>OY728145.1:2016218117-2019089400 GCA_963277665.1 Viscum album | reverse complement strand
ATTATAGATAAAAGTTATTTAAATGATATTATACAATACATCATCAAAGATGTTGATATTAAATGTGAATGCTCTCAAGTTGGTTGAATGATGCGTTTGTAGAGGCAGATTTATTTTATCCCCAATCAATATCAATATTCCCAAAAATTTAATAACTAATAAGGATCAAAATATGAGAATAAATTAGTTCAGACTAATAAGGTTAGCGAGAATTTATCTTCTATAAAGAAAGGGTGGAATAATTCAAGAATATTTCCCCACGAACAAAGAAGCATATGGTTTGTAAAAAGACTACAATAATAAAATAAATAGAAGAACTATTATTAGTCTAAAAATAAAATGTTAATGGGTCACTTCTAGTGTTGTGAAGTATTTGAGAATAATTCCTAGTCAAACTAGTAAAATATTTCTCCTCTATAAAATATTTATGAATCAATGCGGAGTTATGATATATCGAGAAAATAAAAAATTTCAAGAAAGAAAAATGAGTATGAAAAGAAGTTCAAAGTGTAAAGAAACTAAACATTCATGTGAAGAATGTGACTAAATCATTATAGTTGAGAAAAAAAAGAATGTGTTCTTATTTTTTTGGATAGATAATATATCTGAGGAGATAATTATAGGGTAAGACGAAAATAATTCTAAAGAAAAATGGAATAAAATTCTTTAAAATATGAGAACAATGAAGATGATATGTTACCGAATAATGTATTTTTGATGATTTATAAAAAATGTAAGAGGTTTGAGAAAGTTGATAATGGTACTGGAATACTGTATGACGATGTTACTATTCTAAGAGGAAAGCATGAAAAGGATTTCATAGACTCAAGGTGAAGAGGATATTTCTAAAAATTAATATAATTTGATAACTACATACATGGATTCAATATATGAAATCAAATCCATTACAAAATAATTGAGTACAAATCATAAGGAAGAAAAAATTCCACATTCTATGTTTAAGAAGAACAAGAAGATATCTTAATTAATATAATATTCTCATCATGAATATTACTTATAAAGAACATTGAGGTTCTTCTTTATTACGATTATTATTTTTTATATTATGTAAATTTCTCATTATTGAAGAATAATAAGTAGATGAGTTTTCTGAGTGCTACAATGATTTTACATCCAGAATAGATATCCATCAAGAAACATTACGATCACCATGATGAGATATGTAGTCTTACCATTTATGGGGAGTAAAGTTAAAGCTGAGGTAATACTATCCCACATTCCTTGCTTTATCAACCCAATATTTATGGAGGTACAATGATTGTTGAAAAATATGAAATATAGGGGGATTTATGATTACAGACATCAATTATTTTGATGTTTTTTCTAAGAGGGTTTAGGATTAATATTAACAGACATACCCAAATATCCCCTAATATAAATATGAAGGAATAAACATGAGTAATTTAATAAATAATGTAGTTTTTATGGAAAAAATCGATCGCCTTAAACTTATACTCTATTTTATACTACACGGTTTCTAATTTAGAAATAGAGTTATGAAATTAAAGTCTCTTTTCCATAGATTTATGTTACACTATTCTTCTCCCATGTAATGTTTTCATAATTATAATAATAAAGAAGATGATTTTAGATAATACATATGTTTTCCTTTTTAATTGACTATCAATTGTGGGAAGAGGGAAAACACAGACACATATGTGGGAGAAATAACTAAGTGAACATATTGAATTTAACGATGTTTGGTGGTATTGAAAAAAAGGGGGATTTTTGGAGTCCAAAGTTTATTGGTTTCTTTTTTTCAATATATCAATATGTATTTGTATGAGAAGTATCTTTTAAAAGTAAAAGACATTATTTTCTTATTCTAGGAAATCTTTTGAAGTTATACGATTCTTGAAAGATACTAAATGTTACTACTATAATGATTACTCAAATAATAGAATGATTTTAGATGATTTTTTTTTAAAATAACAATGTTGGGAAAAATGAGGTTACCAGTTAGAGGATATAATAGAGTTATATAATGATGTCTTGGTTGATTCATTAGATAGTGTTTAATGGAAAATTATATATGAAAAAAAATTATGTGTTCATCAGAATGAGAGAATTATTGGAAATTAGAATAATAAGAAAACAAAGATCCATAGATAGATAATTTTTACTATATATAAATGATATAGTGTGTACTGGACAGAGAGAAAAACATCATACCACTCGATGTAGGAATTCGGAAAAATATTACCATATGGAGAAAGATGAATATGATCAGATAAATAAGATAAAGGAAAATGGTTTATATGAATTTTGATCATATATAGGATGAACATATGGATATACTCTCTCTCATCGACAGATCAAATCATATGAACTTATATGATTCCATCAAATAGATGAATCATATTGAGTTCCTCTAATTGTGAATTTTTTATATTACCGGACCAAGATTTTAAGATAAATTAGACCATGAAGTTATATTTTATTAATGTTATAGATGGAGAAAATTTCTTCAATATTATCACAGAAATAGTCATGATATTTTATACATTGGAAAGAAACTTAATGATATTTAAAAAAACATTTTTAATTCATTTATTTTGATGATGCTGATATATAATTTCAAGGCATGAAAATCTATCCAACATTTTAAGAAGATTTGAAGAAATTTTTATCATAATGATTTGATAAAACATTGATGAAGAATGTTTAATGTAGATTATATAGTTGTTTTTAGTAGATAAAATGAATTTTTAGATAAGTGTGAAATTAAAAATTGGATCCCAATATTCATCCTTGAGTTATAGAAGAAGGTTACCTATAAAAGGAGGATATCTCATTCCAACCAATTGCTGGATAATTGATCTAAAGATGAAGTGTTATTTTTTATGTGTGATGTGTCCACCATGATTATACATGTTTGATGATGATAAAATTACTAGATGCAAAAAATAACGAGTGACTAATTAACATAAGGAATAGGAACAATGAAATGTGTTGTATCTCACTAAAGAGCATCTAACCAAGTTACATAAGATATATCGATTACTAGTCAGAGGTGTATCATATAGATTTCAACCATACATATTTATATCAGAATTATTATCAAGCATATGTTATTAGATATTGTATTACCAAATGAAACTTTTCCGAGAAATATTTTTGGAACATGTTTTAGAAAGTTTTAGATTTTAGTTGATTCTTGTATTTCAATAAAAGGATAATGTTTTGAGATCAACATACTCTTGAAATAGATATTGAAGATATTGAGGATTTTTAAATTGGAAAAAAGTTATCCAAACTTCTTTTGGAGTAATACCACATCGATAAGAATATACTTCTACACTAGATCTACATTAAATAAGAAACTTGTGACTGGGATGGAATAATAAACTGATGGGGGCTTATGATTAAAAGTATAAATATCATTGAAGAAGTTTGTAACTATAGGGTATAACAATATATTGATGTTTTAATTTTTTTGTATAACAAATTAATATTGAAGATAGTGAAGAATACATATGGGCGGGGGTATAAAAAACACATAAAAGAGAAGGTATCATTGTCCAAACCTTGTAAGTATCTTATGTTAATCTCTCTATTTATATTTACCCTATATGAGGTGTTGTTTTGAGATATCTTTGAGAATATTGAGAAGTATGAAATGTTTATTTGGATGATAAATGAGAATAAGTCATAAAATAAATGGATAATTGATTCACCCCACCCATTCTCTGCGATCTAACCCTAATATGGTAACTTCAGACCCCAACCAAATTGAGGTTGTTCATAGGTCATTTTATGGGGTCATTGATAAAATTTTATCCCATTAATAACCTATTGATCTGAGGCATGTCTTATCTCTCTTAATTTTATTCTCCTTTATTTCTCCCACACTCACCAGTTGTGGAACAGAGAGATTTAGGGTGTGTGATATTTTTCTATGTCATAGATAAACACTAATGAATTTTGGTTCTTTTACTTAGTGGATTCTATTATATTCTATTTTGTGCTGAAATATAATAGATTTGGTGTTATACTTTATTTAATTTATTTTTTTTACTTAAATAATTTTTCATGAATTAGATGTGAGTTTAAGGAAAATATGGATGTTGGTGTGTGTGTATTTGGGCCAACACAAATGGTAGTTTTCAGGGCACATGATTTTTTTCTAAAAAATGTGGGGAAAATGGTTACACTGTGTAGAATTGGTTTTTTTGTTATTTTATGGAATTGAGCTTTTTATTTATGAGTTTTCATTGATTTATATTTTATTTTTGAAACATTATAAATGAGGTAATTGAGTTTCTAGTTGATGGGTCTGGCTGGATTATTAATGTATTGATGTTATTGATATTTTTTTATTGTTTATTAATGGTTGAGTTTTGTGTATTAAGTTGTAAAGGGGTTTGGTATAGATATAGGGATCTGAATTGAGATACAATAATGTCTGGTCATTATGGATTTTCTTCATTTAGTTTTATTTGGTTGTATTATTTATATAGGTATTTGTTTAGATTTTTTTGATGATAGATTATACATGAGTTAATTTAAACTCACATTTGGGTGTGGGAACCATGTCAGAACGGATAAGGTGATTTAGTGGAAACTCCCACTAAGGTTTGGAGAACATATTGTTAAAAAAATTATGGTTTAGGGGTAGTTGGATATTTCATTATTATATGGTACCCATTATTGGTCCCTTACTCATGGTGCAATGGATCCCTTAGGATTTGGTTGGTTAAATAGGATCATAGAGTTGGTATTTATTTATGGTTATAGTTTTAATTTCTAACATTGGAATTTTATGATGTTACTGGTTTTGATTATAATGTTCATTATATTTTTTATTATCAAAATATTTTAGTTATTATTATTATGTATCATTTTTATGGTTGTTTTATAATATTTCACGGGGTGGGAATGTTTATAAAAATAATTATATCTTATCATATTTCAGCATACAAGGGATTAATGTGGAGTCATTGGGATATCCCATTAGGTCTTATATTAACCACCTTTATTGGAATCCCAATGTCTATGTTGATGATATTTCATGATTATTAGGTTTTAGTGATTTTACTTATTAGATGGAATGGATTTTATATGGCGTTCTAGTGGAGACTAGTGGATGATGAGTCATTGTTGGAAACAAGTCATGTTGGTTTTACGATACTATAATTGTATCAAGAACTATATGTTATGGTTATTGTGCAATAATATGGTATTTATGTTTATTATTTATATTAAACTAAATATGGGATTATAGGTATGAAGTTTTTGTGTTATTACGATGTATATATCATTCCTATTGTGTATATTGGTGGTTCTATATTTATTATTGGGAATCTAGAGGTCTGGGGATAACTCACGGGTCCTAGTATTATTATAATACATCCCAGGGTGTGGTTTGAGTATCCTATAATGTTAAGGATTTCATAGAGGCAATAATCATCACACTAATTTTTGTCACCATTGTAACACTCTCTTATTGTTTCAAACATCAATTACTGCAATGAATTTATTCCCCCCCCCCCCCGATACCAGCGGGGATGAGTGAATTGTGATGTTTAATGCAATGAGATCAATTTCATTTTCTCTTTCCATGTTTACTAAATCAACCAAAAAAAATTTCATTTCGCACTCACCTTAGTGTATAAATTGTTGAGTGGATTACTTAAGGATTGTTGTGTAAACAATTAGTCTCATTTATAAATAATAGTAAGAGGTATGTTGATAAATGACATTGATTTTACTTATTGAGTGAGGTAATTTAAAAATATAGATAATGATGTTGGAATGAATTGTAATTCAACTAAGGACCAAAATTTATTATTTCAAACACTATATATGTGTTATTATCCCTTATTTAGTTTATATTAATTTTCTAAAAATTGAAAACAAGATAACATCCATCACATCTCATTTTTCATCAATTATAAACACAAAAAATAATATATATATATATATATATATATATATATATATATAATTAGAAATAGGAAATTGGGTGATTAACATATATTCATTGGAGATGACCTGAAGGATGCACTAAACTTCAATCATATGATGTTTACAAAAAATATTTTGGTAGGAAAATGATAAACCTTTGTTAATAATTATAATTAAATGATTATATTATTTAATAAATATGAATTTTTAATGTGGAAAATTTTTCAATGGCACAATGAGTGAAGAAAAAGTTTCTATAAGTTGGTTTCACGTGAGATAAAAGATGGATCCATTTTTTCGGGAGAGTGTGGGGATTTTAGAACTGAGGATTATAAAAATTTATGGGATATTTTCCAGGATTTTACTTGTGAGATAGAGATATTGAGATATTTTGGTTATGAGTAATCAAAAGAAAAGGCTTTTGAAATTATATTTTAGAGTTATGTGAAAAGGGAATTTGGATTAGAAAATTGGTTTTCTATAAAAACGATAGATTCCATATATTTTTGACTATTTGATTATTTTAAAATACCAAAAAATAATGTTTTAGGTGATTTTGGAATGTGAAGTGTGATGATTTTCACGGATTTTATTGAGATTGTGTCTCGAGTATCCATTAGTGAGTTGATTGATATTCTTATTTTGGGTCATGTGTGTTGTTTTTTTAGAAAGGGAGTCATATAGTGGGGAATACAATAAGAAAAATTATGTTTTTGTAATATTTTATTTTATTGGAGAGCGCATAATACTAGGATTTTATTTGTATATGTGTTTTTAATATGATGGGTGAGTGAACACACCATCCAGTTGTTGTGATTTATGACCAAGAGTGGTAAAATTATGTAATTTGTGTTTCTTAATAGATGTATTATTGGACCATTTATTATAGTGGTAACGTTTTCATGATGAGTTAATGATAGGGATTTGTTTTGATGTCCAATTAATAGATTAAATTTTATTTTTAAGGATGAAAATAAATATAGTGGGGATTTTGTAACACCACATAGATTTAGGTGTTATTAAAATTTATAAAAGATAAATTTTTGTGGAAAGATATTTTTGAGAATTTAATTTTTTTTATTTGGATCAAGAGGAGAAAATAGTTAATGTTATTCATGAGTTTAAATATAGACAAAGGACATATGAATATATGTATAAATAATCCAAATTCGACATTTTAGTAAATGTATAAGTGGGTTATTTTGGTGGGTTGTAATTCTAGCCTCCAAAACCCCAGTGTCAATCCACCAGAAAATGGTCCCACCTAGAGTCTAATTTTTTGCATAATAACTCAAATAGACTATCCCAGTACAATTTTTTTATGATTCCTTTTTCTATCTTATTTATGGGATTCATTAAATACCCTTAGGGGTTTTAGCCCCATGCTATCCGAATTGAGGGTAGTATGTTACCCTTCATTCCACTCTTCTTCCATCTAATATCCTCAAATTCATGGTGATACATGAATGTTTGGTCTATTGATTCATGGATATCACTCCTCATTTATTACTTTTTTATTCTCTTATTTCATCTTCTCTAATATTGTTATTCATAGTTACGGAGATTTCATTTATCGTATCTATTGGAGGCTTAAAAAAGATGCATGTTTTATATTTCGTAGTATTTTAGTATTAATAAATTTCATTGTGAGTTTTAATAAATATTTCATTCAATTTTGGTTAAATTAGTTTTTTTCCATGTTTATGAAATTATGCCTTTTTCTCATAGGAGAATCAGAGGTCCATTCTAGATTTTATTCACCCCATGGTTTGTGGTTTGATCATAGTTAAATAAATAGATATGTTTTCATGGTTTTATTTAAAGTAAAAAAATTATATGGAAGGTCCATATTGTATAAATTTAAATCTCATTGATGTTGTAGGTACTCATTTCTATTGAAAGTGGTATGTTTGAGCTGGATTAATAAATATATTTGATTTTACGTAAGTAACCTTTACTCATCTAAGTATTTTTATTGATTTAAGATGTGTTATGTTTATTATAGTTTAAATTTTTCTAGTGTTTGAATATTATTATTTTTATTATAATTTTGTGGTATCTTGAGATTATAAAAAGGGATGGGTCTCCAGTCATCATAATAACCAACAGTGGATTCCATAACTAGGCTAAATGGTTCATTTAATGGAAAAATAGTTGAAAAAGATTTTTCGGTCCATTTTATTGTTGGTTTCGGTTGTGATATTTTATTCTTATCAATTTTTTTAATGAATTTTTAGACCTCTAAAAATAGTTTTAAATTTTGTTAAAAAATTTATAATGATATTTTAAATGATAATAAAATGGTTTTAAAATAATTAGTATTGAATGGTATTTTAAATGGTATATGGTTATAAATAAATGACTTATAATGGTGGGTAAAATGGATCATAGTTTAAATAAATTGATTTAATTTGGTTTACCCGTTATTTTTTATTAGGCACATGGGTGATAAATGATATAATGATATTCTATTAAAAATGGGTTTCAATGTTGGTTTTTGAAAATTATTTTCAAGAAATCTAATTGAATAAGTTTTGATAATTGATTTATTTCAGTTGAACTTAAGTATGAGGTTCCCTATTTTGAAATCATGTTATAAATATGTCATATTTTGATTTAGTGGTTTATTTTTATGGATTATATATTTTTTTCATGATGATTCATAATGATTTTTATTTCACTAAAAGTGATAAAATTATTGGTATAATGGTTATCCTGGGTTGGTATGTTAATAATGTTATTTGATTACTATATGATTGTTGGTTTTTAAGATATAAAATATCAGAATGTAATAAATTCATGAAGTCTTTAGTTCCCTGATCACTTGGATATGGTCCATGGGGTTTCAATGATACATCATGGGTGATCTCATGATTGGATTTATTTAGTTATGCGATGAGATTTGAGAAATTGTGAAACACATTATTATTAATTGACATATGGGTGAGGTTGTTCACCATGAATCTTGTGGGAAGAGTTTTCCATACTATGTGCTAGACATAGAATTATTTAAATTTTTGTATGATTATTTGTTTAGGGATATAATAAAAGGTTTTTTTCTTAGTCATCGAGTACATGATCTTTAGATCGGTGTGGAGTGGCCCCCCTTCAAGTTTTTATGGGTTTTTTCCATATGTGGGATAATGAAAATAGAAATGTAGCCTATAAAGTGACTATGTATGATTGAAAATAATTTTATATATATATCACATCTAGGATAATCTCAATTATCATGATACGGTATTTGAGGGGAGGTGATGTCAAAGATTTTCCCTGGGACCAATATTTGTATTAAGTAGAAAATGACTTGTTTTCTTTGAGAGGTAATGTATGTGAAATATAGTTTACCTATTTTTTATGATCCATGTGCTAAAAATTATTTCTATATATTTACACCATATATATAATTATGGTCGAATTATCTATAAATGTATAGGGTGGAGGGAATCTATGAGAATTGAATAGATGTGAATTTCCTTTTTCTTAAGGATCCACCAATGTAAGACCATGAACATAAAATATGATGTAATGATGATAATTAAATTTGTATGTTCTATAAAATTTATTAGTGTGTAATAATAGTGTTATAATAGTATCTAGTGAGATTTTAACCATTCCATGACATGTGATATGTAGGATAGATGAAGATCTTCTCCATGGGTAGTTTGTCATAAATAGATTTGATGAAGATCAATGATTTGAGATGGGGTATGATGTGAGATTTGGGACCTCGATTATTTCATTGAGTGTTGGCATACATTATATTATTTAATTTTTTTATCATTGTATAACCATTTTATTGTTATTTTTTGTTTTCATCCTCTTTGAATATTAACTATTTTAAGTGTTTACCAATTGTTGTATCATGGTTGGAGTATTTTTTCATTGGTTGGATTTATTTTGATGATTATTATTTATAAAGATATTTTGGGTTTGGATTGTTTAAAATAAATGATGTGACTAATGTTTTATAAGATAATTTAAAAAACATATCATGTTAATTTGTTTTTTCATGTGACATGGGTTCTCTTAACGATGTCTTCTCTGAAGAGAGTATAGTATCACAGTATTCCTTGTGAGGGAAGTGGACTAATGTGGTCATGATAATATGAAGGTTGGTCTTGAACAATAATTTTATTGTAGCTAGGTTTTTTTTATGTTTTTTTATGTATTTGATTCTATTATGGCATGTAGTTTTGATAACACTTCTAAGAGAATTTGTTGTTTTTATTTTATGATGAGGTTTGACTGACACTTACCAGAAACTTTAACATTCATTCACTTGATTACTAAAATCGAGTGAGTTAAAGAAAATATGGGAAAGATCATGGTTCATTGGACTAAACCCTAACCTGAATAAAAAATATTTTTTATGGTATATATTGATAAACATTATATCTTATTTAGGTTACATTATGAGATTGTATCTATAGTTATAGATCAAGATGAGAAATTTCATATAGGTTGGGGAGTTGGTAAAATATATTATATTGAGTTTGTCTATAGTCTAATGTATTTTAATTTATTTTCATACTATATGTGTATTAGTTGTGAGAGTATATTGTTGTTTATTTATGCATGGTTTTTATGTAGATTATATTATTGCATTTTATAAATGTATTAATCATGTAGAATTTTTATTTTTATATCATAATCTATGGGGTTCCACTATGAATGCATTTTTATTTTCCATGAGTTAATATATTTGATATATAGATGGGTCATGGTTATTTTTTAGTGGATCAATTCTTGACCATAAATTATTATCTTGGAGGAATATTCTTCCCATGTTTGGATTAATTTCTCACTTGTAGATATTATTCAAAGGAATATGGGAAGCCTTGTTTTATGTCTTGCAGTGATTAGGCTTAGGTCACCATATAGGTACATGATATAGGTCATTGAATCAATGGATATTATCTACATAGTTTTTTGAGATACTTACCATGATTGATTGATCAAAGATAAATATGTATCATACTGATATATGTTATAACCCTTTCCATGGAAAATTCAAACTCTATTTGAAAATTATATATTCATTTTAACCATTTATAATAATACATATAATGATGGTTTGACTGATAGAGAATTATCCAGTATTATGTATACAACCAACCCCCCATTTTCCAAGTTATCCATTAATTAACTATAATACTAGCATAAAATATTAAATTTAAAAGGTGTTTCCATCATAGTATTTTAAATAATCCTTCCATGGAATTTGGATTGGATAACTGATAACTCATCCCCATTTCATTAACTAAATTATAAAATTATAAATGATCCACTACATAAATTTATATATTTTAAACTATCAATAAACAACTTCACATATTTATTCTTATATAGGAATCATTCCTTCACATCGACCACTTCTTAATCATTTCATTAATCCTAAAGATTTATTTACTTTGGTTGGAAATAAATATTCATATTTAAAAAAAGTCATCACTATTTTTGTTGATTATTTTTCAATCTTACATAACTAATGGATGTATTAAAAAGGCTATGACATATAATTTTTATAGAAAATAGTTAATTTATTGGAGAATTTTTAAGCGAGTCTAAAAAATTACTAGTATGAAAAATATATGAGTTTATTTATTTTTTATAGAGGTTCATCAAAAAATAATATTATGGATTTCAGACTACTGAAAATATTTTTATATGCATAAAAGGATGAAACCATGAGATGTGGGGTGGATTATGGTATGTCAATTTAAAATTAACCCATTAAAATGATCTTATTTATTGATTAATCTAAACAGAAATCTCTTTATCACTAAATATGAATATGAATATATCAAGCTGAATGTGAAATTTTACTTCATCCCCTAGCACAAAACTACTTCTAAAGAGTATACACTCTACAATGTGTCATTATACCAAAATTTAATAAATAAAACTTCTGTGCATAAAATTTTAGAATAGACTCTATGTTCCTCTTCGTTTACAATCACACGTAAGAAAAATAAATCACTGATATCTCATGTGAAAAAATTTTATCAGCTAAATCAAAAAATAATTATTAAACCTCAATTTTTGTATTAATATAATCCATATTGATGATATTTTATTATCTCATATTCCTCACTGAGAATGATATATTAATAATATCTAAAACTCTCTTGATTATTCTTTAATATCACTCTATAGAAATTTTTTATCTTTAATTCACTTCTCTCTATTTGTCCTTAGATCAACACAATCTGACAGTCGGTTTTTCTTTTTCTTCTTCTTTTAAAATTTGATAAATTTATAGGATCTATCCATTTCAAAAAAATTATTCATGATCAAGAAAGTTTTCCAAAATTATTTATAAAAGGATAATATTATATCTCTTTATTTCTTTCAAAATTCCAAAAACATAAAGGATTCGAAATATCCAAATCTATATTCCATGAATTCATTATTGAATAACCATGTGGATTAAAATGAAATTTTTGTAAACTATATTTTCCTCTAAAAAACATAACCTTATATTAATATTACTTATAAAATTAATGGAATTATCAAAATAATTAAATTAATATTATCAACATATTTTTGTGTGACTACAATCACCATGATAAAATCCATAATATGCAACCTACATTAATTCATGACCATCTACTCTCAATCCACAAACATAAAATCATCATTAAAAAATATTTATCATAATTCTATAGAGTATTCTTATGATATAAACATCTTCCCATAATATCCATCACTAAATCCATTCATGAAAACTCACCCCTATGAAACAAATCAAAATGTGATGATTTATCATTATGGAATGGTTTATAATTTTACACTTATTTAAAACTACAAAAAACATTATCATGTATTTCTTATAAATATCATGACATAAATAATCAATAATTATAGAAAATATTTCATTGAATTTAAAATGAAATAATGTATACTTTTTTGTGTCAATATTTTTTTGTCACGTAATAGCTGATAATTTTTTTTTCTGAACTCATTAAAACACCAAATCTCTAATATCTAAATTTTTTATGAGTTTTTGTAATTATTTATATTATCCTTTTTATCAAAAAACCCAACCTAAAATTTCAAATTTAGATTTTTCTAAAAAAACACACCCTTTTGGTTTGTTGAAAACACTATATACATTACCACATTTCTTTATAAATATTTCATGACATCATAATAAAATTCTTTATAGTGCATCAAATTATTCACAAATAATCTACTCTAATCCCACAATAATCATTTTCATCATAAGAATAAAACATTAAATAAAATTTTTATAAATAAAACATCCTAATATACTCATTATTTTAAATAACTTCTCACTTAACTACAACATACTGTATAATTAAACCTTATTTTTTAGACCAATTTTTGATAATAAATTCATAATTAGATCAATAGTCCGACTCTTGATACTTCAACTAATTTAACATTCGAATTACCCTCTCATAATTCATCTAAAATAGTATTCTACCCCTTTAAACCCCACTTGGGAAAAAATTATCACATTTTCAATTTCAATTAAAACACTCTATAATTACACACTTATTCTGTTCTAAAACATGAGTATTATGTTCCCTTTTTAATTACAGTGTAATAAAAACTGAAAAGAATAATTATTTATATGTAAAAATACTGATTTAATAACATAATTAATCAACTCATTAAATAAAACATACCTTTCCATCAATCACTTTCTAATAAAAGTAACAATCACTAAAATTTTCATTAACTATTATCACATATTGAAAACCATGATGTGATACTGATTTCAGGGTTGTGTCGGTCCATTCTCTAATCCATAAAGTTTATTAAGATGGTTAAACTATAAGTGATAATTGATGCCCTCAAAAATTTCATTGCAATTTTCTTTGGTGAAAATGTCAAAAACATGTTCTTGATTAAACACATATTCTAATTTCACATTATCCTAAATAAAGTGGTAATTTATCTTAATGTTCTTTGTTGTCATATAATACATTGATTTTTTTTTCAAATGTTTATATTACTAAAATTATAACATTTTACTATAAAAGGAGAATTCATCCCAACTCTAATTTATTAAGAATATTGTTTAATTCATAGTTTTTGTGTGAAATATTTATTTAATGTATATATTCAGCCTCTTTAGTGCTCAATGAAATGTAGTTTTTATTTTTTTCTCAGCTAAAAACATCACAAGTCCCAAGATAAAATGAACTACCTAATATAGACATTCTGTAATCCACTTAAATATCACAATAAACATCCAAATATCCTAATAATTCCTGATATTATGTTCCTGAATTAAATAGTCCAGAATCTTACATTAATTTAATATACCAAACTATTGTTTCACCACAATCATATAGCGTTATGTAGGATAGTTTTGATTACTTTTTCCAAGAAAGGCATCTAATACAATGTTCAATCTTAAAAATTTTCTGTATAATAGGCTTCTAATGATATCCATATACTTTTTAATATTTAATTATTTCCAATAATAATTCTGATAAAATTTCATTCTATTATATTTTGGTCTATTCATATATAATATCTTTAATATAACAAATCAATTTATAAATTCATTAGAATATTTGGATTTTAAAATGAATATTCCATGATTTCCTTGTATCACTTCAAATCTATGTAAAAAAAATTTAATTCACCTCTCATTTATATATTGATCTCACTTATCATAACATTTTCAAACTCATTTCATTGATAATTATTAAATAATCTTAATATTATTTCATCTATATAATTTAACACCATTATCCTTTTATCATTATCATTTCTAACATAGTGATTTTAATCAACGTCTCCACATAGTAATCAATGATTTATAAAGTATTGATCAAGACTTGAATACTTATCTCTTGGTTCTTGATTCATCCAATAAATTTCCTTATTCAAATAAACCAACATTTTTATTATCTTCATGAATGATAAATCCATATGTATATTTAATAAATACATCATATTCAGTGTATCAATTTAGAATAATTCATTTGTTATAAATTTTGAAAACCTTACACTTATATTACAATGTTATAACTATGAATAATATAATAATTTCAAAACTATATATGAGATTATTTCTGATCCACGAAAAATCCTAAAATTTAGAAATATCCTTTACATAATAATCATGATTTATTTCAAATCATATTACCTTATACATTTATATTATTTCATAAATCTATATGGTTCCAAAAATATTTTTAAATTTTAGCCTAAAAAGTCTCAAATGTTTGGTTCATCTCAGTTTTATTAAGAAATTAATTCATAACAATATTTCTCTTATGCATAATGACCTCATGAAAAATATTAGGATCTACTTGTAATATGTGTTTTGTTTATTGTAGAGTCTTTATTCGCATTATTTTAACCAAAACTATCTAATCACTAATGATGTTTTTCATCACCTACACCCAATATTTATTAATTTTATTTTGTTCCTAAAATAACTCATGTATCCTCATTTTCAATGATTTCAACTAAATCAACATCATCAAATTGAGCTCCCCTTATGTTTCTCAATTCAAGAACTATTTATTTTAAAATTTCATCACTAGTTGTTTGAAAAATCAATATGTTCTCTATAATTGTTACATATATTATTTGAATATTTTTCTCAATAAATTTTTTAAATTATTTTAATTCTTTTATTTCATGAGTATCCAAGAAAATTCCATTCATCTCAATTTGACTCAAAATTTTGTTGGATCCATTATTTTTTGAGAATAAAATACACACATACAAATATATAAAAGTATGTTAATATATGATTCGTTCCATTCTATATATCTTATAGTTTTTTCTATTCTCTTAAACATATAAAGGACCTATATGTAATGTTGACTGATCTAAAAATCACTTCCTTCAAAAATTTATTTGGTATGTCATTCTTAATGAGAAAAATCCAAGCTATTTTATTATGTAGATGGATTTTACTCTAAAAAAAACTTTTTTTGGGTTTTCATAGTATAAACTTATCAATTTATCTCATGTTCTTAAAGATAATCCTCCACATGATTATTTGTAATTTTTTAACCACTATCATCCAAACTTTCAAAAAAATCTAAGAACAGTTTCCACCAATATTTGATATCATATAATCTAGTTATAAAATTTGGATTTTTAATAAATCACCATTAAAAATTTTATAATATTATATTAATCAATAAATAGTACACATTATGTATTTAAATTAATTGTATATTAAAATATTAGCTCACAAATTTCAACATGCACCGATTTTGACAACCTTTTCGCTTTTTTATCTATTTGATTGTATATTTTGTGAATTATCTTTCCATTTTGCGAAACATCACATGAATTAGTGTGACCACTTGTAAGCTTATGGATATCACATACACATTCATTTTTATTAAATAATTCATGGTTTTTTTCTCAATATTCCAGGATTTTCTTACTATAACTTCTTTTCATCATCCTTTGATAGAAAGAAAATTTCATATTATATACTTATATGATAGAGATTCCATTTTTCACACTTCCCTTTTTTAAAATTTGAATTGTCTATATCTTTGAAAGGATATGTATTATTGATAAAAATTAGTTTATATATTGAGTCACATATTTAACTTACACTAAAGATATTGTGACTAAGACCTATGATTACTAAGACATTAATATTACTTATGTTTTTTCCAAAAATTATATTATTTATGGAGGCAATGATCTCTACATATTTTTCACTATTGAATATCATGACTCCTTTTTTCCAATGAGTTTTTACCCAAGTGGAACATGCACTTACTTGGCATCCAAAAGACCCATGATCAAATTCGGGCAAGCACTAATTTTCTTAGGGGCACTGTAGCATGGGCACTGTATAAGTTCTGTAGTAGTGGCAGAATAGTAATAGTGATGAAACTATAGTGGTGGAGGCACTGTAGAAAGAACTATAGTGGCGGTGGCACTATAGAAGGTACTTTAGCAGCCCGGGTACTATAGCAGTATTGTTCATCGAGGGACCCATTGGTTCAAAAAATGGGGTTTCAAGCACTGTATGTAGGCCACTTTGCCTTTGGACTTTTGGAAATGTAATGGGTCTCCCTCTACCCAGTAAAAAAAAGTGGTCTTTACAATAATAATAAATTGTAGCTTTAGCCCCAACCATTTATGAATCCTTCATTTTCATATTTTATCCTTGATCATTATTTCCCACTATATGGGAATTATATTCCTTACCAAAGATCCACACCCTATATTGATCCATTAAATTTAAATTAATTATTGACATTATAACTTTGTTGTACCTTATTATTTTGATCAAAAAAATTTGATACACATTAATTGGATTTTAATATGATTTATTATCCTATAGATAATATAATTATATTTTAATACTATAATGTTTCAAACTTATTTTTATATTTCTAATTTTCTGGATGACTCAAAAATAAATTTTATATTCTCACATTGAGTCTCCCTTTGCATGTTACTTTATATCTGTTATGATAAACACATCGCATGGTTTCCCTGAACATCAAACCAAAAATAGATAGTTGTGATCTTTATATATAATCATTAGACACACCACCTTCTATGAGTTGTTTCTCTTCATTCATATATTTCATATTTTCAATACCATCCTCTTACTCATCTATTAACTTTTATTATTTATATATATATACACCTTGGAATCATATACTACAATATTTTATTTCATTATTTTAACTCCCCATATATCTATTTTTTCAAGAAAATCCTCCAATTACACAATGAGGTCATCATCACCCTCAACTAACATATCATTACCAATTTTTTACTCCCCAATCTATGGTTTTTCATTAAAATCCATAAGTAATTATTTTCTTTTTTTTATCCTTGATTGAATCCACCTGATATTCCACTAAGTTATTTTTTTATTATGAAAGAAATTTTTTCTTCTTAAAGAAATAATTATTTGAGATTTCCTTTCCCTTATAATCTTATGTTGATTTATTTTAGGGGCACATCATCTTTTACATCATCCCAAAACTTCTTAGGAAATTTTGTATGAAGTTCCCTATAATGAACTAGAATTTTAAAATATAAAATGTAGCTTCCTGAAAAATATGTATAATATTTATCCTTATATTATAAGGTATACTATAAAGGATTCATATACACCACATAAAATATAAAAAAAATTATTTATTTTTTAAATATAGAATATTATATTTTAAAGATAAATATATTCCATAAAATTCTTACAATTATAATAGACAATAAAAATAAGTGAATAATTTGACTACAAATTGGAAATTAAAAGGGTCGTAGTCTCTTAAAAATATAGAATCCTCAAACACCACAATAATATGAAATAAAATTATTATAAATAATATACTCATTTTTAAAATAAAATATAGTTAATAATTTTATAAAATTATATGAATGAAATATTATGAATATAAGTTGTATATATAGTCTAATGAATGATAATATAACCATTGTAAATATGGTTTTTAGAGTGTTAACATGGATATTAGAATAGTAATCTGGCCATTAGAATAGTAAATTAACAAATATAATTAAAACCCAATATTTGAATATAGAAATATCATTAATTAATATAGAAATTAAAAAATAAAATGTTTATTTCTTCTCATAAAAACAATGTAAACATTTTGGACCAATTTTCTATCTTTATTGATAAAACATTGGTATTTTATAATCTATATAAATAGTGATTTTTCATAGTTTTTTATTTTATTTATAGAAACGATTTTGAAATTTTGGACTCAAAATCTCTAAATTAGTCAAGAGTGACTTTTTGTTCATATATTGAAATATTTAAATTTTCTAATAACTAGTAAATAGTTTTTGAATTATATGCAATAATATTTAGTAAAATATATATTATATATTAGTAAAAAATTATATTAAAATTTCATATATTATTTATATAGTTTATAAATAAATTTATTAATGCTACAAGAATTTTTTTTAGAGGTTATGAAATGTTTTATAGAATACACATTTTGTTTTCATTAAATTATTGGAATTTTAAAAGTTGATTTTCTCATTAATTGAGGTTTTCGTAGAAAATATTTTAAATTTTTTTTATCAAGATATCAAAATTTGGTTAGAATAGAATTTTTTTATTTTTCAAATAAATAAATAAATGGGTGAGTATGATATAATAATGATGTAAAAATGACATCTTCATGAACAAACATCACACATAATGTCATGGATAGTTAATCTCATCTAAAAGGTTTTAAAATACTATTATTATTCATATATGTGACTACTATTACAAGATTTGGTGATTAGTTAATTTTATATTTCATATATAAACTCAAAATACCCCCCCCCCCGAGTATAAGTAGTCCATTCTTTCCCCAATGGAAAATTACATCTAATATTCTCAATTTTTTATATATATACCCATCCCTTATATTAAGCCTACTAAGAGTCTTTTAGAGTATCTAATCTCACCACACTCATAAACATAGATTCATTATTCCCTTAAGAAATGAATAATATTCAAGGATATGGTGATAATCTATTATCTTCATTTCCATTTTATTTTTATATTATTCTATTCTTATTTCCATTCACATAACCAATTCTTCTTAAATATATAATTCAATAATTAAAAATTATTTTTATTTTATTATATTAGTATATTATTTATAAAAACTAGTTATAATATTTTTATATATTATCACTCCCACCTTGAATTCATCCTTACATGGATTGGGCTTGGTCTGCCTCTCGGCCTTCGGGTCATGTATTAAAAGTTATGTCGGGCATTGTTCCTTGGACCTACGGGTCATGTACGGGTTCCCCTTCAACCCTTAAAAGGGGGATTATCCATAATAAAATAAAAAGAAGGAATTAGGGTCATTCGAGCTATTATACTTATCATATTAGTTAAGATATAATTATTTTCAATATCTAATTTATGATTATTATGATATCATATATAAATTTTCATTATTTCTCTGTTGGAATATCACATTTTCTCATTTAATCTTATTTCAAAATATTTTCTTGAATTTTTTATTCTTTATTGTTTTTATTTTATTATTATATTTTAGGTAAATACATAACATTCTCATTTTTACCCAATAGGTTTATTAAACAAATATATGTAATGAAATTTACGTTAATAGGTTCTCTCAATCACCCTCTTGATATCTTTTCATTTCCACTATTTTGTTTCTTTACCTCCATGATGGTATCTCTCCTCTATATGTTGCTAAATTAATATATCACCATATTTAATTTATTCCGTGAGATCTATGTTTATACCCATGATTACATAACACTATTTCTATTGATCACTTTCGATTTTTATATATGATACAACATATGAGATTATTATAGAACTCATTTCCATTTCATTATGGGTTATCCAAGTTGTACTTATGGTTTTTTGTATTGAATATTGTATAAATTAATTTATATATATCCAATATGATATTGAACATATTATGATGTGATGAGTGAGACCAAAATTATACAACCCTCTAATGTTTTGGATACAAATTTTATTAAACATTTTACTATGTATGAGGCATGGCTAGAGAGACAGGTCCTATTACGTTATTATATTATAATTGTGATCCTTTATGTATACCTAAGATATTTCAATACAAGTGTCATATTAAATATTTAATACCGATGATTTTCATATTATTTTGGTTATATAAAAATTATTTTATTATTAAAAATACCTTTATAATGATTCATTAACTCGTGTTTAGATAACAGTCTCGTAGACTTGTGGGGAATAAATGAAGGATCGATTTTAAAGCTATATGATCAAATGAAAATGGGAATGGTGATAATAATATCAATATTTAAGCATATAATAAATAAGGAAATAGTCACCAATGGATCTACCATAAGGCAAGTAAAAAATTATTTAAGGATATATAAACAAATTATAAATAACAAGATTATATAAAGGAGATGAAGAGGCCACTCAATAAAATATATGAATGGAAGGCTCCACTCAATAAACCACCCATGGTCCAATTATTCAATGGTAATGAACCTTGGAACTATATAATATTGTTTAAAAAAATACGGTATTTGAGGATAATTAGTGCTCAAAATGACAATTTTCAAAGCGTAAAGGAAGGGATTATGTAATCATAACCATTTAAGACAAAATAAAGTGGTGAAAGGTATACCTATTATTCACTCGAGAATAAAGAAAGTATTAATTTATTTTAATTTCATTAATTATTTTATATATAACATGTTTACTATAAATATTTAATATAATTCAAGATACCTTGAATCCAATGTATTTTTTAAATCTCATAGTGATTACAATATTACATACATGGTTTTGGTCTCTTCCCTAATCAAATTTTGTGGGAAAACCTACCAAAAAACCTATAATTTTTTTAATATGATATTATATGGGGAATGGACTAAATCTATTTATATATATCTTATATCAAATTATTGGAAAAGTAAATCTCATTTAATATCCTAAATTATCCAATTTTCTTATATAAATGTAAGGAGAATTATAAATCTCCTTAAGAAACAGTAAAAAACCTATATTTTCAATATGAAATTTTACTTTTAATATATATGTGTGTTTTATTTAATAATAAGGAATATTATAAAATGACACACTCTATCATAAAGATAAACACTACAAATATTCATTATTTTAGGGAATTGTAGATGGAGGATGAATATACCCTATCAAATGTAACAAATTAAAATGTGGTAATAAAAAAATAAAAAAATAAGTATAATTTGTAAATCCATGGGGTTATGGTCCCCAAAAAATATCACACCTACCAGCGATATTGTATAAGGAAAATAAAACATTTGAAATATAACTGGTATTCCTATAATAGAATTATATAACTAAAGTGAATAACTCTTCCCATATAAGCATTTTTGGGAAGATTACCATATAAAATCCCACAATTATTTCTTTAGTGTAATTTTATGTTATACCTGGATTGGATTGGATCTCATTAAATAAAGATCAAAACAACTTATGGAAAAATTAAATCTATTTACACATTTTAAACTACCGCATGATTTTATATAAATATAAGAAATATAATGAATATCCTTTAGAAAATCCTTCCATGATATGTGTGTTAATACCCAATAAAGAATCATATTTTTCTCAAATAGTTAAGACAAAGGAAAATATCTACCTTGAAGACAATCCAATTCAAGGTGAATATAATTATTTATTTCTTAATGTATAGCTTTGATTTCCCCCATTCCATAAGGTATATTTCTCAATAGAACTCATACCCAAAGAGACACTGATATCCAAGAGACCCTATAAAATAAACCTAATACAAAATGATGAATTAAACAAGTAACTGCAAGAGAATTTGGAAAAATGGTATATATGAACTTATGAATAACTTTAGAGTCAACCAGTTAACTTTTCAAGAATTATAGTTAAATTATGTTTTGAATCAATTATAGAGATTCCAATATAAAAACTGTAATTAATAATTATCCATTTTCATGGATTTGTGATTTGTTTCAAAAAAATATGAGGGTTTTAATACTTCTCAAAAGTGGACATTTTTTATAGATTTTATCATTTAAATGTAAAGATATTATATATTGAATAGATGACATTACATAAAATATATAATCATTATGAGTTCGTAGTGATTTAATTTGGACATTAAAAGGTCTCATAAATCATCTTGTATTTGATGGTTAAAGTCTTTAGATACTAACCAGATAAATTAATGGTGTTTAATGTTAATGATATTCCCATATACATTAAGTGAAAAGATGAAAAAAAGATCATCTATGTTATTTTTTAAAATATTTTTAGTAGATGTAACTTGTGTTATAGGTTTAGTAACTGTGACTTCTATAAGTATAAAGTTAAATTCTTTAGTCATGTGATTACAAGTGAAGTAATTTCTATAGACCATTTAATGAAAAGGGAAATTGATTAATGTAAAAGACAATAAAGATTTATTGATATCTATATTTTTCTTTGATTAGCTGGGTAGTACCGAAACAATGAAAAATTAATCTTCATTGTATATCCCCCAAACTAGGTTTACACGAAATTGATTAAGGTATATATAGATAGAGCAATGTGAAGAGTGGTTTAAATATATCAACACGAGTCTAGTTATATCACTTTTATGAACACTACCATCAAGTGGATAACAGTTTTTTGATATATAATAACACTTTTAAAGTAATAATTCGGTTGAGTACTCATAAAAAATAATAATTTGATATCATATAACTCCTGAAAATTTACGATCGATAAAAAATACAACCTAACACATGGCCTAGAGTTATTATATGTGATCCATTCATTAAATATTTGGGGAAACGACCTCAAAAGAGACAAGTTCTCCATATATATAGATAAAAAGATATTTAATTATATATCAACAAAGAAGGATATGAACACAGATTAACGATGTTCATTTAAATTAATCATGGAAAATGGATTCTCAATACATGACCATCATGGAATGTATAATAAGGTAGTTGATGTCTTATTAAACAATAACATGTTGCCCTACTAATGAAAAGAAATAAGAAAGATCCCATATTCATGGATATTTTAGGGGATATATCTGAATATCATTAAGTATGGTACATTTCATACCCTACCCAAATGTTTTCCTAACCACTATCCATTAGATAATCATATAGGTATAAAGGGATGGTTTGTATATTTAAAAGAATATCAAATGAGCCATGAGATGAAATCTTAATGAATTCATCATTGAAAAATATAATGTTTTTTAGACTATAATATATGTTCTACCATCACCTGAGATAAAAATTAATATATGGAAGAAACACTAATATTATATTTCTCCATCCCTCTAGATGTAGTAAGTTGTACTAAGACTTTAACGGTCACTTCTAGTGGGTTAATGTCAAGAATAAAATTGTTAATTAAAACATAAAACTCTATGTATATCAATAAGTTATGAAAAAAAATTATAATTCTAATTAAATAATGTAACCACTCCCCATATGAATAGAAAAATGGTAGACCATTACTATGGGATTTTTCAGTGGTCCTCTTAATATATTTTTACAACCAAAACCAACACACCCTAAGAGGGGGTGAATTATTGAGTGATTTTTTTTCATTTTTATGATATTTACCTTGTGTTAGTATGATAAAAATCTAATTATTATTATATATGAATGTACAAAATATCAAAATTAAAGAAGATAAATTCATAGCCACAAAGTTTATCACGTGATTCACCACTAAGGGGTAATTCAAAGAGAATATTACAATGCTCTGTTGATATAACAGAATTTAATAATACTAATTTTAGTTATGAAAAACATTTATGAAATTAAATTACCAATCTTAGTAACACTTCCTCTTCCTGACTCTTTGCACATTGCTTCAAAAGAAGGATTAAAAAATATATTTGGAAAACAAGTATTTTAGAATATTTCATTACAAATGGAATATTACAGTATATCTAGTGGGGGTGAATTCATATTCCTTCAGTTCCTTTTATGACTCTATATCATCAATGTAATTATTGTAATAATGGTTTCACACTCACTTAGTTCATTAGTTTTATCAGTATTCTCCACTTATTCATTTTCCATGAAATTTTTTTCATATTAATATAATAAAAAAATCCAAAAATAAATCATAGGTCTTTTCATCATAAAATGGGATTTAATGGATTAACATTTAATTATTTATAATACTCATGATATTCCACGATATGGTGATATTAATTCCTCTATAAAATCTATATTTTTTCTTATCCTCACTAGTATAATTATTAATTATATATTATGATTAATAATTCATCCATGAATCTTGCGATAACCACTCTATGGTACAAGGTTATCTATATCAAGAACCATATGTTCAAAAATATTTAATTTTAAATCACTAAAAATATTCAAACGTGATCCTACTTCAATCTCAACATGATCTCCTCAGTAATGGAATGATTGATAGAAATGTGGTCTCTAACTGGTCGACTTCTTCACAATATTTGAGTTGGGTGTACTCCACAAATCACAAATGGAATTATCCTTACATGTTTCATTAATTAATATTATGGTGTCGTGATTGACCCTTAATAACTCTATTCATTTTATATTTTCCACTTATCGAAACAAAATTACTATTATATTAGACCGAATAAACCTTTCAAATTACTAATATACTGAATAATGATTATTATTAATTCTTTTAATAACATTAAATTTACCATAGGTGACCCTTATAAATTTAATTCACCTTTATAAAATAACCAGATGTAACTTATTAATTATTTCATGTATCTTACAATTTTTCCTAATTCCATCAAAATTACTCATAAAAAATCCATGGATGAATATTAGGCTTCACTATGAGTTCTCTTTAGAAATTATACAATTATATTAAAGTAAAAAAATTTATTAATATTACATGCACATGAACTACTTTGTAACTTTTTGAAAACACTATCTTTGGAAATATTTACCCATACACATAAAGGGAGAATCTATGGGACTTTACCATTTTATTTTTGTATGTTATGGATAACCCTTAAAAGTACCAAGAGGGGTTTTACATTATGAAATTAAAAAATCGATATATATTAAGTGACTCTAATGCAATAAAAAGATTTATTAAATTGTAAACTCTCATAATTCATTAATTCATACAATTAATAAAAACCCAATTTGGAAATTAATCTAATAATATAAGTTATTTTTCAAAAAACCACTCCCATTTAATTTGGTTTCAACTCTCTATTTTCAATGCCGACTAATGCTTCACAAGGAAATGATCCATATTGTTTCCATATATTATCCCACAATATTCATTATCTCCTCTAGAGATACCCTCTAGATAATAAAATTCAATATAATTGTTCCTTTTATAAACATTTTTATAGCAGAGGCTTCAAAAATGGTCATTTCACCAAAATTAATAATCCAATAGGCACAAAAAAATAATTTAATCCTACTTGAGTCAATGCATGTTATGGGAAACGTGAAGCATGAGTTAATGTCTATAATAATGTACATTCCTTACATCACTATTGTTGTCACTGAAAAATACCCAAGAATTCTTTACCCATATCTATTCAAACCAAAGAGAATATATAATATACAATGTAAAACACACAACAACCAAATAAAGAAATATATATAATTAGGAGAAGAGATATTATCAAACCTCCTTATGTTGAATTGGATGGTTGAACACCAATATTCAACCAATACGTCTCAAACACTGGGTTGGTGAAGGGATTAGTAATGTTTTCTACCACTTATAGATTAGTCTCAGTATATACCATTTTAATCACTACTTGATCCATGATTTATTTGATGCAACAATATATAATTTAAATGTGTTTGGTATAATAATTATACAATGGATTCCTTGTGAGTTAAATAAAACTATTATTATCACAAAATATTACCATTTTGTATCCCACTCATTCACCAATATCATACATTTTCTTCTTTTTCTATACAATCTAGTTTTAATAATGGTTTACTAAAATATACACAACCTCTATTGTGCTAAAATATATGATTTTATATTTCTTACTTATCCAATTCACAAAACATTTCCTAATAGAAATACCCTATCACTTGTGTAAATGTAGTCCACCACATCACCAACCCAATAATATAAAAACACATGATAGGTCATGATCCTTTCTTGTATTTAAGAAATAGAAAAAATTGAGCATTATTTAGACATACCTCATAATTTGTTTTACTACTGAAAGATAATGTTCCTTTACACTACTCTAGAATTATACTACCAATAATGTTACAAAAAATACAACTAGACATGTTTTCTTCCAATAAAAACTCCGAATAAATCTTCTATATAGATTGATAAAAATGCCTCTCGTCCTCCTAATTCCTATGCATGGTTTCAAATACAATCATATTTGATATGGTTTTTGAATCAAGCATGTAATAATTTTTCAGAAACTCATATTCACATATATCCTATGAGTTAAAAGTGTATCTATATTTATAAACCACTTAAATATCAATAAAAGTTTTATGTTTTCCAATCATTGGAATTTTATATTATAAGCTAATTGGCTAAAAAAATTCATAGACTTTTTTCTTCTTCTTCTAAATATTATATCATCCACATAAATGCATACCAAACACAGTTCCTCTATGGAAGTCTTCGCATATATATTTTGATAAAAACCTCCCCTTTTAATCTCAAACATCATTATGTACATTTATATTCAATCATACCATTCCCATGGCACTAGTTTTAGTCCATAAAATGTCTTTAATAGTCTTTAAATAAGTTTTTCATCATTGAAAATCATTTTTTAATAAAAACTTACTCCTTATATAAACCATTTAAGAAGGATATTTTTACATCAATTTGAACGGTCCTTAATCCTATTTACATTACCAATTCAATGAAGATACATATTAACTCAAGCTAATATTTTGGTGAAAAAACACAATCGATATCTATTTTATCACTCTGTGAAAGGCCTCCACACAAAAATTATGTTTTTTATGAATCACACTACCATGATCATTGATTTTATTCTTAAATACACACTTAATTCCAATAATATTTTGATAATTTATTCTTTCTATAACATCTAATTTTTAGTTATTGTCTATCTAATCAATATAATAGTGCATCTCTCAAACAAACGATTCAATCTTTATTGTTTCATCAAACGATTATGGCTCTATAGTTTATAGTAGAGAGGTGTGATCTAATTCCATAATTATTTATTTAATTTTGTGTAGCTCCATTTTCAATTATATTATATGGTTTGTATCACCCCTTCATTTTTCTGTGTATTTACCTTTCAATAAATACAATATTAAATAATATGTTTCATAGACAACACCAAACTAAAATAAACCAAGATATATTTAATTGAGATAAAATATTACAATTCACGATAAAATCAATATATTATGAGAATAAATTTTGAAGAATCATTAAGAAATGTACAAGAAGAATAAATTTTCATGTAAATAAAAATACCCTGAATATAAAATCATTAACATCATGGTTTTTCATGAAGTTCCTAACCTCGATTGAAGTTATGGAAAAAGAAAAATAAATATAAATATCATAGACATTTATGGAGATAAGTATATGAATATGATGATTTATTTTAGTGATATATGTAAGGCTATATATCAGAATGAAATCCAACTATTACATATATGGTGATTGGAAATATGGCCATTGGATATATAGTTGATGGATGTATATGGTTGTTGTGTGTGAATGTATCAAATAGGTATATTGAATTTGATTAATTTTTAGTAAAAAATTGAAAATAATATAATTCATAAATTATAAATTGTTTTTCAAGAAATAAAATATAATATTTAATTAAAGATAATATTATAAAAAATATATTTTTATATGTTAAATAATAATATTATTTTTATTACTATTGAATTATTTGATATCTTTATAAACTCTATTGAAATATTTCACTGCCTATTGATTGATAAAATTAATTTTTTAGAATATAAAAATTTAAATTTCATTGGACTTGATTAAAACCATTTAATGTAAAAAAAGAATAATCGTTAAAGAAATGTTTTTAAAGGGTGGTGTAGTTTTTTCATAATAAATTAAATTATTTATTTTCAAATGATGAATATAATTTAATTTTTATATTTTCAAATATATATATTAATACTAATTTAATTAGTAATTGATATCAAATATTATTAAGAACACTTATTGTTTGAAAAGTAATTTTTCTATAAAATAATATTTTATATAAATTATTTTTTCATTTAAAATATGGATTTCTAATATTAAAAATTATAATTAGACTAAATTAATTCATATTTTAGAACCATCACATAAAGATTTGGTGATATTTATCATCTTAAATTTTTATTAAAAAATTAATTACCATGGTTTATAATTAATCAAGGTAATATGGGTAAATTATCATGGCACAATTTTTTTATAATAAAATATATATTTAGATAATATATAAGTCAATTTTTAGGCATGATAGTCATGAATAAATGTATAATAATATTTCTTAACTGAATCACCAAGTTCCTTTGTGGTTATATCATTTCCCTTCACCAAACTCAACTTTCAAAATAAATGTCCCTAATTTTCATCTATTAATAATTCCTTCCTCTACCCCTTCTAATGTACAATTTTACTTCAAAAATCTATTCAATCTATACCTAGTTTTTTCACACCTAAAAAATTATTTGAAATTTGGTGGCTTCTATGTAGAAGTTGAATGTATAAATCCTTTATATTAAAGTAACCCAAGTAGAGGAGTAAATTAATCAAAGTGGTAAAGCACTTTTGTGAAAGTTGTGAGTAATGGTGATGGTTTTTTCATCTCAAATTTAATTTTCTTGAGACATAGTTCACATTCACAACCTATATTTTTTTCTGTATATATACATCTCTATAAATGTATTAGGTCATATTTTTCATGAAATTCAGGTGATTTAAAATGTTATATGAAGTAATTTATTTCTATGTATTTTGCTTCAAAAGTTTTCAAAGTTGTAAGGATTTCATTTTTAATCTCACCTTGATTTTGAGATTATTTATGACTAAATTTAACTCTAGGTATATTTTATAATATTTCTCTCTAAAATCACATATATTTTATTCATTTAATATTATTCATGTGGTTTTCATGTTCTCTAACTATTTCACTTTCCTTTGGTTCAAAATATACATGACGTGATTATTGTAAAAGAAACCAGGGTTATCTCTTTTTCATGTAAATGATCTCTCTCATCCTTGTATATATTCTTTATATTATTTAATAGATATACATTGACATGATTCAATGATTTCTTAAGGTTTTTTCTATCAACATTAACGTTCTCTACAAGGGTTTTAATGGAATATATTTAAACATTTCCGATGAGATTCATTTTCTATTGATTTAATTTTAATTACAATAGTGTGAAAAAAATATTTTTTAATGTTTTTCACATGAACACATTTCCAAAAATTATTCATAAAATGTATTCACAAATATTATTTTCTAGGTTTTGTGGTTTTCAAAATAAATTTTTTTCCCATTATTATAATAACTATTTTCTATCTAAAATAATATTTATCAAAAGTAAAGGATACTCCTCCTTAATAATTTTTTTAATTATCTAATAAAATATTATTTCATCTTTGTTGACATATTTTAATGTTATTTATGAATCACTAGGGACATGTAACACCCTGATATTTTAGTATGTATTGTATTTTAAATAAATACTTTGTTTAATATATAGTTTCACATATAACACCTAACTAAAAATAATTGAAATACATTTTATAGAGGTAAAGTATCATAACACATGATAAATTTTAATAAATAATGAAAATAAAATATGAAACGACATTAAGAATACAATTGAAATAAAACCATAAGTAAATAAAAAGACCACACAATATAATTTTTATCCTCGTTGTTTTCATTGAAAATCATATATCCAATGACAACTATGAGAATAATTGAAAAATTAGAAATATAATATACAATTTGAACGGGAAGTAAATGAATGGGACTTACGACTTTAACAATTTATTAAATTCAATATATAGGTATAAAATTTGTAATTTATATATATGGTCATTGGGAATATGGATTTGGATATATGATCATTAGAAATATGGTCATTTGATATTTATTACTTTGATATGAATGTATCCCATAGTTATATTAAATATAGTAATTGTTGTTAATAAATTGAAAATAATATAATTCACAAATAATAAATATTGAAACAAAAATATAATATTTAACAGAAATGTTTATTATAAAGATATATTTCTATTTACTACATATTATTATTATTTTTAATGATTGTTTTGGTGGATAAATAAAATTATATAGATATAATATGAATAACTAATTTCAATAGGGTTTGATTAATATTATGTAATATAAAAAAAGATACTTTTAAAAGAACATTATTGAATTATTTATTATTTTTATCTTAAGAAAATAAAATTTTTCATTTTAAATAATGAATATAATGTAATTTTTCATTATAAAAAAATATATTAACACACTTTTGATTTGTAATTGATATGAAATTTCAATAATAAACAATAAATTTTAAAAGTCATTTTCTATAAAAAAATATTTATATATATTGTATTTTTTATTTAGAAATTAATTTCATCACATTTAGAAGTTAAATTAGATTAAACAGAGCCCAAATTTTTCATTATCCTATTGAAATTATTTAATTGTTTCAATTTAATTTTTATCATAGAAAATGTTACTGAGGTGAATGGAACAAGACATCTGTAATTGTTCGAAATTGTAAATAGATTATATGTTTCACATGGGGTATAAATCTTATAAAATAAAAAAATAAAAGTGAATAATGGAGTTAATTTTAAGATCCAAGGATTTATCCACTTATGGGGGCACTTTTCATTTCAAAATGTCTTTACATAACGTTTAAGTAAGGACAACTTGAAAAAATTCCACTCAGTACCACTTATAAAAGTTTTTCTACACCACCCCACAAAAACTATTTTTTTTGGTCATAAATTTATTATATTCCCATGTGACCTCTCCCAAATACTTATTGATCTTTTGGTAGATTTTGGTTCCAAGATGGAGGCCTAAATAATTCATTCCAAAGGACCCCATGTCAATAAGAGTCTAATTCATCAATTATCAAAGTTCTTCTATAACTTTTTCAATTACCTTATCAAATAAATTATTTATAATTAATATTATATACTCTAATTATATTATATTAACATAATTATTATTATAATCAAATTGTAATATTATTTTATAACTCTACACTCTTACAGATTCACTATTATAGAATATTATTGTTTGAGTCAGTTCAACCACCTACCTGAATGATGTTATTTGAACATCATCAGTTTCAACATGAATAAGTATAAAGTAATTAATAATGGTAATATATGGCATTAGATATTAATATATTTCATGAAAATGGTTTTTTAAAGTATGAAACAAAAACTAATAATAAATATCAATTAAATAATTGTTATTGTTAAATTATCTAAAAAAAATTGTCATGGATTCCATTCCCGCGATCCATAACCATAAATTATTTAAAAATATCATGATAATTAATAAATAATTGGAAAAAATTATTCTAATATATTTTCTAATATGCTAGTGATGAACATTGAATAAATGAATGGGTTAGAATATCGTCACTATGAAACATATACGCAATAATCAAACCCTCTAACATCCAATGGTGAAAATAAAAAATAACCGAATAATATATGTGTAATGAATGATTGTAAATGAATAGTATAAAATGTAATAGATATGAATAGTTTAATAATATAATTTATTAATATGGTTAAATTTATTATACTTTTGAATTAATGTCTTTCGTTGAATTTGGGAGTAAATTTAAGGGTTTCTTTACCAATCACATTTTAAGATCAAGATTGTTTATGTTTTAACATTAATATGGGAAAATTATATGTTGTTTATCTCTAAAATACTATCCTTTTTCTCTTATTGTGGTTATTTATTTGTTTTACAAGTATTCATAGGATTTTCTATTTAATAATTTCAAAATTTGGTTAAAAGTATTCTTATAAGTGGACATGTCTCCATCTATTCTTTTAAGTTAAAAATATTTCCACTCCATTTCCATACTCTTTATTTTTTTTATGGAAGTCCTTTTTTAAAATTATATGATTTATTAAAGAAATTTTTTATTTTACTTGACTATCAGTATAAAAAAATTAATGAATATTTTAAAACATCTTTCTTATGAGTCGTTTTCCATTGTGTTAACTTTATTTTGTAATTTTAGAAAAGAATATTATTTTTAACATTTTAAACATGAATTTTTTACGACACTATTCATAAATTTGTATTATAATGTTTCCATTCCATGTTTCCATATTTTTTGAAAGTAAATTATATTTGTATTATTTTTTGAATTTTTTACAATGAAATTATTCTTATTAAAATACAACTGGGTATTTATTATCATCTTTCATGGGAATTTTATTTTTCCCTTATAAATTGATTTTAATATATGTTAATATCCTTAATTTTTTCAAATGATTAATTTTTTATATTATATAATTATATAATCTTCTAAATTTTTATGGGTGGATTATATACATTTTTCATGTAATTTTACATGAAAGAAATTCGTTCATAATGGTTAATTGAGATATGATGGTATTAAGGTTGTTTTCTAGTTCTTGTGGAACACATATGTATGTTTTATAATTATCTAATTAGTGGGTCCTTTATATCCCCTCAATTCATTAGGTAATGTTTATATCATATGATATTATTATGTTACAAGTGTGTTATTTCCAAATCCACTATGAAACGGATGCAAATGATTAACCCAAGTCTACCATGTTATGGGTAGGTGGTTAGTGTCGTCTATTATTATATGAATATATTATGGGTTAGCCATGATATTATTAATGGTTTATATGATTATGTATATTATAAATTAATAAATTATGAAACAAAAATATGTTATTTTCTCATGGATCCTGATTATTGAATCATGATTCAACACTTCTATAAATCATATTTTATGTTATTTGAAAATCATTATTCCATGAATTATCTTCAATTATTTATAACATATTGGGTATTATTATCATATTTATCTAAAGTCACCTTGGTTATATACTCACACCCATATTCTCTTATTATTCTCACTTACGATCTTTGATTGAAATATCTTATTTTAACCACAACCATAGCATGTGAACTAAAACATTCTTATATTTTCACTCCCCATGTTTTGAAGAGGATTATCTTGTATGATTTTTCTATAAGTACCTCATGTGTAAAGAATTTTTTCAGGACATGTTTTAGAATTATTGAAAAATATATTTACTAGGTATTTAGTATCCAAAGAAACTAGAAATATAGTTACTAGGGTGCATTTTATTGTGATATGTAATGGATAATCATTTCAAATTATGTAAGATGTATATATTATGTGCTAGGCAATTTAATTTGATTTTAGATATACGATTAGGTATTTTTGGCAATTAGATTATGAATAATATGGGGATATAACCTAAAATAACCAATAATGAACCAAAATAGGTGTTGGATAAACCTAAAATTTCATTGGATGAAATGATGTTATCCTTATTTAGAATGTATTAGGATTTATTATATTTACCACCTGATTAATTGCATTCATTATTATTACTTAATACTCATTCTAACCATTTTGGTATTATCAAGGGATAAAAATACATTCTTTAAATTGGGGTGGTGATAGGTACACTCCATAATTCAAAAAATGTTATTTTATACAAGCTTTCTGAATTTAATTATGTCATAAAATGCCATTAAGTGTGTTAATTAATATCCCCAACAATTAGATATATTATTATAGGTCAAACATTAATGTGGTGTAATGTTTCTATCCAAAGACAATAACACGTATATATAGAATTTTTTGGTAATATGTTTCCACCAAGTCTTATTTTTCTCCCATTAGTTTAATTTGATGTGATTTTGGGGATGGATTAACTCTTTCTATAAAGATCCCACATTAATTATTGTGATAAAGAGTTCATATTTCATATTCTAAATCAAAATGTGATCATTTATTTGTGTAAGGTTTCCCATGAACTCTAAATAAAAATTAATATCATTATATGAGTCTTTATACCCAATAATAATGGGAATTTCGCTCAAATGGTAAGGGATAAATTCAATATTTAGAGATATTAATTGGGTATGAATAGAGGGATGTATTTTCTAAAAGTATTCTCGATCTTTTCTTAATCCATTAGGTTTATTTTTCTATAGAACATTCAATTTGTGTTATGCCTATAAGAAATACTCCTTATAGAATGGAATTGATTGACATGGTTAACATGAAGAAGAAACTATAATAAAATCTATAAAATGGTTTTATATTCCCAACTGCTTCACCAAAGTGTGTACCGGTCCACTTTATTAAAAAAATATGGATCAATGAATATATGAATAGATTATTATTAAACTAAAAAAATCGTAATAAACCAAGTATCCCATAGCCCATATTAATAACTTGATTGATCATATGTGAGGGGATAAATACTTAGTAACGATTTACCACCAATACAGATTTAATTAGTTAACAGTGAAAAGAGTGTATTTAGCTAGGATTATCTTTAATAAAAGTAATGGGTACTATGAATTCCATGTGATTCTATCCAAACACATAAAGTTTCCCTCTATCTCCATGGATCTCATGATATGTGTAATTAAATATTATAGTGATCCATTTTTGGTAGTCATTAAAGATGATTATAATGCACTGTAACATAAAAACCCCTTTATAAAATAATTTATAAAAAATATTTCACTTGCATACATTACTACAATTTCTTTAGAGTTTTAGAAAATTAAGAATTCATAATTATATAAAAATGTATAAATTTCCACATAGTGTGCATTTTTAAAAAACACAGGTTCTTATGTTTACACTCTTATTCTATTCATGACACTTTTAATCTATTTAATAATAGTTTCTATTGACCATTAAAAAATACTTTCACATCATTAGGCCATATGAAAAACATTTAAAAAATTCTACGATAAATTATATCCTAGTAAGGGAAATAAAAATAAAATAACATTGTTAGTCTATTTAAAAATTAATGAAAACCCATAATAAAGTTTCATTTATCATAATAAACCTTGATCTTAAATAATCTTTTTTATACCCATGAAATGAACACATCTTCCTAATATATTTATAAATCATCTCATTAGAAATTATGAATAAAAAATCATAATAATGTTTTTTTTCAAAAATATATTATCCTTTCCTTGAAATGATTTTTTTTATCTAAATTGAATATAAAATTTCTTAAAACAATAATACCATTTTAATATATAATGAAGTAAATATAATTCAATAAACACCCATTTTAAAGCATTAAAAAAGTTTTTAGGTATCTTGGGAAATTATCCTTAGATTCTACCTTACAATAACCCTTATAATGGATTAAACTTCATGGTTAATTATAACATATCCATTAAGAATAAAACAATTCTCATTAACTCTATCACATTACATAATGCATTCGATTTCTATATTTATATCACCCATCATCAAAATTATATCATGTTAAATTGTAATAACATAAAATTTATAAGAATTATTTCATGATAAAAAACACATATAATATTTTATTTTCATCATAAAACACTTAAAATTTGGCATTTCCACCCATAATGAAAACCAATTTCAATTATCATATAAAAATGAGAATAAATATACTTTAATTTTGAAAACATTTTAAAAATATCAGAAAAAGGAGAATAAAGTACAATTTGAAAAACCATATAAAAATTAACAGGAACATTAAAAATTAATAACTAATATTTTGGTGGGAAATGTGGTCAAGAGTTATATGTTAAAAAACATTAATTTTTTACGTTGGTAAAATGTGTCAAAAGTAAACCATACAGAAAATACTTATTTTTTTTAAAAAATTAATAAAATTTATATATAGATGAAAATTAATTTAAAAAACATTTAATTATAAATAATAATTGTCATGAAATATTTAAAATAACATGGAAAAATAGGGAAATGAGTTTAGGACATTTAAATAAATATTTTAATGAAAAATCTCTTACATCGTGTCCTAAATCATATTACACGTGTTTTAATTTCTTAAATAATAAAATAATATTTATTTTATACTTGTATGAGAACTTTTTTAAATATTATTCCTTTATTATAGTTAATTTTATTTCATTTATTATCATGTTTAATTTAGTTATTAAATCGAATAAGGTTACGTCAGTTGTTTTTGTGCCATTTATTTCATAATCTCAAATAATCTTTGACGTATTCACCTTGGTCAAAGAGGTAATTCTTTTATTATCCATGTATATTAAAATTTTAATAATTATCATTTAAATACATTAAGTAAAATTTTAAAACTAACCATGTATGTAGTACATGGAAAATGAAATACATCATTTCATAGATGTTGTTGTCCACACATACACATGAGAACTATATCAATTTTTCTACTAGGTGGAAATGAAATAAAGTAGATAATATTTTACATTTTCAAAAAATAATACCTATGTTATAAATTTCATCTTTATTCATTAGTTCCATCCTTATGACTATCCATTGTTGGTGGTAAGGAAAAATCGCATCCCTTTGTGGAGGTGGTAGTCCACATGTACACACGAGTGATGTTATCATTTTCCAACAGATGGATGGGTAAGAAGGTAAGTAAAATATTATCCTTCCAAAATAATAATAACATTATAAATATCTTATATATAAAATTACTTCATAATTTTAACTCTATAGATAATGTGGTGTTGAAAAACTAATTACATCTCTACATTGAGACAGTAGTATGTACTTACGCATGAGTTATTCTAAAATTTTTTGTGAAAAGATATAATAAATGGATGTAGAATATAAATAATAAAATTTTAGTATATTTAATATTATTATATTTTAAAATCATATTTTTGAAAAATATTTGAAGGAAGATGACGAATAAACAAATTTGGAATAAATTGTTCGATATTTATACCTATTATTTGGAACACCTCCTTTGGCTTACACCATAAGCCTTCTAGGATTGATCCTTTAGTGAGACCATACACTCTATTAAATTGGAAGGGATGTTGGGATTGTATATGGGTAGGTATTAGTCATTGTAAATGGTTCAAAGTATGAAAATAATATAGGATAGGATTCTCAATTTTATAATTTAGGGGAGTGACACTCTTGTAATTATTCTTAACATTTAGATATTATAAATATATTACACATAGTCATGTAGAACTAATTAAATATAATTTTAATGAAAATGAAATAAGGGAAAAAATATTAAAATCAAATAATATTTAATAATATATTTTGTGACCGCATAAATTTTTTTAACCCAAATTAACCCATTTTACCCTTTTCTGGTTTTAACAATTTACCATGGTTACTATTCATTATAACCAAAAATAAAATTTAAATTATTAATAAATTGTGAAATAGTGATTCCAAATATGAAATCCATTTTTAAACAAATAAAATATATACATTTTTAGTATATATTAATTTCTTATTTAAACTCTATAGATATTTCTAAATACTATTCTTGGTTATCATCTGATTTGGAATGACATTATGGGTGCCCGAGGGCCACAAAATTGATTTCTTAATAATTGTAAATACATTATATCACATGTGAACATTATTTAAGAATTAATTTAATTCAAATTGATAAAAAACTTTAACGGTAAATCTAATATGACCATTGGATTTTGAACATGGAGTTTACCCTATTCACGACCTAAATCTCATTCACATCAGAATCATGGTCAATATTCTATCGTGGGAAAATATTAGATTTAAAAAATTACATAAATTAATTCAATAATTTGTTCATTTAAACCTAATACATAGCCTAATTTATCCACTTCATATTATATTCCTAGATTTACCCATATATCCTGGATAGAATCTCTAATGAGAGTGAAAAAGTCATCGTGGACGAAATAGTTGATAAAGAACATGAGGGTAAATCCACAGATTGATGATTGGATTTTATAAGGCTAATCATTGACCATTATATTTTTATATATCATTGAATCCGTCATCTTATAATCATTATCTTCCAGTGATCAATCCAATAATTAGGTTTGGATTTTTGTTTATAAATTCCTTCCTTATTATTTGTGATTTTTTTCATGTATTTTTTATATTATGATTTACAAAATTATTATCATTATTTATATGGTCCTAAAAATTATTTATTTATTTTTGAGCCATGATTATATCCATTATTCAATACTCCTTATAATTATTTCTTTTTTTGTAATGATATTGGTAAATTACTTAACTCACAATTACCAATGATTATTTCACTTCTTTAATTATACTTTTGTCCTTTTTTTCTTCATGTGTTCATCATTGGTATGCAGAAGGCCGGTGATTCAAAGTATAATCCTATTTTAGACAAGATAAAATCAAAAATCACATTTTTTTATTAATTTGTGATAAAAATTGTTATTTAAATAATCAAAAAGGATCATTGATGCATCACATAAAGAAAATAGTTTCATTCCATAGGAGGAAATAAATAATGCAATTAACGCTCATGTGGGGTGATAAAATCCAACTATTTAGGATATATATGGTTGGAATTCATCTACTAGTAAGGATATGGGGATGGTAAATGTGTCTGGTAGATCTTATGATGAATATGGATGTATATCCAAGAATTTTGGCCAATATTTGGGAGGAATATTAACTTTATTGGAAAAATCATACTAAACTCTCTGTTTTCTATAGGAAGACATATAGTGTAGTATACATTATGTGATATCTATGGTTTCCAATATGATTTAAATTCCATATTTCATGTGTCCAATCCCATATATTATGTGAATATACTTGGACTTTTGATTCTTTTGTAGGGGGGACACACTTTGAACTAGAGGTGGTCCCAAAATAATTATACTTTATATTTCAAATGTTTAAGGGAACAATGATACACAAATAAGATTCAACATGGGAGTAAACCCTATCCGCTCAAAGGTAAAAGTTTTGTATTTTTTGGGATGTTATACCTCTAGAACCTTTTGATGGTAAAATGACCAATATATCCATACAACAAGAATCTTATAACCATCTTTTGGACTTGATACACTAATGCATCTTTTATGGGGAATTAATGGTAAATGAATTCAAATAAAAATTGGTCTTTGAATTTTTTTCCTTCTCGAGTAATCTCCAAAAACATTACCATATCACAATAGACCATCTTGTTAAGTTTTAGGATTTTTCCATATTGACAGATGTTGAGTTTTGATTAGAAGGGTTGGGATAATAACCAGAATAGTATTGTGGATTTCATTATAGAGACTTTTCATGATGAATTTTCTCTATATGGATAATGAGAAGTGCTTCCACCTATTAAGTATTGAGGGGAAAAACACTAGTGGATCAGGTGGATGTTCCATGTCTTGATCAAAAAATTTTGGTTTTTTCATTTTAGGGGATGATACATTTAGAATGAACATGCTTGTAAAGTTCGAAGATCAGGGATATTTATTGTTCTTAGATAGATGGACTCTCAAATAGGAGAGAATCGTGGTGGGAGTTGGTAGTTTGAATTGTTTTATCTATATGGACAACACATGATTAGATGGATTCAATTATTGCCAAAATCTTTTTGGGAATGATGAGATGTTGGTGTGGTTTTGTCACCCATAAATATGATGACATGACACTCTCTTGTGAGGTTATTGGTCAGTTTTTCTATAATGATTTTTACCCCTTTACCAAGTTCTCAGTGTAGGTTTATGAGATGCTTTATTATGTTGGTGGAATGGAGAGATTCTTGGGAATAAGAAAATGATATTTATGAGTACATTATAGACATTGCGGGAATAAGATAATTGTTATTTATAGTGGGAATTATTCATCAGACACTTAGTGAATAAGTAATATTCATGCTCAAACTCATGACCGAGGTTCTATACTAATGATGTTCCATAAATGAATAAAATACCCTAAAAATGGAAATAATATGATTTAGATAAACAAGGTCATATATTTCAGGACTACCTAAACTTTTTATCTTTTTTATTGAGGATTGTATTTTGAGTCATATGATCTAGGGGCTTCTAGTATAGTTCAAGGTTGGACCTATATCTTCTCTTCATTAGATTTAGTACGTTTTAAATCATGTGTGATCCATTATTTCTGTAGAGACCCAAAGTGTGACATACATGGACATTAAATTAATTTTTCAGAATACATAATACATAACAAAAATAGACACACAAGGACAGTAATAGTTTAGTGTCTTTGGAAACTTGGAATATAATCTTCTAATCGTGGTGAAAGATCTTGATCATCTCCCATAAAGATCTTCCCCTTTTGTTCTCTTACCTAAAACCTTTCTTTAAATCCTGGGGAAAAAGAAAACATATAAAGGGTGAGCTAAAATGCTCAGTAAGGGTAAGCATGGATAAAATAAAACAAATCATATTCATTTGAACTTAAAAACATGAACATAATGTTTAAACATCAAAATCTTTAGCAATGACATAAAACATGGAAATACATAAGGAATAGATCATAGAGAAACATTAATCATGATAAAATAGCATGGTAATAAAACATTTATTTGTGGAAAAACATTAAGCACGTCATATGATTTCCATAGTAGCCAAGGCATTGCTTCCATGACCATCTTAGTGGACAAAGTTCCTTATGGAACCGGGATTACTTATCATTCCAGCCCTGTATTACTGAACCAGATTTACTTTCCGTTCTAGCCATGTCTATCTCATGAGATATAAATCTTTACCCAATTCATTGGAGGGATATATAGGTCCCACCCATCTCATAATTAAATCATTTTTACTTGTGCCACAACATAAACATAAATCATTCATCATAACCCAATGAATAAAAAGGGCTCTCATAAACATCATCCCATCATAACATAATCCATATAAAACAAATGGATATCATTTCATCATAAGAAAAGTGAAACCATAAAAATCATAGATACATTATACTTGAAAAATACACATATGAAATAATGTCATCTTAGATGGAAAATGGTTTGGATAAAGCACTTGAGATGAATTCATGAGGAAAATATCCTTTCTTCTTCAAAATCAATTTCTTTTCACAAAACGTCATGCAATTTTAAAATAAAGATATTTTGTTGAAAATATTCATGAAATATTTTGGAGGAATCTTCATTAAAATAAGGCTTTATAAAATCGTAAAAATCCTTTCATGCCGTATAAGTTAACAAAAACATTCTTCTCGTACTTTTGACAGAAAAGTCAAAAAAGTACCTCGTAATGTAAAAAAAAGAAGGATTCCTTACATACCATGTAGTAAAAGTCAAAAATGGGTAAAATGGACTTTAAACATACATGAAAACATTTCTAGAAAACATGTAAATGGATGATATCAATAGCCCCAGTAAATACTTACGAATAAACAATCTCGGATAAAAATGAGATTGGAAAAGTTATCCCTTACCTTAGGTCCAATATGATTCATACATATTCGAACCTCCTGTATAATGATTTAAATAATTTCATTGACTTATTAAATAATCATATTCATTGTTATGATATCATATATGGTTCACTTATGACTTTATATTACCCGTTCTTTTGTAAATCCCATGTTAAAGCAAGGTTTTGGGTAAAATCATCTTATTTATCGTGCGTGTTTGAACTTGTTGTTATTGATGTTATTATTACTTATATCATGATTTAATTACTTACAGAATATAAATCATGATTTATATATCATATATATTCATTATATATCCAGCATATACATGTATTTATAATATTACATAACATATGGAGGTAAGAAATGAAATGCACCGTTCTTGGAGACGGTAAGTTGTACGTACGCATGAACGCTAATTTCATTTCTATTTATTATTTTAATGGAATATGTATATTATAATTACAGTATAATATCATATTTAATATCATTAACTTCATCCTTTATACATCCCACATAAGTCATTAACAAATCGCATCACTTTAAGGGGGATGTAGTCTGCACTTCCTCAAATGAGATCATCGTATTTACCCACTATGGAAACCATAAAGGCTTGATATAATTGGGAAGTAAAGAAGAATAAGGAAATAATATACATAATATATATCATATATAAATATAGTTCCATCATAATGGCCACCATGAGAGGCGGTAAGAGAAAATCGAACAATCATCGTTTCGTGAGGCGTTAGTTTTCCACCACAGAAACATTATATTCTTCATCCATTAGATGAAGGTGTGTGTAAGTGTAGTTATAATAATTCTCATAACAACATCCTAGTATTTTTAGGACACTGTTTTGTTTACAAAATAAAGGATTAAAAAGAGTTTAGGGGTTGGAGAAGTATAATAAAATAAAACAACTTAAGAGAAACAATTACCGTTAATTTGGGTAACTTCCTTTGGTTTGAACCAAAAGGACTTCCTGAAGTTCCTTATGCCTATGTTAATGATTCTAGGGGGAGGAGATCTATGTAGGGAGCTTATTTGGGTAGAGTTTGGACGAGCCAAAAGGCTTGAGATGTGTGAGGAATTGTATATAAGTGGTCTCCTTTTATAACAGAGAAGAGGGGCTCTTTAGGAAAGTGTGAAAACATTATTTTATTATAAACTTATCTTCGGTTTCAGGATGTTGAAAACACATTAATTTAGAAGATACGATGACTCATATTTGAAATAAAATCATCCAATAGTAATTAGAAAGGTTTTGGATAATATTTTAATAATTATAATCTTATTTATTTAAATCATTTATTATTGAGGTAAATTCTGCATCATTATTTTTTCATAAATAATTTAATTTATTTGATGTCTAAAAATTATAAAAAAATAACAACATGTAATAAATCCATTTATCTTCCCAATTAATATTCTTAGTCGAAAAGATAATTTATATGGACCCTTATAAAAATTAATTACAAAAGGATTTTTGTTAATGCCAATTTTGTCTTTAGCTTAAATTAATTATTCTAATGTGTCATTTTCTTTCATAAGTGGCTCCATGGGGTCCCACAATCGACCCAAGGATTACCATGGTCGGCCATTACTCATATAATAAGGTTTTGACAAGTGTTATGGTAATTTTGAATTATTATAATATTCTTTTAACCTTGAATTACCCTATTTACTTTTAACCGTGGTAAATAAAAGTAAAAAGTTACCATTCACCAAAAATTATTTTTATCTAATTGAACCAAATTTTACTCCTTGATATTAACTTTGTCTCTCTGATTTTTCAAATTCAACTCATAAAAGTGGTAAAATTAATTTTTATGAACAATTGCAAAAGCTCCTAGGAGGTGGTTAAAAGACGGTGAAAAGTTCGATACATATTTTATAAATCTAAAATTATTATAAAATGACTCCAATGAATTTTATTGAACTTATATAATTATTAGGTATATAATTTTACCTAAAATAATCATATATAAAATAAATTATTATTTAAATAAAAAGTCTGTTTTAATCAAAAAATCAGTGTTTTCACTATTCATCAAAATTTGATGTTTTTCAGAAAAATACCAAAAATTCTTCCTAAGCTATATTTGATATTCCGAATTCAAAAATGATGTGTATTTATAAAAATTAAAAACCTTGAAATGGCATTAATTAATTTTAAAATTAATTTCCATTATCAAAACAAATAACATGTTTTTAAGAAACAATAACTATCAAAAGATCGACACTTATTTATGTCCATATTCAAAGTGAAATTAATTCCAGTGACCAACATTGGATTAAATAGTAAAAATATATTATAATTAAACTATAAAACCAATTAAAAAGATAATATAACCATATAAATTATTGCGATGAAAAAAGATATTTTTAATTAAAATATAGCATGTTTTTACTCTTCATCAAAATATGAAAGTTATCATAATAATATGAAAAATTTATCCAAGTTAAATTTTTATTTCCTGATTCCAAGGAAGAATTTTATTTTTTCAAATTGATCTTATAAACATGTCCAAAAAAAGATTTAAAGTGTGTGCTCCATCAAAAGGCGGCAAAACTACCTTTTTTGAAAAATTATTATTTTAGTCAGAAAATTGATTTTGTTCCCATACCAGGTTCTAGAAAATCTGTAAGACGAATAATTATGTTATAAAATTCAAAATTTTGTTAATAATGGTCATAATGGCTAGTTCATAATAATATTATAACCATATATCGTTGTTTAGAGAAACCTGGTATTTCGTACAACACATGCTATCGATGAAGGTCGTGATTGCGCGTAATGCAAGCCAAGTTAGGGTGGCGTGTAGTGAAAGAATCCAAAATACAACCATATTTCATTTGTACATTAAACAAAGTCTATAATTAATTTTGCGTAGAATAATTTCTACAAAACGAACTTAAAATTCTGTGTAACAGAGCCAAGAATAGTGTTGCGTATACCACAAACTAATACGGTGTTGCTTATAGCGCAAGATAATCTTGGTGTAGCGTACAAAACAAGACATAAATGAAATTAAAAAGAATAATTCTCATAAAATCTCATGTTGTTACATTCTACCCCCTTTAAAATTAATTTCTCCCTCGAAATTCGTTGGGGTTATAAATGGTTTGTTACTTTAGAATTTATTTTATAGAAACCCACATCTTAAAAAGGAATACCAAAACATATCTTTAAAAAATTAAGTATGAAATATAATGGTTACCCAAAATAACTAATCATTGGGTTTCCATGTAGGAGAGCATAGGTGAAAATATGGATATCGAAAAGAAATATAACCATCATGTTCTGATGGAGAGTGGTAGAGAAAAGGGCTATGAAAAATCCAACATTCACAAAGACATAAATTTGTGATGATCTGGGGTACCATCTGATTCATCAGATATAAGTGCACTAGGAAAACATTTTTGGTTTTCAAGATCATTTCCTTAAAAGATTATGAATTTGAATTAAAAGAAATACTTACATTATTTTGGTATAATCTAAATGTTGTTCGTGCCTTGAAAAATTTCCACTTAATCTCTTAAATATATGAAGTTGAATTTGTCTTTCACGATGTTTTAGCAGATCATGCGATAGAATGATAGGTCATCCCATCTGTCTCAAACATAAGATAGCGAAAGTTATATACATATGTCCATCTATGGTGAAATTAATCAGATATGGTTCCAAAATGGACTTATACTTCATCTATCATCCTGCATAATAAAATAAAACAAGTTTATACTAACCAGGGACTTCCTGTAGGCCAGTGGTAGAAAATAAAGGCCTTGTCGCACTTCGGTTGTGGGATCGATTCCCACATCCTTGTCTGACGTGATGGGTTTTCACCCATCCTACAGGTTTTCCTTTTTCTAAAAATAAATTATTATAACCTTCCATCAATAATATCGAAAAATTTATATAATTAAACAATACTAACTTATTTCCAACATAATCCATTCCAATCTTTAGGCTTATCCAAAATACAACTGTCCAATCTCATATTATAGTGAAAATGATTACCAGAGAGTTCATATAACAAGCATGTTAATACCATCGTTGATCACCATATATCATAAGATATGTCTTGTTGGTCACCTTCGAAACATTAGAAGGCCTTAATCATGTATTCTCTAGAAAACAATGAATACCCATTGAACCTTAGTGAAAACCTGAGTGATGTCTTAAGTTAACTCTTTCCACATAACAAAGTCCCAAAATTCTATATACTCAAACCATGATATCACTTAGTCCTTATAACAATAATGAGCTCATGAATACTATCAAACATATTATTTCCTCCTTATCCATTTATTATGTTCATATCATCTTCTTTCCAAAAATATATGAATAACCTTTCATGGTTACCATTACCATTCAACATATACTTTCAAATACTTTACAAAAAACAATAGTGTACCAATCCTTAGATGTTTCATTATTCCATAGTACCATTAAATTACCTATACAACATAACTCTTGATAAACATACAATCATTCCACTGCCTTCTTAAACCATTGATCAAGATTCAAAACTTCTTTCATCTCATATATCATTTGTAGTATCCTCCTCATCATCCACATAAATACTACCCATATGACCATGCTGATTATCATCATGAGATTATCCCTTAGGGAATTGTTTTGCTTAATGCCCATACATTCCACATTTAAAACATCTAATCATTGTCGATGTCGTATCAATACCATTATCCTTATCCATGGTGTTAACTGAACCTTTTCCTTTTCACTTACTGAATTTGTGTCCTTCTTTTATGCACCCAAAGAATCTTCTAGTTCCTTTTAAACACTCTCCTTGATACTTCATCCCACATGATTTATATGATAGAAATTGAACTTTCGTTCCTCTATGATCATCATGAAACTCCATCATTCTCTTATTAGATGAGTCATGAAACATACCAAAGTTGAGATTATTTATCATATTATGAGATTGATGATTAGGCATAATAATGATATGTGGACCTCCAGATCCAATTTCATTCGGTTTCTCATGAATAATATCATTCCATTGTCCATCATATCCTCTTTATCGTGAATCTTCCGATTTCCAGCCATTTTCTAAAACCCAAAAAGAATAGTGTGAGAGGAAAAAATCATAATCAAGGGAGATTAACATCAATATATAACATCTTAGGTTTAATTATAATATCGTTACTGTAATTCTAGGACAATAACCTATATGTATATTAATCCTTAGGGACATCCCTAGACATACCTTAGAAATATCTCTAGGGATCTCACTAATGTTTTCGCATCCTAGTTTCCAAAGGTTATCTAAACCTTACCTCTGATAAAAACTGTAGAGACACGAAGCTTGACGTACATGGACATTACATTACTTTTTCGGAATACTTAATACATAAAAAAACAGACACCCATGGACTGTAATAGTTTAGTGTCTTTGGAAACTCAGAATATAATCTTCTAATCGTGGTGAAAGATCTTCATCATCTCCCATAAAGATCTTCCCCTTTTGTTTTCTTACCTAAAACCTTTCCTTAAATCCTAGGGAAAAGAAAACATATAAAGGGTGAGATCAAATTCTCAGTAAGGGTAAGAATGGATAAAATAGAACAAATTATATATATTTGAACTTAAAAACATGAACATAATGTTTAAACATCAATATCATGAGCAATGACACAAAACATGGAAGTACATAAGGCATAGATCATAAAGAAACATTAATCATGATAAAATAGCATGGGAATAAAACATGTAACTGTGGAAAAACATTACGCACATGATATGATTTCCATGGTAGCCCAGACATTGCTTCCTAGACCATCTTAGTGGACAAAGTCCATTACTGAACAGAGTTTACTTATCGTTCCAGCCCTGTATTACTGAACCCAATTTATTTTCCGTTCTAGCCATGTCTATCTCATGAGATATAAATCTTTACCCAATTCATTGGAGGGAGATATAGGTCCCACCCATCTCATAATGAAATCATTCTTACTTGTGCCACAACATAAACATAAATCATTCATCATAACCCAAAGAATAAAAATGGGTCTCATAAACATCATCCCATCATAACATAATCCATATAAAAAAAATGGATATCATTTCATCATAAGAAAATTTAATCCATGTAAATCATTGAGACATTATACTTGAAACATACATATATGAAGTAATGTCATCTTAGATGGAAAATGGTTTTGATAAAGCACTTGAAATGAATTCTTGAGGAAAATATCATTTCTTCTTGAAAATCAATTTCTTTTCACAAACCGTCATGCAATTTTAAAAGAGAGAGATTTTGTTGAAAATAGTCATGAAATATTTTGGAGTAAGCTTCATGAAAATATGTCTTTATAAAATCGTAAAAATCCTTTCATGCTGTATAAGATAAAAAAATATTCTTCTTGTACTTTTTTCGGAAAATTAAAACATGTACCTCGTAACGTAAACAAAATAAATATTCCTTACATACCATGTAGTAAAAGTCAAAAATGGGTAAAAAGGACATTAAAAATACATGAAAACATTTCTAGAAATCATGGACATGGATGATATCAATATCCCTAGTAAATACTTATGAATAAACAATCTCGGATAAAAACAAGATTGGAAAAGTTATCCCTTACCTTAGGCCCGATATGCTTCGTACATATCCGAACCTCCTGTATAATGATTTAAATAATGTCATTGACTTATTATATAATCATATTCATTGTTATGATATCATATATGGTTCACTTATGACTTTATATTACCTGTTCTTTTGTAAATCCCATGTTAAAGCAACATTTTGTGTAAAATCAACTTATTTATCGTACGTGTTTGGACTTGTTGTTCTTGATGTTATTATTACTTATATAATGATTTAATTAATTCGAAAATGTAAATTAATATTTATATATCATATATATTCATTATATATCCATCATATACATGTATTTATAATAGTACATAGCATATGGAGGTAAGAAATGAAATGCACTGTTTATGGAGACGGTAAGTCATACGTACGCATGAACGCTACTTTCATTTCAATTTATTATTTTAATGGAATATGTATATTATAATTACATTATAATATCTTATATAATATCATTAACTCCATCCTTTATACATCCCACATAAGTCATTAACGAATCACATCACTTTAAGGGGGCGGTAGTCCGCACTTCCTCAAATGAGATCATCGTATTTACCCACTATGGAAACCATAAAGGCTTGATATAATTGGGAAGTAAAGAATCATAAGGAAATACTAAACATAATATATATCATATATAAATACAGTTCCATCATAATGGCCACCATGAGAGGTGGTAGGGAAAATCGATCAATCATCGTTTCGTGAGGCGTTAGTTTGCCATCACAGAAACATTATTTCTTCATCCATTAGATGGAGGTGTCTATAAGTATAGTTCTAATACTTCTCATAACAACATCCTATTATTTTTAGTATACTGGTTTTTTTACAAAATAATGGATTAAAAAGAGTTTAGGGGTTGGATAAGTAGAATAAAAGAAAAAAACTTAAGAGAAACTATTACCTTTATTTTGGGTAACATCCTTTGGTTTGAACCAAAATGACTTCTTGAAGTGCCTTATTCCTAAGTTAATGCTTCTAGGGGAAGTAGAGGGATGTAGGGATCTTAGTGGGGCATATTTCGGATGATCCAAAAGGCTTGATAGGTGTGAATAATTTCATATAAGTTGTCTCCTTTTATAAGGGAGAGGAGGGGATCTTTATGAAAGTGTGAAAACATTATTTTATTATAAACTTATCTTCAGTTTAAAGAGGTCCAATACACATTAATATATAAAATAAGATGACTATTACTCGAAATAAAATCATCCAATAGGAATTGGATAGGTTATGGATAATATTTTAATCCTTATAATCTTATTTATTTAAATCATTTATTAATGAGGTAAATACTGCATCATTATTGTGTAATCAATAATTTAATTTATTTGATGTCAAAAAATTATAAAAAAAATAACAACATGTATGAAATATTTTTATATTTCCAATAAATATTTATAGTCGAAATGATAATTTATATATCCCCTTATAAAAATTAATTACTAAAGGATATTTGTTAATGCCAATTTTGTCTTTACATTAAATTAATTAATCTAATGTGTAATTGTCTTTCATAAGTGGCTCCATAGGGTCCCAAAATCGACCCAAAGATGCCAATGGTCGTCCATTACTCATCCAATAAGGTTTGGACAAGTGTTAAGATAATATTGAATTATTATAATATTCCTCTAATCTTGAATTACCCTGTATACTTTTAACCGTAGTAAATAAAAGTAAAAAGATACTATTCACCATAAATTATTTTTATCTAATTGAACAAAATATTACTCCTTTATATTAACCTTGTCTCTTGATTTTTGAAATTCAACTCACAGAAGCAGTAAATTTAAGTTTTATGAACAATTACAAAACCTCCTAGGATGTGGGTAAAAGACGGTGAAAGGTTCAATACAATTTTTATAAATCTAAAATTATTTTAAAATGACTCCAATGAATTTCATTGAACTGATATTTGTATTATGTATCAATTTTGACATAAAATAAATTTAAATCACATAAATTATTATTTTAATCAAAAGTCGGTTTTAATCAAAAACTCAGTGTTTTCACTATTCATCGAAAATTGATGTTTTTCAGAAAAATAACAAAAATTCATCTTAAGATACATTTGATATTCCGAATTCAAAAATGATGTCTATTTTTCCAAATTCAAAACATAGAAGTGGCATTAATTAATTTTAAAATTAATTCCCGTTATCAAAACAAATAGCGTGTTTTTAAGAAACAATAACTATCAAAAGATCGACACTTATTTATGTCCAAATTCAAAGTGAAATTAATTCTTGTGACCAACATTGGATTAAATGGTAAAAATATATTCTAATTACACTTTAAAACCAATTAAAAAGATAATCTAACCATATAAATTATTGTGATAGAAAATGTTGTTTTTAATTAAAATATAGCGTGTTTTTACTATTCATCAAAATATTAAAGATATCCGAATAATATGAAAAATTTATCCAAATTAAATTTTTATATCCTGATTCCAAGGAAGAATTTTATTTTGTCAAATTGATCTTATAAACATGTCAAAAACTAGATTTAAAGTGGGTGCGCCATCAAAAGGCGGAAAAACAACATTTTTTGAAGAATACTTATTTTACTCAAAAAATTGATTTTGTTCTCATACCATGTTCTAGAAAATATGTAAGATGAATAATAATGTTATAATATTAAAAATTTAGTTAATACCATTCATAACGGCTAGTTCATAATAATATTATAACCATATATTGTTGTTCAGTGAAACCTGTTATTGCGTACAACACACACTATTGAGGACGGGCGTGATTGCATGTAATGCAAGCCAAGTCAGGGTGGCGTGTAGTGCAAGACTCCAAAATACAACCATATTTCATTTATACATTAAAAAAAGTCTATACATAATGTTGCGTAGAATAATTTCTACAAAACAAACATGAAATTGTGTGTAACACAAGCCAAGAATAGTGTAGCTTATACTGCAACTAATACAGTGTTTCATATAGCGCATGATAATCTTGGTGTAGCGTACAACACAAGACGTCAATCAAATTAAGAAGAATAATTCTCATAAAATCTCGGTTTGTTACAATTTAATTTTTGTATCTTTTTTTCTAGAGTTTTTGGTTTTTATAGAGCCTCTATAATAACCCATAGATTTTAATGTATAATTATTTCTTAAATAAATGTTTCTAATATAATAATATATTTTAATTATATGCATAGAGCACATTGAGAGACAAAAAAACATCAAATTATCAATGAAAACTCTTATATTAGTTAATGAATAAAATACAAAAAAATTAAAATTATTAAAAGAAAAAAATTAAAAAAAATATAAAAACTATATTGGGAAAATAAGGATTAAAATAATTTTCTTGAATCGCTGATCCTAGGAACAACACTAAAGGAATGAAACAGAATATTAGTAAACTAATCCTCTTTATAGAAAATGTAAATATAGAACCTTGAGAACAATTGATGTGAATAATGAATGATGGAATGAATTATTATTTATAGGAGGTAATGTAACTTTTGGAATAGTAATTTGACCATTGAAATATTAACATGACTATTGGGAATAGTAATACGATCATTAGGAATAGTAACCCAACCATTGGAAATGATAGTTGACATCAAAATTATAAAATGTCATTTAAATAAAAAATTTATTTATTAATATAAGTAAATATAAATAATTTTATTCCAAAAAATTATTATCATGATTAAATAACTCAAATTAAATAAAATCACATTTTTTATAAACTATATTTTAAAGGATTTTATTAAAATAAAAAATTTAATATCATATATTAAAATTACCTATGATGAAAATTTATTTTGATAAAATTAATTTCATTTTTTAAGTCATTACACCAAAATTTTCCAATGGTTATTTTTTAGTAATATTCTGAAATACATAAATTTTCATGTCAATAGTAAAAATACAGTTTTTTATTAAACCAATGTATCCTAAATCACATCATTCATGATGTAATAATGAACTAATAATTTATATAAATTGAGGATAAAAATATATATTTTATTTTTCAAATGGGTCACTAAAATATAATTAACACAATTTCCAAACCAAAAAATCATTTTTCATAACCTAAAGTCCAAAGTTATTTCTTAAAATAAAAAATTTTCAATTTCCCTTTTTCCATTTTTATAAAATAAGTGAATTTAAATTTTAAAGTGGTTTAAAGTATTAAATCCAATATATTATATTTAAATAAGATTTATATTGTTAATAATTCACTATTACATGTTTACCTTTGATATGATATTTTATTCAATATTTTATTCTAAAAATATCCCCATCATAGTAGATAAATAACCCCTCTACCTCCCCATAAAAACCACTAATACCTAAAATTAAAAATCCAATGTTCATTCCATATCCTCTCTCTAAATCCCCTTATAATTCCTAGGGATGTTATGGAGTAAATAAAATACAAACACTAAGGGATTTTTAGTGTCGTATATGAGAAGCCACACAAAGGAAAGTGTAAGATTCTACGAACCCTTCTCTCTTCTTAATATTATCTTTATTTTTACCCAATTAATTTAATAAAATATTTTTAAATTAATTAATAGGTATTTATAGTTTTATTAATTATTTTAACTTCCTTTAATTATCATATTTATGACATATATAAATTCTAGACATCCTTTTCCCTCTCCTTCGACAATGTCCCATTAACGGTTAATTAATTTACAATTGAGAAAATTATAATCCTTTTCATATAAAAAACCTATTGTTAGTTACAATAAATTATTTATGATATATTAATATATTAATATATTAATTTTAATCATCTAGACATAATTATACTGATTCATAAATGACATTTTTTTAAATGTTTGGGGCCGAAGCCTCATTTATTATAAAAGGAAAGTAAAGACCTCTTAAACTGGGTAGAGGGAGACCCATTACATATCCCAAAGGCCGAGTGGGCATTTAGAAGATTACATGGCCCGTAGGCCCATTTGTTTGGTCTAAATACCATTCTGTGAATAGTACTGCTGCAGTACCCGAGCTGCTACAGTACTCTACATTACCCACCACTGCTATAGTACTCTGCTGCCGCTACAGTGACCTGCCGCTGCTACAGTTCCCGTTGTTGCTACAGTGCCTCCGCTCCTACAATACTGCTACAGTACCCTGCACCCAGTGGGTTTTGAACCACCATTTTTCATGTATATTTAATGGGTTCTTACCACTAAGCCAAACCCCAACTACTCATAAATGACATTTAACAAAAAATATCGACATCAAAAAACCCATAACATTTACTGAAAACATGATATAAAAATAAGTATTGTTTAAATTGTATTGTTATAAAATATAATACAATAAGTAAAATAGATATATAGTATAAAAAATGAACATAATTCACTAATTGAACTATGTTTTGATAATCCTGTGTTTATCATTCAGGAGGTGAACAAGAGATGAAATAAAGTGGGATTTAAGGTAATGGGATTCTCGAACCCAACTTCTTTTATTTTGGTTATCCTTATTCCATGTATTTTTCTATGGATATTATTATAATGTTTATTAAATAACCTATCATTATTATTTGTTTTATTTTAGGGATAAACATGTCACCACCATTATTTAAATTCCAAATACAATGATTTTCCAAAAGGTACTTTCTTTCCTAAACACATATTTTACTCCTCTTCAGTTGTTCCACATTCAAAAATGAATATTGATTTTTATTAAAAATATTTCATCCATTATAAATTTTTTATACCTATGTTTAATCATAAAATTATTCTTTATAAAATCTTTATTCAACTTATTACTTTCCATGGGTTATTTCTTGACTATTATTTTTATATGCTCTATGTGGAATTCATGATTATTTGAATATTATAATGTGATTAGTGGGACTTGAATTATATATCCCTCTAATGAATTGGGTAATATTATGAATCTCATGATATAATGTCTATTATTTATCATAATTATGCTAGATTTATTCACAATGATGATGTTATGATTCTGTACTAATGTTATGTGTGAATATAATGCTAGATTTGTTCACAACTATGTGTTGTATTTGACCACTATGACATGATTTATCATTTTTATGCATATTCCACATTCCATGCATGTATCTAATGATTCCATCATGATTATAATGATTATATTATGCTTATTATATGATGATTTTTATTATACTCATCCATGTTATATTGATTTGTGTCCCTCATTCACCCTCATACAAGGTTTTCACTCACACTTTTCATTGAAGTATATCCTCACGTGAAAACATAAACTAAGGATAATGTGAGATATTACAATTGGATAAAGAATAATTATTTTTATGATTTTTATATTTTATTATGTATAAGTGATGTACGATCCCAATATTCCCAATATATTAATCCCTTATATCCTTGAATGTATAACTATTATTTTTTTATCTTTAAAACTATGTAATTGTCAAGAAAGAAAAAGTAGGGTTTCTATTGTTTGTATTATAGTTATGGATTAGTTAATTTGGGAATTAGAATTAGAAACATCAGTGAAAATTCATAGAATAAGTCTAAGTATATATAAAAATATAATAATATTTGTTTTATAAAAAGGTGAAACATATGGTTCCCATAAGATGATCCTTTAGATTTAATTACACAAAAGAAAAAGTTCCTTACTCATAATTTGTTGATATTTTTTTTAAAGCATTTTTTTAGAAAATGGTTGGATCCAAGAAAAACAAGGACAATAACATGTGTGTGGGACAATGTAATGATTTTTTGAATTATATCCCCAATCCCATGGGAGGTTGTGTTTAATCGTTTATAGTGATTCTTACCTAGATGTATAAGGATATAAACAATAACATGGTCCTCATGGAACATCTTCCTTCATCCAAGAAGTAGCAACTAGCTATTTAATACGTTATTTGATAATTACTCACAACATTCAACGAATCTTCCGATCCCCTTATCATAAAATATTGTGTCAACTCGATGAAGAATATATTTTGTGTTATTAACTATAATTAGATGGATAAGGTGAATTTTTATATCTACTGTTTAGATATATAGTCCTATAAATGGTTGGAATTATTACATAACACCAAGTCAAAGGAAAAAAATTAAAATATGGAGTGTTAATACTTTAAGAAAATATTTCATAATAAGTATTTCCCTATAACTCTTTGAAAAAATATAGAGAGAGAATAAATTGAGATGATGAAAAAGGAAGGTGAATATTTTGTGGATTACTAAGAAATATTCACAAGTCTTGAAAGATAAACCTTGGGATTTATTACAAACAATGATAGTAAAATAGATATACTCTTTAGTGGAATAAAACAACACCTTTAAATGTATCTAACAATACGGTACATAAAGAGTTTTGAATATGTGTTTTGATTTGTTCTAAATGTTGAGATTGAGTTTGAATATTGTTCCTTTGGGAATAGGGATAAGAAGATAAGAATGTAGTTTCAAATTAGTTAGTCAAATGAAAAAGTAGTAATGAGTATCCAACCACCAACATGTCAAAAATATGGGAAGAAGTATCATGGAAAATTCTTTAAATGGTTGGGTATATTATTCATGTGTGGGATAGAAGGCCACTAAGATCATGAATTTTAGAGAGACATGAAGAACATGACCAACATGATAGAGGAAAGTAATGAACCTCCCAATGCACCTCCAATGGTTTAATGACTCAACTGTTGGAATAAAGGTCACTATTCAAGATATTTCCTGAAACCAAGGGTCCTTGATGGTAATTAGTGTAAATAGGAACCAAAGAAAAAGGATTAGTTGAATGCTTATTCCATCACTACTACTAAACTGGAGTATGAAAATGAATTTATACATGGTACACTTCCTATTCACACAAGAATGGAAAAAATAATTATATGATTCTGGTTCTACAAAATTCATTTACATACTGAAATTTTTCTAGAACAATTGAATCAAATCCCTAATACATTGAAATATATATATATATGTAAAAAACTAGTGGTTAAATCAATTAAAACCAAGTGTTGGACTCTTCTCCTATTATCTTATGTTATAATATTATTCTATTGAATCTTATAATCCTTTCCTTTTTTGAATTAGATGGTATACGAGTCATGGATTGAATCTCATTATATAGAGCACACATCAAAATTCTGGAAAATATAATCTCATTTGATATTCTGAAATAACCCATGATCCTCTAAAAATTCATGGAATATCATAAATATACTTTAGGAAATACCTTAATGGTGTTGGTGATGATACCATGTGTAGAAGCATACATGGATCAAATGGTTTTATCAAAGGAAAGAATCAAACTTGATAAAATTCAAATTGTTAGGGAATACACAAATGTTTTTCCAAATAATTTACTCATACTTCTCCTAGATTATGAGGTAGAATTCTTAATAGAGCTTATACCAAGATCCACTCTTGTCTTCAAATTCCCCTATATTATTTCCCTAATCAAAATAGAGGAGTTAAAGAAGAACCTTCAAGATCATTTGAATAAATTGTTCATACGCCCTAGTATGTCACCTTCGTAGCATGAGGGATCTATATAAATGAAAAGGACGGATTGATGTAGCTATATATCAATTATCAGAAGATTAATAAGATCACCATAAAGAACTGGTATACCCTACCAAGGACAGAAATTTTTTCCATCAACTATAAAGATCATCGTACTTCTCAAAGGTGTATCTTCATTCTATATATCATTATCTAATAGAGAAGAAGGGATATATTTGTAAGAAAACATTTTATTAAAGGTATGGGAAATATGAGTACAAAGTGATTCCCTTTAGACATACGGATGGCCCTAAAATATTAATGGATTTTATGAATATATTATTTAGATACAGCCTCAAAAACATTTTGTTATTATTTGTTGATGGTATTCTCATTTACTCCAACAGTAATGTAGAACATGAAGAGCATCTATGTATTGTGTTGGAGACATTAAATAAAAATAAAATGTTTTTTATGTTTATTAAGTGTAATTTTTGGGATGTAGAAAGTCACATTCATGGGGAATGTGATCCCACATGAGGTAATTCATGTAGACCCTTCAAAAAAGGCAATTGAGGATTTACCCTAACGCACTAGTTTCATATAAACCCACAGTTTTCTTGGAAGAAAAAGACATTTTGTTTTTTTGATTAATTTATCATGATTTTCATGCCCTATAACTATGTTAACAAGTATTGAGGGATAAAATTCCTAGACCAAACATTGTGAGGAAAGCATTAAAGAGATAAAGAAGAGGCTAATCATTGTGAATGTACTCATACTAGCAACTAGCAGATAAGGTATTGTGATATACAGTGATGTTTTAATTAAATTATTTGGTTTTTTACTAATGAATAATGATATAGTGATAGCATTTTCCTCATGAAAATTGGATATCCATGATAAAACCTACCCAACAATGGATCTAGAGTTATCATATTAGATATTTTATTGAAAGATCGGGGAAACACTACATCTGTGGGGAGAAGTGTGACATATATACAAATCATAAGAGTCTAAATTATATAATCACATAGAAGGATCCCAAAATGTGCCAAATAAGATGGTTAGATATAATCATGTAATATGATTACATTATTCACTACCATCTAGGATTGGTGAAAAGGTAGTTGATGATCTTAGAAAAAAACTTTCAAATTTATCAATGAAGTGGATTGAGAAGGACACTATCTTTATGGATTTGAAAATGATGGATCTAGAAATAAAAATTGTAAGGAATACATCGTAATTTTCCCGAATAACTACCCTATCATCTATCTAAGGGATGGTCAAGGAGCCACAAAGGGATGATCTAGAGCTTCAAAAAATGTAAAAGTAGTAAAGAAAGTGAGACTACATGAGTTAAACATCTACAAGTATGGTTTCATCCAATTTATAAACAGTATTTGTTTGCCTATGACACTTGATATAAATAAAGAGCTATTGGATAATGTTCACAGATTATATTTTCCGTCTATCCTATAAGTAATATAATGTACCACGGTCTTTGAGTGAAATTATGATGGTACAATACGAATAAGAAGATTATAGAATATATATCAAGGTTCTTGGTATGTAATCATGTCAATGCTGAGTGATAGAAGTATAATGGGATGATGAAACCATTTCTTATACCCACATGGAAATGGGAGGATGTCCCCAATGACTTTTTCACTTGTCTCCAAAGACATATAAAGGAAACATTGAGATATGGGTTTTGGTGGATCGAATCCCAAATATTGCCCCCAAAATTTCTATTCTGGAATATGTATCTCTTGAAAAACATCCAATGATATACATCAAGGAGGTTTTGAGGTTGTATATTGCACTACTTTCAATATCCTCTAATCATGATCTAAATTTCACATATATATATATCCTAGAGAAGCCTTCAACATTATTTGAATTCTTAATTGAATTTCAACACTACGCTTCACCCCCCAAAATTATGGCTAATATAAATAGAATATTTAGATGATAGATGAAATGGTGAGAGCCTACACAACAAAATTAAAAGGTGGATGAGATCAACATCTCCCATTAGTTGAGTTTCTATGCAACAAAAACTTCTACCGAAGTACTCAAATGGATCCATATGAAGCAATATGTGAGATGTTCTATTGAACTACAACATTTTGTAATGATATAAGAGAATAAAACCTACTTGAATATTATATTTTCAAGGGATAAAAAAGAAGGTTTTTTCTTTATATATTAAAATAAAATCTTCTCAGAGTTATAAAAAGAGTTTTTCTAACAACCATCGAAGGGAATTATAGTTCCAAATTGAAGACAATTTTTTCTTTAGAATATCACCATGGAAAAGAGTCGTGTATATTGGGAAAAAGGGGAAGATTATCCATAGGTATATTATCCCTTTTGAAATCCATAAACACATATTATAAGTATCATAAAAGATTGCACTTCCACAAAATATGGATCATGTTCATGATTGTAAGAACCCAGGTTTTTGGAATGGGTCAAAATACCATCCCTGTTAAAATTTTGACTCGCTTTTGAGAAAAACTAGAGAAATTGGACAATTCTGGTTTAAACTTTTGTTGTTGGGGAGGTCGTACAGGTGCACTCGATTGGCACACAGTCTGAACAAACCATGCAGAAAAATCATGTGACGTCTCTATGTGAGACAGTGGGCTCCGCACGGGCGGCGGAAGGTTTTCCAAACCATGCGGGTTGGCCGTATGAAGTTCCTGGGTGAGGCAGTGGAAACCACATGGTTGGCACACGGTTTTCCAAACCATGCAGGTTAACCATGCGGCCACTTAAAATTAGGGTTTTTAAGTTCCGGTCCAACCGAGAATTCCCATTATCCTCTTTTTTTCTTCCTTCCACTAGGGGCTTACATGTAGAGAGTCGGTCAGACCTTCAAATCCCTCCCTGATCATCATCTGAACTCTATTTCGAGCACCGTTTGATCTTTTGGAACCCCCTCAGTAAGGCCTTGATTCCTATTGAGTCATTCATCTTGATTTCTATCCGAGAAAGAGTTTTTGTGTTTTGAGATGTTTTGTTTTTTTATAGATCTAACACATTTTAGACCAAATTGGAGGATGATAATGAAGGTGTATCATCATACTAGTATGAGGTAGGTAGTGCATACCTTATTTCATGTTTTCATGGTCATTCGGGTGGCGCGGCCTTTGGCGCGTATTAGTGTATTTTGAGAGAGAGCCTAATTTATCTTCTATCTCATATTAAATTTCATATTAGACTTATGGGATAGCTTGGGTATTCCCTTTGTCCTATTTTGATTGACCAGGGCTGGGCGAGAGGTGGTTGCTCGTTTGAGGCATTTTGGATGGGTATGCCAAAATTGTTTCAATTGAACTGTGATGTTTAAAACTTGAGAGTTTAGTTTATTACACATTGATATGAATTGTTTGAGTCCATAATGACCCTTATGCTGGTATGGGAATACATTTGGTTATGATGTTCAACTGTTAGTTTGTTGACCTATTTAAAGGTGTTTCTTTTGATTTTATATGTTATTGTTGAAATGCCTAGCCAGAAAACTTATGGTTGAGTTGGGCGTAGGCCAAATGTTGTTGAGTGATGCTGATCACAGGTTGGGCTTGGTCCGGGTTACTTTGGGTGGTTTTGACCATGGGAATGGGCATATTGGAGGTTGACATGAGGAAGTACGACTGTCAGGTTGGGGTTGGCACGAGGTTACTTTGGGTGGTTTTAACCATGAGATTGGGTGTCATGGACATCGGCTTGAGGAAGGATGACTGTTAGGTTGGGCATGCCCCAGGTTACTTGGATGGCAAGGCCATCAGACTTGAGCGGCATGGTCGTAGGGATACGAGGTATCAGATGTGTGGTGGCTTGGGTACTATTTTGGTGAATACTACTCACCTGGAACTTTGAGTAGTGTGCACACATAGATACTCTGTGATGAGGTGTTTTTTACTACTCGTGTGGGTAGATGCCCCCGTAGATGTGGTTTAGGTACTTTGGTTGGGGGTGCTTTCTGTAGGAAGCCACGTGGGAGGTGAGGAGCATCTAGGGGATAACTTGAGGCTATTGTGTTGGGGGATGAGGCTCACCGTGATTTGAGGGCACGTATAGCTATCCCTATCGATACTTATTTTAGGGTGGATATCGCATTACCTCTATTTACTTGATTTGAGGAAAAACATCGTTGTCCCTCCGGTTATTTATTTGACGGTAGACATCGTTGTCCCTCCAGTTATTTATTTGAGGATAGACATCGATGTTCCTCCGGATTACTTCTTGGGCGTGCCTTCGGGACTTTGGTACATGAGGCACGAGGTGTCAGGATTCACATGGTTATAGGTTTCTATTCTTGGGCATGCCTTCACGACATCGGTACTTGAGACATGTGGTGTTAGGTGACACATAGTGACGGGTTACATGACAGAGATTCTAGAGTTGGCACACTCTATGGTGGCTGATGAGCACCAGTGGAGTTTGGGTTTATTTTTGCATTGTTATGTTACTATTTTGCTTATAAATTAATTCCTACTTAATCACATATACTAGGTACGCATCGTTGGAAGCTATCCTACTGAGATTTTTATCACACCCTGCACGGGCCCTTCAGGATTCGTGCAGACTTTATGGATTTACATGCAGGAAAGAGGCCAGTTTCAGGATCTGGGTTGCGTTAGTTGTCGCATGGAGATGGTATGGAACTTGAGGTCTAAACTAGCTGGAGTTACTCTATTTTTTTTATTTTCTATATTAATATGATTACTAGTTTGTAGCTAATATTGGTTATCCATTGGTTCCACTTTTGTTTAGTGACTTGGTATGGATGCATGTTTGGTCTGTTTAGTAGTTAGCAGTGATTATCATACTTTTGTGTTTACTTTTCACTGCTGTTGTTTAAATTTTATTACTCCCGTTTTTTATTGATATTGAATGTGCTTCCACTCTGTAGGTCTGGTTTGAGTTTGTTGAGCCTTTTATTCCGCTGCATCTCTACTGTTATACATGAACCAGTACCATTATTATTATCTTCCAAGAGGTTATATCCTCCACACTATACCTATCAGACACTCACTGTTAGTCGGTAGACTTTGGCGTTGGGGGAGGTGTGCCTAAGGTAGTAACAATCGACCTATTTAGCAATGTTCGGGTGGATGTTCGGGTCTGGGTTTTTACGGTTTATATGATTTCCACCATGGTGTCTCACTTGGGGTGCGATGTTATTGATTGTGATATGTAACCCTTGACCTGATGTGGTAAGGGAGAATTAGACCTTGGCCTAGTATGGAAAGGCTTGTTTTCTTGGCTTTTGATAGACACATTTTTAGGGTATTTCAATTTAATAACTACATGTATGCTTTGTGATGTGATAATTCCATGTGAATAATATCAATTGCAATGATTTGTATTCATGAAACGTGAAAAGGTGAAATTCGTGATAGAATTGCTTGTTTGTTCCAATGTGTATGTCATGCTATATATATAATAGAATTGCATCTGGTAGGATATTTGGGTCTGGCTCTTATGAGAGCTGGAAGGTACTATCAGTTGAGGTGATTTTGATCATCAGGATTGGGCAACTCGGTCGTCGGTTTGAGGAAACATTATTTGTCAGGACTGACATGGCCTAAGGTACTTTTGATACTTGGCCCTGATAGGGGTGGGTAAGGAGTCCATGAGGTCGGGATGCCATGGGGCATGGGTTATAGTGGGGGAGAGTAAGGGTATTAGTTATGCACTAACTTTTACTTTTTTCCTCATCTGTGTTGAATATATATTGTTATATATATGTGGGTTGTCTTAACATTATGGTGTTCAGAGTTTTCCTCCTACATGTATCGATGGAGCGTTAGGAAAGTGAGGATACTGTGCAGCAGGTGCAAGATCAGGTTCAGGATTCGGTAGACGAAGATCACAAGCCACAGGTACATGCTCAAGGACATGATCAGGTTCAGGATCCAGTGCAGGCATGACAACGTCTAGTTTTGGTAGCATTCAGGCCATGGCTCGACAATGAACTCTGAGCTGGCCTTGTACATGGCACATTGGGGATCGACAGAGGCGCGTAGGGTACAGAGCCATCTATGGAATTTATGACGTGGGAGTTCTAGTCACAGCAACTGCTATGTTTTCAAGGTGCGGGTGGTCCATAGGCAGCTTAGAAATGGATAGAGAGCATGTAGATGATCTTCGAACAGCTCCAGACTCCTCCAGGGTGGAGCGATGAGCTAGCGACGTACATTCTTAGAGGACCGGTGAAGTGCTGGTGGGATGTGCAGTTTTAGGCTCGTAGGCATGAGGGACTGGCATGGAAGGACTTCGAGGACAATTTCTTTGAGCACTTTTATCCAGAGAGACTGAGGGCAGAGAGAGCTCAGGTGTTCTTGAGTCTTTATCAGGGAGACATGTCCGTCATGGACTATCAATCCACCTTCACTATGCTTTCTGTTGTGGCACCTGGTAAGGTAAGTGATGATGCAACTAGGGTGAGGCTCTTCGAGGATGTCTTACGACACACCATTTGGGTTCTAGTGAATATCTTCAGGCTGGGTTTTTTTCAGAGGTGGTGAATCAGGCGCTCATAGTGGAGGGAAACCAGAGGGATATGCCCTAGGTTGGTCAGGTGTCAGCTTCAGGTGATGGTTCGGATAGCAGGAAGTGAGGACGGTATGCGTTCCAGTAGGGTAGTTAGGCCAAGGACTCATCTAGACCACCTCGAAGTAGTTTTGCAGTGGTTTTCTTCTAGTGTGGACAGCCATGGCATGTTCGGACTTAGTTCGATAGGCCTCCAAAGGAGTGCTGAGCATCTGGATAGGTCGAGAATCTTAAGAGTTTTTGTAGGAAACCTTTCCAGACAGCCGACAAACAGGTACTAGGACAGACGATGACATCCAGAGTTGATTCAGGTTTGGAACCAGGAGAGGGTATCCAAGGTTCAATAGCACGTGGGAGACGTGATAGAGATAGCAGGATCCAGCTGAGGGGTCAGTGGATTGTGGCTGGAGCAGCACCTCAGTTAGGTCAGGCATCCGGCAGCCGTACATCAGGCTAGGTGCATGCTGTGGAGCTGCTAGAGGCCGAGCAGGCTAGTGAGCCAACGACGGTTAGAGGTACATTATGGGTGTGGCCATGATTTCCATGTATCCTTTTTGGAATGACCTATAGAGGCATGTCTGTTTCGAGTGTAGGTGATGCACAAGATCTTTGTGGACTAAATAGATGCTAGTCAGTGGGATTGGAACCATATCATGTGTGTGATATATTTATATAAATATTTATGAGATGCATAGAATTAGGGGCATCAAGGATGCAGGTTACTTGAGATCCATGAGCATCAGGACATCGATGATGTGGGGTACTTTAGGTGCCTTGGGCATCGTGGCATCGAGGATGTAGGTTACTTGAGGTTTTAGGAACCAGGTTTGTTTTGAGAATCCATGGGATTGAAGACCTCATGGAGGTGGACACTGATGCAGTGCAGGATATGTTTGGGTGTCAGAAATGACATGGGAGCTCAATTGAGGGGTAGTGGTGATGATGCGTCATGGGAGGACCTTAAGCCTAGAACACAAGCCTGTGAACCTTTCCTTGTGCTGAGTTTTGTCGGGGTGAGACCGAGTTAGGGAATTCTTAAGGTGGGGAGCCCCTTGACGAATTTAGCCAGAACCTTATGACCGGGGATATCTGGGTTTCTTTGATCGAGGTGGTATGTTTGGTGCTATCTCCGGGTTTCATTTTATAGCCCAAGGATGAGCTATGTTAAGGTGGGGAGATTGTAATAACCTGGGTTTTTGGAACTGGTCAAAATCCTGACCCTATTAGAATTTTGACTCGCTTTTGAAAAAAACAATCGAAATTGGACAATTCTGGGTTAAAAGTTTGAAGTTGGGGAGGTCGTGCAGGTGTGCACGGTTGACGCATGGTATGAACAAAACGTGCAGACAAACTGTTTGACATCTTTTGGTGAGACAGTGGGCTCCACATGGGTGGCGTAGGGTTTTCCAAACCATGTGGGTTAGCCATGTGAAGTTCCTGGGTGAGGCAGTGGCAACCGCATGGTTGGTGCATGGTTTTCTGAACCATGCGGGTTAACAGTGCGGATACATAAAATCAGGGTTTTTAAGTTCTGGGCGAGCCGAGAATTCCCATTATCCTTTTTTTCTTCCTTCCACTTGGGTATTATGTGGGGAGAGTTGGCCGGACCTTCAAATCCCTCCCAGATCTTCATTTGAAATCCGTTTCGAGCACCGTTTTATCCATTGGAATCCCCTGGGTAAGTCCTTGATTCCTCTTAAGCCATTATTCGTGATTTATGTCCTAGAACTAGTTGTTTTGGTTTGATCATTTTTGTTTCTTTTGTAGATCTACCACATTTTAGACCTAATTAGAGGCTGATATCGAAGGAGTATAATCATACTAGTACGATGTAGGTGGTCCATAACTTCTTTCGTATTTTCGTGGTCGTTTGGGTGGCGCAGACTTCGACACGTTTTATGGTATTTTTAAAGAGACCCTAATTTATCAACTATCGCTTATTAAATTTCTTATTAGACCTATGGGATACCTTGGGTGTGAACTTTGTCCTATTTTTATTGAGCAGGGTCGGGCAAGAGGTCGTTGCTCATTTGGGGCATTTTGGTCGGGTATTCCAAAATGGTTTCAATTGAATGGTGATGTTTAAAACTATTGAATTTAGTTTATTACACCTTGATATGAATTGTTGGAGGCCTTAAATACCTCTATTCTGGTATGGGACTAAACATGGTTAGTACGTTCAACTGTTTGTTTGTTTGCCTGTTTAAAGGTGTTTCTTTTGATTTTATAAGTAATTGCTGAATTTCATAGGCTGAAACCTTCTGGTTGTGTTGGACATGGTATGAGTATTGTTAAGTGATGTTGATCATTGGTTGGGCTTGGCCTGGGTGACATTGGGTGGTTTTCATCATGGGATTGGGCGTCATGGACATCGACTTGAGGCAGTACGACAGTCATGTTGGGCTTGGACCAAGGTTACTTTGGGTGGGTTTAACCATGGGTTTGGGCATCATGGATGTAAGCATGAGGTAGGTTGACTGTCAGGTTGGACATGGACTGCGTTACGTGGATGGAAAGGCTGGTCGTAGGGACATGAGATGTCATATGTGTGGTGGCTTGGGCACTATATTGGTGATTACTTCTCACTCGAAACATTGAGTAGTGTGCACACATAGATACTCTGTGATGAGGTGGTTTTGACCACTAATGGGGTAGAGGCCCCCATAGATGTGTTTTAGGTACTTTGGTTGGGGTTTCTTGAGCTAGGAATCCACGTGCGAGGTGAGGAGCCTTCAGGGGATAGCTTGAGGCTATCGGGTTGGGGGGCTGAGGCTCGCTGTGATTTGAGTGTGGGTGTCGCTATCCCTCCTGTTACATTTTTGAGGGTGGATATCATCGTCCCTCTGGTTTCTTGATTTGAGGATAGTCATCGTTGTCCCTCGGTTTATTTATTTGAGGGCAGACATCATTGTCCCTCATGTTATTTATTTGAGGAAAGACATTGTTGTTCCTCTAGATTACTTCTTGGGCGTGCCTACGGGACGTCGGTACTTGAGGCACGAGGTGTCAAGAGGCACAAGGGGCCGAGGTACTATTCTTTGGCTTGCCTTCAGTACGTCGGTACTTGATACACGTGGTGTCAGGTGGCACATGGTGCCGGGTTACACGACATAGATTCTAGCATTGGCCGAAGTAGGTGACACTCCGTGGGGGCTGCTAAGAACCAGTGGAGTTGGTGTTTATTTGAGAATTGTTCTGTTACTATTTTTATTATAAATGCATTCATTCTTAAACCCTTATATTGGGAATGCATCATTGGGCGGTATCCTATTGAGATTTGTCTCACACACTATAGGGAACTTCGGGACGCGTGCAGACTTTAAGGACTTACTTGCAGGAAATAGGCCAGCTTCAGGAGCTGGGTTGTGTTATTTGTTGCATGGAGATGGTATGAACTTTGAGGTCTTACCTAGCTGGAGAAACTCTGTTTTTTTCTTTTATGTATCAGTATGCTTAATATTTTGTAGCTATTCTTGGTTATCCATTGGGGACCTTTTTGTTTAGTGACCTGACATGGATGCATGTTTGGTTGGTTTAGTAGTTACCAATGATTAGCATGCTGTTGTGTTTACATTCCGATGCTGTTGTTTATATTTTATTGCTTCTGTTGTTTATTGATATTGAATTTTCTTCCACTCTACGGGTCTTCTTCGCGTTTGTTGAGTCTTTTATTATGCTGCATCTCTACTATTATACTTGGACTAGTTCCATTATTATTATCCTCCGAGAGGGTATAGCCTCCCCACTATACCTATCATACCCTCGCTGCTAGTCGCCAGCCCTTGGAGTTCGGGGAGGTGAACATAAGGTAGTAACAACTGACCCGTTTAGCACTGTTTGGGTGGTTGTTCGGGTCTGGGTCGTTACAATGATGCATTACACATATCTCTCTTGGGGAATTATATACCTAATAACTAACATGTGATGAATCCATAAGTGATAAAAATTAAGAATGTCTTATTGTACGAGTATTATCTAGTAAAGATATTGTAATATAGAGAAAATTCTATACACAACAAGACAACTATCCTTGTAAAAGTTTTTTGGAGGAACTATAAGTATGAAGAGGTTATGTGGGAACTAGAGGAAAGAATGAAACAGACGTATCCTCATCAATATTAAACAAATAATATGAGTTGAATTTATATTGGAAAAATTATAAATGGGGAACAATGTAATAACCCATACTTTTAAAATGATATTTTTTTCTAAATAAATGTTTGTTTTATTATATTATATAATTATTTACACATAGAGCACATTGAGAGGCAAAAAAAGTAATTAATCAGTGAAAAACATTTATATTTGTTAATTAAAAAACAAATTAAAATTCCAATTACTAAATGGGGTAAATAAATATAAAATGAAAAAATTGAAATGGAAAAATATGGATCACCTTGATCGGCTAGAATCATACCTCTTATGAACAACACTATAGAAATGAAATAAAATATTAATAAACTAGTAGACATTATAGAAAATTGAAATATTAATCCTTTAGAGAAATTGAGTTGAATAATGAATGAATGGATGAATTCGTATTTATAGAAGGTAATGTGACAATTGGAATAGTAACCTGATCATTCTGAATAGTAACCTGATTGTTTAAATATAAACATGACCTAAAAATAATAAAATTTTATATAAATAATATTAATCATGATTAATATAATTACATATAAATATTATAAATCCAAAAAGATAATTTTATTGATTAAAATAATAAAAATAACATATAAGCAAATTTTTTATAAACTATATTTTAAAAAATGTAATAATAATCATAATTTTTATATTAAAATTTTTTACTAACATTACTAGAAATTTATATTTATAAAACTAAAATCATTTTAGAAATCATAATTTTATAATTATACAAGGATTATTTTTTTGTAGTTTTCAAATATATATCAATTTTTATATAAATTGTAAAACTGTTGTTTTTCATGTAACCGATATATCTTAACATTAATCATTCATGATTTAATAATTAACTAATAATTTATATAACATGAGTTATGTCCAATATATATTTAATTTTAAACATGAATTATTAAAATATAGTATACATAACTTCTAATCCTAAAAATCATTTTCTAAAACCAAATGTCAAAACTGATTCCTTAAAATAAATGAAATTATTTTTTCCAATTTCATTTTTAATGAACTTAGTTAATTTTAATTATAAAATTTTTAATGTTATGAAACTATTATATTATATTCATGTATAATTTATATTTTAAAAAATCACTATTACATGTTTTACCAAGGATATAATATTTTATTCAATATTTTATTCTAAAAACACCCCTCTCCACATGTATAAATAACCCATCTCACTCCCCTTGGAAAACCACTCTTCCCTAACTATTCAAATCCAAATTTCATCCCAAATACTCTCTCTATAGTCCCTTATAATTTATACGTGTATCTAGAGTAATATAACTCAAAACATCAAGGGATTTTTAGTGTTGTACAAGAGAAGCTGCACCGAGTAAAGATTAATTTTATATTAACTCTTCTCTCTTTTTCATCTTATCATTATTTTTAACCTAATTAATTTCAAAAAACATTATTAAATTAACTATAAAATTTTTAAAATTATATAAATTATTTTAACCTACATTAATTATCATATTTATTACACATATAAATTCAAAACTTCCCTTTCTCGTTCTTTTGATAATATCCCATCAATAGTCGCTTAACTGCTAATGAGGACATTGCCAATCCTTTTATTATCAATAGAGATATGATTGGCTACACTAAATCAATTATGATATATTAATGTATATATATTTTTATTTTAATCTTTTTGATGTAATTACACTGATTCGTAAATTACCTTGACAAAAAATAGAGACAATGAAACAAAATATAAAGATTTAATTAAAACATGATATCAAAAAAATTCACGTTTATGAAATATTGTTATAAAATGGAATCCAATAATTAAAATGGATAGATTTTGGAATGATTTAACATAATTCACTTGTGAAACTATTTTTTAATAATCCTTTGTTTACAATTCAAGAGGCAGAAAATAGACAAAATAAATAATGATTTAAGGTAATGGGATTCTCAAACATAAATTATTTTCTTTAGGCTATCCTTCATTCACATCATTTTTAGTTTGGATATCCCGATAATTTTTATTGAATACCATATAAATATTATTCTATTTTCCCAATGTGATATACATGTTAGCATATTTATTTATAATATAAAATAAAATATTTTCCAAAAAGGATTTTATTTCCAAGACACATATTTTTATCCCCTTAAGTTATTTTCTATTAAAAAAATAACGAGGATTTTTATTCCAAATATAATTTATCTTATTCATTTGGTAACCCCATATTTATTCATTAAAGTATGATTTATGAAATCCTTAAGAAACTAATTCCATTCCATGGGTTATTTCATAACTACGATTGGTATACGTTCTATGTGGAATGAATGATTATGTGAATAAAATGATTTTATGTGTGGGACCATAGTTATATATCCCTCTAATGCATTGGGTAATGTGATATATCTCTTGAGATAATGTGTAATATGTATGAAAAATATGCAATCTTTTTTTACAATAATGATTTTATGATTATTCACATATGTTATACGTGAACATGATTATATCATTGTTCACAACATTATGTGGTATTTCACCACTATGTCATGATGTTTGATTTTCAAACATAGGTCACATTACATGCCATTATCTAATGTTTTCATCCAAATTATTAGCATGATCATATACTTATGATCTTATGATGATGATTATGCTCACCAATTTTATATTGGTTCCTGTCCCTCATTCATCCTATTATAGTGGTTTTATCTCACCCCTTTCATTGATTTATATACTCATGTGACAATATGTACCATGGATAATGTGAGAGATTTTCAGTTGATAAGGAAGAAGGATTTTAATAATTTTTATGTTTTATTTTGTATATGTAATTTATGATCCCATTCTCAAATGATGCTAAAACTTTTAATACATTACTGTATAACTATTATGTTGTTTATATTTGAAATTAAGTAATATTAATGTAAGAAAATGTAGGAAAATGTAATAGTCATGTATGAAAATGTTGTGCCACTATATTATCTAGAGTATCATATTTGGATGATGATTTCTAGGGGAAGTGATTACACAATTCCAAACATCTTATGATAGTCAGAGATTGTTCTTACGGGATAGTGTTGTGTGTGAGTCCTTTTGGTTATTGTGATGAAACTGTATGATGTCATTATTGGTATAGAATGGTTATTGACAGTGCATGCATAGATAGACATTCAATATGTACTGTCAGGTGACATCAGCTATATGGTGTGAGATTCTCCTTCAATGGTGATAAGGACTTACTAGAAGAATAAATAGGGCTCGTGAATATGAACACATAACCCATTGACCATCACTTGGTGTGTTTGGATATTGCTGTAGTAGGATCATCAGGAACCTGGATTCTATCAGTAGTAGATGAGTACATGGATTTATACCAAACAAGTTGTTATGGGATTGTCTCTATGATGGTATATTGAGTTATATATTTAATTTCACCTTGGTGATAGAATGATATATTCTGTATCATATCAGATAGCCCCAGATGAGCTCTAATACCTTAGGGTATGGTTGGGGGACCTTTTGGATTGTTTTTTAATTAGACCCAGTGTGTTGCCCTTAGTGGATCTTATATTTTTCAATAATATAGAAGACATGTTCTGGAGGCTATGTGTTTATCGTCATCTCCTAAACCAAGTGAAAATAAAAATGTACCCATTTCCATGTATCAATGAACTTTTTAACCAGATAAATACCCTAATATGGTTTTCAAAGATTAATCTCAATTTCCTCTACAACCATTTACTAGTTTGTGAGGAGGAAACATTAATTTTTATCATCCAATTTCACTTCTAGTTTTATGAATTCATTTTGATTCCCATTGGTGTAATGAATTCCACCATTTTCTTCATGAAACTTATAAACCAGATCTTTCAAAAATTACTAGATTTGTTTATAGTTGTATTTATCAATGAAATTGTCATTTACATTGTATAAATGTAATAGAACATAATGTATTTTATGGTGGTCTTCATGTTACTTTGAGAGCCCCATTTATAACGTAATCTCTTAATATGTTAGTTCTGAATTAAATATATTTACATAGTAGGAATTTCATATCTGAATATGGTGTAATTATGAACCCAGTAATGATATAATTAGTGTTAGCATGGGATCCACCCAAGAGAATGATGGAGGTGAAAATATTATTATATTTGGTAGAGTACTATCAATGGTTTTTGGAAGAATATTTTTGGATTTCATACCCTTTGGCTACCTTGACATGAAAATGGGATCTATTTGAATGGATCAGGTGGAAAATATTTTTTTATTATAAAGGGTGGGACAGGTACAACCCAAAAGCCTTAACACACAAAGGATATAAAGAGGATGAAAATGATGAAAACCAATGCCATCCCATAAAACAACACATTTACAATGAATATGATGAGAACCCACACCATTATATATGATTAGGGAATTACCCTCACCACATACTCTAGATAATTCCACTGGTACAAAATTTCCTTCCCTTCAAACATGCATCACCAAAGACTCATTAGACAATCCCTTCATAAAACCCCAAACAAGATACACGAGGTCCCAGGGAGTGAAAAATTCCCCATAATGATTTTTTATCAAAACATATGAATCTGATTCCACATCCTTTACATAGATACTGATCCAATTTCATAACTAAAGAACCAAATGGAGAGTTCTAACCTTTCCTCCCAAGGAACATCCCTGGCTGAAAGAAGAGTTCAAGGCTAGAACGACCGACCCCCTAGCATCTCTGATCAAACTCCATCGGTTTATCTGATCGTTTTTACCTGATCCATCCACCTTCAGATTTAAGAATTTATGGGGAAGATACCATTTCACCCATAACCCCTATGACCTTCACACAACAACTGACCTGTTGAAAACGCTACATAAAATATGGGACTTATTGCACCACTTGAGCAAGGAGCACAAATCCATCACCATGGATCTCACCTGAACCAGAAAAAATAGCATCAAGTTCCACACCCGAGTTCTAGCTTGGTTTATGGCATCCCATAGGGTCCAATAATCCAAGGTTAACATGACACTCTAGATATTTCTCCCCATGTCATCATGATCTTCTCATACGAACAAAATGGAAACTACCTCCTATAAGGAATTTCTATCACAAATCAGACTACGACAACAGTTCAAACTACCCCAAAGGTCTCTCTCCCATTCCTTCTCAAAGATAAGGTGAAAAATAGATGTGAAACATGAGTCGAGAAAATACCAGCATCTCGGAAGAAGAGATATACCCTTCTAATGAATCTTGTCATCAATTGGAACCTCTTGGTTTCATAGCCTCTAAAAAAGAAAAACTCAATTTCAAAGGAATCTCACTACACTATAATATAGAAACCCAAACATCGTGTGATCTATTTTTTTGTAGTTTACTTCGGGTGTTTGTTGATTTCAAGGTAGTTAGTGATTTCTTTTGGGTCTAGGAATTTTAGACCCCATGTGAAAAACAATGTGCCTGATGACTTGGGGTTAATAGTAGTACTTTTGACATTGATGATTTGGATGCATTATCTTTTGGTAGATTATTGTGTAGTATATTAATATCACCATAGTATTGAGTACATAAATTACTCGATACATCTCAAACTGAGATAAATTTTTTATGATAATTCCTATAGGACTATAAATTTGAGATAGTATATACTCATGGGAAGAGAAATATGCTGGTAGATTACCTTATTAGGAATTCTTATTCTCACTTATTAAAGATTTCATAAAAACAATTGGCCTCATTATAGCTAACCCTGGTAGAGGAGAGTGGGACAAATAACTTTTGTCGATTATAGTGAATACACCAATTATTCATCTTGAGAGATAGGTTTATTTGGGATATATCAATTGCGAACTTCTATGAAACAAAATATCCACAAGAGTTACCAAATATTTATTTTCATAAGCAAGAGATTACATTATTCTTTTTCATGGATGGAAAATGATTATGGTCGTGAAGTGTGAGGAGATTATGAGGTAATTTTGTACCTCCCCCTTGGTAGTATATCATATAGTGGTGATGAATTACTTGGATCATTGGTGAATATTTTGGTTGGATGACATGTGGTAAAATATTTCCCAGAATGTTTCATGATGCCTCACTTTTCAAGAGGTGATGAAAGAGAATCAGGTATCTAGTTCGAGTAATGATGGGGGGTGGAGGTTAATTTTCTTTTAAAAACACTTAAGAAATTAAATTTAAAATATTTGAGATTAAAATAATCAAATTTATAAACAAAAAATATAAGAGTTAAGTGCAATAAAAATATAAAATTAAGAAAAATCACAACACTAAGATAAGGGAGTTCGATAATAATCCACTATGTTATGCCTACATATCCTCCACTCAAAATCCTTTAGAGTATTAATATTAAACTAATAGATTTTATGATATCCAAAAAACACATTACAAAATTAAAACCCATTATTTTTAAAAGTTATAGTAAGAAACGAAATCGCCTTTCATTTTCAGCAGTTGTAGTAAGAAACCGAATTATAACACTTCATTTTTATTTTTTTACCAAGAAACCACATATTTATTTATATTTAGTGTTTATAGTAATAAATACTCTATCCATTTAGTTTTTTGGTTGAGAATCTCAATACATGAACTTATAATGGTACTATCTACCAAACCCTTACACTAAAATGTTTTTTGTCACCCAATCATCCTAACTTATTGATATAAGAACAAAACCTACTCACACATAATGGTAGTGAGAACAAATTAAAGGAATAAATGAGTTTTTATTATGAAATTAAATTGAATCTCACTAAAAATATTCAAATAATAATGTAGAATATGTAAGATAAGGAGGATATGAGATGATTTTAAGAGAGAACAATAATGAGACAAAAATGGAACAATTTTTAACTATAGTGAATCTTTAAGGTATTCATACCTTTCCAAGAACCATTGGGGGTGTATTTATAGCCTCTAAAATCTTTAAAAATATTTTTGGAGCATTTTAGGGTAAAAATGGTCCATTATGGTTTCAGTTATGGTACCAAGGTCCACCACATATTGCTATTTTTTGTATGCCTGATTCCACCGAGTGGTTAGTGGGTGTGAATGGTCAACTAGTGGAAACTGAATAGAATCTAGGTTCCATCCATATCACACTGGTTCTTCAGTGTGGGATACCTATTATTCATTGATACATATAGGTGTAGGAATCTAAAAATGTTCTCCATTTTCTTCCTGATCCTATTTTTTTCTTAAGAACATCCTAGAAATATTTCAAAAATTGAATCACTAAAATTCATTGAATTAAATGGTCAGAGATACAACTGAGTTTTTTATCGTTAAAACCACCTAACTGAGTAAGGTAATACATTCTCCCCCTTTTTTATGACCACAAAAAAGATGTAATTCCTGAATATAAATATATTCATCATGTAATTTTTATCATTTCTTATAAATTAAATTTAAATATTTCCTAATTAATTTCCTTAAATCATTTTCAATTATTTAAGATTTAATTTTTGGAATGGATTTCAATAATTACTACAAAAATGATTCCATCAGCAATTGAATTTCAAAACTTATTCCCCTCAGTCTTCCTGGTCTAAGACTCTCACAGTCCAGTGCAAAAATAATCTAGAATTCACCTCAGTCATCTAGATCAAAGGATTTCATGGTCCATTGGAACAAGTAATGGTATGCATATAATAACAAATAAACTCAGGTAATCTATAACTACCACATGGCTAAACATTTTCAATTCATATCACAATCATTTCATATAATTAGTCACTATATCCTAGAAAATCAAGGCATGGAAAACAAGGGAATACTAACAGGAATTCTAGACCAAACATCAATAACCAATCAAACTAAAAAAAATATGCCCATGGGGTGTCCCATAAGCAAGGAATTTAATCTTACGCTTAAGCAACAACCCTTAATCAATCAATCAAACCATATAGGCAATAGTTGAGTTAAATTATAAATCATTTAACACCCAAAAGGTGGGTATGAAGAAATTTTGGTATATATAATCCAAAGTTAAATAATGAAAGGAATCATCCACCTACCTTGATATCGTAAGATCGATATAATTGAATATCGGTCCTTGAATCATCCTAAATCAGTGCAGATCTATAAAAAAGTGAAAAAAACCCAACCATGAATAACTCACAAGATAAGTTGAATCAGAAAGAATTACTCTAGCGGTGAGATCTCACAAGTGGAATTACAACGCACCCAATAGTGTCTCAATCGGAGCTCAAATGGTGAATCGGGAGGGGTACAAAGTTTTTCGTCCATTCCGTGCTACTCCTATATGTATAACGGGAAAAAGAGAGTGTTTCTGTACATGTTATATGATCCCACTATAATATACCAAATCAAAATAAAAGAATGTTGTGTTTTCATTAAAACTACACACTGTGTAGTTTCCTTAATCGGCCATCGACTTAAGTGGTCTTCCAGGTCACCACATGGCCATGTATTTAGCTGTTACACATTCAAAAAACCATTGTATGTGGAAAGATAAGCATATGAAGTCTACTTAGAAGTACATGGAGTGCACTCAGAAAATATTCTTTTCTTTATTTTTCTTCAAAAAACCAGAAAAAAAAATTCATACCATAAAATAAGATCTAGGTTCTTACAAACATCCCCCTTTAAATTAATTCGTCCCCAATTTTCCCTTAAAAGGGTGGTGAGGATGAAACTGAAAACTACTCTATCCACTACAATTTCACATCAGCCTCCCTCTACCAAGTATGATCATGCACTCCCTCATGATTCCATTACATCCATACTGGAGGAAAATACTAGACATAGATAACCTTTGTGCTGCGATCCAAAATCTGAATAGGGTACTCCTCGAAGGATGAATCAACCTACAACTAAAACTCCTCACGTGGAAAAACATGAGACGGGTCTGAAAAGTGATGTTGTAGTTGAGAAACATGAAATACATCATGCATAGACCATTATCATTGAGGTAACTACAACTGATAGGCAATCAACCTACCTCTCTCTAAAACGTCAAACAATCTGATGTATATTAGTTAAAGCTTCCCCTATATCCTAGTCCTCCTATGTCCCAACCTCAATGTGACATGCATGAAAACTGATCTCTAACCATGAACTCTATAGGTCATCTCCGTCAATTAACATAAGATTTCTGTCGAGACTGTGCAGTAGCCATTCGCTTCTAAATCAACTCCACCTACTCAGTGGTCTCTTGGACAAGACAAGGTCCCATCATAGCTTCATCTACTACCCCCAGCTAACATAGGGGTGGTCATCATGGACTAACATTCAAAGATAAATATGGATCCATCTAATTCATTTCTTGAAAACTATTATTGAAGGAAAAATCCCCCAGGGGTATTTTTCTCTCTCAAGAGCCCCTGAAATCCAGGATTCTTGCTCGAAGTATATCCTTTAAAACCTGAATCATACATTCAAATTGGCCATATATCTGTATATGGAAAGTTGTACTCAAAAGTACCTATATACCCAAAGCCCTTTCTAGTCCCTTCCATACACAAGAAGTAAACTAGGTATGCCTATATAAAATGATTGGGTGTTGAACCCCATGAAAACATACTCTCTCCTGGATTTAAAACATTACAAGATCATCAACATGGAATTTCCCTTGATCTGAAGGATATGTAAAGGCTTCGTGAGTTAGTCAACAACCCATACAACATCATTTTCTAAATGCGACCTTAGTAAACACATCACAAAAACCAGCGTGACATCATTCCTCTTCAACTCGAGAATTTGTAACTGCTATAATAGCCATGCCGGTCATTTATGCTCCATCTTCACCTACTTACTGGTGGAAAATCTCAAAACAAAACTGGCTACATACGTATTCATTCATGGCCACCAATAATAATGATGTAGATCTCAATACCTATTGGTGACACCAGGATGAACTACCCATACTAGGGCATGAAAATATTACAAAAGTTCTTCGTGTATGTGTGCTGACACCCATACATGCCCGTCAAAACACAATACAACATCCATGCCTATGGTCCACCCAAGATTACGTTTATATATTGAAAAACTCTCTCAATTGAATAGGCCTTCGGAATCTAATAGTATCCACATTCACACTCGATCCAATAGAGTAATTGTATCAACTATAGAAGAAATAATTATTTTCCCTTTTTGTTATGCACCTCCAAATACATGTCATAGAATAGTTTCATTAGCATCCACTCACTACCGGCCTCCTTAACTACTTGTATCTAAGTCACCCAAGTCAAAATATATTCCATTGTGTTCCCTTTCCAATTCATAATGGAATGATCAATGCCAAAATACTGACGGTAGTCAACCTACCATCACTGTCTTGAATTCAGATCACAGTGAGTAAATATGTACTCGATGATTTTTTGGTTCACGTACACCACAAAATACTCTCCCAAAACATAATGCCTCCAATAGTGCAAATCATGAACAAATGCAACTAAATCAAGATCTTTCATAGGGTAGTTCATCTCAAGTGGCCTCAACTACTAATTCTCATTCGCAAAGACTCCTTCACCCTTCATAAGCACTAAACTAAGACGGATACCTGATGTGTCAATGTAAAGAGTGTAACTCTATCCTGGCTCCCTAAAAATCAGTATTGGTGTTGAACTCAATCTCTCCTACTTCTCCTGAAAGGCTGAATCGTAGGAATCTGTCAACAAGTAATTTTCACACGTCTTATTCAGGCCGGTCAGTGGTGCTACTAATCATGAAAGGTCCGGAATAAAGAATATGTAGTAACCAACCTACCCCAAAAATCTTTGTACCTCAAAGACATTATTCAGCTACTCCCATGAAACTATCTCTCTCACCTTTTCTAGGTCTACTGATACTCTTATATCTGAGATTACATGACCCATGAAATGAATGTGGTCAATCCAAAAGTGAAACTTTTAGAGATTATCATATAACTGATTCTCTCTCATTGAACTCAATATGATCTCAAGATGGATTTCATAGTCTTATTGAGTGTGAGAGTAAACCAATATGTCGACCATAAATATTATCACAAAAAAAATTCATGTAAGTATGGGACACTCAATTCATCAGTTCCATGAAAGGTTCTGGAACATTCGTGAGACTGAATGACATAAGTAAACACTCAAGTTGAACATAACTTTACGAAAGGCTGTAAGAGGTATATCTAATGGTCTAACATAGAACTGATGATGTTCAGATCTCAATTTGCTTTTATCGAACACCTGGTATCCTCGAAGCTGATAAAAGTGATCATCAATCCTTGGTAAGGGATATTGGTTCTTGATCATTAACAGGTTCAGCTTCCTATAAACCACACAATGTCTTACGGTATTTTCCACCTTCTTCACAAAAGTATAGGTGAATCCTATGTAGATGTACTGGGTTGGATGAAACCCTTTGCCTAAAACTCCTCTAACTGCTTCTTGAGCTCCTCTAATTCTGGTGTAGCCATCCTATAAGAAGGAATGACACCAGTGCCACTCTTTCCACAAGATAAATAGATAAATCCACCCCTCTCCCTAGATGTAAACCTATATAGTAATCTAGAAATACATCTCTAAAACAATCCACCACTAGAGGAAAGTCTATTTGTGAAGTCCCATAATCATCCAAACATAAACTAGAAATTTGGGCTATGATTGCTCCCAAACCATGATGCTCAGGTCATGCTCTGCTTGTCTAGAAATCAAATTATCCCTTGTGTAGAAAAGATCCACCCTCTGGTGACGTGAAACATACCCTATGGTGATATCAGTCAATAAAGTCCTAAGAGGTTACCAACCTGTCTATTCTAAGAATGACATCGAATCCTTTCATATATAATACATAGAGGTCCCATAAAAAGTGACACCCACCAACCTCAATAGATAACTCCTTGAACTGACATAAAATATCTTTTCTAATCACATACGAAATTTATAGCATCATAATATTATCTGAAGTAAAGATATAGAGCCCATGTATCTCCCCAATGGAAGCAGATATAAAATATGAGAATACCTTGTATCTAGAAGAGAATATGATAAAACTAAGGCAACTAGAATCATACCTTTAACTGTAGAGTGTCCTAGATTCTACTCTAGTTGAGTCTTCTCCATCGCAAAAGCCAAACCTGTAACATGACATTGTGACCCTATATGGCTGCCCTAAGATGATCCACCCTTATATTGATAAAAACATATCATCTAGATAACACACGACCACCTCTTCGGCCTAAATGGCCTAGCGAACCCGAACTCCCTGAATGATGAGAAACTGGTTGCTCCACTCTAGTATGTGGAGTTGTAAAAAATTATTTCTCAATAGATTCTAGTGAGAACATCCTTCAAAACTCTAATGAGGAATCATATTGCTGCAAAATCGGCACCCAACCAGGTCTCCCAAACATAGTGGTCTCATATGTCCACTCTTTCTGCACTAGTGGCACCTCACCTAGATACTTAAACATACATACCTCATACAAGAATAATTGTGCAAAAGCACCCTATGGAACTTTGTGCTATCAGTTGAAGGAGTACCAGCCTTGGATGTTGAACCGCCCTCGCTCGTAGCTCCAAAACCCTCAGACTATGCTCAGTAATCATTACATGTTTTACTATAGATGTCACCTAAGTTAACCTAAAAATAGTCTAATGTGAATGGATATCATACCCAAGGCCATCCTCAAATATCCTAGATTGTGAAAAATCATCGCCCCTATAATAGATGCCAAGCGCTAAAGATCTATAAAGAGAGAAAATTAATCCAATGTTGAATGAGTAGCCTTCTCAAAATTCAAAAATTTATGGGCTTGGTTGTCCCTCAATGTATCAGGGTAGAAGTAAACACAGAAGGTCTTATAGAACACTTCCCAAGTCATATCCTAATGAAGTGCTGCCTTTGGGAAAAACATCCACCATATATTGGAGGAATCACGTAGCATGTATGTCGTGAGCTTAACTCTACTCTTAGAAGGAATCTTCATATGATTGAAAATTGAAATCATTGTCTAAAACCATGACTCTTCCACCTATGGTCTTCCATCCCTTGAAATAGTGGGATGCTACTGCTTCTAGAACACCTGTGTCAACTCTTCCATAATCAGGGTAGGATATAGTGATTCCTGTAATGTATGCATCATCCTCATAAATCCTTCATTGAACTATGCATCAACACCTGAATCTGGTATAACATATAGTGCCAAGATAGGCATGATGGGAGGATCTGCTGGTATTCCTTGATCTACAATTTCATTTGTATGTGCATTTCCATGTACCTGTTGTACAACCAGAGGATGGCTCAGTGGAATGAATCTTCACGGTCAAGTACAGACCTTAGTATGAGATTAATGAAAAATAAAAATTAGAAGTGAAAGAATGGAAGAGGCGAAGGAAAGAATTCATGTTCATAAAAAAGGGGTTACACTGTCTGTAAAAACACTACATGTCATGTTCCCTTAAACCTTAACATGGTTGTGTACCTCTGCTATCCCGGTTGTGTAACACCCATACACATAGTGTTCTCATCTTGATACACAGCGTGCACTTGAATATTCCCTCCTGACCAAGTACTTCTACATTTATAGAACTACATTTTTCTACTAGTGTAACACTACACATTGTGAACACTCTAGAAACAATTTGTACAACAGAAATTCCATCCACACATGTCTTTAGTCACACAACCAGACACATAGTCAATTACAACTCAACGTGTACTCCCAATACACAACATGCTCTACTCATATTTTACCAACCCCATGTATCTACTCACACAGTCAATTACATAGTCAAAAACTACATGGAATTTACATTTGGTACACGAAATGTACTAAAAAGGCATTTCTTCTTGAATAGAAGAAAAAATGGCGTGTTCTCATAATGTCACACGTAATGTTTTCTAGAGAGTAATCCTCTGAAACATCTCCGGAACCCCCAAAATCATGAAATTTGGCCATGGAATTCCATGTTATGGTCAGTGAGATCCTATAATCCCAACAGATCAATGTTTTACATCCTTATTCATCTCATGTCATAATATAATTCAATTAATGTTCAAATATGATACCCAAAATTCCAATCCAAGAGGGCCATTAACACTTTAGGGACCAAATAGTGGTGTCCATCCAAATAAAACATTACATATACCAATACCCTATCAAAATAGCAGGTATTTATATCATGGAATATATCACAATAGTATGCATATCTAGCATGAAATCTATCATAAAAGAATGTAATCAGTAATGCTCAACAAATGGCATGAAAATAATGCATGACATGTGACTTCTAATAATTTATTATATGATTTATGAGATGTAATACCCTCATTTCATCAGGTTTCAACAGAAAATTATCAAAATGGTCAAAATACCAACAGCAGAAAACAAGTGTGTCACCCAACAGTGAAATTGAATCAACTGTAATTATTCAAAATCCAAAAAAAATAATTCATTGCAAGGGAATTTGGAGTTTCCCTATACACATGGTAGCTAATCCTAGTCACAACTAATTACCAAATTCCATTTCATTACTATCCCTTTCTAATGTCAACAAACAGCAATAAAAATCATAAAATAATCCCTTTTATACCACTTTGAAATATCCTGTGTTTGGGTGCAACCCAATGGTGCCCTAAACCCAGTTGGTAACATAAAGTCAAGATCATTTCCCCAAAGGCTAGAGGCTGCTGACTAATAGTGATGGTCATGGTGTGATATTTGGGAAACCATGACATCATATGAAGAGTTTACACAGCTGAAAAAATATTAAACAATAGAAGCTATAATACCAAACAGAAATAATAGCGGAAGACTAAGAATAAAATAAGAACTATAGAATATATATAGATATATAGATATATATATATATGATTCATGTCTTATGTGTCTGGGAAATTAGAAAAAATAGGTCGCACAGCTGGAAATAAAATACAATCCAAAAAATGGAAATGCAAGTAAGCTCCAACAGCATCACAAGCCCCAACTTGGTGCATGCTCTCCAGCATCACCATCAATCAAGTACCTCCTGAAGAAGGGAGCTTTCCCTTATCTATTAATGAAATCATATAATATATTTGGGTCCAAAAACATGACCCGAATAGGGTGTGATATGAACACTAGTAGGAAACCACCAAAAGATTTGTTCCTAACTGTCAGTGAATATATATAGTAGACAATATGAATGAATGAAGCTATAAACTAGGAAGCCCACAAATGTAAACAATACTATAGTTTCAAATTAAATTTTACTTATATTTATTATTCATATGTTGAATCATATAACCCAAGGATGTAGCCTACTCTTTGTATCCCCCATGTAATGTAACAAAAAAGATGTCTTAGAATATTATATGAACAATTAAGTAAGACTGAATCCAATCTTGTGCTTTGTATTGGAAGAAATGTCACAATCATTCATTTATTAAAAAACAACCCTCTGGGAAATATCTCATGGTCTAACCCATTTGGTCCAACATAGCATCAAGTAAAATATAAGCGAACACTTGGGAACACTCTCACAGTATAATCCCCTTGGGTAAAATATCTACACAAAGGCTCTCACGGACCGGGAAAAATAAACTGGAAGTCCCCTCAGTCATCTGTGTCCAAGGTTCTCATGGTCAATTGAAGAAATAATATGTAATTCCCCTCAGTCTTCCTGGTCCAAGGCTCTCATGGTCCGTCAGAAAAACTAATAGTACACATATCATAACAAAGAAACTCATGTAATCTATAACATCCACATGGCTAAACATTCACAATCCATATCACAAGCATTTCATATAATTATTAAATCCATCCTAGATAACAAGGAATAGAAAAAATGGAAATAGTAATAGTCATTCTAGACCAAATGGCCACAAACAATCAATTAAAGGAAATACACCCATGGGGTGTCCCGTAAACTATGTATTTAATCTTACACATTAGAAATAACCCTTACTCAATCAATCAACCCATAATTGAAAATAAAAATTTTGAATTCGAAATAAAACATTACCCAAAACGTGGGTATGAGACACTTTTTTCATATATAATCCAAAGACAAACAAAAAAAGGCCCAAACCACCTACCTCGATGTCGTACGATCAATATACTTGAATGTCAGCCATTGAATCATCCTTGATCAGTGTAGATATACAAAATAGTGAAAAATACCCAACCTTGAAAAAATAACAAGAGAGGAAGAATCTAGAACAAGTACTATAGGGGTTTTGAGAACTCATCAGTGGGATTACAACACACCCGGTAGTGTCTCAATCAGAGCTCGAATGGATAATTGGGAAGAATTCGTTGTTCTTCAGCCATTCCATAGCGCTGTAGTATGAAAAATGAGAATTAGAACGTGTTTCTCAACACAAGACGTGACCCTGCTCTAAAATATCAAATAAAAAGAAAAGTACACATCTTGTTCATTAAAACTACACATTGTGTAGTAGCCTTAACCCGCCCCCAACATAAGTGGTTTTCCATTTCACCACAAATCCATGTATTCAGCTGCTAAATGGTTAAAACATAGTTGTACTCAGCAAGGTAGGTACACGACATGTACTTAGAAGTAAATGACGTGTACTAAGAAAATATTATTTTCTTCATTTTTCCTCAAAACAATCCAAAAACAATATCCATACCTTAATTGAAGATTTGGTTTCTTACAGCTAAATAAAATTGAAAAGCTAAATATGGTAATCAGCTGAGAACAATAATCATTGAATACAATTATCATCTAAATAGAATGATCTGATCTGGTCTTATCTCCTTCACATAAATCAATCAAATATTTTTCCACAAAAGCAAATACAGAAACTACTTCTTATCTCCTAAACTCAGAGCCTCTCTCTCATGAACAGTACATCGTTCATTATAAATGTACAATGTACTTTTCTCCATTCATAGGTGACCCTCGAGTGACTTTGACTGGAATCCCAAAAAAATTTCTGCTTAATCAAATTCACCTTAATACTAATTTCCCCTAAATTATTGGGTGAATTTTTACTTCATTAACTCTTCTCAAAGCTTCTAGATTATTCTAGAATTTTCACTTCTTATTCAAACATTCATTTCAATAGATAATCCTATATCAAGTCATATTTCTATGTCTTGGAATCCATTTTCTTTAAAACAAAGAACTATACTAGTTGTAAGAATTTTTATGATGAAATTGATACCACTCTAATTAAGGAATATAATCGCTCTCTTGAATTCCAATCTCCCTCGTGAAAAATCGTTCAGAAATATCTGCTTTTAAACAACATTAAACTCTTAACCTCTTCTCTTGACCAAGTTAAAAAACTATGAACCAAAACTTATTTATCTTCTCTTCTATTGACCCACATGAACAATTCACTTTAAAATAAATCAGAGTTCATTTATCTCTTCCTTCATTAATTATGTCAACCATCAATATCATCTTTAGTATTATTTTCTTAGGTACGATATTTCTTAGTATTATCATTATGAATACAATTATTTTTTGGTATGATCATTTCTAGGTAGGAATAGATTTTTATGCATTCGATGGATGATCAGTTGTTGCAGTTCTTGATTATGGTCTTTCTGATTATGATCCTCAGTAGCTTCTTTTATTCCTTCTCAGCCCAAATCTTATTTCCATGAGTAAAATCAGCATAGATATGATTATCTTCAGTATGATCTCTTGAATATGATTCCCAACAACGTTTTATTATCAGAAAACAACTTGTATGAATATTTTTCACCCCCACATTTTTTCACCAAGATTTCATCATAAGTTCTCCAATAAACTTATGATTTATGAAAAACAAATCAGTAAACCATCATCTCATTTATTTAATCATAGTCAAATAGAATATAATTCCCGATCAAAACAATCACCTTTTTTGCACCATATCTAAAGTGAATCTGTTGACCATTTACTTTCAATAAAAAGTTTTCAACATGAATCTGATTCCCTTGTTATACTTAAAAATCAATTCCTCATTATGATATTTTCACATATCGAACCAAAGGTGAATCTAATCAGAAAAATTTCTTCCAAAAATGTTATTCTCGTTTCAATGGACAGAGTGAGACCAATTTTTCATGAATTATGAGTTCGATTCTTTAAAAACAATTCAGCTTTATTTTTACCAAATACAATGTGAGGTGATTTCCCTTTCATCATAACCTTCCCTAAAAAACAAATCCTTCTTTGACAAAAATACAACCTTTGAAAACAACCACCTTCATCTTCAGCATGGTCCTAATAATATCCCCCTTTGTATTTTTTTGTCAATCAAGTTTCATAAATCATTTAAATTTTATTCTCATGAAATTTATTACTTATCAATAATTATATGCTTATGTGAGATAACTCATTATTGGAAACAGGAATCATTGATTGAAAAACCATGCTGTCCAAATATATATATTATGAAAACCCTTTTATTTTTGCCTTACTCATCTCTTCTTCAACCTTCGATTTTATTCAACCTTTCGGTAATACAAAACAATTTATCTTCCTACAACCACTCCAACTAATATTCATAATAGTTTACACAAAAAAAATGATGAATATATAGCTTACCACAGATCCCCCTTTTTACATGCATCAAATGTATAGATTTATGAAACAATAAAATTATCCCCCTTGACAATAATATCTAAAGGCTAGATGAGAGATGAGATAGAAACACATACCTCAACCATGAATATAATGAAGTTGGAATCCCATGTTCAACCTCAATTTTGAAAATTATTTCTTCAGTAATGGTTTTTTGAAAATGCCAGCAACTAGTTCTGATTTTGGAACTTACTCCATCTTTAATTGATTCATATCGACACAATCATTAATGAAATTATATTTTTTATCAATATTTCTCGAATGAAATTTTCGAACTGGATTCCGGGTTAGATTAGTTGTACTTTTATTTTGACAACCCATGATCAAGGGTAACTTCACTTTAATAAGTATGTATTCCAATTGTGTTTTCTTCCAAATAAGTTGAGTAGTGTCTTGAGAGGAGAGAACATACTCAGCTTTATTCATAATAAGATTAATTGAATTTTGTTTCTATGAATGACATAAAACACAATTATTTCCCATAAAAATACTCCACTAGATGTGGAAACTCTATCATCAATATTTCCAACCCAATCAGTATCTGAATAAATAAACAATTCAATATTATCTGAGCTTTTATACATAATTCTAAAAACTTTTCAGGCTTTTTTGTAATTGATAATTCTATTTCTAGGAAGTAAATGGATACATTTAGAGAAATATGAAATCTTGAACATAATGTAAAAGCATTAAAAATGTTGGGTATTTTGAAAGTCAAATATATAAGAAATCCAATCAACCATTTAAATTCTTTCCGATCAACTTATTTTACATTTCCATATTTGTACAACTTCATTACCATTGATATTGGTGTGGAAAGAGGTTTTGAGTTTTCATATGGTAAACCTCTTGAGAGATTCCTTATAATAATTTTATAGAAAAATAATAATGTTTTTCTACTTTTGTATGATTTTTAACCTAAATAATTATTTTATTTCCCCCTCCATAGACATTTCAAATACCTTATTTGTTTCATTAGAAAGTTTTTTAAAACATCAACCATAATTCATATCAAATATAATATTAAAAATATAAACAATTACAATGAGGGAATACTCTTTACATTCTCTGATGTATGAATTTTAAACCACTCTTTATTTCATAAAGTTTATATTCCTTATGTAAGCGTCCATTTTGAAATAATTTTCCTTCAGATCTTGTTTTAGGCTATACAAATCTGTGACGTCCCAAAGCCGGATGCCACTTAATAGATACCCCGAGCCCGGTAGGCCACATGGCCTCAAGCGCATCTCCCTAAATGCCAGAGGCTGTCGACTAGCATCGAGGCCCTAACATATATTTGTGGGTAGATTATGCCCTCATTAGAATATTGTAGCACAAAGGAAGGAATATAATGGAATAGTAAATTCAGGAATCAATATAAATAATATAAATAAACCACGGAAGAAAACCGATGCAACAGATAAATGAGAATATTAATAACTATATCAACTGGAACAATGATGATGTCATGTCATATCACTAGAAAACTAAAATACATGGATAGAAGACAATAGGAATAACATGTACTACAAGGTAAAAGAAAGAAAAGGCTACTCCAAGCATCCCATGATCCTACTTAGTCATATTCTATCAAGATCAATCTGATCGGTACACAATCAAGTGTTGGAATTTGTATGCGTCCCTTTGTCAATACCTACAACTATGTAATCTATGTCGGGTACCAAACAGATCCTAGAGAGGGTGTGATATAAATCATAGTGGGCCCCCATTAACGGTGTCTATAGTATCTAGACTGTATAATGGAATATAATAGTGTGAAGGAAGGAATATATAATGTAAATAAAGTGGTACAATTTGACTAAATACCCAAGTACCTTCTTCATCCCTTAGCTACTGTTTGAACATGTAACTAGTTCATTAATAAAGTAGTCACCATTTAATGTTAATAGGTCATGTGATGCATAACCAGCACTGACATCCCCTAGTGATATTATAAGTTGTGAAGGTCCCAAGACATAGCATGGTAACCTGAAAATGATATTTAGTAGGGGAGCTCTAGGGTAATAACTAGGGTAACATAAATATCATAAAATGCTAACTTAGTAGTATCTGAGTCTAGCGAAGGGGTAAGATTTCAATCCAAGGATGATAATCCAAGGTATTCCAAAATAATACCCCGAGTGATTCCAAGGTTATAGACCAAGGTAAAAATGGACTAAGAAAATACAGGGCCATATGGGCTTTCATAATGGAACCTACTAGCCAATGTTGGATCCAAGGTGTGTATCTGAGGTATTGTAACACCCTGATATTTTATGAAAAATATTCTTTTTAATTTCATTAATGTCTTGTGTTGTATGCTATACCAAAAGGAGTATCCACAACATGAATCCCTGACTTGGATTGCATTACACGTAATAAAGACCTTCCTCGATAGCGTGTGTAGTACGCAATACCGAGTTTCACTAAACGAGATATTATTATAATAATATAATGAACTAGATGTTAGGAATAGTAATACCCACTTTTTGAAATTTTATAAATTTTATCTTTCAAAATGGGCTTCAATTTTGGATTCGGAATATCGAAATTAGAATAGGGTGAAATTTTGGTACTTTTCGGATAACTTTCATATTCTGATGAATAGTGAAAATTACTAAATTTTAATTAAAACAACTTTTTTAATTAAAATAATTAATAGTGATAAATTATTAATTTGAGTGGTTTTAAAGTATATTTAGAATATATTTTTACCATTTAATACAATGTTGGTCATTGGATGTAATTTCACATTTAAATCAAACATAAACAAGTGTCAATCTTTTGATATTTATTATCTCTTAAAAACACGCTATTTGTTTTGATGATGAGAATTAATTTTTAAATTAATTAATGCAACTGATATGTTTTGAATTTAGTAAAATAGACATCATTTTTTAATTCATAATATCAAATATATATTAGGCCTAATTTTTTTTATTTTTCTGGAAACTTTCATTTTTTGATGAATAGTGAGACTACTAAGTGGTAGTTAAAAACTGAATCTTCCATAAAACATAATTTTACCGCTACTGTGAGTGGAATTTCGAAAATCCGAGAGACATGGTTAATATTAAGGACTAAAATGTGGTTCAATGAGATGAACATGTTTTTTGGTGAATAGTAACTTTTTACTTTTATTTACCATGGTTAAAATTAAATATGATAATTAAGGGTGAAAATGATATTATTATTACCCTAACACATGTCCTAATTCTATTTGATAAGTTTAATTCGACCAAAAACAACCTTAGGAATAAAATATGACCATTTAGGCCCACTTGGATTAGATTAGGACATTTATTATTAATTTATTTAAAGAAGGGTTAAAATGGTTAAAATCAAAGTTTAATAAGAAAATAATTTTTAATATATGGTCATACATAAGATAAATTCGACTATAAATATTCATTAGAAATATAAATATATTTCCTACATAATAGTATTTTATTTATAATTTTTATACATTATATAATGTAATTTATTTATGACACAACGATGATGTAGTAATTATCTTATTAATGAAATATTGACATAATTGATGTTATAAATACCCAAATAAATGTAATTTGAGACTTTTTATTAATTAAACTAATTTTATAGGTTAATATGACAAGTTAGTATTGATTTAGTTAACTTTGTTCGAACTAATAATTCTGTCATGATTTTCACAAAAATCGATTACCAAATAGTGTCAAAATTGACATAAAATAGTTTTTAAAACAAATATTATATTATGAATTGTTATTTTATTCCTAAAAATCTAAGGATCGGCCAAATGACTTATATAAGGTTATATATATTAATAATAAACAACTTGGGGTTCGTTTGGCTTGTTATAGTAAGTTTATTAACCTTATAGTGTAAGAAAACAAGAAGACACGGTAAAAGTTAAATTATATAACTTAAAGTTAAATCTAAATGATAAGGTTAAAATAGAAACCTAAACTTGTCTAAATTCTATTGTATTATAATATTTCGACCCATACCTACTTTATATTATAAATAAATCAATTTGGAGATATTAAAAACCGAATATGACTTTATAATAAAATAATATTTTTAGTTATTCCAAAGGTGCCCCTCTCCTCCCTTATAAAAGGGCACCTCCTCCATCTCTTCCTCACACCACTTTGAGCCTTCAAGCTCGGCCAACCCCTGCCAAATTATCTTCTACAATTCCATATAAACATCCTAGAGGTTTTAGTCTTCTTGAAAGACCAATTTTAGTGCCCTAAGTGGAGGTCTCAAAGAGGCTCTTCAAACAAAGGGTAATGTCTGTTACCGATTCTTTCAACATTATTTCTTCTTCCACTTCTTCTTATTTAGTTGTTTCATTATGAAGTAATAACATCAGAATCATTAATATACTGATATGTTATTATAAGTATGAAACAACCCTATTTCACCACCTATCCATCCTACGGAAAACGAAATCATCGCGTATGCGTACGTACGGAATACCGTCTCCACGTCGTGATGTAATCTATTTTCCACCACCACCTTACTTGGATGGGTATAATGGTGTAAATAATGACTATATATGATTATTTTAAAGTGATATTGATTCTGAAATAGTATACATACACTTCAATACAATTCCATTATCATGGGAATGATATCATCGCTCGTGCGTACGTACGGACTACCGTCTCCACGAACGCGATGAGATTCATTTTCCATGATTAACCATTCAAGAATGATTATAAAGTATATATAATGAATAATAATAAAATATATGACATAATAATTCTACTGTATTTATGTATATTTATGTCATATATTTAATTTCATTCAATTCAACAAGGAAATGAAAACATCGTTCATGTGTACGTACGGCCTACCGTCTCCAGGAACGGTGTATTTCATTCCTTTTATCGATCTATAATATATATGTATATGATGAATATATATTATATATAAATAATGTTTTACATTCTGTAATTATGTAAATCAGGATATAAGTATTAATATCAAGAACGAAAAGTCGAAACACATACGATAAATGAAATGATTTTACCCAAAACACTTCTTTTACATTGAATTTACAAAAGAACGGGTAATATAAAGTAATAAGTGAAACATATATGATATCATAAAAATTAAGATGATTATGTAATAAGTAAATGACATTATTTAAATCATTATACAGGAGGTTTGGATCCATACTAAGCATATCAGACCTAAGGTAAGGGATAATTGTGAAAATCTCATTTTTATCTGAGATTGCTTATTCGTAAGTATTTACTAGGGTTATTGCTGTCATCCATGTCCATGTTTTATAAAAGTGTATTAATGTATTTTTAAATTCCTTTTTACCCATTTTACTTTTACCCCATGGTATAGAATGAATCTTTCTTTTATTTACCCTATAAGGTACTTTTTGAATTTTCCGACAAAAGTACGAGAATAATGTTATTTTAACGTATACCGCATGAAAGGATTTTTAACGTTTTATAATGCCTTATTTTCATGAATCTGCCTCCAAAAGATTTCATGAATATTTTCAAAAAAATCATTTTCTTTTAAAATTGCATGAAATTTTGTGAAAAGAAAATGATTTTGATGAAAAAGGGATATTTTCCTCAAGAATTCATTTCAAGTGTTTTATCAAAACCATTTTCATCTAAGATGACACTATTTCACATGTGTATCTTTCAAGTATAATGTCACTGTGATTTAAATGGTTTCACTTTTATAATGATGAAATGATATCCATTTTTTGTATGGATTACGTTATGATGGAATGATGTTTATGAAACCCATTTTATTCTTGAGTTACGATGAATGATTTATGTTTATATTGTGGCACACGAAAGAATGATTTAAATATGAGATGGATGGGACCTATATCTCCCTCCAATGCATTGGGTAAAGATTTATATCTCATGAGATAGAAATGGTTGGAATGGTAAGTTAATCTGGTTCAGTGTTACAGGACTGGAACGAGGAGTGAACTCGATTCAGAAAGGGACTTTTTCCACTAAGATGGTCTTGGCAGAAATGCCTTGGATACTATGGAAATCATATCATTTTCTTAATGGTTTCCACAATTACATGTTTTATTCCCATTCTATTTTATCGTGATTGATTTTCCTTTATGATCTATGCCTTAATTACTTCCACGTTTTATGTCATTGCTCAAGCTTTTGATGTTTAAGCATTATGTTCATGTTTTGAAGTTCAAATGTATATGATTTGTTTTATTTTAACCATGCTTACCCTTACTAAGAATTTGTGCTCACCCTTTTATTGTTTTCTTTTCCCCATGATATAAAGGAAAGGTTTTAGGTAAGGAAGAAAAAAGGGGAATATCTTTATGGGAGTTGTTGAAGATCTTTCACTAAGATTAGAAGTTTCTGTTCCAAGTTTCCAAAGGCACTAAACTATTATGGTCCTTTGGTGTCTGATTTTGTTATGTATTAAGTATTCTACAAAAGTAATGTAATGTCCATGTACGTCAAGATTTGGGTCTTTACAGGTATCCTATAATAATTTAAACGGTCTTATGGTAGTAATCTAGGCATTTGAGGAATAGGAAAGAACTCAAGTCTAGGAGGGTATCATCATAAGAAAATTGCAACCTTGAATTGGAATAGGGTTCACGAGAGCCAATGTATTCTCCTCTAAAAATCATAGGAGAGATCAATTCCATACATTCCTATTTGATATTGTAATCATGTAACAATTAATTTGGTTAAATTCATTCCTTCTATTAGTGTGGATAGCTTAAGTAGAGTTGCAACCATTTATTTGTTGGTCCAAGCCTTGTCCTGCATTACCGTGAATATGCCAAATTGTGTGGAAACCATTTAATAAAGTCTTAATTAACCATTAAGGAATATTAAATTATATAGGTTCACTCAAAAACCATCCATTAACATGGAAATGGGTGTTATAGACATTTAAATTTTATTCAATCTTATTTGATAAGTCCAAGTTATATACATAGTATACTTTCCATTTCACATTTCACATTTAATAATCATTTGATATAACTTAATTTAGAAGGGTAAATTGGTGATCACACTTAGTACATGTCACTATAAAATTATCATTAAAAAGGTTCATTTATTATGGTTAGGATCACCTTTAGGAAGTTCAAGAGAATGTCACCCCCAAACGATGCATCAAATGTACCGAAACACTAAAAACCTAAAAATGACATAACCTTCTACATGGGGCAGTTTGAGTTGTGGGTGTAACCGATAACAACTAATAACATATTCATAATGAGAATAAACATAAGATTCTAACAAGTATAATAATTGTATGTAAATTTTAGAAACAACTTTCGATGAAATCAGAAGGCCCCACACGAACATTCCAAAAACAATGAACCTTAGGGATAAGTTATAGACCACCCACCATAGGTTTTTATAATTCTTATCCATTGGTATTTTCCCATGACATTCCACTAATCAAATTAGATCTAAGATAAGGTGAAAAACTCTCACATGGCAATATCTAGGTCCAGAACAAGAGAGAGGAATAATGGCTAAAGCGGACTCGAGTACTTTCAGTTGTGCATCCAATGTTAAAAACATAAGCTCGAATGGATTTTGAACAAAAGAGACATCATGATCCCTATCTTTGATCTTTAAAAAGCTCCAAAATGGTGATAAAGGAGGAAAATCCCACCAATTCATGGATTAGGGAGGAATGAGGAGGATTAATAGATAATTAAGGGAGAAATTGAAAATTGACCCAAAAAATATCCTACGCAGGCTTTGTTCACACGGCTTGTCAAGCCCTGTGAAAACCGTGTGAGACAGCTATGCCCAAATGGTTTGACCGCATGGTTTTATCAAACCGTGTGCAAGCCATTCATGGGTACCTAGGAAAAAATGTGTGTTTTCACGACTAGGATGCACAACCTTGTATCAACCATGTGAGGTGGCTCTGTCAAAAAAAACACAGTCTACATAATTTTCCAAACCGTGCGAAATTATTGACAGTTTACTCTAAACCATGCACAGAGTCTGTTTTCTCAAAAAAGATGGGTTATTTATTATTAACAAGAACCAAAAAGCTTTATAATATTTACTAACTCATTGGGAATCCATATTAGGTCCAAAGTAAAGATTTATACAAAACATTAATGAATATATACCTGAGTAAAAAAATAGATTCTTACAATCTCCCCACTAAAATAACATGCCCCCAAGTTATCTTTCTATGGTTAAGAGAACATTGTATGAAAAAATATAGCCACTGAGCTCATACATTAGCTTCCCTCTCCCTTGTCCCATTCTATACTTGTCAGTGCTTCCATAAAACCCATATGAGAGCGGCAAACTTTCCTCAGTGATCATTCATGCTCAGGTCAATGATTTGCACTGGATACTTCTTAAAGGTAACATCGACATACAACTCAACTTCCTCTGGATCAAAATTATGCGATGGGAAACCATGATATTTGTGAAGCTATGAAACATGAAAGACATCGTGCATGGAACTGTGCCTCTGAGGTAGTAGCAACCAATAGGCTATCAGCCCGACTCTCTCTAAAATTTCAAATGGCTCGATATAATGAGGAGGTAAATTTCATTTCTTCATTAACCGTGTATTCCCTAGCCTGGGTGATACCCGAAGAAAAACATGATCCCAAATCTCGAACTCAGTAGGTCATCGATGACAATCGACATAATATTTCTGGCTAAAATGAGCAACAGTCATATTCTTCTTGATCATCCAAACCTGTTTTGAAGTCTCCTAAACAAGGCGAGGACCTAGTAGGGCTATCTCACTTGCCTTTAGCTAGTACAAAGGTGGACGACATGGTCTACCATTTAAGGAATCAAAAGAAGAAATCTTAATCATCTCCTAAAAAATATTATTACAAGATAACTCGATGAGAGGGATATGTTTATCCTAAGAACATACAAATTCAAGGACACAGGCTCAGGGAATATCCTCTAGAAAATTTATTGTATGTTCCGATTGTATATCAGTATGAGGGTGAAAAGCTATGATTAGATGCACCTGTGTTCCCATATATTTTTCAAACCTTGCTAGAATTTTAAAGTGAAACGGGCATACCTATATGAAATTATAGTATGTGGAACCCTGTGTAGTGTTTTATCTCACAAACATACATTCTTCTTAGTTCATCAATTGAGAAAGTCTCTCAAAAAGGAATGAAGGTGGATTATTTCATTAGTCATTCAATGACTACCCAGATTGCATCGCTACCCCTCAGTAACCTTGGTAAACTAACTACGAAATCCATAACAATATATTCCCTTTTCCATTCCGAGACTGGAAGGGGATATAACAAGCATGCAGGTGTATGGTACACATCCTTCACGTGTTGACATGTGAAACACCTAGTGATGAAGCCTTAAATCTGATGTTTCATTCCAGGACACCAATACTCGCATCGTATATCTGGACACATCTTTTAGATTCTAGGATGAACTGCCCACTGAGAGGCATGGGAATTTTTAATAAACTCCTCTTTCAAATCTATAGGAACCCAGTTACATCCAAAAAGACATAGGATTTCGTCTCTATCACCAAACCAATCTAGAGATGGGTTATCTTCTGATACACTTTCATGGAGAACCAAACCATTAGGATTTTAAATGTGGCTACTCATCATCTTTTCAACGAGGGAAGAGGTACCAATTATGGATTTCATGAATATCATGAAACCCTAGATAAAGTTTAGAAAAGAGTGCCATTAACTTCCATTCTTCACTAACTTAATGTATGACCTACATTTGATTTTTTTAGACTCCGTGCATTAGTGACCACATTTCCCTTTCCAAGTGTAGGTGCATGGTAAATATCAATGTATTTTATATATTCTTCCCATATCCTCTGTCTGAGGTTCATGTCACACTGAGAAAAGATATACATGAGACTATTTGGAAGTCTATACACCACATAGTGCTCAACGAATAGATAACTTCCTAGAAACATAAGTCAAGGACACCTGCTACTAGCTTGAGGTCATGCGACAGGTAATTTCTCTCGTGATGTCTCACCTACTGAGATCTGTACACAAATAATTTGTCTTCCTACTTCAACAATGCTATTTAGCCAATGCATTATGCATTGAAGAAGACGATATAACCTTTTCCAAGTTTTGGAAGAATCAGAATAGATGTTGACACAAGCCTCTCATTCCTCTTTTGAAAGTATTTCTCACATGCTCCTGACCAAGTGAACTTGAAACCTATTTTTGTAAGACCAATAAAAGGTGATGAAATATTGGAGAAGCCTTTTATGAAATTCCTGTAATATCCAATTATCCATAAGAAAATCTAGATATCAAACATGGTCTTGGGATGCTCCTCAGAAACTACAAAACTAACCATTTCAGGGTTAACTGATACTTCTGATTCTGTAATTATAGGACCCAAGAAGTGGACCTTTTCGATCCAAAAATCACACTTAGAAAGCTTGGAATAAAGCTGATTCTCTCTCAGTGTACTTAGAATGATATCATGATTTTTAGCATGGTCATTATGAGCGAGAGAATACATGAATATTTATTTCATAAATACCATAACAAATCAGTCCAAATCAGGGCGTAAAACCCTATTCATCAAAGCCATGAAAATAGAAAGATCATTTGTAAGACCGAACCTCATAACAAGATACTCATATAGACCATAAATTCCATGGAAAGTTATATGAGGTATGTTTGATGGTCTGAATCAAATCAGATGGTAACTTGATCCTATGATGATTTTAGAGAAAACTTTTTCCCCTTGGAGGTGATCAAAGAGGTTATATATTCGAAGAACTAGACATCGACTCTGGACCATAAGCTAGTTCATCCTTATGTAATCCATGCATAGATGTAAGGTTCCATCCTTCTTCTTGGCGAAAATAACGGGTGAGCCCTAAAAAGATGTACTATTCTATATAAAGCCTTTGTCCTCTAGGTCCACTATCTGTCTCTTGAGCTCCTGAGGCTTAGTAGGTGCCATCTTGTATGGTGGATTAGACACTGAAGTTGCTCATAGAAAAAGATCTATTGTGAAATATACCTCTCTCTTCATACGTAAGCTGAAAAAGTCATCAAGAAAGACATCACATAAATGATCAACTACTAGAGGGAAATCATTTTGAAGAAAACCTTGATCCTATATGATAATATTTTCAATCTGGGTGGTCACTCCACCTAGCCTATGATGCTTCGATCCAGATCACTTAGTTGTGACATCCAACTCAAATTTTAAAAGATAACATCTGCCGTATTGTGATATTAAAGAAACCCTATGGAGATAATAGTCTACAAAGTCACGATAGTTGAATAACCAGTTTTTTCCAATAATGATATAGAATCCCATCATCTCATTAACAATGAGATTCCACAAGAAAGAGTAACTTCTTACCTTAAGGGGACCATCCCTACCCTAACATATGTCCTTTGTTCATATTCACATTGGTTTATCCAGGGTTATTACATCATAGTGACATTATATCTCTCATATCAGAAATTCCATGATAGATACAAAAATGAAATAGTTTGAAGCACCTATATTTAAAAAATAAGAGACTATAGTTTAGGCTACTTGCTTATCACCTCATAATGTAGATGGTCCCATAGCCTGATCCTCGGATACCAACCATAAAGCACACAACTGACCTGATCCATAACCTTGTGCAACAAAGGGACAACCATGATCATGACTACCCTGTTGGTGCTTCTGTTGATCAGGGGTCAGACTACTATAGCCCTGACCTCCTCGTCGGCTAGACCAACTAGCTCTATTCTAACTCCCCGCCTGATGTAGTGTTAAAGAACTCGCTCTTGAACGTGGAGATGGATTTCTTTTTTTCCACTCAAATCTAGTGGAAAGGTCCTTCTAAATATCTAAATATGATCCATAAGGCCACATGATCTTCACTCCATAGGTTCTATATCATATTGGGAATTCTTATGCCTTAGTATTCCACACTGATGATACACAACAGAGCTATCAGATTGGATACTCTGGCTGCCACTACCCTGACGAAAAACATCAAGGAAACATTTCTTGCCACTAGAAGAACTACTAGCCTAACATGGCACTAATTAATTAAACTCGGTACTTGTTTCATCCCTGTAACACCTCAAGATTTCATAGTACATTATCTCTTCAATGAAATTCAATAACATGCACTACACACAACACCGGGTTCAAGCGCACCATGACTTACCAAACTAGTCGTTCAAAAAGCGGTTAAGATTAATATTAATAGAATTTTGAATTTAATACACTCCATAAAATTTTAGAATCTATATTATGTATTTCTTAGACATAATATTATAACAAATATATTTTTTCAGATAAAAGAAGTATTTTAAAAAAAAATACAATTTTACCACCTTTTAATGGAGAACCTTTTCTAAAACCAATATTTGAAACTTTTATGTATTTTATTTAATCGAATTAAATTATTCTTTAGAATCGGGACATAAAAATTTTGTTTTGATAAATTTTTTTACTTTTCTGATAACTTTCATATTTTGACGAAAAGTGAAAAATACTAAATTTTAATTAAAAACAACTTCTTTAATTGAAATAATTTATATTGTTAAATTATAAATTTGAGTGGTTTTAAAGTATCATTAGATTATATTATTATAATTTAATATAATTTACATCATTTTATGTAATTTCCCATTTAAACTAGATAGAAAAAAGAATTAACCTTTTAATAGTTATTATTTCTTAAAAACACATTTTTTGTTTTGACAACGAGAATTAAATTTAAATTAATTTATGAAAATTATGTGTTTTGAATTTGGAAAAATCGATTCCCTATTTGGAATCAGGAAGTCCAAATTTTTTAAGTAGGTAACCTTTATTTTTAGACATTATGAATATTTACTTCAGTAAATATTTTATTTACCATGGTTAAAGGGTAAATCGGTTAAATAAGGGTAAAACATATTATTATAATATTATTAAATTACCCTAACTTGTGTCAACATCATATTGGTTGATAATTTTCCGACCATGGGCATCCATGGGTAGATTTTGGGACCACATGGAGTCAATTGAGAGTGATAATGACACATTATATTAACTAATTTAAAGTAAAGACAAAAATGATATAAACATATAACTTTTAATAAAAAAATTTGTACAGGATGTTATATAAGTTATATTTTTTACTATAAGTATTAATTATAAAGATAAAACTATTTCATACATAATGGTATTTTATTTATAATTTTTAGAAATTAAATTAATAAATTTATCTATGACATAGTGATGATGTAATAATTACATTATTAATGAATGAATCAAATAAACGGTATTATAAATATTAAAATAAATACAATTTCAATGTTTTTTTGATATTTACAAATTTTATAGGTGAATATGACATTTTAGGATTGATTAAATGTATCTTTTTAGAGTTAATGAATTATGATGACTTTCAAAAAAACATAATACAAAATAGTGTCAAAATTGATAAAAATGATTTTTTAAAACAAATATTATATTATTAAATTTTTTAATTTTTTAAAAAATATAACGTTCATAAAAATTGATTAAAAAATATTATATATTTCATTAATGAACCAATTTAGGTTCACTTATAATTTTATAGTATGTTTATTAACCATATATTTTAATAATACAAGAAGACACTGTAAAAGTTATACTGTTTTATGAAGAGTTAAATCTAAAATATAAAGTTAATATGGTAACCTAAAACATTATAAAACCTATTTGTCAAGTGGTTTTCCAACCATACCCACATTATCCTAGAAATAAATCATTTTTTGGGTATTAGAAACAGAAAATGATTTTATTATAAAATAATATTTCAAGATTTTCCTAAAGTGACCCTCACCACTCTTATAAAATGGTACTTCCCCTTTTCTCAAAATCACACCCCAAAGCCATTTGCCTCAGCCAAAACATTCCCAAATATCCTCCCAACATCCCTAAAATAATATTACAGTCATTAATTTGATTATAAAGCCAACCTATTGTGCCCTTTTGATCAACTCAAAAGGAAACACCTGAAGAAGACTTAATAATTTCACCACCCTCTTTCATGTTATTTTCTTCTTCCACATCCTATTTTTTTGTTGTTTCCATACAAAAATTACAAATACATTACCTCCTACATATTCGGATTTTATTATAAATATGGTACAACCATATTCATTATTATATCAATCCTATAAATCACATAGTCAACATACGTACGTACGTACGGCTTACGGTCTCCACTTCGTGGTGTAGTTTTTTATTCAAACACTTCATTATTTGGTTGGTATAATAATGAGTATAACTATTGTAAATAATAAATATATAATCTAAATGATTATTTATATATGATATACCATCCTATTACATACGATTTCACCATATATATAAAGATATTGTCCCTCAGGTGTATGTACGGATTACTGTCTCCACGACACGATGAGATTCATTTCAACATTCACCATTCAACGATGATTATAGTAATATATATTATTCATAAGTATGTAATATTTTACATAATAATTCTACTTAATATATATATATATATATCTGTGTGTGTGTACTTACATATATCTTATTCACTTAATTCCGTTCAACACAATATGAAAACGGAAATAACGTTTATGTGTACGAACGACCTACCATCACCATAAATGGTGTTTTACCTTTAATATATATATCTATTATACATATTTCTATTCTAAATATGTATGATTTATAACCCATGTGTTATATTCTGGAATTATTTTAATCATGATCCAAATGATACGATCATGAATAACATGTTAAAACATGTACGATAAAGAAAGTGATTATTACGTGAAATGTTAATTTAACATGGAAATAATTATTAAATGGGTAGAATAATGTCATAAATGAATCATTTATGATATAAAAAATATGAATGTGGTTCTGGTATAATTTAATAACATACTATGGTCATTATACGGGATGTTAAACGTACCCTCCACCAAAGGAAAGTGCAAGGTAAGGGTTATTTCCTCAATCTCATTATTATCCGAGATAGTTTATGTGTAAGTATTTACGGGGACATATTTATCATAGATACCCATATTTCATAAAAAATTCAAATGAAATATATTAAGGTTTTATGGGATGGTCTATTTAACTAGATCATCATTTAAATTGTTTTAAAGATTTATCTTTCAAAATCCTTTTAATTAATGTACATGTTTTCAAAATGATTTTAAGGATTATTTATATGGACATGAATGTTTTAAATGGTAATTCTTTTCAAATGCTTCATACCGGTATGGGACACTATGATTCAAAAATCTCTATATAAATTTCTCCCTTTATGAATGTGTTACTTTTAAATGATTTCATGAAAATGGGATATTTCTCTAAAAGATTTTTTCAAATCATTTCCATCTATGTTAACATCCTTTGATGGATTTAAAACATGTTTCAAGTTGATCTTGTATGATAAAATTCATCTGTATTATATTGAATGTTTTGTGATATATTTTACTATGGATGTGTTATTTTTATACCATTCATGGTTTATGGTTAAAGTTTTGACATTTCGTGTAGTACTTTTAATATGAATGATTTTGTTATGTTTCAACCTTTTCATATGAGGAATATATTAAACTTGGTATGTGATTAGTGGAGCCTGCTATAGATCCTCAGTTTATCGTTAGGAATCAAGAGACTATTAGATGGGGAATTTTTCTAGGCCTTTCCCAATTTGATATATGGTTTTGGCCGAGGCCTTAATATTTTTCTGATGACTTGGCTGAGGCATTAAAAAGTGATTCAGAATGTCCGGCATTATACATTCACTCATTATGAAAATATTATTGATGGTTCACGTGGTTATTTGACTAGTATAATACCCAAGACTATTTTGTATTATGGAATTATTTACTCATCTCATATTCCTTCCATAAAGTGTTCATGTTTATTATTTGTAAAGGAAAGTGTTTTAAAGGACTCACTATTCCAAATGTTTATGTTATCTTCTATTGTATTGATTACCCTTACTGAGCGTTTGATATCACCCATTTCTTATGTTTAATTTTCTCAGGATTCTTATAAGTGTATTATGATTGACAAGTAGGGTTATGCTTGGGGATTAATTGCGTTCTCAAAAGATATTTTATGTTGTGTTTTATTTCTCTAATGTGTAATGTTACATTCATGTATTTAATCTATTTTCCAAGACTGATAAACTAATCGGTCCTTTAGGACATGATTTCTTGTAATAATTCCAATGTACTAAAATAATGCACTGGCTCCGGGATTCTGGGGTTGGGATGTTACAGTTGGTATCAAACGAAGTTTAGTACATACATCAAAAACAGGATTTAGAAAAACTATGATTAGAGAACATTACCCTAAGATAGACTTTTAGGATTAGTATAGATGAACTTCCTAGAATTTTGGTGATGTAGAGATTTTGTGAATTTTCAAAGCAATGCATCCCTATCTAGATATGAGCAGGTAGAGGAGGCTCTAGCACAGATGTACCTAGGATTGAAAACTCCAACAAGGAGTTTTGGGCCTGACCCTAGGTATCCTGGTACACAACAATAGGCCTTGTTTCACTCTTGGTTATGACACTCCCAGGAGATATGCTTAGGATAATTCACATTTTCTTTACAATCCATTCGGATGGATTTAAGAGTAAATACTTCCGCAAAGAAAAAAATTTATGATTATATATTATATTAATAATCATCTCAATTTATGTTAGGTATTTTAAATGTTTGGAATTGTGCATTGTAATTCATAAACTAACCTGGTGTACGCCATTGTTTAGAAATGGTGCCCAGTAGAAGGAATGAGAATTTCCGCAATACTAAAGATCAAAAGATTAAGAAGAATCGTATCTTTCATTGTATTAAGGAAACATTTAAAAGGGAAATAGTATCCCACTTATTCTCATCATATGAAGAAATAATATCATGTTTTAATAAGATATCTAAATAATTCTATGAGTCTTATGGATTTGAAGGGAAGCAAGAGAAGAAAATGATGGAAGAGAAAAAATGTATAAAGGGAATATGGGAATGAATGATTTTCCCATATGTAATAACTATGGAAAGAATCACCTTGGTATATGCATGAAGTGAATCGTAGTTTTTTATAAGTGTGGAGAAAAAAGACACAAAGTACGTGATTTCAAGGGTTATAAAAAGGTTTCAAATGTACAGTGATTCATCTGCAAGGAGTTAAGACACTACGCGGAGCAATATCCAAATCATCAAAGTATACCTAAAATGATTCTATTGGATAATAATCAAATTATTATTCTACCAAAAATGAAGAGGAATGATTAGATTTATTATGTTGTTATTAAATTATAGTGTCATTTGAGTATTGTATTAATGATGTACATGTTATAAGAATTATAAAGTATAAAATTATTATACCGCAAAACTTTTTTCTTAAGGACTGGAGAATGTGTGGATCCAAGAAAAGTGACTCAATATCAAGTTAATGTTTTTGGAAAATTTATGGATGAACGAAAGATAAACCATAATATTGTTCTAATACCACGTAATTGTTTTTGGAATTAGAGATTGTTGATTTGGATAAATTATATTGGATATTCTTGACTACCATGGAACTCATCAATGGTTTGTTATTCAATCATTGTTGGAATATTCCATATTTTGGTATATAAAGAATATATCTACTATTATATAAGGAAGAAGGGATCATTAATGTAATCAAAAATGTTTTATGGTAATTCAGGGTGTTACTATATTTTAATAGAATACATGATGAAGGTGTTCATATATTATTATGTGACAAAATAGATCTTCATTTTGTTTACCATCCTTATAAATTTTGGACAGTGAGTTTGTATAAAAGTATTTTGGATAAGTCTAAATATTGTAATAGATTAAGATTAACTTTATATTCTATTTTAATGTTTATTCAATTTCTTATGATTATTTTTGGATTTTTATAAAATGGACAACCTGGAGGTCGAGCGACAACCCATCGCGTTTGGTAAGGCTTTGAGACATGAATGCGCAATCGAAGGGTGACAAGGGTGGATCACCTACCAATGGAATATGTGATGTCCTAGTTTTTATTATGTTGGTTTCTTAATATTCGGACAAATGAATTATAAATTCATTATTTTTGGAACCCTATAACATGAGGATAAATATAATATTTTTTAATTCTATTATCTTTGGGAGTGAAAGATGAGTTTGTGGTAGGAATTAGTTAAAGGATTATACTCTACTTGTCAAATATTTTTTCCACTTGTTCTATGAATAAAATAATTCATAAACATTATGGAAGGGATCTTAAAACCAAAAATTTTAAATCCTAATACCTTATGTTTTATTGAACTGGTGATATTTTAAATCATCATAGATTTATGGATTTGAGGCCTTCAATTATAAACTTGTTTGTGATGGATGAGCTCAATCACTCTTGATAAATATTTACATTTTTCCTCTAATTATGTGTCCTTGATTTTCACCAATATTCTTTTAATCGAGATCATAATTTGGTTGTGGATTTTTCATTTCCCTTTCCCTCTTATTATGACTAAGTTTTATTAACCCAATTTTTTATGTGGGAGTTCAACAATAGTATTTTTCTATTCTGAACAATTTATTTTCAAAGAACAATTTCAAATTGTGAAGACGCAATTTATTTAAGTATGTGAGAATATAACACCCCATTATTTCATAGTACATTATCTCTTCGAAAAATTTAATAACTTGTGCTACACGCAACACGGAGTTCGAGCACACCATGACTTACCAAACTAGTCGTTCAAAAAGAGGTCATGAATAGTATTAACTGAATTTTGAATTTTATATACTCTGTATAATTTTAGTATCCATATTACGTGTTTCTTTGACATAATTTAAGAACAAATTCATTTTTTCAGAAAAAAGAAGTATTTTAAAAAAATGTAATTTTACCGCTTGAAAATGGAAAACCATTTTTAACACCAATATTTGACACTTTTATAAATTCAATTTAATGAAAAAAAATTATTCTTTAGAATTAAGACATAAAAATTTAGGTTGGATAATTTTTTGGTACTTTTCTGATAACTTTCATATTTTGATGAATAGTGAAAAATATTAAATTTTAATTAAAAACAATTTTTTTAAACAAAAAAATTTATAGTTTAAAAATATAAATTTTAGTTGTTTTAAATTATCATTAGATTATATTTTTAAATTTAATATAATTAAGGTCATTGGATGTAATATAAAATTTCAACTGGACATAAAAAGTGTTAATCTTTTGTTAGTTATTATTTCTTAAAACACATTTTTTTACCAATAATAATTAATTTTAAATTAATATCTGGCACTTCTATGTTTTGAATTTGGAAAAATGGATTCAATATTTCGAATTTTAAGGTCCAAATTGTGTAAATAGATAACTTTTAATTACCATGGTTAAAAGGTAAATCTGGTAAATAAGGGTAAACAAATATTATTATAATAATATTAAATTACCCTAACATGTGTCTAACATCTATTGGTTGATATATGTCCGACCATGGGCATCCTTGGGTTTATTTTGGGACAACATGGAGACACATGAGAGTGATAATGACACTTTATATTAATAAATTTAATGTAAAGACAAAAAAGACATAAACATATATATTTTAGTAAAACAATTTTTACAAGGTGTTATATAAGTGATGTTTTAGACTATCAGTATTCATTAGAAAGATAAAACGATTTCATAAATAATTGTATTTTATTTAAATTTGTTATACCTTAAGTAATTAAATTTATTTATGACACAATGATGATGAATTATTTACCTTATTAAGGAATGAATCAAATAAATGGAATTATAAATATTAAAATAAATATAATTTCAACGTTTTTATGATATACAAGAATTTAAATGGTCAATATGACATGTTAGGATTTATTAACGGTATATTTTTAGAAGTAATCAAGTTGTGATGACTTTCACAAAAACCAAATACTAAATAATGTCAACATTTACATAAATTAGTTTTTAAAACAAGTATTATATTATAAAATTATATAATATTCTTAAAAATATAAGGGTCAAAAAAGGGATTAAATAATATTATATACGTAATTAATTAACCACATTAGGTTCTTTTGGATGTTTACAGTAAGGTTATTAATCATATAGTGTAACAATACAAGAATACATGGTAAAAGTTAAACTATTTAACTAAGAGTTAAATATAAAAGATAAGGTTAATATGGTGACCTAAAATGTCTAAAACCTATTGGTTGAGTGGTTTTTTACCTTTAACCACCTTATAATGTAAATATATCAATTTATATCCATTATAAAACAAAAATTATTTTATTATAAAATAATATTTCAAGCTTTTCCTAAAGTGACCCTCACCTCTCTTATAAAAGGGTACTTCCCCTTCCCTCAAAATCACACCTCGAAAGTCATTTTCCTCGGCCAACCCTCGCCCAAATATCCTCCCAAATTCAATAAAATCCACATATATTCCTTGTTTTGAATAAAATATCCAACCTATGGATCCCTTTTGATCCAATCAAAAGGAAACACCCAATGAAGAGGTAATAATTTAACCACCCTCATTCAAGTTATTTTCTTCTTCCACATCCTCTTTCATTGTTGTTTCCATAAAAAAATAACTCCAGTACATCTTACATACTGCGAAGTTTTTATAAATATTTTACAACCATATTCATTATTCTATCCATCCTATAAATGACAAAGTCATCATACATGTGTACGTACGGCTTACCGTCTCCACGTCGTGGTGTAGTTTGTTATTCAAAAACTTAATTATTTGGATGGGTATAATAATGAGTATAACTGATGTAAATAATAAATATAACATTTTAATTATTATTTATATATGATATACCATCCAATTATATATGATTTCACCATCAATATAAGGATATTGTCGCTCGTGCGTACGTACAGATTACCGTCTCCACGACGCGATGAGATTCATTTTCATATTCACCATTAAACAATGATTATAAAAATATATATTATTAATAAGAATGTAATATATGGAATAATACTACTACTTAATATATATATTTACTTACATATATTATATTCTCTTACTTCCATTCAATATGATATTAAAATGCAAAGAGCATTTATGTGTACGTACGGCCTACCGTCTCTATAAACGGTGTTTTCAATTTATTCTATCAATATATTATTCATATTTATACAATAAATATATATGATTTATAAATCATTTTTTATATTCTGGATGTATGTAAATCATGATATAAATGATACTATCAATAATAACAATTTAAAACACGTACGGTAAAGAAAGCGATTATTACCCAAAATGTTAATTTAACATGGAAATCATTATTAAATGGGAAGAATATTGCCATAAATGAATCATGTATGAAATAATAAATATGAATATGGTTCTGGTATAATATAATAATATACAGTGTTCATTATACCATAGGATAAACTAACCTCGACCAAAGGAAAGTGCAAGGTAAGGGTTATTTCTGCAATCTCATTATTATCCGAGATTGTTTTTGTGTAAGTATTTACTGGGAAATATTTATCATTGATAACCATATTTCATAAAGATTTTTTCAAATGAAATATGTTAAGGTTTTATGGGAGGGTCTATTTGACTATATTATCATTTTAATGTTTTAAAGATTTATCATTCTAAATCCATTTAATTAATGTTCATGTTTTTAAAATTGATTGTAAGGATTTATCTATATGGACATAAATGTTATGAAATTATAAATTTTTTCAAAAGTTTCAACGTGGTATGGGACACATTAATTCAAAAATATCTTTCAAATTACTTCCTTTATACATGTGTTACTTTTAGATGTTTCCATGAAAAAGGTATATTTTTCTAAAAGAGTTTTACAAATCATTTTCATCTATGTCAACATCCTTTGATTGACTATAAACTTGTTTGAAGTTGATTTATTATGATACAAATATTCCATATTGTATTGAATGTTTTGTGATATATTTGAATATGGATGTGTTATTTTTATACCATTCATAGTTTATGGTTAAATTATTGACATTTAATTTACTAGTTTTAATAAAAATGTTTATGTTAGGTTTTACCCATTTCATATAAGGATTGTATTAGACTTTGTAAGTAATGGTTAGAGCCTGCTATAGCTCCTCGTTACATCGGTAGGAATTATGAGACAATTATGCATGGAATTGGCTAAGGACTTTCCCAATTTGATATATGGTTTTGGCTGTGGACTTAATCATTTTTGGTTCTCTTGCCTGAGGCATTGAAAACATGTTTTAGAATGTCAGGCATTATATATTACCTTGTCTTGAAAATATTATTGATGATTCTTATTGTTATTCAATAGTAGAATACCCATGAATTTGTTTTATTCTGGAATTGTGTACTCATCTCATATTCCTTCCATAAAGTGTTCTTGTTTATTGTTAGTAAAGGCATGTGTTTTAAATTATTCATCATTCCTAATGTTAATGTTATCTTCTGCTGTATTTCTTACCGTTAAAGAGAATTTGAGCTCAGCCCTTTCTAATGTTTTGTTTTCCCAGGATTCGAAGAAGTTTACTATGATTGATAAGAAGGGTTATGATTGGGGATTAATGGAATTCTCAAAGGATCATTTATTTAGTGTTTTATTTTTCTAATGTGTAATGTAATGTTCATGTATGTAATCTATTTTCCAAGACTCCTAAACTGATCAGTCCTTCAGGACATAATTCCTTGTAATAATTCCAATGTATTCAAACAATGCACCAGCTCTGGGCATCAGGGGTTGGGGTGTTATAGTCCCTTAGGTTATATTCAGTGATAAGGTCATGATCAATTATTGTATAAATGGTAGAGAGGAAAAGACATTCCCTTGAGTTCAGATGGTGTAATGGATCCCATCCTCAAAATGTGTAGCATGCGAAAGCACATCACATACTAGAAGCAGTGAAAATAAATATAGATCAGTGAAACATGATGAATATTATATAACTGACATAGAACCCTATTCGAGATGCATGTACTCTCAAGCTATGTCAGCTCTCAGTGCCCGAGGAAAGAACTGATCATAGAAGGAAGTCTGGAAATCAATCCACAACATGCCATGATGACTACCAACCTGGGTAACCACATCCCACAAACACTTGGACGAATCCCAAAGCATTTATGTAGCATGCTTGACCCTCTGATTTGGATACATTTCTAGATGCTCAAAGATAGATAGTATGGCCTCTAACCAAGGATCATCAACTTAAGATCTAATATCTCCTAAAAATGTAGAATGATGCTGCTAATGGAACTCACAGGTCAGGTCAGCCATCGTAGGTGAAACCCATGGAAGACCTTGCATGGAATGCATCAGACATAATAAACTATCACAGAATTGATAATCAATTCATGAATAAGATTAAATATATGGTGCCTCATGTGGCACTTCTGGAAGTACGACTGCCAGCTCAGGTCCATCCATGTCTGGAGCATGCTCATCACCACCCTCAGGGAGAATGACATTAGGATGTCATAGAGGTAGTGGTCTACAAATGGAAAGCACACACCTCATAACTAGCTTAGAATCAGTAGATACAATCACTAACAGAAGTTGAACATATGAAAACTCACTACCTAAGTAATAATACCCAACTACCCTCTTAGATGACGAGGTATCAATTAGTATTCAATAATAAGTTTCAAATCATTTTGTAGTTACATTCCAGGTTCACTCCTTTACATTTCATAAACATGATAAGCATGGATAAGGATGTGAAACTGATTCAATTTAGATTCCACAATTCATTTTTGTAATGGATATCTATTTTCAATGAATCAAAACCCATACACCTATCACCAGAATGGACACCCATTTATTTATAGTATAATGGATCGACTCGATAAATTACTCATCCCTAACCATGAGGGCCCCTAAACCTCATGAATTGCGATAGGAAATCACCCAATCACAGCCAAAGTAATACATGTCCACGAAATTATCACAGAATCACTAAACAATTTCAATCATATTAAGTGATGAAATGTAGTGAAATTCACATATATGGCATAGAAATATGCATGACATGTGAAGTATAGGTGCCTATAATGATTCATGTAGCAATGAACCATACCCACATTTCATTAGGATAAAAATAAAATAAGATCCTCAAATATATTAATAATCATCAACACCACATATAATGTGAATCACCCAATTTTGAAATAATATCAAATGAAAAATGAAATGGATGAATAACAATTATAATTTAGGAAACTTGGATTTTACCCCGAACATGGGTTAGTGACACCCAAGCACAACATATTACCATGTCCAAAACGTTCCTATTCTCTAATATAGTGTCTGAAAATTTTAAATCAAGAGAAGAAACCAACTCTGATACCACATTGTGACGTCTCAGACCTGGATGTCACTTAACGGGTGCCTTGAGCTTGGTAGTCTACATGGCCTAAAGTGCAACTCCCCGAATGCTAGAGGCTACCGACAAGAATCTAGGGCCTAAGGTGTGTATGTTGGAAGACTATGCCCTCATTAACCGAGTGTAGCACATCACATGAAATATAATGTAATATTAAACAATGAAATCAATATAACCAATATAAATAAATTCCAAAATCAAACTGATACAATATATAAACTAGAATAATAATAATTGTATCAATTAGAAAATTGATGTTGCAATGTCATGTCACTAGAAAACTAAAAAAACATAGATACAAGATAGAAAGAATAACATGTTTCACAATGTAAAAGAAAAAAAGGATACTCCAACCATCATGAGATCCTACTCGGTTATCTTCTATTAATATCTACCCTATCAATATGAAATCAAGTGTTGAAAGTTGTATGCATCCCTTTGTCAATACCTAAAACCATGTAATCTACTCTAAGTACCAAACAGTTCCCAGAGAGGGTGTGATATAAATCTCAGTGGTCCATCACCAATGATATCTATAACACCCTACCCATGTAATAGAATATCGTAGTGCGTAGAAATGTATATATAATGTAAGGAAAGGTATACGACATGACTAAATACCCAAGTACCTTCTTCAGTCCTAAGTCGGTGTCTGAACATGTAGCTAGTTCATTAATTAGGATGTCACTATTTAATGTTAATTGGTCATGTGAGGCATAGCCAACACTGACATCACCTCATGATAATATAAGTAGAGAAGGTACCAAGGAATGACAAGGCAACCTGAAAATGATATCTAGTGAAAGAGTTGTAGGGTAATAACCAAGGTAACGTAAATCCCTTGGAATGATAACTCCTTATTGTCTGAGTCTAGATAAGGGGCCAGAGTATAATCCAAGGTGCATAATCCAAGGAATTCTACAATAAGACGCCTACTGAGTTCAAGGTGATCAACCAATGTAAAACAACACTAAGAAAAGACAGGGCCATATGGGGTTTAACCATGGAACCTACTAGACAATGTTGGATATAAGGAGTGTATCTAATGTATCTCGTAATAATGTTATGGACCCTATAGTAGTATACTAGGCATCTGAGGAATAGACAAGAAATTCAGTCTAGTTTGGTATCAACCTAATAAAACCACATCATTGAATCAGAATAGGGTTCTCGAGACCCAAGGTATTCTTCTCTCAAAATACAAGGTGAGCTCGAGTCGATCCATTCCTATTTGATATTGTAATCATGGAATAATTCATTTGGTTCAAGTCTTGACTTCCATTAGTGTGGTTAGGTCAAGCAGAGTTGCACCCATTTATTTCATGGTCCATGCATTCTCTACCATTATTGTGGATAGGTCCTGTAGTGTTGCAACCATTTAACCAAGTCATAATTAACCATTGAGGAAAATTAAATTAGAGAGGTTCACTCCGCTACCATCCATTAACATGGAAAGGGGTTGTACGGACATGTAATCATTATTCAATCTCATTTGTTAAATAATTTATATACATATTATACATTCCATTTAATATTTCACAATTAATAATAATTTGAAAGCACTTACATTTGGAAGGTCAAGTGGTGAGCATACATGGTACATTCCACAATGTAATTCTCCTTAAAAGGCCATTCAATAATGAAAGTGTCACCTTTATTAATTTTATATAATGGCACACCTGAATGGTGGATCAAACGTAATGAAACACTAAAAACCCAAAAATAACATAACCTTCAACATGGGTTAGTTTGAGATGTGGGTGTGTCCGCTAACAACTAATGAAATATTTAGAATGATCATCACTATACGATTCTAAAAAGTATAATCATGGAATGTAAATTTACGAAATGGAATTTGATGAAATCGATGGGGCCCACATGAACATTCCAAAAACCAATAACATTAAGGATAAGTTATAGACCACCCACGTATGGGTTGCATGATCCTTATCCTCTGATATCATCCCTGGATTTTCCTCAGATTTGAGTATATCTAAGAAAAGGTGAAAAGGCTCACATGGTGATATCTAGGTCGAGAGCAAGAGATAATAACAATGTCTAAAGAGGACTTGATTACATACTATTTCTTATCCAACAGGTTGAACGAAATATCAATCAAATGCTGAAAAAAGTTGATCTACTGATCCCTAACTTTGGCCTTCAAAAAGCACCAAAAGGGTGAAAAAATGAGGAAATTCCTATAGATCTAAGATTAGGGACTAAGGATAAGAATTAATATATAATTTAGGGAGAAACTGGAGAATTAACCAGAAAAATATCTTGTGCATGGTTTGGCAGCACAGTTTTTCAAACTGTGCACAAACCATACAGGATGGTTTTGCCTTAACAGCTTGGCTGCACGGTTTGATCAAACTCTGTGCAAGCCATGAATAGGTACCTGGGGAAAAGGGTAACATGCATGGTTAGACCACACAGTCATGCGCCAACCATGCAAGGTGGATCTACCCAAAAAAAATACAATCCACATGGTTTTCCAAACCATACAGAATTACACATGGTTTACACTAAACCAGGCGCAAAGTCTATTTTCTCCAAAAAGATGGGTTCTAAGCTCAGAACAATCCCCAAACACCATTGAATCCTTTACCAACTCATTAGGAATTCATATTAGGTACAAAATAAATATTTATAACTAGTGTTAAAGTATCCATACCTATATGAAAAACAAGGTTCATACAAAATCCTTTTTCAATCTACAGACATAGCTTTCATCATTCCAGACAACAAATCCACAAGGTTTTTCAATGTTTAATTCTTCTTCAAAATAACCATTTTGTAATTTGAATTTAACATCCATTTGTATGAACTTGTATCCTCATCTTATAGAGATATTATGAAAGATTTTTATTATTTCATGACTTGCCACCAGAGAAGAGGTTTTATCGAAATAAATACCGTCAATTATTGAATACCCTTTGCACACCAATATTGCTTTGTTTCTTATAACTTCACCTTCATTATTAATATTGTTTTGGAAAAAAAATTTGTTCCAATGATGTTTTTTTATGATTGTGTACAAGTTCCCATGTATCATTTTTTTCAATCGGGTCCCATTATTCACTCATGGCCTGAACCCATTCCATATGATCAAAATCTTCTTTCACATCATTCGACTCTGCTTTTGAATACAACGATATATGTGTAATACAATTTGTTGTTATTATTGTTTGAACTCTGTGATGTTGATCACTAATTATATTACAATCTTCCACTTTCTTCCCCATCCATGGATGTAATTTTCGAACATATTCTTCATGACGTGAAATACTTGATTCTGGTACTTCTTATTGATTTTGGATACAATTGTATGTATCCTTATTAGAATTATTATCTTCAACCTGCTCAAATTATTTTTAATCTTGAATATTTTTTTCATTCTTTCCTCTTTCAATTAATTTCACATTAATAGAATAAACAATTTTTTTGCGACTTTGTTGAAGTATCTATATATTCTTCATTCCGGGGAATCTACAAGAAATATTCCATCTTCACCATTGTGCTCATATATTCCATATTTCAAACCATTTTTCATTATAATGCACGGACTCCTGAAAACACTCAAGTGTTTCAAGATTTCTGTTTTCACTAATAAAATCAAATTGAGTAATATCAGATTATGGTTTTTATAAATAAATGGTTTGAATATAAACTACAACACTCATGGCTTATCTCTAAATGATATCGAAATGAATCAGCTCTAGGGGTTTTCTTGAAAATAAATCAGCATTCTTATGCACAACATTTGTAATCCTCCCTTTCTCAAAAATATTGAAACAACAATATCTTATTCTCAGAAAGTCAAGAATTTCATCAACACTATTTTGATTTGATAAATTTTTCATGATTTTATTATACATGTGTCCCAACATTTAATTCCATAATTTATTCTCTACCATCGTACTCATGTAACAAGAGTTCGGTATTTCACCAATATGAAACAATTTCTTTTAGTGCATTGGAAACTTGTAAAAATCATTCCATATTCTTCACTTTTCAACACAAATCCATATTTCTAGAAGAAAACTTGTTACCCTCATGTAAAAATTGTAAAACACTAAGAAAATAATGTTTCATCCCATTAACATACAAAGATTTCTTAGATTTTAACTATTCTTATCCAATGATGGATGACCCAACACCTTCGATTCTCAAGGATTAATCATTAACAATTGTCATTGTATCTTATTTAAAAAAATCACATTCCTAAAAATTTTAAAGTCTCCTATCATAAGATAATAACACCCACTATCAAGTATCCAAGTCCATTCTACTTTTTATGCTTTCAATACGGTTTCAATGATTAGAGATTTTTCTACTTTCTTTTATTCATTATATTCAGATTTTCAGAATTGTTAATAACCTATTTCTACTCTAGTAACAAAACAAGATATCCCTTTTCCTGAGGTCTAGTTTGTTCACAACTTTAAAAAAATTCCAAGGGTTGGAGCCTATTTTTAAACTTCACTCAATCCTTTTATGATTTCTTCACAACAACCATCTCAGAATTTTTTCTTTGAGGATACTGACTCCCTCTAAATATTTTCCTTCCATATCTTGTGGGATAATTGAATTTTTTTTGAACAAAAAAATATTTACCATGGGTCTGAATCTACCACAATACCATCAATATCCATAAATTGAGTGTTTACCTTTGAAAAATCTATATTTATTTGAATTGTGAATATGTTTCTCAGCCACAATCTTCTCTTTCTTTTTTGATCCACCAAACATTTTTCGATCAATCAAATTATTCTTTTTATTTTTTACATTATTGGAAATATATGTATTTTAAACCATTATAGATTTATAATGTTTTTAAAAAAATTGGACTGAGGGTTCTCTGAGACTTTGGAATTCTTAACTTCACTGGTTTTGGCCATATACAAAACTTTCTAAACATAATTAATTTTTGAAACAAATCCATATTTCTTCTCAACCTTTGAAGGTATATTATGTTGAAACTTATAAGGTTTCTCATTATAATAACTTTCAACAACATCATTTATTGATTTTGGGAAACATGAATTTCCCAATTCATCTTTAGAATGATTTTTATGGAAAAGTTTAAACTCTTCTTCTTTTTCCTTCATTATCACTTCTATATAATAATTATAATTCTCTCTTCCTTATGATATTTCGTCAAGACATAATTATCTTCCACCAGCTTCACCTTTTTATGTGGAAAAATATTCTTGGTTGATATTTTAGGTAAATTCATCTTCTAATTTTTTTACTTTTCAATCCTTTTGATATTTCTCGGACATCTTATTAACTCTTCTTTCAAATGATGTTCATGTTGATTTTATTATTCTTAAGTACTACTTATTATAATTTCTTCATTATTTACTATTGAAATTAAATTATTTTCAATACCATAATCAACTGATTTTTAGGATTTCGCACCACTATCTTCTTCTTCTTAGTCTTAATATAAGAAGTTTCTTATTTTGGAATTGAAAATTTTCCTATCATTCCATGTTGAATATGATTTTATTTTCCCACCTTATTTCTTACATGATCATCTTTGATTTATTTCTTCTTCATAACTACCCTCTTTTTTTCTTTATTTAATTGTAATTATCCATAAAGTGACCAATTCCTCTATGTTCAAAACATTTCAAGGAATGTTTTCCATTGAATTTACATATACATCTTTCCAAATTTTTAGAAAAGAAGGAAAAAATAATCCAATGAATTTTAAATACATTTTTTTTATATTCAGAATCACCAACATCATATTCAATACTAATATTTGTTATATTTTCTTTATTAGAATTATTTAAAGTAATTTCTCTATCAATTTTCTTATCAATTCATATCTTTCTATTTTCACATCTAATAAGTGATGATAGTGTTATGAAAATCATAAAAAGATGATTTTCTAGGATATCATTATTTTAATGAAGTTAAATTTTCTTAAAACATGTCTGGAAGGATTCTAAATATATTTTCAATAATTATAGAATCATTTAACCTTCCACTAAGACATCTGATAGAACTCACAATGTCATTTACCCTAGTAAATAATACCCCAACTGATTCATGGTCACCCATCTTCAGATATTCATATTTCAATCTCCATATTTGTATCTTTTCATTATTAACATTTTTATTTCCTTCATATATGTTTTTCAATTTTTCCGAAATATCTTTGGTTTTGGAGACTCCTTTCACCATTAAGAATTCACTTTCACAAAGTGATGTTAATATAGAATTCTTGGCCCATGCATCATTCTACAGGTTATTCTTATCAATAGATGTATGTGGAGCATTATCATCAATGGAATTTAACCTAAAAGTTTTAGCTTCAAGAACACCATAATTAAAAAGCATAAGGTACAGAAGAATTATGTCTTTCCAGATATGATAAATCTTTCCATTACAAACTATAATCACATTATTGTTCACACAATTAAAACTCTTCATCAATAAAGAATAAGATAAGGGAACTTACACATTCATATCACATGAAAGTTCCCACTGAGGATGATTAGATCACTAAGATGGGGAGAGGTGCATCAGTTATACTTTGTTTCCTTGAAACAACTATTACCACATGTTAAATAATCAATTACTTTCTGAAAAAAATCAATCACACATCTAAATGAATATAAATATTTACAATGTTCTCTATTCAATAACAATAGTTGTTTCCTTTGTATAGTTTAAAATTATCCAATACCAACCAATCCACTATAAATCAATCCTTATATTACAATGAGTAGGATATACCGTTTCACTCATGTAGCACTACATAAAAAAAATCCAATAATGTGTGTGCACCCTCTTAGCTCAAATAGGGAAAAAAATGATTGTGTAAAAACTCATGTTACCTATGCTTCTTTTTCAATTATAGAAATGTATTTATTTCAAAAAAAATTATTCAATTTATTACCTAGAATACAGTAATAACAACTTGGACATTGTTATTGTAAAACTAAGTCCTATTTCATAGTCCATTTTTTCTAATCTGATTCCTCCGAGTAGGATTCTCCCTGATACTATTCTTCTCAGTACGATACTTCTCAGTATGATACATTATAACTATGATATAATACAACATAGATTAATCAAAATCACTTTAATTCTTCTTCTTACATAGTCTATAAATCTTTATATGGAAATCCTGATCCGATTAATCCATCCTGATATGATGATCAGCTGAATAAAACTAATAATCCATATATGGTAATCAACTGAGTACAATAATCATTGAGTATAATGATCATCTGAATAAACTAAAAAGTTGCATACATTAATTAATTGAGTATGATAAATCATTTATTACGATGGTCACCTGGATACAACATTTTTATATTTTCTATAATCTTTTACTTCAATCAATCAAAACATTTTCAAAAAAAGTGAATATGGAAACTTCATCCTCTCTATACAACTTAGAGCTTCTCTTTCATGAGTAGTACGTCAGTCATTAGAAATGTATAATTTATTTTTTTCCATTTATAGGTTACCCTCATGTGACTTTGGTGGGAATCCAAAAAAGTTCCCCACTTAATAAAAATCACCTAAATCTTAATTTCCCTTAAAATCTCAGGTGAATTTTGACTTTGTCAACTCTTTTAAAAAATTCTATGCTTATTCTTTTGTCTTCAATTATTCTTCAGAACATGAATTAAATATCTTTTACAATTTCAATTTGTGGGTCCATTTTTATGAATCTGATTTCTTCTAAATAAATATTTTTACCAATTGTAAGAAAGTGTATGAAAAAAATAGATAACACTTTTATTTCTTAATATAAAAATTATTTTTAATTTAAGTCTCCCCAATGAAATGTCATTAATAATTATCTTCCTTCAAACCACTATGAAATCTTATATTCCTCTCTTGACCCAGTTGAAAAAATCATAAAAAAATATTCTTCTCTTCTTCTGTTGACCCACTTAAAGAATTCGCTTGAAAAAAAATCAGAGGTCATAAATCTCTTCTTTTAGCAATTCAACTAACCATTCGTATCATCTTGAGTGTGATTTTCCAAAGTACAATCTTTCTGAGTACTATCATCATGAATATGATCATTTTTTGGTATGATCATTTCTTGGTATGAATAGTTTTTTATTCATATGATGAATGATCAGATGCTACAATGCCTATGTACAATTATTTGGATTACGATCCCCAACACCTTCTTTCTTTCCTTCTTCGCTCGAATCTGATTTCCATGAGTATGATTGGGCTATATATGATTATACTATGCATGTTATCTTGAGTATGATTCCTAGTAACATTTTCTTCTCAGAAGACAATTGGACTGAATCATTTTCACTCCCCCTTTCTTTCACTAATCTTGCACCATAAGTCCTCCAATTAACTTATGATTTATGAAATATGAGTCAGCAAATCATCATCACATTTATTTAATCATATTCATAGAGACTTCGATTCTATATAGAAGTAATCACTTCATTCATACCATATCCAAAGGGAATCTGATGACCATTTACTTTTATCAATATTTTTCAAAGATACCTGTTATTTCATTATAGATAATAATAAATTACTCATTTCAATCTATTCACATACCGAAGAAGAGGTGAGTCTTATTAGAAAAATTTCTTTCAAACATCTTATTCTTTGTATAATGGATAGAGTGAGTCTACTTTTTTAGAAAACACTAGTGTTATTCTTCTAAAAACAAAAGTCAGTAGAATTTTTATCAAATACAAAGTGAGAAGGTTTCCCTTTCAACATAAAATTCCTTTAAAAAACAAAACCATCTTTGACACACACAAAAAGACAACCTTTGAAAATAACCACCTTCATCTCCTACTTGGTCTGAACACTTTGCTATGACCATGATCTCTAGGAAGTGGGTTTGGATGATGTAATTGTATTCAAATAAGAATTTATTGAGATAAATGGATAAATGTTTGTCAATAAAAGAAGAGAGGTGGTGGCATTTTTTTGGTGAGGGGAGTAGAACTCCTATAATATTTCTTAACCTTTAAATATTATAAATTTATAACCAATGGTAAAGTGAAAATAAATCAAAAAAATTTATAGTACAAGTAGATATGTATTAAAGTATTCATATCCAATAATGTTTAATAAGAAATTTTATGACCTTATCAAAATGTTTTAACCGCAATTAACATCTTTTACCCTTCACTAGGGTGATAAAAATTTACATTGGTTACTCTTCATTATTAGAAAAAATGAAATTGAAATCATTAATAAAATTGAGCCCAATAAACCCAAATATTATCTCCATTTTTTAATATTCAATGTATATAACTGTTAGAGATTATTTTTAATATGAAAATGATAAAAACAATGAAAAATAGTTTTTATAGAAAAATTTGTCTGTATGCCTAAGATAAATCTTTCGAAAGTTAAGTATAAAATTTATTTCAATGGATTTAATTTGATTATTTTTACTCAAATTTGAATAATTGTACATTAAACTCAATCAAAAATAGATTGTTACCTTATAAAAATTTGAAAATTAATGTTAGTTTTTATAAAAATCAGTAGTTTTTCACTATTTACCCAAAAAAATGTTCCTTTTAAAAAAATATAAAAAGTTACCGTAAGATCAATTTGATATGATGATATAAAAAATGAGGTCCATTACATAAAATAAAATTTATCAAATTTAGAAATATAACTTTTAAATTTAACAATATAATACATAGAAGACACGTTAGTTAGGGTAAAAATATTTATTTTTCAAAAGAAAAATGTCATAAAATAAATATAGTGAATATAAATCTATAAAATATAATCATGAGCATTAATAAGACATCAAACATATTTGTTAATAATAATACATGGGGTTTCAAAATGATGTTCATATATATTACCAGACCAAGAGCATGAAGTTTATTTGATGATTGTACAAAAGACCTTGAGAAAGGATAAACTAAATTTGTCACTATCCCCCTTCATTGGAACCCCTATTAGACTAGATAATAAGAAAAGGAGTTTCCCATGAATCCTGGCTCCCACAATCCCCTAAGTAATTACTATATCTGACGGTATAAATTTTATATATAAGAGGTGTTGACATTATTATATAATTTTAGAACAAGATATAAAGGGAGCTTCCTCAAAAAAAATGAAAAATATTTTTCCATTCTGGGATGAATTTATATAAAATATATAATAATGATATGTCAATTTAATACATAATCTAAAATCTATGCAAGTAAAAAATTTATACTCCGAACCAGCATATAGATCCATACAAGCTATCGAATCAGTAACTTCAGCACCAGTGATCTATCCATCAAACACGTAGAAAATGGTGGTAGGTCAGACATAATATAAGTGCTCAATAGGATCATAATTTCAAAAAGATTAGAATCCATCTGAAATACATATAAAATAGTAAAAATAAGTGATAATAAACCAACTAAAAATTTCAAAATATAATCACACATAAAAAATAGAACAAACATATAAAATAATGAGGCCACAAATATTAACAGGGCATAAGAGATATAATAATAAAATTATAATCCACAACTCTCTTACCACTTTAGTAACATCCTCAACCAAAAAATAATCTAGATACAAACCAAAGACATGTCTATGACCATCATCACAACAATTACTTCTCTATGACCATTAACATTTCATCATCGCTCCTACCAGTCATCAAATCTGTGTACCCCCTAAGAGCATGATAATAAAAAGAGAGAACTCTATATATCTAATCAAGTATATGAAAATGGATCGATATCAACCGAAAACCATCATCATATATCTACATACCATATCATTCTAATCATAACCACATACCATATCATTCAATCCATTACCACAACACCACATCATCATATATCCCTAACCACACCATGAAACCTCTATTATCGAACCACATATTGGTAGGGTAATGTAAACATTAACGAAGGAAACCTTATATAGTCATCCTTCCTTATGAAATTTCCACTTATGAACCATATCTCAATACATTATATAGGTTGGATTATAGACCTATCTACCCAATCCACTCATAGGGCCCATCATCTTCTTCCATCATTAAGGAAATCCCACACATAAACTCGCAACTTCAAAACTATGGTTGTTCGGTGTTAATAAAATGATGAAATTAACTTTATTCAATTACCCTATCATGATTATCCCACCATTTATCATAATAATCACATTATAGTTTACACTACATACCACTCCCTTTGCATTAAATATCATCCCATATTAGATCCATAGTCGCCAATAAAGTTCCTCTACATCAGTCATACCATTGTATATATAATATATATGAGAGTGATCTAGGTCAAGACTCATCCATACCCACCCCATCCTTGTCAGGTCCAAAATATCATGTAGTAATCAGTCAAATATACTATCCATAATAACAACTCTAACCATTTATATAATTCTATCCATGAAAAAATAACCACACATTAACCAAGACATTTCACAATAAGTAAAATACATAGATATTAAACACAATGTTATGAAGTGAAAAAAAACCCCAAATATCAATTCCACATTATTCCATTCATCATTAATTACAAATATATAGCCTCACAATATTTATCATTCATTCGCTATTTAATTTCTATATATTCATTAATCCATATCTCATTCAATATTTTTCAATTCCTCTTTGATTACACTTATACAAGCCATCAAAATTTATCTCATTCATTAGAAATTATTTTACATCCCCACTCCCCTTCACATTACAGAATTATCATCTAATCCATGTACCATTCATTTAATTAATATTAACAATTCATAAAAATTCCATCCATATTTCATTCTCAATTTATCAACAATTTACCAATAACCCTTCATAATATTAATTAAATTTACCATCTAATTTTCATTTGAAAACTTATTTCTAGATAATACATGTTCTATAGGGGAAAAAGTGATTATAAAGAATAATCAGTCAATGATGAAAAAACACTTCTTTTTCTCATATTTCAACTGGACCCATTTAGAATACAAGGATTATGAAATTAATCAGTTTTTATAGGGGTGGGGGTTCATCAATAATTTAAAAAAAAATATATGATTGTATAATTCATTAATTTATAAGGTTATGGAAAACATAAATCACACACATATATAACCTTTATCTTCCAATGTACAGTTTTCCATTAATCTTCATAAATTAATTTAATTATACCTTAAAGGTGTTTCAGAAATATTTTTCCCTCTCCTCATAAAACAAGAATAATCATAGTGAAAAATAAATTATAATAATGTGATAATAATTATATAGTCTATAATAAAATAATAGTAGGTTTATTCAATCATGTCATTAAAAAATATATAATAGATAAGTCTAGAAATCCCCTATATAAATTATTGCATCCAGGCCCACTATGAAATCAAGGAGAAGAAAAAATTCCAAAAAGATCCAAAATATGAAAAAAAGATTCTTATTTAAACATAAACCAAAGTGAAAAAAAATAAATAACCAAAACCACCACATGGTATAGCCTTTTAGAATGAAGAACAAAAAGAAAATGATGAGGAAAGGGAATGAATTATCCTCGAATTACCAAAACCAACCTCTTGAGGTTGAGGATCAATATTGAATTGAATGAATATTAAAGGACTCTCAGAAATGATATAGATGTACCCTATATTAAATGGAAAAGATACAAATAAAAATGGTTTTGAAGTGTTCTTAGAATTTATACCTGATAAATTTTAGTGGAATCATAATACAACACCGTAGATTATGAAATAGTAAATAAATTCTCACCCAAAACTACATCACATGGAACGATTCTATTCCATAAAGAACCCCTTTTTAAATCCTCTCTATAATCCATTTCATAGTAAATATCCAAAATAATATTTACCTAGGGTAAGGCTATGAATTATCTCTTATACAACACTGAATCTACCCATAAAAAATAGATACACTAAAATCAGACACTCGAGCCTCCAAACTGAAGGGTCTTCTTCCATAATGCTAGATGGAACTTCCAAAACCACTATTATAAAACTTCTAAGACACAATGAAACATACTTGAATCCCAAAAGACATATAAATACAACTTATCAAGGACTCCATGTTGTATCCATTCTATAACCAACAAAAACAAGAACAACCCATCAGCCCATTTTATCTAGGACCCTATGCTACAAGGCTTAATATAATCCATAATAACCTCTACAATTCTACATCTAACTACTCAAAACCATAATCTGCTCCTCCATATGATATATTAAATCTAAAATGTATGCATTCTATAACAAACCGAAATACTAAAAACCCATTATCCTAACTTTCCCAAGACCCTACAGCATATGGCTTCATCTATGATGTAAGAACCTCCACTATGAAATATTCCACAAATCTATGGAATAATCTACTCCAATAACTAAAATTTCAACTCAACTCATCCTCTCATTACATAAAACAAATCATGATTGCTTTATCACATAGATCAACAAAAAAAAGAATAAAGAAAGAGAAAGTATTAAATAACCACCCCGCGAGACATCACAATGAAATATTACTATAGCAAGAACATGACCACATATGGAAATAATGGGAACTAAATCCAAATGAAAAGAGTTCCCAAAACCTCATCCTTTTGGAGATATACCCTTAAAATGGAATATAAATACCACTAACACCACAAAAACATGGTTTTTCATAACTCCCCCAATAAAAGAACCTAGAAACCCTCCATGATTATAGAAGACACCTCTCGAATAGGAACATTGCTACCAATAGAACATACCACCAACCAACACTACTCAAAAATAACCACAAAATAACGACCCAATTCAACATAACTATATTAAAAGAATGAATTATTTTTATAATAATCTCTTTCAAAATAAAAATTCTTTGGAATTAAAATGACCACAATGTTTCTATAGAGAGAATTCTGATATTTTAATTATAAAAAAAATTATTTGGAAGTGTTCAAAATCAATTAAAAAATTTATTTAGTTAAAGGGATAGAATTTTCCAAAGAAACTCTAAAAACTAACTCCCTAACAAATATTGAGAGACATGATTATTCATGTAGAAATTGTACTAGTGATTCCCCATATAATTACATGAGAAAAAGTTCATCTCACTAAATATCAAACATCTTCAGTTACTCAACCTTAGGGTGTGAAACCACACTCTTTCTTTAGGAGATCACCTCACTCATATCTTCTAGGAAATTCGAGTACCACAACTAAAAAAAATTTATTTTGACCTTACCAACTACTCAAGAAAAATATTTACTAAATTCATATATCATATATAACACTATGTCCAAATATATGATTGGCCTCTCACCACATCCCAACACACAAACTGAAAAGGTATGATAAACCATAGGATCTATATACTCAATTAAACATTTGTGAACTGTGATAGAACTTTATCATCAAGTATATTACATGGAAACTAAACAATATAATCCATAAAATAGTTTCCAATAATGAAAAAACACTCACCATTCTTCCAAAACTCTTTAATATTCTTCACACAACCCCAAATTCCCACTTTAGAGAATAATTCATTCTTTAAAAAACCCATGTAACTCCTCCCAAGGTTCCACTTCTAGGTCACCACAATTTTTTTCCAATCATCTTCAAGCCTCTATATGAAATTAGCCAACTAACAACACAACGACAAATTTATCCACATTATTTACCAATCCAAAGGAAATTTATAATTCTTCCAACCAATCCTGAAAATTGGGGTTATGGGTTCAATCTAGAAAATTTAGATGTTTCTTCCACTGAAATTCATGAAAGGATCTATACCATGATTCCATTTTACCATTCCCACACCCAAAACTACTAAGTTGTTTTGATGGAATATATTTCAATTAATCAACAACAAGGTTAGAATAAACCACACAACGAACATCATCAAAATTGAATTCAATAATATCTCCTAATAAAATGAAACAAAAAAGTCATCACGCTAATCTACCCAAAAAAATCACATGCACAACATTCCCCACCAACATATATATACTTCCCACAAAGAATAACATCTACTACCTCTATAACCTACCCCATATCTCCTCATTAAAACCAAGACAGGAAATTACAATGTGAAACAGCACAACATATTCCTAAAACAAAATAAGAACCAACATATGTATGAAAAATGATACCTCAAGAATACAATTCCCGGAAACTCATCCACCATATCAATATATTTTCTACTATGTCTATCTCTAACATTCCCAAATGACTTTAAAACATGTCTCAATGGAATGAATATTGATAGGGGAGTTTTATCACACTTTATATTCTTTATTATATAACATATTCTACTAGTATAAGTTTACAACATCCTTATAATACTAGATATCCACCACTACCACACTGAACCACAAATCCTCTTGCCTTCTAAGGAAACCAAGCACAAACCCACTGCTCATCTCATCTCACATATGGATGGGTCATCCCCATCATCACATGAACCCCCATGATATTATCACATTCATAATGAAAATGGTAAATACGCCAGCAAAAATATTACAATGGATTTATAATTTAACAAACACCAAAATTTCAATTTAAAAAGTATTTCATATCATCTTAACGTCTTCTGAAAGGAATTTTTTCATTGTAATTATAGATTTACACACAACTATTCAATTACTATATTTAGGTTCTTGGATTTATATGGATGGTTGGACCAAACAATTAATCACTATAATAGTTCACAATTTGCAGAAAATCCAATAAATAAATGCAATATTAATATCCCTTTTTCACTATTTATTTTATAGGTATTGAGTGTGTATAATAAGAACATAATTATCAGATTTCATTTTTTCTAAACAAATACTAATTATTTACAAAATTACACAATTACATATTTATGGAAGGTAATTTAATTAATCCCTTCACAACATCAACCTATCTTAATAAAAAAACATCACAACATGATAACTAAATTTGAAAAAAATACAATAAAATTTATAGGATTTAGTTTAATTAGAGAAACACTTCACAGTATCCAGCCCCTAAAAAATTTATATTTAAGGAAATATATTTCAATAAATCCTACCAACACGTCACAGAAATCAAGAATCAAAAAAAATTATATACAACCCTCAACATCCTTTTGTCACAATCCAAATAATTGATTATAATTTTCATTTAAATATTAACATATGGGAATTATTTAAAAGTGAAAATTAAAATTTTTACATTATATGCTCTTAGAAACTATTTTTTTAATTCTTAATAAATAATGCATTGAACATTTTATCGCATAAGAATCATAATTCCTGATCACAAAATAAACCTATATGGGCCTTTATTTTCGTGTTTTGTAATAATTATTCTCAAATTTAATATTCATATTAAACATATTTTGAGTAATGAAGGATGGATTCATGCTATATTTAGAGTGATATGATTCTATTTATAAATTTAGGTAATGCATGATCAAAGTATAGTTTTCTTAAATTAATAATCCCTGAAATCACGCCTCAATATTAGATATAATTTTCTCTAATATTCCATTTTAACATGATCATAGAAAAATATTCTTGTACAAGTACCAATTAATTATGCAAATTAAAAGAGAACCAGGTGAACATTCAACATAAATTCCAATATTATTCTATAATAATTCCCCAAAGATTAATTTTATCTTTGATCACCTTTCCTATCATACAACTATTTTAAAATGTACAACATAATTTTTAAGCATGCGTATTAATATTTTTCACAAATAACAATGGAATGATATCTATAGTATTAAATATAAAAAATAAATAATATATCATTGTAAAAAATTAATTATATAAAAAATTGTGAGATATGATTTTTATTCATGTTTCAATACTCATGTTTTAAACAAGTTATCACAAAGCATAATTGTTGTCTAACAGTATTTACAAAGCATATAATTGAAATATAACCATACAATAAATTTTTTATCCATGGTACATATAATTAGAGGAATTTAACAAATTACATAAAATTTTTACATGTATTGAATAAATTTTAGGCAGGGTTCTAAAAATACTCACCTCAATCTATTAAAAATGGAATATATTAAAGAGGAAAAATATTTAAAATTATTTGAAAAAATATGAAATTACATTAAATTACAACACAATAATTATGATTTTATAACATCTATAAGCATCATGAGAATGTATAAACATGTCACACACTTTATCAATTGAAATTAAAATCATTTAAAATAATAAATGTTATATCAATATGGTAATAACACATCATAGTTTCAAAAAACAGTACACAGTAAATTCTGATTAAACACCTTATTAGACTCCCATTTATGTCCATATAATAAAACCATAAAAACCAATTAATTAACTACTAAAATGTGGTAATATAATCATAAAAGTACACATAAGTTCCAGAATGAAAATAAAAATGAATCTAATGACATGATGCATGTATATCCCTATGATTTCTACCTTGCAATGGTTATGATTTCACATAAACACTTCAATGGGTTGTAAAAAAAATTGTGTGTGATCAAAATACCCACCCTAATATTTTTGTCCTACATAGTATCATTGGTCTACATCACATGTTAGGTTTGAGTTTAACTACTTCTCTAACATTACCATATAGTCCTAACTTATTTTTAAATCCAATTTCCATCATATCTCTCAACCATCAACTTTGATGACTCTCTATGATGAACTATATCCATTGGTACCATAATGGACCATTAATGATGAAACAAAGTGACCCATAATACCTTCCTCAAAAACAGATCAGTGTAGATGGTAGTACTAATGGTATATAATTTAGATATGGGAGGTATTTTCCATATAAAATAATTTAAGGACAAAAGATTATGGGAGATCCACCAAATAACACCCAAATGAACTTTCCATTCCAAGATGAATTTTTATAAACCAAATGAACCAAATATATCAAGATATCACATAAAATAAATATATTTCATATAAAAATTTAAACTCCAGTCGAGCTACAAAATCCATCTGATCTACTCAAACAACAGCTTCGACTCGATTGATCTATCCAAAAAAACGATTATAAAACTGTGTTAGAGTGAGAAAATTTTGATTTATTAGTATGATCATACTTATAACCAATTTAATATCCATATTAAATAAATATTCAAGAATAGAAATGAGTGATAATAAAAAAAATTAAAAAAGTTAAAATGTAATCACACATAGGAAATAATATAGGCCTACAAATAAATCATAGGCCATAGATATCAATAGGTAATAACATATACAACAATCAAATTAGATGCCACAACTCTCCTTCCACTTCCACAAAATCCTCAACCAAACCACAATCAACAACCATCCCAATCAAATTGGACGTATCAAATTTTGATAGAAAATCAGAAGATATAAAAGAATGGGATGATCCTGAATCAAATAAAGCATTAGTTAAGTTTGAGGAAACAATTAAAGTACCTATCACCATGTCATTAGGAACATCAATTTCAGTAGTTATGGTCACATAATCTTGTCCCTTCTCCATTGGCCTTTTCTAAGGCACATTTCCTTGATTATTTAGAAAATCATTACCATAGTGTACCATCTACCTAAAATTATATAATTGAACATTAATATATTATTTCTTCTCCTTGCAGACACCGACATGATGGCCTTTCTTTCCACACTTGCATCACACCCATTTTCCATTTAAGCAGGCACTAGGGTGTTTCCTACCACAATTATCACAGGGTGGAAAGTACATTATTCTCTTCGTCCCCATTTCCTTATTTCTTTTTCTAGATTTTTCATAAAACCTATTCTTGTACTACTTTATTTTAATGTCATAATACTTAGAGAACTCCTTTTTCGTCTTGATAGCACATGAGACTATATCTTCTTATGGTGAGAATATTTGGTTGACCAGCACCTTCCGGAGGAATGGCTTTAGGCCCTCAATGAAACGATCACTCTTACTCATTGGATTATGTATATAGTCCATAGAATTCTTTACTAACCTTTTGAATTTATCTTCATACATTGAAACATTCTCAGTGTCATTTTGCCTCAAATTTAGAAACTTCTTTTCCATATATGCTCGATGTTCAAAAGGAGTGTATTTCTCTATGAAAAGTTATCTAAATTCACTCCATGTTATGTTTTATATCTCTTCATCCTCTTTCTTGTTTTGAATGAGTGACCACCATTGATCAGCATGTCTTGAAAGATGATAATCCACCATGAAAACCTTCTCCCTTTCATTACTTCTCAAGGTGAGAAATATCTTCTCTAAGGAACATATCCACACCTCCATTAAGAATGGGTTTTGTAGTCCTATTAAGTAATGGATGCTATTTTTTTCATAAATATATCTAACATAGCTCCTTGATATTGTGGATTCGGATTATCCATATGGATAAGGTTATTGTTCATAACCATAGTAAGTTGTCCCAGTATAGTTATAAGTTTCTCTACACCAGTTGCAGCTCCAGAGCCAACATCATTATCTTTCACATGAGGGAAATACCTATATGGGATACCAACGTTCATGAGTTTTCTATTCCTTCCACAAGGAACAATTTCTAAAAAATGGTATACATTAGATTAGGTTATTAAACCTACTTTAATATTGAAAAATAGAAAAAAAATACTCAACACAAATTGAAATCCTATTCATAGATAATACAATAATCATAAAAATTGTTTCTTTGAGAAAAAAATTACATTTAAATCAATCATAATGGATTGTGAAGAATATCTGAATTAACTTAATAATACCCCCATGAGTTTTAAACCAGGTGCGCAGTAAGACCCATTTTCATGTACCATGATTTCCTAGGTATGGCCTAAAACTCCTCATTATAGATTTCACTCCTAGGTACATATGTTCCATAACCACATCCACTTGTACTATCTATAAAGGTATTTCTTTTATAGAAAAATTAACACAATCAATTCCTTAACATAATTCCAATATTTTAATGTATGTTTATCTTCAGAGACTATATTAGGGGTTTTTCCCTAATCTACATTTTCAAAATCTAGTTTCAAGTGTTTCTACTAAACTTATTTTTATTCCAACTATAAAGACCCAGCCCCATTTTCCTGGAGTCGATGCATTAAAACATTACATTGGAATAATTACAAGAAAGTTTTATCCAAATGGAACAAATAATTTTTTATGTTTGGAAATCCAAAAACATATATAAGTTTAATATTAAAACTTTAAATGAAATAATAAATATGTGTTTTATTGGGAACATCCACAACTATATGTTTTTTCTAGAAAGTCATTTATAATAAAGTTTTTATCATCTTGAGAAAATGAAACATTAGAAAGGGGTGATCTCAAATGCTCAGTAAAGGAAAGAAATATATTAAAATTTATCATAAACATAAACAATAGGAATGGTGAATAACTAAAAATACATTCCTTTAAAAAATAAACTTGAACACATTCTGGCTGGAATAAGAGTTGAAAAAATAATGCCATAATAAAACATAATCATGGGTATAATAATAGTCGAGTAGAAACATAAACATTCAATTACCTGCTTCATAATGAGGTAAATTCATATAATGGAAATTCTAAAACAAACCTCCAAGTCCTTGTCCAAGACATCTAAAAATGATTAAGGCCTTGGCCAAAACCATATCTAAAAATGGGCAAGCCCCCGACCAAGTCCATATCTATTTGTCTAATGAGACATTTAGATGCATAGAGGGGATATAACGAGCCCCACCCATCCCATAATATGTCAAATTCATTACACGTATAATGAGGATAAAAATAAGAAACATATACTCTAATATTTAAACTAACATATGAAATGTTAATAACTTTCTCCAAACATTATGTATAAACACTAACCATTTAGAGTAAATTAGTTAATGGTTTTAAGATAGAACATCCATATTAAAACTTGTCATAAACAATTAAATATAATATTTTATATTATATAATAAAATATTAGTCCAAATAATACAAAATAATAAACATGATTGTTGAAATATATAAAAATACTCTTATAAAATCATCGAGTAATTCTTGAGAAAAATAAGCATTTACATTAAAAAGAAGAGTTATTTTGGAAAAATATTTTTATAAAACCAGAAGTGAAGTAAGATAGTATGTTCATAATTAAATTAGTGATTTTTTAATAATAATGATATCTATAAATAGATTATAAGGTGAAATTAAAAATTGGTATGAATTTGAGAAATTTCATTGAAACAGGCTTGTATTTCAGGCAAAATTTTTGAAAGACCCTTTTAAAAAATATAACTCCCCATATATGAAGGTATGATTCCAGTTTCATGACATATAAAGAATAGTCATGAAGAAATTGTGTGGTGTACATATTAATGAATAATAATTTAATTGAGTAAATTAGATAATTAAAGTTACCCGAATTAAAATGGAGGTTCGGTTGGAAAACCATAACCTTAAGTCCGAAGGTGTTCCTTACTTGATCTTAATGACCTGAATAATAAAATTTAGTTTCATAAATTAAGGATTACAGAAACTCCTCTAAATTTAATTTATTTATTATAACATTTTTAGGTCTATTCATTGCCTTTTAATGGGTTAAGATATTCAGTTTCATTGTTTGGGAAAATTTTCTTCCATGGTTTTCATTACCAGTTTACTTATATTCATGTATGGATAAAAATGTACAATGAGAATGGTTTTCCAGAATATAATTTTTACATTATTAGATAACAAACATAATATTACATGGTTATAAAATTCATTTGGTTATTGGTTGTAAATATGAATCATTGTATAAAACTTTAATGACAATTATTTGGGTTAATTGGTGGTTCTTGATCACAACGAACTCATTTTAATATATAAATTAATATCATGTCTACAAAAGGATTAAATAACCTTAAATAAGATATAATACATATATTATAGTATGGTTTGGCCATAAAAATAGTTTAATTAACATAATTGAATATGGTAATATAAATTGAAAACCTGACATCCTTAAATGTGTTAAATTAATGCATCATTAATGGTGTTTTCATTTCTATATAAAAGAAGGGGAAATGGGACATTATGGAGAATTATTCCTTTATCATAACAACATTATAGTACTTGTAAGGTACTGGATTCATCACAACATTTTTATGAAAGGATGTCATGAATGAAAATGAAAATAAAGTAACATTAAATAAAATAAATGAAAAGTGTAATTTACCTCTTTAAGTAATCTTAATTTAGAGCCTCTTTAGGGGAGAGTTCATTGTCTTTTTACGAGACCAAAGACTGATGGACTTGGGTGAGGAGCTTCGAAGGATATTTGAGCAGAATTTAGACAAGTCACAAGGCTTTAGTGGAGTGTAGAAAAGGGGGTGTGTGGGGGGGGGGGGGTGGTGACAGAGGAGGAGATAAGAGTTTTCCCATTATTGTACTCATTATTTTATTTTTTTTCCAAAGACAACCAATTCTATTGATTATTGGGACTGAGAATAGTATATGAATGTGAGTTTGAACCAAGCATCTTTCCATCATCCAAGATGTTATGAATATTGAATTTAACTCATAATGTATATATATAGTAAATTATATTATTTTACTATTCCTAAAAAGTCATGTATTTCAAAAAAATTCCAGGAATTCGCCCTAACCATTTATCAACGTAGATAATTCAAAAATGAAATCCATTTTTTGATAAAATTTTTCTAAATATTTTTAATTTAATTTTTAAATAAAATCATACTTTTTTTAAAAACTAACATTAAATCTATAACTCGTTTTATAACACCTAGAAAATTTAATCGACTTCCCATAAAAATATCTTATAACCATAAGTCAATAAAATAACAATTTATGAATATACATTTCCATTTTTAATTATTAAATTAATCATTAAATTGTAATTAAAATATTTATAATTTAAAGAAAATACTAATACTAATACTTATACTATGATCGTTTCACCACTTATAATATTTCATAAATTGTATTTATACATTATGGGTGAAGTTTTTATTTTTTTGGCTAACTTACTATTCATTATTATTGATTACTATTCACAAGCATATGTTAATATTAATAAGGGTATGTTACTATTCATAAAAAACTATGTTGATTCAACCATACACTAAATATCTCAATGAATGCAACTATGTATATCAGTTTTTCGAATTAAAATCAAAGAGGTGGAAATTTTTGTTTACTAGCTAGGTTATAACAAAGTGGTGGTTTGTAGAGAGTTGGTGTTTTATGCATTAAATATTAAATTTATGTGCAGAATCATTGGGTGTTACATAAATTATCCTTATATTCAACCCTATAAAATACCATATTAAGGAACAATATTCATGGTTAATTAAAACTAATCCATTAAGAGTACCTTAATGCCCATTTACTTGGTCACATTACCTAATTTATTGTAGAGAAATATCAGGATCACACATTATTGATATTATATCAGGATGGCCCATAATCATATAAAATTTACAAGAAATAATTCTTGATAAAAACACATAAAATATATTATTTTCGTTATTAAACCTATAAAATTTGGCATTATAGAACACATATAGAACAACATTCAATCATCTAAAAAACATGAAGAATTTTCCTTTTATATTGAAAACATTTAAAAATTCCCAAAACAAAACGAATATTATATTATTGGAAAAACCATAAAAACTTATAATTGATGCTTGATAATGAAGAATGGATATGGTTTTGGTAAAAAAATGTAACAAGTTAAATTTTAAAAACAATATGTTTACAATTTGTTAAAAATAGTCAAAATTGATTCATATAAAAAATTTTAAACAAACCCCTCTTTAAAAATTTGTAAAGAAAGTAAAAGATCAGTTGAAAATGAAATTTAAGATCCTTTTAATTGTACATAATAAAATTCTTGAAACAGTTAAAAGCATATTGAAATAGAGGGAAAATATTTTAAAACATTTAAAACATATTTACAAAAATCCCTTACCTCATGTCATGACTCATCACATAAATCTTTTAATTTAATGAATAATTCTTTAATTAACATTATACATTATTAATAACTCTTTTAATGTTTTTACCTTATTATTATTCATGTTATTTCATTTATCACCATGTTTTATTTAGTTTTATTTTTTTAAGTTAGACGTATTTAAGTCATTAAATTAATAATCTCAAAATAACTCAGTGTGAGGATCATAGTAAAATGGGACATTTTTCTGTCATCTTCATAACTATAAACATGTTAAAATCATAAATTTTAGACATTAAATACACTTTTATAACCAACCATGTATGGAGGTTAAGAAACATTTAACACATCATGTCATCGATGTGGTGGTTCACACGTACACACAAGTGAGGTTTCCATTATACTATTGGGTGGAAAATAAATAAAGAAAATAATATTTTAATTTTGAAAAATAACAATTTTTTTAATAAAATTAATATTTATTAAATAATTTAATCTATATTTTGAGCATTTATGGGAGATAGTAATGAAAAAAAGCCACATCGCTTCATGGAGGTGGTAGTCTACTCGTACACAAGAGCAATGTGATCATTTAAAAAAATTAATGTTTAAGAATGTATGTAACAAATTAACTTTTTGAAATAATATTTCTGTCAAAAAATTCAAATTTATTCATTTTATATATCATTTTAACCTGTAATATGTTTTGGTGAATATAAACTAATTACATCGTTATATAGAGAAGTCGGAACAAACATAAGAATGAGCAATGTTTTCATTTACAACTTAATGGAAAAGGATAAAAATTGTTTTGACTTAAATTTAATAATGTTTCATAATATTTAAGATACTGATGTATTTATATTTTCCTTGTTGTAAAACATTTTAAAGAGTTTGAAGAAGAAATAAAAATAAAAAATTTGTGTTGAGTGTTATACCAATTATTTGAAAAACCTCCTTGGGATTACACCTTATGACTTGAGTAATTAGTCCTGTAGTGAGACCAAGAACTATAGGATATGTCAAGGTATGTTTGGATGTTCTTTGGGTGGGATTGGGTTTATTTAAAGGACTCAAATTATGTGAATAAGATTGAATATGAGGATCCATTTTATAAGTGATGGGTGTATCACCCCAACTCTAGTAACCCAGAGATGATGGCTATTTTAACACATTGGAATAAGATAAAATTAATCACATCCTATAATATTGAATTGTTTTTTAGTATTATGATACTTTATATATTTATATATTTATATGATTTCTAAATTACACTTACTAAGAGGAAAAAAACATAAAATACTTCAGAGAACTTTAGTATTTCTTCTTGAAAATTATTAAAATCATTCAAAGATCTTTTATTGGTATCCTAAGGTATCGAAAAGATAAAAATGTGTGATATAATATTCTTAGTAATAGAAAACATACAACAGAATCGATCATTGAATATATAAACCTCAAATAATATTGAATGGATAAACAGTAATACAATATTCCATATAACTAATATCATAAAAGTGGAATATATCTATTGATGGCATAAAAAAATTTATACTCACATGAATAATAATAACTAGTTTTATTTTGACAAAATTTATAATTCTGGGCATCATAATCCTACCACCAAGGCCACAAACTAATACATATTACATAGGGTAAGGCATATATGAAATATCCAAACTAGTTTTCCTCAAGAGACCAACTAATGAGATAAGGGTCTATAATGGTTATACCCATCACATACTAAGTCCTATAAATTGATAATTTAAAAAAATGGAAAAATAATGGAATACATAATCAACATACATATTTATATTAACAAATTAGCATAAAATGATAATATTTTCCTTCATCAATCACTTGAGAAACATGATCATAATCCATCCATAGTAATATGGTGTATGGTATAATAAGAATATATCCCTATTAAATCATAATTTTCATCAAAAAATTATGGAATATATTAAAATACATTTAAAAGATCACTATAGCCTTTCCTGAGGAAAATAACTTTTCTTTTTTAAATCACTTATTTAGAATCTAAAGGTTTATAGAATATTAGGAAAAAAATTTACTTTAAAAGAACCATAGAAACATATAAAATAATATTTAAGAAAATTAATAGTCATAATGGAGGGAAAACTATTAATGTGGTAAATGTTGAGACAAATATTATGTCACACATTTGTTGAAAAGTACCACATTTAGAAAATTATTATAAAATACCTTATAAAACATTTTATAGGTTATAAATCATGGGTAAAAATGAATTTTATAAATTATTGGAACATATTAAAAATTTATTGAAAATATTTTATAGAAAATATTTACATGGAAGGAAATTATTATCATCAAAATTAAAAAAAAGGTAGTTTTCCTTAAAAACATTATATCAGAATTATAAGTACCTAGTTTTCGGAAAAGGAAAGTAAAATTTTTTAATTTTAATAACTAACAATGTATGAATGAAATATATGGTGATTAAGATAAAAATTTAATATCGTTTCTTCTATGGAAACTTAAATATAAACAATATTCAATAAAAATGGGATAGTGAAATAAACCCCCACCTTAGGTCTGACATGCTTCATAAATTATTTTAACCTTATATATAATAAATTTAAATTTATTATACTTCTATAAAATAATTATATTCATACTTATAATATACATGTTTTATTTATAACATATTGCCACTACTTATTAATAATAATTCCTTACCATCATCATTTCTGGTGTTAATGGCTTCATTTTTCATGTATGTTTCGATTCAACATTTATAGTCCTTGTATATTGATCATGGTTAAATTATCTCCAAAAAGTTAATAATTATGTAAATATCATATATAATCATTATATATTTATTTTTATCATTCCAAAAAAGGTAAATATATAAAAATTTATTACCCCTTTCATGGAGAAAATAGTTTTTACATGCATATGAAAATTGTATTCATTTTATAAAAAAAGGTGGAAATAATAATAAATTAAATTGTACCTTTATATTGTCATAATAATATCGTAAATATCATATATATTTATTTAATAAATCATTATATACATTAATTTTGGGTGGTGATGGAAAATTAATCATAATGATATGTGGAGGGAGTAGTCCACAAGTACGTAAAAGTGTTAATTTCATTTCCCATTTGATAGGAAAGAGGTGTAAAATGGTTGTCCCATACTCATAATAAAATAAAATTAATTTTATTATGGTAGATTAATTATGTTAGGAATGATAAAATATATTTATAGGTAGTAGAATAAGGATAATCCATGGAAGTGTCGGGTAAGACGATTACCGCTTCTTTGAGAGACCTCCTCTGGATTATATGTTAAGTATTATTAGGATATTGTTAGGGTTTTAAAATAATCTCATGATTAATATAAATAATATAAAAAGGTTTTTTGGAAGTTCTTTTCAAATTTATAGTTCGTGGGGATTTTTAGTAAGGGTGGAGAATAATTTCCCTTTTCTAAGAGTGAGGAGGGATACACATTAAATTACATAAAATATTTAAATAATATAATGTTTTTTTTCTTATTAAAGTGGAACTAAATAGAAATATAATATAAGGTAAGATATAAAAAGGTCAAAATATGGTCAAACAGTAATATTTATAGTATTGGGAATGTATTTTTACTATTATTCCTTAGTTTATCCACCAATAATCTCATTTAAACCATTATCAAAGTGATAATTTATTACCAAGGTTACTATTCATATTAATTAAAAAATAATTTGAGGATATTAAATATGTTAAATTATTAGAATTATAAATAAGGTATCCATTTTATAGCATTCAAATTTTATAAGTGGAAGAAATTAATTTTAATACAATTTCACAAAATAAAATGAAAATCGTTTTTTGAAACATGCTTGTTTAACCATAAAAATGATTTTACATCAAAATAAAGTACAATTTTGATCAAAATATAATTAATTATATTATTTTATATCAAATTAGAATTATTTTTGTTTAAAAACAAACCAAAACTAAAATTATCATTTTAAATAATCGATTAAGAGATAATAAGTAAAAATATTTTTTATTTGAAGTAAAAACATTACATAGATTTCGAAAATGTTAAGAATATGTTTATATGTTCAAAATTATCTTTTTATATGAATTTTATTATTTCAAAAATAATTGTTTTTTATATAAAAAAATTTTCATAAACATTCAAGTTATTCTTATATCATTAAAATATCATAAAAGTTATGTTTTTTTGGAAATTGTTTTTTTTTCATTATTCACCAAAAAATAAACATTCCTGGGAAATATAAAAAAGCCACACTAAGATAATTTTGAAATGATAAATTTACAAATAAAATTAATTTAATCTAATTTAATATATATAAATTTTGAATTTAGTTTTTGATCATAGTCTTAAATAAATCTATGTGCATTATAATATTATTTCATTAGAAAGAAAAACTTGTTATAATTGAAGTTTATGTGTAGAAAGGGGAGTGACTCACTTATAATTATTCATAAATTTTAAATATTATAAATGTATTAAACATGGTCATGTGGAATTATATAAATCTATTTTTAAGGTAATGATATAAGGATTTAAAACATATCATCTAAAAATATTTAAGAATGGATTTTGTGACCTCACCGCAATTTTTTGACAAAAATTAACCCATTTTACCCTTTCCTATGGTGATTCAAATTTATCATGGTTACTATTAATTATAAAAAATGAAATTGGACACTATAATAAATTTTAACCACCTAAGTCCAAATATTAATTCCATTTTTTAAAATTTAATTTATATAAGATTAATGAATCCTATTTTATTATTTGGACCCCTTGGATATTTCTACATATTATTTTGGGTTTTAATCCAAGTTAAAAAAATGATACCGATGACATAGGGCCCTAGAATTGATATATTAAAAATATTAAATATATATCATCATTTACATGTATTATTTCATAAATAATGGATTCTCTATTGATCAAAACCTCAAATAAGAAATATAATACCATTGTAAGATTTAGAATGATGGGTTTTCCATAGGGGTGATATAATGTTCATTCACTCAAACCCTAGGTTGATTCTCTACAAAAAGAATATTCTATATGAAATAAATAAATGAAATAAGATCATTGAATAATTTCTCTAAACCAACTGCATTAATGCTTTTATCCTATTTATGAAACATTCTTTATGTTAGTCATATAACCCTAAGATAATCACCTACAATAGAGGGATATCCAGCATATAATAAATCTTTGATCTAGAAAATAATAGGAAATCCATGGATTAATGATTAGAAACTTCATACCTAGTCATCAAGAAAGAAATTATTGGATATTTATAATTACATTATCACGAAATTGTTCTTCACCGAAGATCGATCTGATGATGAGTTAGGGATTTACTATTTGAAAATTCTTTCCCTATTATTTGAAATTTCATGAATGCATTTTATCTGTGTTTGATTTTTTGGAATATTATATTTCTTAAAATTGCTAAGAAATTTATTTATTTCCTTTTTATCCGTGATTATAACCATTTTCATGGATAAAATCAACTGAATTATTTGGTTTCTATTATTATAATGGGAGGATGAGTTCGTTGTGGCCATCGATGATTTCAATTTTTTAATTGTTAATTTTTACCTTAATTATTCTTGTGTTCATCATCAATCGATGGTAGGTCATATATTTTATTGATATTGTGGTTTTGTACATTTTTAAACAAAAAATTATGATTTTAATGATAGATGATGAGGATTGTGATTTTTGAAATAAATAAGGATCGTTAATGGGTCAGAGATGGAAGATGAAGGTTTGGAATATGGAAGGCAACATGAGACATGATGGATGTTTATCCGGGGTAAAGAAATCACATTCTTGAAGTAATAGATGGCCAGAATCAGGATACCAATGAGGATTTAGGCATGTTCAACATTTTTGGAGGATTTTTTTGTGAAGATAGATGTAGAACTAGGAATTGTGGAAAATATTATTAATGAATATTAATTTTTTATGAAGAACCTGACTACACTTAATGTATTCTAGAGGATCACAGACATTGTAGTTTACTTTCTGTGAAATTTAGGGTTTCCAAGAGGAGTTAAAAATTACATGACATATGGTTGGTTCCACACATCGTGTGAATCTACATGCCTAACAAAGTCATGTATATGAGGTATAGGCTTCAAAACTCATGTTGTCCCACATTTCATGTAATTCATTTTTCACACACTGAGTAGAACAGAGATACACCACTGATATTCAACATGATTATACACCCTGTGTACTCCAAGGGACACATAATTTAGTTATTTTTGGGATATTTTGGTTCCCATATCACCTTATTCGGGACATGCACGACTGGAAATCCCACATATACTAACATCCTTATCCCAATGGTTTCAAAAAACCATTGAGATAAGCCCCCAATACCAATGGTTTAATCAAACCATTGGCCTAGGTATTTTTAAGGGTATTTTTTCAAACAGTTTTAGTAAACCATTTACATAAGTATTTTTAGAGAAAATTTTCCCAATGGTTTTAGAAAACTATAGGGATTACACCCCTCATACCAATGGTATGAATAATAAGTTTGGAAAGCATCCATTTAATCAAGGTATACCAATGGTTTAAAAAACCATTAGGAAAGATCATTTATCCTAAAGGTTGTTTAAAAAATTTTGGGATATATTACCCCAAATACATAGTACCCACTCCTAAATAGATTCTCCTACATTTTTTTCTTAACGAGATCTCGCTTCATCCCATCCTGCGAACCCTTATTCCCAATAAAAGATCCATCCTTGATTCAACTCATTTGTTGTTCATCCACTTCCAATTAATAAGTTATAACTGAGTTATATTCTCTATATTAACTTATTTTTCCTTCATTAATTATGGTTGATTTAAAGATATGTTGTTTTTTCTTTTTTTCTTTGTGATACAGAATTTTGGTTCTTGATGATTTATTTGGATGGTTTTTATAATATTTTAGTTATCTAAAAAGTGATATATATGTAAAGGAAAATATCAAATTCATGTCGTGTGTTCAGTGAAAAATAAAATAGAAATTCGGTCACTGATAACTCAATGAGGTCTTGTATGGTGGGGTTCTCCCAGATATACCACTACGTACCTAGTGGGGGTGTATTATGTATATGGTATCCCGAAGATATTTTTTAAAAAAATTATTTGAAAGAAAAAAAATTATTTAAATAAACACCTCATCGTCATACTCTCTTTTTATTCCAATCAAATATATGAGTCAATCATGTATCCCAATACCTTTATAATTATTATTTTATACATCCCATGAATCTTGTTTTTTTGTTAATACATCTATAGATTAAGTCTTCTAGTTTTAATTCATACCTTGGGAATCCATTTTGTTATTGTTTCTCAAGTCATATTTTTTTATCATCACAAATCCCAAATGATTATGGGTTTTAATCTTCTCTAATTATTCTAGGATATAAAAGGATATTCGTCACATTATTTTTGGAGGTTTTTCTCTATATTTTCTTTTGTGGATGGTCCCATAAATTTTTTCTAATATTATATTCATTTTTATTCTTGGTATGATGATCATATAGAGAAAGTCGGTTTGTGTGATAAACAATTGAGTCAGTATGACATAGTAGTTTAAGTACGAGTAAGTGAGACTCCTTAGAAACATAAAATATAAGTTATTTTTGATAAATGTTTTTTCTAGATTTGTTCCATTATTATGGTGAGTCATGGGGGATGTAGATAATTGGAATTAGAACTCATAGAGGATTCTTGTCCCCAAAGTTTGTTTTATATCACCATGAAAGGTACAATAAGGTGGTGTTCGGAAATTATATATTCATTAAAAAATAATTTCATTTGATGTGTGAATAGTGTCTACAGGATAATAAAGTACAAGAAATCCCATAATTTTTAAATACGTTTTGATTCAAATTATCATACACAAACTCTTCAATTTATAATACAAAATATGTAAATATAAACTATAGAAAAATTACTTATGAAATATTGTAAAAACTCATTATATCCTTTCATTTTTAAAAATAATATAAGTATAAAATATTACATAAGTCATCATAATATGTTGGAAGTAGTTGGTTGATGATGTTGCGGAGTGATGTAGTAATTATTGAAAATGTATTTAATGAGACATAAATGCTATATATTATTTTGATAAAGATTTAATTTTTTTTGGGTCTACAATACTTGATAAATAAAAATAATATTATTTTCATACATTTTATTACATTTTTAGGTTTTATAGTGAAATTATTGAGATAAAATATAGTGCTAATAGGGGATGTTTCATAGATAGGATATAAGGACATCATCTACCCAAATGGTCTTTATAAAATCTTTTTCCATAACATCCTCTATGATTCAAATAATCTCCCAATTTATTCCATTATGATGACCCACTAAATAAACTAAATTTTAATGAATTGATTTGACCCTAAGAAAGAAATTGGTACCAAATTGACCTAACTAGTATTGATAATAAATTTACTAAACCAATCAACCCTTTACATACTAAAACCCAAACAAACTATAAAATACTATCTATATCATAACTGATCTGACTTGAACAAATCGACTGGATTGAATTGAAATGACTTGATTTGAACCAAGTAGACTTGAGTATACCCGAACAGCACTAAACTACATCAAACATAACTAAAATAAAAGGAAAAGAGCTAAATTGAACCTAATTAAAAGAAATTCTATATTAATGATAAAAATTAACTATGGTGAACAATATTTAATAAAACCCTAATAGGCAAGCACCTACCCAATACAAATACAATAACCAAACCCAAAAAATATTATGGTATTACTTTTATAATTGAATTAAATATCATGGTTTTATATTTGTAGTATTTTATTATATATATAGTATTTTTTTGTCTTTTATATTATGATTATCATATAGAGTAGTGTGTTAGTTATGATTTCATATAATGTGAACAATTATATTTTTCGTAAATACATTTTCTATTAAAATTCAATCATATTAAATTTATTTCACAAAATGACTTATACCAATTTTTTTATTTCATGGATAGAAGTTGGATGTATGAAACTGATCAGATCTCAAGAAATATTCAAAACAGTTTGGATTTTTTTTTTATTTTTCATTCGAAAATTATTCAGATAGTGGTCACATACAATACCCATGTTATAATTATGTTGGAATACCATGGTTGAGCTATGAAGAAGTTATATACCATTTAACCAAATATGATTTTCATAAAAAACTATGTGTGGTATCACAATGGGGAGAAAATTTAATCTCAAAATGTTGATGATCCAAATGAGAGGACTGTATTAGAGAATTTTTCCTATGATCAGTTACTGTTTATTATTCATCTTGAGAATTAAAGGATATCAACCCGAGAAGATTTGGATACAATCACGTATTATGTGTCTAATGAAAATATTGATGTTTATAGGATGAATAAATTGTATGATGCAGCCATGAATCTAGTATATCTAAACTCTAGTAAAATTAAAAGGTTGGAATTTTTAATCTGACTGTTTCATGGGAAAACCATGAATGGCATTCCTAAAACTACCATTGATTACATTATTACATTATTTAAGGAATTATTTCAAGATGATTTAGATATTCCCTTAAACCACTATAATTTATGTAAGTTAGTTGAGGAACATGGATTTTCAAAAAAAATCCATGCTTTCCTGGACGATTATAGCTTATTCAGGGAGGAAACTTCTGAATGAAATTATTGTATAAAATGTGTCACATCATGATGGAAGCCAAAAGATGATGGAACACCCTCTCCTTTTCCACATAATGTATTGTGGCACTTTCCATTGATCCCTAGACTCCATAATAATTTTATGTATGATGAACTTTCAATAAAAATGAGATGACGGGATATTAAGAGAAAGAAGAATAATGATGAAATTTTTTGACCATGCAGATGAATTTTCATGGAAGCGATCTGATGCTCGATATACAAATTTCTCAACTAACATTCATAATGTGAGGATGGGTCCTTCATGTGATAATTTTAATTTGTTTGGATAGATTCTTACTTTGGACTACACATGGATGGTTTTCATACACATTTATAGAATTCCCCCATGGTTGTGTATGAAAAAGAATTTCACTTTTAGGATTATACTTTTATATGGCCCTTCTGATCGTGTAAATGATATAGGTGTATACATTAAACCATTAATAAAAGAGTTGAAACTTATTTGAGATGTGGTTGAGAGAAAATATGATGCATGTTCAAAAGACATATTTCATAAATGTGTTGTGCTTATGTGGAAACCAATGATTTTCCTACTTGTGCAATGATGTATGGATGGTGAAAAAAGGAAAAACACCCAAGTCATATTTGTATGAAGAATACATGATCCAGAAGACTGAAATATCTCCATAGTTTTAGTTTTATGGGAATTATATGATTCATTCCAATGAACCATAAATATAGAAATAATCATTGAGGACTTGAAAATACCATAGAGACTAATGATCCACCTCAGTGTATGTCTGGAACTAATCTGCTAAATAAATAGTAGGATTTCAGTTTTTCCTTTGGGAAGGGTCAATAGAAATCTAGAAATAGGTATAATGTTACCAATGATACCTATTACAAATATAATAATAGGTGTATCTTCTTTGAGTAGTCTTATTGGTTAACCAATTTTTTATGTCATTTCTTAGATTTAATGTACATTGAAAATAATATATTCTAAATATTTCATTCAATTATTTTAAATGTTAAGGTAATGAAAAATTATGATTTAAAATCTTTGTAAGACTTAGTGGATTATGGGATTAGACAGGAATTGTATCTTGTGTATTTTATTGAAAATAAATAGAAAGATCTATGGGCTTCTTATGTGATGACACCTATAGAAAAAATAAATTTCTATATGTACTATAGACTATTTTTTTCCAAATTTCTATTCAAGAAACATATCAAAATGGTTTAAGAGAAATGATTTGATGCTGAAATCCTTGAAGACACATAATTATCACATCCTTATGCATGAGTTGATTCCAATATAAATTCTTCATCTATTATCCAATAATGTAATGGTGTCAATTATTTAGTTGTTCCATTTTTTAGAGATATATATACAAATAATTTTTCCAAGTATTTCTTGAAAAAACATTTGGCAGTGACACCATTAATTTTGTTATAGTTACAGAAACTATTTCCTCCATTTTTCACATGCATGCTACATCTAACTGTCCATATTCTAAATGAATTAAATCTCAGAGGACCAATTTATTTTATTTTGGATATATCAAACTGAAATAAATAAGTACACATTTAATTATTTTGTCTAGAACATGAATCATCCTGAAGGTTCTATCATGAACAGTTAGTTGGCCTAAAGAATGTATGGATTTCCACACACTGTATTTGTCTGATCTTATGTAAAGACCCATATTTTTTCATATAATATTTTTAATTATATGGAATTATTACAAGTCTGAGAAAATTGATGATGTATGATTCAGAGCCCGGGTGTGCTCAGAATGAATTTTAGAACTTTTTTAAGGTATGTTCAGTAAACACGCGAGTGGTGTTTTCTAATTTTGAACTGATGATCGGAATAAAAATCCAAGGGAACCATTGAATCTGTAGCACCAACATTTTTTTAATGGATACTACACTTCCATTGTAGTAGGATTATAGGGAAAAAGTTAGATTTTGGGACTTTTTAAAAAAATAAATAAAATAACATTGTTATGTTATTTATTTCTTTATTTTTCTCCAACGAACAAGAAGTAATGTGGGACCAACGATGTGTCAATCCATAAAATGCATTGAACCTTAAAATCATGTGTAAAAACATCACTCGGAATGAGCAAGGATCATAATTAATTAACCTTTATAAATCCAATGAGCGTCAGACACCCTCCCCTCTCTTATTTATATGGAGATTGGGGATAGGTATCAGCACTGCTACACCAAGCAACGAAGTGCAGACAAACATCTGAGATGCCAAACTCTGGAAGGACGAAGCTGATTCTTCCAGGTGGTGACATGAGATGCCGAATCTCCAAACCTAATATCTACGGTCGAGAGACATCATTGGAGGATAGTTGCGGGGGATGGAAAACATTGAACCACTTCCTCACCCGCCGGTGTTTCATCATCATTCTTGAGGTAGGGTTTAATATTAATTTGTTTTTCAATAGTTATTTGAATCCTTTAATCCTACCTCATGATTACAAGCTAATGCTGAGGGTGTGAGCCTAACAAACCCAGCCCAGACGCTCCGCTACATTCCTACCCTTGCGATCTTTGTGGAAGACCGCCCGCACGGCGGCACCAACTTGCTATAATGGAGGCGGTGTGCCGTCGAGCTCCTCAAGAGGAGGCCACGACACTATTTCGAGGTGGTCAGTGGAGTGGCTGGTACCATCAAACCATGGAGGAGGTGTGGCATGCTGTCGTGTGCCGCCAATGAACAAGGGGTTGCGGTTGAAGCCACGCTGGATGAAGGCGGTGATCGTCACACCGGTCGGCCGCGATGAAGGTGGCAGTGCCCCCGCACCTCTAGAGGCACCGGTTGTAGATCATCATCCATGGGGGTCGGAGAAGGTGGTTGGCAAACTGGCCGGCCATGGAGGTGGAGGGAAGCGCGACCAACGTGCCGACTAGGAATTCATGGTGGCGGGACCCAAAACGAGTCCCACGAGTGGCCTGGCAGTGCCATAATGCACTGACAGTTATCCTTAGAAATTGGGAACCCCCCCCCCCCCAAGCCAGATTGGTAGAACCTGTCTCAACAGGCCACGCCACCTATGGGTCACACTCCACCGTGGGTGGGGTTGTCCCCTTGCGGGTCGGGCCTCCCCCTTGCGGGCCAAGCCGCCCTATTATAGGCGGGGCAGAACCTCATCCCAACGGGCCAAGCCCGTCGCGGCCTAGGCTAGCTAGGTTAGACCCAAACCATGTCGGGTCAGCCCAAAATGGGTTGGGCCAGGTTAGTCAGATCAAGTCGGACCGAACCCGGACCCGACCAGGCCTAGTTTCTCTAAAATGGCTAATACATAGAATCCAGACATACGTTTGATGAACCGTCTGCGATGCTGGGACCTTTGGAGTGAGATGGTCCTTTTAGTATACTCCACATGAGTTTTGGAAACATTTGGAGTATAGTTTGGTTTGGTTGACCCTGAATCCATCCTAGACCTATGAACTAAAATGCTTATAACTCACAGACCAAGTGTCTGATTGATGCACCGTCTGTCGCATTGGAACCCTTATGAAATGGAGTTTCTTTGGGTTACTCATTTTCATATCTTAGTGTCTGTATATGTACAACTGATTTCTTGTGGGGAAGATTTTATGGAACTCGATCACATCAGGTGTGATGAATCTTGTGGTAGGCTATAACGTGAAGAAAGAACATCGATCCTTTGTGGGTTAGCATCTATCGATCAGGTGTGGGTAAACATCTATCATATTCTTTTTGGGTCAGCGCATCTTTATCTTGTGTGGGTCAGATTCTGTGTGGGTCAGTGGGGGTTAGTACCTATCCATCTTCTGTGGGTTAGTAGTTGTGTGTTTTAACAAAATAATATGATATATTTTACGACTAATCATTTGTATTTCTGTACTTAAGTTATACATGGTGTGAGATGAGTCATTCACCTTTATGGAGTTAACTTCGTGGTGTTACCTATGTGGAACTTATTTATTCTTGGTGTTACCTTTGTGGTACTTCTAACTTTGTGGTGTTACCTGTTTGGTACTTCTACGTTCATGGTGTTGCCTTCATGGTGTTACTTGTGTGGAACTTCTACCTTCATGGTGTTACCATTGTAGAATTATCCCCTCATGTGTGAGATGAGTATATCTTGATAACATAGGTATATTTATTTGGAATATACCTAAGTAGAGTTGATTTCTATCGCTTCGTGCCTGATTTTGAGTTCTTGCTTTGTGTTTTTTCATCTGTAGAACTTTAAGAGACCTACGGGGGTCTCGGGGTCCCTACCGAATATTATTATACTCACCCCTTCACAGCCTTCACCCACACCTTGTTGTGGCTTGTGCAGACGATGAGCAGAGGGGCTATGTCTTGAGGGAGCGGGACAAGGTGTTTCACATTGGGGACGGGTTAACATGGAGTGTTGTGGAGATGATATGTACCTACCCTTCAGGTATGAGCCTCGGTGGGTGATCCATGAGCTGTTTTTTTTACCTTTTTGCTATATTTTTACTTTTTAGTAGTACTTATACTTTTTAGTTGGGCTTTTATTTCGGCCCCTTTACATTAAATACTCTTTTACTACAACAGTTTACTTACTGTTTTCTTCTTCTTGTGTTCTTGGACTATGTGTATGTACAGGTTAAAAGGAAATGCATCCCCGTTTTAGGGATACGCCTTTCCGGTTCTAGTCGCCTTCCCCTAGCATATGGAAGGTGGGCATGTGGTAGTCACGGCGTGGCCCCCAGTGGATGGGTTGTGCAAAAGTGGTATTAGAGGAGTTGGTTCTACCACATAACTAGGGCTATGATCTTTTCTATGTGGAAATAGTTTTAAGTGTTATGAGTGTGGTTTTTAGTTTGGGTAATCCAGTGTTGGTGCAGTGGTCGACGTATCCATACACTAGGACCCTGAATTTTTATTTCCGACTCTGTGCATGGAAACACTGATTGCGTGTGTTTGGAATGTTTTTCTTATGATCTTTTTGAGTCATCTCACTAGGTATAACTTATTGATTATGAAAAACCTGTCTTCTTTCTGGATGCTGCCACGTAGATAGCCAGCCAAAATTCCTGAGAGAGTACACAATGACGGCCTACAATGCGATGAGGCCTCAATACAGGTCCATCTTTCGACGTTAGCAACTTTGGGTGGTTATCCAGCAGAACAACTACCCATTGGGTAGCTGCCGCCACCAGCCCCACTAGAAGATGGTGCACGTCGACTGAGACCATTGCACGAGTTCCAGCAACAGAGGTGTTTGAGGTTTTGATATGAGATGGATCCGCATGAGGCTGAGTATTGGCTAGAGGTTGTTGTTAGAGTTTTTATCTTAGTTGGGACACCAGTTGATATGATGGTGATCCTAGCTATCGGTCTCTTCCAGGGAGAATCTGGTAGATGGTGGATCATGATGCACCAGATACATGATAAGGTGACCCTCATCTAGGCGGACATCGAGAGCCTTTTTAGGGTAGATTTCATCCCAATGACTCTACACTCAGTGCGTTTATAAGATCTGTTTCACCTATATAAGGGCACCATGATTGTGGACCAGTACACGGCAATGTTCACCAATCCCTCCCGCTACTCCACTGACATGGTACGGAACCCTTTCTTTAGGTCCCAGAACATTGATCAAGGTCTTTGATGGGAGATCAGAGCATCGATGATATCTCTTAGAATTCCAACGCAGGCTGGGCTGCTAGAGTAGGCACCTTTTGTGGAGAGCTTCCTAGTTGAGCAGACATCGACATCAAGAGCCAACATAGAATGTTAGGTATAAGAGTCATCTACAGTCGGCACTAGACAGATAACACAGGGGACCAAGCACACAAGACCTTCTAGTGGACAACTTTAGGATACATGTTCTATGGTGAAGGGCTCATGGGATAGAGGAGGTCAGTTAAGGAATTGGAAGTGATACTTGTGTGGCAGGTGGGGTCACATGGCTCGTGACTTCCCAAACTTTCATACTGATGACCCATTGAGGGTCAAGGGAACACCGAGGAAGAGGCATAGATTTTATCAGGGAGGTGTGTTGGCAGAAGGAATACGTTGTAGAGGAGTTGATTTTGCAGAATGTGGTGGGAGATGATATGTGGTTCTACCGCCACCACCTCCAGGTGGTCCACCCGACTATAAGAAGTAGGTGGAATGGGATGAGCATAGATCCAGGAATCTGAGGCCTATGACCATGGTGATTTGGAGATTATTAGATGTATGATTTGGGTCTAATCCACCTTAGCTGCTCTACTTATAGACACAGGTGCAAGTCACACTTTTATTTTCACTGCCCTCATTCGGAGCATAGAGATTCTGGTGGAGCATTGGCTTGGTTTTTATGGCTAAAGACTCTTACAGGATGTGATTCGATTATTACACACTAGTGCCTTCATTGTGAACATACTATATGAGGTGATATCTTCATGTGGGATCTTCTAGTAGCAGCGTCGAGGCCATACGACATCATCTTGGGTATGGACTGGTTATCCACAGTCCATGCCTAGATTGATTGTATTAGGCGCAATGTGTGTTGTGTCCACAAGGATGGGACTCGGTTTTCCTTATCCGGAGAAAAGAGAACCATTGTAGAACAAGATGGACTTACCTATAGGAGGGTGCAGCCGATCACACACCAGTTGGATAGCCTTACCCTCATAATAGTATATGTTAAGAGTCCGAGTTATCCTGTTGTGGTGGACTAGTATGTCAATTTATTTCTTAATGATGTTCTGGGACTACCTCCATGTAGAGAGTTAGACTTTTACAATGACATGTACCCTGATATGGCACCAATATATACACCAGCATATTGGATGTCTCCCATTAAGCTTCATGAGTTATGGGTACAATTGGAGGACTTGCAGAGAAAGGGGTTCATGAGGCCCATCATTTCTCAATTGGAAAACCTAATTATGTTCTTTAAGAATGTATATAGGAGTTTGAGACTCTATGTGGACTATTGGCACCTGAACCATGTAACTGTGAAGAATATGTATCCACGTATAAGGATTGATGTTCATTTCGATCAACTGAAGAGAGATCATTTGTTTTCAAAGTTAGACCTCAGATAAGGCTATCATCAACTCAGGGTATGAGATGAGTATGTGCATAAGACGAACTTCAGATGTCGGCATGGCCACTATGAGTTCTTGGTTATACTGTTCGAGTGAACAATGCCCCATAAGTGTTCATGGAACTCATGAACAGAATCTTTCAGCCATACCATGATCTATTTGTAGTGGTATTCATCGAAGACATCTTGATATACTTAGTGTCAAAGGAGGTGCATGCCTATCATCTGCAGATAGTTTTAGATACACTCTAAGATCCCCAATATTATGGTAAGCTCTTGAACATCAAGTTATGGATATGAGAGGTCCACTTTATGAGACATGTTATCACGAAGGATGGAGATGTAGTGAATCCAGTGAAGATAGATGTTGTACTTGCATGGGAGCCACCCATGAGTGTGACTGAGGTGTGGAGTTTCCTGGGGTTCACTGGATACTAGTAGACATTCGTGCCCGACGTTTCCCGAGATCCAACACCTGTTTCAACATTGAAAAAGAATGAACAACCTTTTGCATGGATGAAGAGGTGCCTACAGAGTTTACAGAAGTAGGGGTAGAGGATAACTAGTTCCACGAAGTTAACTTCATGGTGTTAACTTTATGGTGTTACCTGTGTGATACTTCTTTCTTCATGGTGTTACCTATGTGATACTTATATCATCATGGTGTTACCTATGTGCTACTTCTACCTTCGTGGTGTTGTCTTCATGGTGTTACCTGTGGGATACTTCTAACTTCACGGCGTTACCTTTGTGGTATTCTTCCCTCATATGTGAGATGAGTATATCTTGACAACTTAGGTATATGTATTGGGCATATACCTAAGTAGAGTTGATTTCTATCTTTTCGTGGCTGAGTTTGGGGACTTTCTTTGTGGTTTTTCCTTTGTGGAACTCTAAGAGACCTATGGGGGTCTCAATATCCCTAATGAGTATTGTTATACTCACCCCTTCATTAGATTCACTTGCACTATGTTGTGTATTGTGCGGACGATGAGCAGTGGGGCTGATACTTGAGGGTACCAGGACCAGGTGGTACACAGAGGGGGCGAGCTGATATAGAGTGATGTGGAGATGATCTGTACCTAACCTTCATTTATGATCCTTGGTGGACAATATTGGATCTATTTTTTCACTTTTCAGCTGTATTTATACTTTTCAGTTGAATTTGTACATTTCGGTTGGGCTTGTATTCCATCCCCTTTAATTTCAGAAATCTTTTACTACAGTAGTTTACTTCAGGGTTGCTTCTAGTTTTGTGCTTGGACTGTGTGTCTATACATGTTAAAAGGAAATTCCTTCCCATTTTAGGGATATTCCTTTCCAGTACTAGTCGCCAGCCCATGGCCTATGGATGGCGGGCTTAGGGTTGTCACAGTGTAGGCCCTGGGGGATGGTTCATAAAAAAGTGTTATCAGAGGAATCATCTCTACTAAAGAACTAGGGCTCCGATATTGTCTATGTGGAAATAGAGTTAACTGTTATGAGTGTGGTTTTCTATTTGGGGAATCCCATGTTGGTTTTAGCGGCTAACATATCCATACACCAGGACCCTGAATTTTTATTTCTGACTTTTTGTATTCAAACACTGATTTCATGTGTTTTGAAATGTTTTTCTAATAATCTCATTGAGTTAGCTCACTAGGTATACCTTATTGATCGTGGAACACATGTCTTCTGTCAAAACTCATCCACCTATACAACCATCCAGGATTCCAGAGATAGTACGTGATGACAGACCACTGAGCGATTAGGCCTTTGTACAGATCCCTCTTACAACATTATCACCTTTAGGTGGTGTACCAAAAGCACTACTACCCAATGGGAATTCGTTTCCACTAGCCCCACTAGCATGGGGTGTGTCCTGACTGAGGGTGTTTCATGAGTTCTTGCAGCAAAGGCCTATGAGGTCTTGATGTGAGATAGATCTGCAAGAGGATGAGGACTATCTGGGGGATGTAGTCAAGGTTTTTCGCTTTGTTGGGAAACCAGCTGAACTGATGGTGATCTAGCTGCCAGTATCTTACAAGAAGTAGCTTGGAGATGATAGATCTTAATGATCAATATACATGATGAGGTGACCCTCATTTGGGCAGACATCAAGAGCCTTTTAGGGTAGAATTCATCCCAGTGACTCTACACTTAGTGCGTAAATAGGAGCTGTTGCTCCTACAGTAGGGCAGGATGATTTTGGACCAGTACACAGTGAGTTTAAATTATCTCTCCCACCACTCCACCTACATGGTATGAGACCCTTTTTTCAGGGACCAGACGTTTGAGCAAGGTCTCTGATAGGAGTTCAGAGAATTGATGATATCACTCAGCATTCCAACGCAGGATGGGGTGCTATGGGGAGTGATTTTGGTGGATAGCTTCCTAGCTAAGCAGGAACCGACAGAAAGATCCACCACCGGACATTATGTAGAAGATTCATATGTAGCATGAAGTATATGGATGATACAGGGGCCTAAGAGGGCCAGAACTTCTGATGGTTGACCTCAGGATATAGGGTCAGTGGTGAGGGGATCATAAGATAGAGGAGGACATGTGAGGAGTAGACAGTACTACTCGTGTGGCGGGCAGGGTCACATGGATTGTGACTGCCCAACCAACTGTTTGGATGACCAGAAGCTGGTAAAAGGACTGACAAGGTAGAGGCATATATTCAATTGAGGAGGTCCGTAGGTATTAGGCGGACGTGGCAGAGGACCTGGTTGTGTAGCAGGCAGTGTGCAGCTATACGAGGTCCTACCGCCAACACCTCTATGTGGTGCGCTCCGACCATAAGGTGTAGGGGGGGTAGGGATGATCTCATCTCGAGGAAGATGAGGCCTATGTCCATGGCACTCTAGAGATGATTAGAGGTATCATCTGTGTCTACTCTACAGTAGTTGTAGTAGTTATAGACATCGGTTCCAATCACTCTTTTATTTCAAATCCCTCATTTGGAGCTCGTAGATTCCGGTGGAGTTGTTGGTTAGATCCTTATGGCTATATAATTTTATAGAAGGGGATTCGATGATTACACACTAGTTCCGGCATTATGAGAATAATCTAGGAGGCGAGAGCTTCAGTTGGAATCTTCTAGTAGCAGCATCAAGGCCATACGTAATCATCTTGGGTATGGACTAGTTATCCACAGTCCATTCCCATATTGATTGTATTAGGCACAAAGTGTGCTGTGTCCATTAGGATGGAACCCAATTTTCCTTCACCAGAGGGAAGGGAACCTTTTCAGCATAGGTTGGACTTACCTGGAGGATGGTTCTGCTGATCACAAACCATTTTTCAAGACTTACTCTCAGAGTTGTAGATGTTGAGAGTCCAATATATCCTCTCATGGTGGACCAGTATGCCTATGTATTTTCTAATGATGTAATGAGAATAATTACATGCAGAAATGTAGACTTTTACCTCAACCTGTACCCTGGGATGGAACTGATATCTACACCATCATATCGGATGGCTCCCACGGAGCTTCATGCGTTACTAGTACAATTGGAAGACTTGCTGAGAAAGGGGTTTATAAGGCCCAATGTTTTTCAATGGGAAACCGTGATTTAGTTCACCAAGAATGTAGATGGAAGTTTTAGACTATGTCTGGACTATCGGTGTCTAAACCAAGTGATCGTGAAGAACAAGTATCCACTTTGAAGGATTGATGATCTTTTCAATCAGCTAAAAGGGAGTTCATTTTCGTTCTATGATAGGCCAGAGATAAGGCAATCATCAACTCTGGGTACGAGATGAGGATGTGTAGAGGATGACCTTTAGATGTCGGTATGGCCACTATGAGTTCTTTGTTATACCGTTCGGCAAGACCAATGCCCTAGAAGTGATCATGGGACTAATGAACAAGATCTTTAAGCCATACCTTGATCACTTTTTGGTGGTCTTCATTGACAAAATCTTGATATACTCAGCGTCAAAGGAGGAGCATGCCTATCATTTTCAGATAGCTCTGGATACACTCTGAGACCACCAGCTTTATGGTAAGCTCTCGAAGATCCAGTTCTAGATATGAGAGGTCCACATTATGGGACACATTATCTCATGGTCTATAGTTGTAGTGGATCTAGTAATGACAGAGGTTGTACTTTATTGGGAGCCACCTATGAGTGTGACCGAGGTGTTGTGTTTCTGGGGGATGGATGGATACTACTAGAGATTCATGCCTGACATTTCTGGAGTTTCAGCACCTTTTTCAGAGTTGACAAAGAAGGGACAACTTTTCGTATGGATGGAGAGGTTCCAACAGAGTTTTCATTATATGTGGAAGAGGCTAACTAGTGCCCCCCATCATGAGGCTACCAGAAGTGGTCGTTGGGTATGTAGTCTATTGTGATGCATTAGGGACTGTACTGGGATGTTTCCTGATGCAAGAGAGTGTTGTGATCGCTTATGGCTTGTGATAACTAAGATAACATGAGAAGAAATACACTACCCATGACCTGGAGTTAGTAGTAGTTGTCTTCACCCTGAATATGTGGAGACATTACTTGATGGGTGAACGTTTTACAGACTACTCTAATCAAAAGTGTCTCAGATATATATTCTCAGATAAGGACTTGAACTTGAGACAACAACAATGGATGGAGTTCCTCTATGACAATGAATTTGATATTTTATATACTCTTGTGAAGGGGAACATGGTAGAATATGCACTCAGCATGAGGTCTATTCTACATTTGTTGAGTGAGGTAGTATAGTATCTAGCCACGTTGCAGATATCCTTTGTGGATAGAGATGGAGTAGCATACCTCCAGTCTATGACAGTCACTCCCCCACTCCTACAGCATGACAAGGAGGTGTAGCTTGGGGACATTGATTGTGAGGCTCAACATGCTCAAATATACTTAGGAAAGTCACGTGATGGTTTTTATGAAGGTGGAGAGCACGCCATCCACTTTAGAGGACATACCATGGTACCAGTGGTGCTACAAGAGGAGGGGTTGATGGAGTTTCATATGTCCCCACTAGCAGTACATCTTGGTGTGGTGAAGATGTAACACGGCCTCTGGTGTCAGCACTAGTGGCCAAGGATGAGGAAAGAAGTGGAAGATTTTGTTTCTCGATGCCTCACTTGTCTTCATGTGAAGGCTAAGCATCAGCTTCCAACAAGCATAGCACATCGACTAGAGGTTCCAGAGTGGAAGTGGTATGGTCTCTCCACATACATTGTTAAAGGGATTCCATGTACATCCAGGGGACATGATTCCTTCTGGGTGATCGTTGACTGACTCACCATGTTTTCCCACTTCCTACCTATTTGAGAGCAGGGATCAGTATAGGGCATGGGACACCTCTACGTAGAGAAGATTGTGAGACTTGATGGGGTTCCATTAAAGATCATCTCTGAATGTGACACACGTTTTACATCCCGGTTTTTGAAGGGATTACAGGAGGTGTTTGGGACAAAGTTACATTTGAGCATAACCTCTCATCCTCAGATGGATGGTCAGACAATGTAGACCATTCAGACGTTGGAGGAAGTGCTTCGTGCATGCATCCTAGATTTTGGCCACAGTTGGGAGGATCACATGCCCTTGGTTGAGTTCGCATACAAAACAAATTATCACTCCACCAACTGTATGGAGCCATTCAAGACCCTATACGATCGACCTTGCAGATCACCTATTTGTTGGACAGACCCAGGGGAGTCAGCACTTATGGGTCCAGAGTTGGTATGGGATACCATTGAGAAGGTGAAAATCATCTTGGAGTGGATGAAGACTACATAGAGCAGACATATGTTTTATGCTGACTGAAGGTGGAGACCTTTGGAGTTCGAGGAGGGAGACCATGTGTTCTTACGGGTCTCACCTCGACGTGGTTTATGGAGATTTGGCCAAGGCGGCATGTTATCATTGTGATTTAAGGGACCATTTCTGATACTTCATAGATAGGTGAGGTGTCATACCTCATGGCACTTCTACATCATTTTGAGAGGGTGCACGAGAACTTCCATGTATAACAACTGATGAGATATGTGCACGAACCATCTCACATCATCGACCATGGTGAGCTGGATTTTGATGATGGAGTATTGTTTACGGAGGTTCTAGTAGAGATTGAGGATTGAAAGGGCTAATTCCATCATGGGTGATCGATACCAATGGTGCGCGATTGCTGAAATCATGGGAACCTCCATGAGGGCACTTGGGAGATGGAGGCTCAGATTTTTTCTCATTACGCTCATTTGTTTACTTATTCGATGTTGTGGATTTCATGGATGAAAATCACTAAGGTGAGGAGAATTTAAAGAACCATATTTTTCATGTATTTTTTTAATTATATGGAATTATTATGAGTCTGCAAAAATTGATGGTGAATGATTTCAAACCCCAGTGTTCCCAGAATGAATTTCATAACATTTTTAAGGTACTTTCAGAAAATGCTTCAGTGGAATTTTCTAATTTTTGAGCTGATGCTCAGATTAGAAATTTGAGGAAATAATTGAATCTGCAACACTAATATTTTCTTAATAGAGACTTCACTTCTACCATAGTAGGACTGGAGAGAAAGTTAGATTTTGGGACTTTTTAAAAGAATAAATAAAATAACATTTTTATTTGATTTATTTATTTCTTTTCCTCCAATGGACAAGTGGAAATGTGGGACCAACAATGTGTCAAGCCATTAAATGGATTGACCCATTGACACTTCAATATTAAGTAAAAATGTCCTTGGAAATGAGGAAGGTTTTTAATTAATGAACCTTTATAAATTCCATGAGTATTAGACACCCTCCCTATATAATGTTTATATAGAGCCTGGGGAGAGGTATCAGAACTGCTTCACCATGTAATGTAGTGTTCAAAAAGTGTTGAGACGCCAAACCCTTGGAGGAAAAAGCATGTTCCGGTGAGCGGTGACAAGCGACACCAAAACCCCAAACCAAAGATTCATAATCGAGCGATGTCATTGGAGGATAGATGCAGGGGACGCTGAGCACTGGCCCACTTCCTCAACATCAGGTGTTTCTCCATCATTCATTAGGTAGGGCTTAATATTTTTTTTTTTTCAATCGTTATTTTAATACATTAATCTTTTCTCATGATTACAAGCTAACACAGATGGCATAGACCTAACGAACCCAGAACGGTCCCTTATCTACCTTTCTACCCTTAAGTTCTCTGTGTGAGACCGTCGGTACTGTGAAACCAACCAGCTATGATAGAGGTGGTGCCCCATCACGCGCCGCAAGAGGAGGCTATGGCTGTCATCTGAGCGGTTGACACCATCCGGCCGAGGAAGAGGTGCGGCGCGCCGACGCGTGCTGCCGATGAACAAGGGGTCGCGGCCAAAGCCGCAGTAGATGATGGCGGTGGCCAACAGACCGACTAGCTACAAGGAAAGAGGCGTCACCCCTGCGCCTTCGAAAAAACTGACCGTGGCCCGTAATCCACATCGGTCCCAGGACGTGGCAGGCACACCATCTGGTCATGGAAGAGGTGGAAGGCGTGACTAGCGCGTCATCGGGGAATCTGTGGCTTCAATGCCATAGCGGGGAAGCCACCCCCCCCCCCAATCATGCCAGCTCGGTGGACCCTACCCCACTAGGTCGCACCACATGTGGGCCTTGTTCCACTATAGGACGGGCCACCCCCTTTGGGTCCTGGAACCCCTTTGCGGGGTGGGCCGCCCCCTTGTGTGCTAGGCCTCCCCCTTGCGGGTCAGGCCATACCCTTGCAAAGTGGGTCACCCCCTTGCTGGTCGGGCCAAACCTCGGTCAAGTGGGCCAAGCCCACCGCAGCCCAGCCCAGCCAGTTCAGACACATATTACATCGGTTCAACCTGAACCGGGTCAGTTTTGCCCATATCGGGTTAGGTCAGGTTGGTCTGATCGAGTCAGACCGGACTGAGACCCATCCATGCTCATTTTTTATTAAAGGGCCATATCTTGGAATCTGGGCATCCATTTGTTGAGCCATCTATGGTTCTAGGAAATTTGGAGAGATATGGTCCTTTTGGTATACTCCACTTGAGTTTTAGAAATAGTTGGAGTATGATCGGGTTGGATCGAACCCAAATCCAACCAGGCCCTCAGAACTAAAACGCTAATAACTCACAGACTGGGCATCCTATTGACACACCGTTTGTCGCATTGGAACCCTAAAAACCAGGTAGTCCTTTGGGTTACTCCTTGATGGATATTAGTGGTAGTTTAGGTACAAATGATATCTCTAGGGGAAGATTCTACATAACTCGAGCGCACCAGGTGCAAGGAATCCTGTGGTAGGTTATAACGTGAAGAGAAAACACTGATCCTATGTGGGTAAGCATCAATCGATCTTCTGTGGGTTAGAATTTATCAGATCTTGTGTGGGTCAGTTCTCAACAATCTTATGTGGGTCAGCATCTATCAATCTAGTGTGGGTCAGATCATATGTGGGTAAACGGGGGTTAGTACCTTTCGATCTTGTGTGGGTTAGTAGAAGTTCCTTTTAACATAAAAAAATGATCTAGTTTACAAATAATAATCATTATTTTAGTACATAAGTTATAACTTATGTGAGTTGGTTCCTTCACCTTCTTGGTGTTAACATTGTCGTGTTAACTTCATGGTGTTACCTGTATGTTACTTTTATCTTTGTGGTGTTACCTGTGTGGTACTACTATCTTCATGGTGTTACCTATGTCGTACTTCTACCTTCGTGGTGTTACATTTGGGTTATTCTTCCCTCATTTGTTAGATGAGTATATCTTGATAACATAGGTATAGGTATTGGGAATATACCTACATATAGTTGATGTCTATCGCTTCGTTGCTGAGTTCAAGGAATTGATTTTTGGTTTTTCTATTGTGGAACTCTAGGATACCTATGGGGGTCTCGGGGTTCCTACTGAGTATTGTTATACTCACCCATGCATGGGATTTACCCGAACCTTGTTGTGTCTTGTGCAGACAATGAGCAGCGAGGCTGAGACTTGAGTGAGCTAGGACTAGGTGGTACACATAGGGGATGGGTTGACGTGGAGTATTGTGGAGACAATCTGTACGTACCCTTTTCGTAGGATCCTCGGTGGACGATCCATGAGCTAATTCTTCATGTTTTAACTGTATTTTTACTTTTCAGTTGTACTTGTACTTTTTAGTTGGACTTTTATTCCAGCCCCATTAATTTCATCACTTTTTACTACATTAGTTTACTTCATGGTTCTTTCTTTTTGTGTTCTTGGACTGTGTACCTATATAGGTTATAAGGTAATGCCTTCCCATTTTATGGATACGTCTTTACAGTGCTAGTCACCAGCCCCTGCCCTATGGATGGAGAGCATAGCGTAGTTACGACATGGGCCCCAGGGGGACGGTAGGGATATCTTACTATGTGAATGAATAAACCAATGAGAAATGATGAAGAGATATATGAGAAAATTGAACCATTTTTTCCATCACTTACTCACATAAGAGGAATTATTGGATCATATTCATTAATCACATTATTCCATGAAGTGAGAGAGATGAAACATCGCACCGTTTTGTTCAACTGTGATTTTTTTGATGACTATATCACATAAGTAAATTGAATATGTTGATCTTATCTCATCTCAGGTAATTTTACATATATGTTAAAAAAATCTACTTTTATCTACAGGGAAATTAATGAAATGATAAATAGAAAGAATTTTTATTTATCTTTGATAAGGAGAGAGAGATTTCATAGAAAATATATTTTTCCTTGGTCAAAATTGATGGTTGAAATATAACTACAATAAAATAATAGATCAATATTTAATTAATGTTAATATTTATTTATATTACAGGTATTGAGTTTTTTGGTTGACACTATCTATGAAGAAATAAGGGCTTTGGATTTTGGTCTTAATACTGTGGTTCGTGACTGTAAATAAATTGTGATAAGTGGGTATATATTTATTATCAATGATTAAGGAAATAATATGAGAACACAACATGATAGTGTTATGATAACTACAATAATATATTGTAATTCCAGTTCATCAGATAGTAGACATCTATTTGAAACTGTATCTTATTATGGAGTAAATGAAAATAATAATAATATTGTATTATCACTCTCATGGTTGAGTCACTACGATGAAATGATATTGATTTGATTAAATGAAGAGGATGGTAACATTTATTGATGATTGTGGTTTTTGAGTTATTGATATGGCTCATAATCTCGATACTAATGAACCACAAGTATATGAATCAATGAAAAAAATCTATTTTTTATGTCAAAGATCATTTTAAGCCAATATTTGGTGTCATTATTGAAGTAATTATAAGATTTAATTCTGATGATGATGATGATGATGATGGAATTAATACCATTCCTAATTCTAATGTCATCGATCCATTTATCACTTATAATGACTCCAATATATCAATTTTCAGAGTTTATTGTGTACCTTACATTTTGGTGTGATTTATATAGTAACACCCATTTGTACTCTCAGATCTTTGGGTTTAGCTCAACTTGGGTTGTTAAGGTTAGTACTAATCAAATTGATTTAATATTTGTTACAAATATTTTGTATCTAACTTGACATTAATGTTAATTATCAACATTTATTTGTTGCAATTTTATTTGAGTTTCATTTTCTAATATTGAATTGAACTGTATTAAATCCAACAAAACCGAACACAACCAAAACACTTAAATTAGAACAAAAAATGATAGGAATTGAATTGGACATATTAAACATGTTGATATGAAAATAAAAAAAATGACAATATTGACCCTTCCAAAAAAAATTAGAAAAATAACCTAACACAATATATGAACCAAATGAACTAAGACAAATATAAATCAACAGATGAACTAATCAATTTCCAAAATTGAAATAAATCACCAAAGGGAAATAAAAATAAACAAATTACCTAATCAATTGACAAAAATGAACTAATTAATGTAAGAGAAATAGAAATTGACAAATGACCTAACCAAAATTAAATTGGATCGAATTGAAAATAGATGAAATCTATATCATACCTATTCTAAACATACGAAGTTGAAAGTATTTTTTATTCTATAACCTTCCTTCTATTTTGATATTATTCCCACTAAATTTAAAATGGTCTTTATTATATCACTATTAATCATGTATTTGGTTAGGAAAGTGGTATTCCTTAATTAAGCCATGTATCATTTTTTTTGTTTGGGTTACACATTAGTTTTCCATTTCTTAGTAATTCCATATATTTTGGTCAATTGTAGGAAATGGAACCTATTGAAGAGATTTGAAGAAAAATTATGATAGACAACAATTTCCAAATGATTGAGATGGGCGCTCCTCTATTAGTGCATGTTCTGAGTATTTTATTTAATATATATATTAATAACATATAATGTCATGTGATTATTATATTTTAAAACTTATATACAGGATCAAACACATAGGTTCTAGTTATTCGACAAGCAGGATATTGGTCCCAGTACTCAGGTTGGCAGTCGGGGGGGGGGGGGGGGGGGTACTAGAGCTAGGAACTGTATTCGGTGTACCCGATTAGGCCCTTTCCCTCCCACTAACATACCATCTACCACACATTCTGATGACGTAGTGTTATAAGGGACACTTGGGATATTTAGGCTACCCATGTTTTCACCAACATTTACATATGATTCTCATCAGTCATCATTCCCATATTTGATGATGATTCCCACTCTTCATCCATATCATGCATTTGGTCGACCATACATTCTATCTACTTTTCCTTACACTTCCTTCTCTCAGAGCTTATAAATTCCTTATTCTTAGACTCCTAATATAACATTTTATGAACCTACAGAGCATAAAATTTGATAAACTCTCTCTATAAAGGGTGAAGTTCCTTCAATACATACAGATCCAGTCTCTCCCATTGATCAGACAGCTGCAGGTATATTAATCAAACCCTAATAAAAATTTGAACTATATTTTTTTTCATTATAACATGTATTTATATAATATTTATTTTTTTCAATAATAGATATATATATTGAAAGATGGTGTATACATACATGCAATATTTGAGTGTGGAACCACCACACCCAGTTGATAGTGTACTAAAAAGAAGACAACCCAATTATTGAAAATATATGGTGGGAATAATGGAGTTTTAGTAGGACACATTCCAAATATGCCGACACCATTCCCACCAACCGGCTCTCATGAAGACACTTTCCAAATGAATTCAAGGATATTACCAAGGAATAAATATGGGTAAAAAATATGTTGGATTTAATGAAATATTATTATTGTATTTATATGAATTCTAATTTTCGTGCCAACATTGTTTTAATTTTCCTGATGGTATGGGTGAAAGGAAAACATGACTAATGTAATTAGGTGATATTTGGAGATCCTATAAGCATGAGTTGTATATTTTCTAGCATGATTGAGTTTTCATATATTTGGAGGTAGAACCTATCATGGGTGATTATCTGATAGAACATTATTGGAAAATGATTACTCATTGGATGCGTACCAATTTCTAGGTTCTTAATATAATTTTAGGGTTTTAAATGAAAATAATCATGTTTTACATTAATAATTTATTTTGTATTATTGAATTATATTACGAATAATCCAAAAAAACAAAAAACATTGATGCTAAAAAATACATCTACACTTTGGGGTGGAATATGATTTCGGACCGTGATAGGAAGCTGGTATGATAGCCATTTATAATTTTTCTTTATTAATTTAAATTGAAATTGTTTTCTATCATTTTTCAATAAATTTATAATGTTTTAGTAGATCAATGGAGATTGAATATCAACCCAAACCACACTAAACTAAAATAAACTGAACTAAACAGAATCGAAACAAACCATATGTATTTCTTTTGAGCTTTACAAAAAAATATTATATCTGTTATATTTAAGTTTTTAAATTCATTATAGGAAATATATTTTTAATTATGGTTTCCTACATTCAATTAAATTATAGAGGGAGGTATTGAATATTGAATTACCTATTCCTTAAGAGAAAATATTTTTCTCAAGTAGAAAGAAAAATGATAGAAGTGTGGTTAAAGAACTGACACAAGAATATATTGTAAGTTGTAAATTTTTTATCTAAATTTTTAATTTATATTTTGTAACAAAATAAAAAATTTATATTTGTAACAGGATACTTTAGAGTCCCTTGATTCCTATGAACCTAAAAATTTTGTTCAAAATGATCAGTTACAGTAGGCTTTGGGAGATGTGCATCATTGTAGAGTACACTGTTGACCTGGGAAGAGTACAGTCCCGATGAGGTATTGGACCACTTCAAGTACCATTTGTGGAACCACTGAGAAGGAAAATGTTATTTCATGGGAAAAACAAGCTAAAAAAGGGAAACTTAAGTGGAAGAATATGATGAAATGGAAAATTCTATATTTATGAAACTGATAAATGTTTTAGGTCTATCACTTCTGAAAATACCACCATGTATTTTGATGCATATATGTCATTGATTTGTTAATTATATAGATAAAAAGGAGGTATTATTAGTGGTAGTGGGGACAATGTTGTTCCCAGCGATGGTGATGGTGATGGAGAGGATGATAATAATGAAGAGGCTAAGGACAGGGCCGAGGTCATGGTGGAGGAAGAGGGTGATAGTGATACTGAGGAAGAGGAAGGGGATAAAGATAGGGATGAAGAATTGGAAAAGGATGAGGATGAAGCTAAGGATGATGGTGATGATAGTGATACGATAAGGGAAAAATTGTTCTGTTACATTTTTAACTAATATTTATGGAATTGGATGTTTGATGGTACTGAATATATGTGTGCTATTTTGTATGTATGTTATCACTGGTTGAATAAATCTATTTATTTTTAATGTTATATTTATTTCTAGATAGTTTTGTTTCTATTTTAGGATTCCTTACTGGTTTCATTGATGGTTTTGTTTACTGGGGATATTTTTGTAGTTTCATTATAGGTTGAGGATGTTCTATTGGTGGTTAGATTCCCATTGGAATTTAGTTTCATTATTTATTGTGTTCTTGTTTTAATTTATGGTAATTCTGATAGCCGGTGAATTATTTTTTAATGTATTGATTTTAGGTACATTTCATTGCAGGTAGTTTATTTTTTAGTCATTGAATTATGTTCATATTTTAGATAGTTTTGAGGTGAATTACATGTGTTGTGGTTTTAAAGTTAATTGCATTGATGGTAGTTCTTTATCACTCAGGGTATTATGAAATTTAAATTTGAAAACATTAGGTAATAAAGTTTTCCCATCCCTAAATAGGGATTCCATCCCCTATAAATATGTTATCATTTTTTATTTTAGGTTGTGTTATCCTCTTTCACATAAAAGTTGTTTTCATATGATATACATTTAATGTTATTTTTCCTAGTGTATTAGTTTTTCTATTTTTTATTGATTTCAAAAATTGTCTCTACAATCCCTTGGTATTTTCACTCAATTGAGTCCCTTCCCTCACTAGGGATTCTATCCTCAATAGAGATGAAATGCTTTTTCATTTCTGGTTGTTTTTTTTTCTCTATAATTCTAAAAATATTTTGGATAATTATTATTTATAAATGATCTCAAAACCGATTTTGAGGTGTCATCGGTTTTACCAACAATCATTTACCTTCATATTTATGTATTTTTTTAATTGAATTGTATACATAAAATTGAAACATATTTACCACCACCATAATCAATATGATTATGAGATATCTATTTCATGAGAATGATGTGGATAATTCATTATATTATTTAACACATATTTTACCACCAAAATGAGACTATTTTGAGTGAGAAACATCTCGAATACTATTGTGGAAGTGCATCTCTTATCAGTTATTTAGGATTTCATACTTTATGTGGATTCCATATTTTTTAACATATCTTCATACTAAAAGAACATTATATAAAGTGAATATTTCTATGCATCACCTGACTTGAATGTATCTTTCCAAATAATATAAATCTTATGATCTAGTTCATCATGTATCCTGCTGACATCTTGTAGGGACCTATCAATTTGTTTCTCTATTTTTTCTATTGGCATCCAGTTGTGCATCCTTGAGACTATAAATCAATTTCTATAGATCCTTCAATGCATGGAGAACTTATAAAATAACAGAAATATACTCTTCCTTGTCAAAAACAATTATTTTTAAATATTTTTAATTATATAAATATTATCATTGGAAATTAAAGCTGTTTCATCCATGGATTTCACCATTTTTTGAAGGGTGTTGTCTTCTAACGAATTTATCCAATGAAATATTTACATAATTAAAAAGGTCGCCTTGAATTATCCTCATGTCAGACCTAAATTATCTCAAAAAGGACACCTTGAAAAGTCTATAATCTTGTTTATTCAATATTGATCTTTTTCATTAAAATAAAAAAACCGTGAAATCCTCTATGGTCTTGACTGATTTTTTATTTCTGAATGGTGACCTTTTTTACATAAAATAATTAATAAAATGACCATAGAAAACTAACTAAGGTGTGTTATTTTTCATTTGATAGATCCCTACATTTTTGTATCTATTCCTATAGTGTATTAAAAACTTAGTATCTATCATACTATAGAATCAACTGAAATTCTCATCTTACCATAGCATAACCTTTTATTTTAGGTTGTGTACTTAGCTTGAATCACAATAATTATCATTGATTGGGATAGTAAAACAATTTAGATCAACACATGCATTTCTTTATTTGATGACATTTTTCATATAATTATATGTGGAAACTTTTACTGACTTTACATAGGTGTTGTATCTCTAATGTGTCTGTTATATATCTCCTAGATGACCTCTATATAATGTTAGTTTTTTTGTGTTACTATAACACATGGCTTGATTACCATCATGACCTTTATGTAACTATTGATCTAACATTATCAAAATATTTGATTTTTTAGGATTACCCTTATATAGCCTCCAGGGTTTCTAGTTTACCATTATGTATCCTTCATCTCACATTTATATAGAACTAGATTTTCACTAATACATTCACCTATCGTGGAACTAACATTTATATAAGTGTTGAATTTCAAAGTTGACCCCTATACAGGTCATGGATTTCCTTTACATTGGTATGTACTTACCATTACAAAAAAAAATCAAACATAGATCTACCCTTATACAAGTTAAATTTTCCATTATAACATTCCCTTATTACCAATATATAACATACTAAATTACATATCTACCCTTCTACTATTAAAAATAACATGTATGCTCATTTTCATTTTAACACAAAATTAATTCAACTTTCTCAGAGGACTATATAATCTATCTCCAATATATATCAATCAGTCACAAATACTTCAAAAAAAAAATTGGGAATTTTCTAAATCTTAAAAATATATTTAGCTCAATTTTCAAAAACAATTATGACTTATAAACTCATAGTTTAGTATTTTCATTCAAATACACTTCCTGTTCACATAGGCTTCACTATTAATATTTGAAAAAAAAATTATCCTAATGTTTTAAAACATATATTTAAAGTTCATTTAACCAAAATAACCTTTGGATGGTTTTATCTATATTCTCATATATTTTAAATATTCATCAATAAATCAATGGATGGCTTCTTCAATATCTCTTTCCTTAAGCATTCTTCTCAATTTAACCAAAACCATTCATTTAAATACGTATATTGAAATTTGTACCTACCATAAATATCATATTCTAAAACATCATTAATTTTTTGTAAATACTAATATAATCTATCAATAATAGCAACACAACAAGTTTGGAATATCAAACACATATCCACTTCATATAATTATTTAAGCAATCTTTAAACACTAAAAATAACACACTTATTCAAACTTTTACCCTCACCAAAAGAAGACATCTTATTGGACTATTGTAATCACATCCTACACGCAATATAACACATACATTTTATATCAAATATAGTTTCATTTTAGATCCTTGTACTCTTCGTAATCCCCCATTACTCTCATTTACTCCATTTTTTCCTTTTCCCTCGTCTTTTAATACGACTAACTTCTTTGTTTCGAAGTTATTAAGAGGTATTTTCCCTATCATTATTGTTTATACTAGTTTCGATTTCCATTTCTCAATATATATTGTGTTATTTTTTCCCTAGTGTTCACTTTGTTGAGGATACCATCCTAGTTTTGGTGGATATCATCCCCTACAGGTGTTGGGGCAGGTGGTTTTGAGGTTCATTGAAGGTGTTATGATGATGACTATAAAGTAATATTATATCGTTTCCATTATGTTTTCGATTATACTATTTAAATTTATGTTGAGTTTTATTATTTTTCCATGCTTTTATGATTATGATCAAAAGATAACATTTTTTTAACAAATGGATATATTCCCCACAGGTAAATAATCAAATATGAAAAAAATTATACATCAATTGAAATTCAAAAACTATATATGTGTCGAAAATGTTTCACATTCTATGGATAGGTATAAAATTTGAGCTCAAGTGTCATGTATTTCATTCCCGTGTGGTATTTTTTTATAATTATATAATAAATAATTGGATATGAGTGGCATCTAAACATCTGAATTTATCATAAATTATGCAGTATATCATTTTCATTAGTTTATTTGAATTACACTCAATGTATTGTAGTTTATTTTTAGGTATTGTATTATATTTTTAAATTATTTATATGGTATTGTAGTGTATTTTAAATGTTTTTGAATTGTGAAAAGAAGGGGAGGCTGTTTTATGCAATGTTGGAGGTCCTGGGGTCTGCTGTTTAGAATTGTGAAGATATTTTTACCACTAATATATAAATCATTGGTATAGATATGAGAAATTTTATTTATGCAAATGGTTATTTAAAAACCATTGAAATAACCTTATACTAATGGTTTTTAAACCATTGGTATAGTTTTACTATATGATATATACCAAAAGTTGAAAAAACTATTGTTTGATATCAATACTAATAGTTATCAACAAACTGTTGGTATAGTGTAATTTCTAGTGTCCTATACCAATGGTTGAGGAGTAACTATTCGTATAGGCATAAACCCATGCCATAACACCCAATTCTTTGGAAAACCATTTCTATAGGATATAAAATAGTTTTCAATCCTATACTAAAGGTTTGAAACCATTGGAATAGACAATGTTTCTAGAAGTGTTGGAATTGGCCTTACGAGTTTTCTATTCTAAGTATATTTTCATATAGGATAAGATGGTTGTATTTGGTTCAGAATTAGATATTTTTTACATGATAGTGAGGAATATTTTATTCTCACATCATGGTTTGCTGACAATGAGTCTATATTGTTCTCATCAGAGTTGATGCTTGAATGGGAACTCCCATGGTGAAGGGACTTTCAGTTTGGGAATGGGTCTCCCATAGATTTTATATAGGACGGTTTGATACTCATCATACACATCTGGGGATAAAAACTCTATCTATGGAGTTTATACTCTCCCAACATCAATAATGGGTGAGGATAGTGTCCTCAATTGGATTCTGTACTCTCTCAAAAGAGTCATCTTTTAGTAATGTGTGGGTCCTATGTTTTGTTCATCCAAGGTTACATAGGATTTTATCTTATAATTAGGATTCATGGTGTTATGGTAAGACTCCAAATTTATGGCTTGATATAGATATTAAGATCTATTTCTATCTTCGCCTTATATTTTTTACGAGCATATCTTTTTCCTGTGTGTTTCATATCTTTATTTTTTGGGGTTTGAGTGGGCTATATTTTTATTTTTTTTCTCCCTTATTTTTTTTGGAGAACCTATAATGTAGGTATACAATCATCCATGCATGATATTTTCTTGAACATGTTATTTCCTATATAGGTGATAGATATATTTTTGGAAACTTTAATGAACCCAACGTGGGTGGAGAGTAGTTCTACCAGGAGGATATGACCACATACAATGGACAGTTTTTGAGATCGCGAAAAGAGTTCTATATTTTGTCCATGCCAACTAATTTGTGACTAGATACTTTCCATTTGATGGTTGTGTATTTTCCCCCTCTTTCCTACATGGATTATTTTTTTGTACTCTAATTTATACCAAGAGGTTGTTTCATTCATTTGTTTACTCTCTAGGGGTTTCATAAATATGTATTATTCTTGAATATTTGTATGGAGATAGATGTGTGTGTACAAAAAAATTTGGATAATTCCTCTCATCAAGTGAGTTACGTCTACTTGGAACTTATCTCCAATCCCTAGATTATTTTAGGTGTGTTTGGTGTGGGACAATCATATTACTATTAGTCCAGGTGGGGCCTTAGTGGGTCAGGTTGTGTTGAAATTATATCAAATTGTTCTTTCCTTGGGATTGTGATTTCATATTGATGTCTTGTGAGGATTGGTTTGCGAACATAGAGAAATTCTGTTAAGGTGTCCCATTTTTAGCTCTCAGGTCAGGGAACCTAGTGAGGGTGTGGAAGTGGAAATATTTATAAATAAGGACTCTCCTAAAATAATTTCTAACCTGATACAATGAGGAATCAGTTGTGGGGAATTAATGGTTCATTCATTCATGTAGTAATGGGGTTTTGAATTTCATATCCATCTTGATTTATTTTCCCAAATATGATCATCTCACCATAGACCATATTTGATAAATTTATATATGTTACAATATTGATTGTAAATTTGGATTTCATGATAGGGTCATTATAATAGTTAGCTTAGTTTTGAGGCTTCAATTTAAGAACCAACACATGAAATATTTTCATTGGATAAATTGTGAGCATCACATACACCCACATAGAAGAAAGCATACTTACATACAATATATTAAGTGAATGTTTTGTGTTAGGTTCAACATCTTTTTTTGGAATGAATAAAAAACCATTAATGAAAATTATGATATAATCCCTACATACACCCTCAAAAGGTCCCTTATAAGGGAATAAACTTCATGGTTAATTCCAACACATCCTGTAGGAATAACATAATTCCTATTTACGTTGTCGCTTTACACGATTAATTAGAGATATATATTTGGATCACCCATATGTAGAGATACATTAGGATCACCTGACATCATATAAAAATTATAGGAATGATATCATGATATAAACACAAAAAAATTTTAAATTAATTATTAAAACTCTTAAATTGTAACATTATATAACATTCACAAAACCATTATTAGTTATCTCATTAAATTAAAAATAAATATCCTCTTCTTTAGAAAATATTCCAAAATCCCAAAAAAATAAGAATAGGTTATTTGTTGAAAAACTATATAAACATATATAGGAATCTTGTTATTGAATAAGGGATATTATTATGGTAAATAGAGTTCATATGGTAAATGTTGAAAAACATTCTTTTTACACGTTGATAAAAGATTCAAAAAGTCCTATATGGAAAATGTTAAAAACATTCCTTCTTGAAAATTTTGTAAATGATGTAAAAATTAGTTGAAAATAACCTTTAAAAAAACATCTAAAGATAAATATTAACATTCTTCAAACATTCATATGAATGTCTACATGGATGAAAAAGATTAAAAAATAATTTTTTAAATAAAAATATATTACCTCTTGTCCCGACTCATCACATAAATAATTTTACATTATATAACAATACAATTGTATTAAATATATACTTTTTTATGAAACTTTTTCTATTTTATACCTTTATTATTAATACTTTTATTAAATTTAATACCATTTTTACTTAGCTACTAAATCAGTTATGTTTACGTCTAATGTTTTAGCCCATTCGATTTATAATATAAAAATAATTTCTATAAATTGACTATCATAAATCCTTTCATTATTAAATCATCTATAGAATCTTAAAATTTTTATAATTATAATTTTTACAATTTAATAAATCTTTTGAATCCATCCCTGTAAGGTGGTCTCAAAAAATGAGACACATTGTTTCGTGGAGTTGGTAGTCTGCACGTATAAAAGAGCAGTGTTTTCCATTTTCAACAGGGAAGTAAAAAAATAAATTGTATAATATTATACTTTTATGGAATCATAAAAAAAATTAAATATAAAATTTATTCTTGAGTTAAGTCCTTATTACCAAACTTGTGAGTAAGTAATGATAAATCAATCACATCGCCTCCTGGAGATGGTAGTCCATATGTACACATGAGTAGTGTCGTCATTTTACAATAGATAGAAGTGGAAGAAGATAATAAATATATTATATATATATAATAATAATTATTTAATAAATAAAATATAATAATCTGATCCATAATTTTAACTATAAATACAAGTTAATGGTAGAAAACTAATTGCATCGCTATGTGGAAATGATAGTCTGTTCATACACACGAGTGATGATTTTATATCAGATTGGATGAAAAAAGTGATTAAAAATTTTTTTGAAGTCAAAAAGATAAAAATTATGTATATGGAAGAAATTTATATTAATATTTAATCATTGTTATATATTATATTAAGTATGTGGAAGAGGAAAAATACATAAAAACACTAGATCAATAGTTATACCTTTTTTTGAAAACCCACCTTTGGCTTAAACCTTAAGACAACTAGGATTAATAATTTAGTGCCAAAAAGTCCTATATGTAATGGGGAGGGATTTTGGGAATGTATTAAGGTATGTAATTATTGATCTATATTTCTCAATGTATGTGAATAATAGAGGATCATATTTTTCATTTTATAACTGAGGGGAGTTGTACTCTTGTAATTATTCTTAACATTTAAATATTACAAATTTATTACTCATGGTCAAGTGGAACTAAATTAAAAAAATTACAAAATTTAGGAGATATGATTCCAAATAATTTAATATAATAAAATTTAAGAAGTGATATTGTGACCTTATCAAACTGTTTTAACAATAATTAACTTGTTTTACCATTTATTATGGTGACAAAAATTTACCATGGTTACTATTCACTATGACAAAAAATGAAATTGAATTCATTAATAAATTTTATCCACTTGATTCCAAATAGAAAATTACCTTTTCAAGATTAAATATGTAGTATTACTATAAATTAACTTTAATATAGTCATGTAAAACAGAAGAAAAAACCGTTTTTTAGTAAAGTAAATTTTAATGCATAAAAATAAATTTATTACAAAATAAATAATAATGTTGATCAATTTGCAATTGATTATATTATTTTTAGTAAAATTTTACAGATTTTACTTTAATACAAATCAAAAATATAATTATACAATTTAAATACTTGAAAGGAATTTAAGGTATTTTAATAATTGGTATATTTTTACCAACCACCCAAAAATAATTTTTTCCAAAAAATCCCAAAAATTTACCCTAAAATAAATTTGATATGATGACATGTGAAATAATTTTAGATTAATAAAATTTAAATTTTTAAATTTTTAAATTTTTTATTTAAATAGATCTATGTAATACATGGAAAACATTTTTTAAAAAAAAAATATTTTTTCTACTGAAAAATTACTTAAAATCAATATAGTGAATAAGACTCCACAAAACCTAATCCTGAATATTAATAAGACTTGATATTTATTTTTTATTACCATTACTTATTTTCTTAAAATTATATTATTATATATTCCACAATCAAGAAATATCACAGAGATAATTTAAAAATTATACAAAATACCTTGGGAAAGGAGAACTGTATGTGCCATAACCCCCCTCCAATTGTACCCCTCCTGGTCGAGTAATGAATAGATTAATTGAATCCCAAATACCACCTATTATAACTAATAGGGTGTAAAGTAGCACAAAAGTTATAAAATACACATATGATAGGTATTACCATTATAACATAATTTAAGGACAAGACACAAGGGTAGATCCATCAATAAACACCCAAAATAACATTCTGTTCCAAGATGAATTTCCAGAAAAATGATATAATTATTTCAACATAAAAAATAATGTAAAATATATAAAATTAGAACACAAAATTTCATGTATTCTACCAAATGCATCCAAGATACCAAAGTAGAAGCTCTAGAACCTGTGATATGTCCTATAAACCAGGCGTAAACCATTGTGGGGAGATTTTGTTGGGAGTACTCTATAGGATCACACTTTTGAAAAATTCACCTTACATGTGAAATAAATATAAAATAGTTGGTAAGAGTCATAACTGACCATGTAAAATAGCAAATATATAATCACCATAAGAAAAAAATTGACGCATGCCAATCACTGGGTGCTGAAAAAGAAGGTTTCTAAATTATCTCATAGTGCATAATAGTTGTTGACTAGGTTTGCCTCACTAGAGGAGATTCTCAGTTCATTTACTCGCATAGTCAAATTCACCAAAAATATTTTTTTTTCTTTTTAAATTTTTGAAAATACTGATAAATAAGGCTAATTTTTACTTTCTAAATTAATTTAATGTAAATTAGAGTGAAAATTTAAACTATTCTAACATGAAATGCTAAAGACATTGTCATTAGAAAGAAACAACATGGTACTACGTTTTTATATTTATTCTATAATTATTTTACTCTATTTTTTAAATTTTGTTTGATAATCCTATTATGAAATCCCATAATGAATAATTATCCTTTTATTTAGTATTGTGAATTCATGAATTCTTTAAGAAATATAAATTTCATCCTATATTTTAATTAAGGATGATGGAAAACCTTTGTCGAGAGGGTGAAATATTCCAGGACCTATCTCCATCTTATATCATTTCATCCTTTTATTGGATAAACTCCAACATTTAAAAAGATAATCATTGTAATATAAAGATATGAAAGAAAATAAAATAATAGAAATATATTTTAGTTGCATTTCATGGGATAAAATCACCACACCCATGCATGCCAATAACATGTATCACAAAAATAAAATAATATTTAAGAAATAATTAAAATGCACTTAAATTCCCTTAGGACAAGCTTCAGGTCAACCTTAATAATTAGGAGTAATATTTCAAAATAGTGGATAGAGATAAGAGACTAAAATAAAATAAAATAAAATAAGGATGAGAGAAAATGGAATATAGTATAATAAAATAATAAAACACATAAAATGACAAAAAATAAAAATAGAATAAGATGATAAAGAGTTATGAAATACGAATAATCAAATAAAATCAATGAATGAGAAGAATAGAGGGAATTTGAATAAGATGATGGAGAAAAATGAAAGAAAATAGGTGTGAGAATTGGTTGAAACACTAGTTTACAGAAGATGAATGAAATATATTAATTAATAAACTAAAATTGATATACATAAAAATAAAACTAATAAAAATAAAATAAGACTAATAAAATAAAACAAAAGGAAAAAATCTACTTATGAGGCACCGATTTTCTCCCTCTCCATTGGATTTACTAACTCCCCTCTCATTGGTGAGACCTTCTTTATTTTTTGGAAAGGGAGTTCCTTAGTAGTTTATTCGATATCTATATGGATCTCCCCTTAAAAAACCCCAATATCCCAAGGGTTTCATGTTTTCTATTGTACCATGAGATCTTTGTGTTATATTATTTTTCAATGGAACTAGTACAATGAGGATGAAGCTTATTATAAAATGGTCATGAGATTAGTGGTAGCATGGTTGTGTAAATGGATGAGGGCAGTAGGTAGAAAATAAGGGTTCAACCTCAACCCATTCATCCTTCACATTGGATGGAGGGAGATTTAAATATTCTTTATGGGACCGTTCATATCCTAGAATTTGTTTCATAGTTGTCTTAGTTGGTGAAAGTGGTGGTCGATTTCAATCCTGAGATTCTCGATAGTTTTAGTGGTTTTTTCCTAAAATGGAAAGTTACGGTCGGTGAGTCAAAGGTGGTAGTGAGTGGCAGAGTCATACTATGTGTTATATCCTCGAACGGGAGAGAAGTATTTTAAAAGGTATGAATAGTAACCAATGTCTTCAGTCCCTCATCGAACTTGAATTGGTTAGCTGCAAATTCTTATAATGAAAAGCGCTCGATACTCGGCTCAGAATCCTATACTGGGGTGGGCTCCCAGAAATACATGTACTCATCAACATGGGCCAGGACACACCATCTATCCCGCATGAGCCTTCATCCCACCTCATCATCTATGGATCATCTATGATAGCATTTTCACTATCATCATGTGTGGGGTCTCTCGCGACACTTCTTGGACGGTCAGCCCTTAGTGGATGGCTAAGTTATTGGTGGTGACTTTGGTTGAGGCATAGCCATGTATGGGAATTTTTTACTTAAAAATATTCAAATCATAGTAAATTCTCAATAATATATTAAAATAAATCTCAAACATCTATTTTATTTACAATTTTATTCATTTTGATTCATTTTAATATCATAATTATAAATTTTCATAAATTAATAAAATAAATTATTTCATTGGTATTTAAATAAAAAATATAATTAGAACCATTTAAAATTATTTAAAAATATGGATGAATTTTTGGTGTTTCAAATACCCCCCACACTTAAAATTTTCTTTTCTTGAAGGTTAAAATCTCAATATTGAAAATCAGAGGGTAATAATTTTAGCTGTATTCAAATTTAAATGTAAAAAATTAAACAATTCTCAATGTTAAATAAAATTTACAAATTTCACATAAAATATAAATCCAATTTCTCATTTCTCAAAAAAAAATCATCTCATGTATTTAAATTCCTTCCTTTTGAAATTGGGAGATCTTATTCTTTCATTTATTCATGTTCCTCAATTAAATATAATTAATCATTCAGAGTCATGATTTACCTCTCCTTTGAATCTTTTACTCATCACTTATGATAAAATTCAATTATAATTATTATCATATCATGATAACTTGATCCTTATCCATAGTCTTGTAAATGATATACTTTCTCTACTTTACAAAGGCAAAAGTAATAAAAAATCATGAGGAATTTTCAGTCAAGGTTCATATAACTCAGTGGATTTGGTTTGGTAGGATTTTATGCCTTAAAAATTATGACTCAAGGAAAAGGATTAACTATTAATGTGTAATTCATGATATCAAAAGTAAAATTATAATGAAATTATCCCCTTTGAAGTAGCAACTCCAACATTCCTCAGGCTCAAAATAAGGTAATTATAAAAATAATTAATAATGAATGATGTGCACCTTCTTCCATTTTTCTGTTCTTCTATACATTTTTCTTATTTTTTTCAAAGTATATTTTTTCCTTTTATTCAAAATTATTTCTTGAAATAAGCCTTAAATCTTCCAGCTAACCACATATGATAAAAACCAATAGTCCAACTATAGTGATTTTTTATTATTCTATGTCACAACCCATACCTATTGTTTTAATTTTTTCAATATAGGAAAACTATTATGTACAATGAATAAATCATAATCCCTCATTAATAATAAAAAATATGGCTTCACACATTTTTTTTACAATTTATTTCACTCCTTCAACCATGAGTTCCCTCACCCAAGAACATAACCTTTAACATAACATGAAAATACTAAGAGTAGGGTAGAAATGGATAAAAATTGTCTTGAATCATGGATCATTCCTAACAAAGGAATTCTTGGTTTATATGGAATAAATAAATAATTATGTAAAGGTGTTGTAATGGATAATACATTTTTTAAAAATATTTATCAATCATTTTAAATGTGTTTTCACATAGTCAGATCTTTGAAAAATTTCAACTTTTAGTTTTGGTTGGAGGCAAGTCCCAAGATAACTCATGAAATATGTTCAAGATAAAAATCAAATTTACATGGTCTATAAATCCTCACGAAAATGGTAAATATTATTTTGAAGAATAAATAATGCATGAATAAAAAAAATAAATATACCTAAATTTCATTAATTCAAAGTGTTAAAATTGAGAGGGAAATTTTATTTTACATGAACTAACAAATTCCCTAAAATGATGAGTCCTAATTTTATTATACATGACTAAATTCAATAATTCAATTCTATATTTTAACAATTCAATTGCATTAACATTGAAATATAAAACAAGGAATCATAGGGTTTCTACAAAACTCATGTATCCTAGATAAAACAACTCAGGTGGTTATTCAAGCATGGGAATGAAATTTATAGTTTAAATATCATAATATATTTCAAAAAAAATTATAGAAGATTAAAATATTAACATTTAATAGTGAAATCTCTTTCCCATGAAGCTTTAGTCTTCTTCATCAGCTTTTTTGTGGGCTTACATAGGCTATCATGGTCCTACCAAACATTATCACTCAATTAAAACACAAGGATCATGCCATTAAAGCTCAAAAAGAATATAGGGAGTGGTCCCACATGATAAAATAATTCCTAATATTGAAATTTAATGTAATAGAATGAATGTAAAGGGATAAGTCTTAGCATGATCCCCCATGTGGTACCTGAATTTTTTTATCCTCTATAGGGTAGTACCAACATTCATCCATAGGGTGTTGGTGGGTGAATATTCTTGGATTTAAACCACCACATGTGGCATCTCTAAACTCCCACTTATTCCTCCATGGTGAGGAATGATCCATGGGAAGAGTATACTAGATCCAACTCCATAATAATTAAGTATAGATTTTATATCAGCAGTAGGATTAATTATGGATCATCCTCCTTCTTGATTTCTACTTTTTAAAACTCCTCCTCCTTTTATAGTGATGTATCAACATGGGATCCATGAATTCAATGATCACAAGGAATATAATCATTTATTTTCACTTGAATAAAATTTAAATTTGAGTAATATAATTTTTTATAATTTTAATAATGACTATCTTGTGTATTGATTTCATTTAGTTCAGCTACTTCTAATTATTCTTGGGATTCCTCAAATTAATGTTAAATAAAACCATGGAGATTCATGTGTTCCTAAGTAGGTGCATGTTCTATATCATCATCTTCCTCTAAGTCATAGAAAAGATTGTTTGAATTTGAAAATTTAATGTAATAATAATTAACAATCTATTCATAATGAATAAAATAAAATGAAATAGATTTTTAGGTATGATCAACTCCTTTAATTAGTATAGTTTCAATCTTTTATTCAAAGGTTAGTGCCAATTGGATTTTTTTCATAGTGGATAGAGGTAGGTAGCCAGGATCCTATATCTTGTATTAAAATTCAATCACATGAGTTGTGTATTCCTCCATTAATAGAATGATATATAATAGTACTATCTATTTTAAATTATAAAGGCTTATGATATCAAGTTGTAACTCACATTCAATCAATATGTCATTTAGATCATGTCGATCTCCCACACACATCTCAATAAGAAATTCTCCCTCATGATGAATCCTCTCTTGCTCATCAGGGTCATCCTGTATCTGATATTTCATATGTTTTGGACAAGGAAACTCCTTAAAATGGACTCGACTACTTGGATGTCCTCATATAAAACATTAAAGACTAATGGAACTTCTTTTACTTATTTTTTTGGTTTCATGAGGTATAAATTCATGTACTCAGATATCCAATCCATTTTTTCTTAAAGATCTTGTACCATCACTTCTACCAATTTCATTTCTTTTTAAGGGTTTTTATCCACTTTCTCCTATAATTGCACATGATGAATTTCATTGGAAATTTTGGTTGGAAACAATGAGGTATCTTCCTTATCTTCACACATATTTCTCTACAATACTTAGATAAGTCCTCCTAGATTTCATTTAACTCCCTAACCAATCCTTCAACAACTGGTTGTTCTAGGGCCTCTTTAAACCTTTAGATGAAATGGTTTAATTTCATCTCTATGATGCTTTTTCTTCTGGTTCCCCTGAAATGTATAAAAAAACGTTAAAATTAATGTTCTATAGACTGTGGTGATTCAATTACGAGTTCTTACAACTGTGAATTATCGATCAATGTATAATAACAGTCGTTTGAAAAAAATCGTGGAAAAATAATTTTTTATGGTTTTTTTTAAGTAATTAAAACTATCTAATCTGTAAAAATAAAAAAAAATAAGGAAATTAATGATTGGATCATTATAAAGAGAACTATTTTTGACACATTCAAGTCATGGGGAATGAAAAATAAAATTCTCAAATGTCTCATAGTGAAACACTTTAGCTGACCAAGGCTGTCTCAATTTATAAGTTTCTCAATTAATTTACTCACTTAATCAAATTCAAATAAATAATTTAATTTTTTTTTTTTTTTATTTATGAAAATACTAAAAAAATTAGGTTTTTTTTATTTTATAAAATAGTTAAATGTCCACTTTAGTGAAAATTTAATCTAAGATAACATGCAATGAAAAATAATTTGATTACAAAGAAAGAACTTAGTCCTCATTTTGTTTTTTCATTCTAACAATATTCAGATTTATTTTTTTAAAAAAAATTGTTTTATAATCCAACAATTAAACTTCATTGTGAATCATTTTCCTTTTATTTAGTGATGTAAAATATTAAAAGCCTTATGAAATATAAATTCCACCCCCTCCTGTAATCAAGGTTGGTTTAACACCTTAGACAATTCTATGACATCATCTAGGAACAAGATACATCATATTCCATTTGATAAATTGATTGGATTAACTCTATAATGTGTAGAGATAATCATTGGAAGAGAGGGAAAAGAAATAATATAATATAATATAATTAGATTTTTGTTTCATGTCTTGGGAAAAAATCACCACCCTCATGCATGAAAATCACATCTATCAAAAACCTAAAATAAAATTTATGAAATATTTCCAGAACATATAATCTATCTTATGCCAAGGAAAAGATCAACCTCACATTATTGGGAGTAATAATTCACAATAATTGATATAGAGAATATAATAAGTGAATATAAAAATAAAAATAATAGTTATGAGAGATATTTGGATAGAGAAAAAAACAAAAAGAACATAAAAAAAGAATAAAAAGAGAGATATATATATATCTGTAATAAGAATAATAAAATAAAATAAAATAATGGTAAGAATATAGGATATTAGAGGAAGAATAATAAGAAGAAAATGGGAATAATATGGGTGAAATAATCTGTGGAAAAAGTAGTTAACATAATATTCATAAATTATATTAATTAAGAAATTAAAATTGAACTACATATAAATAAAACTAAAACTAAATAAAAGGAGAAGAAGAATAAATGGAAAAGAAAGAAGCGGTTAGCCTCTAGTGGCCTCCCTATTTGGTGGATACATGAAATCCTTACACAATGTAAAGGGATTCATTATTTATAGTAACGGTAGTTCCAAAGTGTTGTCTTACATAGAAAAGGGGGCATCCTATTAAAAAGGCCAAGAGAGCCATGAGTTTCATGTTTTGAAAACCCTTGTTGGATCTGTGTGTTTCTTTATTTTAATGTGGAATCAGATCAGTGGTGTAACATCTTTTTACATTCATGATAATGGGTTCGGGGTAGAATGGGTAAATAAGTGAACGAGGGTGGTTGTTAGTGGAGAACAATGCTCCCTCAACCTGTCAGGCCTTCATTATGGCTAGAGAGAGCTTGAAATATTATTCATTGGGGTTGTCTGAGTTACCAGAGGATGTCCATGGTGGTCCCAAGAGGTGAATGTGGTGGGCGAGTATGAGCTCGATCTTCCCAATGGATTTAATGGTTTTTTCCTTTTAAGGGAAGAGGTGGTCAATGAGTGGAATGTGGCAATGAGCAGTGGGTTCAGGAGGCATGTTATTTTCAAGTGCAAGTGAGCAGGATTTTAAAATGGATGGATAAAAACATATTTTTTGAGTCCCACATTGAACATGTGTTAGGGAGACATTAGGGATTATAATTAAATGTCCCCAATAATCAACGCAGAGGCCTATACCGGGGTGGTAACTCTAAAAAACACACACACTCCAACATGGGCGAAACCACACCACATATCCCACATGGGCCTTCATCCCACCTCTCCATCTGAGTCTCCACCATGGGCTTGGTTTTACTTCCACCATGCATTGGTTCTCATTGGTCCCAACATGGCCGGACGGCTTCAAATGCCTATCTATGTAGATGGTGGTGGCTTTAGTTGAGGTATAGCCATGGATATCCCATTTTTACATGAAATTATTCTAGGGTTATTAAATTATCAATTATATATTCAAATAAATATCAAAATTATATTACTTAATAATTACATTCATTTTGATACATTTTAATTTCACAATTATAAATTCACACAAATGAATAAAAAAATTAATTTCATGTGTATTTATATCAAAATCCATGTAAAATAATTGATTTTATTAAAAAAATATTCCTGAAAATTTATTGTGTCATATATTTCTAGAAATATGGTAGAGGCTACAAATATCAATAGGGAATAATAGATGCGACAATCAAATTAAAATCCACAATATCCCTACACTTATAAAACTTACTCATCCAAACCACCATCTATATCGAAACCAACCAGAAGTCCACTCCGATTAATTTAATAATTTTTTCTATGTGACTATTAATGTTACATAACCTTTCCTACATGTCAACATTGTTTTGTAACCTCTATGAACTAATAAATAAGTTGGGCATACTCTCTCTATATAATACAAAATTCAAGAATGTATCCACATTGACCACACAACATCATAACATATTTTTTACCCTATCCTCAAAACTATAAATGCTTCACCACATCATCAAGTAACCCCAAAAAACCACCAAAAATAAAATTTAAAACCAATTATTAGTACGGTAATGTAAAAATAAAGGATATAAACCTCATTCCCAACATATTCCATTTACCCCCACCTATTCAATATATAATCTATTTTGTGTGTCTCAAATCACAACCCTACCCACCCCAGCCCAACACAAGGCCCAACATATTGTTCCGGAATCAATGAAATAATATATATATATATATATATAATGAAAACCTCAAATTCAGGGTCTTATTCTATAATAAAATTCATATAAATCAATATCATTCACTCAACCTACAATGTATGACCCCCAATATATCATAACCATACCATCTTTGTGTACAACACATGTCACCCCCACACCGTATTAGATCATACCTACTTTGATCCATTAAAACCCATAAATATCCATTGTACCAATCATAAATCCTTGTATCTAGATGAGGATAATGCGACTTGATAATCAAATTTACCAATCCCACCCTCGTAAGGATCAATACCTCTTGTTGGGATCATTTCAATCCATTATCCACATTACCACCTCATATTCATTTCCATAATTCCATCAACGAAAAAATATCAACACATCAAGAAACATGTCATGCAATATGGAAAATATGACACATGGAAGGTCACTAGTACATCAAATTTTGATTTTTATTTCTTTCTTGGTGTGTTTTTGGAGTTTTGGAGTGTCGTAGTATGAAAATAAGAGTTTTTGGGAGAAACAAAAAAATCTAATAGTTGGTGCATTGTTTGTTTATCTGTTTGGCTAACCATGTGAAGGAGATGTTGGATGAGAAAGAGAGATTTTTCACATTGTGATATTATTTTTTCAAACCACGTTTCTCTAAGGGGTAACTATGCGTCTTGGTTTTTGGGGATACAAAAATTCATATTGGATAGAACATATTTTTCCTAACCATGTATCTCAAGAGTGAAGCCTATCTAGGTCACTAAAATATTATCATTTTACAATTTCCCCCTATTTATTTTAAAACACTTTAGCCCTCATTTTCTCATCTCATTAATAACTTCCCCTCCCCCTTGTTCTAAAAGTTTCTCATCTACCTCCTTGTTATAATCTTTTTTTATAAAGTGGTTTGGCTTTATATAATCCATTTTAACCGTGGTTTACTTTTTTTCAATCCCACTTAGATTGACTATTCTCCAAATTTTATTTATGTGAGTGTCCCCTAATTATGAGGATTGAAAAACCTATGTTTTTAGGGAAAGATTTTTAATTTTGGGTTAGGTGTTTACACATTTGATCTTACCATTGTGGGTGGTATTTTTCGATGTTGAAAATTTTGAACAATTTTTGAGTTATGTGTCCCAATAAATGGGTGTTTTATATGCCTCAATACTAAATTTATAATTTAATTTGTTTTTTTTTGTGGAATTTCCATTAAAATTATTTATTATTGATTTATATTCCATGTTTTATATGATTCATGGATTGTTTTGGAAATTTTTGTTTGTAAAGCGGTTTTTCCAAATGGGTGTGGTTTGTGTGAACATCAAGTGTTTGATGAAATGTATGAAATTGGTTTTATGGTAATAAATGTATTGATAATTTTGTTTTAGAAATGGTTTTACCTTGTGGGAATTTACTATATAAATTGGGGATGTTCTCTTTTGAAATTGTCTTGTGAAATGGATTTTCATGAATGGTAATTGTTTTTGATTTCATCGGCATAGACTAACACATGGGTTAGCATGGTAGTGAGTGGGGGGTTTTCAAAGGAACCGTTAGAGCCTTCTAGGTGGAATAATGTGATAGATAAGATATTTGCTTCCAAGGGACTATGAGAGAATTTTTGTAGCAAGACCATGAGTTCCTTCATTTAGATGTCAGAACACCGTGAGAGCTCTTAGATTTACGCATGGGGAATATTGTGAGAGCTTCCACTTTGTTTATCTAGCTAGTAAATTTTTTTAGACTCACTCGCATTAGAAAATTATGGTTATAGGCCCAAGTGAAATTGATCAATCCAAATTGATGTATATTCTTTTGTAAATTTGAGTAGTTCCATGTTAATATGATATCATGATGTTATTCCCATTTACCCTTAATATGGTTTTGTGATGATGATGTTTTAGTTGACCTTTACTATGCATAGTTGGATATATTTATCATGTTGTGCCTTCGGCCTTGTTTATTTATTTAAGGCATGTCGAGTAATGTTTTGTAAAACCAAAGGGATTTATACGGTTTATTTTGAAATGGTATCTTTTCAAATGGTTTAGTTTTGAAAATGGTTTTCAAAATAGTTTGTAAGTATACATGGGTGAAATCCATAAATATATTCACGGTGTTATCCTATTGGGATTTTTTCCCCAAACCTCATATATTTCCTTAATTATATAAGGTTTTTATAGTATATAGGCAAATTAAAGGCCAGTATGTACTTGGGTGGATATTCATTATTAGCATCGTCTATTGTTTTTTGGAGGATATGAGGTCTCATAAGGTCGGCTCATGTGGATCCATTTTGGGATTTTGTACCCATTGGGTTATATGTATATGTACTACCATGACAAGTTTGGAACTATTACCTTATTTTGGGTCTTGGTTTTTCACTTGGTATGTTTGGTTTATATTTCATTTTGTGGAATGTTTTATTTTTGATGTGTATTTCTTCAAATGGTATTTTATTTTCTTATATGATTGAACTGGATGATTTCTTATGTTTTTGAATATGATGATATTGGAGTGTATATCCCATTTTAGAGATGGGATGTGAGGGGTCACCAGATAAAAAATGATTTCCATTTTTTTGGTGATGCTCAGTGCATTTTGCCAACCTTCAGTGATTGTGAACATGCTTTGAGCCGTGTAACGGGCCATCTATCTTGATGGGTCGATTCAACCAAAGTCATTTTGTAACAAAAATAACATCAACAACAAATCCATGGTTAAGGAATAGAAACACATAACCACATTTCCTATTTACACATTATTCCCTTACATATCAATTACCAATCCAAAACCACATTAGATTAATTATTTATATATTCTTTCCTACATATCCTTTCATCAATCCACATGTTGTTCCAAATATTTCTATTCACCATTTGTCATAATTATTCATCCCATAACCATTTTTCTAATTATTTAGAAATTAGTTTTTATCCACACTCCCTTCACATAACGTACTTACCATTCCAACCATGCCAATATCATTTCACAGATATTAGCCATTCATGAAAAATATATGATGGAATCATTAGAAATTAATAAACAGTTAATCAAAACCCCATCATCATATTAATTAATTTTTCCACCCAATTATCATTCATAATCATATAAATAGATCATCGATACTCAATATGGGTACAATAAAATAGATCATATCAAGAATAATTGGTCAATGATAACAACCACACCTCAGGTTTGCAAGTTTCAACTTGCCTCATTTATGTTACAGAGTTTAGAAAATTAATTTGTTATGAGAGATATCTGGGTACCTAAACAATGGTAAAAAAACATCATAGTAGCATGAATTAATTGTTATGGTTCTATACATAAAAAACATCATATAAAACCTAAATCTAAAAAGAACATACCATTCCCCTTCAAATTTCAACTTTCAATTTTATCATCCTTGATTAATTTCATTCTTCCTTAAAATAGATTCATAAAAAAAAATTACCTCTACCTACACACAAAAAACACTCATCAAGAAATATCAATAAAAATATAGGGAGTGTCCAAATATATAAAAAAATAAAATTATTTTAGGCGTATTTAGTTATATCATTCTAAAATAAAGAATAGAAGTCTAGAAATCTCATACCTCAACTGGTGATTCAAAAACCACTATGAAATCATATAGAATATAAGATAATTACCAAAAGTTCAAAACTACATCAAAAAATCCTAAAAAGAATCTAAACCATAATGAAATCCATCCTAAAACAAAAAAAATATCATTGTATAACCTTATTATATGAATACTACGAAGGCAATGAGGGGAAATGAAATGGCATCCCTCCAATTGTAAGAACCAACCTCCCAAATATAAGGATAAACACTATGATGAAAGGATTTTAAAAGACACCAAAAAAACATTGGAGGCACCCAATAATTAATAGAAGAGAGAAAAATCATAAGGGATTGGAATATTTTTTTGAATTTATACCAATATATATTTAAAGGGACCATGGAACAACACCATATATTATGCCATAGTAAATATATCTTCTCCCCAAACAATGGGGTAGGGAAAGATGATAGGCCATAAAGAAACTCGATTTTACTTCCCTATGGAATCCATGATGTAGTAAATGGACAAATCCTATTATCTCAAGGTAAGGCTATGATGTATCTCTCATAGAACATTGATGCTACCCCCAAAATAATAGATACACAAAAACTAGACACTCGAGCATCTATGTTGTTGTGTATTTTTCCATGCCACATGAAGGAATCACTGAAACCACTACACGATGACCTTCAGTCCATGACAAAACACCTAGACCTACAAATTAATCATATTTAAGACTCTATGATACAACTTATCTCTACACCACAAACATTATAAAACCATAAAAAATCCATTGTCTCATCTTCTTGAGGATCAAACATCATATGCCTTGAAAAAACCTATAAGAACATCCACTACACCAAATCGCACAACTCTATAAAATAATCCACACATATATCTGTAATCTCCAATAAAATCCTCTAATCATTATTTAAAAATCATAATAATTTATCTATCACTAAAATCCAAAAATTTTAATGTTTCATTTCATCAGATACATCTCAAATGATTTTCATCCCCAATAATCCAAAAAACCCTATAAAATATAATGGAAAAGGAAAAATTCTGAAAAACAACCCTACAAGAAATTTCATAGAAATATTTTTATAAATAGAACACAACCACATATTTGATGAATGGGAACCTAATAAATGTTGAAAAATTTCCCAAAATAGAACCCTTAAGGGGAGATACGTCTCAAATGGAACTGATTTATCACTAACAACCTCAAAAATTTTGGGTCATGACTCCCCCAATAGGAACAAATCCTAGGAAGTCCCTATGATGATGGAAGATAATTCTCAAATAGGAACACCAATTCTAATAGATCATACCACCAACCACCCCTCTACAGAACCGAACACACACTAACAACTCCAAACACCACAACCATATTGCAGAAATGAATGAATTTGACAACCACACCTCTCTAAATATAAATAAATTTGAACAAAATGAACCATAGGGTTTTAGAATATATAATTATAAACATTTAAATCTAAAATAATAATTATTTTAATTATTTAAAAATCCATTAAATTTTTTTATCAAAATTGTAGGGTTACCCAAGAAACTCCAAAAATTAAATCCCCACTGGGGCTTGAGGGATATGTCAAATCTTATGCTAGTCATACTGGAAGTACCCTATAGAAATACACTATAAATATTAACTCACGAAACACCAGACAACATGACCTACTTAACCCCAGGGCATAAAGCCATTCTCTTACTCTAGAAGATTTCCTCACTCTCATATTCTAGGATCTCTAAGTCTCTCATATCATAGAATCCATATTAACCTCCCAAAACTCTCAATAGCGGTCTTCACCATAAATTATATCAAGGTAAATCCACTATCAATGACTAATGATTGGTCTTCAAATGTTTCCCAATTCACTAACTGAAGTGGAATCATAGACCACTAGATCTCAAACCTCAAAGTGGAGTTTAATAACTACACATGATACTTCTCATTATTTATATCACATGGAAACTAACAATTTTTATCCACAAAATGGTTCCCAAAGAGGAGCACACTCTTAACCACCTATCAAGACTCCTAAAGATCATTCACATGATCATTAATATGCACTTTGAAGAAGCAATACTTACTAAATAACACAATAAGATCTTCTCAAAACACCACCTCTGGGTTTCCAAGAATCATTTTCTAATATAATAAAACTGCATTATAAAATAATTTAACCTCTAAAATAACAAAAAAATTATCAAAATTATTTAAAAATACAATGGAGACATAAAATTTTTCAATCCAATCCTTAGTATCAGGTCTCGAGTTTCCATTGATAAACATAAGTTGATTGTTATACTCAAATTTCAGCATGGCTCTATCTCATGATTCCTCTTTCTCTTTCACACGACCCACACCTAAAATATTTTTAGATGACTTAAATATTAATAAAACAATAATTAGGATACCGTAAACAAGTCTTGGAACATCATAAAAACAAAAATCGTCAATATTTCACTACAAAACATAAGAAAAATACAACACACTACTATACCCAACCAACTCACCTTCACAACATTCCACACATACATATCACTACTTCCATTTAATGAACAACCTCATACTACCTCCATCACCACCACCACATATACTCATTCCATAAAATATAAAAAAATACTATTTCCTACACCACTCTATATTTCCAAAACAAAATAAGAACACACATTACGGCAAACATAACTACTAAAAAATAAAATTTTAGGAAACCCGTCCACCATATCAGGACATTGATCACATTTCATGGACTTAACTCATCACATGACATTAAAAAATTTCATGAAGGAACACATCCTTATGGGGGGTGTCTCCCCTATCTTTATATTCTCAAAGACATATATACACTACAATCACAAGAAAATTCCCTCCTCATAGCAACTTCCAAAACAAAATTTCAACACCAAACCACAAATTATCATGCCTACCAAAGAAACCAAATGAATCCCCACTGGTTATCTCTGAACGTGGCACTACCACCATTAGATTATCCCCTATGATACCCACAAAATCATAGGGATAATAGTAAACACACTAGAACACATATAACAAAAGATTTTGACTTTGATAACAGCCCCATTTTCTATTTAAAAAGGCATTCATAACATCTCTTCATCTCCTTTATTGGATATTTTCATAAAAATTTTATATTTACACACAACTAGTTCATTTCCATGTATATGTTATTAGACTTTTATGAAAGGTTGATTCAGGCAACAAATAACAACTGGGGTTTAAAACTTATAGTAAATCCCACAAAAAAGGAAACAATGATAAACCTTTTCAAAATTATTTTCTTATGTGTTGAGTGTGGATATTTAGATCATTATAAGCATATTTTAGGTTTTCCAATAAAATATTTTTTATTAATAGATTTAAATAATTATCCTTTTTAGGGTTATTCCATTAATCCAATCACCAAAATAACCAAACTCAACAAAAATAAACACCATCACTTCACACCCGACTTTTAAATAAACACCAAAAAATGTACCGACTTTAGTTTTATTGGGGAAAAACTTCATTTTATCTATCCCTTAACATGAAAATATATAGATGATAAAAAAATTCAATAAATCATACCAATATTTCAAGGAAATTAATCATCAAAAAACAAATCACATACAATAATCAACACTCGAAAGTCTAAATATAAAATAAATCATCATAATTTTTATTTCATTAATGACATTTATGAATTATTTCAATGTTAAAGTGAAAATTTATGCATTATATGATCCTTGGAAATATGTCTGAAATTTTTGAGACATAATTCTTTGAATATTTTACTACAAAAAGTTACATGACTTCTAATAACAAAATAAAACATCACATGCCTATATTTTTATTCTTCTAGATAATTATTCATATATTTAACATTATTCTTAAACATCATACTATGAATGAAAAATGGATTCATGTCACATTTAGGGTAATATTGTTTCAATTCAAAATTTAGGTATTCTTTTCTCAATAAACAGTATGCTCAAATAAATAATTCAGACAAGAATACTTCAATCTTATATATGATTTTACACAAAAATTTAAGACATTATCATCAGGAAATATGCATGGATATGTATGAATTAATAACTGAAATTAAAATAAAACTATGTGAAAATGTGATATATGTTTCAATTTAATTCCAAAAAATTCCCACAAGTGTAATTTCAGATTTGAACATTGTTCATATCATGTGACTTGATTAAAATGAACAAATCAATTATTTAGAACACGTATTAATATTTTTAACAACAATGCATGGTATGATATCTACATTCCAACACATAAGAAATCTAGTAGTGAAAATCATTAGTTGTGTTGAAAGGAAGAGAAATGTTTATTATTTATATCATAGTCCTCAAGTTTTTAAGTGGTTATCACTAATCATTCTAGTTTTCTTTATAGAATTTCAAAATAGATTATTGATCTATGAACATATAATAAATTTATAAATTATTCTATAAATACTAATAGGACGGTGTCACAGTGAATAAAAACTAGCACATAAAATAAAATGCTTCTTGGTAGGGTCCAAAGACAATTCACTTCAATCTATTAACATGGAAAATATTAATGGTAGACATGGATTAGAATTATTTTCAAAATTAAGAAATTTATTAAAACAATATTATTCTAACCAAACATTATAAAAACTCTAAAAATCATGGGACTAGATGAAATTTTCATACACATCACTAATAGAAATTAAAATACATTTAATGAAAACATATTATATAATGTATGGGAATAAAAAATTATATTTTCAAAAAATATTTTAAATAGATATTATATTCTTATTAAACACCTTGTTGTATCCCCTTTATGGTCATGTCCAAAAATCATCATGAAAAATATAATTCACTGACAAATAAAACATGATAGTTTATATATAAAAGAACACATAAGAACGAGAATACAAATTCAAATGCAAATAATGATCTGATTCTTGTACCTATATATGATTTGTACCTTGAAACTGTTAAAAGTTCACATAAAAATATTAACAGGTTGTTAATGTTTTAGAATCAGATCATAGGGGCCCCTGAATATTTTTTTATTAGCTAGTATACTTGGTCTACATCACATGTTAGGTTAAATATTCAATGGTTCCCTACCATTGCCATATAGTTATCACATATTCAAAACATTAACCACTATATTATCTCTAAACCACATTCTTTGATACCATTCTATCATGACTCCCCTATATTGGTACCATTATTGGCTGACAATTAAGATCAATATTGTTCCCCAAAGACCACCTCTAATGTGATTTGGTGTGGTTCTAGCACCGAGGGTATAAAATTCACATATGGGAGGCATTTAACTCATAATATAATGTTAGAAAAAGAAAAAAAGGGGAGATACTCCAATCAACAACTGAAAGAACATCCCATTCCCAGATAAATTTTCGAAACCCATATGATGCTAATATATCAATGTACAACATAGAGTAAAATGCACGAAAGTAAAACAATAAACTAGAAAATATCTACCAAATCCCTCCAAGATACCTAAATAATAGATTTATCTCTATTGATCTATCCTATTAACGCATAGTAAATTGTGGTATGGTGAGAAAATCATCAGTTCATAAGAAGACAAACCATCTAGAAAAAGTTGCACTAATGTGAAATAAATATACATGAATAGTAATGAATGATAATAACCTAAGTAAAAAAAGAAAAAAAGTAATAACCAGTAGAAGAAAATAGTTTTAGAGATAAATCAAAGGCCCCAAATATCAATTTAGAATAATATATTCAATAATAAAATTAAAAGTGAACAATACCCTTCAACTTCAACAATATATATAACTAAACCACCACTCATAACAAAACTAACCAAAATTCAATGACCATCCCCACAACACATCCTTGTATGGGCTTGATAATTTTCTATCACTACTCTTATCAATTATTATAGTTATGTACCCTCTTAGTGGAAGCTAACAATATGAGAATACACTCTCTACCTAATCTAGAATTATATAATGGATCCAAATAAACCATGAACCATCATTACATATCTAAATTCTATATCATAACAACAATCATCACATTACCACATCATCATGTAACAAAAAATTGACAACCAAACTTCGTCTTTATAACCACATGTCAATATGGTAATGTAAAAGATAAGGACATAGACCACATTCCCCCTCCTTCTATGTACATGTCATGAAAATTTACCAACTTAATCCTCCGGATGTGGGTTAAGTTAAAACCGTACCTGCCCCAGCCTCCAGCATGGCCCAATATATTGTGATAGCCTCAATGAAATACCACATATCAAATCACAATCTTATAACTAGGGTCATAGAGTATCATGAACATGATTGATGCCAACCATGTTTCCTCTTATTACAATGCATAACCCCCACTATATTATCATCATACCATCATTAGTTACTCTATATACCTCCCCCGCTGTTTTTTATCATACTTTCATAGATCAATCACATCACATAAAGCTCCACTAAATCATTAGCCATGTCTTTTATCCATATGTTACTAATGTGGGTATGTACTCATCCCAATCCAACCAACCCTCTCCAGTTCCAAAATCATGTGTTGGAATCAATTAAGTCCAATATATGCATTACAACCTCATAAATATTTCCATAATTTCAACCGAAAAAATAACTATGCATAAAGCAAAATATTTGATAGTCGGGAAACAACATCAATGGCATTGCCAAGATTATGGAGTGAAAAATACACTACTAGAGTTCTATGTTACACATCAATACCTTCCCTATCAATTAATTATCCATAGCATCATTATATTTATTATCCATTCATTCTTTCATTCCTAACCATTCATCAATCCATACCCCATTCAAGATTTTTCTATTCATATATCATTAAACTTATTCAAGTCATAACCATTTATATCATTATTTATAAATTGATTTACATCCACACTCCCATTTAAATAACATAATTATCATGATAAATATATCTCATTAACTTCATAGATATTATTGATTAAATAACAATCCTTTGAAATCTCATTATAAGTTGATGAATACTACATGAACATCCCAACATCATATTCATTATTTTTACCATCTCTTTTTAATTCATTAACTTATAACCAACTCATCAATATTCAATAGGATAACAACATAACATAGAACATAATTCAGGGTTATTCAATGATTAAAACAACACCCCAAATTTAACAATTTTAACTAGAGTCATTTAAATTATCATGTTTAGAAAATTAATTAGTTATGGGAGGTTTCAGGGTTCATTAATAATGATATAAAAATAATATAACCATGAATCAATTTATTAGTTATAGAATATAAAAAATATCATGGAAAACATAAAGTTTACACACACACAAACAGTTACCATTATAATTTTTATTTTCTAGTTCATCATTTTTGAATATTTTCTGACCTCTTTAAATGTGTTTCAAATAATCTTTACCTATCTTTATAAACCATGAACACTCATCAGGAAACATCATTTCTAATAGAGCGAGAGAATAATGATAGTATGGAAGAAAATCATAGTAGTACTATTCAATCATATCAATCTAAAAGATATAACGGTAGAATAGAAATACCGTAACTAAACTGATGCATTAAAATATACTATGATATAAAAGAAGGATATAAGATAATTCCAACAAGTCAAAAACTACATTAGAGAAACATCATAAAAACATAAAGCATAGTGAAACTATCATGAGAAGCCCCATCAAGGATCATATATCTAGTGGTAATCCATGAATGAAACCCCTAGACCACTTCCAATAATCTAGGGATGACAATTAGCACCGAGTTAGAATACAACAAACATGGTAGGCCTTATCGTAATGTACTAACACACACACACACATCTCCATAACTAGCATAATTTTGAAAACGGAAAAATTGATATTGTTAACGAATACATAACATCTACCCCACATCAGAGTGCAATATGAAGGATAAAATAAGTGAAAAGGTTCAAACAAAAGCCCACCAAAACTACACAATAACCAAAACTGATGACAATAAGGGGATAACTATCAAGATGAAACTCATAGAACCATTCATGGTTCATCTGAAACAACTATGTACCTCTTACTGTTGGTCCTATTAAGAATATGATAAAAATATTATCATCTTTATAATACATGAAATGTATAGGAGGATCCCATGCATGAGTGAGCATATAGCTACTTAGTAAGACACCATGATATCATTAATCATAAATTATTAAAGTGGGAGTCATCTCAAATTAAAAAATTCATGGGAATATGAAAGATAAACCCATATATACTAAAAGGTAGAAACCATGTTTGAAGGTATGGTAATGTCCTCAAAAACCATCCTAGGATTATAATATATGATCAAAAGTAAAAATTTTCCAAGAGTAGTAAGACATTGATTTTTACTATACTAATGGTAATCATCTGAGAGGACATTCTCACTAGGTATTTCAATGATGAATCACTAAGGAAACTAAGAAGATCATCTAATATTCTCACTCAATATGGTCAAAACTTAACAGAAGACAACATATATCAATACACATGTATGGGATCATTCCTAGGGTAAAGACCCAGTCCCTAGTATCCTAGAGTCAGTGGTTACTTAATTACATTTTTCCCTAGATTAATGGAATCACATCCCATAGGATAAAATAGTCTAGAATTTGGGGTAAAGAAGATAAATACATAAAATTCACATTAAAATTGAAAACATAAAATATAAAAAAATTATTTTTTTGAGATCATATTTATTACCCCTATAATGTCCCTACATATCAATCATAAAATATTTCTTGACATCCTGGAGAAAGGAAATAGAAGAAATGGGCGAGATATAATGCTTAATAAAGGTACACATATATGTGAATATATTAGGAATAAATAAAACTTAATTAATATGGAAATCTAAATAACCAGAAAACATGAAATTTAATCAATAACTTAAACATGAAGAATAATATGGAAGGAATAAATAATGAAAAAGTAATTCTATCGAAATAATCACATGAGTTTAAAACTCATCCATGGATATCCTAAAAAATAAAATAATGACATGGAAATAAATAATTTAATTATTTATTATGTAATGTATAATCCAAACACTTCATTCTCACTATCGATGCATTTTGAAACTATATCTTAAATTCTGTTAAAGTCATTTTCTAAAAAATTTATGAAATTGGTAAGGCCTCAACCAAAAACTCATGCTAGTTTATCTCAGGATACTTACCGATTCATCGATGAGATAGTGTCAAACCAACCCATAAATTACTAATTCCAATGAATTCCTTATATTAAATAGGTGAAACATAATAATTAAAAAAAATAATATTTAAAACTATCATATTAAATGTCAATACTTTTCCAAAGAAATAAACATAATCATAACCATCATGAGCAATATAGTGAATGGTATCACAATAATAAAAACCTAATAAAAATAATTATAAATAATGTATATAAATAATATGGATGGTATAATTAAAACATATTCCCAATTTATCATAATATAAAATGAGGGATTTTTTCATTGATGAATAGAAATACCATAACATTCCATTAAAAACATTCCTGGGAAAATCTACTTTTTAATTTAAAAAGAACTTTTGAGAAATATAAAATTCCAAAATATTATGAAATTTTTTATTTGAATTTAAACATGTAAATGTGAAAAATAAATTATTTAAAAAAATTAATTGGTAATAATGTTGGGACATTCCATACATGCTGAGTATGATAAAACAAAGATTCATGTCACATTTCGGTAAAAGTAAAAAAGTATCTGGTTCAGAAAAGGACAAGAATATTAATTTGAAATCATTTTAAAAAAATAATACATTAGTTAAATATTTAATTAATAAATAAATTTCAAAATTCCAAAGATATTGATTTTTTTTTGAAAACACATATTTCGATGAAAAATGATTTTTGATCGAAGAGATAAATTATGTTAGATTTTCGTAAAACGTTATTTTAATAATTTTAAATACCAAAGAGAGGATAATTGTAATATTACTTAAAAATATAATTAATAAACACTTGATAATAAAATATATTTGGTTTTATATAAATATTTCAAATATTTCCCACAAGGGAGTCTTAAACATAACCAATCTCGAATAATGATGATATTGTAAAATAACCCCTTACGACATTGGTAACATTTAAATATTAAACCCCAAGAAAGAATAAAATTAGAAAAAAATTTAAATATCATTAAGATAAATTTATTAATTATATAAAATATAATATGTGAATTATATACACCACACAGAAGAACTAAGTGGTGAAGATGACATACCTCTCACAGAAGTAAATGTAAGATGATAAACTCTTACCTTAGCACTGATTTCCTTTGTATGTGTCCGTAACTCTTCCATAATAAATATATATTTATTATAAATCAATTAAAAATTAAAAATAATATATTTTATACCATATTTTATTTACTTAAAGTCTTTTATGACCCTTTTATTAACAATTATTTGTTAAAATCACAATTTTGGGTGATAATTGCATCATTTTTCTTGTTTGTTTAGGTTCTCCAATTTTCGTAATTTTTCTTTGATCTTGGTTTGATCATATTTAGAATATTAAAAAATGATATAAATATCATATATAATCATTATTTAAGTATTTATTGTATTCCCTAAAAGACAGATATGACATAATGAGTTCCACCATTCATGGAGTCAGTCACTAGTGCAAAAACACTTATTAACGTCGGTTTTTATTGATTTTTTATGTTGGTTATAAACCGAAATCATTAAATGAGACGTTAAAAATATGGTTTTCGCGTCGGTTTTATAGAAAACCAACGCCGAAACATCATTTAGACATGCTCTTCGGTGTCAGTTTTGTATAAAACCAACGCCGAAAACTGAGTCAACTAGATTTTCGACATCGGTTTTATAGAAAACTGACTCTTAAAATCAGGTCTTCAGCATTGGTTTTAAGGAAAACCGATGCCGAAACTCCGTCCAACCAGTATTCGGTGTCGTTTTTATCTAAAACCAACGCCATAAGTCAATTTTTTGTAAAAAAAAAAATTCGATGTCGGTTTTTAATATAACCGACACCATAAATAAAAAAATTTATAAGATAATTACAATTTCACTTCCAAAAAAATAGAAACCCCTGAAAAAAACACAGTATACAAAAACAATCAAACAGTATTTTTGCAGAGGCACTTGAGAGAACTCAAAGTAAAGTAGAATTAAAATACACGTACCTGAAATATACGGCATGCTCATTGTTGGTTATTGTTGAAGCATTAATTTGATTATTAGTAGGTTCAAACACCTAATATATCATAAGAGTTAGTTTTTTAAACCCATATGTATTATTATTTATAAATATTAGAATATTCATACCTTAAATCTTAATTAGACATAACAAAAAGTTCGCAAAAGTATATTGAATATGGATCATATCAGATTGGGAATAAGACTGTGAATCATTGAATGCCTACAATAATATTGAATGATATGAAATTAATAAATAGAAAAAAGTAGCAGAAAATATATAAAAAAATTAATACAACTAATCTTATGAAAATTAATAGTTTCCCCAGTTGTGATTATCTCATACATGAATCGTAGAATATAACAACCACAGTCAACATGTCCATTTTGAAGATGAAACTACAGTTATAAAACATTTATCCAATAATAAAAACCAATATATAACAAAAACATAAAAACTAATTACTTGTATGTCCACATATTTGATTTTCGTTGGTTTATTTGCTAAGATGTTTTCCTTTGTAAACTGTTTCCATGAACTGAATTTTTTTTATATAAGAACTAATAAAAATTGTCTAAACAATGAAAATTAAACATAATAAACTTATAAAAATAAAAAACAACTTACCTGTTTAATAAGTTGGAAAATGGTTTACGCACTTTTCCTAATAGAGAGAAAAACTAATATATGGTGCATTCATTTGGGAAAAATACGCCTAACATCCAATGCCCCCTACAATACAAAAAGCTCACAATTAATGACATTATAATGATCATTAGTTCCAAATTATGTTGATGTTCTTACTTATCAAGAAATGGAAAAAACCAGCACTGAATCTCTGTTTGTGATAATATCTCGGATGTATATTGAACTCTTTCATCATTCTTCACATGTTTTACTTCCAAAGAAATGTACTATGGATCTATAAAGCTGAAAATTCTAGAAGTTTCATTTTGTAAAAGAATCATTTGTATATACCTAATTTAAAAAGAAAATATAGTTAGTCAATGACATAACAATATTTTATTAAAGAAATAGCAATTCAATCATCAATTTACTTACATGGAAAACAACTGCACCACATTCAGCCTGATCTCTTCAATATTAACTAAATTCATGATATCTTTTTTTCATTACTATCAATTGATAATTTCTTCCACATATATCGGGTGTCATCCAAAACTCATAGATAAAATTCAAGTAAGAAGAAGTCTCAGTTAATCTTTTCAACCCATAAGAAATATTAGAAGTATCTACAGTCGATTGTTCCTGAACATTTTGTTGCATTTGTACAGTTTCTTTTTCTTTCAGATATTCCTATATAAGTTAAATTTCAGAAAACATTATAAGTAATTTAGAATCATTTATAATTAATATTTAAAAAAACACATACCTCATGTCAAATATAACAAAGAAGGGATGTTGGACAAAGTAAAAAATGGCCCATACATTCCCCAACACTGCTGATCTCCATAGTAGGAAATTGTAGTAGAGCAGTAGGATCTATAATAACAAGTATTGATACTCTAACCTGACCCATCTGCATAGGCTAATGATGTAATGTGTCCCCCAAAAAATACACATGTCCTAACACAACAATATGTACATGAGGATCTCCCGCAAATAACTCACAATATAAGGCTTGATCCGAGGGAGGAGGTGGAGGCTCAAAGTTAGCAGGTGTGGCAGGGTAGTCCGGGTGAGTAGGCTGAGAAAGAAAAAAATGAAAAGGGTATATTAGTGTTTAAAATTTATAACATAGAAAAATTGATTAAAAATTAAATAAATTAATATACCTCAAAAGGTTGCACAGATAGGGCAGGGTAAGCAGATGGGGTAGGGTAGTCTGGGTGAGTAGGCTGATAATGATGAAAAATGAAAAAGTTATATTAGTGTTTATAATTTATAAAATAGAAAAAATGATGAAAATTAAATAATATACCTTGGAAGGCTGCCCAGACAGGGCTGGGAAAGCAGATGAGGCAGGGTAGTCTAGGTGAATAGGCTGACAGTGTGAAAAAATGAAAAAGTTATATCAGTGTTTATAATTTATAAAAAAGAAAAATTGATGACAAGTAAATAATATACCTCGGAAGCCTGTGCAGACTATGACTGTCTTTCCAAGTGTTTTAATAAAGCCTTATGTACTGCTGCTTAAATTTGGTCACTCGTAGACCATTTCATATCCTGCCGCTCTTCTTTTAAGGATTCGATTTCTGGGTCTCTCGATTACTTACTCTTACCATTAAACTTCCGAATACTAACACCCGCCTGATATCCTCTAACACGGTCGGGGTGTTCTGCCTTTCCCAAAGCAGTGGATAGGATATCCATCCTACCCTCGAGGATAAAAGAGCCATGTGTCTCTTGCTCTTGAAGTTCATCCTGAAATGAAAAATAAAAAAGATATATTAGTGTTTATAAATTAAAAAATATAAAAAAATTTAACAAATAAATAATATTTACTTAAAATTTTATCAGCCACTTGATGAGATTCCTCTATAAGATATTGTTCTTTTTTTCTTCTTTCTCGTTTCCATTTCTCATGGCGAGTGGGAGGAGATGGAGGACCATACTAGACCTCTTCTGAACCACTACTTGATCAACCGCTTAATGCTTCAAATTTTTCTTCAATCATTTTATGCGCCTAATACGAGTACCCTCCATGTGATAATGTATGAGGGTATACGTTTTGCAACTAGATATCCTGATGAGATCTCCTGGAGTCCTGTTACATAAAAATAAACTACTAAGTAATAAAGAAAATATAGCATAAATTTTAAAATACAAAACAATTACAATACCTGAAATTTCTCTTCCTGATGACTGTCAACAAATCGCTTCCATGTTTCTTCATCTATATATGGATACTTAAGACATGGGCTTTCAAACCATCTCTTTCCAAAAACATAATTTTTTCAGTTTGGTTTTAAAATCTCTCCATCAAACTGCTGCTAAAGAGAGATGTCTTTTCCAAATTTCATTGGTTTCCTCAAAATTTAATGTCATCTGTAATTGAATAAATTAAATATGTCATTTAAACTATATAATATTTAAAAAATGAGATAAAATAAATAAATAATGATATTTTACCGTCACGGCCTCCCAAAGATTTTGTTTCGCCGTCATGTCCACTAACTTCCAATCAGGATATAAATTACTAATCCTCCAACGGCTGTACATCACTATATAACTGACAAACTGAACTGCATTTGGGCCAACTGCATTATTATCATCATCAAAACGGATGTGTACTTTGTTATCATCACGATCAAGTGACCAATGATCATTTGACGGATCAATGACATAAAATACTTGTTTTTCATGTGTCTCCATGATAAATGGTTCCTCATCAGTAGTCCTGCAATTTTTTTTTATAAATTAACAGTTTTATTTCCTTAAATAAGTATATTACTGAATATTTAATAATATGTCAAAATAGATATAGCTCGGTAACTACTGCTCTCTATCTGTATCTGAAATTTCTACTAGAAAGTGTAATGAAATTTTGTGTACCTGCATATCATTAGAAAAAACAATAATTAGAAACAAATAAAAAAAATAAGTAAAAAAAGTGGCATGCATTTTTAAATTTCAAAAATGGAAAAAAATATAAATATTTACCAGAAAAATTAGGAGACTAATTTATTGTTTTCCACATGCCTTCATCATGATCAGTACGTACTGCATGCACTATGTATGTCTTATACACATTGTAATCATCATGAAATTTCATAATAGATGAATATGGTTTATGTAAATCGCTAACATTATTAGAATCATCTTTATCACCCAAATGATATCTTTTTCCTTGAAAAACAACTGACCAATGATCATTTGACGAATCGATGACATAAAATACTTGTTTTTTCATGTGTCGCCATGATAAATGGTTCCTCATTGTAATTAAATATTTTCAAATCAACCAGTTTAAACCCATATTCATCATATTTCACACCACTATTACTATCAACCCAATTACACATAAAAATAGTGAGTCGAAATTTAATATAATCAATTTCCCATATGTCTTCAATAACTTCAAAATATGACATTGATGCAGAAATTGGGTTTTTATCTTTGCCACTCGAAAAATGCACTGCTTCAGAGAAAACCATCACACCACTGTTCTGAATGGTACTCTTGTCATCCAGGTTTTTTTGTGTAAAATGTGCAGCCATTGATATCAAAACCAGACCATGTGATCACATTAAGAGATGGTCCCCCTACTAACCACTTCAATGTTTCTGATACAGATATATCGTGGGTGGATTTCTCTTTAAACCATGAAACAAATGTCTTCTTATGCTCAATCATCAAACACTTTTTGTTTCTTTTTTGATATTGTAACTCTAATTCAGCAATATGTGAGGATATATATGATTGAACCTAATTTGTGTTGTTCAAAATGTGTAAATGTGCTTGCATCACTTCATCACGTGGAATGAACTTTACCTTTAAGCCTCGAACCCCTCTACCTTCACTATCAACTCTCATATGTCGAGATACAGGGAGACCAATATGCTCCACCTCATTCAAATAATCTGTACAGAACTCAATCACCTCTTCTGATACATATTTTTGAACAATAGAGGCCTCCGGTCGATAAGGATTTTTAACATATCCTTTCAAAATTTTCATATATCTTTCAAAAGGATACATCCATCTTAAATAAATAGGCCCACATATTCTTATCTCACTCACTAAATGAATCTGCAGATGAACCATTATATCAAAATATGTTGGTGGGAAATACATTTCTAATTGAAAAATAATAAGAGTTTCTTCATTATCCAATACATCTAACAAATTTGGATCAACGACTTTGCTACAAGTGGATTTGATGAAATTATATAACCTGATGATAGTCTTTCTGACAGCTGTCAGAAATATACCACGCACTGCTACTGGTAGAAGTTGTTGCATCAACACATGAAAATCATGAGATTTCATACCTATTAATTTACAATCCTTCAATGACACATAATTAATCACATTTGAAGAAAAAACACTTGGTTCTTTAATACCATGAATACATTGACAAAAATTCATCTTTTCAATCTTACTTAATGTGTGACAAGACGGAGGTAAATATGTTCTGTTTCCTTTCACAGTGGGAGCTAACTCAAAACATACTCTCATTAATATCAAGTCCAATCTAGCATGCAATCTATATTTTGTCTTTCCTTTTATGTCTAAAAAAGTTCCAATAAAATTGTCACATATGTATTTCTCAACACGCATAACATCAATGTTATGTTTTATCTCTAAAAATCTCCAATAAGGTAGTATAAAAAATATAGACTACTTCTTCCAGATATGTTTTTGAAATCTAGAACTTCTTCTCTTTACAAATGTTAAATCAATATCTCTCACCCTTTCATATTATTCTTCAACTGGAAATGGTCGAGGGGGAAGGTTGTATTCCTGTAAACCGTTAAATGATTTTTTCAATCTACGATAAGGATGATCAATTCGAAAAAATCTTCGATGTCCCATGTACACTTTCTTTCTTCCATTCTTCAGTTGATAATATAATGTTTGTTCTTCACAAATTGGACATGCTTTATGTCCCTTAAAACTATATCTAGATAAGTTTCCAAATGAAGGAATGTCGTTTATAGTGAACATTATCATAGAACGTAAAAGAAAATACTCTTTCTTGTATGCATCGAAAACATTAACACCTTCCTCCCATGGTAGTTTCAAATAATCAATTAATGGTGAAAGATACACATCTATATCATTTCCCGGTTGTTTTGGTCCAGAAATCATCAAGCTCATCATAACATATTTTTTCTTCATACATAGATGTGGGGGCATGTTGTAAACTACCATCAAAACAGGCCATGAACTATGTTGGCTACTGAGGCTCCGATATGGATTCATTCCATCAGTACACAATCCCATTCTGAGATTTCTAACTTCACTGCCAAAATCATGAAATTTTTTATCAAAACTCTTCCACTATGGTTTATCGACAGGGTGACGTAAGTTACCATCAGAGATACACTCATCTGAATGTCATCTTAACCTTTTTGCATCAATTTAATTTGCAAATAGACGCTTCAAACGAGGAATTATTAGAATGTACCAAATTGATTTAGCAGGAGTTTTGATTCTAGTACCTAAAAATTAATCAGAATTGAATTATCAAGAATTGTATGCAAAAAATATTGGATGATATCATTGGAAAGTACAAAATTTATTTTGCATGACATTAGATGACATCACATGATAATGAATCTGAGTTGACTTTAAAATCTATCTTATAGCATGATGTCCCACATGTAGGACAACTTGATAAATATTCATTTTCTTTCCTATACAGTACACAATCATTGGGGCTAGCATGTATCTTTTTATACCCCAATCCCATTGGGCATAATATTTTCTTTCACCTCATAATTAGAATTTGGAATCCCGTTGCCTTCTGGAAGTATCTCTTTTAAAAGCTCAAGTACACTGGAGAAACTTTTATCAGTCCACCCATTTTTTGCTTTTAAGTTAACTAATCTCAAAACTGTTGATAACACTATATATTTACTGCAACCTGGGAATAATGGTTTCTTAGAATCTCCATATGATCGTTCAACATGTGGTGTTTTTTCGATGGTTTCAACACCTAAATCATGAATTAATTATTCAATACGATCCTCTGCCTCATTCCGAATATCGTCATCAACATTGGATGTTGAATTTTCAGTTGTTTCACTATGCTAGATCCAACGTGTATAATTAAAGCTAAAACCATAACAAATGAGATGATCCTTGATTTCTCTGGAGTTTAACTTTCTCATATTTACACACTTTACACATGGACAGAAAATCAAATCACTGTTTTGAAGATGTCTTTTAGCGAATTTAAGAAAATTATCAACTCCTTTTTCATATTCACTAGTGGTTCTTAGTATATGAATCCAATTACGATCCATAAAATACCTAATATCACAATAAATTTGATGAATATATTAAAACATATAAACATTTAAATATCTATCAGATAATTTTTAAACAAAAACACATTTAAGAATTGAAGATTATGTTAATTTAAAGGATGCAGTATGTGTATTGGATGAAATTTTATAGCAGTCAATGTAAAAATATACAATTTATTGATACGATATTTAAGAATGTTTGTTGAAAGAATATTTGACCATGTCCTAACACATTTAAAATAAAATATAAACTAATAATTAAATAAAATCAATAAAAAAATTGAATGATAAATGATTTATCTACAAAATTAAAAAAACTTACAAAATATGAAGTTCAACCCGAATAGAGATCCTCAATCCAAACTGCGTTCGGTATAATGACTTCTAAAAAGAAACACTACAAAATCTATAACAACAATGATAATACAAAACCAAAAAATATTCTAAACAAAAACTAAAATCTAACAAACATTGCAAGTCGTGTAATTTAGCATTACGGAAGAATATATAAACAATGGAAGATAAAACAAGAGATAAAAACCATGAATGGGAAACCGAAAAATGTGAAAACCAAACAAAACCGTCAATAATGGCCTCCCAAGATCAGAAATAGAGCTTCGAAGTTCATCGGGAATTGAAGGAGCCGCATCGAGTTTCGATTTCGATGATCCAACAGAATGAGGGTTTCGCCACCTCGAAAAATTATAAAATATTTTCGACATCGGTTTCTTCAAAAACCGACGCTGAATGTTTTTTTTTAAATTTTCGGCGTCGGTTTTTCTGAAAACGGACATGAAATCATTTTTCCTTCATATTCCGCGTCAGTTTTTAGAAAACCGACGCGGAAAATCATGCCGAATTTTTTTATTATTATTATTAGCATCGGTTTTTCGGAAAACCCACGTGAAAACATTTTCTATTCATTTTTTCCGTCGGTTTTTAGAAAACAGATGCGGAAAATCATTCTGAATATTTTTTTTATTATTGGCGTCGGTTTTACAAAAAACAGACGCTATAAATTTTCGTCACATACTATTGTAGTCAGTTTATGAAAACCCGATGTTATTACGTCGACGTTAAATCCTATATTTCCACTAGTGAGTGGGCAATATATATGCATAAACATTGTTTCTACTTTTATAAAAGATGAGACATAATAATTTAAATAATATTAAACATTTAAATAACCATTATTATATCAATTAGTTCATTAATATTAATTAAATATACTTTTATTACCATCAATTTCAAAATAAAATGATAAACAATTCACATCACTTTGTGGACGCGGTAGTCTGCATGTACTCACAAGCAACGTTATTGTTCTCCAATGGTTGGTAAGTTAAGAAGTTATACATTATGTTACAATAATATAAGTATATTTATGTTATAAATATTATATAAAATTTTTAAATACATCATTATATCCATTTATGAGAGTTGGTGATGGAAAACAAATTACATCTGTTCGCAAGGCTCAAGACCACTCAACACGTAATTGACAGGTTCATTCCTCATTTGATGGAAGATGATATGTAAATGATTTTTTAAATAAACATTATATATTATCATTATATGTTATATACTGTAGTTATTTTTTGAAATTATTATGACATATATGAAGTTTTTAGGGGAAGAAGAAAAATGAAAGAGCTTAGTGGAGACAATTACCTCCACATAGAGAAACCTCCTTTAGATATCTAACTAATGATTATGGGTTTGGAATTTTGGGAGAGAAAGTAGATATATAATGTTTATAATTATTTTTTGTGAGGTTTTTTGTTATTTTATTTTCAATAAAAATGTATTATGATGTGTGGATAAGTGAGGGGAGGAAGTTCCCTTTTATAATTGAGGATGAGTGGAATTTTTTTAAATACCCAAAACTTTGCAAAAAAATAGAAGTCATTGTCCCCCCATGTTCTCAAAAACATATTAATAAATGATTTTATCTATTATATATTCAATAAAACCCTCAAAATAAAACATTATTCCATCATTTTGTTCCTTAAATTAAACGTTTCTTTACTTTTACAATTTTAGTATTCGACATGGTAACTGATCTCTTTTTATTTATATAGGTAATTAGTCCTTTGAGACTCAAATAAAATGATTCTTAATATATATTTTGGAACCAATAATTATAAATAGTAAATAAAATTAATCATATAAAAATTGAATACTTTTGAAATATTAATTTTCATATCGGTGTATGCGATGCAAAAAACCATGTTTTAACCTTAAATTGGGTAATTAAATTTTAATGTCTTTTCTAATAATTATGTAAAAATTCTATGTTGAACTTGTTATAAAAAATTAATTATTCTGATTACAAATATTCAATGAATTTTATGAAATTTAGTTCATATATGTGCTACAATTTAATTATAAAATAATCCATTAATTCTTACTGAAAAATGTTTTTTCAAGAAAAGTGTTTTTCAGGAATAAGATGATCTTATATAAAATATATGAAAAATTATCATCATTAGATGGATTTAAATTCATATATTTAAATATATAATATTTAAATATCATTTAAATATTTATTAATAAGATTTTATTTATATTAATTAAAATAGAGAAACATTTTTCATTTAAATTTTTTTTCCATAAAATACTTTTTTGTGTCTAAAAATAAACTTATAAATAAATTGCATATAAAGATGATTCAAATGTAATTAATAATTTTATTTATTCAAAAAATACTTTTTTTATTTTAAAACACATTAAAATCACAATGGTAGTTTTAAATTACATAATTTATTGAAAATAAATGTATTTTTTACGAAAAGAATTTTTTTCTCTATTTATTAAAAAATCAACCTTTTTTAATAATCTCAAAATATCACACTAAGATAAACTTGATATGATGATTTAAAAAGTGATAAAAGTTTTATAAATTATAATTTCTAAAAGTGGTATAAAATAATTATTATTCCAAAATGTAAAATGAATTGTTTTGAAGAAAATGTATTTTGAAGTATAAAAAGACTTTACAAAAAAATTTGGGTAGTTATTTATTAAGAATTTATCAATAAGTTTTCTTTTATTAGGACCTATATATATATATTAGTTATGTTAATATTATGTATATCAACTAATTCAACATCTTAGTTATAGAGGTTATATTAAAATAATATATTTTGAAGGTTGTTTAAGCTCTATGTTGCATGTCATATACAGTATTAAATATAAAGTACTTTTTTTAAAAATATAAGGTTTTCATACACCAAAATATATCAATGAGATTAAATTAATATAATATACATTAATAAATGAGTTTTTTCACATTCTTCACTACTTCAAGGAATTGCATCCTTACTTTTTGAACATTCTCATAGAAATCAAGGGTTCGGTATTATAAAATTCAATTGTTTTAATCCCGTATAATATAAAGGGCTAATAAAAAATCCCCTTAAAATAAGTAGATGATATTATAAAGGTCATAAAAAATACACCTAACTAGGTTTCCATGTATAATAACATTGCTAGGAAGTGATATTATGAGCATATAATAAAGGCATAAATAATTATAGAGAGTGATAAAGTTCATTGACTACAAGAAAGTGAATGATAAACATAAATTTTAAAACCACAAAAAAAACAATCTGTGTTGAGTTAAAATATCATTGATTCATCTAATATTAAGTTAATATGGTAAAAGTTTTGTTTCAATATCATTTTCAATGATTTGAGGGATTCTTTTACTATTAAAATGGATAACAATAGAAAATATACTTACGTGATATCTTTTGTGTACATTTTCATCCCTTTTTGGCCTTGGATCAATTTATACATAGTCTTATACTCTATATAATGAATTCCCAATTTAAAATTTTTATGCCTGCATCAATAAAATTAACTTTTAAGATCTTTTAATATCTATAAAATAATAATAATCTATTACAATTTTCCTCAAATATTAAATAAAAATGAATTGGTTTCTATAATGTATTAACCTTAATATGGAGAAATAACACATTTTACTTCAAAATTTTCTCTAATGGTTTATCTTTTGTTATTACACAAATAAATAACCCTATATACCACTTAAATCTATATCATCTACATTAAATAATTTTTTCCCACAAAAATGTTATCTCATACCTTTTTACTTATATCCCCAAAAAAATTCATTCCATTCTTCCAAAATAATCATTTACTTTAAACCTATTGGTTATATATACCACAACCACATAAACTATCTCATGAAATATCATTAATTATCTCAAAATCAAAAGTATTTGATCCTATAATTTTTTCTCAAAGTCAATTTAATTTTTAACTATCAAACTATTTAAGTAAAAACATTGTCATAATGACCACTACATAACATAGTAATGTGGTGGGCACAACACCCTTGCCACCATTCATTTATGGGCTTAAGCCCCGCTACCTTTCTAGATGTAATGGTTTGGCACTTTACAAGTGGGTTTTTTATCCAAAAACTATATTAATATATTTCTGAAAACATTTCCAATGTTTAATGAAACATAATTACAGCATCATCAAAGAAAAGATAATCTGTAAATATTTCCAATACTCATAATCTTGTTTCAACAAAATGTAAAAGAAATATTCCTAAAATTATACTTGATATTCTAAACTAATGGGTTGTATTTACATAAAATTCCTAAAAACATCCACAATCATAGTAAACATCTGTCACATAAAACCTCAAAATGGGTATTTATTTCATTAAACTTAAGATCACACTTACACTTATCAACCTAATAAATAGTATGATTTAAAAAAGGACATTAAATTTCATAATCTATTCAATTCATAAATGATTTTTTATAAATAAAATTTGAATTATCCTAAGTATATCCCCTCAAAGTGTCAAACCACGTGCATTGTATGGCCAAATTCCATGCACCAAGTGTCGATTTAGATTGATCTAAATGTTCCATTTCTGATGTTATTACCCCATGGTGTAACTATTTCATAACCACATATACATGTAGCATCTATAAAGATATGTATATCTAAGAAAAATAATATAATATATTCCTCACCAAAACATTAAGATGTTTTTCTATACATATCCTCAAAGTCTACCGTAGGGTTTCGTTCCCTAAAATATGCTTTCGTAAATCTAGTTCCCGTGTTTTCTACTAAACATCCATTGATAACCAATGAAAATCCCATGACCCTAGTAGACTTGATTTTGTGGTGGGTTTACTACATTTTCACTATATACATGGAATCACATCCCAAATGACAAAATATATTAGTTTTCTGGGTAAAATAGATACATACTCTAAATTCAAAATAAAACTAAAAAGATAAGATACAAATAAGTATTTTATTTGACGTCATATTTAATACCTCTATCATGTCCTTGTATATTAATCATAATAATTTTCCTAGAATCTTGAGGAATGGAAACATAATAAAGGAATGCGCTCTAATTCTCAATAAGAGTGTGCATACAGAGGAAGGTATTATGAAAACATAATACATAATCAATTTCTAAAGTTTATTAACAAGAAGACAATTAATTTAATTAATAAATTAATCATGAATAATAATATGGAAGGAACAAATCAGGATCAAATAGTCCATAGAAATAATCTCATTATTTAAAAATTTGTTAATGGATATCATAACCAATAAAATATTCACATGGAAATCATGAAATAAATTCATAAGTATGGAATTTATAATTACACACATCTTATTCTAATTATCGAGGCCTTAATCCAAGAAATATAAAATACATTCAAGGACTTGTTCCAATATATCTAAATAAATGGGTAAGTAATCATCTAAAAAAACAAATATATTTTGTCTAATGGGACCTACAAATGCATCGAGGAGTTATAGTGGGCCACAAACATCATTTACTAACTTCAATTTGTCCTTCATATTAAAGGGGTTAAATCTAATAAATATAATCATTCATATCGAAAAAATAGCATCTTCAATGTTAATACTTTCCAAAATCAATAAAACTATTCATAACCATCTTGATTAATATGGTGAATTGTATCAAAACAGTATATTCCCAATAAAACTGATCATTAATCAACATATAAATAATATGGATGGTATTATGAAACCATATTCTTAGTGGAACATAAGGTAAAATGATATTTTTATTAATTAATATAAATACCATATAAATTCCATTAAAACATTTTTGAGGAAAATATACTTTTTACTTTGAAAATCACTTTTGAAAACAAAAAAGTTTGAGAATATTACAGAAAAACTTTATTTTAAATAGATCATGAAAATTTGTAAAGAAATTTTCAAAACAATTATTTTTCAAGACAACAATAATCTTTTTACATACTGAGTACATTATAAAATAGATTCTTTTTACATTTAATACAAGTCAATAAAAATGTTTTCTGAAAAATGATACATAGATTAATTTTTTTTCCCAAAAATATAACATTGGGTAATTTTTTTATTTAAATTTAATACTGTTAAAATTATTTTTAAAAATTTATTTATAAAATATGGATTTGGATGAAATAGTATTTTTCGACTAAAGAGCGATAGAAAATTGGATTCTCATAAAAATATTTTCTAAATAATTTTAAATACCAAAGAAAATAAAATTGTACTATTACATAAAAATTTCATTTATCAATATAGGTGAAGAAAATTTATTATTTTTAATATATACATTTAAAATAATTCCCCAAATAGGTACTTGAGTAAAAAAAATCCCGAATAATGATTTGATCATAAAATAGAACATTACCACATTGGTGACTCTTTAATCATAAGACCTAGAAAGAATTAATTTAAATGAAAATTTTAATACCTTTAATAATAAGGGATTCAGGAAACAACATATTAAAGGGGAATTATACACATGATACAAAATATCTCTATGGTGAATATTTCATACATCTCACTAAAGTAAAAATAAGATCGGAAACTCTTATCTCGGGTATAATTTACTTTGTACGTGTTCATAACTCTTGTATAATAAATATTAACTTTTATAAATTTATTAAAAAAAATTATAATATATTTAATAAAATATTTTAAATAATTCTAGTATTTTATGAACTGTTTATTAATAATTCCTTTTCAAAATCACTATTTTGGGTGATAATTACTTCTCCTTCCATGTTTTTTTTGGTTTTGTAATTTTTTTCATTTTTCATTGATCATGGATATATAATCAAATAAATATTAGCCATGATATATTTATATATACATAAATCCTATATAATAATTATTATATTATTTATAATATTACATAAATGTTAGATATGGGAAAATTAGTTACACCATTCTTGGAGACGGTAGATCGTACGTACGCATGTACATTGTTTCAATTTTTCCAACGGATGGAATGTAATAAAGGTAAATAATATTTCAAATTTACAGAACCATTATTATATAAAAATTTTATTAATATTAATTTAATATATCTTTATTAGTATAAAAGTCAATAAAATGAATAAAAAATTCACTTCGCTATGTTGTTGTGGTAGTCAACATATACACATGAGTGACATTATTATTTTCCAATGGGTTGAAAGGTAATAATTTATATGTAATATTATAGTTATTTAAGTATATTAATTTCATAAATATCAAATAACTATGTCCAATAATTCATTATATCCATATGTGAGAGTCAGTGTTGGAAGATGAATTACATCGGTTCATGTGGCGACAGTTCGTTGTACACACAATCGACATTTTCAGTTCCCATTTCATGGAAGAAGAGACAAATGTGGGGTATTCCATAAACATAATAACATATCAATATATTTTATATAAAATTTTTATTATATTGTAATATTTGGGACATCAATGAAGGTTGTAAGATAATGATAAAGAATAAAGTGCTCAGTGAAGATAATTGTCCCAGCTTAGAGAAACCACAATTTGAACTCTTCTTAAGGACACTAGGACTAGTATTTTTTGGAAGAATAATAGATTTATAAAATCTGTGATGATTTTGAATATGGATTTTGGATGTTTTTTTATAATAAATGGATTATAATAAGTGAATAATTGAGAGGAGTAAGTTCCATTTTATAATTGAGGAGTCTAATACCCAAAAAATTATTCAGTAATGGGAAGGCACTCTCAGCCCAAGTGCCTACCAAATTAGTAATCAAAGTATTAGAGGTATGATATGGCTTATATTCACCTCCACCACACAAATAAAATATTTTTCTAAATATATTAATCTTTAACATATAATTTTCCATACTTTTACTATTTTTATTTTCCCTATGATAACTACTTTCGTTTTACTTACCTAGGTAATTAATATGTTAAGCCTAGATTAAAATCAAAACTATTAGATATATTTTTAATAAATATTATAAATATTATGTAACACCCCAGGTAAATAATGAATATGGAATTTTCATATTTATCCATATTTGTGAATAAAATATTAATATGACTTTAAAGGGGACGCTATGCTCGATGGCGTACCCAACACGCAACAACGAGTTTCTTGGGAATCTTACGTCGCACTCTAATAATAAAATAATATTAATTCAAATGGTAGTTAACATGTAGCCGTTGTATTGGCGGGAATGGATAGAAATAACTAAAATATGATTATATATGTTTTTTAAATGTTTTTACATTTATCCAATAAAAGCTAAAGGCTTAAAATACGGAAAGAATTCAATTTTAGGCGTATATGCCCTAGTTTTCACTAAAGGTTCACTTATCGCCTTTTAATGGAGACCGGCCATTAAATATAGTTTTTTTCACTCTTAAACATTCTTTTGGACCAAATAAAACTCTTATTAAGAATCAGGACATCAAATTTTACTTTGTGTAATTTTTTGGTATTTTTCCGATAAAGTTCATTTTTTTAATGAATAGTGTAAAATGTTGTATTTTAATTCAAAACCTATTTTTAATATAATTTATTTATATGATTAGATTATATTTTGAATTGGTTTTAAAGTGAAATTAGAAAATATTTTTACCATTAAATCCAATAGTGGTCGTTGGAATTAATTTCACTTTGAAATCAGACTTAAAGTAGTGTCAATCTTTTGATACTTATTGTTTTATAAAAACACGCTATTTGCTCTGACAGCGGGAATTAATTATTAAATTAATTAATGTGACTAATATGTTCTGAATTTTTTAAAACGGACTTCATTTTTGAATTCAGAATATCAAATATAGCTTAGGGTGAATTTTTGGGATTTTTCTGAAAAACATCAATTTTTGTTGAATAGTGAAACCACTAAGTGGTACTTATAAAAACTGAGTTTCTGTTTAAATGAAATTTTTCCATCATTGTGTTTTGTTTTTCAAAAATCCGACATACATGGTTGTCATTAAGAAGTAAAATGTGGTTCAATGAGATTATAATAATTTTTTGGTGAATAGTAACTTATTAAGTTCTTAATCGCGATTAGAGGTAATTAGAGTAATTTAAGGTAAAAATGATATTATAAGAATGTGAAAACACCATGACACTTGTCCTACACCTATTGGGTAAGTCATGGCCGACCATGAAAAGCCATGGGCCAACTTGGGGACCCCATGGAGACACATTGGTTGGGAAATGACATAAATAACTTTTTATTTAATGTTAAAATTAAATTGACACAAACATGAGTTGTTTTACTAAAACAATTTTTAAGTAGGGTTACACAGGTCCAAATTTTGATTATAAATAGTCATTGGAAAGATACAAATATTTCCTACATCATAGTATTTTGTTTATAATTTTTAGACATTAAATAAATTAAATTATTTATGACATAATAATAATGCAGCGATGACATCATTATTTGACGATTTAAATAAAATGGAAAGATAATGTAACATCTATGAACTACACATGTCCAAAACCAATTGGATGAGTGGATTTCGAAGCCTTATCACCTTATCCACGAATTATATCAATGTGGGACCTTTTAAAACCGAAACACATTTTCAAATAAATTAATATTTCTTACTTTCCAAAAGTGCCCCTCCTCTCCTCTTATAAAAGGCCCCCACCTCTACCTCATTTCACACACTCCTCAAGCATTTGGCTCAGCCAAACCCTGCCCATTTACTCTCTCCACATCCCTCTCCTCATCCTAGAGGATTCCCTTTGGGCATAATCCTTTCAAAGGAATCCCTTAGGCTCAAAACAAAAGGAGTTACACTTTTAAAGGTAATTCATTCTCTCATGTTCATTTGTTTTTATTTTGCTTCTCCAACCCCCTAAACTCTTTTTATTTACTTATTTTGTAACAAAACCAGTATCTTAAATATACAAGGATGTTGTTATAATATTTATTTGAGCTACAGTCTCACACAACTACATCAAATGGTTAAAGAACATACGGTTTCCGTGGATGGCGAAATTCTGCCTCCCGAAACGATGATTGTTCAATACTCATTTAACACCTTCTAAAGTGGCCATTATGATGTCACTATTTTTATATATGTTATATAGTATGTTTAGTTTTTCCTTAAGCTTCTGTTTTTTTTCATTTTGGTCATACCTTTATGGTTCCCATTATGGGTAAACACGATATCTTCATTTTAGGAAGTGCGGACTACCGCCCCCTAAAAGTGATTTGATTCGTTAATACCATATGTGGGATGTGTAAAGGATAACGTTAATGATGTTATATATGTTATTATACTGGAATTATAATATAATCTTATATCATTATGATTCCATTCCAGAAAATATGAAATAGAAATGCAAGTAGCGTTCATGCGTACGTACGGCTTACCGTCTCCAGGAACGGTGCATTTCATTTCTTACCTATAAATGTGATGTAATATTATAAATGAATGTATGTACTGGATATATATGACATATATGATATCTACATCATGAATACCATTCTGGATATAATGAACCTTTGACGAAATTAACAACATGTAAGTGTAAGAAGTCTATTTTTGACTTAAGAACCAAATACCGACAAAATGAACATTATTAACTTAACTGATTACATGATGTTCATAACGTGGTATAAAAGTAATAATGAACTTGAAAAAGGTTCTTAAGGAATTAGAAATTAACTCAAGTTTATTATTCAGGAGATTAAAGAACGATCGAGTCAAGTCGGACCCGAGGTAAGGGATCCTACACCTCTCTTTCTTTTTAAGTACACTCTTTTATGTCATTCCTTTTAAAGCTCATCTTTCTTGTTATTGGGATGATCTTTTATATTAAATTTACTGTAATTTTTATGTTCATGTGATGAGAGACCCTATTCTCTCTCATCAATCCATTTTGGACGTTTTAAGTGGCGCCGTTAGGCTGCTGAGAATTCGTAAGGGATTTTTCATCTCACTTTTATTCCCGTGAGATTTATGGTACATTTGCCACAATTTCCTTTGAGTGGTGTATGTACTGACCATTATTTTACTCATTGATTAATATTCTTTCATTTATGAGTATTTACATCAATGATGTATTGTCGTTCTTTCACGGGTCGTATGTTTCGAAAGATACCCATGTCGGTAAGGGAACCTTTCACCCTCCTCTTTTTAAAAGACTTCTTTTGTTGGGTCTTTTAATGTACATATTGTTATGTTGGCATATGTTCTCATATATCCTTATTGATGTAAATTTTATTTCCAAGTGATGAGTTAGTTTTTTTTATCTCTCATCAACTCATTTTGATGTGACACTGTTAGGCTGTCCAGGGAACTTTTTAACCCAATTTCGATTTCTTTGGGTTCAACATGTAGTCATTGAATATGTCATGAATTGAATATGTGTGAATGACCTTTTATATTTTTACACTTAATATCCACTTATATTGGGTGTATTTATATTTTTCACACATATTTTGAGATTGATTTGTCCTTAATTTAAGTATACCTTCTTTATAAGGGATTTCATCACATTTGACATTTCTATTGAGGGTTCATTGTTGTTATGCACCAATTCACTCTTATATGGTGTATATACTGTCCTTTGGAGTATTATATCATGAATCCTTTTATTCTCATGATATTATAAAGTTCTGACTAATTGTTATTCCTCGATTATTGTATTCAAGTGTCTCTAATTTTGGTAAAACCCCTTTAACCAAAATATCGTTTTAAATGTTTTAATTATTTGTTCTTATTAATATCCATGTTTTCAAAATGGTTTTAAGGATTTATTTATATGGATATTAATGGTTTAAAATGTTAAAAGCTTCAAGGTGGTATGGGACACTTTGATTCAAAAATCTCTTTATTAAATGTTTTAAATGGTTTTGGAAATGGTTTCTTTTTGAATGGATTCATTATTTCAATATCCTAAAATGTTATATTGTGATTGAAATGTGGAAATGTTATGTTTCCTTTATCCATGTTTATGTGATACGATTATGTTATGGTTCTTGGGAATTGTTATGAAGAACGGGTGGTTCCGTGATAAACTAAGGGCGGGTGAGCCCGATATAGCTCTCCAATGCATTGGGTAACGCGAAGGAGTGAAACGTTAAGGTTTCTCCGAAGAGATTTAGGGAATATACTGTGATGGGTATTCCAAACGTAACCAAGAGGGTTACTCCCTACCTAAGAATGTTATGAATGCCTCAAGTTACCTTTATGTCTTATTTTTTCTATTATTTATTCATGGTTTGATGAGGTATGTTAAAGTGCCTATGTTTTATGGGTAAAGTATGATTTCATTATTATGTATATATGAACTCATGTTTCCTTTCCATATTTTTATAACCCTTACTGAGCTTTTTATGCTCATACCATGTTTTTGAAATGTTTTTCACAGGTCAAGGGAAAGGTACATGATGTGATGATAATGTCAAGGATGTGTCAAGAAAGAATCCATGTTATATTTTAAATATATTTCCGTTGATGGGAAGAATGAATACTGTCTTTTATGTAACCACTTCGTTTAAATGTGGAAAGTAATGAAAGTTTCATGATCTAATTCTCTAAAACTCTAAACCTGAAAAGATACTCAATGTGTAATCTTGTAATAACTCAAGATTAAGTAAGGTTTAAGGCTGGGGCCTTATAGTTGGTATCAGAGGTCGGTTTAGATAACTTTAGAGGTTAGGGTATTCTTTAAGCATAAGTGACATTACCATAATGGTTAGGATTTCAGAAAGAGTCTTAGTTTTAGATAAAGTTAATGAGTAAGTATATCTTAGTATTTATCTTACTCATTAGTACATGATGGTTTTGTTGATATACTCACACTGACATTTCTGTTTTTAGTGAATGGCTGGATCTCGCAGGCACCAAAGTGACAATTGGATTGAAGGAAACTGTGGTGGATCTATGATTAAGATACTAGGTAAAATGGAGGATTCAATGAGGAAACTCATGGTTGTTCTAAAACAACTATCAAGGAGTCGTGATCAACCACTTCAACCTTGGTGAGTTCTCTAGTGCATCATGTACGAGATGGCCAACTCGATGTGGAAATTCGGGTAATAATTATTAAGGTAACCATTAGGGTTTATATGATCCTTACTTTTGAGGTAATTATGGGTTATTATATGTTCTGATGGAAAATGAAAGGCATGAGATAAACTTAAGGTTAAAATATGTTATGATCATCTTTGAAGATTTTATCTCATTTTGGGGAATGTTTTAAGAATTATATAGTTTTGAAAAAAGGACAACACGCAGACCGTGTGACAACCCGTCGCGTCGGACAAAGCTGCGGGAATCGAACCCACAACCAAAGTGCGACTGATATTTATCGCCTACCACTGGACTACGTCAAGTCCCTGGTTAGTTTGACTGATTCTTTTTAGTTATATGATTTTATGAATTAAGAGTAAGTTGATTTTGGAGGATATGTGATTAGGATAATTACTTTTCAATGTGAGGCTTTAGGAGCGATTAATGTTGTTTGGAGATGAATGTTACGATTTAACTTGGAAGACTATGTGACTAAATCCATCAAATATTTGGGTTTCAATCTTATATTGATTTAATTTGAAGAGTTTTATGGACAAATTGTTTATCGGATGGTCCTCGTTGAACTTTGGGTTTTTTTGGACAAATTTTGGAGATTAAGAATAGATTTTCTTTTTTATAAGGGGTTATCCTTTTCTGGATTATCTGATCTTGTACTAACCTTTTTGGTTTTGGTTTTGGTTAAAGACTAAATACATGGGATGTATATAGTTCTCTTTTGGGGATTAGGTGATTCTCTAGAAGTTGATTATAGTACTCTTGATGCGAACAAGTCTCCCTAAATACTCGTCTTTTGGAAAAAAATATGAGTTTGACTAAGGAATCTAGTAAAAGTTGAAAGTCAACATGATAAGTGATTATGCTTCCTTATGAATAAATTCCTCAATAAAAAGTAACTTAAAACAAAAATGTTGTCTATTAACTTTTCCTACTGGGGAATCGAATACCGTTTAACCCATCACAAGTTTGTGATTTTCTCATGGTTAACTTTCTCCTAAATATGTTTTCTATCACTCTCCATGAGAACATGAACCTATGTTTTCTCCTCCATGTCCATATTTTCATACTTGGAATCCTAGTATGGGTTAACTCGGGTGACCTTTTTACTTATCTTTCTTTATTTTTTTTACCGACTTTTGTTCCGATGTGGGACTTTCAAGGATGTTTCCAAGCGCAATTTTAAAATTGCGAGGACGCAATTTCCAAAAGGGGGAAGGCTGTAACACCCCAGGTAAATAATGAATATGGAATTTTCATATTTATCCATATTTGTGAATAAAATATTAATATGACTTTAAAGGGGATGCTATGCTCGATGGCGTACCCAACACGCAACAATGAGTTTCTTGGAAATCTTACGTTGCACTCTAATAATAAAATAATATTAATTCAAATGGTAGTTAACATGTAGTCGTTGTATTGGCGGGAATGGATAGAAATAACTAAAATATGATTATATATGTTTTTTAAATGTTTTTACATTTATCCAGTAAAAGCTAAAGGCTTAAAATACGGAAAAAATTCAATTTTAGGCGTATATGCCCTAGTTTTCACTAAAGGTTCACTTATCGCCTTTTAATGGAGAACTGTCATTAAATATAGTTTTTTTCACTCTTAAACATTCTTTTGGACCAAATAAAACTCTTATTAAGAATCGGGACATCAAATTTTACTTTGTGTAAATTTTTGGTATTTTTCCGATAAAGTTCATTTATTTAATGAATAGTGTAAAATGTTGTATTTTAATTCAAAACCTATTTTTAATCTAATTTATTTATATGATTAGATTATATTTTGAATTGGTTTTAAAGTGAAATTAGAAAACATTTTTACCATTAAATCCAATAGTGGTCGTTGGAATTAATTTCACTTTGAAATCAGACTTAAACTAGTGTCAATCTTTTGATACTTATTGTTTTATAAAAACACGCTATTTGCTCTGACAGCGGGAATTAATTATTAAATTAATTAATATGACTAATATGTTCTGAATTTTGTAAAACGGACTTCATTTTTGAATTCAGAATATCAAATATAGCTTAGGGTGAATTTTTGGGATTTTTCTGAAAAACTTCAATTTTTGATGAATAGTGAAACCACTAAGTGGTACTTATAAAAACTGATTTTCCGTTTAAATGAAATTTTGCCATCATTGTGTTTTGTTTTTCAAAAATCCGACATACATGGTTGTCATTAAGAAGTAAAATGTGGTTCAATGAGATTTTATTAATTTTTTGGTGAATAGTAACTTATTAGGTTCTTAATCGCGATTAGAGGTAATTAGTGTAATTTAAGGTAAAAATGATATTATAAAAATGTGAAAACACCATGACACTTGTCCTACACCTATTGGGTAAGTCATTGCCGACCAATACAAGCCATGGGACAACTTTGGGACCCCATGGAGACACTTTGGTTGGGAAATGACATAAATAACTTTTTATTTAATGTTAAAATTAAATTGACACAAACACGAGTTGTTTTACTAAAACAATTTTTAAGTAGGGTTACACAGGTCCATATTTTAATTATAAATATTCATTGGAAAGATAAAAAGATTTTCTACATCATATTATTTTGTTTATAATTTTTAGACATTAAATAAATTAAATTATTTATGACATAATAATAATGCAGCGATGACATCATTATTTGACGATTTAAATAAAATGGAAAGATAATGTAACATCTATGAACTACACATGTCCAAAACCAATTGGATGAGTGGATTTCGAAGCCTTATCACCTTATCCACGAATTATATCAATGTGGGACCTTTTAAAACCGAAACACATTTTCAAATAAATTAATATTTCTTACTTTCCAAAAGTGCCCCTCCTCTCCTCTTATAAAAGGCCCCCACCTCTACCTCATTTCACACACTCCTCAAGCATTTGGCTCAGCCAAACCCTGCCCATTTACTCTCTCCACATCCCTATCCTCATCCTAGAGGATTCCCTTTGGGCATAATCCTTTCAAAGGAATCCCTTAGGCTCAAAACAAAAGGAGTTACACTTTTAAAGGTAATTCATTCTCTCATGTTCATTTGTTTTTATTTTGCTTCTCCAACCCCCTAAACTCTTTTTATTTACTTATTTTGTAACAAAACCAGTATCTTAAATATACAAGGATGTTGTTATAATATTTATTTGAGCTACAGTCTCACACAACTACATCAAATGGTTAAAGAACATACGGTTTCCGTGGATGGCGAAATTCTGCCTCCCGAAACGATGATTGTTCAATACTCATTTAACACCTTCAAAAGTGGCCATTATGATGTCACTATTTTTATATATGTTATATAGTATGTTTAGTTTTTCCTTAATCTTCTGTTTTTTTTTCATTTTGGTCATACCTTTATGGTTCCCATTATGGGTAAACACGATATCTTCATTTTAGGAAGTGCGGACTACCGCCCCCTAAAAGTGATTTGATTCGTTAATACCATATGTGGGATGTGTAAAGGATAAAGTTAATGATGTTATATATGTTATTATACTGGAATTATAATATAATCTTATATCATTATGATTCCATTCAAGAAAATATGAAATAGAAATGCAAGTAGCGTTCATGCGTACGTACGGCTTACCGTCTCCATGAACGGTGCATTTCATTTCTTACCTATAAATGTGATGTAATATTATAAATGCATGTATGTACTGGATATATATGACATATATGATATCTACATCATGAATACCATTCTGGATATAATGAACCTTTGACCAAATTAACAACATGTAAGTGTAAGAAGTCTATTTTTTACTTAAGAACCAAATACCGACAAAATGAACATTATTAACTTAACTGATTACATGATGTTCATAACATGGTATAAAAGTAATAATGAACTTGAAAAAGGTTCTTAAGGAATTAGAAATTAACTCAAGTTTATTATTCAGTAGATTAAAGAACGATCGAGTCAAGTCGGACCCGAGGTAAGGGATCCTACACCTCTCTTTCTTTTTAAGTACACTGTTTTATGTCATTCCTTTTAAAGCTCATCTTTCTTGTTATTGGGATGATCTTTTATATTACATTTACTTTAATTTTTATGTTCATGTGATGAGAGACCCTATTCTCTCTCATCAATCCATTTTGGAAGTTTTAAGTGGCGCCGTTAGGCTGCTGAGAATTCGTAATGGATTTTTCATCTCACTTTTATTCCGGTGAGATTTATGATACATTTGCCACAATTTCCTTTGAGTGGTGTATGTACTTACCATTATTTTACTCATTGTTTAATATTCTTTCATTTATGAGTATTTACATCAATGATGTATTGTCCTTCTTTCACGGGTCGTATGTTTCGAAAGATACCCATGTCGGTAAGGGAACCTTTCACCCTCCTCTTTTTAAAAGACTTCTTTTGTTGGGTCTTTTAATGTACATATTGTTATGTTGGCATATGTTATCATATATCCTTATTGATGTAAATTTTATGTCCAAGTGATGAGATAGTTTTTTTTTATCTCTCATCAACTCATTTTGATGTGACACCGTTAGGCTATCAAGGGAACTTTTTAACCCAATTTCGATTTCTTTGGGTTCAACATGTAGTCATTGAATATGTCATCCATTGAATATGTGTGAATGACCTTTTATTTTTTTACACTTAATATCCACTTATATTGGGTGTATTTATATTTTTCACACATATTTTGAGATTGATTTGTCCTTAATTTAAGGATACCTTCTTTATAAGGGATTTCATCACATTTGACATTTCTATTGATGGTTCATTGTTGTTATGCACCAATTCACTCTTATATGGTGTATATACTGTCCTTTGGAGTATTATATCATGAATCCCTTTATTCTCATGATATTATAAAGTTCTAACTAAATGTTATTCCTCGATTATTGTATTCAAGTGTCTCTAATTTTGGTAAAACCCCTTTAACCAAAATATCGTTTTAAATGTTTTAATTATTTGTTCTTATTAATATCCATGTTTTCAAAATGGTTTTAAGGATTTATTTATATGGATATTAATGGTTTAAAATGTTAAAAGCATCAAGGTGGTATGGGACACTTTGATTCAAAAATATCTTTATTAAATGTTTTAAATGGTTTTGGAAATGGTTTCTTTTTGAATGGATTCATTATTTCAATATCCTAAAATGTTATATTGTGATTGAAATGTGGAAATGTTATGTTTCCTTTATTCATGTTTATGTGATACGATTATGTTATGGTTCTTGGGCATTGTTATGAAGAACGGGTGGTTCCGTGATAAACTAAGGGAGGGTGAGCCCGATATAGCTCTCCAATGCATTGGGTAACGCGAAGGAGTGAAACGTTAAGGTTTCTCCGAAGATATTTAGGGAATATACTGTGATGGGTATTCCAAACGTAACCAAGAGGGTTACTCCCTACATAAGAATGTTATGAATGCCTCAAGTTACCTTTATGTCTTATGTTTTCTATGATTTATTCATGGTTTGATGAGGTATGTTAAAGTGCCTATGTTTTATGGGTAAAGTATGATTTCATTATTATGTATATATGAACTCATGTTTCCTTTCCATATTTTTATAACCCTTACTGAGCTTTTTATGCTCATCCCAAGTTTTTGAAATGTTTTTCACAGGTCAAGGGAAAGGTACATGATGTGATGATAGTGTCAAGGATGTGTCAAGAAAGAATCCATGTTATATTTTAAATATGTTTTCGTTGATGGGAAGAATGAATACTGTCTTTTATGTAACCACTTTGTTTAAATGTGGAATGTAATGAAATTTTCATGATCTAATTATCTAAAACTCTAAACCTGAAAAGATCCTCAATGTGTAATCTTGTAATAACTCAAGATTAAGTAAGGTTTAAGGCCGGGGCCTTATATATTAAATAAAATTTATCAAAAAAAAATTCTATATATGTGAAATATTAATTTTAATACTGGCTCATGTGATGTGAAAAACTTCATTTTAACCTTAATAGGGGCAATAAATTTTTAATGTCTTTACTATTCATTACCTCCAAAATTGAACTTGAAATTTTTATATCATATTAATTCTTAAAATTAAAAATATGGAATATAAATTTTAAAAATATATTCACATAAGTTGTATAATTTTATTTTAAAATAAAAGAACAATTCACATTGAAAAGCATTTATTCAAGATATGTGTTTTTAAAGCATAAGATTATATTATATTTAATATTTAACTAGTAATCATTATTATATGTTTTTTAATTAATATATGTAGATATATAATCCATACATTTAATATTAATTATTATTTTTTAGTGGTTATTTTAATTAATTAAAATTAAGGAACATTATTCAGTTGAAAATAGTATTTAGAAAAATTAGTTTTAAGCCTTAAAATAAACTTATACAAAAATTTGGTATAAATGAGATTCAAATGTATTTAACTATTTAGAATATAAATTAAAATTAATTTTATAGTTTAAAAGAAAATTAAAATAAAAATTTGAATTTTAAATTACCTAATTTATTCAAAAGTAATGAAAATTTTACAATAAACAACATTTTAACATTTAATTGAAAAATCAACCCTTTTAAAAAATCTCAAAATTTTACCCTAAGATAACATTGATGTGATGATTTAAAAAATGATATTATTTTCACAAAATAAAATTTATAAATGTTGTATAAATTAATTATATCTCCCAAATGAAAAATAAAACCATTTTTGAAGAAAATGTATTTTGAAGAATAAAATGACTTTACTAAAAAATGAGTGGATTATTTAATAAAAATTTAATTAATAATTTTTTATTTATTAGAAATTTTATATATATATATTTCCCAATTTTTTTACTCCTATTCATATCCACCAATTCAATTACAATGTTAAAATAGTCATTTTTAAATAATATATTTTGTTGGTTATTTATGCTCGGTGTTTCATGTCAAATATGCTATCGAATATAATTTCATTCTCTTAAAATGAAAATTTTTTGTGTACCAAAAGTTATCAATGAGATTAAAGTTATTTAATATAATTTAAAATGTCATGGTGTTACTTTCTCACCACATTTAATAAATTAAATCCTTCTAGTTTGAACATGCACTCAAGAGTCATATATTTGGTACTTAAAAATTAATTTGTTGAAAACCCACATCATAAAAAGGGTTAATAAAACTTCCTATTAAAATAGGTAAGGGGTAATTCAAATGTATTCTAGAATAACACATAAATAGGTTTCAATGTAAGATACAATTGGTGTGAAGTGAATGTATCAACACGGAATAAAAGTGTATATAATTATATAGAGGGATAAGTGTCATTGATCATAAGATAATGAATGATAAATTTAAATTAAATAATTATAAAAACATATTTTTGTGATGTGTAGTAAGTTGATTAATCAGATATGAAGTTAAAAGAGTACCATTTCTGTTTCAAAGTATTTTTAATAATTTTTATATATTATTTTACTATCAAAATAGATGATGATATAAACTATACTTATATGATTTATTTTTTCTAATATTTCAGCCCTTTTTCTGCTTTCATCAATTTCAACTTCATTTAATACTCTAGGAAATTAATATCCTATATTATTATTTTTATGCCAGAATTACTAAAATTATCTTTTAATGGATTATGATATTCGTAGAAGAATAATAACTTATTCCAATTTAAAATAATTTTTAACAAAACTAAAATGATTACCATAATGTATAATCCTTAATATGGATAAATAATATATTTTACATCAAAAATTACAAAAAATGATCATTATAAATTATTCAAAAAATTAACCCTACATCCCAATTAACCTAAATTTTATCAACATTAAAGAATGTTTTCATACCAAAGTTGATCTCAAACCTTTTAACATACATCCACAAAATATATAATCACATTCTTCCAAAATAATTTTTTATGTCCAAAATAATTGTTATATATACCACTACCTAATAAAACATCTCCTAGTGTATCATTATTTAACTCAAAATAAAAATTATTTGATCATATAATATGTTCCACAATATCAACTTAATATTTAACTATAAAACTATTTAATTAAAAATAATGTCATACTAACTAGTACATCACATAAGATAGTGGTAGGTGCAACAACTTTTCACCCATCATTTGTAGTTTCTAGCCCTGTGGTGTTTCCACCTGGCATGTGGGTTGTCACCAACCATTTGGTTTTCCTTTATCTAAAACTATATAAATATAATTCCTATAACATTAAAAAATTATAAAGACCCATAATTAATACAACATCGAAGATAACATAAACCATAAATGTGACCAATTCAATTAATCTTGTGTCAATAATATGCAAATTCATTATTAATTAAATAAATCTTATAATTCTAAACTAATGTTTTGTATTTACACAAAATTTATATAAAAATATCATTAATCAACCTAAACTCCCATCATATAAATCATAAAATAGTTATTTATTACATTAAACTTATAATAAAACTTACACTTATCGACCTAGTAAACTTTATGTTTGAAAAAGTTCATCTATTTTGTTATCTATACAAGTAATTCATTATTTTTTATAAAAAAAATTGGAATTATCGTAACCATATACATTAGGATTGCAAAATTAGGTGAATAGTAAGTCTATTGTCGTGCACCAACTGAAGATTGATTCAAAGACCAAAGTCCGATTTTAGGGGTTCTTACCTCAAGGTAAATTATTCCAGAACCATGTTCCCATATAGTATATATATGGGGATTTATTTCTAGGAAAAACCACCCAATATATTACATGATGATACTTTTTTATGTTATTATATACTTATCATCAAATTTTATCATGTGTTTATCTTCCCACAAATATGTTTTCATAAATCTAGTTCCAATTTGTTCTTCTGGATTTCTTCTGATACCAACTGAAAAAACCTTTACCCTTGTATTCAACAGATAGTGGTTAATTTATTATAAAGGGTCTAGATAGATTGAATCACATCCTATATGATAAAATATTTTAGTAGTATTGGTAAACTCGATATATTCTTTAAATTTACATTTGAGCTAAAAAAATATATAATAAAATATTTTCTTTGAGAAAATTTGTATGCCCTCTAAATTTTACCTACATATCAATCATAAATATTTTCTTGGAATAATGGGGAAATAAAACATAAAAAATTGATGAGTTATAATGCTCTGTAATATTATGACTACAATTTAATCTATTATTAATACATAATACATAATAAATATGGAAAGGTAACTAAATGAAACACATTCCATTCAATCACTAACTTTAAAATGAAGAATAATATTGTAGGGATAAATGATGATAAAAAAATTCCATATAAATAATTTCAAGAGCTAGAAACTCATCCATGGATATCATAACAAATATAATAATCACATGGAAATCAAAAAAAAAATTGTAATGGGTGAATTCATAATGTTGGAAATCATATTTATACCATTGAGGCCCGGTTCCATGAAAATATTCTAGAGCAAAAACTATAAAAATTCTATTCAAAACATGCATGAAGAAAATATCCTTCTTTACTTAGAAAATAACTTTCAAAAAATAAGAAAATATACAATATTAGGGAAAATTTTTATTTGAAAGGAACGTTGTAAAATTGAAAACTATGAATCAAAAAAATGAATGTTCATGATGATGAGAAATTATATACATGCTATGTAAGTTAAAAAAAATATTTTTTTCACATTTTTAGTAAAATTCAAAAATTAACTAGTTTAGAAACTGATATGAATATTCCTTTTAATATTTTGTTGAGAAAATACAAACATGGGTAAAATTTTCTTTTACAAATCTGTTTATGAGTTTCAAAAAAAATTAAACCATTTTTAGAAAATGAACATTTTCATGAAAAAATGATTTTCTTCTGAAGAGAGAAATAAAGTCATATATTCATAAAAACAAATTGTCGATAATTTTAAGTACAAATGATTCTTAAATGGTAAAATTAATTTATAAGTTAATTATTATCTAGATTAGAATAAAATAGATTTAATTTATCAAATATATGTCAAATAATTCCCCCAAAGGATAATTAAACATAAATAATCTTAAATAATAACTATATTGTAAAATAAACCCTTACCCCTTTGGTAAATTTTTAACCGTAAGGCCCATGAAAGAATAATGTTAAATAAACATTTAAATTACAAGAAGAAAAATTTATTCTTGATAAAATATATCAAAGGATTATTATATACACCACACAAAAGTATTAAACGGTGATTATAGAATATGTCTCATTAAAGTAAAAGTGAGATGAGAAACCCCTACCTCAAGTATGATTTCCTTAAAACATATCCATAAGTACTATATAATAAATATAGAATTATTATAAATCTATTAGAGAACCAAAATAATAAATTTCATACCTTATTTTATATACTTATTGTATTTTTTGCCTAATTTATTTTCAATTCTTTGTTAAAATAACTATTTCATGTGATATCTGCATCATTTTTCATGTATGTTTTGGAACAAGTATTTTTTTCATTATATTTAATTATTTGTAATATAATAAATATAATTTTTAAAATTATATAAATATCATATATAATCATTATATAAGTATATATTAAATCCCATAAAAGTTTTATATGGGAAAATGTGTTACACTGTTTATAGAGACAATTTGTCTAATGTACACATGAACGTTTTTTGTATTTTTATGATAGATTGATTGTAAGAAAGGTAATTAATATTTAAACATTAAATAACCATTATTATATAAAATATTTTATAAAAAATCATTAAATATATCTTTGTTACCTTCCATGTCAATATAAAATGAAAACAAATTCACATCGCTAGGTGGAGGAGGTAGTCCACATATATGCATGAGCGATGTGATTGTTTTCCAATAGGTTGGAAGGGAATAAAATATATGTGGTATTATAATTAAATTAATACATTAATTCCATAAATACAAAACTAAATTTTTAAATACATCATTATATCCATTTTTTGAGAAGTGGTGTTGGAAATCAATTTACATCAGTTCGTGATGTAGTAGTCTTTCGTACACATGATCGATTGTTTTTACCCATTAAATGGAAGAGGATAAGGAAATTGGTAATTAAATAAAAATAATAACATATGAGTTTATGTTAAATTTTTTTCATATTATTTTATAATTTTCAGGAATTTAATGAAGGTGGTAAGAGAAAAGAGAAATAAAAGAAATGGCATATGAAAGACAATTACATTCTCTTAGAGAAGCCTCTTTTTAATATCTTATTAAGGGCCATATGTTTGATATTTTTTGAAGATAAGTAGGTATATAATTTTTATAATTATATTTTGGATGTATTTTTTAGGTTCTAGTTGGGTAAAATTAATTTTTAGTTGTGAATATTTGAGGGGAGGAATTTCCCTTTTATAATCAAGGAGTGGATTTTTTGTAAATACTCAAAACAATTCAATTATGGAAATTAAATCTCACGAAAAGTGACTAGACATTTATAATTAAATTATTTGAGGGATTATATAGTCATTAAACTTCTCCAAAACAATGAAATCACATGTTATGAACATGTTGTTCCTTAATTTCAATGTATTCATACTTTTACAATTTTAGTATTTCATAATAGTAACTAGTCTCTTTTTATATACCTTGGTAATTAATAATTTAATAGTAGAACAAAATTAAACAAAATAGATAATTTGGAGCCACTAATTATAAATATTAAATCCAATTTATCAAATAAAAATTCTATATATGTGAAATATTAATTTTAATACAGGCACATGAGATGCGCAAAACCTCACTTTGACCTTAATCAGGGAAATTAATTTTTAATGTCTTTACTAATAATTATATAAAAATAGTATGTTAAAATTATTTTATAATATTAAATATAATAACTAAAAAAATTTAATCCATTTTATTAAATTCAATTCACTTAACTTGTGTAATATAATTTTAAAATAATCTTGCTATTCGTGTCGAAAAACAGGTTTTCAATAAATGTATTTTTCGAGCATAAGATGATGTAATATTTACTAATTGAATTGAAAAAAATAATTATATGGATTTAAATTAATATAGTTAGATATATTATCTATAAATATCATTTAAAAATTCTATATTAGTGGTTATTTTAATTAAATAAAATTGATGAACATTATGCATTTAAAAACGTTTTCAGGAATATGTGTTTTAAATCCTAAATATAAAAATATATAAAAATTGGGTATAATGATGAATAAAATGTAATTAATTATATTAAATATAATTAAATAATAATTTATTTAATTATAAATCAAATCCAATTAATAATGGAACTATTAAAATAGTTAATTTTTTGAAAGGAAGTGAAAATTATACAAAAGTCGTATTTTTCACTCTTAAATGAAAAATCAAATTTTTATAAACATTTAGAAAAATTTACCTAATAAAATTTAAATATTCTCATTAAAAAAATAATATTTCAAAAAAAATTAAATTAATTATAATTACAAAATCAAAAATAAACCCGTTTTTAAGGAAATTTATTTTAAAGCATAAAATGATTTTTATAAAAATCCAGTGATTATTTATTATGAATTCAGTTAATTTATATTTATTAGGTCCTCTCTCTCTCTATATATATATTTCATAATATTGTTGATCCTATTTATAACCTACAATTCAATGTCATGTTAATAAGGGTCATATTTAACTAAATATTTTGTGGGTCGTCTAATCATGACATTGTGTGTCATATATATAAATAGACACAATTTTATTCTTCTAAAAACTAAGGGATACATGTAATAAATTATATCAATGAGTTTAAATTTATTTAATATAATTTTAATTCTTTGGGTGTTACACCCCAGGACTATGGGGAATACCTAATCCTAACTAGATTAACTCACTTGGAAGGGTATCACATGTCTTGGATGTCGAAAACTAGATAACTAATTTAACCAATGGAATAATGATATTAGATCACAGCTCAAACCACATAGTTGATACCTGACTATATTCATAACTTTCATTTAGAGGGGATCACTCATCCAGTTCTTAGGATATAATACCTCACTGTACCTACTTAGGGATGGACTAAGGGAAGACACCCATACTAATCTGACTTGATGGAACTCACCCAATCTCATATCAAAACTATTCTAAAAAGAAAAAGGGATTAAACCTACCATAGAAGAGTTACATGGATTGTAACATGGGATAAACAATACGCCTCACTGATTTTGGCACTACCCAAGTCTTTTCGTCGAACATGGAATGTCTTCTTTATATTATGTGAAGTATAGAAATGTCAAATTGAATATAGAGGTCATCCCTGTACTTAGCAGGTGCAGTCTTCTCCAGAATATCTACCTACCAATGAACATGGGGTGTAATTTACTACACACAAGAGGTGTTTGGGCTGAGCCATTAGTTAGTGTGTCCCATATTTCCAAGCTCATTAACATTAAAAATTACGTGGGGTGTTCCCTATCATATATGGTGTGTGGGGCCACATTGTCATGAACCAGCCCAGATACCCTCGTAACCTATTAACTGATCCAACAATGTCATTAACCTAATGATGTTTTTGATCCCCACAGTTTGGTGATTAGCATCTAGCATCATAAAAAATTAATGTGGGAAAAAATTTTCCACCATCATTAAGAAAGCTAGATAACTAGGCAATACACAAATGAGAAAAACTCCATAGGTAGATGTGTTACAAAATTAAAATAGGGATAAAACCCCTAAAGTAATATAGAAAAGTGCCATAAAATAGGATAGATAACCAAAGTACCAATGGACACAACTCTTTCAATCAATGGATCAATTTATATAATCACTTCCAAGTAGTTCTTTTACCCTAATCTAACATGGAATGAGATGATCTAAAAAAACTAGAAGGCATGGGTAGGGTGTGATCTATAATCCTTATAGGGTCTCACCAAGGATTCAATAAAATGTGAAAACTTTTAATCAACCAAATAAAGAGACATCATTTTAAAATAAATATATTTGGAATTTCAAGATCATATTTAAACAAATCATTGTTTAAATGTCAAATTAATTAATTACATTAAACAAATTAATTAATTAAATATTTTATATACAAGATATAATTTAAATTAGAAGACATGTAAAATAGTTTTTAGGAGTATCATATATTCATTTCAAATAAAAACAAGCAAGGAACATATTTATATGACTGAAGGGTATGGTAGTTCCAGGATAGAGGACCCTACACACTATATGTGACATGAAAATATGTGTATACACACACACACACCCTTTTTTTAGTCAAGAGGACATCATCACCATCCCATTGGGGATGTGGCGTGCTATATTTATGTTATAGTGACCATGTAAAATCACAGAGTTTTTACCAAATAACATACTAACTACCTACATCTTGTATGAGATATAATAATGATTTAATGATGGCGTGCTACATTTATTTTTTAGTGACCATGTAAAATCATAGAGTTTTTACCAAATAACATACTAACTACCTACATCTTGTATGTGATCTAATAATTATTTAGTGATAGGAAATTTACTTTAAAAATTCTGAAAATACAATTCATCCCATTCTCAATTTTAAATATTCCAATTTTCCTTTTAAAAACAAAAATGAGTTTTTAATCAAAACATTTATTTTTCCAAGAAAAATCCCAAAGGATACAATAAAAAATATATAATAAATTTTTATCATATATTAATGTGTAATTAATTCCAAATTAATGTTCATAATTCAATTTCACAATTTTAATTTTTTAAAATTCTATCTATTTCATAAAAAAATCCCCAATTCAATTGAATTGGTGGTTTTCCTTTTTTGTGCCAAAATTACGATTTCCAAAACAAAATCTAACAATTCAATGGGATTGGATTTTCAACAATTAAATTTCACATGAATCTAATCCAACATATTCAATTGAAATAAATTTAATCAAATAATGAAATTTATGTTTAATTAAATTAGACTAGAAAAATGGAACCACCAACATTGGGATCATGGGATCTCAAAACATCAAACCCTAATCGGGATTCACTATCAAAGAATGATGGAAATGGAATATGGGAATCACACCTAGATAAAATATCCAACACAAAGGGTATTATTCGTCCAATAAACAAGATTATCTAATAAACCCTAGAGATTAAACAGGATAAAGTAGTACATAGAGAATGTGAAGAGAAAACTAACTAGGAGAAGATTTAATGTTGTTCTCGTAGATTAAATTCATTTTAAATAATGTTAAAAGAGTCCAAAAACTACTGATCGGATCCTCCAAGGAATAATATACTGAATGCAGGTCATACAAGTCGATTGGATGTCTAAAATGAGGGTTTTAGGATTTCAGGGTTTACCAGGAAGAGCCACACGGTTTGGAAAAATCATGAACCCTAGTAGTGAACCCCTTATAATGGGTTTCATGGTTTATCCTAAGTGGGTGGATAGTTTTTTATACTGTGTTCCAGCTGTGAAAAACAAAATTCCATGGTTTTTCACAGTTTTACTTGAGGGGGCATAGAGTTTTGGAAAACTGTGTTCCAATCGTGCATAACCCAAAAACTTTCCCAAATTCTATATTTTAAACATGAATAAAACCCAAAATAAACTAAAATAATGAATACGTAAAACAAGGGTTTAGGAATACAAAAAAAATAGTAACAGGATGTTACAACCTCCCCATCCTAGAAACATTATGTCCCTAGAAAGCCTACTAAATAGATTCCATGCCAAAAAGGCGAGGACACTTCTATATCATTAGTGCCCACCTCTATCATGTCTCATTATAACTAGAACCATGATTCCATGGGACTTTTACTAAAGGTATCATTATCCAATTTAGTACCCTATTTTAAGAATCAACTATCCCGACAGACCGTTGAGTTATGAATAAATCATGTTCTACCTCAAGATCACTCTATCCTAGAACATGATATGGGTTAAATAGATACATTCCGAGATGGGATACATGGATCATGTTATTTATTAACATCAGTTGTGGTGGAAGATTAAAATGGTAAAAAAAATTACCTACTATATCAAAAACCTCAAAATGAGCCACAAAATGTGTAGAATTCATCCTTTGAATCCCAAGCCGTCGATGACCCAACTCGGGTGAATCTTTGAAAAACACATGATCACCAATTGATAACTCCAAATTTCTATGATGATGATCAACATAAGACATATAAGGCTCTATGCCATCGGTATTCTCCAAAATAATAATTTGAATCTTTGTTTTTCTCTCATTCACCAATATTTGTCCAACCGATGAACATTTACTAATATATGACTAACATAATGGAGATCCCCAAAGTCGACCGTAATAGGCCTTAAAAGGGTCCATTATGATCAAAGACGGGTAACTATTGTTATATTCCACTTGAAATGCCCAAGATTTTCATCCTGAGATCCACTAAATGCGAGAACAAAATCACATAGCATATCTTAAATAAATTTTGTAGATCATACTCTCTATCCATCCAAATTTGGATGGTATGACATACTCCAATGGACATAAGATCCTAGTGCCTCCTGAATGCCTCTTAAAAATGATAAGTTAACCGGGTATCCTAATTAGAGACCATAATTTATGTAACTCATTAAAATTAAAAAATATCTTTCACATAGTGATCTCCCAACTCCTCATATTTGGTTGTATCACGAATGGGTTAAAAGTGATCTGATTTTGTCAACCAATCAATCACAACCCATATCGAATTATTCACTTTCTGGGTATGTGGAAAGCCAACCAAAAATTCCATTTAGATATCATCCCAATTCAAAATAGGTACTGGAAGTGGCTGAAGAAAACCCAAATGTATGTGGTGGTCGACCATGACCTGTTGAAATGTATAGAAATTAGAGACAAATTTAGCATTTCCATATCTCATATATAGACACCATAATCATCCCTAAATTTCATAGAACATATTTATGGTTTCTAGTTCCATATCCCACTAAAGAATTTTTGAAATCACCCATCACAACTTTCTTAACTGTTAACAGCACAACAAAGTGAATTTGTAAACAAATAGTTCCCTCATTGAAAAATGACCACTCATCAATGGTCTCCCCACTATAAATATAGTCTCTAATTCTTTATAACTCATCACCAAGATGTTTTTTCAGAAAAATAACTTCAATAAGTGTATATGTTAACTTATCACTAACCAACACAACCTGAACCCCTGATTTCTAGACTCCAATATGAAACTTTGAAAATAGATCCATCATGTTCCACTATTTGTTGATTCAATCACTACCTAGATTAGAAGTTTCCGTTGAAAATAATCTATGAAGAAATTCTCCTTCCTAGAGTAATATGTTATTTGAATGTATAAATACTGTAGTTATTCAAACCAACACCTCTGACTGAGATTCAAATATTTTTGAGAGAAGATATAACTCAAGATATTTTAGTCTGAATACATGGTAACCATTCCTCCATAAAGGTAATGCCACCAACCTTTATGTGTGTGTAGCATAGATAGATGTTCAAGGTCATGGGATCAATAATTATTATCACATGACCAAAGATGATGAGATCTATAAGCAAGGACAAGATCAACCTACATAAGAACACTGCCCAAAACTGAACCTGAGGAATCATAAAAGACCACATAGCCTTGCCCGACCTCTGGAAGTGTAAATACAATAGGAGTATTAAAAATATGTTTCAACTAAACAAAATAAATCTTAAATTTATCATCCAAATAAAACATTACTCCCTAGTCATATCATATATGGGATAAGCTACCATTGATAAGTCTTTTACGAACTGGTGATAATATCCACTAAACCCAAGAAGATAAAAATTCTTAAAACATTTTGCATTTTCTCATGTGTCATAAAATATTTCATTTTCTTTGAGTTAACTGATATACCAAGGTTCGATGCCACATGTCCCAATAACTTCAGATCCCGAATTTAGTAATCAAATTCTGGTAGATTGGAATAAAATTGATGATTTATCAGTAATTCCATAACTTTACTCAGATGATGAACATTACCCTCCTATGAATAAGAGTAAATGATGATTTAATCTACAAATACAACCACAATGGTATACAGATACTCATGGAAAATCATGTTCTTTAAATCCAAGAAAACTAAAGGATCATTAGTTAGACCAAATGTCATGACAATGTTCTCATAATGGTTATACCTTCCAAAAATGGAGGTTTTCTAGATGTTAGATTCTTTTATTATCAACTGATGGAAACCAGATCCATATTTAATATTCGAGAACCACTTTTCCCATTTAAACTAATAAAACATATCATTAATCTATGGAAACAAATATTTTTTCTTTACTGTAGCTCGATTGAGCTTTCAGTAATGAACGTAAAAGATGAGTGAACCATCAACCTGCATAGAAAAGAGAACTGACACCACCCAAGGTGACGCAATCAGGAATATAAATCTATTCTCTAAAGATTATCCAACTAATAATATTTGTGGGTCCATGCAATAAGAGGTAATAGACACCTGTAGAGTACTAGTTCAAAAGCCAATAAAAACTCTTCCTCCATTACCTATGGGAAACAAAAGAAGTTAGAAGGGAAAAGTTATGAAACATGAAGAACACTATAGGGATATTACTTCTCAAGGATTACCAATCAAGATCAACAGAAAAAACATATATCATTTTCCCCAACCGTGGATAAAAATGTTTCAGCTCTACTCAAACTTGAGTCCCATTCTTTTTGAATGATATGGTATACATCATTAAGTGTTTTAAAGGAGAAATGTTAAAGATAAAAATCAATTTGGTATTTATTAGAAACGAGACAATACATCCCAAACATGGAATCATGTTGTTTCAAGTTGATAACTATAAAACTATATCAAAGAACAACATTTTATAGAGAGAAAATAAAAAGTGGGACTATAGAGTCCCAACCCCCTCTTTGTTCTAATTGGTATGGTAATATCCATTAAATATGATAAAAGTATTGAATGAATATTTAATATATTAACAAAAAGTGTTTAAATAAATGTATTATATTCAAAAGTATCAAAAAAATATGTCACTACAGATTAAACTATAATGAGGCTACCACTCACAGTCATTGGACATGTATCCCCTTCCTCTCGAGACTCTTCCACAATGTGAAGAAACATCATTCTGAATGCCTATGGAACGAACCCATTAATAGGTGAAGCATATAATTTACCTATAGTTTTACAAGGTGGTGATGATACCTTACCACTATTCAAAGTGGATTAAACATGGAAAAACAGGTGTATATGACCTATGACTCCATAGGAACCACATTCCTTTGGTGCCTTAGTGTAAACCCTCATTGAATTCCATAGCTTTCCAGACTAGTAGAAAATCAAAGGGCCTCTTATTGGAAGACTAAAAGGGTTATAATGCTCTCATATAATGAACCACCATGAGTATAATCATGATTCTAATTTATCTTAGAGAAAAACACACCTCCACTAGGAGAAGAAGAAAATCCTTTCAATCATGACTTACTCTCCAAGTCCATCTTGACCATCAGTTCCCTATCTAGCACATCAGAATAAGAAGGAATCCATAGATATAAAATCTGAAATAGAATATCACATCATTGTCCTAACTTGAACCATCAGTCCTTCATCTTCTCATTATATATTATCTCATGTGAAAACAACACAAGCTCAACAAAACAGATTTAATAATTTTTCATGGTCCTATCAGCCTACTCAAGTTTGAAAAATTCTTTTGCCTTGTCCCAAAATATAGAATTTGGATAGAACTAATTAGTGAAATAAACATTGTTGTATTTCCACTCTAATCCATCATGCTTCTTCATTGTAACATAGTGTCCCACCATCTCATGCTTGATCCTTCCAGCATGAAGGTGGCATATTTAACCTTGATTTTTTAAGGTGTGTCAAAGAACCCAAATAGATTCTCCATCCTCATTAATCATTTCTCATCCTATTGAGGACCATTTGATCCCTTCAACATTGTTGGATTTTGGAAAGGTAATTCTTGAGAATGACCCTGTAGATCATCCCTTTGAGGTTCAGCAATGGGTGTCTGGATGAGATCTATTTTAGGTACATATCCTAATGTTTGGATAGTATGCACAATCAATTATCCATGTTCAGGTCCACAATAGGGTTATCTCGATGAGGTTCAATAATATATTCCTACGAGATCCAATTTTCATGTCTTATAAGAGACATGATGCTACACAACATTAGTATCCAATAAGTAATACATCCTATTAACACTCGAATTGAGAAACTAGGGAAATTAATCCCAACTGATTCTCAAACAAGATTTGGATTTCAATATATCCAAATCAAATTTTTAAAAAATACAAGAACTAATACCAAATAGGTATTTCCCAAAATACCTCTAGTTCCTTAAGGTTCATTGCGGTGAGAGATGTCCATAAAATGAATCACAACTATCACCTAATTCCCAACAATATATAACAAATTTGAATTTACATCAAGGAAAAAAGCTCAACTTAGAGCATTGATACCACTATTTAACGAACCATCCCGAGTACCATGGAATACTAATAATCAAGCCGACACTAACATGGACAAATATAAATTTCTGATCCCTATGGTTTGGATACTAGCACTTGGAATCATACAAAATGAAAGAGGTAACGAATTTGCCACAAAAATTGTGGAAGCATGATAAAAAGACAGTATACATACAAGAAAAAATCATCAGGGGAAGTGAACCAGATGTCAAATAGTTATAAATAACCCAAATTACTAAAGAAATGTTATAGAAAGATAGGATAGATAACCCATGTCCGAAAATATGAAACTCTCAAAGTTTGTGGATCAACTTCTAGAACCACATAAAAGTAGTGGGTTACCCATACTCAAACCTGGAAGAAGATAATTTTCAAAATCCTAAACGAATAAGTAGGGTGTGGAATAAAATACCATTTGGTCCTAATAAAGGATTTCACAAAATATGCCAACTTTTAATTAACCATATAAAGAGATTTCTATTTTATATAAACAGATTTGAAATTTCACAAGAATATTTTATAAAATAATGTTTTACATTTAAATTTATGGAAATACTTTAAGAAAATTTATAAATTTAATATTTTATATAATATAGTTTATATAAATCATAAGGTATGTAAAAAAAGTCTACAATAGTGGAATATATTCATTTCAAAATATAAATAAGTGAGAAACAAGATCAAATGATTAAAGGTATGATAGTTCTAGGTTATAAAACTCCACACATCCAAGGTGAAATAACAATATGTGTATAAACATTCCCCCGTCAACACTAGTCAAGATGAATTCATCACCATCCCATCGGGGATGTGACATGTTGAATTTATATTTTAGTGACATTTTAAAATTGTAGAGTTATCTCTAAATAACTCATTAACTAACTATGTACTTCATGTACTCTAATAATAATTCAATGATGGGAAATTTACTTTAATAATTATTAAAATAAAACTCATCCCATTTTCCATTCAAAATATGCCAAGTTTCCATTTAGAAAATGAAAAATGGGGTTTTATGAAAAACATGTCTATTCCCATGATATAACCAAAACATTTTTATCAAAACCATTTAAATCCATTTTTCTCATAAAGGAGTTTGATATCAATTAAAAATTTATCTTCACAATTCTCTTTCATAATTTAAATTCAATAATTTAAACTGTGCAAAATTCCTCAATTTCCCAATAATTCTCTAATTCAATGGAATTTGGGGTTTTCCGATTTTTCAAGCCCAATATCTAATTTCCATAACCAAATCCATGAATTCAATGGAATTTGATTTCAAAATTTTCAATTTCATAATAATAAAATATGATATATTTAATTCAATGAAATTTAATCAAATCGGTCAATTTAAGGATAATTAAATTTTCCAATCAAAATAGAACCACCTACCTTAGGATCATAGGATCTTAGAACTCTAGACCCTAATCAGGATTCACCAATGAAGAATTAAGACAATAGAATTTTGGAATCCCACCAAGATCAAAGAACAAAATTAGAGGGTATTAGATCCTATAAACAAAAAGAAGATCTATGAAGCCTTAGGGAGGAAAGAGGAGAGTGTGGGAGATAGAGAACAAGAAGAGGGAACTAATAGGGAGAAGATTAAATGTCGTTTTACTAGATTCGATTCACTTTCAGGAGGGTTCAAAGGGGAAAAACTACTCTTAGAATGATCTATGTAAGGAGAAACTAAATGGGGGTCATACATGTCTATAAGAGATCTAAAATGGGGCTTCTGGATTTTAAAACACAATTTTAGATTAAAAAATCATGTAAAAACAGTTATCTGGGAAAACCCGCAGTGTTTAGACAAACTGCGTGCCCTATTCGTGAACTCCTTTTAATGGGTTGGATAGTTTTTGAAAGTGGGTGCAGAGTTTGTAAAACTGTGCACCAAAAATTCAAAACCCCAATAGCTTGGTTTGTACACCTTTCATTTAGAGGATATATAGTTTGGGAAAATCATGTTTTAACCATTCGCAACTTATAAACTTTCAAAAAATCAAATTTTTCCCCAGAAGAAACACAAAATGAAAACAATCAAAGCATAATCAAAAGAGGGAATTAGGAATACATAAAAATAGGAATAGGATGTTACACACCTGTACTCTGTGTTTTATAAACTCTATACATATTGAGAAGGTTTTATAAGGGTCACATGTCATGTGCAATGACCGTAGGTGTGTGATATTTAACTCCATATGTAAATCCAAGCATCCTCAGAGAGGGAACTATATGACATATATACTTCTAAAATGTAGGTCATATACATATAAATATCATAAAGAATCTATATTGTTCTATCTTATTCACACACGCCGCCATTGTCTTTATTATAGTCACAAATCATGGTGATAAATAACCAGATATGACTTGACATGGCCTTCAAAGACAATAATCACTAGATTCTGGCCACCCATGTATCAGAAAATTTCTTCCACTACCATCTTAAACAACCCACATATTCTAACTCATGGGAACTCAAAAATATGCACAACATAGGATCACCTTCATCCACAGGGGCCATATTCCATCCACTCTTTTCTTAAAAACACCCATTATCAAATTTTCTAATATATCCACTCAATCCGGCTCATGGATGCACTATAACCTGAAATATTGTTGGATTCCTATAATCACTACCATTCCTCCATCATGTCTCCAAATACCCAAAACCAAACCCTTGACCACGATATGTTGTGATAATAAATGAATGGATAATGATCAATCCATCTATGTATCATCAACCCATAGTCCAACCAAAATATCATTGATGAATATTGCATAGCAGATGTAGAAAGGAACATCACACAAAATAAGCTTCGATCGATGGTCATTTTCATTTATCTATCATCACCAAAATCTAATGTATGAGAATGTTAATCATGTAAACAAAAATATTAAAGATTAAATCTCCAATTCTCAGATATATAAAGATAAAACTATTAGAGTTGGTTCCCTAGAACAAACTGCTTTGTATTTTAGGATAACTGATATTTATAGTTTTTAATATTAATAAACATCTTATCAAATAATTATTTTATTCTATATAACATTGTAACATCCCAATAATCCATGGTATACTTCTTTTTAAATAATTCAATGTCTTTTGTCTATGCAACCCCGAGTTCAAGCACGCCATGACCTATCAAATTACTTATTTAAAAAGCATTTATGAATAGTACTATCCAAATTTTGAAATTTTATTAAATTAATTTTATAAATATAATTTAATTATAAATTATGAACATAAATAATATATTATGTGTAAATTATTGTCGTTTTCTAAAATGATTCAATTTTTGATGAATACTGAAAAATACTGCATTTTAATTCTAAACTGCCCTTTAATCTAATTTATTAATTTTGATAGATTGTCATTTTAATTGGTTTTAAATTATAATTGGATTAATATTTTATAATTTAATCTAATTATGGTAATTGGAAATAATTTCACATTTAAATTTTACATAAACACATGTCAATCTTTTGATATATGTTACTTCTTAAAAACCCACTTTTAGGGTTTGAAAATGAGAATCAATATTAAAATAATTAATGAAACTTCAATGTTTTCAATTTGGAAAAATAGATTCCATATTTTTAATTATAAGGTAAAAAGTCTGAAAATATATTCCTTTTATTTATTGACATTATGAATTGTAACTTTAGAAATTATTTAATTTACCATGGTTAAAGGGTAAATTTGGTAAGTAAGGGTAAAAAATAATATTATAATAATATTATACTACCGTAACACGTGTTCTAATCCTATTGAATGAGATATGTCAGATCATGCTCCTCCTTGGGTTGATTTTGGGTCCTCATGGAGCCACTTGGGTTTGAGAATGACATTTTATAAGAACTAATTTAAAGTATATAATATATAACATAAATATGGATCTTTTACATAAACATTTTTATATGGGGTTATATAATTGATCACTTATACTGTAAATAGTCATTATAAATATAAAAATACTTCCTACATCATGATATTTTTTTATAATTTTTAGACATTAAATATAAAAATTTATTTATTACACAATGATGATGTAGTGTTTACCTTATTGATGAACGATTCAATTAAATGATATTATAAATATTAAAATAAATATATTTTGAATATTTTGATTCCATAAAAACATTTTATGTATAATATTGAAATATTATATTGGAGTTAGTTCCTTTGGTTAGAAGTAATAATGTTTTTTTTACTTTAACAAAAAAATCAATTACTAAATAGTGTCAAAATTGATATAAAAGAATTTTTAAAACAAATACAATTTTACTAAAGGATTTAAAAATACTAAAAATATAAGATTCAAAACAATGAATTAGATAATGTAAAAAATGTCATTAATTATCCACTTATGGTTTTTTCACTTTATACTAAATATAGTTACCATATATTATGAAAATACAAGAATACGTGGTAAGAGTCAATGGTTTTAGATAATGGTTAATGCTAAAAGAAAAGGTTAATTTTCTGACCCAAACTTATCTAAAACATATCAGTTGAGAGGTTTTTTACCCAAAAGTGTCTTATATTTTAAATAAATTAGTTTGGGTTAATTTGAAACCGAAAATTAAGGTGTAATACAATAATATTTCAAAACCCCCCTAAAGTGCCCCTACCCCATCTTATAAAAGAGTACCACCTCTACCCGCTTATTAACAGCTTAAAATCCCTTTTTCTCAGCCATAACCTACAAAAAGTCTCTTTTAAAATTCCATAAATTCATCCTTGATGCCACACTTTAGGAATAGAACCAACTTAATGAGTTCTTTTGAGAAAATCAAAAAGAAGCACCCAAAGAAGAGCTAATCGTTTTATCCCTCCTTTCAACGATCATTTCTTCTTATACATCCAATTACTAGGTTGTTTCCATAATAAAATACTAAAACAAGAATATAATATATGAAAATTTGTTGTTATAATTATGGGATAATCATATTATTCTTTTACATATCCTATGAAATACAGTATCACCATGTGTGCGGGCATACAGATTACCGTCTCCACGCTGTGCTATAAAATATTTTTCATCTATATTTTTTATGGGTATAATGATGAATTAAAATTACTTAAATAATTAAAATAACTTGATATCACTTATTTAAAATTCATATTCAATCCATATATATACCATTAAACCATTAAGTAAATGATATCGTCTCTCGTGTGTACGTACAACTTACCATCTCCACGATGCGATGAGACTCATCTTCCACGTTAACAATCCAAGAATGATTATAATGATATTTATTATTAATAATTATGAAATATGTGTATTAATAACTCTACTGGAATAATATATATATATATATATGTACATATATTTCATTCACTTACTTCCATTTATACGATAAGAAAACGGAAACAGCGTTCATGTGTATGTACAACCTAGCGTCTCTAGGAACGTTGAATTCATATATATTATATATATTTATACTATGAATATATATGATATATAAATCATATTATATATTTTTTAAGTAATTAAATCATGATCTATGTAATATGATCAAGGATAACAGTTCAAAACATGTGTGATAAAACGAAGCAATTATTACTCGAAATGTTGCATTAACAAGGAATTATTAATAAAAGGGAAATATAAATTCATAAAAGAATAATATATGATATCATAAATATTATTATGATTATAATATAAGTTAATAATACCATCATATATATGTTTTGTACAAATATAAAGAGTATCGTATTTAAGGTAAGGGATTTCATCTCAATTTCATTTCATTGAGGCATGTTGTAATGTTTTGAACCTAGTACCATTTAAATAGTGTATATTCTAATTTTTGACTTGTTATATCATTAATTTCATTAATTTCATGATATTATATTATTTCCTTCATAGGAATTATTCATATATCCATATTACTCATTCAATATTGTTTTTTGATAAGGCATGTTATTTATTTTGATTATTCAATATGAGAAATAATTTGGACTGAAAATTATGGGAGGAGCCCAGACCTTATATAGATCATTGATGCATCAAAAGGTTCTCATGAGACAAATAAGTTGGGAAAATGGGTTTCTACCTTTAATATTAAACCATCTTCTGAAAGGTCTTGACAGTAATAGGTTTTCATGTGCCTAAGACATGACATCCTTAAATAAAGTATTTCCCTCATTTAATTTTAGTTATTATTTATCCATCAGATTTTTCGTCGACATATCTATAGAAATAGATCATTTTAAATTTATTGATATATTTTATATGTTTATGTTCCTTAATTTCCATATGATTTTTTCTTTATCTAATTTTTTAAATGGACATTGTTCTTATATATTTATCTTTCCATATAGACTGATTATTGCTTTCATTGTACATAGCCTTACTAAGAATTTATTCTCACCCTTATTATGTTTCTCTCCCTAGGTTAGTGAGAAAATAACATTGATTAAGCTTTCAAGGATGAAATTCATCTTAATTATTTTATAACATGTTTTATTTTTTTCAAATGTATTGTTGTTATCATGTATGTAATCTTGATTTCCAAGACTCCTAAACTGTACGGTCCTTTGGGATTTTTTTCTCATAATAATGCCAATGAAATGTAATAATGCACCGTATTTAGGTGATATAAGGTCAGGACATTACAATCAGTATCATAGAAAGTTTAACAACAACCTTGAAAACTAGATTTAGGGATCATAGATTAGGGAATATACCCAAAGTTAAACTTTGGTGATATATATATTATATTTCACATAAACTAACAAATGTTTATGATTTATGATGCATAAAATTTTATTTTATGATGAGTGTTTTACCATATTTCAAACTCAAAATTTTATTAGCTAATCCAACATGTTTCATTATATAGAAATAAAACCTAGAAGGTTGAATGGAATAAATAATTGAGGAAATTGTAGGGTTGTCCCTATAGAGGAAACCAATATAGCTGGTATTAGAATGGGGAAAATTATAGAGAAACTATGGAATCTTAATCAGGTTATGTAAAATAAATGTCCCCGAATGGAAAAACACATTTTGAATAGGTGATCTCCTATGTTGGATCTCTTTATGCGACAAAATTCTTCATCATTATTGGGACTAGTAATCTAATTATAGTTGAGAAGTGGATTATGTCTTTGGATAAGATATTTATGGCCTTGGAATGAATATAAATAGATAAGGTTACTTTTGCGGTCTATTTTCTGAAATGTGTTGCGGATCAATGGTGGATATTAATCCCAAATACTGGGGATGATGAATAAATAGAAATTATAGAATGGAGAAAATTTTATGGGATATTCTTCGACAAATACTTTCTTCATGATCAAAAAATTCAAATGAAGAATAAGTTATTTATCTTACAGAGAAAGGAAGAAGAGAGTGTTGTAGATTTTGAATCTAAATTTACAAGGTTATCCATGTTTGGTACGGATTATATACACAACACAGAGTTTAAGATCAATCAATTATTTGAAGGTCTAAATCAAAATATCCTAAGGGAATTGGTTTTTCATAATTTTTCATCATATGATGAAATAGTTTAATGTGATATAGATATAGAGAAGGTATTTTCTATGATCAATATATTTCATGGAAAATAAGAAAAGAAGAGGCCATCTTAGTACCGTGAAAATGGTAATACATCAAAGAAGGATAAGTATTTTGAACGATTTGAATCTTGTGAATGTTGTGGAAAAAAGAACACTGGGACATGAGGCTCAAGAATGAAAAGGGAAGAGTTAAATCAATGATTTTTTATGCTAAAACTGTAATGATATGGTACATTATTCAAGTGAATTTCCCAAATTATAATGGATTCAACCATAGAAGAGTTCGATAGGATATGGATAAGATTTTGCAATCACAACATTGATGTTGAAGTTCCTAATGATGTAGTGAATGGTACATTATTTATTTCCTCAGATTTAGATAAATCTTTATTTGAATCTAGATCATTGAATTTCTTTATATCTCTCAAGTTTTCATTAAAATATAGATATTTTCAATAAACCATGTAAAGAGAATTATTAGTTAGAACTCCTAGTGGAAACTTTACCGCAAAACATATGTGTTGATCCGTTCCAATATTAGAATATAATCGTTCTATAATTGATAATTTCCTTATCATACCTATGGTTTATTTTCATATAATCCTCGGTATGGATTGGATTTTAAAATATTATGTGAAAATATATTACATTACTAAGGGAGTTTCAATTTGTGAGTAAGATGTTGAATCCGTTATCTTTAGAGAAGAAATGTTATCACCTGATTCCTATAAAAATCTACCCCATTAGCATTATTGAATAATATTATCGAGGAGGAAGAGGAATAAACACATAGGTATAAAGGAGGTAATCCTCAGTTTTATGATTTACCTATTGTAAAGGAATACGAATGAAAAATATATTTTTTTATTTCCAATCACTTTTATAAAAAGTGAGAAACTGCACATCCCTTAAATATTTACATAAACACCCCCCCCCTCGGAGCATGGAGTTGAGTTTTGTATTGATTTAATCCCTAATGTAAGGCCAATATCAAAAACACCCTATATAATGGCCATTATGGAACTAGTATAGCTAAAAAATTAATAGTTGGGTCAAAATGGATTTACCTTCCCTAGAGATTATCTGTGGGGCTCCTCTATTCTCTTTATAAAGTGGAAATATGGATCCATGAGTCTTTGTATTGATTATAGGGAAATAAATGCATTTAAAATAAAGAACAATTATCCTCTACCATGTATCAATGATTTATTTGATCAAATTTAAGAAGATCAATTATTTTAAAAGATTGATCTTCAATCTGGATATCATCAATTATGAGTGAATAAGGGATACATTTTGAAGATATCTTTTTAGATGAGGTATGGTCATTACGAATATAGAGTAATGCCTTTTGGATTGATTATTGCACGCTAAATTTTTATAGACCTCATGAATAGATTATTAATGGAATATCTTGTTTACTTTATTTGTGATATTCATTAAAGATATTATGATATATTCTTAATTATTTTAAGACCATGAGTATCACATGCGAATCATTTTTGAGACTCACATGAGAGAATAATTATATGGCAAATTTAGGATGTTTGAATTATAGCAACAGTAATTTTCTTTCATTGTCCATATAGTCACCAAGGATGGAATATCTTTTGATTCTTTAAATAAAAAGTCAATTAAATAATTTCCAACACAAAAAAGTATAACCGAGGTATGCAGTATTATTGGTTTATCAGGTTACTATCGTTGTTTTGTCCAGAATATTTTCCAATTGGCTAACCCTTTAACCAAACTCACATGTAATATGGTTAAATTCATTTGTAAAAAAGTGTAAGAATAATTTTTTGATTAATTTAAGAGAAGATTAGTCAATTCTGTTATCTTGACATTACCATCTGGGAATAATGGGTTTGTTATTTATAGTGACACATCAAAGAAAGGACTTGGTTGTGTCCTTATGATGAATGATGTGGTTATTGAATATGTATCAAGGAAATTAAAAACCCATGAACAAAACTATCCAAATCATGATCTTGAGTAAGATGCAGTAGTCATTGCTATGAATATTTAGAGGCAATATCTCTATAGAAAAATGAGATATATATACTGATCACATGAGTTTGAAATATATTTTCTCACAGAGAGAACTCAAGATGAGACAAAAGAGATGGATTTAGCTAATCAAGGATTATTATTGGACAATACACTACCACCAATGGAAGGTAAATAAGGTGTAAGATGCCTTGAGTATAATGGAACATGGAGTTCTAAATAAGATGGGAGTTCAATGGGATCCCATGTTCATGGAACTAGTAAATATGGATATGAGAATTATCATAGAGGGTGAAGCATCACTACTTTTTCTAAAGGTTTCTGAAGAATATTTACTGGAGAGGATAAAAATTTATCATTATGATTACCAAGAGATTAAAATAAATTTAAATCTATGAATGAATGGAGATTGATTTATTTCATATTTGAAGATGGGTTTTTGAAATTTGGCAAGAGGCTCTGTGTTCCTGCTATATCGGGGCTAAAAAGGGAATTATTGGATGATGGACATAGTTCCAATTCTCTATAAAAGATGATGTCAGAATGATTTATATATATTTTAATGAACATTTTTGGTGGGACAACATGAATAGGGAGAGAGATAATTATGCGTTGAAATGTTTGGTTTTTCAATAGGTTAAGGATGAAAGACAACATCCTAGATGATTCGTCTGACCTCTTCCTATACCTATATGGAAATGGGATGGTATTATGATGGACTTCATCATGGGACTACCAAAGACTCCAAGAATGAATGAAGTGATTTGGGTAATTATTGATCGTCTTACCATGTCAGAACATTTTCTGGATATAAGATAATATTTACCACTTGAACATTTATCAAGGCTATATATGAATAATGTTGTAAGAATTCATGGTGTACCCCTATAGATTATTTCTGATCATGTTCCCTATTTTGCATCAAGATTCTATAAAATTTTATTGATGGTACTAGATACTGAACTTCACTTGAGCACTGCATACCACCCTCAAACTGATGGAAAATAATAACAGCTTATTCAAACATTAGAAGACATGTTCAGATCCTACTTGCATAACTTTCAATGTATTTGGGATGAATATTTACCTCTAGTAGAATTTTATTATTACAATCGCATCCATTCAAGTATCCAGATGGCACCGTATGAAGCATTATATAGAAAGAGATTTCATACACCAACTTTTTGGGATGTTTTGGTTGAAAGAAAACTTGTAGGTCTAGAAGTTGTTGAAGAAACAATTGAGAAGGAAAACATTATCCAAACCTATATCAGAATAGCTCAATGTAGGCAAAAGAGTTATGCTAATAACCAAAGGAAGGATTTGAAATTTCAATTATGAGAACATGTTTAATTGAAGGTATCTCTATGGAAGGGTGTTATATGATTTTGTAAGAAGGGTAAATTAACTCCTAGATACATCGAACATTTTGAAATTATAGAACGAATCAAAGTGGTAGCCTACCATTTGGAAATGCCTCCAAGTCTCTCAAAACTTCATGATGTGTTCCACATATCACTGTTATGGAACTACATTCCAGACCCAACGCATGTACTCACCTATGATAAAATAGAACTAGAACCTGATATTTCTTATTGTGAAGAGACTATCAAGATTATTGGTGCCAGAGAACAAGTTTTTAGAGATTGGACAACTTGTATAGTAAAAGATCTTTGAAAAAACCATAAAATTAAAGAGGTGACGTTGGAACCTGAAGAACATATGATGAACAACCACCCGATTCTTTTTATGTCATGATATTCTATAAATTTTTAGTAAAAAAATATTTGAAGTGGGAATAATGTAATAGACCAAGCTTCCACGGTAAACTTTTTTTTAATAATTTAATAGCTTGCGACGTACGCAACCTCGAGTTCAAGCACACCACAACCTATCAAAGTGGCCATTTAAAAAGAATTTATGAATAGTACACACCAAATTTTGAAATTTAATAATCTTTTTTTATCAAAATAGACATCATTTTTGAATTTTGAATATCAAAATCAGCTTAGGGTGAAATTTGGGTAGTTTTTTGAAAAGATTCAATTTCTGATGAATATTGAAAATACTACATTTTAATTCAACACTGATATTTCAACTAATTTATTAATATTTATAGATTTTGTTTTTAATTGGTTATAAATATTAATTGGATTAATATTTTATCATTTAATGAAATTATTGTAATTTGGATTAATTTCAAATTTAAATTGTGCACAAACACATGTCATTATTTTGATAGATATTACTTCTTAAAACCGCACTTTTTTGGTTTTGACAACTGGAATTAATTTTCAATTAATTATTACAGCTTTTGTGATTATAATTTGGAAAAATGGATTCTATATTTGGTATTATAAGGTCTATATTTCTAAAAAAGGTTCCTTTTTGGGAAATTATGAAAAATAACTTCATTAATTATTTGATTTTCTATGGTTAAAAGGTAAATCAGTTAAATAAGGGTAAAAATAATATTATAATAGTAATAACTACCATAAAAATTTATTAATAATATTGGATGATATATGTCAAAACATGGGATTCCTTGGTTCGATTTTGGGACCCCATGGAGTCACTTGGGTATGAAAATGACATTTTATAAGAATTAAATTAATGTATATAAAATATAACATAAACATGTATCTTTTACTGAAACAATTTTTATATGGTGTTATATGTTTGATATTCTACACTATAAATATTAATTGTCAATATAAAAATATTTCCTACATGATGATATTTTATTTATTATTTTTTGACCTTAAATAAATAAATTTATTTATGACACAATTATGATGCAATGAATACCTTATTAATGAAAGATTCAATTAAATGTTATTATAAATTTTAAAATTAATATAATTTCAATATTTTTATTCCAAAAACGAAATTTATTGATGATATTAACATATTATATTTTATTTAATTCCTTTGGATTGAATTAATCATGTTTTTATGACTTTAAAAAAACTCAATTACTAAATAGTGTTGAAATTGACATAAATGGGTTTTTAAAACAATTACTATTTTATTAATTGATATAAAAATTATAAAAATCTAAGATATATATAATAGAATTATATAATGTTAAAAATTTCATCAATGGTCCACTTATGGTTCATTTGGATTTTATAGTAAATATAATTCCCATATATTATGAAAATACAAGAAGACATGGTAATAGTTAAAGTTTTTAACTAAGGGTTAAAGCTAAAATATAAGGTTAATTTTGTGACCTAAACTTGTCTAAAAGCTATTTTTTGACAGGTTTTAGACCCTAAAAAATATAATATTATAAATAAATTATTTTTTTTTTCATTGTATACTGAAACTCAATGTGTAATAAAATAATTTTTCAATGCCATAATAAAGTGTCCCTCCTCTCACTTATAAAAGGGAACCACCTCTACCCTCTAATTCACACATCCAATGCCATTTGGCCCAGCCAAACCCTATATAAATATCCTCTAAAATACCCTAAATTAATCCTTGAGGCCCCCTTTTGGCAGGAAACCATCTTAAGGAGTCCTTTGGTGAAAATGAAAAGGAGACACCCAAAGAAGAGGTAATCGTTTTATCCCTTATTTCAATGTTCATTTCTTCTTCTACATCCTCTTACTAATTTGTTACCATACAAAAATAATAATTCCAGAATATAATATATTATGATATTTTTTAATAATTATGGGACAACTATATTCCTCTTATACCCATCCTATGAAAATTAATATCACCATGTGTGTGTATGTACAACTTATCATCTTCAAACCATGTTATAAACTAATGTTCATCTATACATTAATTAAATGGGTATAATGATGAATAAAAATGAACTAAATAATAAATTTTACTTTATATTATTCATTAAAATTCTTATTCAATCCATATCCATACCATTAAACCATTAAGTAAATGATATTGTTTCTTGTGCATACATATAACTTACTATCTCCCCGACGGGTTTAGACACATCCTTAATGTTCACCATCCAATAATGATTATAATGATATATATTATTAATAATTGGGAAATATGTGACATAAGTATTATTCTAGAATAATATATTTATATATTTATGTATATATACTTCATTCACATACTTCCATTCATATGATTAGAAAACGGAAACAACGTTCATACGTATGTACGACCTACTGCCTCCATGAACGATTTATTACTATCTATTATTTATATTTATATTATGAATATATATGATATATAAATCATATTATACATTTTCAATGTATGTAAATCATGATCTAAGTAATATGATCAATAATAACAAGTCAAAACACATACGACAAAACGAAGCGATTATTACAGAAATGTTGCATTAACATGGAATTTTTAATAAATGGGTAATATGAAGTCAAAAAAGAATCATATAAGATATCATAAATATTATTATTATTATTATATATGTTAATAATACCATTATATTGGAGTTTCTGACAAATAAAGAGAGTATCAGACATAAGGTAAGGTATTTCATCTCAATTTCATTTCATTGAGACATATTTTAATGTCACACACCTAGTTGCTTTTATATGGTGTATATTATAATTTTTGACTTGATATATCATGAATATCATTAATTTCCTGATATTATATTATTTCCTTCATGAGAATTATTGATAGATCAATATTTCTCATTCAATATTTATATTTGATATGGCATATTATTTATTTTGATTATTGAATAAGAGAAATACTTTGGACTGGAAATGACAGGTGGAACCCCGACTTTATATAGATTATTGATGCATCAATAGGTTCTCATGAGACGAATAAGTTGGGAAAATTGGTTTCTACCCTTAATTTTAAACTGTATTGTGAATGGTCTTGATGGTAATAAGTTTTCATGTGCTTGAGACATGACTCCCTTAAATAAAGTATTTCCATCATTTAATTTTAGTTATAATTTATCCAGGAGATTTTGCATCGACATATCTATGGAAATAGTTCATTTTATATTTTTTGATTTATGGTATATATTTTCGTTCCTTACTTTATATATTATTTTTTCCTTATCTAATTTTTTTAAAGGAATGTGTTATAAGATATTTACCTTTCCATATAGATTTATTATTTCATCTATTGTACATACACTTACTGAGAATTTCAGCTCACCATTATTATGTTTCTCTCCCCATGTTATTAAAAATATAACATTTATTAAGCTTTCAAGGATGTGGTTCTTTTCAATAATTATGTAGCATGTTTTATTTTGTTTTCCCATTTTATTATGGGTATCATATATGTAATCTGGATTTCGAAGACTGGTAAACTGTATGGTTCTTCATTTTTTTCCTCGTAATAATCCCAACGAAATGTAATAATTCACCGGCTTCAGGTAATCTGAGGTTTGGGTGATACAAACATAGTATGTGATAATGTCTCAAGAATAGGTGTTTCACTAAAAGGTCATACCTGTTCTCCGCCATTCTAAGAACCCAAAAGTGCTATGACACCATTCTTAAATAAATTTTCTATAGCTAGATGATATCATATGAGGGGCACAAATGATACAGGTCATCATGGGTGGAGACTCATAGGACTTTGATCTAGTTCCTCATGGTTTGTTCCCTTATTAAATTTCAATGTATGATATTATGAGAATGAGACCCTCTAGTAGGAAATCCACATTTATATGTGTCATATGATGATCGTATATGCAGATGTGTGTTTTTATCCTTATACATTAAGATTATATTAATGAGTATAATTATCCATGTACTTTGATGAATTTATAAAAATTGTGATGACATATGTTCAAGGTGAGGTAAGATACATTGGTTGCATCATTGGTAATTTTACATTAATGAATAATGTGAGATAGGATTTTTCCCTCATTTTTTTTAAAATAAGTTAATATCTCAATCCCTTTGATAAAAATGGTATAGCCTAAATAAATCCATTTCCATGGTGTTATATAGGAATGTCCAATTTTAGTGAAGTCAAATAAAGAGAAATAGATCACATAGCTTGATGGCACCAGCATGCAACCTACATTATTAGAGATATCATGATAAATTAGTTGTATTACATAGTAAGCATCTGTATGAGGTATTATGTCAAGGTAGCATTAACTTATTTCTTTATTTCCACCATGACATGTTGTTAGATGATAACCTTGGAATTTACACTTCTCCGGATAATTCAACTGAAAAAGATACCTAGAGGGTCACATACTAAGTGTATCCAAAATATCAGTTAAATAATAATATAATATTATTTTTGTAAAAGTTTAAAAAATATTTTTCCAACATGTGGTTTAATAATTATACATGTTTTCTCGATCTCATATATTATATCACCCATTATTCAAGAGGATATAATTTGAGTGTAATATTATTAAATATTTATTTTCTATTTAGTGAATATAATATTTATTTATTTACTGGAGAATAATGTAGTAATTTTAATTTAATAAACAAATAATCATTATTCAAGGTCTGATAAATATTTTAGAGTAATGTCAAATCTTTTTTAATTGTATAGTTAGAAATATTTAATTTTGAATATTATTTGATTAAATAATATTTAATTAATTCACATTTTAAGCACAAATTAAGAAATAATTAAAAAATTATCATTATTATTTTACATTAGTTTCTACATGTATAAAATAAATAATAAAGGGGACTTGAGAAATTATTTTATTTTAACCCTAGAAGAATATAAATCCATTGTATAATTTTCTAAGAGAGTTAACTCATCTTTCGTTTGGTTGTGCACAACAGATTTGGAGAATCCTTTCAAGACCTAGGGGGATCCCTTCTCTAAGAATGGTCCCAAGAATAGAGAACGATCTTCCTCCAAAATTCTCCCTTAACTCAAGATAGATCAAGGAAAAAATTTTGAAGTGATTCTCTGGGAGATCTAAGGATAATGATATAAGATGAAAGATCTTTCATGATAGCACATGGAGATTCTCATGACGACATTCACAGATTTGTGGAACAAGTGTGGATACCTGTTAGGTATAATCTACTCTTTATTCTTATGACACCACGATCGTACAATGTAGATCTATTTTTAAACTCATCAGGGATGAATGAATTAAAAAAGTTAATTATTTAACTAATTAAATTAATTATAAATAATATATTATGATCATTTAAATGGTTCTCACTTTCTATCCCTTGTCTAATTTCATTGATCAATTCAATATATCGCGACGTTTATCATTGTGTAAATCTAATATTTACAATTTATCATGGCAAAAAAAATGTTTGGAATGACCCATAACATGCATCCATTACACCCAGAACCTATAAGTAGTAAAATAACTGTCACATAATTATTTATAATTATTTAAAGATCATAGATGGATTTACACATTTTCCATTTAGTTATAAACATTAAGTATCATAATTATTTTAATCTAAATTATAATATATTCTTCTTCCTCTATCATTTCTCATATATCTAACAAAAAAAATTTAATTTTAGGAGTGAACTAAATTCAAATTACTCATACGGAGGTGCTAAGGATTATGGAAAAATAAAATAGGAGTACATGTTGTGTAACTAGTGTTACATGATGTGTACTTGTGCTCAATTCACTATGAATTAATTGAGAATTAATTCAAAACATTTTCAATCATTACATGTGGTGTATTTAATATCTATCACCATGAGTTTGAAAGTCTATCCAATTGCACGGTCAGTTGGAGGACATGTCGTGTAGCCCACACACCAGGAATGTAGTCCTTTTAAGTCACATACATATCGTGTATTTCATTAAATAGAATACCTGACTAGTGACCGTGTAACTGGGAGACCACATTCCATGTAGTAATTTATACATTCAATGTAATAAAATTTTCTGAGGCATGGTTTACACATTGAGTCCCTAGGTACGTGCCTGAGAAACATATGAGAGATGTGCACGCCATGTATCATTCTTGTACATGTCACATACTTATAACAAATTACATAGAATTAAAATTGATTTATTTTATATTGTAAAACATATCAACATAATCTTTTGTGTGGTCATTATGTTTCTAGGACAATCCATGTGATGGGTTTTAATATATATATAAATGTCTAATTAATTTCTATATAATGTTGAGATCTTCATATAATGTGTCTTCCATATTACAGTGACTACTATATGTGAATTTTAGCATATCATGTGAATGAAAAGGCATGAAATATTTGTAATCATTAAATTGATACTACACTTCATGAAATAACATGATAAGTCATGTATGCAATATGTTGTAAGAGAAAATAGTATATGATTATAGTACATGTTGGGTATAATTGTATGAGTATTCCTTTTTTTCCATCTAAGGAACATTTTTGTACATAGTTACATTTAAATTTTTTCTAATTTTTTAAAATCACAAAAAATGAGAATCTTATGGAAATTCAGATGAAAATTAAGATATAATAATAGATTAATTTAAGATGATAATTAATTGGTTTGAGCGTGATTTGCCTAAAATAATACTGAAATATAATTTAATGTTATACTTATTAAATTTGTAATTTTTTGCATGAATTTGGATGATCATGAGCACATACCAGACCTTTGTATGTGATTGGTTTCATATAATTTATTATTTAATTAAATTATTTTCCCATGTGCCTTCATTCCTCTTATTATGTAAGATCATGTGTGACCATGGTTTATTTTATGTAAACCCTTTTCTGTTCGCATGCGTGTGAGTAAAATCATTTGTAATGGATATAGCTCCCAAGATAGTGGAGGCGGGCCATGTTTGGATCAAGGAGAAACCAATCCAAGAGAGGTACATAGGTGGACAGGTGGAAAGCGGAAACATGACCCTTAATAGTTTCAAGGTTTTTTTACCCTAGGTTAGAGATCAGTTTTCTAACTGCTAGATAAACTAACTAATGGAAAAATACCATGATCACATAGATATAATATTTCATTTCTAGCAAGTTTTATGACTATTTCATTGTAGATTTTTTTTCATGATCACATGAATTATATAATTAATAATCATGCAAGATAGAACTAAAATAAATTGGATTATATGTAAATAATATCTAAGACATGGTTAATCACTTAATTAAATACACATAATATAAACAAGAATGTAATAAATATAACAATTTAAAATTTAAACACAAATGATTAAATCCCTCATTAATATATATTAAGTCGGTATATCCTTCCTCTACCTCAGTTAAAAGCGAACCATAATTCAAACAGCTTTTCCATCAACATTTGGGATGATTTTAATTATCATAGAATTATAACATGATGTTTTGGGTTGAATTAACATAGTTCACATCAAGGGTTGACTGCAAAAGAAGGGCTTGGTGTAACTGAGGGGAAAGTGTTAAGGAAATCCAATTTAAGGATTTTAGTATTGGGGAGTCCACTCAACGGATAAAGGAACTATATGTTAATACATTTGGCATTTGGAATGCCTACCAAAAACCATTAATTATTATTGACTAACCAATGTTTTTGTAATGATAAGGGGTATATGGATCCTTTTTACTAGAATGTCCAAGAAACAAGATATTATGAATCCAAAGTGGAGGGATACTTTGTTTTGATAAAATAGTGGGAGATTAATAAATATAATATTTATTTATTTTTCTTAATTTTATTATATAAAGTAATAATTTATGCTCATCTTAGAAATAGAATTAAAATGACTTCAAAAATATCACTACAATCTATACTTGAGAAGGATAACCTTATCAGTGGCACAAATTTCCAAGACTGACACAGGTGATTACATGTTATCCTTCACCATCAAAGTAAATTTTTTGTGCTGAAAGAAACTATTCCTGATGTACCTAATAATGATGAATGTAATGAATAGTTATCACTATATTAAAAAAATTTGAACGATTTTGTAAATGTTAAATTTTTCATGATATCATCTAATTACCATGACAGTTTGAAGAAACTATATGAAATGGATGTGTATACCCTGATATCTCATCTTCAGGATCTCCATCATTAATAGGCAAGACAATAGAGGTATGTGATATCCAATTATTTTTTAAAAATATGCTTGGAGAGTCATTGCCATCTAGGCCCCATGTATTCAAGATTATTAGCTACATTAGATTCTTAGACATATTAGGGATTAAATTCCTAGATTAGTTGCATATAGAGCTCATACATTCATAACATCCCTAGCCCTTATCCAGTTTTATTATTAATTACAATATGAGAAATCGTAAGAAGAGTCTTTAAGAAATTCTTACTTTGACACCCCAAGTATATAAGGACATGTGTTTTTATAGAAACATATTCTTTATGGTGAATAAAAAAATTAAGTATAGATAAAATGGGCCCAAGACTCATAACAAGTATAAATATTCTAATAACCTTCCTTCTTTCCAAGAAGAAGATCTAGAGGTAGGGTAAGGAAAATGAGGTAATATGTTTTTCTTATGGAAATCATGGCCAATGGAAGTGGAACTAAACCCAGAAGTATGGGGAAGATAAAGGTGAATTATTTATCAAGTGTAGTATTTCAATATCTACACAGTGGATATTAGATGAAACTTGGGGTTCTCACAAATGTATCCAAATATCGGAACCATGTAGATTACACAATATTTCCAGAGGAGTGGTGGATCTTAGAGATTTTAATGGTGTGAGGCTGGATAATTTATCCATTGGTAACAACCACCTTTCATTAGTAACTAGAATGAGTTTTTGTTTTAAATGAATGTTATTATGTACCAACAGTTTCCATGAAAATAATTTATATATCTTGCATTGATGTAGATGGGTTTATTTTTGAGTTTGGAAATAATATTTGTTTATTTTAAAAAAGAAAACATATATTATGGTATGGAAGATTTACATAATGGTATTTCTGTATTAAATTATGAGAACCAAGTATTGGAAATTGAAAATGAATCATGTTCACATGACTCATATAACACCCAGTGATGGAATCACCATATTGGTCATGTAAACGATAAAAATTTGACAAAGCTCTATACGTATGGTTATTTAGACTCTTCTAAGATAAAAAATCATGAAATATGAAATGATTATTTACAAGGAAAAATGTCCAAATCACCATTTAGTGTACATAGTGAATGATCCATAGAGATTCTTGGATTGGTACACACTGATGTGTGTAGGCAATTTCAAGTAGAAGCTAGTGGTGGTGTTTCTAACATTCATCACTTTTAATGGTTAATTGAGTAAATATGGATATATGTTCTTGATGATGTATCAGTTAACATCCTCTTGGAAATTCATGGAATTCAAGAATGAATTAGATAATCAACTTGGAAAGAAGATAAAGAAACATCGATCTGATCGAGTTGGTGGATTTCTTAACCAAGAGTTTATCAACATTCAATGTGAGTTTTGGAATCTATCTCAACTCTCTCCAAATTACACACCGTAGTGGAATGGTGTTATTTAAAGGGGGATCCATACTATGTGAGATATGGTACATTCAATAATTAGTGTAGATCTTCCATTATCCTTTTGGAGATATGCATTAAAAACAGTGCTGTAATAATTAAATCAAGTACCAACTAAATAGGAAAATGTAATTTCCTTTGATTTAGGAAGTGGAAATAAATAAGTTTTGTTTAAAATGCATGTACAGAGTTGAGAGGATTTTGTTAAGGCCTTCTCTTGAAAAAAACTAACACCCTGGGGCACAAAGTGTATCTTTATTAGGAATCCAAAGGAAACAATGGGATGCTACCAATATAATCACTCAAACAAAAAAGTGATTATCATCAGACATTCCATATTTCTTGTGGAATAGAACAAACTTAAAAAGGATAGTGGGAACAATATTAAATTCTAAGAATTTGATTCTCATGATACAAAAGAGTTAGTAAAGGAATAGATTCCATAGGTCCCCATGGAAGAATTTTTTCCTAAAATACATGTATTACATTGGAGTGGAAGAGGGGTAGGAAAACTATGGAGATATATTTTTCTAGACATCTATGATGGTGACTCATTTTTTGGTTGAAGATTATCTACCAATCTCCTACAATGATACAATAGAGGGCTCAAAAGCTATAATCTGGAGTGAATCCATGAATTCATAAATATATTCCATGAATTAGAACCATTTTTAGGATATTGTTGATATTATAGTTGATGTCAATATTGATTTATTAAAATGGGTATTCAATAGAAAACTAGAATTGGAAGGAAAAGTAAATATCTATAAAGAAAGGATAATGTCTAATTGGTTAAAATAACATTAAGGTATTGACTACGATCAAACCTTTTAACTAGTTCCAATGTTTATATCCATTAGAATTGGACTTTATATAGATACTTACCATGGTTATGAGATGTGGAACATGGATATCAAAACCGCATTACTTAATGTGAACCTTTGGAAAGATGTCTACATGAAACAACCAAAAGTGTTTCTCACTCAAGGTGATTCCAAGAGAATTTTGAAGTTTCATGGATCCATTTATGGATTGAATGAAGCATATAGGTCATAGAACATTCGATTTGATGAATCTATAAAATAATTTAGATTTATTAAGAATTAAGGTGATCCATGTGTATACAAGTGGTTTTTTAGAAAATCAGTCGTTATCCTAGTATTATATATTGATGAAATATTACTTATTGAAAATAACATACTAGTCATACAGTCTATTAAGGACATGTTAAACAAGTGTTTCTCGATGAAGGAGTTTGGTGAAGTTTCCAATATTCTAGGGATCAAGATCATTCATGATAGATTCAAGAAGCTGGTTGGGATAAGTCAACGTATATATATTTACTATATACTGATGATATTTAGTATGGAACAATCCAAGAGGGGATTGATTTCAGTGTCACATGGTTTACATATTTCGATGAAAATGTGTCCTTATACAAAAAAAAAGAAAGATAGAATGAGTAAGATCACATACTCTTTAGTGATAGGATTAATCATGCATGTAATGTTATGTAATAGACATGATGTTTCCTATGAATTGAGCATGTTTGGAAGATATAAAATGATCCAGGAGAAAAATATTGGTATTATATTAAGGATATATTTATGTTTCTGAGAAAAAATAAGGATATGTTCCTTGTGTTTGTTGGAGAAGTGGATATGTTCATCAAAGGATATTGATGATAGTTTTCTGAAAGATCATAATGATTTGAAGTCACAATCATGATATGTTTTTAGTGTCAACGGAGGATCTGTGAGATGAATGAGTTCAAAGAATCCATTTTTTGATGATTCTACAGTGGAGTATGATTTTATAGCATCCTATGATAGAAGCAAGAAATCTATTTGGATATGAAAATTAATCCAGGATCTTGATTTGGTACCTATTAGTAATGAACCTATCCCATTGTATTTGATAATTGTAAAGTGGTGGCTCTTGAAAATTATGCAAGGTCACACTAATAAACAATGAATATATTCCGTAAGGATCACCTCTTGAAGGATTTTTATCAAAGGGGTGATATTGTAGTACTAAGAGTAACCATGAAGGAGAATGTGGTAGACCCCTTGACTAATGTCTTATCTCAGTAGAAGCTTTAGTATCATGTGAGAGCTAGGAAAATAAAGGTTATTAGAAGTTAGTTCTAGTGTACATGGGATTTTGTTGGAGTTAATGAACTAGAACCAACTTCTCTATATGTTATTATATCTTTTATTCATTATTTTGAGTATTTATAAACTCCTTATCACATAATGATTATTCTTCTTCATAACATTATTTGTGAAAATGTCCCAATAGTATATGTCACACTAAAAGTTCATAGGGGTTCCCCGCTATGATGAGAAAGTTAAAGTGCTATGACACTATTCTTAAATATATGTTCTGTTGATGGATGATATCAGTTGATCGAAACAAATGATATAGTAAATCATGGGTGGATACTCATAATAAGTTGAGGCACTTTCTCATGGAGTATGCCCTTGTTAATATCCAGTGTAGGATATAATGAGATCGAGACTCGCCTGTATGGTATCCATATTTATATGTGTCATTGGATGTTCATATATATTGACATGTGTATTGATCCTTAGACTTTATTATTATTACTAATGATAATTATGGGTCACTTTATGTGTTTATGAAAACTGTGGTGACTTATGTTCGTGGTGGGGTAGGATATGTTGGGTGTGTCACGGGTAATGTTTCATTAAAGATTAATGTAAGAAAGGATTTTTATCTTCTGTTATTTAATGGATGTTCATATCTCAGACCCTTTTATGGAAATTATATATCCTAAATAAATTAATGACCTTGGTGTTCTATAGGCATGTTCAATTTTCGACAAGTCAAAGAAAGAGAAAATAAAAAAATACGTTGATGGCGCCAGTATGCAACCTGCTTCATTAGAGATATCATGATTAATGGAATATATTAAAAAATAAGAATATGTATGAGTTATTATGTCATTTCACAATTAACTTGGTTCACTATGGGTTCCCTGGAATGTTTCTAGATGTTATCCATGGACTTTAGTCTACTTCACCTATTGTTACTCAGAAAGGTGCCTAGAGGGTTGCATACTAAGTGTATTTAGAATCTTAGTTAAATAATATAATATTGTTTATTATTTAAAAATTTAAGTAAATATTATTCCCACATGTGTTTTAATAATTATTCATGTTTGATTGATCACATATATTCCATCACGAGTTATTCGAGAGAATATAATGCGAGTGTAATATTAAATATATATTTATTTTCTATTTTGTTTTTTTAGTAGGTTCCTCAGTCAAAGATCGAGAAACAATTTATTACATAAAATTAAGGAGAACTACATGAGTCTAAAATAAGGTATCTTATTATAATCATTATCATAGAGAGGGAGAAGCTCAACCGACAAGTCATCCTTCCATGTTATGCCATGGTTGATTCCCTTATTACCAAGGCAATCATCAACCATGTTCGCTTCATGAAAGGCATGTGTGGAAATGAAATTAGTCCCTATAAGCGAATCAAGGCAATCCATACAGAAAGTGGTCAGTGGCCAGGAAAGATGCACCACCCCCTCCAAAATAGAATGGACAATAGTGGTTGAGTCACTTTCAATCCCAAAATTGATCCAGTCCTTTTAGAAGGAAACGTTGATAGCATGTATCATGCCCATCATTTCTGCCTCTAGAGATGATGTAGTACCACAGCTTCTAAAGGAGAATCCATGACAGGGACCAAGGTAGTCTCTAAAGATATCACTACATCTTGCGGGTCTCGAATTTATTTTAGAAGCACCATACACATTCACTTTGATCCATCCTAGAAGTAGTGCTTTCTAGAAAACCTCAAAAGTGCGCCTCGATTGTTTGTAGATCCCATTAATCTAAAGCCAAAAGAGGATCTCAAAATCACTAATAGTGTTGTCACGATACGCTTTTTGGATCTAAGCAGCATCCATAATGAAAACGAGATTTCGCATCATACCTATATTGAGATTGAATGAGTAATTGTTGTGAATAATTGTATTTATATCATACCAGATCACATGACGGGGTTAAATAACCGCAGTGCGGAATATTTTCTTGATTTGTTGAGAGAAATATATATCCACACATCATTTTAATTTCAAGCTAAGAGAATCAATTAGAATCCATCTGCAGTAAAAAATGTTACAAATATAATTCCAATGGTAAGAGTAAGTAACACAATATGGGAACAAATGGTTAGTATATTCTCTATGTTGGTGGTAGAAAGGACACTTGGAGAAAAGTTATACCCCGAAGGACTGAAGACAATCCTCAGTGGGGATAAGTTTATAAGAAAGTCCCCAAACATGAGTAAGTCTTGATGTTTTAATACAGGGTTTGTCAAAATATTTTAACCAACAAAAATCAAGTTCAAATTTTTAAAAATTGTGTTTGTAGAAATTTTTAGAATCAAGAATACCAATGTGAGTAGGCTTTCAAGTGAGGAAATCCTCAGAATTAGAGAAGGTGTAGTTATCAATAACTGGAGTGATGTTCTCAGCAATGTTGGATTTACGATATTGTATAACAACCTTTATAGTAGTGTTAGTGTTTTCTGGAAGAGAATTAGGAGAGACCAAAGAGTTGAGGGGGTTCTAGACCAATTATCTAGACAAAAATTCAGATGTCATTCTATGCTAACCATCCATCTAAAATTAATCATAATATATGAAAAATATTTCCTAATGGAGGGCCAGATAGAGGAATTAATGTAGTTCAAATTAACCTTCTATAACTTCAAAAGAAATCTGTTTTTTAGAAAAATGATATAATTTGAATTGTTATGGATTATCCTCTATGTGAGTCTTGCTTAGAGGGAATCATTAAAAAGATGTAGGTTTTTTATACCAAGACCAACTTTTTCAAGAGGATTGCAGCAAGTACCCCAGGGGATAGTTACTAGTTACTATTCAAGAATGATTCCTGTCCAAACAATGTTCTTGATATAAATGTTGATTTTTTTTCAAAAGACCAGTAGGCCATTTGTAGATCATCATTGAATAGACCAACTTGGAAATAATAGTAGATTTCACCAGACAGATCCTACCAGCCATAAAAAGGGTCTTACCCTTCCAGGATGATAGTTTCTAAATGATTTGGTCCACCATGTTGGTAAGGTACATGGATTTGGGCGTTCCCAAAATTATAACAACTCCAAGGTAGGTAAAAGTTAATGATCCTTCTTTGATTCCTAAACTATCGATAATACTATTTTTTCAAGAAGAAGAGAAAATTTTTCCAAATAAAACATAGGATTCGTTCTAGCTTATAGACTGAATAGAAATTTCTTGACAATGTGACAAGTTATTTTTTAATATTTGAATATTCTTTTTGTCTCCTTTGATGAATAAAATGATTTCATTAGCATATAAAAGATGAGTAGGCATAGTTATGTTTCTATTAGCCTGAATGTTGTTGATCTAGTATTGATCCACAAGGAGGGTGAGGAATATACATAGATAATCCTATTCAATAGGAAAGGTAATGGCAGATAGGGGATCACTTTTTCGGACTCCTTTGGTGCATTTAAAGTAACCTTTAATGGAACCATTGACACGGATGGAAATAGAAGCCGAGTTTAATAAGGAATTTATCATATTGATGAAAGTGTCATTAAAACCAATGGACTGGTGGACCTTGATGATGAATCCCCAATCAATGGTATCAAATGATTTCCAAATATCAATATTAATGGAGATTCTTCCTCCTCGGATGATATTATTGAGTGTGTTGGTACATTAAAATTCTAGGCAGATGCATATTTGTATAAACCATCCCTTGATGAAACCAAATTGATTCTAAGAAACAATTTTATTACATAAATAAGAATTTCTATTAGCTAGAATTATAGTAATGACTTTGTAAATATAATTAGTGAGGGAAACTGGTCAAAAAAGATGAATCTGATTTGTGTTGTCCACTTTTGGAATTAGAGTAATGAATTAAGCATTTAGGCCCTGAGGAAGATTACCATTAGAAAAAAAGGCTATATCATGTTTTCAAACATCTGTGTCAATAATCTCCCAATATTGTTGGAATAAAACATTATTAGATCCATCTAGTCCCAGGGCACATTCAGGGTTAAGAATGAAGACATTGTCTTTGATTTCATGGTCAAGAGGGATCCTAAGAAGATAGACAATGTCTTCCTCATTTACCATTACTGGAATAACCTAATGAAATATATTTTGTCGATATTTGGGACATTAAAAATATTATCAATGTAAGAGACCACAAGATTTTCTATGCCCTCATCAGAGTCAATGGGAACATCATTGTTCATGAGAAGAGAAAGGGGCCTACAGAGTTTTTTGATTCTTTTAAGAGAGTTTTAGAACATATTATTTCTATCACCATCAAAAATCTATTTAGATTTCAAAAAATTCATAGGTTATACTTAATTGTAAGGAGAGAATTTAGTTTCATTGAAGTGTTGATTTCAATTTGGGGGTCCAAGGAGAAATCATAGCAAGTGGAGGAGATTTGAATTTGGATAAGATTTTTATCAAGGTTACATATGTCCTGGTCTATTTTTTTATATTTAGTACTACACCAACTTTTGAGACATATATTTAGGTGCTTTAATTTGGCAACACAAGAAAAAAATCATTGAATTGATTCATAGAATCCCAAAACTTTTTTAAGTTGTTAGAACACTCTTGAACTGAAGAGAAAGCATTGTTGAATCTAGAAGGAAGAATTGGTTCAACTAGTTTAGTAAAAATATTGACAAGAATGGGATGATGATCCAAAATAAGTCTGGGAAAGGTGGTGCTAGATATGGTGTCCCAAATGTCCAGAGCAGGTATATTTGTGAAGGCCCTATCCAATTTACTGACAAAAACCTTATTATAGTGTCTTCTATACCAGGTTAACATGGCACTAGTGAGGTTAATTTCTACTAGATCACAATCTTCAATTGAAGTTCTAAATTTCTTAGAAGAAATGGAAGAATGTGATGGGCCAATTTTTTCACTAGGGGAATGATTGGAATTAATGTCACCAATCACAAACTAGGGATCATGAATGGTGCTAGCGAGCCCATAAAGATCATACCAAAGGGGCCTTAATTCTTGATATCTATTCTTATCATAAAACATTATACAAAAAAAGTTTACCATTTTTAGAAAAATCACAAGTGAACAGTTGTTCAGAGATTTTGAAAGCATTGAAATTATGTAAGGAAGCAAGATAAAACCCCCATTGAGATTCCACAGTATTATCCTCATTTCAGAAAGTTAAAAAGTTTTAACCAGAAGTACAAAGGTGCATAATCTTCAATGAAAAATTGGTTTTTGGATCATCAATAGAAAATATTTGGGGGCGATGTGTCAAAATATGTATTTTAATAACATTATAAGTATTAGGGTTAGAAATTCCCTAACAGTTCCAGAAAAATAAATCCATTAAAACATGTTTTTGGTGGCAGAACCTCCATTTTTCTTTTTGGTGCCACCCAATCCCTTCTTCTTCATGGATCTAGTGAAAATTAGAGAAGATGTCGGAGTGGATTTCATTTCCTACTTATTAATAATATACACAGAAGAGTTGTAAGTAGAACCTTATTTATAGGTGTTCTGCATTGTTTTAATTATTTCAGCATTTAGTGGGGTGGCTTTGGAGCAGTCCCTTAAATTTATTGAAGGGTTTACCTTCTGATATACAGTTGACATAAGATGATCTGGGGGGTTCAAAACAATGGTAGATCATGAAACTGAATGAGCCTACACTTTTATTGCCACTATTGTCTCCTTGATCGAGTCTACACAAGATTGATGGATCATACCTGAGTTTTCAACAGCGAGGGACAAAGTAATAGAGTCATCAATTGGCTACCCATCATTAGTTCTAAAAGCTAATATCTTCATGGGACTCTTATCATGTCGAAAAATATTTCCAAAAGTGTGTCTAGTTCTAATGGGTGATGCAGGGGAAGAAAAAACTGCAACACTGCTCTCAAAGACATATCCATCATCTATAGTGTCTTTAAGGAGGCCCTGTTGCTTCCTAGTGAAGGAAAAATTGTTATTTTCCAGAGTTGTGCCACTAGAAATCACATGTCTAGTTGGGGAACTTGTGAAAGGAAAGTTATCTTTTTGGCGTTAACAAGCTCCATATGCTTTTCAATGCAAGGAGGAACATAATTTTTCAGGTATGTTCCCAAAACATTCTCACTGGGTGGGTCCACAGAACCTACATTAGTGTGTCCAGGTATTGAGGGTATTAAATTACCAATGCCTTCCCCAGCCGAGACATCATGGGCCTGATCATAAGCATCTAGTACTAATTTTCCAATTTTCTATTGAATGATTTCTTCCAAGGTCCCCACTTGCTCCTCCTCCACCATCATAGCCCATTTCATACCTGAAGTCTCTCTTACATGAGATTCCTTTTTCACCCATATCTTTGATTTTCTCATGAGTGGTTCAGCCTTCTCAAAGCCAGTACTCTTACCCTACTTGTCCCTTCAAACATCAGACCATCCATCTTCTTTGGGCTTATAAATTTCGGTTTTCATAACTCTATAATTAATCAAATAATGAACCACAATTTTACGGAGATCATATAATCGTGTCTTAGAATGAAATTTAATCCATACATCTATTTTATAGTCTTTAGAATTGAAAAATGACCTCTAGAAGCTTCGAGGCCAAATCATCTTCAACCATAACATGAGCATATAAGACAATCTCATCATTTAAGGTATGTTGGACGATCTTGAGAGGAGTACCAATGTAGGACAACAAGTCCTTTAGGATCTTGGGGTGCCAAAAATTCCAACTCAACCCATCAAATATAACCCAAATTCAGGTTGTATTATTCCTAAAGGAATGTAGGTTAAATGTATAATTCCATTCAAATATTATCATAAAACCAGGTTTAAGTTATAGACTCTCTAAATTCCAGACTCAATCATGCTCTTCCTGGGATTTTAATAGCATATGAAAGTACCCCCTTCTGATAGAGACAACTTTACAGTCGGAAAATACCCAATGATGAGTAATCTTATTCATCAAATCATCATTCGACCAAGATTTGTCCCCTTTAATGTATGAAATTTGACCCATAATCGAGAACTTACATATTTTCGTTCTTTGTTGTATAGCATCAGGATCAACTTCCACTACAAATCTATCATCTTCAAGTTGCTTGCATAGTGGGTTTTCATCGCAGTAGATTTTTAGTTCTCTGTTCCATTGGGAGCTTTCGTGAAAGTTATCCCTCTAGATATTTTGACCTGGGGGCCTCTTAATTTTTCACTTTGGAATCACAAACATGGAATACTCTTTCTCGTTTCAGATCAAAAGCCACCATGATAAATCTGAATCAAGATGAATCTAGGCAAGAATTACCGCATATGAGTGTAAACCCTATACGTCGCGAGGAGATTGCTGCCATATTCATCCCTTATATTTAGTGAATCGATTATTTATTTATTTATTAGTGAATAATATAGTGATATTTATTTAAAAAATAAATATCAAATATTTAATGATCGATAAATATTGTGGAGTAATGAGGGATTTAGTTTAATAGACTGATGAGAAATAAAAAATATTCAGTATTATTTGATTAAATAATATTTTATTTATTTCGAAATTTAAGCACATGTCCAGAAATAATAATATTATTATTATTTGACATGGTGATCTGTATGGAGTAAAAAAATTATAATGGGAACTTGTGAAACTATTTTATTTTAACCCAAGAATTATATAAACCCAATTATAATATTTTTCAACCAGGACAATTTATTTGGTTTGGTTTTTTGAAACATCTTTAGAGAATCCTCTAAAGCGATATGGAGCTCCCATATCCAAGAATACTCTTATGAATAGAGAATGATATTCCTCCACCATTCTCCCTCAAGTGAAGAGAGATCATGGGGAAAATTTTGGATGAGATTCTCCTAGAAGTCCAAGTTGAACGATGCAAGTGATAGGATATAACTTGGAAGTTATTACAGAGATGTTCAATGATTTGTGGAATATATGGGATCATCACAAAAGGAAATTTAATCTTTTTCCTTGTAACATGATGATAGTACAACAAAGACTTTTTTCAGACTCATCAATGAATAATGAATTCCAACAAGGTAATTCATTAATTAATTAAATTTCATAAAAATAATGGGTGATGACCCTCTATATGGTTCCAAAGATCTATCCCTTATCTATTTTCCTTGATTCAATTCCTTAGATATTGAAATTTATCATCACGTAAATATTGTATTGATTATCAACCATGACCATAGAAAACTTTGGGCATAACCCATGAATTTCTTTAGCTATTTCTAAAACCTATAAAAACATCCATTAGACAACCCAAGGATGAATGACCCACGATTTACATTAGAAATAATTAATTTATATTTTTATTAAATGATAAATGAGGAATAATAAAACACCCTCACTTATGTTGGATCAATAAACAATGAATAGAATTTATGTTTCATTGTTTTTTGTGAGAAACAAGAACACCATTCATGAAAAAAATTTCATGATACTCTGATCATTGATTCTTGATTCTATAATAACCTTCCAATACATTCACTACCAAGTTTATATCTCTCTATCAAATCAAATTACTATGGTTATATAGCTAACCCTATGGAATTTTTCATTAGGGGGTTTAAAAAAGATGATTCAATCTAGGGTAGGACAATTAAAATTCAATTAAATTAATAAATTAATGTAATTAATTTAATTATCCAACAACATTTCTCTATCGAAGAATCCAATGTTGACATGACTTATGTCATGACTAGTGTAAAACCCAAGCTTTTAATTTAATTATATTATAAGTTTTACCATATGATAAATCCTTTAATATTTGTTCCATTATTTTTAGAAAATTATATACAAGTGAAATGTTATATTTAATAATTTTAATATATCAACAACAAGGATCCATGGGCATGGGAATCCCATGTCGTAGAGTTAGAATCTTCCATGAAATATTATAAAGTGTAGAAATTTTTTAGAGATGTTAAATTCTCCCCAACATAAATGAATTTCATAGCGAAAAGAAAAAACAAGCTCCAACACCACTGGGAACCAAAAATAATTAACAACACTCTCAATGTCAACCTTAGACTAGTCAACAAAATGAAATAGATTATGTACATATCTCTTCATATGTGACATGTTGAATACATTTTGTGCTCGGTATTACTAAATTGGAAGGTAAAATTGGTACACAACCTCATTAACCCAATGTAGAAACTGAAAACAAGACTACGAACCTCGAATATGTTTTATCGCTTTCGCTAAAGATCTGTAATCCTCATTGATGTTAGGACCCTAGGAAAACATCGTCTCCCTATTAAAACTAATAAGGCCACCATCACTAGTTATCATATGACTCTTTAAATATTTATATTGTTCTAATCTCATATTGGATGAATTTTACATTCACTACTATAACTCACACAATCTCTAGGTGTATAAAAATTCTTTCTCTGGACCCAGCTAGTTCATCGATAACCTGTACGGTCTCCCAAACATGGATTTGAATAGTGTTAAATAAATGGTGGGGTGTTAAATATAACTATACACAAAATCCACAAGTGGTAGATGATCCTAATAACTAATACCAAAACAAAAATTGCAAACTCTTAGCAATTAATCAATGACCTAAATATTCCAATTTTCCTAGCCATATGTCTGGGAGGTAGACACACCATTATCAACTAAAACTGAGTTTAAAAGCCTCCCATAACCCTCTCAATAACCATGACATGAATCAAGAATCATGATCTAAAATATCATCAAGGAAACTCTATGAATCTAGACTACCTCATTCTTGCACATACATCTCAAAATCTTCACTAAGCTCTACTCTCAGATGGCTGGGATGTGGGATGAGTTTATGAATTGATCTAAGATCAATAAAATTGGGTTTTGACTTCATGATGATCATAGAAGTCGCATTAGTTAGTCCATAATGATACCATCTCAATTTCACTCCCATACCAGTACTGTGGCCTTCATAAGCTAGTAGGTGAGGCATCAAGATTTAATCTATGAATCACGATATTACACCATTGGACACCTAAAATAATACCAAAGGATCCTAATACATCAATAACACTTCTATATATACTACTATGGAAAATCATCAAACCTACTTACAAAATCTTTTCATATCTTTACAAATTCTATTCTCCATCCTAGATTAAGGATGACTGGATGCTTACCTTTAAGAAATTCATCATATGGATTTCTAATAGATACATAGTAATGAAATATATCTCTTAAGATTCATTCTATAAGAATCCATGGTGAAAAAAGTTGTTGTCGAATATAATATATGGAACATATATCCCTCTCTATGGTGTCTCAATAGATGATACCCATAAAAATCACTAAATACCTCTACAAGAAAATGTATCATATTCAAGATTTGGAGGAAATGAAGAATACCACATACTCAAAAAAGTATTACAGTAGTCTGAAGATGGGGGACCTTATCCAACACTGTTTTAGCTTCTAGAAATTCTTCATACACTTCTTTGACCACCTGAAAGGATTCACCTTTCATGTCATATATTCTGAAGGATCCCTGATCTTGGAGGGTTCGGGATGAATCTCAAATAGATGGATACCAACCTAAAGAAAATTTTCACCCCTATCACACTACTAGATAGATTCCAAGACAATAATACTTCTATCATTAATGGGTCCACTATTACTCCAACATCTGAGAAGGAACACCAAAAGATTTAGACCACTAAAATCCATAACTATAACTTAAAGAACATCTCATAATGCTGACACTATTGGAGAATATCCAAATCCACCCTCCAGTGTCTTTCATGTTCCTCCAATGATGATGAGGATAGAAGGATATAATCTATGAATAATATCATGGATCGGTATAATAATTACTAAAATATTTGGTTCAAAAGTTTCATAAACACTTTTTGGAAATTTAATATGTTGAAATGTATCACAAAGAAATCAAATTAACCATAGAGTCTCTAGAAATTCACCTTCGGTATTTCTTCATCCCATACACAGTGTTGGTGATAACATATCGTGAGGTCATATTCTAAGAACAAATTCACCCCTAAATATATTTCAAAGAATTAATTGATTCTCAATGGTGGAATCACATTTCTAATAGTCACTAGGTTCTAGAAATGATAATCCATTCCCAACCTCAAAATTCTCATATGCCTTATTGGTGAACAAAACTCAATAAACCCAATAGAATACACTAGGATTACATAATACCTTTTCTATATAGATTCTCCAAATAAAAATTTATCTCTCACACCTCTATAGGGTTATCTATTATTCTGGAACATATATCACGTCATCCCTAGGTGAAGGTTTATATAAGAGTAAAACTATAGATGGCGAGGTAAGCCTGGAACATCATTAGAGAATACATCCTCATATTCCTCCACCACCATAAGAAACTGAAACTTCATAACTTATTCTACACTAAGGCTCATAATGGAAAACTGATGATCAATCTGCTACCTCTGCCTACATATAAGCTCATCCTACTTTTCATGGGATCCCTCCACTCTAAAGAAGGAAAAATTCATCTCACCAACTCAGAAACATTGTAACAATAATTAGTAACACTTAATTGGGAATAGATGGTAGGAAATAGGTCCATACTGAGTAAAATGTCATATAGACTCATCACCACTACAGAAATGTTCTATATGAGGCTCTCTCTCATCCCAGATTTAATTCACACTTTCAGAAGAATTGTATGATAACCAAATATTATTTGGTAGGAGCCTCCAAACAAGACGGTCAATCTTAAAGGACTTTGTAGTAGTTATAGCTCTTGAAAATGTGGTTCATTTAAGGGAAATAGTGGATTGAGACTATTTATAAAAACTACAACATGAGAAGAGAAGAAAAATTCCATACCTTCAAGATGCGCATGGAGCCTCCTTGTCATAAGAAACTACTACCTAAATTTGTCGTCCCTATTTCCCTCATAATATCCTCAACTATATCTTGATCTGAAAACTTATAAAATCAAATATTATTAAACATTCAAATAAAATGAACTCATTCACCTTACCTTGAAATAATCTTCTTTGTGTGGCCCTCACTCACCTGCATGTCTTTAAATCATTCCACAAGATAATGCATCTCATTTGAGGAAGTGTACCTCTTTATTTCATGTCTAATACAAATTAATCATCATATAAATTGGGATACACCAATTATCAACATTGAATTAGAGAATTATTTGTTTGTTCCACCATCAAGAGGGATCATAACTTGGCTAAACACTTGCACCACCGACTCGATATATTCTCCTATTTATTAGGGAGGGAGTTTGGACCACCAAGAATCCTAAGAGGTCTATATCTCTAAAACTCATAGAGCACACTCAACACAGGGGATTCAGTCATTCGTACTACTGAGACCTACCACATCTCAACCTAAAAGGAATAATACACTAGAACCCTAGAAGGTGGGTCATCATGTTTCTCAATAGGTGGAGACATCACTCACTTTCCATCTATAGGAACGACCTCATAAATAGGTCCCAAGGATAAATTTGTGTCTCTTTGTGAATTATATTCATTATTATTCTATAGAATTATTGTTGGATATATTTATGGAGTCTTATGGTAATAAATGAGATTCCCTATGATCAAAATTTCATATATGGGAGATTATTCAAGAAGAAATGGTGTCAGAAGCTCATTCTTATATGATGAATGTTTCAAATCCTTCCCTGCATCCTGCGACTACATGTTCCGGGCCAACATGTTGGTTATCAATGTCTGATTGAATGGATACATTGGACACCACACCATCATTGGGACCCCTATAATAATATCCAAATTCAAGACACTTTAACATTATTTCCCTAGTTTCCAAACAAAACCCCATAGCTAAACTATCTCTAAACACTAGTCCTAATATAACATCCATTGATACCACTATATCACGGCCCGACCCACTAGGTCTATCCTGGTTGGTGATAAGTTCATAATAACAATCCAATATTGTATCCAATAGGTTAGGGGATGAAGAACATCACTGATTATGCCTATTACACATATGGGAGTACTTATTGAAATGTACCTATAAACATTCACACATATCTATACCAAACATAATGAAAAAAGGAAAAAATGATATTGTAAATACATGAATTAAAAATATACTATATCAGAGTACAACAATAAGTACAAAAAAAGTGAAAAGTGTCAAGAAAAATACCACCAAAACTATAAATGTATATAACCTGCTAACAAAAATGGATTACCTACCAAGATGGAACTATTGGAAAAATATATGTCTCATCTACAAAAAATAATCTCCACTTACTATTAGTCCTCAGAGGCCTCCATCAATATGTATTTCATCATTATGAGACATGACTGTTTCTTCTTGGAAATGTGGATGACTTCATTTGTTTAAGGTTCAAACTTTTCCAATTGGATTCTAATGGGTTTATTCATAGAACTGAAAACATCAAATGATTTTATATCCATTTGGACCTACTTTCCAAAGGTAGGTTCTCATTAGTTATGGACTGATGAGGCTTAAAAATATTCATTGGTCGAGAGGATGGGAGTTCAGGCTCATCACACCTTTTGGGGGGGAATTATTGCCTTCTCTGGGACTCTCCCATAGATTTAAGTTATGTCCATGAATCCTTATAAATTTACCAACAATTAAAATGAGTTTTTCCTTTAGACATTGCAATCAATGATTGATACATATGGGATTTATAGAATCTATTATATGTATTTGAGGTTCTTCATTGATGGATAATCATATGTATGTATGAGAGATCCTTAGTAAATGGTATCCTTCAATACATTATATAGTAATCTATTGGTCATTATGATGACCATACTGGTTTTAAATCCACTTAGTGGGGCACTTGAAGTTTATTGTCATTCAGAAGGACAAGAATTATTTCAGATTTGGGATCGTACCTGCTGATGGGCTACCAATGTATACTTTTTAGAAAAGGAATCATAACCCACGTAGTTCGGTAATTAAGATATATTTTAACGTCATATGAGATGGATGAGAATTAATGGGTGATGGGCGTCAACCTTGGAATGGATTCCTACGTACTCTACTTTTAAGGCAGAGATGAAAGTCCATGTAGATTGATTAATAATTGTGGGTCTTACATATGATTAACAGACCAAAGAGAGGCTTCATAATTACTTTTACACTCTAAGCTCATGTGAGTCATGCTCGGTGTGAGAAACAAGAGGTATTAGTAAAGCCTGATAGTTTGTGCCATGAAATATGTTGTCAAAAGGAATGATATGGGGCTTATGTATGTGTGACTACCCAAGTAGGTGAAGACTAGGATTTAATTCTGGAAAGAAGCCTTGGAACAAGGTCCATAAATATATTCATTCTTTATGGAGATTTGGATACTCTAACTTGGGGCTTACTCCTGATGAGGATTCCCAAATTAGGGGGGACTTATGATTGGGGATTACTCTTGAAAAGGAGGCCCATGTTAAGGAAATTTGTAACGTGAGGTTTACTCCTGAGAAGGAGGCCCAATGTTAAAGGGGGTATGGGGATTACTCCTAAGCATGATGCCCTTTAACAGGGTCCATAAAGGTAGTTGTGTTTTATGGAGATTTAAATTCTTATGATTGGGGCTTACTCCTAAAAAGGATTCCCAGATTAAGGGTATTTTTCTTTTGATTGGGGCTTACTTCTAAGGAGGATTCCCGGATCAAAGATTCTCTCAACTTAAGGGAAGAGGATGGATAAAGGGAACCTCTAACCGTTTTGATATGAAGTTATATAAATCACAATTTTTTTAGATATATTCCACAGGATTACATTCAGATGAGGAATACAACAAAGGAACCATACCATAAGTGGCTTTGAAGAAGGTTCTGAAGGTTAAATCTTGAAGAGGAGATATCAATTTGAGGAAAAGAAGTGTAATAGGCAGGAGGGGCACCCATGAAGAGGCATGTGCGTAAGTCCTATCTGGGCACACAATTCATGGTCACACAAGTATACATGCGCGACATGGGTTTAATTTGGAAACGGTTAACCAGTAGGGTATTACTTGGGCGAGACTTGGCCCAAGCCTTTAGTTTTATCCCTAAAGGCTTCCAAAAGGGTGGTGCACACGTTTTGTTGAAGGGATAAGGCAGCGTGAAAGTGTGACCATTTCCCTTAAGGGTTAAACACTTAGGCGCACTAGTGTTGATGAATTTCAACACTTATTCCTTGTTCCCCCTCTTTAGATCTTCCATTCTAGGTAAGAAATTACCTTATAAGTGCTCGGAAGACTTATAGAAAAGACTAGGGTGCCGAGAGCTTAAATATGTCTTTTGGATTTTTCCATCCTCGAAATGGGGGTCCCACAAGGGTTATTTATAGGCCATTGAGGACCTTGGGTGAAAATAAAATAGGGAGAGTAAGTCACATGCATGACCAATAGGTGGCGCGCAAGTATATTTGTGCGACCTTAGTGAAACTTGCGTGACCCATGCTTAAAGAAATATTTGTTCATGCCTTTGTCAATTTTTGATATTCTTTAAAGGATGAATCTCTTTTTGCTTAAGGTATTCCCCTCATTCAGTTGTTTAGACTCTGTGATGGAAAGAAGCATCAAAAAAAATTCCCCCCTCAGAGTTGGATCTGAAAAAAGAAGGAGGAATTGACTCTGAGGTAAAGGAGAAAACCAAGGAATTTGGGCACGCAGGTTTGAGCGTGCAGGTTTGAGTGCACAGGTAGCAGTGTGCAGGTGCAATCCACACAGGGTACGACATGCAGGTGTGAGCCTCACTTATAAATATGTGGCACCACTTCACGCAAAGCACCAGACTTCCAACGCTTCGAGCTCTCAGCGTGCAAGTATCTCTCGTCGTGTAGGTGTTGCTGTCTACAGGTCATTGTTTCTTTGTGTCGTGCTTCTGTAGAGGTATTTGGAATTGTATGGTAATACCTACGCGCCCATACTTGTGTGACCAGATTATACTTGCGCACCATCATGGGACTTTCGCGCCTTAATACCTTATAAATTTTTTCTAATTTCTTCACAAATTTTATGAAAAATAAACATACATAAAAGTTAATTATCTGATGTGTGTGAAGATTCAATGGCTCCCAGAAGAATTGGAACAGATGATGAACTGGAAAGCAAGAGAATTGATGACATGATGAACATCGTTGGCCATGATTACTATAATATATGTGATAGCACCCTCCCAGATTTGGCCAAGTACATGAAGAAAAATCATATTAATTTCCCACAGAGCATCTACCTACCTCTGTATGGACATGGTCATCTACAAGGAGTCAATGTTCCAGATACAAAGATCTATATGCTTGAGATGCAACCACACTGATACCCCTCTATTTCGGTTATTCTTTTCATTAAGAGCAGCAGCAATGGTGTGAACTTTCAATTTTTTCCTCCATGCCATTTCTTTGCAGATATGAAAATGGAAAACCCATGGGCTAATATGTTTTCTGTTTTTGATTGGTATAGAGAAGAATATCATGAAATTAAACGAATATTTTAAAATAGTACTCTCTCCAAATGGCTCTTTACTTCCAATGATCCATTCTCAAATCCATGTATCCATATTCCAAGTCTCTTGGATAGAAACAAAGTCACTTTTTGATCAGCAGAAATTTTTTTCTAACCACACTTAAGAACATTCTTTTACAATTGTTCCAAGAAGAGCTGGAATTAATGTGTCTCTTATTGTATCCAGTTGAATGAATGAATTCTAGGTGGCTATTGATGAAGCTCGGGATGCCGTAAATCAAGTGAAGAGTTATGTTGAAAGACTCTTTTAATTCATGAAAAAGAGAAGAGTCTCCAATCTGTGGATGTCCTTCTAACTATTGTGCATCAATTATAAATACTTTCATCTTCGATCATTTGTGTCTGCATTCTCTTGCTACTTTCTTTAATTAATTTTACCTAATCCAATGGTCCTAGTAAGCATAGTTTTATTTTTTCTAGGGTGATACAAATAACCCTAAAAACTTTACATATTTTAATTTCTCAATTTTACCTTAATCATACAAAATGTATGTTTAGTGAGTTGGGACTTGAATTTTGTTAAGAGTTCCCTTGTCTTTTTTGGGCAGTTTAAATTCATGCACGTCGAATATAAAAAGTCTAATGTTTAAGGTCAAATAGATTTCACAAAATGGATTAAAATTGACTCAATTCCTTGATAATTTATCCGAAAACATATTACCACATTCATGTATAGAGGAAAACATGTAAACTATGACTTAAGAAATTTTGAATCAGAGGAATGATATGAAAAAAGGGTTAAAAGGCGGTAGAGGAAGTATTTCCTAAGAGTGATGTTTCCACTATTTAACAAATCCATTAGGGGGTTGAATTATGCAAGGCCACTTAAGGGAATTGGCTACATAGACAAATAATAGAATCTTTTGGATGACATGTATGTTATGTAGACTACTTCTGCAAGGACATGTAGGGGCACGTGCTGCATAGTCCTGCAAAAGAACTCTCAGAAATTTTACTTTTATACTACTAAAAAGCCAGTGGAAGTTCATGGAGATTAAAATTTTACAAAGCATAGCATTTTATATATGGATGAAAGTAATTGAATATGGAGAGGATATTACCAATCAAGATTGTCAAAGAATTGGATGAATGTCACTCCTGCGAAGGTCTGACCCAAACATAGGGAAGGGAAATATAAACCATATAATTAAATACTTTTAGATCATGAAAGAGTGTATGGGACAAATATTTAAGGATGGCTATTTTTGTGGATCCTTACATATTGTTGTTGAGAAAAATAAAGACAAAAGAGGTTTTCCTCCCATGAATAAAGATACCACTATTTGAAAACCCCGTTAGGGGGTTGAATTATGCAGGGCCACTTAAGGGCATTGGCTTCATAGTAAAATAATAGCATATTTTTGCTGACAGGTCCGTTATTTAGACTACTTATGCAAGGACGCCTAAGGGCACATGCTGCATATTCAGACAAAATAATTCCTGGCTATCAAACATTTTGTGACCAGAAGTAAAGAAAAGGGTTATAGAGATCTCGAAGCATTTAAGTTTAGGAGTATGACACATGAAAAATGAGTATTGTCCAATGAATGAAGGAGATACATAGACTAGTGATAACCATAACCATTTTCTGTCTGGTTCCTAAATTAAGATGTTGGACTTCACTATGTATCCCATATGGGTGGGAATCAAGCCATACGTAGTTCCTAAAATTCAATTTTAACGTCATGTGGGATGAGAATGTAGTAGATCTTAGTTTAGGGTCAAGTAGTTCAGACCATAATGAGTAATAAACATTGTGTTTTTTATAAACCTAATGTGAATGAAGACCTGGGTTTCCATACCACCTTCATGTTTTCACAGAGGGAATTTTCAGCCAGGGGGTTGAAAGTGGAATTTTGGGTTCGGCCCAATGACTAGGGTCCAAAATCAAGGGATGATCAAAAGTTCCTAAGTATCCCATAAGGATTGTAATCAAGCTATACGTAGTTCTTGAAATACCCTCTGTACAGATTTGGTTTGTAGAAGTGAAGAGTGATGGTGGAATTTAGTGCAATGATGGTTTAACCCAAGATTAAAGGTTCGGACATTACCATGTATGCATGTTGTATTTGAAATACGACATAATTGGAGATCAATGTCAATGATGATTCCATCTCAGGCGAGGGACAATGGGGGACTATATAGTTTGATGTCATATATCAAAGACGATGGTGCTACACAGTTTACTGTCATATAGTAGGGGAAAAATGGACGTACATAGTTTAACTTCATGTGGGATGAAGGTGAACCAACGTGAAGAGATTGGTTTTGGGATGCTTCATGGATCAACATCATATAATACATAGGTGAACAGAAGTGAATAGATTGGTTTTGGTCTTGAACCTTGGGAGGTTTCCTACGTACCCAGCCTAGAAGGAATGGATCAAAGTCCGCATAGTTCAATTAAGAATGAATTGTTGATCAAGTTGTACTTGAGGACAACCCAAAGATGGTGTTGGGACTTATGCGTGGTTATCATCCCAGAGAAGGTGTTATGGTTGAAGCTTACTCTAAGCTCACGTTAGTATTACTCAGTGTGAGAAACAAGAGGTAACAACAACCCTAACGATGCATGGTTTAATGTCATGTAGGATGAAAAAAGGATTGTCTCACAGATTAAATGACACGTGTCACAGACATGGGTTGTTTGGTAATTTAACATCTTGCAGCTTGGATGAATAGTTTAACATCATGTTGTATGAAAAAAGAGGGGACACAGTTTAATGTCATGTTGGACAAATGAGGAGACTATGATGTTTAAAGTCTTGCAGTGAGGGCTATTGGTGCTGCATAGTTTAGTGTCGTGTAGTAGGGACATAACACAATTTAAAATGATATAGGATGAGTGAGGGGACTATGCAGTTTAAGGTCTTGCACTGATGACTATTGGTGTTGCACAGTTTAGTGTCATGTAGTAGGGAAAAATACAGTTTAACATCATGTAGGACGAATGAGGGAATTCATTCAGTTTTACGTCATGTTGGACGTTGGGATGTACAGTTTAACATTGTGTAGCCAAGATGATGGTTATGCAGTTTAACGTCTTGCTGGATGTATTATGGGGACTATGCAGATTAAAGTCTTCCAGTGAGGACTTTTGTAGATTAAAGTCATATTCATGGACCAGTGCTGCACAGTTTAGCATCATGTAGCAAGGACGTCACAGTTTAATGTCATGTTGGACGAAAACACAGTTTAACGTCATGTTGTATGTTGGGTTGTACAGTTTAATGTCATGTATTCAAGATTTTTGGTTGTACATTTGTGTTATACAAAATACTTCTTCAATAATCTTTCATTGGTTGGAGTTGTAATGAGTTCACCAACTATTGAGATTAGAGAATAACCTACATTGGAGTAGACCTTATGTATTGAATAAGGTCCTTCCCACTTTGGCTCAAGCATTGGAGGCTTCTTTCCTAGTATCATTGTAGTTATGAGGACCAATACCAATTTTCCTTGAATGAATGAATGAAGATGAACTTTTTTGTTGAAATCCCGTGCTATTCGATTCTGATAGACTTCCAAGTGGTGTTGGGTGCACAATCTTTTTTCATCTAATTGTTCCAATTCATCCAATCACTTTTGAGATTGTTCATCTATAGATGAATGATCACAAATGGCTACTATGAGTGAAGTTAAATAACCTCAATGGGAAAGATTTCTTTTCTTCCATGTACCAATGAATATGTAGTTGACCGCGTAGCAGTGCGGGTGGTGGTCCGATAAGCCCATAAAGCATGAAAAAGTTTTCCAGGCCATGATTTTTTATCTTTATCCACCATATTTTGCAGAATGTTTGAAAGAGTCTTATTGAATTCCTCTATTTGGCCATTGGCTGCTGCATGATACCGAGATGAATGGTTGGATTTGATGTTTTATTCTTGATAAAACTTCCTTACCTCAGATGAACAGAAGTTGGTGCCATTGTCCATCAATATGGTATGAGGGACACCAAATCTGGTAATGATGTTAGACTTGATGAAGCTAACAATTCTTTTAGAACTAACTTCTTTGAGAGGTATTTACTCTGCCCATTTGGAAAAGAAGTTAGTAGTTGTAATAATGTACTTAAACTTCTTGGATGTAGCTGATGGGTATGGTGCTACTACATCCATTCCCCATGTAGAAAATGGCCATGAATATTTAACTGTATGGATCAACTCTGGGGGTTGATGAATGAAATTTTCATATACTTTGCAATAATGACACTTCTTAGTGAAATCAACCCAATCAGGTATCTTGATGGCCAAAAGTATCAAAGTCTTCGAACTTGATCAAACAGTCTATGTCCAGACTGCTGGGCACCACAGACTCCTTCATGTACTTCCTTCATGACATCCATTGTCTCTTCTCCATCATCACATCTGAAGAGAATTCCATCAAAACCTATTTTGTAGAGAATTTTTTCTATGTAATCAGGGCTATCATAAAGAGTAAAATTGACCACATGTCGCCGGACATGTTCTTTCCCAGCTTTATTAGGTGGGAGTGTTCCATTTTGAAGGTATTCCCTAATAGGTGTCATCCATCCTATTGTATGACCATATGGTTCAGAAATGGGACTAATTTCATTGATTTCCTCCATTATGATTTGAACATAAGTTGAAGCTAAAAAATGATGGGAAATAATGATGATTGTCTCATCCCGTTTTGGATCTTCCAGGGCTGTAGCAACATTAGCCAGTGCATAAGCTTGGGCATTTTGTGATCACGGGACATAAGAAAATGTCAGTTCTAAAGGAAATTCTGACATTAATTCTCTAACGTAATCACAAAATGAGATTAACTCTTCTTTTCATATTTCATAATCCCTATTGACTTGTTTGATTACCAAGTCTGAATCACCTTTTACCTTTAATTGATTCAACTGTCCCTGAAGCGCCAATTCCAAGCCTGCGAAGAGAGCTTGATATTCTGCTTCATTATTTGTACCTCCTCCCAACAATAAGAAGGAATAGGGTAGAACTGCTTTTTCTAGGGAAATAAGAACAATTCCTAACCCAACCTTGTTGAATTTAGGATCTTCCATTTTCTCCCCTGTTGAACTTCTGGAAGCACCATCAAAGTACATTTTCCATGTTTAAAGATTATCTTGAATATAGAAGACTTCCTCATCATGAAGTTTAGTATCTAAAGATGTATCTTCTACTAAAGGGTGTTCAGCAAGGAAATCAGCCATAGCTTCGCCCTTTATTGACTTTTGAGACACATACATGATATCAAACTGCTGCAAAATAACTGCCCACCTTTCCAGATGCCTAGTAAGCATTGGATGATTAAGGATATATTTGAGCGGGTTATTGCGAGATACCAATTGAACCTAATGATGTTTTAGGTAGTTTCTGAATTTCTGAACTGTAAAGATTAATTCCAAGAAGCACTTTTCAATACTTGAATATCGGGTTTCTGCTTCATGCATAGTCCGACTGAGATAGTAAATGTTTTTTTCATTCCCAACATCATTATTTTGGGCAAGGAAGTCACCCAGTGATTTCTCTAAAGCTGTCACATAAAGAATAATTGGTCTTCCTTCAGCAAGTGGAATTAATACTAGTGGACTCAAGAGATATTTCTTGAGGATATCAAATTATTCTTGACATTCTTCAGTCCACTTTTAGGTGACTCTCTTCTTCATTAATTTGGTGAAGGGTAAACATTTTCCTTCCAGATTGGTGATGAAATTTTGAATATAGGCCAAGTTTCCTTGATGTCCTCTCAATTATTTCAAATTTTTAGAAGGTGACATACAAGGATTCATTTTTTCTTCTCAGGATCGACTTTGATTCCATTATGGAATACAACAAATGCGAGAAATTTTCCTAAAGTTACCTAAAAAAGCACATTTCAAGGGGTTCATATTCAAATTGTGTTGTCGATGTTTATGGAATATGATTTCTAAATAATCTAAGTGATTTGAACGTTTTATGGATTTAACCACCAAATCATCCACATAACATTCAAAAAATTTCCCTAAAATGGGTTTGAAGATACAGTGTATGGTGCGTTGATACGTTTCACCTGCATTCTTCAAGCCAAAAGGGAATTACCCGATAGCAAAAAACACCCTAAGGGGCACTGAAGGGTGTAGATTCTTCATCCTTTAGAGCCACTCAGATTTCATTATACCCATAATAACCATCTGTGAAAGAAAGTACTTCATAGCCAGTTATTGCATCAATTAAGAGTTATGTGGTCTGAACTGGAAATCATCCTTGGGACAATGTCGATTAAGATCTCTAAAATCAGAGAAAACTATAATTTTTCCATTCTTCTTTTTCACGGGGAAAATATTATCCATCCATTTGGGATATTTAACTTCTCTGATAAAGTTATCCTTGATAATCTTATCCACTTCAACTTCAATTTTAGAAGCATAAGTTGGGTGTGCTCTTCTTACGGCTTCCTTGAATCCTCAATGTTCTTCTGGAAACCCCAAATGATGAGTGGCAACATTGGGATCAAGACCTAGAATTTCTGTATAATTCCAAGAAAATACATCTCAATTTTTCTTTAGAAAGGAAGTATACATTTCTTGCTCTTCAAAAGGCATGGCCGCACTAATTAAAGTGGGGTGTGGATCTTCTTTTGTACCCAGATTTATTTCTATGAGTTCATCCACAATGGTAGAGATACCTTCTTCAAATTCTAGATGAGAATCTCTGAGATCTTCCTCTTATTCTTCAATATGTGTTACTTCTTTTGATTCTACTTGCATAGTAGATGATGAAGTATAATTTCCATGATCAGGAGAGAAGTTAAAATTTGAACATCTTGAAGAAGAGACTACCATTTCTGACCCTATTGATGATGAAGGGTCTTCCTTGGGTAATAAAGAGGAGATGATGGATTGAGAATCGTCATCATCGTTCATCTCTGACATTTCTATAACTTCTTCGGGGATATTTTATGAAGTATAGAATTCCTATATTTCAGCTAATGAAATAAAGACATCTCCATTTGAGCTTTCATCATTGCCTGGTGAATCGCCAATTTCTCCAATGTTGTCTGGCTTGATTGTCATAATTGACATTATGGAGTTTTCCATATGAGTATTTTGATTTGGGTCTATCCTGTCAATTTGACTAATAGGCAACTCATAATCTATACTCACATGTATGAATGGGTTTACAGGAATCTTTTCCAAACCATATGTAGCATTAATTTTGGTGACCTCATTCATCGTGGATTTCTCCTTCCCTTCCATGTGATAGAATTATGCCTCAATGTATTGATATTCACATGTTTCAAATGGGGATTTATCATCATAAAATGTCCTAATTTGACCATTGAAACTATATTTGAGACACTGATGGTATGACAAAGTTACGGCCGCATGTTGATATATCCAAGGTCTTCCAAGAAAAATGTTGAAAGCTATGTCATGACGAACAACCATGAAATCTAAATTGGATACAAGGTCTCCAAAATGAGTTCTGAGTGTAATCTCACCGAGTGGTTCTTGTTAATTTTTATAATATCCTTGTAACATCAGAGAAGAATGAGATAAATCAGATTTGGTGAGGCCCAATCGATGATGCGTACGAATAGGAATGAGATTGACTCCTGAGCCATTATCAATGAATTCTTTTTGTATATCTACATTATTGACCTTTCGAAATAAATAAAAAGGTCGGATATGTCCATGCACAACATCATATTCATCTTCATCTGTAAAAGACATCACTGCATGTAATTCTACAGGATCATTCTCTATAAGGTATACTTCAGCCGCAACAATTTCAGTTGCGAATTCCTGAGGACTTGAAAAATCCTCAAAGAGTGCCTCCCGAAGATCCTTTGATAGATTTAAAGCATCCAGAATTGATAACATGGCCGGTAATTGTGCCATATGTTTTAAGACATCATACTTTTCATCCAAAGGTCTTCATTTCCCAATAGGAACATGTTGTTTTACAGGTGCCTTACAAGTTTATTCTATGGATGTAGATGCATCTCGTATCGGGGTAGGAGTTCGAAATACTCATGGATTTGTAAAATTAGACCAAATAGGTCTATTTATTTGCTGAGAGGAAGAAGGGGTGACCTCTAACTGATCCTCCAAAAAAATTGTGCTAGGACCGAATCTACCATGTGTAGAAGAACATTAATGTTCTCGTTGAGCCCATTGAAGGGCCTTTCCACGCGTTTCGGCTGCATATACAGTTTTGGAAGGGGTAATATTGAAATATTGGTTTCTAGAATATCCTCGTCTTCCCCTATATGCTAGACCTCTGTCTCTTCCTCTAATTCCTCTGTTTGATACAGGGAACTCAGGATCATCATGATTGAAACTGTGACTAGAATAAGTTTCTGTTATATGAATCATGTTAACAGAACCAAAGATCAACTCTTCATCTGATGAAGACTCTACCTGATTACCCAGTTTAGTCTGATCCATTTGGTGGGATGGTGCCCATTATTTTGAAGTAGATGGCATAAAATCTACCATAGTCAAAGACAATTTAGGTTTTGACACGAACTCGTCTTTTTCTGACTGTTCTTACTTTTTCGAATTATGTCGCCTCTTTGAAGATTGGGGTTCTGATGAAGGGGGTTTTTCTAGGGCATTCATAGAAAAAGACTCAATTGGTTTCTTAAATTGTGTTCGTAAAATGTCATGAAATTTTTTGATCATTTTCATGACCATCCAATAATCATATTTCGGTGATTTTTTGCTTTTCACTTCTTACCACTCGCCTTCTTCTTCTGTATCTGTAGCAGTAACACATGCTACCTGGGCTGAAGAACCTTTCAGTTGTACCTATCCGGAGTCCACCATCTTTTGTAGGGGGTCATTGAAAACAAAACACTCATGAATGGGATGCCCCAATATCAGATGAAATGGGAAATAGTTGGGGAGGTCTTCATCTCATTCTTTATTCAGCCTTTTGGGCCTTGGAAACTGATCCAAATTATTTTCCAGAGCCAAAATGTAGTAACCATGAACTTGTTCATTTCGGAAAGAATAAACTTTGTTCTTCAACTCCTCAAATTGTTTCTATATTTGATCTCTTTGATCATATTGACGAAACAGCCTCTGTTTTTGACGCTAAGGAGGTGGATCCCTTCGATAATATGATGGTTTTGAAGTGAAAGTTGGTACAGGTGCATGTTTAAGCGTAACTACAACAGTATATGATTTACCCGTTCTCCTTCCTGGAGTTGATGGAATTACACGAGTTTTATCCTTAGTCATTATAAGAGAGTATTCGATCTGTTGAGCAATCGAAGTAAGGTCTCGAAACCCTCATGTGTATTTCACATGGATCAATGGTGTAAGTAATTCATCATGAAAATTTTCCACACAGATTGGAAACAATTCTTTATGAGGGAGTCCTAAACTTAAGGAATATGTCAATCCCTTCCATCGAGCAATGAAATCTGAAACACTTTCATTTTCCCTTTTCTTACAATTTTTAAGATAAAAAACTATCGTCTTTGGAAATGTTAAGCTGAATTGAAGAAGGAATTTTTGACGGAGATCCTCCCACCCAGTAATTGACCGGTATTTCAAGATTTTATACCAGAAAAAAGAAAGTCCTTGTGATGACTGTACAAAACACATGAGCTTAACTACTTCTTCATGTTGAGGCGTTCCCATCATAGGGTCACAAAATGAAACAAAATGTGATAAGTGTTGTTCTGGATCTCTCGAACCATTAAAAATTGGGAATGTGGTACTTAAAAATTTGATGGGGGAGGAATTGCATCTACCCATTCAGGGTATTATCTATTCTCCGGTAGAACCAGTGCATGCTTTCCTTTCATATATTCCAACTGAGATATTAATGACTCAATGGTAGTTATTAATTTCTTAGAAACATCTCGTTCTTCTTGGACCTGTGCAGTTGCAAGAACTAGAGTTTGGACAGGTGTAATGACAAGCACTTCCACTGATGGTAGTATTTCCAGTTGTTGTTGCATATAACCCATAGGATTGGACCTATGATGGTGTACTAGTAACGAAGGATATTCTTGATCCATCCCAGTAGCTGCAAAAAATTCACTTGATTGGCTGACTCCAGCACGCTTAGGAGGAAGACTACCTTGAAGTAGTTCTACAGTCAACCTCCTTAACTCCTTCATTTCCTCCTCTTGTTGTGAAAACCTTTCCTCTAATGAGAGTGATTTGCCTTCTCCAGAGGTAGGGTGGAATGTAATATGACTTTTTTACTTTCCCCTAGTTGGACGCCTTTCAGAGAGGGGGGAGTTGATTATTTGAAGGAATACATTGATTCTGGGTAAGCCTTTGATTCCAGGTACGCACACCTTCCTAATTTTTTTCAGTGCATACCGCTTCTTGAACAAGAACATCTTTATCTGACCCCTCTAAGTGAGCCTCATGTTCCGGGGGATCAGTGACAATGTCATTCATGACATTTATCGATGCATAACGCATTTCATACCTTCTATCAACATTTCTGTGATATTTTCTTCTTCCATGTCCTTTATGAGACATTTCCTTTTGTTGAGTTGATCCCTTAGTAATTCTAGATGAACCATATTTTGGAGGGAATCCCTCATAATTCAGCTCTGTGTTCTTCTTGTGGCCTCTTCCCTAATCTAGAGAAGACTAACTTTCGCTGAAGAAGATATTGAGGATTTGAAAAAGTCCTCAGTCCGGTGGACTGGGGTTGTTCTTGCTCAACTCCTCGAATCCTATTTTTTCATTTCGAGGGTTGTGTTAAAAGAGTCCTAAGTTTGGCAAGCTGAGGTGGTCCTTGAGCTGCTACATCTGTGTCTTTCTTCAATGATCTCATGATTTTGCGGACGTTAGTCTGGAAATTGGCCAAATTCATCAACCGACATCCACTCAAATCACCTGGCTCAGATGACCGTTCGATGATTTATGACACTTCTCTCACTTGCTGATGTACACACTCTAAACGAGAAGCCTATTTGATATTCACATTTTCTTGATGCAAGATTAATTCGACAACTTTTTCTTTTTATTCCTGACTTTGGGAAGAACCAACTGAGGCATGTTCCTGAGCGAGCATCTGATTACACAAAAAACCAGTTGGTTGTGGCCGACCATGGGCAATAACATTGCATGAGACCACTTTTGGAAGGATTTGTTGATTGGAGAGCACAGTGAAATGCAGTGCTCCATGAACACCCCATCCCCGGATATGAATAGCAGATGGGGCATTGGCAATTAACTGGAGTAATCTTTTTAGTACGTGAAGGCATGAATGCTGAAGGTCTCTCTTTTGCTTTTCATCCTTTGCATATCTGTAAACTGGGAGAGATGCCAAATCAATTTGGCATTGTAAACCTTTTATTATCTTGACATGATTTTCATATTCATCATAAGATAATATTTTCTTTTCCAAGTGACAAAGTGGTTTTCACATGTTGAGACGAATATCGTGAATAAAATATTCCGTCTACATTTCTAGAATATCATACTGAGTGTTAGCCAAAGGCCAAAACATGACTGGTACTTCACCTTTTTCAAGTTTTTTCTCATATTTATCACATTCTCCTTATCATTCGATGAATATTATTCTACCAGATTAGACCACATCCAGTGCTTATATGTTGCTTCATCAGATTCAACAAGATTGGTAGAGAATTCATTTATCAAACTTGAATATGAATTACCCAGGGGTGGTTCGGAGAATGAACTACGCCCCAAGAATTATTCTGATTGAGAAATTATTTAAACTTCTTGTGGTAAGGCATCAGACATGACTGGATTTGAATTTGAAAGTGCCTTAAGATAAGAGGGATTTTTCGTTACTACATTGTCAATTGAAGAATTTTCCAAGAAATCCGAATTACTACTGTGGAGAGGACTTTTACAACTAAATTCATCATCATGGGGAGGAACACCATGTTGGGTTACAACAAAATATGAAACCACTTGCTACTTATTCATCTGGCCATGCAGAGAATTATTGTGGCTCTCATTTGAAGATGATACTTCGAGATTGACCGAACTGTCATGAAGCAAGCCTTCATGAGAAAGCTTCTAATGAAGTCCTTAGGAATTATTATTCACACTATTGGGAAGTGAGAGAGTATAATCTTGAGTTGCAATAGATAATTGTCTGAGTGCATCAAGAACTCTAGCATCGATCAAGGCCTTATTACATATTGGCTCTTGATTTCATGACTGTGCTGAATGGGTCTTTTTCTTAGACACCTCATTTCTCACTTTGGGAACCACTTTTTGATGAATGTTTCTATTATGGGCATGTGTATGTTACATCTTAGACGAAATGGTTAGGTTAGACTGATTATCTCTATTCAAATCGGTTTTATGTGCCAGACTTGATTTTCCACATGTCATGGGGGAGTATGCCCCATGACCCTCCTAGAGTAGAACAGAGGTGTGTATCTACTCCGGAGTGACTTATTGATGAGTCACTCCATTGATAGGTAATGATTCATGTTTCATTCCCTGTGATGCTACTGAAGATGTTATTATATTCTGGCAGGCATCTAGAATACGAGCTGGGATTTTCTTCTGCTCTTTCACCATTGTCAGAATGTGCTTGGTGACATCAGCAGCCGGAAAGGGAATATATGTCCATTCCATGTATGGAGTAGGTGTATGTGTCTTATCCTATCCTCCTTTTTCTAGGAATGAATTCTTACAGTAATTATGCATAGGGGCAGAGAGTGGAGTCTGCTCCAAATTTTTCGTTGGAGCTTACCGACTGACTTCTTCGGATGCTACCAAACGCGACTGTTGGAAGACTTGATGAAAATGGGTAGGTGTATGTTCTTTCTGGATGTTATTCATTAAGTATTGTTGACATATTTCCTTCAATACTGGCAGACAAAACTACTGACAGAATTGGTGATTGTAAGTAGGTGTATGTTCCTGTTTACAGGTGGTCACCATATTTGGTTGGCGAGCTCCTTTGGATGCAGTCAGACGAGCCTTCTGACTGGCTGATAAATTATAAATAGGTGTATGTGCCTTCTTATATTACCCCATTGGAATTTCCTGATGGGATTGGTGGGTTGCAGCCAGATGAGTCTGCTAGAAAACCGGATTAGAATAGAAGGATGTATGTGCCTGCTCGTTGATTGCCATCAAGTTAGCTTGATGGACTTCTATGGAGGGTTAAAAGTATGAACCTAATCCCTGTTGACCATATTTTACCTCTGTAAGTTCTTCTTGCATGCTCGAGTCTGAGGAACCTGAGCTGAACCTCTATAGGCGGTACCCTCATCATGTTGAGGGCACACTGCCACATGAGTCTGGCATCGATTATTTATGGGAGTCCTCAGGAAGGAATCATGTCTTCTTGAACTAAGGCCTTGAGTGACATTCTCATTCACCTTTCCATAATATGGGAGGGACTGGTGATTGTATTTTGGGGATAACGACCTGAAATGGTTGGATACAGTGGTTGGCACCACCTGCTTCTTGATCACTGGTCATCACTGCCCAGACAACCAGGGTGAATTATTGACTTTTAGGGCTTGTCGAGAGGCCTCCAGAGTCAGAATGGTACCTTGTTGATGGTATTCCTCAACAAATTCATTTGAGACCCAATGTTGCAGACACTGAGTAGGTGATGTCATCCTTAGAGCGGAAAAGGAACCCGTAGGAGTAGCAGCTAAAGCATTCAAAGGTGTGAACTTTAGAGAATCCATTTCTATATTGTAGAGAGATCTTGGAAAAGAGTGCCTATTTGATAAAATAGACATAAAAAAGATATTTATGGCCACTACAACTTTTGGATGAGAATTTATGTTATTTATTTCTATGTTGGCCCTCATATTGAGTTAAATAGAGGCCTAACAAATAATTAAAACATCATTTTAACTTGGTTAAGGATTCACGTCGGTTTCACCATTTTTGTTTCTTCTTGGAAATGGGGACGACCTCATTTGTTTAAGGTTCAAACATTTCCAATAGGTTTCTAACGAGTTTATTCATAGAACTGAAACATCCAACGATTCTATATCCATTTGGACGTACTTTCCAAAGTTTGGTTCTCCTTAGTTATGGACGGATGAGGCTTAAGAATTTTCGTTGGTCGAGAGGATGGGAGGTCAAGCTCATAACACCTTTTTGGGGGGAATTATATCTTACTCTGGGACTCTCTCATAGATTTTACGATATGTTCACGAATCCTTATTAACTTACCAAGAATTAAAATGAGTTTTTCCTTTAGACTTTGCAATCAATGATTGATATGTATGGGATTTAGATAATCAGTTATATGTATTTGAGGTTCTCCATTGATGGAGAATCATCTGTATGTATTAGAGATCCTTAGTCCTTGGTATCCTTCAATACATTATATAGAAAAATATTGGTCATTATGATGACCATACTTATTTTAAAGCCACTCAGTGGGGCACTTGAAGTTTATTATCATTCAAAAGGACAGGGATTATTTCAGAGTTGGGATCTTACCCACAAATGGGCTACCTAGGTATACTTGTTAGAAAAGGAATGATAACCAACATAGTTCTGGAATTAAGATATAGTTTAATGTCATATGGGACAGATGAGAATTAATGGGTGATGGACTTGAACCTTATAAAGGCGTCCTACGTACTCTACTTTTAAGGCAGAGATCAATGTCCACGTAGTTTGATTAAGAAGGCTGGGGCTTACGTATGATTAACGGGCCAAAGAGAGGTGTCATAATTACTTTTACACTCTAAGCTCACATGATCCCTTCTTGGTGTGAGAAAAAAGAGGTATTAGAAAAACCTGACAGTTTGTGCCATGAAAGATGTGGTCACAAGGAATGATATGGGGCTTATGTATGTGTGACTGCCCAAGTATGTGAAGAATAGGATTTACTTCTGGAAATAAGCCTAAGAATATGGTCCATAAATTTATTTGTGCTTTATAGAGATTTGGATACTCTAACTTGGGGCTTACTCCTTAAGAGGATGCCCAAATTAGGGGGGACTTATGATTGGGGCTTACTCCTGAATAGGAGTCCCAGGTCAATGAATTTGTAACTTGAGGTTTACTCCTGAGAAGGTAGCCCAAAGTTAAAGAGACTTATAACTTGGTACTTACTCTTGAGAAGGAGGCCCAAAGTTAAAGGGGACTTCGGGAATACTTTTAAAGAAGATGGACATTAACAGGGCCTATAAAGGTAGCTGTGTTTTATGGAGATTTTGATTCTTATGATCGGGGCTTACTCCTAAAGAGGATGCCCAGATAAAGGGAATTTGACTTATGATTGGTGCTTACTCCTAAAGAGAATGTGCGAATCAATGATTCTATCATCTTAAGGGATGAGGTTGGATAAAGGGAACCTCTAAGCGTAGTGATATAAAGTTATATAAATCACTAGGTTTTGAGAGAAATTCCATAGGATTCCTTTCAGATTAGTAAGCCGACAATGGAACCATACCATAAGTGGCTTGGAAGAAGGTTTTGAAGGCTAAATCTTGAAGTGGAGAGGTGAATTTAAGGAAAATATGTGAAATAGGCAGGAGGGGCACCAATGAATATGCAGGCGCGCAAGTCCTGTCTGGGTGTGCAAGTCCTGGTCGCACAAGTATACTTGTGCGACATGGGTATACTTGGGCGACGGTTTACCAATAGGGTAATACTTGGGCGAGACTTGGCTCAAGCCCTTAGTATTATCCCTAAAGGCTTCCAAAATGGTGGCGCGCAAGTTTTGTTGAAGGGATAAGGCAGCGCACATGTGTGGCCATTTCCCTTAAGGGTTAGACACTTAGGCGCGCATGTGTTGATGAATTTCAACACTTAGGCCTTGTTCCCCCTCTTTAGATCTTCCATTCTAGGTAAGAAATTACTTTATAAGTATTCAGAATACTTCAAAAAAATACTAGGGCACCGAGAGATTAAATCTGGCTTTTGGATTTTTCTTCCTCAAAATGGTGGGCCCACAAGGGGTATTTATAGGCCATTGAGGGCCTTGGGAGATAATAAAATAGGGCGTGCAAGTCACATGTGCAAACAATAGGTGGCGCGCAAGTATACTTGCACGACCATAGTGAAACTTGCGCGACCCATTCTTAAATAAATCCTTGTTCATGCCTTTGTCAATTTTTGATATTCTCCAAAGGATGAATCTATTTGTGCTTAAGGTATTCCCCTTTTTCAGTTGTTTAGACTCTATGATGGAAAGAGGGTCAAAAATGACATGTATAAGAAGATCCCATACATGGGTGATTATAAACATAACCGGTATGACACCTAAAAATAATAAAACCCAATGAATCAAATATGGTGATTGATCTAAATCACAAAGTAATGATATAATAAAGATAAACCTAGATAGGATCCATGGTAGATTCCAAGTCTCATGGTTTGGTCACATCACCACATCCTACTTAGGATTCTTATATAGGATCAAAAGTAACATCATTTTGAGAGAACTCCCACATTTATTCCCACTATATAGAAGGATCTTATATGAGAGGAAAGACATATTAGGTCTTTCCAAAATGAAGCACAAATAAAATTGGGAGGATCATCCAAGATATTCACTCAATCAAATTACAACTTACTAGAAGATAACAGATGTCGATAGCTAGAGAGGGGACCACACCCATGTCCTAAGGGAGATACATAACCCTAAATGGATTAACCCAGTAGGAAGGTGATAACATGTCTTAGATATTGGAAATGAGATACCTAACCCAACATAGGGAATAATTATATAGGATCACACCTTGATCTACACATAGGGACACATGAATCTATCTGAAACTAACACATAGAGAGGATCACTCATTCTGTGCCTAGGATGGGATACCTTAATGTGTTTGGAACTACCTGTGTCCTTTCATATAACATGGTATGTTTCCTTCATAGTACATGACATGTTCTTACAAGAAATTCATGTATAAGTCAGGACAGTAGTCTCCATGTGTTTTATAATCAAGCCTGTAAATTTTCATAAGTACATGGGATGTACTTTATATAAAAATGATTTGTAGGGGCCATATACGAACTTAGAATCTGCCATGTACCCAAGATCAGGTATTTTAAAATCTAAAAGGAGTGTTCCCCATCATAAATGATGCATGGGGACACATGTTATCTCGGGTGTGTACTCCCTATATATGTTGTCATGTTCACATAAGTGTCACACAAGGTGTCTGATGACTAGATGACCTATGATATTTAACACCATGTCTAAACCCCAGTTTTTTCATATACAATAATACATAGAATGTTTTATTCCAATGTACATGTATTTTTCATCAAAATTTCTTTCAGATTCTATATTTTTCATGAATATTAACCCATGTAATTTATTCCTTCACTCCAATAGTAAATCGTATCCATATATCCCAAGATCCAAGTTGATTGAGCATTAAATGTCACCGGGGGATGGATTCTGAGCACCCCTTGATCAGAATACACCTACTACTTCTATCCTGAATCACCCACATGTTCCAACTCATGGTAACTCCACATTAGGTGTCACATTGGATCACCTTCATCACATGTGGCTTGATTTTTTCCACCATTTGCTCGGAAACACTCATCGCCACATCACCCAAGATACCTGAAAATTCTAACTAATGGATCCACCATCACATTAATCATTAATGTATTATCATCATCACTACCATGTCTTAATCATGTCTAAAAATACCAAAAACACAACCCATGACCATGATCCAAAATTTGAGAGAATCAATGCACAATGATCGGTCATCTCGGGTATCATTAAACCATCAGCCAACTGAAATATTTTTGATGAGTATTGATGAGAAGGGGGAGAAATGTACATAACACAAGTAAGATTTGATCAATGGACATGTTTTTTTATCCATAATTATCAAAATATGTATAATGATAATGGTAATAAAATAAAATAAAATCAATAATGATTAAATATAAAATTCATTGATATAGGAAGTGAAAAAACTGTTAGAAAGACCAACGATGAATGACCACAAAGTAATTTAAAATGAATTTATTTGTGTTATTCTAAAAATATTAATGAGTATTAAAAAGGAAAATAAGATTACCTACCTTGGGTTGGATCAATTTCTGAGGAACAATTTATCTATATTATTTTCATTGGAATGATATAAGAACTCCATTAAGGATGAAAATTTTCCTATTACTCTGATCATAGATACCAAATTCCATGACCACCTGTCAAAACATTAACCACTAGGGTTATCTTTCTCCATTATCTCCACCCACTAGGGTTATGTTTCTAACCCTATTTAATTCACCAAAAAGGGGTTCCAAATAGAGTATTCATTCATGGGATATAAAATAAAATTTCAATTAAATTAATAAACTAATTTAATTCATTTATTCCTCCCACAATAATTCTCTATCGATGAATCTGGTGATGACAAGACTTATGTCATGCCTTTGATAAAGCCCACACTTCATATTTAATGATAGTTTTATTTTTCCCATTTGAGATAGAATAGGGTTTTGATTACATTGTTTCTGAAAAACTATGTGTATGCCTAAAATAGTATATTTGATATTTTTAATAAATATCATCAATGGTTCATTGGTCACACAATCCAACACTAACTACATTTATTACTCTGAAAATATTCATTTAAAGATTCTAATGTTATGAATAGAAATATCGGAGTTGTTAGAGACATCTACCTAGAATTTAAAATATACTATGGTATAGCCTTGCTGGTTGAAGTTCAAGGATCATAATAACCAAACATTAATGGTCAAGGATCAATACTTCAATGTAGGTAACATAAAGTACTTCAAAAAACACACTAAATTTTCCTAAGAGTTGAGGGAAAAGGGAGATGTTAAAATAATTTTTATTGGGTTATAGAATTTATTCCCATATATTTTTAAAGGGAACACAGTACTTCACCACGATCACACTATAGTAATTAGGTATTAACCAACAACTATGATGCATGGAGATATATTATGTCATAAATAACCCTGGTCTAACTCCCCTATATAATTAATTATTTACCCAATGGGATAATTGTATTTACCTAGGATAAGTTTATGATATAGTTCTTTAACCACAATAAACCTACCCCCAAAATAACTGACAACAAAAAAACTATCCACTTTTGCCTCTGTGTTGTAAGGTCTTATTCCTTGTCATAGGAATTTATCACAAATCTCACTATTCCAAAAACAGGAGGAAATGCAAAAAGATCCCTCATAACTAAAGGAAATAAAAATATAACCTCTCCATGACTCCACACCACAACTTATATCCACACTCCAGCCATTCTAAAACCAAAAAAAACACCAAAAACCCACCATCCTAACATATCTAGGACCCTGTGGTGCACGGATTCAACCATATCCTAAGAACCTCTACAATGCCGAATCCATGAACTATAAATTATAATCTACTCATATAGAAAAAATATAAACTCAACTTCTCTTCCACATCCTTAAAACTCCTCTTGAGGAATCTATAACCAGAAGCCACACAAAGTAGCAGTATAAATTTCTAGGATATTACATTATTACAAATTTATAAACTGTGAATTCTATCCACATAAAGTATTATTCTTGGTTCTTATGATGAAAAGTATTGGCATATCCTTGGATCCTTCAAAACATAGTTTATTAAATAATGGATTGGACCATCCATGCTAACAGATATCAATGTTTTTCTTGTATTATATGGATGCTACCAATTAATTATGATAAATTTAACCTAACTATAAAATCTACTAAAAATGTTGACTTGTAAGGTTGTCAAGTTTGTTTAGAAAGATGAAGGTGAATAAAATTTCAAAAAATAACTTATATAAGAGAAAGGGTTTTGATATATAGTGATACAAAAAAAAGAATGTATTGATATGTTTTCTCATAAAAATGATGTTTTGGTAGCTTATTACTCATGATAATTAATGATTCAAGAAAAAAATTATCCAATTCTTGATTTGGGGATAACAGTTGTAATATTTTAATTATAAATATTGATACATTGTATCTATAGTGTAAAATTTGAAATATATACTGATCATATGAGCTTAATATATATATTCAATCAAAAAGAGTTGAACATGAACTAAAGAATATATTTGGATTAGATTAATGATTATGAATGCTCATAACATTATCACCCTGGGAAGGTGAACATGGGGGCTGATTAATTGACTAGGATGGATCATGAGACAATATCAATGAAGGGGATTAAAAATGACTCAATACTCTTGTATTTTCAAAGGAGGGGCCTTGAAATTTTGAGGGGAGGGGAGAAATCTTGTCTTTCCCAAATAAACTATCAACCATCAATCCATTTGAAGATCAATGTGGTGTGAAAAGATGATAGAGAGATAAAAAAAGAAGGTACAAAATATTTTGTAGTTAAACATTGAAAATATTGGAATTATAAGATTCTATAAATTAGTTTGTGTTTCATCAATACCATAATTGAATAATGATCAATTGGATGATACTGATATCTCATTATTACATATCCATCCTACAAGAAAAAATATGTATAGAGATCTTGATAATAATTTTTGGTAGGAAAAAATGAAGAATGAGATTTTAGAGTATGTATCACAAGTACTAGTATGCCAACAAGTTATGTTAGAATAATAGAATTATAAGGGTATGATGAAACCATTACCCATAATTTTATGGAAATTAATAAAATCATCATGGATTTCTTTATAGGACTTACCAAGACTTTTTAAGGCCATAATTCCATTTGGGATAAATTTTATCACCTTATGAAGTTATAACAATTCATTTTTATTTTAAAATATTTATTTCTCTTTCAACATTCCAATATATAAATAGAGGAAGTTATAAGGATTAATGGAGTGGCAATCACAATTGTATCTGATCAAGATCTATGTTTTAGATTGATGTTCTGGAGAAGTATTCAACATTCATTTGATATATTGGTAATTTCCAACACTAATTATCATAATAAGACAAATGGAAATTATGAAAGGACCATTTCAACTATTTGAGATATTGTGATACCCTATTACATGATTTAAATGAGGTTTAGATCAACACATTATACTTATAGAGTATTCATATAATTATAGATTCCATTTTAGAATTCAAATGGAACCATATAAGGTTCGGTATGGCAAAAGGTGTAGAACTATAACAGGTTGGGATGATGTTGGGGAGATTAATATGATGGGATCAGATATTTATTATTAAATGTTATAGATGATTTAAACTACTGAAATATAGATTAAAAATTCTCATTTATGAAAAAATATCTATGAGATAATCATAAAAAATATTTCGAGTTTGAATTTTGAGACAATGTATTGTTTATAATATCATCATAGAAGAGGTTTATGAGATTCATGAAGAATCTAAATATGAGAAATAGATATATTGGACCTTAAAAATCATCAATATAGTGGGTATAATAGATTATAAACTTACACTTCCACTTAACCTATTTCGAGAGCATGATTTTTCTTTGTATCACTTTTGAAAAAGTACATACCTAACCCTACACTTTAATTGAACATAGATTTAGTACAACTAGAACATGATCTCTCTGATGAACAACTAATAGCATAAATCATGAATCGTAGAGACAATGTAATATGAAACAATACTACTCATATGGGTTAAAGTTCTCTAGAGTAATCATCTGTTTGAGGAAGCTAGATGGGAATGCTAATATGTTATGGGGCAGAAGTAGCCTAAATTTTTTCATCATAGTAGTGAAATTTCAAGGATAACATTCTTTTAAGGGGGTATAATGTAACAACATGAAATTTTTGTATATATTATCCTTTAAATAAATTATATGTTTAGTATATTATTTCATACACAACACTAAACTAAAATTAATGACAATATATCTTATTGAGATAAAATATTATATTATATGATAAAAATTAATACATTATGATAATGAAATAAGAAACAATATTAAGAACACTATATGAGAAATGAAACCATAGGTAAATAATAATACCATCAAAATTATATTTTCTCTTCATGTTTTACGTATAAGATTAATACCTCCAATTACAACTATAAAAATAAGGAAAAAAATATAAATATTATAAACTTGATGAAAGAGAAGTAGATGAATATGTTGAATGATTCCATGAATTTATGAAATGCTCTATATAGAAATGAAATATGATTTTTATATATATTTTCCTTGGTAATATGATAATTTTATATATGGTTTTTGGATATATGGCCATTGGGTATTCACGTATCCAATAGGTATATTGAAGTTATGTAACTATTAGTAAAAAATTTGAAAAAATATAATTCAAAAATAAAAAATAATGAAAAAAATATATAATATTAAGCCAATTGATTTTATTATAAAAATATATATTTATACGTTACATGTTATTATAATTATTATTAATGTTATTACATATTTAATTATTGGGTTTATAAAATTAAATTTTTAGAATATGAATACTTAATTATAATTGGATGTGGTAAAAAAATTAATGATAGAATATAAAACTTTTTTAAAAAATTGTTTTTTATGTACTGAGTATTTTTATCATAGTAAATTAAATTAATCACTTTTATATAATGAAAATAATTTAATATTTCTTTTTATAACAAATATATTAACACTAATTTAATAATTAATTGATATGAAATTGGATCAATAACTCTTAAATTTTTAAAATCTGTTTTCCAATAAATATGGGGGTTTTATATATTTTTTGATTTTATTTAAATATTAAATTTACCAAATTTATAAATATAATTATTTTAAATTGATTCCAAAAATGTAATCATCTTTTTTTAGTTATATAATTGATTCAATTTAATTTGTAGGCATTAAAAAGTTATCCAGATGAATATTTGATGAGATCAATAAATCTTATTGGCTGTAAAATATATTAGATGTTTAAAATGAGGTATAAATATTATAAAATTTTAAAACTATTACTATCTAATGGATTTAATATCAATAATATTTAGTTTTTCTCACTTATAGGTCCATTTACTATTTAAAAATGGCATTCCTAATCGTTTATGTAAGAAGAAATTATTGAAATGAAACTAAAATACACTTATAAAAAATCCTATCTATAGCCCCTCCCAAAAAATATTTTCCTTCAATTAAATATTTAATTTCTAACAATTTTATCACATAAAATTCGATCTTGGATATTTGGTAGCTTTTTCTACCAATATTTCACCTTATATCCTTCATTCCAAAGGAAGTCATGTCGAGAAGGAGAGAATTCACCAAGTATTAATGTTCTTATCAATCACTTTCAATTAATTTCTCATATTAACTGCTTCTAAATTTTATTTCACAATGTAATTATTTTATAATAACATCATTATTATTATCATTAAATTTAAATATTATTATATAACTCTAATCTCTTACTCATTTTTTAGAATAGCATGTTCTTGTTAAGGTTGGTTCAAATATACATGAATGATGGTTTACCGACGTCATCATTTTCTTAATGAATAATTATCAAGAAATTATCACTAGTAATATCTAATATTAAAAATTAATATATTTTATTAATAAGGTTATAAAATGATGAAACAAAAATTAAGGATCAATATTATGTAACTAAATGTTAACGGTAAATTACCTAAAAAATGTTTATCATGCATTCCATTCTTAGGAACCATACTAATATATTTTTTCAAATTAATATAGGAACTAATAAATAATTTCAAAAAATTATATAACTACATTTAATATTATAATTATTATTAACATTCTATAAAATAAATAAGACATATATATTTTTTATGGAAGTTGCATGAATTATGCAAAATTACCAACATCCTATGATGAAAATAAAAAATGAATAACTAATATATGTGTAATGAAAGATTATAATTTTATATTAAAAAGTGTAATAAATATTAATAAGTTTCATAAATAATTTATCAATATGTTTAGTTTATTTTATAGGATGATAAAACACATTCCTAGATGTTTTGAGGTAACGTACATGTTTCTTGACCACGCTCATTTTAAAATCAATATTATTTATATTTTAACACAAATAAAGAGAAATTATATATTATTTATATCTATAAAAATTAATTTTCTTCTAATATAGTTATTCATGAGTTTTATAAGTATTATTTCCATTTTATTTTTATTTGAATCACAATTGAATTGATAATATACTTGAATGTGAAACTGACATTATCTCTCTTATTTGGTCGATAATATTTATTTTCCCTTTAGATATTCCTTATTTTATTATATGGATGTCAATATATTTACTTATATTATTTATTAAGGAATTTTTATATTTTTCCCCAATTTATTTACAAATTTTTGAAAGGAATATTTTTAAACATTTTTCACATGGGTCATTTTTCATTATCTTGAATTTATTTAGTAATTTTAGAAAAAAATCAACATCATATCATTTTTTTTTCATGAATTAATTTACCTTCCTTATTCACTAATTCTATTTAAAGAATTTCTTCTGCATGTTTCCATTATTTCCCAAATTCAATCCTTTTTTAATTTTTTTGTGAGTTTTTTACTTTGAAATTAATGTTATATCAACATAATAGGAATTTTTTTATCCTTTAAAGTAATTTCATAATTATCTTACAAATTTGTATCATCTGTAGAAAAAACTTTAAGGTTATTTATACTTAATTTGGGATATTATATAATTATACCGTACACTTTTTTCTATCAACATTTCATGATTTATTTTTGTTGATGTTTCCATTAAAGTCTCTTATTTACCAAAGGTCACTTATGAGATAATGGAATTTTGATTATTTTCAGATTATTTTGGTACAGAAATGTGTGGTTTATTATTACATGATAATTGTGTCTATTATAAACCTAAATTTACTTGGGTAAATTTTTTTTATCCCATGAAATCGATATATGGTAAGGGTGGTTAGAAAAATTCCACTTGGATATGGGATGTGGATGGTTATACCAAGTCCACTTTGTTATAGGTTGGTGGAAATCCTTGTATATTATGATTTTAATTTAATGGTGGTTATTCTTGAAATTTTTAATACTTTTATTCTAATATTTTTTATTTAATTTTTAATATTATGAAATGTACACATATTATGTCCTCATAACTAATGATTACTGAATCATGTTTTCACACTACTATGACTCATGTCCCATGTTATGAAAAAATCTATATTCCATAGCTCATATTTTATGATATGTGATTTATTAGGTATGATTATATTATGTTATATATATTCACCTTTAATATTAACTCTTACCCAGATTCTCACTTTATTCTAAATTATGATATTTGTTTGACATATCTTATATTCACCCCTACTGAGAATATAACTCACCCTTTCTTGTAATTCCATTCCCCATGTTATAAAGGGGATTATCATATAATATTTTTTAGTAAGGTTATCCCATGTAAATAATATTTATGGGATATTTTGAAAATCATTATAAAATCTGTTGGTTATTCATATAGTCTCTAAAGACACTAAACATATAGGGACAAGGGTGTATTTTCATATAAGATGCAATGCTAATAATGTAAAATTGTCTATTATTTTTTTATGATGTTATTTTTTCAGATTAGAATATGCACTAATGATACCATCTACTTTGTTCTTCTATATGGTATATGGTAATGTATTATTAGTGTATTCATAAAACCGATTTATTTACCATTTTTAATTTATGTTATGATAGATGTATGGCTGTTTCTATACTATAGTGTCACACATATGTATGGTTTATTATTATGTAATGGGTGGGTCTGATATATTCATCCAATGTATTGGTTAATGTTTTATATCTCATGATATAACTATTTCACATGTGGATGTGGTTATGTGTATCTATGTTCACATGTATGTGTGTGGACATGACTATTGGTAATTATGTTCACAACTAAATGTGTCCCCATGATTGTGATTAGTTGTGTTCACTAGTATGTGTATAGACATTATTATGAGTATCTATGTTCAAAATTAAGTTTTTGGACAGTATTTCATGTATATATGTTCATAAGTATGTGATTGGTCGTGATTTTGGGAGGATATGTCTACAAGTATGTTTGTAGATACAATTGTGGGTAGTTATGTTAACGAGTATGTGTGTGGAACTAATTGTGGGTAACTTTGTTCACTAGTATGTGTATGGATATGATTGTGGTTATCTACACTCATAATCTTGTTTTTAGTCATGATTGTGTGTAGCAATGTTCCCATGTTTATGCATCGACGTGATTCTAGGTAACCATGTTTGAAAGTCAAAGCATAGATACGAACGTAGGTAGATATATTCACAACATTTTTGTGCACAATATTTTGGATAGTTGTGTTCACAATGTTCTGATTTTATATGCCTATGTATATGCCACACTATAATGAATATGTTGTGGTTTTTGGATTATTCTATCATGTTTAAAGACTCATATTATTCATATATTATGTTATTATAAAATATTAATTCCATGAATCCTAAATTATGATTAATATGTTTTAGTACGATTCAATGTTTTTATGTCAATGAACTCAAATTATATTCACATACCGATATTCTTATATGATGTTCACTTATTTTCATTCTCATACTGTGCATTTGAGTTCACTATTTTTTTATATTTCCATTCCGTAATATTTGAATAAGTGTGTAACATATGACATGTCTATAAGGAGGTCTAATAGAATATAACTATATAGAAATATCCATAGTGTCATAAAATAATTTTTCTAAGTATCAAATCTCTAAAGACATTAAAATTTTTGTTCTGGGGCTTTGTGTGAATTTTTGAAACATGATGTTTTAATTATAAAAATTATGTAATATGAATACATGTTATTCTTGGTTTATCTCAGTTGGTATCAAAGCATCTATTTAAGGTTATTAATTTATCACCAAATCCATGACTATGGGTATGGGGCATCATAATTGGTATCAGATAATAGGGTTTTTATTTTTGGGGGATTACATTAAAAAGAATAATAGAACCCATATTAAGGAAACCAAGGTTAAACCTAAAGTATCTTAGGGTAAAAAATGTGTGAAAATTTAATACATCTACATGTTTATTTGCTTTACCATTTGATTTCTTACTCTAGTTATCCATGTTTCAAACTCAAACTAACCTTTTTAGTTTCACTAAATGGATATAAAAAGGATGAACTACGTTAAAAATGGGTGTGATGGAAAATTAAACGATGCTTCTGTTGAACAACTAAATTGGATGGTAGATGGAGTGAATACCTTCAAATAAATGATATCTTATGTTATGGAAAATATCCTAAACTTTGTTGATCTCACAAATAATCCCAAGAAGGAGAAACATTCCATTATGTGTTTCATGAAACAATTTAAACCAAACAATAGTGGGTATGTTGATCCATTTATATTAGCTCATTGGATAAATATAATAATAAAGATATTCTATTTTCTCTAACATCTAAAGAATTAAAATGTTGTTTTATCTATTTATCATTTGGAAAGGTAGGAAGTTCAATAGTAGATCCTCTTTAATAATATGATTCCAAAGGAAAAATATAACTATATGTAATGGGAAGAGTTTAATAAAATATTAAACTCTTATCATTTAAATGGAGAAATATTTTATATCATTAAAATATTTTCATTAAACTATTATCATTTAAATGGAGAAATATTTCTTCAAGTTAAAGAATAATGAATGTGAATCAATTTTTTTATATGAAGAAAAAAATTAGGCTCACAAAGCATGCCTATAGTTTTATTATAAACCATGAAATAATGATAAATAATTTATTTAATGATATAAAATAATTTATTCAAAATCCATTATCCTTAAGGGACTTCTATAGTTATGAAAATATTGATCACTGTGCACTTAAGGAATGAATAAATACTGTAGACTCTCATTGTTCTCATGGATTTTTGAGATAAGAAAAGGAAGGTGGTGTTTTATAGAAACTTGAATGACAAGTCTCATAAAATAAAAAATACTCACTCACCTATTTTACAAAAATGCGTAAAGAAATTCCCATGAAATATTTAAAAAGGAACAGAATAAATTTTCAAGTGTGGAAGGATTGGAAATTGAGATCACGATTGTTAAAGAAAGATAAAGTGGTTTACCAATAAAATAGAAGGTATAGAGGTCCCAATTAATTTACCACCCACACATTAATGTTATAACTACTTGTAATTTTGGTAGAATTAAAATAGATTCCCCAATCCAAGGGCTAATGAGGATAACAGGCATCAATAACCTTTAATCTTAAGGGAACAATGAAGACACTATAAAATCACTACCTCTGAAGTGGATCATGATATTTAAGTGGTAAATGGTACACTTATTTTCAACTCCAAATATGAAAATATATTATTTTATTCTGGTTATTCACATTCATTTATATCATGAAAGTTTATTTCGAATTTTTTTCAACCCCTTTATAAATTCATATTAACTTATTAGTGAAAACTCTTTAGTGGTGTGATGATTACATAAAAGGTTTCTAACTCTTCTTCGATCAAAGTGTGTGGGAAGATACTCCCTAAAAATATAGTTAACCTCCACATAGAATAATTTTATGTGATATTGGGCATGTATTGACTCTCCCAACATAGAGATTATGTCAATTTTCATAAGAGAGAAATCTCATTACAGATTCCAAATCACCCCTTGATCAAATATTGATACAACTTTGATAATGGACTACATTTGGAACATATTCCATAATATGGGTCTTGATACCCTATAATGAGGTATTCTTGGTTCAAATGAATGGTTAAGAACTATATGAAAAATATGTTCCTATTTTTTAAAATAATATGTATTTATATCCAAATAAATTAACTTGTCTTCCCTCAATATGTGATTTTGAGTTTTCAGTTGGACTCAAACCAGGTTCTTTGACAATATCTAGGAGTCCCTACCATATAAATGTTAGTTAATTGGAATAATTTAATATGAACCTTCAAGATAATATATTCAAGGGTTTTATACATCAGTGTGCTTCAATATGGGGTGAACTAGTTCTATTTTTCAAGAATAAGTACAGATCAATTCATATTTGTATTAATTATCACGAACATAACAAAATAAAGATCAAGAATAAGTTTCATCGACCCTATATTAATGATTTTATCAATAAAATTATATTAGATAAATACTTTATATTGATTATAATTTGATCGATATATCATCAATTAATGGTGAAAGTGGATGATATATCCAAGAAAACATTTTTTATAAGTTATAGACATTATAAATTCCTTGTGATTCTAGTTATACATAAAAATTCACAAATTATCATCATTGATATGATGAAAAAAGTATTTATATATTTCTGTGACCAATTTTTCATAGTTTTTATAGATTATATTCTCTTATATTACATGGTAAAGGATTATTATAATGATCATTTGAGGATTGTGATAAAGACCTTGAGAAAGGAGAAGTAGCATTTCAAATTTAGCAATGGTTAATTTTGGCTATAGAATGTATCATTATTAACTCATGTAATAAAAAAAACAGAAAAAAATATATATCCTTAGAATATAGTGTTAATGGAAAATTTTCATAGACCAACCATTATAAAAGAAAATCTTAGTTTTTTTTAATTTGATGGATACTATTGATGCATTGTGAGAAATTTCCCATGACTTTCAAATCCATATACAAAACTAAATCAAAAGAGAGTAAGGTACCTTTGGACAAAAGGATGTGAAGAAAATTTCAATCAACATGAGATAAGGTTGATCACTATAATTTTAATCATATTAAGTTATCATGGAGAATTATTTTTAACATATACTGATGTATCTATAAAGGGATTCATATGTGTTCTTGTAAAAAATGACATAGTGGTAGCTTATGTCTCAGGTTAGTTGAAAGTATATAACCTCCCCCCCCCAATATTTTTTAATATATTTTTCTTTAATTATTTTTTATTTGATATATTTTGATACATGTTACACAAATATTAAAAAGAGCCACATTTTACTATAAAAATATTGTTTTTAATTTTAACTATTATCACACAGATGATGGATTAACAGGTATGAATAGGACGGGTTGAATTATGATATATATATATAAGTTTTAATTAAAAAATTGTTTTTAATTAATTAATTGGAAACACATAGTTAGTTTTAAATGATAATAATGAAATCATATAATTTTAACGTCAATTAGATTTTAAAAGGTTCACTTTTCTATAAAAATACATATTGTTTTTTTTAATTTTTATTACCAAGTTAATATTCATAATTTTATAAAAATAAATTAATAAAAATTATGTATTTTTTAACACCATAATTTTAAAACAACTTTTAGGAAAATGATGGATATTTTTCTGAAATAGTTTTTTTGGGTGAATAGTGATAAATATCGATTTTTTAAATACTATCGTTTTTATAATATAATATTTATAAAAGAATGAACGGAATGTTAATGAAATATTTTTCATAGAAACAATATGTATTTAATAATTAATTTAATTTATTTAAAAATATAATTTTGAACTTCCAAATCTGTGTTTGACATTATGGAAATATAAGTAATGTTTTTCTTCAAGTAAAAAGCATTTTTAGTAAACCTCTTTTAATAATGTTTTCAGAAGGTACCAATCGGTTGTGTAATGGCACCAATCTACTACCTATGCTGCTGGATATTCTATGGCTAAAAACTACATCATATTCATCCCATATTCCATTTAAATCCCTCCCCATAATCCCGTACTCATTCCAGCCACCATTTCATGTTCAAAACACCACTTTTGAGAGGTTCAAATTCTTAAAATTTCACTCTAATTCCCCATTCAAAATCCATCACACTAACTAATTAAAAAACACAAATTTATCGTGCAATTAAATGCTCTAAAAATTCTCTTTTTTTGGTATTTTCAAATAAAGCATGTTTTGGTTAAATGATCACCTTAAAAATTCAGAGAGAGAATTCAAAAGCATCCTAGTAATTAAAATCAAAACTAAAACTGGTTCCAATTCCCTAGACCCACACCAGCAAATTCAGAGTTCAAATTTCAAATGAAAACACACACATCACCCCTTAGACATTAATCCATAACAATAATATCATTCAAAAACTCACCATTGGAACCTAAAAATAATCCCTAGATATACCCCATGAACATTGGAATCCCTGAGATTTTGATGACTAACACCACCAAAGAGACCATTAAAATAAAAGAAGCTATAAAAAACCAAAATCCCAAATAGAAAATTTAAAATCCTTAGGTGAGCTAATCATTATGTCCATAGAGATGATGTTTAAACCTATGAGAATAAACACCACTAGAATAAGATAATTCAACCACCACTCTCACCACTACAAACCCAAACCACCCTAAAAAAATTACACCCAACTCGGGTGGGTTCTAGCATGTTGGAAAATGCTGGAAGAGAATAGGGAGGGAAGAGGATATGGAACCACCCTAAAGAGAAGAAACAAAACACACTAAAATACACCATCCACACTCCAAAACACCATGGCTAAAAACTAAACTAGCACTATAAACAAATTCCACTGAAATGGAATTCTAGAATCCCAAGGGACCAACTACAATTCAAGAGAGAGCCAAAAAACCAGTCGACCAAAACCTAGAGGAAGAAAAACTCCACCAAATAATGAAACTTAAAGCATATTATAAAGCCTCCCCCTATAACACCGTCAAAACGTTCAACAATCATGTCCCCAAAAACCTATGAAAACAAATGCAACTGACCAATATTGGTTCTAGAATGATAGATCTAGAATCAATAGTAATGACTGAATAAATATAAATCCTTGACATGGAACATAATAGTTGGAGAAAAACCATATGAATAGTCACTCCAAAACAAATCAATCAAATCCATTAAACATGACCCAATATATACCCAATCTATCTTTAGATCCATCATGTTCAACCAATATTGGGTCAATAATCATTAGTGAAGATGAAAATTGAATATGGGGGAGAAAAATGACTATTAATTGAAATTATAGACACATCGACACTCAAATCCATAAAAATTATATTGCTACTGGCTCTGGTCTAGCTGATTACTTAGGAGATATAGTCTAAATTTTCTACTATTGACTCTATTTTATTAATGTTTTATAATTTATTTCCTTGAACAATAGATCATGTTTTTTTTAATATTATTTTACCTCCCATTTTATTTTTAAACTCAATAATTTTTTGAATAATTCAATGCTAGCTAAAAGATGGATGGAGTTTACTAATTTTTTTTTGAAGAACATGGGATATTCTTCAACATTCCATAATTTGGATAGAATAAGGATTTTTTTAGGTATCCTAATAGATCTAAAAATCTTGAAATTTTATTTTTCTATTTTATAATGAGCCCTTTAATGTTAATTTTATTCTTAATGAGTTGGATTTCTCTATAAGAATGGATATTTTGAGAATTACTAATCTTAAATATACTCATTACAATAGGACATGTACTAGTTTTCTTAACTTTACATTATTTTTAAAATCTAAATGACGGGAGCTCTATTTTCTGTTTTTTTATTTTTAGGGATGGGGTCTCCATTATTCTAGTGTAGATGTAAGTGTTGATTTGTTATGGACTGATGAAGAAGTGGTTCATGTATCTTTAGATTGGAAACATTTTGTTCCTTCCTAACTTTTTTTGTCCCTAGTTATGTGTATATGGAGGGGAAGGGTTCAATTTTTTATTGAGTGGTAGGATTAATGTGTGCTATTTTTTGGGTTTTATCTTCCATATATATAAATAGCTATGTGATTTTTACGAGTCATTATTTTCAATGAAGGTGGAGAGGTCTTTTGGTATTTGTTTTTAACATCCACTATAATTCTAGTCCATGTATTATATAGGTATATTTTTTGTAATATTCCTTATGTGTTTTCTGTTTTTTTGATTTCATGTATTCCTATTTAATAGTCATAAATGTAGTTTTTTTGTTTACTATGTCATTTTTTCTTGTTCTCAAGCCTCTTTAATTATTTTTCAAGGGTCTTTCTATTTATTTCTCCACATACAGAATAATTTCTATTTGTGACCCAAAAAATATAATCATTATCCAATTTCCTAAATGTGAGACCCTATTTTCCTTAGTACCATTTAAAATGAGGTTACCCAACCACAACATACATACATATCAATTCATTTTACACGATAATGTTTTATCTCATAATAAATCACAACCAAAAACCTAAATATTTAGTGTATTTTCATATTAGATACATAACCTATTTTAAAAAAAACATCTCCAACAAATTTCCTTCTCATATGATACCCTTTTTGACACATCATATATATTACTCTTATTTAAAACATGGGGACTGCATACATAAGAAATGTTTAGCTCAGATGCTTGTTATGGGTAAACATAATTTGTACCAATCAAAGAATATGAGTGATTATAAGATGAACATATGAAAATGTGAACATAGTAAGGGTTTATGGACATAATATAAGAAAATAATTCCAAATAAAATATATATCATTAAACATGATTTGTGGGATAAGGATTTTTCATAATATAAAACCTGATTTATTGATGCATAAAAAAAATGAGTCAACAATCAAGATCCATAAGAACATTACATTAGTACATTTGATAACATAAATCTATGGCACACACAAAAGAATATAATTCAAAACATATGTTATGCCTAAAAATAATGGAAACTACATCATAATGGTCTTTGCAGACCAACATCCCATAACATAGTGAATTTGGCCTAACTACCTGCATCCCATAACATAGTGGGGCCAGGATAACCACCCACATCTCATCCGGATATCATGTGATATAAAACATCTCTCAATGTATTATTGGGATTCAAAAAACTCACCAATTAAATAATGAAAACCATATATATGTTTTCAATGTGATCATGGAAACATTCATAATCTCATTATATATTAATTAACCTAATAAAGGTAATGGTATTCATAAAAAATTATTGTAGATAATATCATACTCCACTGAGATAAATAAGGTGGATGGTATCATAATAAAATATTACTAATGGAGAATATTCAAATATAAATAGGTAAACATAGATAAAAACACATTATAATAGGATTAAGTAATTACATTAACAAATGAGAACAAATACCGTTATATGTTTTTAATAATTATTTTTTCAATGTTAAAAATTCACAAAACAAGGTTATTTAAAATTAATTTAGAAAAATAAGAAAACATTAAGAGTACCATTAATTAAAAACATTTATAGAAGTAGGAAAATGAATTCATGTCGAAATAATGTAAAAGGAATATTCATTTCTCATGATTGTTAAAAAGAGAAATCAATATAAAATGAATAATATATAAACCATAAAAAATGATTCATTTTACATTTTATAAATAAATTATAATGAAAATAATATAACCTCAAAAAACATTGAATCTTAGAAAATTAAATTCATAATTGAAAATAAATTATATGGGTAAAGAGGAGAAATATTAACAACTAAAAAAGAAGAGATAAGGTCAATTTCTCTTATAAGAATCACTTTGATTAAATTATGAACCAAATGGAAGTGAAATTATTGGAGGAAATTAATAACTCATGAATAACTATAGTAGAATAAAATAGAGTATATTTTATAGATAAATATCATAAAATTTAATCAAATGAATATTTAATCCTAGCAATCTCAAATTCAATGTGAGATTAGAAAGAAAACCCTTACATTTACTCTCATGTTCCATGAAATAAATATAATATCTAATATAATAAAAATAATCAACTTTATAAATTATTTCATGACCATATTAATATATATTAAATTTTATAAAATTTCATTATATTCATTCATGACACACATATTAGTTAGATATAGTATATTTTCATTATCATGTGTTTGTAATATTGATTATTTAATATAACTTTTGTAATGGTGATATTGATCCTCATTATTTTATATCATGTTCATTATTCCTAGATTATTCAGGGTATTGAAAACATTATGTTATAATTAATTATGTATCCATGTATTCATTTTATGAATGAATGGGTATGGTTCGTTAGAAATGAATCCATGACGAATATTTTTTGGGAAATTTACAAATAAAAATGAGTAACATAATATTGATCATTAATTTTTTCCACCCTTCCAGAACTATATTCATAACATAAATTATAATTAAATATCATATATTACCAGTATTAATTTCATGATACTCATTCATGTTGGAAACAGTGATGATAGTGTAGCATTGTTCACATAAGTGGTTGAACTAACCCAAAAAAGAAGATGTTATACTAACAAATGAGTAAGAGTATATTTCTATATAATTATAATATAATTTAACTAGAATCATAATAATATCAATATAAAATAATTATAGTTGATAATTATTCATCAAAAAAGATTTATTTGGGAATTTAACTAGAATATATGGTCAACAACTAGGTACATTGATGAATTCCCCATTCTAGATATTGATTCCTTCATAATAATGGATTTAATATTCCTTCTTGGAACAAGAATCAGAAATACATACAAAAAGGATTTAGGATTGTGAAATTGGTATACATTCAATTAATTATCTAATTGTTTGAGTGATTTTGGAGGGGTATAGAAGGGATCCTTTTATTAGAGATATTTGAGTGGAATTTACACAAATATCCATGCATTAATGTATAAGGTTACATTATTATAAGAAAAGTGGATAAAAAGTGGAAAATAATAAATATATTTCACGAATCACCTCATTGGAATAATTTAGAGATATTATTTCATGATAATATATGCCTTGACAACATACTTTATCATTTTTTACCATACTTTAGCTTCCCTAAGGTAATTCAATTTTTGCCTCAGGGACTTCTTTTTATGCCCAAAAATAAAATAAACCAACTAAAATTATTTATATTTGCTATTTTTTTTGAATCTATTTAATTTTATTAAATTTTTAATTTTACCTTTTAAATTAAAATAATATATATATGTGAATTTTTAAATAATATGTGTTCTTGATATTATTTCATATCAATTACTAGTTTAAATTAGTGTTAATATATTTTTATATATTGAAAAATTACACTTTATTCATAATTTAAAAGTAATTAATTTAATTTATTAACATAACAAATACATAAAAAATAATTCTTTGAAAAATATCATTTTTACATTAAATATTTTTTACCACATCCTTACAAAATTATGTATGCATCTTATAACCATTCAATTTTATGAATCCATTGGTATTAAAATCTTTCTTAAAAATATTCAAAACAGATGAAATCACTATTTAATAAAAATAATGATGATAAAAATAATAATATGTAACACATATATTAAAATATTTTATTTAAAGATTATATTTTTATTTCAATATAGAATTATGAATTATATTATTTTTAGTTTTTTACTAAACAATTAAAAAAAATTAATATAATTATTAGATATATGTATAACCAATAACCATATATCCAACGAACATATTTCCAATGATAATATTTCCAACAACCACATTTTGAATGACCATATATATAACAGTAAGAATTAATTACTATGTATAGTATTTCATACGATCATTGAATAAATCATCTTATCATTTACTTCTCTATCAACATGCCTATAATATTTATAGTTTTATTATTTTTTCCTATAGTTTCAATCAGGTTTATTATCATCCTAGAAAATCATGAAGATAATGATTTCATGTTTACAGTATTTTTATTTTCATTTAGATTTATTCTTCTTACACTTTCATTGATATATTTTCATATTTTATTCACATAATATATTAATTTCTATCTTGGATTATGATATATGATTTTCTAAAAATGAATCATGATTTGTTTTAGTTTTTTCCTTCATGTGAAATAAGATATTCATTATTGTAATTATTTAAAAGGAAAATATATTGTAAAATCAAGGGGTGTTACATTACACTCCTTATAGAAATTTCACACCCAAAAGATAGTTACCCTAATGAAAAAAATGAGTGGACTTCTACCGCATTATATTGTAGGTTTCCTAAATTGCTTCTTCAAACTTATGATTCCTCTATAGAATTATAACCTAATGAATGGTCTTGTCTTATAGTGAATTATCACTATGATCCATGATTTATTCCATTCCTTCCACATATGAAAGATCATGTTTCAGTTATAAAATCACTATCTTCGTCACATTTGATAGATCATGTATGTACTTCCTAAAAAGCGATAGATGGAAGACAATATTTACTTAGGATATGTTAGGGTGAAATTAAAGATGATAAGTTATTTTCCCCATATGATCAAGGGGTTTGAAGGGCCAAATGTATCTAGGGATGAACTATACCTTCTTCACAAATATGATAACCCAATAACAATGTGATATTCAAAGGAATACTTTTTCTCTAACTTCAAACTCCAAATCTCTCTGACGATTATTTTTGTAGCTTTTATGTTGAATAAGTGAAGTTTTAATTTTCTAATTAATGATATGAATCTTCTAAATCATTTCTTGAGAAAGATCTTTTCAAATCTGTTTATTCGCTCCAACTTCATCCCAACATGTTGGATTTCTATCCCTATGACCATATGGAGCCTCATATGGTTCCATTTGATTACTAGAATGAAAATTTGTTTATATGGAAACTGTACCAGCGGAAGGTGTTGATCGTAGCCTCCTTTAAAATCCATTTAATAGGATCTTATCATATAATCCTTATTTTTAATGGTACTTTAATTTTAACTATCAGTCTCTGAATGATAAGCAGTGTTGAATTTTAACTCTAGATATAATCCTTGTGGAATAATTCTACATAACATCTTGGTAAACCTCATATATTGATCAAAAGTAATTTATAGTGGTACTCCGAGAATCCTTACAACTTCAATTTGGTATATCTTAGAAATTTGATCATGTGAGAAATCATCTTCAATTAAAATGAAATTTTAAAACTTCATAAGGTGATCAACAAGAACCCAAATGTAATTATAACATTAAGAAATCTTAGGGATACCTAAATATATTAATTTGTGATATTCTTCCATTTCCATATGGTTATAGGAAATGGTTTCATAATCCACTTATATTTAAGTTGATCTAACTTATCTTATTGATATACCAAGCATCAAGATATATAACTTTTAATATATCTCTTCATATTTTCCAACCAAAAATTATTCTTTATATAACTATACATCATTATATGTCCATGGTGAATAGAGAATGATGATTTATTTAAATCATAAAACATATCTTTGTTTTTAGCGTTTATAAAGGAGTTCTTAATCAGATCTTTTTTAAGGCTGATAAAGTTCCGAATATATAAAATTAAATAATTAAATAAATAAAGAAAATTGAGTTTATTAAAAAAATATTACATATTTTATTAGTTAAATATTTATTGATAAAAATGAATAAATTATTTACACTATATATAAATTATAAATACTAATGCATAGTATGTATTAAATATATTGAGATGAAAAATGAGAATTAGACAAATTAAAGTTAAAATTATCTAAATTGATAAAAATATTAAACATTTTATTAATTTGATGATTATTTATAATGTTAATAAATATTATATATTGAATTTATAGATATATATTAACATATATAAATATTATTTATGTAAAAAAAATATTTATGATCAATAAATTAAATTTACATATATTTAGTGAATAATGGTTTCTAATTAAAATAAATATGAATTAAAAATATTGACTAATCGCAATGAGTAATTGACAAATAATTAAATGTTTTTTTATTTTTCAATTTAACATAGATCAAATGTGGGTTATATTGATTTGACATATACATAATTAATGAAATTTTATATACAATGGAAACACGTAAAACTTATCCATTTTTTCAATATTATTAAAGTTTACTTATTTTTAATTTATTCAATTTAACTCATTTTTCACACGCATGCACTTAAAGTAAGATATTATTTAATATTTCAAAAAAAATTGTAAAAAAGTATTTATAAATACCTATTTATAAATAAATATATTCATAAATAAATATATTTAAAAATATATATAATATATTTATAAAATTATATTTTTATAATTGTAAATAAATAAATATTTATTACAAGTATTTATATAATTATCATTAAATAAATATTTATATTTAAATAATTGTTAAATTTTTAATTAATTTACATAAATAATGAATATATTTACAATATTTATATTTATATATATTAATTATATACATATATATATAATGATATAAATATTTTCAAAAAATATTTATATAATTATATATACATAATTATATATTTAAATAATTATAAAATTATAATAAATATATATAAATGAGTAATATATTTACAATATTTATATTAATATACATTTATTCTGTATATATATATATTTATAATTATAATTATAAATCATTTAGCAGCATTTAAGTAATAAGCGCTGCTAAAAGAAAACTTTATCAATGTTTTCTTTAGCACTGATAAAGATGGGCTTTATCATCGCTAAAAAATCAATGATAAAATTCATATTTATTAGAGCTTTTTTTGCACTAATAAATACCTACCTTTATCAGTTCATAAAAGGCAATGATAACAGAGTTATTTATCATCACTTTTAAAAAATTGCTAATAAAATTTTCCCGAACTAATTAAAAAACCTATCCTTTTATAAAGCTGTCGTGAAATCTGAAACTTTTTGCAGAAGCCACCTATTGCCAGTGCTCCTCTTTGGTAAATCAAAGATCAAATCATAAAAACCCACTTGAATCACACAAACAAATAGACTCTAGTTGCTTGAACATTATCTGACATGCTCTGTTCCGTTACAGTTAGGGTTTCAAAATAAAACATCGAGATCTGGATCTGAGGGTCTTGGATTTTATTCAACCTAGCGAGGTGGGACTTTTTTTCTTTATAGTTTCTGGTTTTCTTTTTGTATTTTCCATTTTGATATCTAGATCGGAGGGTTTCCGATTTTTATTTTTAGGTTTCTATTTTATTTCTATATTTCAACTTCGGTTATTGTATTCTCTTTTTTATTATCAATTTTTTTCTTGAATATTGTTTTTGGATATCATGTTTTGGTCTTTTTAAATTAATTTTTGGAATTAATTTTTTTTCTCTACATTTATACCCCATCATTATTTTCTATTTTGAATTGATTTCCTTTGTTGGTTCTAATGAAATTAATTTAGCAAACCAATTTTTAGTTTGACGATGGTGTGAAGAGATAAAGTACTTGATTTTATGCAATTCATGTAAGGGAATTTATTTATTTAGATTTTGTTTTAATATTATGATTTAAAGTATTTTTCCTTGAAAAATTATTTTCTCATAATTATATTGTTTTATTTTAAGAGAAATCTTTGTAAGGGTGATAAAATATTTATTTATTTTTAATGTCTCTCTATTTTCAAAAGTATTATGGTGTTGTATTGATTTTACTTTGTTGTGATATTCTACTATAAGGGTTACATACATTTTAATCAATTTAAGATTGTTTTTTAAAGATACACACACATAAAAAATGTGTGTGTCCGTGTGTATAAATATATATCCTTCTATATATTTATATATGTTTTTAGAACATACAATGTAAGGGTGATTTTATAATTATTTATTCCCAAATTATGTTTCTAGATGTCAAATTTAAGAAGGAATTATATTTATTTTCATCTAAAATTATGTTTAAAAGTTCATTTTTTAAATTATGTATATTATAAATTCTAGGTTATATATATATTTGTTTGTGTGCTTAAATGTGAATGGGATAGAAATTGTAAGGTTTAGGGTATTTTTAGCCTATGTTTCTGATATATATTATTGATGTGTGTTATTTCTTTATGACAACTTTTTTTTGACCTCTCTAGAATCTCAAGGATAGATCAATGTATATTAGATGGTATCCCTGGAATCTTTAGGTTTCCACATAATTTTTTTCAAATATTGAATGGAAGTTATCAAATTCAATATATTAGAAAAAAAATTAGGTATTCATCATTTTAGGTCTATATATTCATTTTAGGTCTATATATACATTTAATTAACAGTAATATAATTTATAGATAAATAACTAACAAAATATTGTAATCTCATGTTACATTGAAAATAATAAAATTATTTAACTATATATACATTTTTTTGAAATAAATAAACATTCCATTATTTAAATAATTATATTTTATACACAATTATCAAAAATAATAATTATTTATGATTAATATAATTTCAAAATTATTATTAGTAGTATTTTTTGTGTCATTAGAAAAAATAGTATTACATATATATATACGTCAAATAATATATTTTATATTTAAATAAATTTAAATATGAAAAAAATATGCAAATATATAATTATATTTAAATAAAGCTACTAACATAATACAAATATATATAACATATATATATATAGGTAGATTAACTTTATTTATCTATGTATCTAATGAGGATTGACCTCCATTTTATTTTTATTGATGGTGGAAGGTGTGAACCCCGTTCCGGTTTATTGGCCATCATGGTATGTGTGAATGAAGTACACACCTCCATACACTTATTTTACAATAATATAATACCCTATAATTTTTTAATAATATATTACCTATTAAAAACATGTTTTATAGAAAAAAACAATATTAAAAAATCTTCAACTGGTTATTTTATTGATGTTTTATTTGGATCCTTATGGATAAATTCGAGGATAAAAATTAAAGTAATTCATCCTTTATTTTTCCTCCAATCCATCTCAAATAAATTAATTTTATTAAAATATAGTCATCATCTAAAATTACACTCTAGAAAACCTAAACTCCTGGGCTACATAGAACTGCCATTGCGTATTCTGATTCATCCATCTACACCCTCTCCATTTCTTTCTCACCTTTCACTTTATCATTTCTTTATTAGTGTGGAGATTTTATTTGGAAGGAGTTAGTGTAAATTGATATTTCTGGCTAATAACTAGTGTAACTTGTGTAATTATCACAAATGTGAGGAATTTACACTTATAGAGAAAACAATGATGTAAATGGCAGGCATTTCCCTTTGAGATTCATTATGTTCTCTAAAAGGGGAAGTGCCTCCCATTTTTGAGAACTACACCATTGATATTGGTTTTTAAATCAACACCTAAATTGACACCAACTCCTTCTAGAGAAAATCTCCACACAAATAGAGAAATAATATAGTGAAGGGTGAGAAAGAAATGGAGAGGGTGGAGACAGAAGAATCAGAATACGCAACTTCTGTGTTGGGCAGCCCGGGGGTCTTTGGTTTCTGTAGTGTAATTTCAGGTGATGAGTGTATGTCACTATAATTAATTTATTTGATTTAAAATGGAGGTAGAGTTAATAATGAATTAATTTTATTTTATCAATTAATTTATTCATAAAGTTTCGAATAAAACATTAATAAAATAATTGGTTGAGTATTTTTTGTATTGTTTTTTCTGATAAAACCTGGTTTTTTAATAGGTTTTATTTTATTAAAAACTTATAGGGTTTCATATGATCGGAAAAAAGATGAATATAGAATTTTTTAATTCATTAAAATATTATTAAATAATACATAAGTCATTTGAGATGTGTTGGAATTAGTTTAATCTCATTCTAATGCCTGTGACAGGTATGACTCCAAGTGCATCGTTTTATTTAATAATGACTCAATTTTTTTTTTAAAAGGACAATTAACCTACTAAAAACCTATAAAATGAATTTATTAATTTTTATAATTAATGTAAATGATCCATAAGACATTTGTGACATGTCGGAATCAACCACACCTCAATCTGACACACAATGTGCCAGGTATGACTCAATGTGTCCATTGTGAGTACAAAATCATCACTCGTGCAAAAATCGAGCAAACACACTCTTATATTATTGATAATTTATGAAATTGATTAATTATTCTTTTTTTATGACTATTAATTAGTCTCACAGCAATGTGATACATGATGTGATCGGTAATTGTCAAAGTGTGTGTTTTTAATTTAAAATGACATTTTAGAAAAAAATAAAACTGACATACTCATAACTAATTAAATACATTCGGATTCTTTGGATACATTATGAAAATTTTCCAAAAGGCATTTTGGATATTTTTCAATTAGCTTCACGTTAATTTGATGCACAATGTGACCAATATGTCTCTAAGTTCATCTTTTTACCTAAAATTGACATGAATTTTAGCAAAAAGGATAACTTGCCTACTCAAAACGGACAAAACGCATTCAGATGTTTTTAATAATTTAGGAAAATGATCCATAACTCATTTGGGATGTGAAGGAATCATAAAAACCACAATATAATGCATTGTGTAACCGATATGACTAAAAGTGTGTTTTTTAATATATAAGTATCATTTTAGTTTGAAACATGCATCATATCACCAAAATCGGGCATACGAGCATAAATTGTTTTCGCTTCATTTAAATTCTTTATTCAATTGAGAATGACCCTTTAATTGGGACTTCAAAATTATTTCATGTTAGTCCCAAAGTTGACAGTGTCTTTTCTATTATAGTGGACCAGAAAGAGAGGATTTGGACTCTCGATAGAGGAACCAAACCCTTAAAACATTTAAATAATGAAATAGAGTTCAATGAGAATATAAAAATGTTTTTCGATATATTATGTTTTCATTATAATATTATATGTACTCTACTTCATTATCATAATCTAAATTAAATGTTTGACTACTCAAGAAGAAAATGTTTTCTACATATCATGATATCACCAATCCCTCAGATGAACAAACTATAATTAAGAAAACCCATTTGAAATATGTAAAAGTAAGGTTATGATATACTTTCTCAATTTTACCAAAAAAATATATAATAAAACATTGATTTAATTTTCATTATTCCATATAGATTTCATTTATTTTAGAATAATTTAGTCCATGTGTCATGTCGTTACAAGAAGAGCAATGACACTATCTCTTCTCAATCACAGAGGTAATCTTCATATTTGCACTGTAAAACCATTTTCCATATAATTAATGTATTGTTTCATATTTATATTTAATTTTTTTAGTATTACTCACATAATAATGTTTTACTTATATAGGTGGGATATTTTGTTTTATTTTGGGTGTTATGTCCATCTTCCATGCCTTTCTTCTCCAGACATCAACATATTTCCTATCCCTCAAAATCTTTTCACCCCTATGATGGTTCATTTATTAATTTCATTCATGTATCCCCCACTACCTTTGAAATAAGAGTAATTATTTTTCCCCTTCTCAATTATATGTGTAATGTTGACATTTGTAAATTAAAATGATTTACCGTGGAAATAATGTATTGTTTCACGTTTATGTTTAATTAATTTGTTTATTATTACTCACATAATAATTATTTTCTTATACAGGTGGATTATTTTTTTAGAGTTGGGGTATTATTTCCATCTTTCATGCCTTTCTACACCAAAACTTTCACATAAATCTTCTCCCACAAAACCTTTTCACCCTTGTTGTGGTGCATTTATCATTTTCTTTCATGTTACCTGTATTTACTTTAAAAAAATATGATGCTATCTCTACTAAATCACAAAGGTAATCATGACATTTTCTCATTAAAATCAGTTTCCATAGAAATAATATATTTTTTCTTATTTATTTTTAATTTATTTCTTTTTATTATTACTCACATAAAAATTGTTTTCTTAAATAAGTTTATTATTTTTTCACATTGGGGTTCTCTTTCCATCCTTCATTCCTTTCTATACCAAAACATCCACATAATTATTCTCCAAAAAACCCATTTCACCTATGTAGTGGTGAAGTTATAATTTTTGTTCAAGTCACCTCCACTACCTTTTTACACATAGAAACTACACTACAACTGCTCAATCATAGAGGTAGTCTTGATCATTATAAAGTAAAATAATTTCCCATAGAATTAATGTGTTATTTTATATTTATGTTTAATTATTTTATTTTTAGTATTAATAATAATAATAATTTTCTTATAAAATTGTATTTTTTTAGTTAATGTTGTAAGTTTGAAGTTACTCATTCTTTTTTTGGCAGTTCGGTAAAGAAAGTCAATGGAAATCATGGTAACATTGATAGTTATGATTGTTTTTAGGCATTGGGACATGTAAAAATAAGACACAACACAATTTAATACATAATGATACTATTATTACTCTAACCACTTATTTATAATTAAAATTGACATTAGTTTTTTGTAAAAAATACAACTGACTCAATGTTTCCTTTATTAGTTTAATATCGACATTTTAATGTAAAAATTTTCACTCACTGAAAACAAAACAGACATGATTGGATTTTATTGTTGATTTAGGGAATTGATTCATAAATAACTTTTGACATGTAGGAATTTTTCTCATGTCAAACTAATACATGATGTGATCGAAATGAGTCAAAGTCCGTGTTTCAATTTTAAAATGAAATTTTAGTAAAAAAGGAAAGTGACATTTTCCAAACAAAGAAAACACATTCAGATTGTTTTTATACATTAGGAAAACAATCCATAACTAATTTGGAACATATAAGAATCATCCACACCTCAATCCAATTCTCAGTGTGACCCGTAAGATTCTAAGTGAGTCTTTTTTTTAAAATTGACATCAATTTTCATAAAAAAACTAACTAACCTACTCAAAACCTAAAAAACGCATTCATACTTATTTGATACTTAAAAAAATGATCCATAAGTTATTTGAGACGTTCATGAATCATCCACAACTCAATCTAATGCATGTTGTGAATGGTATGATTCCAAGTGATTGTTTTTTTTAAAATTAACATCAATTTTACTGAAAAAGACAATTAACCTTATCAAAAAATAGGAAAAAACATTCAAATTGTTTAAATTATTTAGTACAATGATATATAAGTCATTTTTTATGTGTAGGAATCAGAATCACCTCAATAAGATACACAATGTTATCTGAATGAGTCAAAGTGCATGTTTCAATTTTAAAATGACATTTTAGTTAAAAAGGCCAGTGGCATGCTCAATGATAAGAAAACACATTCATATTTATTTTGATACAATAAGAAAAAGATCTATATTTTATTTGGGATTTGTAGGAATCAATCACACCTCAATCAAACACACAGTGTTACCCTTGTGACTCAAAGTGAATTTATTTAATTAAAATTGTCATCAATTTTAGTAAAATGGACAAATGTACTACTAAAAACTAAGAAAAAACATTCATATTCTTTTGATAATTTTGTAAAATGATCTATAAGTCATTGTTCGTGTTTACGAATCATCCTCACCTAATACTAATACACAAAGTTCCTGGTATGACTCAATGTGTCTGTTATCTATTTAAAATCGTCATTTTATTTCCAAAAGTGTCACTTAATGAAAGCTGATCAAATGCACTCGGATTTTATTAATAATTTAGGACAGTGATTCATAAGTAAATTTTCATGTGTAGGAATTTTTTTCACATCAATCCAATACACGATGTGATCAGAATGAGTCATAAGTGTGTTCTTTGAGTTTAAAATGACATTTTAGTTAAAAAGATAATTAACATACTCAATGCCAAGAAAACACATTAGGATTGTTTTGATACATTATGATAATGACCCAATTGTAGTTTGAGATCAGTTTGAATCATCCCAAACTCAATCATATACATGTGTGACTGGTATGACTCCTAGTGCATCTTTTTTACTTTAAATTTATATCAATTTTAGTAAAATTAACACTTTCTATTAACTTATTTCCTTATATTATTACTAAATTTTTTTTTGTCTTATACAGGTACCTTCATTTGTTCAATTAGGGTTGGTTTGTTTGGAAATGGAATATTTTAGGTCAGAATTAAAACACAAAGGAGTATTAATGTTTTTTAATGTACCTAATAATTAGTTTTTATGTAATTGTATAAACCAATGTTTGAAATGTCTATAATATATTGTTTTTTCTTTTTTTTTGTGTTTAAAATTTCATTTCATTTAAATTCTGTAATGGGACTTGTTTTTTATGATATTTGGTTTGCTTCTGGTGTTGCGGTGTTCTATTATAGCACACTGAATGTTGGACCTTTATCGGCACTTTTAAAAGTGATGATAAATATCTACCTTATCAGTGCTTCTATGAGCACTGATAAATGGTACATTATAAACAATTTTATAAGCATGGATAAAGGTATAATTTATCAATGATTCTATAATATCTAATAAAATATCCTTTATTAGCACTTTTATATGCACTGATAAATAGGGCCTTTAGCAGCGCTAAATTAATGTGCTGATAATAAACCGTGGCTTTTATCCACGATCATGTAGTCAGTGCTTTTCCATCACTGATAATGGCCATTTCTAACACTATTAAAGGTCTATTTTTTAGTAGTTTAAAGTGATGAAACAAGTCAAAAATATGGGATAGAATATACTTATATTTTATCTTGTTTTTTCTAAGATCCTGATAATCAATTAAGAGATGCACAATCCATCATTATTTGTAAAAAACAGGAATGGTGAACCCCATGGTGAGGAACTTGAGTATATAAAACGCTTTTATATATTATTTTATGTTTCTTGATCAATTATTACAATTCAATCAGGGGAATTATATAAGGATTCATTGATATAAGAATATTCCCAGGTGTGAGTTTCATTTAAAACTCAACCTTACAATGTAAGAAACACCTGACAACTTTCAAAAAATACATTGAAATATTCCCACATAATATTCGTATCATCAATATAACTTTTTTACCTAACAATTTGATCTAAATAAACCTCATGAATTGATATTAAGGCCCTTATATTTGGAGTAATTCCTATTGGGATATTATGGTTAGCCTTGAATTGATATATGATCAAATGGGACATTCTTATCCTAGTAATTAATATCGGATCTAAGTAGAGAGATCCAATCCAAGACAAAACCAAATCAAATTCCACTTAAGGTAGAATAATAATATTTACATGAATCAAAATCCCATAAACTTCCATAAAAGAGGAGTTATATAATGGGGATAAAATCCTCACACCACTAGATGTTTTCATAAATAATTAAGTATCTAGAATATAGATTTGTTATTTTATTCCCTTAGACAAAATTTCCATAAATTAAGTTGTTATCATACTCAAAATAAAATAATACATTTTTTTTCTAAAGTGGATGCTAATTGTACCTTTCACCACTTAATTTTCATGACCCACTACTACATTAGTGATTCTATAGTCTTTCACTATCTCCCTTGACTTAGGGGGTTGTTGAAATTTATTTTCATGATTAAACCTTGGTTTGGTTGAGTTGTTCCCATATTTTCCATAGTCTTTATAATTAAATAATTAGATTTTATATAGATTTTTTTGGAAGATATTTATTTTCATCTATTTCATCGGTCGGCCTCTTCTCCATCATTAATGTGCATGATGGACTTCTCTTCCACACTTGAATAATATAATTATTCCAATGAGACAATTATACTCATTATTCCTCCTACATATTTGTCATATATGAAGATGAATATAATTTTATAACACCCTAACCTGACCCATTATCTTAAAGAGGACCAAACTACCACTAACCTTAAGAGTCATTCTTTAAACAACAATGTTTGAAAATAACATCATTGGTGTTTGTAATATCCTGGGGATAAATTTACCCTTATAGATATAAAAAATCATAAAAAATAAATCATCCAAAAAAATATTAATATGATGTATGAATAATAACAATTCCAAAATCCAATATATAATATATTCATACATAATAATCAGACTGTAGTAGACAATGAGAAAAAAAGACTATAAAACTATAATACCCAAAAAGAAAGGACACCATGGAACACTCCAAAGATCCACATGACAACTACCACCAAGATCCTAGATCCACCCTATTCGACAAGAGTAATATGAACCTACAAACATGTAAGATTTCTCCCCTACCTATATAATAAATAAAAATGATTATACATGCACTAGAATGTGTATGAATGGGTGTGTATACCGAATCAGTAGAAAATCCATAATATTTTACACACACTTCACTAGAATAAGAATAAGATAGATCAAATTGTAATATAAATATGAGATAAGTACAACATAATAGACAAGATATAGAAAATCATAAAAATTAACTCACACAAAAACCCACCATTCCTTTTTAAATCCATATTTTTATATTCAATTGACATTATAACTCATACACACATTCCATGAACACACATATCCATTCAGCACACACACCCATGAAAGAAGCCAAATAATTAATTCTCATCCAACATGTTCAAAGGAAAATTTATACTCATGAGTGATACTCATCCCACCGGAACCAAGTTTTCAATTTGTGGTATACTCTAGTGTTCTCTAACTCCAGCACCAGTAGGAAAGTCCATTTAATAAGGAATCATATTTGTATGTTATGAATGTACCTAGACCCATGAAATATATACTCCCCCTTCCATGGGAATTCTTTAACTCACCCAAACCCATACCAAAGAAAGTTCCTCACATTGCAAAATCATAATTTCTAAAACCAAATCAACATATACTAATTTTATTAAAAAAGCTTTTTGTGTTTATGACAACCCATATTTAAACAATTATTTACCAAAAAGAAATAAATAGAAGTTTTTTAAAAATATTTACTAGAGGTAAAAAAATAATTTTATTTCTAAAATAAAAATATTTCAAGATCATAGCAAAGGGGATTATGTGTGAAGCTATCCACCTTGAACTATGTAATCAAGATAAAATAACATTGTTTACATATAGATCTAGAATCTAAAACCCCTCTTATGATGATTTTTATCAAAATACCAATCAAAACAAATCCTAAACATAAGATATGGGAATTGGATCCCTTGACTGGGATTTTACCAAATAGAAAACATTGGAAGAAACAAGTAAAAGAAGAAACAAATAGCTTACATTTAATTCCTAAGACCAACACTCCTTGATTCCAAGATATGAATGTCTTGAGAGAAAAGAGTCACAAAAATAACCAAAAGGAAAACTATTGTTTAATATAAATATCCATATTACGGACAATAAGTGTTTTAGGGGAAAATGTGGATTAAAAATATAATATTTTGAATTCATTAACAACACATATGTTTTGCTACATTTTTGTGAAAACTATGAAACAAATTTTTGAATTTGAACTAGACAAAAAATTAAGTCATATGGTTTCCACATGATTTACCTAAATAATTAATCATTTATGTTTCTCTCCTTGGGTACCCATTCTACCCCACATAGTTTCACATATCTATGTTCTAACACTTCACCCTTCAAACACATAAAAAACATTTTGAAACTATATGAATGTATCCTGAAAATACCTCAGATTTACATAACCTAATAAAAACCAATAATACAATAAAATTAAGGTCCTAAATTATTCCTAATATTTTTATAGAATTTACTGATGCCTATACAAAATCTCAGCCATTGGTCTAACATAACAATATTTTTCTCCCAACTTATTTTGAGACCCAATGATCCCACTACCAGAAATGTACCAAAGATATGTTTAAATCAAGAGATTATCATTCCAAACCTAATATACAATGAATATATATAACCTAAAATAACATATGAATCAATATAGATAATAATATAACCACCTACATAATAGATATAGGATCATTCCTCTAGATCTAAGGAAATTGAAATATTATAACATTACCACATCACGAGGGTAATTTTTTTGGATGGGAAAACAAAACATTGTGTAAGAAAATCATAATGTTACCAAAGAACCATGGTAATAAATACCCTTTTATACCCAGAAGATATCTCTCTATTCATTGGGATACCTATAAGGAGACATGATCTCTTATTTAAAAAAATGGAATGCCACAAAAATCCCAACCAAATATGAGAAACAAAGGGAAATTGACTCTAAAGAGCGAATTGGCCTCCCTTATACTGTAAATAATTCCCCAATCCAAGGAATAGCCTAATAATACAAAACTATTCATTAGTATCCACAATGTAAAATAAATAAAAAAAAATCAAAAAAATATATGTTGACATGGATGATCATACAATGATCTAAATTATTCCATATAAAGTATTTTCAGAAAACCCTATGATGGGAAAACTAACGTCTCTATGATTGATTGTAAATTTGGGTACCATGTGACTACAAAAATTCCTTGATAGATAACCTATCAAGGTCACATATATATACAATACTACTTGAATTGAAATATGCCACCCTAACATGATGGCTTTATTAAGTACCACCTTGATGAAATCTTGATTTAGAATACTTGTTGATTTCAAATACCATGATGATTCACTACAAAAAATAGAATTGAACAAGTAACAATCATAAAATTATCATTGGTTAGGGTTTAACATTCCTTACCATGTGTACATTATCAATATCAGAGGGGAAAACATTTCTGAAACTATCCTAACATGATAAGGAACTAAAATTGGATCCTGAGACACATGTGAGAATCTCTCGAATCATCCCACCCCTCTATATACCCAACAATTATGGTTTATCTAAATGGAATATATATTATAATTCAACCAATGAACCTCTATATGCTTTCTTACCTGAGTCATAAATGAAATCCATGTGATAGAAATACATGAACCTATCATAATTTATATAACCAAATTCATGTCTGTTATTTAACCCAAGAATCATTAATGATAAAACATTTCACTAACCTTTCACACATACACTAAGATAACACGTCCACTACCCAATTGGTTATTAACTATCGAACATAGTCACAGTAGTTCTTAATGAGATTAGACATGATAAGATATGAATAAAGTTATGTAAATAACATGTAAATCACATAGGGTAAGAGTCCTCAAGGTCATTAATAAAATATTTCACTCATTTTAAAATCTTGGAAATATACTATATAATGATATATATCTGAGAAAAATGTAATGAAATCTATCCATTTATAACATATCCTTGATGAACCATAGAGAACTATGAAATTAAACCCATTTTGGTACCCAAAAAAAATAAATACCTAATTTCCCAATTCCTAATAATGGGAAAATCAATTTATATCATTAAATTGGAAAAAATAAGAGGTGGTTTATAATTATTATAGATCCATTGAAAAGATGAAAAACTCATTCAAATGATGGAAGAGAGACTTTCATGTTATAAAAATTATTATGACATTGACTTGTTGGAACCATGTTAATCCTAAAATTCCTACAGTGAAACTTATAAGGAAATGAATTCCACATAATCAATATCTTTTCAACGATAATTGAGTAAGGTGAAAAATATAGATCCCAAAATACTGAGATACCCATGAGATGGATTGATCAATATAAAATGATCCAACACTTATAATAACTCATATCACCCTTCAACTCACTACCTCTATAACTGAGTAAAAACAACCAGTGTAACTAACACAAAAATAAAACATATTATGTAAGAATAATCAAAGATATGACACAGTAAGAACAAATCATGAAAACACAACAAGAATAATAAATATAACTATAAAAGAAAAATTATCCAAACCAAAAATCCACCATGTAAGTATCTAATAATATATTTTCTAGTAATCATATATTTTTATTAATCAACCCAACAAGTTTTCATAAGGTTCCCATCCACCCATTCACCAGGTTATGACTATCTCAAAAATCCATACTCAAACTTCCAATTTTTATAAAAAATGGAAGGTTTTACATACCCATTTACATTCAAAAAACTTGTTAAACCAAATATTTATGACTTTTCTAAAAAAAATTAGTAGTAAGACCTTTAAAAAAATAATTTTTATAAATATTATTTTAAAATTAAACTTGCAATGGTGAATTTTTTTTTTAAACAACATTATAAACACAAGGAAATTATAGATTTCAAAAAAAATGGTTTCTAGTTAGTAATTATTTTACCTACGGACCATTTAAAGAGAGATTTTTAAATCCTTTATTATGTCAAAGTTCTATAAATTGTTCAAAAAATTAACCCAAAAACTAAATTTGTAAAATTAATTTTAAATCAGGAAACAAATTAAAAAGAAAACTCTTTCAAAATTATTAAATATATTGAAGGATTATTTGTCCAAAAAAATATCAAACAAGATCACATAAATTGTATAAAAAAATATTTTAATGAACAAGAATATACATTTTAATAATGAGCACTGATCATTTCATATACATGAAATGGTTACCAAATCCATTATCAACTCATGGTCAATAAACATGTTTAAAACTAATCCAACTTTCTCCATGTCCTAAAACTTTTTAACCTGGTGAAATTATTTTCTCCTCTACTAGGATATTTCATTCCATTATGTTCCAAAAATATTTTTTTTATTGAAAAAATGTATTTATATAAATCAATCATGCTAAAAAAATTAAATAACCCAAAATTAACACATCATATATTATTTCATGCTCTCATAACCACTAAACTGTTAATTTACCGATTTAAAAATCATAAAAATAATTACATCAAACTACCCCATATTTAATATATTAAAATTTTCAGTTTCTTTTATATTTATTATAATTGAAATGATTTTCTTATTACATATATAAAATGTATGTAAATAATGTGATATTCATTTTAACATATCATAAAATTAACAAACGAGACAATAACTATATGTTCTATAATTATCCATGTATAAACATGGTTAATATGTACCAAATATTCAAATCAATAAATTCTAATAAAAACCTCACATTACATAAAAATATTAAAATATTAGGCTAAATAAAATGCACTCATCCATGTGTAAATGTTCTTTGTGGTATATAAATGGAAATATTCATTAAGAAATAATGATAATAAACATGAAATTATGATTTTCAATACTCATTATAAAGTCACTAACATTATCATAAAATATCATCGATTCGAATTATCTTTTAATCAATTAATTCTAACCAAATTCCTTACTATTTTATATTCCAGTTATATATCACTTTAAATATTATTTAATATATATATAATAAAGAAGGAATAAAAAATTCAATGGTATTAAGAATCATCACACAATACAAATCCAACAAATATTTTCCATGATTTGAAAACAACTTATTATAACATTTTATTTTTTTATGTAAGAATTAATTTAATTTTTCAATAAAATAAATTATAAAGTCATCATTTACCTATTAATAACCAATATAATATACAATGAATGACTATACCTTGGTGGGAATTCATTTTACTTATTCATAATACATAACACTCATTAACTAACCTCATGATGATGAGATGATTACAAAATAATAGATTTTTTACTATAGTTTTAATACCTGAACAACCCTGGTAACTTTATGTTTAGTATAACATGTTAGTTATTAATTTTTATGCTCCAAATTTTATAACTCGACACATCCTATCTTCATTTAAACCACCCAACTAATAGTCCATACCAAACTAATACTATTTGTATCACCATTAATAGTCTGATTAGATTAGGGAAGACCAAAGTTCCATTAACCTTATGTGACATTCCCTGGATATCAAAGGTTTACAATACATGACTATGGTTTAGTAATTTATTATGGAATGTTTTACCCTTTTAAATATACAACAAAATGAAATATATATATATATATGTGGAAAAACATATATATGGTGCATGAATACACATAATACCAAACTCCCAAACATAATATATTCATACATAATAATCAAAGTGCAATGATCAATGGGAATAAAAACAAAAAAACTATAAGACCCAAAAAAGGAAGGGAAATGTTCCCATATGTTATATTCCCATGCTCTACAAGATAACTAAAACCAAGCCCCACGCTCCATCTTAGTCCATAGTATCAAAATAATCCCACTATCATATATGAGGTCCTCCCATTATTTGTATCACAAGGAATAATGAATACATATTCACCAGAATGTATATTCATGGGGTGAGTACATCGAATTTGTAGGAAGTCCCTGAGACATCTCTCAAATTCCACTAAAATAAGAAAAAATTATATAAAATTTTAATATAAATTTGATAGAAATATAAATAAATAAATATATATATATATTCTAGATAAAAACAAAAAATTAACTCACACTAAAATCCACATTTCCTTTTTAAATATAGTTTTTCCACAAAAAAATTAACACCACAAATCACACACCCATTAAGTGAATGCACACACACATGAAATGTAAACACACCCATGAATGTGTCCAACCATTTCATTAACATACAAAACATCCTCTCAAACATCCATTTTCATAAGCAATGTTCATCCCTCCATACCCAAGTCATCACATGGTTGTATAAGCCAATGTTCCCTAACTGTATCACTAACAACCAAGTCTAAATGAACAAGTAATCTTATATGTATGTCATAAATTCACCTAAAACCATGTAATATATAGTTCCCCTTCTATGTGAATTCCTGAACTCATGTCAACCCATGACCCAAAAAAGTTCAACATGTGTAAAAAAACATCATTTCCAACACAAAATAATCATATTTTAATTTTTTCACACATTTTGTAAGAATATCCCACAACCCATATTTTAAGACACTCTTAACCAGGTGGAATCCATCTATGTTTTTCCCAAAAAAGTTACTAGAGAAAAAATGATAATTTTATAGTTAAAATAATAGTCTTTCATGTTCACAACAAAAGTTGAGTAAGTGTGTGGACACATACCTCTAACCAAATCACCAAGATAAAATCATATCAATCCCTACTAGATTGGGGATATAGAAACCCTGCTATAGTGATTCCCCAAAAAACCCATAAAAACATACCATAACCACTATATCTTTTAATTTCATCCTAGTATATAGTTTTCCCCAAGAGAAAATAAAATAAAAAATGAATTTGATAAGAAGACGAGACTTTACATTCGATTTCTAAGACCAAAAATCTTTAATTCAAAGATATCACATTCAATAGAGAAAGTAATCACTAAAATCACCCAAAGGAAGACTCTAGTTTGAGATCCCTGTCAACCATAGAAATAATATGTTTGAGGGTAATCTAGTTTAAAAATATATTTTTAATAACACTTAAATGATACACATGGTTGGAAAAATGGTTTGGAAAATCATGTTTCAACCATGTGAATCTGAAAAATACAAGAAATTTAAATGTATCATGCATACCACATGATTTATACACACTATACCTGAATTTTTTCCCCTCTATGGGTCCACTTTCCACCTCAGTTAGTTGCCTTGGAAATCCTAATCATTCCACCAAATAGTGAACACTACAAAACAATTCAAAAACCTTTTATAAACCCTTCAAAAACTACTTGAAACTAAACCGTAACATTTTATAACTTGACAATACACAATAAAATCCACAATAACCAAAAATGGTGATGTTATATCATTCCTGGAAGGATTTTATCTTGTTATTTTCTATAAATAGTTTAATTTATCTTATTGTCCCCAATACCATGAAAATAAAATCACTTTATATTTATTCTCATCCACTGGGTCCTAATCTCCCTGCATGGTCATAGATAAAGGATTTCTTCCTCAAACCCCAACCCAAATTCTTAGTATCATCATTATATATAGTTTCTAGAGGTCCCTATAGCTTCTTCATGCACTATATCATTGGATACTTCTATAGTTCTTACATTTCCAATTATTTCCTTTTAATATGACATGACACTCCTTAAGTGGATCTTAGTGTCTTATTTATGTGTATAAAAGCATCATCTGGACCTCTTATAGATTTTTTTATGATTTTGGGGGTTACATCATCCATCAAATGTATATATATTTAATAGAAGATCCTTCTGGGTTGTCGTTGATTCTTCTGAATATTTAGTAAAAGCTTGGCATTTGAGTCGTAAATCGATCATTCGGTGGAGCTTCCATATTTCAGTTTGGTATATAGAGGTGAGTTAAGGATAAAAATCCCCTAAAGTGGTTGTGTGGGTTGATCTTCTTATACCCCCACTTCCATTTCATAATATCTCTTTTCTCAAGAGGATAGGTGGATTTCTTGGGGAGTTTCTGTGCATGGACAACCATACCCTCTTGTTCCAAGAATATTTAACTATGAGGATCTCAATCACCATGGATCTCTCTCATCTACCTCCATCGCATGTCCATTTATGGGTTGAATGGTTAATGGAGTATATGTGGTCTCTAGTTTATCAATCAGAGTTATACTTCTATTCATAATGTGACCTCCTTGGTTATACTATGTCAATGTGAAGAAAGAAGTTATTCAATATCATGCCTTCATATTAGGCGGATCACTTGACTAGTGGTGTATCTCGATATCTAGTATTAGGGATATATCAGATGTCATATCATAGGACTTTGATGATTTATAAAGTTGGGTGTTTCCCCTCAAATCTTCCCTCAATGTCCCCCACTATCTATCAGATCAATTCAGTGGATGACGATTCCTTAAATAAACTGATGTATGGATCCCATCCCATTTATTCTAGTTTGTTCCCAAGATCCTCTAGATAATATGATCATATCCAATATACCTCTCCATGAAATGATGATTTCCCAGGGTAATGAGATATTTTGTATCTTTTAACCTCTAATCTCCCATCTTCCCCAAGTCTATAGATCTCTTGATTGCTCCCTGATCCTATCGTCAAACATCTACAATGCTGTATTTTATGTGAAATCAATTTTGATTCTCCCTCCCATCCTCCATTATTGAATCATGTGTGCTTCACAAGTAGTGGTGGATGATCTAAGACCCCCATATCCATGTAACTCAAAGTAATCCCTTCTCTTATTTTAGAGAAGTGAAGGCTCACCCTATCAAGAATCAAGATAGAATCCATTTTGGAAAAACAATGGTTATCTCTATTTTTTCTTCTCATTGTGTTACCTTACATGAACTAGGTCCTTCCATTGTTTCAACCATACCTATGAGTAATGGCCTTAATATATTATCGTGTGATCCTCATTTCTCGAACAAGTTTTTCTCATTTATTTCTCCCCATTCAAGTGATGTCTATACTAGATCGGGGTCAAGATATAATGTATCTTGGTCCTCTTATCAATCTATGAGATTATATTATCTCGGGGAGAAAAATAGATGGTAGTTATTAAAATGATCCCCACCATTATATGTAATACAAGTTGTCTCAGATCACAGGTTATGACCATCTTCCTTTCAAATGAATTTTTACATAGTAAGATTCATATAATGCAATTTCTAGAGCCTAAGAAAAATTCGTCCATACATGTAGTTATTGATTATAGGATGGGATTGTAGTTCTTCTTGAATAGGTAGAAATTTAATCAATATATTTTTCTCTTCTTGTATTCCTACATTATAGTGCGCAAGTTTCATGTTTCCTGGAAACATATTATGACAAAAATCAGTGTTTCTAGTTGAAGTTTCTTCCTCTCCTTTATTTTTTGTGAAATGTGATCCAAGGGTAAGGGAGAATTTATGGTCTGATCTACAATGAGTTAATGTTTTAGTATTGGAGTGATTTTTGAGTGGTGAATTTAATATGATCTTGGATGTTTCAGAGAGGAAAGGAAGAGGCATATATCTATGTATGGAGAGGAAAGAGTTTTTCTCCTTCGTAGAAAAGGTTGTGTTGATGGATTTGGGGTTCACATGTGAAAGATATACTTTGTGAAACAATAAATAATCTAAGTGATGCACATATCTAATATAATGGTTGTTTCAAGTTTCCTAGGTGTGAGGGTTAATCGTCTGGTTCATTCAATTTCTGACCACTCTCCATTTCTCATTAAAATGGTTTCTAGGAGGTTGGGTAGTGAACATTTTTTCTTTTCCAAGTAATCGTATTATAATATAGATTATAATATGTTGGCTTTTAAATGTTATAATAAAATCTTCATGGGATTTCATGTATTATCTTTCATAATAAGCTCAAAATCCTAACAGGGGGCCTCTAGTCGAGGTATACTCAACAACCATCTTGGTTTTATGATCTGAATGACATCAAAAATGATATTTAAAGGATTGAAACCTATATAGAAGATGATTAGGCTGATGAGATATTTGGTGACCTAATCAATAAGAATAACCAACTTAGTGAATTTTTTCTTCAATTAGAGTGTGTACTTCCTAACAAAGAAATATTTACTTTGATAAAGGAAAGAAATAAAGACACAACATTTTTTAACCATATAATAAAGAAAAGAAATTTTTAATTATCCCTAATATACACATGGAAGATGGGTCATTTTCTAATTATTCAAGTATTACTTGAGGTATGAATGGGGATTATTTAAAATCATTTCTTGTTTATGTTAATCATATCATGCAGGGTGGTTATCCAAGAGGTAGGGTAGTGTCTATTTTGATCAATGAATTGTTCAATATAACATTAGGTGATCCTAAAATATGGAAAGTGATCAACTCTGTAAAATAAATTAGTTCCCTAGGGCTATATGGTTTTCCAACAGCATTTTATGTGACCTATTAGGAACTTATCAAAGAAGATCTCATTTGATCAATCTAATATTTTGTTTCAGGTGGGATATTTACCTTAGGTCATATGTGCAACATTGATTATTCATATTTCAAAAGGGAAATACCAATCTTGTTTCAAAGAAATTTTTACCCATAAGTATGTGTAAAATCTCTTAAATAATGTATTCTTCTATTCTTAATAGTAGGTTTTCTAAATATCTCAATGACTAGGTGTTTGAAGAGCAACACCATTCTTGTAAGGGAAGGTCCCCCCAAGAGGCAATTGAAATTACTCAAGAAATGTGTATGGACCTAAAAAAGAAGGCTCCTGGTTCTAATGTAGTAATAAATATTGATATGTATAAGTAATATTATAAAATGTAATGGAACTACATTCTTATGGTTATGAACAACATGGGCTTCTCTAATTGGGTGTCTGACTTATTTTTCAGATTCTTTAGATCCCCCTTGTTCTTGGTGTCTTTAATGGGTAAAATAACTAGTTATTAAAATATATTCATGGCCTTAGATATAGTGACCCCCAATCAGCTAGTATTTTCATCGTGGTCTAGGACCCTCTTAATAGACTTCTTGAGAAGAGTATGCATAATGGAAATATACATCCATAAAAATTCATGAATAGTTTTAGAGGAATATCTCACCTTATTTAGGTGAATGATATAATATTATTCACTATTTGAGAGTGATTATCCATTAGAGGACATGAAATTTTTCTGGAAGTATATATCATATGAAATTTGGAAAAATCAATCATGACAAATGTATTCATTACTTTTCTAGGTCATGTTTAGAAATATGTGTTACAAATATATAAAACTTTTTGGGTTATCCCAAAAGATAGTTCCCTTTAGAGTACCTAAGATCTATTAATTATCATGGAAGGTTGAACATAATACATTTTTAGTTGGTTGTTAATAATATCATCATCAAGGTCAATAATAGAAAAATCTTCTTCTTTTACTTTGGTGGTTGAATTAATCTAGTGAATTGTGTCCTAACATTTATCCATATGCACATTTTACTAGTCCAAATAGCTCGTAATTTTGTGATGATAAATATTCATATGATCCTATAGTATTTTATCTTGGAATATCATACTGAGGTAAGGTTCTACTATTCTTCATGGAAGAGGATTTCCATACCAGTGCATAATAGGGGAATCAATCTTCATAGTGTGGAGGGATCTATGAAAATTATACTAGAAAATTTAGTTTATGATGTCCTTTAAAGTCTTTCTCTATGATTTAAATTTATTAATTGTAAATATAGATAAAGTCATGAGGATCTAAGGAGGAACATTTTGTGAATTTGGATGTCACTCTGTGAGAACATTCCGATCCCCAACCAGCATTCTCGGTGGACTGTGGAATGAGGTGACATCAACTTTTGGTTCAGAAACTAGTTAGGTACACCTCTCAACATCCCAGATTGTCCAATTCCTAGTATTTCTTTTTTCCAGTCAAGATAATACCCTTACTTTATTCATTTCATTCTCAATCTGAAACAACATGAAATATCTAATAACATTGTGATCTATTCTGAAAGTGATCATTTGATTTTCACTGAATCATCTGCGGGGGTTTTCTCATCAAAGGTGAATAGGTATGTTCTTCCAAAATATAATCTTATCAATGATGGTGTGAATTTATATCTGTTTAAAGAAATTATCTTCAAATATAACTTCTTGATTTGGGGGATTTATAATTATATAGTTCACATGGATGAAGTGGTACAAAGGAAATGTGTTTCTCTTGTAAAAAAATATTGGTGTTATCAAACAACCAATATTGAATTGACAGACCATCTCCTTTTACATCGATTAGTCTTCAGTAGTTTTGAGCTACATTCAAAACATTATTAGTATCTACATGCATCCCTTCTCAGGTATTGATTTCTTCGAGAATGGTGTGCAAGTTGTTGTCTTAAAGGAGCATGAGCGCAAAGCGAGGTCCATGTTGATGACTGTGGGATACATGACTATTTGGAAATAAATAATTAAAGCTCCCAATAAAGGTAGTCTTAGTTATTCACTGACTATACATGTCTATTCTAGATGTATGGTGGTGGAGTCTAGATCTTTTATCAAACATTGAGATAGTATAAAATCCATGAAGTTTCTTTTTTTAGATAATATAAAATTCCCTATCATATAGGCTTTGTAGAAGGTTCCTAGACCAAGGAGATGTGCTTGTGGGAATCCCCCTGATCGTGGTCTCAAACTAAATGTGGATGGTTTGTTCATCCTTGGAATGATGTTTTGAAAAGGATTTTATTGGGACAAAAATGGTTCGGTTATCATTGCTTTCAGTAGCTTCTATTGTCGTGGTAATGTTATCATGGTTAAGTTTATATTTCTTTTTAATGCGTTAGAGGTTTGCCTTGCCTAAAAATTACCAATTTCCACTATAAAAAGTAACTATAGAGTGATTCATAACTCTATCTGAGACAAGGATAGCACACCTGGTCCGTAGCTAACAACATCTGAAGGTGAAATAGTTGTATTCTTAATGGTGTTAGTTTAGTCCACACACATAATGAAGGAAATAAAGTAGAATATTTTTTATCCCTTGGGGTAATTTAGGATAATATTTGAATTGTTTTTATATAATGGAAAGCCTTTCCCATAATTCATTAGACTTTTTAGAGATTACTCCCGTGGTTTTCGTTAGGTTATACCCCCTTAATCCCCTAATTTCTGATTTTAGACTAATGTGAACGCTCTGTGACATGGTTTCTTGTTTTAATAAAATAATTATAATGTTTTAGTTATTCCTCTCACCACATATTCTTAATGATATTCCTCCATTTATCAACTTTATCTTTCAATTGATAATTAGTTTAAAAAATCATTCAACACTTCTAACACTGGAGAATATTAAATTCCTTCTCTATTATTTAGATCCATTGCTTGATTATAAGTGGGTTAGAAGACCCATTAATGGAGGGTGTACATTGGTGTATGAAGGAATAAGTGAAAATTTATTCCCTATAGTGTTACAGAGTTTATTATGATTGATGTTAATATTCACAGCTTATGATAGTTGGGTGTGCATGACCATGAGATTTTTCATTACATCTCCAATTTTTATTAGTTTCTCATTGGTACAATCATTAAATTTTCTATAACACTCATTATTAAATCAATTTCTCCTAAATCTAACCTTTGAAAAAAAAACTAAAATGGTTTTTGTGATTATCAAGAAACTATATTGAATGTAAAAAATGTTATGATTAACAAATTCAATAAAAATATATCCAATATTATGACACCTTCAATTCAACCTAAGAAAGTTTGGGTTTATCTTACATAACATTTGATTCATCATGTATTTTTTTGGTACTATCCCTTTATTATTCATAACTTTGCCACTAAAAGTATTTAAAAATCACTTTAATACTAATTGAGGTGAAATAATGAGTATGTAAATACATATTACATCATTTTACATTAATATTAATACATATACTAATAAATAACACCTACAAACTATACATTTTTTTCTTTAGAGATTATATAAAAACTTATTTTATGAAATTTTCAATTTCTCCCAAAAATATTTTTCTCGCATGATTTCCATTTTGGCACATATTACATAATAATCGTATTCATGACATGATAAATGGAAATATTATAAATGGATACTCAGTGAGGGTAAACATAAGAGATGTCAATCAAAGATCATAAGTGGACATATGAAGACCATGTGGGTATAAGAAAATAATCATGGTGCATAGTGATAAGATTAAATAAAAAAACCCAATAAAACATATATCACAAAACATGATTAATAGGATAAGGTTTTTCACATAACCTAAAACATGAGTAATATATTTGTGGAGACCTGAGTCAATAATCATGATCCATGAGAACATAGCATAGGTATGATTAATAAAATAAAATAAAAATTATAAAAATAATCCTATAAATCATAACATATTTCAAGTGTAACCACAAATACATTTACAATATAATGGTCTAGGATAACTAGCTTCCAATAATATATTCAACTTTGGATAATCACCCATGTCCCATAATACAGTGGACTTTGGCTAACACCCACATGCCATCCTAATATCATTAGATATAAACCATTACTCAATGTATTGGAGAGATATAATAGTCCCACCCAACACATAATGATAAGTTACATATATGTTTCCCATGTGATCATGGAAACATTCATAATCTCATCATATATTAATTAACTAAAGAAAATAAATTAGTCTCATAAAAACATATATAAGACATTATCATAGTCAATCTAGAGAAATACTTTTGATGGAATAATTAGAGTTTATTCCCATTTAATTACAAGGAAAATTAAATTGTGTTAACAAATATTAAAAACTATTTATATGGGCATTAGAAAATTATTTGAAAAATGAGAAGAAATACCCTTTTATTTTTTTTAATAACCGTTATTTTAATTTAAAAAATTCACAAAAAAGAATGATAATATAAATTAATTTTCAAAACCATGAAAAATTAATAGTATATTTCATTAATAAAAATTGTTATAAAATTGGGAAAATGTGTTCATGAGAAAAAGAATTAAAAATGAATATTCTTCTCACACTTTTATAATAAAATTCAAATCAACATAAAATTACTCATATGAATATGAATTAAAAATATTCATTTCAAACCCTTTTTAATAAATTAAAAGTTAATTTAAATGAAATTATTTAATAAATGAAGAAAATATAAGTAAATTCAAAATGTAACATCAATAATATGCAAATAGAGGAGAATGATTACCAATGAGAAAGAAGAGATAAGGTCAACTTATCATAAGACTATCACTTTGAGAAAATTATGAACCCCATGGATGTGAAAAGGTAGCAAGACATGTAAAACCCATAAATAAATATATGAGAATAAAATATATTTGGTTTTAGAGAGAATTATCATTAAATTTCTCTAGTTATAAATTTAGTCATAATAAACTTGATCTCATAGTGTGATTTGATAGAAGTCCCTTACCCTTAATCTTGTGTTCCACATAAGTGTTTTAACAAACTTTTAAGAAAAAAATTATATTAATCACTTATTTCATGACCTTATTAATGTATATTACCTTGTATAAACATCAATTATAATTATTCATTACACATATATTACATATTCGCAGTTCATTTTCATCACTATATGTTAATAATATTTATTATTTTATACAAGTTTCATAATAGAGATGTCAATACTCATTTTTTTGATAAAAATATCATCATTAAAAGATATTAAAAGGTAGTGGGATCAATAAATTCTAAATAATTTTGAATTACAAATTTAATTTAATATAATATATGGTTTCGGTTTACAGTAATGGAATCCATGATATAAATTTTTTAGGTAATTTAATGATAATAACGTGTTGCTTAATATTGATCATTAATTTTCTTTTTCTCTATACTTATAGAACTATATTCATAACATAAATAATTATTTATTATAATATTTTATAAATATTAATTTCATGATAACAATTAAATTTGTAAAGTGTAATTATAGTATAACATCATTCGTGTTGGTGGTTGAAATAACCCCAAAAAGAACATTTTATACTAATGAATGAGTAAGAGTATAAATATATATAATAGTAATTTCATTTAAAAACATAATAAATTTAATATAACATAATAATATGGGTTAAGGATATTAGGAAATAATTTGTAAGTGAAGATACTTTAAAAATATGGTGAATCACTACGTACTTACATTGATGAATTCTTCTATCTCGAAATGGGTTCCATCAGAATAAATAATTTAGGTCTCCTTATTATAACCAAAATCAACCAAAAAACTAATATTGATTTTTAAATTTTTAAAATGGATATATATTCAGTATATAATTGAATGGTTTTAATTTATTTTGATGGGTAGAGTGGGGATCATTTTGTAGGTGTGTTTGGAAGGGAATTTCAATAAATACTCATTACTTAAGTTTATGTTTTTCATTTTAAAATGAAATAGTATATAAAGTGTAAAATACTTTAGATGGGTCATTAATCCCATCATAAACACAATTTATAAATAAGGTTTCATGATATTTTAATTATTCACCTCTTATTCAAACAATATTTTTTCATACTTTACCATTGTCATGGTAATTCAATTTTTATCTCGGTAACTTCTTTTTTTAATGCCCAAACATGTAATTAACCCTATTACCTAATTTATTTATGATGATTAAAATTTTATAACACATTTAATCAAATTAAATTTCTATATATGATAATTTTAAACTTTTAAATGAAAAAAATAATATTTATATATAGAGAGAGAAAAATTGTTTTTGAAGAAAAATAGACTTTTTAAACAACAAGTGTTCTTAATATTATTTCATATCAATTACTAATTTGAATTATTGTTAATATAATTATTGTACAATGAATCATTAAATTATATTAATCATTTTATATTGATCAATTTAATTTGTTAACATAAAATTATATAATACATAAAAATAGTTCTTTGAAAGACATTATTTTTTTACCTTAAATTAATTTAACCAGATTTTATTAAAATTAATTATTCATCATCTAAAAATTTATTTTTGTAAATTCATATTTATTAAAATATTTCTTTGAATCTTGTAAATACATAAAAATAATTCTTTAATAATAATAATAATATGTGACACATATTAAAAAAATATAATAAATTATTTTATTTAAATGATATTTTTTTATTTCATTATAAAACAATGGATTATATTATTGTCAATCTCTAACTAAAAAATTACAACAATTGAAAAGAAAATTAGGATACATGTATACCCAATTACCATATATGGAATGTCCATATTACCTATAATGACCTGAAATTTCAATGTATTTTTTTAAATGTATGGGAACTTTTACATGTGTGCGAAAATTGACGACGCATGATTCTGAGGCCCGGTGTGCCTAGAGTCAATTTCTGAAGTTTTGATCGGGTATGTTCAGTGAAAGTTCGAGCGGGTTTTTCTAATTTTTGAACCGGTTCTTCGAATTGAAATTTGAGGGAACTGTTGAAGTCGTAGAGTTGGTATTCACTTAAAGATACTTTCACCTCGACGGCAGCTGGTTGAGGGTGAAGGTTAGATTTTGGGTTTTTCGTGGAAACAATAAAATAAAATAAACACATGTTTTATTTTATTTTATCTATTGTAACTACCCATGTGGAAGCTAGAAGTGGGAACCACCACACCTAAACCTCCCATGAGAGGTTATGGTGGTGTGGACCACTACACCTTAACCTATCATGAGTTATGGTGGTGGTGACCACCCAAGGATTATCCATCATAATGGGGGGGGGATAGGAAACCTCTCAACTCCCTAAATTATTTTTATGTGTCAACATAAAATTAAAAGCTTTCAATTTGATTTTATGTGTCAACGTAAAATTAAATTCGTTCAATTTAATTTTATGTGTCAACATAAAAATTAAATGCTATCAATTAATTTTATGTGTCAACAAAAAATTAAAATCTATCAATTAATTTTATGTATCAACATAAAATTAAATTATATCAATTAATTTTATGTTTCAACATAAAATTGAACCCTATCAATTATTTTGATGTTGGATTTTTCTTTTCCTTCATGGTGGAATTGGGGAAAGGATTGGCATTAGATACTTGGGAGGAGATCTTGGGAGAAAGCTTCTCCAACGAAGAACACTTCTTCCCTGAAGAACACATTCCACCAATGAAGAATGCTCCACCGAAGAAGAACGTCGACACCAACTTCGACCTTCTTCCTCGGGACTTCCTCTGAAATATGACATCTTCGACTATGATGAGCTGATTCACAATCCGACGATCAAGGAAAATGATGATGACTCCGATGTTTGTCTTTTCCCAATTATCCGTCTTCATCCCCATGACTCGGTCGACGAACAACGAACAAGGTAGGGGTTTATTATCAAATTCATGAATCTTTTCGATTATTATCTTCGTTCTTGGTTCATGATTAATGTAGATCTGTTATCTACCACTCTAAACGCGGAGGGTTTGGGCCAAACTAACATGGCTCGGCCCCTCTTTTGATCTCCTTTGGTGTTCTTCGCGATGAAGAAGGATGGAAACCTAAGTGGAGGAGCACAGGAACGGCGGCCAGCACCACCGCCGGCCGCGACAAAGGCAATGGCGCACGTACCTGCTCCATGGCACCGCCACCCGGTCGCGCCCCCGCGACAGCCCTGACTAAGCTGCCCACACCCTTGCAGCAGCACCTAGCTAAGCCACACGTGGCCTCCATGAGCCCCGCATGCCTCGTGGCTCTGCTGTCCATACACCACGTGCGCCCTACACCCCCATTGCTCTGCCGTCTGCACGCCTCGTGCACTCCACAGCTCCGTACTCCCCAAGGCTCCACTGTCCGCGCGCCCTGTGCTGCTGCTCACCGAACCAACCCACCGGCCTCTAGACCGATCTTCCTCGAGCCATGCCCCCTCGCGGCGCCCTCCGGGCTGAACAGTCCTTGTAGTACCCTCCAGGTTGAGCCTCCCTCTCGTGGCTCCCTTTGGGCTGAACTGCCCTTGGGACGACCCTCAGCCGGTCCGCGCCCTCGCGGCCCTCTGCGGCCCCTCATGGCCTATTGGGTTGGGACCAGTAGGCCGATCTATGGCCAAACCCAACGGGTTAGGCCGGGCCCCCGGAACTAGAGGGCTAATAACTCCTAGACCGGGCATCCGATTGACACGTCGTCTATTGCGTTGAGACCCCTATGACGTGGAAGACCTTTGGAATATATCATCATGGGACTTCATGATAGTTGGAACATCAACCAGTAGGTTGTGAAGTGGATCTTCTCGAGGCGAGTGAGCTTTTGTGCGTATACCTAGTAGCTAGCTGAGACGTGACGAATGTTGACCGTTCAACTCAGGGAGATTCTACTAGCCTTGTGGGGAGCGCCTAGTAGTGGTGGCAGACCCACGGTGGAGGAGCGCGCTTGGTGATGTGGCAGACCTATGGTACTCGACATGAGAAGTACCTCTACAGGCTATGAGGGGAAGCGCCTGGGTGTGGTGGCAGACCCATGGTGGGGAGCTCCTCTGTGTGACGTAGTAGACCCATGGTACTCGATAGGAGTAGTACCTCCGAAGTCCAAGGTTAGTGAGAAGCACCTCTCTGTGATGCGGCAGGCCCACTATACTCGATTGAGTAGGAGTTCTCCAGCAACTGATGTTTCGATAATGTGAATAAAATCCTGGTTGAGCTGAGTCAGTACTTTTGTGTTTTCCTCATGATTGACACAGATTACTTAATAATTTAGGTATATGTATGGGCATATACCTAAGTAGGGTTATCTATTGATTCCTAACTTTTTGGGTTATCCTTGGTGGATTTGTGAGACCTTTAGGGTCTCGGGGTCCCTAATGAGTATCGTTATACTCACCCCTGCAAGGGATATGCTTGCACCTTGTTGTGTTGAATGCAGACGATGGACAGTGCTGACTGAGGTTAAGAGTTCTAGGACTAGACGGTAGCCAGAGGTGGACCATTCGACGAGTCAGTACACAAAGGAGACTAACGGACGTGGAGAGATGAGGAGGATATCTATACCTACCCTTCAGGTAGGAACCCTGGAGGATGACCCACCAACTGTTTTTCCTTTATTTAGTTGTACTTGTACTTCCAGTTCCTTGTACTTTATAGTTGGGCTTGTCTTTCCGGCCCATTTTACTTTTCAGCACTAATTTGTTATACAGTTTACTTAGTGTTTTTTATCCATCTGTGTTCTCTGTTGTGTGCATTTAAAGGTTATAAAGTCAGTGCCTTCCTAGTTTTATGGAATTACACCTTTGTGGATAGTCTCCATCCCCTGGCCTTTGGACGGCGGGCTTGGGGTAGTCACGAAATTAGTCTCGGGATACGGGTCATGACAAATTGGTATCAGAGGTGGTACACAGCCTTAAGTGCAGCACACTTCTAGGGTTGAGATTTAGGGCCCATAACGAGGACATTGTTCTCTAAAGGGGGTTGATTGAAACACCCTAGAATGATAAAGGGTTAAATGACTAAATTATATGACTCATTTCAACAAGGTGAACCTTCTTTTTTGGGAGCCTACCTGATTAAAACTCCACAATTAAGCGTGCATGGCCTGAAGTAGTGATCAGGATGGTGACCTTCTAGAAAGTTTCCTAGGGTGTGTTTGAGTGAGTAAAAAAGCACACTGGAAAGGATATGTGTTGGCTTGTGGGGACTGTCATTAGTCAGATGACCCGTTCAGGCATGTGGGTGGACCCTTGGGTGGGGACCAATTGTCTTTGGGGCAACTGGGGGAACCTGGCGGGCCAGGACCTACCGGCCATGTTAAGGCAGGGTGGTTGTGCTGTCATCAGGACCTAGTTGTTAGATTTGGTATCAGATGAGTCGATTCTACCACAGAACATAGGAATATAATCTTCTGTTTCTATGAATAAATAGTGTTACGGGTAGTGAGGGTGGTTTTAAATTTAGGGAGCCTGGTGTTGGTGTGGCGGCTGACGTATCTATACACTAGCACACTGACTTCTGATTTATGACCCAGTGCACAAAGACACTGATTGCATGTGTGTTTTTAAAAGTTTTATTTAAGTCATCTCAACCATGTCAACTCACTAGGTATAACTCTTAACCGTAGCACAACTTTTTCCTTTCAAGATTCCTCCATGCAGATCGCCGGCTAGAGTTTCGAGATTTGTACGCACTAATACCCCACTGAGCGATGAGTCTTCGGTGCATGGCCCTTTTACAATGAAGGTACCAGCAGTACCACTCACCGTTGGGCCACCGATGCCATCAGCCCCAACAGCAGACGGTGCACGCCGCTTGAGCGCATTGCACGATTCCTAGTGCCAGAGGCCACCCAGGTTGAGGGGAGAGATGGACCCACTGGAGGATGGGGATTTTCTAGATGATGTGGTGAGAGTTTTCTGACTGGTAGGGACACCAGCTGACCTCATGGTGATACATGCTACTATCCTTCTACCAGTAGCAGTAGGCAGATGGTGGGATCTTGATGATCCGGGTCCACGAAGAGGTGATGCTTCTCTGGGCAGACTTGGAGAGCCTGTTTCAGGAAAAGTTTGTCTTAGGGACTCATCACGCAGTGCACATACTAGAGCTACTTCATCTGTAGCAGGGCAGCATCACTCTAGCTCAGTACTCAGTGAGGTTCACAGAACTTTCATGCTACTCCACTGATATGGTGTGGAACCCATTATTCAGGGCTCAAACCTTCATGCAGGGACTCAGGCGAGAGATCAGGGCTTCGGTGATCTCACTAAGCATCCTGACGCATGCGGGGTGTAAGAGAGAGCCCTTTTATTGGAGAGGTTCCATGATGAGCAGTCTCCATCAGCGAGATCCACCACCAGTCAACATGTAGCAGAGTCTTCTACAGCTAGCAGAAAACAGATTTCACAGAGGTCCAAGAGGACCAGACCTACTGGTGGACGACTACATGACTTATGATCAGTTGTGCGGGGCACATGAAGCGGAGATAGACATTCTAGGAGCAGTTAGTGTAACTCATGTAGCAGGAAGGGTCACATGGATCGTGACTATCCGACCTGCCAGATGGATGATCAGAATACGGTCGAAGGACTGACCAGGCAGATACATAGATTCGATTGAGGCGGTCCACAGGGCATAGGCAGACGTGGTAGAGGATATGGTCGTGCAGCTGGCAGTGGGCAACGATTCGAGGTGTTACCGTCACCACCACCAGGAGGTCCACGCCGACCGCATGGAGCAGGAGGATATAGGGGAGCTCAGCTCCAAGCATCTGAGGCATATAATCATGGAGCTCCAGAGATTATTTGAGGTATGATCTATGTCTACTCCTCTATAGATAAAATACTTATAGACACAGGTTCTAGTCACTCTTTCATTTCCACTTCCCTCGTTCGGTGCTCGAAGATTTGGACGGAGTCATTGGCTTGATCCTTACGGCTAGAGACTATTATGGGAGCGGTTTCGATGATTACACACTAGTTTCGGCAGTGTGAGCTTACTCTAGGAGGTGAGAGCATTGTCTTGTATCTCTTATTAGCAGCATCGAGCCCTTACGACGTTATCTTGGGTATGGACCAGTTATTTATAGTCCATGCGTAGATTGACTATATTAGGCAAAATGTGTGGTGTGTCTGCATAGATGGGACCAGGTTTACCTTCACTAGCAAGATGGGGGACTTTTCAGCACAGGATGGACTTTCTCGGAGGAGAGTGCAGCCAATAACTCATCAGTTGGGTAGACTTACCCTCGGAGCCGTGGATGTGGAGAGTCTGACTTATCCTGTAGTGGTGGACCAATATGCAGTTGTTTTCCCTGATGATGTTCCAGGTTTACCTCCTCGCAGAGAGGTGGACTTTTACATTGACTTATACCCCATGACGACACTGATATCTACACCATTATATTAGATGGCTCCTGCAGAGCTTCGCGGGCTGTGGGTACAGCTGGAGGACTTGCAGGGGAATGGATTCATCCACCCCGGTGTTTCTCCTTGGGCATCCCCGATTCTATTCATCAAGAAGGTTGATGGGAGCTTGAGGCTTTGTGTTGAGTATAGATACCAGAACAAGTTGACTGTGAAGAACAAGTACTGACCCCTAGGATTGACAACTTCATTGATCTGTTGAAAGGCACACGATGGTTCTTGAAGATAGACCTCAGATCAGGCTATCACTAGCTCAATGTTCTAGATGAGGATGTGAAGAATATGGCCTTCAGATTTCAGTACAGCCACTACGAGTTCTTGGTTATTCCATTCAACGTAACCAATACTCCAGTATTTTTCATGGGACTCAAGAATAGGATCTTTCAGCCATACCTCGATCACTTTGTCGTAGTTTTCATCGACGACATTCTGATCTACTATACTACTGAGGAGGAGAATGCCTGTCATTTACAGCTTGTACTGGACACGCTCTGAGAGCACCATCTTTATGGTAAGATCTCGAAGTACCAATTCTGGATTCGAGAGGTTCACTTTCTTGGATATGTCATCTCAGAGGCAGATGTTGCAGTGGAACCAGCGAAGATTGAGGCGGTACTTTCTTGAGATCCACCCAAGAGTGTGACGGAGGTTTAGAGTTTTCTAGGATTATCTGTGTACTACCGGAGGTTTGTGATGGATTTATCCAGAGGTTCAGAACCACTATCAGCCTTGATGAAGAAGTGGCAACCTTTGGTGTGGTCGTAGAGAGGCCATCAGAGCTTTCAGGAGATGAGGTATAGGCTGACTGGTGCCCTCATCTTGAGGCTTCTAGAGGAAGGCGTAGGGTGCGTAGTGTACTGCGACGCATCATGGACTGGGCTTAGATGTGTCCTGATGTAGGAGCAAGCAGTGATCGCATATAGTTCACGACAGCTAAGACAACTTGAGTAGAACTACTCTACCCATGACCTGGAGTTAGAAGCAGTGGTTTTCACCTTGAAGATGTTGCAACACTATCTGATGGGCAAGCGTTTTACCATGTACTCTGATCACAAGAGTCTCAGGTATATCTTCTCTTAGAAGGACCTGAACCTGAGATAGCGACGTTGGCTGGAGTTTCTCTAAGACTATGACTTCAGGATAGTCTATACTCTTGGGAAGGGTAACGTTGTTGCAGATGCAATCAGTAGGAGGTCTGGTATATAGCTGCTAGGCGAGGCGACGGAGTAGCTGGCCGCTTTGCAGATATCCTTTGTGGATATAGATAGATCATCTATTCTTCAGTCTCTTATAATCACTGCCCCACTTCTTCAGTGATTCAGGGAGGTGCCGCATTGAGATGCTGACTTCAAGACATGACGTTCTCATATATCTATAGGACAAGCACCTGATGGATTTTCTGAAGGGGGGGAGCATGTCATCCTCTTTAAGGGATGTACTGTGGTTCCAGTGTTACTTCAGGATGATGTTTTAATGAAGTCCCACACATCCCCTCTAGCATTAAATCCAGTAGTGGCGAAGATGTACTAGGACCTCGGACGACAGCACTGGTGGCCGGAAATGAAGAAGGCAGTTGTAGAGTTTGTCTATCAGTGTCTCACTTGTCAGCAAGTGAAGGTTGAGAATCAGGTACCAACAGGATTGGTTCATCATTTAGAGGACCTAGAGTGGAAGTGGTATTGGATATACATGGAATTTGTTATAGGACTTCCATGTACATCTAGGGGACATGACTCGATTTGGGTGATTGTTCACCCACTCACCAAGTCGGCCCACTTCCTATCGATCAGAAAGAAGGGTTCAGTCGAGAGCTTGGAATGCCTCTATGTGCTAGAGTTTGTGCACCTACATGGGGTACCCATGATGATTGTCATTGATCATGAATCATTTTTTACTTCTTGGCAATAGAAGGGGTTGTAGGAGGCTTTTGGAACACAGCTTTATTTGAGCACCGCCTTCCATCCTCAGACGGATGGCCATACTGAGCGGACCATTTAGACCCACGAGGACATGCTCTGTGCTTATTTCCTCAACTTCGGTCGTAGCTGGGAGGATCACTTACCTTTGATGGAGTTTTCATACAACAACATCTATCACACCACCATTGGGATGGCACCTTTTGAGGTGTTGTATGGGCGACCTTGCAGATCACTTTTGTGCTGGACAGACCCAGGGGAGTCAGCACTCATGGGACCAGAGTTGGTATGGGATACCACAGAGAACGTGCAGATCATCCAGGAGTAGCTAAAGACTATACAGAGTAGGCAGAAGTTGTAATCTGGCATGAGACAGAGACATCTGAAGTTTGAGTATGGCGACCATGTTTTTTTATGGGTCTCACCCCGATGAGGTCTACGGAGATTTGGCCGAGGCAGAAATTTATCTTTGAGATTCAGCGGACCTTTTTAGGTACTCATCAGAGTTGGAGAGGTGGCATATTGCTTATCTCTTTCACCTCAGTTGCACCGAGTGCATGACGTCTTCCACTTATCCTAGCTAAATAGATACGTCCATGAACTTTCTCACATCATCGACCATGAAAGGCTTAATATCGATGATGGGGAGACATTTACAGATGTCCCAATTGAGATTGAGGATAAACAATATTGGGTCCTTCATGGACGGTTGATACCTCTGGTGTGAATTCGCTGTCAGCACGAGAACCTCCAAAGGAACACATGGGAGAAGGAGGCTCATATGCGTTCTCAGTTCCCCCACTTGTTCCATTAGTTTTAGTTGTAGCTTATAGGGACGTAAAGCCTGAGTTTGGGAGAATGTAATCACCCATAATTTCCACGTAGTTTTTATTTAAAATATATGGGAATTTCTACAAGTCCAAAAAAATTGACAGCACATGATTCTGAGGCCCGGTGTGTCCGGAATCAATTTCTGAAGATTAGCTCAGGTACTTTCAGTGAATGTTCAAGCGAGTATTTCTAACTTCTGAACTGGTTCTCAGAATTGAAATATGAGGGCACCATTGAACTTGCAACGCTGGTATTCTCTTAAAGTGACTTTCACCTTGACGGTAGTTGGTCGATGGTGAATGTTAGTTTTTCAGTTTTTCGTGGAAACAATATAATAAAATAAACACATGTTTTATTTTGTTTTATCTATTGTAACAACCCATGTGGAAGTTAGAAGTGGGTACCACCACACCTTAACCTCCCCTAAGAGGTTGTCGTTGTGGGGACCACCACACCTTAACCTTCCATGAATTATATTGGTGGGGACCACCCAAGGTTTATCCCTTATAATTGGGGGGGAGAGTAAACCTCTCAACTCCCTCAATTATTTTCATGAGTAAACGTAAAATTAAATGCTTTCAATTTAATTTTATGTGTCAACATAAAATTAAATGATTTCAATTTAATTTTATGTGTCAACATTAAAATTAAATGCTATCAACTAATTTTATGAGCCAACATAAAATTAAAAGCTATCAATTAATTTTATGTGTCAGCATAAAATTAAATGTTATAAATTAATTTTAAGTGTCAACATAAAACTAAACCCTATAAATTGTTTGGATGTTGGATTTTTCTTTTCCTTCGCGGTGGAATTGGAGAAAGTATTGGATTTAGAGAATTGGGAGGAGCTCTTAGGAGAAGGCTTCTCCAATGAAGAGTGATTCCTCCATGAAGAATGTGTTCCACAGGTGAAGAATGATCCACTGATGAAGAACGTCGACCTTGACTTTTCCCTTCTTCCTTGGGACTTCCTCCAATATAGGACTTCTTCGACTACGATGAGTCGGCACACAAACTGACAATGAAGGAAAACATCGATGACACCAACATTCATCTTTTCCCAACGATCCGTCTTTTTTCCCACAACTCCATCGATGAACAATGAACAATGTAGGGGGTTATTATCAAATTCTTTAATCTATTCAATTATTTTATTCGTTCTTGGTTCATGATTGATATAAGTCGCTAGCTGCCACTCTAAAAGCGGAGGGTGCGGGCAAAACTAACATTGTCTGACACCTCCACCGATCTCCTTTGGTGTTCTTCGCGATGGAGATGGATGACAAACTACATGGAGGAGCACATGAATGGCGGTCGGCACCACCACCGGCCATGAAAAAGGAAACAACACACGGTACCGCTCCGTAGCACCGCCGCTCAGCCGCACCCTCGTGGAAGCCCTTGCTGAGCCACCAGGACCCTTGTGCCAGCCCCTGGCCATGCCACCTGTGGCCACAGTGTGCCCCACGCGCCCTGCGTCTTCATCATCCACGGGCCCCGTGCACCCCGTGCACCTCTCGGATCCGCTGCTCATGCGCCCCACGCACCGTGTGGCTCTGTGCACCCCGTCGCCAACCGCAAGCCTTGTCCCACCGCTAACCGAACCGGTCCACAATCCTCCTAGCTAAGCCGCCCAATCCACTCCCCCTCACAGCACCCTACGGGCCGAACCGCCCTCATGGCACCCTCCGACCCGAGCCTCCCCCTCGCGGCACCCTTCGTGTCAAACAACCCTTGCGCCAACCCACGACCAGTCCACGCCCTCCTAACCAGTCTTTTCCCTCGCAACGGGTCCACGACCTCATGACCATTTCGCGCCCTCGCGAACGGTCTGCACCCTTGCGGCCCTCCGTGACCCCTCACGTCCGGCTGGTTCAAACCCGGTGGGCCGGGCCAAACCTAACGAGCTGACCAGATCCAACGGGTTAGGCCGGGTTGACTCGAACGAGGTCGTCCCAGACCTAGTTGGTCCTGGTCAGTATGACTAGGTTAGACAGGACCGGAGCCCACTACAGCCCTTCACCTTCTTTTTCCATATCGTTGGCACCAGACGTCCGTTTAACGAACCGTCTGTAGTGCCGGTAATTGTGGATAATGTTGGTCCCTTTGAGTATACCCCACTAGAGTTTGGGGTATAGTTGAGATACGGTCAGGTCAGATCTTGCATGAATCCAACCGTGCTCCCGGGATTAAAAGGCTAATAACTCACAGACCTGCCGTCTGATTGATGCGTCGTCTATTGCGTTGAGACCTCTATGACATGGAGTACATTTGGAATAAGTCTTTGTGGGACTTCATGACTGTTGGAGTGTTGACCAGCATCTTGTGGAGTGGATCTTCCGGATATGAGCGAGCTTTTGTGCAGAGACCTAATAGATAGATGAGACCTGACAACTGCTGACCGTTTGACTTTGAGAGATTCTACTATCCTAGTGGGGAGCACATGGTTATGCCGGAAGACCCACATTGGAGGAGAATTCTTGGTGATGTGGCAGACCCACGTTACTCAATAAGAGAAGTAACTCTACAGGATATGAGAGGGAGCGCCTGAGTGTGGCGGCAGACCCATAGTGGGGAGTGCCTCTGTGTGATGCAGCAGACCCATGGTACTCGACAGGAGGAGTAACTCAACAGTCCAAGGTTAGTTGGAAGTGCCTCTATGTGATGTGGCAGGCCCACTGTACTCGATTGAGCAGGAGTTCTCCAGTAGCCGAGGTATCGATAATGTGAATAAAATCCTGGATGAGCTGAGTCAGTACTTTTGTTTTTTTAATGATTATGATGGATTACTTAATAACTTAGGTATATGTATGGCCATATACCAAGTAGGGTTACCTGTTGATTCCTTACTTTTTGGGTTATCCTGGGAGGATTTGTGAGACTTTGAGGGTCTATGGGTCCCTATTGAGTATTGTTATACTCACCCCTGCATGGGCTATACTCGTACCATATTGTGTTGGATGTAGATGATGGATAGCGTTGACTGAGGCTGAGAGTTCTAGGACTGGACGATACCTGGAGGTGGACCTTACGACTAATCGGTACATGGAGGAGACTGACAGATGTGGAGTGCTGAGGAGGATATATGTACCTACCCTTCAGGTATGAATCCTGGAGGAAGACCCAGCAGTTTTTTTCCCTTTCTTCAGTTGTACTTGTACTTCCAGTTCCTTTTACTTTATAGTTGGTCTTGTATCTCCGGCCCCTTTTACTTTTCAGCACTCTTTTGTTATACAGTTTACTTAGTGTTTTGTATCCATCTGTGTGCTCTGTTGTGTGAATTTATAGGTTATAAAGGCAATGCATTCCCAGTTTTAAGTAATTATGCTTTTGGTGCTAGTCAGAAGCCCCTGGCCTATGGAAGGCGGGCTTGGGGTAGTCACCACACGAGCCCCAAGGGATGGGTCATGATATTACCAATAACCATTTTTTATTACGGAAGAGTTGTGCTCAATGATCTGTTATTGGGATTGGGTTTTTGCAACCATTCACATCAAAGTTTACATTTTTTTGACAACCACGGGTTCATGTATGAAGGGATGATTTCAAGGGGTAATATGGTGTACAATTTCTAATTTCAAGCATAACAGCACTGAATGTTCTCCAACAGGTTTGTTTGCAAGACCAAAAACATACAATGACTCTCACATTCATGAATCTTGGACTTGATTTCCAATAGAAGGCATTCATTGGATTATTTGGCCAACAAAACTTATGAACTCAAATTGTATGAGTGGATGGGAACTTGGGATCATCTCACCCTTTTGGGGGGAACTATCACATATTACAAGACTCCTTTATATATTTAATCATTTTTCATATGTACATGAATCCTAGGTAAATTCTAAAGCATGTTTCCACAGGTTATCACTAGTTAGGATCAATCATAAATATGCATAGGTTTTGAATTATTTTTATGTATATGAGGTTCTCCAATAATGAGGATATCTATATGTATCCAAGGTTCTTCATGAATGTTACCTTTTTGTGGATAGATCATGAATTCCATAGTCGTTCACTAAGACAACAGTAGTTTTAAGCCATATGGAATATTGCTCTATATTTTATCATCATCCTTGGGGACAAGAGATGTTTCAATGTTGGGATCAAACCCATAAGATAGGGTTCCTGTGTATCCTCATGAGATTAATCACAACCAACATAGTTTGGTGTCACTTTACTAGACACATCACTTTTTATGTTTGTGTGATAAGGAACTGACCATGAATTTTAATGTCATGTGGTAGGGACATCTAGGTGAAATGATGCCTAGAAGAGATGGTGCGGTACTCAAACTGAGGCAACCCTAGATACCTAGAAGAGATATGGTCTCCTAGGTGAATGTGACCCTACAGAGGATGTGGCCGGAAGAACATTAGGGTGATTTGGGTGTTGGGTTTGGAAATTAGGGAGTTATCCTATGTATTCCATTTAGTTGGGAATCAATACCCTCGTGATTTGGTTTGAGTTAGGACTTATAATCTAGAGGATCCCCAGTAAGGTTCATGATTAGGGATTAGGAATTGGAGTTTCCTAGACGGGGTATTTGATCGAGGCTTACACCTTCTAGGAGACCAATTCTTTGGGGTCATATAGATGTCAAGATCACTGCCATCCTCTAAGCCCACATTAGTCATGCTCGGAATGAGAAACAAGAGTTGGAAGGGGATCTGAAGATTATATGTGAAACCTAATATATTGATAGATGGTATTGGATCCCATAGGGAAGAAGAGAGGTGTCTTTGAATATTCTCAATTCCCCTATGGTTTTCAAATCCTAGATATTCATATCTAGTGATCTATCTGAATATGTCCCAGGCGAAGGCAAAGACATGAAAAGGTGTTTCTTACTCTAAGAAAGGCTAGGGGATTACCTCAGTGGGAGTACCCTACAACTGGTTCTTAGAAAAATGGTAGAATGTTCATCATTGGTCCTCATAAAAGGGAATTTAAATCCATTCCCCTTTATACCTAGAGTGTGGAGGTGCACATAAGTATCCCAAGGTCATAACCCTCATTACCATGGGAATTTAAACTATCAGTCATTCTTGGGGTTCACCTCACTGCTGGGTAGCCAACATTACTCATCTTACCATGGGTATGTAAAGTCTAACACTCTAGTGTTCCCTACTATTTTATCAAAGACATATAGTATCTTTGGTAGAGGATGTGGCATGATTCCATTAGACCGGTTCTTGGAGGGGCCATCATGGGGGTCGATGATATTGCATAAGGGAATGATAAGATCTTGAAAGTGGAACGTCTTGTGGTATCTCTTTCCATGTCGCATGTTCTTATGTGGGATGAGGCTTCTTCCTTTTTGTGGGTCGCTAAATGGGAAAAGGTGTCATCTACGTACCATGGTGGTATGAAAACATGGATTCAATCTACATATCACTTTCCTACATAGAACTAGGTTCCATCCGCGTAGTTTGGTGTTGTGAAAACTTGCCTAGTGGAAAAGTGGCCATTGTTTATGTGCCTTAAGGAGAATATAGCCTTGGAGGATTATAAATTCACATACTATCAATTGGTTTTAATTTTTTTCTCTTTAATGCTATGTGAGAGGGGGATCTCCCTACGTGGAGTCATCAAATGATTTCATATCTTACATAGCTATCAATATCTCAGTTGATGATTTAATCCTATCTCCTTTCAATATCTTAATTTTCAATCCTCATACTCTATTTATAGAGTCTATGAATTGAGTCTTTTCATCCACGATCTAAATTACTTAAACAGAAAAGGGTGAGTTCAGCCTTCCATGTAGCGGGGGTTTGGTGCAGGGTCTTCTTGTTCTGCAAACTGCTACTCCATTGGCCAATGCTTTATAGACCATCGTCTCATGAACTCCAACAAACTATTGGTTCACGAATGGTGTCTTCGTAGACTACTAGTTCATGATTTATTTTTCATTTTTCATATTTTTTTAACTCTGTTTCATTGTCTTTGATGAATTCTAGGATGGACAATTCATAGGTCGCATCTGCTACTCCTACTTCCCTTTTAGATGTTGATGAAAAGTAGAAGTATATGAAAAACTATGTCTACAAAAATATCCCCATAATCTAATTTCAAAAATCATTAGATGAAATTATTAATATAAGTAAAAAAGAATATCTAATTTCAGACATATTTCATATCTATGGATTTGGTCTACCATCTAACACGAAGATTCCATAACCTTGTCGGTCCAACAAACCCACAACCTGGATAGTTGATAATAGTAACCTTCTTCAAGACCTTATTTATTAAAAGGGATGATTCATAGATAAGAACCACTCCATTGGTTCATTGTTTAATTATACCCATCGGTAACTAGAGGGTTCCCTATGGCGGCCAGAAGACAAGGATCATTGCAACCATAATATTGTGATGAATTCCACAACAAATGAACAAAATGTCTTATTGTCACAATGGAACCCTCATTTTAGAGGCTCATTTGGTTTGGACTAGGGGTGGTCTTTCTGGGTTCAATAGAGCTGTGATAAATTCCAATGAGAATTGTAGGGCATGGGGATATACAAATTCGTTTGGGTATCCCAAACCTATGCTCATCAAAACCATTATCTCCTCCCAAAGCCGCTTAGAAGGTGGATCCCAGACACCAATACCTTTCATTTGGTTCACGGGGAGGTTTTCATCAGCCATGGAGATATATGACCGATTTTAGGGGTTCCCATTATAAGAGACATGTTCATGGAATTTATACCACCTCATTCTCACCGGGATGATATGTATAGGACTCATCCTATTTCTAATAAACTTATTTACAAGGAAAAAAGTCCTTTTAAATTATATTGACCCCCACACTAAGCAATACATTTTATTTTCTAGTTGTATTAATATCATTTTTATTAAAGGGGGTCAAGATCCTCATGCATGGAGACCAAGGAACTACCTAACCATTGGAACTCAAAGGTGAAGGGGTTCTTACTAGCCTATCATGGAGGAGGGTCAGTTCAACGAAAGGGGATGGATTCTCATCCCTAGTGACGACTGGTTGTGTCCATTGGCAGCCTTCTTATCCATATTGATAATAGGTTGTCTTTTACTGGTGTGTGATTCTATCAACCGGATTCATATTCAAATCCTTTATCATGGTGTCTCAGCTATCCAAAGGCATATGTATTAACCTTTCCATTCCGATAATGGAAAGAATAAATCATTTGTTGGGCCAGATCAGTCAGGGGAAACCCCCTCATCATTAAGTTGTTCCATTCCAAATCCTATGGGGTTTTATGGGAGATCATATGGGAGGTTATACCATTATAAAATCCTCAACCAACTCCAAGTGATAATATATAGTTGTATCTTAAAATCATAAGTGGGGTCATTTCAATAGGATGTAACAAGAGTAATGAACAAGATGAGAAGGATGAATAGGATGAGTGGAAATTGGTGGCCCGAATCAATTTCCATGACCTCTTTACTTATAATCATTACTCTACCCTACTATAATTTTGGTGAATGATGAATCAGAGGGATTCATTAATTGAGGCTACCATTTTCACTTGAGAAAGGGTATCCTAGTTTCTTGAATTGATGTGGAAATTATATTTGATGGATAAAAACCCTATAGATTCAACCATCAATTCAACTATGTCCAGATGATATCTCCTCTTACTCTTAACAACACACTCTATGCAGAACACTTCATGATATCCAAACAACTATGGTTAACGTTTACCGTGTAATATATCTAATGTAGTATTTAGCTTCCGGATTCTATGGGATTCAAACATACCCTCCCAAAAATGCTATGTTGATATTTGGATTCAGACATATTCAAGTCGGCAAATAGAATATCTGATTCTTTCCATCAATGAACTTAAAGAATCTGAGAATTAATGGAATGGAAAGAAATCCATTGATAATTCTAGAGCTGGAATGTAGCCATGGAATTTATTCTTTTATGAACCCTCAAGGAAGGCATTGAGAACCTATGTTTTGACCTCACAGGCTATTTGTGATGATATTGCAGGTCAAATGTTTTTTTAAAGGTTTGGGATGAATCCTCAATTTATTATTGATTGCAAAGACCTCTTTAGTGTGGGTAGAGGGAGACCCATTACATATCCCTAAGGCCCAAGGCCAAGTGGCCTGAATACAAGGCATGACAGACCATTTTTTGGCCAGAAGGACCCCTCGGTGAATAGTACTACTACAGTACCCGTGCTGCTATAGTACCTGATATAGTACTCGCCACTGCTACAGTACCATGAAATAGTGCCTCCACTGCTACAGTGTTGCCGCTGCTATAGTTCTTCCATTGCTACAGTATCCTGCTACAGTACCCTGCTATAGTAACCCAGAAATTCAACCCTGGACGGATTTGATCACGGGTTTTTGATGCCAAGCAGGAGCTTGTACCACTTGGGTACAAGCTCGTTGGCATTGCAGGTCAAATGAACATGTCTTAGGATGTTGCATTTCCCATGGCCTGGAGGTAATGGGATTTTTTTAGGGTTTTCCAATATTCCTATACTTAGTCTCCTTTCTCTTTGTGGTGATTTCTTCAGGAGAATGATGTTTCTCTTACAGGTTTTAGTTTTGTGTTAGCGCCTACTAAAATTTCCTATGATGATGATCTTAAAAAGGTTAATCTCTAACTTCAGGATCTCAAGACATTGATTCATGCTCAATAGAATGATTTTAAGTATTCTTTTTATGTACTTTTCATGTGAAGGTCTGAGGTTAGTGAGGATGATAATGATGATGGTCATGCCTCATTGAGTGGCGATATTTTCAATTCTCTTAATTTAACCAGAGCAGAGGATATTCTTCACTTTCAACCAAAAACCTCACAAATTTCCATCCCTTTAGGGTTCAAGAGTGGCCATGGTATCTAGGAAAAAATTATAGTTAATAAATCCTTCTTCACATCCATGAACAAATCCTTCATCAATAGACATTCCCTTTACAGATTCATTTCTATAATCTTGGTATGTCTGGGAAACCTTAGTGGTACATGATTTTAATGTAGATAACTAGGAGATTCATCAAGAATATCCATTCAATAATTTGACCATTGGAGCATAAATTTTCCCTAAATGTATTTATTCTCATTAACAACTGCATGAAGTATCCATATATCTAAATGAGATGGACACGTGCATTTATTATTCCAAGGATATACCTTATTGTTCTGCTCGGGTATAATATATAGTAGTAATCCTAGAGCTAGATGATATCAAATGATAGATAATTATATTAGTTTAAATCAACCGTACTTTTCCTTTCTGTTAGGATACTAAACTCTTATTCCTTACTCTTGTAGGAATATGAGGAGTCATAGGAGATGATGCTTTCTCATGTATACACCCCCAAGGGAACTAGAATGGGGGAAAATGTTTCTTCAGATGTGGAGGTCACTGGGTAGGGTCCTCTTGGGAACAATGAGCATATGGAGGCAGTCCATTAGGATCCTACTAGAGAATTCCCACCTATATATTTTTCACCCCATCTACCAGAGGGTCATCCCCATGGTTGACCACAAAAAATCGAAATGTATCACATCTCTCTATACGTATAAAAATATAGACTATTGGTAAATAACATGTCCTTTTAAATTGGTTTCTATACTAGATGTATCCATATTTTACCAATAATCATGTAGATATCATTATGTGGGACCAATAAGAAACTAGGCAGCCATTGTTTTGACATTCGTGAATCATACCCCTTCTGAGGCACAGGAGATACCAATGACAGTTGAGGCTGAATAGGACAATGAATCTCACCCACCTGAGGCTATTGGGTAATCTTGTAGACTTATGGGTGCTTATTCAGAATCAAACTTTCCATTCCCTAATAATTAGTGAGTGCTTTGAAGATGAAATTCCAACTATGTGTGTTGATCCTTCCCTCATTGGGAGGAATGGGGAAACTTTTCTAGTGGTAGTTGAGCTTGGTGGGGAGCCCCAATTATCAGAGAACCTGAGGGTGATTCCAAGTTCTAAGGGATTAACCATTCTGGAGAAAATTACATCTTCCCTTGTGTAGGGAGTGTCTTCAAGATTTGGTATTCCGAATGAGCCTACTAATACCACTCCTCTAGGGGATACAACAATAGATGAGGGAGCGTCTTCGACTTAGGGAGGATTATAATTGGCTATCATTCTTCATTTCAGGGTTGTTATTCTATTAGGTATAGTTTCTCGAAGTGATCATTCGGAACCTACCAACTTGATTGAGAATTTCCCTGATCCATGGGTATCTTTGAATTACCCTAAGGTTCAGCCAAAGGTTGAGGATGTAGCACCAACGTTTTTAGGTGGTGATGCCCTAATAAAGGCCAGAGAAATTGATACTTTGGAAACTGGAGGTTAGATATCCTCCTCCTCTAAGAATTTTCTTTACTTTTTAGATTTAGATGTCAATTTTTTTAAACTCCTAGTTTCAGGATCGTAACCACGAGAACTTTTAATTATGAATAATGCTTCGATTCTTCCTCATATCAATACTACTAAATAAGAAACTACCGAGGGGCCAAATCACATTGAGGACATTGGATCAGGACCCCCTCTGGTGGTTATCATTACTACATATATTCCACCCTCTGATAATGATTTTGAAATGATGTATGAGGGCATATCCATCCTTCATCTTGGTCGCCAAGAGGTATGGGGAAATATTTTGAAGATGATTTCTCATACCCATCTCACAAACAATTTGATGAAGATTCCCAAATTACAATGTATATTTTCAGTTCTTGGGTATAGAGGGTCGAATTATTATGGTATTTGTGATATAGTGAAGCGGGTAGTTTTTACTAGGGAAATAACTAGAATGCTCCACTCTTTCCTCTCTACTATGGTGTTCACCACTCATCTAGTCGTGTCCAGACAGATTCTTCTTGACGAAGCCATTGAAAAAATCGATATGGTCACAAAGAGACATGGTGGGATGTCACATAAGATTTCATCATTAGATTAGCATTATCAAGAGATAGATTAGATGAATCAGGAACATTAATTTCTTATGCTGGAAGTGACACACACTAATCTAGAAGTAGATAAAGGGATGTGGTTGGTAAATGAGGAGGACAATGCTGAATTTGATGCATCTAAAATTGTAGAGGAGTTGTAGGCTAGAGCAGCTGGTGAGACTGCAGCCCTATCAAAACTTCTCCACGCCATAGAGGTCTCGAACCAGGCACTGATACAACTCTATGAATCTATTAAGAAACTCTTTTTAATTTTCATGTCCCAATCTCATAGAGAGTTTTCAGGTTGTGGATTCTCCTTTCATCTTCATTTTAAGTAAGGAAAATGTGTTTTTCTCTCTAGTGATTCTCTATATTTTCTTACACTATCAACTAATCATAGTTGATTGTACTTCATATTATGATCTTCACAGGGAACCTATTTTAATCATAACCCAAGATAATTAAATTTAAATTATAAGATTAATCTCTATTTTTTTCTGAATCAAGGTATCCAAAAACCATGTCTTGACTATTTCTAGGGTTATATTAAAAACCCTAAAAACATTGTGTCTTCCATTAATAAAATAATTTATCCTAAAAGTTTTTTTATGGGATTACTGGGAATAACATGAATTTTTATTAGGTTGTCATTTGTGGGTTTTTGACCTAACAATCTATTATGTATCTTTAATTCTGAGTTGCTCGATACTTTTCTCAAACCATAGGAAGTATGGGTTTATCAAGCTGGTAATAAACTTTTTTACAGGGTTTCCTTTGTGGGCTTTCATCATGGAAATTTTCTTGCCTCTTTTCATGGTAAATTTAGAGTCTCAAAAACATGGACTAACATTACTGATGTTTTAAGTCAATCACCATTGACCATAAATTATGGGAAAGGTCCCCAAATAGGGCTTACTATATGAGAATGTCCCAATATTTTTTAGACATGCATGAGGGATTTTTCTTGACCCTAATTTGTGATTTAAGGATGTGAGACATGATATTTGGTGTGCGAACCATTGGGCCATAAAAAATTAGTAAAATCCACTCCAAATATGAATTTTCATTTGGTTTACTGGCCTCTTTTGTGGGTAACAGATGAAAAATCCATCGGGTCCTATTGTGCATAGTCAAACAAATGTGTGTTCAAGACACTGACCTTCTACTTCCAAAGGATAAGTAATTTTATGCTAATATGGATTTTTGATGACCACAAGAGGTGGTTTGTCAATGAAGTGGCTTCTAAAAAGTATGATGAAATTTTTAACAATTTTGATAATGAATGAGAGACCACTCTTACATATACTTGGATTGTCTAAAAGAGGGTTGAATTGAAGGGTAGTTTAACATTACGAAACATGGACATTTTAGAGTTATGATTTAATTTTATTTTTCTCTAACCAAGAGGTTAAACAATATACCTTTTTTCATTCCATTCTAACCATGAATTTTCTATAATTTTTAGGAATGAAAGTTAAGAAAAGATGTAAAATGTCTTCTTTGGTTTTTCTGAAACTAGAGACTGAGGAGGGATATAAAAATTAAGGGGAATATGGGGTAGGATAATTCCCCTCCTGAGGAAAAATATTCCTTTAGTTGATAAGACTTTTTTTTTGGAAACTTATGCAAATCCATCAAGTCAAATTTTTTATTGTCAAACAAAGGTATCTTCAAGGCATTGACCTTGCATTTATGATGTCCGGGAATGGTCATGGGGGTTCAGACCTTTTCAGGCATATAGTGTGGTTTCTGAAAAGGGGATTCCTAAATATGAAAGGGGAATTATAAGAAAACATTTCTAGAGAATATATAGATATGCTCTCTCCATACATTTGTAAGGAGGTTCCCCGTACAGGTCTAGCACTAGTTCAGGAAAAGAATGGACAATTTTGTTTCATGGATGGACCTGAGGTATGAGATTTGGGTGTTACAATATATCATATGATAACAACAGTCATGTATGAAATAGTTATTTTACTATTTATCCAAATATAAATCTAGGTCACACATAGGAGTGGAACATTTTTGTCTTGTATATGAGATCTTCAATGAGGCGGGGCTCATATTATACTTTATTATGCTGATTTATTTCATGCATATGAACATGGGGGAGTATCCTTTGATTTGAATGGAAATTTCCTACTCATGTCTGATCTGTACATAGAGAGGTTTTATATTCAATCATTTTTTATGCTGGGACCAAATACGAACATTGGGTATCAACCATCAGGCAACCTTAATGTCGCGTGATTAGGGTATTGATATAGAATCTATGATTAACTAGAGGATAAACTGGCCTAGACTTCCTGATATTCCCAAGATGTGAGTGGGAAGGAGAGGGTAAACCATGGTTCATTGGGTTCTTGGATCAGGAGAGATTGTACAAATCATAGATTCCATTGAGCATATGGAGTTATAAAAATCCTCTCCTAAGGATGAATTTGTCTTTGGTTGATGGTTTTTTTGTGGTAAACTTATAGATAGCCAATATGGAATATTTTTCATAGTCAAAAAAGGTGTTCTTAGGACACTGAACTTCCATTTATGATGGTCGTGGAGGTTTTAAAAGATCTGAGATTACCCAAAGCACAGAGTTTGGTAAATGGAAAGGGTGTGTCTAGGAATATTATAAACATTCAGTCCACAATGACCTATGGATTTTGGAATTCCCTACATAGATTTCACTCGTATTTAATGGGTGAATTTTTATTTTTTTAGCCAAACCAGAGTTTCAGGATTCGGGTATCAATATGTATCCTATGATAATAGGAATTGAACCACTCTTAGTTCCTAAAATTAGGCATCATTCTTTGTTTCAGTCTATTCATAGGTAGAGAGTAACTTTTTCCTTTCCTATGGCTCCATGCGGAAACCCCTGTCGAAGTCCTTAAGCCCACGTGAGTAGTACTCAATGTGAGAAAAATGGGGAGGAAAAGGTTTAATGCACCACCTTGGGAAGACTTAACCAAGTACATGATCATTTTATATTTGATTTTATTAGACTAGGATAAAAATATGGGCACTACAACATATCCTTCTTTTGTAAAAATCAAGCCAGGCATAGTTCTGTAGCACAATATTGTGGTTGAACGATGCTAGAGGAAATGTCATCATGGGTAAAAACATCATGATGTCATGTAGTTTAATTCATTATAAAAAAGTAAAATGTATCATGTAGTCTATCTTTATATGATTAGTACAACATATCATGTAGTTTAACATCATACGATTAGGAAACTTTCTGTCCAAGTGAGCGTCTAGTGAAAAGGACGTAGATGACCCGATGTGAATGAGGGACAATGTGTGTATTCTTGAAATGTTCCTAAAATATGGATTGTTTGGGAGTTTCCTTCTTTTACCTAGTTTTCATGCATATGAGCGAACATTTTTCTTTTCGTCCATGCTTATTCCAGGGTCATAGAATTTAGGCGTCACTACATACCCCGTGGTATGGAAATCAAGCCACATGTATTTCAATATAGAAATCACCCTACGTAGGTTTAACCCATATGTTGAGGGTATATTTCAATCTTGGGGTGGCTGGACCAGGGAGAGAGTCTAGGTGTCACTAAATATTCTTCTTGGATAGGAATCAAGTTGTACGTTGTTCATAAAGTTCCTTACCCAAGTATAATACATACAAAGGGAAGGGGCATTCTGGTTTTTTTTGGTGGGAGAGGAGGCTGGACCCAGATGTGAAATCTAGGTGTCTCTACATATCCTATGTAGATACGAATCAATATGTACCTATTTCTGTGACATGGAATGGTTGGTGAAAAATTCTAGAGACAATGTCCTCTCAGGTGAGAAAATCGTGGTGTTATACTGTTTAGCATCATCTAACAAGAACATTTTGGCCATGAAGTTTGATGTTAGGTGGTGAGGACTTTGGTTGTATAGTTTAATATCATGTTGTAGGGATGATTTTTTTGTAGAAACCATGAGTGATTAAAGGTTAATCAGTCTGGAATATTCTTTCATACCATAGGTGAAATGGTGAAAGAAAGTGTAAACCATGGTTCTGAGAATTCTTAGAAAAATAGAGATGGTGTGAGGCTCAAAATCCATTGAACACACGGAGGTAGGAAAATCCTCCCATGAGGTTTAATTTTCCTTTGGTTAACTTCCCCTTTTTGTGGGAAACTTATGTAGGTCCACTGGGGTATATTGTGTATAGTCAAACAAAGGTGTTCTCAGGACACTAACCTTCCATTTCCAATGGTCATGGAGTTTTATGAAGATCTAATATTACTCGAAGATTGGAGTTGGATTAATGTAATGGATGTATCCTGACATGTAAGAAATATCCATACCATGATTATTCATGATTTATGGAATTCGAAACATATAGGTGACATATATGTAGGGGTGGAAAATTGATTCATTCAAAATCCTTATTATGGGATCCTGGGTTTGAAATCTTTTGTAAAAAAAATTTAATTTGTTTGCAGGAGATGATGAAATTTATATTTCTACCACTGGACCCAACTGTATGGTCTAGTAATCACCATGCGTCTCATTATATTGAGAATCAATCCATGGGTTCTTCCTGACATACCATGAAGTTTAGTACCATAAGAAATGGACATAGGTTTCCTAATGTGAAGAGGAAATACCTAGTGTTCTTTTTTAGGTATTCTTACTGGGACCATGTAAACCCTACTGTGGAATGGTATTCCTTGACCATGAGGGGAATATCTTTCTGAAACTCTTATTCCCAAGTGATACGTGCCTAGGGTGAGAAAAAATGGACAAAATGGGTTATTCCACTGGCTAGGGATTACATAACCAAGAATGGGGAATTTTTCTTATGATCTGTTTTCATAGTTGGGCCCAAGGAGATCTTGGTGTCACTATGTATTTCATTGGGATGATAATAAATCTAGATGAATTTATATTTATTTCTTTATGCATGTCTTACACATTCCATATAAGGATCATTTCATTTATTTTTTTTTATAGTGGAGACTGGGACAAGATGTAGAATCCGAGAATCAATATGTATTCTATGAGGGAAAAAAACAAGCCACGCATTGTTCTAGAGGTAAATCCCCATATAATTTTGGTTTTTATATAGGAAAAGTTCCATTTATAGGGTGTTATCTAGAACAAGATATATATTTCAGGTGTCACTACATATCCTGTGAGGGTAGTAATCAAGCCACACGTAGTTCTTAAAGTATATTCCATGTACCAATCTAGCCCATGCACATGGAGGGGGTATTTATAACCATTATTTTCTGTTGATGGACCCATAATGTACCTTTATTCATTGTTTTTATTGGGGGGAAATCCTCAATTTAGATTTTTAATCTCACATGAGCTATGCTTGGTGTAAGATATAATGAAAATCAAGGGTTTTTTATCACAAAATAGAGGAAATTTAAGGTTAACCAGAGGCATTTTTTGTATCATTTGGTGGTGGATAGACCAAGACACGGTACTAAAGATTCTCAATGTATATCATTATAAATGAGAATAAATACATACGTAGTTCTGTGAAGAAAGCTCCTTGCATTAGTTTGGTCCATGCTCAAGGAGTGGGGGAATTTTTATGGTGGATGGCCCCAAATGTAAAATCTACGCATCTATACATATCTTATGTAGACATGAATCTTTTCGTGCATAGTTATTTAACACAGTATGGTAGGTGAAAAATTCCTGAGGAAATATCCTCTCAAGTGATGACATTTTGGTGTTATACAGTTTAACATCAGACAATAATAATATTATTTCCATTCAGTATAACATCATGAGATGAGGATGTTAGAAGTCTAGTTTAATTTCATGTTGTGAGGATGAATTCCATATAGTTTAACATTTTGTGCTAAATAAATACATGCAATTTTGTTTAAAATATTATATTGAGGACTTCTTATCCTATAGTTTATCATCATGCGATCAAGATGGGCCTTTTTCCAACATGAATTATTTCTTCAAGAACCTTTCATTTGTAGGATCTATAATATGTTTTCCATCCATTAAAATTAAAAAATAATCTCCATTACAGTAGAACATGTGTATTACATATGGCCCCTACCACTTTGGTTCCAATTTTGATGTTTCCTTCCATTTATCATTAGAGTTATGAGGACCGACACATATTAATCTTTGAGGAATGACTGAAGGTGAACATTTTTGTTAAAGTCTCAAGAAATCCAGTTTTGGTAAATCTAAAAATGTTTCAAGGTATGAAATATTCTCTCATCCAGTCACTCCAAATCACCAAATATATTTTGGTATTTCTCATAAGTGTATAGCTGATCACAAATGGAAATTTGGAGTCTCAAGGATTGATCCTCGATGGGTAAAACTAAATTTTTCCTAAATACAAACAAGTATGGGGTTTCTTGATTAGTGGTGCAGGTCATGGTCTGGTAATACCACTGATCAGGGAGTAGATTGTATGACCATTACTTATTGTCCTTTTTGCCATCTTCTAGAGTATATTGGACATGGTTTTTTTGAAGGCCTCTATCTGTTTGGTGGATACTGCATTCTAGCGAGATGAATGGTTGGTATTGATAACATACTCCTCATATAATTTCCCCAATTCAGAAAAATAGTAGTTGGTGTCATTGTACATCATTATTGTAGGAGGGAAAAAAATTATGATGATGTTGGATTTCAAAAATATGAAAATGCCTCTTTCCTTGAGCTCTTTGAGGGGTATAACTTCTGCCCATTTAGAAAAGAAGTTAGTCACTATGAGGATATACTTGAATTACTTTTCCCTAGTTGGAGGATATTGTCCCACGAAATCCATTCCCCATATGGAAAACGACCAAGAGTTCTTAGATATGTGAATTAGCTCTGTGGGTTGGTTGATGAAATAGGAATTAATTTTATATTAATGAAACTTATTTGTGAATTTATTGTAATCTTGCATCATATAGGTCCAATAGTATCCAAGGCTTCTAATTTTATGATAGAGCTTGGATTATGATTAGTATTCCCCACAAGATTTGACATGCACATACTTCTTAAGGGAGGTGGTCTTTTCTCCATCAATGAATCTGAGAAGGATCCCATAAACACACCGCTTATAGAGTTTTTTTTGTTTATTTTTTCCATCATATAAAAAATCAATTACTCATCCTGAATTTTCTCCCTTCTAGACCTATCAAGTAGGAGTTCTCCCTTTTTAAGGTAATCTAAAATGGGAGTCATCCAGCTAGTGGAAAGACCATATGGATCAGGGATGTGACTAATCTTATTGATTTCTTCTGTGTTAACATGAATAAATGGTAAGACAATCTAACGGTGGATGATGTGGATGACCATCTCATCTTGGTCCAGATCATCCAGAGTTGTGGTTGTATCTTCAAATGCATCATCTAATGCATTTTATGACTGAGGACATGAGTTAATATTATATCAAATGGTTATTATTTCATTAAATCTCAGACATGGTACAACAAATGGATTAACTATTTTTTTATCATAATCTCCATTCACATACTTGATGAATGGTTCTGTGTCTCATTTATCTTCATGTGTTCTACTGGTGCTTGATGTTCCATCTCTAAGCCTGCAATGAGATTCTGATATGTTGCTTCATTTTTTCTACTCCCTACTAACAACATGAAGGATTAAGGAATGACTAAATTTTACTGGGATATGAGTATGACTCCCATCCCTATATTTTTGATCTTGGGATCTTCTATTCTTTTTTCTATTGGGATTCAAGATGCACCGTCAAAATGCATCTCCCATGTTTGGGAGTTTTCTTGGCTAGAGAAAACCTCTTCATCGGGTAGTTCAACATCCAATAGAGTTATCTCTTATGAGGGGTGTTCTTCTAGAAAATTTACTGACACAAAGAATTTGACAACATTCTGAGTCACGAACTATATGTCAAATTGTTGAAGATGTCCAGCCACCATGTCAAATGTCCAGTCATCGTCAGATGGTTGAGAATTTACTTAAGTAGTTTGTTGTGTGAGACCAAATGGACCTCATGGTGATGACTACAATGCCTAATATTTTGGATCGGACGTAGTTTTAATAGATAACTCTTTTTGATATTTGAATACTGAGTCTCAACATCGATCATGATTCAGTTGAGATAGTAAATTTTATTTTCACTACTGTCATCATTCTAATGTGCAATGGAGGTGCCTTGTGATCTCTCCAGGGATGTCACATAAAACAGTATTGGTCTTCTTGTTGATGGGTGTCATTATAACTGGTGGGATTAAGAGATAGTTAATTAAAATGTCAAATTATTCTTGAAAATCATCATTCAATTAATATTCTACCCCTTTTTCATCAACTTATAGAGACGAAAATATTTTCTTATAAGGATGAATGGTATAGAATTTGTCTTCTCAGGTTATACTTCAACGAAATGATTCCATACAACAAATCCATGGAATTTCCCTGAGGTAATTCCAAAAACACATTTGAAGGGGTTAAATTTTAAATTTTGTTGTCACAGTTTATAGAAGAATACTTTATGATATTATAGGTGGTCCAATCATTGTCTTGATTTAACCACCAGGTCATCAACATCACATTCAAAAAAAACATCCCTATAAAGGGTTTGAAGATTCAATGCATAGCACGTTGATATGTGGAGCCTACATTCTTCAAGATGAATGGAATTACCTTGTATCGCAATAATCATTGGGGGATGAAGGTGGTAGATTAATTATATTCTATGTCCATTCATATTTTATTATATCATGAATATCATTACACGAAAGATAGATCCTAATATCTATCTATTTCGTAGATTAGTAGTTCTGTAATTAGGGCTTGGAAGTTATATTTCAGATAGTATAGATTGAGATCCCTGAAGTAGATGTAGACACTAATTTTTTCATTTTTCTTTTTGAAGAGGACAATATTGGAAAATTGGATGGGATATTGGACCTATAGAATAAAGTTTTCTCTGATGATCTTTCCAGCTTTAGAATCTAATTTAGTATTATGTGTCAGGTGTAACCTTCTTGTTGATTTATTGTAGCCATGATGATCTTATGAAAAGCTCATGTGGTGAGTGGCCACCTCGAGATTGGGGTACAGAATTTATATATAGTTCCAGGTGAAAACACATCGATTATTCCTTAGGAAGGATGTGTATACCTATTTCTCCTCAAAAAACATGTCCACACTAATTATATTGAGTCACTGGTCTTCTTATATTCCTAGGTTTGTTTCACTGAGTTCATCAATAGTGGTAGAGACACCCTCCTAAAATGCTAGAAGTGAATCTATAAGGTTGTCTTCCTCTTCCTCTTCTGCACTCTCATAATCTTCTCCATATTCTAATGAAGAAACTATTCTTGAGATGAGATCATCAGAGTTAAGATAAGAGTGAAAATTTCATCATTCAGAAATTTAAGAAACTTCTTCTAACCCAGATGATAGAACGTAATTTTATAGAGAGGATGGGGTGAGGGATGGAGGAATATCTTTTTTCTTTTTTATCTTAACTGGTGTGGTAGCGATTATCTTGAGATCTGAGGATGGACTGAGAGTATTTTCAATCAAACATTCACTATTATTTTGGGGTACAATGGATTTTTATGCACTGTTAGGATCAGTAACCATGACTGAAATCTTGATAACTACTTAATAAATGGCTGAAAATGGACTCATACAATCAAATTTATTAATTGGTAGTACATATTTTCACCAAGATACTTGAGGGGTTCTGTAGGGGCCATCTCCAAACTGTATGGGGGTGGTGAACCAATCAATACCATCTACTGAGGGTTATATCCCTTTTGGTGAATATAATATTATGTCAATATAGAGTGACTCTCATGATTCGAATGGGGACTTATTGGTGTAAAACGTTCCATTTTTTTCATTACTGTAATATTTTATGCATTGGTTATAGGACGAAGGAATCACCATGTGATAATTCAACCAAGGCCTTCCTAGTAGAAAGTTGAAGGTTGTGTTTTGACGAACCACTAGAAATTATGAGTCATCTACAACGTCACCAAATTGAATATTAAGCTTGATTTTCCAATAGTTTCTTCTCATTTTTTTCATAACCCAATAGGGTTGTGGATGAGGGTGTTAGTTTATCTCTGTCGTAGCCCAGCCGATGAAGTGTTCACACTAAGACAAGATTAACTTCATATCCATTATCAATGAAGTATTTTTGAATGCCTATACAATTTATTTTTTCGAGAACATATTGGGGTATGATGTATCTATACATAGTGGAATCTCCATCGTTATCTGTAATAAAGATAACCACAAGGAATTCTATAGGATCAGTGTCTATCTAATAGACTTCAGTAGTGGCCACTTCGACTTCAAACTTCTTGGGGATTATAAAAGCTTCTAAAAACACCTCCTAATGATCTTTTGAAATATTTAGGGCATCCAGGATTGATATCTTGGTTGTTAATGAAGCCAATTGCTTCAAAATTTCATATTTATGGTTGAAATCCTAGTGATTCATAGCTTGGGGATGTTCTTTTAAAGGATATTTAGGGACTTGTGCATTGGATGAGGATGGACCATCACCCAAGACAGGATCTAGTGGTTCTTATGTGCCTTGTGGGTTCAGCTGATTATGTATTCCTATATTCCATGAGCAATTAGACATTTTTTTACTCTTCTGATAGATATTTCAGGATGATTTGGATCGAGTGTCTTCTAGTATGATCATGGCAATTTTTGTGTTCATTTTGGGTCTGCTGAAGGGATATTCTGTGAGTTTTTGAAACATTATTTGTTTGAGATGGGATGAGGCTTGAAATTAGGGTTTCTCCATAACATCATCTTCCTAGGTATACTATGTTCTTGTGGCCTCTTCCTCTAGCTCCTTGATTGGTTGTGGTGAAATCTGGTTCTTACGCATACTCTTCATTGGGGAAGGGATCTATTATGTGAATGAAATTAATAGAGATGAATATTAGTTTTTCATTAATGATGAGTATGAAATATTGACTACTTCCAATGGTTCCATTTTGTGGGGTGTTGCATGTTCTTTTAAATATTTTAACATAAAATCTAAGAGTTTCGAAGATAAATTTGGTCTTGAAATGGGTTTATCTTCTTTCACATTCTCTCCTCCTTTCTGGTCGAACCGCTTCATGGAATGTCAACTATTAGAGGATTGTGGGGTCGAGGATTTCAATTTAATTTCATTATGAGCTATTGGGGGCACAGTCAGTTTCCTCAACTAATCTATGAGTATGCCATGATATTCATTGACTATTTTCTGATTCATCCAACTATCTAACTTTTTCTCTCTTCTAATAAAAACTTTTTTCCAATCCTCTACTTCAACCTAGTATGTAGTGGAAGTATATGAAACTTGTGCTGGTAGTGGTCCTAGTTTCAATTTTCCATATTCTATCATTTTTTTCATATGGTCTTTGAAGATGATAAACTCTTACATGGTGTTTTTGAGTATCTGATGGAAGGGATGATAATTTGTCCAGTCATCAAGACCAACTTCATTATAACTTTTTGGATCTAATAGGTGGAGAAATATGCAGTTCATGGTGTCTAAAAAGTATCCACAGACATGTTCAACTCAGAACGAATAAGCTTTATTCCTTAGTTCCTCAAATTTATTTTTCCTGGGTCCCATATGCTCATCTTATCACGGTTGGGGCAGTTGTTGACATCAATGAGGTCTTGTATGATTCAGTGCAAGCCTTGGAGTAGGTGTTGGTGTATGGGGTGGAATGAGTGTAATAGCATCCAATCCATCTCATCCCAATATTTATATTGGGGAGGATTGGTATACTCGAGACTTGAGGTTCATATACTATAGTGAATAATCTATTCATTTGGTAATAGAAGAGAAATACCAAAACCCACTTTTATATTTCACCGGGATTGGTGGGGTTCGCATATCTTCATGGATATTATCAATGAACATAGTAAGAATATCATCTTGGGGTAGTGGCTGGTTCAAATAGTTGGCCAGACCTTTATATCTGGAAATGGAATCTGAGACTCTCTCATTCTCCTACTATTTTCAGTTCATGATGTTACTGATTATTTTATTGGGCAATGTTGAGCTAAAATGGAAAAGAAACTACCATCAAGGATCCTACCATCCTATTATTAATTGATCTATAAAATTGGTATTTCATAAAGAGGATTAAACATGAAGAGTTATCAAGAATAATTTTTGTTTCGCTACTTCTTCTTATTCTGGGGTTCCTATTATGGGATCACAATAAGACACATAATGAATTAGATGATGTTCTAGGTCACCAGAGCCATTGAATATTGGGAATATAGGGTTCCAAAAAAAATTGGTGGTAGAGTATTTCTCACCAAGTCAGGGTAATGCTTCCATTCCAGTTGTATTAGAGCATTCCATCCTTCCATGTCTTCCAATCAAGCTTCCAAGGACTCAGTGGTATTAATGAGCCCTTGATGTGTGTTCTGTTGAACCTAAGCATGGGTGGGTGATGTAAGGAAAAAAATTGGTCGTGTTTGTGTTTCTAGTACTTGGGTTGAATAATCAGATGGGGGAAACCTTTGTAGATTTGCATTAATATGTTCTGACTCTTTCCTGAATGGAAGGGAATCCTAATAAACATACATTATTGTATTCAGGTAGATTAATGGTCTTGGAACCATGTTGGATGAGCTTCCCAACATTTCTTTACTTGCATGGATAATCCCTTTTGGATAATGTAAACTTCATATATGTGTACATTGAGGCTCTTTCATAGGAAACTAAGAAGACTATTCTATATTAAAGGTTCCTTAGAGAATCTCGGTGTTGATTCTCCTAAACTCCTTTATTTCATCCTCCTACTGAGTGAATATATCCTTGAGTGTAAGGGTTTCGTTCTCATTTAGAGTATTATTTAGTTCATGCATGAAACTGGTTTAATTATTCTATTTTTTATGTAATTTTGTAGGAGGTAATGAGGGATGGGATGAGGGAGATCCCCCTCCTACTGAGTGAATCTCTCCTTGAGTGTAAGGGGTTCGTTCTCATTTGTAGGAGGATTTGGGTCATTCATAAACTTGTTTTTATTATTTTATTTGTTAGGAATTTTTGTAGGAGGTAATGATGGATTGGATGAGTGAGTGTCCCAATTTATGGAAGCTCTCTGGATTTAGGTATGCACACCTTTGGGTTCGGTGTGGATTAGATTCTGAGCAGAACCATCCTCCCCATGTTTCTCTTTATTTTCATCATTTTTAGTGTGGTATGTATGATTAAAATACATGATGTTTACAGATTCATATTTCATTTTAGGCTCCATATAAGGTTCTGAGTGTTAGGAGAGCTTTTTCACCCATTTTTGGATCTTCTCCATCTATTTCGTGGTTCTTTTGAGTTTCATGATGAAGGGTAACTTGGAGGGAAACTCTATATGACTTTATCATATACCTCCCATCTATGGGACATGAATTACGATATGGGATGGAAGAGAGGACTTCCCTACCCATTTTTCATTCCAATTGGAAATATACTGATATCTGTTGGGTAGGTGATTGAAGTAAAAAGTCCCTCAGACCTGTGGGTTGGGGTTTCTCTCATTACCTTTTTTTGAGGACTCAACTCGGATTTATTTGTCTTATGGGGTAATTTTATGTTAAAATTTTCCCATACCTATGGGATAGAGGTCATCCCATATTGAAGCTATTTCTACTATTATTTCCACTTTTTTATCTCACGCAATCTAATTCGATTGTGATCTAGATATGGTATTAGGTCTGTATGTGAATTACTTATCTCTGAAGACATGAGCAATTCTGGTTGACTGGATTACCAATGTTGAGAATCCAACTAAATATTTATATCAACCTAGATCTGTAGTTCTTCAATGTCTCTCATTCACTAGGCCTAACAATTTTTTGAATTCTCAACGCTAGTTATTATCGAGAATTTTATATACCCATAATAGTGATTTCATTTGATCTCCATCTTGGGATAATGATATTAAATGATTTCATTCCTAGTCAGTTTTACTGTATAGGATGTATGATAATGTAAGGAAAAACATGCTCTCTATAACCCTGAATATGAACAGCAGATGAGGCAACACCGATAGGGAAACACAGTTTGTGCAACGCATGGAGGTTGGTCAGTTCAAGGACTTTCTTCTACCTCATTGATTGTGGTCGTCACACAGAATGAGGGTCTTCAATGTCAATTTGTTAGAAATACTCTCCCACTATTTTTCATGGTCTACATACCCATCATAGGGAAATAATATTGCTATTAGGTGGCATAGGTCTTGCCATATATTGAGGTGAATTTTATAAATGAATTCCCTTGGTAATTTTTTGGTATGTTGAATTGAGAAGTGGTTGTGGGACAAAACATAATTGGTATGTCATCTTTGGCTAATTATTTTCTCATGAGTAAAAAATCAATTTTTTATTTCTCTAAAGATTCCTTTAATTGATATTCCTAACATGGATATTTCTTGAAGACTTCATCCCAAACAGCAAGTCTTGAATGAGTATTGTTAACATGTCAACATCCCAAAGGTGGCTCAGAAGATGAATGTATCCAATATAAATATCATGACTGAGAATGGATATTACTTGTTGTTGGATGGGTTTTTGAAAAACATGACCACATCCTTCCAAGTGCCTCAACATATTAGGGCTTTATTATATTTGATTCAGAAATGGGAAGACCTTCCTGCCCATATGTAACATAACTGCAGAGTGGACCTTCACAGTTGGTGCTACAATGGAGATAACTACCATCATAGTTTGATGATATAATTATGGTAAAATTTAATGCTGTAAATACCCTATGGAGGATCACCATGGTGGATGTTAGAAAGGGAGGGTCCTTCTTGATAAATTGATATGTCACTGAGGGGAGGAACTTCACGGTTGATGTCGTTATATAGATGGATACAATTTCAGCTTGCTATCTATCTTCAAAGAGAATTTATACAGTGTTCATCCTAAATAGTACCTTTAGGATAGACTAAAATAAGGGGAGGACCTTCTTTCTTCTTGATTTCATGGCAGGGAGGGCCTTCATAGTGACTTCCACATTGGTGAGGACTACTATTGTAGCTTGATGTTTAACTGCTGGGATAATATCTGCAGTGTATACCCTTGAGAGGACCATAAAGGAAGAAAAAATAAATGGGAGGTCCTTCTTGCAATCTGATATTATTTCCATGAGGTTGGTTATCATGATTCTCGTCAGGAGATAGTATCTCATCATCGATCATTTATTTCCCACAAATTAACCCCACATTGGTGATTTAAGGAGGGACTTGAAGTTTCTAGAAACAATATTATGGGGAGGACCTTCACAACTGCTAATTCCACTTCCATAATTTTTTATTGGATTGATAGGATCATGAGCCTTTGTTGATATGTGTTTGATGGAATCAAGAACCCCAGCTCGCAGGAGAGAAGTTTCATGAATATTCTTGTCATTTTATATATATTATTAGGGTGATTTATTTTTGGGCTCTCTCTTGCAGGAGACTAGGGCCACCTAATTTTGGTAACAAACATCCTATATGGGTTCCTATTTGAGTGGTTCCTATGATGCATCTGGGATACACTAAGGATTATCTTGAATTCTATCAGGGATATTTGTCTACCCTGGAAGAACCACTGTGGTTAATCAATGTACCCCATTTGGAATTGATATTTCTTTCCCAACATAGGTGTTCATTTTTCACATAATACACCCCATAAAAAATTCCCAGGCTAGAGTAGGGATATAGGCTTTCTCTGGATATACAATCTTATTTTTTGGATAAGTCACCCATCATTGGGAGATGTGGTTGTGGGCCCTATTCCTTGCTATTTCCACAAATGTGATCATATCTTGAATGTTATGAAGGATATGAACAGGAATTTATTTTTGATCTTCCATCATTTCTAGGATGTGATGAGACATGTATTTGGATGAAATATGGATATATACCCATTCTGATGTCAGAGAAAGAGTTTGTGCCTACTTGAGTCCTCTATGTTCTGCTAGTGAGTAATAGTAGTTCTCATGTGTCTGGGTAGAGGAACAAGCCAGAACATGATTTATAACTGGGGTACTCCCACTATTTTATCTACTTTCCATCACATTATACTGATGGGATTCATATTTGACATCACATATTTTCGCCTTCTCTTTTTTTGTTGTATTCATATGACATTCTTGATATGAATCCACAAGACTTTGAATACTTTTATATTTTATTGTTTTTGTAATTGAATGATGGGATTGATATGAATGGGAAAGGGCTTTTACACTACCTTTACCTGATTTACGTAGTATTTGACTGGTGGTCATCATCTTCCATAGTAGGGATATAATTATGCCTACAATTCTTTATCTTATTTTGATGAAGGGCTTGACATGCATCGGAATCGATTTGAATCTACTTATATTTTATTTACATCATATTTTACTGATGGGATTTATATGAGGGAATAGGTATTTGAATATACTTTTACTCTATTTCCACCATATTTGACTAGTTGGATTTTTATTCCTCGGTAGCGATATGTTTTAATCTATAGTTTTTATTTTTTTTGGGATGAGAGTCTTAGAATTATGTTTTCGAAGCTTTCGTCGGGGCGCACGCATCCGTCTGATTGAGTGCGACGGGCACAGATTTTGTTACCCCGCATTCCCTCTTTCCAAAGGTGGGCATTATTCACTCCTTGTTCCGGGGCGTTTTCTCCTTGATCGAAACAGGATGATGGGATGTCGGTTCTTCCTTCTGTAGATTCCTCCTCGAAACTCGTCACCTAGTCCGGGTCCCCTTATAGATTTAATACATTGTTCGTGAAACTCTTCCCAGCACCATGTTTTCATGGACACCAGTTAATTATGCTTCTTCTGTCAGAACATTCCAAGGGGTCCAGTCAGGGCAGCAACCTTCAGTTGGGGGAGTAGTCATGTTGAGCTGTCACTGGCATGTCTAGATGCTGGGGAATTGGCGTGTCTATCTTTTTTCCCTTATTATAGGGCTAATCGAGGGCGCTGAAGCCCGAGGAATCCCACATCAAGCGCGGGGAATCATATGCCATAGGCATGTATCTGAGGTTTTCCTCATCTTCCCATGTTTAACATAGGGTATGCTGCAAGTTTAACATCCAGTAGAGACAGATCGGGCTGATCAGAAAACTAGTTAGAGTGGATCAGATTTAAGAACCCCCTTGAGGGAACACTGATATTGGGGCCATCACGTGGGTGGCTTCCCGAGTACTGTGGAGAGGAATGAGGTGGCTTGATCTCAGTAGGATGTGGCTGCCTAGGTAAGAATGAGGATTGATGATGGTTTTGGTCTTGAGCCTCAAAAAGACATCCTACGTACCATGCGTTATCATGGATCAAAGACTGCATAGTTCAGATAGGATGTTAGTGAACCGACGTGAAGATGGACCTTGGTCCGATGGGTGTTTCGGTTGAACCTTATGGATGCTTCCTACGTACCATGCCTTGACACAGATCAAAGTCAATGTAGTTTGGGTAGGGGTCTGGCACACTGACACAGAGGTGGTCGGGACCAATGGTTGGTGGTATTGAACCTCAGGGAGGATTCCTACATACCATTCCTCGACATAGATCAAAGACCACGTAGTTTAGATGAGAGTGTGTCGGCGAACTGATGTGAATGAGGACCATGGTCCAATTGGTGGGTGGTGGGCTTGAACCTCGTGGAGGCTTCCTATGTGCCATGCCTGGACATGGATCAAAGTCCCCGTAGTTAGGGTTCAAAAGGTGTTTTTGAACTGATGTGAAGGGGTGTCAGAACTACTGGATGGTGGGATCGCAATAGTTGACCGCTGGATTGGGATACAGTTTAACGTTATGTGGGACAAGGGCATGTCAGAGAACTAACGTGAAAAAGGACCTTGGTCTGTGTGGATGGTGGGCTTGAACATTGTAGATGCTTCCTATGTACCATACCTTGACATAGATCAAAGACCACATAGTTCAGAATCGATGTCGGTGAACCGACGTGAAGATGGACCTTGGTCCGATGGGTGTTGTGCTTGAACCTCGTGGTGGCTTCCTATGTACCATGCCATGACACGTATCAAAGTCCACATAGTTCGGGTGTACAGTTTAACATCAGGCGGGACGGAGGTTCTTGGGGCTCACGCTCTGAGGCGGCCGAAGGTGTGTCATGGCCGGTGCTAACTCTAAGCTCATGGGATTCATGCTCAATGTGAGAAAAAAGAGGTTGCAGGGACCTAATGATCCCATCGCGAAGGGTGAGTCCGTGGGAAATGAAGACGGGCATACGCGTTGGGCGGCCCATGGTGATGGGACATACTCCAGGATGGAGGCCCGAGGGAGACAAAGCGCAGCGGGAGAGGGGGGTTGGGACTTAATCCAGGATGGAGGCCTAAGGGTGAGAAAGCACCGTGGGAGAGGGGGATTGGGACTTACTCCAGGATGGAGGCCTGAGGGTGACAAAGCACAGTCGGATAGGGGGATTGGGACTTACTCCAAGATGGAGGCCTAGATACCTATCACACCCTCTGTGGGACTTGGCACTGAGGAAGTGAGGAGGAGTGGGGTGCCACCTCCTATGAGAAAATCTTGTGTCTTATGCCAAGGTGGATGCCCTTCCCCCGCGGACAAACTCCACTCCCAGTAGGAGGATATCAACCCATGTGGAGACCAAGGGGTGTGGAGAATATCCAAGGTGGGGGAACCCCACATGAGAGGCATGGGAAGATGTCACAATTTAACATCATGTGCTGAGGATGAGGGTGCTTGGCAGTTTAATATCCTGTAGCTCGGACAAGGTGGGTTTAATCCACATCCCTAGGACATACATAACTAGTACCCTCTTCTCCTTGTGGGAGGGAAGGTACTGGAAATTCTGTATTGAAGGGGGGTCACCGAGTGAACCATCAAGGGGTCCACGTTAGTGTGGCTATGTGGAGAAGCAATATCCATTAGCGTGCCTATGCAATGAAGCATTAGGCAAAGCAATTCCACTGGCGGTATCGTCCGGGGGACATTGAAGTCACATCGTGCAAACCCAGAGGGTCACACTGGAAAAGGAATTTCCAAGCAGAGGAGTCTATAGGCAGGGGCCTTGCGGACCTCGATTTCTCTCCATGGTGAAGGGTACTTGCGAAGGGGTGTGATTCACGAACTGGGGTGCCTTGGCCTTAGAATGGGGTGGAGGTACACATGGGTGGTTCTTCGCAAAGTGGAAATGTGTTTGCGGAGCACTGACTCATGGAGCACAGGTGCCTCACGAACCGAAGTGTCGTGAAGCAAGGTGCTTCACGAAGTATAGTGATCATGCCTTGGCATGTGAATCACATGTACGTGAGGGGTCTTTCGTGAATCATAAATGCTCCATGAAAACTCGGGTCCCCTTGGGGATCCCCTTCCTTCGTTAAGGCCCATAGGTTTCACGAATGGCATCCCTCTCAAAATAGGGGGTCAAAAAGAGACAAGGAGGAGGCATCTCATGATGCAAAAATACCTCGTGTGGCTCATGATTCGTCAAGAAAAGGGTGCTTCAGGATTTGGTAGCTGAGAAGCCGGAAGGTTAGATTGTCTGTCCCGATCGCTCAGGGGGAGCTCGGTATTTATAGGCAAGAGGCACCACGAATCAGAGCTTACGCAGTGCAAAGAGGGATTGGGTTGCATTGTGGCAGGTTGCGAACGTCAGGGGCATTCGTGAAGAGTACCGTCTCCTTGGCTTGGCGGCTGCCTCGCGAACATCAGGGGCGTCCATGGAGGGTACCATCTCCTTTTCTTCGCAGAAGGCTCGCGAATATCAAGGGTGTTCGTGGAGTTTACCGCCTCCTTTGCTTCGCGGTGGCCGAGTTGCTTGTTGAGACTCTTCGAAGGGGCTTCGTGAAGCCAGCCATGGGGCATCTTTCTCTTCTTTCTTTTCTTCCAACATTTTGGTGCCAAAAAATTCCCCCCCTCAGACTTGGAGCCACGGAGGGATCAAAGGTCAATGTTTGAGGGAAATCGCTAAAATCATCGGTCGTTCGTAGTGGTCACTCATGAAGAGAGTGCGCGGGGAGGACAGGGGCCGCATGGGCCGGGTGCGTTGTGAAGCTCCATGCAGACTAGATATACTGCGACACTCCAAAGGTCGCCGCATATAAATAAGGGGCTAGACATCTCTTTTTTCCTTTCCCTGCTCCGTGATTTTTTCCTTTTCTGTTCTCGATCCACATAGCTCTGCGTACTCCGCGCCTTCTCTCCACGAATCGGGCTTCGCGGTGAACAGCGAGTCTCTGACTCTATGACAGCACCAAGAGAACATGTGCTTGCAATCTGAGGCTAGGCTCCATGATTCGGCTTCGCTAACAAGATTCCCAAAAAGGCTTTGTGACCCCCGCTGAAATTTTTCCGAGTAATGCAACCCAATTGCCCATCAAGAAGCTGCACTGGAGGTTCTTGCAGATGCCGCCCGGAGGGATGATATGGCACATCGTCTGGGCCTAGGAGAGTTGGTTCGTAGCTATTCAGACCATAATTCATTGATCTAGCTTCTTTCAGAGTGATAAAAGAACTATTCGTTGTGCAAGAGGCTTCCCTTGTATGGATTCAAGCTGAGGTATGGCGTCTTCATTCCTGAGGCGAGTAGGGATGAACTAGATTACTGGTTCAGGAGCATGTTGTGCTAGCGCCAATGGTTCAGGGAGGCTGATGGTCATGCGTGGGAGGACTTCACACTTGTCAGTGTCGAATTCGTGTACAATCATTGGAACGATGTTGATGGGAAGCCATTGTAGACAGAGACGTACCCTCCCATGTGCCGCACAATACTGAAGGCAACCTTGAGGGATTCGAAGAAGGGGTGGTCCGAGGAGTGGGACCTGCGCTAGTGCGGATACTTCACAAACAATTGGGCATGGGCCTACTGGGTAGGAGCCTCATGGGAGGAGTTTGGAGCAGAGATGAGGATAGTGGGTTTGTATGAGATGGAATGGGCCTCCCAATTCCACATTTATCAACTGAAACATCTGATGTTGGAGCTGTTGAGAATATGGTCGTCTATGACCAACACATTTCACCTGCACCATGAGGAGGTTGGAATCAGTATGTGGGATGTCCATCAGATTCTGGGGATCCCGATCTTGGGATCTATGTATGATGAGTTCCTCCTCATCATGAGCGCATGGGAGTATCCAGAGAAGATGTCGCGGCTAGTGCTGGCACTGATGGGGCTGGTCCCTAGAGAAGATAAATAAGTGGTGAGGGATGTCCACATCAAGAAGTGGTTCAAGCTATTCCTGAACTTCCCAATGGATCGAGACTTTCCCTTGAGGCCTCGAACTTGCCCGAAGGGGGATGAACGGGGTAAGGAGCATTCTTATTGGTAGATCTTGGAGGAAATCCAATGGAAGTCCTATGGTTTCAGTGTCAATACTGAATAGAAGTCGATAGTCAGACTGGTGGCGTTTATCACGGACCTTATCTGTAGTTGGATCCTACCAGTGAGGGATACCAACATGGGGGTGAGGCCCAGCTCATTCATCATGGCATCTATTCTGTCCATAGGAGGGCTGGTCAATCTAGGGATTCTAATGCTAGCCAGATTATACAGGATGCTACGACTTGTTAGCGAGGGCAAGATGCCGCCGAGGATTTGCGGGCCCTTCCATATTCTGTATGGGTGGATCGCGGCTCACATCAGGGGGTTTATGAATATCCAAACCACATCTCTCCTTCACGGTCAAACTTCTTTCCATCCATTCTAAATGCTTCCAGGAGCATTCCAGCCAAATTAACCGTACTGTTTGTACTGAATCGGGTTTGGAAGGTGGAGGAGTTTAATTTCCACTCCTTTCCATTACAGACGGGGGTACTCACCGATGATGGAAGAACATCGTTCCTATATCCTAGACTTCCGAGGTGGAATCTTGTTGGAAAGGGTGGACCACGAGCCTCTTTGTGAGTCGTACACCCCACACTGGTTCGCAAGGCAATTCTGGTGCCTGCAGCGGCTGACCCCGCAGTTCTACTAGGATGTGCACCACGAGGAGCACCGGTGTGTGATGAGGTAATTGTGGATCATTTTCACATGGGAAGATGGGAAAATGAGAAATGCATTGCCTCCGCCTACTACTGCCTTTGGAATGCTGAAGGAGTATTCCATAAGTTGGGAGGCAGCTTATCCGGGGGAAATGCTGAAGCAGCCAACTGCTCGAGTTGGTGATAGTGGGTATCCTCTATCTCGAGGTTGGGGTTGGAAGGTGACAAGGGCCTCTCACAGTGGCGGGGATGCCGTGGAAACGCAAACTGCACCAGCTGAGGTTGAGGAAACAGCGGCGGATCCAACAGCGGCAGTAGACCCGGTGGTCTCAGGAGAGCAGAGCTGTCCAGAGGGGCGTCCAACGAAGGGATTCTGCAGGATATCCACTCAGGCCCCAGGGAAGCAGCTGCGCCATATCGACATGCCAGAGGATGCTGTTTTCCCAGAGGTCTGGGACATCTGGGATGTCAACCGGAAATTCCTCAGCCCATCCAAGATATGGGAACACTTGAACCATCTCGGGATGGATTTACCGTGTATAGGCCCTGTTCGGGCTGGTTTTGCAGTGTCTCATGTGGACGCGGAGCAATATTTGGATGAGCTGGAGGACTTTTTACATTCCAATTGTGCACTACATCCAATGATAGACCGGTTGAAGGTACCGTTGGATCAGACGGTTCCCCCACAGCTATCGTCCGCCGATCTGAGAGAGTGCTTCTCCCTAACGAAATAATTAGACGAATCCTCATGTGGGCACAAGGCCGGTGGAGAGAGCCCGTTGGAGGAAGGTGAAGTCGTCGATCAAGACTCGGGTTTCGATGATTTTACGTAGACTCTCGAGGTAACATCCCAAGTTTCTTTATTCGGGTTTTACTATCAGGTCATTATGGATTTCATACAAACATCTGAACCATGTAGGAGGACCTTGTGCACAATCCTCGTTCTCACCCCTTCAGTGGGGGATGATGCAGGACCCTCAGAACCCGCACCTGTGGCTGCATCAAGTTCTATTTCTGATAAGGCTAGGACATATGAGGTGGTTCCTCCAGAATCTCTGAACCTTCCGACAATATACGAAGGGCCACGCTTCGGGGTCCTGTCAATATCAACTCAGGAGCAGAACAAGGAGTTCAATATCTATAAGTCCTCTCCAATAAATTCATTGCTTCGATATGCTAATCGCGCCAACTGACATCCATTCCCTTTTTTTCACATACAGTTCTTCAACTAACATGGGCCGCTGCGGTGAGGTTGGTCGGGATTTTTGGCGGTGCCCCTCCCAGGGGCATGCCGGTAATCATAGAGATAGTTACTTACCCTACCCGAGCTGAAGCACTTCCTATCATTTCCGGGACCACTAGCAGGGTCATGACCGAGTCCATTTAGGTGGGTTCTGACAATGAGGATCGATCGGTCGACCCAAGTCCCACCACGCCTGATCCGATGCCAGATGTTGCACCTAATCCAATGCCAGACGCAGATCCTGCTGAAGATTTCTTAAGGGCGTACCCCGTATATGAACCTTCCAACCGCACAGATTGGGATGATAATATCACAGTTTACGGTCATGTGGTGGGACCTAGCATGCATTTTAATTTCACACAACGCAGACTTAGCAGAGACGATGCTAGGAGACGAATTTGTATTGTGCAATGAAACATAACTGACGTGAATGGGGAGATGATCCCACATAAACCGTATGCAATTCCGAGAGGAGAACCTAGGGCCAAGGGGGACAGATAGGGGTGAGAGAAAAATGGGCCAGAGAAACTAACTCCCAGCTGAGCTGGACCTGAAAACGAGACGTCTGGGTGGTCTTACATATCCCATAAGAATGGGAATCAAGACACATGTAGTTCTGGAGGATGCATTTTAATGTCATGCGGGACAAGAAAGATAGGAAATAGGAGGGCTAATTTTTAGAACGGGGGGCACGCGGTGCGGATATTGCAACCCCGGCGAGAATGAGGACATAATCACGTACCATGCCACACTGTCCCATAGTCAAAGTCCAGAAGGCGAGATAGAAAAAAAAAATTAGAAAACTCAGACTGGACCCAAAGACAAGAGGTATGGGCATTCCTATATATCCCATGAGGATTGGAATCAAGCCAAACGTAGTTCTGAGGAGATCTTAGTTTACGGTCTTAGAGATCGGACCAAGGAGGCTTGTGAACCTTCCATGTTAGAGAAGACCTCGACCCGATCCCTAAGCCCACGTGAGTCGAACTCAGTATGGTAAACAAGGGAGGAAGATTTCTATTGCAACCCATGGACCGCACACCAAAGGGCAATCGGTGTGGAGCCCCTATCACGACATTGGTCCTCCTAACTTGAAGATGTTCACTGAGGAATAGTACCAAGAGTTTCGAAGTTCTACTTAGATATTATGAGGTGGAGAAGGGAGTGAATCATGTAACCGAAATTTTAGGATTAATGGGGTTGGCGTGGTGATAGAGGATAATTGTTAACCATGGTGGAAATGCAGTATCCATATCACATTTTCCTGAGATGGGAACAACAAACGAGCATCGACCACTGATCATATTCACAACGTGGGATTTTTATCAATTTGTTTTCTGCGACCTTCGGGGGCATTGTCCCGTAATGGTAGCTGAGCCCTTAGGCCTAGAATCCATGCCACTCAGGGGTCCCTTCGGGTGTGAAAGGTGTTGGAAGCCCTAATGAAGGAAAAAACAAAGCTTGAAATGCAGGTGGAAGCATGTCCGAGCAGAGTCCGACATTCCAGGTACTAAACCAGAGTGCCCATAGGCACATTGGTGAACCACCGAATATGGTCGACGAAGGTGTCCAGGAAGGCGAGGGTAGGCGAAGGGGCCAAGGTGAAATGGAGATTTCCGAGAGATCGGGCCGGACCCAATGTCTAGACATTCAGGTGGTCCTACGTATCCCATAAGGATGGGAATCAAGACATACGTAGTTCTCGAAGATACCCAGGGGGTAGGAAACCCTAATGAGGAAGTGTACGGTGTGGCGAGTAACCCTATGTGAATGAGTACGTAATCCCGCACCACACCGCACAATCCCATGATAGATAACTTGGGCCTGGGGCCCGAAAAGGCCAAGGGGCCTGAGGCTAGGCCTCGGCTAGGAAGACCTGTCCAACTCGCAGTTTAACGTCTTATAGTGAGGTCTAGTAGGGGAGTAGGATACCCCAATAAAGAGAGGTGTACATAATGGAGAATAACCTAACGTGAAGGAGGAAATAATACCTTACCACACTGTACAATCCCATGAGAGAGTTGGGCCAGGGGCCAAAAAAGGCCAAGGGGCCTGAGGGTGGGCCTCAGTCAGCAAGGCCTGACTAGCTCGCAGTTTAACGTCTTGCAGTGAGGATGAGGTCCAAGGTAAGGTATCTCATCTTGGGATGTGTATGGCATGGCGAGCACCCCGATGTGAAAGAGGACATAATCCCACACCACATCGTACAATCCCATAAGAGAGAACCTCGGCCGGGGGCCCGAAAAGGACAAGGGGCCTGAGGGTTGGCATCGCCTGGAGGAAGTTCATCACTTGGAGATACAATGGGGTAGAATGAACTACTAAACTCGATGTTTGGGACATCATGGTGCAGACCTAACGATCCAGGACAGCTGTTTACTATATTCGAAACATAGCGTCCGGAGCATCAAATGATCATCGACTGCTGACCATATTCAAAATGCGGGATTTGTATCTATTTTTTGCTCGACATCCTAGAGGGAATTGGACCGAAGTGGTAAGAGAGAGCCCTTGGGCCTACCATTCATACCATTCAGGGGCCCTTCCAGACTGGGAAGGTGACAGAATCCCAGTCAAGGAGCAGGTGAAGCATATTTGTACCCATCTCTCAAAGAGGCCAATGTCTCCAGGGATCGGGACATACAGTCGGATCGAGGTTAGCTCGACAAGAATTGGGGGAAAAATTATACCCATACCATACATCTTAACCCAGGGGGAAGATTCTGGCTTTTGGGTTGGGCCAACAGAAAAAATTTCCAGGTGTTCTTACATATCCCAAAAGGATGGGAATCAAGCCACACGTAGTTCTGGAAGGCCATGTAGTTTAACGTCGTGCGGTGAAGATGTGGGAGGATAGAAGAACAAGATTGGGAATAAGGTGTGACCCTTATAATTATTGTATGAGAGTGGCTAAGGAAGCCTACACCATATCATGCGAAGATACTCCGAGAATACTATACCTAGGGGGATAGTCGAAGAGAAGAGTTTGGGGTTGGGCTCAAAACAAAGCATCTGAGCATTCCTACGTATCCCATGAGGATCGGAATCAAACCACACGTAGTTATGAAAATGCATTTTAATGTCATGCAGGACGATGCACAGTTTAAAGTCATGCAAGGCTGTTCAGTTTAAGGTCATGCAGGACCGTACAGTTTAAGGTTGTGCTGGACCATACAGTTTAGGGTCTTGTCGGACAATACAGTTTAGGGTTGTGTCGGACCATAGGGCTCAGGAAAAGTATTTCTTGAGGATCTTGTCATTAGTGGGAGGAGTTATGCACTCACCATCCATGGTCACAAAGGAGTATGCTCCATTAGGGTAAACCATATGAATGATGTAAGGCCCTTCCCATTTGGGCTCCAACATGGGTGGTTTCCTGTCGGGGATCATTGGTGCTCTGAGGGCCAATACCAGGTCTCCTTGTAGGAAGGGGTAGAGGCGAACCTTTTTATTGAAGGCTCTAGCCATATTGTTATGGTGCCTTTCCAAATTGGGCAGGGCATGTAGCCTACTCTCGTCGAGTGCTTCTAATTTAGCAAGACAGATTTCGGCCACCTTACCTGGCGCCTGCTGGTCATAGACTATAGTGCGTAATGATGGTAGCTGAATCACGATGAGAAGGATGGCCTCATCCTCACACACCAGGGATTATGGGGTCACCTGGGTGGAATTGCGAGTAATCATCCGATAAGCCCAGAGGGCATTGGGGAGCTTGTCTGGCCAAATCTTCTTTTTATGGCCAACCATTTTCTGCAAAATGTTAGAGAGGGTTTTTTTGAATGGATCGATCTAGCCGTTTTCCTATGCGTGATAGTAGGAGGTATGGTTGGAGCGAATTTTGTACTTGTCCTACAGTTTCTTCAGCTCAGCTTCTCGAAAGTTGGTGCCATTATCGGTAAGGACAACGTGTGGGACTCCAAATTGGTGGATGATGTTGGAGCTCCCAAAATCAACAATGGATCAAGCCTTGACTTCCTTGAGTGGGACTACATCTTCCCATTTGGAGAAGAAATCTGTAGCAGTCAGGATAAACTTGCACTGGCAGGCTTTCGATGATGGATAGGGTCTCATGACATTGAGACCCCACACCTCAAATGGCCAAGAGTACTTGGTGGAGTGGAGCGGTTATGGAGGCCGATGTAGGAAATTAGCATTCACATGGCATGCATGAAATATCTTGGAAAACTCAATATAATCAAGGATCATAGAGGGCTAGAAGTACCTCAGATTCCATATCTAATGGGACAGCTTTGGCCTAGCCTTGTGGGCACCGCAGGAACCGGCATGAACCTCTTGCATGACCTGAGAAATCTCGAATCCTTGAATACAACGGAGGAGAACACCATCAAAACTGCGCTTGTAGAGGATTCGCTCAAGGATGGGACCACTCTAGGGGGTGAACTGTAGTGTGTGGCATCGGAATCACTCGCGCTCGGCCCGATCATCCGGAAGGCAACCATTTTGGAGATACTCGACAAAAGGTGCTCTCCAGTCGGGAGTCATTTCAACCACTGCATATGAATAACCTGGGGCTCCTAACGTGGAGGATCTAGCAGTAATATGGCTTACTCGTGGGCTGTCGTCATCCTCTGGGGGGATGGGAGGAATGACTCTTCGGTGTGCTACATGTATAATAAGATCATCCCAATATGGTTATGAAAGTGATGAAGCTAAGCCATCCAAAGTATCTGCTCGACCATTCCGTGACTGAGGGACATGGGTAACCTCCGGTTAAGAAGGGAACTGGGCCCTTAGATGTAGGGTGCACTCCAACAGTGTCACGAGATCTGGCTTCCTAGAAACATAGTCGCCATTGACTTTCTTGATGACTAGTTCGGAATCCCCTTTCACATGCAAATGGGGCATATCGATCTTAAGGGCCAGCTCGAGGCCAGTGATGAGAGCTTGATACTCTACCTCGTTGTTGGTGCAGCCTTCTGACAAAAGGAATGAGTACGATAGAATGGCTTGAACCGGGGTGATGAAGGTGATACATAGGCCCACTCTTTTGAGCTTAGGATAGTTGATCCTTCTACCAGTGGGACTCTGGGAGGCACCGTCAAAGTGAATTTGCCAACACAAGACGACATGGTCGACTGAGAGGATTGCCTCATTAGGAAAATTGAGGTCCAGGGATTGATCCGCAGAGGTTGGATGGGCAGCTTGGAATTCGGCCAACACATTCCCCTTGATAGCCTTCTGAGGCACGAACCTGATGTCAAACTGCTGTAGAATTACTGCCCACTGTACTTGTCAGCTAGTAAAGATGGGGTAGTTCAGGATGTACTTCAATAGTTTTACCTGAGAGACCAACTATACCTCGTGGTGCTGTAGGTAATGTCACAACTTCTGCACAGAAAATATGATCGCAAGGCAGCTCTCCTCGAAAGGGGAGTATCTAGTCTCTATATCAAGGAGAATGCGGCTGAGATACTAGAAGCTCTTCTCGGTCCCCTCATTATTCTATTGGGTGAGAAGTGCACTGAGAGACAAATCTTGTGCAGTGACATAGAGAATCAGCGGCTTCCCGGAGATGGGTGGCATCAGGAACGGAGGCTGGAGCAGATACTGCTTTACTTCCTCGAATGCGGTCTAACACTCTTCATCCCATTATTAGGCTGTTCCCTTCTTCATGAGCCGACAAAAAGGATTAAACTTTCCATCCAGGTTCGCGATGAATCAGCGTATATTGGCTAAGTGGCCCTGAAAACCTCAAAGATCTCAAATATTTCTCAGGGGAGGCATCTGGCTGATGGCCTTGATCTTCTCGAGGTCAATCTCGATTCCTCGGTACCTAACAATAAAGACAAGAAACTTCTTGAATGTCACCTTGAAGGAACACTTCAACTGGTTCATCTTCATGTGGTGGGAATGGAGGAAACCAAACACTTTCTCAAGGTCCTTGAGATGGTCCTAGTGCTGGCGAGATTTGACCACCAGATCATCTATATAGAACTCCACCAATGTTCCCAGTATTGGCTGGAATATGCGATGCATGGCCCGCTGATAGGTGGAACCGGCATTTTTCAGGCCAAATGGAATAACCTAGTAACAGAAAGTACCTTGGGGGCCCTGAAATCGGTGGACTCCTCGTATTCGGGGGCCATTAGGATTTGGTTGTATCCAGAGTACCTATCCATGAAGGAGAGGGATTGGAACCCATCCATAACATCAATAAACAATTCTGTCATTGGAAGGGGAAAATCATCCTTTGGACAGTGGTGGTTGAGATTGCAGAAGTCGATACAGACTCGGATCTTCCCATTCTTCTTCCTGATTGGCTCTGTGTTGGCTAGCCACTTGGGGTACTAGACTTCCATGAAGAATTTTTCTCTGATGAGATTGTCAACTTCGGCCTCAACCATAGAACCATGAGAAGGGTGCATCTTTAGGGGAGGCTTCTTGAACCCACGATGGTTTGTCATGAGACTAAGGTGGTGGATGGCTAACCAGGGATCTAGTCCTGACATCTCGCTGTAACTCCCGGGAAACACATCACGGTGCTTCCTAAGGAAGTTCACTTACCGCTGCTGCTCCTCGAGGGACATGGCAGCACTGATCAACGTGGGTCTCGAGTCTAACTCTCTAATAAGGTTCACTTGTACCAGTTCATCGACCGTGGTATATATTCCTTCTTCAAAGGCATGGGGGCATCCTATAGATCCTCTTCTCCACTTGTGGAGGGATATTCTGCAGAGGGAGTCACTTCTGAGCCACTAGACTCTAATGGGAGGCAGGTGCTAGATTGAGCAGTAGTGGTCAACACATCAGAAGATTCATGCACCACTCTGACCATGGTAATGAAGGTAGTTGATCCAATCCTGTCTGGTCTTCAGCCCATAGGGCCATGCATGATGATGTAAAAGTAGTAGTGGTGCATCTTCTTGAGCTGGTTAATCCCAGCCTGGTGAAACAGACACATATGACATATTTTCATTGGGCGGACATCCCGATACCGAACAGGGGTAGGAGGTTCCGGGATCACTCAAGCCTGGTTGGTGTAGGAGTACGAGGTGATTTCTCATCGTCGCTTGGACCTGGGAATATGCCTTCCTCTCATTCCTGAAACAACAAAACACTACCCCATTTCAGGGGTCGTGACCTCCAGTAGATGGATTCGGAAGACATAGGCGTCATCCAGACCTACCCAGGGATCACTTGTTACCGGGGCGAGTTCAACCTCATTTTCCAGAATCTACTTATCCTTACACTTGTAATAGTCAAAATCTAGATAATGAGATTCACAAGATGTGAAGGGAGATGCATCTCCTTAGAGCATGCCTACTCATCCATTGAGGGAGTATATCAGGAATTGGTGATATGATGAAGGGACTGGTACATGCAGGTGGAGCCATGGTCTGCCCATCAATGCATTCTACACAGTGTCCTAGGAGACAACCATGAATTCGGTACTGGCAACTAGTCCACCGAACTGGGTCTTCAAATGGATCTTTCTGAAAGGGGTCTTCTCGGACCTATCATATCCCTGAATTCGTAGGCCATAGGGAGTTAAATAATTTTTAGATAACCCTAGCTTCGGCAGTGTCCGAGTCGGGATTAGGTTAATCCCAAAGCCTGTGTCAACAAAACAGAGGTGGACTTCCACACCATTGAACTGGCCAGTGATGTATAGTGGAAGAATTTGACCCTGTATGGGAGGTTCTTCATCTTCACCAGATAATGAGATAATTGTCTTTCATTGGCATTCTCAATTGCCTTAGCATGGAAGGCTTCTGCAGCCGCTACCTCCGTCTCAAACTGGAGGGGTCTCCTTAGGGCCTCGACAAGCACCTCACGCATGTATAATGACCGGTGAAGAGACTCAAGAATATAAATACTCGCGGGAATTCTGGAAAGGTTCTTGAGGACATCATACATCAGTTCCAAGCATGATCTTATGCTTACAGGAGGTCGCTCTACGATTGGAGGCACGACAGGCCCTACCTGCTAGATCGGTGGCTGGATAGTGCTAGGAACGTCTTGTTTCTCACTAGCCGAGGCATGAAGAGTAGCTACTGGATGAGGACCGTACAACTGAGAATGGCTTGTATTAGGGAAAGACTAGATGCGGTATGGATGAGGCAGCTTTGCCTGATCTAGTAGCACAAACGGCGGTGGAGGTAGATCTAAGGACACCAGATGAGGAGGTTGCGTGTGCTGAGCTCTGTGCTGGGCCTTCTGTCTTGTCTCAGTGGAATGCATGGTCTGGATGAAAGCGCCAACTAATGTGCCTTGACAACCCATATGGACACAGTTCCGCCAACATTAGCATCAGCTGGGGACATTAGGGAGGTTCGCCTGGAGTTCCCCCTTGTCGGGAGTCATATAGGGATTTACAAACTCCGTGGTATTAACTGAAGCATACCCTTGACTGTCAAGTGATAAATCATCCACCATTGGGTGGATTCTGGGAGGGATCCCCATCTCAGGGGGCATGAAGTCACCGAGAGTGCGGGATGACGATGGCATTGGTGGAGCGTGCTGCTTCTTCTTATGTCGCTGATGCTTGCTCTTCTTGGAAGAGGCTAGATGAGATGATGACGTAGAGGTGCTAGTCACAGATTCTGAAGTCTCTAGATGATTCAGGCATGCCTGGATAATACCATGGACATGTGTAACTGTTTTACAAGCCATCCAGTCATCGTACTTCTGGTATCTGTGGCTAAGAACCTACTGCCACTCACCTTCGGTGTTGCTACCGCTTTCTGACCTCACAAAGACACCTACCACTTGTGCCGGGGTCGGGCCCATCCTGACTATGTTGTTATCGACCTGGTCTTGGAGACAATCTTTAAACACATAGCACTGCTTGAGGTTGTTCCCCACAATCCGATGATAGGGGAAGTAGTTGGGGAGATCGGTGGGATTCACCTCTGTCGGCCTTCTAAACTAAGGTAATCGCACAATCCCCTACTCTAGGGCACTATAGAAGTAACTAGGGACCTGATCTTCATTGAATGAGTATGTCTGCTGTATTTTCTCCGGATAGGGGGATCTGGGAGCCTAGCCCTGACGAGGGGCCGAAGGAGCCTACCGAGGAGCCGGAGCGTGATTATCTCTCCTAGGCAGTGGTGATGCATTGCGTGGGAGAACCTGCCAATTCTGAGGCGGTCGCTGCTGGGCAAGAGGTTGTGCCTGAGGTGGAGGGCCTCTGCGAGGTTGTGGGTCGGTGCTACTGGAAGCAATTCTAGCTGATTGGGGGCTTCTATTTGGGCCACTATGGTGGGCTCAGCTCTGGCAGCCCTTCTCGATGGGATAACAGGAGGTAGCGGACGTGCCTGACTAGCCTGTTGCAGAACATCCTTGAGGCGCTAGGCTATATCTGAGATGTCTCAGAACCCTCTCGGGTAGTTCTGAGTGATAAGGGAAGGAACTAGTTCTGATTTGACATTCCCCATGCACATCGTTAGTAATTTCTCCTAAGTCAGTGGTATGTCGAGGGAGTATGTGATCCCCTTCCACAGGGCGATGAAGTCTATGACTCACTCATCGGGCCTTTTCTTTCACCTGAAGAGGTTTGTGATGATGGTCTTTCGCGTGGTGGAGATGAACTGGTATATCAATTTTTGGAAAAGATCCTCCCAGCCGTTCACTGATTCAATGGGGACCTGGCTATACCAGAAAAACGTAGGGCCTTCCAATGTCTTCACAAAACACTGGAGTTTGGCAGCTTCCTGTTGTGTTGGAGTCCCCAACATGGGGCCACACCTGGAGGAAAAGTGGGCCAGTTTTTGTGGCGGGTCCCCTGTCCCATTAAAGGGTGAGAAAGTGGGATTTCAAAAACCTGGGGGTGCAAGAATATCATCCACTGTTGCTAGATACAGCTTGCCATCTGGTGGGACTGCCACCTGCCGAGTTTCCAACGCCTTGATGTGGGTGATGAGTGCTTCCATTGGTTCGTCTGGGAGGGGGTCCCAATCATGATGGGTATCCCTAACCATGAGTGCATTTCCAGGCTCTTTGACATGGTATACAGGTTCAACATCACATGGAGTGACTAGTGAAATGTCATGTGGGGCAGCTGGGGGAACCCGGGCTGGATTCCCCGAATTGCTACACCATTCGGGAGGGTTTGGTGAGGTGTATCACGCCCATTTTCCATGAGTTCCGACTTCGACCATGTCTACGGAAGTGGTATGATCAGGGTTTCACAGAGGCATCTCGCTAGGGGAGTTGTTCCTACACCGGATGCTCGGCCTTGGATTTCCATAGTCAGGTCATCACACTATAGCGCGTTCGGCCAGGAGTTCATCAGCCAGCCTCTTCTTCTCAGCATGTTTCTGGCGCAACGCGGCCTTCTCGGGGTCTTCCTCCATCTTCTGCACTAAGGAAGATGGGTCGGAGTGCTTGACAGCTCCGACATTCTCTTTACCCTTATCGACATTCCGACTGAGCACCAACGACTCGGTGGGCGCATGGAGATCTAAGTGGTTCCTATGCTGGTGTGTAATCCTCCTTGATGGGTCCAACAACGGTGGAATATCCTCATGGGGTAAGTCTCCATCAAGAAATTATAGGTCTTCCTCCTTGTACATGACATCGACCATATGGACCGTGACCCTTCCTGGGGGCATGTATTCAATATCACATATCGAGTCGGGCTGCCTTCAAATAATTCTGAAGAGGAGGAGAGTGTACTTCCCCCATCCATGGACTTGCACGTGGGGGGTAGCCTCCCTGAATATTTTTCTGTGTACTCTGAAACTCTAAATTCATTTTTGTTGGAAGGTCCTCTGGCGACCTGGTGACTCAGGGCATTGGGCCACAGGGAGTGCAGCCAAATCGACCAGACGACATTGCTCTCCGATTTCCTCAAAGTGCACTTGGCTCTTGGGGTAAACCATCCGATGATAATGAAGATGGAAGTGCATCACCCAGAGGTTTTGGTGGAGTCACTTGACTTCCTCTCGGGTGAGGGATTCCAGCACAAAGAAGTTCGATGCTGCCACCAGCCAAAACTTCTCTGGGAAGTGATCTGCCGCAAGAATGTTCCAGAAGCTCCTGGGCTCAGATTTCGGGTATGGCCCTATATTTCCCCACTCGTCAAATGGAGGCGGCTGAGGAATCATTAGCGGTTCTGAGGTGGACCACTGAGATAGTTAACTGGGTGGCGGAGAATACGGCGAATGAGCTGACTGGCTGTCGAACTCTGGGTCATCCGCCCAGGAGTGCGGTGATTTGACCACAATGTCACGATAGAGTGGGCTGACATCCACAACTTTTGGAGTAGGGATCGTGGTTAACGACGATGGTTATTGCTATTTCTCAACCTCCATCAGTCCCCAAAATAGCTCTTTGTGATCTTGGTCGAGGTAGAGGGCGCTTCTAGTGATGATTTTAGTGATTTCACGGTCAGAACCTATGGGATTCCCAAAATTTCCTCCCCCAGGATGTACCTACAAAGAGAGGCACAAATTTGGTGGAATTCAAACTCTGGAAGTATGAGGCTAATATGTCGTGTTCCTGCCCCGGTCCATGACACAGAGGACGGAGGGAAGCGTTCCACCACAGAGTCATGCTCTACTTCAGAATCCGAGAAATAGACCGGTTTGATCTCAGTTTGAAGCTTTTCGGTATTCTTCTTGCGGCTGCGATGACACGCCTTCTTTCCCCGTGATGGCTCTTCGGGGAAGGGAAAATTCTATTCACAAGAAATTCATTCGGGCGTACTAGTGTTGGGGCATGGAGTGCTTTTTCCTAAGTGGGCCGGGGTGCGAGGACAACTGAGGTAGATGTCAAAGGGGACATGGGGAGGACCTCCAGGCTGGATGCTGGTACGGGTGGGACCCCTGCTGGAACTGATGGGAGCACATGTAGGACCTCCATGCCTAGTTCCCTTGGTGACGTCAGTGTAAGGCAAGTCCTCGTACTGATCGGACCGAACACGGGTAGGACCTCCCTGTTGGGTGATGGTGAAGTGAAGTTGATCTCCACCCCTCTGGTTGATAGGACTAATAGGACCTTCATCGGTAGCTACAAGGACGTGAGGAGGGCCCTCACATAGGAGAGTGATTGGATGTGCAACGCCCCCGCCCTGGGGGTCCATGGAAAAAGGGAAAGCTCTGTATCCACTGTAATGAGCGTGGGAGAGGCTCACATATGAGGTGTTTCTACAATGGGGAAGTCCCTCATTCGGGTCGAAAGTGGCATGGGGCATACCTCTGAGCTGCGCCTGGGAGCAGGAAAGGCACGCATCCTCCATGGTGGTTACACGTGGAGGGCCCCCATAGTGGGTGGAATTTTTGTGGGTTATTCCGCAGTGGCCACTGCCTATGCCTGCAACTAGGAGAGTTGACCCATCCTACCCATGGGGTGGTTGGAGCCTCGATCCGGGTCGGTCATATAGCTTCCCCTACTCGACGTATGCAGGGAGTTGATGATGAATGTCGGCAGTGGCTCGGGCCATAGAAGCCACTGATGTTGATGCCCCTTGATGGGCATCCTCCTAGACATGTTCCCAACGTATGCGTGGGGTCAGTCGGGCCGGTACCAGTGGTGCAGATCGGTATCCCACCTGCTCTTTAGCTCAGGGAACCGGGTGGCAGCACTGGTGTGACCTGGTGGGGGCCCTCGCTGGGAACCCCTAGGACAAAACTCTGGTCAGGCGGGCCCGAAAATCCCCTCCCTCATCGGAGTAGGGCATGGAGCCGTCGAGGTGTTCTGGGGAGAGGCCCTTGAAATTATTGAAGGTTGGAGTGGGGAGCAGCGGTTCCCTATGCGGCCCTTGGGGGTGGCGTTGATGGCGAGGGGTAGACACCTCTAAATCCAGGTGGTCCATGTCCCTTGTAGGGATTACCCCCTCCTCCTCGTACCTACGTACAAGCACATTGATTAATCTCTATTTGATAATCTTTAGTGGGGAGAGGGGCATGGGTGACTAGTAGTCACAGTGGTTGAGGCCATCGCAAAAGTGGTATAACCATGTGGGGTAGCTACATTGAGATTTCCCCTACCCCTCAATCGGTGGGCAGGAGGTGATCGGGTTCTGGATGTAGCAACTGGGCTCTTGAAGTCAGGGAGATCAACTCAATAGTACTGACAGGAAATAAAATCGACACCTAGTGCCCCAGCGCCATTCTGTCTTCCATGATTGGTAAGAGGGATCCACAATGACAATGTCGCAAACTGAGATGCCCAACATTTTAACTGCCCCAGCTTCTGGTGAGTTTCAGTAAGGCCCACTATTTTCTTGGTGGGACCCGGCACCGGATATCTGAATCCGATGGCACGTCAATCTACTGATGTATCAAGCACTACTAATCTCTACATTGTGGAGAAAAATTTCAGGTCGGGTTCACCATTTCTGTTTCCGACGCTTTTGTCGGGGCGAATGTATCTGTCTGCTTGAGTGCAACGGGTGCGGCTTTTGTTACCCTGCATTCTCGCTTTCCAAAGGCGGGCATCATTCGCTTTGTTCAGGGTTGTTTTCTCCTTGATCGAAACAAGATGATTGGATGTCAGTTCTTCCTTCCGTGGATTCCTCCTTGAAACTCGTCACCTAGTTCGGGTCTCCCTTATAGATTTAATACGTTTTTCATGAATGTCTTCCCAGCACCATATTTTCATGGATGCCAGTTAATTACACTGCTTCTATTAGGACATTCCAAGGGGTCTGGATAGGGCAGCAACCTTCAGTTAGGGGAGTAGTCACGTTGAGGCATCACTGGCATGTCTGGACACTGGGGAATTGGCGTGTCTGTCTTTTGTCCCTTATTAAAGGGATTCTTGAGGGTGAAGATTCCTGAGGCATCCCACATAGAGAACAAGGAATAATATTTCATAGGAATGTATCTGAGATTTTCCTTAGCTTTCCATGTTTAACACAGGTTAGGTCGAAAGATTAACGTATATCAGAGACGTATCGGGCTGATCGGAACACTAGCTAGAGTGGATCAGATTGAAGAACCCCCTTGAGGGAACACCAATATTGGGGCCATCACATGGGCGGAATCCTGGGTATTGTGGAGAGGAATGAGGTGGATGATCTCACCGGGATGTGGCGGACTAGGTAAGAATATGGATGGATGATGATTTTGGTCTTGAGCCACAAAAATCCTTCCTATGTACCATGACTTAGCGTGTATCAAAGACCACATAGTTCAGATAGGATGTCGGTGAACTGACATGAAGATGGACCTTTGTCCAATGGGTGTTGGGCTTGAACCTCGTGGAGGCTTCCTACGTACCATGCCTTGACACAGATCAATGTCCACTTAGTTCGGGTAGGTTCCTGGCACACCAACATGGAGGAGGTCAGGACCGATGGTTAGTGGGATTGAACCTCATGGAGGCTTCCTACGTACCATGCCTTGACATTGATCAAATACCACGTAGTTCAGATGAGAATGTGTCGGCAAACCGATGTGAATGAGGACCTTGGTCCAATTAGTGGGTGGTGGGATTGAACCTTGTTGAGGTGTCCTACATGCCATGCCTTGACATGGATTAATGTCCCTGTAGTTTGGGTTGAAAAGGAGCTGTTGAACTGATGTGAAGGGGTGTCAGAACAACTAGATGGTGGGATCACAACAGCTTACCGCTGGATTGGGATACAATTTAACTTCTTGTGGGATGGGGGAATGTCAGAGAACTGGCAGGAATAAGGACCTTGGTCCATGTGGATGGTGGTCTTGAACCTCATGGAGGCTTCCTATGTACCATGCATTGACATGGATCAAAGACCACACAAATTAGAATGGATGCTGGTGAACTGACTTGAAGATGGACCTTGGTCCGATGGGTGTTGGGCTTGAACCTCATAGAGGCTTCCTACGTACCATCCCTTGACAGGATCAAAGTCCACGTAGTTCGGGTGTACAGTTTAACCTCATGTAGGACAGAAGCGCTTGGGGCTCATGTTCTGAGGCGGACCAAGGTGTGTCATGGTCGTTGCTCACTCTAAGCTCACGGGAGTCATGCTTAGTGTGAGAAACAAGAGGTTGTAGGGACCTTACGATCACGTCATGAAGGGTGCGTCTGTTGGAAATGAAGAGGGGGTTACACGTTCGGCAGCCCATGGTGCTGGTACATACTCCAAGATGGAGGCCTGAGGGCGACAAAGTGCAGCAGGAGAGGTGGATTTGGACTTACCCCAGGATGGAGGCCTAAGGGCGACAAAGCACAGCGGGAGAGGGGGATTGGGATTTACTCCAGGACGGAGGCCCGGTTCCTTATGACACCTTCCACTAGACTTGGCACTGAGGAAGTGAAGAGGAGCGGGGGTGCCACCTCATGCAAGAAAAGATAGGGGCTTATGACAAGGTGGATTCCCTTCCCCCGAAGACAAACGCCACTCCTAGAAGAAGGATATCATCCCATGTGGAGACCAAGGGGTGTGGAGAATGTCCAAGGTAGGGGAACCCTGTGTGAGAGGCACAAGGCGATGTCACAGTATAATTTCATGTGCTGAGGATGAGGGGGCTTGGCAGTTTAACGTCCTATAGCTCGGATGAGGTGGGTTTACACCGCACCCATAGGACTTACATAACTGGTACCCTCTTCTCCTTATGGGAGGGAAGGTACCACCAATGTTGTATTGAAGGGGGTCAGAGAGCGAACCATCGAGGGGTCCCCGTTACCGTGGCTGTGAGAAGAAGAAATAGCCATTAGCGTGCCTATGTGAATAAGCATTAGGCAAAGAAATGCCACGGGCGGATTCATCTGGGGGACTTTGAAGTCACATCATGAAAACCTAGAGGGTCACACAGGAAAAGGAATTACCAAGCAGAGGAGTCCATATGTAGGGGGCTTGTGGAGCTCTGTTGCTCTGCGTGGTGAAGGGAACATGGGAAGGGGTGTGCTTCGTGAATTGGGGTGGCTTGGCCTTACCATGGGGCAGAGGTACACATGGGTGGTGCTTCGCGAAGTGGAAAGGTGTTCACAGAGCACTGCCTTGCAGAGCACAGGCACCTCACGAAGCAAAGTGTCGCGAAGAAAGGTGCTTCAGGAAGTACAATGATCCTTCCTTGGAATGTGGATCACATGTAAGTGAGGGGTGTTTTGCGAAGCATAAATGCTCCACAACAACCCGGGTCCCCTTGTGGATCCCCTTCCTTCACCAGGGACCTTAGGCTTCATGAAAGGCATCCCTCTCAGGAGAGGGGATCAAAACGAGACAAGGCGGAGGCATCTCGTGAAGCAAAAATACCCCACGTAGCTCATGATTCGCAGAGCAAAGGGAGGTTCACGATTTGGGATCTTAGAAGATGAAAGGTCATATTGTCCATACCGAGGGCTCAGGGGGAGCTCGATATTTATAGGCAAGAGGCGCCGTGAAGCAGAGCTTATGCATCGTGAAGATGGATTGGGTTGATTTGCGGCGGGTTGCGAATGTAAGGGGTGTTCGTGGAGGGTATTGCCTCTTTTTTATGGCAACGGGCTCGCGAGCGTTAGGGGAGTTTGCAGAGGGTACCGCCTACTTTTCTTTGTGGAGGGCTCACGAATGTCAGGGGAATTCACGGATGGAACCACCTTTTTTGCTTTGCAGCGGGCTCACGAATGTTAGGGGAGTTCACGGAGGGTACCTCCTCCTTCGCTTCGCGGTGGCTGCCTTGCTTGGTGGGACTCCGCGAAAGGGCTTCGCGAAGCCGTCCATGGGGCCTCTTTCTCTTACTTCTTCTCTTCCAAAATTTTGGCACCAACACATTCATTAGTAGGGATTTTCATATTCTCATAGCTAGTTTCCTTCCAATTTGGATGATAGGATTCATGTGCATCTAAAGGTATTTTCATCTTCCTATAATTCTCTATTCTATTAGTGTGATGACATTAGAGATCATTGGTGAGAATTTTCACTTGATCGTAATTTTCCATAGTATTTTCACAGTAGGATCAGAAGATGGAGAAAGAATTTCTGCATGCTTATAGTTTGTTGTGGTATTTTCTTGGTGGATATTTTTTTCAAGGACTAGGTTGATGAATTGTTCATGATTATATGTTAGTCACCCTTAGCAAAAATCCAATTGAATTTGTGTTCCCTGAACATCAACAGGAACCCTTGGTGTGATATACTCCTCATAATGAGGATACTAGGTCATGTGGAATTGATGAAGACATATTTAGGTAGGTTCCCTTGAGTGGGACCCCTATGCAATAGGAAAAATCATTTGATATTACTTCATCCACCTCTCTAAGATAACGGAGGTACTCGTTGTCGCATTCTGAGAATAGGAACCTGAAACGAATAGAGACAAGTATTGGAGATTCCTAATTCTGGAGTGCTGACCACTATTGAGTGTGTATCTTGAGGGATTTCATTTACTAGAGGTCATGTCTTGCGGCCTTCAGTGTTGAGAGAGTAAAATTATAATGTTACTCTCAGATCAATGTATTTGAGAACTAGCGTTGGAGACGATGGGTGGGCGATATTGTCCTTTTCTTAATGTAGGGCTTGGCCAATGTGGTGGTTAACATGCATGTCTAGAAAAACATCTAGGATGCCATTAGAATGAATTAATAATTGAATAATTCCATCAAAATATGTGACAAGTACATAAAACAAAACTCCATTGAAGTAGCATCTCATGAACACATGTATAATTGATGATTCTCAATTTCCCCTCTTCATTTTTTATATGAAATGGGCTTGAGGTGGGGTACCACCACTACCTTGGGTTGGGATTCATGTCAGGTTCCTCAATTTTGTTTATGATGGAAACGTTATTCTCGATGATCAGTTATAGGGATTGGGTTTGTCTAACCAATCACATTGGATTTACCATTTTTGTTTATGATGTCCTTGGGATTATGTCCACATGGGATGATTGCAAGGGGTAATCTAGTTTTAAATTAATAAAATGAAGCATAACATCTTTAAATGGTATCCAACAAGTTTTTTCACATATCTGGAAACACCCAACATCTCTCACATCCACAATTCATGGATATTCTCTCTAAGGGCAGGTGTTCGTTGGATGATTTGGCCAACAACACTTAATAACTCACATTGGTCGAGAGGATAGTAACTCAGTCTCATCTCACAATTGTGGGGGGTAACTTCCACCTATTCTGGGTCACTCTTATAAATTTATGTTGTGTTTATATGATCATAAATCCTTGGATCATTCCCAAGAATGTGTTTGGGGGTTTCCCCTAGGTATGATCGATCACAAATATGCATGGGTTAAAAATTATCTATATGTATCTATGGTTCTAAATTAATGTGGATTTTTGTATTTATATGAGGTTCTTAATTAATGTTACCCTTTAGGGATAGTTCATTAATTTCAAAGTTGTTCACTCATAAAATGCTCGTTTTAATCCATATGAGATGCCACTCTAGAGTTTATCAGCATCCAGAAGGGACGACATCTCTTTTGACGCTAGGATCAAACCCATAAGATGGGTTTCTTATATATCCTCATGAGAGGAATTAGAATCCATGTAGCTTAGTGTCACTATACTAGACATGAAATTTTATGGTCATGTTAACGAATCCTAAACATATTGTTTAACATCATGATGAAAGGACATATATGTGAAAGGTTACCTGGAAATGTTTGTGTGGGACTCACATTGAGGTACCCTGAGATACATGGATGATATATGGTCTCCTGGGAGAATGTGACCCTATCAGGTATGTGTCTCATAAAACATTCAGATGATGGAATGTCAGGTGTTGACCTTAGGCTGGCTTCCTACTTATCTTATTTATATGGGAATTAAATCCTTTATAGTTATATTTGAGTTGGGACTTACACATTAGAGTAGGACCATTAATGGAGCATGATTGGGGATTACGCATAAGAGATGGATAGATGAGGGATTTGATCAGGGATTTCACCTTCTAGGAGGCCCATGCTTTTGGTTCATGCAGATATGAAGATCACCACCAACCTCTAATCCCATGTGAGTCATGCTCGGTGTGAGAAAAAAGAGGAGTTAGTGGATCTAATGATCGTACATCCCACCTCATCATCTAATAGATTGTACTAGAGCCCAAAATAAAGAAGAAAGATGGAATCCTATGTTCCCATTTCACATATTGTTTTCATATACCAGATAGTTATATCTAGTTATCTATCCAAATATGTCTCGGGTGATGGAAAATATGAGAGAGGGTGCCACCTCCGGCATGAAAGGCTATGGGATTACCATAATGGGGGTGCCCTATAACCGGTTCTGGGGAATTTTGAAGAACATTCAATATTATACCTCATTGAAAGAAAGGCTAGCAGTTCCCCTTAATCCCTAGATTAGGGAGGTTCAAGTCTGTATCCCAAGGTCAGAACCCTCGTTATCATGGGAATGTAATCTCAGGATCATTCTAGGGGTCTGCCTCACTACTGGGGTAACAAACGTGACTCCACCTACCATGGGTATGTAAAATCAAAAGTAAATTCTAGTTTTCCCTACGATTTTATCATAGACGACTGGTGTATTTGGAAGAGGCCTTGGCTTGATTCCATTGGCCTTGTTTGCATAGGTGTCAACATGGGTGCAGATGATACAACCAATGTGAATGATCAAAGATGGAAAGTGGAACATCTTTTTGTATCCTATTATGTGTTGCATGTTCTTATGTGGTATGGGGATTATTCAGCATAGTGGGTGGATATGTGAGAAATGAGATAGTTCACATACCATGGTGGTATATAGACATGGATTCAGTCCTCATAGAAATTTTCTAAATGGGACCAGGTTCTATCTAAATAGTGTGGTGCTGCATGCACTTGAGTTCCACCAATATAGTGATTTAAAACATGGATATGGTTTCCTCCTGTATAACAATTTACTAAACATGGTGCCTGATTACAAAGAGGACACTAGTACTGCACCTCATGGGGAATTTGGCCAGAGAGGTTTATGAATTCTGGGACGTCCAATTGGTTTTTGTTTTTTTTCTATTTAATGTCGTGTGGTGGGGATTTACTTGCAAGGAATCGTCGAAGGAGTCCATCTCTTGCGGAGATATCAATCTCTCAGTAAATCAATTCAATAAATCTACATTTGATCTCTTGATTGTAGATCCCCCTGGGATCTATTTATAGAGAAGTGAGGAAATGGACACCAGTGCAGCTGGTAATCTATGATGAGGTTGTAATCCATTATTTATGGAATCTCATTAAAGAAACCTAGACCATGGATGAATTTTTTAGTGGGGGCACAAGGTCACCATCTACGGAGGTGATAATCATTTCCTTGGTCCCACAAACAACTTTATTTCATTCATGTGGATCTGATAGCTTCACGTTTCCCATGAACCATTATTGTTCTTGGGGAATGTCATCTTTATTATTGATATCCCCACCTATTTCCCCAGTATGAATTTGTTTGAGGGGAACTGGTATTGTCATCTTTCATTAGCAAATAGTTTTATTTCACAGAAATCTTGTGAAGCAGATCTCCATGTGGAGCTATGATCCATAAAGGGTTTCACACTTCACAGTCTAGATTTTTCTTTTTTTACTTTCACTCCTTTAACCATTTTTCCTTCAACTCTTCATTCAAATTATTTTCTTTCTTGTTCCAAATCAATAGGATTAATTCAATCTCCCTTGAATATTTTTCAGGAACCAACAACCATTGTTTCAATAACTATATATATATAAATCCAATTTTTTTCCTTTATATAGTATTGTATATATTCATATATCAATTCATCTTATTCATTTAAATCTCTCCCAACATGTCTTTTATGTTTATAATTATCTTCCTTATTTAGATAGTTTCATTTTGGGGTTATGATCTTCATTGAAAACCACTATGACAAGGATTTCATGTTTGTGGTATTTTCATTTACATGTAACATTATTCAAATTGTACTATTCTTAATTATTTTTGAATTTTATTCTCATAATGTGTCAATGTTTATCTTTCATTGTAATATTTTATCTAAATATAATATACTAGGGTTTATTTTTGTTCTTTGTTTCTTGTCAAACAATATATTCAATATTAAATTTATTAAAAGTAAAATACATACTAAAATCATGGGGTTTTACCTAAAACACAAATAAAATCATGTTTCCATAAATGTAAGAAAAGAGTGTGATCAAAAAATTTATTTCTACTCAGTCTATTAAGAGGTATAGTGTGATCCTGATAAAAATATACATATCTTTATATGAACATGTCCACTACCAGATGTATTAAATACATTATATAAAGACCTATATAATACCTTTTTCAATTATAATGATTGAATACATGACATGGAAAACATAAATATAGTATAATTTATCACATACATTCTTGATTTAATTAAATAGACTAATCAAGTTGAAGAATACATCATATGTCATTCATCTAGTATATCATCACATCAAATTTCTCTCATCAAAGTAGTTGAACACATCATATGAAACTCAAATAATCTAGGCCATGAATTTTGTTGTAATAAATCAATAAATGATCAACATGTATTATGAAGGATATATTTAGTAATTTGGTTGAACAGAGGATCGTTGTCATGATTTTTTGATACATTGTTTTCATAGTAGATCTTGATTTATCCCTTGATGTGACGAGCTATCGAAAGTATAGAAATAAAATTACTGATCCAAATATCTTCCTTCATAACATCTAATATAGTAATGTACCCTACCTATATTATACATTCATCCATAGTGTCATATTTGGAACTTTTATCCTAAAACCAAAGTTATATGTACTGAATATTTCTGGAATTTTATTCATTCCTCAAAGAATTTTGGAATGTATGACATGTGACTTCACAACCGCTAAACATATTTGGTATTTTGTATTTCATTTTAATCTTGTTCTGGTCTACCATATTCCTGAGTTTAAAGAAATATTTGAAGTCCAAAAGTAATTTATAAGAAGCTAAAAATGGTTTATTGTGAAAAGGGATGAGTTTATTTATAGTTGAAATTTCCTCATTCATATTTGGATTTTTTTAATCAAGCATCTTGTTAGTTATAATATTTACGCTAGTCATAAATTTCATGTTGATCAGGTGATACCCAAGTTGAGTTTTGTGAATGAAGCACTGAAAAAGTAAAAAGTGTAGAGGGTTGAGTGAATGTTTTTAATTATCCAAAAAATATATGTTAGTACCATTATTAGAGATAGACCAAATATTTAGATAAGGGTTAAAATCATTACTTTTAGGTATGGCAGTTTTGTGAACATACTTCAGTGAAAATATCGAACAAAAGATACTTTGGTGAAGGTATCTGTATTATGTGAGTTCCATAAATAGTGGTGGAGTGAAGAAACATACATGAATAAATTCCATAGAAAAAAACATATGGAAATATATTATAATTAATAAAGATATTTTAATGAGAACATCTTGACAAAACATACCTGAGATTACTAGGTTACAAGAACATACTTGGGTGACGATACTTGAGTGAAGGAAGTTGTCTAATGAATGTTTTGCGAACCAAACCTAAATGAAAATAATTGATATCAAGATACATAGAAGCTTCATTAAAGGTATATTTTATTTTAATGATTTTCATGGAGAATTGTATACAACATATATCTTACATGATTATTGTTGTTTTTTAATACTGTGATCAAGGATTTCATTTGGATTATTATATTTTGGCATTAAGGGTTCAAGGAACCCTACATTTTCATGATCATATAGTAGTGATATTTATGTTAATAAATGAATAATATATCTATCTATAGTAGTGATTACAGAAGGAGTAAATGAATATTCTCTACGTAATATAGTGCACTATTCTGTATACTCATTTATAATGGTTGTGTGCCTGACACAGAGTGCATGTGGCTGAAAAATTATATACACCAAACTAGTGAAGCATACTTCATTCTAGTACACTAAAAAAATTTCATCTATATGCTCCATGGATTATCCCATAGTGATAAATCATATAAATTTATCAATATTTGTCTTAATCTATTCATTATTATTTTTTTGGATGTGTGATTAACTAGGAAATGTTTAAGGACCTTCTACTAACTTGGGAACAAGATATTACATAACAAAACAAAATGTTCAAAACTAGGATCCTATCCCACACCTCATGGTTTCATAGGTTTCAAAAAGTGGTATCAAAACTGGTGTTATAGGTGTTGAATCTGTTATCTGAAGCTCATTAGTACAAATAATAAAGAAAATGTAACAGGAGTACCTATATATTATGGGTGAAATTTTCAAATATTGATAAATAAAATGAGATCACATTTGTAATCACTTGGATTATAATTATTCACATTTTTCATTCATGGAATACACATAAATGATATTTTAAAATTCTACACCACTTTTGGTGAAAAGAATATGTTATTTGTAGATTCTAAAGATTAAAAATATTTATATGAAGCTTTGTAAAACCATATTTAATTGAATTTTAGGATTCACACTAGTTCCCAATACATGTGGGATAAATTTTACAATATATATAAGGGTGAAAAAAAGGTGATATAGTAAAATATGAATGTTATACATAATAGGTTTTATGACTTCAAAATTTTCAAAGATAAATATGATTATGGTTTATTCTAAAAAATTATTGTGGTTACTAGAGCAATTAAAATAATTGGTAGAGATAAAAATGATATTGACATTGTGAGAATGATCATTGAAATGCCATGAAAGGACCAACAATATCAATGGAAATCATAGATAGGGGTCCAAATCAATTATTATCATTCCTTTCCATGTTTCCTTAAGAAACATCTATTTAAACAAGTTAAAGTGGTTATTTAGATTGTAATATAACACACAAAAGCACACTCATAGAAGGAAAAACATATTTATACAAGGTTCTATATTAAAAATGAAAGGTTTACTCCTTAGAGTGATCTATATTCACCCAAGATAATGTATCCCACTAGTTTCATCATGTTATTTAAAAAAATTAAGGTTATCCTTGAACTCATGATACACATAAGTATCATGGATACGTAAATTACACCCACTTAAATATAATGACATAGAATATTTTTCAAATAATAATATATTAATCCACCAGATAATACTTTTAATGGGTTTTCACTATGCCATTTCTTCTCCTACATACTCACGATTTCTCTCTTGAAAATAATATATTTTATTATTACCTCGTGTATGATACAAGTGAAATATGTTTATTCTATTTTTCAAGTATAAAACTCATACATTTCTAACATCCATATATGAAATTTTATTGTTTTATTTATCTTACACATAGTAGTAGCATTATGTTCGAATTTTAATTTAGAATTAAAATTAAAAAAATAACTTCCATCAATTTCTTTTTGTACTTCTCTTATTCTTACTTCTTTTTTCCTAATTTTTTCTTATTTTTTTCAGGTTACCACAACATAACTGTACAAGATACTGCACGACAGTGTAATTTTTTAGTAACTTTCTCTCTATTTCATAGTGAAACATATTTCTACACATCACAAACTATCTTCCTCAAACACTACTTGAATAAAAAACTCCTTTTTATCTATTTAATCCATGAAAATTAACATTAGAATCATCTAATATCTTAATTAATTCTTCAGAATTCACAAATTTAACTACATGTATAAAAAGTTATATAATATATTTAATATATTATGTATCAAAGTGTCAGATCCTTCCTATGAAATATTTCTCAACATGCCATATAATTATCTTACTTATTCCTCCAAAATTATTATATGTAATGTGTATGATATTTTCCTGTTGAAATGAATAACTATGTCTTAGAAAACATATTATGTATGAATTTAAATATCTTGTGGTCCAAACAAATATCATATATATCCCTTTAAGCATCCCAAATTTTCCACATTTTCTCATCCTCTATAAAATTATATTATCAATTCCTCAAAAAATAAATTCAAAATCAAAAACCATATGTATCGGATTATTTATAGATTTTTCATGCTTCAACTCACAATATATTATGTATGCACTATGTATGCTTCCACATTCAAATTTTAATCAATACTTTGGAATATATATAACTCATCCTCCTAAAAATATCATATATATATAAGGAACCTTTAATACTTTCCCATTTTGTATTCCAAAAAATATATTATCTATTGAGTGATCTTTGAACACTTTGAGAATTTTATTTTTTGAGTCAAAGAAAAATATATTACACATTAATCCAAACCTTTAAAATATTTAGAAGAGAATCTATTTAACTCAAAAAAAAATCCAAAATAATTCAAGATCAATCAAAAATAACTTCTAAACACCTTTAAACTTCTCAGTATCCTTTATCTCACTTAAGGAAATTTATTTGAATTGAGATTAAATATGATTTATGTACTAAAATAAAAATTGATCCCATTAAACACGTCCATGTCAATATTTAACAATTGAACATATTTTTGTGAAATAATTATTCAATTGAAAAATAATTCAAATATAATGTCTCACTATTAAACATAAGATTACAAAAAACTTCAACATGGGTCTCAACAATCTCTTAAGAACTCAACATCTCCCAAAACATCACATATGCTAAAAAATCTCCACCTTTGGTTTTTTTACATCATGTATTATAATTCAAATTAAAAATCAATATACTTACCAATGAACCATCATTCAACAATTAAAAGACTATGTGAATGAACTAGATATGGTAAAGAAGAACATTGATCAATAGTATTATGTTTTCTATAAAATAATGAGATACATTTTCACCATCACAATAATTATCATCACATCCCTAGATCATCTTCACACAAAGAGAAAAATAATCTTTTCTAAGACATTGATACAACTTGAAATAAACCAAGAATCAAGTCTTCTTAATTATAATAAATCTATACTTCAAACCTATATAAGACAAATTCCTCCTTACAAAATCACCAAAATTGATAGAATGGTTTAAAAAGACTCACATTCCCACAAGTTGACCTAAAATATTTCCCATTTTAATAAATCCTTCTAAATATATGACCCCTAAAGAAGATATCTCAACCTAAGAGGTAAAACATGTATTAATAGATTAAATCTAAAATAGTTTTATTCCACTTTTTAAATGAATTTTTTAAATACAAAAAGGAATAATAATAAATAAAGTAATAGTGTCATTCCTCCCACTTTGAAAATAATAATCCAATGTACAAGTGAGTTAGGGGATTGATTCACCATACCATATCCTTGAGAGGAATGAGGTGTAACTCTCATCAATAACATAAATATTTAAAATGAGTCCTTCATTAGTGTCATAGTGTATATATAATATTTTTTATTTATCAGAACAAATAAAAGAATAATTGAATTATTCTCTACAATCTCTTATTTGATGTGATATTTGATATAAATTTTCTTTGACCTTGTACCTTGAATATGATTTTTTTCATAAATTTATATCACTTTGATTATCATAATGTAGAAGGATAAGAATCTTTAATTCAACCTTGAGATCTTCCAATTGAGTTATTATCCACATACATTGGCTTTTTTATTTAATTTAAGAGACATATTTTACTTCTATACTACACAGGGTCTCAAAACTTTTCTTCTTTATGTTCCAACATATACACCTTTCACAAAAAAATTAAACTCCACCAGTTTTAGAATTTATATCATCATTATTTTCATTCTAATCTATATATATATACCTAAATAGATTAATATTTTCAGTAATATCATATTTAAACCATACTATATTGTTCCATTTATATAACTAATAATTCTCTTTTCAACCAGTAAATAAGACCTATTTGGTGTATTTGATACCTTGCATTTAATGTAATAGTGTATACAATATCTTGACTTGAAGCTGTCAAATAAATTAATCATCTAACAAGCTTCCTAAATCCTCTTTCCTAAAATGATTTCCCTTTTTCATAAATATAAAGTCTAGTTCCCATTAATTTAGGTTTAGAATCTGGTTTTGAATCCTCCATGCTAAAATTATTTTAAAGTTCACAAGAATATATCTCTTGAGACAAAAAATGTGATCTTCTACTTGAGAAATTTGTAGAGATGAAAATTTTATCATTTCCCCATGAATGTACATTTCAATTAATTTATTTATCTATAAAAATAATTCACAATAACATTTTTCATTCATAACAAAAATTATATTATCTACATAAACAATAAAAATAAGTGATACCTTATTGTAATATTTAGTGATGATATTTTTATCAGATCATCCTTTCTTGATCTTAAACTACTTAAACAAGTATATAAATTAGAATATCAAGATCATGTGACTTATTTTTACAATATATATTATTCTATAGCTTTCCCACATAACTCACATCTTCACTATTCAAGAATCAATTTTGTTTCTAAATATATGCTTCTTTTAAATCTTAATTGAGGAAAGAAAACATGACATTCATTTAAAAAATATTTTATTTCCTTCAAAAAATAGTAGAAAAATATTATAATGGTCTATAGTATAGAAAACGGTGTGAAAGTCTCATTATAATAATTTCTATAAATCTGTGAATATACCTTTCACACAAGTCCTCCCTATTTATTATAACATATTCTTTTTCATTCCTCTTATATTTAAACATTCAATTTTTTTCAATAACACTATTGTTTTTAGGTTTGGGGACCATCTCCTTACTCTCATTATTTTCTGTCTGATCTAATTTTTCTATTTATATAATCAACCCACTCTTGATGCTTCAATGCCTTATTCATATATCTTTTTTCAATATGTAAAAACAGGGAAGTTTGTGTTGTTGTCCTTAAATATTTTCTAGTCAGAGCATAATTTTATTATTATTAAATAATATTTTATACCTCCACATACTTTATCAACCTTATATGAGGGGATTGATTATTTTTTCAACACCAGAAATTATTGAATCATCATCTATACTATGTAATTCTTATGAACTCACATTAATTTGGAAAACTAATTCCTACATCTCAACAAAAACACCTTCATCATCTCTTATAGAACATAATTATTTATTAGTGTTTTATCTTTTTAATGTTTCAACACATTAAAATTAATGGTTTTAATAATAATCTTTTAACTCTTTTCATAATAATGGTATCATATTCCATTTGGGGGATAACCAAGGAATATTTCATCAAAACAATTATTACTAAAATTCCCAATATTTTCCCATTTCATTTTGATTATGGATGGGCTACCAAACACCCTAAAATATTTCAAACATGGGGACCTATTATACTACATATCCTATAGTGACATATATAAATTTAGAATGTACAAGAAATGGTTTTGAATGTTAAATGATTTCCCCATTTCTTATCTCTACAAATATTGATAAGTATCATACTCCGTCAACATGGTTTGAGCCATATCACCAAAAATTATATTATTCTATTATATAATTCCATTTTTATAGTGTATATTATAAAATCATTTCATATTGAATTATAAGATTCTCAAAATATGATTTAAATCTTCCAACTTTTTATTATTCACCATTTTCTTTCTGAATTTATTTTTAGGACAAAACACCCTACTTATTATCACTTATTCTATAACTCTTTAATGTTTTTAGATCTCGTGACTTATTATTTTTAAAAATAATAAAATAAATATGAGTGAATACAGCATTAAAAAAAGAAATTTTTTATCTCTATCTATATAATACTTCCTCGTAGGACAAAAAATGCCAGAATAAATGTGAATCAATGGTTTAGTTGATGGAATCTCTAATTTTTATGTATAGAATTAATAATCATTCGCTTTTGAAATATAGAAAACATCCAGTTTCACTATCTATTTTAGTATATAAAAATCACTCATTTTTTTCCTTGGGTAGTATTTCTCATTTTATGTTTTCTAAGATAACCAATCCTTTAATGGAATAATTTATTTTCTTCTTTTAATCTTATGTACTATAGATTTTTAACATCCCAACCAAAAACAAGATCACATTTATTTATTTTCCTCTATTGAATATGCATCTATCATTAAAATTATTTAATAGTAATACATACCAATATAAAAACAATTCATTAACTTTATGAAATATCTGAGATACTCTTAATAGATTTCGTTTTAACCCATCAATAAATAAAGTGTACTTGGACAAAAACATCTCTTTCCCAATAAAAGTTAATCAAACTCCATTTAATTTAAGTGACCCTTCATTTAAAAAGGTCACTAATACTTTCATATAATTCTATAATTACATTAAGGTATTTAATTCTCCTATCATATGTGAAGAACATCAACTATCCAGAATCAATAAAAATTCCCTTTTTGATTCCTTAAGTGTGACATCAAAAATAAAAGATTTTTCCATTCAATTCTTATAGCTCTTCTGAGACTTTTGTGTATTTTAATACATACTAAATTAGGATGGTATGATAGTTGGAAAATCGTCCTCAAAGTGGCATGGTCGGTTACATATTAATAAAATTATTTTAATGATTGAAATTTATTCTCAACCTTCAATCATACTGAAAATTTACTTTTTATTCAATAAGAATGCATACAAGCATCCCAGGTCATATAGGATCAAGGGGATAGATGTAATGGAAGCTAAGGGTATTATTTCTAACAATAATATTATATTAAAATAGTCAATATCCCTCTCTCAGTCTACCTTTTCTATCCAACAAATTGGTTGCATAGTTACCTTTGTTAGCCAATAATATACGTGAAAGGAACACTTTATTTTGTAAATAGCTTGTCATACTAATTTGAAACCTACACATATTCTTTATTTTGACCATAATTATTGGAAAACATTTTAAAAATAAAATTGGTTGAATCCCAAAATCTTACTCCCAACTCTATAATTCATTATGTCCTTTACTAAACCACCATTTTTCAATATTTTCTACTTTCAAATTAGTACATCTAGAATTTATATATTTGTGTTTTTTCACAAACATGGTTTTCTCCACCTATGTATTAAACTCATCAATTAAAAAAAATTAATATAATTTTCACCCTTTTACTATGATATATATTGTTCATAATGAGTACTATCATTCTATGAATCCTTAATACCTTTAAATGACTTATTCTTTGATCATTATCCAACTTCATAAAAATAATTCTAAAAATTTGATTTGAATTTTTCCAATTTCTTTTTAGTACTAATTAAATTTATATGGAAAATATAAATATCATACTCATTAACGATAATTATTAATTACAATTTATTTTTATTTTATTATATTTAAAAAGAAACTTTCTCTAGACATTAACCTATTTCATCCACTTTGATTCTTTATGAGCATGTGAATAATTTGTATTACACAAAGAGTGATTTTATTTATCTAATTTTTTCATCTTATTATCTGATATAAAGATCAGTTAAATACACTCATTAAGTTATTACTTTTATATAAATTCTATTTCTATATCTTTACAAATTCCAACATCACAACTTTTATCACTAGTGAATTATTAACCATTCACTTTATTAATCATTAGTTTTTCATAAGCATCACTAGAAGTATAAAATGGATTATCATTATCAATTCTCTCAACATTATAAATATTTTATAATCAATTTATCTTTTTATATATAGATAAATTATTAACCTTCATTTTGAATAAAAACTTCATTTATCATTTTTTTTATTTCTTTCAAGAGTATGTCCTTGCCCTTTCTTCTTATTCTTCTTAATTTCCTTTTTCTTCTTTCAATATTGGATAGTTTTATGTGAAATATCCTATTTTTCAACACTTGAAACACCTTATATGAATTTTTCCCTTAAACCATTCCTTACACATTATTAAAATTATAGTGATAGGATACCAATGTTTACTAAACATTACATCCATGACATCTTCTAAATCAAAATAATGAGCTTCATCTTCATTAACTTATTTTTATATTTCCCTTATATTGAGTATTTAAAGAAAATGTAATTTTAATTCTTACACATATCTTTAATGGAACTTAAATTTTTTATTTTATTTGATAAATTGATGTTATTGACAATATCCAAATGAATTTTACTTGGATAATAGTCCTTATGTTCAGAGAATTTTACATAAAATGTATTGAAAAAATTCAAATAATATTCTCAATCACCATTGTGTCTTCTATATTCTCAATAAAACCTTTGAAAGTGCTCACAATATCAATGACTCGTGTAAATGATTCATCTATTGTAATATCTTCCATAATTTTTAGGACATTATAATTCAACTTTCAAACTAATAGTGTAGATTTATTCACCTTTATATTACCTTAATAGATTTTTTCTAGTTTTTAATACATGTACTTTGAAATATTAATCCATTTTACCTCCCAAAAATGCAAATCAAAAATATATGCTAGAATGGTATTATTAGCAAAACCATCATTCTACAAGTTCTTCCTATCTATTTTTTTCATGTCATCACCTTCAACATGAAGAACATATCCATTAGTTTCACCATTGAAAACATTAAAAATGATTGAAAAAATATAATTAAACATCTAATAGTTTTAAGTAGTCATTTTTTCCTTCAAAGGTATAAATCCCCTTGTTGTTAAATAAATTTAGAATATACATAGTTGTTAAAAAAAATCAGTGACTAATACTCTAAATAATTAGGAACACTTTCTCTTCAAATATAAGACCATCAATGAAGGGAACCAGGATTTGATATCACTTAAAAGCAACCTCATGATTAGTGGAAATAATTGATAGGGTGTTGAATCAATAATTGAAATTCATTTTTTTTGGTTTCTTATATAAATAACACCCACTACCAATTAAAGTGACTATTTAGATCACTTTAAAACACACCCAAGAACACACACATATAGAACAATTAATTTTTATAAGGCTTACCACTCGAATTGTGTAGGATATTTCTTTCCATGATCCAAATTCACCCAAGATCATATATTATACTAGTTTCATCATGTATATTGCAAAAAATCCGGATTTATTCTTAAACTCATGATATATATAATTCTTTATACTATGTAAAGTTTTAACATACAAAACCAAAGATACATAACATGTTTTTTAACAAAATGTGAGTCTTCTTCCAAATAATACTTATATCAAGTTGTCACTATGCATATTCTTCTTTTCCTTACTCTTTATTTTTCTCTTATGAAAAATCACTATGATTATTACCTTCTATTCACTACAATTTAAATATTTTCTTTCTATTTTCTATATACAATATTCATATATATTGGACATCCATGTATGGAAGATCAATGTTTAATTTATCATACACAGAGAAAAAATATAACATTTTAATTTGACTTTTAAATTAAAATTTAAAAAATTAACTACCTTTAATTTATTCTTCAAAAAAAATTCATGTTATTGATTATGTATTCTAATTTTTTTTATATTCATCATGTTGAAATTGTCCTGGTTGAAATATGAAAAACTACTTTATAGAAAATTATTTTCTATTTAATGGAGTAACATATTCTTCCATAGTAAAAACCATATTCTGGTACCACTAATTGAATAAAAAATCCATTTTGTAATGTTTAATCAATAAAAATGATATTTAGCATCATCTGATAGCATATCATTCATTTAACACTTATCCTAGAATTATCATATAATTCATTATTAATATTTCTAATATTTTCCTCTATGATTGAAAACATAGTTAAGATATTGAATATCTTCTGTATCATGGTGTGATCTCCTCCCTTTAAAATAATTCTCAAACGACCAGAAATTGTCTTATTTATTCCCCAAAAGTTCATACATATCATGTGTAAGATATTTTCCTTTTCAATAGAGTTCCTTTGTTAATATATTACGTATGAGTTTAAATTTATTACATACTAATAAAATATTATGCATTTCTATTAAAACCTTATTCCTTTTATTCAATATCTCATCCCATTGAAAATATAATAGGTAGTCCTAAAAAAACTTTTGTATCAAATCATAAATAATACATATCAATTAATTTAATGATTTTCCATGCTTCAATTAGTAATATATTACGAATGAATTATGAATTCATCCCTTTTTAATTTTCATCACACTTTTTCTGAATATGTTATGTATCCTACTTGGAATATCATAATTATACTAGTTACATTAATTAATTTTCCCTTTTCATCTCTAGAAAATATTTTATAAATAGAGTAACATCCCAACGCTTTTTAAATTATTTTTTCTGAGTAAAAGGAAAGTATATTATGTATGAATCCAAACTCAACCAAATACATTCATTTGTTTAACTTCGAAAACCTATATAATAATTCCACAGAAATAAAAAACATTGTTGAAAACATTTAAACATCTCAATATAATTCACATCACTTTTAAAAGATTATTTATGTGTGTTTGAATATGATTTTTAATTGAAAAACAAAATTCAACACATTATACATATCCACTTCAATATTTAACAAATGAATTCCTTTTTTATTTAATAATTTTTCCATATAAAAATTACACAAAGATAAGGGATCCTATTAAATACCATATTACAAAAACATCAACTTGCTTCTCAATACTCTCTCAATAACTCAATATATCCCGAAAAATATCTTTGGATCAAAGTACTTCTATATCATTATAATCTAAATGAATTATTCCTTAAAGAGAGGAACTTCGTATAAATTTTTCTAGATGATTTTCAATGTAGTTTGGTTTCATAAGAAATTCATGTAAATATATAAAGAACATATTGTAACTCAAATAGGATATTTAATTTTAAATCTATATAAAACATGGAATTTCTAAAGGTGGAGATGAGAAAGAAGATATTTTTGAGAAATTCTTATCGCTTATAAAAGACAATTAACAGAGGAATGGTTCAGTTCAAAGGAAGGATACCACTTCCATGTTTTCCATGTTATAAAGTCAGTCACATTATAGAAAGGTTCCCAATTATATTTAATAAATATGATGGACTTGAAGAAATTATAAAAAAATTGTGAAGGAGGTTACATTTTAAAATATAATTCAAAGATGAAAATCCGTTGGAAGTTTTTTTTAGAGGAACTGATTGGTGATTATAGAAGAATACAATGATCAATATTATTTGGAGGAAGAATAAATAGAGTTTAAATAAAATATATAAAATGCAACGAAATCTATGGTTGAAAAATGAATCAAAAATAGTGGAAGAAAATCAACCATAAGTTGTTATTGATCTCACGGTGTGCCTTAAAGAGGTTCTCAAGGAGCGTAACGGTCAAAGAAATAAAAATTGTATGATTGGTGGTATGTTGAATGACACTCATGAATATTTGGATAATGTTAAAATCAATATTAAAAATAAATAAAAAAAATAGATGACCAATTACAAAGTTATGCAATAATATAATAAGTAGTTAATCTCAATTAGAAGATTGAAGAACGAGCTAAGGTGATTGATGAATGTAATAATTATTCAATGCATTAGACAAATATATTAAAAGACCTTGAATAATATGTTCTAAAATTAAGAAATAAATTTTAATCAAAAATGAAATCAATATATTTGGGAAGCTCTCTATTGAAGAATTATTGTAAAGGGAAAATGAGGATCATAAATAATTGAGAAATACTAAATGTTCAAAGACTTAAATACATTAGTAAAAGTTTATTTTCCATCAACATCAAGACATAATGTGTAGGAATAGTTTTATTTTATAATATAGTGGAGTAGAGGGTAAGAAATTTTGGGCTTAACTATAAGGAACTAGAAGCATGGATAGTGATAGATTCAAACAATGGAAAGTGGAAGGTTGGAACCATTCCTCGATCATCAGGGGTTAATAATTTTTTTAGCTATTTTAATGTTTAATGAAATATGAGGAATGAAATTAATAGTATATTTCCTCTTATAATGTGTCAATTTTATGGAAATATGGGTCACACCAAGTACAGTTTTCATGAAGTATATATATATTTAAGGGGAAAAGAACCCATAAGTCAACATAGAGGAATGATTCGATTTCATTTATATAATAGAATAAATTATTTATATGTATATTTATTTGATTTTACTAATTTTGGGAAAAAGATATTTATTATAGAAAAATAATAAATTAAATTAATAACCAGTAAAGTTAAAGTTATACAAATATAAATTAACCTAAGAAAAATTCATTTGTAAATAGATACTCTCACTAGAAAATAATGTTGAGTTTGATTGCACTAAATGTGCTGATGGGAAATGGATGAATCCATCTCATTCTACAAACCATATAAAAATATTATATATGGAAAATAATAAAATATATTAACAAACCTTGGGTGAAATTAATATTAATGAAACAAATAATATTAGCAAAAAGATCCTAGATAGTGGGTGTTTGACCCATGTGACTATAAATATAATCCTCCTGAAAAATGTAAAAGAATTATTTTATAGAATGGTTTGTTTTGGTAATGATGAATACTTGAAGATAAAAGGCCATTTTAATACTCAATTATTGGATTATGATCTAAAAATGATATAATTTATCTATGTAGATTGACTAAAAAATGGTCTATTAGGAGTAAGTTAACTTTGTGACTCTAGACATGATTTAATGTTTAATGAAAAATTAAATTATAGAAACTCCCTCATGAAATTGGTGGTTAAATCATAATATGTACAAACTAGATAGTAATGAAAAGAATTTTCTTCTAACAGTTGAAGATGAGAAAATATTTTGGCATCGGTGGATCTAACACATTTATCAGTAGATAATAGATAAAATCTAAAATCTAAAACTAGAAGTGGATGTTCCAATTTTGAAGTGAGATTCTGAAAAAATATGAAACACATGTACGTGGGTATATATGGTCATAAATCCTTATTGGTAAAATATGAAAAGGAAATTAAATCTCATTTATTTGGTACACATAGATTTATATGGTCTTATGATTCACCCCAACACATGTGGATAAGGGTATCTCATCCTTTTTATCCATTATTAGAGAATAATAGAATGTTTAATGGTCATTAAAATAATGAGAGAAGTCATGGATTTTGAAAAGATATATCAAATAATGGTGGTAAATTATATTAGAAACACAATAAAAAATTGATCTAAAAATAAAACATAATACACATCGATTCAAAGTGGAATACTACCTTAGAACAAGGAATTAATCATGAAGTATCTTTATTTTTAAATTGTAAATGTAATAGAGTTTATGAATTTAAAAGTTATTGATGAATAACATGTCCAAAAAATTTCTCATTGAGTGGTGTCTCTCAAAACTATTGGAAAGAGGCAATTCCAGTTGTGTTGTATACTCAAAACCTAGTAGTGTTTAGGGCCGAAGAAGATAAAACACCCTATGAACCATGGAATGGAAGAAAAATATATTTAAAACATTTTTTGTCTCTTGGAAGAATTTTATATATCTATAATAAAAATTGAAACCATGTAAAGTATGGAAATAAAGCTCATAAATGAGTTTCATTGGGATACTTGAAAAAAATTTAGGGTTAAAAATGCTAAAAAAAATAGTATAAATGCAATTATGGATAGAAATGAAATAAAATACATTAAATAGAAAAATAGAAATAATTCTCACAGTCTATACTTTACTAAATTACATAAATAGTGGGATAAATTTGATATAAATTTGGATTTTTTTTTAAATCCACAAGTGATAATGATTTACAGGATATAAAGAAAGAAGAATACAATACCAAATAAAGTAAGTTATCACCTCAAAGGAGAAACAAGAGAGTGGAAGTTGATATATACAATTCCATATGAGATATTTCTATAATAACACAGACATGAAGGATGAGTAATTTATATCATGTCGTTTTTTTATCGATGGTCGAACCAACATCAAATGAAGAAGCTACAAGAAATGAGTCATAAGTTAGATCCATGAGTTAGGGTTTTGATTAAATTTAAGAAAAACAAGACTTGAAAGATTACAAAGATGATAGAATCTCACAATGTGATAAAAAAAAGTGGATCTTCAAGAATAAATTTGTAAAAAACGAAAATATGATCTAAAATAATGTATTAATTTTGTGTAAGGGATATGAAAAAATTGAAGGTAATGATGTTAAATAAACATTTTCACTAGTGTATTGAATTGAATTCATCAAAAACTTCTTAATGATGTGGATATGAAGAAGATTCAATATTTTTATATGTTTGTTTAAAATTTATTTATTGAATGGTTTTCCAAAATTGGATGATTATATTGAATATCCAGTGGGATTTTTAAAAGAAGGCCATTTATGGTCTAGAATTAGAAAAATGGGATTTAAATTCTAATCTTTACACATAAATAATGAATATGGAATAAAAAATGGTGTTTTAGATCACAATTTATATATGAATACATCAAAATAAGAAAAATTCATTATAATTTTTTATATGGATTATAACATATATAGTGAAAGAATAAAAAACAATATGAAGGATTTTGTCAATCTCATGTGGTCTGAATTTCAAATATCCATGATTAGTGAAATCACTTATTTTTTAGGGATATAAGTGGTTCATAAGGAGATATATAATTGTTTCTCTTATAAAATTTGTGTGAGAGAGCATTATAAATATTTGATATACATGACTCCAAAACAATTTAAAATCTGATTGTTGTTTGAACCATGATTGGGAAGCATACAGATGTAAAATATATAGATCTTTCCTTGTGTAGGATGATAACAAGAATCTTGATATATTAAACTATATCTTAACTTGATATTGTATTTACAACAAGTTTTTTTTAACTATTTTAATATAAATCAAAATGAGGAGAATCTCATAAAAGTTAATTGAATTATAAAGTACATCTAAGGTACTCTCTATTTTGGATTTCACTTTGATGTAACTATGTGTTTTTGTCAATTTCTGATATAGAATAAATTTGTAGTGTGGTTGATCAAAATTACTCAATTAGTTATGCATTCTTCATTGTAAGTAAATGAGTTTTTTGGTTGAGTAAAAAGTAGGAAATCACATATATGGGCAAGGAAAATGTAGAATCAATTAAAATGACCAAGGCATCCACTGACCTTTTATGGATGAAGCAATAGTTGTAGAAAATTTATGAGGAAGTGAAACAGCCATTAGTGATTTTTTTATGATAAAAATAGTGAAATTGAAATCACAAAATATCTCGTATATCACTCCTATTCCAAACACATTGAGATTAGATATCACATTATCTAATAAAAGGTAGAGAGAACTGGTCAAAATAGGGTTTTTTTGGAACTGATCATTAAGTGGCCATTTTCCACTATTGTATTTTAGAAATGTCATTTGAACACCAATGTTCAACCACCACCCTCATCTTGTTGATTTTCAGATATCCCTTCTCCCCATTCAAAAATATTTCTTTATATGTGATTTTAGTGTTTGGAAGGATCTTTCTCTTTGGGGTTTTCTTCAAAGGGGTAGAATGATTATGAGGCATGTAAATTCAATGAACATTAGTGGTGAAATTCATTGAATGTGGAACCAAATCATGTCTTACAAGGTGTCTCCTAATAATATGTTCAGATGCATGTAAAATTTAGTGGGAGATACATCAGGTATAGAAAGGGTTCAGGAAGAATAAAATTTGAATGATCATAAAAACATGGGGTGTACTAGATTGAGGTGAGAAATGAGTCAAGGTATATGATTTTGAACACTTTTTTATACACAAAACTATATTCACATGGGTTTAGAGTGATGAATAAGATTATATATTTCCATCTGAGGATTTTTTAGTATATCTAGGTAATTGGATTTTACTTTGGATTTTTAATAAACCCAAAGGGGGAGAATATTGAAACCAAGGTTATATGTGAAATAGGTTTATAGAATATTAGTGATTATCTAGATAATTATATAAAGCAAAATATGTGACTTCATGATTGGTAAATATATTGGGTATTTTTTATTTGTTGTCAATCCACTTTTTCACAATCCAACTTATGAATTTAGGAAAATTATAGAATTATGGAATTCAATTGGAGGATGTTAAAATTGTATTATGGTAAAAAATGGTATATTTTGGGATAGTTAATGTGATTTCATGATTCTTAAGAATCACGATAGTTAAGAACATTCATATAGAGAATATTCATGCTAGTAAGTAATTTCATATCGGTTAGAAGTTGCAAAAGTTGAGCTATATGAATTATATTTTATGAAATTTTGATTCATGAAGGGTTTATAAAAGTTTCAAGATATAATTATAAATATCATCTAATATATTCATTAGAGGTAGAGTAGATATGTTGATAAGGGATGAAAGTTTTTCTTTCATGAAAGTAAATTGTGAAAAGGTAATTCAGGGATCATAATTGAGAGAATATTCTTAGGTGAATTTAGCTATGTTAATTGATTTCTATGAATAGTGTAAGAGTAAAGATACCTACTTGAAAAAATATCTTAGTTCAAAACATGGGATAATATATCACAAGAAAGTAAAATATCCAAATAAATAAAACTTTAAAGAATAAACATGAGAAAAGTTGGTTTTGTGATCATACGCGGGAAAATCTAATTTAGTGAAAGAAGCTTCATAGAGAATTTTTCACTCACAATAACTAAGGAAAAATATCTAAGCATAGACCATGTATGAGTTCCATAAAAAGAAATGTTTTGATGAATTTTTTTTTTATTAATGGTATATATCTTAGATCTCACATAATTATTACTGGTGGTTATCCTAGAGATCAAGTATTTCATTTGGATCATTATATTCTACCCATTATGATGTAAATCATCTTCTATTTTCTTGATAATACAGAATAATCTTTCTTATCTATACTATGAGAAGAAATTCATCTAAAGTTTTTTGTAGTGGCAGAGTTAGTGGAGGTATTTCAAGGGAAGAAAATATTTATTCACTAAACTCATTATTATAGGTCATGAATCTAGAATGGAGAGACCAGAGATGAAAAATTGTAGCCACCAAACTAGTGAAGCGTAGTGTATTCTTCTACATTGATACAAATCCATGTATATACTCCTTCAGTTAGCTCTTACCATTGAACCAAGTATTTTTTCCCCTTTTATTAGTTTCTTCGTATTTATTTTTGGTTTATTTTTTATTAATTGTGATAGGTTAAAAAAAATTCTAACAATTTTGGAACAAGACCTCATATAATGAAAAACTAATTACACCCATCTTCACCACCCCCCCCCCCCAAAAGGTGTCTTAGGTTTCCTCATCTTCTAACTAAAAACACCCCATTCCAGAAAAATAAAAAACTAGATTGAGATCTATAATAATCTATATTAGATTAAAGACAAAAATCAATGTAACCCTTTAAACAAATATCATCTCTCCTACAAAGACAAGGAAAATATCCTCATTCCTTATCATGTAATTTTATATTTTCTTAATAATAATTCAGTGACTCTCACTATGATTGGATTGGTATCTACAGGTAATGATAAGATTATAGATAACATTAGTTTAAGTGAACAACCAATAATGAAAGACAGATTTTATGATAGATGTGTAGATAATTATATATATAATAAACTGTCCAAGGGTGCTATCCTACCCAGCACCCAACTCAAACTATAATAAGGTCTAAAAAGAATTCTTGATCCCAGGAAGCTAGCAGCTATTTTATAGGAATCACAAGAACCCAATTGGGAATGAATTATTTCAAGATAAAGATAATTGCATTGGATTAAAATAAATACATGAGAAAACATAAACAAACATTCCAACAGTTCATAACCAACTACCATGATCCAATTAATTTTCATAACATAAATAACCACATAAAAGGGATAAAAAAAGAAAAATCACTAAAATAAAACAATTGGAACATAAAATAATGACCAACAAACTACATACAAGAACAAACAATCACCATGAAACCTCCAATTTCTTACTGCCACCAAAATCTCCCCTTTTCGACCCTCACGAATAAGAAGGATCTAACAAAGAACCTGGGGACAAAATATATTATAATGAGATTAAAATCTTATTAGTTTACCACAACCCACTAAAATTGTGAAATATGATTTATAAGAAAATTCATAAATTCTAGTTAAAAATAATGATATAAAGTATCCTATACACATATATATATATTCAAAACAAATAAAATCCATAAATATCTTTAAAAAACTTCTCTTTGTTTTCGAAAACTGAACACCATGTTTTTAAAACAATTTTACTATCCTAATCAATTTCAAAAATCCCCACACACTCATTTCCATTTCTATAAAAAAACAACCCACTTTCTTTACTTTTATAAAAAACATACCTTAAAAATTTTCACCAATCGATGCCATCTTTTAAAAAAAAAACCAATTTGATATCTAATTTAAAGAACCCCCAAAATATTCTTTAAATACAAAAATGTTTTTTCCAACACATATTTGAAAGCCCATTTTACAGTGGAAATGACCAAATAACCACATTTTTCAATCATAGTAAGAAAGAACCATATATCATAAGGAATATAAAAAATTCAATACAAATAACATGAAAAAGTTCTATAATAATCAAAGTAGGGGAAATGATACAATCAATCATTATATCAATCTCTCATCAATCAATAACCAACTAAGAAATCAAATGTGTCATGGGATCTATCTTTGGAATCCCAATTATCTCATACGAGAATTACTGTGATGACCAACCCCCACCGGACCCTTATACCAAGAAATATAGTTGTCCAACCAGCAGCATGTGAACTAACTAGAGGAACAAGCTAGATATTACACTTATTACCTGACATTCCATGAATGATAAAGAAGTGAGGCATAGAATAAAACTATTCAACTCTAAAAACAAGTTATAACCATAACTACCCGAACCCATAACACCTAATGATGAAAATTACCATACACACATAAAAAATACTTAAGTAACAACAAGAACATTCCCACACAAGGGGATAAAACAAGCATCAAATAGTGATTGTGAACCGATAGAAGAGGTAGAAGGGGAAAGTGGAAATCATGGTGTGTCTTTAAAAAATTTAAAAACTGAAGTTCCAATTGGTACTTTAAAACCAAAACACATATTTTAATTCTATTAACATTTTCATTTAATAAAAAATACTATCTTAACATATTTTGGAAAATGAGGGAAAACACCCAAGAATTTAATACATTTCAAAGTCACCATAACCCAAGGGATATCTTCCCTAGAAATCCAAAACATGACCTAGGGCCTTCATTTCGATCACAAAATTCACAAAACATAGGTTAAATAATTTTTAGAGATTTGATAAAATCACCCATTTATTTTTAAATGTTTCAAAACAACCCTTCAATAAAGAGCTCCCTCTTTGAAAACTAAAATTTGGCCCAAAGGCCAACCACTTCCCATCAAACCATTTTAAAAAAATCAACCCTAAAATTTCACAAAAGTTAAACCAGACATATATTTCAAGTAACTATTTTAAACCCACAATATACCCCATTTACTAACCCATTTTGAGGTCAACACCTCAATTCAAAACCAAATTCCCTTTAAAACTGTTGTTTTCACTAATTGGCAACTAAAACTGAGTTGAAACCCTTTTCAATTATTTTAAAAAAAAATTCGAAAATCCACATAAGAACTTCAAAAAATATTTTAATCCAAAAATCAATTTAAAATAGTAAAATATAGAGTTTAGATGAAGAAAAAATTATTCCAATCTCAAAATATAATGAAATTATTCGAAAATGCCAAAAAGTATACACAATTGTACATTCATAAAAAGAGAATTTAGAATGTAAAATAATTCTTATAATTCCAAAATCAAAAGATTTTATAGTAACTCCGACCTCAAATAGGATAAAACCAATCCTAAATTCTTCAGGACATGTCCCCTTTATCGGAAAAAATACACACGATATTAGAAACTGTGTCCAAAAACCCTAGAAACCAAAAATAATACCATTAAATACCACTAAAGCACTAAAATAAATCCACATGATAACTAGGGTTCATGGGGGAAGCCAAATCAAAGAGGAAAGATATGGACAAGGGAATAAGAGGAAAGGGATGAAGAAACATTGAAAACACCAAAGGAATATCAATAATTCAAGGTGGAGGAGGTTAGAACTCCTCCAAGAGATCCCAAGGGGTTGATTGACATGAAGGGGAAGAATGGGGGGTGAAACCCCATAAAATAGAAATGGGTATTTTATGAGATACCAAATTTTTTAAAAAAAAATTGAGAGGGAACATTGTTTTCCCTCATTATTTTAAAAAACAATACGCCAATATTGAACAAGGAACTACCTATTTTAGGTAACACTTCACACAGTTACTTCAAAAGGGTTTCATAGTTGGGACCAACCATTAATCTCACCCCAGACACACACTAGAACGTTCACAACATCCTAGGGTTCCCCGCAAAATTTGGAGTACCATGTGAGATCTGTGTAAATGGTTATGAGTTATAGGATATCACTGGAGAAAACGTCCTTCGGGATTGTTTTAACTAAATAACAAAAATTACACATGAATGGAAATCGCAAGCCATATGTTTTTCGGCCAGCTGATGAAACATATGGAAATATCAAAATAAGACAAGGCATGAGGATATTTAGATCTCATGTATGGCTATGATAGTCTAAGAGGGGTACATGGTGGATGATATTGGCCTTCTATTTAAACAATGGGAATGCTCTCCTTCCGTATGAACCCCCAAGCCAAATAGAAGGTTACCCCAAATGGACTGAAGTCTGACATTGAATGGTAACTGGGTTAGATGGAATACCCCTTACAATGGTCTCAAATCCAATTTTGAAATCTCTTTTAGTAATGGTGTTATGTGTGGTGTGGGGGTCACGACTGAATAAGTACTATTATTCTAGCCTTAAGTGCTTTCTATAGTCAGGGAGACTCTCTCATAGGTGAAGCTAAAACCATGTTCACAAGTCTTGAGCTCTTTCACTCTCATGGTATCCCTCTGTATTAGGTGGAGACTGACTTATTAACTTTATATAGGCCATCTATAATGAAGTCATCATCCCATTCAAAATTACATATCATTTTCATAAATAAAAATTCATGCTCTATAGTCACACAGAGATGTCAAACGCATAAGAAAACATGGTAGATAACTTTTTGGCCTCATGGACAACCCCTGATAGTACTAATTCTATATTTACATACCTTGGGGTCACTTACCCCTGAGTGTTTTATCCTTTTTAAGGGTTATGTTCTTAGTCTACAATAATTCTAGGACTCTTTGAAATTTTCAGGCACTTCCCTTTCTATTAATAAAAAACTCTTATTGTTGGATGGTTTAAATATCTCTATCACCACCTTCATGGGAACCGCATGATTAGTAATAACTATGGCACTTATAAAAGGCCAACAAAATTGAAATTTTTTCTTACAACGTTCAAAACACATTCAAAATATATAAAAACATACCAAATAAAATATTGTGACATATGGATCTGCACAAACACCCCACCATTATACATTTTCCACCATAAACTCCCAGTCAAAAATAGAGGAAAACGAAAATGAAAGGCTTAAAAAATGATTTAACCAAAAGAATAATTCAAGACCATGAAAACTCATGACAAACAACCCAATTACTGAGTATTTATCGAACAGATCCACCACATGATTAACAAACATCTTCCAGAAAAACAAAAACAATAACTGAAAACAATAAGTTCTATAAATCATTGAAGCCCTATAATGGTCTCTCCTCTATTTAGAATTTCACTATAATGATGGTACCAAGGAGAAATACCATAACACATCCTCGAACAAATGAGAAACCATGAGATAAAAACACTCTCAACTATATGAACATTCAAACCCAGGGAAAGAATAATAACCATAAATAGTCTCAAAAAAAGTCAAGATCTCTCACCTTAAGTCATGACACATGAGGATAACCTAAGTTCAAAAATAGATCACCCTAACTAGGTACATACCAAATATCCACAATTGAACACCATATAGTATAAGAAACTCAACTAGTGAATCACACACCATAGTTACCTAATCATGTTGCCATGTCCTCTGTCGTGCCCAAACAATGATCACATCAAAATCTCTAAAAAAATTATATGTGAAACAGAGACTCTTAAAGTTGTTCCACCAAGAAAATTAATTTTGTAAAATGGTACTCATGACCAAACGCAATAGATGAAGAAAACCAGAACAACCTAAAAATTCACCCAAAGTGGGGGGGGGGGGTAATCCCATAATAGAACAAGAAAGTCCATAACCAAGAATTCAAACCATCCACAAAAAACATACCAACAAGAGAAATATGTCCATAACTTGTAAATATCAAAAATCAAGTCCAAAACCAATAAGTAATGGTTACCAAAACTAATAACACAACCCATACCCAGTCATCCTCTCCCCTTTCAAAACCTCAAAAAAATAACCACACGATGTACATATCTCAAAAATAATTCACAATGAACCTTAACATGATAGATTATAAACCAAAAAATCAAGAAAAAATCTCTCAATAGCTCTCACCCAAGAAGAATTAAGTGTCCCAAGATTACTAAGGATCACCACAATCTCCTCCAATCACCTCTCTAATTCTAATATTGACAGAGGTTTTGTTCCCACTACTCCACTTGGAGTCATGGTGCACACTATAACTATGAATATTTTTGACCAATATTGTGGACAATAATGACAAAGACATGAACTACTTCATGTCATGTCCCAAAACAGAAACCACATGATTCCACCCTATAATAGGAATCAAGTCCACAACAACAATCAACCAAATTAGAAACACAAAAATAACCTCATAAGAAACATTTATTTTTAAAACCACCATTTCACCAAGGGATTTTGAAACCAGATTCCCCCAAGGATCACACTTGAAAACAAAACCATCATAAGTTATAAAAAAACCTTAGTGGAACACACACACTTTCCCAAGCAAGGCTCGACGCCAAATTCCTTTAAAAATCATTTCACGTTAAAAATTAATGCATCCATAATTCTTATTTAAGATTGTTTCCCTTTTCAAAACACCTCCCAATATTGTTTCAAAAGTGAAATGTCCTTTTAAAACATATCATTTACCAATTACAATAAGGGGAAATACTATTTCATAACGTAATGTGAGTTCACTCTTCACATTCATTCACAAACCTAGTTTAAAAAATAAATATTTTCACCAAATCCATTTATTTTATCAATGATGGTTTTAAAAATACAAGCAAAAAAGCACTACAAAATAATACAAGTAAGGATCACAAAATCAAAATTCCAAAAAGGGTAACAAAACACTCCTTGTTTCACCTCCAACAAATGTAAACTAATTTTAGAGAAAGATAGAATCTGTAGGTTTCTAAATAGTATAAACAAGGAGAAAAGATGTTATATATTCTTGACCATCTTGATCTGGGAAACCAACTTATAACCCTGAAATGAACTGAGGGAATAAGGATGACTCGACCACACGATCAACACTCAATTTCATAGGCTGTAAAATCCATTTTTGTAGCTTGGGTTTCCTTCCACTTCACCAAAAAACGAAATATCATTCCCCAATATCAAATACAAAATAGAAATGGATCTATGAAAAATAAATAATAATAAAATACACCTCAAATAGCTAAAATCATGATATAATTCACAATTAGAAACCCAATATCCCATGGAATCTTGAAGTGTAAGAGCCAGCTTGACTCTCCCCACCCTTACCACTCATGATCTGGAAATCATAACACCCTTTCTTCCATTACATAGTTAAATAATAAGGATAGATCCATAATATTAGGTTCATACCAAATAAGAACCCAAACCTCTTATACTATTTTTTAAAAAATGTTCTTGGGGGTTCATCCTTCCCATCACCAAACCAAGCCCTCCACAAGCCCTGAAGGGCGTTCTCGCTCACCCGAGGCTTGAAACTAGTTCTTGGGAATCACAAGAACAGCTTTTGGAATCATTCCTCTGAAAACATATATAAATAAAGAGAGAAAAATAAATACAAGATCCATAGTAGACAAAAATTCCAAAAATTCATAACCAACTACCATGATCCAACACATTTTCATAACCTAAACAACTATATACAAGGAAGAACAAAAAAGTATTGGCACAAAAAATAGAATACTACAAAACGAAAGTAAGCCCAACTGACTCGATCCAATCCCAAACCATCACCATGGAATATTTGATTTCTCATGACCATCTAACTCGCCATGAATTGACCATAATGAATAAGAAGGATCCAATTAAGAACCTAGGACCAGAAATATATTAGAGTGAGCTAAAAATCCTATCTGTTCACTAGAACCTGAAGAAAACACACAATATGTTTCAAAATTAAATACAAAAATTATAGTTTGAAAATAAATCTAGAATGTAATCATAACACATATACGTGTGTGGAAAACAAAAATAATAATAATAATTCACTTCCAAGAAACTTGTATTCTGAAAAAAAAACACAATGTTTTTCAAATAAATCTACTGGGATAATCCATTTCCAAAATCCCCACACAACCATTTTAATTTTGTAAAAAACAACCCAAGATATTTATTTAAATGAAAAATTTTACCTTAACAAATTATACCGGCCGAATCCACCTTTCAAACAAAACACCCATTTTGAAATCAACATTAAATCGACCACACAAGAGTCTTTAAATTAAAAATAATTTTTATAAACTCATATTTTGAACCACATATTCTAAAAGAAACAACCAAATACCCACATAGTTCAATCATAATAATCAGGCACCGTATATCATAAGGATTATAAAAAATAAAATACAAACAAAACAAGAAGAAGTTCTATAACAATGAAATAAGGGTAAATGATATAATAAAAAACTACATCAAACTATCCAAAAAAACTAACTGCCCAATAAATTTATTGTGTCAGGGGATCTACCATGGGAATCCAAATGTTCCATGAATTTAAACGTATAAGGGTATAACCACCCTGAACTATCTATTATAATGTAATGAAGTTCACTAACAGATCCTCCAATTCACCACACAAGAATCATTTTAATAGTCAACCCCCACTAAGACCAGGTTCTTTGAATGGCTTGTGGGAAACTATAAAAATTTGAACCAAATAGATAAACAAGATAGATCTTACACCTTTTACCCAACATCCCATGAACAATGAGGAAGAGAGGGATAGAATTAAACAATACATGTCTACCCATAAGGCATAACCATAACTACCTTCCCCCCTAACACCCAATGATGAACATCCCCATGCACACATAACATGTACTCACAGAAAGACAAGCACATTCCCATATAATGGGAGAAAACAAGAATCAATAATTGATCACAATGCCACACAAGGGGTAAACAATAATGAGGAAATTATGGTGAGTCTCTCACTACTTCAAACCCAAAGTTTCAACCGAGCTTTTAATAATTCCAATAAAATTCTTGTTAAATAAAAAATCTCCAAAACCCATTTTGAAATTGGTGTAAAACAAAAAAAACATTTAAAATGTATCAAAATCTCCCTTACACAAGGTTTATCTTCCTTGAAAATAAAAAAAATGACAAAGTTACATAATTTACATCACACCATTCAAAAAACACCACTTAAAACATTTTAAGAGGTTTGAGGACATCACATATTTATTTTTAAAATGTTTCAAAGCTACCCTTAAACAACGGTATTCCTCCTTGAAAACCAAAACAAGGCCTAAAGCCTAACCACTCCCCAGAAAACCATTTATAAAAAACCATGGAATTCCACATGGGGTAAAACACACACGAATTTCATAAACTATTTGGAATCTATAAGAAAACCTCTTTGTCAAATCATTTTGAGGACAACACCCCAATTAAAAACATAACTCTTTTAAAACCCCTTTTCACTCATTGAAAACCATAACCAGATAAAAAACCTTTGCATAATTTGGAACCATTTGAAAAACCACATGTTTACTGTACAAAATCCTATAATCATTATAAATCCCATTTAAAATAGAATAACATGAAGTCCACATTAAAACCAATTATTCCTAGATCAAAATTGAAAGAAATGGTTTCAAAACACCATAATGTTATCACATATAGTCATAATTTAATAAAAATAGAATTTATAAACAACAATCATGATTATATTTCAAAAATGAAACAATTGAAAAGTAACACCTACCTCAAATAAAATAAATCGAAGCCAAAATGCTTCATAACATGGTGACTTCAATGGAAAAGTCATACACGGGATTAGAAATAGTGTCTAAGAAACCTAGAAACCAAAATCCCAATAATTATTTTCACCCATAACCCTGAAATCAAGCCATGTGATAACTAGTTTTCAGGGGGAATCCAAATCTAAACAAAAAGAGATAGATAATGGAAGAAGGGGAAAGAGATAAATAATCACCTAAAATATATTAGAAAATACCAAAAAAGATCATGAATCCAAGGTAGAGGAGGTTGGAACTCCTCCAACTGCTCCCAAGGGTTTAGCTTGTGTGAAGGGGGGATAAAGGGTGAAAGCCCCTAAAAATAAAAAGGCTAATTTTGAAAAAACAAAACAATTTTAAAAACTACAAGAAAGTGAACATGGTTTGGATATGGTTTTCTAAATTGTGTGTCAACCATGTTATTTCCACTACCTAGGCTAGGAACCACCTCTCAATATTACTCTTGAGAAGCTAAATGATTTGGATGACCCATGTGAATCACCCCTTACACACTATGAGCCTTTCACTCCCTCTTAGTGTTCCCCACATGGTTTTGAAAATCTTTTGTGAGTCATGAAAATGGCTTTATCATAGTCTTTATGGGCTCTACAGGGTTAGTATTAATCATTCGAGCTAACTGTGATCCTTCAAAAATTCTTACAAGAATTGAAATTTTATCATTTTACAAACCGAAACTCAACAACATTCAAGTAAATATAAAAAAACAAAAAAAAAACAAATTTTCTTGTGGGGTTTCAGACTATTCATCTTTTTTAAAAATTAAGAAGGATCTTGTATCATCATAAGATTCATTCTTGGAAATACATTTAGATACCATTTTTTAGTTATCCATGATAACCCACCTTATCACTATTATATCCATCCAACATTAATAATTTTTTATTTAAAATAGGGCTAGGGGCCAAATATGTTGAGGGGGTATGAAATAAAGGGGCCCCGAGGCATCAAATCTAAAAAGATTAATACGTCATGGGGAAGTGATCCAGTAATAGTGAATATGATACATGGGTTATTTAGAGTTTCTTTGCATAAGATGAAGTTATCAACCATGTTCCCCTCACTCAATGTTTGTTTAAGATCCATACAGATATTAAAAAAACTTCGTCATCTACAGACAAGATAATCAATAGACCAGGTTGTTTGGATATCTTCTTTGATGGACCTGTGGAATATAGAAGAATATGATTCAACCTATTCCATAAAAATACCATGAGAGTGACACAACTCCCACCCCTTAAGAATGGAAAAGACTTTTTCTATAAGGTAATCACCTTTCAAAAGGAATTCATTGAAATCAAAGATGGTCCATCCAACCTAGTTATGATCAACTCTTCCTCCTCATATATTTCTATTAGTGCATTAACTATCAACATTCATTTTTTGGCCCTCAGTGGGTGAGGCTATAGTGCACTCATTTTCTATGAATTTATTTTCTATAAACTATGGCAAACAATATCCTACCAGTCATGAGTAATAGAAAATATGCGGGCAAATTCCCCTACTTAATATGTGCGACTAGCTCAACCACCAAGCATTGAGACCTAACCAACACTACCAGTCTCAAGCATGGAAATTGATGGTGTCTAACCTTGTTACGATCATTTAAAATAAATCAACATCTAGATGCTATTAACGTAGACCATTAGTTTTTCTTAGTCATATTAACCTACATTCAAGGGAACCATGAGTGAATACAAATGTTTCTAGAAATCCCCTATATGTCTTGGCCATTGAAAACACTATATCTAAGTAAAACAGAGGATTTACACTCTCCTTAAAAGAATATATGTGAGGAAAACTTCTCCTTAGGACTACGATATAATTTGGACATAGAAATGATATTCCATTACATATCACCCCTTCATGAGTGGGTATAACCTGGTTACAAATGTTAAATAAACGAAAATTTATCTTCATGGTAATCTCATCACATGAAAGGGAACCTCCCCGTGTATTTATATCTTCATTTTCATGCATGAAATGTCGATAATCATTCGACTAGTATAACCTAGTATGTGAATTCAAAAAAATTCGTTAATCGTCGATCAAAATGCTATTTTATACCTCATTCTTCTACAAGTGAAGAGTGGATCATATAAAAGAGGGAACCTACTATCTTGAATGAAGGTGATATCTAGAAATGAATGTAAAGACCCAAAAATTTCAAGGAAATTTTTTTCTTAATTTTTTTTGAATTTTACAAGTACACAGTTTCAGAAAGAACCTGATTCCGAGGCCCGGTGTGCCCGAAATCAGTTTCCAATGTTTAGCTCGGGAACATTCAGTGAACGAATGAGCGAGTTTTTCAATATTTTGAACCGGTTCTTGGAAATGAAATATGAGGGCACCGATGAATCTGAAACCCTGGTAATTGCTTAAGGGGACCTTTAGCGTAGTTGTGTTTCCACGGGAGGAGAAGCTAAAATTTGTGGATTAAATGAGAAGTGAATAAAATTGTGGAACAATTTTATTTGTATATCTAATATGGTTATATCCTAAATGGGGGAGTTGGGGTGGAACCCACAAGCTTCTAACTACCCATGAAAGGATATTTGTGAGGTGGGGCCCATACGGGCCCCAACCTTTCACATTCCCATGACTCTCTTTTAACTCTTATAAACTCCCCCTTTAAACTTGACAACTCCTCTAAATTAATGAGGACTCTTCCTATCCCTCTCTCACTCCATTAATACTTCCCAACCTATCACTTAATTAATTAAACAACTCTTGATTTAATTAATTAAGTGAAATGGATTTTGAATTTTGAAATAAATGGAAAGTTAAATTAAAATAAGTGGTGGCCTTATTTTAATTTTTTTGGCTTGTTGTGTGGAGGGAATTTTTGGGACAGAACTCTTCTGAAGAAGAGGAGGATTTCTCTTTGTTGAAGAACGCCAACACTCCGATGAAGAACATCATCTTGGCGACAACGGTTCTTCATCCTCTTCTTCCTCCACGGCAAGGGAGTATACACCGACGCAGGAACTTGCTAGTGACGGCGCATCATCTATTTTTCCCTCCATGACAAAAGAGGAGACGTCTCTTCCTCGGGTGCACACCGACGTTGACGGAAACGACACCGTCATCCACGACGCTTGTCAACCGCGAACCTTAATCGAGGTAGATGTTTAATTTCAGAATGTTAATATTCCCATGATTATTCCCTTCTAAAACAAAGAATACAGATCAACTCATTATCAAGTTGATCCGCGAATGTTTTTATTTATGGGTTCAGAATAATTATTTGTGGGGGAATTGTTGGGAATTAAGTTCAATTTTAATTGATTAAAATTGTGCCTCGTTTGTCATTGAACATCATCGTTGTTTGATATTTTTCTATCGACTAATACGGAGGGAGCGGGCCAAACAAACACGGCCTAACAATCCTCCGTAGATTGATTGTCTATGCTTGGATTGACGGGCGACGAAGAATCGGGCCGCAGTGGTGATTTAAAGCCGTCGTAGTGAAGAGCAGGTCCCGGGAGACCTGTTGGCTTAGACAGTGGAAAAAACGGACCACCGGAGCGCGTCTGGTGGTCCGCAAGAAGGTGGCAGCGGCGCGCCACGCTGACACGATGGCACCGGAGACCAGCGGCGGCTGCTGGAGCCGTCTGGCCGCTTGGAGACGGCGGCTCCCCAGCGCGCTTCCAGAAAAGATCCGTCACGGCTGTGCCGCGACGGTGACGTGGTAGATCCCATGCGGTCGTGGGATCTGGGATGACCCGGGGTGGCGCTTTGCGCTGCCGGTACCAATTAGCGACCCCCCCCCCACTCCACGTACCCGCACGGCCGGGCTGGCCGAGTCGCGGCCGCGCACGCTGAGCTGGGTCGCGCCGGTCGGGCAGGGCCACACCCCATCGGGCGGGTCCGCACCCTACCGGGCCGGACCTGGACCCGGGTCGGGTTGACCTGGTTCGGGCAGACCTAGGGGGTGTTGGGCCGGGATGGATCGGGACCAGACCCCCTATTTTCAGACCATTTTCTATTAAACGCATATATCTTCAGTTGTGGACCTTTGATCGATGCACCATCAGTTACGTAGGATTCCCTGGATCGTGACGGTCGTTTCGGTATATTACACTCAAGGTTTCGGTGAAGTTTGTGTATTGAGAGGTTGGTTCGAACCCAAAACCAACAGGGCCCTCGGAGTAGAGACGCTTATAACTTGAGGACCGGACATCTGATTGACGTGTCGTCGACTATGTTGGATTTCTCTTGATGAGATGGTTATGTTGGAATACTACACCTGAGGTTTGAATACTGTTGGAGTATGGTCGGGTTGGTTTAGCTTACAAACCAACAGGGCCCCTGAAACAGAAAAGCCATGAACTACTAGACCAGACGTCTGATTGAAAAATCTTTAGTGGCATTGGTAATCTCGTTGAAAAATGGTTCATTTGGATATACCCCATGAGATTTTGGGGTATAGTTGACATACGCCCGGGTTGGTTCGTACACGAAACCAACCGGGGCCCCGGGACTAAAAGGCTAATAACTCACATACCGGGCGTCCGATAGAAGCGCCGTCTATTGCGCTGACACCCCTTTGACGAGGCGGTCCTTTGAGATACTTATTCTTGTAACTTTTTGATACTTGTAGTATCAACTGGTAGCTCATGGAGCGGACCCTCCCGGAGACGGGCGTACGGAGTACGGAGACCTTGTAGCTGGCTGAGACCTGATGATTTCTTGTCCGATTCAAGTCGGAGTGACTGTATAGCCCAGTGGGGAGCACTACTGTGTTTGGGTGGCAGACCCACGGCGGGAAGAACTACTGTGTTTGGGTGGAAGACCCACAGTACTCGATAGAAGGAGTACCTCTGTAGGCTATTAGGGGGAGCACTTCTGTGTTGGGGTGGCACACCCATGGTGAGGAGCACACTATGTTTGGGTGGCAGACCAACAATACTCGACAGGAGGAGTACCTCAGCAGTCTAAGGTTAGTGAGCAGCGCCTCGGAGTCGTGACAGGATTATTGTACCCATCAGAGGAGGAGCTCTTTAGTAGTTGTGGTTTCGATGTCATTAATGAAAATCCTGGTTTGATCTGAGTAAATGACCTTTGTGTTTACCCCATGATTGTGATGGGTCACTTGATAACTTAGTTATATGTATGGGCATATACCTAAGTAGTGGTTATCAATTTATTTCTTAACTTTTGTGTTTCCTCATGATTGAGATGGGTTACTTGATAACATTGGTATAATAATGGTCTTATACCTAAGTAAGGGTTATCTGTTGAGAACCTACTTTGTGGTTATCCTTGTTGGATTTAGTGAGACCTTGAGGGTCTCGGGGGTTCCCTACTGAGTATCATTATACTCAACCCTAGATGGGCTTTGCCCACACCTCATTATGTGGGATGCAGACGACGGACAGCGCTGACAGAGACCAAGTGTATGAGGACTGGACGGTACCCGGAGGTGGACCTCATGACGAGTCAGTACCCGGAGGTGTACTTCAAGACAAGATGATACTCGGAGGAGGTTGGCGGCTTAGAGCTTTGAGGAGACTATTTGTACCTACCCTTTAGGTAAGATCCGAGGTGGACGACCTAGGAGATGCTTCAATCTTCCAACTATTTGTCTTCTCTGTTGTACTTTCGTTTAGTTGTAGTTGTACTTTTCAGTTGGGTTTGTATTCTGGACCATTTACTTTTCAGCACTTTCTTTTCTACATAGTTAATTACTTCTGCTTGTACTCTGGGTGGTTGTTTTTATGTTTTATAAAGGCAATGTCTTCCCAGTTATCGGGATTTATGCATTTGGTGCTAGTCGCAAGCCCATGTCCTATGGAAAATGGGCTTGGGGTAGTCATGGCACGAGCCCTGAGGATCGGTCATGACAAATTGGTATCAGAGGAGTCGGCTCTACCGCAGAACTTATAACTCTGATATTTCTTTTCGGTGAAGAAATATTGTTAAGGGTACTGAGTGTAGTTTTCAGTTCAGGGAGTCCAGTGTTGGTGCGGCGACCGACGTATCCATAAACCAGAACCCTGACTGCTGATTTCCAACTGAGTGCATGAAAACACTAATTGTGTGTGTGTTTCCAAACATTTTATTTAAGTCAACTCAACCAGGTCAGATCACTAGGTTTAAATTGTTTGACCGTGTCGCATCAGTTCAAGATGCCTCCTCGCAGACAGTCAGTTGGAGTTTCGAGAGAGTACTCGATGACGGTCCACCGAGGAATGAGGCTCCAGTGCGGGGCCCTTATTCTATGTTGGCACCTTCAGGTGGTGTACCAGCAGCACCACCACCCGTTGGGAAGAAGATGCCACCAGCTGTACTAGTGGACGGTGCACACTGATAGAGCGTGTTGCATGAGTTCCAATAGCAGAGGCCTCTAAGGTTACGAGGCGAGATAGATTCCCAAGCAGCAGTGGACTGTATGGAGGCGATTGGTAGAGTTCTACGCCTAGTTTAGACACTAGTAGAGTAGATTTATATCTTAGCTACTGGTGTTTCACAGTGAGTGACCATGAGGATGGTCGGCATAGTGATTGTACTTCGATACATGGACTGATGCCTGAGATAGTACCTTCGGGTAGTGTGCCAGCTATATCACAACCTGTTGGTCAGCAGTTTCAACCAGCGGTACTGGTAGTTGACACATGTAGACTAAGTGCCTTACACGTTTTTCAGCATCGGATACCCCTCAGGTTCCGAGGCAATCCCAACTCACAGGTGACTGAGGACTAGCTTGAGGAGGTGGCTGAGATTTATCTAGAGCTTTTATAGCTTCGGTAGGACGACATGTCGGAAGTTGAGTAGTCATCGAGGTGTACCGATCGTTCTTGGTACTTGATTAATACGATACGATCAGTGATTTCTAGCTTGGACCTAAGAGAAAGGTGTGTTAAAAGGACATCTGAGCCAGCACTTTTCCTCTATGCATTCCTACTTATGCTATGGTGATAGATAGAACCTTTGTGGTTGAATGATTTTTGTCTGAATGGATACAGCCAGTGAATGTTAGTAGTGGGAAAACAGGAAAATACCGCCAGTCTCAGAGAATTGGGCATGTAAAATGTTTCCAGAAGAGGAAGGGTTAAGGACAGATTAATCTGCAGATTAGCAGACGTGGAAGCAGAGCTGGGAGAGCAGCATGAGGTGGTGTACATTTTTACATGTTACAACGACCCGCCTTTGTAGTCCCTTCCAGGATCAAGGAGCAGAAGGGTAGGGGGAGAGAGTAGCTACATGCGGTCAAGGAGTGTGACCCAAGGGCTCTAGGAATGATTCGAAGTACGGTCTGTGTCTACTACTAGCTGTTGTAACAACCGACATTGATACAAATCATTTCTTCCTTCCACGAATGTTGTCCTAGAACTAGAGTTTTCGGTTAAAATCCATTTACATGACCCTCACGTCTGGAGATACCATTGGGAGGAGACTCAATAATAACGCTTACATAGACGGCAAGGTAGTTTACCGCATGACCTTTCCACCACAATTGCATTAGGTGCACGATGTCTTCCACATATCTCAGCTGAGGAGATACGTGCACAAACCTTCACACATCATCGACCACAGGGAGCTGGACATCGATGACGGGGCGATATTCACAGAGGTTCCAGTGGATATCGAGGATCGACAGGAGCGGGTCCTACGTGGATGGTTGATTCCTTAGGTGCGCTTTCACTGGAAGCATAGGAACCTCCAAGAGAGAACATGGGAGCGGAAGGCTCAGATGCGTGCTCAGTACCACTTTTGTTTTCCATAGTGTGTGTTGAATCTTTACGGGGACGTAAAGCCCTGATGTGGGAGGAATGTAAAGACCTGGAAATTTCAAGGAAATTTTTTTCTTAATTTCTTTCAAATTTTACGAGTATGTAGTTTCTGGAGGCATCTGATTCTGAGTCCCGGTGTTCCCGGAATCAATTTCTGATGTTTAGCTCAGGTACATTCCGTGAACGAACAAGCGGGTTCTTCAATCATTTGATCCGGTGCTCGAAATTGAAATCTGAGGGCACTGATGAATCCGCAGCCCCGATAATTGCTAAAGGGGACCTTTAGCACGGTTGTGTTTGCACGGGAGGAGAAGTTAAAATATTTGGATTAAATGATAAGTGAATAAAATTGTGGAACAATTTTATTTTTATATCTAAAGTGGTTATATCCTACATGGGGGAGTTGGGGTGGGACCCACAAGCATCAAACTACCCATGTAAGGATATTTGTGAGGTGCGGCCCACATGAGCCCCAACCTTTTACATTCCCATAACTCTCTTTTAACTCTCATAAAATCCCCCTTTAAACTTGACAACTCCTCTAAATTAATGAGGACTCTTCCTCTCCCTCTCTCACTCCATTAAAACTTGCCAACCTATTACTAATTAATTAGGAATCTCCTGATTTAATTAATTATCTGAAATGGATTTTGAATTTTAAAATGAATGTAAAGTTAAATTAAAATAATAGGTGGCCATATTTTAATTGTTTTTGGATTATTGTGTGGGGGGAATTTTTGGGAGAGAACTCTTGTGAAGAAGATGAGGATTTCTCCTTGTTGAAGAACGCCAACTCTCCGACGAAGAACATCAACTCGGCGACCATGGTTCTTTATCCTCTTCTTCCTCTGCAGCAAGGGAGGGGACACTAATGTGAGAACTCACTAGCGACGGCGCGTCTTCTATTCATCCCGCCATGACAAAAGTGGAGACATATCTTCCTCGGGTGCACACTGATGATGATGGAAATGACACTTTCATCCACGATGGTTGTCAACCGCGAACCTTAATCGAGTTAGGGGTTTAATTTGGGAATGTTAATATTCCCATGAATATTCCCTTCTAAAACAAAGAACGTGAATCAACTCATTATCATGTTGATCAGTGAATGTTTTTATTTACGGGTTAGGAACAATTATTTGTGGGGGAAGTTTTGGGAATTAAGTTCAATTTTAATTGATTAAAATTGTGCTTCGTTTTTCATTGAACATAATTGTTGTTCGATCTTTTGCTATCGACTAACGCGGCGGGTGCGAGTTGAACAAACACAGCCCGATGACCCTACGCATATTGATTGTCTGTGTGCGGATTGACAGGAGAAGATGAATCGGGCCGCAATGGCAATTTAAAACCGTCGCAGTGAAGAGCAGGTCTCAGGAGAGCCGCTAGCATAGACGTTGGAAAAAACGGACCACCGGAGCGCCACGCCGGCGCGGCCGCACCGGTGACCGGAGGCGGCAGCCCCCTAGCATGCTGCCAGAAAAGATCCGTTGCGGCTATGTCGCGGTGGCGATGCGGTAGATCCCGCGTGGTCGTGGGATCTAGGACGACCCGGGGCGGTTCTTTGCGTGGCCAGTACCAATTAGTGGGGGGTCGCCCCCCCCCCCCCCCCGCTCCGCATACCTGCTCGGCTGGTTCGGCAGGCCGGACCACGCTTGCTGGGCCAGGCCGCACCCTACCAGGCCGGACCCGGACCCGGATCGGGTCGACCCGGTTCGGGCTGACCCAGGGGGTGTTGGGCCGGGTCAGACCGGGCCCAGACCCCCTATTTTCGGACCATTTTCAGTGAAATAACATATCTTGAGTTTTGGACTTCTAATGGATGCACTTTCAGTTGCGTATGATTCCTTGGATTGAGGTGGTCGTTTCGGTATATTACACTCAAGGTTTCGGCGAAGTTTGGGTTCGTCCGGGTCGGTTAGAACACGAAACCAACCGGGCCCTCAGAGTGGAAACGCGTATAACTTGAGGACCGGATGTCTGATTGATATACCATCAACTAAGTTGGATTTCTCTTGATGACACGGTTCTGTTGGCATAATCCACCTGAGGTTTTTATGTTGTTGGAGTACGGTTGAGTTGGTTTATCTTACAAACCAACTGGACCCCTAAAACGGAAAAACCAATAACTCTCAGACCAGACGTCTGATTGAAAAATCATCAGTGGCATTGGTAATCTCACTAAGAAACGGTTCCTTTGGATATAACACATGAGAGTTCAGGGTACAATTGAGATACAGCTCGGTTGGTTCGTACACGAAACCAAATGGACCTCTAAGACTAAAAGGCTAATAACTCACAGACTGGGCATCTGATAGACGCGTTGTCTGTTGCGTTGATACCCCTTTGACGAGGTGGTCCATTGAGATACTTCTTCATGGGACTTTGTGATACTTGTAGTATCGACCAGTAGCTCATGGAGCGGACCCTCCCAGAGATGAGCGTATGGAGTACAAAGACCTTGTAGCTTGTTGAGACCTCATGACTACTTGTTTGATTTGAGTCTGAGTTACTTGTATAGCCTAGCGGGGAGCACTACTATGTTTGGGTGGTAGACCCACGATGGAGAGCACTACTGTGTTTCGGTGGAAGACCTATGGTACTCGACAGAAGGAGTACCTCTGTAGGCTATTAGGGGGAGCACTATTGTGTTGGGGTGGTAGACCCATGGTGGGGATCACTACTGTGTTTGGGTGGTAGACCCACGGTACTCGACAAGAGGAGTACCTCAGTACTCTAAGGTTAGTGAGCAGTGCCTCGAAGTCATGACAGGATCACTGTACTTGTCACAAGAGGAGCTCATCAGCCGTTTTTGTTTCGATGTCGTGAATGAAAATCCTAGTTTCATATGAGTCAATAACCATTGTGTTTACCTCATGATTGAGATGGGTCACTTGATAACTTAGGTATATGTATGGGAATCTACCTAAGTAGTGGTTATCTATTGATTTCATAACCTTTGTGGTTCCTCGTGATTGAGATGGGTTACTTGATAACTTAGGTATAACTATGGACTTATATCTAAGTAAGGGTTATCTGTTGAGATCCTTCTTTGTGGTTATCCTTGTTGGATTTAGTGATACCTTGATGGTCTCAGGGTCCCTACTGATTATCGTTATACTCACCCATGCACATGCTATGCCCGCACCTCGTTGTGTTGGATTTAGACGACAGACAGCGCTGACAGAGACCGAGTGTATGAGGACTGGACGGTACTCGGAGGTGGACCTCACGACGAGTTAGTATCCGGAGGTGGATTCACGACGAGACAGTACTCGGAGTAGTTTGGCGGGTGAGAGTGTTGGCGAGGCTATCTGTACCTACCCTTCAGGTAGGATCCAAGGTGGACGGCCTAAGTGCTTCTTCTATCTTCCAACGGTTTGTCTTTTCTATTGTACTTTCGTTCAGTTGTAGCTATACTTTTCAGTTGGGTTTGTATTCTAGCCCATTTACTTTTCATCACTTTCTTTTGTACTTAGTGTTTTACTTATTCTTGTACTCTAGTTTGTTGTGTTTATGATTTATAAGGGCAATGTCGTCCCTGTTATCAGGATTTACGCCTTTGGTGCTAGTCGTCAGTCCCTGGCCTATAGAAGGTGGGATTGGGGTAGTCACGAAACTGGCCCCAAGGATGAGTTGTGACACTAAACATCCCAAGAATTTAATCACACACCCCCTAGTTTTCCCTCCAAAATTTTATCATTACACACCCAACAATACAATGTGACTTTTTCTAAAGACGTGGGATATGATGATGGATAGATTCTAATAATGTGGAACTTATTTCCCTTGATCCATACGGCCATGCACCATACATAGTCTTGATGAACATTACCCACAATGACCTTCCTTTAATGTCATCCCAAGAGTGCCTATCCTATATGAGACTCATGGTTTTTGTAACACATATAATCCGAATGCCCCCAACCTCATCCTCATATGCCATCTAATTCCACAAAACTTGATGGTGTCTTCCCTCAACTTGTGTGACCCAAATTGAACAAGATTGGATGCTTTCAATATTACACAGAACCATATTGGGAGACATAATGGTTGATAATAAATTCATGGGGATAGAGGATTCCATTATATTAACCACGTTTATGCATCCCCTGATGGATATAAAAAAATTTAAAATTAAAAACATGTATGGTGATTTTTTCAACAAGTCTATAAAAGTGTTGGATGTAGATTCTGCCTTGGGATATCGGGGGCCCTAATTAATCCATGGGGAAATTTCTTATTTATAATCCCATAATATCTTCAATTTTATTCTCCTTTCCATAAAATAATGATTTTTATATGTAAACATGACTCTTATCTTAGTTGATAATTTGGACACTCGAGTTGTTATATTTTTCAAGAATATGGTTAAGCTCCTCATTAGAAATGACGTTTCCATTGATTAAATGAAGAAGATCATATATAAATAAGTGGTGATAAATCTAATTGATGTAAGAAAAAACCATAATGTATGTACACAAACATCACTGAATATTTTATTTAAATATCTACTGAAAGTGTTTTGGACCATAATGAAGGCACTGATGGATAATGGATCCCCTTATATTAGCCCTTGGACTAAATAAAAGAAAATATAGTTCATTCCCATGATTGATACTAAAATCCATGGAGATATAATGAACCTAAAGAAAAGAACAATCACCAACTCATAGAAACCTACACAACCCATGGTTCAAATGATGATGTTTCACTCCACCATATCATATCCCATGTCCATATTGAGATTGATATAAATGTTAGATCTCATGAAATTTTTATTGATATGGCCAATAATTTATTCTTCTATGGAAATTTAATTTTGTCTTGACTTACACTGGATAAAACCTTTTTTCTCATCAATAATCTATTTATTCAGGTGAACTGAGATTAATCTATTTATGATGATAGTGAGGATATTTTATGGAAAATTTTACGTGATTATTGGCCTCTATTTATTAAGAGAGGATAGATCCCTATCATTTGGGATGAGAATCAAGGTAGAGGAAAATGTCACTCAATGTAAGATCCCTCACCCCTAGAAAAATCCCAAATGATACACACCAGCTCATTCTTTATGAGGATCTAATAAGTAGTGTAAAAAGAGCTCAGAAATACATCTAGTATAGGGCTCCTTCTATAGTTTAGGCAAGTGATATCCTCCTAGACGTCCTCCACATCTGGGAAGTGCTCAAAAAAACATTCATATGATGAGAAACCACAAGATGAATGGTGTCAAAGAGGAAAAAATAACCACTAGAGTAGTCATACTACATGTGAGGGTTAACATCCACAAGTAATGAAATGATGTAAGATATGTCCATACCTCTTACCATGTGAGGGTCAATTTTTAAAAAACCATCCTCAAGATGAATGTTTATGGAATGGATATGTTTCCTATATTTTGTGAATTCATAGAATAAGGTTGTAATATTATTTCCCTCTTTAGGCCAATTTATTCAATAACTCACCCTTACAGCACAGTCTTTCTTGAGAAGTAGCTCTATTTAATGATTCCTAATGCAGACCAAGTTTCCAAAAAAGATCATCTTACTTCTAATAGTTATGGTTCAAATACTTATGTTCAATTTCTTCTTTAATTCAATATAAATGCAAAAATGGGAAGGCTTACTAGAATCCCAACTTTAGATGCCTCTTTAAAGCACCTGAGTTTATTGTGAAACCCAAACCAAGAGTCGTCATTCATGTGTTTCTCCCATAAAGAGCACACCCCCAGATGATAATTAGAATTAGTTTTCCACTTACACGAGTAGAAGAATTGCTCAATTCATACACTGTTATTGTCAATACCAGCAAGCAGTGGGGAATGTTCTGAAAGAACCCTGTAGAGACCCGAAGCTAGACGTACATGGACATTACATTACTTTTGCGGAATACATAGTACATAACAAAAACACACACACAAGGATCGTAATAGTTTAGTGTCTTTGGAAACTCGGAACGTAATCTTCTAATCCTGGTGAAAGATCTTCAAAATCTCCTATAAAGATCTTCCTTTTTTTACCTAAAACCTTTCTTTATATCCTGGGGAAAAGAAAACATAAAAGGGTGAGCTCAAATGCTCAGTAAGGGTAAACAAAATAAATATCAATCACATCATATTCATAAGAACATAACATTTTGGAAATCTTAACCTGCAAAAGAGCTCATAATATCATAACATGGGATAAATCATAGAAGTGAAAATGAGATCCCCATAATCATAACATAAAACTTGAAACTTTTTGGCATGCACACATAATCATAGAAAATCATTTCTTGTTAGTCAAGACTCATTTCCAAGACTATCTTAGTAGACGAAGTCCCTTTATGAATCGAGTAACCCTCGTTTCAGTCCTGTTTCACTGAACCGGTATAACCTACCATTCCAGCCATGTCTATCTCATGAGATATAAAATCTTTACCCAATGCATTGGAGGGAGATATAGGTCCCACCCATCTTATAATGAATCCTTTCTTATGTGTTCCACATAATCATAAATCTTACATCATCACATAACCCATGTAATAAAAATGGGATTCTTAAACAACATGACATCATAAAACAATTCATATAAGATAAAGGAATTCATAAAAATAATTCCATCACAACATGATCAAATCAATTTAATAATAGGGATAAAAACAGAACCCTTTATTATCTTAGATGGAAAATAATTTTGATAAAACACTTGAACTCCGTTCTTGAGGAAAATATCCTTTCTTCTTCAAAAACATTTTTCCTTTCATAACATGTCATACAACTTTAAAATAAAAGAAGTTGATTAAAAATAAACTTGAAAACTTGTAAAGGAAGCTTCTTGGAAACAATGTTTTAAAAATCCATTCATGCTGTATAAGTTAAAAAAACGTTCTTCATACTTTTTTCGGAAAAGTCAAAAAGTACCTCGTACGACAAAAGATTCCTTTCATACATATTACTAAAAACTCACCGAAGGGTAAAAATGGATTTAAACAATTGTAGGTGGATGGAAATAATATTACATATTGATGAAACATGGATGTGGATGATAAAATACACCCCAGTAAATACTTACTAATAAACAATCTCGGATAAAAATGAGATTGTGATATTTCCCTTACCTTAGGTCCAATTTGCCTTGTATGTGTCCGAAGCTCCTGTATAATGGTTTAAATAATGTTATTGACATATTACAGAATCATACATATTGATATGATATCATATATGGTCATATTCTTTGCTTCTTGTTAGTAATATTTCATTGTTACTTGTTACTCGGGTCTTTATTGCCTTTTGTTCTTACGCGTGTTTTGCCGAATAAATTCTTATTCTTATTTCAAGGTTATAGATACCTTATATCCAGAATGGTATTAGTGTAACATATATCATATTTATTCATTCAATTCATTTATATAATTACTATGTAATGATGATCATGTAGAACGAGTCGCATCACATCGTGGAGACGGTATTCCGTACGTACGCACGAGTGATGATATCGTTCCTATGATCGTGGAAATGTATTGGAGTATATATATATTATTTCAGTATCAATATTACTTTATAATAATCATAAATAGTTACTCATTACACCATTATACCCATCCTTGTAAAGTGATGGTGGAAAAATAGATTACACCACGGCGTGGAGACGGTATTCCGTACGTACGCACGCGCGGTGATTTCATTTTTCCGTAGGATGGATAGAAGGTGAATTAGGGTTGTTTCATATTTATAATAACATATCAGTATGTAAGTAATACTTATGTTATTACTTCATCATGAAACAACTAAAGAAGAAGAAGTTGAAGAAGAAAGAAATTGAAAAGATCGGTAATGGATATTACCTCTTCTTTGGAACGCCTCTTTGAATCCTCCACTTAAGGAACAAAGAGTGGTCTTAGGAGAAGAACAGGACCTCTAGGACTATTCTAGGGAAGTGGAGAGGAGAAAATGGCAGGGTTTGGCCGAGCTTGAGTGCTCAATTTGGTGTGAGGAGGAGGGGGAGGAGGTGCCCTTTTATAAGGGAGGAGAGGGGCACCTTAGGAATATCTCAAAATATTATTTTATATTAAAGTAAAAATCGGTTTATAATGGTTCCAAAGGGTCTTATTTCGAAGATAAAGTTGGGAAGGGTCGAAATCCTATCAACCAATAGAATTTAGACAAGTTTAGGATATTATTTTAACCTTATCAATTAGATTTAACTCTAAGTTAAATAATTTAACTTTTACCATGTCTTTTTGTTTTCTTTCACTATATGGTTAATACACTTACTATAACTTGCCAAACGAACCCCAAATTGTTTATTATTAATATATATATCCTTATATAAGTCATTTTGCCGAACCTTAGATTTTTAGGAATAAAATAACAATTAATAATATAATATTTGATTTAAAAACTATTTTGTGTCAATTTTGACACTATTTGATATATGATTTTTGTGAGAGTCATAACAGAATTAAATGTTCGAAAAAAGTTAATTAAATCAACATTAATATATCATAGTAACCTAGAAAATTAGTTGAATTCATAAAAAGTCCCAAATTACATTTATTTTGGTGTTTATAACATCAATTGTGTCAATATTTCATTAATAAGATAATTACTGCATCATCATTGTGTCATAAATAAATTAAATTATTTAAAGTATAAAAATTACAAATAAAATACCATTATGTAGGAAATTATTTTATCTTTCTAATGAATATTTATTATCTAAAATCCAACATATATAACCCTATGTAACAATTGTTTTTCTAAAAGATATATGCTTGTATCATTTTTGTATTCATTTTAACTTAATTAAAATAATGTGTCATTATCACTTACAAGTGGATCAATGGGGTCCCAAAATCGACCCAAAGATGCCCATGGTCGACCATGTATCAACCAATGGGGTTAAGACACGTTTTAGGGTAATTTAATATTATTATAATATTATTTTTTAACCCTTATTTACCGGATTTACCCTTAACCATGGTAAATAAAATATTTACCGCAGTAATTATTCAAAATGTATAAAAATAAAATTTATCTATTTACACAATTTGAACATCCTGATTCCAAATATGGAATCCATTTTTCTAAATTCAAAAAACAGAAGTGGCAGAAATTAATTTAAAATTAATTCCCGCTGTCAAAACAAAAAGCGTGTTTTTAAGAGATAATAACTATCAAAAGATTGACACTTGTTTATGTTCGGTTTAATTGTAAAATTGTGTCCAATGACCAACATTATATTAAGTGGTAAAAATATATTCTAAATATACTTTAAAACCATTCAATATTATAATTTAACCACATAATATATTATGATGAAAAAAGTTGTTTTTAATTAAAATATAGCGTGTTTTTACTATTCATTAAAATATGAAAGTTGTCGGAAAAATATCAAAACTTTATCTAATGTAAATTTTTACATCTTGATTAAAAAGAAGAATATTATTTTGTCAAATTGAACATATAAACATGTCAAAAACCAGATTTAATGTGGGTGCGCCATCAAAAGGCGGTAAAACTGCATTTTTTGAAAAATACTTATTTTACCCGAAAAATTTATTTTGTTCTTATACCATGTTCTAGAAATGTGTAAGATGAATAATAATGTTATAAAATTCAAAATTTAGTTAATACTATTCATAACGGCTAGTTCATGACAATATTATAATAATATAACATTGTTTATTAAAACCCGATATTGCGTACAACACACGCTATCGAGGAAGGTCGTGATTGCGTGTAATGCAAGCCAAGTCAGGGTTGCGTGTTGTGAAAGAATCCTTCGTTGTTTCATATAATAGAATCCAACCATATTTCATTTATACATTTAATATATATATATATATATATACTCAATGTTGCGTATAATAACTATTATCAAAATTGTGTGTAACACGGTCCAAGAATAGTGTTGCGTATACTACAAGCTAATACGGTGTTGCGTATAGCGCAAGGTAATCTTGGTGTAGAATACAACACAAGACATTAATGAAATTAAAAGAATATTTTTCATAAAATCTCGGGGTGTTACATTCTACCCCCCTTAAAATGAATTTCGCCCTCGAAATTCGTCGAGGTTATAAATGGTTTACTATTTGAAAGTTTCTTTGATAGAAACCCACATCGTAAAAAGGAATACCAAAACTTATCTTTAAAAACAAAAGTATGAAACGTAATGGTTACCCAAATAAACTAATCACTGGGTTTCCACATAGGTGAAAATATGGATATGGAAGAGAAATCTAACAATTATGTTCTGATGGAGAGTGGTAGAGAACATGGCTATGGAAAAGCTAGCAATCACAAAGCCATAAATTTGTGACGATCTAAGGTACCATCTGATTCATCAGATATAAGATCACTAGGACAACATTTTTGGTTTTCAAGATCATTTCCCCTAAAGTTGAAAATTTGAATTAGAATAAATACTTACTTTATTTTGGTACAATCTCACTGTTGTTCGTGACTTTAACAATTTCCACTTCATCTCTTAAATAAATGAAGTTGAATTTGTTATTCGTGAAGTGTTAGCAGATCATGTGATAGAATGACGGGTCATTCCATCTGTCTCAAAAGGTTAGCAAAATTTATATACATAAGTCGATCTATAGTGGGATTAATCATATATGGTTCCTAAAATGGGCTTATACCTCATATATCATACTGCTTAATATAATAACACTAGTTTCTACTAAACAGGGACTTCCTGTAGGTCAGTGGTAGGCGATAAAGGCCAGTCGCACTTCGGTTGTGGGTTCAATTCCTACAGCCTTGTCCGAAGCGATGGGCTGTCACCCGTCCTGCAGGTTGTCCTTTTTCTAAAACTACGTTACTATAACATCCCATCAATAATATCGAAAATCTTCTATCCTTAAACAATACTAACTTATGTCCAACATAATCCAGTCTAATCTTTAGGCTTATACATAATACTGCAGTCCACTCTCATAATATAGTGACAACGATTACCATTGTCGATCCCCATATATCATAAGATATGTTTTTTTGGTCACATTCCAAACATTCAAAGTCCTTAATCATGTATTCTCTTGAATACCTTAGTGAAAACATGAATTCAGTTAAAAGTTAACACTTTCCACATACCAAAATCCTCAAAATTATATATACTCAAATCATGACATCACTTAGTCCTTATATCAATCATGAGCTCATGAATACTGTTAAACATTTAATTTTCTCCTTATCCCTTCATTATGCCCATATCATCTGCATTCTAAAAATATCTGAATAACCTTTCCTGGATAATGGTAACATTAATAAAACACTTTTAAAACTCAAGGAAAGACAATAATGTAATAATCCTTAGATGTCTCTTTATTCCATAGTACCATGAAATTTCTTATACAACATTACACATGATAAACATGTAATCATTTCACTACATTCTTAAACCATTAACCGAGCTTCAACAATTCTTTCACATCACATATCATTTGTAGTCTCTTCATCATCATCCACATAAATACTACCCATACGACCATAATGATTCTCTTCATGAGTCTTTCCCTTAGGGCATTGGTTTGCATAATGCCCATACATTCCACATTTAAAACACTTAACCATTTTTGATGTCGTAGCAATACCATTATCCTCATCCATGGTGTTAACTGAACCTTTTCCTTTGCACTTACTTGCTTTGTGTCCTTCTTTTCCACACCCAAAGCATCTTCCAGTTCCCTTGAAACATTCTCCTTGATGCCTCTTCCCACATGATTTACATAGGGGAAATTGAACTTTCTTTCCTCTATGGTCATCATGAAACTCCATCTTTCTCTTATTAGCCGAGTCAAGAAACATACCAAATTTTACTTTATTGATCATATTATGAGATTGCTGATTCGGCATAATAATGATGCTTGGACTTCCAAATCCCATTTCATTTGGTTGCTCATAAAGAATATCATTCCATTGTCCATCATATCCTCCATTATCGTGAATCATCTTGTTTCCAGCCATTTTCTAAAACCCAAAAAGAATAGTGTGAGAGGCAAAAATCATAATAAAGGGAGAGTAACTTCAATATCTAACATCTTAGGTTAAATTCTAATATCGTTACCATAGTTCTAGTACTATATCCTATACGTATACTTATCCTTAGGGACATCCCTAGACATACATTAGAAATATCACTAGTTATCTCACTAACATTTTCGCATCCTAGTTTCCAAAGGTTGACTAAACCTTTCCTCTGATACCAACTGTAGAGACCCGAAGCTAGACGTACATGGACATTACATTACTTTTGCGGAATACTTAGTACATAACAAAAACACACACACAAGGATCGTAATAGTTTAGTGTCTTTGGAAACTCGGAACGTAATCTTCTAATCCTGGTGAAAGATCTTCAAAATCTCCCATAAAGATCTTCCTTTTTTTTACCTAAAACCTTTCTTTATATCCTGGGGAAAAGAAAACATAAAAGGGTGAGCTCAAATGCTCAGTAAGGGTAAACAAAATAAATATCAATCACATCATATTCATAAGAACATAACATTTTGGAAATCTTAACCTGCAAAAGAGCTCATAATATCATAACATGGGATAAATCATAGAAGTGAAAATGAGATCCCCATAATCATAACATAAAACTTGAAACTTTGTGGCATGCACACATAATCATAGAAAATCATTTCTTGTTAGTCAAGACTCATTGCCAAGACTATCTTAGTGGACAAAGTCCCTTTCTGAATCGAGTAACCCTCGTTTCAGTCCTGTTTCACTGAACCGGTATAACCTACCATTCCAGCCATGTCTATCTCATGAGATATAAAATCTTTACCCAATGCATTGGAGGGAGATATAGGTCCCACCCATCTTATAATTAATCCTTTCTTATGTGTGCCACATAATCATAAATCTTACATCATCACATAACCCATGTAATAAAAATGGGATTCTTAAACAACATGACATCATAAAACAATTCATATAAGATAAAGGAATTCATAAAAATAATTCCATCACAACATGATCAAATCAATTTAATAATAGGGATAAAAACAGAACCCTTTATTATCTTAGATGGAAAATAATTTTGATAAAACACTTGAACTCCATTCTTGAGGAAAATATCCTTTCTTCTTCAAAAACATTTTTCCTTTCATAACATGTCATACAACTTTAAAATAAAAGAAGTTGATTAAAAATAAACTTGAAAACTTGTAAAGGAAGCTTCTTGGAAACAATGTTTTAAAAATCCATTCATGTCGTATAAGTTAAAAAAAACGTTCTTCGTACTTTTGTCGGAAAAGTCAAAAAGTACCTCGTACGATAAAAGATTCCTTTCATACATATTACTAAAAACTCACCGAAGGGTAAAAATGGATTTAAACAATTGTAGGTGGATGGAAATAATATTAAATATTGATGAAACATGGATTTGGATGATAAAATACACCCCAGTAAATACTTACTAATAAACAATCTCAGATAAAAATGAGATTGTGATATTTCCCTTACCTTAGGTCCAATTTGCCTTGTATGTGTCCGAAGCTCCTGTATAATGGTTTAAATAATGTTATTGACTTATTCCAGAATCATACATATTGATATGATATCATATATGGTCATATTCTTAGCTTCTTGTTAGTAATATTTCATTGTTACTTGTTACTCGGGTCTTTATTGCCTTGTGTTCTTACGCGTGTTTTGCCGAATAAATTCTTATTCTTATTTCAAGGTTATAGATACCTTATATCCAGAATGGTATTAGTGTAACATATATCATATTTATTCATTAAATTCATTTATATAATTACTATGTAATGATGATCATGTAGAACGAGTCGCATCACATCGTGGAGAGGGTATTCCGTACGTACGCACGAGTGATGATATCGTTCCTATGATCGTGGAAATGTATTGGAGTATATATATATTATTTCAGTATCAATATTACTTTATAATAATCATAAATAGTTACTCATTACACCATTATACCCATCCTTGTAAAGTGATGGTGGAAAAATAGATTACACCACGGCGTGGAGACGGTATTCCGTACGTACGCACGCGCGGTGATTTCATTTTTCCGTAGGATGGATAGAAGGTGAATTAGGGTTGTTTCATATTTATAATAACATATCAGTATGTAAGTAATACTGATGTTATTACTTCATCATGAAACAACTAAAGAAGAAGAAGTTGAAGAATAAAGAAATTGAAAAGATCGGTAATGGATATTACCTCTTCTTTGGAACGCCTCTTTGAATCCTCCACTTAAGGAACTAAGAGTGGTCTTTGGAGAAGAACAGGACCTCTAGGACTATTCTAGGGAAGTGGAGAGGAGAAAATGGCAGGGTTTGGCCGAGCTTGAGTGCTCAATTTGGTGTGAGGAGGAGGGGGAGGAGGTGCCCTTTTATAAGGGAGGAGAGGGGCACCTTAGGAATATCTCAAAATATTATTTTATATTAAAGTCAAAATCGGTTTATAATGGTTCCAAAGGGTCTTATTTCGAAGATAAAGTGGGGAAGGGTCGAAATCCTATCAACCAATAGAATTTAGACAAGTTTAGGATATTATTTTAACCTTATCAATTAGATTTAACTCTAAGTTAAATAATTTAACTTTTACCATGTCTTTTTGTTTTCTTTCACTATATGGTTAATACACTTACTATAACATGCCAAACGAACCCCAAATTGTTTATTATTAATATATATATCCTTATCTAAGTCATTTGGCCGAACCTTAGATTTTTAGGAATAAAATAACAATTAATAATATAATATTTGATTTAAAAACTATTTTGTGTCAATTTTGACACTATTTGATATATGATTTTTGTGAGAGTCATAAAAGAATTAAATGTTCGAAAAAAGTTAATTAAATCAACATTAATATATCATAGTAACCTATAAAATTAGTGGAATTCATAAAAAGTTCCAAATTACATTTATTTTGGTGTTTATAACATCAATTATGTCAATATTTCATTAATAAGATAATTACTGCATCATCATTGTGTCATAAATAAATTAAATTATTTAAAGTATAAAAATTACAAATAAAATACCATTATGTTGGAAATCTTTTTATCTTTATAATTAATATTTATAATCTAAAATCCAACATATATAACCCTATGTAACAATTGTTTTTCTAAAAGATATATGCTTGTATCATTTTTGTATTCATTTTAACTTAATTAAAATAAAGTGTCATTATCACTTACAAGTGGATCAATGGGGTCCCAAAATCGACCCAAAGATGCCCATGGTCGACCATGTATCAACCAATGGGATTAAGACACGTTTTAGGGTAATTTAATATTATTATAATATTATTTTTAACCCTTATTTACCGGATTTACCCTTAACCATGGTAAATAAAATATTTACCGCAGTAATTATTCAAAATGTCTAAAAATAAAATTTATCTATTTACACAATTTGAACATCCTGATTCCAAATATGGAATCCATTTTTCTAAATTCAAAACACAGAAGTGGAAGAAATTAATTTAAAATTAATTCCCGCTATCAAAACAAAAAGCTTGTTTTTAAGAGATAATAACTATCAAAAGATTGACACTTGTTTATGTTCGGTTTAATTGTAAAATTGTGTCCAATGACCAACATTATATTAAGTGGTAAAAATATATTCTAAATATACTTTAAAACCATTCAATATTATAATTTAACCACATAATATATTATGATGAAAAAAGTTGTTTTTAATTAAAATATAGCGTGTTTTTACTATTCATTAAAATATGAAAGTTGTCGGAAAAATATCAAAACTTTATATAATGTAAATTTTTACATATTGATTCAAAAGAAGAATATTATTTTGTCAAATTGAACATATAAACATGTCAAAAACCAGATTTAAAGTGGGTGCGCCATCAAAAGGCGGTAAAACTGCATTTTTTGAAAAATACTTATTTTACCCGAAAAATTTATTTTGTTCTTATACCATGTTCTAGAAATGTGTAAGATGAATAATAATGTTATAAAATTCAAAATTTAGTTAATACTATTCATAACGGATATTTCATGACAATATTATAATAATATAACATTGTTTATTAAAACCCGATATTGCGTACAACACACGCTATCGAGGAAGGTCGTGATTGCGTGTAATGCAAGCCAAGTCAGGGTTGCGTGTTGTGAAAGAATCCTTCGTTGTTTCGTATAACAGAATACAACCATATTTCATTTATACATTTAATATATATATATATATACTCAATGTTTAGTAGAATAACTATTATCAAAATTGTGTGTAACACGGTCCAAGAATAGTGTTGCGTATACTACAAGCTAATACGGTGTTGCGTATAGCGCAAGGTAATCTTGGTGTAGAATACAACACAAGAAATTAATGAAATTAAAAGAATATTTTTCATAAAATCTCGGGGTGTTACAAACCCACACCATATTTTTTACATTGAAGTTAGGGAAAGAAGAAATGGTCTGAATATTAGCCAAGATTCAATCCAACCAGCATCACGTATGATGGCTCCCTTTCTAATTATTATACCACTTATACTTTTCCCATGATTACACCATGTTCAATACACCGTTACAAGGCACGAATCCAGTGAAATAAATTTTTCCCTTCCTTGGGTATACTCCCCCACCCTTCTTCTCTAACATGTCCAAGGTGTTATTAAAATAACCCCTGAAGATCTAATATGTATTACCTGGATTGAAGATGTATGGATCCTTATAAAGAATCTTTCCCTCCCTCACACCACATTTGTAATAAACGAATGAAATATAACATTTGATTTTTTCAAAACAAATCCTCATGTATAGATGTTGGTTAGAAATAGTGATTTTCTTTATTGAAATATAATTATTATAGAAAACTTATAAATCCTGGTTATTTGGTTTCTTATGCATGAAGTTACCAAACTAAATCTTTAAAATTATAAATTAATGATGTAATTTTTGATAAGGATTATTCCATATACATACATATCATAAACACGATTATAGTTTTTCTAATATTTTGATACACACATGAACCTTATGAATTCCTAATGAAACAAAACAGTTTGATTACATCATCAAATTGGACATTCTATCTTTGAGAGGTTTACATCAAACCATGAATAGACCATTGAAACTTATAAACCTTTGTAGACTAATTTAACACTTCCAAACCATTGGGTTTTATTATAAATAAGTCCTAAACTAATTACTTTTTATGTAAATTGGTTTCAATTTACATTTGATATATCTTATAATAAAAATAATCGGGCACATAATTAAATACCTAAATATATTTTATCATTTCAATATGTGAAAAGGTTTTCCATAGTCAACATAAAGAATTTTCTTGTAACATTTTTCCAATATGAGTACTTTATAGGTAGACACTCTAACAACAATGTAAATTATCTTCCAGAAACCCCACTACTACACAATAGGCCTTACCATTTCATGGTAATCCACCATGTTTTAGACTTGATCAGTATGCGAAGATTCAATTTTGGATTCTAAGCCTTTTAACCATTTCTCAAAATCCAAACTCATAATGGACCCTCCGTAGGTAGTAGGTTCATACACTATGAATGTTAGGTAATCATAATTTTCCATAATAAATAAAAATTTATCATGAACATAAAAAACCCCACCAAAAAGTTGTGGTCCTTTTTATAACTTATGATAGTATTTCTTCCAAAATTCTTTGTGAAACACACTAAACTTCTATCTCGGGGACACATTATGTTTGTTGGTCTTGAGAATCGCTATGTTTAAATTTTTTCTATAACTAACAACTCTACATATATAATCCTTCTCAAGAAATATTATAGTATGATCCAAAAACAATTCTTTTCAATAAGATTATAGAAATAATATTCCATAGTTTTCTTAGGATGGCCAATAAACCAGAATTTTATGACTTATAGCTAATATTGTTAGAATCCAATCATCTTATGGTTTCCTAACAACACTAAATATTTTTAAAAGAAATTTTCATGAGTTTACCAGTATATATCAAACAAGGTAAATTCATGACTAATTTATAGGGAAAAAATTCAATTTGAATATAATAGTATTTTGAGAATAACCACATAATAAAATAGGAATGTCAGATTGAATCATTATTGAGTGAACCATATACAAGAGAGTACAATTCCAACTCTTATAAAAACCATATCGTATGGTGTTTTAAAAGGATTAAGTTATTGGAAAATTCCATAACCTCTTATATGATTAGTGAATTAATTGATCAAGTATTCACCAATCTAGTCTGATAAATGAGTCTTAATATGTTTTCCTAGTTTATTTTATACATTGTTATGAAACTATATGAAATATTTAATGATTTCATACTTATTTATCATCATAAACATGTAACTATACTCACTAAATTCTAAGGTAAAACAAATAATGTTTCTAAAACCGCAACATTCTTGTTTTATCATTAGTTCAAAAACACCACTATGTATGGGATCCAATAAACCACAATACATTTCATATTTTCTTCTAAAAGGATCTTTTATCATCATTCCAAACATATATAATATTACCCTATATAAAATGATTTGAAATAAAATGAGTCCAATGATCCATATATATGGAGTCCTTGGATGTATTTCACATTGATCTATATAAGGAGAAGATTCCTATGGTAGGTGGTATTAGAATTATTCTTAACCTTCTTACATTGAATGTTATAGAAACTTTTATCCATATCCATAATATATAAACTATTAATCAAATTCTTGATTCAATAAAAAAATTATAATCATATATATAGAAAAAATCTTACACTTAATAATGAATTAAAATCCATTCTTGTCCAAAAAACATATAGAATGAAAAAAATCAATGAGGGGAACATAATAATATTTTTTTATTTCTAAAATTAATACAATAGTTATAATGAGATCATAAGTTTCTAAATCCAATTCATCAACTCTTACTCCATCACTAAAATAAGGACCACTCCTCCCTTTATCAATTCCCTCTAATCATTGAGTTTGTATTTATCAACACAAATGTGTGATGCATGCCTAATATCAAACACCCATGTGTTAGAGTTAGATGATTTAATATCTATGAAATTACAATTAGATTCTATAAAAACATCTCCTTAAGAACACTTATCAACATTATATACTACTTTTGAACTATTCTATAGGTCATAACTATAAGTGATAAAAAATGATTATCATGATGTATTCCATAATAAAAAATACAATCATATATATGGCTGAGTATCATATTTTATATCTTATCATCAAGAAGTTTTAATAGAATTACTCTCTCTAAAAATGACGAGATCATGTTTCATATCCATTTAGTGATCCAATATATATATTTTACTAAATTTTGGGTCTCTTTATCATTTATCCCATCACATAACTATTTAGGTTGGAAATCATGCCAATAATAATAGTTATTATTCTTATATAGTTGATAAAATAACCAATTATCCCAATATATTATATTGTGAGGTCCAAATAAAAATGGTATGCATTTATTGATTGGATTTGTTTTAAATGATTACAAGTGGTGGATAGGTCTTTTAGATTTTAAATATTTTTTTGATAGACTTTTATTTTTTTGGAAATGATATGGTGATTCTATATAATCTGATAAATCTTGAGAAATTGGGTATTTTATATGGAAAAAACCCATTGAACACATCTAGAAGAGTAAAAAAAATTTCTATCACTCTATAAAGTATGTGGAAATATCATGGGAGCAGGACAATAAACATTTCAGTCACCCTGGAGTTCTACTAGTGTCGGAACCACATTATATTTCAACACCATTGTTTGGATGTCATGAATTACTACACACCATGGGATCTGTTTATGTTATAGTTGAATTTAATTTAATAGATCAAAGATTATAGATATTTTAGTACCTACAGGTGATGAAGCCATATAATAATGCTACACCATGGAAGGTTTATTTTTTAATAGAAACCTAGAGATCAGAAAAGTTTTTATGGACCTATAAAATCAAGGGGCCTCACACCGTAATTCTGAAACTACACCTCAAGGCTTAAAATAGTTTTAAAATAACTTCCTGAACACTACAGTTTATGCTCTAAAATATTTTTCCAAGCTATAAGACTTGAAATTTGGGTAGTTAGAATAGCAGTGATGACATTTAATTCTATAGTGAGTTTGGTTGTTATTATAAAATATATTAACAACGATTCAAAAATTTTATAGAAGACAAATTTTTGGGAGATTATTTAATGGGATAAAATTGGAGTATTAGAGTTTGGGGTGTTGTTTTAGTTTTAATTTCATATTTTTTACTCAAAAAATTATAGAAATAGAAGACAGATCTGTTGTAGATATATTTTTATCACATAGATAAAAAATAGGAATGCCTTTAAGATTAGGAATCATAGGAGAATGATAAAGATGAAATAAATTTAATAAAATGATTAAAATAATAAATTATTGTTTATATATTTAATGATATGGAATCCAATAGGTATAACATTAAAAAATAACACCCTTATTGATTAGTGTTTATTATATTTATCACAAGTCTTTGCACGATCGACCTGTATAATGACTTAATATTTATCCCTCTTGAAAATGAGTATGTGTAATGGAGGAAGAGGTCATTGACCATTTATGAGTAGTGATATATTCTTGAAGTTGTAATCATATAATATTAAAGTAGCTGTTATTTATAATATCTACATATTTGTTATATTTTTTCCTTAGTGTATAATTCTATAGGTAAACCGAGTAAAATTAGTGTGTTCATGATATTTTCATTTATGAATTTCATTATGGATAATAATGAAATTCATGTTTTATTTTAAAATTTGAAGACAATATATATTTCGGTTTAAAGAATCACAAGGAGTTTTTTCAGCCTAATTCAACAGCCTCTTAGGGTGTATTGGTGATACCAAGGGTATATCAAGTGGTATCAGATCCATTGGTTACTCTTGAATCCATTGAGAGAAATATATTTTTATATAAGATGTTATTAATTATAAATTAGTTCCATTTTTCAATGGATTTAATTTTCATATCTGAGAAAATAGTATTAAATCTCATCCTAGATCCCTTGAGATGGTTGTTTTTTATATTATAGTTCATGGTATACAAGTGATAACATAAGAAATTTTATTATGAAACATGATAAGAGATTATTTCATGATTATTGTAAGAAAAATTATGATTGATTAAGATTACTTTCTAATCATATATATTATAAATTGATGAATTGATGAATGAATAAAGGTATTTGGTATAAAATTTATAATATATTCGAAGGGGAAATCAAATTTAATGAGGAAAATATATATAAAAACATGTTTTATTATCTAAATATGATTTATAATGTGAACATAAATGGATTCATTAATTGTATTATTAATCTTTTTGGTGTTATTCAATGTATTTTCTAAGAAATTAAATATTCTGACACTATAATTAATATTATCATTAAAATTACATCAAATATATAATATAAAGGTATTGGATATTGAGTAAATGAACCTTGGTGAATTATCTCTTGATATATTTTATATAAAATTTGTTTCTTATGAAATAAGGGAGAAGATATACATATCTTTTGAGCATTCTACTAATGAAAAAATATTATTATCTATTGAGAAACATGAATTTTAGGTTGCTAAAAATTAAGATGACATAAGTGATGATTTAAAATAACTATTTTCAAATTGGTTTAAAATATTAAAGGGTTGATTTTTAATGAAATATAATTATAGCTCGTTTCTATTGTGGAAGGGTAGGAGACATTGTTGTTAGATTTCCAAATAATTTTGATGAAGAGGGAGAATAGTGTGAGTTATCACCAAAGTATAATAATAAGTTTCCATCTATAATAACATTGATTCTGGATTTTTTAAGTCATAATAAGTTTTATATGAATGTTATTGTAACACCCCGAGATTTTATGAAAAATATTCTTTTTAATTCTATTGATGTCTTGTGTTGTACGCTACACCAAAAGAAGCTTGCACTACATGCATCCTTGACTTGGCTTTCATTACACGCAATCGCGACCTTCCACGATAAAGTATGTTGTATGCAATAAAGAGTTTCACTAAACAAAGATATGCTATTAAAATATTATATAAACTAGCCGTTATGAATAGTAATAAGCAGTTTTTGAAATTTTATAAATTTTATCTATCAAAATGGACTTCATTTTTAGATTCGGAATATCGAAATTAGCCTAGGGTGAATTTTTAGTATTTTTCTGAAAACTTTGAATTTTTTATGAATAGTGAAAACACTGGGTTACTATTTAAAAACCGAATTTTTATTTAAATAATTATTTATTTTATTTAAATGTATTTTAGGTCAAAATTGATACATAATACCTCTATAAGTTCAATGTAATTCATTGGAGTCATTTTATAATAATTTTCGATATATAAATTTTTTTTTGAACTTTCCACCCTCTTTTACCCCCCACCCCTTAGGAGAATTTGGAAATTCACATAAAACTGAATTTTACCACTTCTGTGAGTAGAATTTCTAAAATCTGAGAGATACGGTTAATATCAAGGACTAAAATGTGGTTCAATGAGATGAAAATAATTTTTGGTGAATAGTAACTTTTTACTTTTATTTACCACGGTTAAAAGTAAATAAGGTAATTAAGGGTAAAAATGATATTATTATTACCCTAACACATGTCTTAATTCTATTGGATGAGTGTAATTTTACCATAAACAACCTTAGGAATAAACTATGACCATTTAGGTCCACTTGGATTAGATTAGGACATTTATTATTAATTTATTTAAAGAAGGGTTAAAATTGTTAAAATCAAAGTTTAATAACTAATTCATTTTTAATATAGGGTTATGAATAAGATAAATTTGACTATAAATATTCCTTATAAAGATAAAAATATTTCCTACATAATGGTATTTTATTTATAATTTTTATACATTAAATAATTCAAGTTATTTATGACACAATGGTGATGTAGTAATTACCTAAATAATGAAATATTAAAATAATTGATATTATAAATACCAAAATAAATGTAATTTGAGACTTTTAATGAATTAAAATAATTTTCTAGGTTAATATGACATGTTATTATTGATTTAATTATCATTGTTAGAACTAATCATGCTGTTATGATTTTTAGAAAAATCAATTACCAAATAGTGTCAAAATTGACATAAAATAGTTGTTAATACAAATATTATATTATTAATTGTTATTTTATTCCTAAAAATCGAAGGTTTGGCCTAATGACTTAGATAATGATATATATATATATATTAATAATAAACCACTTGGGGTTCATTGGGCTTGTTATAGTAAGTTTATAAACCATATAGTGTAAGAATACAAGAAGACGTGGTAAAAGTTAAATTATTTAACTTAGAGTTAAATCTAAATGATAAGGTTAAAATTGTAACCTAATCTTGTCTAAAATATATTGGTTGATATTATTTATACCCATACCCACTTTATATTTTAAATAAATTAATTTGGAGCTATTATAAACTTAATATAACTTTATTATAAAATAATATTTTAAGTTTTTCCAAAGGTGCCCCTCTCCTCCCTTATAAAAAGGGCACCCCTTCCCTCTTCTCTTCACATCCTTTTGAGCATTGAAGCTCGTCCAAACCCTGACCATTTCTCTTCTCCACTACCCTAGAAACATTATGGAGGTTCTGGTATTCTTAAAAAACCAACTCTACTTCCTTAATAGAAGGCTTAAAACAGGTACGTCAAAGAAGAGCTAATCTCTTCTTCCGATTTTCTAAAGATTCTTTCTTATTCTACTTATTCTTCTTTAGTTGTCTCGTTATAAGTAATAACATCAGTATTAATTATATAATGATATGTTATTATAAATATTAAAAAACCCTATTTCACCTTCTATCCATCCTATGGAAAATGAAATCACCGCGCGTGCGTACGTACGGAATACCGTCTCCACGCCGTGGTGTAATCTGTTTTCGACCACCACCTTACTTTGATGAGTATAATGGTGTAAATAAATAACTATATATTATTATTTTAATGTTATATTTATTATGAAATATTATACAAACACTTCAATATAATTCCACGAGCATGGGAATGGTATCATCGCTCGTGCATACGTACGGACTACCGTCTCCACGACACGATGAGATTCATTCTCCATGTTAACCATTCACGAATGATTATAAAGTATATATAATAAGAAATAATGAAATATATGAAATAATAATGATACTGGGTTTATGTATATATATATATGTATTTCATCTACTTAATTATATTCAATTCAATAAGGAAACAAAAACAACGTTCATGCGTCCGTACGGCCTACCATCTCTATGAACGGTGTATTTCATTCCATTTATCGATCTATCATATATATGTGTATATTCTGAATATATATTATATATAAATCATGTTTTACATTCTGGAATTAATTAAATCAGGATATAAGTCATAATATCAAGAACAAAAAGTCCAAACATGTACGATAAATAAAACGATTTTACCCAAAACGCTGCTTTAACATGGAATTTACAAAAGAACGGGTAATATAAAGTCATAAATGAACCATTTATGACATAATAACAATGAATATGATTCTGAAATAAGTCAATGAAATTATTTAAATAATTATAAAGGAGGTTCGGATATGTACGAATCATATCGGACCTAAGATAAGGGATAACTATTCCAATCATGTTCTTATCCGAGATTGTTATTCGTAAGTATTTACTGGGGTTATTGTTATCATCCATTCCCTTGTTTTATAAAAATGTTTTCATGTATTTTTAAAGTCCCTTTTACCCATTTTTTAAATTTACCGTATGTTATGAAAGTAATTTTACTTTTTTTACCCCATGGGGAACTTTTTGACTTTTCTGACAAAATTACGAGAAGAATGTTATTTTTAACATATACGGAATGAACGGATTTTTACAGTTTCATAACGCCTCATTTTCATGAAGCTTAATCTAAAATAGTTTATGACTATTTTCAAAAAAAAGTACTTTTCTTTTAAAATTTCATGGAATTTTGTGAAAAGAATATGATTTTGAAGAAGAAAGGATATTTTCCTTAAGAATTCATTTAATTTTTTTATCAAAACCATTTTCCATCTAAGATGACATTATTTCATATGTGTATGTTTCAAGTTTAATGTCCCTATGATTTACTTGGTTTCACTTTTCTTATAATGAAATATCCATTTGTTTTATATTGATTATGTGATGATGGGATGATGTTTATGAAACCCATTTTATTCTTTGGGTTATGATGAATGTTTATGTTTATTTTGTGGAAGAAGTAAGAATGATTTAATTATGAGATGGGTGGGACCTATATCTCCCTCCAATGCATTGGGTAAAGATTTATATCTCATGAGATAGACATGGCTGAACAGTAAGTTAATCCAGATCAGTGTTACAGGACTGGAACAAGGAGTGAACTTGATTCAGAATGGGACTTTGTCTACTAAGATGGTCTTTAGAGTAATGCCTTGGATACTATGGAAATAATAACATGTGCTTAATGGATGTCACAATTACATGTTTTATTACCATGCTAGTTTATCATTTCTAATGTTCCTTTGTGATCTATGCTTTGTGTACTTCCAAGATTTATGTCGTTGCTCATGATTTTGATGTTTAGATTTTATGTTCATGTTTTTGCATTCAAATGTTTATGGATTGTTTTATGTTCTCTAGGCTTACCCTTACTGAGAATTTGAGCTCACCCTTTATATTTATTAATTTCCCCAGGATTTAAAGAAAGGTTTTAGTTAAGAAAATAAAAAGGGGAAGATCTTTATGGGAGATTTTGAAGATCTTTCACCACGATTAGAAGATTATTTTCCGAGTTTCCAAAGACACTAAACTATTACGTTCCTTTGGTGTCTGTTTTTGTTAAGTATTAAGTATTCTATAAAAGTAATGTAATGTCTATGTACGTCAAGCTTTGGGACTCTACATTTGGTATCAGAGGAAAGGTTTAGTTATCCTTGGGAAACTAGGATGCGAAAACATTAGTGAGATACCTAGAGATATTTCTAAGGTATTTCTAGGGATGTACCTAAGGTTAAGTATAAGTATATGTTATAGTCCTATAATTATGGTAATGATATTAGGATTAAGCCTAAGATGTTAGATATTGAAGTTACTCCACCTTTATTATGTTGTTTTCCTAGCATAATTTTTTCCTCTCACACTGTTCTTTTTGGGTTTTAGACGATGGTTGGAACCCGAACGAACCGTGTTGATCAATGTAATGGACAATGTAATGATTTTCCTACCGAGCAACCAAATGTGATGGGAGATGGAGTGCAAAATCTTATTGCTATACTAACACAAGATATGAATCATTCTGGATTTCCAAATGATCAGATAAGGGAACAATATTCTATTGAGTCCTTCATGAGGCAACGTCCACCATATTTCAATGGGTATTCTGATACACTTGTTGCTGAACAATGGATTAGTACCATTGAAAAGATATTTTCCATACTTCGCTATTCAGAACATGAAAAAGTCATTTAAGATGTTTGCTGTTTAGAAGGTGAAGTAGACCAGTGGTGGACTCTAATTAACAATACAAGGCCCCAAGTTGAAATTGAATCCATGGAATAGGACGAGTTCAAGAACTTGTTTTTCAGATAGTAATTCCCTCGTATTCTTCGAACAAAGATGTAAAACGAGTTTCTTGATCTTAAGAAGAAGCATGATGAATCTGTTGGTATATACGAAGCGAATTTTACAAGACTTGCAAGGTATGAATCTGGCTTTATCATCCAACATGAAAGTAAAGTTGATCGATTTTTTAGTGGCTTAAACCCAAGTCTTTGAAGTGTATTAGCTATAATATACTTCAATAGCTACGAAGAAATTGTGCATTGTGCTATCAAGGTAGAACTGTAATTTGGTGTAACATATCCATCTCATGGTTTTGACAAGAAACGAAAGATAGAGTTCAAGGAGAAATCTCAGAATAATGGTGAAAATAATATGAATGATTCTTTATGCTCAATGTGTGGAAAGATGCATGGTGGATATTGTCTTAAAGGGACGAGAAAATGTTTTAGGTGTGGAAAAGAAGGTCATCGAGCAGCCGAGTGTCGACGTAATGGAAAAAGGGTTTCTAATGATGTGAATAAAGAAAATAATGCAGAGAACATACCACCAACACTTCAATGATTCAAGTGCAAAGAAATGGGGCATTATGCGAATCAATACCCTAATCCAAGGGTTAATGATGATCAACGTGAACAACCTATTAAGGCAAAGGATAATGGGAAGTCGCATGCGATCACTATTTGTGATGTTGAGTATGAAAATGATGTTGTGTAATGATTAAGTTTTTATGTAATGGTATTTCAAAATAGTGTCATGGAGTCTAATTAGAGTATCGTGGAATTTTGAAATACTTGTGTATTGGTCCATTGTGGTTTTCTATAAGAATATGGTACTGGTAACCATGAAAAGTGATTCAAATATTTTGGAAAGTAGATGACATGCGTATAATGAAGGGATAAGGAGAAAATAAATTGTTTGATAGTATTCATTAGCTCATGATTGATATAAGGACTAAGTGATGTCATGGTTTGAGTATACAGAATTTTGGGATTTTGGTATGTGGGAAGAGTTAACTTTTGACAGCACTCGTGTTTTCAATAAGGTTCAATGGGTATTCATTTTTCAATAGAATACATGATTAAAGCCTTTGAATGTTTGGAATGTTACCAACAAGACATATCTTATGATATATGGGGATTAACGATGGTATTAACATGATTGTTATATGAACTCTCTGGTAATTGTTTTCACTGTAATATGAGATTGGATAGTAGTATTTTGGATAAGCCTAAAGATTGGAATGGATTATGTTGGACATAAATTAGTATTGTTTAAGGCTAAAACTTTTTTGATATTATTGATGGAAAGTTATATTAATGTATTTTTAGAAAAAGGACAACCTGCAGGACGGGCGACAACCCGTCACGTCGGACAAGGTTGTGGGAATCGAACCCACAACCGAAGTGCGACAAGCCTTTATTTCCTATCACTGGACAACAAGAAGTCCCTGGTTAGTATAAACTAGTTTTATTTCATTATGCAGGATTATAGATGAAGTATAAGTCCATTTGGGAACCATATCTAATTAATCTCACCATAGATGGACTTATGTATATAACGTTTTCTAACTTATGTTTGAGACAGATGGAATGACCTATCATTCTATCGCATGATCTGTTAAAACTTCACGAAAGACAAATTCAACTTCATTTCTTTAAGAGATGAATTGGAAATTGTTCAAGGCACGAACAACAGTGAGATTATACCAAGATAAAGTAAGTATTTCTTCTAATTCAAATTATTAAACTTTAGGGAAATGATCTTGAAAACCAAAAATGTTGTCCTAGTGCCCTTATATTCGATGAATCAGATGGTACCTTAGATCATCACAAATTTATGTCTTTGTGATTGTTGGCTTTTTCATAGCCATGTTCTCTACCACTCTCCATCAGAACACAACGGTTAGATTTCTCTTCCATATCCATATTTTCACCTATGTTCTCCTACGTGGAAACCCAACGATTAGTTAATTTTGGTAACCATTACATTTTATACTTTAGTTTTTAAAGATAAGTTTTGGTATTCCTTTTTACGATGTGGGTTCCTATTAAAGAAACATTCGAGTAGTAAACCATTTATAACCCTGAAGAATTTCGAGAGCAAAATTCATTTTAAGGGGGGTAGAATGTAACACCCCGAGATTTAATGAAAAATATTCTTTTTAATTTCATTGATGTCTTGTGTTGTACGCAACACCAAAAGGGGATTTCACTACACACATCCCTGACTTGGCTTTCATTACACGCAATCGTGACCTTCCATGATAGCGTATGTTGTACGCAATACCGAGTTTCACTAAACAATGATATGCTATTAAAATATTATATAAACTATCCATTATGAATAGTAATACCAAGCTTTTGAAATTTAATAAATTTTATCTTTCAAAATGGACTTTATTTTTAGATTTGTAATATCAAAATTAGCCTAGGGAGAATTTTTGGTATTTTTCTGAAAACTTTCAATTTTTGATGAATAGTGAAAACACTGGGTTACTATTTAAAAACCGACTTTTTATTTAAATAATTATTTATTTTATTTAAATTTATTTTGGGTCAAAATTGATACATAATACCTATATAAGTTCAATTTAATTCATTGAAGTCATTTTATTAAAATTTTCGATATATAAATTTTTTTTGAACTTTTCACCGTCTTTTACCCACCTCCTAGGAGAATTTAGAAATTCACATAAAACTTAATTTTACCGCTTCTGTGAGAAGAATTTAGAAAATCCGAGGGACACGGTTAATATCAAGGACTAAAATTTGGTTCAATGAGATGAAAATAATATTTGGTGAATAGTAATTGTTTACTTTTATTTACCACGGTTAAAAGTAAATAGGGTAATTAAGTGTAAAAAGATATTATTATTACCCTAACACATATCCTAATTCTATTGGATAAGTTTAATTCGACCAAGAGAAATATTAGGAATAAAATATGACCATTTAGGTCCACTTGGATTCGATTTGGACATTTATTATTAATTTATTTAAAGAAGGTTTAAAATTGTTAAAATCAATGTTTCATAACTAATTCATTTTTAATATAGGGTTATTCATAAGATAAATTCCACTATAAGTATTCATTAGTAAGATAAAATTATTTCCTACATAATCGTATTTTATCTATAATTTTTAGACATTAAATAATTCAATTTATTTATGACACAATGGTGATGTAGTAATTACCTAAATAATGAAATATTAAAATAATTGATATTATAAATACCCAAATAAATGTAATTTGAGACTTTTTATTAATTACACTAAATTTATAGGTTACTATGACATGTTATTATTTATTTATTTAACTTCTTTTGAACTAATCATGCTTTTTTTATTTTCACCAAAATCAATTACCAAATTGTGTCAAAATTGACATAAAATAGTTTTAAAAAAACATTATATTATTAATTGTTATTATATTCCTAAAAATCTAATGTTCGGAAAAATGACTTAGATAAAGATATATATATTAATAATAAACCACTTTGGGTTATTTTGGCTTGTTATAGTATGTTTATTAACCATATAGTGTAAGAAAACAAGAAGACACTGTAAAAGTTAAATTATTTAACTTAGAGTTAAATCTAAATGATAAGGTTAAAATTTTAACCTAAACTTGTATAAAATATATTGGTTGAGATTATTTAGACCCATACCCACATTATCTTCTAAATAAATCAATTTGGAGCTATTATAAACTGAATATGACTTTATTATAAAATAATATTTTAAGTTTCTCCAAAGGTGCCTCTCTCCTCCCTTATAAAAAGGTCACCCCTTCCCTCTTCTCTTCACACCCTTTTGATCATTGAATCTTGGCCATACCCTGCCCATTTCTATTCTAAACTTCCCCAGAAACAGTCTATAGGTTCTGTTCTTCTCAAAATACCAACTCTACTTCCTTAAGAGAAGGCTTAAAGGAGGTGCGTCGAAGAAGAGGTTATCTCTTCTTCCGATTTTCTCAAGTTTCTTTCTTCTACTACTTTTTATTCTTTAGTTGTCTAATTATAAATTAATAACATCAGTATTAATTATATACTGATATGTTATTATAATTATGAAACAAACCTAATTCACTTTCTATCCATCCTACGGAAAATGAAATCAACGCGCGTGCGTACGTACGGAATACCATCTCCACGCCGTGGTGTAATCTATTTTCGACCACAACCTTACGTAGATGGGTATAACGGTGTAAATAAATAACTATATATGATTTTTGTAATGTAATATTTACTATGAAATATTATACATACACTTCAATACAATTCCACGATCATGGGAATGGTATCATCGCTCGTGCGTACGTACGGACTACCGTCTCCGCGATGCGATGAGATTCATTCTCCATGTTAACCATTCATGAATGATTATAAAGTATATATAATAAGTAATCATGAAATATATGACATACTAATGATACATTATTTATGTATATAGATATATATTTATTTCATCTACTTAATTATCTTCAATTCAATAAGGAAACGAAAACAATGTTCATGCGTACGTACGGCCTACCGTCTCCATGAATGGTGTATTTCATTCCATTTATCGATCTATCATATATATATATTTGTATATGCAGAATATATATTATATATAAATCATTTATTACATTCTGGAATTAATTAAATCAGGATAAAAGTAATAATATCAAGAACAACAAGTCCAAACATGTACGATAAATCAAACGATTTTACCCAAAACACTGATTTAACATGGAATTTACAAAAGAACGGGTAATATAAAGTCATAAGTGAACCATTTATGACATAATAACAATGAATATGATTCTTTAATAAGTCAATGACATTATATAAATCATTATACAGGAGGTTCGGATACGTACGAAGCATATCAGACCTAAGGTAAGGGATAACTATTCCAATCTCGTTCTTATCCGAGATTGTTATTCGTACGTATTTACTGGGGTTATTATTATCATCCATGCCCTTGTTTTATAAAAATATTTTCATGTATTTTTAAAGTCCTTTTTACCCATTTTTGAAATTTACCACATGTTATCAATAGAATCTTACTTTTTTTTACCCCACGGAGAACTTTTTTACTTTTCTGACAAAAGTACGAGAAGAATGTTATTTTTAACTTATACGACATGAACAGATTTTTACAGTTTCATAACGCCTCATTTTCATGAAGATTACTCTAAAAGATTTTATTACTATTTTCAAAAAAATACTTTTCTTTGAAAATTTCATGTCATTTTGTGAAAATAAAATGATTTTGAAGAAGAATGGATATTTTCCTCAAAAAATCATTTCATGTGTTTTATCAAAACCATTTTCCATCTAAGATGACCTTATTTCATATGTGTATGTTTCATGTTTAATGTCTCTATGATTTACATGTTTTCACTTTTCTTATGATGAAATATCCATTTGTTTTATATTGATTATGTGATGATGGGATTATGTTTATGAAACCCATTTTATTCTTTGGGTTATGACGAATGTTTAAGTTTATTTTGTGGCACATGTAAGAATGATTTCATTATAAGATGGGTGGGACCTATATTTCCATCCAATTCATTGGATAAAGATTTATATCTCATGATATAGACATGGCTATAATGTTAATTTAATCCGGTTTAGTGTTACAAGACTAGAACAAGGAGTGAACTCGATTCAGAATGGGAATTTGTCCACTTAGATGTTCTTGGCAGCAATGCCTTGGCTACTATGGAAATCATAACATGTGTTTAATGTATGAAACAATTACATGTTTTATTACCATTCAAGTTTATCATGACTAATGTTCTTTTATGATCTATTCTTTATGTACGTCCAAGATTTATGTCGTTGCTCATGATTTTGATGTTTAGATTTTATGTTCATGTTTTTTCAATGAAATGTTTATGGATTGTTTTAAGTTCTCTATGCTTACCCTTACTGATCATTTGAGCTCACCCTTTATATCTTTTCTTTTCCCCCGTATTTAAAGAAAGGATTCAGGTAAGAAAACAAAAAGGGGAAGATCTTTATGGGAGATGTTGAAGATATTTCACCACAATTAGAATATTATTTTCCGAGTTTCCAAGGACACTAAATTATTACGGTCCTTTGGTGTCTATTTTTATTATGTATTACGTATTCTGTAAAAGTAATGTAATGTCTATGTACATCAAGCTTTGGGTCTCTAAATTTATTATAAGAAAGAAAGAAGTGGATGTTGAGTAATATCAATTGGAATGGTTTGAAATAGATATTTTTATGATATAGAAGATGTTGTGATGAAAAATGTGTTAAATTGATAACTAATATTGAGAATATGTATAATAAGAAGGAGTTTTTGATCTCTAAGTAGTGTTATAAGGATCTATTGATGATATTGATTTATAAAGAAATAAGGAAAAGGAAATTTCTGGTTTTTAGAAGTAGTCACAATGTTATGTAGATGAAATTGAAATAAAACTTATTCATATTGATGAATTTGGGAAATAATGTGAAAATAATCATGTGAAATAGGAAGAATCTATAATTTAAATATTGAATTTTGAGAAACATTATAAGATCATTAATGATCTTAATATATTTATTAAAGAGAATTTGAAAAATATAGCAACTATCTTAGAGGTTTTTGACTCTTTAATATAGAAGATTGATTAGATGGTTCAAAGAAAAATATTCAGTTTGGGAAGATTACAGACAATGTTATAATGGAAAGGTCTGAATAATATATAATTTTTATTAAATAAAATCAATATTATTCATGTTCAAATTATTTAGATAAATCTAGAATATTTTTTGATATTTAAAAATAAAATATAACATCTGAAGGTATGAATAATATTAGAAATGTGTTGAAGGTAAAAAGTTCTCAGCTAATAAGATCATACCCACAATCAAGGTTTTATTAAAAATTTGGATTTATGTGGAGATGGGATGAAAAAAATTACATTGATGAATTTAAGTTTAATGGTTTTTTTGTACATGCTATGTCCTATTTTGGAAAAATCTGAAATCTATATAAGAGGTAAAACATTGGAATCCAACAAAGGAAATTTGGGACATACTCTTCATATCACAGAATAACTTCTTTCTATGAATACTATTTTAATGTTTCAAAATTTTTACATTAAGATGATAATTATAGACAAATAATTTGTAGATCACAATTTTTGATAAAAATAGAAATAGATTCAAGAATATCTAATCTGATTACCTTAAAGACAAAAAAATATCCTATTAAAAAAAATAATTTTACTAGATAACTTTTATTAAAAATGATTATAATAAATCAATGAAATCCCCATCGCACTTGAAAATTTTATAGAAGGAAATATGTATGTTTGAAAAATATTTTTTAAAAAAATTTGCATTAAAATAAAAAAAATAATAGTGGAACATAGATTTTGGATAGAGATTATTCATTTCATGGGACTAGGGATACAAACATGTGGACAAATGTAAAATTTAGGGTTAACTGAACTATTTGTTTCATAAATTATAGATCACTAAAACTAACGAAAGTGGGAAGGTTCATTTGGATAAATATGAGTTGATAAATACTAATGTTCTTTATATTGATGGATTATGATATAACATATTAAGTATTAGTCAAATTTATGGGTCAGGTTTTGATTTCACATTTGGTACTAATGGATGATAAATAAAAAGAACATCTAGAATTTATTTAATGAAATGTTGGAGAAAAATTGTAAATTTATATCTGGTTTATAGAATAAAAAATTAATGAATAGTGAGATAAGAAAACAGTTTATAGATTAAGAGGCTAGGACATGTCAATAAATGAATTATGGAAAATTTTAAAAATATAGATTAGTAGTGGACATTCTTATCTTTTAGTGAGAACAGGAAAATATTTTTGATACTTTAATGTGCTGGAAAATGGTTTGAAATATATATCCACCAGACAATAAGAGATCATCATGTTTAGTGAATTTGACACACATAGATATGTGTGATCTAACTGGCGAGGAAGGAACCTAAGGTGAGAGATATTTTGTCATATTGGTAGATGATTATAGACAAATGGGTTATTCTATGTTCAAATATTCAAAAAAAAAGTTCTAGATTTTATAAAGATATTTCTAATAAGAGAATAAAATAAAACCATAAGAACTATAAAAATTACATGATCGGATAATGTGGTGTTGATGGAAATCCTCCTAAAATATCTCATGGTTTTTAGAAGAATTTTTTTTATCAAAAATAAAGAATGGTATTAAGTAAAGTATAGTGATGGAGTGGATTAATATATCTTTTTAGATTACTCGAAAAAGTGTAAGGCCTATAAATGTTTCAATAAAATAATCAAAAAACTTTTTTAGAGAAGTGATAAAAATTAGAATGAATTTAGGAAAATAATTTATATTATATTTTTTGAGTAATATTTGAAGAAAGTAAATAAATAGATACATATTTGGGAGAAACTGATGATTTTCAGGCTAATAAAGATTTTGAGGTCGAATCTGTTGAAGAGAAAGGTGAAGAGGCGAGTCAATCTATTATTCATTCATGAAAGAAAAAGGTTTAAGTTGATCTATGTAATGGGAGTAGAGATAAATATTCTCCAAATGGGATATAGTGGTTTAAAAGAAAAAAATAAGCTACTCAATTATCTAATAATAAAACTAACTTTTTTGAATAAGTGGTAAATGAGGGGTTACGAGAGAAACTAGTGAATGAATAATTGGATCAAATTGTTAAAAATAAGACATTGATTCTCATGGATATAAATAAAAATAAAAATTTTATTCTAAAATAATAGGTCTTCAAGAAAAAGGTATATTAAAATGGAATTTTTATCAATATTATAGTAAGATTGATCTACAGAGGTTATGTTCTAGTTAAAGGCATTGATGTCTAGGATACATTTTCATCGATGGAAAGAATGGATTCTATTTGACTATTCATATTTTTGGTTATTCAAAGAACATTCAAAGTGTTCTAGATAGATGTAAAGACTATATTTCTAAATGGAGTCTTAAATGAAGATGTATATATCAAACAACCAATTGTATTTTTATTGTAAATGACGATTCTAATGTGTGAAGGTTATGAAAAGATTTGTTTCGCCTAAAGAAAACACCTTGTTCTTAGTATTAATGGATGGAATATTTTTTGAGGTAGAATGAGTTTTAGATAGTAGGGGTCAGTAATACATTGGCACATGTTTTAAATTGTAAACATTACATCCCTAGACTATTTTCCAATGGATATTATATTATTTTTTCAATATAATAGAAATAGTTCATGGTTATATTTAAATGTAAAATTTTTAACTTTTAAAAATTGAATTATATAAAATGGATATCATTTTTAGTTTAAAAGTTCCAATTTTTATTGGGGATATTTTTTGGAATTATTTAGAATTAGTTGATTTTTTGTAGAATAGTGTAAAATATCATTTTTTTTGAAAGATAGTCGTTTCATTTATTTAAATCAACTAATTTAAAATAATAGTTCTATTTTGGATTTTGATTTAAAGAAACATAAAATAAATTTTATTAAAAATTATAATGAATTCCATATGAATCAACATTATATTTTTTTTGGTATAAGTTCATTTTTATGCTTAAAATATGTTTTTCAATAAAACCATTTATCATTGCATTTATCACACTTACTCAAAATTAATTTCTCCAACTTTAGTGAACTGAATATTAAAACTAAATTTCATATTTTGAATCATGAGAATCCAATTTAGTAATTTGGCCAATTTAATTTTTTTCATTATAAACAGTAACCTTGGTCAAAAAATTTCACCATGGTATAGGATAAATCAGTTAAATTAAGGTAATAAAATTTTTCACTACTCCACAAAATTTAATTTAAAATATTAATGGGTGAAATATTTGGACCCTTAACACCTTCTATTTTAATTTTTATATAATTTTTTCTACTTTTATATGATTAATATATTTATAATATTTAAAAGTTATGAATAATTACATGTGTTTCACTCACCTCACTTATAAAATTGAACCACCTTTCCTATCTTACTCATACTTATTGATCCATTTATCACAATCATTACCTATCCAAATACCTCCCCAACATCCCTCCTCACATCTTAGTGGTCTTGTTCTCACCAAAGGTATAGTCCTTGAAGGCTAAAGGTGTAAACCAAAAGAGGGGTTTTCAAATAATAGGTATAACACTTTATCCCATCCCATACTAGCATGTAACGAACCAAAATTTTATATATTGAATTTCTATTATTATATTTTCTAAGAAAATTACATCACATAAATAGAACAATAATAACATCATTCTCTTAAATAAAGAATGAAATATGTAAAATTATGGAACCTATATAGATGGAAAAATAACTTGATCATTGAAATAGTAATGTGACCATTAAGAATAGTAAACTAACCAATAGAATAGAAACATCACATATGAAAGTATAATTAAAATTTATGTATCTTATGAATTAATGTATAATATATTTATATCTTTTAATAATAAAATAAATGTTTTAAAAATGATAAATTATGTATTGGTATTTTTGTGAGACATAAATGTTTATTTAAAATTTTATAATTAATAAATTTATTTCAAATAAAATTTACTTTCATAAAATAAATCAACAAATTAATATTTTCATGCATTATGATTATAAGTTAATTTTATGAGACATAAACTTGATTTTAAAATTATCATAAATGTTGTTGTGATTTTAAAATTGATGTTTCTTGAATAAATTATAATTTTAATTAAAAATCACATTTAACATATTTAGAAAATTATTTTAAAAAAATTGAGTCCATTTTTTGAATTCTACACATCAATAAAAATATGGTGAATTTTTGGTTTTTTTCTAAATAGTTGATTTTATTTGTGAATAGTGAAATATGATAATTTTGGATATAAACTAAATTAATTAATTATTAATCCATGGATGATGCATGGATGAAAAACTCAAACATTTCTTTGAAATATTATGAACCTTTTTATTTATTTATTTATAAGAATCGAAACTATTGATAATCTTGATCCAAAATTTTAAACAAATGAATAAAATAATCAAAAACACTCCTCTCCTCCCATTATAAATACCACCCCTCATCGCCTCTTCTCCTCAGACCTTATAATATTTTTAGATTTCTAATATTCAGACCAATTACTCTCCAAAACATATTTCCAACCTTATGGTCTTGATGGTCTCACCAAAATACCACTTTTATGTTCCTTAAGGAGGTTCTCAAGGAGACGACACTCAAGAGGTAAAACCCTCCCTATTTCTCTATTAATTTCTTATTTTTTTAATCCTTATCTAACCTCCCCTATACAAAGAAACATGAAAACTACAATATCATATATATACTAAAATTTTATTTTTTTTAATGTAATATCCATCATCAAACCCCTTCTCCTCTTCTTTTTATTCAAAAAATGAAAACATCATCTGTGAGGTGTCGGTTCACCACCGTATCAGATGATGAGTTTTTGTTTTTCATTACTGCCTTCAAGTATGGTCATAAAACCAATTTTATGGTTAAAAAATATTATAATATTTGTATTAAAACTTATATAATGTTATTTAATCATTAAATAAAAATATTATTAAACAAAATGATACAAATTCATGAGGTTTGTAAACCCCACCAAAATAAGCTAATCATTTTTTCATCAACATTCTATCTACAGATTCTTCCTAATGTTAAAAAAAAGAAAATTATAAATGGAACCATTTAAATATATAAAAATAAATTAATACCATATCATTATATTTCAATATTTTTTATTCCATTTGACATGAAATTTCATAATTATACATAAGCAAACCGACCATGAAACTAGGAAACGAAGACTCTAAAATGACAAAATTAAACACTATAAGTCAAAAACACGGCCATAAATGAACCTAATAAAATTATAATTAACTAAATACATGAATAATATGTTTTTAATTAATTAATGGATTTAATTTTATTATACATGACATTGAGTACAAGTGCAGAAAAATTTCGGACATAAGCTATGAAATTCATTTTGAAACTCTATTATTCCTTCAGGTTACACATTCTCCATTTTTAACCCAATATATTTATTAATTATTAATATTATTTAATCCTAATATATTATTTTTTATGTTAAAAACATTTTTAACTAGCTCAATTATTCTTTATTTTATTTAGAAACACATGTTTTATAAGGTTCCCTTTTCAATTCCTCTAGATAAGCAAGCCCGATTAATGGGAACTTCCCAATTTATTACCCATTTTCAAGCACACATCATAATTGGTTTTAAACCAAAATTATTTTTCCAAAATTACCTCACTTCATCATGCAAAAATAACTTATTTCATTTCTAATTTTATACAAAAACATTGCCTTTTCCTCTTTAATGTATCTTAAATATTTTCCCTAAAACCATACTAAAGTGGCTCGTTTCTAAAGTTTATTAAACACTATTATCCATATTTTAACATAAGTTGGACACTATTTGTCATGACATATAAATATTTTCCCTAATTAATTCTTACGTATGATTAAAATAAATTCATTCATAGACACCATTATGATATTCTCTTTGGTTATTCCTTATGACCAAATTATGATACCCATTTGTTTTCATGGGTATCCCTTATGTTTATTAATTATGTTTCATTCCTCATGTGTAAAACATTTGTATTAATGTGTTATTATGGGTGTTCCAAAAATAAACTCCAATTCACTGGCTAATGTTTAGTCTCACGAGACATCATGTTGGAATGTGGAGTAAACCTCGTTCCTTTATGGGACTTTGACCACCATGTGATGTAGTCTTGGAAGTTAGTCTTGACACATGTTTATTTCATGTTATATGCTACTTCTAAATTCTAATGTTTACATTATTACATGATCCAATTTTCTATATGTTTTTCTTCTATATGTTTTTCATGATCCCAACCTTTTTATGTCTTCATATTATGTCTTATAACCCATGTGTTTGAATTTCTTTCTATATATACTCACTTAATGGGATTTTCATCTCAACCCTTCTTTCTCTGTATTCCCCAAGTTATCCTTTACATATATATGATCAAAAATAAATTTTGGATATCATTATGGATGATTAATATGAAGTTGTTTCATTCTATTCCCATGTTTCAGTTTTATGTACCTAATCATCCCAAGGCACTGAACTATATGATACTTGGTTTATATTTGATGGTTAATTATACTTAAAATCATATAATAATATACTTAAAAGTATAGGGGAATTATACTTTGTACCATAGCATGATATAGTTATTTTTTTGGGACTAGGATTAGATAAATTTAGTAAGAAACATTGGGAAAATTCTATCACCATAGATAACCTAGATTGAAATGTAGGGAATCACAAGAAAGGATATACTTTCCATTAACAAATTTACCCTTATTTGTTCAATGATTACTTTAAATATTATTATTAGATAAGTATTAAATAACCCCTAATTATACTTTCCTTTTTAGTTAATGTATGTAAATAGTATAACTCGTTCCCACAGTCAATGTGATAGTAAATGTTACGATTTCCCTAATGAAATGATAAATCTGATGGGAACATGAGATCAAAACTTCATGAAAGTACATGATAAACTAACTCATGTTTTGAATAATAATTTCAATCATGTATAAAACCCTTCTTATCTTAATAAATATCAAGTTGAATTTGAATCATTTATATAACAAAGGACTCCCATATTTATTTTATCTTCTGGTATCATCATCACATAAAAATATATTAACTCCATTGAGAAGATATTCTCTGTCGTTAAATTCTCATAAAAATAGATAGTTATACTAGAGGTCAATAATTTTTGTGGTGAAGCTAATCAGTGGTGGAAACTGGCCATAAACACAAATTCTAAGGAGAAAATTGATTCCCTATGTTGAGAATATTTCAAGAAAGTATTTTTAAGTAAATATCTTCCGCAAACTATCCATCTTATGATGAAAACATAGTTCCTCAAACTTATGAAAAACGAGAAAAAATATTTTGGGACATACAAGGAAATATTTACAAGGCTTCTAGGATTTATCCTGAGATTTTTCAAGAACACTAAAATCATTTTGGATCACTAATTTATTGGAATAAGTTGAGTCTACGAAAACCATTGGGGTCTGAGATTTCGACCGCTAGTATTAAATTATTTTATGTGAATATAAGGTTAGAATAGAGATCACCAACACTCTGTGGTCTTATGGGCCTGGAGATAAAAATTTAAAAATAGATTTAAATATTAGAGGATCAGCATATAAATCCCATGATATAATGAAAACCCAACATTCCACATGTCAAAAGTGTAAGAAGAATCATCCTAGGAACAACTTAAGGGGAACCATCAAATATATCAAATGTGTAAAAGAGGGGAATCTGTCTAATACATACAAAAGGGATTTGAATAATCCCACTAATTTGGTAGAAGAAAGGAGGTTTCATATCAACACTCATCCTTTAGTGTTGTACCTCAACTACAAGTAACATTGAAACTATGCGAGCCAATTTCTTAACCTAAGGGTTTCCAAAGGAAATAAATCACAACATCCAAGATAACACGAAAGGGAATATGTTATCACTAATACTTAGGTGGAGTTATAAAATAATGTGGGTATATTTATTCTGGTTATTCATGAAAAAATAGAAATTTACTATTGAATTATCGTTCTACACATTCATTCATGTCTTGAATGTTTTGTAGGACTATTCAATCACCACCTCAAAATATGGAGGTCGAGTTATATGTGACAATAGAAAATAGTGAAATTATTGAATCCAAATTATATGACTCCTCAATAGTTAATATTTATGAGTAAAAAGATCCTATAAAATATTTTCATACTTAATTTGGTGGATTTTGAAGCTATATTTGGCATGGATTGGTTATATTTATATAAGGCCAACACCAACTATCAAGATTGGGAGATCACTCATATCCATTTCTTTACAAGTATAAGTTGGAGGATTAATCTTCTTTAGAATCATCATCTCAATTTTGGATATTATTACCTTGTGAGAAATCATATCTATCTCAAATAATTGAGATAAAGGAGAGAGACATGATCAAAGACATGCCTATAGTGTGGGACTACATTTATGTGTTTCTTAAAGAACTTATTGGTCTTCCTCTTGACCAAGAGGTTTAGTTCTCAATTGATATTATTATTGGATATCTATCTATATCAAAGACTCTAGTTAGAAGTTCCACCATTAATTTAGAAGAACTAAATAAGTAGTTGCAAGAGAATATGGAAAAGGTTTTCATACACTCGAGTGATTAACCAAGGCATGTGTTAGTACTATTCATCAAGAAGAAGGATGGATCAATGTGTCTCTATATTGATTATCACGAGCAAAAAAAATAATGCTAAAGAAAAAGATTCACCTTCCATGAATAGATTACATATTTGATAAACTACATGGGGACAATCATTTTTATAGGGTTGACCATGGGTGGGATGTCATCAATAAGAGGTGAATTAGGAATATATTCACAATAATTCATTTAGAAAAAGGTATAGACACTATGAGTTCATAGAAATTCCATTTAAACTCACTAACTATTTAGAAATATTAATGGAATTAATGAATAGTGTATTTAAAGATTACTTAGACAAATTTGTGGTAGTATTTATTAATGATATTATGATATACTCTAAGAGAAAGGAGGAACATGATGATAATTTAAATATTATTCTAAATACTTTCCAAAGGGACTAAATCAATGAAAATTACAATAAATGTGAGTTTTTGATATAGGTAGTATCATTATTGGGAAATACCATCACTAGAAAAGGAATATCTATGAACCCTTCTAAGACAAAGTCAATTGAAGAGTGGACCAGGACTACACCTATAACATATATCCATAGTTTCCTTGGAATAGATGGGTATTACAAACTATTTGTGAATAACTTATCACAATTTTTATACCCCATAACCAAGTTGACTCATAAAAGAGTAAAATTTATTTTCACCATTTAATGTAAAGACTAATTCAAAGAGTTGAAAAAGGAGGCTTATCAATACACTAGTACTCACACTACTGACAAGTGGGTAACTCTTGGTGCAATACAATTCTGCTTCAAAGATTAAATTAGGCTGTGTAATAATGAAAAATGATAAATTTATAGCCTAATCCTTAAGGTAGTTTAAAATTCATGAGAAAAAATATCCCATACATGATTTGGAGTTGGCGGCTTGGTTCTTGCATTGAAAATATGGTGGCATTATCTCTCTGGGGAGAAGTGTGTGATATATAATGATCATAAGATCCTAAAATATATATTCATATATAATGATCATAATATGAACCATAAAATATGATCATATCTCATTAAGTATTACAAATTCTCAATCCACTATCATCCTGGTAATGAAAATAAAGTGGTGTATTCTCTAAGTTGAAATGATCCTACAACTTTATCAATGATGAGAATTGAGAAGGATATAATCTTGTTAGACCAGCAAAGTATGGAAACTGAAATCATTAAGGAAGGAACATCATCAATCCATTCTAAATTGTTTTTCAATAATTCCCTTTGGAAAAAATAATGGATGATCAAAGAAATGATGAGGAAATTTTGAAAAATGTTGAAGCTATCAAAAATGGGAAATCCTTATAGTTCAAAATTGATGAGGAAGGAGTCATAAGATTTGGTTCACAATTATGTGTAACATCAAATGAAGATATAAAGAATGACCTTCCGAATGACACGCATAGCTCAAATTTCTAAATTCACCCAGGAAGTACAATGATGTATTGAGATCTCTGAGAGCATTATTAGTGGGACAATATGAAGAAGGATATCACTGAATATATTTCAAAGTTCTTGGTATGTCCATAGGTGAATGTTGAAAGGAAAATGAATAAGGTAATGATGAAACCATTAACCATTCCAACATAGAAATGGGAAAATGTCACCATGGACTTTTTCACTAGACATACAAAGAAATCTATAGAAAATAATACTATATGGGTCATTTTGGATCTTATTACAAAGAAAACTAACTTTATTTCAATTCAAGATGACTTATGACTAAATAAACTTGTACTGATATGCATCAGAGAAGTGGTGAGGCTTCATGGATTACCACTATAGATTATATCTAATCGATATTTGAGATTTACCTCCATGTTCTGGAAGAGCCTCCATCATAATCTAATCACTGAGATAAACTTCAGTATGTCTTATCATCCTCAAAATGATGTCCAATCTGAGAGAACTATTCAGAAACTAAAAGACATATTGAAACCATGATTTATGGATTACAAGGTAGGATGGGACCAGTATCTACCCGTGGTTGAGTTCTTTTATAAGAATAGTTTCCACTCAATAATCCAAATAGCTCCATATGAATCCCATTACGGGAAAATATACCGAACACTGACATGCTGGGATGAAGTCAGCGAATGGAAGCTAATAGTTCCTAAAATCGCCTAAGAAATGGTAGAAAATGTGAAAACCATTCAGTATCATATTCTGGGTACCCAAAGTCAATATAAGATCTATGCATACAATCATTAATGGGAACTATAGTTTAAGGTTGGGTACATGACATTCCTCTACATATCTCCAAGGAAGAGGGTTCTAGGATTTGTGAAGAAAGGAAAGAAGAAGCCTATGTGCATCGATACCTTATAGATTCTTGATTATTTCAAAGTTGTGGGCAATTTACTAGCACTTACAGCTACCATATATCAACTACATGATGTATTTCACGTATCCCTCTTGAGAAAGTACATTCCAGATCCCTCACATGTATGAAATTTAGATGTGGTATAGTTAGAAAATGATCTCTCTTATAAAGACAAATTGTTGATGATCATTGAAAATATTGATAATTTTTTAAACAACACGATTAATCACGTAGTCAAAGTACCATGGAGGAACCATAAGTATGAAGAGGTTACATGAGAACTAGTGTAAGAAACTAAGTATAAGTATGCCCACCTATATTCAACTTAGAATTTAAAAACAAAATTGTGGGTGAGATTTGGAAAGAATGTAACAACCCAAACATTTATCAATGTAATTTCCTTTATTATATTTATAAAACCTTTACATCACATAAATATCCCAATAAAAATATTTTTCTCATAAATGAATAGTGAAATATATAATATTAAGTAATCTATACCAATGGAATAGTAACTTGATCGTTGAAATAGTAATGTGGCCATTAGGAATAGTAAACTAGCCAATAGAATAGTAACCACACCTATAAAATTTCAAATAAAATTTTTGTATCTTATGAACAAAAATATAATATATTAATATCATGCAATAAGTAAATAAATGTTTTAAAAATGATAACTTAATATTGTTATTTTTGTGAAATGTAAATGTTTATTTAAAATTTTATAATTAATACAATGAATTAGAATAATTTTTATTTCAATAAAATAGATTTATAAATTAATATTTTTTTGTCTTATAATTATAAGATAATTTTTTCAGACCTTTATTAATTTTCAAAGGGACATAAAATCAGTTATAATTTTAAAATCATTATTTTTCGAATAAATGATTATTTTAATTAAAAATTTTATCTCTCATATTAATACAATTTTTTTCATAAAATGGATTCCATATTAAAATTATACATGTCAAAAAATGGTTACAGTGAATTTTTTATATTTTTCTAAAATAGTTGATTTTCTTTTAATAGTGAAGTACAATAATTTATGATATAAGCTAAATACATGAATTATTGAGTAATAGATTATTTATGGATGAGGTAAGAACCCATTATTTTGAACTCTCCTGAACCTTTTACTTTATTTATTTAAAATAATCAACACTATTTATTGTCTTGATCCAAAAATAATAAACAAATGAATAAAATAAACAAAAACACCCTTCTCCTCCCACTATAAATACCACCCTCTACCACCTCTTCCCCTCACACCTTCTATGATTTTAATATTTCTTATATTATAACTTATTAATCTCCCAAACCACTTACCCACATTATAGTCTTTCTATTCTCACAAAAAAACCATTTTTGAGTTCCTTTAGGAGGTTATCAAGAAGACGACACTCAAGAGGCAAAGCCCGCCCTCTTTCTCTTTCTCTTTCTTTTATTTTATTATACAACCCTCACCTGCCCTATCCAGAGTAACATGAAAACTCCAATATCATATATATACTATAATTTTATTATATTAATTTGATATCCTCCATAAAATAGTTTATCCTCTTCATTTTCTTTTAAAAATGAAAACATCCTCTGTGAGGTCTCAATTCACCGCCTTCGTAGATGACGATATTCATTTTTCTTTGATGCACTCTAGGATAAACATAAATTCATTTTTTATGTTTTAAAAAATATAAAAATATATATATATAAAATTAGTTAATGTTTTGGAACTATTATGTAGGAATATTATTAAATAAAATGGTATTAATTCGTTATGGTCCAAAAAACCGCCAAAAAAACTAATTATTTTTTCATCAATGTATTATCTAATGAATCATCCTCATGTAAACAAATGAAATACTATATGGAAAAATTTAATTTTTTGGAAACAAATTAATACCATACCATTATTTTTCTGTATCGTTTCTTCCATTTTCAAGAACTTTCATTATTGTACACAAGAAAACTGACCATGAAACTAGGAGATGAACACCCCCAAATGACTTCATTAAACACTGTAGGTCAAAAAAATTCCATAAAATAAAGTCATTAAATTATTATAACTTAAAAACATGAATAATAAGTTCTGAATTAATTGATTAATTTATTTAATTATATTATCTAGTACATTAAATAAAAGTTAAGAACACTTTCAAACATAAGTTATGAGATTCTCTCTCATCCTCCATTTTTCATTCAAGTTTTGATTTCTCTATATTTAATAAAAATGTAATTATTAATTATTCTCATGAACTCCTAAATTATATTTTGTGTTCAAATAATATGTACATATATCAATTTTTATTTCTTTGATGTGAAAATTCATGTTTTATAAGGCTCCATTTTTTCTCTTCCTCCTGATAAGCTAGATCAATTAATTGGAACTTCCCAATTTCTAACCCTTTTTCAAGTATAGTCCATAATCTATTTTAAACCAACATTATTTTTCATAAAATTAATAATTTTTTCATAAAAATAGATCTTATTTCATTTCTTATTTTTTACAAAATTTAAGCATTTTTCCCCTTTAATGTCTCTTCAATATTTTCCCTTAAACTACAAAAATGTGGATCATTTATAATGTATATAAAATACAATTATTACAATTTTTCACATTAGTTGGACAACATTTATCATGATATATACCTATATCCCTTATGAATGTCCAAGTATGAGTTAAATACATTCTTTCAGGGACACCATTAAGATATTCCCTTTGGTTATACCTTAGGACATGATTATGATACCCATCTATTTCCATGGGTACCCCTTATGTTTATTACTCATGTGGCCTACATATATATGAACATTTTATGATGTGTGAACCCATATAGTGCTCCAATTCATATGGTAATGTTTTTTCTTGTGAGACTTCATGTTGTGACGGGGAGTAAACCTGATTCCGTTATTGGAATCTGTCCACCATGTGATATATCCTTGTAAATTAGCCTTGAATCATGTTTATGTTATGTTATATGTTGCTTCCACATTACTGTGTTGTGATGATTTTATGATCCCATGTCTTATATATTATGTTTTCATCGTTTTATTCATTTTCTATTCCTTTTTAATGTCACTATGGTTTTCTTTCTAACCCATGTGATATGAAATATTTCTATTTTTATTCCCCTATTTTTCTTTTTATCTCATAACATTTGTCTATGTGTTCTCTAGGTTATACTATATAGATGTAGGAGCTCAATGGAAGTTAGGAGCTCATTATGGATGATTAATATAAAGATATTTTATTCCAAATTCCATGTTTTTAGTTTTATGTACCTAATCGTCCAAATACACTAGAATTTACAATAATTGGTTTATATTTTAGATTTAAGTATTCTTAATATCATGTAATAATATGTGTAAAAGGATAGGGATATTATATATCTCACTCTAAATAGTAATAAGATAATTCCTCTAAATAGACTGTGGTGTGTCCCCCTTATTCCATTGGATTCCAATTATAGGAAAGTGTATGGGATAATATTATGTTGAGACTATACCCCCATATAAGAGTGTGAAATAATAAGTGAATAACCACACATCATCTGTTTCAGTAAATAAACTATTTATACATAATAAATAACAAAAAATAATCATTAATAAAATGATGAATATGTATACAATGATAAAAAAAGACTGATCACCCACTTTTCAATCACATATATAGAATAAATACAAGAATAAAATATATGATCCTCTTCTACAACTCTGAGCCACACCACATCCCAATATTCTAATTTCTTCTTAGATATACCACATGACCATGTTAAACCTGATCCTAGGCCTCATCCCAACCTATGTATGAAACAAGTGACAGATGCTCAGGTACCCATGTGCAATGGAGACTTGAGTAGGGTATGTATAAAAACTCAATAGGGTACCACCAGCATGATATGCAGTGAGATGTTCACATGATATGATTAGCTAAAATAAATGAATAAATTCCAATATTATAAATAAATAAATAAAAATATTAATACCTTCTTTGGATAGTTCCATAATGTCTCCGAGCACATAATGTTGATTTTTCCTCCACAGTATCACCACCACCCTAATGACATACACATAAATCCTAGTCCAAGCCCAATAAACATCATTGGTGCTCAAGTTTGAGAACCTGATCGACCATACATGTCTCATCCTATAGTATAATTTCTTTGGGCCTAATCAATTACACAATGGGACCTCTTTCTTCACACTTGGTATCTAACTCTCACACCTCCTCTGATGGGTGGTGGACCCTGGGGTGTCCCCTAGAATTCCTTATCATTAGTACCTTAGAATTAACCCCATGGTAGTGCCTAGTTGTTCTCAATGCTAACCTGATGTTTGATTCTGAGGATGGGGAGGTACTAGAAAATATTATACATCCATACATGATTGATTTTTATTATAACCTTGAAATCAAAAGGAATACCCTCCTGGATCCCATGGTCAATCTTCGGGGCATTCAAAAACATGCTTCTCCTCATCCATTCCACATCAGGTGCATCAACTTGATCCTAGGGTGTATGTTAGTAATTGATTGTGGGGATCCAATAATCACCCTCAATATTTCCAACATCTATTGTCAGGTATATAATACCACCTCACACCTCATACAAACCATTGATTATTGATATTCCTAAACATTTATAATGGTCTAATGGTATCAAAATATAAATCCTCTCACCTAAAACATTCTCAATAGTCTCACTGTATCATAGGAATCCCTAGTATGTCAATAATTCTTGTATGAATGAAATCACAATATGTGATGTTTAATCCTTGGTACCACATCTAGGATTCCACTCGTTAATAAAAACTAAAACTAGATTATTTTAAAGCTAAGAATATAATCCCAATATACCATGAGACTGTATCCCAAACATACAAATAATCCTATGGTCTCATCCTTCTCAACATGTCATTCCCTAGCATCTTGGGAAATCACATCAGTTTCAGGACTAACATCCTATTCCCAGAAATCCTTGGAAATCACATGTCATGAATCACATAAATAAAAAATATATTACAAGGTTTTTTTAATTCACATTATCTTCATCAGCATCTCATCCCAATCAGGCTTACAAATCAAATTGGGTTCTATGGTTACACATAAAACCATTACTACCAAATAAATGTACTAACTTATGGATAGTCTATGAATAGGGAACCAAAATTATTCCTCTAGGTCATTACATAAGTTGAGTAAACCCTCTTGGGATCCACAGTCACAAGCTTGTCTCTTAGTATAATTCCCATCATTCAGGGATTCATGCTTCACAATAGTGTCACACAAAAATCACCCACTTTTCCTAAAAGGGGAAGACACATAATCATTGACCTAGGGATATAGTTCATAGACCATCTTAGTTCCAATGGCCCACTCGGTTGGTTCACTCACCCAACCTAATCCCAATACATCCTAAGGTTATACACCTAGGTTGATTCACTACTACTGGAAAAGATGTAATCACTCCCAATAAATACTACAGGCCCCATATCATAGAGACAACTAAAGTCCCATTAAGGAATATAAAGGAAAATTTATCTAAATTAATCCTCATCTCGTTGTTGGAGGTCCCTTAGGTGTCTCACATAGGCCTCTTTTTCAAGTCATTTCAAGTCACAAAACACCTCTTTCAATTGTAAGACAAGGATCCAACTCAAATTGACACTATGTATCTTATGTCTTGGTCACCTCCTCAAGGGGTCTATAAGTCACATGGCATATAAAAATTCAATAGCTAGACCATATGAGGTTGAGAAATAATTCCAGTACACAAGGACCCACATGGTATGTAGTATTTTATTTCACTCCCTCATGGAATTAAATCAATTTCACATAATAATTTAAATTAACCATTAAATCCAAAATAATAACTTGAGTTAATCGAAGGGGAATCACCCATAGTTTTGATTCCACAAACCTAATTCTTTATAAAAAATGAATATAATCCCTAGGTCTAGAATATTATACTATCTACCATATTTTGTAGCCTATTTATAGTTTTACACAACCTGACAACTCACTTACCAACCTTCCCAAGATCACCTTTGTTCAACTGATCACTGCCCATGTTCCCAACTACCAAAATAACATCAATGAATCATCAAAAATTCATTATAACTATTTATAATTAATAATAATATATTAACCAAATAGGCATAACACCTAATTTTTCATTGGACATCATCATTGATCTATAACAACATCCAACGACACCCTAAGGGGCCATCTCACATCCACAACCCTATTCTAAGAAAATACCCCAACGACAAATTCCAAATCAATAGTAAATTAAATTTATATAATTTGAATACCCTTGATAAATTCACATGGGATGATACATTTGATGAAATAATGAATAAATAAACCTAGATTTCATCCTGGATCATCCACTAGTTTGGCTAAACCAAATTCTCAGGAGAATTACTGATTCCACTATTCTTTAGTGTAATAGATACAAAATTCCTAAATCAATTTTTTTTAGGAATGGAGAAGAAGAATATTGGGAAACAATGAAGGTGAAAACTTACCTTGAATCACTACAAAATTCCCTCTAAAACACCCTAACACTAAAAGGAAACAAAAAAGAATAAAGGGGGTTCACTCCCTACTCTCACGTAAAAATAAGAGAGGATGAGGGGATTCCCCCATTTAAAATCAAGTAGTATGGGAATAAATAAATAAATATTCCATTGAATCCCACTGGTTGGATGGTGGGGTGCTATAGTTTTTGATGAAGCATCTACCTTGGCCTCTCGTGAGGCTCCTTTAAGCCCACAGTATGCCATCCAAGCCTCATACCAAGTATAAAAACATCTTTTGGATTCATTGAATCTACAAAAATAAGATTTTGAATACTAGGTATAAAATCATATCTTCCACCAAACACATAAACATAAAATTATATTTTCAATATCATCTGTACACATAAGGTATTTAAAACTCTCTACAATAACTCTTATTTTCCATGAGAAGTCTTGGTGGTCATCTAACTATGCACCCTGACCTATCTAGGTCATCAATTCCCCAAAAAAATCATGTTTCCTTCCTGAATGACAAAAGATAAAACTAGGAACCAGCTCATTTTCATGGTTATCAAACTTTCAAAACCCAATCTGACACTCATAAACATCACTAAAACACTAATATGGTTATTTCCCTAGACTTTTTGTCCTAATACATGATCATATAATCACCCAATTCATCATTAAGCCTATGGTTCTCTCTACCATAGGACTTAGCTCATAATAGCCAATTCCAATGTTATGGTCCTTTCATAATTATAATTTCTTGATGGAACTCCAAATATGAATTTTTACAAAGCACTGGGTGTGGTTTCCACTACACCATGCTCAATCACACATAAGAACACCATTCATTTACCGGTATTAGTTCGGATTTCTAAAACCATACTTTGATGCATGTACAAATTCTATCCATACAATGCTAAGAACACACTAAATTTACCTCAAGAAGTCTAGTTTTATTCTTGAAACACGCCTGTCCAACCAAAAATGACATTCCTCAAATATTATTCAACTCACCACATAATATTTAATAAGATAATTCTTATTGAATTGCCTCTAATTGAAACATCCAAAAATTCTTAAATCCAGCCACTAAAATGTCACCACCTACCCAATAACGATTTGTTTATACATAAATAAATCCCATGATAATCCCAATACAACCACCAAATTCCATGCCTAAATTCTGGTGTAATTCTACAATTAGATCCTCAACCAGTCAAAAACCACCATCGTTTCCTATGAAACATGCTAACATTCCTATGATCCAAGATCCCTCATATATGTTTATTCTAACCCAATCCTAAACCCAAAGCTCAATTTCAACACATCATTACATCCTACACACCCATGGAATTCTATGAGGAATCCATTTATGAATTTATTTCATCACAGGTTAGAATCGGAATATCATCCTGACCAATTTTTGGTTAGTTCCACACTACCTCGACTTTCATGTCACCCCCCACCATATGAGTGTCAATATTATTTATTTTCCAAGATGAAATCCCAAATACCATAGCCTATTATCCATTCAGTGTGGAACTCAAAGTCTAGATGTGTTTGTTGAATTTTCAATTGATTACCAAAATGAAATACAACTTTACCGACAATTCACATTTCCCAAGAACAACACCCATTGTACTCCCCAATATTTTATTCATAATGAGGGACACATCCTTAAACAGATGATGGTTCACTATTCACCAAATTTATTAACATATAATTCTACTTGATTTTAAATTCAACAATAACCATCCTGCTTGTGTTGCTCATCCCAATCAATAATCATCATTTACATCCCCTAACACCATGTATTTTATGGATTCATCAACAACCAACACTCCCTTAGTAATCCACTTCATCATTAGTAACCTTAATCTTGCCACAATTATTCAAATAATTGTTTATTAATGACATAGCTCCAAAACCTAAATCATCCAACCACACATTAACCACTTATCCAAACACATATAAATACATTCAGACTTGGAATCCAAATGATGATGTTCTTCACACTAGCCTTGATACCAATGTGTTATCACTCATGGTGTTTTTGATTAATGAACAAAGGCATCACTATGCCTATATCATATGATCGATAGTATCTCCATGCATTGATTAAAAAACCCAAAGCACCAAATCATGATTCTTATCTCAAAGGAAAATATAATCTCGAGCTACCCATCTTCATTGAATTCTCTTGATTAATGTTAAGGATCCAAATAACTAAAAAAATATGTAATTTCTCAGGGCCTCTAGGTCCTTAGACCTTTCCCATAAACCATTGTGTCACTAAAGGTCAATCTTATGGGAAAAATCTCATGATCCTTTTTTTAAACCATATGATATACCATGTGCGAACACCCAATCAATGTTCTTGTAACACTCTGATATTTTATAAAGTGTTTATTTTCAAATAAATTTAATTTTATAGATGTCTTGTGATACACTCAACCCTGAGTCTAAATGAACATTAATTTAGAATAACATTATAACATAGCTTTTAAAATAGAGGGTAGGAAAATGACTAACTAATTTATAAAAAAAATAGTTTAAATATGTATAAAATAAATTCATAGGTAATTAATTGATTAGAAAAAAATAAAAAAAATTGTCACTAAAGGATACATTTTTCTAAAAATCCATTTTTATGTGCGTAGTATGTTTTTATTTTAATAAATTAAATTAATCACTATTAGAGAATGATTTTAATAAAAAGTATATACTTTTTTATTCAGTCCAATTTTTTAACATTCATATAATATTTTTTCTATGCATGAGATAAGAATACATAATCGGTTTTATGTTTACAATTTATTTTTCTAAAATATGGTTATCCTAGAGTTTTATGAACGTGTTTTAGAATTAATTAATGCCACTTATAAAAAATGAATTTTGAAAAAAAAAATATTTCATATTTAGAATCAGGAGGATCAAATTTGGTAAATAAGTCCCTTTTATTTTTGGTCAATATTAATAGTATCTATAGTAAATTTTTTTCACCTCAGTAAGAGTAAAATAGGTAAAATATTGTTAAAACATGTGGATAAAGATCTAAAATTTATATAACACTTTACTTTATTATAATTTATGAGTAATTTTATTCCATTTGCCATAAAAATCTCAAAAATATGTCTACTTGGTGCCACATTTCATTGAATATGACATTTATATTAATTTAATAAAAGAATAAATGTAACGACCTGACCCCAGTTACCCCAAGTCGGTGCATTATTTTAATACATTGGCATGATTACAAGGAATCAAGTCCCAAAGGACCGATCAGTTTAGCAGTCTTGGAAAAATAAATCACATACATGAATGTTACATTTTCACATTAGGACATACAAAACAACATAAATAATCTTTATGAACGCCATTATTCCCTTGGCATAACCCTGAATATCAATCACATTACACTTCTTGGAATCTTGGGAAAAATAAAACATAGAAAGGGGTGAGCTCAAATGCTCAGTATGTGTAAGAAATACAACGGAATATTTCAAAAATAAGCATAAACATTTAATGCAATGTATAAAACTAAAACAAAATCCTTTTAAACATGAACTTCAACATAATATGGCAGAAATAAAATGAAATAATTCCATTTACTTATTCACATGGATATTCTACTAATCTAATAATCACATGAAATATCACTAACCACTTTCATAATGATGGAATGCATGATGCCGAACTTTAATTTCTATGTCAAGGCCTTGTGCCAAGACCTAAGGGATAACTATAACCGGAACCCAACCTGGAGAGCCTCTGTAACCGGACTCCATCCTGGAGTGCCTCTAATAACTGAACACCAACCCGGAGTGCCTCTAATAACCGGACACCAACTCGGAGTGCCTCTAATAACCGGACTCCAATCCAGAGTGCCTCTAATAATCGGACACCAACCCGGAGGGTCTGCTATAACCGGACCCCAACCCGGAGGGCTTACTTTTACCGATCCCCAACCCGGAACATACTAGTCCAACACATTCATCTTAAGAAGAGGATGAAATATAACATAAACATTCATATTAAAACTAACATTCAAAATGTCAATACATTTATCATAAACCATTAATGGCATAAAAATAAATCATCTATAGTCAAAAATATCACAAAACCTTAAATACAATATGGATGATTTGTATCATAATAAATTAACTTGAAACAAGTGTAAAATTTATGAAAGGATGTTGACATAGATGAAATCAATACTATTTGAGAGAAATATCTCTTTTTTTAAAATCATTTAAAAGTCACATAATTATAGAGAAAACCTTTATTTTGAAAATATATTTATAATCATGTGAAAGAAGATTCATAGGTGTAATGTAACACCCCAAGCTTCCTCGGTATGTTTCCTTTCGAATAATGCAATGACGTGCATTGTACGCAACTTCGAGATTTTAACACACCACAACCAATCAAACTAGCCGTTATGAATAGTAATACCTACTTTTTGAAATTATATATATTTTATATTTCAAAATGGACTTCATTTTTGGATTCGGAATATCGAAATTAGCCTAGGGTGAAATTTTGGTACTTTTCGGATAACTTTTGTATTTTGATGAATAGTGAAAATTACTAAATTTTAATTAAAAACAACTTTTTTAATCAAAATAATTAATAGTGATAAATTTTGAATTTGAGTGGTTTTAAAGTATATTTAGAATATATTTTTACCATTTAATATAATGTTGGTCATTGGACATAATTTTACAATTAAACCGAACATAAACAAGTGTCAATCTTTTGATAGTTATTATCTCTTAAAAACACGCTTTTTGTTTTGACAGCGGGAATTAATTTTAAATTAATTTCTGCCACTTCTGTGTTTTGAATTTAGAAAAATGGATTCCATATTTGGAATCAGGATGTTCAAATTGTGTAAATAGGTAACTTTTATTTTTAGACATTTTGAATAATTACTGCGGTAAATATTTTATTTACCATGGTTAAGGGTAAATCCGGTAAATAAGGGTTAAAAAAACAATATTATAATAATACTAAATTACCCTAAAACGTGTCTTAACCCTATTGGTTGATACATGGTCGACCATGGGCATATTTGGGTCAATTTTGGGACCCCATGGATCCACCTGTAAGTGATAATGACACTTTATATTAATTAAGTTAAAATGAATACAAAAATGACACAAGCATATATCTTTTAGAAAAACAATTGTTACATAAGGTTATACATGTTGGATTTTAGATTATAAATATTCATTAGAAAGATAAAAAGATTTCCTACATAATGATATTTTATTTATACTTTTTAGACATCAAATAATGTAAAATATTAATGACACAATGATGATGCAGTAATTACTATAATAGTGAAAAATTAAAATAATTGATTTTATAAATACCCAAATAAATATAATATGACACTTTTAATGAATTAAACTAATTTTCTAGGATAATATGATATATTAGGATTGATGTAATTGACTTTGTTCGAAATAATCAATCTGTTATGAGTTTCACAAAAATCAACTAATGAATAGTGTCAAAATTGACATAAAAGAGTTCTTAAAACAAATATTATATTATTAATTGATATTAAATTCCTAAAAATCTAAGGTTCGTCCAAGAGACTTATATCATGATAGGTTAATCATTAATGGACCACTTGGGGGTTGCTTGGATGTATATAGTAGGTTTATTAACCATATTATACAAAAATACAAAGAGACATTGTAAAAGTGAAACTAATTAACATAGAGTTAATACTTAAAGATAAGGTTAATATAAGTACCCAAACCTGTCTAAATTCTATTGGATGAGTTGTTTTCGACCTATCCCCACCTCATCATTTGAATAGTCAACTTTGGAGCCTTTGGAAACCGAATATGAATTTATTATAAATTAATATTTCTAGCTTTTCCAAAGGTGCCCCTCACCCCTCTTATAAAAGGGCACTCCTCCTTCTCTTTTCCTCACACCTCTAAAGCCACTTGGCTCGTCCAAACTCTGCCCAAATAAGCTCCCCACATCCCTCTCCTCCTCCTTGAAGATTCCCCTTAGCCAGAAAGCATTTCAACAAGTCCTTTGGTTCCAACCAAATTGAGTTACCTAAATTAAAGGTAACGATTTCTCTTAAATTATTTTCATTTATTTTGCTTCTTCAACCCCCAAACTCTTTTTATTTCCCTTCTTTTGTAACAACACCAGTATCCTAAATATACTAGGATGTTGTTATAAGAAGTATTCAAACTACACATACACATAACTCCATCTAATGGATGATGAACATAATGTTTCTGTGGATGGCAAACTAACGCCTCACGAAACGATGATTGTTCAAAAACATCTTACCGCCTCTCATGGTGGCCATTATGATGGAACTGTAATTAAATATGATATTAATGATATATATTTTATATATAAGCTTCTGTAATTCCATTTTATTTCATACCATTATTCGTTTCATGTTGTATATACATACGATAATTTCATTTGAGGAAGTGCGGACTACCGCCCCCTTAAAATGATATGACTCGTTCATACCACACATGGAACGTATAAAGGATGGTGTTAATGAACTTAAGTAACATATATAAAATATTATATTATACTGGAATAGTAATATACCTATGTATCATTTGGATTCTATTCTTTTAAAATAAAAAATTAAATGGAAGTAGCGTCCGTGTGTACGTACGGACTACCGTCTCCACGAACGCGATGAGATTCATTCTCCATCATATCCATTCAAGTATAATTATCATTTAATGATTTAAAAATGATGTTTAAGGACTTGATATCATTCTGGATATGAATAAGATACAACAAACATGACTTATGTAACAAAACATATAAAAGAAAATGAGTAAGTTAACACCCGAAACGGCGTTAATACTAAGATATTATTAACAAATCAATGTTAAAAGATAATATATGATATCATATTAAAGTAAATGATTCTTGTATTATTCAATAACAATTATTTCACCATTATACAGGAGGTAATCCTACCATCGACCAAGGAAAAAGTACAAAGTAAGGGATTCTCTTATCTCACTTTCAATTCCGTGAGATTTCCATTGTTCGCCACTAAATTATTGAAAGTGGTGTATTGTGTACTGCCATTTGATATATATATTATCATGATTGTCTTTATATTCATGTTATTATGTAAATAATTTGGTGGTTATTAACTTTTGGCCATACGACTCAGTTGATTAACGTGGTAAGGAGTTCCTTATCTCACTTTTAATTTCGTGAGATTTCCATTGATCACCACTTAATTATTGCATGTGGTGTATGTGTACTGCCCATAATTGTATTCATTGTGTAATATACTTTAATTTATGGGTATTTACATCATCATGGTATGATACTTCTTTCATGGGTGTATGTTTCGTATGTTACCTAATCGATAAGGGAATTTGAGATTTCAATTCCCACTCATTTGGCTTTACGCATATTTCATTGATTATATTACTCCATGATTATGTGTGGAATCACTATTCATTTGATTATGTCATAATTTCCACTCCCCTTCCTGTGGATATAAGTTTGATACACATAATCACTCCATTGGTAATTCTCAAGTCATTGATATGAATTTGATACGAGTAATTTTAACTCATTCTCCATTTGTTGAGTTAAACATCCAATTCATTGGTATTGTTTTTACAAGAATATGTGTGAATGTCCTTTGATTGTTTTACACTGAATATCCAATCATATTTAGTGTATTTATATTTGTCACACATAATTATGTCATTGATTTATCCTTAACCTAAGGATACAACCTTTATGAGAGATTTCATCTCAATTTACGTTCCATTGAGACTTCTTTGATGATATACACCAAATCACTTTTATGTGGTGTATATATAATGTACTTTGACATAGTATATCATGATTCCCTTTATTCTCATGATATTACAAAGTTTTGATCACCTCAATTATTTGTATTCAAGTGTCTCTTTTGGTAAGAATCTCTAACTAAAATACCATTTTTAAATGTTTTAAAGACTTATTCATCTAAACCTTTCTCATTAATGTCCATGTTTTAAAAATGGTTTAAAGGATTTATTTATATGGACATTAATGTTTAGAAATCAAAACTCCTTTTAAAAAAGTTTCAAAGTGGTATGGGACACTTTGATTCAAAAATCTACTTTTAAATGGCTTCTTGACAAATAGTGTGACTTTTAAATGTTTTCAAGAAAAGGGGGATATTTCTCTCAAATAGTTTTGATGATTATTTTCATCTATGTCAACATCCTTCATTATTCTTGATTTAGGTTAATGTGATACAATACAATCTTCCATATTGTATCGAATGAGTTATGTTTGACTGTGGATGTGTTGTTTTTATACCATTCATGGTTTGTGATAAAAGTATTGACATTTCGTATGCTAGTTTTAATACGAATGTTTATGTTACGTTTAAACATGTTCATATGAGGAATGAATTGGACTTAATAAGTGACGGGTGGAGCCCGCTATAGCTCCTCGATGCATCGGTAGGTCTCATGAGACAAACTAGTGTCTTGGCACAAGGCCTTGGCAAAATCTTATTTGTAGTCTTGGCACGAGGCCTTGGCTATGTGGTTATGATAGTCTGGCATTATGCATTCCATCATTATGAAAGTGGTTATTGATATTGCATGTGATCATTCGACTAGTAGAATATCCATGTGAGTAAGTAAATGGCATTATTTCATTTTACCTTCGCCATTTTATGCTGAAGTTTAAATTTAAAAGGCTTTTGTTTTAGTTATAAATTGCCTTAAGTGTTTATGCTTATTTATGAAATCTTCTGCTATAATGTTATCCTTACTGAGAATCCGAGCTCACCCCTTTCAATGTTTTATTTTTCCCAGGATTATGATGAAGTAATTTATGAATGACCTGCAGGGATAGTATGAGGGGATATGAAGACAAGATGTTTTTTTTTATGATGTAATGTAAAAATTTATGGATGTATCTAGTTATTCCAAGTCTACTAAACTAATCGGTCTTTCGAGACTTGATCTTTCTCATGATCATGCCAATGTTATGTAATAATGCACCGACTCTAGGTAATTAGGGTCGGGGCGTTACAGTTGGTATCAGAGGAAGTTTAGTACAAACCTTGGTAGCTAGATTTATATAAACTCTGATTAGAGCACGTAGACCTAAGATGAACTTTGAGGATTAGTATAAAAGAACTTCCTAGAATTTTGGTATTGTAGAGATTTTGTGAGTTTTCCGAGCAATACATCCCTGTTTAGATACGAGCAGGTAGAGGTGGCTCTGGCACAGATGTACCTAGGGGTAAAAACCGAAAACACCGCTTTGAGCTAGACTCGAACGGGAACTGGTGCACGACAACGGGCCTTGCTGCACTCTTGGTTACGACACTCCCGGGGGATATTCTTAGGATAATTTACATTTTCTTTACAAACCAATTAAAGTAATATATATATAAGATGAGAGTAAATGACCTTGGTTAATCCTAATATGTTTCAAATTGAGAATATGGTGACATTTTAATCTCTAAATGATTTTACGACTACTATTACTCACACAATGCTTTATGGTTTTAGTCAATGGCTGGATTCCAAGGAAGTCATAGTGACTTTGAGAATGATGTACAAGATGGGAACGGTGGTGGCAATGAGCAACAAAATGGAATGTTGATAGGCATAAAAGATATCGTCTTTATGCCAAATCAGTTTTCCAAAAATATGATCAACAACATATATATTAACCAACTCCTAGACTCAACAAGGAAGAGAAAGGTGATAAATGATAAGAGCTCCAGAAATGGAGACCATGGAGAAAAGAACCCTCAATTTTCATCATGCAGGAAATGTGGAAGGAGACACCCGGGAAAGTGTCTCAATGGGACAACGAAATGTTTTACGTGCGGGAAGGAAGGACATAAAGTAAAGAATTGTCGAAGAAAAATGAATAGTACTATGGAAGAAGATAAAAATGGTCCCAAGAGTCCATTTACAGTCATTTGCCGTAAATGTAGGGGACCTGGCCATTACCCGAGTGAATGTCCTATTCTATAGGATATTTTCTTGGTCAAAGAAGAAGCTATGTGGGAATAAATGGTTGGAGAAATGTTTAAAAAGTATTAGCACTCCTTGTTGATGGGTTTACTATGGAATAAGTTTCTCTTGTATTTGTAACCCCGCAGTTTTCCATGTGAGAATGATATTTGAGGAAGAATTGTCTCTTCTCTTGTGGATATAGGTATAAATAACCATTTGGATTTATATGATCATTGGGGTTTGAGAGAATTATAAGTTATTCTAATTTGGGATGAAGATTCAAGGTATGATATAACATTTGTGGTTAAATTTATGATATAGTATTTTGAAGAATTTATCTCATTTTGGCAATATTATAAAATATAGTTTTTGAAAAAGGACAACACGTAGACCGTGTGACAACCCGTCGCGTCGGACAAAGCTATGGGAATCGAACCCACAACCAAAGTGCGATTGGGATTTATTTCCTACCACTGGACTACGTGAAGTCCCTGGTCAGTATGACTTGTTTTTTTTAGTTAAATGATTTTATTGATCAATAATAAGTTGATTTGGGTTCTTATTTCATATCAAAAGAATACCCTTGGTATAGGAAAATGATTTGGTGATTAAGTGATAAATGTTATTTTGGAAGATGTTCGCTTTGTTGGGAACACTATATGCCCAAGTAAAATAGAATACTATGGGGTTTCATTTGTGGAGTAATGATAGATTTTTATCTACGTTTTTATTGTGGATTTATAGTGATTTGGGTTATTTATGGAAATGATTAACCTATAATAGAGAATATGTGATTAGGTTAATTACTTTTGAATATGTGACTTTAAGAGTATCTGATGTCATTTGGAGATACAATTTAACATGGGAGACTACATAATCAAATTCTTCTATGTTTTGGGTTTCAATATTAGTTTGGATTATATTAAAGGATTTTAAGGACAATTGGTTATTGAATGGTATCTATTTAACTTTGGGGTATTGTTGGTTTAATTTTAGAAATTAAGATTAGTGCATATTTATCTCAATGAATATTCTTTTGGGGATCATTAGATCATTCACTAACCATTTTGGTTTTGATTAATATATGGTTTTTCCTGCATGGATCATGTGATTCTATAGAAGTTTATTCTAGCTCTTTCAGTGTGACCAAGTCTTCTTGAATACTCATTGTTTAAAAAAAATTGAGTTAGTGGTGGAAATTTATTAAAGAATGAAAATATACTTAAAATTTAAGTATATCTCATAATGTTCTTAGTCAATATCATAAATGAATTCCTCTTCCTTATGTAATGTAACTTTAAAAAAAATGTTGTCCTAGATGGTACCTTAAATCATCACTAATTTATGGCTTTGGGATTGTTGGCCTTTTCATAGCCATGTTCTCTACCACTCTCCATCAGATAATTGATGGCTAGATTTTTCTTCCATATCCATGTTTTCTTACATGGAATCCTAGTATGGGTTATCTTGGATGACCCTTATACCTCTCTTTCTTTCTTTTAAAGTGATAGTTTTATTGACTCTTTTCCCGATGTGGGACTTTCCATTATATTCCCAAGCAAAATTTTAAAAATTGCGAGGACGCAATTTATTGAAGGAGGGGAGAATGTAACACCCCAAGCTTCCTCGGTATGTTTCCTTTCGAATAATGCAATGACGTGCATTGTACGCAACTTCGAGATTTTAACACACCACAACCAATCAAACTAGCCGTTATGAATAGTAATACCTACTTTTTGAAATTATATATATTTTATATTTCAAAATGGACTTCATTTTTGGATTCGGAATATCGAAATTAGCCTAGGGTGAAATTTTGGTACTTTTCGGATAACTTTTGTATTTTGATGAATAGTGAAAATTACTAAATTTTAATTAAAAACAACTTTTTTAATCAAAATAATTAATAGTGATAAATTGTGAATTTGAGTGGTTTTAAAGTATATTTAGAATATATTTTTACCATTTAATATAATGTTGTTCATTGGACATAATTTTACAATTAAACCGAACATAAACAAGTGTCAATCTTTTGATAGTTATTATCTCTTAAAAACACGCTTTTTGTTTTGACAGCGGGAATTAATATTAAATTAATTTCTGCCACTTCTGTGTTTTGAATTTAGAAAAATTGATTCCATATTTGGAATCAGGATGTTCAAATTGTGTAAATAGGTAACTTTTATTTTTAGACATTTTGAATAATTACTGCGGTAAATATTTTATTTATCATGGTTAAGGGTAAATCCGGTAAATAAGGGTTAAAAAAATAATATTATAATAATAGTAAATTACCCTAAAACGTGTCTTAACCCTATTGGTTGATACATGGTCGACCATGGGCATCTTTGGGTCAATTTTGGGACCCCATGGATCCACTTGTAAGTGATAATGACACTTTATATTAATTAAGTTAAAATGAATACAAAAATGACACGAGCATATATCTTTTAGAAAAACAATTGTTACATAGGGTTATACATGTTGGATTTTAGATTATAAATATTCATTAGAAAGATAAAAAGATTTCCTACATAATTATATTTTATTTATAATTTTTAGACATCAAATAATGTAAAATATTAATGACACAATGATGATGCAGTAATTACTATAATAGTGAAAAATTAAAATAATTGATTTTATAAATACCCAAATAAATATAATATGACACTTTTAATGAATTAAACTAATTTTATAGGATTATATGATATATTAGGATTGATGTAATTGACTTTTTTCGAAATAATCAATCTGTTATGAGTTTCAAAAAAATCAACTAATGAATAGTGTCAAAATTGACATAAAAGAGTTCTTAAAACAAATATTATATTATTAATTGATATTAAATTCCTAAAAATCTAAGGTTCGTCCAAGAGACTTATATCATGATAGGTTAATCATTAATGGACCACTTGGGGATTTCTTGGATGTATATAGTAGGTTTATTAACCATATTATATAAAAATACAAAGAGACATTGTAAAAGTGAAACTAATTAACTTAGAGTTAATACTTAAAGATAAGGTTAATATAAGTACCCAAACCTGTCTAAATTCTATTGGATGAGTTGTTTTCGACCTATCCCCACCTCATCATTTGAATATTCAACTTTGGAGCCTTTGGAAACCGAATATGAATTTATTATAAATTAATATTTCTAGCTTTTCCAAAGGTGCCCCTCACCCCTCTTATAAAAGGGCACTCCTCCTTCTCTTTTCCTCACACCTCTCAAGCCACTTGGCTCGTCCAAACTCTGCCCAACTAAGCTCCCCACATCCCTCTCCTCCTCCTTGAAGCTTCCCCTTAGCCAGAAAGCATTTCAACCAGTCCTTTGGTTCAAACCAAAGTGAGTTACCTAAATTAAAGGTAACGATTTCTCTTAAATTATTTTCATTTATTTTGCTTCTTCAACCCCCAAACTCTTTTTATTTCCCTTATTTTGTAACAACACCAGTATCTTCAATATACTAGGATGTTGTTATAAGAAGTATTCAAACTACACATACACACAACTCCATCTAATGGATGATGAACATAATGTTTCTGTGGATGGCAAACTAACGCCTCACGAAACGATGATTGTTCAAAAACATCTTACCGCCTCTCATGGTGGCCATTATGATGGCACTGTAATTAAATATGATATTAATGATATATATTTTATATATAAGCTTCTGTAATTCTATTTTATTTCATACCATTATTCGTTTCATGTTGTATATACATATGATAATTTCATTTGAGGAAGTGCGGACTACCGCCCCCTTAAAATGATATGACTCGTTCATACCACACATGGAACGTATAAAGGATGGTGTTAATGAACTTAAGTAACATATATAAAATATTATATTATACTGGAATAGTAATATACCTATGTATCATTTGGATTCGATTCTTTTAAAATAAAAAATTAAATGGAAGTAGCGTTCGTGTGTACGTACGGACTACCGTCTCCACGAACGCGATGAGATTCATTCTCCATCATATCCATTCAAGTATAATTATCATTTAATGATTTAAAAATGATGTTTAAGGACTTGATATCATTCTGTATATGAATAAGATACAACAAACATGACTTATGTAACAAAACATATAAAAGAAAATGAGTAAGTTAACACCCGAAACGGCATTAATACTAAGATATTATTAACAAATCAATGTTAAAAGATAATATATGATATCATATTAAAGTAAATGATTCTTGTATTATTCAATAACAATTATTTCACCATTATACAGGAGGTAAACCTACCATCGACCAAGGAAAAAGTACAAAGTAAGGGATTCTCTTATCTCACTTTCAATTCCGTGAGATTTCCATTGTTCGCCACTAAATTATTGAAAGTGGTGTATTGTGTACTGCCATTTGATATATATATTATCATGATTGTCTTTATATTCATGTTATTCTGTAAATAATTTGGTGGTTATTAACTTTTGGCCATACGACTCAGTTGATTAACGTGGTAAGGAGTTCCTTATCTCACTTTTAATTTCGTGAGATTTCCATTGATCACCACTTAATTATTGCATGTGGTGTATGTGTACTGCCCATAATTGTATTCATTGTGTAATATACTTTAATTTATGGGTATTTACATCATCATGGTATGATACTTCTTTCATGGGTGTATGTTTCGTATGTTACCTAATCGATAAGGGAATTTGAGATTTCAATTCCCACTCATTTGGCTTTACGCATATTTCATTGATTATATTACTCCATGATTATGTGTGGAATCACTATTCATTTGATTATGTCATAATTTCCACTCCCCTTCCTGTGGATATAATTTTGATACACATAATCACTCCATTGGTAATTCTCAAGTCATTGATATGAATTTGATACGAGTAACTTTAACTCATTCTCCATTTGTTGAGTTAAACATCCAATTCGTTGGTATTGTTTTTACAAGAATATGTGTGAATGTCCTTTGATTGTTTTACACTGAATATCCAATCATATTTAGTGTATTTATATTTGTCACACATAATTATTTCATTGATTTATACTTAACCTAAGGATACAACCTTTATGAGAGATTTCATCTCAATTTACGTTCCATTGAGACTTCTTTGATGATATACACCAAATCACTTTTATGTGGTGTATATATAATGTACTTTGACATAGTATATCATGATTCCCTTTATTCTCATGATATTACAAAGTTTTGATCACCTCAATTATTTGTATTCAAGTGTCTCTTTTGGTAAGAATCTCTAACTAAAATACCATTTTTAAATGTTTTAAAGACTTATTCATCTAAACCTTTCTCATTAATGTCCATGTTTTAAAAATGGTTTAAAGGATTTATTTATATGGACATTAATGTTTAGAAATAAAAACTCCTTTTAAAAAAGTTTCAAAGTGGTATGGGACACTTTGATTCAAAAATCTACTTTTAAATGGCTTCTTGACAAATAGTGTGACTTTTAAATGTTTTCAAGAAAAGGGGGATATTTCTCTCAAATAGTTTTGATGATTATTTTCATCTATGTCAACATCCTTCATTATTCTTGATTGAGGTTAATGTGATACAATACAATCTTCCATATTGTATCGAATGAGTTATGTTTGACTGTGGATGTGTTGTTTTTATACCATTCATGGTTTGTGGTAAAAGTATTGACATTTCGTATGCTAGTTTTAATACGAATGTTTATGTTACGTTTAAACATGTTCATATGAGGAATGCATTGGACTTAATAAGTGACGGGTGGAGGCCGCTATAGCTCCTCGATGCATCGGTAGGTCTCATGATACAAACTAGTGTCTTGGCACAAGGCCTTGGCAAAATCTTATTTGTAGTCTTGGCACGAGGCCTTGGCTATGTGGTTATGATAGTCTGGCATTATGCATTCCATCATTATGAAAGTGGTTATTGATATTGCATGTGATCACTCGACTAGTAGAATATCCATGTGAGTAAGTAAATGGCATTATTTCATTTTACCTTCGCCATTTTATGCTGAAGTTTAAATTTAAAAGGCTTTTGTTTTAGTTATAAATTGCCTTAAGTGTTTATGCTTATTTATGAAAGCTTCTGCTATAATGTTATCCTTACTGAGCATCCGAGCTCACCCCTTTCAATGTTTTATTTTTCCCAGGATTATGATGAAGTAATTTATGAATGTCCTGCAGGGATAGTATGAGGGGATATGAAGACAAGATGTTTTTTTTATGATGTAATGTAAAAATTTATGGATGTATCTAGTTATTCCAAGGCTACTAAACTAATCGGTCTTTCGAGACTTGATCTTTCTCATGATCATGCCAATGTTATGTAATAATGCACCGACTCTAGGTAATTAGGGTCGGGGCGTTACATGTAATAACGGCGGAGAATAACCACACCTTCCGTATAAGTTAAAAAAATACATTCTTACCTTAATTTTGGCAAAAAGGTTAAAAAGTAACTTGTTTCGAAAACGATGGAACGATTCCTTTAAAAACATATAAAGTCAAATATAGGTATAAATAACATTAACCCATTGTATATTAAATAGTAAAAAAATTTGAAAGACATTTTTAAGAAACATGGATGTGGATGATAAAGAGGTCCCAGAAGATAATTATGTATAAACAACCTCAGATAATTAAAAGATTGTGAAATAAACCCTTACCAATTTGGTAACTTACGAAACATACACCCCATGAAATAGGTATCATAAAATTAATGTGTAAATACACATAAATTAAAGTGTATTACACAAAGAATACAATTATAGGAAGTACATACACCACACAAAAGGTGATAGTGGCAATATGGCATGAATCTCACGGGAATATGAAGTGAGATGAAAACCCCTTACCTTGCACTTTCCTTTAGTCGAGGGTACGTTTAACCTCCTCTACGAAGATCGTAGTATGTTATTAAATTATACCATAAACATATTAATATTTATGATATCATACATGATTCATTTATGACTTTATATAACCTATTTAATAATAATTTCCATGTTAAGTTAATAAAATTTAGTCTTAACAAGATGAAAAGAGAAATGAAAGGGTCACCAAAAAATTTGAAATTGTTCTTTGAAAATAAAGGTTGAAAATAGAAAGTATCTTTGTGGAAAAACCCACATCAGAAATTTGGTTAATAAAATTTAGTCTTAATAAGATGAAAAGAGAAATGAAAGGGTCACCACAAAATTATGATCTCAATTAGAAGGACATTGGTGGAAATTATAGACATATAATTGGAGGAAAAACGTAAATATTTATAGGTAGTGATTGAGGTCATCAATCACAAACAAGTTTAAAATTGAGGTCCATAAATTCATCAATCTATGATGATTTAAAATAACATTGGTTCAACAAAACATAAGGTATTAGGATAACACATTTTTGAAGATTCAAAATATCTTAGTTGAAATCCCACATCGAAAAATGAATTAACAAGGGCTATATTTAAAATAAAGAGTGAAAAGTATAAAGATTACCGAAAATAACACATACGAGGGTTCCATGTAGGAAAATATGGATATGGAAGAGAAATATAACCATCAATTATCTGATGGAGAGTGGTAGAGAACATGGCTATGAAAAGGCGAACAATCCCAAAGCCATAAATTAGTGATGATCTAAGGTACCATCTAGGACAACATTTTTCTTCTAAGTTCCTTTTCATAATGTTGAGGAATTTATTTATTGGATTGGCTAAGATCATAAGTAGATATAATTACTTTATAATTAGATTTTTATCCATTAATAAATTTCTACCACAAACTCATCTTTCACCCCAAAACATAATACAACTCCAAAATACTCGATTTATCCTAATCGTATAGAGTTCCAAATATAATGAATTTATAATTCACATATCAGACCCTTTCTGTAAAGAAACTGCATTATACCATCCAGGAACTTCATGTATCACAATGGTAGGTGATAAATCCCAATTACACTATGGTTGTGGGTTTGATTCCCGCAGCTTTGTCTGACACGATGGGTCGTCACACGGTCTGCGTGTTGTCCTTTTATAAAAATCCAAAAAAATAACCTTTCAAACGTATTCCATTCCAAAAATTAGACTTATCCAAAATACTATTATCCAAACTCACAATCCAAAATTTACATGGAAGTTAAACATAATGAGGATCCTTTTTCCAGGAAATAACATGTGAACGCCTTCCTCATATATTCTTTTACAACACCGCAACATCCTGAATTACCAAAATCAACCAACTCTTATTCCAAAATCACTACCTCAATATTAGGACAATATTAAGGTTTATCTTTCCTTCAACCATGTAATTTCCAAAAAAAATTAACTCGCTGTAGAGTCACTTTTCTTAATACCATAAAATCTGAAATCCTTAATTAAATAGTATTGCAGTACAATCCTTATTTATTTCCAGAACATCATTGATACAACACTTAAATGAAATAATTCTAAAATAACAACATAAGAACACTAGAAATTCATCTTCATCTGTTATAGTATCATAACTTGATTATTATCCAATAGCATCATTTGTGGCATAGTCTAATGACTGGGACATTGGTTCGCATAGTGTCCAAACTCCTTACAAATGAAGCATTGTACATTTGAAACCATTTTCTTACCCTTGCAGTCACGTACTTTGTGCCCTTTTCCTCCACACTTATAACAAACTCCCATTCCTTTCAGGCAAGTTCCATGGTGTTTCTTCCCACAGTTATCACATATGGGAAAATTCTTCTTTTCCCTCTTCCCTTTATCCATATTTCTCTCTTCCATCCTTTTCTTCTCTTGCTTCCCTTCAAAGCCATAGGACTCCAAGAATTCTTTACTCATCTTTACAACACATGATAATATTTATTCATATGATGATAATATGTGGAAAACTATTTCCCTTCTAAATTCTAGCTTAGGGCCACGAAAGATATGATCCTTATTACTCTTTGGATCATACGTATTACGGGAGTTCACATTCCTTCTACTGGGCGCCATTTCTATACAATAGCATAAACTAGTTCAGTTTATGAATTGAAATGAATAATTACCAAACTTGTAAAATACCTAACACAAATTGAATAGTTTATGGATATAATCCATAATCATAAAAAAGTTTTCATTGAGTAAGTATATACTCATAAGACCTTCATAATGGTTTGTAAAGAAAATAAGAATTATCCTAAGCATATCCCCTGGGAGTGTCGTAACCAAGAGTGCAGTAAGGCTCGTTGTCGTGCACCAGTTCCCGTTTGAGTCTAGCTCAAAGCGGTGTTTTCGGGTATTACCCCTAGGCACATCTGTGCCAGAGCCGCCTCTACCTGCTCGTATCCAGACATGGATGTATTGCTCAGAAAACTCACAAAATCTCTACAATACCAAAATTCTAGGAAGTTCGTCTATATTAATCCTCAAAGTCTATCTTAGGGCTATGTGCTCTAATCAGAGTTTATCTAAATCTAGTTTTTAAGTTTATTTCTAAGCTTCCTCTGATACCAACTATAATGCCCCAACCCCAGTTACCCCAAGTCTGTGTATTATTTTAATATATTGGCATGATTACAAGGAATCAGGTCCCAAAGGACCGATCGGTTTAGCAGTCATGGAAAAATAGATCACATAAATGAATGTTACATTTTCACTTTAAGACGTACAAAACAACATAAATAATCTTTATGAATGCCATTATTCCCTTGTCTTAACCCTGCATATCAATCACATTACACTTCTTGGAATCTTGGGAAAAATAAAACATAGAAAGGGGTGAGCTCAAATGCTCAGTAAGGGTGAGAAATATAGCGGAAACTTTCAAAAATAAGCATAAACATTTAAGGCAATGTATAAAACTAAAAAAAAAGCCTTTTAAACTTGAACTTCAGCATAATATGGAAGAAATAAAATGAAATAATTCCATTTACTTATTCACATGGATATTCTACTAATAGAATAATCACATGCAATATCACTAACCACTTTCATAATGATGGAATGCATGATGCTAGACTTTAATTTCTGTGTCAAGGCCTCATGCCAAGACCTAAGGGATAACTGTAACCGGAAACCAACTCGGAGAGCCTCTGTAACCGGACTCCATCCTAGAGTGCCTCTAATAACTGGACACCAACCCGGAGGGTCTGCTATAACCTGACCCCAACCCAGAGGGCTTACTTTTACCAGTCCCCAACCTGGAACATACTAGTCCAACACATTCATCATAAGAAGAGGATGAAATATAACATAAACATTCGTATTAAAACTAACATACAAAATGTCAAAAATTTAATCATAAACCATTAATGGAATAAAAATAACTCATCCATAGTCAAAAATATCACAAAACCTTAAATACAATATGGATGATTTGTATCATAATAAATTGACTTGAAACAAGTGCAAAATTTATCAAAGGATGTTGAAATAGATGCAATCAATACTATTTGAGAGAAATATCTCTTTTTTTTAAATCATTTAAAAGTCGCATAATTATAGAGAAAACATTTATTTTGAAAATATATTTATAAGAATGTCAAAGAAGCTTCATAGGTGTAATAACGGCAGAGAATAAACGCACCCGTCATATAAGTTAAAAAAGAAATTCTTACCTTAATTTTTTCAAAATGGTTAAAAAGTAACTTGTTTCGAAAACGTTGGAACGATTCCTTTAAAAACATATAAAGTCAAATAAGGGTATAAATTACTTTAACCCATTATCTATTAAATAGTAAAAATGTTTTGAAAGACATTTTTATGAAACATGGATGTCGATGATAAAGAGGTCCCAGAAGATAATTACATATAAACAACCTCGGATAATGGAGAGATTGTGAAATAAACCCTTACCAATTTGGTAACATAGGAAACATACACCCCATGAAAGAGGTATCATAAAATGAATACGTAAATACACATAAATTAAATTTTATTACACAAATAATACAATTATAGGTAGTACATACACCACACAAAAGGTAATAGTGGCAATATGGCATGAATCTCACGGGAATAAGGAGTGAGATGAAAACCCCTTACCTTGCACTTTCCTTTAGTCGAGGGTACGTTTAACCTCGTGTACGAAGATCATAGTATGTTATTAAATTATACCAGAACCATATTAATATTTATGATATCATACATGATTCATTTATAACTTTATATTACCCATTTAATAATAATTTCCATGTTAAGTTAACATTTCGGGAAACAATCACTTTCTTTATCGTACGTGTTTTAACTTGTGACTCTTGGTTGTATCACAAGGATCATGATTTAAATACTTCCAGAATATAAAACATGATAAATATATCATATATATTTAGAATATAAATATGTATTATATACATATATATTAAATGGAAAACACCATTTATGGAGACGGTAGTCTGTACGTACGCATAAACGTTGTTTCTGTTTTCATATAGTATTGAACGGAAGTAAGTGAATAAGATATATGTAAGTACATAAATCCTTATATATATATATATCTCAAGTAGAATTATTATTTCATATATTACATACTTATTAGTAATATATATTTTTATAATCGTCGATGAATGGTGAACTTGGAAATGAATCTCATCACGTCGTTGATACGGTAATCCGTATGTACGCACGAGCGAAATTATCATTCTTTTGATATTAAAATAATATATAATTGGATGGTATATCATATATACAGAATAATTGTCATGTTATATTTATTATTTACATGAATTAAAAATCATTATTATACCCAACCAAATAATAATATATTGAATAACAATTACACCACGATGTGGAGACGGTAACCCGTACGTACGCACATATGGTGACATGTCATTCAAAGGATGGATAGAATACTGAATATGGTTGTACCATATTTATAATAATATTACGGTATATAGGAGATACTATATTAATTATTTTATAATGGTAATAACAAAGAAAGAAGAAATGGAAGAAGAAAGGAACTTGAAAAAGAGTGGGGAAATCATTACCTCTTCTCCGGGTTCTTCCTTTTGATTTGATCAAAAGGTCTCCTTAGGATGGATTTCTGACTAATGTAAGGACTCTAGGATGAATTGAGGTAAGTTGAGAGAGTATTTGGTCAGGGTTTTGATGAACCAAAAGGCTTTGAAGGTGTGAATTAATGATAATGGGGAGTGTCCTTTTATAAGAGGGGTAAGAGGCACCTTTGGAAAAGCTAGAAATATTATTTTATAATAAATTCATATTTGGTTTCTAATGACTCCAAAGTGGATTATTTAAAAGATAAGTTGGGGATGGGTCAAAAACCACTCGTAAAATATAATTTAGATAGGTTTGGGTCATTATATTAACCTTATCTTTTAGTTTTAACTCTTAGTCAATTAGTTTGACACTTACCATGTCACTATGTATTTTTTATATTATATAGTTAATAAACATACTATATACATCCAAGAGACCCCCAAGTGGTCCATTAATGATACAAATATCATGATATAAGTCTCTTGGCCGAACCTTATATTTTTAGGAATTTAATATCAATTATAAATATAATATGTTTTTTAAAAACTCTTTTATGTCAATTTTGACACTATTCAATAATTGACTTTTGTAAAAATCATTACAGAATGATTAATTCGAAAAAAGATAATTAAATAAATCCTAATATGTCATATTATCCTATAAAATTAGTTTAATTCAGTAAAAGTCTCAAATTATATTTATTTGGGTATTTATAATATCAATTATTTTAATTTTTCACTATTATGGTAATTACTGCATCATCATTGAATCAGAAATAAATTAAATTATTTAATGTCTAAAAATTATAAATAAAATATAATTATGTAGGAAATCCTTTTAGATTTATAATGAATTTTTATAGTCGAAAATCCAACATATATAACCCTATGTAAAAAGTGTTTTTTTAAAAGATATATGCTTATGTCATTTTTGTAGTTATTTTAACTTAATTAAAATAAAGTGTCCATATAACCTACAAGTGGCTCCATGGGGTCCCAAAATCGACCCAAAGATGCCCCTGGTCAAACATGTATCCACCAATAAGGTTAGGACATGGTTTAGGGTAATTTAGTATTATTATAATATTATTTATTAACCATTATTTACCAGATTTACCATTTTACCATGGTAAATAAAATATTTATCGAAGTAATTATTCAAAATGTCTAAAAATAAAAGTTACCTATTTAAACAATTTTTAAATCCTGATTCCAAATATGGAATCCATTTTTCCAGATTCAAAACATATAAGTGGCAGAAATTAATTTAAAATCAATTCCCGCTATCAAAACAAAAAGCGTGCTTTTAAGATATAATAACTATCAAAAGATTGATACTTGTTTATGTCCGGTTTAATTGTGAAATTATGTCCAATGACAAAAATCGTATTAAATGATAAAAATATATTATAAATGTACTATAAAACCACTCAAATTCATAATTTATCACTAATAATTATTTTGATTAAAAAAGATGTTTTTAATTAAATTTTAGTAATTTTCACTATTCATCAAAATATTAAAGTTATCCGAAAAGTACCAAAATTTTACCTTAAGCTTAATTCGATAATCCGAATCCAAAAATGAAGTCCATTTTGAGAGATAAAAATTTTAAAAAATTTAAAATTAGGTATTACTATTCATAACGGCTACTTTGATTGGTGGTGGTGTTTGTTAGAACTCGAAGTTTCATACAACACACGCTACTGTATTATTAAAAGAGAAGAATATCATGGAAGGTCGGGGTGTTACAATAAATACAAAATGTAGCTCTCTTGAAATTAATATCTCTAAAATTTTTATATAAGGATAAAAATATGATAAGTTTGTTTGTAAATTTTTATTTGAAATATAATTTATTATTTTTTATTATAGTAATTTATTTTTAATTTTTAGTGATCAAATAATTTCCTTCAACATTTATGCAACACTGACACAGTATTTATTCAAATAATATAAAAATAAAATATTAAATGTAATAAAATTTAAGTGAATAATTTTTTACATGAATTTTTTTAGATACATATAACATAGCAGTGATGTTTGAAAAGATTATATTTCAATTGTATATTTTTCTTGGTTGCTTTAAAGTCAAATTAATTGAATTGTTATAAAATTAACATTAAAGATATTTTTTAATAACTAATATTTTATTAATGATTTAAAATTCAAAAAACAATTATCTTAATCCAAAAGAATGGGATATTTAGGAAAATATAAACCATGCAAAATTTATGATTCATCATTCAATTTATGGTAACATTATTAACCCTTTAATATTGAAATAGTTATTATCATAGTTAAGGTCAAAATGGTAAAATAAATTGTTAATAAAAAAGATAACGTTTAAAATGACACCATATCATGTATAAATTTCATTTGATGATGTTATTATGAGACTATAGTATTTTTATTCTTATTTATCACCATTTGGAATCGTTTTCCTTTATAATCAATTTATTATATTTTAATCATTTATGAAATTCCATGTGTGTCCTCTCCCTCCCTTATAAAATGACACCCCTCCTTTATCTTTTTTACACCACCTTAAGCCTTATATATTGAATAAACCCTAAAAATATCTTCTAAAATTCCCTATAATCATTCTAGTGGTGCTTTCCTCCCCAAAATACCAATCCTAGGGTCCTTAAGAGGAGATAAAAATTATTTTTCTTAAAGAAGAGGTAATTTCCTTAACCGTTCACTTTCATTTTATGTCTTCTTTAAATATTTTAAATATGTCGTATTTATAATAGAATAATAACATCAGTATCCTAAATATTCTGAAATTTTATTTTAATTATGAAACCATCTTTATTTACCCTCCCTTCCATCAAATGGGAAGTGAAAGTTTTGCTCATGTATACGTAGAGCTTACCGTCTCCACATAGTCATATAATTAATTTTACATAAAAATATTTCATGGATGGTTATTATAATGGATATATTTATTATCTATTATATTAATTAAATAATAATACTTTTTAAAATATAATATAATATCTACATTCTTACCTTCCAATCTTTTGGAAAATGATAACGTCACTTTTGCATATGTGTGGACTACTACCTCGGAAAAGCATTGTGATTTGTGTTCTATTTATATTTTACTAGGATGGAAATAATTATAAATTTAATTAATATATATGATATATATGATGTAATAATTATTATAGAAAGTTTAATTATTATTTTCCCTTCTTTTGTTCCATCCTATGAAAAATGAAAACGATGTTCATACATACGTACGGCCTACCATCTCTATGAAGAGTGTAATTAGTTTTTCTATCTCTAACTATTATAGATGACTCTAAATATGTATATAATTAACATATAATATATTTATATCATTATTAAAATTTTAATTATAATGGTTCCATGATCAAAGAACAACTACATGATCTTCCAAAATAAAATTCTCATGAAGAACAAAATAGTTAACACCTAGAAATGGTGATTTTAATAAAAAATAATTAACAAATTAGTGCTGAAATTTTCAAAGTGGATCATATATGATATTATAATTATATTAATGATTTTTTTTAATTATAATTAATTAAAAATTATTATACCTGAGGGATGAGTTCTTTTGAAATAAGTGGAACTCAAGATAATAGTATAATGTTACAACGTCATTATTTATCAGGATTGTTTATTATTTAATCCGATGATGAAATTTAATGATATTACTATAAATAAACTTATTAATTTTCATCTCCAGTGCTTATTTCTTGAAATTATATTTTTGATTCCATTTTCCTCTCTTTAATTATTCAATATTTCAAAAGTTGTTTTTTAGGGAAAACTAATTCTATTTATCTCTTCTGTCAAAACTCCTTTTTATTCTATATAATTGTTTTCTAAAAATAAATTAAAGAGTGTTTAAGTAATTGAAAATTATTTTTTAATTTCATTTTTACCAACTATTTTTTTTATAATGGTTTAAAATAATCTTCTTGTCATTTTCCAAATGAGTTACTTTTTACTATCTTACAAAAGTGTGAAAGGAATGTTTTCTTTTAACATATACAGTATGATCATAATTTATTTACATAATCATCATTAAATTATTTGAAGAATAGTTTTTATGTTTCCAAGTTTCATATCAAATAAAATATTTTCCTTAACATTTGAAAAAATTTAGATTTTATTTAAGTGGTTTCAAATTAAAAAGGGTATTTTCCTCAATAAAGGCTCTAAGTGATCTTTTAAAGTCATTTTTTATCTAAGATGAAATCCCTTAATATTACCTATTAATTAAAGGGGATATGATCCAATGATAGTATCCTTATTTTTTATTTGTATGGTTTATGATTATAATGACAAGATTTTTGTAAAACCGATTTCTTTTAAACAGATTATTCTTTAATGAATTAAATAAATTTCTATGGAACCTATTTATTTTAGCTGATGTAGATGTCAAAATGAATGTTTCAAAAGAGAGGTTATGGATGGAAAGACTGGTTGAAATAAAATACAAGCCAAAATATCTCGAAATCCACATTTTGGATTTTGTCTACGAAAGTAAAAACCTTTACGAATGTCTGTCTCCCTGTGAAGGGGTATGGTCATGCGGATGTAAAGATGGTAGACTTTTCCAATCATATGTACAATTAATATAACACCCCTAATGGTGTGAAGTCAATATTATTTCCTAGAAGGTCCTATATTTTATTAAATCTATGCCCTCATCTCTGTTGGGTCTATAAATACCTTGCCATATTTTATTTTTAGGGGACGAGACCTTTGAAATTCCATCAAAACTCAAAAAAAATCGAACTATAACTATCATGATCCAAATGAAGAGTTTTATTCCAAAAGGTAGACATATTTCTTGAAATTTTATCCCATGGGTTTTTGAGAACCTCAACCCATGTTGTAGATTCTTTAATTACGGTCCATGAACTTCATATAAGAAAAAATACCTTAGTGGATATTGGGGTTTTGAAAGGTAAATATCATTATTGAAAACAACCCCATACGAAATATGACATCACTCCATGGAAGGGTCACCCTATTTTGAAAAAAATGTAACTTCAAGGGACCTTTTTCTTTCACAAGGCTTCCAATTTTCAGGACCCCAAACCATCATGAATCCTATCTACATGGACTCTCCATGGTTCCACATTTTAGAAAAAACAATTTTACAAAAATTAGAGTTCCCAAGTCCCATATATCCATCCATAACCAGTTCATCTATACCATAAATTTCCATGCAACTGATATAGCCTACCATGATATTTTCACTTTCCACATCAATCATGGTCGATACCATTACCTTTACTTTTTCTCCAAATAATGGGAACCTTAAAACCTATTTCTATTAACCATATGCACCCCAAAAATTTAGACCCTGACTTCGAATCCTCTATGATAGTATTAACTCCATAACTCACACAATGACACAGGAGTAGTACAAACATAATCACTAAAGGTGGCATCATCAAGGAGAACTTCCTACCTTTCCTGGTAGAGATGACTTTTACAATCTATAGATTTCTTACTTTGAAATTGTCTCCCTGGGTATAGGCCCCACCAATGTCTGAATTATGTGATGTAAAAATTGTATATCCCAACACCCTAGTCATATTATGTTAAACAAAATGATAATTTCCTCAGCACAAAATGTTTAACTATATCCATACCCCATGATATTTGCATGGTATTCCCCATGTATGATCATAATTGGATTCCACCTTCTCCCCCACCATGGGATGATCCTCCCACTTCAGGAAACCCACATGAGTAAGCCCCAAACCATCCTTCCCCACCATGTAATTATCCTAATCCTTCAGTAATATTCTATGGATAATCCATACATCATATAGAATTTATGTTTCTTCCATGATGCGAGTACCCTTACTGCAATATTTTAAACTTCATGGATAGGTCCTATCACAAACCCTTAAACTACGGTACCAAACTACATGGTTTTTTATTGTTATTTACCAAAATGATACATAGAAAACCTCTTTGAGGTTTAATCCGAAAAACCCGATACACAAGGTTTATCGCAATGAGGTTTAGTCCAAATACCCCAAAAATTAACTCCAAATTCAAAATGTGGGCATATCCCTCTATATGGGGCTTAGTTTCTTTCATCGTAATCAAATATAAAGTATGAAATATCCCCCACTAAGGACATACTGCACCAAACCCTCATGTGTGAAACCATACCCCATGGGGACACACTTATCCACCCAACTATCACCATAATATGTTAAACCCATGACCAACTTATCCCCATAAAATTCCAAAACTGTAACCCACCTGACCCCATAAAAAGATGAACCTACGACCCACCAATCACCACAATATGATAAACCTATAACCCACATGTCTGCAGAAGCTATTAATCTTGCATCCCACCTCGAAAAATCTATTAACCATAAATAAAACATGGGATACGTGTGGTACAATTCCTCATATGCCTACACCCCTTGTATTAAAAACCCAACGGCTAACACAAGATGAATTTGGATCCATTACTAAGATGACTCGTACATGAGATTCCCTTAACTTTAAAATCATAGGAATTTACATATATCAAACATGCCCAAAATACAATGATTCCCAGACAATCCCAATGTCACTATCTACTCTAACTGAAGGTTACTACCCTATTGAGATAGAATTTTCATAATTAACCAATGTCCACCTTGAGAAGGAGCTGGGAATGAGTTTCACAAACATGACTTAAATCTTAAAGGGAGACCTAAACTAGAGGATGATCTCTAAGTAGGAATATATTAAAAGAGGAACCAACATCCCATCATCCTATTTCGATAATGGAGCTCACATCGCCAACCATGGGGGTGGATTCCACCCACTATTAGAAAGAATGAATGTGGGGCCAAAATCATATGTGACGTGCAACACCGATGGAAAGCATCGAAAATAAATAAAAAAGTTGAACCTAAAGTGAATTTATTCTTACGAAACTATAAAAAATAGTACCATCATAGAACCATCATATTTTCATGTCACTGGAACCAAAAATTCAGGGTAAGGTCCCATCGAACAAATGGTGGACCCAACATGAAACTCTCCTACGATTTGGGGTAGATAACATTGGGAGTTCTTGGTTTGAAACACCACCAACATGTATCCTTTATATTCTTTGAAGAGAATAGAAAATGTTGGGGAATTGGTAATTTCATTTATAGATCAATACTAACAGTAGATTCCATGCATTTCACAATACTCATTATATAAGAGATTGATGTTCAAATACCAACAAGTGTAATGGTAGGGGTATGTTGGTGCAAAAATCCCATACGAATATGTTATTTATACAAAAACCATTGTATCTTTGGATACTAGGTACCCATTCCCCATATCACCCTCTGAGATCATCCATAGGAGCATGAATATCAAAAACAATTATCTAAATGAAAAATAAGGGGTGATTCCCAATATGGATATAGCCTTCTAGGATCTTAAATTATAATCACGACATAGAAACCACTACCCCTTAGGGTTGCGCTAGGGGAAACCACCCCCATTCTAATGGGAAACAACTTTAAGAGTATCTCCCTAGAGCATTATGACACATCACTATCCTATGTTGATGAGTTAGAGGATGTTCAAGCTCATTCTTATAGTGGTTTCTACTTGAGAGCTACCTAGGAGGACTCATGCAAGAATCAGCATCAACATCCACCAATACCACATTTCAACAAGTTGGTGGACCTTATCCCCACTCCATTGGACCCATTCAAGAACACAGAATGAGGACACTGAGTTCAAGACTAGATTTTTTATTAGAAAGAGGCAAATTCTAATGATCCAGTGGCCCTGAAACTTTTGCTGAATCCAATCACATTCCTGCAAATGATGAGCAGGGATCCATATTTTTCCGTTTTGGATTGAGACACCAACAACCTCATAGGTTGGATAGGTTGATTCTCTCAAACATTGATTCCACTATAAATCATTTTAGGACATCTTGTGATGAGAAATACCAATGCATAGGTCCTCTCTTCAATCCCAATAACCAATATGAAAATCATCTGCATGCCAAATATATTACTTTCTCTGAAGATTCATATTGAGGTAAGAGGGTGAATACCCACTATGAAGATTATGACCATTTAACAAGTCACCACACCTATGAAGGAACCCCAATACACACTCAATAACATACACATGGGGATGTTCCATGCCATCATATACGGGACCCTAGGAAGTTTCTTGTCCCCATCAACCTCTGAATGTTCGAGACGATTGATGACTTGATCATAGAAACTTAACCCCTTCCACTAGAGTTATGTATAGAATCCCATAGATTATTCTATGTTATCTCAAGATGAGATAAATAGAATCTCAAAAACCATCCACTGGTGCCTGCAGGTTGAATAAATTCTATACACATTCCAAGGACTCATAGTTCAACCATCTCCATTGTAATCAGTTTCCTTCCTCTCATACACCACACTCGATGTTGGGGAGATGTCAGGGTCTAGGTTGATGCCCTAGGATGATGGTGTGCACTCCACTAAGCCCAAATGATATATTGTTCCTCTCAAATGGGAATAGGTAGTAAAAACTGAGTCCTTTATATATATGATCTTGAAGTTGGATCCTCCTATGAGATACAATCCAAAATGTAGTGGATCGTTTCTATAATGGTTTCCCATATCTAGATAAATCAATTGAAAAAATAGATCTTTATTAGTGTCACAATTTGTTTCTTAGACTACATTTATTGGGTCTTGGGCTGACCATGAGTAGGATCACCCTCTTATTAATGAATATGAATAATTTTAGAGACTCTTGGTCACTGACCATCTATCATTATTATTTTTTCTTCTCTCATATCTGAACTTTTTTATCCTGGAGTCCCTCCATTAGGATTGGGAAGATTGTTTCTACTTGAATATATGGTTAATGTTCAACTTCCTTTGGGACCATCAATTAACCTACCCAGTAATCCATGTGAACCTCTATTCTATTCACCAATAGTGAAAGTGGGTTGAGATCGCATCGCTCCTAGTAGCTTGGTTCCCCGAATCATATGGTTACCATCAAACTCTCTGATGGAAATTTTTCAATAGACTTATCTTACTCTAGTAATTCATGGTAGAGTGACCCCCACACAATTAAATCAGAGGTTAGGGGAAGTATGTTTCCCTTCATTTCATCCATATCATATGGTAACAATAAGATAATTAATCTGACCTTCCAATCGATAGTGTTGATTCCTCCCAAACCACTACCATGGTGAATTTCATTTCCATTTACCCTCTTCGTTATTAGATTTGTAAGACCATAGACATAGGAATGACATTGAAAACATCTCCAATGTGTGATAAAGTACCAAGTAAATCCCTTGAAAGGTACTTGTACTCATCAGAAGAGACTAGAACTGGATATTGAGAGTCCCCCCAATGAGAAATTTTTTTCTAAGCACAGATATATTAAAAAGAGAAAAGAGACCATATCCAAGATCATTGGTCCATCTGAGACTATTCGAGAGACTAATTTACATTCTAGGATGGCCACTTTTCTTAATTCTTTATAGGGTTACAAGGGGTTTTCTGCAGATATTAATTCTGATAAGCACTTGGTCTATGAAAATTTAAATAGGGACCTCGTATCTCCTCTGATTATGCACCCAGACCTTCTTGGACAGGAACCCAAATTTGAACTGGGGGCCCCACATATTCGATCTAGGAAAAAGCCTGTATCTATATAAAATGACCAATATATGAGTCTCCCCCTCTATATGAGCAATGTGAATATCTACATTGAGATCAAGGATATGCATCCTTATGGACCGATGATCTGGTCAGAGCATTGGTGACTAAAAATAATCACTAGGATGATGTGATAGCTACTCTAACCACTCACCTTGAGGATTTGGAAATGTTACAAGTGTCAATTTTAACTAAGGTAAAACTATATCATACATGGGCATACCATATGTGCCTTCCACTAGAATTCAGTAATCCAAGATTCTCCATTTTTAATTTTATGAGATATTTTCTATAACGTATAGTCAATTAACCTCATGGTGTGTCCTATTTTTGGGAACTCAGGAATAATAGGAAGCTTATAATATTCAATGTTTTTTTTCAAACCATAGATGGACCAGCATTCGTGTGGTACAGTCAGCTATACTAGAGATTGATCATTGGATTGGAGGATCTCCATAGATAATTACTCTATCTGTTCAACTCCACATCATTAAAGACCATCAGTAAAGCCTCTCCAAATGAAAATAGAGATTTTATGAGTGAGTGACTAATTTTATTTCCATATAAAAAATAATCACATACTCACTAGACATTCAATTATCCTAAGAATAGATTTTTATGATATGTATAGAGAATTTTAGAGATGAGGTGGTATCTACCCTCATTTAATGGAATTATTCTATCATATTTTGAGATTTCTTAGATTAGGATCAACATCTAGAAGAATCCATGTGACATAATAAGAATTGTCATTCCCAATACCCCTTCCAACTCAAGTGAGAAAGTCTTTAAAAATTTAGACGACTACCAATGTAAATGATGAAGGTCTTGTGCCAATACACATGCTATCCCAGTTACCAGATGAGCCCCAACAAGTGTAGCTCCATCAGGCATATCCCCACCCAATATAGCCTCGTCAGGCACAATCACTACGTCGTAGATAGAAAATTTCTCTAACCCCCTATCATATCCAATAACATAGGGTTACTTTGTAGAAATAAAAAACAAAATATACACATTTAGGGATGCACAAGTACCATGTTATTTTACATGTGCCTTGGAAAATGGAATTTTGAAGTAACATAATGTAGGATACCCCTAATAGGTTGGGCTTACCAACCACTACAATTAATTCCTACACCACAAGGTCCTTGGACACACTATCAAATAGTGATTTGTCTTAAAATAATGTCTCTATGAGTAACTTGAATATGGACTAATCAAATTGGAAAACATCCCATCACAGGTGGTACATATCTCCATGGACCTTGACAGTTGAAGTGATGTCTCTAGTGAGTGGAAACATGCCTCATCTATAGAAAACCTAATTATAATAATTAGTTGGATTGTAAGATATTCACTCATTCCCATGGTATCATTCATGCCCTCTTGATTACACTAGGACTTCTTACAACTATTTTCTCTCATCTAGATTCTTCTTAAACGTCTATTAAGAATCCTTTTAAATATCAATAAAGTAGGTGGTGGAAATGCAATAAGAATCAAAGTCTCCCACCAGTTCCAAAACAAGTTTTTCCCTCAGTGAATTCAGGCCTCCTGAGTTGGGGGATTCCCTCAAAGTTCATAAAGTCTTAGACTGTCCTATTAAAACAAATAAATAATGGACCTCTATGAACATTGTTGAAGAAGTAGATCGCTACACAATTTTTGATGATGAGGAACAATATGTGAACCCCTTAGACACTTACAATCAACACCGAAGAAGAAGTGGTAGAACACACGTAAGAAGACAAAATATTTATGAAAGAAGAATATGTGGGCTAGAAACTCATTCAAGTTTGTTCATTCTAATGAAACTAAGAATCAGGCCTCAAATAAGTCTCAAAATGTATATTCCTCCCATGTTTCTCTTTCGGGTGTGCCTCCACATATGACTATATTAGTTGACCATTTAACTAAGTAATGACCACACTAAGATCAGAAACATCTATCCAGGGCCTGACCTCAGTCGGATGGTGCTCAGCCTTCATGAATTCATAGAAAACTAGAAAGACAATAGTATAATAATGCTAAAACTAGTTGGCCACCAACATATTATCCAACAACAATGATTATGCACCCTACTAAAGAATGAACTTTTGATGGAAAAATCATGACCCTCATTCAAGAATATTATATGTTGAAATGCCTTGTTGACATATCCATGAGGCTCTAGATCCTCAAGGATCCATACTAAATGGAAATGTAAAAATACCCCATTGAGGTTTTGAAGATCCCCCTTTAGTTTAGACTATGGTAGTTACTATTGAGTCCTATAGTATAGAAGATGTCAAACATGAGGATTGTCGGGCCATCATCTCATTCTTTGGAGATCATGAGGGTGTTACGATTGAGGGGTACATACACCCTATATATGTTACATTATAATTAAATGGCGTGAAAATCATTCATTGGATCATAGATACTAGCTCCAAGATCAACATAATACTTACCCATATACTCAAAAAAACTCGAACTTATGGAAGAATATTTGGGTCCCTCAACCAGAAAATTCAGTGGTACGATAAGTGAAAAAAGAAGCCACCGATCTATATTTGGCTGTAGACTCGATTTAGTTTCATAATTTCAGGCATTCAATTTATGGTAGCCTCATATGAACTTCCTAAAATGCACTGTTGGGAAGGAACTGGCCTAATTTTCATGCAACAGTCCCCTCTTCGTAACACCAGTTCCATAAATACTCCACTGACGGACATGTTGGGGTACTCAAGGGTTATGCATCCCTGTTTAACTCCTATGAGGCTCATTATCTAGACAGCAGGTACTTCAAAAGGGTTGGAAAATTAATCTAGACCAAAGATATCAAGCACATTAATTCCCAAAATTATCTAATGGTTACCCCAATACATCCATGGGAAGACTTTAAAGACATATTTTTTCTCTCAATCCATTAATTGGAATCCATAAAACTATATCTGGGAGGTTGTTTCATAGTCCCTAAAAAGAAAGAGTTCCCACAAATCACTTCGTACTACAACACTAGATAGGCGAGGATAATACTAGAAGACCCTACCCCTATAAATTATCAAGAATTTCACCACATGGACACTGATCCATGACATTCTGGTATGTTTCACTTTATGCAGCTAAATTGAATGTTGTTGACCCATCATCATTGTTTTGATATCAGGAGTGGACTATTCAGTTGAAAACCACCCTTGACTGGATCATTATAATTTTTCATTACATTATCCATGGATAAAGAGTTTCATGTTGAAGATTAATCCCCCTAATTTTTAGGGTTTTAATGTTATCTCAGGGTCTGTAGCTTCGAGAGAGTTACTTCCTCCCTCTAATCCACATATCTCATATGAAAAAGTGTATTGGGAAGATTCCACTCCTAAATTGTTATGGGGTGTCTCCACCACTATTTATAAGCTTATTTAGGTGAAACTTGGCTCTGAAGAAGACCTGAGGCTAAAAATGTTCAACGAATCCATCATGTAATAGGACTAACAATGGTATGTGGCCTTCCTATAGTAGCACTAGGATTTTTTTCCTAGAGATTTGATGAGATTTTAGGGCTTGAGACTCATTTTTATTTTCATCTCCTTGGCATCACAATGGGTTACTGCATGTTAAAACAACCTCCTGTGATGATTCACCCCACTCATGGTTCCATGTTTGAGCATGGGATTGACAAACTTATTAAATACAACATTTTCACTGAGGTATAGTACCCCATATTGATGGACAACATTATACTAGTTAAGAAGAAGAGTAGGAAAATCAGAGTCCTCGTTATCTTTATATACCTCAACAGCCATTATATAAATCATGACTTTCCCCTTTCGATGATAGATCTATTGATTGATGCTATGGATATATTCCAGGACATGTCCATCATGGATGGCTATTTTGAGTACAATAATATATGAATTCCCCTAAGGATGAAAAGTATACTATTTTGAGGGAAACCCATGGAAGTTTTTACTACTAGGTGATGCCTTTCAATTTGTAAATTTTTGGATCCACTTACCAGTATATCATGAACTGTATCTTTAAATCACTCCTCTAGAAATTGGTGGATTGTTACTTTGATGATATATAGGTTAAATCATTTCATCTCCAAGAGCCTATCAGAGATCTTGAGAATATTTTTGGATTTCTCTATTCCCACCATTTGAAAATGAACCCTATTAAATGTGATTTTGGGTATACCTATAGAATGTTTCTTAGCTTCATTATCAGATACTAGGGAATCAAGATTGATATAGAGAAAATAATGGCCATCAACAAATTCCCCCTCTTTGAAACCATTGGGAGTTATGATGCCTCCTAGACCACCTAGCCAGTATTTTCCAATTTACTTAAAATATGTCCTGAAAGTGTAATCCCATATTTACGATCATGAGAAAGGAATCGTTAACTAGTGGGATAAGGAATTTAAAACTTTCTTTTAGGATGTTAGGAAGTATCTGTAATATACTTTGGTTTTTGATTCACCCATCTTAATAAATCCTCTAGTACTTTACGTGACTACTATGGAATTATCACTTGGCACCCTATTATGACATAAAAATAATGAGGGAATATATAATAGATTATATCATCTCAGCCACATGCTACTCGACACAGGGGGGAAAATACTCCCTACTTAAGAAGAGTTTGCTTGTGCTGGTCTTTGTAGTGAAGAATTAGTGAAATTGTCTATAGCACCATGAGATACAGTTGGTGTCATGAATTGACCACCTAAATTACATCCCTAATATCACCATGATTTCATGGTGATTGTTACACTGGGTGATAATACTCCATCATTTAGACATCTATATTCTCTTTAGAAATCCATCAAGTTCTACAAACTGGTAGACTTATTAGATATGCATCTAACTCCTGGGGAATTAAATTTGGATTTTTATTTCCTAGATAAAGTTATTCCCTTAGGAGATCAGCATGCTATGTATTGGTACATTCATTTTGATGGTGCCTCCCCGAGTTTGATCGATATAAATCTAAATGAACCCAAGCTCAATAGAGTGGGCCTATGAATTGTCTTCATTACTCTGTAATAGGATATCCTACATTACTTGATTCTATTATTAAATGGTTTCCTAAATAGAGAGGTAGAGTATTGGGTTTTTATTACTGGAAAAGAGTTGTCCCTTGAGATTGATATCCCCTGTTCAAATGTGAAGGAAGACTCTGAGCTGGTCATCAAGAAAATAAAGGGTGTCTATATATTCAGAAATAAAGAACTTGAACCCCTAATGGAATGAACTCATCAGCTAATTTCCAAGTTCCTCTCCCAAAAAAAAGAGAAAGTTGTTCCATAATCATAGAACAAGTGAGTTGACACTTTGGAAATATTATCCATGTCCCTCATATATCCGTATCAAGATAACATTATCACTCATGTGCCCCATAATAGGTTTGATTCTCCCCACCACTTCTAAAGATAATATAAATAAACTGGTATACCAGTTGTCTTCTGGAACTTTTTCTATAGGGAACTCAAATACCCCTATGATTGAGTAGATGCCTGATTGGATAACTCTCCTCATCAAGTATCTCCAACATTGAATTATCCTTCTAGATTGTCCTGAGAGTTAGTGAATCTATTTTCATGCAACACGTTTACCATATAGAGATTTCTTAACAATGAACATACCCTCTACACATGAGGGTTTGATGGAATTATTCTTAGTTTCATCTAAGGATTTGAGAAACCGTGGGTTATGAATGTGGTCCATGTCAGATCTTATGTATCCCATAAAGCGGTATTGAATCTCTCCCACCTTGTTTTGAGATTGTGTTTCATCTGTCCCACCATGGTTCATGAATGCATTTAATTTTACAAGAAGTTTCATACATGTAATATTCACACCAACTTTATGCATCAACCATTGGGTATTATTTATATTTCAAAATACTTTAGTCTCTTTTCAGTTCAGGGACTCGAAGTTATGATTCCTTACCAGCCTATGATGGATCGATAGTGTAGGTTCATTTTTCTTTTGAGAAACTTCTTCTCAAACTCTGAAAAATCAGTTCCACTCAAAGAAGTTAAAACCTAGTTTTTAATCATGTTTGTGAACTCTCACATCATTCATCAATTTGGGTTTCCTCACACCATTCTCACAGAAAATTTATAATAATTTTTAAACTATCAAGCTGAATAGTTGTATGCCATTTATAACATTTTATCCAACCACACATCCTACTACCATGCACAGGAGATCCAAAATATCATGGAATTCAAGAAAACCTCTCCAACAACCTATAGAATATGGTGCGTCATAATTAGAATATTTTTCCTTATAAACTCTATAATTGTCTATGGACCTATTAAAAGACCAAAAAAATTCACACTGGAAACCCCATACTTCCTAGTGTTTATAAAAATGGTAGTTTTACCTATTGATGTTAAGTTTTAAACACTTTGGATGGCTATTTATGACTAGAAGATTCCAGATATAATGACATAAATATCCCAAGATGAGTAGGAATCACTTGAATTAAATGGTATTTAGGTATTTAACTACTTATAGAGGAACTAAAATAGGGTAGCATGAGTGTTTAATAGAAAGGTCTGACTCTGCTACTTCTCTTAGGGTGAAATGGAATTGGATCTCTGAATGTCGATGATTCACACAAAAAATCCACCAATGTTAGAACCCAAGTGGGAAGGACCTTATGTTTTCCATAAGTTCTATTACAAAATAGCACATTACTTACTCTCTATGCACAAAGTTTTTATCACACATCCCACCAATTACAAGTTTCTCAATTATTACTTCATATGAATGATCTTGGTCAAATATCTGTAGCCATAAACTACAACATGTCATGGTTTAATCCCTATGACCGTAAACTAATAGCTACCCCTTTGTTCAAATATATGTGATGTTAAATTAAAGCAAATCATGTTAACATCTCTACAATATTAAACTAATATCTAACCCTTTTTTCATCTCTAAACAATATTAAAATAAAGTAAATTAGATCCATGAATTAAAATCTTAAACTATTTTCAAACCATGGTCTAAGATCTATGACTTTAAACTAACATATTATTTATGGTTCAAGCTCTATGAAACCAAAAAAGGGGAAGTTATAGAATGATTTATACGAATATAAACTACAAATCACAAAGACCTTAGAACACAACATTAAACTATAACCTTATCCAATATTCCATATATGAGATGCCTCTTATGAGAAAAATGAGATGAAAAAAAACCCAATGTCCTTAGCACATGATGTCAAACTATAGCCTTACCCTATATGATGAACATGTGATTCCTCATATGAAAAATATAAGATTAAAAAATCATCGATACATGATTTTAAACTACAGAATTACCATTTATAACAAATATGGGATTCCTCATGTGAAATATAAAAAATGGACAAAGATCAACATCCTCGGCACATAATATTGAACTTCATACTTACCCTAAGTGATGAACATTGGATGCCTCATATGAAAAATATGAGATGAAAAAACCAACATCCTGAGCACACTATGTTAAATTATATCCTCACACCATAAAAACCTCGAATGCCTCATATGAAAAGTATGGGATGACAAAAACCAATGTCCTCATCAAATGAAATTATACTATAGCCTTACCCAATTTGATGAACATTGGATGCCTCATATAAAAAACATGGGATGACCAAAAGTAATATCCTTAGAACATGATCTTAGACTACAGTGTTACCCTATATGATGAACATATGATTCCTTATATAATACCCACGAAGCAAAAAATAACCAACGTTCTCAACATAATATGTTAAAATATATCCTTACCATGTATAATCCAAGGATCTCTCATATAAAAACTATGGGATAACCAAAACCAACATCTTCAACTCATTAAAATAAACTATATCTTTACCCTAAATGGTTAACAAAGGATTCATCATATGATAAATAGGGGAGGATTTATCATGCTCCTCATAGAGAATGTCACCCTATTGATGAAGGACTTCTACCACACCATGTTTCGTAACTACATATGGATTTATTCTCATTCTCATGGGATAACTAGTGAATCATGGATCTAATATCCTAGGTTTATCCCAATCACTAACTCATTCTTTGTTTACTCCAATTTAGACACTCATTACCCCCTTAATTTGAAAAATCCACCTATAAAAAATGGTTTTGGCCACATTGGCCCACATATCATTCTATGAAGTCACCTCAAAGGGCCTCAGGTGATAGATGGTGGTTTCAGTGTTTTGAAAAATTTCAACGATTGATCTCACATTTTTTACCCCATCATTGATGGGTGTGGGTGTGGAACCTATGTTTTGAACATGATCAGCAGTTGTTTCCCCCTCTTAATGGTCATCCCTTTTTCACCATCCATGTCTTCAAAGTCATCATTTACCTTCCCTTCCATTTCCCTTTTATTTGGTAGGAATCATAACACCCTATGTGTCATTTCCACATACAAATGATAATTGTGAAAAAATAAGACAACAAATTTTGGGGATTCCCCATGTGGGTCACTTTTTCCCCTTATTGTATTATCCCCCACAAAAAATTGATACTTTATCCACTCTTTATTTATCCTATCAAGAACGGATCACATGGGATTTGGAGTCAGGGAGCTATTTCTCTAAAAAATGTTGAGACACACTGTCATCTCTTAAACACAAGCATTATATATTTGGTATGAACTCTAAAACCTTAAAATATGAGGCCATACCTAAGTTTCACAACCATAAACTAATTGAATGTTTAATTAAAAATATTTTTTGTTTTAGAGGGTTTCATGTTCCCTAAAATCACTCAAGGTTACCTCTCCTTTATTATACACACACTCCTTTGAAGAATTCCCCCTATGTTTTAAGCATTATGACCGTAAAATATTTTTATCCCATGGTCTAAGAATTATGATATTAAACTATTCTCAACCCATGGTCCATGAATTATGATGTTAAATAATTTGAAACCCATGGACCAAGTTTTATGAACATAAAATATTTGCAACCGCATGGTCCATGAATTACGACCTTAAACTATTTGTAACTTCTTGGTGTGACTAGTTTGATCTTAAACTACTGGAGGAAAGTGGCACAAAATTTATGTTAGGTTTAAAACAAAAAGGGGAAACCTAATAAAAACTTATAATCCCACCCACCATGATTCTATCATTACTTGAGAAAAAATAAGGATGATAATTAAAAGGTATAAATCCAGCGAGACCCACCATCGACCATAAAAAATCAGGTTATGCTCGCTAGACCTCATCTATTCAAGAAAAACTTAAGAATAAAATATCAGTACCCTATTCCTCATGGAATCCCTTATGAGGATCCACACATTTCATCTCATTCTTTTAAATTGCACTACCCTAACTAGATATCATTCATTCATTTTAGTTCACACCTACTGATCATAAGATGGTAAACTAGGCTACAAACGTCCTAATATCTAAACATTAAAATGTATGTCACATTTCTCTAATTATATGATAATAATCTGTGTGTTCAACATCCTTAGAATAATATGTTTAACCATGTTATGTCTATTTTCATAACATGATGTAAAACTAAAAAGCATCTTAATCCTCTGATTGATAAGCCCTTTCCTCCATTTAGGGCTGGTCACCTATCGCGCCACTCAAGTTCTTCAATTTCTTGGAATTCGAGATGGTGTTTACCTTATAAGACAAGTGTAACCTTTGTTCAAATCTATAAACCAACAAAATGTTCTCAAATTCATAGAGGAATAATATTGAGAGTGTTGAACTCCAAACTAACATTCCATAAATGTATCCCTACGCTTTGTATCTTCTTGGATTTGGTTCCCCACCATATTTTTTTTCTAAATGGTCCCCATGAATACAATAGTTTCTGGAAACACTATCTAACCTAATATCATGGGAACACACTCTTAACGACATACGATAAAAGTTTTTTAGGTCCTATGTTTCAAACAAGGTCAATGATCGATCTTCACTTGTTTATCCTCATCATTTAAAAAATGATGGTGATATCTTTGTTTCAAACATGGTCATAATTCACCATATATCTTCACAACACCCCATTTATATTAAAAATGTTGAGCATCTCAATTCGTTCTCTTTATCACAACAATATTTTGGGGTAGAATTCAACACCCCTGGTAGTACCCCATTTTTGAACTAAAGAACATTTAGAAATTAAATTGGTTGTGTAGAGAGTCTCATTCTCCAGAAAAAAGTTTCATGGTTAGGATTCTCCCAATGGTTAACAAAAAAATAGGACCCTATGTAAGACCTTGGTTTTTTCTAGGAGTTAAATAAAATTTTTGTATAAATTATATTTTATGGCCTAATGCGAGTTCCCAATGAGATCATGGCTATATACATGGTGTCCAGAGCGTGTTTAGAACATAAAGCCCCACCTTTCAAAAAAAAAGGTAGGCCTCATTGTTAGAATAAATGATACATGATACTCCTAAACATGTGAGGATCGGTAGTGGGTTATAGTAAGTTGTACAATTTTAGGAAACTATGTAGATTGGTCCATATGCCCGTGAGAGGAACATGAAATTTTTAAAAGATCCAAATTGAATGGTTTTTGCACGGTTAGTCAAACCACACACATGAAACTGTGAAAGGTGCCCTTTAAAGTATGGAGGGGTAAAAATTTGGGACATGGTTTCACTACCATGAGACTAATTTTTGAGACCCTGTATTTTGAGAAAAATAACCATTTTTTCTTTGATGAATTTAATGTTAAACCCACCTCTCTTTTTCTTTATTCTCTAACTGAAGTTAGATTTTCATCTACCATTGAATCTTTTGGAATCCTAATGCTAGAATGTGAGATAATTTTCAAATATGCAACATGATTTGAACACCATTTGTATCTCTATGTATATTTTTATATGTTCTTCAATCATCTTGTTTCATTCTTCATTCATCTTGGTATCTATAGTGTAATTAGGTTCATGTTAATATGCCCTATTTCTAATTTCTTCATCTTTTCTTCATTTTTCTTCCAATATCGATTATATCAGTAGATTATACTATATAATTTATATACTAAGGACCTATGGTATTCTTTCTATACCATTTATTGACATTTTTGTATCATATATATCTAGTTTACATTATGTTGTAATATGTACATTTTGGTGGTGCCCCTAAAATGAATCGAATTCTTGAACAAAATGTAATGGAACCAATTATGGATGTCCACTAGACACATTGAGATTAATTGTGGTTTTTACCCCAAACATGGCCACCCATGGGGTGTTACTTTTTATATTAATATTGTTATACCACCAGTAGGGTGAATGTGAGATTTCTTAGATAGAGGATTCCTTTATAAATTAATTGAATTATATAATATTTTGATGCTAGGAGAGAGGTGGTACCTCCTTTTCTATGTGATAACATGATGTAAATTGTAATCTATTTAAATAGATTTTATAGAATTTTTTTATATAAGTTGTATGGAATCGTGAAATTTAATTAAATATGAGATGATGAATGAATTATATGATTAATTTATTATGGTAGGGGATTTCTTAGTTGTTATAACATGGATCTTGATTTTATAGGACACCATGGTTGTTTCTCCCATGGTTCCTATTTACAGTAGTGGACACCTTGGACATGTCTCCTCCTTGGTTCCTGATTTAATAGGATGCCTTGGTCCTTTATACCCCTTGGATATGGCTTTATTGGACTCACATTTGACATGTTTTATTGAAATTATCCTTGAACTCCAGCTAGGTCTTTACCAAGTTTCCATTGAGATTATCTTAGGACTCGATGAATTGGTCTTCTACACAATGGATCCAGCATTTCATGTTATGGCGCTTTAATTATACTATGAGGCTGTGATAAATGGTATATTCTATGTTATATAGAATTTCCATGGTGAATTTTATATACTTTGTTATATGTTTTGGTTGTAATGGATATTTGTTATGCTTATGGATAGACCTCGTATGGGTATCAGATTATAGTGGATTCACTGGATTATGTAACAATTGATTACTAATGTTTTACCAATGAATTTTTTATGGGATACTGAATTTTTTTATAGGGATCCTCATTTGTCTTGAAAGTGTAACTTTAAAGTTATTTCTTTTTTCATGGGAATTTCACTTGTACTACTGTCATATATGTTATATATTTCACACTACTTTATCTTTTTATATACAGACTGAATTTTTTACAGACACCATTGGTGGTGGGATATGGATTTTCATCTCACACCCTGTTCAGGACACTATTGGGTACCTATATAGAATATTTAGATGCAATTAAGGATCGGGGAAACAACCCATTGTATGATGCTTGATTTTTGTTATGGTTAGAAGCTGGGGGATCACAAAACAAAGCTAAGGCTTCTAATGCTATTTGGTATAGTTACTTTTTTGTTTTATCGGTATTCTAATACATGTATTTTACTAGATTATTATATACCTATTTTCCAGATTTTTGGGTACATGACATGACATATCATTCTGTATATGGGATTACTATGGGCGTTGTTTATTTAGTCATGTATTGGATATTTATCTTCTGTCTATTTGATTTATTGTTTCTATTATTGATGGATATATTTACTAATATTGTGATGAACTCTAAAATGAGTTAATTTTCTACCCCACCAAAACAACCTAGTCCCATGCTACTAGTTATAAGACTCTAGCATATGGGAAGGCATGATTGAGATCATGTGATCCACTGACTCAGAGAACCTTTTTGTGACATCCAGATTAGGATGTTACAAAGTTTTATAAGAGGATTTTATTTTCTAGTTTACTATTAAGAGATAATATACATGGAATAAGGAAGGAATTTGAAATTGGTAATTATATTTTTCTAGGATTAACTAACCCATGTACAACATAATCCAAAATTTCCTAGAATGGAAATTATTGTTTTTATGGATTTTGACTATTACAGCTGATTTGATTCTACTATTGGGTGTATAACAACCTTACTCTTTATTTAATTTTTTGTCATAACATATTACATAAAATTTCACTTAATATAACACATAAGATCCAGAGTTATAGTTTATTTTTTAAATTTGGTACAGTACATAAAAACTTAAAACATGAAAATCAACATCTATATTGAAAACTTCTTTGACATGGCCAAAACATTACTTCATACTTATCACTACATGGGATACTCTTAGGACATACATAATAAAGGTTTGATATATAAATCCCAGTGTGAAAATAAACAAGGAATAACATGAGTATGAAAATACATGTTAGACAACAGACATATCAATGGAGCATGAAAGTAACTTGAATAATAAAGCTTTATATATCATAATAATCATTACATAGAAAATATGACAACAAATTAAAGCACTACATCATAAATAGATCATTGAAAAATCCACAAATACCACATGGTGGGAAAATTCCCATAAATTTATTAGGTAAATACCTATTCCCAACATGACGTATCATGATACTAACCATTACCCAATGTATTGGAGTGCTATCAGGTCCCACCCTTCATAATCATTTAATTCTCATGTTTATGTCTGTCTCAAGGATCATATACATGGATTCATTTAGCATCATAATTTATTACATTATCTAATAAAGTATAATACATACATGTAATTCCCCAATAAATAATTATATGTGCATAAATTTGAATACCCTTGATAGAGGAATGGTTATGGTATTTACTACATGATGATTTTGGCATGAAAAATCGCAGTGTAATTTCGGCAGTATAACAGTGTCATATAGAAATTCATAAAATGGGTTAATGAGAGAGAAAGATTTATCTCATAATTTTAACATGAAGTATAAAATAACAGGGAAATTTAAGAAAATATCCCAACATAGGAAATAGGAAATTATAATACATAACATAAATGTAATACTAGATAAAAATGGAAGATGGAAGATTCCATACGGAATTTTGGTATAGTAACAGGTGTACATAAGGGTTCAAAAGATGGATCAATGAGAGTTAAATGGGCTCCCATAATTTAAAAATAAAAATTTAAATTAATTGGGATAAGTAATAATGTATCCCAACTCAATAAAATGTAAATAAAAATGGCATATCACAAATGAAGTGCTTGATAAAAAGTGGAGGGAGAGAATCCATTACAGAATTTTGAGCATAGTAACAGATGTTCATAAAAGATTATAGGGGGTTTAATAATATTAAAAGGAATATATAATAATTTAGAAATCAAATGGATAGTAAGGGGATTATATAACATCATATCAAAGAATATGAATATAAAATTTACGAGGCATAATATAAAAAGAAGTGCTTGAATGGAAATGAGAAGAGAGAAACCCCTTACATGAATATGTGAATCCAAAGGTTTGTAAGGGGATTATTGAATGATTTTGGGCCCCTTAGGAGGACTATAAAGAGTATGGTTTAGAGTTTTTTTCATACAAAAAAGTGTTTTGGTGAAGAGAAATGGGATCTTGGGTGGGTTTATATATAAAAAGGGGGGATTTCATTATTATTTTGGTTTTGAACACTACATAATAAAATATTCAAAACCACAAACCATCACATGGTTTATACCTATGGTTTCTACCAAAGGGGAGTTGAATAAATTATTTTATAAGGCCATAGGAATATGATAATAAAATATTACACTTTATTATGTGGATTTGATTCACACTTTTAAAGAAATGATTTTAGAATCATAAATATTTTTATAAGTCTTGTAGGATTCACAAAATATTTATAAAATAAATAAAATAAGCTTAAAAATACATTATTTTAAAAGATAAAAATATATTTGGCAGATTATAGCTTTTATTGTATTTATTACATAACCATTGGGCAATTATGATGTAATAAAACACACCATATAATTATATTGTACTTAATTTTTACCCAAAAATATCTGGAAATTATGAAAATTTTACCATTGGATAATTTTTAAATCCTGATTCCAAAAATGATATCCATTTTTAACAAATAAGTTTCTAAATATTTGAATTCTCACTTTTAAAAAAAAATTGACATTTATTGAAAATGATGGGTTTTTATCAATAAAATTTTTCGAATCCTAATAAAAATGACATTTTCCTTCATAAATATTATATGATCATTTATATTTAACAAAATTATAATAATATTTTATTATAATATTATTTATTTCAAAACACCATAAATTCATCAAAATATATTTCTTAATTAAATTTTAATATTAACCATAAATACTATTGGTGCATAAAAAATAATTTACAAAGTAATAATAATATACTGAAAGTATATTCATTATTATATACTAAAAATAATGTACATATTTATAATTATAAGGTATCCATCCATATCCTTTTATTACACCAAAATATGCCCTAAGAGTAATTTGTATGATGGTGGGGCTTTCATGGGGCTATTCGGGGAACATGGTTTGGTCCATGATCTCAATGTGATTGTACTTCTCCGATAAATGGTTTCAATAATACTTATGTTATTGGATCTATATATTGGATTGGTCTGGTAAAAATCCCAGAAATTTTTTATCCCTTAGAATCTCTCAAATATGTGCTTTATAGGGTACAATCCTACTATTTTCGGTAATCACTTCCTTTCTCTGTACCAAAAGGATTTATTAAAACCTTTTATTTTTACAAGTCACATGATCACTGTTCAATGAATATATAATCAATGGTAAAGATACTTAATGGTCATATAAATACAATTGGATATAATAAAACAAAGTAAGGGAATGTGTTTTCTATATCCATAAGACATTTAATTAAATCAGAAAGTGGAATTTTATTTATAAAACAATGAGTCGTTTTGATGTTATTCCCTTTAGAAATTTTACCCTATAAATTACCTTTTCCCACACTAAAATAGATAAGGTTAACTCTATTTTATCACCTTCTATGGTTCCCACGTTTCTTCTTCAAACCTAGGGTTTCTCCACAACACTTCGACAACTGTCATTTTCTTATTTTGTATAATGTTTTCTCATCGATCTTGGATCATAATCAACTTCTCTTTATTAGAAAGGTCATTAGATAATGGTACCGCCTATAGATTGAGTACATCTGATGGTTTGGTATGTGATTTATTAATATGGATATATGGAATACATCACGTAATTGTTATAATTTCAGTGGGAGTGATAGTTGATAAGACACTTCTTTGATACGATCAAGGATCTCAAAAGGGTCAATATACGTTGGAACAAGTTTTACCTTCCTTCCAAATCTTATTACTATCTTCCATGGAGATCTACGGAGGAATATTGTGTCTATAAAATAAAACTCTGGCTCTCATCAATGATTGTGAACATATCACTTTTATCGAGTTTGGATAGCTTTGATGTGCTACTAGAGAGTCTTAACATTCTCCACCATTTCTTTGATCATTTGAGATCCTAGATGGGTTGGTTCCCCAATTTCATCCCAACATGATGTTTTTTCACCTATTCTCATAAATGGATTCATAGGGGGCCATTTGGATTCTTGAGTGGAAACTTTTGTTGTATGATAACTTCAAAAAAAATATCTTAGTCTCATACTTCTTTGAAGTCCATTGAGAAAGATGTCAATATGTCCTCAAGTGTTTCAACAGTCTGCTTATATTCTCTATTAGTTTGTGGGTGGTAAGACATACTGATGTTCAGCTTAGTTTGTAGGGAATACTAGAGACTTTTCTAAAACATAGAGGTTAATCTTGGATCTCGATCAGATATAATCAATATTGGTACTCCATGCAACCTTACCACTACTCTGAGGTATATCTATGCTAGTAGATCTAGTTAAAAATCCTCTAAAATCATGATAATGTGTGTATTATTTATCATATAATCCCTAATAGGCAAAATATCATTGTTTCCCTTAAATGTATTTGGAAGTCTTGTGGAAATTCCCATGGTGATGTTTTTCCATTTCCATGTTTTTGTGGGTAATGCTTTCATCATCCCCTTAGACTTCTTACATTCAAACCTCACTTTTTGTCATACCAGGCACATTGATTTATATTCTTTGATCTTATTATTCATGGTATCCCAATAATATTTCTCTTAGAGATCTTGATACATCTTTGTGTTCCCTGGGTTAATGGAGGAAGTCAAACTATGCACATCATTCGAAAGTTATTTATTTAACTAGGGATTTTATGGAATGCATATTATTGACCCAAATATCACAATTCCTTCTTCATTAACATTGAACTCCAAGGATTTCCCTTTTAATATAGTTTCTACATTCTTTTGAATTCCCATATCATCTTTTTTAGCATCATTTAACATTTACAAATGATACATTGGGAAATCATTTGTGAAAATATTGATGATTTTTCATTCTTTAGGATTCCCATGTCTATATTATTAAAATATAAGAAGATCAAATCCTTCTCAATTACCATCAATGATAGAATTGTTTGATCCTTTCTACATAGAGCATTTTCAACCTTGTTCACTTTCCCAATATGTTAGTGGATTGAGTAGTTATAATGCTTGATGAGATCTAACCATCTTCATTTTTGCATATTTATCTCTTTCTGTTTGAATGTATATTTGAGAATTTTTTGATCCATATATATTTCAGACTTATCCCCAAAGAGATAATTTTTACATATATTCAATGCAAATATCACAAATTAAAACTCTAGATCATGTGTGGGATAGTTATGATCATGAATTTTCAATTCCCTTGAGCATAGGAAAGGAATTCTTAATTTTGCATCAACACACATCCGAATCACATATTTTAATAATCACTAAAAATTACAGAAACCTACTCACTTGTGGGTAGTGTGGGCACAGGTGAAATGATAAGAATAATTTTAAAATACATGAAACTTTCTTCACATTTATCTCTCCAAGAAAATTTTACTCCCTTCTGAGTTATCTTGGTAGGAGGGTTTCACAATCTTGAGAAGTTTCTCACAAATCGGCAATAATATAAAACTAACCCAAGGAAAGTATGAATATCTTTCGCAGATGTTTTCCTCATCCATCCCTCAATTATTTTTTCCTTTTTAGTATCCATATATATCCCATTTATTATTATTATATTCCCCAAGAATGATTCTTATTTCAACCAGAAACCACACTTGTTGTACTTTGAATATAGCTTCTTCTTTTGCAATGTATTTACCACAATTCTTAGATTCTCCTCATGATCCTCCTTGGTTTTGGATTATATTAGAATACCATATATATATATTACCATAAATATTTCTAGTTATTCTCTAAAGACTCTATTCATCAGGTTCATGAATATTTTTGGGGCATTATTGAGTTCTAATGGTGTCCCTATGAAATCATAATGCTCGTACATTGTATGAAAAGCAATCCTGGGAATATCCTCATTCTTCAATATTACTTGTTAATATCTTTACTATAGATCCACTTAGAGAAGTATTTTATCCAAATAGTTTTTTGAACAAGTCATCAATTCATGGAAAAGTATAATTTTTCTTTATCGTTGTTATTTTGATATCAGGATAATCAATGAAAATGCATATTGACACTTCTTTATTCTTGACGAAGAGGAGTTGTACATGGTCAATAACATGGGTTTATAAACCCTATATCCAGATTATTCTATAGTTGCTTCTTTAGAACCACATGTTCCACAGTATCCATTCTATACAGAGTCTTGGATATTGGCAATGATCCAGGTATATGTTTGATAAAAATTTCAACCTCTCTTCTTATAGGAAAACCGGGAAACTCATCAAGAAACAGATTAGTGAATTACCTCAAAATGGTCATATATTTGAGGATGGTTAGTTATTTAGATTCAATCATTATAGTTAGATACACTTTCTTATAGGGAAATAATATCCATTTTTTAAATGAGGGTGCTAAGGAATATGCCTCCTCCTTCTTGAACTTGTATAGAATCAGGGGTCTATTTTCCATTTAGAGAGTGATTTACCTCTCCTAGAAATTTATGTTCTCCTATATTGGTAAAGCAAATCCATTCCCAGAATTACATAAAATCCCACCAAGGTAAGTATGACAAGGTTTTTTGGGAAGTTAAATCATCAAATTATGATAGGGGAAGAGTTATATAGATGGGATGAAATAATTACCCCCATTTTTTATTTTCACCAAAATATCTACTTCCATGCTTTGTGGTGGTGTTTGAATATATCTACTAAACTTCCATGATATAAAGGAATGCATATAACAATTAATGATAAACATACCTTTCACTTATTTATTTTGGGTCTAAATTATCTTATATTTACTCAGAGATTAATATCTTAAACTATTGAACACATAAAGGATAATTCAATGACATTAAATGGATATCTTATAAATTACATTTATGTCCTAAACTTATGATTTTATAGTCTTCAATATATTCTATCCATGATAAATTTATTAAATTATATTCCTACGATCATTTTTTCACCTTAATAAAGGTTCCTAATGAACTATTGAATTTACCAAATAATATTCCCTAGGAGTATCAAACCTGGTGCACAGTAAGGCCCATTTTCATGTACTAGGTTACCCCGAGTCAGGCCCAGAACCCCTTATCGGAGTTGTTACTCCTCAGTACATATATGCCAAAACCATATCCACTTTTATTATCTAGAAAAGGATTTATTTTTTAATAAACCACTTACTCTATACTCACCAAAATTTTGGGATGTTTTCTTACACTTATTCTTATCCCTACGGGTTTTCACATGGGTTTTCTAATCCTAATCCCAAAAATAACTAAAACTATGCTCTGATACCAATTATAAAAACCTTTATCTATGTTTAATTTTTTAACATGATTTATTACATATAATTTAACTTAATACTAATCATAAGATCTATAGTTCTAGTGTGTTTGGGAAATTCGGTACATTACATAACAATGTAAAACTTGAAATGAAACATAGTTATTGAAATCTTATTTAACATGACCAAAACATTTCTCCATAAATAACACTTCATGGGATTCCCTAGTGGCATACATAAGGAAGGGGTGAGCTATATATCCCAAATAGGGAATAAAAAAGACAAAAAATGAAGAATAAAATACATGTTATAAAATAGAAATTTTGATGGAATGTGAATAAAAAATCTAGATAAAGCATGACAATCATTACATGGAAAATGTTGAAATAACAACAAATACTACATCATTTATAGATCAATGATAAATACACCAGGACCCAATGGTGGAAAAGTCCCATCTATCCTAATAAAAGGTATCATGATACTAATCCTTACCTAATTTATTGGAGTTCTCTCAGTTTTCACCCTTCATAATCATTCCATTCTATTGATTAAGTGTTCCACATAGATCATATAACATGGATCCATTAAATTTAATAATTTATTCAACAATATAATAATGTGTAATAATTAAATTTAATTCCCAAATAAATAAGTATATGTGCATACTTTTGAATACCCTTGATATAGTAATGGGTATGGTATTCACTACACGATGATATTGGCACGGAAAATCATCGTGAAATTTTGATAGCATAACATCGTCATATAGAAATTCATAAAAGAGTTGATAAGAGAGAAAGGGGTCTCTCATAATTTAGAAAGGAAATGGAAAGTAATAGGTATATTTTATAACATATTCCAATAGAGTAAAAAAAATGAAATTAGAAGATATAACATAAAATGAATTCTTCATAAAAACAGAGGGTGAAAGATTCTTTATGGAATTTCCACATAGTAACAGGTGTACATAAGGGTTTATATGAGGGATAAATGAGAGTGAAAGTGGATAAAATAAATTAAAAATCAAATTTAATGTAAGGGAAAAAGTTAATAATGTATTCCAACTTGAGAAAAAGGTGATCAAAAGGAAATATCATAAATTAAGTGCTTGATAAAAAGAGGATATAGAGATAATCCCTTATATAATTTCAACATAGTAACGAGTGTACATAAAGGATTATAGAGAGTTTTAATGAGATTTAAAGGATGATATCATAATTTAGATATAAAATTTATAGTAATGGGATCATGTAATACCATATACCAACATTTTAAAATAGAATTTAAGAAACATAATATGAAAGTAGTACTTGAATGGAAATGAGAAGAGAGAAATACCTTACTTGAATGGGAGGGGATTATTGAAATCTTTGGGTGCCTTAAGAGGAATCTAGGGAGTAGGGGTTAGAATTTGGTTATACTAAAAAGAGTTTTAGTGAAGAGAAATTGGATCTTGGGTGGTGTTGTATAAGAAAGGAGTGGGATTTCTTCATTATTTTGGTTTTGGACACAACATAATAAAATATTAAAATCCCCAAACCATCCCATGGTATTTTGAAATTATCTCTACCAAATGGAATTAGATAAATTATATTATAATTCTAGGTTCTAAAGATAATAAAATAGTTCCCTTTATTATGTGTAGTTGAGTTAGACATTCAAAGAAATTATTTTAAAATCAAAAAATATTTTATTAGTCTTAGAATATTCACTAAGATTTTATAAAATAAAATAAATAAACTTAAAATCAAATTATTTTAAATTAATGACATATATTTGAACAAGAATAAATTTTATAGTATTTATTACATCACTATTGGTATATTATGATGTAATATAACACACTGTGTATTTATATGGTATTTTATTTTTACCCAAAAATTTGACTACCTCAGAACATTATTAAAAATTAAACATTGAATAATTTCAGCATCTAGATTCAAAAAATGATATCCATTTCATCCAAACAATTTTATAAATATTTGAATTCTCACTTTTAAAATAAAAACTGACATCTATTAAAAATGACGGGTTTTTTTTAATAACAGTTTTTGAACCCTAATAAAAATTGCATTTGACTTCATAAAAATTATATGATAATTTATATTTTTAAAAATTAATTTAATAGTAATATTTTTTTAACATATTAATTATTTCAAAAATAAATTAATTCATAAAAATATATTTATAAATTGAATTTGAATATTAACCAAAAATATTATTGGTTCTTTTAAAATATTTTACAACGTAACAATAATAGGAACAAAATATATTCATTATTCTATAGAAAATAATGTACATATTCTTAATTATAAGGTCTCGATACATATCCACTTATTACACCTACATATTCCCTAAGAGTATGGTGCATGATGGTGGGGTTTTCATGGGGTCGTTCAGTGAACATGGTTTGGGTCGTGATCTCGATGAGAATGAACTTATCCTGTATACAGTTTCTATCATGCTTATGTTATTGGATTTAATCTTGGGCTTGGTATAAGGGAAAGACTAGAAATTATATCTCCCATAGAATCTTTGATAGATGTGCTTCATATGGTATGATCCTAATGGTTGGGGTCGTCACTTCCTCTGTCTATTCTAGACTGATTTATTGAAACCCTATATTTATACGAGTCATGTGATCACTATTCAATGGATAAAGATACATAATATTCATTTAAATCCAATTGTATATAATAAAACAAAATAAGTTCAAATATTTTCTATATCTAGAAGACATTTATTTAAATCAAAAATGAGAATTTTATTCATAAAAGTTTGGGTCATTATAGGGTAACTCACTTGAATTGGGATAATATTATAATCATTATGATTGAGAGATATGTTTTACTATTTCCTAATGATATGAGGATATGAATCACATGCATCATTTTAGGCACCTTTAATGATAAATATTATTTGCATTATTCCATGCCATATAGGATACATTTCTTAGTGGCATAACATTGTGATGTGTTCCTTGTGCGATATATTTTTTATATATAAAAATAGTTGGTACATAGATTGAATATTGTAACCTAAATAGTTATTTTCATATTAGGTTGCAGTATACACCCTAAGCAGTCAACTATTATACATTGATTCATGGACCATTAGGCAGATAAACTGCAATGTGTTATGGTTTGGATTGAGTGGACTTCATATATTAGTTCATGATTTGTATGTTACCTTATGGATTAGAAGTAGTTAACCAATCGGTTCATCAATTTAATGAAATTTGTGAAATGAATATGACTTCAAATAGAAATGGAATGTTTCTGAAATGAAGAACAAGACCTAGACCCGGCCTTTGAGTGGGCAGCAGGCAGTGTCTCTAGTGATTTTTTTGACTATTTATTTTTACCCAATCCTAGATTTAGGAGTAGGAATAGGGTGGTGTTGTGTATATATTAATTCTTTGACCCATCCTATGTTTTAAATATTTTCATTTTTTATTTATTATTTTTTTGGATTTTATTTTTCATTGAAGAAACATTCCACCACAACAAACTCCAGTAATGTGCCAGGAGGGTTGTGAAGACCATGGTCTAGAGGTGGTGGGTCATGGTATACCAGTAGATCCTATAACAGTGCCAACTTTAGTACAAGTATTATTAATAGAAATAGGTGATGAGGCATAGTCTCTTGATGGTCTTATACACTATATGAGGACTTTTCAGGGAGAATTACAACTTACCTTGTTTATGGAAGAGATGATGTGTGTGTTCAAACAGTAGATTCTTCCCACATTTTCAGGGGATGGAAGACCACAAGATATTGAGATATGTCTTGTGACTAATTTTTCAAGCTTTGATAACATGGATACACCTCCAAAGAGGAGAGTGAAGATAACAAATTATATGATTCAGGGAACAATTATGTTCTAGTGGGGTTTTTTGAATCTAGATGATATGCTTCATGATATGGTTTGGAGCTATTTATAACCCATTATTTATGATTAATGTTTCCATGAAACTCTAAGAGAATAATGGGAAAGTGATTTCATGTATTTTTAGTATGGTTTAATGACAGTTATTTAATACTTGGAATGCTTTATAGAGCTATAAAATTTTCCATCTCTATTTCTTACTGATGTGGCATCAGGGTGAGACACATCATGGAAGGTATAAACCATGATTTTTTATTATAGTTAAGAATGTTTAGGTTAAAGAATAATACTAATAGATTTAATTAGGTGATGATTATAGAGTAGTACCTAAGGAATTCTAGAGAAACAGGTCAGATAAGTGTAGCCTCTTAACATAGTGGTTTAGATTCCATTAGCAATAAGCGGAATTTTGAGGCTTCTTGTAGGTTGAGTTACAGCCAAGATGTTAGCAATGATGTATTTGTTTTATATCATCGGTGTGTGAGATGGGGAAATATGAGGATCTATGTGATCAAGATTCAGTTGAGTGTCGCGCTTGCAGTGGGAAGGGCCACATACAGCATTTTTGTAATAAATTATCTCCAACAGCTAGTGGAAGGGGGTTAGCTCAAAATAAAAGTTTAGGAATGGGTTTTACATCTCTATATCAGGCATAGAGTTGGGATAGTATCATTTTATTATGTTTAGTTAGTGGTCATGTCCAAGGAAGTTTGACACTATTTGTACCTAGATATCAGAGTTGGCCTACTCTGGGTAGTGAGGTTGTTTCATAGGTTCATGGTTCGAGCTAGATATATTTTGTACAGCCTACCCCCAAGGAGAAGAGATTTCGAGAAACTATGATGAGAGGTAATATCTTAGTAGACTTTATGTGTGTTTCGTCACTTTTTTTTATAGGTGCTTCACATAATTTTCATATCTTTACCTCTGGTGGTAATCCTTGGGCTTGTTGTTCAATGTTTTGATGGTGTTATTACCTTGGATACTATTTTGGGGATTAGAATAGAGGGTTTACACTAGAGTAGGGAGTTCCCCCTAGAGATAGTTTGGTGTCACTTGGTATGGGATATTTTTTCTTTTAAGATGAGATGGTTTGATGTCATACTCATGATGGACTAGAAACTTACTTATCAAGACTACGTTAATTTCTATCATTTAAGGGTGAACTTCACATCACAATAGGGAAGATTTTTTATTCACAAGGTTTATTGGGATGTTGAAGTGATTTGAGCTCGACCAGGTCATTGTGGGTTGGGTGGGATGACATTTAAGAATGATAAATTGTATCTGGATGATCAGGGATCAATTTATAAAGATTTACATCCATAGGTTTATTGGTTTAGCGATTCTTTCCCATAATTTTTTTTGGGTTTTCCTCCTGAGATGTAGGATGAGTTCACCATCAATTTAGTTCTAGGAGATGCACCTATATCCATTTCCACTTATACGATGAATAGTAAAAAGGTTACAGGATCTAAAGTAGAAACAAGAGGACTTGGAGGAAAAGGAGTTTATAAGACCAAGTATATCTCTATGCGATTCACTGATCCTTTTGTGAAAAAGGTGGATAGTACCCTCAATAAATGTTGTGTTTACCAAAAATTGAATTTGTTGATAGTTTAGAACTAGTATCATTTTCAATAGATAGATGATCTCTTTCACCAAATCTATGGGGCTCAAGTTTTCTCGATGATTGATTTGGGATCTAGATATCATTAGATGAATTTTCAACCTGTAGAAATACCTCATACATCTTTAAGTAGTACATATGGTTTATATGACTATTTGGTTATGTCATTCAGTCTCATGAACACACCAACATATTATATAGCACTGATGAACTGAGTTTTCTATCCTTATCTGGATTTTTTGTGGTGGTTACTATGGACGATATTTTAGTGTATTATGGAAATCGACATGAATATGTATAACATATTGATTTCATTTTGTATACCCTGAGATATCCTCATAAATATTACAATATCACAAAGTTCCACTTTTTTATGGATAAGATTCACTTCATGGGTTATATTATCTCATAGACAGAAGTATCGGTTGACCTAGAGTAGGTGAAACCTGTAGTTTCAAATGAGTATCTTAAGAAAGGATTTGATATATGTAGTTTATTGGTGTTACTTGGATACTAAAAACATTTAATATAGGGCTTATCATATATATCAATTCCATTGTCAGTATAGAATAATAAGGGTGTGAAGATTATATGGTCATACACCTGTGAGATAGCCTTTCAATATCTAAAAGGGAGATTGGCATTAGCAATAGTCCTGATTATTCCAAAGTCAGGCATGAGCTACACTATGTATTGTGATATGTCATGTATTAATCTATGAACAATATTGATTTATGATGATAGAGTCATGGAGTAAATATCTTTTCAACTGAGGCCAGATGATAAGAATTACCTGAAGTGCGAACTTGAGTTGGATGCACTTTTTCATGTTTTGTGTTTTTTGAGACAATATTTATTAGGAGAGTATTTTTTGATATACATAGACCACAAAATACTTAAGAATATTTTTACACAACATGATATTATTTTGAGTTATTGAAGGTGGGTTGAGTACCTATAGTCTTGTGAAATTATGCTTTTCAATATTTGTGGAAAATGAAATGCAGTTGGTGATGCACTATGAATGAGGACTCTAATGCAGGAATCTCATAAGTCTAGTAGAAAGTGGTAGCTTGTGGAGTTATATTTAGAGATACACATAGAGGTCAAAGATGGCCAGGGAATGAAATTTATTTCATTATTATTTGTGACATCTACACTTCTGGATATTATGAGAATAAGGAAGCTATCAGATTCTATGGACATAGTCTTATAGGTGAGTGTGGCTAGTGAGGACCCACCTCTTGGTTGGACTATAGGTTAGGATGAGATCCAGCTTATACATGGTCACGTTCAGGTTTCAGTGGACATATGTGAGGAGTAGATGTAGGAGTTTCATGTCTTAGTTTGGGAAGATCATCTTTGTGTTAACAATATATTTTGTGACTTTTTTCATTAGTACCATTGTTTGGGGATTAAACGTGATTTAGTTGGTTTTGTTTTGAGGTGATTCACCTGTCAGCAGATGAAAGAGGAACATCAGTGACCGATTGGGGTCTTACAAAAGTTACCCATTCTTGAGTGGAAGTGGGATGATATTGTAATGAATTTAATGACCAGGATATCGAGGTCTCCTCAAAGTAGTTATTTCATTTAGGTTGTAGTGGAAAGGCTTATGACGGATGCCCATTTACTATCGATCAGGAAGACCTTCTCAGTTAATGATATTGGAGGGTTTTATATCCATGAGATAGTATGACATCACAGGGATCCTCAAACCATAATATCATATAGGGATGTATGGATTATGTATCATTTCTATAAGATTTTTCATAGGCCCTTGGGTAAATAGGTGCTTCTAAGAATGTAATAGCACTGTCAGACAAATGTCCAGTCAAACTGTATGATTTAAGTGCTTGAGGACCTATGAGGAGCATGTGTCCTAGATTTTGGGGGATCTTAGGAGAGGAATATTCCCCTTATGGATTTTACCTATAGTAATAGTTATCATGTGACTATATATATAGAACATTATGAGGATTTTTATGGTAGAACATGTGAATCACCCATGTGTTGGTCAGAGGAAGATTTACTGGGATCGCATCTCATGAAGGAGACTTCAGAGAAGGTCTAGTTGATTCAGAAATAGATGGATACTTCACAGTCGAGACAGAAATATTATTACAATCCTAATCAATGAATTATATAGTTTGAGGTAGGGGTAAGGACTTTTTACATATCTCCCTGATGTTGGGACATAGAAAAATTAGGATACATGGTAAGATTTCACTGTGATATGTTTGGTCATTTGATATTCTTGAGATATTCGGGCTAGTATCCTATTACTTGTAGTTACCTTAGTGGTACCAGGACATGAATGATGTCTTCCATGTATTTTCGTTGTGTCATTATCATTTGTACCCATCTCACACTCTGCATAAAGATGAGGTGGAATTACTTACAAATGTATCCTTTGAGGAGAATCCTATTTGAGTTGTTAACGGGAGCATAAATGTTCTTCATGGTCATCTGCTTTTTCTAGTATAGGTGTTATGGTATCATGGATATTTATAAGAATGTACTTGGGAGACGGAGGATGAAATACATTTTCAATGTCTAGAGTTATTTTCATATGATTCTTGACCACCCTTGAGAGGGAAAATTTGGGATAAATTTATTTAAGGGGGGTAGATTATAATATCCAAGGATATCCTATAGAGTATGGATATTTTTTTAGTTTGAATGATTTTTTGGCCTAATGTGAGATTTAATGTGATTATGGTTATATTAGCGGTGTCTAGGGCTTGTTCAAAGCCCAAATCCCCACTTTTTGGAAAAAAAGGTAGGTATCATAGTAATATGAATCCATAAGGTATAGACCACTCTATTACTCATAAAAATGTGGGGCTTGACAGTGGGGTGAATGAGGTCTCATGGTTTGAGGAAACTATTCATATTGGGCCCACTCTTGTGTGAGGCACCTAAACTTTTTCGAAGACTCATACTGCATGGTTTTTGCAAGTTTAGTCAAAATGTGTGCGTGAAATTTTGTGAGGTTTCCTTTGTAGTAATAAAGAAAAAATGTTTGGTGCACGGTTTGGCCAACCATGTAGCCAAACCATGAAACCCCATTTTTTGAGAAAAAAATGGGCATTTTTTTCTTAATTAATTTAAAGTTTTACCCTCACCACTTTTCCCTTATTCTATAGTCATGGGTATCTTTTATTATCCTATTTATTTCCTTTTGAAGCCTAAATCTAATCTATAAGATAAATTTCTGAACTAATGGCTGATTTGAACACAGTTTGTCTTGTTGGATCCATTACGGTAAGTTCTTAGATCAAATTGTGTTGTTTATCATTTGTCTTCGTATTGAAGAAGTTATTTATGTGTAAACTAATATGTCATATTTATAGGTTCTTTATCTATTCCTAGTTTTTCTTCTAATATAGATAGGATATGAATATTGTACTAGATGATTTATCTACTATGGTCATATGGTAGGTGGTCTATAACTTTTCCTAATAGTTTGGTGTTTTATACAGCTAGTATATATTGTGTTACACGTCGGACTTTATAGCGGAACCCCTAAAATTAATTGAATGCTTCAATTAAATGTAATTGAACCTTTTAGTGATTCCCACTAGTTCCTTCGATGTTTTTAGAGGTTATTTCCCCAACATAGTCCAACCATGGTGTCTTACTTTGTATTTTACTATAGTTATACCACCTATGGGGTGAATGTGAGATTGTTTAGATAGATTAAGACTTTATAAATTGATTTAATTTAATTTAATTATGATTTTATGAAGAGTTTATTCCTCATTTTCCTAGTAATAACATGTTGTGAATTGTTAATTGTTTAAATAGATTTTATAGATTTTATTAATATAAGTTGAATAAACTAAAGAAATGAAATTCAATATGAAATGATGAATGAATGATATGATGAATTTATTATTGTAGGGGATGCCTTGGTTGGTATACCGTGGATCTGGATTCTATAAAATATTATAGATGTTTCTCCCATGAGCCTTGTTTGTGTTAGTTGAAACCTTGGAGCTATTTCCTCCTTCAGTCTTCATTCCATAGGATATCTTGGGACATGATACCCCTTGGATTCTACCTTCTTGGACTCATATTGGACATATGTTGCTGAAATGATCCTTGGACACCACTTATGACTTTATTGAGTTTCCATCAAGATGCTCATAGGATTCAACATGGATACGTTGGTCTTATAAACCTTGGATTAGACACGTCATGGTCTGACAAATTGATTATACGGTGATGCCATGATAAATCTTAAATACTGGATTATGAGGCATGGTCATGGTAAATGTTATACACTTAGTTATATGGAACTAACATGGTGGATGTTTTCTATACATATGGATAGCCTTGGTTTGTCTGTCATATTACAGTGGATTGATTAGACTATGGTACACATTTTTTACTTAGGTTTTTACTATTTCCCATATTTATGGGATCTTGACTATTGTTTTGCAGGGAGACTTATTTGGATTCACGGTACCAATTTACAATTATTAATTATTCATGGTAATTTAACTTGTACTATTATCATACCTTTCATATAATACACACTGATTTAACTTGTAATATACACACTGTATTTGTTAAAGACACCATTGGTGGTGTCCTACTAAGTGTTATCTCACACCCTACTTGAGATTTCATTGGGTTCCTAGACAGACTATATGGATGTAGGTAGGGATTGGAGAAATCACCCATAGTTTGATGCGTGATTTATTTTATGCTTAAGATTAGGGGAGAAAAAGACTCAGTTGAGGTGTGTGATGCTATCTGGAATAATTTTTTTGGACATTCTAGTATTTTGATACATGTATACTACTAGATTCTTATATACCTATTATAAATATTTGTAGATACATGACATGAAATATCATTCTATATATGAGATTACTTTTTTAGTTTTTTATTTATTATTTTCTTGGATATTTATCTTCTATCTGTTTTATTTACTGCTACCACTATTGACTTATATGTTTGTTATCATTGTTCAAAACATTGACATAATGGAATATTCCACCCACAAAAACACCCTAGTCCCTCACTACTAGTCAGAAACCTCTGATATATGGGGAGGCGTGCTTGAGGCCATGTAACCAACTAGCTCAGTGAACCTTTTCATGGAATGTGGGTCGGAATGTTACACCCTGAGTGTTCTTCCCTTATCTAGAAATCTCATATAAATAAAAAATATTTTCCATGGTATCCCGCATTGAGAATGACTCCTATAGGATTACAGGTTTATTGTTGTTCATCTCACCAATATGATTGAGATGCAATAAAAATATCATTGAAACATACATGGAATTTAAACAAAACATTCCAAAAGTTTGGGATGGTCATCCGCATGTCAAAGCCTCTCTGTTATTACAAAATAAAATATATTTCTCTCATGCTCATCCCCAGTAACTGAGAACCCAATCTCAGCCATCCTTTATTAATTATCCTTGAGATCCTAATACCACTCTACTAGATCGATCACTTAATACGTGGTGGTAGGATAGAATTCATTGACTTTAATTCACAAATGATTCTATGAATCTTGGTACATGACTACCTGAGATGTTTCCTCCACATACATAGCCTCAAATGCCTCCAACTAATCCATCAATTTGATAATGATTTCTTCTTGAGTAGTGACGCTTCCTTCATGCACTCATGCCTACCCCCATATATAAGGGGTTTCCTCCTTATCTTCTTGGATCACCTTATTAGACTCAAACGTTTTTTTGTTCTTGGAAATATCAATCTCCAGAAACTTGACACATGCATATTCATGAGAAAGTCCCAAGCTACTGTGTAGGGGTTACTAGATTCCACAACAATAATTACCTCGCATTCTATAGAACCAATAAGTGGGTTAATAACTACTTGAACTAGAGATGAACACATTGTACTTCAGCCCAAAACCAAACAATGGAATCCTGTTTCAAAACCGTTATTCTTTTTGTGCCTTAGTCAGCATTGAAGTTAATGTATCATGAACGACTCACTCCAAAAGAACTCCCCAATCATGAGGTTCTCAACCATCTACCTTCATTAAGACACACGAGCATCGTCACCTTTAGAATCTATCATTAAAGATATTAAAATTATTTAGAATATGGTTTGTGGAGGTCGGTTCATAGAGGACGGTTCATGAAAGTTCACATGTTCATGAAAGTCGTTTTGCTAAAGTAATATTTTTAGAAGAAAAATATTCCATGAGCGGTGAAGATTGAAATCTAAAATTTTAAAAAAATCTTTTAGTATTGTAAAGATATATAAATATCCTATATTATTCTAAAATTTCATGGTCCCATCAAAGGACCCAACCCCTATTTATAGATTTAGGTTTCACAAAAAATTCTCGCCAAGAACCATTTTTAGCTATTTTTCTTTAAGATTTGACCCTGCTCTTTCTTGTCGAATCCATTTCTTGGGGGGGGGGGGGTTGTTGATACCGAAATTAACTTTTCATGGGATAGGTTAGGGAAGGAATTTATAGACAAAATAAAATATGATCTATAAAATTTCAAAAAATCCACCTAACGGTCTGTGTTTATAAATGTCCAAAACTGCATGATCGAGCATCTCCTCACGAAGTGGGACTCACTGTGTGGGAATAATGTTGGTAACCTTAAGGAAAAATAATTCTAGTTCATAGAGGTTTCTGATCTATTCTAAGGTGGAGGTGGTAACCTCCAAATAACAAAACTCTTATTAATGAAAGTTCCTAGGCTACGTAGAGGGGGAAGAATTAACCTTCATCTGTTGTCTGTCTGATTCATTGAACACCCCTGATGTCGCAACGGTCATAGTCTTTTAAAAAATGCCCAATATTTTATAAAAAAATTCCATAGTGTCTTTTGGGACTATAAATACCTCCCCATGTATGAATTTTTAGGTGTTACAACCATCATAAATCCTGATATAGCTTTAAATTTGGAGAAATATAACTTTCATGAGTTAATGAAGAGACATATTTCCCATGGTAGCAATATTTTTTGAAACCACCTCTTATGGGTTTTTGAGAGCCAAAAAACTTGGTGTAAATTCCTTTCATGAAGGTCCATGTCCTTTGAAAAAAAGAAATAACTTCGTGGATCATGGGGTTTCATGTGAAAATTTTTCTTTTGAACAAAAACCCCATGGGACCCAATACATAACTCCAAGGATAGGACACCCTATTTCATTAAACACCCACCTTCATAAGCCCCCTTCCCTTAATGAGGCCTCCAACCTTCACAAACCCCCAAACATCCCAAAACACATCCACCAGTCCTCTCCATGGTGCCTCATTTTATCAAAAACCCTTTCACAAATCTTGGGTTCCTAGTTCCCTGGTACCCATCCACAATCATTCCATTCGTGCACTAAATTCCCATGTGTCCAATTCTGTGAACCCATATGCCCCCTTTCACATTAATCAGGGTCTGGACCATAAAATTTCCTTTTTTACCCTAACAATAGGCACCCTAATTTCTCTTTCTTCTATGAAAATACACCCTTACATTGGGACCCCTAATTTACACACCTCCATGGCAATGTTTATTCCATGACCCACCCAGAGGCAAATCAGTAGTAGACACGTAATCCCCAAAGTTATAATCATCAAGGTAAACTTCCATCCTTCAATATTAGAAATTAATATTGTTAGATCTTCCTATATTACTTTGAAATTTTATCTCTGAGTTTACACCCCACCAATGTTTGATCTACGTGATGAAAAACTTCTTAGCTTAACTTCCATGTAATATGTCGTTAAACTGAATGATAATTTCCTCATCACATGAAGTTAAACTCTAGAGTTTCCATATGTGATGAGTATGGGATTCACCATGTATGATCATCATGAGATTTTACCTTCTCCCTCACCATGTTATGATACTACCACTTCGGTTAGCCAATTTTTTTCTACCCCAAACCATACTTTCCCACCATGGGATGATCCTCCTCTTTTAGGAAACTTCCATGAATAATCTCCTCACCATACCTTTTTTTGATCTCCTTCCATGATGTGAGTGACCTTACTTAAATATATTAAACTACATGCCCCAATCCTATCACATGATATTAAATTTATTCGTTAAACTACATGGGTTTTGATCCCTATTTCCAAATAGGGTATTTAGGACACCTACTAGAGGTTGAATCCCGATATTCATATACACATAGGGTACCTCCATGAGGATCAATCCTAAGACCAAAAAAAATTACCACAAAATTCTAAATTGTGATCATCTCCCCCTATGGGGGACCGCTTTCTATCATCACAACTAAATATCAAGTGTGACATATCCTCCCCCCTAGAGACATACTCAACCCCCCCTGGGGATACACTTAACCTCCCAATTGTCCCCCAGAATACATTAAACATGTTATCCACTTTTCCCCAAGAGATGTTAAAAATGTGACCCACCTTTCCCCGTGAGACGTGAAACTTGTAACCCACCTATCCCTATAAGATGATAAATCAATGATCCAATATTTCCACACAATAAATTAGACATGTGACCCAACCTATCCCCATAATATTTAAAAACTATGACCCATCTTTTCCAAAAAGGCTTTAAACTTGTGTCCCACCTGAATAGAATATCTACCCCATACAATAAACATGGTGTTCTTATGGTAAAAACCTCATATTCTTCTAACCTGACATCAATATTCTTATGGATGATAAGGGATTCCTTGGGATTCACACCTAATATTCCATCAACTTCAAAATGGGGATAATTTATAGACGTAAAACATAAATAATGTCCAATTATTCCCAAGAATTCCAAATGATATTATATAATCTAACCAAAGGTTACTGTCTTATCGATAAAGAAGCTTAATAATTAACTAGAGTCCACCTTGAGATGGAACTAGGAAAAAGTTTCACAAATATGACCTAAATATTAGAGGGAGACTCGGACTAGGTGATGATCTCCAAAGAGAATTCCATGGATGGAAGAACTGATGCCCCATCATCCCATTTTGATCATGGATCTGACATCCCCAACCATGGTGTTGGAGGATACCCACCTTAATAAAGAGGTAATTTGGGTCCAAAACCGTGGGTGTGCATGGCCTTGGTGGAATGCATCAGAAACACATGAGTTATGCGTTGATGAATTGTTAATAAAACACATTTTTCTTTCATGGGTTATGATATTATGAAAGTTTCATGATCTTTTGGGACACATCTCAATTATTTTCATTATGTTATGGGTGGTACTGGAATTATATATCCCTCTAATTCATTGGGTAATGATGGATATCTCATTATATAAATATGGATAAAATTGGGAGTGAACCCAATTTAGTAAGGGAATATGTCTACTATGATAGTATTAAGAGTGAAACATGAATACTATGATGGTCTGGGTAGTGAACCAAATCTACTATGATAAGCTCATAAGTAATTCTTGACTTCTAAGGAAATGAATTTCTTTGCTTGTGTGTTTTTCCACAAACTTATGTCTTTTGATAATATTTTTCTCACAGGGATTAGGTTATTTTATTTCATAATGATTCATGTATTATGAACATCCAATATTTATGTCATGACTCAAGATTATGATATATGAGATAAAGGTTATAGTTTAAAAATGTTTTGATTTTCATGAACCAACTTGGGTCAACCCCAAAATGGTCACCTGATCTGGCTCATGACAAGGCTTAAGAGGCATTCCAGGTCTTCCTAAGATGGAAACTTCTGTTGAGCATCAAGAAAAAATAAATTGGGAATGATTTATCCTATAAACAATAAATAAATAATAAATATAAATTGGAAAATAAAAATAAATAATAGAAATGTGAAGAAATAAATCTAGACATACCTCTTTGTGACCCTATAGGTTACCAAAAACCACTCAACCAACATCTCTCCATGGTGACTGAGACTAAGAAGGAAGCTACACCAGAACCTATAAACAAATACAGAGATATATAAATTAGTATTAAAACGTAATATGTTTTTCCAAATAAACCACTTCTTATGCCTATACATTAAAGAGAAAATTAATTCATCCTATTTTAAAATACATATATTTGAAATAATTTTTACATTTTATTTAGAAAAAAGTAACAAGATAATAACTTCAAACGACCATTTTCCCATCCATTTTCTAAAACAGTTTCTAAATAATGAAATATTTTCAAATAAATAATTTTATAAATAAGAAACATGTAGTGAAGCGAATACCCGAGTAAAATAAAATAAATGAAGATAAGGTGAATATAAATAAGTTCTATTATAAGAATTTCTAGTGAAAACATAATAGTGAATTTTTTATTAAAAAATCACAAAATGAGGGAAATTAAAATACATGTTAAATAGTTATCATGGGATATACTTAGACCCCAAGTGAAGAGACCCTAGATGTACTCAGTTTAGGGACTATATTCTGACCTGTCGATGTTATCCAAAGTCAGTAACAAACCTAGATGCTCTCAACTAGCCTCACTGGTGGAACAGACCTTATAGATACTCTATTGGGATCTAGTGTGTCTAATAAAGACTAAATAGAAACTATCTCTCAACTCTCAATATTAATTCAAGTATCTCATGGATATAAAAAATGTGGGAAGTGAAGAACCATGTATGAATAAAAAATATCGGTCACATAAATCCACCATACTTTTGAAGTCCCACCTCCTAACTCTATCGATGATAATTCCCCATATAATGGAGATTATCCATGTAGGCACCCTATTTTCAAGAAAAACATAAAAGGTACCAACCAGGACACATCATTAAAAAATAATATTTTACCATTTGAAGACCATTTTTGAAACTCTTTTTGAAATTTACATGTCATTATACTTATATGGAAAACATCATATTAAAAGCCAAAACCACTTTTAAATTATTCAAATCATATAAATAAAATATTCTAGATGTTAAATCCAACACTTTTATGCTCCCCCTTTCAAAAATATGTTTTAAAAACACGCTTAATCATAGAAAACCCAAGGCCAAAGCATACAATATATGGAAACACAAAAAAAGCTAGTTTCATCATTCAAAAACACTTTTTGTATTATACTTACATCATAATATAATATAAACACACAGTAAAGTAATAAAACAATTATCATTTCCAAATTAAAGTCTTGCACATATGTAACCTACCACAAAACAAGCTACCTTAGAGGATGAAAACCTGAAATGAATTTCTCACTTATAGGAATATACACACAAAATATATATATATATATATATATGTGTGTGTGTGTGTGTGTGTGTGTGTTTGTGTGTGTGTTCCAATTTACCCAATCTACATAATATTCTTTCCATGAGGTAATATTTTCGAAGAGGATATAGATATATATTTTATTACCTATCTATATACATTAATGTATAATTCATAGAGCCTTAAGATACCCTAAATAATAATATAAAATATCAGAAATTAAAAAAATACATAAATAAAATTGGGGTAAATAATTAAAATGAAAGAAAACCTACACAAAACCAACAGGGAATCCACTACCATCAATGGTCATGGGTAAAAAATTTCTTAATGGGACTAAAAGACCATAGACATCTGGATACAAAAAAAATAAATACCTAAAATGTGTTAGGGTTCGAATGGGTCTTGCATGCCACATGGGGGAAGAGAAATAGTGCTACAAAAATTTAAGGAAAAGTAAGAGGAAGAGGATAAAACATTATCAGATCACATTACACAATGGAATAGGATGATAAATGACAATTGGAGGGAGAAGGGGTGGGTAAGCGAGGTGGGTGATAGGGCCATCTTGGGCAGTCAGTCGAGTGGGAGAGGATGGGGGTGTCCCATGGGTAAGGGGGAGGAGACCCCTTTATGGTATAATAATAATAATAATATTATTATTATTTAAACAATTTTTTATTTATTTTTTTTCAAGGCAAAACATTGAGAATAGATTGGTCGAATGGTGGGAAAAATTGTGTGCCAACCATGCACGCCTATATAGGCATATGGATAACCCACATAGATAAGGTGCATGGTTAAGAAAACTATATGTTGGATGTGAGATTAGCTCTACCAAAAAATGCATACAACTCACACAAGTTTTGTATGGTTTTTATAAATTGAAAACCTATAATAAAAACATCATAACATTAAAATTTAAACCCAGATCAATGAAAAACTCAAAATCAAGGATAAAAATAATTAAATAGTTAAAAAATATTAATATTTTATGGTTTAGGTGTGAAAATTATCCCCAGTGTGACACTTTCCTCACCCATATAGTCTCAATGATTTATTTTGTCGTACCAATAGATGATATCAAACAACCACATGAGACAAGGTTCTTTAAACCAAAATTTTAAGAGTTAACACTAACCTTTATTGTGAAACTCCAATAACCAAAAAATATTAATTTGGTCATATTTAAACAAATATACCTACACTGGAGGATAAAATAAGAAAGACTAAAAAACTTGAACCATCCAATAGGGAAACCAATAAAAGAGACACAAACCTCCAAAAACTATCTAAAAAAATGGGAAACCCTAACCAATTACATAGAAATCATCATGGAGACCCATTTTGGTCTATTAGGTATCTCTATGAGCAACATTGTCATAACCCATTATCCAATCCTGCAGAACTACTATGTCTAGGGTTGGGCAACGTGGAACCAAAGAGTCACAAAGGTAACTGGAGTTCAAAATTTTCAAGAAGGGAAGATAGATGACTAGAGAGCTAGGCTCACCATGAACTCACTAAGGGTGGTCTCCCCACTATTTTATAACCCCATTAAGACACCATTTTACTGAAAATAAACAAAATAAAATTCCATACTAAACCTCTAACACCAGTGTGACCACCTAAATTTCCAAGCCACACCTGACCACCTTAAAAGAAAATATCAACAAGACTTGTATTGGGTCTCCACTCCATTATGGAACTGACTAGTTAGATGATTAATCTAATAAGAACACTCAACATACAACAATCCACACAAAATCTCCCAAATAGATAAACTAAAAATAGGCATTGAACCATGGCATGATTCAAAATTCCCTAATGTAGAATATCTTTAAATATGTGTCACCTGAAACAAAAACCATTCTAAAAGAAGGATAATTATCCATATGTTCACATTCCCAAGGCATTATCACATAAATACCAATAAAACTGGGAAACCAAGATCTTAGAACAAGACTTTTCAAAATTTAAAATCCATGAAAAGGAGAAGCATAAATAGTTTCCACTCCAACATCAGACACAACTAGTTGGGCCAACATTTTATACACCTAGTAGCTCTTTTAATAAATAAATATCTTCACTAAAAGGAATATTCCTAGATCCGTGATGTATTGAAGAAGACTCTTCCTCACGGTTAGGAACCGGTGATATTTTACAAAAGCTTCCACTTTTTGTAGGGTGACTTATAAAACCCCTATTTGGGGACCCAAGAAGCCACACTTAACAAAACATCTTCTTGTAAGACAAAAAATAAGGTATTATCTTCTTTCTTGACTGAAAAGGTTGGAAACCCACCCAAGAGGACTCGAGTGAGGTCCACTGTCTGCAAGGGATCCCACTCCACCACTAAATCTAGAGTCTAAATATAGTCGTAATTGAAAATACCTAGAGAAACACTTATTCAGAATTTCCTCAAAGACTCAAACCACATTATTGTTTAAATGCTCAAACCAATAAACAATGACTAACAAAAAGTGCCAAATAGAATTTTAGTTTGGTATACAAAAAAGTATACCCAAATACTAACCATCAACTCTTTTTAGTAGTACTCTTCTAGGGAATACTCTAAAAACAAGAAACACAGAACCAACAAAAATCACATCACAAATATAATCTACAAATATCAATCATAAATAAACAGCCTATACTCAGAAAAACATTTCAATAACACCCCCAACACATAAAATTCAAATCCAATAAAGGAAAGATCTAAACGTAAATATATATAATCACATCACTAGAAATTTTTATAACATCAAAATCCCCATTTTTGAAAAAAAATTTAGACAAAAAACTAATACTTACAAAACAAACACCCACCATTAGAATTCCAAGAAGTATCAAAAACACATATATCCTTATTCTATGTCAAGCACCCATCCATACATACCAAAAACCATCCATTTCCCATACACATCCATCCATAAATGTTATTGTTCTTATCAATACTAATGGTCAAATAAAAAGATGGAAACATAGCTTTTCAAATTTCTATTTAAAATACACCAAAAATATTTTTACAGATATCATTTATTATCAAGAAAAAATGAATTTACTTTACTAATTAAATTTATATATAAATTTTTAACAAAACATTCCAAAATCCAAAACAATTTTTATTTTCTCAATTCTATTTTCAAAAAACCTTTCAGAGTCCAAAAACAGTTTCCAAAAAACCATTAATTTTCAAAATAACCCATTTCATTTTCAAGAACCTAAGGTATTCATTGTTGAAATATAATTTTTAACAAATCAATCACCATTTTGAAACCCTTGGGGAAACAACCCAAATTCAACTAAAAAATACCAAGAACAAAAAATATCAACATAATTACTCAACAAATCAAAATCCCAAAACCTCAATAGAACCAATACTACACACGACATGGATGCATAGTTTGGAAGATCATTCCCCCATCTAAGAGAGAACATTAGAGGTCATTATGGGTATTTTCATGGTATGTTCAGGGTTTCCCAGACCATGCACAACAACCATTCACCCCTTTTAATTCTATCAAAACAATTACTCCAGGCCTTCAAGTTTCTTAAAATAATCCACCAATTCTCAAAGAAAAAAAAATAATCTTTAAAAAACCAAAACCTCAATAAAAATTAGAGAGAAAAACTCATATTCTGAGGCAAAACCATCCCAAACCACCTTAGAAATTCATTTATCCTTATGAATAGGCTATGATCAATTACCGACCCATGATTTAACACTTAAATGTAGAAAGAAATGTCTCCTAACTACCATTCATATCCAAATATCAAGGGTTAATTCCAATTATACTATTTATCCCATGAACTAACCCAGTTCACACCTAAACCGGTCACACTATCTAGCCCATGATAAGGCTTGATAGGTTTTCTTGATCCTCTGGGGTTGGAAACTAATGTTGGTCATAATGTAAAACTAAATTGGGAATGATTTTTCATATAAATAGTCGATAAATAAATAAATTTAAACAAACAAACTACTTTCATTATGAAATAAATTTGGATATACCTCTATGTGACCCTATGAGTCACCACTAATAAACTATCCATCATCACCCCATGGTGACTAATACTGAGCTAGAAACTTCACCAAATGATATCAAATGATAGATATATAGGTGTGATTATTATAACATAGAAGGCCTAAACTACTCTCTTTACCTAGTCGTTAAAGGGAAAACTATATCATGCTAGTTTAAAATACATTTATTTAAAATAAGTTTTTCATTTAATTTAAAGACAAGTAACAAGATAATAACATCAAGATTACTATTTTCTTGTCCATTTTCATAAACGGTTTCCAAATAATGTAATATTTATAGACATATAATTTTACAAATAGGAAACATGCAGTGAAAGAAATTCCTTAATGAAACACAAGCATTGAAGACATGGTATAATTAAATAAGTGTTAACATAATAATTTCTAGTGAAAGCATAATATTTAAAATGATTTTATTAAAACATAAAAAAATGATAGAAAGTTTAATACATGTAAAACCATTATCATGGGATATAACTAGAAAAAATTTGAAGATACGATAGTTGTACTTGGCTCGAAATCCATCTACTGGTTTATTAATGTGATCTAAAGTTAATAACTAGCACGAATGCTCTCAAATAGCCTCACTAATGGAACAACCCACTTGGATACTCTATGGGGATCTCGTCCATATAATCAGGACTAAATAGAAATCATATCTCAATAATCACTACAATTCATAGGATCCTGTGGATATTGAAAACATGGGTGGTGAGGAAGCAAGTATGGATACAACAAAGAAATCATAAAAAGCCACCATACATTCTATGTCCCACCTACAGACACCATCTATGTAAATTCAACTTATAATGGAGAGTATACAAGGAGGTTCCAACATTTCCTAAAAAAATCAAAGATATAAACCATCCCTCATCAGTTTAAATGATATTTTTCCATTTGAAAACTATTTTTGAAACTCATTGGAAAATTAAATTTTCAATAAAATTTTAAGAAAAACACTTATTCAAGGGGAAAATATATTATATTTACTAACTCACATGAATAAAATATTTTACAAGTTAAATAAAATATTTTTTTATTGAAATTTAATCACACAATTTTTTTTTGAAAAAAAATATTCAGAGAAAACCCATGGCCAAAGCATGCAAAACATGGAAGCACAAAAGAGGCCAACATTTTCCATCACTATCATTTTTCATATAATCCTTAATAATATAATGAAAACACAAAATAAATCAGGATATAAATTAAGTTTTCCAAATTAATGGCTTGGATATAAGAATATACCAAAAAAATTATTCCTTTTAGGATGAAAATCAAAAACCACTTTCTCACTTACACTGATATAAACATTCATGTGTGTGTGTGGCCATTTAACCCAATGTACATACTCTTATCACCATTATGTAATATGATAATAAGGATATAGATATATATGTGCTTACTTATTTATATAGATGAAAGTTTCATTCAAAGATCTCCAAGATACAATAAATAATAAACATAAAGATAGAAATTTTGAAATACCAAAATTAAATTAGACCAAATAATTACAACGGAAGAAAACCTACTCAATAAAAATGTTCAATCCCCTACCTTCAATAATCGTGTCTAGAATTGGCCTCAATGAGACCGGAGGATCTTAGACATCATAATAAAACAAAATCAATATCAAAAAATGGGATAATGGTTAGATGGGTCATGCACGCCACATGGGGGAATATAAATTTTAAAATAAACAAGTAATTAAAAGTATTTGGTGGATGAAAAAACCTTATTGTATATAGTTTCAAACTGATACATGAGGAGAAATGGAGAACCAAGGGATCGGGAGTGGGAAGTCACGCATGTGAGGGATCCCTCTCTGGTAGTCGGGTGAGAATGAGAGGAGGGGGTTTTTCTCCTGGGTAAGAGGGTATGAGACCACTTTTTGGGGATGATGATGATTATGATAAAAATAATAATAACATTATTATTGTAATTTAAATAATTTTTTCATTATTTTATTCAATGATGGAAACTGTGCACAGTTAAGTCATATGGTTGGCTAAACGGTGTTCCAACCAAGCACCCCACTCTGGGACTCTAGACAACCCACATGCGAAAGGTGCATAGTTATGGAAATTATGCACTGCATATACAATTAGCTCAACTAAAAATTACAGATGACTCTCACGGGTTGCACATGTTTTCTATTAACCATGTTCCAATTATGTGCTTATACTAAATATCCGAAAATTTTAATATCTAATCACAATTTTACCTAAAACACAAAATAATGGTTAAAAATAATTAATTAATTAATTATAATTAATATTCCAACGTTGGGGTGTGAAAATGATCATGTTATTATACCCTTATACTGATTTTATGTTCAAGTGATCATTGATAACTCCCTTGTTTACCCTTACTAGGAATCCAAGCTCGACCTTTTCTATGTTTATTTTCCCAAGGTTATGATGAATGGTATTATGTATGATTTTTATAATATGGTTGTTACTTATAGATAATATAGTGGAAGATTATGTATTTCACTTATGAACCAATTTTTATCTATATAATTTTCCAAAGGGACTAGTCCAATATGATTATGGTATGGATCATTATATTATGTAATGAATATAAATCTATTAATATGTGATATCTAGGTATGAAAAGTATGGGTCACTATAGTTCTCATACATACAACCAAAATCACATTCCAATCCATAGCTTAATAATCACTTATTCTCATCGAGCATTTGTACTCAAGAATACTCCCTTGAGAATCACAACTCAGAAAAATCCCCCGAATCATCATCTAATATGATCTATATCATGGTAAAAAGGTTTAGAAATTCAATTAGCTCAAGTGTCATTCCAAGATATATGGTAAAACACCATATAGGATGTTACTAAAAAATTAAGTAATCGAACTATAATAATTTAAACCACCCTCATGGAGGTTTCACTCTAAGGCATTATATGAATATATAGACCCGCTAGGGGTATCATAATTTCACCAAGTTCCATCTCTTATCTGATATGGGTCACTACACCTCATGTGCATGTGGATTACTCGATCATTATCAAGAACCTCATCATGGATCCATATAACCTTCCATCATAAGGAAATACATATACAATTCATACCATCTAATTAATATTCCACCAAGTTATTATATAGGAAATCATCGTATGAGAAGTTACTAACTCTTTAAACATTTCAGCCTCAATCATTGTGATAATAGTCACACTAGTAAACCTATATGACATGTGAATAAAATGTTCTTGACATGATTATATGAGTTTACTCTTCCCTTTAAGGCTAATATCCAAAATCCAAGACAAATAGAGAACATTAAACATCCATGTGAGTCACTCAAGGTAAAAATCATATGAAACCATAACATCAAACACTAACAAACACAATCCCAACATCAAGTATCATGGAATTATTACTAGAACAAGTGTTATGGATGCACCAACCTGATATCCATCATAGTCTTTGAAAAATTCATATTTTTTTATGTCTACCATATCACAAATAGTAACATAAAATTAAAGGAATTACTTTGATAACACTTATTCATGCCTTGGATTGGCTCACACAAAATATTAACTAGTTTTTACCACCATAATACCTTAGAATCATATCCTCATATAAAAAAGGATTCCAACTAGAATAAGGGGTATAGGGTATTATCATGTGGAGAATGTACCCCCATATCAAAGGTAATAATAATAAGTAAATAACAAAACATCATTCATATTAGTAAATAAATATAGTACGCCGAACCAATAATATATTGTCATAAATAATAAAATGATGCATAAGCATATAGTCATACAGAAAAATTAATCACCCATCAGGCAGATAACATTTATAGAATAAATAGAAGAATAAAATACAAGGGTCCCTATTATAAATCTGAACCATACCACATCACAATATTTTGATCTCATATGATTTGTCCCTCTCAACCATGATAAACCTAATATTGGGCATCAACCCAACCTATTTATATAACAAGTAATAGCTACTTAGGTACCCATGTGTAATGGAGGGTTGAGAAGGGTGTGAGTAATAATATCATTAGGGAACCACCAATTGGATATTGTACTAACAATTAAATATTTTGATATTTTGATGTGACATGAATAGTTGAAATAAGAAAATGAACTTCCAAAAAATATAAAAACAACCAAACATCTCAATACCTACTTCAACTAGTTCCAAAATTTCCTTAAGATAATCACGCTAACCATGCCTCCACAGTATATCTAATTTCCCATGTTCATGCACATATAATCAAGGCCAACGCCAATAACCATTTTCAATCCTTAGGTATGATACCCCAATCCACCATACATTCCTTAACCAATTTCATAATATATTTAATCATGAGTATCACTCCAGGAGTACCTTTTCCCACACACTTGGTATCTCATTCCCACACATCCACCAATGACTAGAAGACCTTTGGGTGTACCTAGGAATCTATCATCCTTAAGACCTCATGCTGATCCCCATGGTTGTACCTAGGTGTTCTTATTGTCCAAATGACATCTGATTCCCAAGTGGGTGGTCTTAGTAAATATTATACATCCATGTGTGACTGATTCATGTAAGACTGAATAAATCCAAATGAATTAACTCCTAGATCCCATATTTAATCTTATGGGAATTCAAAAAAACATTTATCCTCAGTTGTACCACATCTGGTGTGTCCATCCAATCTAAAGGGGAATCCTAGTCGTTGATCAAGGGGATGAAATAGTCACCCTAAGGATTTCCAACATATGTTCTTGGGGATATACACCCACCTATAAACTCATAACTCTAATAAAATCTTGAGATTCCTAGGAATTAGAAATGGTCTAATGGTATCACCATTCAAATACTAAAACCCTAGGAATTATCAATGGCCTCGCTGTATCAATGGAATCCCTTACATCTCAAGAAATCTTATATGCATGAAATCACTAGGTATATTTTTTGGATCCTATGTACCACCTCTATGAGTATACTACTACATCAAACATAACACTAAATTCTATTAAAACAGTACATACAACATCAATATACTATGAGAACGGATCCCAAACATACTTAGTATACCAGGGTCTAATCTTTTTTAACATGGGATTCTCAGGCTTCTTGGGAAATCACATTATATATAGGCTGAAAACAAAATTTCAAAGGATCATATTAAATTAAAATTCATAAATAATATTCATAAATAACATAAAATAAGGTTTTTATAAAAACACATACTCATCATCATCATATTATCCCCATCAGTCTTACATGTGGGTTTGTATTTTTAGGTGACACCTATAACCATTATTGCCAAACACAAGAACCGTATCATGGTAAATTTATAAATAGGGAACCCACTCGGGTCTTATAGTTATGTACATAATTTAATTCAACCATCTTGGGTTTCTAGATAATAAACTTGTCTCATGGACCAATACTCATCATTTAAAGAGTAAAATTTCTCCAAAGTTTCACACATAAATAATCATATTTTCCTCAAATGGGAAGGAGGGAAAATATCATAGGGAAATAGATCATGTCTTATCTCAGTTATAAGTTCATTTTCTATTGGTCTATTCACATTACCTGATCCCAGTCCATCCTATTGTCATTCACATAGGTTATGTCACTACTACGTGAAAATATGTGATCACTCCCAACCAATAATATGATATCCTTAAATAAGAGGCATACCAAAGGTCCTTTAATTCATATAAAAGTAAATCTATCTAAATTAATCATTATCTATTTATTTTAGGTGTCGCAAGTGTCTCACTTACACCTCTTGGTATGGTCATATCAAACCAAAAAGCACCTCTTTCAAGTGGCGGACAAGGCCCCTACTCAAGGGACACTATGTCTTATAAGGTACAATCACCCTATAAATGGGTCTAGAAGTCACATGAAATCTCAAAATTCAAGACCCAACCCATTATAGGATAAGGAAACAATCTAGTTCACAAGTACCCATGTAAACCATGAAATTTAGTTTATTTCACTCATGGAATTCAATCGATTTCACATATTAATTTAAATTATTCATGTAATTCAAAATAATTACATGAGCTAACCTAATGGGAATAACCTCCAGTGGTGATACATGGAACATAATGAAAAAAAAATATCATATAAACCATAGGCCTAGTACATGAGACCACATACCTCATTTTGAATCCTTTTTTCAATTCTCACACCGCCTAGTGACTCGTTACCCGAACCCACACACGTTTGACTTAATTCGACGTATCACTACCCACATTATTGAGAACCAATATCACACCAAGTAATTATAAAAAACATTATAATTATTCATAATTAATTAAACTATTTAAACCAAGCCTTCATAATTGTTTGTTTCACATCGAACATTGTCCACGCACTGGAACAACATACAACAGCTCCACAAGGCCCCATATCACATCCTCATCCCTACAATGAGTGAAATACTCAACAAAAAATGATAAATAAAAATGAAATTAAATTTAATTAAAAATAATACCCCTGAAAAAGTGACATGATATCTCATCCTTAATGAAATAATGAACGATGACACCCAGATATCATCTCAGGTCATCCACCAGCTAGGGTGAACGAAATCCCCATGAGAATCGACCAATACCACCATGATATAGTGAAACTAGAATCAAGTACCTAAATCTAGAAATAAAATTATTTAGGATATATAATTATAATATCTATATCCAATTGAGGTGAACGTGTACCTTGAAACATCACTGAACTCCCTCTAAAACACCCCAAAACCAAAGGAGAAGAAGATAGAAGGAGGTAGATCGACTCCCCTCTCCCACACAAAAATAAAAGGTTTGTATGGGGCTCGCACATATAAAAATTTATAGGGGAATAAATTTAATTATTCCCAATTTATATCCCATCAGTGATTTGGTGCAATCCACCAGATAGCTGGCAGTCTATAGCAGTTTTGACTACAGAAGACACCTCGGCCTCTCCTAAGGATCTTAAAATCCAATTGGATTCCATACAAGCCTCATAAAAAGAATAAAAATAAAATTTTATTCCATTAACTCTCATAATTAAATTCTTAGTCCTATCTATAAAAATATATCTTCCACATAGCTCAATAATTCAAAATTAACTTGAATTCTAGGCTTGTTCATACACACTGGCTATTACTTGTTTAATCAGGTTATTTCATTTTATTTATTCTTCCATCTCAATAAAATTTTATATAAACATTATGATTTTAAAATAGCAGTACCTTAAATATACTAAATTGTAATTTTTTTTATAGAAAACCCCTTTTTCATCTCTTTCTCCATCCAATGAAAAATGAAAATGTCACCCATTAATATGTACAGACTATTGTCTCCACAGAGAGATATGCTTTTTTATCCCTGATTCATATGTATTGTAAAAATAAATAAATAAATGAATATATATATTATACTTATGATAAAATTATTATTCAATAAATATAATATTATACTTACTTTCTTACCCATTCATCTATTGGAAAATGATAATGTCACTTGTGCGTACGTGTGGGCTACCACCTTCATAAGGTGATGTGATTCATTTTTCATTTTCACCTTACATAGATAATAATAAGTATGAAAATCATGAATAAATAAATATTTATAATATTATTATTTATAGAGACCCATACTTTTTATACATAGATATTACATCTTCTTATATAAATATTCAATGCATTTCATAAATAAATGATTGAGGACCATAATGTCTTTGTGTATTTAAAGACTAGATACATAATGTTATTATTTCATGAAACATGTTATTCATATACCAAAAATATCTCTCCATTTTGTACTCTTCATAGAAATAACAAGTAAAAAATCATTCTTCATAACATGGGGAAAGAAAAATAAGAAAGGGTAGGATCACATGCCCAGTAAGGGTAAACATGGTAGATATTAATCAATGATTATATAAAATGATACGATACGAATAAGGTTATGATATTATTAAAATAACATAAAATTTTCATATAAAATCTGCCAAATATGAAAAATATTAATTAGAACATAAATATTTATCATTTCAAAATTCAAGAATCATAAGACTGAGAAAACATTGTAAATCTATCATGAACCATAAGTTCATGTCATACCATCATAGGTATTGAAAACAATTTCATATTCCAAGGTTAATTAACAAGCCCATATAATCAAATTGGATCATTCATCCCTATATGTTTCACATATCATAACGGAGTAGGCATCACCATCTATATCCAAAAGTAGATTAAGGACATTGACTTGTTTCTAATAGTGTATTAAGAATTCTGACTTGCATCCCATAATTATCTCATGATAGATAAATATTTACCCAATTCATTGGAGGTATATATAATTCTAAGACCACATATTACATGATGAAACCATGCATATTTGGGTCATCATATCATAACCCATGTAAATGAAATGTGTTTCATAATCATTTAATCAATCCATAAAATCATAACCCATGTAAAATAAATGTGTTCCATAAAAATCTCATTATCAAAATCAAAATACATTAGATGAAATAATAAGTATGGTTCCATTGGATCATATCCTCAATAAAACATAAATAACGCCAAATTTTGTTATCAATGATGAATATAAATAACATAAAAATAAAATTAAAAATATTTCTATGTAACATAACCTTTCCATTTTGAAATTGATTCTTTAAAATATAAAAATTACCAAAATATTATGGAAAGAATTTTATTTCAAGATAAATATGTAAAAATGTAAAGGAATCTTAAAATAATTTTTTAGTCATGATGATGGAAAATTTCATTCATTTCAGACATGTTAAAAGAAAAAATTCCATTGTAATTATTGTAAAAATTTAAAAATTACATCATTTATAAAATAAAAAGAAGATTCCTTTAAAATAAATTAATAAAAATTTAAACAATTTCAAAAATTAATTTAAAAAATAATTTTATAATTGTAAAAATATTCTTTAAATCTTTTTTAGAAAACGTGGTTGGGGAATAGAAAATATTTTCTGTCGAAGAGAGAAATAAAGTTGATTTCCCTTAAAATTATTCTTTCGATATATTGAGTACATAAATAGAGGAAACTAAAATTAAAAAAATATCTCTAGAAATATTTATATGAGAATAAAATTGATTATATTCTTGGGAGTCAGATCCTGAAATTTTATTATCGGAAACATAATCATAAACTGTAACGTCCCGGTTCCAGAAGCCACCCAGAGGCGCCCTGTACCCAGTTGGTCACATGGCCTCAAGCTCATTTCCCCAAATGTCACAGTCTACCAACTAGTAGCGAGGGCCTTGGGTGTGATAATGGGGAAAATATGCCCTCATTGGCAGAGTACACGGTGGAAGAAGAATAAACATACAATAACGGAAGCAGTAACAACCAACAGTATAGTAACAGCGGAAGACTAAATCAACAAACTGGAGCAAATTTGCATATATGGAAAAATGAAAGATACAACTCTAGGAAAGCATCCAAACAATTCACAATGTTGAAATACCATAGTACAAAATAAAAGTAAACGTCTCCTCAATATCGCAAGCCAAATCTTGGTCCCATGCCCTCCTACCCCAAGCAATCAAGTTCCAGAAGTCGAAGGGCGCTTGCCCTTGTCTATACCAATAACAACATAGTCTGCTTTGGCCAAAAATCCTGGCCCAAATAGGGTGTGAGATAAAATACTAGTAGGCAACCACATGATGATATGTGCCTAATAGTCGGTTAGTATATGGCAGGTAAAAGTACAATAAGCAGTAAAAAGAAACAACAAACAGTAGGAAGTAAACAGTAAGCAGTATGACAGGATGATACATAGCAGCAATCAATCCACAACCAATCAACAGCAGTGGAACAAATATCTAACAAGCCGGAAATCCTCTAGGAAGTACTCGTAGACATCCCCTCTGGTCCTATCCAAGATGTACCACAACCCTCTGGGTAGTGCACTCAGCCTAACCCCTCTAGCTTGGTCATATGAATTTATGAGACTCTCTGGGGAAGCTCACTCGGTCAATTACCCTTATAGTCTAGGGTAGTCAGGGAATCTCTTGAGGAAGATCACGTGGTCTAACCCTCTTAGCCCCAAGGTCTAAAGAATCTTTGAGGAAGGTATCTCGGCCAATTCCTCCTATAGAATTAGGTATACCACAGACTCTCTGTGGAAGCTCACTCATTCAATTCCCCCTCTAGCCTGGGAAGGTTCTTAAAGAGATTCAAACAAGGTAAGACTCTCTGAGGAAGCTCACTCATTCTAACCTTCTGTAGTCTGTAAAATCCAAGACTCTCTGGGAGATCACTCGGTCCATCCCCTATGTAGTCTATAATATCTAAGACTCTCTGGGAAGCTCACTCGGTATATCCCTTATAGTCTATAGCACCAGGTTCTCTCAGCCCCGTGCCAGTCAGCGCATAATAATTCTATAAGGCTAAATTAAACTTATAGATCTACTTGGCTAACCAAATTACACATATATATCTACTTAGCTAAACATTCTAAAAGGAAACAAACATGTCATGAGTTTCACTTCAACCTATAACCGCAAGGTATGAAAACAGGTATAGCAGCCAAAGGCGAACCAGATCCAAAGGTCATAAACAGAATAAAGCAAGGGAATGTACATCCAAGGAAAACAAATTATCATCTAACATGGTCAATTTACCTCTACACAAGCCTACAATAAAGGTAGGAAAACAACTAGGGAAAAAAGGTAAACACGCAAAACCTCGTTCACAGGTATCGGTGGGAATTCGCGCATAAAACTCAGAGACTTTGAACGGTAAGGAACAAACCACCTACCTCGATCCTAGGAGATCGATCTACTAGAACCATGACAGTTGATTCTCCATAGAATGTCATAGATTTCTGTGCTTCCAATGCAGTCGAAAAAGATCAAATCGGGGAACGGACGGAGAGGCGGGATCTCGGGGAAGATTCGGCCGTACGGGTTGCTCTCGAATGAACCAGACCTAGAAGAAGATGAATATGGAGAAGAGGCGCGACCCCGGTCTGTTTAGTGGAATAAAAGAAAAGTACACGATGTGTATTTTTAAAGTACACGGCATGTAGTGGGTTTTCCATACTCTGCCAAAATCAGCCTCCATGTCACCCCTACACACCATGTGTGTGGCCCGGACATGGCCACACCCAGCTTCGAGCCGAAGAAGAGTACATAGCGTGTACATAGAAAGTACACAACATGTACTTCGAAATTTTCCAAAAACTCCATTTTTCGTAAAATCTCCAGAAAAGGAAATTCATAACTGAAACAAAGATCTGTGTTCTTACAAGCTTCCACCCTTAAATAAATTCGTCCCCAAATTTACCTAGAGAGGTGTAGAAGAAGAAACCTCAAACAGCTCCGGCCACTGCGATCGAACCTCAGCATCCCTCTCCCAAGTCTCATCCTGTACTCACCTGTGCTGCCATAGCACTCGTACCAGAGGGACAGACCATTCTCGGAGAACCTTTGTACTGCGATCAACGATCCAGATAGGATTCTCTTCAAATAACACATCCTCTCTGAGTTCAACCTCCTCGGGTTGATAGACATGAGACAGGTCTGAAAAGTAATGTCAGAGCTGGGAGACGTGGAAGACATTGTGCATCGCCAGGTACCTCTGAGGTAGCTGCAAACGATAGGCAACTGACCCAACACTCCCCAACACCTCAAATGGACCGACGTACCACAGTGAAATATTACCCTGTCTCCGAATCACTTTGTTTCCCAACCATGGTGTGACACGCAGGAAAACCTGATCTCTGACCTCGAACTCCAAAGGTCGTCTCTGCTGATCAGCATAAGACTTCTGTTGAGACTGTGCTGTATTCATCCTCTTCTGAATCAACTCTATCTTCTCTGAGGTCTCCTGAACAAGACGATGTCCCAACAAATCTGCCTCTCCTGCCTCCAGCTAGCATAAGTGTGATCAAAATGGCCTACCGTACAAAATCCTCATATGGTGCCATTTGAATGGTCGCCTGGAAACTATTGTTGTAGGTGAACTCCACTGGATGAATATGCTTCTCCCCGGAACCGCCAATGTCTAGGATACAAGATCAAAGCATATCCTCAAGCACCTGGATCATGCGCTCGGACTGGCCATCAGTCTGGGGATGGTATGTTGTACTCAAGATTACCTGTGTACCCAAAGCCTTCTGAAGTCCCTTCCAGAACCGAGAGGTAAAGCATGCATCCCTGTCTGAAACAATGGAGTGTGGAGTTCCATGTAGACGTACAATCTCTCGGATGTACGGTCATCCCAGATCATCAACACTGAAGGTCTCCTTGATTGGAAAGAAGTGTGGAACCTTCGTAAGACTGTCGACGACGACCCAAATAGCATCACATCCCTGAGGTGACCTCGGTAACCCGATCACAAAGTCCATCGCGACATCATTCCACTTCCACTTCGGAATGGGTAACTATTGTAAAAGCCCTATTGGTCGCTGGTGCTCTGCTTTCACTTGCTGAAAAGTAGAACTTCTCGTGACAAAACTAGAAACATCCTTCTTCATACCTAGCCACCAGTACTGGCGATGAAGATCCCGATACATCTTGGTGACTCCAGGATGAACTGCCCATACTGATGAATGGAAATCCCACATCATCTCCTCGTGTATGTCTGATGGTACCGATACGCGTCCCTAGAAACACAAGATCTAATCATCACCCACGAACCATCCAGGAAGAGGGTCCCCTCCTGACACACTCTCCCGTAGGACTAAGGCCTCTGAATCTGATAGCTGCTTCATTAGTACCCAATCAAAAAGTGTAGAGGTAACAACCACAGATGATAGAATGGTCTGTCCCTACCTGTAGTGCACCTCCAGATGCATCTTAGAGAACATAGACATAAGCTTCCACTCACTGCTGGCCTCCTGAACTTCCTGAATCTGAGTTCATCTGCTCAACGCATCTTCCACTGCATTTCCCTTTCCCAGTGTATAGGCAAGCTCGATGTCAAAGGACTGAAGATACTTGACCCACCTGAACTGTCTCTGATTCAGATCATGCTGAGTGAATATATACTTGAGACTCTTGTGGTCAGTAAAAACAACAAAATGATCTCCCAGAAGATAGTGTCTCCAACAATGTAAGGCATGAACAACGGATGCCAACTCCAGATCGTGCGTAGGGTAGTTCCTCTCATGTGACCTCAACTTCCGAGACCCGTACGCAATGACTCCATCTCCCTGCATGAGCATAGCTCCCAGCCCGATACCCGAAGCATCACAGTAAACAGTGTAGCCCTTTCCCGACTCTAGAAAGACTAGTATCGGTGCTGGCATCAACCTCCCTTTCAGCTCCTGAAAGGCTAACTCACAAGAATCTGACGATAAAAACTTCGCTCCCTTCTTGGTCGGACCTGTCAATGGTGCTTCTAGGCATGAGATGTCCTGAATGAAGCATCTATAGTACCCGGCAAGCCCTAGGAAACTCCATACCTCAAAGACATTCTTCGGCTGCTCCTAGGAAACTACAGCTCTCACTTTCTCTGGTTCCACTGACACTCATGTCTCTGAGATGACGTTACCCAATAAATGAATCAGATCCATCCAAAAGTGGCACTTCTAGAGTTTTTCATACATCTGATGCTCTCTCAGTGTACTCAGAACAATCTCAAGATGTGTGGCATGGTCGTGTCGAGTGTGAGAGTACACCAAGATATCGTCCATGAAGACCACGACAAAGGAGTCCAAGTACGGAAGGAACACTGGGTTCATTAGCTCCATGAATACTGCAGGCGTGTTCGTAAGACCAAACGGCATGACTGTATACTCGTAAAGACCATACTTTCTCCAGAAATATGTCAGAGGTATATCTGATGGTCTAATGCGCAACTGATGATAACCGGACCTCAAGACAGTCTTTGAGAACACACTTGCTCCTCGAAGCTTATCAAAGAGGTCATAGATCCTCGAAAAGGGTTATCTGTTCGTGATTGTCAACTGGTTCAGCTTCCGATAATCCACACAAATCCGAAGGGTACCATCTGCCTTCTTTGCAAACAGGACATGTGAACCCCAAGGAGAAGTACTGGGTCGGATGAAACCCTTCGCCTACAAATCCTCCAACTACTTCTTGAGCTCCTGGAACTCAGGTGTAGCCATCCTATAAAGAGGAATGGACACCGGTTCCGCTCCAGGAACTATCTAAATTGAGAAGTATACCTCATGCTCCTGAGGTAAACCTGAAAATTCCTCTGGAAAAACATCCCTGAAACGATCCACCACTGGAGGAAAGTTTAACTGTGAATTCCCCTGGTCATCCAGATAAATACTGGAAATCTGGGATGTAACTTCCCCGAGCCCATGATGCTTTGGTCTAGCTCTACCCACCTGGACATCCCACTTGCCTCTATGAAGGAAAGATCTTCCCTCTAGTGATACAAAACTTACCCTGCGGAAATAGTAATTGACAACTTCCTAGAAAGGAACTAACCAGTCCATTCCGAGAATGGAGTCATAGCCCGTCATCTCTAGGACATAGATGTCTCATAAGAAATGACACCCCACGACCTCGAGAAGGCACTCTCTGCACTGAATTATGCTAGATGTCCTCATTCCCAACAGTGTTTCAAGAGTCAACAAGTTGGCAGACGAAAAGATACAGAGCCCAAGGCTCTCCACAACCGTAACAAAGATAAAGCTATGGGAAGCACCAGTATCGAAAAGAGATGAAGATAAAACTGAGGCTACTAAGATCGTACCTCTAACTGTAGAAGGTCCAAGATCCTTCTCCAAATAGGCCTTCTCCATGGCGAAAGACTGGCCTGCACCATGGCCTTGTGCCCCCAGATGACTGATTAGAGCTGATCCACTCTACTGTCGCCGATGACCTGGTGACTGACCACCACGTCTGCGACCTCCACCTCGGCCTGAACGACTGGAAGAACTCCAGTTCCCTAACTGGTGTGAAAAACTGTTGAAGCATCTCTAGAATGCGGGGTCATAGAGGAACCCCTACCACCAGCTGATGGTGAGAAGATATGACATAAGCACTGAAGATGGCTCATCTTGCTGCAAGACTGGCACTCCATTGGATCCCTCTAGCACTGAGTCCTAGTATGTCCACTCCTACCGCACTGGTAGCACACAACCTGGCTGCTAGAAGAAGCATCCCGAGAACCTCAATCTCCTCGAGAATACTATTTTCAACGCTTCCTACTATCCGTAGGAGGAACACCACCTCTGGATGATGAACTGCCCTAACTCACTACTCAAGAATCCCTCAGATTGCGCTCAGTGATCAGATCCTAGTTGATGATGGAGGATATCGAATTAAACTAAAAGATATTCACCTGGGAACAGATCTCCAGCCTGAGACTATCCTCGAACTTTCTAGCAAGGAATAACTCATCACCTGCTGGGATCGGTGTGAAATGCTGCAGCTCAGTGAAATGAGACGAGTACTCCATAATAGAGAGAGTACCCTACTACAGACACGTAAAATCTCGGGCTTGATTGGCCCTCAGGGTCTTCAGGTAGAAGTAGTCATAAAACGTGCGTCAAAACTCGTCCCAAGACATATCTTGATGACGTTCTAACCTTGAGATCACCTCCCACCACCTCTTGGTGGTGTCCCGGAGCATATAAGTTGTCAGCTTTACACTTTTCTCCGGAGGGATCTTTAGGTGCTCAAAGATGGTCAGTTTGGCCTCTATCCATGACTCTACAACCTGAGGTCCTCCATACCTTGAAAAAGTAGGAGGATGATTCTTTTGGAAAACCCGCGTCAACTCAGCCATCGATGGGGCAGGAGGCTGTGCTCCCTGTACGGTCTGCATCATTCTCAGTAAGTCCTCCCTAAACTGTGCATCGGCGCCTGTGACTGGTATGACAGTCGGTGCCATGGCTGTCATGACTGGAGGATCAGTAGGAAGTCCCTGATCAGCCATATCTGGCGTCTGATCACTGCCTGACAACAGACATACAACCGAAGGACGTCTCGGAGGCATATCTCTGAAAGATCAAAAGTATAACTTAGATAAAAAAACAAGGATAGAGAACACAAGAGTACAAAACAGGAACAGGGGAAGAAAAACACACAAGTGTACAAAACACGACTACACGGTGTGTATAAAAACTACAAGGCATGTCTTCTTAAGCCTGTGACATGGGCGTGTACCCCTACCCTACAGGTCGTGTAACACCTCAAACTACATGGCGTGTTGACCCAACACAAGGAGTGTACTTGAAGACTATTCCCCTTCCTGAGTCTCTTTACACGGCTAACTCAAATGGTTCAAACTAACCTCAGACTACACGGTATGTTCCCTAGGGACACGGCATGTACTAGGAACTGACTCGGCGGCCTGTTTTGTTAGTTACACGGTCGTCTACACAGCTGGCCCTTAGACGGCGTGTTCCGAAAAAACATGGCATGTATAAGAGAAGGTGACACTATCCCGTGTCATTCGTGACACGGCTGGGTACTTGGGTAAGACTACACGGAGTGTTCCAAAAGAAACACGACGTGTCTTGGAGAAGGTCACGCCGACCCGTGTTGTTCGTGACACGGCCGGGTGCCTGGACATAAATACACAACGTGTTCTTCACCCACACGGCATGTTCTACTCGAGCTTCCCCAACCCATGTTGTTAGTGAAACGGCTGGGTACAAGGCTCGACACTACATGGAGTGTACATGTCGTACACGGCGTGATCCTGACGTTATTTTCACAACACCGTGTTCTTGGACACACAGTCAGTAACATGGCCTAAAAACTACACGGCGTGTAACCAGAATGTACACGTTGTGTTTTCTGGGTTTTTCTAGGTAGTATCTCAGAAACTGCACAGAACCCCAGAAACACTAAAAACAAGGTAAAGAGGTGCCAAATTCTGATCCATGAGGGTCCATACTCCCCAACAATCAGAGCTTGGCATCTCCTACAGTCATGTACAAGAGGAAATAGGATCATGATCCACCAATTTCTGATTCAAGAGGTCCCATAGCACCTCAAGAATCAAAATTTGGCATTCATTTAAACAAAGTACAATACGAACAATTATCTAACAAGCAGAAGACATTCTATCAAGCATCTATCACAACAGCATGCATAATCTACACAATGTCTATCACAACAGCATGCAATCGCTAATGCACCCTAAATGGCATGGAAAGAATTCAAGGCATGTGATTCCTACATGTGCCTATATGATGCATGAGATGGCATACCCTCATCTTATCGGGTTGTGACAAAAATAGAACCGTAATATCAAAACAATAACAGTACAAAGCATGTGAATCACTCTAGGTTAAATCGTATCAACCGTAAAATCTCAAAACCAGAAAACTGCAACAAACGAGGTAGTATGGATTTTCCCTGTACATGGGTTAACCACTCTCGGGCACATCTTATTACCAAGTACCGAATCTGTCTTATCCCTGGCTATGTCTCCAAACAGTAATGCGAGAAAAAATAAATCCTCTAATACCACTTTGTAACATCCCAGTTCTGGAAGCCACCCAGAGGCGCCCCATACTCGGTTGGTCACATGGCCTGAAGCACATTTCCCCTAACGTAAGAGGATGTCGACTAGTAGCGAGGTCCTTGGGTGTGATATTGGGGAAACTATTCCCTCATTGGAAGAGTACATAGTGGAAGAAGAATAAACATACAATAGGGTAAGCAGTAATAACCAACAATATAGTAACAACAGAAGACTATGTCTACAAACTGGAGAAAATATGCATATACAGAAAAACGAAAGATACAACTCTAAGAAAGAATCCAAACAAGTGACAATGTTGAAACACCACAGTACCAAAACAAGTACAAAAGAAAAGTAAACAGCTCCTCAGCATTGCAAGCCAAATATTGGTCCCATGCTCTCCTTGCCCCAAGAAATCAAGTTCTAGAAGTAAAATGGTTCTTTCCCTTGTCTATACCTGCAACAACATAGTTTTATTGGGCCCAAAAGCATGGCCCAAATAGGGTGTGAGATAAAATCCCAGTAGGAAACCACCGGAATATTTGTGCCTAACATTCGGTGAGTATATGTCAGGTAAAGGTACAATAAGTAGTAAACAGCAACAGCAAGCAGTAGGCAGTAAACAATAAGCCGTAAGATATGATGATAAATAGAATAAATCAATCCACAACCAATCAACAGTAGTGGAAGAAACAGCTAACAATTCGGAAACCCTCTAGTAAGTACATGCATCCATCCCCACTGGTCCTATCCAAGAAGTACCACAACCCTCTGGGAAGTGCACTCAGCCTAACCCCTCTGGCTTGGTCATACGAATTTATGAGACTCTCTGGGAAAACTCACTCTGTCAGTTCCCCTTATAGTATAGGGTAGTTAGAGACTCTCTTGTGGAAGATCATGCGGTCTAAACCTCTTATCCCCAAGGTATAGATACTCTCTGAGGAAGTTATCTCAGTCAATTCCTCCTATAGCCTCAGGTATACCACAGACACTCTGAGGAAGCTCACTCGGTCAATTCCCCCTCTAGCCTGGGAAGGTTATTAAATAGATTCAAATAAGGTAAGACTCTCTAAGGAAGCTCACTCGATCTACCCTCATGTAGTATATAAAATCCAAGACTCTCTGGGAGCTCACTCGGTCCATCCCCTCTGTAGTCTGTAATATCTAAGACTCTCTGGGAAGCTCACTCGGTCCATCCCTTAGAGTCTATAGCACCAGGTTCTCTCAGCCCCATGCCAGTAAGTGCATAATAAAGCTATAAGGCTAAATTACACCTGTACATCTACTTGGATAACCAAATTACACCTATAGAGATACTTACATAAACAATCTACAAGGTAACAAACATGTCATGAGTTTCACTTCAACCTATAACCGCAAGGTATGAAAACAGGTATAGCAGCCAAAGGCAAACGAGAACCAAAGGTCATAAACAGAACAAATCAAGGGCAAGTACATCCAAGCACAACAAATTATCATCTAACATGGTCAATTTACCTCTACAATATCATACAAGCAAGGTATAAAAACAACAAGGGAAAAAAGGTAAACACGCAATACCCCGTTCATGGGTATCGGTGGAAATTCAAACATAAAACTCAAAGACTTTGAACGGTAAGTCACAAACCACCTAAATCGATCCTAGGAGATCGATATACTTGAACCACGATCACTGATTCTCTCTAGAACGTCATAGATCATTGTGCCTCCAACGTAATCGACAGATCTCGAATCGGGGAACGGACGGAGAGGCGGGATCTCGGGGAAGATCTGGTCGTACGGGTCACTCTCGGAAAAACCAGACCTAGAAGAAGACGAATATGGTGAAGAGGCATGACCCCGGTCCATTTAGTGAAAAAAAATACACGGAGTGTATTTTTAAAGTACACGGCATGTAGTGGGTTTTCCGTACTCCGCCAAAATCCGCCTCCATGTCACCCCTACACACCGTGTGTATGGCCCGGACACGGCCACACACGGATTCGAGCTGGAGAGGAGTACACGGCGTGTACTTAGAAAGTACACGGCGTGTAACTCGAAATTTTCCAGAAACTAAATTTTTCTTAAAAACTCTAGAAAAGGAAATTCATACCTGAAATGAAGATCTGGGTTCTTATATAAACACTGCAATTTTTGTATAAAACCCTTACCAATTTGGTAACTTTTGAATAATACACATGAAAGAAATAATATTATATGGATATGTAAATCCCAATAATTTTATTATGAATAATCATAAAATAAATTAATTTTCATTATATACACAAAATAAAAATTGAGTTGTGAATATGGAATGTGTCTCACAGAAATAAAAGTGTGCAGAAAATCCTTTACCTTGAGTTACACTTTCTTTAAACCTACTCAAAAATAATATATAATAAATAAAAATTTATTATAATTATATACCAGAATAATTTACATAATTATCATATCATAAATTATCATCTTATAATATTTAAACATCCATTTATTTGAAATTCCCTGGTAATATTGTTGTTTCTGGGTGTTAACTGTTTCATTTTTCATGAGATTTTTGGTTTAGTAATTATTGTCCATGTAAATTGATATTAGTTCTATATTCTCAAAAATTATAATAATTATATAAATATTATTTGTATTCATTATATATATATATATCCATAAATATGTAGATATAAAAGTGAATCACACACTTCATGGAGACAATAAGTTGTACAAACACACGAACGCTATTTCCCTTTTTTGATGGATGGAATGAAAGAAAATTATATATTGATTAACCTATATATAATAATTATTATATTATATATATCATTTATATTCATTAAATCTGTTCTTATTACCATCCATGTTGAACAAAAATAAAAAAAAATCATATCGCTTCCTGGAGGCTGTTGTCCACAAGTATGCAAAAGAGACGTTACCATTTTCCAACATATTATAATGTAAGAAGTTATATAGGATATTAAATTTAAAAAATTATAATTATTTCTCAAATATAAAATATATACTTTGAATACATCATTATATCTAGTCATGAAAGGAAGTGATGGAAAATTAATTACATCGGTTCTTTTGGCGGCAGTCCTTCATACACGCAAACGACCGTTTCATTTCCCATGTGATGGTAGAGGAGATTGATTTATGTTGTGATACTAACATAATAACCTATTAGTATATATGAGATAATTATTTTAATATATCATTTTTTTAATAATATTTTAATGAGGTTGAAGAATAAATAAAATAAATTTATTGGTTAATAACATAACCTCTACTTCAAAAAACCTCTTTAGGTTTCCACCAAAAGAATTCCTTGGAGGGTTTTATAATCAAAAAAATTATAATAGTAAGTTTTAATTGGATTATTTAATAGAATATATTTATTATTTTTAAAACAAAATGTATTTATAATTGTTAATAAAATAGGATAGGGGGTTCGCTTTTATGAGTGAGGGAGGAGTAATTTTGGAATTTCATAAAATACTAAATTAATGTAAATTAAATTTAAAGTGAAAAAAGATTAGAAATTATATAATTTTATTTAATTTTATTATGGGTATATATACTCTAATATAATAAATTTTTTTACAAGTTTAGGTGATATTTTCACCCTTATCTTTTGGTTTTAACTCGTGTTATATATATATTCCTTTACCAATAAAATTTCTGAAGATGGATTTTTAGTAATTTTAAATCATTTAATAAAATATTATTTATTAAAAAATAACATTAATGTCATTTTTGGACTACTCATTTTATTTGACTTTGAAAAAAAAATAATGAAATTGAATTCTAATATAATAATTTAAAACAAAACAAAAAATTTATATATATCTAAAAAATTCATGGAACACAATAATTCCTTCAATTTATAAAACTTTTATTACTTTTAAAATCATCTCATTTAGTTTTCTATTAATTAATTAAATATTCTATCAACAATGCATAAGCGTTTAAGAGAATTATTTCAACACTAAAGATTATAAATAAATTACTGACATAAAAGTAAATTCATTATTCTAAAAATATAAATTAATATTCAATCAAAAATTTCTTTTCCCATATGTGAACGCATAATATATTTTTAAAAGTAAGATAGTGACATTTTTCATTTTCTGGACATAAAATTTTATATAAGTAACTTTGAATAAATGTGACTAAGAAATAAATAAATATATACTCTAATGTGATAATTATAGAATTAAATTCAGCCAAAACTTTTAATATGATAAATGGTGACTTTATCACTGTTTTTTATCCTAAGTTAGCTTGATTTACCATTCTACTATAGTGACAAATTTTTATGTTTTTTACTATTCATTATAATAAAAAATTAAGTTGGAATATTAAATAATACTAATTTTCGGATTCCAAATATGGAATAAATTTTAAAAAACTATGTTTATATATGTTTCATAAATTCACTTTATAAGTATCTTGCAGAGCGTGGTGAAAAATAGTTTTTGACAAAAATTCATTTTTATGATAAATATGGTTTTACATTAAAGTTATGGCATGTAATCTCCAATAATTGAATTTAAATTCATATAAATAGATATATAATAATTAATTTTCATTTAATTAATTCCATATTATGTTTAATTTAATAAATCATAATGGAAAAACATTAAGCACTTAATAAAATTTAAAACATGTCATTTCCATCATAAAAATAGGTTTATAGAAAAAACATGAAAAGTGTCAATTAGAATAAAATTAATTATATTATTATATATAAAATGGATCATCTTTTACAGTAATAAGAAATTTAAAATATAATAAGAATTTAAATTACTTGATTTATGGAAAGAAATTAGAATTTTGCAAAAATCTATATTTTTCCCTATTCACTAAAAAATCAATATTTTTAGAAAAATCCAAAAATTTTACCATAATATAGGTTTGACAAGATGATTTCAATAATTAAGGAAATTTTTTAAAATAAAAATTCTTAAATAAGAATAAATTAATTATAAGTTTCATGCTCAAAATGTAATAAAAATTATTTTTAAAGAAAATGTATTTTTGAAGCATAAAATGACTTCACTAAAAATTTAGTAATTATTTCATAATAATTACTCAAAAAATTATTTAGTTGGTCATTTATATATATTTAATATTATTTTATTCATGTAAATACCTCCAAATTTAATGTCTATTTTATAACAATCATGTTTAAATAATATTTTTTGTGTATTATATTGTTGTTTATCAAAACATGGTTTTGTGTGTAAAACAATCTATTGAGAAAATTAAATTTATTTGAAAAAATATATTACATAAAAACATTTGGTTTCACATCCCCCACCCCCCCCCATAATAATTTTAACCTTTCAATTTTACCTTGATCTTAATAATCAAGGGATTGAAATCTAAATATAAATTTTTAGAAATCCCACATCATAAAATGGGTTAATAAATTTTATTCATAAATATAGGGAAATAGAAATATGAAGATCATTTTGAATAATGAATAACTTGGTTTCTATATATTATAACATTAGTGGGAAGGGAAAATATTTACATTGATAAAAACTTAATGTCCAAATAATTATGGAGAGTGATAGAGGTCATTGACAATAACAAAATGAATGATCAATAGAAAGCTAATGACAACAAATCCATAAACCGATGAGGTAAGAAAAAGGAAATCAATTCAACCCAAAAGAATGTAATAGGATCAAATTTTTGGTTCATTTTCCATTTCTAAGATTTTAGGAATTCCTTTACCAACTATAAAATAGCATAAAGAAATATAATTACTTGAAAATTAATTTTTTTTTATTTAATCAATTTTTACCACAATATCTCCTTTTACTCCAAAAAATGAGTATTAAAGATCAATTTTTCATGCCTAAAGCACTAAAATAAACTTTTAATGGATCATATAATCCAAAAAAGGATAAAAATATCTTCCTCTTATGTTTAGACATTAATTAAAACCAAAATTTTTAGCATAAGATAATTCTCTAACTGAATAAACCATCATATAAAGAAATACAACATTAAGCGTCAAAACCTCAAAAATAAAACCCAAAGTTTAAATTAGATCATCAGATAAGTAAATAACCATAAAATTCTTTATAATATTATATAATAAGATTTAAACACAAATATTATAATGATTTTATCACATATTCTTCTAAGATAAATTTACCATTTATCTCTAAATAGCATCAATCACTCTTAATATCTCATACCAAAAATGTATATGTCCTAATCATATATTCTCCAAGATATGTTAATCATTTAAATGAATAAACTGAATCACCATAAATCCAAATTAAAATAATATATACTTATAAAACATAATTCAACAGTTATTCCTCAAATAAAATCTCATAATGTTCCCTTTACCTTAATCATATAAGGTTCTCGAAATAGGGAAATTATTTTGAAATATCAGTAATCACTAAATCACTTTTCAATACCATGGATATCACTATGATAAATGATATGTTCCAAAAATAAAATTATTATTTATATGTATCATCATTTTAAAAAAAATTGTTTTTCTACCAATATATCATGTAGGATACTGATAGGCATTGTACCCTTATCACTCTTTAGTTATGGTTCCAAGCCCTGTGGCCTTAACAGATGTGAAAAAATTTCCATTGTTATAAAACTTTATTAAAATAATTCTCATAGTGTCCCTATAATTATTTTGAACAACAATAAAAATAAATATAATCATCAAAGATCATAAAAACCTTGAATTTTATCAATACCTTTTAATTTATAAAATCGGAATTGTTTCTCAAATTATTCTTCATGATAAACCTAAGGGTTATATATACCTTATCCTAATAAAAAATCTCCCAAAATTTCATTAGTCGCATAAAAATTAAACAACGTAGAATATAAAAAAGGGAGTCTAGGACTTTGAACTTATGTTCAACCTTAAACTAATAAACCCATGATGGTATTCAAAACTCTTAAGTTAATATTACATGAAGACATATATCCTTCCAATGTTAACATAGTCCTTAGATGATTCATTATTCATATAACCAAAATACTATTGGTAAAAATACCTCTACAACATAATTATTCAATCCCAATACATAAATACTTCAACCCTTTCACTTTAATAATTTTTATATCATTGGTCATTCCTTGGTCTAGGATTTAACATTTAAAAAGGGGCATTGACTCAGTTAATTCTTATCTACACCACATTTAATGAAAATGGAATATAAATAGATCTATAGGATGAAATTTATCTCTCAATAGTAAACTCCTCACATTTTCTTAGAAGATAATTTTTTATGCCCTTATTTTCAAAACATAAAACATTTTTTATTCCCATGAGTTATTCTCCTTGGTGTCTCTTTCTTCTAGAATAAAGGAAAATTATCCTTATTTATTCTATGGTCTCCAACACCCAAGATATTATCAGACTCTATCCTTCACTTATTTAGTGAATCCAAGAGTTGTTCAAGGTATAGGTTATTAATCATATATCATGATACTTTATTTTTCATAATCACAACATTTATATATCTAGTCATCGTTCTTTTTTTTTGCTCAGTATCACTGCATTGTCTATCATATTCAATGTTAACATGATTCCTCTTAGATATAACCATTAAATAAAATTAAAAAAAAAATAGTATGATAAAAAATAATCATAGTGAAAAACAATAGGATTATTAATTGTATTTCTAAATCATTACACCTTATTTCCAATCTAAGATGCCTTAGTATTAACCTAGTCCATTCATTATCATCATCTGTTGAAATCCTTTATAATGGTTCATAAATAAAATATAAATTAACCCAATAATATCACTTGGGAATGTCAAACTAGGTTCACAGTAAGTGAACACTCATCATTCAGAACAATGATAACCAAGATATACTCGACAAACACTTTTCAAAATTATTACCCCTAGAAACATCTATTCTAAAACTGCATCTACTTGTAGTATCCAGAAATGGATGTTTTTATAATAAAAATACACACCTTTATTTACCAAAACATTGGACATTCTATTATAATTAGGATTTCCCTAAGGGTTCTTATAATTTTTTCTCATCTTAGTTTCCAAATGATAACTAAATATTTATATAATATCAACAATAGTGTCCCAAATTTTTCATATATCCATATTATAAAATATTCTATAAATATTCAACACATCTCACAAGTACATGCCTGAGGATCATAAAGGTTTACTATTTTTGGATACTAGATACAAATTCCAGTTATTTCATGATAAATGTTAAACATATCCCTTAAAGATGACCCAATTTAGTACTCTAAAAATAAATATGTAACCTAAAATTTGTATTCATAACCTAGGTAATGAAAACATAATAAAGGGTGAGCTCAAATTTTCTATAACGGTAAACATGAGAGATATCAATTGATGATCAAATTAGAAAATTAATGAAGCATAAGGGTATGATATCATGATCGTAACATAAAATTTTCATACCCAATATGCCAATGATCATAAACATGAGTCATGGAATAAATATTTATTATTTAAAAATAAATGAATAATAAGAGTGACAAATCATCATAAATCAATCATAAACCATAATTTCATGTCCTAAAAGTGTGGAAAAATCATAAGTATAGATTTTATTTCATATTTAAAGGTTAAATTTTGAAATAATAAAATCATAGTGGATTTGGAATCCTTACCTATTTCCCATATCATAAAAGATCATGCATCACTACTGAAATCCCATAGTATATCTAGAAAATATAATTTTTTCACATGGTGGATCAATCACATCTACTTGCATCACATCATTATCCCTTGAGATATAAAGATTTATCCCATTAATTGGTGTGATATATAATTTTGGGCCCACTAATCACATGATGAAGACTATACATATGTGTTTTATAAGATCATTAATTATATCATTATATCATAACTCATGTCAAGGAAATGGGTTTCACAAACATTTCATCAATCCATCATATCGTAACCCATATATAATAAATGGGGATCATAAAAAGAAAATCATAATAATCCTAAACGATCAAAATAATGAATAAAGATGATACCATTTGATTATATCCCCCATAAAACATAATCAAAGAAAAATTTTACAATATTTATTGAAGATAAATATCCAAATATGATCATTATAAACATTCTAGAAACACGTAACATTTTAATTTTGAAATTAATTCTTTAAAATGTAAAAATTTAAGAATGATTAAAATAAAAAAATTCCTTGAAAATAATTTTGAATGATTTTAAATCAATCCTGAAATCATTGATTATTCATGATGATGGTAAGTTTCATTAGTATAATACAAGTTAAAAGAAAACATTCCTTTCATATTGTATTAAAAACTCAAAATGTAACTATTTTGAAAAAAATAAGAAGGTTATATTTAAACTATTTTTAAAAAAGTTAAACAAGGTAAAAAATGAATTTAAAAAATAATTACATAATGGTAACAAAATTATTGAAATCTTTTTTAGAAAAATTTTACATATAAGATAAAGGATTTTTTACCAAAGAGATAAATAAAGTCGATTTTCTTTAAAAAAATATTTTAGTCTCTTGAGGATATAAATGGAGAAAAAGAAAGAAAATAATTTATTCTATATAAATAAATATAGGATTATATAATTCAGGAAATTATTGAGATTTATATCATAAAATTTCATCATTAGAAACATAACAATAAATAATCTTAATAAGCAATGATATTGTCACATAAAACTATTCCCAATTTGGTAACTTTCAAAACATAATCCCTAAGATAGAAATAACCTTCTATGGATATGTAAATCCTCTTAATTTTCATAATAATCATCATAAAATATATTCATTGGGAGTATATATAATACATAAGTGAAACAATTGGGGAATATGGCATGTGTTTCATTGAAATGAAAGTGAGACAAAAATCATTTACCTTGAGTTCCAGTTGCTTCTAAAGTAATTTGACCTCTTATATAATAAATTTATTTATTTTATAATTATGTTACAAAATAATTTTATTAATTTTAATATCATAAATAATCCAGTTATAATATTTAAACATTAATTTATTAATAATTCCTTATTAAAATCGGTGTTTCCAGGTCTTAACAGTTTCATTTTTTATAAGAGTATCAGTTAAGTAGTTTTGGTTATTATAATTTGATCATTTTTACATAATATATAGTATTTTAATCGTGAAATAAATATAATATAAATTCATTATATATACATATATATATTAATATCCATCCATTAATTATATAAATATAAAAATGAATTACACTATTCACAGAGATGATAAGTTATATCTACACATGAATTCTATTTTCACTTTTTAATAGATGTAATGAATGAAAATTAAATATTAATTAAATATTATAGAATAATTTCGATATCATATATCTTCAATAAATGTATCCTTATTATCATCCATGTAAAGAAGATATGAGAAATGAATTGCCTCGCTTTATGGAGGTGGTGGTTCACACGTATACACAAGAAACGTTATCATTTTCCAATAGATTAGAATGTAAGAATGATATATCATATTAAAATTCAAAACATATAATTTTATATTCAATATAATATATATAAATATACTCTAAATATATCATTATATCTAGATGATATAGGTAGTTGATATGCACACCATTAATACATTCCAAATTATAATTATTTGCAAACATCCTTTAACTACGATATTATAGTTGTATGGTATAGAACCTTAGGGATGGTTAGTGACCAAATTTACAAACAAATCCACTGAAATTAGTGGATGAAAATCTTTTATTTTATTTTATATTGAAACAGTTTTTTATGAGGTTGTGTTGTTTTTTATTTGTGAATTAATGAATCATGTAAATGATAGTCAAGTGCAGAAGAAGGTAATGAGACAAACAATCAAGAAAATTACACATTGAGTAATAATTCTACTATTTTAATGGATAATAAATTCACAATAAATATAATTAATTAAAAACCTTCAAAATATATTTATTAATCTACCTTACAGGTAGATACATCATGCAGATTAATGAATCTTGTAGTTCGCCGCTCCAAGAAGCATTAGACTTCAATTTTTTTTAAACAAAAATTCTAGTTGGAGTAAATTTCACCAAAAATATTTCGATATTTTGAAATTATGGTATAAGAAATGCATTCAATATTAAAATCATTGATTGATCTTGAAGTTTTTAATTGAAAGAAAAAAAGGTGAAAAATAATTATGATTAATATCTGGAACTGATCTTAGTAATTAATTCCACATCATGAAGATAAAATTTTATAACGAAGCTGAAAATTTAAAACAAAAGAATTATAATCCCCTAAGAACAAAGAAATTTATCCTAAAAACATGTTCATATCAATAGAACAATTACAATGAAAATTAGAAAAAATAAGGGGATGAATAATTATCCCTCCAAATTAAGTGATGGTCTGAAAGTGTTTCTTCTCTACTTGTGGTCCTCAATCCATATCTCGGTCTCTCTCCTGCTCCTTTCAATCTCCTCTGATCTCACACCAAGAATGTGTTGAATGAATTCTACAGATCCTTTGATACTTCACAATTTTTATCCTTTTTTGTCTACTGGTTGGTCACCACTAGAAACTACTAACTCAGCTTTTTCTTTTACTACTGTACCATCCACATGGCACTGGTCGCAAAATAATATCACTGGTACATGATAATTGAATAACTATTCATACAGAATCAACATGTGATTGTAAAAGTGAACTTGGTTGTCTTCCCAGCTTGATTATACAAATTGAAAACAAATAATGATTACTGAGTTATATTTATTAAAAAACTTTTATAAATATTAATAATATTTTCATTAATATTATAAATAATTATAATTACTTAAATAATAATTATTTCGATAATTATTATTAAAATAACTAAAATATTATTTATATATTTTTATTAACATTTCTATTATTATTATAATATTTAAATTATTCGATTATGTTTATTAATTTATATTTATTAATTTAATTTATTATTATTATTTATTAGAAAATTAAATTTATTTTTAATTTTATTATTATTTTTTATTTTACTATTATTCATTTATTTTATTTTTTTATTTTTATTTTTGTGTATTTTTTTCTATTCTTCCCTATTATCCACAATCATACGAGGTGAGGGATTTCTCATCAAGTTGTGGGTTTATTATCCTTCTTTCGTAGCTCCTTCTCTATAGTGAAGGGATACTCAGATCGTCTACATCGGTAGCTCAATAGTGGCGCATCTCTATTCACAATGGTTAAAGTGACCTCGATCAATGACTCCCAGGTTTGGTTGAAGAAAATGACGGTCTGCCTTAGCTTCACTTCCAACCCAGTTTTGGATAGTGATAGAGGTTCTTTGGTTGAATGGTGTTTCTAGTGGAGGTATGTGCTGATGGTGGGTGGTGGGAGTTGTTGTTTGATTTTGCTTAGAGGTGGGTTGAGGGAGTTTTTGTGGGGTAGGGAAAATATGACTCATGTGAGTCACTGTTTTAGGGTGTTAATGGTGGGTTGGAGTTGTTAGCTACTCACCCTGAAGGTGATTTGATATTGGGGGTAACTCCCATGAAACATAGGAGTACTGGTTATGAGACATTCTCCTAGTGGTGGGTGAATAAAGGAGCAATGGTGGATAATTACTCTATTTTTCTACCGCTGGGATTTAGTGATAGTAAAACTGAGACCAGTAGCTCAACTCCTACTAGTGGATCTACAATGGTAGAACGTACCCATATATATAAAATTTAGAATCTAAAATTAATAAACATACTTAAACCTTAGAAATAAAAAAATTAATAATAATAAAAATTCAATTTATTATTTTTTTAGTTAAATTAACAGAATAATTAAATGAAAACATAAAGAGACTGATAAATAAGAAAAACACAAACAAATAATTATTTAAATGACACTCAATAACAAATTTTAATTTATTTAAATAAAAAAACTGAAAAATTAATAAAATTCAAATTATGATGATTAAGATTTAGAAACTAAATATAGATTAAAACTAAGATTAAGACAAATAGAATTAAAATAAATTGATATTATATTTATAAATTTAATTAAAAATAAAAATTGAAAATATTCAATTAATTATTGAAATAAAATTAAATATTAAAATTGAAAATTAAATTTAAATAAAAATAAAACAAGACTCAAATTAAATTAAATTAATTTATAAGTTAAATAGATTTAAAAAATGATAAAATATTTAATTTCCAAGATGATATATAAAAATAAAAAAATAAAATCAATATTTTAAACTATATTTAAAAATAAAATAGAAAGAAGAACTAAATAAACTAAAAAAATAATTTAAAAATAACAATGAGCATAAAACTAGAAAATGTTAAATTTATTAATTAAACTACATAACTACTTAAATTAAATTATAAAAAAAATTAAAGGACAATAAATTAATTAAATAAATAAAAAGATAATTAAAATTTGTGTAACAAATATATTTAAAGGCCACATCAGTGGTGATGGAAGATGAAGTACATTAATTCGCGAGGTGGTAGTCCTATATAACACAAATGATGGTTTTGTTCCCCATTTTATGCAAGGGGAGATAGATATAGGTTATTAAATTAACATAATAACACCTAGTTATATCAGAGATATTTATCTTTTTATATCATCATTGTTGAATAAGATTTTAAGTATTTCTCATCTAAGAATCATAATTCTTTTCGGAAACCTCTTTGAGTTTTCCCGAAAATCCTTCCTAGGAGGATTTTATATTCAAAACAAGGTCTTTAGGATGTAAAGATGGATTTATTTAAGGTTGTTTTGTATGGATTTTATTAAACAAGAAATTTTTTATGTATGAGAAAAATATGTGAGGAGGTACCCTTTTATAAGTTATGAGAGGTGAACTTTTTTGGAATTTTATAAAATATTAAATTCTTATAAATTAATTTTTATATAGAAAAAGGAAAAAATATGACATAATTAAAATATAAGGTTATTATGGCTCTAAATACTCTCACAAAACAATAATTGGACAATGTTTGCTGATATTTTCACCCTTATAATTTGGTTTTAACTAGTGTTAACCCTTTTTTACAATTACCATGATAACGATGTTTTTTACTATTAGGGGGAAATATATTTACTATAAAAGGAAAATTATTATATGAATAGAGAATAGTTTATATTTTTAGACATATAAAATTCACCTAGATGAATATATACTTTTTAGGATTTCTAAATCATTTAATAAAATATTATTTCTTATAAAATAACATTAATGCCATTTTTAGAATTAATTATATAATTTGACATTGATAACAACATGAAAACAATGAAATTAGAATATAATCCTTTAAAATATTAATAACATGTTATATATTTCTTAAAAATACTTGAAAAAAAATAATTCATTCAATTTATATTAATTTTAATATTTTAAATAATATTTATTTTATTTTTCTATTAATTGAAAAAAAAATATATCAGCGTTGCATAAGAATTTAAGGAAATTATTTTACTACTAAAAATTATAAATAAATTACCAAAATAAAAATTATTTTATTATTCTCAAAATAAAAATTAATATTCATTCACATGTTTATTTTTTTCCTATGTGAACACATAAAATATTTTTGAAAGTAAGAGACTGAAATTTTATCTTTCAACTTACTTAAAATATTATATAGAGAATTTTAATAGAGAAGTGTACCATAAAATATAAATATAAATAATAATTTCATAAGGTTATAAATAAATTCATATTATTAAATTTTAAAAGAAAAATTTTGTCCTTGAAAATATTTTTAACCTAGGTTAACTCAATTTGACCTTTTATTGTGGTGAAGAATTTTTAGAGTTTATATTATTCCTTATAAAAAAATTATTTTGACCTTATTAAATAATATTAATTATGATGATTCCAAATATGGAATCAATTTTATAAAATTAAATCTTCATAAGTGTTAGAAATTTATTTTATTAGTATCCCACAGAGTGAGAGGAAAAGGGATTATTTAAGAAAATGCATTTTTCAAGTAAAAGATGATTCTACATTAAATCCATGACTAATATTCTTCATTATATAAATTTAAATTAATATATATTAGTATATAATATATAAATTTCATTTAAATAATTTATCATTATTGGTTATTTTGATTAATTAAAATAAAAAAATATTTTTCACTTATAATTAGTTTTCAGAAAAAAATCAATTTTAAGTATAAAAATATATTTATACCAAAATCATGCAAATTACAGATTAAAATTAAATCAATTATATTAAAATAATTAAATTGGATAACACAAAACTTTAAAACCAAATTCTTAATATAATTTTAAATTTTACTTCATTTTATTAAAACAACACACAGTTTTTCAAAATTCTGTATTTTTTTACTATTTATTGAAAAATCAATTGTTTCAGAAAATTACCAAAATTACACCATAAATTAATTTTTAATTGATAGTTTATAACATGAATTTAATTTTTTAAAATAAAATATTAGAAAATTGTAAGAAATTAATTATAAGTTCCACACACGGTATGCAATAACATTTATTTTTGAAGATAAAGTGTTTTTGAAGCATAAAATGACTTTACTAAAAATTTAGTACTTATTTCCTAAGAATTAATCAACAAATTTTTATTTACTATAAACTTTATATATATTCTAATTTGTTTTTTATTATTCATACTGCCAAATTTAGTGGCTATTTTATAACTGTCATGTTCAGATAATAATTTTTTTATATTATATTATTGTTCGTTAAAACTCATTGTTCAAGTAATGAAAGGTATTGAAGAAAATAAATTTATTTTAAAAAAATTTCATAAAAACACAGTGTGTTAAATTAGGATTTTTTAAAATTAAAACTTTATCGATTTCATTTTCTTTTCATCCATTAGAAAAATAAAAACATCACTCATGCGTACATACAGACTTATGTCTCCATGACATGATGTATTTTAATTTTCATGAATTTATTAATGGATGACTTTAAATTTATATTGAAGGTATAAAAAATATTATTATAAAGTCTTTAAGATTCAATAGATGATTAAACCATTACTAATATACAAGGATCAAAACCATCAAACTAAAACATGTATAGAAAATGGAAAATTTAACACTGCAATATTGATTTTAGTAAAATATTATTAATAAATGGGTAAGAAGAAATTATTAATTAATAGTATCTAGTAAGTTATATAAATATTCTATGACATATATAAAAAATGGGTCTAATTTTATTTTATTGTATGTTATATTGTGCCCAACAAAACATATGCATGAGGTAATATTTGATTTCGCAATCTTATCCTCATTCAGGATTATTTATGTGCATTATTTTGTTTGGGAAATTATGCGATCTTTTCATCTTAAACAACATATTTTTTCTAATCAACTAGTTTTTCATAGTTTTTTCAAGTATCCATTCCATTTTTACCTTCTTTGGAACTGAAAAATAGTGAAATAATGTGTATAAATAATCTACGATATTTCTCTTCTTTTAGTTAAAAATATTTATCCTCCATGTACATGGTCTTCAAATTATTTTTTGAGAGTTCTTATATAATTTTAAAAAATGGATAAAGTTTTTTTATAATAACTTTGACTATATTTAAAAACATTTTTAATGAATCTTCTTTTAATATTCTAAACTGATCATTTTTAGCATTTTATGAAATTTGGAAAATAAATTTAATATTTACTGCATAAAAGCCTTTTCTTATCATTATTTTCATTATTAATTATCAATATTACTCTTAATGTTTCTTTGGTTTTTTAAATAAAATCATATTCTCTTTGTTCAAGTATTTTTTTAGTTTTAAAATGTTTTCAAAATAAAAGGATTTTTTTTTGGATTTTAATGTGACTTCATAATGTCTATTTGTTAGATATTTTTCGTATATGTCAACATCCCTTAAGAATTTTTATGATTCATAGTAGATATAAAATAATGATAAAATCAAACTTATTTCCCTAAATGGGTTTTTATCGTGTTTTTTTTATTTATTAGTCGGGGAAAATTATTAATATTTGTTGTGAAAGTTTTTAAATATGAATGTTTATATTTATTATGTAATGAATTTTTATTCATTTATTTCATGTAATAAATTAATAAGACTTATTATGTGATGGTAGGGGGCCATTATAGCTCCATGATACATCAGTAGGTCTCATCAGACAAACTAGAATTATTATCTGGTGTAGGCCTTACCTATTTATGTATGATGTCTTTGAACAGGGCCTTAATGGTAATATTATGATGTCCAAGATTACACATTCTATAATTATGAAAATAGTTATTATTCTCTATTTGATTATTAATGTTTTTATTCCATATATTATTATAGTTTCCTTTATGGTATTAGTTATATGTAATATATTCTTGTTGTTTATATTTACCATATTATTCATGATTTATTTATTCTATGATGGATTTTTCTATATTCTTTCCCTTACAGAGAATATGAACTCAACATTTATTTTATTTTCTTTACCGAAGATACAAAGAAGTTATCTATGAATAGCTTCAATGATGTACTAGATAAAATAATAAAGTTCTCACATGAATTTTTTATCATATTATATGATTTCAAATGAAGGGTGAGAATCATGTGTTTATCTAGTATACCAAAATTACTGAACTATTTGATCCTTTAGGATATGAACTCTTGTATTTTTGTGATAATGTAGTATGATAATCATTATCTTAGAGTTATTGGATTTGCGAGGTTACATTTATAATTAAGGAACCTATAGTATGATCCTTGGGAACTAAATTTAAGAAAACATATATTAGAGAACACAAAATTATGAGATAGTTTAGAGATAAGTCTATGTATAAAAAAAATTCTAAAATTTTATTTAAATACATTTTGTGTGTTTTTTTAGAAATAAATTCTATGTCTGGATATAAAAAAGTGGTTGTAGTCTCTGTATCATATGCACCTATGGATAATAACCCTAAAATTATGGTTGGTTATTAACTCAATCTTCACATTATGAATATAAAATAGGCATGTACACCTATTTTGACTCTCCAAAAGGAAATGTTTTTTTAATTCACACACTCTATATGAATCATTGTAAAATATTTAAAAATATTGTTATTATTTCGACGAATTCCTAAAGAAATTAAAATTATACTTCTAAGATTAATTATATATAAAATTTTAATTTATGTTATGTGTTTTACCAGATTTAGAACTATGTACTATGATATAATATTCAAAATGTTATTAATTATTCCAGTGCATATCATTATTTATAAATAGAACCTAGTGGAATAAATTTAAACTGTATCAACTCACATGATCTTTATCAGTATTTCCCACCAAGTAAATAATATGAAGGTTGATATTGAGATAAATAAATTATAACTATATTTTAATAGTATATTTTTGTAATAACCAACAATATTGATCGTATGGAAAAACATAATGATTCCAAACATGGTGGATCAATTTTTTACCATTTCATGTGATAGAGAACTCCATTATTCAATGGGACTAGTAATCCATTAGTAACTGAGAAATGGATCAAGTGACGAGGGATGATATTTGGTTCTTTGAGAAGTAATGAAAGATAGAACATTATCATGGAAGTTTGTCATGTAAAAGGGGATGTCAATCAATGGTGTTCATTGGTCCAAAACACTAAAGAGATAGGGGATATATAGAGTATAGAATGGAAGAATTTTAATGATATATTCTTTAAAAAATAGATTCCTTATGAGAAATAAGATGATATGAAAATACAATTCTTCAGTCTAAGGAAAAATCAAAATGAAAATGTTTCTGAATATGAATTTAAATTTACAAGGCTATGAACTCAGGTTTTTTATTATATACAAATTCCAAGAATTAATATTGATCAGTTATTTTATGGGATAAAACCAAGCCTTTGAATTTCTTTTGTCTCTTGATAATTTTCAGTATATGAGGATATAATATCAATTGTGATCAAGATAGAGAACGAATCATCCATGTCTTATGTTTTCAAGGGAAATCATGAAAAAAATTATAGTTGTGAACTCTATAAACATTGAATACAATAAAATGGATTAAGGGAAGGGTGGAATTTCCAACATATAATATTTTTTGAAAATAATTACTATAGAAAATTCTTGTTTGGACCGGTAGCTTTCTTAATGTATGGTAATAAATCCCACCAGTTTTATGGTTCTAAGAGAAATAAATAAGTCACCAAAGTACAATGATTTAACTGTAAGGATATGGGGAACTATTTAAACAAATTCCCCAACAAACAAGTGGGTTTACCTCAAAAAAGGTCAAGGGACAAAGGCTAAGATTATTTAATCCCTACACATTAGTTTGAAGTTGAAAATGACTTGATAGTAAGTACTTCGATTATAAACATAGAGGTAGATAATGATTTATTTGATTCAGGATCTATGTATTATTTTATATCTTTGAATTTTGGGGATAACATTATATTAACCCCTAACCCTCTAAATAAAGGGTTGTTAATCAAGAAAAATAATAGTAATCTTATTGTAAAAAGGGTATATCATGTAGTATCTATTCATAAGAATATTTATTACCAAGTTGTAGATTTTATTGTCAAAACTAATATTGAATTTGACATAATACCCTATATGGTTTTTAATTCATATTATAATGTAGGAATTTATTTATGAGTGAAAGGGATTGGTATTTATAAAGGGAAAAGAATCCTTATTTTTTAGGGAGGAAAATCATTATCCTATTTTTTATGGACCGACCACTCATAGATCACCTTAATGAAATTTTAGGAGAGGTTGAGTTTTCTATTGGACACATACCCGACCCAAAACCTATATCCAAGACTCTATACCAAATTGAACTAGTGGAATTTTTAAAATTGAAGAAATAACTGCAATATTTGGGTGATAATGGATTTATCTTCCCCATTGTTTCAGCTTGGGGAGTACCCTATTTGTAAAAAATAAATATGGGTCTATGAGGTTTTCCATTGATTATAAGGAGATAAATTACAACACTATAAATAATAAGTTCCCTTTTCCACATGTTGATGGATTATTTGATCAACTTCATAGAGATCAATTTTTTTAAAAGGTTTATCTTCTTCATAGTCATCATCAGTTAAGGCTGAAAAAAGGATGATATGTCGATGGTGACATTTCGTATGAGGCATATACATTATGTGTTTAAAATAAATCACTTAGGATTTATTAATAAAGCTTTCATTTTTATGAAACAGGTGAATAAAGTATTCAATGGTTATCTAGATAACTTCATAGTGGTATTCACTAATTATATCATAGTATATTATAAAATCCCTAAAGATTCTAAGAATCATTTGTGAATAATTCTTGATTCTCTTTGAGAAAATAAATTATACGGTAAATTTAGTAAGTATCAATTTTGATCCTAGGAAGTTCTTTTTTTGGCCATATTGTCTTCAAGGATAGAATGATTGTTGATCCTTAAAATAAAATGGTGGTCAATGAATATCTTATACTATTGAATATAACTGAGATATGTAGTTTTCGTGGTTCAGTAGGTTACTATCATTAGTTTATTTAAAAATTTACGTGATTGGAAAACTCATTAACCAAGTTAACACATAAAGGGGTCAAAGTCAAATTATCAAGAGAATGTGAAGTATGTTTTGAATATATTTAAAGATTTGATTGGTTAATTAACTGGTATTTACATTACAATCTGTAATGGAAGGATTCATAATATGTAGCGATTCATCGAAGAATGTAATAGGTAGTGTCCTTATACAAAATGATATAGTTGCTTATTATGTATCAATGCATTTAAATATCCATGAATAGAATGATCTTACTAATGATATATTTTTAGTATATGTATTATTTTCCTTGAAGATATAGAGGCACTAAATTAATTGAAAAATATGCAACATATATACAAATCACAAAATTTTGAAGTATATTTTCTCTCAAAAAGAGGTCAATATGATCCAAGTAAGATGATTAAAACTATGCAAGGACTATGAGTTCTTCATACACAACCACCCTAGGAAGGAAAAGAATGTGGATGAAAAATTAAGTAGGAGGGACCATGGAGTTTTGACAGAGAATGGGATTCGCAAGGATTATATATTTCAGGTGTTAGTAAAGTTGGATATGGTAGTTGTTGGGTAAGTGGAAACATTATTCAATTTATGAAAAATTACTAAACCTTATTATTTAGAAAATAAATAGAATTCCAAGTGGAATGATAAGGATTTAAAAAGAAATATTAATGTAGTTAATGGTGGGAAATTGATAGACATTTTTTATAAATATGTGTTGTTAATGTTTAAGAAAAGGTTATATGTTTCATACATAAAGAAGAGGAAAAGGGATATACTTGATGAAGATCATAGATCAAATTTCTCTATACACCCTAGTAGTACAAAGATGTACATGGATTTGAAAGAACATTTTAGGTGGGATTGTATGAAGTGGGAAATTGTAGACTATGTATCCAAATGTTTGGTGTGCCCGCTGGTAAAAGATCAAATAAAATATCCTAAGGGAGTGATGTAGCCTCTTCCAATATCAATATGCAAGTTAGATAATATTACAATGTAATTTTTCACTATAATTCCTAATACTCTTAATAAGACTAAAACTATATGTATTATTTTTGATCAACCTTCCAAGGAAACACATTTTCTTGATGTAAGGGAAGATATACCCCTTGAAAACCTCTCCCAACTATAAAATAATGTAGTTTTGATACATCACGGTGTGAATCTATAAATAGTATCAAATCATTAACCTTTATTTGCATCAAAATTCTAGAAGACTCTTCAAAAGGATACCCACCTGTGATAGATTTGATCACCACATGGCATCCTGTAACTGATGGGAAGTCTTAAATGACTATCTAAACACTAAAAGCCATGTTGGTATCTTTCTCACATGACTTTAAAGGTACATGGGATTGATATATAACTCTAGTTGGATTTTCATACAATAAAACATCCATTAAAGCATCTATATGGAATCTTATTAAACATTTTATGGGAATAGATTTCATACTCCAACTTGTTGGGATGAAGATTTAGAAAATAAGCTAGTAAGCAAGAACTTGTTGATGAGACAATAGTGAAGGTGAGGGGTTTTTAAAATAATATAAAAGAATATCAAAATAAAAAATATAACTGTACTAATAATTGGAGGAAGGACATGGAATTTCAAGTAGGGGATCATGTATTCTTAAAGGTGACTCCAAGTAAGGGAGTTATAAGATTATATAAAAAGAGAAATTTAAGACATAGGTACATTAGGCCTTTAGAAATTTTTATAAAGAATTATATTTTTGTCTTAATGATTATTAATTCCACTCAACCTCTCTAAATTTAATGAAACATACCAAATTTTAATATTATGGAAGTACATGTTGGATCAAAAGCACGTACAAACCTATGATGGGATAGAGTTGGAACATGATATGTCTTATTACGAAGATCCATTCTAGATTCTTGACACTAGAGATTAAATTCTTTATAATCTAAAAACTCACTTGGTAGAGGTTCTTTGGAGAAATCATAAACAAGATAGAGTGACATATGAGATGGAAGAAGCTTTGTGAAAAGATTACCCACATTTATTTAAAAACAGATATATTTCACAATTTTTGGGATGAAACTATTTAATGGGGAGATAATTTAATACCAAATATCATCTTATAAATGGTAAATTAAAACACCCTAATATTTTATCATAACACTATATTTTATTACATATATGACATGCAACACCGAGCATAAACGAACCATAAAATATTATAATTTAAATATGACCAATATAATCTAGTTGTTGAATTGGAATGTATTGATAATATTAACTAAATTATGAAATATATATATATATATATCCCACTCAATACAAACCCATTGGTTAATTCTTAGGACATAAGTACTCGATTTTCAATAAAGTTATTTTATGTTTCAAAAATACATTTTTTTTTCAAAAATGAATTTTATTTCTATTTATGAGAAAATATTAAAATTAATGTATCAAAATTATATAATATTAATTTAATAAAAATAATATAATTATTCAAATAAATATATTTAAATTATAGTAGGTTGAAATTCTTAAGTTTCTCAAAAAAAATGAATTTCCTAGTGAATAGTGAAAAATATTAATTTTTATTGAAAGTTATGTTTTTTGTTTCAAGTATTTAAAAAGTTCCATTTTGTTGTAAAATTATTTAAAATTAAAATTTATTCTATGATATTATTTTGAATCCAAATATATTTTCTGTAATGAATTTTATGGTTTAATTTAGTATAAAAAATTATACAAAAAATGATTTTTTCTAAAAAACATATTTTCATTGCATTTTCCATTTTTATTTTTAAAAATAAATTATTCCGCATACTAGTATTGAATTTAATAAAAAATCAAACATTGAATTAGGACATTCCAATTTGGTAAATAGTAACCTTTTATTTTTTTGTCAATAAGAATTCAAAATATAGTAAAATTTTCTACCTCGGTAATGTGTAGATCATGTTAATCTAGGTTAAAACTACATGATAATTTCATAATTTTTCGTCATTGTTCTTATATTATGATTTTAATTTGAACATTATCATCTTATTATTGAATTATATATGTTTAATGGAAAATTGTAGCTGATAATGTCCAATATAATATTTAAATAAATGAAATTTACAAAATACCACCCTTTTAGTTTTAAATATCAAATATGTGTCCACATAAGGACAACAGATAGTTATGATTGAATAAAAATGTAAAATCTGTGAATAATAAAATTATATCCATGAGGATAAATTTATTTTAAATTTTATTTATTATATAATTTCCTTAAATTCTTACACAATGCTAATACAACATTTATTCAATTAAATGAAAAATACAATAAATGATATTTAAAATATTAAAAGTTATATAATTTTAATGGTTTATTATGTACCAAAAAAATTATAGTAATATGACATCTTATATATTTTTAAATAATTTAAATTATAAATAAAACTCTGTATTTGAAGTCAAATGAAATGAATAATGTCAAAATTGAAATCAATGATAATTTATCAAAATAATATTGTACTAAATTATTTAAAAATCATGAAAATATTGAAAGATGAAAAGGTGGGAAATATATAGTTGAAAATATTATATATTTTCTATTTTTCATCCATTTTTCACCTTATATATATAATTATATACATTTAACAGTGAAAACCCCATTGATGCAATAAATGTTAAAATAAGTTAACCATGGGGTTAAACAAAAAGATAATATTTTAAACTATCGAAAAAACAATGAAAATATTATTGGTTGAAGATATTTAAAAAATATCCTAAAATTGGTTCAGAACCATTTCTATATGGATTCATTTTTCTTCTTAATGTCTTTATTATAATTTAATCTTTTATGAAATTCAAGAAGTGACCATCACCTGAATTATAAAATGGAACCTTATAACTCACTTATTTACGCCACATTGATCCTTTTCGATCGACTCAAACATATCAAAATTCCTTTCTAACTTACATATACACATTATATAGGTTCTTGTGATCCCACAATTCCATCCCTAGGAACCTTAATAAAATATTTAATGGTGATCTTTCAAAGGAGATGTATTCTCTTTAACTAGTCACTTTCAATTAATTTGTTCTTTTACCTCCTATAAATATCTTTTATTATCATAAAACAATTATATAAATATCATCAATGTACTTAAATTATATTATGATTTTGAAATCACCATTATCTACCGTCTTTTCCATAAAATGGGAAGTGAAAGTATCAAACATGCTTATGTACGGCTTACCGTATCTATGAAGTGATACAATTAATTTTCCATCACCATATTTCATGGATGATTTTTATGATGGTTTTAAATTTTATATATAATAATTATGAAACAATTGTACCACTATAATGATAATATCACATCTACCATCTTATAGTGAAAATGCTGGAAGCCGCAATGACAAAAATTGTTTGCATATGAAGAAAAGATACAAGAAAGAAACACACAGGACACAAAGAATTACATGGTTCAAGAAATAATCCCAATGTCCAAAGACAAGTATAATTTTACTATGATTCGAGAGCACAATTTTTCTCCTAGTGCACATTATGATCCATAGTCATTCAGCTCAGTCATCATCTAAAAAGGATCATGCTACACCAATCCAATAATCTCTCACTTAGAGCATGATATGCTTTGTTTATGTGCTTTGATTCCACTAACTAAGAAAACATACTTAATCTGAGATTATACTCTTCCTCACTCACCAGTGGAATACTATCCATTCAAAACTTCAATTTCATGCTGATGATTCTTGAAATACCAGTTATTTTCCTTTTTTACTCACATTGGGTCCTTCCATTTTCTGCCTCTCATCCTCCATTCATCAGTGGAGACCGACAGAGGCAGATTCATGCCTCAACTTTAACATTACCATCAACTTCATCAATTTTTCTGTCGGCTTATTAGTTCCAAAAAAATCTTTTTCAATGTTAGTAACTCATACTATATCAAACCACAAATGAAATGGTACTCCAACTGAATGTTCTTTGTCTGAGAATGAAACAATGGGTTCTTTTAAAAATGTATAACACTATGAATATATATTTGTAATACATTATCATATTGATTTATTTTCTACTAATCAAATAAGTTCTTTATCCAATCCATATCCTTCTCAACATATATAGAAATTTATTCTTCCACTATGGTGGATAAAGCCACCACCTTCTACATTTGTGATATCCAGCATATTTTAATCCCTCTAAAGGTAAATACATAACATGTGGTACTCATCCTACTATCAAAATCACCTCCAAAATTAGTATCCACATATCCATGTAATGAATTTCCTTTACCAAAGCACATGGATACCTTATTTATTCCCTTAAAACACCTTAGTATTCACTTCACATCTTCCCAGTGTTTCTTTCCAGGGTTAGCGAGGTACCTTCCCAAAACTGTCTCTACATGAGAAATTTCAGGTCATGTGAAGACCTTTTCATAAATTAATATTAAAACAACAGATGTGTCTGGAACCTTTTCCATGTAATCAATCAGATCTTCCATCTTTAGTAATTCCTCCTTTGATAGTTTTAAATAGCCTTCAATGAGAATAGAGTCTGGATTTTCATCCAGCATACTAAATATTCTCAAAACCTTCAAAATATAGTCAGTCATTGATAACATTAAGGTTCCAGCTACAAGGTCTCTCTTGATCTTCATCCCCAAAATCTTACTAGCTTCACCAAGATCCTTCATTTCAATGTCCTCTTCTAACTACCCTTTAAACTCATCAATCATTTGCATACATGATCCTTCAATGAGAATGTAATCCACATATTGAAGAAATATAATATATTCATCACCAAAATAATTAATGTAACTATATTGAACCATGCCACATAATTAATACTCATTTTTAGAAATAAATGAATCAAAAAATGTGTTCCATTGTCTGGGTACCTACTTAAAACCATAAAATCTCTTCCGGTGTTTTCACACCATGTCTTCCTTCTCATACTTTACATATCCCTATGGTTACTGAATATAGATTTCCTCCTACAGGTCTTTATGAAGGAAATCCATAAGCACCTCAATATTCTCAATATAGAGGTATTATAATTATACAATGCTAAGAACCGCCTGGATGGTGGTAAGATTCATTATAGGTGATAAAAAATGAATTAAATTCACTTCATCCTTCTGTTGAAAGCCTTTCACAACCAGCCTTTCCTTGATCCTACTATTTCCATCCTATTCTTCCTTAACTTGATATACCTATTTATTCTGGAATTCTTTCTTCCCTTATAGAAATTGTGCCAACTCCCAAGTATTGTTTCCATTTAGTGATGAAATGTATTCTTTCATGACAACTACCACTTGAAAGACACTTTCAACTACATTTCCTCTTCAAATCATTCTAGTTCTCCATTATCAATCAATAAAAATTAATTTAAGGATGTTGAATACCTCTTCATAGGTTTTATCACCTTTGTTTATAAACTCAACTCCACTTCAGTAGGCTCCACTGGTTCTAGTGTCGCATGCTCAGGTACACCTTCATTCTCCAATTTCCCATTACACTCTGATTATTTGTTCCCATTTTCATCTTCATCAATATGGAGATCCTTGTATGAGACACCTTCATTAAATACCACATTTTGGCTCCTAGTGACCATCTTTTTGAGATCATAGAAACATCAGTAATTGAACTCCACAGCACTGTAGCCAAAGAAGAACTGTGGTTTGGACTTAGCATCATGGCTTCCCCATGCATTAGCATCAATATATAAATATTCTAAACTATAAAAGACTCAAAAATGTGAGAGTATTACCTCTTTGTCAGACCAGATCTTATCAGGTAAAAATTCTCCCATTGCTATAGAGGGACCCATATTAGTGAGAAATAATTCCATGTTTACTCTATCATCCCAAAAGGACTTGGGTAACCCCGAGTGTACCCTCATGATTCTGTCACATTCATTCAGTGACATATTCATCCTTTCAGCCACACAATTCTATTATAGTGTTCCTGGAATACTCTTATCTCATATAATTCCATTATTGGAACAAAATTAATTGAAATCTTAAAGAACATACTCTCCACAGTTGTCAAAACAAAAGAATTTCATATTTGATCCTAACTCATTCTCCACCATGATCTTATAATTACGAAATACCTTAAACACGGCATATTTTCTTTTCATAATGTAAACTCATACCTTCCTTATTGAGTCGTCAATAAATATCACATAATATTGTGACCCTCCAAGGGAATGTACTAGTGAAACCCCTAAACATCTGTGTACACTAGGTTCATCTTCCCATACATTGGTGTTTGACCACATTTTTCAAAACAAACCTTCTTCTTATTTTAGAAAATACAGTCTTTAAAATGACCAAAATCAACTATGTTTATATCTGGTAGCAATACTTTTGTTTCCATCACCTTCACCCCCTTCTCACTCATGTGGCCTAGCTTTCAGTTCCATAGTTTTGAATCCCTAGTAGAATTTACTGATACAAGAATGTCAATCCTTATTTAGGTTATGTAGTACAAGGTACCATGCTTTTCTCCTTGATCTATAACCATAGCTTCCTTGGTAATATTCTAGGAACCACTATTAAATGTGGTACTAAAGCCTGCATCATTAAACTGTCCAATAGAAAAAATGATATATTTTTTAAAATAGGGATATACCTCATGTTTTTTGAGAACTAATAAACTTCAACTTTTGGTCTTGATCTGTGCATTTCATTTCCATATGATCTGCAAGGGTTCATCATCAATAAGATTTACATTTCTAAAATTTCCAAAAACATAATTTTTCAGCAAACCCTTCTCCAATTTCAAATGGAAAGACACCCTTATAAGTCTGAAATCCAAGACTCCATAGGGCTATCCACGCTTAGTAGAGACACATAATCAGTTCCTTCATCCACTGTGTTTTCTCCACTAGTTTCAGGTCCCTTTCATTTTTCCCTGCACTCTTTCTTGATGTGTCCTTTCTTACCTTAAATCTAGTAGGTATGACATATATACATTTATTTATCTCTAATTTTTACTCTTCAATTTGATCATCCTCTATGATTCTCTCGATCTACATATCTTACCATTCCTTCTATATTCATAGCAAAACTATATAATCTTCCTGATTCTCTTCTTTGGATATCTTCACTAAGGATCAGGTCTATTACATCCTTCAAACCCAACTTGGTATTCCTCGAAGAACTAATCACAGTTGTTACAGTCACTTCACAACTACTAGGTAATGAAAACAATAAAACTATTGAACATACCTCATCACCAAGTTCAATTTCCACCAATGTCATCTAACTTATTATGGTGTTGAATATTTTTGACGTGATCTGTAACAATTCTTCCTTAAACAATTTTTAGATTTAACAATCACCACATCATGTGCACATTGTTTTCCATAAAAGGCTTCTCGTATAGACATTTCATCATTCCAATCAATATCTTCTCCTATCTGATGTTGAAAACCAAGTTTTTGGCCAATGTCAGGTGTACAGATCCCCAAACCCGTCGATCCATCAACTCCCACTCCAACAGATCCATGTCTATTGGACTTAAACCTAGAAGAATAAAATTCATTTTCTTAGGGTAAATATATTATTTTATCTGTGTCTTCTAGGAGATGAAGTCAGTTCCATATTATCGGTGAACCTTTATAGTTACTTCTTCCATAGCCTTTGTTAAAATTGAGAAATCTAAAATCACCCTTTGATACCATTTGTAGAAAAAATACTCCGAGACACAAAAAAAGAAAATGTTTTGTAGATGAATAAAATTTAAAATAAATAAAGACACATTAAATAGAGATTTATCTGGTTTGGAAAATCATCCATATATCCATGGAGAGGGACAATTTTAATATGATTTAAGAGAACAATATATAGGGAGTTGCATGGTTCTCAAGAATATGGAAACCCTAGATTGAAATAGGATAATAAGAAGAATAAATCATGATTCCACCAACCACACCAAAAGTCTATTATGCTAAAGTGAAAGGTGGATATAATTATGCATCACTGCATTTCTGCGACCAACTATGTCTAACATGCTACATTGGCTAGTGGCTAGAAGTCCACGGAGCTATAGTAGTCATGCCAAAATTCTACACCACTATAGTTCCCTATTGTTGTCGGTAGGTCACCTCTAAAACAGTTGGTTAGTGTTGCTGCAGTGCCCCAAAATTTGATTCAGTGTCCTTTGACCCCCTAACCCTTAGAGAACGGGTGTGCAGCACCATGCAACCCCCAACAAGATCACCCGGGAGCTCAACCCATGTAGTTTCAGTTTTGTGCGCAGTATGGTCCGTAAACATTATTCATATTCATCATCAAAAATGGATTAGGCTACACAAATCCAACACATATTTCCTTCCAATCCGTTGGAATATAATAATGTTTCTCAGGTATACTTATAAAATACCACCCCCATAAAGTTATTTTATTTTATTTTTCATTTCATTTTTACTTTGATGGTAATAAGGACTGATTTTATTAATATATATTATTTAGAATATTTAATAATGATTCTATAAATGAGAACTATTGTATAACTTTCTTTCTTTCTTGTATCAAAAAATGAAAACATTTTTCAAGCATACAAACGGCCTACCATCTCCATGAATAGTGTAATTCATTTTTCTATTAATAACTTCTAAAAATGAAATTGGATATTTAAGTAATATAAATTATAATCATATAATGAATAAAAATCTATAGATGATTAAACCCTAATAAATGTTCAAGGATCAAAACTACTAAACTAAAACATACAAGGTAAATAAAGCAATTATCACCTGAAACGGTGATTATAATAAAGAATTATTAATAAATAGGCAATAAAAGTTTATAATTAAATAATAAATGGTATGATATATATGACTACGGTTATTTAATTGATTTATAATAAGTATATATTTATTATATAGGAGGATTAAACACATACAAAGTATATCAGATCTAATATAAGTGTTTCACATCACACTTTTACTTTCCTAAGACATATGAAATATTAACCACCTATTTTTTGTATATACTACCCCTGTGATATGTTATATTAATAATATATTTATCCTAATGGAATTTAAATATTAATTTTAATTTATTTCTCTAATCAGGGTTATGATTCAAATGTTACCAAACCTGTAAGGGTTTATTACACAATCACATCACTATTCAAAAGTATTTATGTTTATGCATCCCTTTGGAGAAATTATTTTATATTTCTACCTAATAACCACTATATTTTGTTATCCTCATGATATTTCCATAAATTAAATTTTTTCATTTCATTTTCCACTCTTTAAGTACTCAAGATACCAAAATCATGTTTATAAGGAAAACCAACTTTATTTTCTTTCTCGGTTGGGAATATTTTTCTTCTATATCCATATGTTTTCTAAAATTTTTAAAAGAATATTTGTAATATCCTCTAATGAATTGTTAAAGTAATTTTTACCCATGTTTTAAATTTTATAAAATTATTTTAAAAGGAATATTCTTGTCATTTTCTCAATAATTTACTTTTTAACCATTTTACAATAGTATGAAAGGAATGTTTTTAACTTATAATTAATAAATTTAATTTCTCACCATTATGACAAATCAAGGCTTTGAAGATTCATTTAAATTTTTAAAAGGTTATTTTCAAAGGAATTTTTTTCTTTAATATTTGGGAGATCTTTATTTTTCAAATGTTATTTTTAAAATTAAAAATAATATGTTCTTCAAGAATGGTTTTATGGATAATTCTATGGTATTCCATTCATCAATGATATCAATCCTTTATTTTACATATGATTTATTGAGGATATGTTGTATTGAAACGATCCTTATTATCTACTTTGATGGTTTATGATCAATTTTACTGAAAAAATTATTGATATTCCATAAACTAGATCTTTCAATATGAATAGTTATTGATTTTTAAGGAATGTTGATTAAGTTATGTTATTTATTTATTTGATGAATACATTGGACTTATTAAGTTACAAGTGTTTCTCGTAATTACATAGACCCTAGATGAATTGATATGTCTCATGATACAAACTAGAATTGGTTTTGGTTGATACCTAACCCATTTAAAGAGATGTCATAGCATAAGTCATTGATAGTAATTTAGATTTCTTGGTTGATGCCTCAAGATTCAGCTTAAAATATCTGTCAATATTCATTCCATCATTAAAAAATTAGTTATCGATGTACATATGATTATTTGAATTGATGTTATATCCATTGATAAGTTTCTAGGTCATTGTATTATATATATATATCATTATTTGATCATTATTTATTCTTTCCATATTATGTATTTCTTATATAGACTCATCTATATTCATACCCTTACTGAGAATCTAAACATTCCACATTTCATATTTTTCTTTTCCCAAGGATACCAGGAAGTTTTTTAGGATTTATGTGCAGGTATATTCTAAAGGGGGTTATGTTGTACTCAAATAAAATTCTATGTTTTATTTTATTCTCTCAAATTTAATGTGAAACTAAAGTATGTATTTGGTTTTCCAAGAATACTAAACTATTCGATCCTCTGGGATGTGATCTCTTGTATCTAGTACTAATGTAATCAATTATCCATCTTATATGGTCTGTTGGGGTCAGGTAATTTACTATTGATATCAAATAATGTTTATCAGAAACCTTGGAAACTAGATTTAGGAAAAAACGATTGTGTAACATAACCCTGGCACGATCTTTGAGACTAATTTCAAAGAATCCAAGCTTATGATTCTAAGATTAGATATATATAAATGTTTCAATTTATGTTTAGTGTTTCACTATTTGTGAAATTATTCTTTATCATTTATAATTTTATTATCTAATCTAGTATTTCCATGTCTAGAAATTGTGCCTATAAAAAGTAATGTAAACTATATGAATACACGTAATTTGTGTAGGTATTTTCCTTCGGGGAAAGATATTGAAGTTGGAGATACAGATATAGTTAGAACAGAAAAAATTATAACTTTATTGGGGAAATTAACTCTAGTTGTGAGAAATAACCATTCAGGATTTGAGCATAATTTTAATCCACAATGAGGTGTGACAATGTTAGTACACTTCATACATCAACAACATCCATCATTCAAAGAGACTACAAATCAATTTTTATCTGAGCAGAAGATAAGTTCCTTAGATATGATATTTATTGATTTAGGAAGTAATTGAATAGATAAGGGTGTCGTGGATTTTTTCGTCTCCAAAGCGATAAACATCAATGGTGGTTTTTAATTCAAAACACTAATCTTGAGGGAAAAAAATACAATTTAAGGATTTTAATCAACTTTTCTTGGGATAATATTTTCTTTTTATGAAATGAGAATATATAAAGAGACAATTCTTGAGTTTGGGAAAAAAGAAAAAAGTAAATGTTTTAAAGAATGAATATGACTTTACAAGGTTATCCAATCATGTTAGAGACAAAATATGTAATCCAAATAGCATTATTTACCATTTATTTAATGGGACATAGAAAGTCCTTTGAAGGGCAGTAGTCTCTCAAACATTCTTATCGTATGAGGAAATAGTATAATTTTCTATCAAAAAAGAGAAATAATTATCCATGTATTATTTTTTATAAGTAATTCAAGTGAATAAAATGATAATAGAACAAAAATGATATAATGGGAAGAATGGAATGAATGATTTTACCAAATGCAATAATTGTGGAAAGAAAAACCTTAGTATTTTATTCAAGGTAAAGTGATTTTTGTTAAATTATGATGAGAAATTCTATCAGGAATGTGATGTAAGGGTAAGAGATAATACTGTAATTCTCATTTTTAAACTATAATGATATGGAGAACTATATAAATTAATTCCCCATTAATCAAGGGAATATACCTTATAAGAACAAATGGGATCAAGGAAAATATTATACTATTACTACTACTAAAATGGAACTATTAAATTTTCTGTTTATTTGGATTCAAGAATTATATTGTTGAATTATTTTATAAAATATATTCTGTTTTTAAGAATCATCTAAAATATAAATATTGTATTTTATTAGTTTACCTTCAAGGATTTGAAATAATATGTTGAATGGTACTAATAACCATGAAAATTTTTAGTAGTACAATGATATTTTTAGAGATTAAATGAAATATGGAAAGATGATCCTTAATATGTTTCTAATTTTGATATAAAGAGAAAATTGACACTAAATAATTAAATGGGATAGTCTTGGTAACTTTAAAATGATTAATGATTTGATGAAAATGTGATGAATTTTACTGATTCTTTGTATTTATAGGATATATTTTAGAGTTTATTTATGGAATAATGATAAATTTATGTCATGGAAGCATGCTTTTTTCATTAAGATTTTATAGTGATTAAAGATATTAATATGTGATAAATTTATTAATATGTGACATTAAGAGTTATATTATGAGGTATTAGTGATATCAACCTTATAAATTTCATTTTTGTAATTTTTTTAATTTCGTTAGACATTTTTTGGAGGATCCCTAAGATTAAAAACTTATGAAATGAATTAAGTTTCTCTTTGGATATTATTTTTTGATGTTAAAGTACGATAACCTATGATAACCATTTTGGTTTTGGTATATGTTAAGAATCTGAAAGAATGAATTATATATCTTATGATTCAACAAAATATTATTTTAGTTCTTTATCCATAAAAAAATTGTCCTAAATATTCTTTTCATGGAGTAAGAGATAAATGGAAATTGATCTAAGCACAACCAAAGGATAAGAATATGCTAATAAAATTTAGTGAAATCAAGTAATTTTATTTTCATGAGTTATTTATCTATTTATTAAATTAATACCATGACCATTGGAAAATGACTTTGATATAACAAAAATTATTTTTTCTTTTTTTACCAACAAATCAATGGTCTTTCTACCCATCAGTTATTTCAAGTATTGTGATGTTTAACTTTCTCATGTCCATGTTATCTGTCACTATTTATTAATACATAGGTGTTAATTTTCTATTATATTTACATATTTTTACTTCCCACTAATGTTATTTTATTTGGAAACATAGTTTTTTGGTGACCTTCATACTTTTTCCTTCTTTTTAATAATATTTTTTATTAACCATTTTTACGATGTGGATTTTCTAAAAAAGAATTTAAAAATGAAAAACCATTGAGTACAAGTTAAAATTGATAGGGAAAATTTTATTTAAGGTGATATAATGTAACTCAAAGATATTTTAGAGTAACATTATGTTTGATTGAATATATGACATGAAACATCGAGCCTAAATGAACCAACAAAATATTATTATTTAAATATGATGATTCTAACATAGTCGTTGAATGGGTGGGTATGAATAGTATTAACTGAATTATAAAATATATATATATATATATATAAATTACCTACTCAATAAAAATTCATTGGTTAATTATTATGAAATAATCACTCCATTTTTAGTAAAATTATTTTATGTTTCAGAAATATGTTCTCTTTAAAAATGTTCTTTATTTATTTTTATTAGAAAGTATTATCATTAATTTATGGAATATATATAAGTTCATTTTTATAAAATTAATACCATTTTGGAAATCCTAACATGAAAATTATCTTATAGTGAAATTTTTAGTTTTTTATGAAGAGACTAGATTTCCTAGTGAATAATGTAAAATACCAATTTTCTTAAAAAATATATCTTTATTTAAATCATTTTAAAAAGTTACATTTTGTTTTAAAATAGTTAAAAACTAATAATATATCTCTTAAAGTATTACTAATCAAATTATAGTATTTTTAATGAATTTTAAACTTGGATTTAGTATATAAACATTTGAATACATAAAATTAATTTTTCTAGAAAACTTATTTTCTATTTATTTTGTGTTTTGATATTAAATTAGACTCCTATAATTATTTGTATTGAATTCAATAAAACTTATTATATATTTGAATCATGAGGTTTAAATTTTTTTAATAGTTCCTTTCTATTTTTGGTCACTATGAATAGTAAATATGGTAAAATTTAACACCTCGGTAAAGGGTAAACTAGGATAGTCTTTGTTAAAACCTAGTGACATGGTCATAATTTATAATCCTTATTCTTATTGGATAAATATAATTTTAAAATTATAATATCAGTATCAAATTTTAAATTTTTAGTGGAAAAGTTTCCATTAATATGACCTGTATAGTATTTAAATCATAGAATGTTAAAAAAACAACACTCTCTCAATTCTAAATATCTATTCTGTGTTTATATAAGAAAAACTAAATTTATGAATGGATATAAATATCAATTTTTTGAATATTTAAATTATATTCATGGGGATATTTTTTTTAAATTTTTAGTTATTATATAATTACCTTAAATTCTTACGCAACACAAATTTAATTTTTATTCTATTAAAAACAAAAATATAATAAATCATATTAAAAATATTAAAAGTGATATAATATGAATTAGTTAATGTGTACAATTAATTTTTTAAATTAATATGACATATTAATGATTTTTAAAATAATTATATTCTAAAACAAACATTATATTGATGTATTTTAGGTCCAATAAAATAAAGAGATTCAAAATTAACCTTAATGATAATTTATTAAAAAATATTTTATTAAATTATTTAAAAAATAATTAAATTTTTTAAATAAACCAAGGTTGTTAATATATGGTCAAAAAAAATATCCTTAGGCCATTTATGATTCTATTTTCACCCTATAATTATAAATTTGGACTTTTAAGAGTGAAAGAGATGTTATAATGATTAATGTCAAAATAGGTTAACTGTGGGGATAAACCAAATGATACGGTTTAAAACACTAGAAAAACCTATCCAAATTTTATTTTTCGATTATATTTCAAACATATCATATCCTAGGTTCAAATAATATTTCATTTTGATTCATTTTTCTAGATAATCACGTTATTAAAATTTAATATTTTATTAAATTCCAAAAGGTCCCTTCACCTATATTATATGTGGGAACATCCTCCCTCACTTCTTGACACCAAATTGATCCTTATAGATCTAAATATCCTATAAATACCTTATCATCTTACTTAGAAATTTTTTATAGGTGGTGGTGTTCCAAAAAGAATAACCCTAGAAACCTTAAGAGGGTATCTAAAGGAGTTGTTGCAAAGGAGAGGTAATCACTTTAGTTAATCACTTTCAATTTATTTATTATTTTACCTACTCTAAATATATGGTATTATCATAAAATAATATATTAACTATGATAAATATACTTAATTATTATTATTAATATTAAATTATAATTATACACCTGTTTCCCATCAAATGATATGTGAAAGTATCGCCCATGTGTACGTACGGCTTACCATCTGCACAAAGTGATATAAATCATTTTCCAACACAATATTTCATGGATATTTATGAAAAATAGTTTAATGTTTATATATAATAGTTATAAAATAATTAAAACTATGTGATGATAATTTCACATCTAACTTCTTACCTTCTATTTCTTTGAAATATAATAAAGTCTCTCGTGCGAACGTGTAGAAAAAAACCTCTACAAAGCGATGTGATTTTATTTTTCATATCATTTTTACTTGGATGGTAATGAGAATGTATATAATTAAAATATGTGATAAATATAATATAATAATTATTCTTTAAATTATAATTACTATTTACCTTTATTTCCTTTCATCCATTGAAAATTGAAAATTACTTTCATACGTATGCACGACCTACTATCTCCTTGAATGGTGTAATTAATTCTTCAATCTATTACTTTTAAAGATGAACCTAAATAAGTATATAATGAATATAAATAATAATTTTATCATTAATAATGTTATATATATGATATAACCATGATCAATGTAAAATAACCAAAACTACTGAACTAAAACATCTGTGAAAACTGAAGTACTTATCACCTAGGAGAGTGATTTTAATACAGAATTATTAATAAATGGGTTATAAAAGTTATAAGTAAATAATATATGGTTTGAAATATATAAATATGGTTCTATAATATATTTATAATAAATCTATATTTATTATAAAATATTTTCTGACACATACCTAATAAGTTAAACCAAAGATAAGAGTTTCTCATCTCAATTTTACTTTCGTGAGACATATGTCATATTCACCACTTATTTCTCTTGTGTGTTGTATATACTTCCCATTTGATATATTATATCAGTAATATCTTTATATTAATCATATTTAAATTAACATTTTAAGTTATTTCTCCCATGAGGGTTATGATTCAATAGTTACTAAAGCAGCAATGGCTTTTTCACAATCTCATCATTATTCGGGACTGTTTATGTTTATGCCTCCCTTGGGGAAAATTATTTGAACTTTATACTTTATATTAAATATACTTTGTTATAATTTATCTATTTATAAAAATTATAAAATTTCAATTGAGTTTACACTCTTTATATAATGCCCTGATATTTTAAAAGAAGATCATTATATTCGGTAGTGTATCCAACACACAACATCAAGCTTAAATGATCCGAAAAACTTATAATTGTTATAACATAGCCATTAAATTTATGGGTATTAATAGTATTAAATAATTTATGTGATATATATATATATATAAATTTCCTACTCAATATATTTTTTTGACAAATCTTTATTAAATAATCAACCAATTTAAAGTAAGTAAATTTATTCTTCAAAATTTTATTTTCTTCAAAAATAATTATTATTGATTTTTTTGAGAAAAAATTATAATTATGTTTGGGATATTTTAGAATTTATTATATAAATTTTTATTATTTTTTTAAATTAGAGTATCAAAATTAACTTAGGGTCAAATTTTGGAATTTTTCAGAAAATATTGATTTTTCGATGAATAGTTATAAATATAGATTTTTGTAAAAAAAATCCTTTTATTTTCAATAATTTAAGTAATTTAGAAGAAATAATTATGTTTTAAAAATGGTTTAAATGAAAATAATAATTATTTATTTATATTTAATCCACTTATTTACTTTTGAGTCAACTTAATATTGGATTTTAGAATAAGTTTATTTTGGGGTTTAAAAATGGGTTTTTCTGAAAACTGTTAAAACATGTATAATGTTTCCCCATTTTGATTAATTAAAATAATCCATAAGGAATAATTTTTATAATTAAAACATGCATAATGTTTCTCCTCTGTCAAATGGGATAATAATTGATAATTCATGTGTACAGGATACTACAGCCTCGTGAACTAGTGTCATTCATTTTCCATCATCGCCTCTCATGAATAGTTATAATGATTTATTTAAATTATATATAAATATAAAAAAAATTTAGAATATTTGTGCTTTTTTAAAGGTGATTCCTTGGTAAAAAATGACCAAATCACAAATATTATTAAAATAAATATTACAAGAGTCTAAAAAATGGGATCATATTACAATCTTTTTCAGGAAAGGAAAGAAGAGCAGTGGGAAGGTCTTTGAACCATGTAATGTCCTGATTGACTCCCATATTGGTCAAGCCATCTACAACCGTATTTGATTCTCGATAAACATGTGTGATGATATAGTTAAGATCGATAAGCGAACGGTATCATTCCATCCAAAGGGTATTAATCGGCCAAGCAAGGTGGATTATGCCATTCCAAATTGCTTGAACTATAGTTGTTGGGTCACTTTTGATCCAATGGTTATCCATAAAAAGAGTTTGTAAAAGGAAATAGCATGAATCAAACCCAACACCATAGCCTCAAGGGAGGTGGAAATTCCACATTTACCCATGAAGCATCCAAGGATCTGACCGAGGTGGTTCCTAGAAACATCAACACACCCTGGAAGCCCCGATTTCCCTTAGAGGTGCCATCAATATTGATCTTGATCCATCCAGGTAGGTGGATCTCCAGAACACCTCTAGTGTGTGATGCATCTAATTGAAATTTCCTTTAATCCTTAGATACCTCAGGATCGCAAAGTCATGCACGGTGTTGTGGCAATGTCCCTTTGGAATTAAGGCAGATTCATATAGTTCTAGAGAGCAGAAGCAATAGCACAAGAAAGAAATAGGTGGTTAAAATATTTTCTGTTTTGACTATATATTTTTAATTTAGAGTAGTGCTGGATGGAAAAGGACTAAAGGAAAAGTTCATTGGGCACTCTGTTGTGATGAAGACCCCATATGAGGTTGAATCTTAAATTTTTTATCTAATGTTTGTTGAAATATTTTAACCAACTGTAGTTTCTTTCAGAGATACAGAAATAATGATTGTAGAAATGTTTTGAGTTGAGAATACCATTGTGAGCAGGTTCCCGAGTTAAGAAATCATTAGTATGAGAGAAATAGTAGTTTTCAATGAAGTTTAGAATAGTGTCCGGAAGGTGATCATGTTGAGAGTGTAAGATGTCTTCGATTAAGATTTTGTTATTATCATCAGTTTGATCAGGAGGAATCATGTAAATTAAAGGCATTCCAGTCAAATTATCCAACCGAAATTTCATGGAGGAGTCTCTGGAGACCATCCATCTTGAGTTATTCATAATATTGGTGAAGGATTATTTGATGGAAGGCCAGATTTATGAGTTAATGAATTTAGAATCCCCGTTTTAACTTTGTCAACAAACCTATTTTTGAGAAAGGTAGTAGCTTCATATGTATTGTGAAAAAGGTTCCAATTGAGTCTTTCTTAAAGGGATTCATTATGGAATTTGATATTTTTTATACTAATACCACCATTTTCAATGGGCTTGCAACAAGTTGACTAAGGTATAGTAAAGCGTTTTCTTTCTATAGTGCTACTGGTCCAGATGAATTTATTTATGACAGTGCTCATTTTTTTAATGAGGCCAAATGGCCATTTATAGACTATCATGGAATATACCACCTTAGAGAAAATAGTGGATTTAACAAGGCAAGTATTACCTTTCATATAGAGAGATTTATCTTTCCAAGATGATAGATGATTTAGAACATGGTCAATGATAGTCACAAAGTGATAAGATTTGGGTCTACCCCAAAAAATGGGAACACCAAGATAGGTGAAAGGGAGAATACCTTATTTCAGACCCAGGTCACTAAAAATGTTACATTTTCTTCCAGGAAGAAAATTCATCCCAAAGAAGATGCAAGATTTGTTCCATCTAATGGTTTGAACAGAAACCTCTTCATAGTGTGAGAGAGCATTTTTTAGGTTAAGAACATTTCTTTTATCCTCATTAAGGAAAAAGATGATGTCATCACCATAAAATATATGAGTAGAAGCATTCACATTTCTAGAGACATGTGTGGCTTTAGTTTGTTCTGGTCCACCAGATAGTTGATCAGATGACTGCGGTAGTCTTCTAATATCGAGAAGAGACTGGAAAATAGGGGGTCACCATGCCTGACACCTTTGGTACATTTAAAATATCTCTTAGGTAAGGCATTGATCGGGATAAAGATAGATGCCGACTTAAAGAGGGCTCTGATTGCAGTGATAAAAGAGGTGTTAAAACCATAAACTTGAAATACTTTGAAGATAAAACTCTAGTTTGTGGTGTCGAACCTCATTAGTGAAGAAGGTTTTTACAATTTTACAAACTTCAATATGAATCACATCCCAATAATGTTATAAGGAACCATTGTTGAAGTCATCAAGACACAGAGCACTATCAGGATTCAGAGTACAGATAGTGTCCTTAATTTCATGATCTAGTGGGGTGTTGAGAAGGAAGGAGTTGTCTTCATCATTGATCATTATGGGAATGACCTCAGGTAGGAGGTCTTTGTTTGTATCAGTACCATTAAAAAATTTTCATAATAGGAGTCGATATGATGAGCGATGTCATCCTCATTATCTGTCGCCATCCATTAAAAGGGTAAACAGCTTGTAGGACTTCATGATTCATTGAAGAGAATTGTAAAATTTGGTATTTCTATCACCGTCTATTAACCATTTAGATTTAAACATTTTTTTCTCATATTTTAATTTAAAGTGAGAAGGTAGTTATGTTTGACCACAATGTGTAGTTATTGAGTAGGATTAGTGGTGAGGTCATAGGTGGTGTTTTTGTTTTGAATATCATTGAAATATTTCTCAATAATCATGATGTCATTATTAATTTGTTTGGGTTTAGAGTTGGACCATATTTTTAGAGTCTGTTTTAGATGTTTTAATTTGAGACTATAGTCAAGGACATCGTTATTAAGAGACATTGAAGACCAAAATTTTTGTATGATATGAGAGCACTCATCATCTGAGAACCAAGAATTGCTAAATCTAAAAGGCATATGGAGTTTCATGTCATTGGTGGAGACACTGACCAGGATGGGGTGATGATTAGATTTCATCCTATGAAGAGTAATACTAGATATAGTGTCCCATTTATCTAAAGTATGGACATTCATAAAGGATTTATCCAGCTTAAAGGTAACTACTCTGTTGTAGTTCCTTCTATACCAAGTGTATTTTGAACCAATGAGATTGATTTCTATGATGTCAGTGTCATATATTGAGGATTGAAATTATCTCATCGAAATAGAAGGGTGAGGGGGTCTAATTTTCTCGCTTGAGTTGATAATGGCATTAAAATCACCAATAATAAACCAGGGTGTATTAATATTAGTACAAAGGTAATAGAGGTTATTCCAAAGCATTATTCTTTCTTGGTATCTATTATTAGCATAAAAAAATGAACAAGAAATATGTGTGTCATATATATTAAAATTTCAAGTAAAAATCTGATCAGAGAAATTGTGGACACTAATATTATGTAATGAAATGTGCAAGAAAATCCATAAAGATTATGCATTGAGGTTATTAGTGATTGCACTAGTAAAAACATAATTTTTTGACATAAATAAGAGTATTTAGAGGCACAGTTAATTTTTGGCTCTACAAAAGAAAATAATAAAGGATTATGGGTTTAAATCATTCTCTTTACAATAATGAAGGTGTCAGAGTTAGGAATCCCCTGACAATTCAAAAAAAATATTCATTAAAGTCTATTTTATGGTTTAGAACCCCCCCCCTCCCTTATTTTTTAAAGAACCTTTATTTCTATAATACCATATAACTTCTTGATTATTCGATGTATGTTCCTATTTATTGTTGGATTTTGTGGTGTTCTTCATTGCAGGATCAGATATTAGATTACACATAGAAGAGTTCATATATTTCTTAGAACACAGTATCAAAACATTGGAAATATGATTCGAAACAGAGTTACCAGATTTTTTAGCACAACCCTCACTATCTATAAGTAGATAGAGAGTTGTACTTGGTGCCTATGATGTAACTGTATTTTATTTCTTGATTTTTTCTAGATCTGGACAACACTGCATTTTCCCCATAGAGACATTCATAACCTGCATGGGCTTAATTTCTTTCATTGATATTTTGATACCATGATCAACCAACTTTGGTGCCATGACATCAATATTACAGGGATTATTTAGTGTTTCAATGAACCCAGAAATGGAAGGATTTCTAATAGTATTAGAGTGAGATGGAAAAACAGAAACTGGTTCATCATTTTTCATTTTGATTTCATTCTTTAGGATTAGAGAGGAGCCTTTGTTAGCATGTTGTATTGTTGAATCATTAAGGTTTGGATATGTACGTTTCATATTATAGAACATCATAGAATCAACATTGACACTATTGACATAAGGTTAAGAACCATTAGGAAATGTATTTGTAATAGTGGATTTTCCTATATCATGTTCATTTTCCACCCCAGGTTTCTCAACGACTATCTGCTTTGTGAAACTTTTGATGTTTTGGATTTGTGTAGGAACCTGTACCGAGGGTGTATTTACCTTAATAAAGTTAACAGATTCTATTTTTTTGGTAATAGTTCTAGTCATTTGAGAAGTAGTGGACTATGTTTTTTCCTGAATGTATTTCTAGGTGGTCATTAGTTTACCAGATTTTGAAACTTTTCTAGTGGAATCCTGAGTTTTAGAGAAAATAACAAATGAACCATGAGCATGGGGGTGAGATTCTACATTATCTATTTTATTACTGCATTTAGTCTTTAACTAAAAAATATTAGTGTCATTTACAAGATGTGGATTCTGGATCTATCCAATACCAGAATCCAGGGTGTGTTTCACCATAGTTTGAACTTAAAAGGTCTCAGGACAAATATTCTTATGTAGAGTTATAGTATATGTGTTGAAAGTATGACAATTCACTTGTTCAGGTGACTTATCCCTCTTATCTAGGTTATCATCTGCATCTTGGATAGGGATAGGCCATGAGGTCTGACCAGATTATTCGTTCTCATTGTATATCCTGACAGTGTCTAAAACTATATTTTCTAGTTCTTCCAAGAGGCTTTGGTTTTCAATAGAGGTGTATTCCTATTCAGCGACATCTACCCAGTTTATACCCGATGTATCCCTTGTGTGTGTTAAACTATATTTTTTTACCCATATTTCATCTTTCTTTTTGGGAGGTTTAGATATATCCATCATAGGAGATTTATCTTTTTTATTTCTCCTTGTTTATTTCCAATAATTCTCAATTCGGTGGATTAATTACTTTCTAATCACACTACAATTAGAGATTTTGTGACCAATAATCTTACAATGGTCAAAAAGGTATGTTTCCTCTCATATTAAATTCAAATTTCTATTTTCAATTCATTTGTAGTGAGGTTGATTGTATTAGGGAGATTTGAATCTAAGTTAATTTCCACCATTTTTCTAGAAAGGAGCCCTAGGTCGGCATTTAAGGATCTGTGGTCAATTTTCAAAGGAGTCTCTATGCATGAAACAATATCATTTAGAATTTTTGGCTACCAAAAGAACCAATTAAGGCCATGAATTTTAACACAAACTTGTGCCATTTTATTTCTATATGTGTTCAGATTAAAAGTGGAATCTCAGTCAGAAATTCTAAGTAATCCCTGATTTAGATTAATAATTCCAGTCTTCCAGAAATTCTCTAAGTCATCTTGTGATTTTAGCAGTATTTGAAAGTATCATTTCTCTATTGGAATCAGTTTCTAGTTCAAAACATTCCAACAATGAGCAATATGCATATGCAATTCAGAAAGAGGCCATGGATGATCACCTTTAATGTAGGAGATGTAGCCAATGATATAGTATCTGCACATTTGTGTGTGTTGATGAAGAGAATCCAGATCCACCCCCACCAAGAACCCACCATCATCAAGTCTCTTGATAATATGAGGCTTCATTGTAATTTCTGTGCTTGGATCAGTACTCTTCAGCGCATCCAGAAACGAGATCCCTTGGGATCTACTAAAGAAAGGTCGGGTGTGTGTATTCTCTTTAGGGGAATCTTCCATATATACTTGGGTGATAGAATCATGTAAATAGAGTATCGTTTTTTTTTCAAAGAGTCACAGAATGGTGGGATTTAAACCTCATAGGCTTGAGAAAATCCTCCATGTATGTGCAATCGAGTGATTCAGGCGAAGGATCCCAAAGCGCTCGAGGGTTCTAGTGAGAGAAGGTCTCCCATCTCTCCACCCAATATTTCAAGTAGAAATATTCTTACATATTTATACTTATATAGTTACTATATCACATATACCTTATTAATTTTCATTCAGTGGGGGATACGATAATGTCGCTCATGTGTACAGCGGACAACCGCCTTGCGAAGTAATGTGATTTGGTTTTCACTAACGCTTTGAATGGAAGGTAATAAGGATGTAGTCAATAAATATATGTGATATAAATAAAATAATTATGATATTAATTAAATTTTTATCATTATTTATATATAATATATCATTTTCATTCTTACACTAAAAATGATAATATAGTTCCTGTGTACGTGTGGACTACAACATCTACAAAGTAATGTGATTGTTTCTTCATCACCACAATAAATGGATGATATATATATAAGAAAATTTAATGAAATAATATGTTATTTATGATATTATTATAATTATGTAATGATAAAATATTACTTTCCTTCTTTCTATAATGATCCTTGAAAAATGGAAAAGTTTCTCATGTGTACTTACAACCAATCGTCTCCATGATTGTAACAAAGTTCATTTCTCATAATCATAATTAATGATTGGTTTTAAAATTACAATTGACTTATAAATATACTGAATATTTAATTATTGTTTCTCTATAAATGTTTAAATAATAACCTCTTTTACCATGGTCAACACATCAAATCAATTTTTTAAACAATGAACCGAACGTCCTCAAAACACCGAACATAGAAATAACTGATTAAATTTTTAAATATTTAAATAAAATAAGTAAAATAAATGATTTAATTATAAGGTATTAAAGATATAAAATTTTATTATGAAATCAAATAATTTATATAAACTTATTATAGAGGAGGTTCTAAGATGTATAAAAGAAGTTGGACCGTAGGTAAGGGTTTTTAATCTCACTTTTAATACATTGAGACATAAGTCATATTCAAAAAAAATTTATTATGAAGTGTATATAATACAAATTTACATGAAATAATATTAATCCTTCATACATTTTGGTATTTTTTCTATTTTAATTATTTCATTCAAGGGAAATTGACTTGAAATTCTACAAGGGTTAAAGAATTTCTTAACTCAATTTCTTTTCATTGAGTTATATTAAATATTAATTGACATTACTTTGTAATTATTATGTTTTTAATGATTTTATATTATCTTATCATTTATTTAAAATTATTTTATGGGTTCTTTAATTTAATATACATAATCTATTCTTTTAATAATTCTCAATTTCAATGGCATAATTTTTATAAGGGTTATACCTCTCAAATTTTCCTTCTTTGAGATATATGTTAATGATATAAAAGTTTATGCATTTATGAAATGTATTTACATACCTTTGACATTTTATATAATGAAAATACTTATCTTAATTATATTTATAGTATTTTTTATGTTATTATTTCATTGGGATTGTTATTTAAGAGTTACTAAAGTGGAGAAGGCTTTGTGTTACAATCACATTTTTTTTAGAATATTTTATGCTTAAAGTTCTTATGGAGAAAATAATGTGATATTATTTTCATGAACTGAATATATTTTATTCTATTATTATAATTAATTTCGATCACATTTTTAATTTATATTTACATTCTTATTTATTAAATAAATATTAAGAAATTCATTTATAACTAATACTAATGTTGTATTTTCTTTAAAATGAGGAATACTTGTCTTCCAAACCCATATTTTACAAAATATTTTTCAATTTTTTTACTATAAATGTTTAAGGTAATTTTTAACTATAATGGGATTTTTTAAAAATTATTTAAAATTAATCTTCCTATCATTTTCTGAATATGGTACTTTTTGACTTTTCTTGTAAAAATGTGAATATAAATATTTTTTTTAACATATTAGGCAGGAACAAAAATTTCTTCTTGCATGACCACAAAATTTTTAAATGATTTGTTTTTAAGTTTCAAAGGTTATCTTCAAATAAAATATTTTATTTAATTTTTAGCAAATTTATATATTTTAAATAAGTGTTTCATAATTTAAAGGATATTTTTCTCAAGAAATTTTCCAATTGATCTTTAATAATCATTTTCTATCTAAGATACCAATATTTGATGTTACTCAAGTGAAAAGGTTATTTTCATATATAATTTTTTAAATTATATTTTTGTGGTGTTTTTATTTATCAATGTCAAAAACCCTTGTTGTTTTGACACTCCACTAGGGATATTTTGTTTTGGAACCATCCTTATTCTTTATTTGGATGGATTATGTGATTTCCATGGAACCATTTTCTTTTTCATGATTTAATCAAGCTATGAATGAACATTGATTTTTATCATCCTTTAAAAGTGAAATCTTCAAAATGTTTTATTAATGAATGGTACATGAAATTTTTTGATGATGAACAGGTGGGATCAATACAGCTTATTTGAAGCGTTAATCCCCATTATAACTCTTGGTTGATCCCTATATAGAGTATATGTTGGGTGTGATCAAAAAACATTGGGTGATCTCTGAATATATTTTATGATTGGTTTGCTCAGATAGCGCTCCAATGAATTTGGTAATATTTCTTGTCATTAGGGGAGAGAAGGAGAGAGTTATCAAAGGGTTTCTCCTATGGATTTAATTGGGATCTAGTTATTTCTGAAATGGGTTCAAAATGGGTTATGAATATTTTGTTTCAAGATAGAAATACATTTTCATTATGAATTCTATGGGTTATTAATATTTCCTTTGATAAAGATTGATATCACAAAGCTCATTATTATTTATTCTAATGACTCTTGCCACTGTTAAAGCGTTATTTCATTCCACGTGTTTGATGATACAAGGATTTATGATTATGAGTTCTCTTATGTTATTATCATGTAATTTGATTATGGAATCATATCCTTATTCTCATATTATTATCATAAATGAAAATCAATTTTTAGTACTTATGTTAACCCTTACTGAGCATTTGAGCTCACCCTTATTATCTTTCATTTTCCTTATGTTATCAAAAATGATGTTAAGTTAATTATTTATAGAAGGGTTTCATATGGATGGTGATGAATAACTAATATGGATTAAAAAAATTGGGTATAGTGGTAGATGACTTCCATGTTTATGAACCCGTTTTTTATAAATCCATGATGTTAATAGTTTATACTAATTCTCTAAAACTCTAAACCTAATAGAACCTTAGGTGTGTAAGTGATCTAATATTTTTTTATGTTGTGGGTTTTTGATGATGAAAATTTGGTAACCTTATATGGTATCAAATATAGAAATATAATGTTTATTATTTTTGAACTATATCTATAAGTTAAGGTTCATGGTAGTTATATGTTAAGTACTCAAGATACCCAAATCATGTTTTAAAGGAAAACTAACTTTTTTTCAACTCGTTCAGGAATATTTTTCTTACATATCGCTATATTTTATAAAAATGTTTTAAAGAATATTTTTAATATTCACCAATTATTTATTAAAGATATTTTTACCCATGTAGATCCTTTTACAATAGGATTTTAAAAGTAATATTCTTCTCATATTATGAACAAGTTACTTTTTTTCCTTTTTGTAATAGAATAAAGGCAATGTTTTTTTAACTTATATGCAATGAATGTAATTTCTCGTATTTATGAACCATAAAGGGTTTGAATATTCCTTTAAAAGTTTAAACGTTTATTTTAACATAATTTTTTCCTTTTTTATTGGGGAAATATTTTGTCTTGAAAAGTGGTTTTTAAAAGTTAAAGGGTAATTTTTCTCATGAATGTTTTTAAAGATAATTTAATAGTATTTCTATTCATCAATAATACCATTAATTTTTTTAGATATTATTCATTAAGTATATTTTATATTAATATAATCTTTATAATTTCTTTGTATGGGTTATGATCAGTTTGACTAGGAAAAGTATTGATATTCTGTATTCTAGTTCATTCAATATATATAGTTATTGACTTTTATGGAATGTAGGCTAAGTTGTGTTATTTATTAAAATTAGGAATGCATTATATTTGTTAATTAATTAGTGGGACCAAAAATTACATAGCCCCAAAATGCATTGATAGGGCTCATGTGACAAACTACATTAGGCTTTTTCCATGGCCTGACCCATTTATGTTGATGTCATAGAATAAGGTATTGGAATTATTTTTAGATGCCTCGATCAAGGCCTAAACAGTGATTTTAGAAGTCCACAATTATTTATTCCATCATTATGAAATCATTTATTTATTTTCATGTGATTATTTTATTTTTTATGATATCCATAGATAAGTTTCTAACTCATGATATTATTTATATGGAATTATTTGATCATCCTTTAATCTTCCAATATTATTTATGCCTTATTTATCTTCTATTGTATATAGACACTTACTAAGAATATGATCTAACCCCTTTATTATTTTTCTTTTCCCAGTGATACTATCAATTGTTTTATGAATGATATGAAGGGATATGCTAAAGGGGACTATGGTATTCTTAGAAAATATTATCTTGTATTTTATACTATCAAATGTAATTTGAAACTCAAGTATGTATCTTGTTTTCCAATAAAACTAAACTATTCTTTCCTTTGGGATTTTATATCTGGTATCTAGTTCCAATTTAATAAATTAATCCTCAGCTTTGGGATACTAGATTCGGGGTATTTACAAAAACACTACATCCCAAGACTATTTCCCAATGAACATCCTATTATTTTATCATTATAATTGAAATGGATCATGGTTATATTTAAAAGTAAAATTTATAAATTTTAGAAATTAAATTATATATAATTGATATAATTTTTGAGTTTAGAATTTTGAATTAATATTAGGGTGGTTTTTTGGGCTTTTTTATAAATATTTAATTTTTGAGTAAATAGTGAAAAATAATAATTTTTTCAAAACTCTCATTTCTTTTCTTTAAATCAAGTAATTTAAGAGTATAATTTTGTTTTTGATTTTATTTAAAATTGAAATGAGATAAATGTTATTAAAATTAATATAATAAATGTCAAAAATAATCAATATTATATATTTTTTGGTATAAATTATTTTTTTTTCTTAAAAACATATTTTCCATAAAATGGATTTTCATTTATTTTTGAGAACTTATATAAAACTTAATTTCAAATGATAATAAAAATTTAATCTTGAAAATTTTATTTTAGAATTTAAGTCATTATGTTCGAATTTAGTAAAGATTTCAATTTCATTTCTGATCATTATTAATAGTAATCATCGTAAAAATGTGTCATAATAGTAAAGTGTAAATTAGGTTAATTAAGGTAAAAACTTCGTTCTAAGGCCAAACAATTTCATATAAAATATTATTGGATGATATATTTTAACATTAATCACATTATTTTGAAATTATTATTTAATCTTTTCCACTTTTCAATGAGTAATAGATTTATAATATTTAAAAGTTAAGAATATTTACAACTGTGTCACTCACCTCGCTTATAAAAGGGCATCATCTCTCTTATATTACCCACACTTATTGAGCAATTTATCTTGACCAATACCAACCCAAGTACCTTCTACACATCAATCATTATGTTATAGTTGTCTTTTTCTCATCAAATGACTAGTCCTAGAAGGCTTATGTGGTAATACAAAGAAAGATTTTCAAAGAAGAGGTATAACTCTTAACCCAGTTCTTCATTTAATTTCTTCTTCTACCTCTTTCAGATATTATATAAACATGATAATATGATAAAATAATTTTTATAAATGTATTAAAATTTTATTTTATGTATTGAACAACCCTTTTTTATCTCACATTCTATATAAATGAAATTTGATCATCGCTCAAGCATACATATGGGCTACCGTCCCTGTATAGTGATGTAATTTGTTTTTCATCACTACCTCATATGAATGATTAAAATGATGCGTACAATAAAAAAATTACATATTTATTAAATAATTATTATTTATTAAAGATAATATAATACTTACCTTCTTACTCTTCTTTATGATGGAAAATTATAACGGCGCTCATGCACATGTGTGGACTACCACATCCATGGAGTGATATGATTCGTGTTTCATTTCCACCTTAAATTGATATTAATAATTTTGAAAATAATAGATAAATATGATTTTTATAATATTATTATTATAATTTAAAAGTAAATATTAATCTATTTCATTTTCTTTTCATCTACTAGAAAAAAGAAAACATTATTTATGTATATGTACCTACCACCGTCTCTATGAAACGTCGTATTTCATTTTTCATGAACATTTAAATGGATTATTCTAAAAGTATATTGAAATTATAAAACTGATAATTATAAAATTTTTATTATTTTATAGATGATGAAATAATTAAAAATATTTAAATATTGAAACCATCGAATTGAAACATGTATGGAAAGCAGAAAACATTAAACTCAAATATTGATATTAACAAAATATTATTAATAGAGGGTAATAAGAAATTATTAATTGATGGTATATAGTAATAAAAATACTAGTATAGTTATGATATGGATAAATAATGAGTCTAAATTTATTATATAAGATATTAGGAAATTTCTAGCCAAGAGGAACTCTAAGGTAAGGGTTTATTTCATAATATCATCCTTATCTGTGATTGTTTATGTTCAAGTTTCTGTTAGGGTAATTATATGACATTTATTTATCAAAACCAATATATTTTTTTGAATATGGTTAATTTTTTTTTATTATTAGTTTCATTTTTAGCTAATTTGGAACTACGAAAATACTAAAATAATGTTTATAGTAAAATCTGACCTTATTTCTCTTCTTTTGGTATGGAATATTTCTCCTACATGTAAATATTCTCAGAAAACATTATGATAATAAAAATAAAATTTTAAAAATTGATAAATTTATTTTTATATTATCTTTTATGTTATATACAAATATTATTAATAATTATTCTTGTTTTTTTTTGAAAAATTCATGCTCAATTTTGTTATGAAAGTATGAAAAGATTTTTTTATTTACCACTTGACTTCATTTTTTCAACCAGAAGATAAATCATTAACTATCAATATTAATATAAAATTTTATAAGGTTTTCCAAATATAATCATATTCCCTTTAGAAAAATTTTAGTTTTAAAATACTTTCAATGGAAAATGATATTTCTTTCGGTTTCCAAAGTGACTTTCTAAAGTCTATGTAAAAGATATTATTCATCTCTATCAATAAACAATCATTATTTATTTACATCAGTGTGGATATAATCTAATTATATTATCAAACTTATTTATGTTGATGGTTTATGATAATTTTGTTTTATTTATTGATTGGGGAAAATTATTAACATATTATATGATATTTTTTAATATAAATATTTATATTGATTTTGTATTCAATTATTATTCATTTCATTTATATAATGAATGTATTAGAATTAATAAGTGATGGGTGAGGCCTTTATAGTCCCTCAATTCATTATTAGGTCTCTTGAGACAAACTAGATTCGGTATTTTTTGTATGAATTACCTATTTAAGTATGATATCTTGGCACATGGCCCTAATCGTAAGATTATGATGTCCAACATTCTCCATTTGATCACTATTAAACTAGTTACTATTTCAATATGATTATTTATATTGTTATTTCATCCAAGTATATAGTCCCCTTTTATAGTTTTAGTTATATAGAATATTTGATTATTGTTTATCTTTTGACTATCATTTAAGATTTATTTATTTTATGATGGATTATGTTGTATGTTTTCCCTTACTAAACATTTAAACACACACTTTCTTATGTTTTACCTTCACTAGGATACAAAAACGGATCTATGATTTATTTTAGTGATATAATAGAATAAATAATAAAGTTACCACTTGATTTTTACATTGTATTTCATGTTTTTGAATCCTAATGTGAGAATCATGTAAATATGTAGTCTCCTAAGACTATTAGACTATTAAATACTTTTAGATATAATATTTTGTGTATTTTTATATTGTTTTAAGATAACCACCATATCCAGGATACTATAGTTGGGGTATTACAAGGTTAATCAAAACATTTATATGGATGTTTCTGAAGAAGATCAGTTTAGGGTTTCTATTAATGTCGATGATATCATATTCAGTGGTAGAAAGTATAATTCTGTTAATACATTTCCAATATTAATGAGTTTTAAATTCTCTATGTAGGTGATCATAGAATTTTAATATTTTTTGGGTTTACAATTTTATCAAGGTGAAGGGAAAAAAATCATTTTGTAATTGAAAAATGAAAACCATGTATTGAAGTTAATCAGAATGGAGGAGACCTATCTTGTTTCAAATTAGATTGTAGTCAGAAAACAATTGGAAACACATGATGAAAATGAGATGGTAGACTCGAAACTATAAAAGAAAATCCATAGTATTTTACGCTATCTTATAGTAAATAGGATGGATATTTTTATACTACACGTTCGGACATGATACTTTAGAGTTTTCCTAAAAATGAACATATCATGGAAGTAAGAAGAATAATGAGTTATGTACAAAGAACTTTTCATTGTGGTTTGTCTTTTAAATCTGGAAGAAACCAGGATTTACTAGCATACTCAGATGATTATTGGGTTTGTGATATAGTGGATATAAAATCCACTAGTTGTGGTGCTTTCTAAATAGGAAATAATTGGATTTTTCAGATAAGTACGAAGCAAGGTTATGTTTCATTAAGAAAAATAGTGTAAAAATATGTTTTAGTTACCGAATCTTGTACTCAAATTGTATAGATGAATAAAACGTTTGAATAAATTAATTAATAATTGAAACAACCAATTATGATTTATTATTCCAACAAAAGTGTTATTGAATTATCTAAAAATCTAGTTCAATATTTGCTCATGAAGCACATCTAGATACAATATCTTATTATAAATGAAGAAATTAGAGAAAATATAATAAATATAGAGTTAAATGGAACTTAATATCAACTAATTAATATCTTCATGAAACCATTTAAGGGTCATGTATTTGAAATGAATAGGATAATCCTTGGAGTTCAACCAATTTTCTCAAACTATGAAGACTTAGAGTTTCCCCTCTCCCCATCATACCAAAATCTACATATGGTGTTCTTTTATTTTTATAGGATCATTTATTTTTATGGGTGTTATAGATAGGGGAGATACTATTTAGATTTTTTTCATAAAGAGGATCTTATCTTAAAACTCTTCAACCACATTGTAGAATATGATACTTTCTAATTTTTCCTACATCAATCTTTGTCTCACATAGTCTTAGAGATATCAATAATAACTATTAATGTTTTTAAAGCTATGTAAAGTTACAATACCCTTTTAATTTTACTAAAAAAGGGGGATTTAAACAAATGATTGATTATTTGACTTTTTTACAAAAGAAAAAGGAGTGGAATTCTAGGAATAAAGGCCAATTGTATGTCCTTGTTACATAGATATTTTTTCAATTTTTTTAATATTTGGAGAGGTATTGGAGTCTTTAAATATTTAAATTTATGTTATATAAAAATTATGAAAATGGTTTAATGATTCTAGATAATCTAAAAAATATTGAGAAATAAGGAATTTTTTAAAATGAAGAACCATTGACCGCATTGGAGAAGGGTTAACATTTTTTCTATCTTCTCATGAATGTTGTGGGTACATATTAGGAACTGGAAAGGAAGATTTTTTATCACCCTAGTGATTTAGAAATTTCCACATTATAGTATATATACATTATATAGTATGGATTTCATAAATTTCACTACATCGTATGATCCGATTATATCATGGTTGATTTGAATCTAACATATCTAATATTGTCAACTTTTTAGTACCTATAGATGGACATGCCCTTTAAGTAGGATATGCTAGGTAAGTTTAATTTGTAACAAAAATCTAGAGATAATTTGAGTTTTGAAGGCCCATAAAAATAAAGTGGTATCACACCATAACTCATAAGATACACCACAATGATTTAGAAAGTTTTAAATTATTTAGTTTAAATCAGTTAGCTACATTATAAGACATTATTCCACACCATAAGACATGAAATCTATGAACTTTGAAGAGTAGTGATGACTTGGATTTAATTGGTGAGTTGTTGGTTATTCTAACATATGTTAGCTTCCATTTATAATTTTCATGGATGAGGTATTTTGAATAGATGATCTAATGGATTGAAATTTTTGATAGTAGATTTTTGATAATTATTGAAGGTTGAATTTTAAATTTTAATTAAAAACTACTCTAGATATAAATGATAGTTATATTTTTCAGAGGTTTTTATCACCTAAAATAGAAAATGTAGATCTCTTAATGATCAAGGATCAATGGAGTGTGATAAAGATGAAATATATTAAAGACAAAGATTAAGATATTAATGTGGTATAGATATATTTAACGATATTTAATTCAAAAAATTTAGATTTATATAATAAAATCCTACTAATTAGTGTTAATTATATTTATATTATTTATTTATAATATCGACCTACATGTGGGCTAGATATTTATCTCTTTTAAAATAATTTGTGTGGAAGATATTAATGGGTCAAGGACCTTGGATGGAAAGTGAGCTCTTACTAAATTTTTAATTACATACTAGTGAAATAATGATTATTTTTCGTATCAATACATCATTGATATGTTCTCTTTGGAGTATCCTTTTATAGGTGAATCAAATAAAATCATCGTGTTCATGATCTTTTCATTTCTATATTAGATTGAAGATATAAATAAAATAAAATTTTTCTTTTCCAATACAAATATGAGGTCTAATCTGGTTTAAATATTCAAAAGATGTTTTTTATCACCCTAATTCACCCCCCCCCCTCTCTTAGGTTGTATTAGTGTGACCAGGGGTACACTACATATAGATTCACTAAACCCAATATCACTAGTAACATAATCCTATTATGGTTTCTCATCTTATATAACCCAAGTAAATGGTAATAATGGGAAACTAATCCTATTTGGGTCACCCATTAATTTATTTCCTTACAACAGATAATATAAGGAACCCCAACTTTAGCATGACCTACTAATTAGATGGTCAAGGTATTGAAAGGTGCTACATTGGAAGGAATATCACATTTAGTATTTGAGGGGATTTCATTCAAAAGTCTCACCAACTTAATATACATTATATTTATATTAAATTTAAAAAATTTACATCATATGAAATATTTTTTATCACATGTTTTATTCCATTACGTATACTTTCTTCTAAAAAATTATTATTTGATTCACTATTCCATCCACCAAGTTAATATGTCCATACCAAATTAGTATGTAACTCTTCAAAAAACCCATGGGTTATGTTACTCACCCAAAACTATAATTCAAAATTATTCATACAGATTTAATTGTGTCATATTCATAAAATAAATGAAATATATTTTTAAAGGTTTATAAATATATGTGATTGTAAATCACCACTTGAGTAAGATCGAAGTGAAAAATAGTCAACCCTAATTTTCTAAAACAATCCATAAACCTCCAAGATAGTGGGAAGAATGACCCAAAACCCCTCTCCCTAGGGATACTTTAACAAAGTGGGAATATAATTCATAATAATTCAAAATCCTAATATATAAAAACTATACTCAATAATATAATTCAAGAATGTAACTTCAATTAAAACCCAAGGTCAAGGTAGATCAAATATAAATCTTTTTTTCCATGCCATGCATATAATGCATAGATAGATAAGTTTATAAGAATCAATTTATCACAAAGATTTATCATACAAAATACTCATATTTCATAAATATTTTAGAAACATGAATACTATATTGGAATAAATATATAAATAAACTCTCAATTTATTTTATAAAATAATAGATACAAATATAAACATTTCATATTTAATTAAGGCATGAAAAATATAACTTTATAATTCCAAAAACCTATAATATATAAATAATATTTAGACTATAATAAAATATATCAAAATAATATTTTTTTTAATATTTTTACCTATATCATATATTATTAATGATAAAAGGAATTATCAGCCATAAATTATTATTGATACATAATAGGAATAGTGTGAATTGATCATATTCTCTGATATATAACCAATCATAGTATATGATGTATGTCACTTCTTATGACTGGCAATATACTAAGACTCCAATCATATTTTCTGATATCATTGATATCATAAATACAATATGATGCTATTTTATATGAAATTTGGGATTATATCATAGCATATGATATCATATATTGTATCCTATGGAACAGTATGCATACCATAGCTTATCATATCAGTCAATCGTGTGCTTTGATTATCCAAAACAAAAACAATCATCATATAATATTTTACAATATGTCTTTAAATGACTTATAAAGGATACGTTCTACAAAAAAATAGTAGTAAAAACAATTTTGATCCATTAAATAACAAGGATTTATTACCACTGATGGCTTTTGTGGTGTTCATTGAATGGACATGGTAGCAAAAAAACTCATATAATGTTTGATTTACCTTTAAATGAATCAACATGCTTGGATATGAAGAACATAAATTAATGAATACATGTAATACAAATTAATAAATATTTTAATTGGAGAAAAATTATTATCAAAGGATTAATAAATTTTCATATTTTAGTTACAAAAGAGGGTTCATATCCCTTTTAAAGACACATACATGACACTATTCAATTAATGAAGATATAGAGTGTTGAATTTTATTGTATAGAATTTTATCATTACTTCCCATTGGGGTAAAAGCAATTAAAATATTTGTTGAATGTAAAAAATCCATAAATTAGTCATCATATGATTCATAACTAATGTAAACTATATGTAAAATGAGGCATGTGCCACACACCTGAAGACATAACCCATCGTATGTTATGAAGAACATAATTTCATGATATACATTACTTGAATATCATATTACATTGGTGAAACATTCCTCTCAGACTCCTATGTAGAACTATGTTGGTTAGGAATGTATCTATGATATGCATCGTCTACATATTGTTTTCTACAATATAAGATAATATTATATTCTAATAATTTGATATGATATAAGCAATTAAAATAATATTTGGATTCATTATGATAAAAAAACTATCATAACCTATGATATATATTATATACACATAACGATATATGGATTTGGTATATCATAAAGATAAATATACCCTAATTTTAGTGCATACACAACAATTGATAATGTGGTTTGTTTAGTTATTTATGGGATACTTCAAATCAAATCATTAATCCTTTTACTTATATTCAAGGGTGTATAGAAGACTTAGATAGATCCTAATACTAAATAATAAGTGGGATAAGTTAAAGAGTATTTAATGTAATTTTCATCATTTAAATTTAATTTTAAATTCAAATATTCAAATATACAATTCTTGTTGTGTAAGAAAAAGGAAGAGAAGAGGGTTTGCATAAGAATATGGATAAGAGGATAATTATATAAGAGTACATATTTTTATAAAAGTATAACATAAATAGTATGAAGATGAATAATTAAAATAATTACTTGATATATGTATAACTCAGTTGAATACTCTAGTATTGTTAAACATAAAATTTTGTATCATTGTTTCTTTGAGAGAACTTTATACACAAGTTTAGAGATGCATTCTTTATAACAATTTCAAGGATAATAATTTCTTGTTTGTAATCTACATGATGATTCTATAAGAATGTGTCATCATGTGTTTTATTGGATAATTATAAATAGTATATTCTCATTTTGTGTAGTGTGCCTTATAAAAATATGGTATTCATGTTGTGTGTATTACTTGGAGTGTGTGTATATTGTATGATGTAATCTCATCATACAATTTAACAGGTTTAAGAGGGTTTTTTGAAGGGAAAATTAAAAATTGATTTAATTCATTGGTTAACCTCCCCCCCTCCCCCATTGAATTCTCACTATATGTGATATAATTTTCAACTCGTATTAGAGAATCCATGTGTCCTTTTAAGATGATTAGTATTTTGGAATTTCAATAAAAAAGTTTTTCCTCAATTTAAGAATATACAGCCTATAAATTCCTATTGTGGACATGGAAAATATTAATTCAGTGAAAAAAGGGGATTCCAAATTTTTATGGAAAAAATAATAATATTTAGAATGATTGGATGATATAAATTTTATTTAGTTTGGATATATTAAATCCTTCAACAAATGGTTTTGTTCTACATTTTGATGGTATAATGATGAAAACCTTATATAGAAATAATTTTATACCATGATGGTCATGCTCAAAAATCCATTTTATCATATTGTTTTGAAAAAACGTTTCTCATATTTAATGGGATGAAAACCATTAAGGGAATCTATGATAAATTGGAAAATATCTATAAAGGAAATTAAAATTTGAAGCAAGGTAAGAAATAAATTTAGATATTGAAATAAGAGGATCTTACAATGAATGATAATGAAAAAATGTGTGAATTATCCACTAGAGTTCATGAATTGGTGATCATTATCATATGTTTTGGTGAGAAGATTTAAAATTTTCTAGTTTTCAAGGATATATTATGTATTTTTTGATAGGTTAGATAAAAAGGTCTCCAAACATAAAGATCGTGATCTGTGTACACTTCCATAGGATGATTTTTACAAAATTATGATTTCTTGTAAAATATAGAATGGATGTGACTTTAAGAAGAAAATCAATGCTAATAGGTAAATTCCCTTTAAATATTTTATTTAATAGAAGAGTGAGAAATAAATTTATAAAAATGAGGAATAATATTTTAATGAAGAAAATATGGAAATGAAATTTGAAAAATTAATTTAATTAATTTTAAGAAGCATGAGATTAAGTAATGAAATGTTTTCAGGGAAGTATCCACATAAATTATTTAATGAATATTTCCTTAAATTGAAAGAAGAGGTGGTTTTTATGATAAGTATTATAATAAAATAATTTACTTAAATAAGAAGTTTCCAAAATATTATTCAAAGTGGAAAGACAACAATTTATTTAAATTCAAGAAGAAAACTATTTTATCAATGTTTAAAGATAATGATAATTGTGTGGATGAACATGAAGATAAGAATTATGGTGAATCCGAGGAAAAAATATTTATTGATAAATTGTATGATAATGAATTATATAGTGGTGAAAACATTAATTATGGAAGTTATGAAGAAACTCAACTGATGTCCATGCTGAAGTAAGAACTCAAGGAATGTATTTCACAGATTTTCAGGATGGTAGAGAATAAAAATAATATGATGAAAGGTAGTCAATAACCAAGATAAATAAATCCCAAACTTATAAAAAGGATTCAATTTTGTTAAATTAAATTAAAAACATGAAAAAGATACTCAAAAAATAGAATAAATATAATTCTTAAAAGGAAAATTAGGAAAAATAAAAGGATAAGTAGTGTGAGATTATTGGAAAGAAATTGATCTTTGTAGAAAAGGAATTAGTGAATTATAAATAAAAATTATATAATTATGTTGAATAAATTTTACAAATATAAAATAATAGATAAATTGAAATATTTTATTAAAATACATTGGTTGAAGAAGTTCAATTTGTGGTAAAATAATATATTTAATAGAAATCAAAAAATCCCGTAAAGGAAAAATTTAGGGAGAGACAAACTAAAATTTTTTATTCATAAGTGATGGAAATTTATATATTAAATAATATATTATTATAAGTATGCCATATTTTTTTGGAAAAAGGTACTAAGGATGATTGTTAGAAAGAAAAATAATAGCATGAAACTACTTTTGGAAAACAAGCTATGTTTAAAGGAAAGTATGATATTTATATATGTTGTTGGCATTTTGGAGAATTAATACACAAGGAAATGTAATTTTTGATAAATTATTAATATTTATATAGTATTTTAGGATTTGTTTTAGTAAAATACTATTGGGGTTCAACCCACTTACTGTATACAATTTATGAAACAATCATAAAAATATAAACTGATAGTTAAAAATAAATATGATTCTTTAAAAGAATTTTATGGAAGGTGTGACCAACTTGGTCAATTTAATGAATATTTTCTCACTATACTAGTCATTCAAATAATTTTTAACTTTAATCATCTAAACCCTTAGTATAATAATAAAAACAATAAAGGAAAATATTTGGTTATTGAAGTCTCACTCAAATCATCTCAAATAGAATGTCTATGGTTCTTGTATAGTGGATTTTATTCAAATATGACAAGATATTTAAAGATATTAAAAAATTTAAAAGTAAAAAAATAAGGGCTGGTTACCTTTTTCAATTATGATTCACTCAAAAAAATTCTTTGGTTCAAGATTCATTTGATAATACAACCTAAATTCAAATTAATCTCTATTTGAAGATGGGTTAAAACATATCTTGCTAATTATATTTCAACAATGTGGTGAAGTAAATAATGTTATATTCTGAAATGATGAATGTTTTGTGAATAGAAAAAAATATAAATTTATATTTATGAGACAACATTGAATATAAGGTATCCTAATTTAGTTTTGTGAAACTAAAAATTAAATCTACTTCAATATGAAATAAGGAAATCAATTATGACATAAATTACTTGGCCACATTGGTTATAGAAATATGAGTAAGATTTCTTAATGAAATATTTTTCATGATATTAATATGCTTAATGTAGAAAAAAATTAGATTTTATCTATATACCAAGAAAGGAATATTGTAAATTTTTTACATGAAAATTGAATATTCAAATCCCCCCCCCTTTGAGATCAGTAATTTAAATGATTATGGGCCAATGAGAAAGCAGTAATAGAAAGGGAATAAATATTTTATATCCTTTATTTATCACATCACTCATATTTAATGTATTATGATTATGAAAAATAATTCCATGGCATTGAATAAGTTTAAAGTTTTTAAAATAAGTGTATAGAAGGAGTATAGATTATCATTGAATAATTTATGGATGGATAATGGCGATGAATACACTAATGGAATGTTTGCAGCATGCCATGAAAAGAACAATATTCTCCATGAATTAAGTACACTATATACCCAAAAATAAAATTTTGTATATGAAATGAAGAACACGAGTATGTTGTAAATGGCTCTCACCATGTTCATGAAGCATGACATATGTTGATTTTTTTAGAGGTGAGAAACTATGACAACAATTCATATCTAAAACCATTGTTTGTGACAATGCAATTTAGATATAAAACCATGTGATATATATTAATAAAGTAACAAAATATTAAAATAAATTATAGTATATGGGATCCCTTCTATTATCTGGGTGAAAGGTAAACATCTTAGTATGTTTTAAAAAAAGATTATTTGATGGTATACTCCTTGGTTATCTTACAAATTCAATAGGATAACATTCCTACAATAAGGATAAAAGGACAATTGTGGATATTTATTGTATAAAAGCATTATAATACTCAAATAATAAAGTAATATATCATTAATCAATTTTAATAAGTTAAGATGATGAATCAAACATGGATAATAAGCCATATGAGGTTTCTGAAAAAATATGAATTTATAAGAATTACAGGTTGAAGATGATGGTTTGATCATTTCTAGTAATGAAGATAAACCTTTATCAACTCATACAAGGCTGAAAATATAGGTTTAGGTTTAAAATAATATTATATATCCTAGAAATCTAGTTAAAACTTGGAAAACAATGAGGTCAATAACTTATAACTTCTTATTTTCACAGGTTGAACCAAAGGATGTGGTGTAAGCTTTAGAGTTTCAAGAGTGGATTGATGTTACAAATGAAAAGTCAGATAATATCAAGAATAATAAATCATGGGAGTTGAAAAACAATCCAATAAACAATAATGTAATAGTAAATAAGTGGGTTTTCCATAAAAAGTTTAATCTTAAAGGATAAGTGATGACAAACAAGGTAATAATCATGTCAAAATACTATTCAAAAATATAAGGAACTTATTTTTATGATTATTATACACTAGTCTCTAAGAATGATACCCTTAGAATTCTTTTTCTTATTTCAGCAAGAACATAATAAAATATTTTTTAAATCGATGTAAAATCATACCCTCCCCAATGGAGAATAGAAATTGGTAGTATGCACTGAAAAACATGATGGATATATTCTTGGAGATATTTAAAAGATATCTTTATAAATTGAAGAAGAAACTATATAGATTAAATAAATCCTTGAGACCATGTTATTCCAATATTTATTCATGCTTTGAAGTGAAATAAGAACCATAATGAAATAGAGTTACGGTGAAGTGAATTTAACATACATTAATGGATAATATGACATTATTAATCAATTTTCTTTTCTCCTACAATGAGTTCAATCGCATATCCTTAGAATTATTTAATTATGATTCATCGCTAACTGTGATGAGTTTTAAAAGTGATTTATGTTCAATGGTTTCCAAAGAAAATAAAATGTATGTATTTTTAATACAAAATATGGAGAATATTTTGAGATAAATATTGCTTATGACCTTGTAAGGTTATTGAGACCTATGGTAGTTTTCTATGTTTAAAATCTAAAGGATAAATTTCTAACTAAATTTTTTTCTAAAAATGGAAGATTGATTGAAGAATATATTATGTAGATTTATATTTTTTGTTGTATTTTGTTTTCAATTAATAAATCATGTTTAAAATTACATTAAATATAATTTCACTTGAATTTAAGTCAATATAGACGTTTGGATATTGATGAAAGAATTTTAGATTTGAAATTTTAATGTTTAGAATATATTTTTGAGAAGAAAACTAAATAACACCACAACATGTGTATTCATGGAATGATGAAGTCAATGTGTGATTAATGTTTATAATAATTAACTATATATAAGGCTAACCCTATTGATATAGAATCTACATAATGAGAGGTAATGTCCCATTGTTGCACAAGTGTTATGATCATGTCATGATGGGAGCTACTTAATAGTGTGTTATAATAGTTTGAATGATATGAAAGGAGTAAATATTTTTGTGGAGGAATGACTTGTGACACAAATAAAGGGTCCATACCATGATTCAACAATTTAATCTAACAATGTTATCAATAGTTCTATCAATACATGTAAGTGATGAAATAATTTAAAATCAATAGTTTTCATGTTTTAGTTATTTTGGGTCTTTATAGGGAGTCTCACTACAAAGTTGTATCCCATTCTACAATATAAGAGGATGTTTAACTTGTGAGATGTTATTTTTCTATGATGATATGTTATTGGAGTTAAACTCTACAACATATGATACCATGTGTTAATCATTTATACCAGGATAAAATAAAAGATATTTTACATCATAAGGAAGTTGATCATGCCACAATGGGATAATTCATTTGAGAATAAGTTAAAGTAAAATGTGGTCTATCATGATATAATGTATGAAGTTACACCATGATTTGGGAAATATGCCAAAATTAGAAGTTATTAATGATGTATCTCATTTGGAACTTCATCGGATGATCCAAATCAAATAATTATGTCATATAAATATATTCCAGGGTGGATAGAAGACTTGGACAAATCCAATGTTTATAGATGAAGAGGTAGAAGTTAAAGAGTAGTTTATGGAAGTTACAAATTTTAATTTGAATTGTAAATTAAAAATTTCAGATATATAGGTTTTCTTATGTAAAAAAATGTGAATATGATTTATATAGGAATATATAGAAAATGAGGAGTATATAAGAGTACTTTTTGTTGTGTAAGTAGAAGAGGAAGTGGAAGAAGTATAATGAATACTATCATGTTGAAGACTCTCTAGTTTTTAAAATTAAAATTCTATATCTATTTTTATATGTGATAACATTTGGAAATTTAGGACACACCTTATATATCATGAGTTAAAGGATAATACATACTCATTTTTAATCCACATGGTGATTATAGTGGAATATGAGATCATAAGTTTTTCCCAATCATGTCAAGGAATAGTGACTCATTCTAAGTAAAAATATATTTTTCATATTTTGGTTATTCAATTGATTCTGTGTAGCTTGTATATAAAAATATCATATCACACTTTAATAAGAAACAAAAATTTTTTGTTGAATAAATATAAAAAGGAGTGGATTCACTAATTCACCCCCACCCCAACCAACTATTAGTGAATTCTCACTATCTGTGAAGTCCCTTTAACTCTTTTTCTCTCAGCTGATGGTATTTGGGAATTTAGTGTAGGATAAAATATTTACAATTGCCAAAACAAAAAGAAAATACACTATGATATTTTGGAACATCTTAATAAACCTCTTGATATTCTTATCCTTGTAATTTTCAATATCTTTGAATCTCTTAGTGAATAGATAATATGGATCAAATAATTTAATATAAAAAACATCAAGATTGATCAGTAATGTCCCCTAATCTCCTACCCTTATATTATTCTTCATCACAGTGTTGTTTCTCAAGGTATTTTTTATCCTTAAGGCATTAAATTTACTTAACTATATCTACCCATATATCATTTTGTATAGGTTTCAATTAATCTTTTCCTTCAGTAGCCTTTCCTCTTCTAGTTACTATTTCCTAGCATCCTTCTCTTATATTTTTCTCTATTGTGCTAGACAGTTTCCCTTTTCCTTTTATTATGTTTTTTTGAAAGTTACCCAAATTTCATTTCTAGGATATGTATGCTAACATGATTTCCATGTATTAGTTGGTAAATCATAAAGAAATTCAAGTTTATACTAAAAATATATCATTAATATTCATTTGATGACCCTTGATCTCTCTTTTCTCATCCAAAATATTTTCTATGAAAGAATCGGATTTTATACATTTAACCTTGGTTTCCAAAAATTTTCTAGTTGTTCTTATCTTGATAAATAGTTTACCGATTTCCTTATAATTCACCTTATCCACCATTATTTTATGTCTCTTTATCCTTATGGGTTTTATCTCATAACATCCCAAGTTACTAGCTTCTTACCATTGAGTTGGTGAAACCTCTTGAGTTGGCATAGAAAAATTAATGTATTAAAATACATTGTGTCTATACATGCCATAGTAATTTCGTTGCCTACTTCATCCTTCAATCATAGATAAAAACTAGTAATATATCATTTAAAATCCTCAATTCAAGTATTAAAATTATCCTTTATTATTAGATAAATTAAAATGACTCGTCTTCCACTTATTTTTTTTTCAAGAGATAGTAGCAAGAATATTGTAGATACTCTTGAGTTCATCTATTATTTAGTCACCGTAGTGGACTTCTGGTACATTTTCCACTAAATTTATTTATATACCCTATATTCCATTATATCATAATTTCATAAGTATGGAATCTATGAATTGGTGATTGGGTCACTATTTATAGTAACTCCTAAATCTTTCCCAAGCCTCGTTAAATATTTCATAATCATTATAAACAAATATAAATAATTTTTTCCATAAATACATGGTTCTCTATATAGATTGAAATATACTTATAAAATCATCTCATATCTCCTCCCATGTGTTTAATGAATCATATTCTTATTAAAATAGTCATGTCCTAGCATATCCCTTAATATAGTATGGAAATAACATCATCTTTATTTCATCATTAATTACACATATTATTGGGAAGTATTATAAAATGGTTTAGAACTCCTTAATGAATTCCAAAGAATACTCTATAAGTAATCCATTAAAGATAGGAAAGTGTTTCAAATTATGGTTTCCTAGAACATAATTACTTTAATCTCTACAAGTTTAATTCATTGGGAGTTTCCAAACATCCTTGGGACTTGAAAGTCCCTAATTATTTGTGGTTCTTGTTAATATTAAATTATTTCCTCATTAATATGTCACATTACTCTATATTGATGTGTCATTTGTGGATTTTATTAATCCATGTCTTTAGTCGGCTTACCTTTCTTCTATAGAAATTTCTTTTGATGTATGGAATCAGATATCCTTATGTCCGTATACCTATAATTACACATAATGAATCTATAAATAGTTTTTAATGTGTAAATATATGACACTATAAGAGTGTAATTCCTATTTTTGTTTTTTTAGTGTATTTTTGAATATAAAAGCATATTCTTTCACAGTAATCCTTTGAAACAATTCCAATAATTCTTGATTATAAAATATTTCTACAAAATATACATCATCCTTATAAGTATATTAGGTTTAGTATCACATTACCGAGAAGTTTCCCTAATCATATTCATAGGGATATCCAATTAAATATATTATTTAAACTACTATTGTGATTATTAATAGATAATTGTTTTTGTCTATGTGAGTGAATTAACAAGAAATATAATATAAATATAAGAGCAATGTAAGAGAAAAACAAAAGGTTAAGAATGAAATGTGAAAATAGTAGGGAGTTGGGTTTGGTTTTACTCCTTCCAATTTCTTATGAATGAATTCATCAGTTCATTCCTAGTACACTAACTCAAATTTTTTAGTTCGATCTCAAATAACTCTCTAGATTTGTGGTGTAATCACTGATCCCTATGAGGTTTTATATTCTAACTAGACTAAGAAAATTAAGTTCTTAATGTATTTTATATGTATAATTTTACCTCCTTAGACACTTTCATGCTTTAGAGAAATGATACTTTACTCAAAGTGAAAAAGATTATATTTCCACCTTTTCTCCTTCACCCTCCCCACTAAGTTTATATACTAGTTGATAAATCTATTAAAGAGTTAAGAATATAAGTTAATGATTAGAATAGTTCGATTCATTTCAGAATGAGTAGAAATATACAATTATATTTTTCTATTCCCTATTATGTTCTTATACATTCATTCTCATACTAAAAAAATAAAATAATAAAGAAGAAGAATATTCTATAATGTTCAATGGTATAGATTCCTCCAAGGGACTAGATATTTAAGACATTTTTACTTTTTCATTACTTCCACTTATGAATTCTAAAACATGAAATCTCTCTTTTTTTATCTACATAGGAGATTCACTAAGTACCTCTTCTCAACTTATATGATTATTCCATATGTATTGGGAGTAGTGAGATCCCTCCACATGGATAAAAACATGTATTCCCTCAATGAAGTTTCACTCCCCTTTCCCACGTGTTTCATCTCCCGTCTACCTTGAATCTTATTCCATGTGTCCAAGTTATTAATGACATTCCCATTTCAGTTAGAAAAGAATGTTCTAGGAATATATTTGAACCTTATAAGCTATGTGTCTTCTCCATGTCTTTCCATGGATTGGAAGACCTAAATAATTGATCTACTTTTAATCCTTTAAGATTAATCCTTTGATTATTTTTCCAGTGATTTCAAGCTAAAAAACACTTCTACTATGATTCTGGGACTTTACCATAGAAATTATGAAATTAGATCCCTAAAAATATATTAGAGTAAATAAATCATGTGTTGGGGAATGTAATTATATTAGTTAAAAAAGTAATATATAGATATTCTCCTCAGAGATCTTTTGAAATATTTTCATATCATAAATTTTAGCCTAACATTACATTGGAGAACTGACATATCTATGAGAAGCAATGGGGGTCGTTTTGGGGATAAAATATCCTTGGGGTGGAACTACATATTGCGTTGTCCTGGAAACAGAATCTCAACCCCTTGATTTTTTTATTTCTATAAAATAAATCATTTCAAATTTTATTATGTTGTATATGAGTTCAAATTCTATGTTGGATCTTGATGCTATATTGGAGCTCAAACAATATCTCAAGTGTTATCTTTACATTATGTTTAAAGTGGGATATTCACGATAAGTTATTGTAATATCCAGTGATAAGAAGATGTAGGATCATGGTGATATTCATGGGATTCCATTGGCCCTAAAATACTCTTAATCTTTTATTTTCAACATTATGTTCACCAAAACAGATGATCAAGCTATAATTCAAGAATAATTAAGTGGTTTTATAAATTTTTGGAAATATGGGACACTTCAACTAGGATTATCATCATAGTAAGAAGGATGTTGGGAAAAACACTCTAAGGGATAACTTTTCATTTGTGATCTTTGAAGACAATGTGCTTGAAAATTGATCTTTTTAATGTATTTATTATATAGCTACATGAAAAATGTGAAACAATAAATCTCTCCTTAAGATGATAGAGTCATTTGAAGATGATACATCCCTATATATGGGAAAATATACAATCAAAAATATATAAGGGAAGGGTGTGGTCAATATTGAGTTTACCAAAATAAATATACTTACTCAAAATGATTACTTTCATGTGATTTAGGTTCATATGAAATTAGTTTTGGGGATTTTTTTGAAAAATCATGAGTTTGATATTATATTTAAGGAAGATAACATTGTTATTTATATGGGTTGGATCTTTCTTGGAAAGGGTAACTTTTTCGATAGATTGTACAAAATTAATATAAATATTTTTTTAATTAATTTCTAGTGTCCTTTTATTTATTAAAAAACCATGTAGGTTTCATAAATTATAATAAAATGACTAAGAACTCAAAAAATGTAAATATTACCAAAAATGGATAAAAATTATAATAAATGTATCACTTTAACACAAACTAAAATAGTTAGGATACCATTTCATAGTAGAGAAAGAAAAATTAATTTATTTAAATTAATACATAGTGATTTATATGATTTTAATGATACTCTTTCCATAAGTAATAAAAATAAATTCCTATCTTTTATTGAAGATTATTCTAGATTTTTTCATATATATATTTTACATTATAATGGTGATTCTATAGTTAAATTCAGTATCTATAAAAATGAGGATTAAAACCAATGTGGGCTTAAAATTAAATGCCTCAAATATAAAAGGGGATGTTGATATTATATTTCTTCATTTATTGAATTATAAGGGATCATACATGAATTAATAACTCCCTATACACCTCAATATAATACTCAAGCTGAGATAAATAATATAACATTAATAGAAATTTTTAATTCCATGATGTCTATCTTAGGTCTATCAACATTATTTTGGGTATAAGAATTGGAAACTATTTTTTCATCTTAAAATGATATCCCATAAATTGAAAATATATTACTCTATATGAATTATAGATGCATAAGAAGTCAAACATAAATTATTTAAATGTTTTGGGTTTTCATGGAATTATAGGAGTACATGAACATAAAAGTGGGAAGTTGGGTAAAATTCGTATTGATAGAATCATTATTGGATATTAATAGAATACAAAAGCTTATAGATTCATAATTATAGAACCAAATTATTTATTTTTTTGTAACATATTCATTGAATCAATATATTTTATCTTTGATGATCAAGGTTTACCACTTTACCAAAGTGAGACCAAATTGTAGGATATGCCTCAAATAAAAGTGTTTTCAAGAAGGTATGGTCAAGGATGTTTTTAGAAGTAAATGATCGTATATTACCAATACATATAAATCTAATTTCTATATATACTTGTTAGTAGTAATTGATGATGGTATTGTCACATAAACTCTATTTTTCCTTAATACAATTTCTAGTCTAAAAACTTTTAAAAAAAATAATGTTATCTTATTATGAATCTCTTTGGAAGGAATCTATAAGTGACTAAATGAAATCTATAATCAGAAGAAAAAAATTCTTAAATATTTTCTATTCTAACATATGTTTCAAAACTGATAGGTTTTATCTGGGTATTTAAAATGAAAAGTAAATTCAAAGGTATAATTGAAAAATATGAATTGAGACTTGTATCTAAAAGGTTTACTCAAAAGGAAGGAATCGATTATTTTGATACTTATTCTACAATGGATATAATTATTTATATTTTAATTATTCTTACTTTATATTCCATATATAATTTTTAAATTCACCAAATGGATATTAAATCATTATTCTTAAATGGCGAATTGGATTAATATATGTGTGTCTGTTTGTTTGTTTATGTGTGTCTGTGGAACAACTAGAAGGATTCATATTACCAAGAAAAAAAAATATTATTTTAAAATTGGTATAGTATCTATATGTTTTAGAATAAAATCCAAAATAATGGAATAAGTAATTTAATGAATTTATTTTATCAAATGTATTTTTAGTTAACCAAGAAAGAAAACGTGTTTATAGTAGGTTCCACAATAACCATGGTGTCCTTATTTTTTTATATTTTGATAACAAACTAATATTTATAAATAATATGAATCATGTAAATTAGGATATATATATATTTTATGTAGAAATATTTATATGAAAATCTTAATGTCATTTTTGAATATAAAATTTTAGGAATAAGAATTTAATTTTTTTTCTCATACCCATTATATCGAAATGGATTTACAGAGGTTTAAATATATTTTAGTTCACTACATTCTACCCTATATAACTTTGGTAGTATGATAATACCAATTCCCAATATATTAGTTTCTAAAATAGAATGTTTAAGGGTCATTGGGTGCCTAATGTTTTCCATGATAAGTACAAAACCCAATATTTCATATGTTTTTTAAAGTTTGATCTGGTATAAAAGCAATTTGTGTTATTCATAATGATATATGTTTATAATAGTATTTAATTATCTAAATAATACTATGGATTAATATATATATTATAGTTTAATCCCAAGGGTTTTGTATGGATTTTCCAATTCATGTTGGATTACTCATAAATAGGATCATGCTGCTATTAGGGGTTGATTTTTTTACACTTATAGGTGGAATAATCTCTTGGGGTTATAAGAAACAAACTTCTACAACAGACTACAAAGTGGATTCTAAAATTATTACTTTTCAATCTACTGGATAAGAAGTGGAATGGATTACATTAACTTTATTAGATCTTCCATTACAGTCTATTCTCATTCCTCTAACTTCTATACATTGTAAAAGTCAAACAATTTTGGCAAGGGTATATATAAATAATTATATTGGAAATTTAAAACACATTGGTCTCATGAATATTCATAAAATTTAGTTTATACTAGATGGTATCAAAATTTTAGGCATTGTATGATTGGGACAAAATTTAGGGGATCTATTAACAAAGGCACTTTAAAGTGAGATAGTGTACAAAACATCCTTAAGTATGAGTTCAAATTCCTTGTAAGAAATTGACCAATGATGATACATCAATTTAACATGTGATAACTTCTCATGTATAAGTTCAATGTAGGAAATTTTATCATATGTGTGAAAGAAACACAAAAAGAATATTATATCCTAGGAAAATGGTGTTTAGTTCCATGAGAAAAGGAGGGTGAGTAAAAAACATATAATGAAACAAGTAAATAAATTATATTTTAAAACATGGAAACACTTTTTGGATCACCTATGTGAATGTAGGGTTGGGGATGATATAAAGAAATTATGATATTGGATCTCAAACATTCATGGAAGGATAATTTACACATAGACATAATGGTATCTAGGAGTAGCAGAAGAACATAGAAATTTGAACAAGTTTTTATATGAAAAATCTAACTTACAATAAGAGTTACTTGTTCAAGGAAATCAAAAAAAAATTTCTATTCATGTATGATTTTTCACTAGTATATAAAGGTTTGAATCTTGGTATAACTTTATTTATATAGATTCTTTAAAATATATTATGATACATGATTTTAAAAAGAAGATTATAAATATCTATGTGGGATTGTTGTATTTTTAATGTTTTAAAATATATTTTAAAATGATTTTTATTTTGGTTTTTAAAGGTGAAGACTTTTGGAATCCCATTTCAAAAGTGGGTTAGAGTGGGATAAATTTTATAAAGGGGAACTTTTTTATAATTATTTAAAATATTAAAGTGAGTAGCAAACTTTTTGGGGGGATGGTTCACTAAACCCTACATGAAAGTGTGAAATCTTGAAATTTGGTTATTTGATCCCACACTTTGCACATCCCATGACACATAAATATAATTTTATTATGAATATGACTCTATATAATAGGATCCAACCTAATTCCAATGGGTATGATACCTTATCTATAGGGTAATTCAACACCTATAAAAGAACGATCCATGGAATGAAAAATTCAATTGATTATGTCAATTCATAAGCTCTATAATAACTATCAATGATTAATATTACTTTCAAGAATTATAAAAGCATAAAATGAACTTTTTTGACTTACAGAAACAAATGCCCTTCATTACTCTCATGATTCCAAATCCTCATCAAGGTTTATTCTTATTTAAGTATAACTATTGGGTAATGATATGTTGTTCTGTCCTAAAAAGGATTCACTTGCATACCATTATACTACCAATTTGGTGGGGGTTATCTAGTATTAAAGAGATTGATATCAAAAAATTCCTATAGAGTCTTATTATACTACCATTCAAGAAAAATCGACACCATTATACACTAAAATATCCAATAGATACCACTCAAATAAATTTTAATATATGAGAGAAGATTTTTATGATTAAAGATGGTGATGGTCTAATATGGGAGAATACCTTTTATATGTTATTCCTCTTTGTTTAGTTCCTCTTATATTATACACAAGATTATGAAGTTTGACACCCACCTCTCTATTCATTGGATTCTTTATTTGATAAGGGAATGGGGAACCGACAAACCATTTAATAAAATAAATGGTTATTTGGGGGAAAAAACATCATGTCGATATATCTCCCACTGAGAGATATGATCAAGAACCAATCACATAATCACATATCATTTATATACCTCAAATATAATGACAATATATTTGAAATCCTACTTAAGTATTGGAAACATATAAACTTATTAGAGTCAGTCACCTTCAATAGGAAATTTTCTATATTTTCTTTAGTTTGAATTTTCTATAAGTCCATAATTTCTTCCTCCATTATGTCTTGAAATAAGTGATATTGTACGAAAAATAACATCATATTAGAATATAAATATGAATTACTTTAAATGTCAAATAAACGCTATGGTATTTTTTTGGAATGTTGGAATATGAGGCATGGAAGGTGAATCATATAAATTGGGTCTTTGTATTAAGAATATGTAGACCCTGATCCATTAGAAATTATATCACAAGAGATTACAAGCATAGTGAAATATATTTTGATAACCTCTATTGACTAGTAGACTTTATAGATCATGGTTTACTGAAATATTGAAAGGATACAAACCCTACTTAGTTAACCAATTCAACCTCACACAAATTCATGAAAATCTGATACTCAAAAAACATTCAAACAAGTGAAAAGAAACAAATCAAGTAAATAAACACTTGAGGTCTGAATTTTTTTGAATGTGATCCCTATAAACACTAATGTAATTATTTCACTACCATAATAAATTAAAAGGACTTAAAATCACAATTAGTAATTACCAATATCAAAAAACCCTAGAATCCAAGTCACAGTACTATAAAAAACGCATGTACAAGTGGTCATATCCCACCTTAATAGTGGGTCCTAGACAGTCATCCAATTGAATTGAATTATAATAATTATGGGAATCCCACTATTAAACCATGGTTACTATTAATTGAATGTAGAAAATGAATCCTACCATTTACATTCATTGAATTGTGAAAATTATCTAGCCCTTGATCGCTAAACATTGAGGACCAATTTTAAAGTGACCCAAGCTTATCATACAGAGATATTAAATCATTTTGATGAATATTTAATACATCACAAAAACACAAATATGAGGACCATTAACATATTCTTTATTTGGAAGATAGAAAACAAAAAAAAACCACTTTATAGGTATACTACATAATTTACCACCATTTTTATCATAACTTGCACCCTTCTTAGACATATCATGAATAATAAATTTATTCAAAAACTGGGAAAATGAAACATAAGAATGGGTGAGATAATATAATTAGTTAGGGTAATAAAGGGATATAAATAATCATAACATGAACATAGTTGTATGATAACAGGATCATAACATTTGAAAACCATTCCCTACATATCCAAGAATATAATACTATGTTATGGTAGAAATAATGGAAGTTCATAAGACATGAATCATAATAGAATCAAAGAACATGATCCATGACAGCATAAGATTTTCATAAGACATATATTTTTTGTTTACAAATAAGAAGAGAAAATATTACATAAATTATACCCTCCAAGACATTCATAACATGTTACTCTCGGGATAACGACCCCTGTACATGCCTCGACCTTGTGATGACCTCTTGTGTAGCCTCTTTTAGGCATGGGATAATGTTTTGTATACCATATGAGCTCATATAACATTAATAATTACCCAAATAATTGGAGGGATATATAGGTATCACCCATAAAATTATTAAAATCATACATATGTGTTCCAAAAGTTTATAAAACATTCACCATATCATAACCCATCAAATGAAAATTCGTTCCATAAACATTTCATTATATAATAAACTGTGGAAAAGTGACTTGTTTCATATTAATTTAATAATTTAATTATAGTATAAACCATGAAAATAAGTGGGATTCATAATAATTTCATCTTGTAATAACTCATAAAATACAAATGGATTTCATAAACAACTAGAAATCATAAACATAAACCATTCAAAGAAATAATAAGAATGTAATCCTTAAATAATAACCCCAGTAAAGCATAAGTAACATTAAAGGATTCCATCTTAGATGAAACATTATATTTAATGATAAAATTGAAAACTTATAAAGTAATCTTTAATAAAATTAATGGTATTTTCAATGTGAAATTTCATTCATGTCGAACATGATAAAACAAATATTCCTTTAATATTTTTTATTAAATTCACATTAGAATTTTTGGAAAATGACATGAATATTTATTTCAAAAAAATATAAAAATTAAGAAATGGGTAAATATATATATAATAAATAATTTTAAGTATACTAAAGAAAATTTTGAAATAATTTTTTGAAAACATAGTTTTAAAAGAAAATTGAAATGATGATTTTTCTTAAAAACATTCCTTTTGAACACTTCAGTACATAAAGAGAAGGAAATTAAGAAAAATAATATTTCATCATGACATCAACATAGGATAATAAATTTTATTAGTTTATTTTGAGATTCACCATAATATTTTATCATCAAAAACATAATCATAAATAATTCTGATAAATGATGAGATAGTAACAGAAAATATTTACCAATTTTATAAATTTGAAACCTAATCCCAATGATGGAAAAACATTAAATGAAATATTAAATATCATGAGGATTAGAAATCTCGTGATATTTATTATAAAAGGGTCTCTACATACACCTCATAAAAGAATATAAGTCTATAAATTAATAAATTCTCTGAAAGAAAAAAAATGAGATTAAAAAAAGCCTTATTGATTTGTTTACTATTAAACCGAAAACCCCCGAAAAAAGGTATCCTAAATTGGATATGGAAATTCAAATAATTTTCAGGATAAATTAATAAAATAAATTCATTGGTATTATATACACCACATCAAAGAAACATGTGGTGAATATGGCATTTATCTAACAGAAAATAAAAGTGAGACGAAAATCCATTACTGCTTTTGTAATATTTGGAATTTTAATCCCCAATAAGAAATACAATCAAATTTAACTATAAATATAATTTAAATAAGGATATTAAAGACATAACATGTAAAATTCATAGAATATACACCATAAAAAAAGAAACAAGTGGTGAATTTTCATATGTCTCCCATAAATAAAAGAGAAATTTGAAATATCTTACCATAAGTCTTCACATAATTCAAACATATTAAAAACTATTTTATAATAAATATAAGTTTATTATAAATATATTAAAAAATAATAATAATATATATCATACCATATATTATTTACTTATGATATTTTAAAATATTTTTATTTATATTTCCTTATTAAAATCACTTTTCGGGTTATAACAACCTTGTTTTTTTGTATGTTCTGATTTTTCATTTTCAGTAATACTTCTTTGATCATGGATCCATCATATCCAAAATGTTAAAAATTATATAAATTTAATATATATTTAGTATATGTTTAGTTATATTTATCTATAAAAGATAGAGATAGAAAATGAAATACATCGTTCATGGAGACGGTAGGTCGTATGTACGGATGAACGTTGTTTCCATTTTCCCAATGAAAAAAATGGAAGAAATGTAAATAATATATTATAATTACAGAATAATTTTTTTAATATATATCACATATTTTCATTAAACTACTCCTTAATACCCTTCCTTTTAAACCAGGAATGAATCACATCGCTTTGTGAGGCGATAGTCCTCTATACACCTAAGTAAAGTTATAATATTCCCATAGAATAGAAAGTGTAACGGTATGCTCTATATAATAATTCCATATTTATAAAAATATCATAAATATTATATATATATATATATATTTATTTCATAATTATTACCATCCATGATAGGTGGTAATGAAAAAAAATAATTACATCGGTTTGCGAGGTGGTAGTTTGTTGTACACACAAAAAATGATTTTGTAATCCATTTTATGGACAAGAAGATGGTTATAGGTTATGAAATTAAAATAAAAAAGTATAATTATATGGAATATAATTATTTTATTATATTATTATGGTTTCAAAAACAATTTAGTTAGGTGGATTAATAAATAAAATAAAGAAGATTGTTGAAAAATGTTACCTCTTCTTTGGGTAACCTCCTTAGGTTTGCAACAAAAACCTTAATAAGAATGATTTATGAAAACATATTATGGATTATCAGATGATAAGGAGTATTTGGGGAAGTTATTTTGGTATATATTGTCCAAAAATGGTTTTAAGTTGTTATGAATAGAGGCGGGGTGGCCTTTTATTAGTTATGTAAGTGGACACTTATCAATTTTTTAAAATAAAAGGGTGTGTCCACTTTTTTCTCAAGATAATAGGAAAAAAGATATATTATATCTGATACGTAGACATTATAGGCTAAAACTTTTCCCATAAAATATATTTTAGACAACCTTTTTGGTCATTTAAAACCTTATATTTTTTGTTTGACCCCCGGATAAATCTATTTTTACCTTAACCATGGTAAATAATTTTTTACTACTTCCACTATTTATTATGGTAAAAAATTAAACATAATAGATAAAATAACATATTAGTATTCCAAATATAAAATCAATTTTTCCAAATCCATTAATAAAAGTGAAAAAATTAATTTAAAATTAATCATGTAAATGATATGGGGATGCGGGGTTTCGAGGAGAAAATCTTCAAAAGATTACAGGGTTTTTATATCAAAGTTAATTAAAAATATATTTACATTATATAAATTAGATTCATATATATATATAATTTATCAAATTTTAATTTAAAATATAATTTATCTTTTTAAATAATTTAAATGAAAATGTAGTTTTTAATTAAAATTCAGTATTTTCACTATTCATCCAAAAAATAATCTTTTAATAAAATTATCAAAAAATCACCATAAGATAATTTTGACATGTTTATTTAAAAAAAATGAAATTTATTTTTCTGAATTAACTTCTTAAAAATTTTAAAACATTGTTTTAAAATAGGTGTGAAAAAAGTTTGAAAAACTATTTTTTAGAAAAATAAAATTTTTATGCAAAAAATAGGATTTATTCTTATCACTTCTCTTAAAAACACATAATATAAATGTTAAAAATTTGATTGAATATATATTATAAAATTATTATCCAAATAGTTTTTAAATTTATTGAGGTAAACCATATTTTTTAATAAAAATAGTTTTTCAAAAAACTATTTCCCTTATTTTTAAATAGTTTTTATTTGTATTTTTCATTAATTGGACACAAAAGAAATTATTTTATATACATGTGTAAACTAGCTATTTTCTTAATTTATTTAGTAATATTCATATCTTTTATTCTAATGTCTTGGAGATAAAAACCATTTTAAAAAATAATATTCAACTGTATGAAACGTTTTGCATGTCAAAATCAATGTTAACTGTAACGTAAAATATCAAAAATATTAAATTAATTTGAAAAGATATTTCACAAAATCTTAGGGTTTTACATTATACCCTCTTAAAATTAGTTTCACCATAAAAATTTATCTCGGTCATCAAGAGTTTATCATTAGAAAATTCTGTCATAGAAACCCACATCGTAAAAAGGGTTAATAAAACATCCCCTCAAAAAAAGATAAAGGGATATTTGAAAGTCATCTAAAATAAAAAATTCTTGGTTTATAGATAGGATAAAATTCATATAAAGTAAATACATGGACATATAAGAGACAAATAGAACCCAAATACTGATATATAATGATATAGAACATGTCCAAGAGAAATTTAATGACTGCAATGCTGTAAACCAAATATGTGTGAAATAGTTCATTGATATCATCAAAATGGTGATAAAAGCACAATATTTTATTTCAATATCCCTTTTCTAATGTTGGGTAATTCATTTTCCATATATTTATCATATATAAAAATGTACTTACTTGGTATATTTTTATTTCATAGGCACAATTTCATCCTTTGGTTATGCCTTTATCAATTTCCACTTAATATCTTACTCTAATAGATGAATTTTTCATGTCCAAATCACTAAATAAGATCCATAATAGAATTATTAGTAATACATTTTATCTTTATTTAAAAAATTAGCATTGGTTATTCAATATGGATAAATCTTTATATGGTGAAGTAATAATTTAATCTCTAATATATCATCCAAAGTTTGACTTAAATCATTCCATAAATGGTTAACCTTATAACCATTTCATAATTAAAAATTTATATATAATGTCACTAAATTAATCAAAATAAACTTAACATTTATTCCCCACATATCATAATGTGGATGTTTATTTTCACATACCAAATGTGGGAATACCTTTATCATGTATTCTCTTGAAATATGGTAATAACATGAATTGCCATAAAAATTATTGAAAACATACATACTTATTTATTACGTAAATAAAACACAAATTATTGGATATATTAATTAAATTTAAAAATGTTTTAAAATCCATTAATTATATCATAAACCATATTGTTAATAAATCATCAATGAGTTTGAAGGAAACCGTTACTATCCAATTTACTTTATCCCTATTAATCATCTCCTTATCCCAACATCATTATCTCAACATCAAGAATATATAAAGGGTTATCTTTCATAAATCATGTTTTTTTGTCAAGTATTGCATTTACATTAAATAAATTTCTTTGTTCATCAATACAAATCAAAATATTATTGAAAATCCTTAATATAAAACTTCTACAAAGAATCCTTATATATATACATACAAAATAATTCTATAATTCCAATACATAAACACATAAATTATTCCACCACATCATCAATATATTAACTAGGTTTCATTATCTTATTACTTAATACCTCTTTACTTTCATATATTATTTATACTCACTTCATCATCTACAGTATAACCATTACTCCTACCACCTTGCTGATTCTCCTCATGATTTTCCCCATATAATATCGATTTTTATAATTTTCTTAAATTCCACATTTAAATAATTTATCCATCGATAATACCTTAGGGAGACATACATTACCATCCATTAAATTAACTATACTTTTCATTTTCCCTTGAATATTTCTTACTCTAGTACCTTATTCTCCACACAGAAAACATCTTCTCATTCCATTGAGACATTCCCTAGAGTATTTATTCCCACATTCCTAAAATATATAAAACGGAATCTTATTTCTTACATGTTATCCATTTCCCTAACTCTCAGTAAACTCTATCCTTATATTCTTTGGTGGTTATGAGAGTTGGATAAGTTACACATGGTTTATCATGTATCGTGATAACTGATTAGGCATAATAACAAAATCATTTACTCTAGTAATCATCCCATTTGGATTCTCATTAGAAAATTTTCCCTTACTTACAATTTTGACCCAATTCATTATCGTTCCTTATATTAACTAAAACCAAAAATAATATTGTGGGAAATAAAAATCATACATTCAAACCACATAATCATGAAAAAAAATCACTTATTGGATTTCAAAATAATGACACCTTCTTTTTTAATCTACGACTCCTCAGGTTTGTCCTAGTTCATTCATAGTCATCGTCTATTTTAATCCTTCATGATGGTTCAGAAAGTATTTTTTAATTTCCAAATCATTCCTTTTGTGAGTGTCAAACCAGGTGTACATCAAGACCTATTTTTATGCACCATGACCGGATCGATTCGCGTTCAATGGTCTCTTTTTAGAGTTATTACCCCTAGGTACCACTTTTTCATATCTACATCCACCTTAGTTTCTAAATAGGGATTTAATTTATTAGAACCCACTATATATATCCTTTACCAAAATTTTAGGATATTTTCTTTTACTTTGACTCATACTTATACATATACTTAGATACATCCCTAGAAATGTCCTTAAAAATATCCCTAGGGGTCTCACTAATGTTTTCTCATAGTAGTTTTCAAAGGCTAGCTAAACCTTTCTTATGATTACAATTATAGTGACACATGATTATCATACATATATATTGCACCATTTTTAAGAATAATAAATATATTACCCAAATACATGAAATAGAACCATAAAGTTATAGTACCGTTGGAAACTTTGAAACATAAAAAACTGGGTCATTAGTATGTTGCATCATCTCTGACTATGTTATTCCTAACTAGAACCCTTTTTAGATGTATCGTACATCATAAATTTATTCATAATATAGGGAAAGTAAACATGAGAAATGTTTATCTCATTTTCTCACTAAGGGTAAAATCGTGTGATACAAAAGAATAACATAAACATAAGGGTATGTGAACATGAGAATAACATTTGAAAACCATACCCTGCATATCAAATTTCATAATCATGAGTTATAGCATGAATATTGGAATTTAATAAGACATAAATTATAAGGGAATCAAATAGAATGATTCATTATAGCATAAAATTAACATAATACATGGATTTTTGGTTCACACATAAGCATAAAATAACTTATGTAAAGGATGCCCACCAAGACATTCATAACATGTTAGGATTGGACTAACCACCCATGTACCAAACTTAGTCTTGGGATGACCTCCCATGTACCATATTTCAATCTTGGAATAACTTTATATATACCCTTTTAGCTCATATAACATCAATCATTACCCAATTCATTTAAGGGAGATATAGGTCCCACCTATCACATAAGAAAAATCATACATATGTGTGTTATAAGATCATAAAACATTCATCAGGTCATAACATAAAAAATAAAAATGGGTTTCATAAACATTTCATAATATCTCAACTTATGGATAAAAAGATAGGTTTTATAATCATTTCATTATTTAATCATATAATATAAAATGAAAATAAGTGGGATTCATATGCATTTCATCATGGAATAACTCAGGGAGGAGAAACGGTTTTCATAAACATATTTTCATCATAAACATAAAACGTTCATATAAATAATAAGAATAATATCCTTGTATCATAACCCCATTAAATCATAATTAACATCTAAGTACATTATCTTATAAGGAAAATTATTTTTAAATATTTATTAGAACATTTCTTTGAGGAGAAATAAATTTTTCACTTTGAAAAATACATTTTAAAACAGATATTTTTTTGAAAAATACTTTTATTTAAAAATAAACTTGAGAAACAATAAAGTAATATTTTTTGAAAATATTTTTCATTATGGTGGTAAATTACATTTATTTATTACACATTAAAACAAATATTCCTTTCACATTTTCTATAAAACCCAAACGATCATTTTTTGGAAAATGACATAAATATTTTTTAAAAAATAATTTTTAAAATTCAAAAAATTGATAAAAATTTATTTAATAACTCATTTTTAGTATAATAAAAAAATTGAAAACATTTTTTGAAAATGTGGTTTTGGAAGAAAAGGGGTTTTCGATTGAAAAGTTGATTTTTCTAAAAAATGATTTCTTAATTCTTGAGTACATAAAGAGAAGAAAATGAAAGGGAAAACATATACCCTCATAAAATAACCATTTTATAATAAAATTCATGATTTTCATGAGATAGGGATCATAATATATTATCAATGTAAACATAATCATAAATAATCAAGATAAACTATGAGATTGTAACATAAAACTTTTACAACTTTGGTAACTTTGAAATGTAAGACATGTGATGGAACTTCATTAAATAAAATTAAAATATTAGGAGGATAAATAAATTCATGAAATTACATGAAAAATTGTTTGTATATACACCTCATAAAATAAGATCAGTGCATAACATAATCATATGTCTCAAATAAGAAAAATCGAGATAAAGGCCTCTTACCGATTTGTTTACTTTTAAAATGTAAACCCCACAAAAGAGGGATACTAAGATAGATATTTAAATAGTAATAATTTTTATGAAAATAATCATAAAAATATATTCATTTTATGTATATACACCACATAAATGAAACTTGTGGTTAATATATCATTTGTCAAATAGAAAATAAAAGTGAGAATAAAATCCCTTACCGATTTTGTAATATTTTTAATCCTAATATCTAATAAATAAAAATATCAAATAAAACATTAAATATCATTAAAATAATTATATTAATAATATAACATGTCAATGTTATATAATATACACCACAAAAATAAATTAGAGACTATAAATTCCTTACCTTAAGTCTTGACTTCCTTTGTTCATGTCAAAAACTCATGTATAATAAATATAATTTTATTATAAATCTATTATAGAACCATAATTATATATATAAAACCATAAATTATTTACTTATTACATTTTATTACCTGTTTATTAATAATACCTTAGTAAAATCATGTTACAGGTAATAACCACTTTGTTATTTGCATTTTTTTCATTTTTTATTTTTGGTGATATTAATCTGATCATGGTTCTATAATATCTATAATTTTACCCATGATATAAATGTCATATATATTTAGTATATATTTTTTAGGATGATTTATAAAAGTTAGAGATTGAAAATAAAATACACTATTCATTGAGACAGTAGGTCGTACGTATGAATCAACCTTGTTTCCATCTTCCCAATGGAAATAAAGAAATAACAATAAATAATATATTATAATTAATAATCATTTTTACTTCATATATATCACATATTTTCATTAAAATCATACTTATTGCCTTACATTTAAAGTGTGAATGAATCAAATTTGCTTCACGAGATGGTAGTCTTTTGTACACCCGAGTGACGTTATTATATTTACACATAGTAGAAAGTATTAAGGTATGTGTGATATAATAATTCCATAAGTATAATAATATAATAAATATCATATATAATAATTTATTCTATTATTATAACCATTCAAAAGAGATGTCAATAGAAAAAAAATAACATCTATTCTTGAGACGGTAGTCCGCTGTACACATGAACGATGATTTCATAACCCATTTGATGGAAAATAAGGTTATTGTAGGATATTACCTTAATATAAAAACATATTATTATATGAAATATATTTAAGTCATTATATCACCATTATTTAATAATAAATTAAGTATGTGGAGGAAGAATAAAAATGAAAATACTTATTGAATAATATTATCTCTTCTTCAGGTAACCTCATTAGGTTTGCACTAAAATTCATCTGAGGTTGGATTTAAAATAATAATAATTCTTTTGGGTTTAGAGGAAGGATTTTGGAATTTATTTGGGTAGATCATAAATGAGAAAACTTTTTTAATGTTTTAATAAGAGAGGATATGTGGTGTCCAATTATAAGTGGGGTGAGAGGAGAGGTGGTGAAATTTTATAGGTGTTAGGTTTTAAATATGTCTATAAAATATATTTTAGGAAAGTGTTTTGTTTATTTTAACCCTTATCTTTTTAGTTTAACCCTCAGTAAACCTAGTTTTATTTTAACCATGTTAAATATGTTTTTACTATTTTTATTATTCATTATGGTAAAAAAAATTTAGATATTATTTGAATATATAAATTAATATGATTCAAAATTTGGAATTCATTTGTCCAAATTTCATTCGTATATGTGATAGAAATTTACATAAAATTAATCGCATGGGTTTGATGATAAAGTGGGTTTTCAAAGTGAAAGTTTTTAAATTTTTATAAGGTTTTTATATCAAAATTCAATAATAAAATGATTCTGAGGACCTAAACTGGATTAATAGATATATAATTTATTTATTCTTATCACTTATCTATAAAACACATTTGATGAATCTTAAATATTTGATTGAAAATATACTATGAAAAAATTCCCCAAAAGTGGTTTGTTGAATTTATTGAGGTAAACGTTTTTTCATAAAAAAAATTCAGAAACAAATTTCATTTATTTTCAAATAGTTTTTATTTTTATTTTTAATTAATATTTCTTAAAAGAATTTATTTTATATAAAATTTTAAAACATATATTTTCATAATTTAATTATTCATATTCGTACCCCCTTTAAAATGTATTGAAGATAAAAATCATTTAAAATAATAATATTTCAATAATATGACACATTTCTCAAGTTAAAATCAATGGTACATGTAACGATAAATTTCAAAAAGATTAAATTCATTTTTAAAAAAAATATTAAACAATGGTTAGGGTGATACAAAATTCATAATTTTTTTTAATATCTTCTAATGAACTAAACTCTATATACCATTAAAAGAGACCATTTTCTAATAATAATACCTTTCAAAATATTTTCATTTTCATTTTCTACACTCCAAATGTCAAGCCTAAATTCTAATGCCACTCCTTTAGATCCTTTGAATCGGCACTTAATCATACAATAAATTTCTTAAAATCTCCCGCTTGATTATTGAATTAATGAAACCATGGAAACCCTCCAACACCTTGGATTATTATATAATTTTATACAATAGTAATAATTATTTTTATTCATCACCTTCCCCTCATCCAAGTCCAACTAAGGTGAAATTTTGATTCAACCTTTCTTGGACTAACACCTTCGTGAACATGTCCTTTTTATTTTTGTTCCAAATTGTATTTCGAAACTCCATCACCTTTTCCTATAAAAAATCTATATTAAGTGATATTTCATGTCATTATGTTTCATTACTTCATGAAATTTTTGATTCTATACAAAATTAATTACACTATAAATATCAAAAAAATTCACTCCACCCATTAGGAATCTTTTTATTCCCTCCAAAAAGCTCATTGACCATATTAGTTATTTCCCCACTTTTATTTCTACACATACTCATCTTAGATTATATAAAGATTAACTACTAGTTGTAGCTATTAAATCTAGATAACTATCATACCTTTTAAGGTGAACAGAAACCTTTTAGTGCTCTTCTAGGTATCTAAATCCTAATCAAAGTCTTTATCAACATAAACTTGAAAATGATCATTTATCCCAAAGAGAAAAATATTTTTTGATCCCTTTAAGAACTAGATGTCCCATTTCATAGAATATAAATTTTAATTTCCCATATTTCACATGAAATGGATCGCAACACCCATTAAAAATGAAATGTCTAGTCTAATATGTATCATATAGCACATCAGGTTACCTACAACTGACGAAAATATGACTCTATCCATGTACTGGACATCATCATCAATTTTAGGAACATTCTCCTTTAACAAAATTAAGTATCTGGGAAATGGATTTGTGACCAAAAGATATTCAGACATCCTTAACTTCTTAATTATCTTTCATAGGTAATCACTTGGAGATAGATCCAAATTCCTAAGTACCTTGTCTCTCTTAGTATTTATTTCCAATATTTCCTTAGTCTGACTAATATATTTTATCTCAAATATTTTTGAAATAACATTATTTAATTCTTGAATACTATTAAGTTTTAGACCATCCAGTAATATTCAATCCATATAACAAGAGTATAATTAAACTTCCATAATTCCATGCCTTTTGGTAGAAAAAGTGATCTGTGTTTTACTAAGTAAAACATTATTCGACCATAAAATCATAAAAACTTTTATTCCACTACCATGGTTCTTGATTTAAGTCATAAAGGATAACATTTATTTTACATACCAAGTCATAATTTTGGTCATCCTTAAAACCCACATATTTATTCATGTAAATCTCTTCCTCTAACTCACTGTGAATAAAGGTTTCTTTTATAACTATTCTCTCTAGGTGAAAATTATCAAATGTTACTAAACATAAAATTAAATGGATGTTATTACATTTTTCTAATAGTGATAATATTTTTGATAAATCAATTCCTTTATTCTATTGGAATCCCTTTACTACCAATCATACCTTATACCTTTTCCTTTGATCATCTTCCTTTTTTTAATGGAATACCCATTTATTCTCAAGTGATCTTTTACCCTATGGTAACTTATTCACCTTGCATATTCCATTATATTTCATCAAATATATTTATTCTTCCATAATTGGATCCCACCATTCATAGACACTATTATTTACCACATATTTTGGTCTTTCAAGTTATCCTGCTTCTGTTAGAAGTGGAAATTTCATGTTGGTCCCAAATCTTTGAACTCGCTTACTAATAATAAAAGTCCTTCATAGATAAACATATTTCTATACTAATTATAACTCTATAATTTATAGTTACCTATCATTTGAATAGTTATCTTCCAATATTATAATTTCTAGATACTTAGCTTGGGATTTATAATTCCTAGAGTATTCAGGAACATCTTCTGCTTGTCTCAATACCACACTTCCAATTTCTCCATCTTCACTCTTCAATACCTATTTATGTATAGTATATATGTTCAGATCAACGTGGAATTTATCAATTTATTATTTTATCTCAACGTAATTTTCATCCAAGATATTTACATTACAAAATACCCTTTCATTAAGGAGAATATCTCAACTCTTGATGGCTTTTTACATTTCATTATTCCATAAAAGGAACATAAAACTTTCATTATTGTATCTCACAAAAAAATTATTTGGGTTTTTCTTTGAGTTTTTAATTTTACTTAGCATTGAAATTGATATAGCTAATGCCTATAAACAGTTTGAGGTGGGTATATTTGATTGGTTTACCAGACCATAGCTACTCTATAATTTCTTATTCTGAAAGAGAAGGAAGACATATATTGACCAAGTACACTTCCAGGTTCACTTCTTCTTCCAAAATTTCTTTAGTAATTTCACTGAGTAAAATCATTATCCATTCCTAATATTTTGAAATTCATTTAATTATCTTTGAAACAATGATCTAATAAGGTGTACCAGGAATGTTCATCTTTATCCTAATTCCCTTCTTCCAACAGAAGTTCTTGGAGTTCCTTTCTTTATACTCACAACTATTTTCATAACTTATTCATTTTAATATTTGACCAAATTCTCTCCCCATGATTTCCATACACTAAAAATATTCTACAAATATATCATACATGTTATTTATAACACAATTATATACTTTCCTTATTACATTATTAAAGAAAGTCACAAATAAAAGTGAGCCACTTTGATACTAAATTGGGGTTGTCTCCCAAAATTATAAGTGAAAAAGTTCTAATGCCTAAGATCAAGGATTATGACCATTAAAGTTAAATGATTCCATTTATATTTCCCAATCACAAAAGTCTCACAACTTATGAATTTATATATATTGTGATTTTGACACCTTTTCCTATTAAACCCTTTATGTTCTTATCGTTGAGGTATCCAAGTCAACAATTACATAACTCTAGACTTTTAAAAGTAAGTTCTCTGAAAATTATTACTCTACATGATCTTATGATCAAATATAGTTTCACATACTTTTCTCCTCTTACCACCAACATGATCCTCCAAAAACCATCAAAAATCCATTTTATAAAGATAGTACCATATCATTCTTGTCACGAACCAACCCGGGTCGACCTTGAACTGGTCACCCGAGCTAGTCTGAGACCTGCCCCGAAGGGCGTTCACAATCCCCACGGGCTGGAAACTAGTGCTAGGAATAAACATTTACCCATTGGGAAGGATTTGGACCATGAAAAATAGATAAACAGATAAATAAAGACTGATGATAAAACTAAAAACCAAAAATGGAAAAAAAAACGCACATACCATCATGTGACCTTCTATGTCACCACACAACCAAAGAATGACCTTGATCCAATAAACAAAAAATCAACCAGAAGAACCTGAGAAAATAGAACATTCAACTGAAATGATAAAATAGGTGTGATATTTAAAATTCTCATTAGGGTTTCTATGATAAACCACAAAATCCAAGAATCTCACTTCGCAAAACAATCCTACGACACAAGTTTGAAATAAAAATATAAAAGAAGGCTTTTCAAATTTCAAAATAAGAAACAAATTTTCCCATTTGAAAAATAAAACACACACTGTATGCCATTTCCAATGCCATTTGACATTTTATAAAAAAACCAAAATAAAAGATATCAAAGATGGGAAAATGTAGAACAGGTAAATAATGAAAGCTATAAATAAACTTGTGTTACAGAAAGTAAAAAAGAAATGAAAATAATCATCTAAACATGGGTGATCCTAAACATCCCAAAATACCCCTGGAGGTACTCGGTTCGGAACCAAATGATGACATATGGTTAAGCTCATTAGTTTATAACCAAATGGCCTCCCTTATGGCAAAAGAAACCAGTGGCACTCCCCATATGGCCTCTATACCTACCAGTGGGAACCAACCCGTCTAATTAGGGAAGCTAAGAAACCATCACACGGTCAACTAATAGACACCCAAGAACCCATGGTGGTTATAGTAATAATATTGTGCAAGTATAAGGCCCTCACATGGGAGACTCACCTTATCATTTCGTCACCACACTTGCCTACCCCAAACATGGACACTTTCTTTGCATTCATCCATACAAGGTTACCATAGATAGGAGTACCCCATATAATTATATATATATAAACATGTCAAATATACAAAGTTCCAATAGGGCCATCACATCATTTGATTATCAAAACCATTTTATAAAACACTTGAAGTTGTCAACCATGCCTTTAGTTTTACATTATCAAATTATTTTATGAAAATATTGTGCAAGGTTTTTAGAACAACTCTAAACACAACTTTTGTGTGTAAAAAATCCAAACATACCTCTAGGTTAAAAGTTTCAAAATCCTTACAATAAAATTCTTAAGCAATACTATACACAATTTCGTAAAAACAAAAAAAATGACTCCTTACACCACACACACTGAACAAAAAATACACCAAAATTAAAATGGGCATATAGTCATGGATTTCTCTTCAAAAAAAATTTGAGACCTACACAAAAAGATCGACAACATTTAGAAAATAGGTACTACATAAAAAAATTAGGCTACGGGAAAAATACTAATTCAAAGCACCATCTTCATTTGATGGAAAGTCCATATGTTCACCTAGTGCACCCATGGATGTTCCAACATCTAATGGAGCATCGAACCTCCAAAGAGCCACGTGAAATCATTTCCACAATAACACTAATTTCCATAAAACCAACTGATGCAGGACAAACAAGTTCCATAAAATGTTTCTATAAGAAAACATCACTCAAGACATCCAAAAATACCATTTGATGATATAGCCATTTAGTTCCAACCAAGTTATAAAGGAATAAACATGTTCATAAATAGGGAGAATCCTAAATTCCATTATCAATAAAATATTTAAAAAAAAAAACACTACCATAAGTTAACTATAAACATAATAGAGTTTCGGAACATAATATAAGATTTACTTAAGAAAACACAAGCATTAGATGGATTAAAAATGGGAGTGAGGGCATGGAAACACCTAAATCACTAATAAGCATTAAAAAATAAAATAACCTTTTACAAAACATTTAAAAGACCAATTAAACAACCATTTTACTACACCTTTAAAAACCAACTCCATACCATGTTTGATATAAAGAAACCTTTTTAAAATAAACAACTATTATTTTAATCAAACACCTAGTGTACACCAATATATAAAATATAGACATGAACCCTTAAAAACACTCCCACCATTTTTGGTAATCATAAAAACTTCACACAAACCTAATTAAATATGAAACAACTATGCAAATTACATTTTCATATTAATTAAAAATACAAAAGGGGTGAAAGTCATGTTTCAAAATTTAAAACAATACCCAAACATCATTTAGTGCACAAATAAATTGGTATAACAAATAATTGAGTTTAAACTTAATTTTAACAAAATAAATCAATTCTAAAACATCATAATATGCTAGGAAAATTCATCTTAAACACGTGATTTGGGAAATAAAAATTATATAAAAGAATTAAAGTATCGATGGATAGATTTGAAAAGGAAATATGTGAATCCACCTACCTCAAACATAGGTGAAAGAAATGAAACTTCAAGAAAGGTAGAACCATACCTCACGGACTAATTGTGCACCCTAAACAATGAGAAAAATGCACAACATACAACCTCGGGTATTATGATTTAGCCAAATTAAATAAAAACACAAAAGATGAAATGAAAGGAATAAATAAATAAATAAGTATACCAGAGTATGGGTTTTAGTGCACCCAAGGGGATGGTGGTCAGAGCAACTATTGGAGAAAGATGGTTAGAGGTCGAAGCTGGGGTTCGAGATCACTATAGTAATGGTGAAGAGCAGGGGGTTCCACCGACATGACAAGGGGAGGTCGATTACTGGTCAGATCAGGTTCGTCGGTGTGAGTCATAAGACAGAGTAGGGGGTCGGGTGTTGGCTGGGCACTGATTGGAAGGTGGAGGGGTGAGGGGAGGAAGGTGGAGGGAAAGGCCAGGAGCACGGAGAGGGGGAGCCCATAGGTTGTTTGTTCAGTGATGCATGAGTGAGAAGCAGTGAGGGGAGCATCGAGGTAGGGAAGAGGGGACCAGTAGTACTAGGGAAGTGAGGATAGGTGATTCCGGATGCACGGAGGGTGAGGAGGGGTGAGACCAGAGCGGTTGGGAGGTGAGGGAGGCAAGGGAAAATTGGGGGAAGTTCTGGGTGTAGCTCGCAGTGTGGAATGAGGGGGTGGGGGTGTGTGGGTATATTAGGGTTAACATCCTCTTTTTTTATAATACTAGTAAACATAATTATAATAATAATAATAATGAAAATGAAAATAATAAGAATAATATAATAATATTATCACAATAATAATATTATTATTATTGTTAATAATAATAATAATATAAATAATGATAATGATAATAAGAATAAGAATAATGACAATAAAAAATTTAATGACAATAAAAATAATCATCATCATCATCATCATTTTACTCATTTACTTTTAAGAAATAGCATTAATTTAAACATTTCAAAAAAAATATTTACATAAAATTTTATTTTTTTTAAATGATAGGAAATTGCACGACAACTGAGCTGACTGAACGGCTACCGCAAACCATGGGGTGACTGTGCATGAGTCTTAAACCCAACAAAATTATTAAATGATAAAAAAATGTAGTATCATGTTCAACCCACACCTTGATGAGGCTAAAAAAATCCATGAAATAATAAAATAAAATAAATTTAAAAGTCGGGGTGTGACACTTCTTTATTTAGTTGACCTAAAAAATTAATTTCTTCTATAGGATTTATATGTGTCTCACTTATTTAAACTTCATGAATATTTAATTATTCATCTAGATACCTTTTCCCATAACTTTTAAAGCTTCATCATCCATACAGTGCACTTTTAAATATCTTCAAGATACGTAATTGAACATTGATCCTTGATCTTCCATATAGATAAACAATTATACCATGTTAATCACCCAAAAATGCATCTTCAAGATACGTAATTGAACATTGATCCTTGATCTTCCATATAGATAAACAATTATACCATGTTAATCACCCAAAAATACATCATACGCTCACACTAACTAACACTATTCTGCTAATATCTGTTATGTTCATATAACCTGAACTTCAAGAAGATACCATTCCATATGTTTCCTTCAGACTTTTACAATCCTCCATCAGATATCCAACCTTCCTGCATTTCTGATATGTAAGGGTAGGACTATCCAATTTTCCTTATATCCTTTCTCATGGAATATATTACGATTTATTTGGACTTATCCATTGAGGTTCCAATTATCTTCCTTTTTTATTTAGTATGGTTCTGAAATTTTATTAGTCTTCACTCTATCTAAATTCTTTATTCAGTAATAAATTCCCTACATTCTCTGACACTAAGTTTATTTTCCCACAATAATTTCTAATTATCATTACAATCACATATCATGACTCTATTAGTGATTATATAATTAGAAGATCCCATGAATCATATGAAACACTCAATTTAACTGAATTTATCTATACTCGAATCATGTTAAAGTCATTCACATGATCTTCCATCGGTATACCTTTAGATAGCCCCATGACAAACAACCCCCGAATCATAACCAATTTGACAAGTATATACATCTACTCATGTATGTCTAATAGGGCCTTCATCAACCCTATTATGGTCTTAAATTCTTGGTAATTAAAGTCTATAATATAATAAAATTAAATCATGACAAACATAATAGATTTTATATCCATCAATTCCCATTCCTCCTTCATTATATTCTTCGTTATAACTCCCACCAATGGAACTTCCATGTCCTTATGAATGAGATAGTCCTATATTAGAATTCAATAAAATCTCAATTCTATCCCATCAAACTTTTATATTCTATAATATACAAATATTTTATGAAATATTTGTTTCAAATAAATTTAATTTTCTAGATAGCTTGTGATACATGAAAACCTGAGTCTAAATGAATCATAATATAGTATAACGTTATCACCAAGTCATTAAATTTGACAGTATGAATATGATGAACTATATTATAAGAATTATATGGTTTACACATATATAAAATTAATAATTTTGTTATCAATTAATTAAAAATTAAAATAAAAAAAATTGGAAATTAAAGAGATGTTTTTTTGAAAAAAAAAATATTTTTATGCACGCAATATGTGTTTATATTAATAAATTAAACTAATATATATTTGTGAATTACTTTTTAAAAAAATTTACATATTATATATTTAATAAAAAAATTATCATTCATCTAATATTTTTACTGATAATGGGATAAAAATAAATCAATTTTTAGTCTTAGAACTGTATTTTTATAAAAAAACAATTTTGTCATGTTCTGCACACTTATTTTAAAATTAATTTTTATACATTTAATAAATGTATATGAAAAAAAATTAAATTAATTTTATTAATAAAAATGTAAAAATTATCCTAGATTATACTTTCAATAATTTTCTAAAAAGTTTACTTTTTTGATGAATAGAGAAAATTACTGATTTTTATTGAAAACTCTATTTTCCTTTAAATAATATATAAAGTTCCATTTTGTTTTAATTGAGTTTTAAAAGAAAAATTAATTCAATTGTATTATTATTAATATAATTTAGTTCTTTTAAATCAATTTTATTTTCAATTCTTATATAAAAACATTTTATAGTTATAAAAAAATATCTTTTGAAAATGGTTTTTTATCACACTTGCGTGTTTAATATTAAATTTTATTTTTACAATTTTATGAATTAAATTTTTTAAATTGGATGAAATATTTTAAAATCATAATTAATATTAAGTAATAATGTTGAATTAATTTTCATTCATAATGAATAACAAAAACATTATAAATTGGTTATCGCGGTTAATGTTAAAATGTGTTTACCAAGGGATAAACTAAAAATATTAGTGATACAATAGCCTGAAAAAGGTTTCTAATTTATATTTTCTATAAATATTTTAACCTTATATCATATAAATTTTAGTAATGGAATTATTTTTACCCATTTAACTTGTGTAAAACCTGGGTATTTTTAATTCTTTTTTAAAATTCCAACTGTATCCTCTCCCCCACTTATAATAGGTCACCCCTCTCCTCTCCAATAAACATTTAAATAGCCTTATGGATAAGAACATACCTAACCAAATATATTCCATAACTCCATCCCCATGATCTATATCCCCTTTTCTTATCATCAAACCATCCTAAGAGGGAAATAAGTGTAAATCTAAAGAGATTATGTGAGGAAGAGGTAAAGATCATAACCATGCATTTTTGTTTTGTTTATCCTTATAACTCCATAAAATACTCTTAATTAATGTTTAAATAATGACACCATTATCAGAAATACTGTAAAATATTATTATGTTCATGTAATAATGTAAATATATCTCCTATTTTATCAAATGGGAAATGAAACCATCGATTGTGTGTGCAGTGAATTATTGTGTCACGAATTGATGTAATTCATTTTCCATCACCACATATCACTAACGGATATAATGATAGATTTTTTTTTTATATTTGATATTTTTAACCTAATTATACTCCTATAATTATAATATCACATCTACCTTCTTACCTTACAGTCTGTGGGAATATGATAATGTCGCTCGTGCGTAAGTGTGGACTACCACCTCCGCGAAGTGATGTATTCATTTTTCATTTCATTTAGACATGGGTGGTAATAAGGATATAACTAATAAATATATATTATTTATATTATATAGAAATAATTATGGAATTTTTAATTTATATTTACCTTTATTTATTACAATCATTTTAAAAAATGGAAAATAGCATGCATGCGTACGTACGACATACCGTCTCCATGAATGGTGTAAACCATTTTTCTATATCCAATTTTATAGATGACTATAAATATGTATATAAAAAAAATATATTATATTTATATCATTATCTAAATTCTAGATATGATTTAACCATGATCAAATTACTCGGACCAAAACTACCAAATGAAAACATACGTGAAAAAAAAGTAGTTATTACCCCAAATTGTGATTTTAACAAATAATTGTTAATAAATTGGTGATAAAAGGTTATAAGTAAATAACAAATGGTGTGATATATATTTTTATGGTTATATAATATATTAATAATAAATATATATTTATAAAATATAAGGTTCAAATGTGTGCAATGAAATTTGATACTTGTGGTAATGGATTTTCATCTCACTTTTAGTTTCATGGGACACATGCCATATTCACCACTTATTTATTTTATGTGGTGTATATACTGCCCATTAATACATTTTATGATAATTATTATCAATTTTATTTTTATTTATACATCCAAATAATTTTATTTCCATTATCGTTCTTATGATTCAAAATAGACTAAATTGGTAAGAGATTTATGTTACAATCTCATTATTTATCAAGATTATTTTTTGATTATGATTATAATGGTGAAATAATATTTTATATCTCCCCATAATCTAATTAATTTTCCTACAATATGGTTGTTTTTTTAGAATTCATTTTTTTCTTTCATTTTCTTCTCTTTAATAACTAAAGATACCAAAAGAAATTATTTTAGGAAAATTGAATTTATTTCTCTCTTTGGTTGAAAATAATTTTTCTTCTATGAGCATTTTTTCTAAAAAAATTTCAAATTTTTTTTTACTATTCTCCAATGATTGTTGAAATCCATTTCTAACCATGTTTAAATTTTTTTAAATGTTTTAAAGTGAATGTTCTTTTCTCTTTTTGAAATGAGGTACTTTTTACTTTTTATAGAATTTGTGAAAGGAGTCATTATTTTAATTTTTACGGTATGAATGATATTTCTCACCATTTTGACTAATCATTTATTTAAATCTTAATTATGTCTTATCAAAGATAATATACAATGATTTAATATTTACTATTTATCCAAATAGTTTATGATTATATGGAAAATATTTTTATCAAACTCATTCCTTTTCCATGGGTTATGATATGATGAATTGATGAAAAGTTTATGAAACATGTTTCTTTTCCAAGGGTTATTTCATGATGAAATGCTTATGAAACCCATTTATTTTAAATATTTATGATATGATTAATGGGTTATGATATTATGGAACACATCTGTATGATTTTAATTATGTGAAAGGTGGTCCTAACATTATATTTCCCTCCAATGAATTGGGTAAAGAAAGATATATAATGAGATCAAGTGGACTGGAATGGGGAGTGAACCTAATTCAGTAAGGGACTATGTCCACTATGATAGTCTTGGGAGTGAACCTTAAATATGACAATGTTTTATGGATTGAACCCATCACATTATGATAATCTTGGAAATGAGCCTTTAATACTAAGGAAATAATCTTCTAAACTTATGCGTATAACACAAGTTTAAGTCTCATTCCATTGTTATTCTCTTATGGATCTTTTGATTTAATTATTTTAAGATTCATGTCTTATGATCATATAATATTTAATTATTTACTCAATATTATGATCCATGTTATATAGGGTATGGCTTTAAAATGTTATGGTCATGTTCCTATACCCTTACTCCCATGTTATGTTTAAGTGATCATTGATATCTCCCTTGTTTTCCTATACTGAGTATAGAAACTTGAACACCAGTATCTTAGAGCCAGTGGGTACTTTATTATATTAGAATAATATATAATTAATAAAATCCTAAACGATGTGATAAATTATTAGTCTTGATAAACTAGATATATACATGAGTCTTATGTTTCCTTTTAAAACACAAATTACAACATTTTTTTAGAATATCTTTATTCCCTATAGTGTATCCTTTCGTATAAATCATAGTAAATGTCATAGATTTTTGAGAAAGGAAAAAAAATAAGGGCGACCTCAAATTATTGATAAGGATTAAGTACATAATAATCTATCATGAATCAATAAGAATAATCAACATGGAAAGGTAAATAAATAAAAACACATATCATTTAATCAATAAACTGAGAATGAAATGCATCCAGAGATAATGTAATTGTAAAAATATCATCAATAATAATAAATATGGAAAGGTTGATAACTAAAAATATATTCCATATAAATAATGTGACTATAATAACTTGATAAGGGATAATAAATATGAAAATGTATATAACTGAAAAAACATTTCATTTATTCAATAAACTAATAATTAAATACATTCAGAGATAATATCATTGTAAAAATATCATGGATAATAATAAATGATTTCTTAATGAAGGAAATTATTAATTATTAGATTCCATGATCTCAGAAATCATGATACATATACCATCAATAAATTTCATGAGATGGTTTAAACTATAGGTAGAAACCCATTTAATATTAGCTTAATTATTTGTCTCATGAGACATATTGATTCATCTATAGGCTATAAAAACCAGGATTCACCCATCATTTCAGGTCCAAATAATTCCTTATATATAAAATAATAAATATAATTCATGAAAAATTATCCTTATCATCAAATATCTATATTTTTTAAATAATACAGATTTATCAATATTTACCCAGTCAATCAAATAACTTTCAATGTAAAGAAACTTATATAGAATTGATATAAATTTTAAGTAAAAATATATCCATGATAAATTATATGGATAATTAGGGGAAATTTAATTCCCAATGATCATAGGAAAGTGAATGTTTTAAGGGGGATTTAATAACAATAAAAATGAATCATTGAAGTGAATGTCAATATTATGATTGGTCAAAATAATAATAAACCATACTGAGGAAGAATAAGGATGGTATCAACACAACATAACCCCATTGGATTAAAAATAAATTTTTTTTCTATCATTGATGAATATAAATACCATAAAAATATCATTAAAACATTCTTAAGTAAAATATCATTTTAATTTTCAAAATCAATTTTAAAAAATAAAACATTATGAAATCCCTTTTAATGGAAAATCAATTAAAAAAAATGAGAATTTACAAAATATTAGGAAAAAAAGTTCTTTAAAAATAACCTTGTAAATATTAAAATGATGTTACAATGAAATTTGATTCATGGAAGCAGGTAATTACACATATGACGTAAAAGTTAAAAAGAACATTCCTTTTGCACTGTAAAAATGTTATAAAGTTTTTTTTGTGGAAAACAATAAGAAGATTCCTTTAAAACTATTTTTTAAAAAGTAAAACATGGGTAAATTATATTTAATAAATAATTTTAAAATTAAAAAAAATGAAAACATTTTTAGAAAACTTGGGTTTTTATGATAAAGTATTTCTGATAGAAGATAGAAATAAATTTTTATTTTATTAGAAATATTTTCCCGATAATTTAAGTGAGAAATAGTTGGAAAATGGTACTATGACATGAAAATATAATTAATACATATAGTAAGAGAAACATAAATGTGTTTATTAGAAATTTATCAATTAATTTATTTCAATGGAAATACAATTATAAAAATCTCTATTAAAATGAGATTGTGATATAAACCCTTATAAAGATCATAATGATGAAGTGATAATTAATCAATGAATATATTATGTGTATCAAATGTAAATCCATATAAAACAAGTAGAAATAAAAAATATATATTCAAAAGTCATTACCCACATAATCTCAGATATCATAGACAATGAAGAAGTAATATAACCCAATGAAAAGAAATTGAGTTATGAAATTATTTAACACTTGGTAATTTTTATGTCAACATGCCCTTAGGTAAAATATTTCGAATTGAAACTTAAAATACCATGAATAATTTTTTATTCATGATATTACATGTCAAATTGGAAGTATATACACCATATAAATTAAATTAGGAGCATAACATTATAATATGCCTCAATAAAGGGAAATTGAGATAAAGTCCCTTACCTTACGCTTAATTTTGGTTAAATGTTAGTTATATTATAGTATAGTGGTTTTAAACATGTTATTAACATATAAAATAACCATATTAAAATTTATAATATCACATATTATCTTTTTATAACATCTTATAACCCATTCATTAATAATAATTCTTATATTCATTATTTTGGGTGTTAATCTTCATGTTTTATTATGCGTGTTTTTTCATTAAAGATCTAGTTCTTGACTTTATTAAAAAGTTTCATCATATCTAGAATAATAATAACGACATAATTATCATAATTTTACACAAATTATACTATTTAAACTAATCATGAAATATGGTTATGAAAAATGGAATATGTTACAATCATGGAGATGGTATGACATATGTACGTATGAGTAACGTTTCCATTTTTTGATGATCATTATGGAAAGGGGTAAGTGATATTTTATAATTAAAAAATAATAATATCATAAAATCCATATTATTTCTTTAAATATACTTATATATAATATTCATTTTGTGTGGTGATGAAACTATAGTCACATCATTTCATAAAGGTGGTGGTCCACACATACATGAATAGCGTTATCATCTTTATTTGAGTGAAAATGTAAGAAATAAAATGATATATATTATATTTTTAGAATAAGATATATGTCCAGAATATTATAATTATTTGATTTATATCACATATAATGATAAACTTTTTCCTTATCAAGAGTTAGGGAAATACAAATCATATTTCTTCATGAGGCAGTAGTGTGTCGTACACAAGAGTGGCGCTATCGTATCTCCTCCGAAATGGAGAGTAAAAATGAATATATGATATAATGAATCCGTAGGTATAAATATATTATAAATATCATATATATATATATATATATACTTTATATACATCATCACACCCAAACATGATAGGTGGTAATAGAAATATGATTGACATCGGTTCGAGGGGCGGTAGTCCGCCGTACATATGAATAATGATTTCGTAACCCATTTTATATAAGGGGAGATGTTTTTATGTAATTACCTAATTATAAAAACACTCAATTATATTTAATATATTTAAGTAATTATATCATCACATTTTAATAATACTTTAAAGAGGTTGAGAAATAAATAAATAAATGGAAGTTAAAGAATATTACCTCTTCTATGGTTATCTTCTTTAGGTTTTCACCAAAGCATTTCTAATTAGGTTTAATTCTAAATACAACACTTCTAGGATGAAATGAGGAAATATTTAAAGTAATTTTTTGGGGGGAATTTCTGAATCAATAGGGTTTGAATGTATGAATAAGAGAGGATAGGGGTGTCCTTTTATAAGTGAGGTGAGTGGTACACTTGAAATTTTTGAAAAGAGTTAATTCCACCCATGTTTTTTCAAGTAAAAAAGGAAAAAATAATGAAAACATATATATAATATAAGTTATAATTCATAAATATGTTCATAAAATATATTTTATACAAGTTTTTAGGTCATTTTAAACTTTATCGTTTCACTTTAACCCCCGATAAACCCATTTTAACCTTAACCCTTGTAATTAATTTTTACAGTTTTCACTAATCATTTTGGTAAAAAAATAATTTTGACATATAAATAATTATAAATTAAGATTATTCCAAATATAAAATTTATTTTTTCAAATTTAATTCAAATAATTGGAAAATTTTAACATAAAATTAATCTCGTAAACGCGATGAGAAAGTGCGTGTTTGAAAAGAAGATGTTCAAAAGATTACAAAGTTTATGTATCAAAATTCAATGTGAAAATGATTTTAATGACCTAAATTAGGTTAATTTATATAAAATTTATTCAATTTTTATTTAAAAAAAATTAAAATATAATCTAATTTGATAAGTAATTTAAATTAAAAATTTATTTTCAATTAAAATTATGTATTTTTCATTATTCATCATGAAATGAATGTTTTAGAAGAATCCCAAAAATTCATAGTCAAGTAATTTTGATATTATTATTTAAAATATTTAGTAAATATTATCAAAAAAATCAAAAATTGGTAAAAATTAATATTAATTTAAGTGCACAAAGCATGACTAAACCATCTTTTAGATAAAATAATGTTTTTTAGAAAATATTTATTTTTATTTTAACTGATTCTTATTTTATTTATAATTAATAGATATCTATAATTATCATAATTTAGTTATTATTATTCATACCCACTAATTTAATGTCTATGTTATGATGGTATTCTACATCATGGTTCATTTAGATCCGGGGTTGTGTGTTCAATAAGCTATCAAAGAGATTAAATTTAAAGAAATACATTTCATGTGTTGTTTAATCATAATGTTATGTATCACATACGCTATTGAAAAAAGTTATAGATTTATAATTTTAGGGTGTTATATTATCCCCGCATTATATAAATTTTGTCCTCACAATTTAAACATAATCATAAAAATCAAGATTTTTGACATTTAGACATATCATTGTTTAAAAACAAACATCATAAAGGGTTCATATAGAATTCACCTAATAAGAGATAAAAGCAAAGTACAAAGGTCATATTTAATATAACATAACTATGTTTCTATGTAGGATAACATTGGTGGAAGGCGAATATTTCAACATAGAAGAAAATCATAAATAATTATTGAGAGTGATTTAGGTCATTAATCCTCAGAAAGTGAATAATAAATGGAAATTTAATTCCCTCAAAACCATAAATCTTTATTGATTTAAAATATAATTGGTTCAACATAAATGAATTAATTAGTATAAAATTTTGTTTCAATATCCTTTTACTAGATTTTTGTAATTATTTTACTATCAAAGAATATATGGAAATATACTTACATGAAATGTTTCAATTTTATACAAACAATTTCATTATTTGGTTGTGCTTCAATAAATTTCGAATTCATCACTTACTATAAGAAATGACTATCCAAAAATGAATTTTGAATTCCTAAAGCACAATATTCACTTTTAATGGATTGTAAGATCTATAAAAGAGTGAAAATTTTTTCCATTTATCTCTAACTATTTTCCAAAACCAATATGGTTATCATGAGTTATATAATATAATAAATTAATCTCTAAACCAATAAATCAACACCACTAGTTTTTCATTAATTCTTTTCAAATAATTTAACTAACAATAGTGACATATTGACCAGTACATCGTGTAGGCCATTGGTAGGTGCTAGAGCCTTACCATCCTTCGGTTATGGGTTCAAGACCTCATACTTTTCGAATGCAATAGGTTTTCACCAATTATATGGGTTATTATTTCTCTAAACTATATTAATATAAATCCTATAAAATTCCAAAAAAATATGATGGATATACTTGTAATAATATTAATCATTAAATAAAATTTTTACTAAAGTTCTCAAAATAAACTACTACTATTTTTTATAAATTAGATAAATATTATTTAACTGTTATTATAATTTCATTAATGAACATCTTAACCTTAATGTTCATGAATGAATTTTTACATATGTATATAAAATTTAAAGGAATTATTATATCTCATAAAATAACTATATTCTTGGTATACTCTCATCACAAACAAACCCAAAAAAAGGTGTTTATGAATTTTAAATTATGATCAATATTAAACTCATTAACATAAGATGGTATCAATAATTCTGAAGTTGATGAATACATATTTTATATTGAAATTTAACATAATATTTAAATGTTTCATGATTCTTATACCAAAATACCATTAGAAAAATACTTCTATAATATGATTATGGAAACCCAATAAATACTTCAACCATTTTATTTCAACATAGGTCCTTCCTTGGTATATAAGTTAAACTTTAAATGATGGAATTGACTCTAATAGTTCCATAGTTCTATATATTTAAGAAAATGAACTATAAATGGATCCCTAGTATGAGATTTATTTCCTTCCATCATAGTCTTCATTTTTTTCTCAAACATTATTTTTTTTATGACCTTCCAATCTACACATAAACATTTTTCACACTATATTGAGACACTTTCCTGGGTTTCTCCTTCAACATTTTTAACATGAATGAAATTGATACTTCTTTCCTCTGTAGTCTCCATCACTCAATAGCATATATAGATACATCCTTATCATAATTAGTGATTTAAAGAGTTGGTTATGGTATAGGTTTTTCATCATATTTTGGGACAACTGATTGGGAATAATCAATACATCTTTCACTCCTATCATCAGCCCATTTGGTTTCTCAAAGTCACCAAATTTTTCTTTATGTTATATATTAACAAGATTAATTTGAGTTTTATATATTAACTAAAACGAAAAAAAATCATAGTGTGATTAACAATAACTTTATTAGAAAAAATATAGAATCATTTATAGGATGTATAAATAATGACACGTTATTTTCAATATAAGACATGTTAGGTTTAACTTAGGTCATTCATTGTGATCATCTATTCAAATCCATCAAAATGGTTTGTAAATAAAATGTAAAATATCTAAACCATATCCCCTAGGAGTGTCAAACTAGGTTCATAGGAAGTATTTTGGTCATGCACCATGTGATTAATGGGTGAATCCAGAATATCCCTTTTCAGAGTAATTAACCCTAGGAACCTCTATTCCAGAACCACATCTAACTGTAGTTTCTAGAAAGGGATATATTGTTAATAAAAACCACATAATCTGTACATTTCCAAAACTTTATGATGTTATTATATACTTATACTTAAATTTTATCATAGGGTTGTGTTTTATAATATGTTTTTCCTATATATAGTTCTCAATGTTTCTACTAAGCATCCTCTAATACCAACTATAGAGAACCCAAACCTAGTAGCTCGAAGACATTTTCTTATTTATTAAATCAACATAAGATATAAGGAATCACATCCTGAATGAATGAATAGTTTATTAGTCTTGGTAAATTAGATACATACTTTAGTCTTACATTACCTTTGGAAACAAAAATTATAATATAACTTTTTTGAGAATATCTCTACTCCCTCTAGTATATACTTTTATATCAATCATGGTAATCTTCACTAATTCCTAGTAAAGGAAACAAAATAATGCTGATATCAATTAATAATTAATGGTTAAGTATATAATAATATATCATGAATTGATAATAAAAATCAATATGTAAAGGTAAATGACTAAAAATACCTGTCATTTAATCAATAAATTGAGAATGAAATGCATCCATAGATAATATAATTTTGAAAATATTTTGGATAATAATCAATACATAAAGGTATATAATTGAAAACACATTCCATTTAAATAACATTACTATCATAATTGGATGATGAATAATCAATATGTAATGTTAAATAACAAAAAACACATGAAATTTAATCAATAAACTAAAAATGATATGCACCTAGAGATAACATCATTATGAAAATATCGTGGATAATAATAGTTGAATTCTTAATGAAAGAAATGCTTATTTATTGGATGTCATGGTCTTAAGAATCATTATACCTCTACTATCAAGAACATTCACAAGACGGTTTTAACAATAGATAGAAACTCATTTAATACTAGCTTATTGTTTTGTCTCATGATAAATATTAACGCATTGAGAGGCTATATAATATTTGTATCGACCCACCAATATAGGTCTAAAGCACTCCTAATTTATTGAATAGTTGATTTAATTCATGAAAAATGTTCTTTATTATCAAATATCTATATTGAGTGAATATTATGGATTTACCAATATTTCCCTAGTCAATAGAATAACTTTCAGTGTACAACATTGTATGTAGAAATAATATACCATTTAAAAAATAAGAATATCCTTGATAAATTATATGGTTAATTAGGGGAAATTTAATGTCCAATGATCATAGGAAAGTGAATAAATAGAAGGGAATTTAATGACTATACAAATGAATCAAGTGAATGTCAATACTATGTATACTAAAAATAATCCTAAACCGTCTAGAGGGAGAATAAGGGTTGTATCGATACATCGTATACCCATTGGAGTAATAATAATGGGTGTATGTAATTAATGAATAAAAATACCATAAAAATATCTTTAAAAATAGTATTGAGGAAAATATACGTTTTGATTTGAAAATCACTTTTTAAAATAGATTTTTTTTGGAAAATCTATTTATTTTGAAAATAGGTTTTAAAAAACTAATAATTTATACATTATTAGGAACAACATTTTATTTAAAAATAACCTTTTCAAAATTCAAATGAATTTATCAAATAAATTATGTTCATGATGGTGGGTGATTCCGTACATGATGTAGAAGTTGAAAATAACATTCCTTTTGAACTATAAAAAGTATATCAGACAACCTTGTTTAGAAAATAACAAGAAGATTCCATTAAAACCATTTTTCAAAAATTTAAAAGTAGTTAAATTTTCTTTAATAAATAATTTTTAAAATGTTAAAAATAATTCTTGAAAAAAAATTTAGAAAACATGTGTTTTTATGAAAAATAGTTTCTGACCAAAGAGAGAAATAAAGTCAAATTTTCTTAAAAAAATTTTGTCAAAAAAATTTATTAACAAAGAGTGGAAAATGATAATATAAATTGAAAATATAATTAATAACCATATGAGGATAAATTGAAATGGTTTTATTAGAAAATGATAAAAAAAATTTCCTTCAATGTAAAAACAAGTATAAACAATATCGATTAGAATGATATTGTGAAATAAAAAATTGATTAGATCATAATGATGAAGTGAGAATTAATTGATTAATATATTTTATTTATAAAATATAAATTCAGATAAAAAAATTAGAAATAAAATAATAGATATTCAAAATTAATTACACACATAATCATAGAATATCAAAGACAATAAAGAAGTAATATAATCCAATAAAAAGAAATTGAGTTGAAGTATCATTATTGTGGTATAATGACTATAGGGAGTGATGTAATTTTTTCACCTTCATCGTGATTGTAAAGACCCGTACAATTCAAGGGAAATTTTTTCTTAATTTTCTTTGGGATTTTACAAGAACGCAGTTTCTAACGACACCTGATTCCAAGGCCCAGTTAGCCCGGAATCATTTTCCGAAGTTTAGCTTGGGTACGTTCAGTGAACGAACGAGCGGGTTTTTCTAAAATTTGAATCGGTGCTCAGAATTGAATTACGAGGGCACCGATGGATTCACAGCACCGGTAATTGCTTAGGAACACCTTTTCCGGAGTTGCATTTACATGAGAGAAGTGGTTAAAAAATTGTGGAAGTTAAAATAAAAGTTGAGCTACAATTTTTATTTTTACTAAGAAGTTAAAACCTTTGGGTGGAAGTTGGGTAACCACCCAACTTCCCATGAGAGGTTATGAGGGAGGTGGGGACCACACGAACCCCACCCCTTCATATTCCCTAAACTCCTATAACCTCCTATAAATTTCCTTTTAAATGAAATGAATTAATTAAGTGAATTAATTCAAATTTTGAATTTCAAATTCTTAAGACTTGAGTAATAAAATAAGACTAGACTCTTATTTTATTATTGTTGGGTTTTTTTGTATTGAGACATTGGGGAGAAAAGCAAAAAAGCTCCTGAAGTTCTTCTTCCTCGATGAAGAACGTGAAGAATGCGAGGAACGCCGACCTCCGACGAAGGTCGGCAAGAACGCCGGATCCTTGGAGGTCGACGATGCGACGCGACAATCCTCCTTCTGCGACGCCTTCTACAGCGACGTGCAATTCCGCGATGAACCTCCGTTCAAATTACGCTCGAGGTAGGGGATTTTATTGTTTTTGATATACGTGATTTTCTTCCGTCGACGTTACTCGTTCAATTGGTCCACTTGTTATCGATTAACGGGAGGGGGCCAGACCGCACAAACACGGCCGACCCTCCTCCCTTATTTCTTGTGTTGTTACGGTTCAAAGGAAAGTAACGCGGTGTCGTCGCACCGCGCGGGAATGGGCGGCAAGGATGTGCGGCGCCGTCGCGCCGTGTAATTGAAAATCGAACCAAGCCGCGGCACCGTCGCGCCGCGCCGAAGAACCCCGAAGGCACCGCGGCCTGAGCGGGGCCGCGGTGGAGGTGCGCGGTGCCATTGCGTCCCTCCGGACGAATCAAATCCGCGACTGAGGCCACGGCGGAGCAGGGACCGGCGGCCGGTTCCGGGCCGTCGGCATCGGAGCAGGGGAACCAGCAAGCGCCGGTCCCGTGGTGCAGCAGTCGGCCGGCCAGTCAGAGGAAAAGCCAGGGGTTCGTAACCCCCGGCTGGCCGGTCAAGAACGGCCCCCACATGGGGCCGCATTTACAAAAGGCGGGGGGCAGAACGCCCCCCCCCCCCCCCCCCCCCCGCACCCCCATCCGCTCGGCCGAAACGGCTGAGCCACCTGGCCCTGGCCAGTGCTAGTGCGCCGGGCCGTGCCCAGGTCGGGCCGGGTCGGGCCGCGCCCAAGCAGGCCAGACCCGGACCCAGGTCGGGTCGACCCGGTTTGTGCCGACCCAGGGGGTACCGGGCCGAGTCGGACCGGGGCCGAACCCCCTAATACCGGACCTCTCACAGTCTTTTACCCATAACATGGGCTTCCGAACTCCGATCGATGCACCGCCAGCTACGATGCGATCCTTGGATCGAGACGGTCGTTTTGGTATATTACACTCATGGTTTCGGAGTACTTTGGGTTCGGCCGGGTTGGTTCGTACACGAAACCAATCGGGCCCTCGGAGCGGAAACGCTTATAACTTGATCTCCGGACGTCCGATTGAGGTGTCGTCGACTTTGTTGGATTTATCTTAGTGAGACGGACCTTTTGGATTACTCCATTTGAGGTTTGGATGCAGTTGGAGTATGGTCAAGTTGGTTTTGACTTAAAAACCAACCGGGCCCCTGGGACGAAAAAGCCAATAACTCTCAGACCGGGCGTCCGATTGACGCGCCGTCTGTGACGTTGAGTTCCTGTTGACGATACGAAACTTTTGGATACATAAACTCTGGACTTCGTGTCAGTTTATGTATCAGCCCCTCGGCTCGTGGAGCGGACCCTTCGGAACGAGCTTGTTGTGTGTGGGAACCCTAGAGCTGGATGCGACTGCGGCGACGATGACGACTGTATAGAATCTTCCGTGGATTCGATGACGATGACTACAGCACTCAGCGATCCTACGTGGATCAGTGCTACCGATCCTGTGTGGGTCATCACTCAGCGGTCCTGTGTGGTCCAGCGCCTACAGATCCTGTGTGGTTCCGATCCTGTGTGGGTCATTGCAGGGGTTAGTTACCTATCGATCCTTTGTGGGTCATTGCAGGAGTTAGTTACCTATCGATCCTTTGTGGGTCATTGTGGGGGTTAGTACCTATCGATCATGTGTGGGTTCGACGGCTTAGACAAATCAGTGGCTACATCTGATCATCTCTATCATCTTACGAAGAAGTATACCTGTGTGAGGTGGATCTTGACTTTCAATCCTTTCTTCGATAAGTTTGACTTGATATCCTGTGCGGATTATGCTATGCTTTCCTGTGTGGATTGGGTTGTGATTTCTTATGTGGACTGGTTGTACTTGAGCTCAGATGTTGGATTCGAATGAGAATTGGTGAGTTAGGTATATGTATGGGCATATACCTAAGTAGTGTCGGATGTTACTTCATGATTGTATCTTTCCTTTGTGGATTCTGGGAGACCTTCGAGGGTCTCGGGGTCCCTACTGAGTATCTTATACTCATCCCTGCACGGGCTATGCCCGCACTACGTTGTGTTGGTTGCAGACGATGGAAAGCGCTGATCGTGATTGTGGCATGAGGAGCAGGTCGGTACCTAGAGGTGGACCACTGGGCGGGGCGTACTCAGAGCGGACGGCTGGACCCGAGGAGCTGTGGAGGCTATCTGTACCCACCCTTCAAGTGGGACTTCCAGTGGACGGCTCGACGTTGCTGCTTTACTTTTCAGTTGTTGTACTCCCTTTTTCAGTTGTAATTTACTTTCAGTTTGGGTTTGTACTCTGGCCCACTTACTTTTCCTCACTTACTATTATACCCAGTTTTTAATTAGTGTTTACTTCTGCTTGCTTGATCTGTGGTGTTTGTTTAATTTTCAAAGTCAATGTCTTCCCTTTTTACTTGTAATTACACCTTGGTGCTAGTCTCTAGCCCCTGGCCTATGGAAGGTGGGCTTGGGGTAGTCACAGCATGGGCCCCGAGGACGGGTTGTGACAATGATATTGGGGGCATCTATTTCGGTCCCTTACCCACTAGTTGGGGAGGGACCTTTGTCATCCATCAAGGGACAGACATCTACCTTTTCTCCCTTCTCTAACCCCAAGTTACTTCCTCTGTTCCTGTATTTTTCTCTCTGTCTGAAGGTGTCTGATATATATGAACGATAACATAACCTTACATTATTGATTTACGATATCAATGAAGCTTCATTGATTCTAAATCGAACATTGATCTCTCACGTTTCACAGAAGTAGCCTTCGGTAGACACCTTTGATAGGTTTGTCATTGGATATTGGGATTTACAAGAAAGGGATACTGTGGGTTTACTCAATAACAAGAATATAATGATTAAAATTGTGTCATAGAAATGAAATATTAATGATTATTCATTTGTGCCTTGCAACTTCAATGGTTCCTATTTTTATTTTCATAGATGTAATTACACTTTTCATGTGAAGCAGGATTCTCCTTCGGTGGTGATTTGGGTCAGTTTTCCCAATACTCCCCTCCCATTTCAAAATCTCTAAATTATTTGGATGCTTGGGAACCTTGTGAGTAGTTATTTGTGTTATGATAACCAGATCAAATCAGTTTGTTGTCAGGTGAATCCCTTATTGTGTGTGGAATTCAATGCTTTAAGATCCCCATCTGACATCGTTTGGATTACAGTAGGAGATGAATATCATTGTATGAAGAAGGTGGTGTATGAGTCATGGGTTGATTTATTTTCTAATTGAGCGCAATTGGGTCATGCATCGGTGAATTGAATATGTGGATCTCACCAAATCAGCAAGCTTGAGGATGTTAGTATTGGTGGAATAATGGATTTGGTGGCTAGTACTGCGGATGAGACTATTGGGAAGGGGAAAGAGAGTGAGGAGTCTAAGACAAAAGAATCACATTGTAGATCACAAGAGAACCCCTTGGTGGAAGATGACTTCCACGGGTTGACAGAGAACCTTGGGCACCAGTAGTATATGGGGGTCTCCATGGAGAAATGGTGTCCAGAAAGATATCTGGAACCTATGTTACTTGAGGGCCCCCAGGTTGGTGGTGGGATTGATGAGGGAAGTTACAAACTGGGTGCCTCATATGGTGAGGTGGTACATATAGGTAGTGGTACTAATGAAAAAGTATAATAGGATAGGTTATCGAGGGATGATCATATAGGATTTGATGCTTTGATTATTGGTTTAGAAGGTGAGGTTTTGATCAGGGTAAGTCCCAGAGGGGAGGTTGATCCAATTTTGTTGGGAAACTATTTTTCACAGCTATCGAATGAGGTGTTAGAGGATGTTTTGGCCAGGGAATCCATAGATGGGATTAATGTTTCTAAAAATTAACTCAATTATGGCTACTATAACTTCTCTAAAAAATATTTGGAGGAAGAGGTACTAGGTGATCAGCTCCCAAGCCCAAGGAGGAGAAAGTTTAAGAGGGGTAACCATATAGAGAGGAAGGATTACTCTTACCTTTTTCTACCAATGGAGACCCAATAAGAAAAGAATATGTAATCTAAGAAAATAGTCAATGACACTAAATATTTCTCCAAGTAATCATGACTAGATAAGAAGCCTAATTTTATACCCTAACAGTCTTTGGAACTGCTCATGAGTTCGGAAGAGGTAATTGATGAAACTGTTCTGACAACTAATGTTCCTGAAGAAGAGGCTAAAAGAATGATGGAAAGGGCCCTAAGGGTGACTGATAATGAGGAACAAGGAATCTATATTGATAATTATTCTCTATTTTTAATAAGGTTATTAAACAAGCGAAATATTAGCATTGAGGAGTACATCTAATCGTGATAAAATCTAGTGTTAAGGTTCAAATAACTTCTGATGGAGGAACTCGACACTCTGGTAAGCACTATCTCATGGAAACTTTTTATGGAGATTAAAACCAGTTGGCTAAAATTTCACTTTAATGGCTTGGTTATTTCATTTTTTTATTAACTATGGTTTCTTACTTTTTCCATAAAAGTTTTTGATAATAAAAATTTAATTTTGAGTGTGAAACTAAATTGAGTTATGAAATTCCTTACAACCTGGTAACTTTTAAGTAAAGCCCCCCTTAAGTGAAAAAGTACAAATTAACACTTAACATGACATGAATAATGATTTATACATGATATTACATGTCAAAGTGGTAGTATATTAACCATATAAAATAAATTAGGTGCATAACATTACAATATACCTCAATGAAATGAAATTGAGATGAAGTCTCTTACCCTATGATTTCTTTTGGTAGAATGTGATTTAACCTTTTATATAGTGGTTTTAAACATTTTATTAACTTGTAAAAGATACATATTAATATATATAATATCATATATTATTCTTTTATAACATATGTTCACCCTTTTGTTAATAATCATTCATTATTTTCATTGGTTCGGGTGTTAATTTCCATGTTGTCTTGTGCGTGTTTTGTCATCAAAGATCTCATTATTGGCCATATTACATAGTTTCATCATATAAGAATAATAATATTGAAATAATTATCATATTTTTAGATGAATTATAATTTTAAAACCAATCATCAAATATGGTTATGAAAAATTGACTATGTTACAATCATAGAGATGGTAGGTCGTACGTACACATTAGTAACATTTCCATTTTTCAATTATAATTATATAAATGGGTAAGTAATATTTTAACATTTCATATTGATAATAATATCATAAAAACCCTATTATTTATTTAAATATAATTATATATACCATCCTTGTGTTGTGGTTATTAAAATATGGTCACATTGTTCCATGAAGGCGATAGTCCACACGTACATGAACGATGTTATCATCATTCATTGAGTGAAAAGGTAAAAAATAAAATGATATATATTACCATTTATTGATTTTAAATATTTAATATGTATCATAATTATTTAATTTATATCACATATAGTCCTTAAATTTATCTTTATCATTTTCCATTTAAAGCATTAGTGAAGGACTAATTACGTCACTTCGCGAGGCAGTAGTCCGCCTTACAGGCGAGTGACGTTATCGTATATCCTACAGAATTGAAAGAAAAAAATCATAGTATGATAAATTGACTCAATAGGTATAAATATGTTATAAAAATCCTATATATATATATAAATTATATCTATCATCATACCCAACCAATATAATTTTTAATAGAAATATGAATGACATCTGTTCGCAAGGCGGTAGTCTTTAGCACACATGAATGATGATTTTGTAACCCATTTGATGGAAGTGGAGAGGGTTGTAGATAATTGCTTTATTATAAAATTATATATATATATATATATTAAATATAATTATGTTTTTATATCATCATGTTTTAATAATAATTTTAGGAGTTGTATGAATAAATAAAATAAAAACACTTGTTGAAGAACGTTACCTCTTCTTCGAGTATCCTCCATAGGTTTTCACTAAATTTTTTATGGGTTTTCATTATTCAAAAATAATAATTCCAGATTTATAGGATTTAATTTCCTAATTAATTTGGGTAGGTATTTTCTAAACCAAATGGGTTTGATGTTGTGGATAAAAGGGGATATGGGTTTCCTTTAATAAGTGAGGTGCATGACACAATTTTATTTTTTTGAAAATAATGAATTCCTCCCACGTTTCCTCATGGAAAAAGGATCCAATAATAGACCATTATCTAGAATATAAATTATAAGGTCCAAATATTTCCATAAAATATATTTTACTAATGTTTTTATGTCATTTTAACCCATATATTGTATGTTTAACTCTCCGGAAAACCCATTTTTACATAAACCCTAGTAATTAATTCTTACAATTTTCACTATTAATTTTTGTAAAAAAAAAGTTAAAATTATTATAATGTATATATTATTATTATTCCAAATATAGAATCCATTTTTATAAATTCAATTCATATAATTAGAAATAATTAATTTAATATTAATCTCCAATATGTGATGAGAAAGTGGGTTTTTAAAGAGAAAATGTTCCAAAGTTTTTGGAGTTTTTATATAAAAATTAAATGTAGAAATGATTTTAATGAATTAAATTGGGTTAATTGATATATAATTTAACTAATTTTACTTCTTAACTAATTTAAAATATTATTTAACATGATAAATAACATAAATGAAAAGAAAATTTTAAATTAAAATTTAGTATTTTTCAATATTCATCAAAAAATGAGACTTTTTAGAAAAATACAAAAAAACCCAATTATATTTTTGATATTATTTTTTAAAAGATTAATTTTATTTTAAAAAATAAATTTGGTAAATTTTTAAAAAATAAATTTTAAATTATGTTCCCAAAGCATGACTAAACTATATTTTAGCAGAAATACAATTTTTTTGAAAACATTTCTTTTTCTCTCAAATGATTCTTATTTTATATATAAACAAAATACAACCATAATTTTCATAATATATATACTACTATTTATACCTAGAAATTTAAGGACTAGTTTATAATGTTATTCTATATCATAGTTCATTTAGACTTGGGGTTGTGTGTTCTGCAAGCTATCAAAGAGATTAAATTTAAAGAAATATATTTTGTGGGTGGTTTCAGATTGGTGTTGCATGTCACATACTCTATTGAATAAAATGTTACTATTTTAGACTTATATGGAGTTACATTGATAAATTTATCTCACCATTTCTTATGGTTCCTTTCCTTGGGTTGTGAAAAGAGTTATTAAGTATAATATTTCTAAGAAAGATGATATTTATAAAGAACAAGTGAGAGTTGATTTAGTTCACTTAAGAACCAGTTGTTGATGTATAATAGTTTCCAAATAAACTAATCCATTTTGGTAATCATTTGTTTTTCTATAAAATTAATTAAATATTCGTCTATTAAGATGTAATATCTATGTATTAAAAGTATGGGTCTCTATATTTGGTATAAGAGGATTGGTTTAGTTAACATTTGGAACCAGGATGAGAAAATTTTAGTAAGAAACCTTAGAATAATTCTAATTATAGGATATCATCCTAAGTTATGTTAAAGAAAGGAGTTTAGTTTTTCTATAAAAACATACTTGTTTAAATACTAAAAGTGGATATGGTTTTGGCACAGATACGTCTTGGAGTAATAACCCTAAAAAGAGTTGATCGAGCATATCTCATCCTTAATTATGGTGCATAATGATTGTTCCCTTACTATTCACCTTGTTTTACACTCCCATGGGATATTCTTAGGTTAATACACATTTTCTTTATGAACCATCCTGAAGGATTTGAATAGATAATGAACATGAATAACCATGGTTAAACCCAATGTTTCATAGAACAAAAATAATGTGTCAGGATTTAGACATCCTATAAATGATTTTTCATGATTATATGGTCTACCAATATGATTATTGTTGATCAAACTATGTTTTTTTTGTGTTATTGAATGGTTGTAACCTAAAAAAATATGTTAATGTTGAATATAACGGATATTGAAATGATTTTCCTCATGAGAAACCAAATTTTATAAGATTTGGAATTCAAAATCTTGTTGTTATGATTAAATAAATTTATCAAAATATAAATCATAATGAACTTACCAATGAGAAAATTATAGGGAAATGTTTTGTTGAGTCCTTTATGAGGTAACTTCTTATTTCTTTTAGTGGGTCCATTTAACCACTAGTCATTGAGAAACGGATACGTTCCACTAAAAAAATTTCTATTATCCAGTGTTTGGATCATGAAACAAAATTTATTTGGGTTGTATATCATTTGGAAGGAGAAGCAGATAAATGGTAGAATATTGTCAAGAATATGAGGAAACATGAAGAAATTAACTCCATTAAGTGGTTTTAGTTTAAGATATTATTTTTTTAATTAGTTCTTTTCTAATATTCTTCATAAAAAAATGGATACAGGATTCTTTGATCTAAAGAAGAAGGATTATGAATTCATTGGTAACTATAAGGAAATTTTTACAAGGCTTTCCATGTACACTTCTGGTAATATCATCCAACTAGAAATTGAGGTTTATCAATCCTTTAGTTGTGTAAAACCAAGTCTATGAATTGATTTATCCATAAAGGAATTCAATAGCTATGAAAAAATCATTTGATGTGTTATTAATGTGGAAATAAGAATTGTATTTACCCATAAATCTCTTGGTTTTGATAAGAAAATAATGTTGGAATTAAAGAGAAATCCTAAAACTCATGGAAAAAAATGGGCCATAATTAATTCAATAAGTGCGGAGAGAAACATAGTGGAAATTATCGTAAGTGGATTGGTAGATTTTTTTATTATATAATAGAAGTAAATTGAAAAATTGTATACTAAATTGATGGGAATAAGTTAACTAATTATGAAAATAGAGTGATAAATCCTTGGAATAAACCATCCAAACTCTAGTGTTTCAACTACAAGGATTATGGACCTTATGCTAACCAGTGCTCCCAACTGAAAGTTAGTTTTGATGATTAAAGTCAGTAGCCTCTTAAGTCAAGAGGAAAAGGTAAATCTCATGTGATCACTATTTTTTATGAGTGTTGAGATAATGACATGGTGAAAGGTACACTTACCATCCACTCTATAATTATTAATGTCATATTTGATTCAGGATCTACCCACTTTTTTAAATCTAAATAATTTACAAAGGGTGTCAAAATGACACCCCAATGATTAGGTGTTGAATTAGAAATGAATACCCCTAATGTTATGATGATAAAATCTCAATTCTATAATTATTTTCTGGTTGAATCTTGTTGGAATGTGTTTATTCTAAAGATAGTTATTCTCCCTCTAGTTGAATTTGATGTTATATTAGGCATGGAATTCCTTTCTCTATATGAATCCCTCATTAATTTCCAAGTAAGGGAAGTTGTGTTAGATATTATCAACCATGTTATGATCATATATAATTGAAATGATAAAAATGAACATTAGATGGAGATCAGATCCATTGTATGGGTCTTTATTCATTTTCAAAATGGGTGTTTATCTTAAATGGTTGGGTAGAAACACAACATCAACGATATGCCTATTGTGTGGGAGTTTGTATATTTCCTTCTAGAAGATTTTCATAGTATTCCATTAAATCGTGAGGATGATTTCTCAATATAAATAATACCTTTTCTATACCAATTTCAAAGACACACTATAGAGTAGCCCCGATTAAGATGCAGGAATTGAAGAAGAAACTCTAAGAGAAGTCATAAAAGTGATTCATTCAGCCAAGTGTGTCTCCATTGGGTGCACCATTTATTTTTGATAAAAATAAATATGTATTAATCAAAATGATAATTGATTAAGGGAACTAAGAGAGATCAAAATCAAGAATAGTTATCCTCTACCCTGTATTGATGACATTTTTGATCAACTATTTGGAGCTCAATAATTTTCCAAAATTAATATTTGTTCGGAATATCATCAATTGAGGTTAAATAAGTAGGATATACTGAAGGTGTAATTTCATACAATTTATATTCACTATAAATATATAGTGATTTCATTTGGTCATATTAATTCCCCCACTATATTCATGGATTTAATGAAAAGAGACTTTATATATTAAATTGATTTGTTTTTAATAGTCTTTATAGATGATATGATTATATATTCAATTTCAAAGGAATAGAATGAAGATCACTTTAGGATTGTACTAAATAACTTAAGGAAGGTTAAGTGTTATGAAAAATGTGAAAAGTGGGGATTTTTTTCTAAAAATGATTAATTTTTGGGTCATATAATCTAAATTGAGGGCATATCGTTGGATCCATCAAAGACAAAGGCTAGTGAAAATTATCCTAGAGAAATCATAGTGACTGAGATCAATTGTTTTCTTGTATTTGTTGGATTTTATCAATGCTTTATCAAATATTTCTCATGTATTCCCTACCAACTCACTAAGTTAATTTAGAAATGATCCTAGTTTCTTTAGATAGATGAATATTTGGAAAATTTCAAGGAAATGAAGTGAAGGTTAGTCAGTTCACCATTCATATATTTCCATATTGTGAAAAGGGGTTTTTTAATATGAATTAATGCATAAAATAAGGGATTGGGATGTGTTCTCGAACAAAATTATATATTGATAGATTATTTTTCATTATAATTGAAGTTTCATGAGAAAAATTACCCAAATCATGATTTTGAGTTAGCTGCGTTAACATTTCAATTAAAAATATGGATGCATTGTCTTTACATAGGAATATGTGGTATATATATTCATCATAAAATTTTAGATTATATTTTCACACCACAAGATTTTAATATGCACTAGAGAATATGGTTGGGTATGTTTAAAGATTATGATTGCTCAATGAATTACCACCCTGGGAAGGTAAATGCTGCTTTCAGTTGAAAGGACCATTCTAGCATATCTATGATGAGGATAAAATAAGATTTAATATTTATGGATTTATAAAGTATAAATCTAGATATATTTAAGTGAGGGGATAAATCTTATCTTTCTAAAAAGAGTGTTCAAACATCTAACCAAATGAATATTAAATAGGCATATAAGAAAGATGTATAGATACATAAGAGGTTTAGAAATGTACCTAATTTTAACCTTGATTATGATTGGATGATAAGGTTCAAGAACCATATATTTTTTCCTTCAATACCAGACTTGAAGTAGGATATATTTAAGGATTCCAATAGTTCTTCATTCTCTATTCACCCTAGACGTTTGAATTTTTATAGAGATCTAAAAGAGTATTTTTAGTGGGATGGAATAAAGATAGATACTGAAAAGTTTGTATCTCAGTGCTTGGTATATTAATAAGTTAATGATGAGAGACAAAAGTCTAAGTAGATGTTATAAATATTACTAATACCATAATGAAAATTAGAAAACATCACCATGTATTTTTTCATCGAAACCCCCCAAAATTCTAAAGGGAGTAATGTGACTTGGGTTGTAGTAAAAAACATTACAATGTTTTCACATTTAATTACTATAAAATAACATTTATCTCTATATTATATTTCATGGATATACATTAAATAAGTGGTTAGGTTTCATGGAGTACCACATTTTATTATATCTGATCAGTATTTAAGATTTACCTCATAGTTCTAGAAAATTCTTCTGTGGGAATTAGATACTGAGTTAAGTTTAGAAATTCTTATCACCCATAGATAGATGATAAATCTGAGAGGACCATTCAAACACAAGATGGTATACTAATATCATATTATTTGGATTTAAAATGTGGTTGGGTGTAGAGACCCTAAACCCAGTAGCCCAGAGCTGGTGTCTCTTATATTACATTGGCATGGGATACAAGGGATTTCATCCTAATTAATTGAATAGTTTAATAGTATTGTTGAGATAAATATATACTTAAGTTTTAAATTACATTTGGAAACACAAATTACAACATAATTGTTTTCTAGAATATCATTATTCCCTCTAGAATATCCTTTCATATAAATCATTGTATAATTTATGTATTCTTAGTAAAGGAAAAAAAATAAAGTTGTGCGCATGTTCTTAATAAGGATTAAATGTAGTGGAAGCTATCAAGGATCAATAAGAATAATCAATATGCAAAGGTAAATAACTGAAACCACATTCTAGTTAATCAATAAACTAATAATGAAATTAATCCAAAGATATTATCTTTCTAGAAATATCATGGATAATAATCAATATGGAAAGGTAGAGAGATGAAAATAGATTCAGTTTAAATGACTTGACTATTATAACTGGATAAGTTATAATAAAAATTCCAAGGTAAATAACTGAAAATACATGTAATTTAATCAATAAACTAAGAATGAAATGCATCTTGATAAAATTACATTTTGAAAATATAATGGATAATAATAAATGAATTCTTAATGAATGAAATTATTAATTATTGGACTTCATGATCTTAGGCATCTTGATACATCTACCATCAATACCATTCATAAGATGGTTCAAACTATAATTAGAAACCCATTTAATGATAGATTGTTGATTTGTCTCATGAGACCTACTAATACATTGATGGCATATATAATACTAGGTCACACTCATCACTGTAGGTCTAATGCATTCCTCATAAATCAAATAATTAATTTAATTCAAAAGCAATGTCCCTTATCATCACATATTTGTTGTAATGTCCCGACCCGGAAGCCACTAAACTGGTTCTTCGAGACGGTTCACCACAAGGCCTCAAGTGCACCTCCCCGTATGCCAGAGGCTGCCTACTAGCAGGGAGGGCCTAGGGTGTGATAGTGGGGAGACTATGTTGTCATACCAGAGTAAGTAAATAGTGGAAATAACTAAATATAACACACAGCGGAAAGTAAACAGAGTGCAGAAAAAGTAAACAACTCAAATAGAACAAGATGTAGTAGTAAAATGTTATAAAATCCCGAACAGCTATGAAATACAATACAAAACTGGTCACCCGCCAGGCCAACCATAAAGATACAAGTACAAAAGAAACTAAAAGTAAAAGTTCAGGGATCTGCTACTAACTCCAAACCAATCCACGTACCCGATCTCCAGACGCTTTCAAACTGTAGCAACACGATCAGTAGAACTACTTGTGCAGCTCTACTCGATCATACAACACTGGGCCTCTACCCTATCCACTATGAAACGCGTGTTCAACCTGAAAATCAGACATAAGGTCTATATGTACACGGAGGTGCATGTGTAGGGATGAGAAATAATCTCAGAAGGGCTCCCCGACAAGCAACCTATAACTGTACTGCTAAAAGTGTATGTAATAGCAACGTGATCAGCCTAGCTGGAACAAAACAAAAGGAAGTAAACCAAACATGCAACCACAGTCGAACTCAGGTTCCATAATCACTGTCAACTGGGAAAGTGCAACCATGGATGTCAATATCTATATATGTAAACATGTATAGTCCCATACCTATACACATATACATTAATATAAATATTCATGATTAGGTGATACAAATAACAAGAAACCACATCAGCAGTCGATCCTTGGGACCATAAGCCCGGTCTCATGGACATCCTTTGCAAGCGAATTGAGCTGGACGTCGTGCTGCTCAAGTCGTGTATCATTAAGTCAATCTCTGGGTCCGTAATGCCATCGACATGTACCTACTTTGACCAATGCCGGAATTATGTCTCTGAACAATCTAAAGAAAAACAAGTAACCATTGTCCTCAGACATATGAATCCTCACCCTCAGGCGAATAGAAACGAAGCCCTCTGGTGATTTCCCTCAGGCATAATGAATTGTGCCCTCAAGCATATAAGAATCTTTCCCTCAGGCACGGAATCTACTGCCATCAGTCATATTAAACGTTTCCCTCAGTCTAAACGAACACTTTCCCTCAGGATAATATATCCATGCCCTCAGGCTAAATATAACCACGCCCTCAGGCTAATCAGAACCATTTGCTCAGGATAAAGTAAAACACTGCCTTTAGGTGCAAGTAACCGGGTCGAGCCCAATGCATAACAAGAAATCTTATATAAATTTTCTCTCAAGAAAATTCAATATATAATATAATCATGGCATACCCTCGGGTACCCTGGCCAAACGGATAAACAGAGGAACGCACCCCCGGGGTGGTCCTGGATCCAAGCAATGATCCCAAACATCAGTTTTAACTTATCATTAGATTATCTATGTAATTCTAGATATCTTTTAGCAAAATCCTCAGCCATACGACACCCCAACCATGGGATCACAGCCCAATGATAAAAAAATTCAACTCAACAGTTAGAAATAAACCTCAGACCACCTACTACTCAGGCACACAAAGAAAAAGTTGGCATCCCAAAAAACACGAATATGCCTCATGTTGGGATCAACATCCACCAACTAGGAAGCACCCCTGGTAACCACTACAACATCAGCAACCAAAGTCAGATATAAACAAACGAGTGCGGGTGGCCCGAACGCCCAAACCAACAATACATCCAAAGCCCCAAGGGATCAACTGATTGGAACATGTTCTAGATGACACCCAATCATCATCTCTACCCAAACCCGATGTAACAACTCTGGGTGGGTCAAACAACGAGTACCCCCTGGGTCCCTCATGTCAAACACTGAGGAGGCATCATACTCTTGATCCTCTAGGTAAACACGAGCGAAGGCATCCTACACGATATCCTTAGAGAAGAGTAAAGGAGGAATTATACACAGAATCCTCAAATGAAGGACAACATAAGAATTCCATAACATGGGTCCTATAAAAGGATAAACAGAAGAGGGATCCTATAAGTAACTCCCATGGTCAGTACACAAGTAAAGTTATCCCTAAGGGGATCCTTAGAAGCATTCGGTATCACGGCCGAATGGTCCAGAAGGAACATATCAAAAGAGAAACATCCTCTAAATAAAGGTTACAGAGGTATCTCATAGTTCATATCACATTAAAGGTATCAACTATGTTTTTCTAAACACCCAACCTATCAACCCCGCCAAGTCTCACCCTCATGTGTCAACTAAACATGATAACTAGAGGAAAAACCACTCCATTTAAATGGAATCTTCTAAAATTCTATTTATATGACCTCTAAATGTAAAAATTAATCCACCATTGTGATCTAAGTTGAAAAACTCTCAGAATCGACTACTCACATGCCCAATTCTGACTTCTAGAGCATAAGTTACGCCAAAACTACTAAATTGGAGTAGTACATGGCCAGAACACATGGCCAAACCCATGGGGTCTGCCTGTGTAAAAGTACACGTCTTGTACTTTACTGTACATTGAGGGAACTGTTTCCAAAAATTCACCCTGTGTTCATTTTTACCTGAACACATTCCCAAGTACCACTACACGGCGTGTACTCAAAGTACACGACGTGTACTTCAAAAAAACTACTATTCGGTGTTCTATTTAACACAGCCACCCACTACACGGTGTGTACACAAATTACACGGTGTGTACATTATAAAATTTCATATTCCCTGAACAGAAAGAACACATGGCGTGTTCCCCAAGAACACACGCCGTGTATACTGGGTTTTCTGACGGGAAATCACTAAAAACGCCTGATTCGCCGGATTCCCCTGTTTTCTCCCCCTGAAACAACAAATAGAGCCCCAAGGTCATACAAGAAAGAAATATAATGCTTTAGAAACATAAAAAAACATTTTTATAGGGGATATATGGTGAAAACATAAAAGGCCCTACCTTCGGGCAGAAACTGCTGAAGCTTCGGTTGATTTCACGACTCCCTGTTGCCCTTCGTGGAATCAGCGCGTCGAGAGCTTCGAATCGGTACCCCTATCACCTCCAAACTCTCCATGTTTCTCAATACCAAAATCCTCTTAAAAGACATGGACAAGGAGGAGGAGTACGAGACATGTGCAAGGAGAAGGGAGTAAGAGAAAAGAAAGAAATGAAATGAAAAGGAAAAGGAGAAAAAGGGGGCTCGGGCCGGCCCCGACGCCCGACATGATTTTATGCATTCCCTAGGATAAACTCCCCATTCCAGACTCAACGGTGCAGAAAAAATATCAATCTGAAGCTCTGTTAAAATTTTATTTCCAAACGAACGTGCGGGAATAATTTAATATTTAATTTAATAAGACTAAATATTAAATATTTCGCTAAAATTCGAACAGCTCGGATTTCGACCAAACTCTTATCCTAGGGTAAACACCGAATTCCGGGAACAACGGAGTTGTCAGAAAAATTATCCGAGATCATTTGGTAGGGGAAAATGACCATTTTACCCCTCACGAGTGTCCAATAGAAAAAAATCAAATTTCTGATCAAAACTGCAGTTGGGAAAAACACAGGTTCTTACAAACTCCCCACCATAAACATTCTAGTCCCCGAGAAGCCCAGTGAAAGAACCAGCAACCATGCTCATAACTTGAGCATCTGCACAACCAAGATATCTACATTATCCAACGATCAGCCTTATAGCGTTAACAACTACCTTATACACAGAAGATATTCAACTACGACTAAACTGGTACTCCCCACCATAGGAATTCCCTTATCATCGTCTTAAAAGAAAACACTGAGCTCAAAAGATCCTGGAAAACACTAAAGTTTAACATAAACAAGGAAACCTCCTCAAAGGTCCAATGGTGCACTCACCACCATATGGATTTCCATAAACTTCTCTGAGGGCATAACTGGAACAGGTTCCATCCTTAACAGGGATGAACATTAAGAAATAAAAAGGAGCTCGATGTGGGGTCTAAGATCTCTCATAATACTCAATATGAATCAAGATAGCGCATGATCATCTATAACAGGAGTAAAGTGAGATTTCACAAAAGACGTGTCCAGCTCCCTCCGATCCACGCTATCATCCAGCCAAAACCAGACCAGGATTCAAGCATGGTTCAACCATTCTCACATAGGTTTCCCTAGAACAAAACAGACATCGACTTAAAAGGGTTCGAGTCAAAACCAAGGGTCCCTAGGTCTCCCACTTAGCCCTACAGAACAAGCCTCACAACTGGGTCACACGGTCTTACCACCTAGCCCAAATAATCCAAAACCTCTTAGAAGAATGTAAAGATCACAACGACCAAGGAAAGTAAAAAACCAAAATATAGCTTATAAGGGCCCTGATCCTCTCTGAGCATCCTCATAAGGAACTACTCCCTGGAGTTCACAACCCAAGCCGAAGAGAAACTATACTGACAACCATCGGGCATCCGTATACGGGAATACCCCAAGGAGGTCGAGTTCATAAGAAAAGCCTTGGTATCTATCAACATCGTTCTCAATGATCCGACTAGATAACCACAGACCTGAGAAAAAACACCCAATGAGGGTTAAATAGAAAGGCATAACGTGCCATATAGACCAACTGGGGTCATTGTACCACTTGTACATGAGGTCCGAGTCATCATCCTCACACCAACGCCTCAACATAGATCCACATAACCTCTAATAAGAGTAAAAGTATGTGAAAACAGACCCAAGAGTCGTATTCATCATTAAAAATACCCACTAGCAGGCCTATATGTTTTGAATCCTATGTACCAAGTATGATTCATGAGATGCCTCTTGCCTTTGCCGACCAAGAGTCGAAATACATCCCCCACATCTTACCAATGTCCAAGAGCCAAAAATACATAGTAAATCAAAACACCACACAACATGTGTGTCGCTCAAGGAGAAATCATATACAACTGTAACATCGCAAAATCAGAACAGCATTCCCAAACCCTAGAAACTAGGACTTCTTACCGGAATAAGTGTTCTCGACGCACCAGCCCGATATCCATCACAGGTTCCGACACATTCCTAATACATCGGTTTACCATATCCAAAATAGTAAAGACCAGGAAAGAAAACTCCTCTGATACCACTTTGTAACGTCCTGAACCGAAAGCCACTAAACCGTTGCTCTGAGCCAATTCGCCACAAGTCCTCAAGCGCGCCTCCCCATACACCAGAGGCTTCCAACTAGCAGCGAGGGCCTAGGGTGTAATAGTGGGGAGACTATGCCCTCATACCAGAGTAAGATAATAGAATAAATAACTCAATATCATACACAGCGGAAAGTAAATAGAATGCGGGTGAAGTAAACAACTGAAATAAAACAAGTTAAAGTATTAAAATGTTGTAGAAGCCCAAAAAGTTATGAAATACAATACAACACTGGTCACCCACCAGGTCGACCATTCAGATACATGTACAAAAGAAACTGAAAGTAAAAGTACAGGGCTCTGGTACTAACTCCAAGCCAATCCACGTACCCGATCTCCAGACACTATCGAATTGTCGCATCCCGATCAGTATAACCACTCGAGCAGCCCTGCTCGATCATGAAACACTGGGACATAGCCCTATCCACCATGAAACTCATGCTCAACCTGAAATACCGACATATTGTCTACACTTACACCGAGGTGCACATGCAAGGGTGAGAAATAATCTCAGTAGGGCTCCCCAACAAGCAACCTATAACTATACTGCTAAAAGTGCATGTAACAACAATGTGCTCAGCCTAGCTGGAACACATCAAAAGAAAGTAAACCAAACATGAAACCACAGTTGAACTTAGGGTCCATAATCCCCTTCAACTAGGAAAGTGCCACCATGGATGTCCATATCTATATACGTACACATGTATAGTCCCATACCTATACACGTATACATAAATATGAATATTCATGATTAGGTTATTCAAATAACAATAAACCACATCAGCAGTCGATCATTGGGACCATAATCCCGATCTCCTGGACATCCTGTGCAAGGGAATTGAGCTGGACATCGTGCCACTCAAGTCGTGTATCATTAAGTCGATATCTAAGTCTATAATCCCATCAACATGTACCTGCTTTGGCCAACGTCATAATTATGTCTCTAAACAAGCTAAACAAAAACAAGTAACCATTGTTCTCAAACATATGAATCCTCACCCTCAGGTGAACAGAAACAAATCCCTCGGGTGACTGCTCTCAGGCATAATGAATAGTTCCCTCAGGCGTATAAGAATTTACCCTCAGGCACGGAAGCTACTTCCCTCAGGCATATGAAACATTGCCCTTAGGATAAACGAACACTTTCGCTCAGGCTAATATAACCACGCACTCAGGATAAATATAACCATGCCCTCAGGCTAAATATAACCACGCCCTCAGGCTAAATATAACCACACCATCAGGCTAATCGAAACCATTCCCTCAGGCTAAACTAAAACACTGCCCTCAAGCGCAAGTAACCAGGATGAGCCTAATGCCTAACAAGAAATATTATACAAATTTTCTCTCAAGAAAATTCAATACACAATATAATCATGGCATACCCTCGGGTACCCTATCCAAACAGCTAAACAGAGGAACACACCCCCGGGGTGGTCCTGGATCCAAGAAATTATCTTAAATAGCAGTTTTAAATTATCATTAGATAATCTATGTAATTCTAGATATCTTTCAGAAAATTCCTCATCCATACGACACCTCAACCATGGTTTCGTAGCACAACGATACAAAAATTCAACTCAGTGATTGGAAATAAACATCAGACCACCTACTACTCAGGAACACAAGGAAAAATAGGAATCCCAAAAAACAAGAAGATGCCTCATGTCTGGCTCAACAGCCACCAACCAGGAAGCACCTATGGTAACCACTACAGCATCAGCAACCAAAGTCAGATATAAACAAACAAGTGCGGGTGGCCCGAACGGCCAACCCAACAAGACATCTGAAGCCCCAAGGGATCACCAGATTGGGACGGGTTCTAAATGACACCTGATCACCATCTCTACCCAAACCCAATGTAACAACTCTGGGTAGGTCAAACAACGGGTACCCCCTGGGACCCTTAAGTCAAACACTGAGGAGGGATCACACTCGAGATCCTCCAGGTAAAAACGAGCGAAGGAATCATACACATGATCCTTAGTGAAGAGTAAAGAAGGAATCATACACGGAATCCTCGAATGAAGGACAACATAAGAATTCCATAACATGGGTCCTATAAAAGGATAAATAGGAGAGGGATCTTACAAGGAACTCCCATGGTCAGTACACAAGTAAAGGCATCCCTCAGGGGATCCTTGGAAGCATTCGGTCTCACGGCCTCATGGGCCAAAAGGCACGTCTCAAAAGGGAAACGTCCTCTAAAGAAAGGTTATGAAGATAGATCACAGGTCATCTCACATTAAATCTCTCAAATAAGTAAGTTTGAACACCCAACCTATCAACCACGCCAAGTCTCACCCTCATGTGTTAACTGAACTTGATAACTGGAGGAAGAACCACTCCATTTAGATGGAAACTCCCAAAACCCCATTTAGATGACCTCTAACTGTCAAAATGATTCCACCATTTCGATCCATGTGGAAAAAAGCTCAGAATAAATTACTCTCATGCCCAATTATGACTTCTAGAGCATAAATTATGCCAAAACAACTAAGCTGGAGTAGTATATGGCCAAAACACATGGTCAGACCCATGGGGTCTGCCTGTGTAAAAGTACCTGGTGTGTACTTTACTTTACATGGAATGTAATGCTCACAAAGAGTTACCCCATGTTTGTTTTCACCCGGAAGCATGCCCAAGTACAACTAAATGGCGTGTACTCAAAGTACACGGTGTGTACTCAAAGTACACGGTGTGTACTCAAAGTACACGACATGTACTTCAAAAAAACAACTATTCTGTGTTCTATTTCACATGCCCAGCCACACTGCCACCCACTACATGGCATGAACTCAAATTAAATGGTGTGTAAAACATCATCTTCCCCAAATAGGAAGAACACACGGTGTGTTCCCCTAGAACACATGCTGATAATACTGGGTTTTCTGACGAGAAATCCCTAAAAACACCCGATTCACCTATTTTCTCCCCCGAAACAACAGATCGAGCCCCATGGAAATACAAGAAAGAAATAAAAAGCTTTAAAATTCTAAAACAAAATTTTTATAGGGGATATATGGAGAAAACATAAATGGCCCTACCTTCAGGCGGAAACTACCGAATCTGCTGTTGATTTCACGGCTCCCGGTTGCCCTTTGTGGAATCAGCGCGTAGAGAGCTTCGAATCGGTACCCCTATCACCCTCCAACTCACCCTCTTTCTTAATACCCAAATCCTCCCAAGGAGGAGGCATATGATACATTCTCATGGAGGAGGGAGTAATAGAAAATAATTAAAGGAAATGAAAAGGAAAAGGAGAAAAATGGGGGTCGGGCTGGCCCCAGCGCCCGACATGAGTTTATTCCTTCCCTAGGATAAACTCCCCATTCCGGACTCAATGGTGTAGAAGAAATATCAGTCCAATGCTCAGTTCAAAAGTTATTTCCAAATGAACCTGTGGGAATAATTTAATATTTAATTTTATAAGACTAAATATTAAATATTTCGCTAAAATTCGAACAGCTCAGATTTCGACCAAACTCTTATCCTAGGGTAAACGCCATATTCCGGGACTAATGGAGTTGTCAAAAAAATTATCCAATATAATTTGGTATGGTAAAATGACCATTTTACCCCTCACAAGTGTTTAAGAGGAAAAATTCAAATTTCTTCTCAAAACTGCAGTTCGGAAAAGCACGAGTTCTTACATTTGTATTGAGTAATAAATACAGATATATCAATATTTCCCTAGTTAATAGAATATGTTCCAATGTAAAAAACAATATGTATAAATGATATACATTTAATGAAATAATAATATCCATGATAAATGATATGGATAATTAAGATAAATTTAATATCAAGTTACCACACGAAGGTGAATATTTCTACGGGATGCTAATGACCACAAAAATGAATCAAGGAAGTAGATGTTAATATTATCCTTGGTCAAACTAATCATAAACCATCCGAATAAATAATAAGGATAGTATCAATACAACATATACCCATTGGAGTAAGAATAAAGGGTTTCTTTCATTGATGAATATAAATACCATAAAAGGGTCTTTAAAAATATTCTTGATGAAAATAGCCTTTTTATTTTAAAATAACATTATAAAACATATAAAATTTTGAAAATACATTTATTTGAAAATAACTTTTATAAAATAATAATTTCCATAATATTAGGAAAAAATTTTACTTTAAAAAGAACATTGTAAACATGAAATGTAATTTTCAAAAAAAATCCATTCATGAAAGCAATTAATTCTATACATGATGTATAAGTTTATAAGAACATTCCTTTTTCACTGTAAAATGGTTAGAACAGTACCTTGTTTAGAAAATGACAAGAAGATTCCTTTAAATAAATTTTATAAAATGTAAAATATTTTTAAATATAATTTAATAAATAATTTTAAAATTTTAAAAACATTTCTTCAATTTTTTTACAAAACATGGGTTTTGATGAAAAAAGATTTCTGAACAAAGAAGAAATAAAGTTGTATTTTTTAAAAAAACAAATTCTCAATAATTTAAAGTTAAAAGGAGTGGAAAATGGTAATATTACCTACAAATATAATGAATAAATAGAGGACGTGAAAATTAAATGGGTTTATTAAGAAATTATCAAATAATTTCCTTCAATGTAAATAGAAGTATAAACAATCTCAATTAGAATGAGATGGTAAAATAAACTATAACAAAGATCATAACGATGAAGTGATAATTAATAAATAAATATATTATGTGCATAAAATTTAAATATACATAAAAATGTAGACAAAATAAATCATATTCAAAATTAATTACACACATGATCTTATAATATCAAAGAAAATGAAGAAGTAATATAACCTAGAGAAAATAATTAAGTTATGAAATTATTTAACACTTGGTAGATTTTATGTAAAAACCATCTTATGTGAAATATTTCAAAAAAACATAAAATGACTTTAATAATGATTCAATAATGATATTACATTTCAAATGTCATGTATATACACCATGTAAACTAAATTTGGTGTATAACATTACAATATTCCTCAAGGAATATAAATTTAGATCAAATCCTTTACCTTACAATTCCTTTTGGTAAAATGTGATTTAACCTCCTATATAGTAACTTTATACATGTTATTAACATATGAAATAACAATATTAATGTTTATAATACCATATATTCTCATATTATAACATCTTATCATTCATTCGATAATAATCATTTACACTAGCAGAAATTTAAACTATAGCCACAGTTTCAAACCGTGGCTATAGGTTATAGCCACGGTTCAATGAACCATGGCTGGTATTAGCGTCGCTATAGGCCAAGCACTATAGCCACCGTTTCAAACCATGGATAAATCCTTATAGCCACGGTTCAAACCCTGGCTAAACCCCTATAGCTACAGTTTCAAACCGTGGCTAAAGCCTTATAGACATCGTTTGAAACCGTGGAAAAATGTAAAACACAAACAGGCCTTATAACCATGGTTAGAAACCATGGATATAGATTAAAGTTCAATAAAAAACACAGTAGACCTGCAGGCCTGCCTTCCACCCCCTTCCCCCTACTAGTCCCCCTAACTTCCACCCACCTGCTAGTCCCCCTGCCACCCCCCCTGCATGTGTCCCCCCTATTTTTCATCAGACTCTGCCCCCTACCAGTCCCCTGCCTATTTTCCCCTGGTTCCCCACCCCCTGCCAGTCCCCCCCCCCCCCTATCTGTCACCCCCTAGACACACACCCACCCCCTCCCCTGCACAGACACCCCCCCACCCAGGACAGACACCCCCCTGGACAGACAGACAACCCTAGACACCCCCCTCTCCTAGTCAGACCCCCCCCCCCCCCCCGGACTGACACCTCCCCTGGACAGACAACCCTGGACACCCCCCCCCCTCTCCTGGACAGACCCTTTATTGCTGGGGACTTTAATACCATTGCTAAGCCTAGGGAGAAAAATGGTGGTGTGGAGTACTCTAGTTCTGAAATGCAGGAGTTCAATTCTTTAATTTCATGCAACGGTTTATTTTATTTGGGTTTTACAGGTGGGAGCTTCACTTGGTGCAATACTAGGAAAGGTAGTAGGAGGATATGGAACAGATTAGATAGATTCTTGGGTAACCTTTAGTGTTTGGATTCCTTTCCTCGGACGTCGGTCTATCATCTGCCTAGAAATTTTTCGGATCATTCCCCTCTTGTAATAAAGATTTTATGTTCGCAAAGAGGACCAGAACAGTTTTTATACTCATGAAATTGGTTGAAGTCTGAATATTTCATTTTAAAGGTCAGGGACTCGTGGTCACAGCAGGTTTATGGAAATCCCTAGGAGAGTCTGGTGAAGAGACTAAAGTGGATGAGGGTTTATTTGCTGTAATGGAACAAATGAAGGTCTAATGGAATCAATCCCTTAGAGGTACTTTAAGAGGAGATATAAGTTCTTGAAGGCTGATTGCAACAATCTTGGGAGGATTATTTTTTTGCTTCTCTTAGTTACCAACAATGTCTTTTTGGAGAAAAACATCTGGAGATAGAAAGGGTTCACATGGAGAAATCTCGGGCCACATGGCTGAAAGAGGGTGATAGAAACATGGATTACTTTCAAGAATTCATAAAAGATAAGTGAGTGTTAAAGAAATTTATTATTAAACTAAAATATGGATCATATACTAATGATGCAGATGTGGCTTGAAATATAGCCCCGAAATTTTTCCAGAATTTGTTGGTTAACCCTACTAGCTTCGAGTGGAGGTAGAATACAGTGGATGAGGATGAAGGGTTTTAGTGTATTCTAAGGAAGATTGAAGTGAGGGACAATGATGAAATGGAGAGTATTCCAGATGAAAAATAAATTAAGCTGGCAGTTTTCAGCTCGAAGGCGGATAGTTCACCAGGATAGGATGGGTTTCCTGGGGCCTTTTTTATGGATACCTGGGAGTTTATAGGTGCTCAGGTTAATGAAGTGGTGTGGGACTTAATTAAAGGAGGGGCTTTACTAAGGACATTTTGTGCCTTAAGTGTGGTTCTCATCCCCAATGTTAGGCTTCCAGACTCTATCAATCAATTTCAGTATATATGTTTATGCAACGTGGTGTATACAATTCTATCAAGCATTGTGAATAAGAGGCTTAGCAATGTGCTTCCTAGAATTGTATCGGAGGAACATTAAGGATTTATTCAAGGTAAGGGTATTCAAGGTGAGATGGGAATTTCTCATGAAATGGTGGAAGATATTAATAAAAAGTCATTGGGGACAAACATCATAATTAAAGTGGACATGGACAAGACCTATGACAGGATAGAGTGGGGATGCATTATGAAAATTTTGAGATGATTTGGCTTTAGGGAGTGGTCTGTTGAATTGGTTTTTATATGTTACGCTTACCCCATCCTCTCTATATATTTCATGGGAAAGAGTTTTGGATTCTTCAAAATAGTCTGAGGTTTGAGGCAGGGTGGTCTATTGTCCTGCAGTCTTTTTATCAGGGCTCGGGATTCCCAATCGAGGAATATAAAGCGGTTCTTAGAGGATGGGACTATTTTACCTTATAGAAACAGAGGGGGTGATAGTATTATCTCCCATCAGATGTTTTCTGAGGACATGTTGTTTTTTCTAAATGGTAGGAAGAGATCAATTAAAGGTTAAACGAGAATGAAGGAGGACTATAATAAGCAGAGCGAGCTAATGAAGAATTTGGAGAAAAGTGTTAGGGAATCATCGAGAGACACAATGACATAAATGAGAAAAACGAAAGAAAAGAAAAAAAAGGACACAGCGATTTACGTGGTTTGGGAATAATCCCTACATCCACATGAGAGGCAGAATTTCACTACTTTGGGAGCATAAATTATAGAGGGTTTTTCAGTGATAACCCTAGCCTGAAAATGGGCTATAAAATGAAGAAGACGATCACTATTCTGAAAAGGTAAGTCTGCATTGCTATAGTGATCGGCGGCCGACTTTGTCAAAAGTGCTACAGTGGATGCTGGCTGGAAGTCAAAAGTGCTATAGTGAAGTTGACGTCGAAGTCTGCACTGCTATAGTGTCTGTCGGTGTCGGTCGGTCAGCTCCGCTACAGTATTCAGAGATGTTAAAGTACTGAAAAATTGGGCCCAACTGGATCGAGCAACACCAATCCAACAATTTCTCTTATATAATTAACACATGCCATTGAATCTTGTTCTTGATTCCATCTTCATGTGGACATCAGTTAATAATGTCACTTTATTCCTTATCAAGGTGATAACATAATGATCAAAGTTTACTAGAATTTAAATTAAATTGTATATTTAGACAATCCCATAAATGTCTTTCTCATTTCTGGAAGTGAGGGAATCTTATGCTTTCCACATATAAGTAAAGGATGGATCTTCAGTTATGATCTGGGTAGGAAGGTTGTTATATCATATTTTGTCAAGACATATAGACATATTATGAATACACAATCAGTTGACTACTTTAGAAGCTGTTTGTGAGTACCCGATCAAGGAGAGAGACAATTGTGAGACCTTTGTTTGCTTTTGGAAAACACGAGCATCTTCCGGATAGGAGTAGGGCCAAATCATGGCATTACCGCGGCGTGACCATGGCGTTTTGGCCCGGTCCAGCAACATCCGTGGGGTACCATCTTTCGTCTAGGAGCGAAGGGAGCGAGAAGAGGCAGGGCAACATTACGGTCGTCGCCCCACTGGTAGTAATTGTGATTAGACAGTCTCAACATTGATCACAAGACTCAGGGAATATTATCACTGTGAACTATCACGGGGTGTCATCCTGAAGCAGAGCCAAACTGCGGTGTGACCACTGCGTGACAGACCCCCCCCCCGAAATACCCCCTCTGGATAGCCCCTCATCCCTCCTGGACACCACCCACCCCCCTTGTACAGCCCTTATCCCCCCTGGACAATCCCCCCTCCTTTCTGGACAGACCCCCCCCCCCTCTCCTTCCTGGACAGACCCCCCTCCCTGACAGACCCCCCTGGACAGCCCCCCATCCCTCCTAGACAGACAAAGGCATCATTCGAATTGATTGAATTCCAAGTGTCTTTTACAATTTTATTACAATCCTCCACAGTGTTCCAGGAATTATTGAATCTAAAAGGAAGAATATATTTTTTTTCTCTAGTCTTAAGGATCACCAAAATTGGATGATGATCATAATTAATCCTTGTTAAAGTAATACTAGAGATGATATTCCAGTTATCGATAGCTTTGAAGTTTGTGAATGCTCTGTCAAGTTTACTTGCTAAAATTATATTATGTTTCCTTCTATACCAGGTATACTTAGCCCTAACCAGCTTAATCTCAACAAGGTTATTATCATCAATACAGTGATTAAAATCTTTAATGGAAGTGTTTGAGTGCAAGGGCCCTAGCTTTTCACTAGTTCCAAGGATAACTTTAAAATTACCGATAATGACCCAGGGAACTTGAATAGTGTTGTTAAGGGAGGATATATTGTGCCACAGGGTTCTTCTGTCTTGATATTTATTGTAGGCATACACAAAATTACAGCAGAAAGTATTATCATGCAAGTTTATTTCACATGTCAAAGACTGAGAATCATCATTAACAATATGAATTTTATCTATTGAGATATATGTAAAGACCCACAAAGAATCCCAATTGTTATTATTGGAAGTTTCTCCTATAAAAGTATAACTATATTTTTCAAGACTATTAAATTTAGAAGTAAAAGTGACTTTAGGTTCAAAGATAGCAAAAATCATCAGTTTATGAGTAAAACGAGAATTTTTTAAAGTTGTGATGGTGTCAGGGTTAGCAATACCCTGACAGTTCCAATATAAAATATTCATTTATACTTACGTTTGGGGATAAGCCCCTTGTTTTTGTTACCTCTGGAATTCTTTCCGCGCTTGGATTTTCTTAATTTCTTGGTAGAATGCTCTTTAGGTGTCGCTGCATTTTTTCCCTACAAAGTCCTTAAAGGGTTAGGAGAGTTATGATTATTTTTCATACATGTTAATACCTCTTCTTGGTGCCTTATTTTGTTCTCAGTTTCCTTATGTACTACTATCAATTCTGTTTCTAGTTTTATGTGATCAGATTTCCCAGATTGGTCACCCATTTACTGAGTGGTTAATTTATCCATAGAAGGGGTTGCTGGTTGTATGTGTCTGTTGTAGTTCCAGACCTTCGTCATCATCTTGCATGGGTTGTGTTTTTATAATATCATCCATTTTCATATTGCAAACTAGATTCTGAACTGCTGCTTTGTCCAGCATCTCAACATTGTGTGAAGGTGAGGAGAGTTGATGTTGTTTTGCACTGTCAGTAGTCGCAGCATAGGTGTCCTGCAGACCCCCTGTAGACCACCCCCCCTTCCCTACAGACCTCCCCACTCCACCCTGCCCCCCTCCCCCCTACCCATGCCCTGCATACCTCCCCCCTCCCCCTCCCCCCTGCTCTGCAGACATCCCCCCTCCACCCACACCCTGCCCCTGCCCCCTGCCCTGCAGACCTGCCCCCTGCCCCCTGCCCCTGCCCATGCCCCCTTCCCTGCAGACATGCCCCCTGCCCCCCCCCCCCCCCCCACCCTCCCCCCTGCCCACCTCCACCTACCCCCTTCCCCCTGCCCCTTGCCCTGCCCCTACCCCCTGCCCTGCAGACCTGCCCCCTACCCCCTGCCCCATTCCCCCTGCCCCCCTGCTCGGCAGACCTCTACCCTTCCCCCTGCCCCTACCCCTACCCCCCTCCACCCTCCCCACTGCCCCCTCCACCCTCCCCCCTGCCCCCTCCCCCCTTTCCCCCGCCCCCTGCCACCCTTCCCCTTTCTGATTTTGGACCTCTATCACCTATTAAGATGAGTGTACCCAATATGAAATGAAAAAATTAAATGAAATATAACAAAAAAATATTTTTATATTGTTCAATACTAACACTTACCCATTGCTAAAACTATTTATACATACCCTGGTTATAGATTATCCATTATAATATTATTATTAATTATAATGGTTTATGAATCAACAGATTATACCCCCATTAGTTAATACTCTATTTGATCCTAATTATACCCCCAGTGATTCAACTCTTTTTCCTCCTTTAGTTAGACCCAAAACATTTGAATGGTTATAACCCCCAATGTTGAGCCACTTCAATAACTGGTCCCCCTATTCACAAGGTCATTCTTCTTATCTTGATCAATTATATGATGATTTCATGATCTTCCTCAATGGGATTTCTATATTTGATTTGCTAATGTAAAACTTCAAATACATTCAACAGAAACAAACCTTTTATGTAGACTTTTCTTAATAATTTTAATCACTTGTGTATGATCAATTGGGTAAGGGAAACCATGATCAGGAAAATATTATTTCATCTACAGATGTTTTATCCTCACTTAATCACTAAATTCTCATGTGTGAAATCTTATGATACTACACCCAGATTATTCTCAAAACACTGAACAATATTTATGAAAAATATATCACATGGTCTTTTCTCAAACCACATTAATGTAAGAAACAATGAACCCCCCTTAAATTTAACACATTAGATACAAAAATTAACAATATAATCACTTATAATGAATGAATTACTTTCATTTCCATGAAAAAAAACTCATTCGTGAATATTATTTTATGTATTTTATTTCTTGTACTCTTCACCTAAATCACTGCTTAACAATAACAACGCTATTTTTCTTCATCCTGAAATCTCAAGAATTTATACTGTTAAATTTAATCTGATCAATTTATTTTAACATTCAGGTATGGAATAATATAATACATGATGTCTCTTCCTTCCCCATCTCACGCAACTAAGCTCGCACTTATATACCTCACGTAATATATGTATATGTGGAAACTACTTCATGTCCCTCCTGAAATATAGTGTGGATCATACACTGGATTGTGTAATCAAACCATGATAATGATAACATGAATGTATAGAAATAATCTATATTAATTCATAGAAACCATACACAAATATTGACCTTTCTTGTTTTCCCAGTTACGAAAATACACCATATTTGTAAAAAAAATCTCACTGCCATTGTGTTCTATTCACTGTTTCTAATAATAAAATACACCACTAACTTCATTTTATTAATTTCGTGGAATCTTACAATCATATTCATCCCCTCTTAGGATTTTATGAGATGAATTTGATCACTAATCATTATGACATGAAGAACTGTGTATTGAAGCTTCACAGATAAAGCTTAAGGAAAATACAACTTCTTAGCTTGACCAGATAGCTCAAATAAAACATATCAAATAGATGGAGTTATATATGATACATTTAAGTGGATGAAACGTGTTCCATATAGAACTTTTCCAAAATCAATAATATGATCTGACTGCTACTCCTTAGTAATACATAGGTGTGTCTCCCCCTGCATTCGAGCTGGCCATTGGGGTTGACACATTGATACGCATTCACACACTATGGGCTTTATATGGTTATTCCTCCCTATGTTATACCACATACCCACTCCTCATACATGATCAAACCAAAGAACATCCATGCTGGAACTATGAATCCCACAATCCTTAGGCACTCCATGTGAGTGTTATGCACTCTCACTAGCTACAATGGTCTGGGTGATTAAACATTCTTTATTTCCTAAGAAGTGGTCGTTCATGGTTGGCCTATGGTTGACCCCATTTTCTACAGACTCCCCCCCCCGGACAGCCCTTGGTCACCCCCCCCCCTTCGTCTTTCCTTTTTGTGATTTGCATGGAATTTTTCTCATGCATCTGGGAATGCAGGAGGCTGGGGTTGGTGGCGGTGGCTGGTGCGGGGGATGGCAGGGGGATGGTGCGGGCTGGAATAGGTGGCAGAGGTCTAGTGTGGGCTGGGTTGCAGGTGGCTGGGGGCTGTTCGGCATGTGGCAGGTGCTGGTGCGGGCTGGGATATAGGAGTTCGAGGGCTAGTGAGCGCTGGAACTGGTGGCTGGGGCTATTTTGCAGGTGTAAGGGGGCTGGCATGAGTGTTTTTCAGGAGGTTGGGGTGGTGGATAGTATAGTGGCTACTGTGGTGGCTGGTGTGGTGGCTGGTGCGGGCTGTATTGCAGGTGGTTGGGGCTGGGTGCGGGCTCGAATGCAAGTGGAAGGGGATGAATGCTGGTGGAAGGGGGCTTGAATGCTGGTGGAAGGGGGCTGGTTACAGGTGTTGGGGGGATGGTGCGGGCTGATTCAAAGGTGGCAGGGGGCTGTTGTGGGCTGGTGGCAGTGGGCTGAAATGAAGGTGGAAGGGGGCTAGTGTGGGCTGGATGTGGTTGGAGCAGGGCCAAATCACGGCATTATCACGGCGTGACCGCGGCGTGTTAACCCGGTCCAGCAAGGTGATCCTTGCACATAGGCACTCAGAATAGCTATATTGCATAAAAATCGACCAAGAGGGGTCTCTTTAGTTCCCAATGACCTATGAATTGTAGTTACAAGAGACAAATCTTTAGTTCCCAATGAACTATGCATTGCAGTAACAAAAAGTAATATAAAGTAAAGTTGAAGCCCTAAAAGGTGTTATTATTTGAACTGAACATCATCTAAACATGGATAATATTTCAAAGAGGTATGTTCCAATGCTTTTATTTTTATTCTTTTAATGACCAATATGTTTATTCTAAAAATGTAGGGGGAAAAATTATGTATATTAGAGTTTGATATACCATATGACCTTTTATTAGTATGCAGAATAATACACAATATATCATTATTAATTACTGAGTAGTATATTTCATGATTGCAGTGTTCATTTATTGATGTCAAAAACAACCTTGATCCATTTGGGGTACCTCAAAAAAGACACAAAAACGTAATTTGATCAAAATTTGTAGTGCCCAAATGAATCTCGATCGAGATCTAAAGCATTGCTTACCTTCCCAGTGGAGGCCCCATATCATTTCTATAATTCATTCCCTCCAACTTGGTTTTCACCTATTCTTCAATTCAATATATGTAACAAAATTAGTATACAATTCATTTAATAATTGAATCAGATATATATGTCCTATTTCAAGTAGACTGATTAATTAAATTTAAAATCGAATAAATTAATGAATTACAATTAAATAATACAGATCTAAAAAATTAAATAAATAAATGGAAAAGGAAATGAAAAAAATGGAATTGTAAATGAATCAGAGAATTGGATCCAAATTATAGCTATGAATTAAAATGTATAGTAAAAAGAAAATAACAATTCTGAAATTAACTAAACAATGAGACTTTTCTGTAACACCCATTGCAAAAAATATATAAAAACTGATATATACTTTAACTAAGTAAATGTTCAAGGCATGTAAAATAAAAAATATATGAGAACTATTTAAACTAATGTATTATAAAATTAATGAAATGATTCAGAATAACGACATTAATACATTAATGATGAAGCAAAAGATTATTCAGTATTCACAATATGAATTCCTTTAATGATTGGTGACTGGAAAAGTGAATGAAAGCAGTAATTATGATGAAATTAGATACCTATAATTTCATTATAATGTATATGATTAAATTAATAAACAAAAGTAGCAGTAAAGTGATGAAGAAAATTACATAAAATAGAATGTAATTATTTTAGAAGTGACTAATTTTGTAATGAATGATATATATATATATATATATATATATATATATATATTATCATAGAATGTAATTATACATAAATAATTGAAGAATGCACACAAATCATAATAGTGAACATTTTTTTCAAAGGTGGATAAGATCACAAACATTTCCTACATCCTTAGATCTATCAATAAAAATGAGGGATTTAGGTATTCTTTTGTAGTATAAAATTCATGCTCTTTGATTTTACTAAGTGGAAAAAACAATGAAAACTTTGGAGATTTTTTACCTCTGAATTAGTTGACTCTTTCATCAAACCACAACATAGAATAGAAATACATAAAACTCTGATGAGGATCACTGGAAAGTCTTACAGTAGTTAGAGACCTTGGAGAAACAATAATTTTTTGATGAAACTCCAGCGGGAGTGTGACCCATCTGCATTTAACAAAATAACAAAGATTCAAATTCGTAGGCATTGAAATGATAAAGGGAATAAATATTACACCAAAATGATTTGTTTAATCTACATTATGATCAAAATGCTAACTACTGGAAAAAATATTTCTAAATAAACTAAACAGAACTAAACACATGATTAATATTTTGATAAAAAAAATTAAAGTTAGTTTAAATGAATTAATCTATATCAACCCACAGAATATAGACCAAACAAGAAGTTGTGTGTAGTTGGTTAGTCGTAATTATCCAGTGGTTCCCATGAATGATACATCATTTCACATTATAGTTGCTTCTACTAAAAAATAAAACCTTTTGGCCTAACACATGTATATATAATATACGATAACGTTAAAATTGAGACTACCTGCTTCATTGAAGTCATGTAGTTTGAGAGATAATATGGTATAGGATCTCTTTTTTCATCCCCCAAATCATTCTCAATTGGAATTAATACGGTTCATCTTATCCATCACTACAAAGAAAAATTAAACAGCCACAGACACTGATATAGGTCATACAAGTTAGAATATAAAAATATAATTAACAATGTAAGGTAGTTAGGGAAATTTGGTCTCTATACTATGTTTGAAAACACATTGAAAACATTATATATTAGGATCATGAACTGTTAGAACAAATATAAATATGGAATCACATATGTAGTAGAAATACACATTATGATAAATGAACAAACTAACAGTGAATACAATAATCCAATAGTGTATAGAAACACATAGCTATTGTGGGGTGAGAAACACATTGTTCTAAACTCAACTGAGTAGTAAGAGTAGCAGTAGATGTGTATGGATATCACGCGCTTGAGGGAATCAGGGAAAGGGATGCAGTGAATTTTGAGGGTAGCTGAGTGAAATAATTTGACATAGTAGGAGAAATAGAAAACATACGATGAGCTAAGGGGATTCGGGAGGATGAACTGTAGTGAATGATTTATCAGTTACCGTAGCAGAGGTAAAAGATGATATTTAAGGTATTCGGTGGTGATGGATCCCTAGTAGCCGAGCACGAAGGAATGAGAACCCTAGATTTGGGAGACATAATATAGTATCTTACGAAACCCTAGATTGTAGATATCGGAAGAGGTGAAGATGGAGTCTCGAGAAGTAGTGATAACCGTAGATTTGGGAGGCTGGTCTTGGTTAATGTTCAGGACGAGGAGAAAGGGAAAAGGTGGTGGCTTTAAAATAGGTAATTCGGAATTGGTAACTTGCGATGGGGAGGAGACCGATAGTGGTGAACATGGAGTAGCGAAGTCGCAACAGGGTGGAGGTATGAAGAGGGGAAGATGGAGTAGTGAGATGCAGTGAAAACTGTAGGATTAAGATGCTGATGTCAGTGAAATTGAGGCTGACGGGGTGGGAATAACAGCGGAGGTCAAGAAACTGAAGAATTGGAAGATTGAAATCACGACAAGGATATAGGGGAAGATGAAGGAATAATGGAACATGGTTATGGGATATCAACAGCGCGAGTGGGACGACACACCAACGGAAACCTCGCGAGGAAGACAGAGGGAGCGGGAGGTGAACCTGATGGAAATCACAAGTGGGGGAATAATAGAGGAGCACTGGATAATAGAAACGGGGGAGACGGAAGTCACGATGGGGAGGCTGAGCGGGAGAGGGAGGAGGAGGGAGAAGTTGAGAGGAGAAGTGAGTACACAGAATAAATGGGGAGGGGATAGGGATGGAAGGGGTGTGTGGCTTCAGTAAAGGCTGTGGAAGATCTCTCCCCCAAGCTTATACAGAGAACTATATTTTGTTTGTTTATTTTCTTTTCCAATTTATCAACATTAAATTGGAATTGTAGTTTTCTTTTTGGATCATTTTGACAATAAATGAAAATCATATTCCTGGAAATTTGAATCATACAGTCGTGTTATTGGATTCCCCTTCTGCAGCATGATGTAAGATCACTGCTTTCCATATCAAGGAACTTCAACCTAGCCATGTCACGATTTCTATGGTAGGGAAAAGAAGCCCAGGGCATCACAAGCAGTACAATTTCACTGCAACTGACTTGTTTCTCGCGTAAAGCATGACACCCAAAACCTAAATTTCAGAAAATTTCAGAATCTCCATTCTCTTAACGTCTTGGAGACTCGTGTGATTTTCTCGGAAAAAGAAAACCTACTTTCAAAACATTACAGAGAACTGAAAATCGATAAGGCACCCGATTCTAGAAGGAAACATTTAGAGAATGAAGAAGTTGAGTCACTATCACTGGACTGATACTGAGGAACGCCATGATTAATATCAATCGATAGAAGAAACCCAAATAGTTCGATATCAAGAGAATTGGAGAGATTGGAAGAGAATATGGCTTACGATTATCGGTGTACCATGATCTCGCATGTGATGCTCTTCGACTGATCTTCATGGAACAGATCCAGAGAAAACCCCGGGGAGGGAATAGCGATTCACTAAACCCAAAAATGGAAAAGGATGGGATTCAGGTTTATAGCGACAACATGGCCCTCTCTGACCAGGACCTTCAGGGACAGCAGGAATGATGGCCAGGCGAGGTCGAGGAGGAGAAATCGTCCGGAGGAGAAGAAGTCGGGAGCGAGAGTAGCGAATCGGGACCCCGATACAAAATAAGAAGACACGAGGTATAGCCATGGTTATTAAATTAAACCATTCAAATTAGAAGTATATAGACACGGACCATTAAAACTGTGGTTATAGGTCTATGGTTATAGCTTTAATTTCTTGTAGAGTTATTATTTTCATTGTTTCAGGTGTTAATTGCCTTGTTTTCTCATGCGTGTTTTATCATTAAATATCTAATTATTGCCATATTACATAATTTCTTCGTCTAAATAATAATAATCATGAAATAATTATAATATTTTGACATCAATTATACTTTTTAACCTAATCATGAATTAGGTTTATGAAAATGGATTATGTTATAATCATGGAGTTGGTGGGTCATACATACGCATGAGTAATGTTTCCATTTTTCAATGATCATTGTAGAAAGAAGTTTAGTAATATTTTATTTCTAAGAAATTATCATAATATCATAAAAACTCTATTATTTTTTTAAATATACTTATATATATTATCCTTTTGGTGTGGTGATGAAAATAGAGTCACACCTTTTCATGAAGACGATGGTCCACTCGTACACAAATGACGTTATCATATTTTATTGAGTGAAAAGGAAGGAAAAAAGATATATATTTTATTTTAAGAATGATAAATACATAATTTATATCATAAATATTTCATTTATATCACATATAATCATTAACTCTATCTTTATAACTTTCCATGTAAAGCATTAGTGAAAGATTAATCTCATCGCCTCTCGAGGCAGTAATCTGTCATACACACGAGCGATGTTATTGTATCTCCTATGGAAGGTAATGTAAAAGATATATATATGATATAATAAATATATAGGTAAAAATATATTATAAATATCATATATATAATTTAAATCTATCATTTTACCCATCCTTAAGAGGTGGTAATGGAAAGACGAATGACATCGGTTCGCGAGGCGGTAGTACGCCTTACAAATGAATAATGATTTTGTAATACATTTATGGAAATTGAGATTATTTAGATAATTACCTTATCATAAAAACTTATAATTATATTTAAGATAATGATTTTATTTTATCATCATGGTTTAATAATAACTTAATGAGGTTTAGAAATAAATAAAATAAAAATTCGTGTTGAAGAACATTACCTCTTCTTCGGGTATCAACCTTTGGTTTCAACCAAATACATACTAGGTTATATTTCATCCCAAAATAATTTTTATAGTATTATATGAGGTATTTTGGGAATTTATTTGATAAGTTATTCTCAGAACTAAAATGGTTTTATTGTGTTAATAATAAATGACAGGGGTGGCCATTTATAAGTGTGGTGAGTGGTGCACTTTTAATTTTTGAAAAGAATGAATCCCACCCATGTTTTTTTCATGTTAAAAGGATCCTATAATAGACCATTATCTATGTTAGAAGGTATAAGATCTAAATATTTCCATAAAATATATTTTATACAAGTTTCTAGTTCACTTTAACCATTATATTTGTAGTTCAACTCCAATTAAAGGCGTTTTTACTTTAACACTAGTAGTTATTTTTTACTGTCTTCAAATTTTATTTTGGTTAAAAATTAAGTTTTCCATATTATAAATTATAAATTCTTCTTATTCAAATTATTTAATACATTATTTCATATTCAATTAAAATAATTTGAAAGTTTTAATTTAAAAATAACCACACATACGTGATGAAAAGAGGGGTTTTAAAGAGATAATGTTCAAATGTTTACCAAGTTTTTATATAAAACTTCAATGTGAAAATTATTAAAATGAACTAAATTGCATTCATTGATATATAATTGAACTAATTTTACATTTAAATTAATTTTAAATATAATTTAACATAATTATTAATTTAAATAAAAGGAATGTTTCGATTAAAATTCTGTATTTTTACTATAAATCAAAAAAAATATCTTTTTAGAAAAGTCAAAAAAATCACTCTAAGATAATTTTTATATTATTATTTAAAAAATTAATTTAATTTTATCAAATAAATTTTCTAAAATTGGTAAAAATAATTTTCAATTATCTGCGCAAAGAGTAACGAAACCATGTTTAATAAAAAATATTTTTTTTTTCAGAAAACATTTCTTTTTATTTTAAATAGTTATTATTTTATTTATAATCAATAAATAACCATATTTTTTCTTGATTTAGTTAGTACTATTAATACCAACCATTTTAATTTCTAGGTTATAACTATATTCAATATCATGTTTCATTTGGACATGAGGTTTTGTGTTTCAGAATATATAAAAGGTATTAAATTTAATGAATTATATTTTGTTAGTTGTTAAAGCTTGATGATACATGTCATATACACTATCTAATAAAATTTTATTCTTTTATAATTTTTTGTTATAACATTATCCCCACGTTATATAAATTGTGTCCTTTCAATTTAAAATTAATCTTGTAAATCAAGGGTTTGACATTTAGAAATACCATTGTTAAAAAAAACATCATAAAAGGGTTAATAAAACAACCGTTTAATAAGAGAGTAATTTTAAGTAAAAAAGTCATATGGAATAACAAATAACTAGGTTTCTAAGTAAAAGAAAATTGGTGGAAATTGAGGATATGGAAATATAAGAAAAGTGTAAATAATTATATATATTAATTATGTTCATTGATCAAAAGAAATAGAATGATCAGTGGAATGTTAAGGGGATAAAAACAATAAATCTTTAATGATTTAAAATACAATTAGTTCAACATAAATGAAGGTATTAGGGTAAGAAAAATTTTAATATCCTTTTCCTAGAGTTGAGGAATTATTTTACTATCTGATAATATAAGAAAATATAATTTCTTATTATGTTTCTATTTTATAATCACAATTTCACCCATTGGTTTTGATTTAATAAATTTCAAATTCATCACCAACTCTAATAAAGGAATATCCAAAAATAACTTTTTTATGCTTGAAGCACTAAAATTCACTGTTAATGGGTTGTAAGATCCATAAAATAGTGACAAGTATTTCCATATATCTCTAAGTATTTTCTATGAACAATATAATTAACACAAGTTATCTAATATAATAAATTAATATCTAAACATCAAAAGTAACACCACTAGTTCATCGTTAGTATTTATTTATTTATTTTTCAAAACATTTAACCAAAAATAATAGCATACTAACCATGACATCACATAGGCCAGTGGTAGGTGCTAAACCCTTATTGTTCTTCGATTATGGTTTCAAGCCTCTCAACCTTGCTAGATATGGTAAGTTTCACTACAGAAAATACATCCTTTAACAGTGCTATTAAAATGGTCTTATCAATGCTTAAAAATCACTGATATTGCAAGTGATGTTAAAATCCACCCTTTCTCATTTCTTTTTTTAGTGCTTCAATGTGTATTTATTGGTGCTTTTTTATCATAGATAAAGGGTTCCTTTAACAGAACTTTTGTAGTGTTGATAAAGGGTTCCTTTAATAACACAAAAAAACTTATAAAGTCACCTTTTATGAGTGCTAAAAATGTACTGTTAAAAAATTGAAAAAAAAATTGTTTTAATGCACCCTTTCTTTGTACTGATAGATCCCCTTTATTAGATATTTCACACACCCCATCCCACCCCAACCCCCCCCCCCCCCCCCCACTCCTCATCACTATAATTCTCTCCTGAATACCTATTCACACCTAGGTTTGATCCCTTGACCTCCCTTATGCGAATGGATTCCCTTTACCACACTGACATGCATGTTTTGTTTTATATTTTATGACATTTCTATTTATTTATTTATATTTAGATGTCTTTGATATATATATATATATATAAGTATATTTATTTAAATATATTATATATTAATATTCATTTATATTTATTTAAATATAAATATGTGTGTGTGTGTTTATCAATACACACAAATATGTATGTATAAACATTATATTTACATATTAATTAAATTTTATAAGGTAAATAAATTGGATAATTTTTTATTTAAAAATAAATTAATAAAAAAATATTTATTTACATTTGTTTTATATATTTAAAAATACATTTTTACATAAAAATGTTTAAATATGTATTTATAAAATTGATTTATTATAAGTATAAGAAAATATGCGTATAATTAATTTTAAATGAATCTACACTGTGAAAAAATGATAAACTTAAAAAACATAATGTCAATATAAATGTAAAACATGGGTAAAAATTCATCTCCACCAAAAAAAGATAACAATACCACCTTAAACAAGGCTGAAAGTCCATCAAATGTTAAAAAATTAGGATACCCCTACTAAAAATCAATTTTGGGGACCTTATGGGCCTCTTTCCTCATAAAAAAAGTAATTAGGTATTCCCTTGGTCACCACATCAAAGGTATCTTCATAGCCTTTAGTTTGATATGTGGTAAAATCCAAACAGACGCTCATATCAAAAGTTATGGCCATTTGAATTTAAAGTCATGTTTTCAACTTATCATAGACCGTTCATTAATTTGTTTAATTTTTATGTCATCCAATTTTCATTAAATCAATATTAATCTATAATAATTAGAAAATTGTTAATTAATAATATTTTTTAACTATTTTATAAGCCATTTTCACTAAATAATTTATATATTAAGTGTAAATGCGTATTTAACCTTATCTGAAACATATTTCAAAAATATATATTAAATTTTTATCAATATAAATATATTTTTATATTAATATATTATTTTTCATAAAATATAATTTTGTGCAGAAAATATATCATTTATCAGAATTATAAAAAAACTACTAAAAAAGGGGGCCTTTGTCAGCCCTTGTAAAAAAGCCATGATAATGTCTCCCCCTTCATAAGTGATTTTTTACTAGTACTGATAAAGGGGAAAATATTTCACCACATTTTTAGTAATATTGATAAAGTTACTCCTTTATCAATTCTTTATTATGAGATCTAATAAAGGTCCCCCTTTATCGTGAACTTATTTATTATCACTGGTGAAACCTAGTGTTGTTTAAGGATGAATCTGCAGTAGTGTTGTCACCCAGCATATAGGTTGTCCTTTTCCTAACATATATTAATATAATTCCTATAAAATTACTAAAAATAATATGTACATCCTTGAAATAATATTAATCTTTAATAACAATTTTACGAATGTTTTCAATACAACTTATTATTTTTTCCACAAAGACTAATAATCTTATTTGACTATTATTAAAATTTCATTAATGATAATATTAACCCTAAAGGTTATAAATACCATTATAAATATGTATATAAAGTGTAAATTCATTATTCCTTACATAACTCTTTCACTAAAACATATTCATGTCATAAATTTCTCTTAAAATATCTTTAATCTTGGTAGACACCTATCACATAAAACACAAAAATGGGTGTTTAAGACTTTTAACTTATGATCAATATTAAACTCATTAACCCATGATGGTATTCATAACTCTTAAGTTAATTAAGATATATGTATATATAGATAATTTAATATAATCCTTAAATGTTTCTTGATTCATATACCAAAATACCATTGGTAAAAGTAATTCTATAATATAATTCTTGAATTCCAATAAATACTTCAACAATTTTAATTCAACATAGGTCATTAATTAGTCTAGGAGTTAACCTTTAAATGAGAGAATTGACTCAGATAATTCCATGGCTCTCCACATTTAATACAATTAATTATAAACAGATCCCTAGGATAAGATTTATGTGCTTCCATCACACTCTTCATTTTTCCTTGACAATTATTTTCTTTATGCCCTTTCATTCCACATATAAATCATTTCCCATGTTCCATTGAGACACTTTCCAAGGTGTCTCCTTGAAATTTTATGATATGAATGAAATTAATCCTTCCTTCCTATATGGTCTTCATCACTCAAGCTCTTAGAGAAGTCAATACTTTTCTAATTTGGTAAATCTGAGATTTGGTTAAGGTATTGGTTGTTAACCATATTTTGGGATAACCAGTTAGGCATAATAATTATATCTTTATCTCCTATCATCATTCCATTTGGTTCCCCATAGTGTTCATATAATCCTTTATGTTCAATGTTAACATGAATCCTTTAGGTTCTATCCATTTACTAAAAATAAATGCATAGTGTGACCAATGGTAAACATAGTGGGAAAGCCATAGAATCATTTATTGGATTTATAAATCATGACAAATTATTTTTTATATAAGACACATTAAGTTTAATGTAGGTTATTCATTATCATTATCTATTTAAATACTTCATAATGGTTTGTGAATAAAATGTGAATTATCTAAATCATATCCCTCGAAAGTGTCAAAATATCTGTCTTGTAAGTCATATGGTCATGCACCAAGTGACGATCGGGTTAAGCCTAATGTACCCTTTTAAAATATATTAACCATATGGACCTTTGTTCTAATAATGAACCATACTATAGGGGCACATGTTCTGACTACAATAATCCCACTTCCAATATTCTTGGGACATGTGACTAGAATAGTGTAGGTATATCTTAGAAATGGGAGGCATTATCTTAAAGTACTTGTATGCACGCACACATCTCCAATCCACAAATGATAAAATGTAAAAACACTAAGTAAACCATGCATGAGAACTACAAAATCCCACATCCAAAATAAAATAGTGAAAGTACTGGAAAGTGAATAGGGAAAAAATATTATCCCACTAAAATAAAAGATTATGCAACCACAAGTCCAACCTGTAAGGTAAGTGGTATTGGGACTATCGTATCAATAGTCTTTGGGACACACCTCGGTATGTACGGTCTCATAAGGCACCACCTCATCCTATTATTCATGTAACTCTACCGAAATCTCAGTCATCTACACAAGACATGACACGTGCGTAAAAATACCGTGCATGGGTCAGTAAAACAATATTTAGTATGACAACCCAAAACCAAAAAGGAAAATACCACAAAGAAAATATCATAAAGGAAATACCATGAATGAAATACCACAACTGAAATACACATTCATCTCTATATAGATGTATTTCTAACACACATGAATCAAGTACATCCATATATACTCATGAGAAAAAACACACCATTGGGTTGTCTTAACCAACTATTGGCCACAGGATTCTACTCAATGCACGCTCGTTCTAGGAGGAACAACTCCTCAAGCCATGATATCATCAAAGACACTTACCAAGAGGTCTAGATCATTTGGGCCCTGTTTATATGAGAATGTATTGGTCAAGAAACATTATGATAATATATATAAAGGATCACTCCGAGATACACTATGGGATACCACGGATCATGCCTAGATGCACTGGGGGATACAATGTACCCAATATGAATCTATTATGAATGTAGGGGATCATGCCCAAACACCCTGGGGGGTACTACAGATCGCACCCAGACACTTTGGTTGATACCATGTACCCTACTAATACACCCTCTAGATAGAGAACCAACGCACTACTCTTGGGGGTTACACTAGTTCCACAGAAACTCCACAAGGGGTGATAGAAGATTGCACTCTAGTCCTTGGGAGGGATACCTGAATCTATATGGAACCCGACCTTAGAGAGGATTAGAATACAATTATTTGGATGTAATACCATACAAAACCCTCTATTAAAGTACCAAGGTAAAACACTCACCCTATACTGGTCCAAGATAAAACATCACCATAACATTTCAAAAGGATTGTCTCATCATCAGGGTCATAATTTCATAGGAAACTCATCAAATAGACGCACCATTTGAAATTTATGAGGGTTTGAAGTTTCAGAAGACAGGGGTCATTGGTACCATTAAATTATTGCATGATTGGTCCACTGAATGTGGTGTTTGACCACACTGTAGTCGATCTGTGAGAATGCACTGTGGTTGACCGTGCTAAGGCAGCTTGGTCTTTCATGGTGGTCGACAACGACATTCCACCGTGTGTCCACCCCTGGACGATCTGTGTCCAACCCGGGTCCGCCTCAGGTTGATCTGGGTTAGCCCAAGTCTGATATGGATCTGGCCTTGTGCACTGGGTTTGACCTGGCCTGCTCTGCCTCGGCCGGCCTGGCCCATCTTCGTTAGGTCCCGCCTATTCTACCTAGGCCTAATCCATTTTCCCTAGACCAGCTTTCTCACGCACGGGCCACCTGGCCCGATATATGTGGTCATCAATCACTACATACTATGGATCCTTTGCATCCCGGGACCTATTTCATGCTCCTCTGCATCCCCAGCTCTATTCTTCCACATCTCACACCATCGTCATTGTCATCTTCCGTGGTCACTACCTCTGGTCACTATACCACCACCACAACACCTCATTGGACCCACACCAGTGGTCCCTTCCATAGACCACTAAGCCACCTTCAATGATCAAATTTTTTAAGAGAAGGCATATCTATAATGTTTGGGTCCTGATCTAAACATATCTAGCTTCTGTTTTGTTTTCCCTCCAGTATAAGGGTCAAATTATATTTAAATCCTCCCAGAAAGTCGAGTTGTGACCACGAGGGTCCAACGATGAAGAAATCTAAGAACGGGGAGAGAGAAAAGAATGAAGAAAACCCAAAGTAATAGACCTCATCCTTTTATCGTGTCAACCTCAATCTATTATCATTATAATGACGATGAATATCAAACTTGAAAATTCTATAAAATAATCCCCAAAATTTAATATATATCCTATAATGATCGAATCGCAGATCAATCTGTTCTTGGATTGATTTGTGTCCATCATGAAAATCAATAACAGTGGAAAGGAATAATAAATCAACCACACAACATTGATTTGGATTAGTTTCTGATGAGGTATCATTATGTCATTGTCGGAAGTTGTGAGATTCATTTGATTTGGTTGTGTTTCGATCATCATTCCATGATCCATTGTAATTTTTTAAGAGAGTTATTCTCCACGGATCATAGTAATTATAGGGTTGTGGTGATCACCCATAATTCTAAAAGAAATCTTTATAAAAAGAAAATTGACACTACATCATATAATAATTTATTTAAATTATTTAATGAATATTACATCCTTTAATAGATTTTCCACAAAATACCTACACCGACAAAACTTATGTCTCACATTGGGTAAATATGTCACTCTAAGCTCAATGGTGACCTCATATTTCTAATCTAGGCACCCGTTTATGAGTTATTCAAATTTTCAGGAAAACCATGTGTGTGTGCTATTAATAGTTTAACATTTTTCAAATAATTTTACCGAGAAAATTGGGCCATAAAATCAAACATTGTCTTAGTGCTTGGTCTTGAAATAAATTCATATAATTTATAAAAATAATACATGGAAAAAATTTGAGATGTTACATTCTCTTCACATTAGGGATTTATGTCCCCAAAATCCAAAACAAAGGCTACTCAAACAGATGAGGGTAGTGAGCACGAATCTAAGCCTCTCACTCCCATGTGATCTCCTGGAGATTCTTGTGTTGTCACCAAACATACACCAATGGAATCAACCACCCACAAAGGATCATCTTCTACCGATCCACAGTCACTATTGGGTACTCCGCAAAATTCTTCCCATCCTCGATGTCCAGCTTGCCCCAGTCAATGACATATGATGGTTCATGCATGTACCTCCTGGGTTGTGACACGTGGAAGACATCATGTACTCGCTATAATTGTAGAGGTAGATCCAAGAAGCATGCCACCTCTCCAACTCTACAAAAAATCTAGAAAGGGCCGATGAACCTCAAAGATAGCTCATCGCCCTTGACAAATATCTGTAATCTGTATCGAGGTGAGACCTAAAGGAACACATGGTCTTCTTTATCATACTCAAAGGGACTCTATCGCTTGTCAGCATATGAGTTTTTTCAGCTCTTTGTAGTCTTTATCTACTCTTGGGTAATCATCACCTTCTTTGTGGTAGCTCGTACCGACTCTCGGCCCATGAGTGAGGACTCCCCTAGGTCAGTCCAGTAAATGGAGACCTTCACGGTCACCCACAAAAGGCCTTGAATGGTTTCATACAAATAGTAGAGTGATAGTTATTTTTTTACACGAACTCTTTTAGAGGTAGGTTATCCTTCTAACTATGGAGAAAATCTAACATGCACTCCCACAGCATGTCCTCCAAAACCTAAATGGTCTACTCAGTCTAGCCATCCATCTGTGGGTGAACATTGTGCTCAAGAATAACAAAGTCTCAAATACATACTGCAATCCCTTCCACAACTATGATGTAAAGTGTGCATCACGATCTGAAACTATCATGAATGGAACTATATGGAGTCAAAATATCTACTATACGTAGAGGAATCCTGATATCTATATTGGAATCTTCTCCTATATAGCTAGGAAGTGGGATGACATGGTGATTCAGTCAATGATCACCAATATGTAATCATTTCCCTTGGAAATACTTGGTAAACCCTTCATGATGTATATCGATATCTCATCCCACTTCCATTTTGGAATCTCAAGGTTTTGCGATAAACTCTCTCTCAGGATCATCCTTCACTTTATAATAAGTGAGTTATCGATAGATGAACTATGTAGCTCCCTTCTTCATCCCATGCCACCAAAACTGATGTTATAGGTCCTTGTACATTTTTTCCATTCCTGGATGTACCACTAAAGGGGATGTGTGGAACTCCCTCTGAAAATCCTCCCGCAATGCCACTAGTAAAATTGTGCGCCCTATGAAAAAAACTACATAATCCCCACCTTTTGAATTTCCATCAGGGGAATGAATTACGGATAACTAATCATATAGGGTCTCCCAGTCGATATCCCCAAGATCATCCTCCTTGACTCGCTGTAAGATTAGAGGGGTGACAACCATCGACTGGAGGTAAGATGTTCTATCTCCATTCAAAAATGATATCCACAATGAGGCCAACTTATCTGATGCCTCATTCAATAACTTAAAACTATATCTCTTATTGAGAGAATCTTAAACCATGTTCCCCTTCCCAAGAGTATAGAAAATCTCAAAGTCTTATTCTTGGAGGAACTCTAGTCAACGCCTTTGTCTCAAGTTCATATCTATCTGAGAAAAGATATAAACGAGACTCCTATGATCATAGTAGATGCTTAACCTCTCACCCATTACGTAGGGTTTCCATATCTTCAAAGTGAAGACTACCACTACCCACTCAAGATCATGGGTCGCCTAATTCTTTTCATGTTTTCTCAATTCGAGCAAACCATAAGAAATCCCTGCTTTCCCCTACATCAATACATAACCAAGCCCAGTCCTTGATGCATCATATAACACCACATACTTGATGTCCTCCTCTATAAATATCAAGATGTGGTCACTCATCAACCTCTTCCTCGGCTCTTGAAAGCACTGCTGGAACTTCTTTATTCACACAAAAGGTTATCTCTTTCATTTCAAAGCCTTCAAGGGTGCTTCCAACCTAGAGAAGTCAAGAACAAACGATTGATAGTACACTTCCAATCCAATAAAACGCCATACCTAAGTAACACTCTTGGGTGGATCCTAAGAAAGAACTACCTCAACCTTCACCAGATCTATTGTAACTTTAGACTCTAAGATGATGTGTCTCATAACGTAGAACTTTTGAATCCAAAACTAACAATTAGAGAGCTTACCATATATTTTTTTCTCTCAAATTATGTCCAGGACCATATTCAAGTGTCCTGTGTGCTCCTCCTCAGACGCTGATCACACTAGGATGTTATCCATGAAGACAACCACAAATCAGTCTAAGTAAGGCTAAAAGATACAGTTCATGAGTACTAAGAACATTTCTGGGGAATTCATCATGCCAAATGGCATCACTAAGTACTCATAATGACTGTAACGATACATGATGTCTATATTCGATATATCCTAGTATCGTAATCATAGATGGTGATAGCCCGATCTGAGTTCAATCATCTAGAACCACCATCCCACCTTAAACTGCTCAAATAGGTCATCAATTCTCATCAGTGTATACTTGTTCTTCATGATCACCTAGGTCAAGTACCATAATTCAACACATAACCTTAATCTCCCATCTTCTTCCTTATAAAACAAAATTGAGGATGCCTAGGGTGAAAAACTGGGCATCATGAAGTCCTTACTATTCAAGTCCTCTAATTAAACCCTCATCTTCTAAAGCTCTCTGGTAGCCATCTGATATTTAGTTGTAGATATCGGTGTCATCCTGAATGTAGATTAATGAAAAATTTCATATCCCTATGGGGAGGTAAACCTGGAACATCTTTAAGAAAGACTTCTTCATACTCCACCACAACAATAGAAAACTAAGGATTCATATCATCCACTCCACTGAGGGTGAGGGTAGCCAACTGATGAGTAATTTTTTTCACCCTCTTATGTGTGAGTCCATCCTACACTGCATGTCTTTCTATTTCAACCAAAAAACAAAACTTGGTTCCATCAGTGGAGACACCGCACTCTGTGCCAATAATATTCACTCTGAGCATGAATTGTGGATAGCCATTACATACAAATAATAATGTCGTAAGGCCTCAACACAACTACCAAGAGATCCCAAATAAAACTATCACCTCCAAGAGTCAGGTCACGCTGTCATCACCAGTGATTGATCATCGAATAACCTCCCGAAGGATTATCTAGGCATAAGTGTCAAATAAATTGTTCAACCGGAATCTCTGATCCCTAAGAAAGGTTCATTGAAAGAAATGGATGACTAAAACCTGTTTCTACCAAAAATATATCTAAAGTAGAAAAGGCATATATCGTACCTTGAATAATCCATAGATCCCCTGGTTCATAAGCCTCCATCACCTGCAGTTGGAATCATCCATGTGCACCAGCTCCCTGAGCCTAGCGTGGACCACCTGGCATAGTGGTGGTAATGGATCGAGCCTATGAACACCATCTATTTCCCTTCTTTCTCCTCTTTCATATCTTCCACCTACGGACCACCCTACTCCTATCTATGCCTCTTACTTATAAGTTCTTTGACCATTCCTCGATCATTTGTACAAAAGGTCATGAAATCTCATTCCATATGTCCCAGACCGCCACATGAGTAACACCGTCTATATTTGGGATGACTTGAGAATCCTTGAGATCCCTTCACTATTGAACCCACATCCTAGGATTGTCCCCTAAAGTTCCAAACTTTCTTGGATCTCTGATACTATCATAATCCTCGTGTTGCCGAGGTCTCAGCTACTTCAGTCCCATGAATATCTCCCACTACCTATGTCTGCTCTTCTAGAAAACTCTCCTCTAGAAGGGCCCACTCAAGTACCCTAGCATAAGTAGTAATTTTAAGGGATAACATTGATTCAATAATGTCCCATTGTAATCAATGCTCGAAGGTCCAAGCCCTAAATAACTGGTCTCATACCATAACCATAGAGTAGCATAAAAGATGAGTAAAACTTGTTAAATACTCCGACATGGTCAGGATTCCCTACTAAAGATGTTGGATATTCTGTATGCATAATGATTACAACATGTTTGTATAGAACTTCAATCTGAATTGATGCTTGAAGTTTTTTTAGGTGAGAGTTGTCTTATCATGAGGCTCTATCACCATGCTCTACCATCACCCCTCAAATCTCTAAAGAAGACTCGCGGTGATAACTTCAATCTAGTCGAAAGGCATCCTCATAAGTAAAAAAACATGGGTGACCACCTCCATTAAATCATTAACCAACTCGGGGTCTCTCTCACCCCAAAACCAAAGAGTATGCTACCTCAAGAACTCGTTCAACATAATTAGCCTATTTTCATCCTTAATTGGTAGTGCTGGTAGTAGTTGTTGCTCGACAGGTGGTGGTATAGCTGGTAAACCATCTGGAGGTTCTATCTCTACTATAGGCCTCTGTTTTGACACCTCAATACTAGGTAGATCATCCTCATGATCACAAAGTGGAATCCTAGTTGACTGTCTACATAGAGGCATCCTAAAATGATACAATATGTAGCATGATCAATAGAGTATATTTGGAGAGCTGAAACAAAAAGGATATGGAAAACACAACCATTACTATAAGCTGAATGTACCATTTTTTTCCATGCAGCCATCATTTTCATGTACCAAGTCTAAAATAAGGTGCCCAGAGTCCTGTTGTATGGATATGTCATCCATCGCACCAACACTAGAGTACCTGGCCTGTAATTCAATCTCAAAACACATAACATTATTTCCCTAAACCAACCACATACACTCTCAATACTAAATTATAATTAACTCACTTTGATACCACTTTGTCACAACCCATCCTAGAGGGTGTTGTTCTATGACCACCCCAAGCCCACCTCCACTATCCGGAGGCTGGTGAATAGCACCGAGTTGGCATATCCCACAATTGGGAGGCATTATCCAAAATTACTTGTATGAAATCACACATATCCAAGACAAAAATGTTTAAATGTAAAAAAAATAAATAAAAATTGCATGAAAACCACTATATCCCACAACCAAAGTACAATAGTGAAAGTACTAGAAAGTAAACAGGGCCAAAATACAAGCCCACCAAAAGAAAAGAGTCAGCAACCACAAGTCGAACCTATAAATTAAGAGGTATTGGGACTATCATTTGAACTACCTCTAGGAAACACCTCAGTCTATCTGGTCTCACCAGGAACCACCTAGTCCTGGTCTTCTTAGAACTTCATCGAATGTTTAGTCTTTTACATAAGACATGACACATGTGGGAAAATCCCATGTAACTGTAACTAAAACAATACTCATTAGGACACCCCAAAAACAAAAAGGAAAATACCAGGAAGGAAATACCATGATAGAAATACCACAAATTAAATACATAGTAAACTCCACACAGGTGTATGTATACCACACATGTATCAAGAACCTCTAGATATACTCATGAGAAACACTACACCATCGGGTGGTCTTAACCAAGTACCGGCCATAGGATTATTCTCGAAGCATGCTCATTGTTGGAGAACCCACTCCTTGATCCATGATATCATCAAAGACACTCACCAAGAGGTCTATCTCATTTGGACCTTGTCCAAATAAGAACATATTGGTCAAGAAAGATTATGATACCATAGAGAGGGTATCGCGCCCAGATACGCTGGGTTCCCACATATTGCACCCAAACACCCTGGGGGATACCATGGATCATGATCAGACACTCTAGGGGATACCACATACCCTAATAATGTGCCCTATATATGGATATCCAATTATCTACTCTCATAGGTTACACTGATTCAAAATAAAAACATCACAAGGGGTGATAAAGGATCACACTCTAGCCTCAGGGAGGAATACCAGACTCTATCTGGGACTCGAACTCTATAGGAGATTACAATCCAGTGATATGGAAGTAATACCATACTAAACCCTCGAGGAAATGACCAAGGTAATTTTGTCACCCTATATTAGTCTAAGATAAAACCTCTCCATAATATATCAAAAGGACCATCTCATCAGTAGGTTCTTGATGCCACAGACAGATCGTCAAATGGTTGATCCACTGACCATGGTGGTTAAATGCTATGGTCAATCGTGCGTCCACTTTGGTTTGATCTGAGGCCGACCCAAGTCTGACCCGGATCCAGCCTGGTCTGCTGGGTCGGACCCGGCCAGCTCCACCTGATCCATCCCACTTCACCTAGCTCGGCCAATCTTCATTTGGTCTTGCCCATTCCACCTAGGCTTGGCCCATTTGACCTAGACAGACCTGCTCCCATGTAGGCCGCCTAGCCTGGCCTACGTAGTCATTAGACACATCCCATGTGTCATCCATTGTCGCCACATGCCACATCCAAATATTCCACATCCCATGCTTCTCATACTATTTCCATCATCATCTTTCACGACCGTCAATGTCATCTTATGTGGCCTCCGCCTCTGGTTGTCGTACTGCCACTACGCCACCTCTCCATACCACCATGTCAGACCCACCCTAGTGGTCCCTTCTCTAGACCATTTATCCACATAAAAAACTCATATTTCTGCAACAAAGGAATATCTACGATGATTAGGTCCATATATACACATATTCGGCCTATGTTTCTATTTTCTGCCAATATATGGGTCCAATTACATTAGGAGCCTCCCAGCAAGTTGTTTCGTGGCTACAAGGGTCCAAAAGTGAAGAAATCCAAGAAAAGGGGAGATAAAAGTGTGAAGAAAACCCTGATGAATGGATATCAAAATTCTTACATGTCATCCTTAATCCATTCTCATTAAAATGAGGATGAAGATCTAACTTGAAAACTCCCATAAATAATCCCCGCAATTTAACAATCATCTCACTACAATCGAATCATGGATCAATCCGTTTATGGTTTGACCCTTGTTCAGTATAAAAATCAAGAATTGGAAAATTAGAATATCAATCAACCACCATACATCGATTCGTATCAGTCTCTGATTAAGGATCATTGTATCATCGTCAAAGGAAACAAGATTCCTTAGATTCAGTTGTGTGCCAATCATCGGTCTACAATCCTTCTTCGTTTGTTGAGATATTTCTTCTCCACGTCTTATAGTAATTCCAAGGTTATGGTGATCACCCTAAAATCCTAAAAAAGGCATAATAAAAAAGAAAAGTGTTGTTGCGTCATACAATAATTTATTTAAATTATTAAATGAAAATTATGTCCTTTTAGATTTTTTCCACAAAATATCTTCTCTCACCAAACTTATGTTAAACCTAGGGTAAATTTACCTATCTGAGCTCAATGGTGCCCTCTTATTTATGGTATAGTCACCCATTTAATAGTTATTCCACTTTTTCAAGAAAACTATTTATTCGTGTTATTAAAAGTTTATAATTTTTTAACAATTGTTTTAGGAAAATTGGACCTTGAAATCACATTCCATATCACCACCTGATCTCAAAATCAATCTATATAATTTATAAAAATAATACATGTAAAAATATTAGACATTATACATCCATAACCATGTCCACTTGTAGTATAAAAATATATATGTATTGCTTATAAACCCCATATAATCTCTACCATACCAAAACATTAGGATGTTATTCTATACTTATACTTGTATTTTATCATAGGGTTATGTTATCTTAAAATAGTTTAACTAAATCTAGTTCCCAAGGTTTCTAATAAACATTCTATAATACCAATTTTAGTGACATGTACCCCTGATAGATCAGATTCGATGTCTTATTTTTTAAATTGGTATAAGATACAAGGAATCGTGTCCTGAAGTACCCAATAGTTTAGTAGTCTTGGTAAACTAGATACATACCTGTGTCTGATATTACATTTGGAAACACAAATTAGAATAATATTTTTTATCTAGTATATTGTTATTACCTCAATCATATCCTTTTATATTAATCATAGCAAACTTCCTAGATTCCTAATAAATTACAAAACATAAGGATGAGATAAATTAATCAGTAGGGGTTAAGTATAGTAGAATATATCATGAATTAATATGCATAATAAATATGCAAAGGTAAATAACTAAAAAACATGTCATTTAATCAATAAATTGAGAATTAATTACATATAGAGATAATATCATTGTGAAAATCTCATGGATAATAGTCAGTATGGAAAGGTACAAAACTGAATATACATACTATTTAAATAACTTTACTATCATAACTGGATAAGGCATAATCAATATGGAAGGGTAAATACATGAAAACACATTCCATTTAATAAATAAACTGAGAATGAAATGAATCAGGAGATAATATCATTGTTAAAATATTTTGTATAATAATAAAATAATTCTTAATGATGTAAATTGCTAATTATTATACTCCATGAGAGGTATCATGATACCTCTATTGTCTAGACATTTCGAAATATGGCTTAAGCTACAGGTAGAAACCTATTTTATGCAATATTATTTATTTGTCTCATGAGATCTACTGATGCAATGAGGGGCTATATAATATAAGGCCCCACTCCTAACTCTATGTCCAAATAATTCCTCATATATTTAATAATTTATTTAATTCATGAACAATGTGTCTTATTATAAAATATCTATATTTAGAAAAGAATATAGATTTATCAATATATCTCTAGTCAATCAAATAAATTTCAATATAAAACACCATATGCAGAAATGGTATATGATTTATGAAATAAGAATATCCATGATAATTGATATGGATAATTATGCGAAATTTAATATCCAATTATCACACAAAAGTGAATATTTCAAGGGGAAGTTAATCACTACAAAAATTAATCAAGTAAGTGAATGTCAATACTACCCTTGGTCAGAATAATCATAAAACATCCAGATGAAGAATAAGTATGTTATAAATAAAACATATACCCATTAGAGTAATAATAAAGGGTTATTATCATTGATGAATATAAATTCCATAAAAATATATTTAAAATAGGCTTAATAAAAATATACTTTTCATTTTGAAAATCACTTCTCCAAACATAAAACATTTTAAAAATACTTTTCTTTGAAAACCAATTTTAACAAACTAATAATTTCTAGAATATTAGGGGAAAATAATTTAAAAATACTTTTAAACTTTCAAATGATATTTCAATGAAATTTCATCCACGACGGTAGACAATTCCATACATGACATATAAGTTAAAAATAACATTCCTTTTTCATTATAAAAAGATTAGAAAAATCACTTGATAAGAAAATGAGAAGAATATTCCTTTTAAACCATTTTGTAAAAATTAAAACATTGGTAATGTGTCTTTTATAAATCATTTATAAAAGGTTTAAAACGTTTTTTGAATTTTTTTTAGGAAATATGTGTTTCGATGAAAAATAATTTCTAACTAAAGAGAAAAATAAAGTCATATTTTCTTATGAATTTATCAAAAAAATTATGTACCAAAGTGTGGGAAAATATTAATATTACTTGAATATACAATGAATAATTAAAGTATGATAAAATTAAATTGTTTTATTATAAAATGATCAAATAATTTGTTTCAAAGTAAATACAATTATAAACAATCTCGTTTAGAATGAGATTGTGAAATAAACCCTTTCAAAGATCATAATACGGAAGTTAGAATTGATCAATGAATGGATTTTGTGTATCAAATTTAAATACACAGAAAACAAGTGTAAACACAAAAATATATATTAAAATTTCATTTAGAAAATAATCATATAATATCATATATAATGAATAAGTAATATAACACAGTGAAAATAAATTGAGTTATGAAATTCTTTACCACTTGGAAACTTTGAATTCAAAACCCCCTTTAGGTTAAATAGTTCAAATTGAGACTTAAAATACCATGATGAAATATTTATTTATGATATTACACATATAGGGGGTATTATATACACCATATAAAATAAATTAGGTGCATAACATTACAAAATACCTTAATGAAGGGGAATTGAGATAAAGACCATTAACTTATGCTTCCTTTTAGTTTAATGTGATTTGACCTTATGTATAGTGGTCTTAAACATATTATTAACTTATAAAAGAACCATTTTAATATTTATCATATAATATATAATCCTTTTATAAGATCATATCACACATTTTTTAATAATCATCCATTATTTTTATTATTTTGGGTGTTAATTACCTTGTTTTCTTTTGCGTGTTTTTCAATTACAAATCCTTTTATTGGACATATTACATAACATCATCAGCTCTATAATAATAATTATGACATAATTATCATTTTTTTACTTCAATTATAATTTTAAAACCAATCATGAATTATTTTAATGAAAAATGGACTATGTTACAATCATGGAGATGGTAGGTCGTACGGACGGACGAATAACGTTTCTATTTTTCAATAACTGTTGTGGAAAGAAGATAAAGAATATTTTATCTTAACAAAAATATCATAACATCATAAAAACCATATTATTTATTTAAATATATTTATATATACCATCCATGTGGTGTGGTGATGAAAACAGAGTCACATCATTTCAGGAAGGTGGTAGTCCACATGTACATGAACGACATTATCATATTTCATTGAGTGAAAAGGTAAGAAATAAAATTTCATGTATTATTATTTCATAGAGACAAATATTTCATGAATATCATAATTTTTACATGTGTATCACCTATAATATTTAACTTTATCCTTAACATTATCCATGTAAAGCATTAGTGAAAGGTGAATCACATCGCTTCACAAGGAGGTAGTATGTCGTACACATGAGTGACATTATTATATATCCTATGGAATGAAAAGTAAGATTATAGAGGAGGGAAGTTGGGAAGTTATTTGGGAATTTATTTTCTAAACAAAAAGGTTTTTATAGTGGGAATAATTGTGGAGATAGGGTGGCCTTTTATAAGAGAGTTGAGTTTCACACTTAATTTTTTAAAAGAATGAATTCCACCCATGTTTTTTCATGTAACATGTCTCTTGGAATAGGATATTCTTAGTAATATACGGGATAATGTCTAAATATGGACATAAAATATATTTTATATAGGTTTTAAGTCATTTTAACACTTATTTTTTTATGTTAACCCCCCCCCCAATAAACTCATTTTTACCTTAACCCCGGTAATAAATTTTTAATGTTTTCACTATCTAATTTGGTCAAAAATTAATTTAACCATGTTAGAGATTGAAATAATTATGATTAGAAATATTTAATACATTTTTACCAATTTAGTTTACATAAATTTAAAAAATTTTAATTTAAAATTAATCCTGAAGATGTGATGAGAATAAGGGGTTTTAAAAATAAAATAATCAAATGTTTATAATGTTTTCATATAAAAATTCCTCGTGTAAATTATTAACATAATATAAGTTGGATTAATTGATATACATTTAAACTAATATTAATTTTAAACCAATGTTATATATAATTAATATTCATAATTAATTTAAATGAAAAGGCATTTTTTTTTATTAAAATTCAATATTTTTCACTATTCATCAAGAAAAGAAACTTTTAGAAAAATACAAAAAATTAACCCTATGATAATTCTGATATTATGATTTCAAAAATTAATTTCATTTTATAAAATAAATTATATAAAATTGGTAAAAATTAATTTAAATTTTGTGTGCAAAGAGAGGCTAAACCGTATTTTAGAAACAATAAATTCATTCAAAAAACATTTTTTCATTTAAATGATTATTATTTTATTTATAATAAACATATAACCTTAATTTTCATAATTTAGTTATTAATAATAATACCCTTAAATTTAACAGTTAGGTAAAAATATATTTTATCTCATAGCTCATCTAAACTTGGGGTTTCATATTCTACAAGATATCAAAGGGATTAAATTTAAAGAAATATATTTAATAGTTGTTTAAACTTCGTCTTATGTGTCATATACACTATAAAAAAATATTTTTGTTCTTTTAGAATTCTTTATTGTTACATTGGGATAAACACATTCCTATAGTCATGTTTTCTTATAATAATAGCTTTCACTCTGGCATTTAGATGGACCTTATGAGGCCCTTTGTGAAAATAAGTGAAAAACTCAAACATTATGGGTTGAAGTTAGAGAAATAATCTATTGGGACATAATCGTACTGAGTAAATGGTATTGAAATTAAAATTCATTCAACAACCCATCAAGATGGATTAGATTCGACAAAATATTTATGCCGACAATTATCAGCGTGATCTATAATTTGATGTTATTGAGAATGTGTTTCTATGAGTTTCTGTACGGAAGAAGGTTTTGAGACTAAAAAACAATGGAAATATGAGCCCGACTTATATTTTCCCTTTTAATATTTTTGATCGAGTCGGGACAGTATATAAGAACTCAGTATTAAATATTAAATAATCTTGAATTAAGTTAATAATTCACACTGAGGATCTTTTCAGGTTTATATCTTTAGAGAATTAGGTCATAACATATACATAACAACTTGAATATTACATGTAGACACTTCTACTCTGTATCCATTTTTTCATAAAATAAAAACTCTTTGAAAAAAAGAGTCACGTATAGTTTCAGGTTTTAGACAGCATGACATTTTCTTGATCCCATCCTTAACCCTATTCCATTTCATGTCCAGTGAAAAACATTTCAAAAACTTGTGATGAGTATAAAAATATCATTAAGGGATACACAAAGAAGGAAAGTTGTTAGTTATTCAAAACAACATGTAAACCATGAATACCTTATCATAAGTAATAAGTTTCACCTTTGTGAATTAGTAAATACACTTTACTGAATAAAATATAATTTATTACCCTTCTGTAACCAAAATATTACCATAAAACCCATAGAAAGCACACATAACATATATAGGTAACTTGGTACATAAACATACTTAAATCGAATAATCATATGGTTGACTTCCACACATATCACTAAATGGAATAGCCATACGGCAGAATTTAGTACCCAATGCATTGAAGGTTATAACATAACCACCCATCCTAGTTTATCATGGCACCACTCATCATTTGGTTTATCATGTAACCACTCATCAAATGTCCAAGTACCATTATAATCATAAGACATAAAATATTGCAAATATAAAAATTTCACTAATAACATTTAATTTTCAATCACAAGAAATAAAATCATGACATTGAAATAATAAATTCATTTAAAAAACCATTTTAAATACCAAAACACCCAAAAAAACGGAATTAGGGGTTTTTTCATTTTAAAAACATTTAATCTTATAGAGTAAGCTAAATAACGATTATTGTGGCAGTGAGGTCATTGTCGCCACATACGTTAAAAAAATTCATATTGTCATTTACTAAAATGATTCTTAGAATAAATATTACCTTTAAATGAAATTAAAATTCAAAAGGGTTTATTATATAATGTATATAAGAATTAGGTGTATATTATCAAAAAATTCCTCAATGAAAGAAGATTGAGACGAAGTCCGTTACCTTGAGTTCGACTTGATCCGTTCGTTCATTAATTTCTTGAATAATAAACACAAGTTAATTTATAGTTGATTTAGAACATTTTTCAAGTTTATTATTCCTTTTATATCACTTATAACTTTTCTATAACAATTATTTAATTATTTGAGTTCATATTGGACATTTTTGTCGATGTTCAGAACTTGAGTTAAAAATGAACTTGTTATAATTATAAATTGTCCATGAGGTCAAAATTCCATTATCTCCAGAATGATATTCGTGATTAATATATCATATATATCATATATATCTAGTATATATGTATTTATAATAGTCCATATCATTTGGATATATGAAAATTAAATGCACTATTCATGGAGACGGTAAGTCATACGTACACATGAACACTCTTTCCATTTCATTTTTTCATTTTAAAAGGAATGAAAAAAATTATTCATAGGTATATTATTATTACAGTATAATATATTGTTTTATATACATTACATAATTTCATTAACACCATCCTTTATACATTCCATGTATGGTATGAATGAGTCATATCACTTTGAGGTGGCGGTAGTCCGCACTTCCTCGAATGAAATTATCGTATATATACAACATGAAAAGCATAAGGATATGTTATAAAAGATAATTAAAGAATAATAGAGAGAAAATAAATTTCATATATATCATATATAATTATAGTTCCATCGTAATGGACACCATAAGAGGTGGTATGAGAAGATTGAACAATCATCGTTTCGTGAGACTTTAGTTCACCATCCATAGAAAAATTATGTTCTATACCCATTAGATAGAGGTGTGTGTAAGTGTAGTTAGAATGCTTCTCATAAAAAAACCATGTATATTGAGGATACTGGTGTTATTATGTAAAAAAAGAATAAAAATAGCACAGGGAGTGAAGAAGTAAAGTAAAATAAAAGAACTTGAGGGAAGACGTTGCCTTTAAATCAGGTAACTCCCTTTGGTTTGAACCAAAAGGACTTCTTGAAGTACTTTCTGCCTATGTTAAGGCTTCTTGGTGGAATATAGAGATTTTGAGGCCTTCTTTTATAAGATTTTGGATGATCCAAAGGGCTTCATATGTGTGTGTAATAGGTTAGAGGTGGTGTCCTTTTATAAGGGGTGAGGGGATCTTTAGGAATGTTTGAAAGTATTATTTTATTAAAAAATTATTTTTGATTTCAAAATGTTCAAAACATATTTAATTCGAATATAGGGTGCATATAAGTTGAAATAAAATCTTCTAATAATAATTGGATAGGTTTTGGATATTTTTTAATCCTTATCTTTTTTATTGAACCCTTTGTTAACTTATTTAACTTTTACCACGTCCTCTTATATATTCATATTGTATGATTAATATATTTACTATAAAATACCAAGAAACCCAAAATGGATCATTAATGAAATTTTTAACTTAATATATGTCATTTGAATGAGTAATCAGTTTTTAGTATTATTTTATCATTTAATAAAATATTAATTGCTTTAATAACTCATTTATATCAATTTATAAACTATTCATATCAAAACATTTAAAAAATATATAACTACTTGATTATTTTGAAAACGAAAAATTAATTAAAATATAAGAAGTAATTATTATCTCTAAAAATGATGTATTGTGTAAAAAGTTTCAAAATAAATTTATTTTAATATTTAAATAAATTTATTTGAATCCTTTATTAATGAAAGAATTATTACATCACCATTATGTCATAATTAAATTTATTTATTTAATGTACAAAAATTTTAAATAAAATACCATGATGTAGGAAATATTTCTATATTTCATATGTATATTTATAGTCAAAAAGATAACTTATATAACACCATATAAAAATTTCTTTACAAAAAAATATATGTTTGTGTCATTTTTGTCTTTACTTTAAATTAATTAATATAACGTGTCATTATCACTCTCAGGTGGCTCCATGGGGTCCCAAAATTGACCCAAGGATGACCTTGGTTAGAAAAATATCATTTAATAGGATTATAATACATGTTAGGATAATTTAATATTATTTTAATAATATTTTATTACCCTTATTTACCAGATTTACCCTTTAACCATGGTAAATAAAATATTTACTAAAGTAAATATTCATAATGTATAAAAATAAAAGTTACATATATACATAATTTGGACCTCTTGATTCAAATTATGGAATCCATTTTTCAAAATTCAAAACACAAAAGTGTAAGAAATTAATTTAAAATTAATTCTCGTTGTCAAAATAAAAAAAACGTGTTTTTATGAAATAACAACTATCAAAAGATAGACACTTATTTATGTCCAATTTCAAAGTGAAATTACTTCTAATGACCAAAATTGGATTAAATGGTTAAAATGTAATCTAATTACAGTTTAAAATAAATTATAAAGATAATATAACCATATAAATATATTATATTAAAAGGCGGTTTTGAAATAAAATATAGTATTTTCACAATTCATTAAAAAGTGAACTTTATTAGAAAAATACCAAAATTTCATCCAAAGTAAATTTTTATGTCCTGATTCTAAAGAAGTATATTATTTTTTCAAACAGGTCATATAAAAGTGACACAAACTAGATTTAAAAATGGTTCTCTATCAAAAGGTGTTAAATCGACCCTTTAAAGAATATTTGAGTATCTATTCTTAAATTTGGATTCTTTATTATTTTAAGCCTCTAAAATTTAATGGATAAATGTAAAAAAATTTAAAAAATAAGTGTAATTATAATATAGTTGGTTCTTTTCATTCCTTTCAAAACAATGTCTAGGCATTAACTACCATTTAAAATAATATTATATTATTATTTTTCTGTATGACTCAGCATTGTGTGCAACATAAGACATTGAAGAAACCCATTGTTTCATGTCGGGTACACCATAGAACATAGAATTCCCTTTATTTAATTCAAAAATATTAATAAAAATGAAAATATCATATCCTTTATTTACCTTGGATGTTACATCTTTCCCCCCATTTTAGAAATTTCATCCTCGCAATTTTATTCACTTATCAAATAAATGGGGGGATTTTTTCCTCAAAAAAATTTCAGATTCCCACGTTGCCTCTTTAACCATATGGTTTTTCTACAAAACCATTACCTGAGGAATTACCTTATTCTGCAACACTTTCTATCTTCGGTCAAGAATCTAGACTGGTTGTTCCTTATAAGAAAAACTTTCTCCCAACTGAACTACCTATGGACTCAAAACATGAGATCCATATCGAATATACTTTCTCAACATTGAAACATGAAAAACATTGTGTACCTAGGATAAACATGGAGGTAAAATCACCCTGCAGGAAACTGATCCAACTTCCTCTAGGATTTCATAGGGTCCAATGAACCTCGGACTCGTCTTTCCCTTTTTACTAAAATGCATCACACTTTTATATGAAGAAACATTGAGAAATACATAATCACCTACCTTGAAAGAAAGATCCTTCCTCTAGTTATCCGCATAAATTTTCTGCCTGATCTGAGCTATTCTCGTGTGCTTCAGAATCAAATGAACTTTCTCTATTATCTCTTCTACCAATTCCAGTACCATCATCTTCCTTTCACCTACTTCATCCCAAAAAGCTAGAGTTCAACACTAATTTACAGATAATTCCTCAAACGGAGCCATCTATATACTAGACTGAAAACTGTTATTATAAGAAAATTTAACAGAGGAAATATGTTGGTCCCAAATTTCCTAGTAATCCATTGAGAAAGAACGTATCATATATTTCAATGTCTGAATTTTTCATTATGACTGCTCATCTGATTGTGGATGAAAAGTTGTACTAAAGTTTAATTTAGTACCCAATGACATCTGAAGGCCTTTCCAACAGTTAGAAGTGAACCTTCGATCATGATCAGATACAATGGAGAGGGTAACTCCATGCAATCTGACTATCTCTTTAACATACTACAGAGAAAGTTGATCTTGAGACAATTTATCATGAATAGGAAGAAAATGAGCAGTTTTAGTCAATCGATCAACAATAAACCAGATTGCATTGTTACCTCGAGATGTCTTCGATAATCCCACAATTAATTCTATGGATATATTTTCCCATTTACATTCTAGCACTTGTAAATACTGAAGAATCCCTTTAGGTAAATGTGGTTATGTTTTAACATTTTGACAAGTCAAACACTTCATGGTAAATTCAGTAATATCTATTTTCTTTCCATCCCACCAGTAATACTCTTGAATATCATTGTACATCATAGTACTACTAGGATGAACTGGAAATAGAGAACTATGAGCATCACATAAAAACTATTTCTTTAACTCTGAATCAAAAGGCAGACATATTCTCTTCTCAAACCTCAAAACACAATCTTTATCAATGTTAAATCAAGATAACTTACCCTTATGAACCAACTCTAAATTTTTCTGCAACTCACTGTCTTCCTTCTGTGCTTTCATAATTCTGTCTGATAGAGATGATTTCACTGACACCTGAAAAAAATAGAAAAATTTCTTACACCAAAAACTTCTATTCCAAAGTTTATCAAATCATTAATCAAAGGATCTTGTTCCAAACGTAACACGGGTAACGTATCATTGCTTTTCCAACTCAAAGCATCATCCACTTTATTTTATTTTCCTGGATGGTAATGGATTGTACGATCATAATCCTTGATTAATTTCATACATCTCCTATGTCTCATGTTCAATTATTTTTGAGTAAATATATACTTCAAACTTTTGTGGTCAGTGTATATTTCACACTTTACTCCATACAAATGATGCCACCAAATTTTCAAAGAAAAAAACAATATCCACTAATTCCAAATCATGTATTGTGTAATTTAACTCATGAGGTTTCAACTAACGTGAAGCATATAAAATTTCATGATCATTCTGCATTAATACATAACCAATTCCTTTCAACAAATCATTACTATAGATAATAAATTCACCATCTCTAGAAGGTAATTCCAAAATTGGATCATTTACCAATCTTATTTTCAATTCATAAGCCAACTGAGCCATCACTACAAAAAACTGTTCAATTATGATTTATACTATATCAGGATACTGGATTGGAAGGTTAATTCCCTCTATATTCCTTCTCAACATAGTTGTACTATTTCTTCTACAAAAAACCATTATGATCAAACATATCTTAGATGAAGCAACATGGTAATCTATAAATTCTATATCATTTCAATTTTACCATAAAATAATTTATGGATATCCATTTGACAATATCCTAACCCTAAATTTGTCTAAACCGGCCTCTGAAACCAACTATGAGGACCTGGACTTAAACATCACATAATCTTAAATTAAGTTAATAATTCACATTGAGTATATTTTTAGGTTTAGAGCTTTAGATAAGTAGGTCATAACATGTACATAAAAACTTGAATATTTCATGTAGACACTTCTCCTGAGTACCCATTTTTTTATAAAATAAAAAATCTTTGAAAAAAAGATTCATGTCTAGTTCCATGGTTTAGACAACATGACTTTTCCTTGATCTCATCCTAGACTCAATTCCAATTTCTGTCCTGTGAAAAATATTTCAAAAAATTGGAATGAGTATAAAAATCTCAGTAAGGGATACACAAAGAAGGAAAACTGTTTGTTTTTCAAAACAACAAGTAAACTATGAATACCTTATCATAAGTAATAATTTTCACGTTTATGAAGTAGTAAATTCTCTTCACTAAATAAAAGGTCATTTATTACCCTTTTGTAACCAAAATATTACTATAAAACCCATATAAATCATACATAACATATATAGGTAACTTGGGACATAAACATACTTAAATAGAATAATTATACGGTTGACTTCCACACATATCACTAAATGGAATAGCCATACGGCAGACATCCATTCCTAATGAATTGGAGGTTATAACGTAACCACCCATCCTGGTGTATCACTACACCACCCTTAATTTGTATTATCATGTAACCACCTATCATATATCCAAGTACAATTATAAATCATAACACATAAAATATTGAAAATATAAACAGTTCACTAATAAAATTTCATTTTCAATCACAAGAATCCATTTCAAGATATTGAATTTATCAATTCATTTAGAAAATAATTTTCAATACCAAACACCCAAAAACAAAATAAGGGGTTTTTTCATTTTAAAAAACATTAATTCTTAAAGAGGAATCCAAATAATGATTACGGTGGAAGAGATGTCATTGTAGCTGCATATGTTAAAAAAAGATTCCTTTTATCATTTAGTAAAACAATTCATAGAGAAAATATTCCATTAGAATGAAATTAAAATTCAAAAGGGTTTATAATATACTATATAAAATAAATAGGTGTATATTATCAAAACATTCCTCAATAAAAAGAGAGTGAGACGAAGTCCCTTACCTCATGTCCGACATGACCCGTTCATTCTCTAATTTCCTAAATAATAAACTTAAGTTAATTTATAATTTCTTAACAACCTATTTCAATTTTATTATTCCTTTTATATCACTTATTATCATTCAATAACAATTAGTTAATTATTTGAGTTCATATCATACATTTTTGTTGATGTTCGGAAATTGAGTTAAAAATGAACTTGTTATAATTATAAATTGTCTATATGGTCGAAATTACATTATCTTCAGAATGATATTAATGATTTATATATCATATATATCTAGTATATATGTATTTATAATATTCCATATCATTAGGATATATGAAAATTAAATGCACAGTTCATGGAGACGATAAGTCATACGTACGCATGAACGCTACTTCCATTTAATTTTTTCATTTTAAAAGGAAGGAAAACCAAATGATACATAGGTATATTATTATTACAGTATGATATCATATTTTATATATATTATTCAGTTTCATTAATACCATCCTTTATATGTTCCATGTATGGTATGAATGATTCATATCACTTTGAGGGGGTGGCAGTCCGCACTTCCTAAAATGAAATTATCTTATATATACAACATGAAAAGCATAAAGGTATGTTATAAAATATGTTTTAAGAAGAATAAAGATAAAATAAATATCATATATATCATATATAAATATAGTGTCATTATAATGGACACCATAAGATGTGGTAGGAGAAGATTGAACAATCATCGTTTCGTGAGGCAGTAGTTCACCGTCCACAGAAACATTATGTTCCATACCAATTAGATGGAGGTTTGTGTAAATTTAGTTCGAATAATTCTCAAAAACACAACCTAGTATATTTAGGATACTTTTTTTATGTAAACAAATAATAAAAATAACATAGGGAGTGAAGAAGTAAAATAAAATAAAATAACTTGAGGGAATATGTTACCTTTAAATCGGGTAACTCTATTTGGCTAGAACCAAAAGGCTTTATTGAAGTGCTTTATGAATAATTTAAAGCTTATATAAGGAATATAGGGTTGTTGAGGGATTCTTATAGAAGATTTTGGATGATACAAGGGGCTTGAGATGTGTGTGTAATGGGTTAGAGGTGGTGTCTTTTTATAAGGGGGAGGAGGGGCTCTTTAGGAAAGTTTGAAAGTATTATTTTATTATAAAATTATTTTTAGTTTCAAAAGGTCCAATACATATTTAATTAAAATATACAGTGCATATAACTAGAAATAAAATCATCCAATAATAATTGGACAAGTTTTGGAGATTTTTTAATCCTTATCTTTTTTATTTAACCCTTTGTTAACTTATTTAAATTTAACCATGTCCTCTTATATATTATTATTGTATGATTAATATATTTCATAAAAAATGAAAAGAGACCCAAAATGGATCCTTCATTAAATTTTTAACATCATATATGTCAGTTGGCCTAATATTAAATATTCAGGATTATTTTATCATTTAATAAAATATTAATTGTTTTAAAAACACATTTATGTCAATTTATAAACTATTCATATTAAAACATTTAAAAAATCTATAACAACTTGATTATTTTGAAAAAACTTCATTATTTAAAATATAACAAGTAATTATTATTTCTTAAAATAGTTTGTGGCATAAAAAGTTTCAAAATAAGTTTATTTTAATATTTATAATATAATTTATTTGAATCCTTTATTAATGAAGCAATTATTGCATCCTCATTGTGTCATAATTAAATTTATATATGTAATGTATAAAAATTATATATAAAATACCATTATGTAGAAAATATTTTTATATTTATAATTAATATTTATAGTCAAAGAGATAACATATATAACATCATATAAAAATTGTTTTACAAAAAGATATATGTTTTTATCATTTTTGTATTTACTTTAAATTAATTATTATAAAGTGTCATTATAACTCTCAGATCGCTCCATGGGGTCCCAAAATAGACCCAAGGATTACCTTGGTCATAATAATATTATCCAATATTATTAAAACACATGTTAGAGTAATTTAATAATATTATTATTATATTTTTTACCTTGATTTACTAGATTTACCCTTTAACCATAGTAAATAAAATATTTATTGAAGTAAATATTCATAATGTATAAAAATAAAAGTTACATATTTACCCAATTTGGACCCCTTGATTTAAAATATGGAATCCATTTTTCAAAATTCAAAACACAGAAGTGGTATAAATTAATTTAAAATTAATTCCCTTTATCAAAACAAAAATCTTATTTTTAAGAAATAATAACTATCAAATGATTCACACTTATTTATGTCCAATTTCAGTGTGAAATTACTTCCAATGACAATCATTGGATTAAATGGTAAAAATATAATATAATTACAATTTAAAATAAATTAAAAAGATAATATATCTATATAAATAAAATGTATTAAAAGGCAATGTTGAATTAAAATACAGTATTTTTCATTATTCATTAAAAATGAACTTTATCAAAAAAATACCAAAATTTAATCCAAAGTAAATTTTGATGCTCCAGTTATAAATAATAATATTATTTTGTCTAATATAACATATAAAAGTGACAAAAACTATATTTAAAAATGGTTCGTCATCAAAACGTGGTAAATCGATCCTTTAAAGAATATCAGAGTCTCAATGCTTAAAATTGGATTCATTATTATTTTAACCCTCTAAAATTTATTGAATAAATGTAAAAACATTTAGAAAACATGTGTAATAATAATATGGTTTTTTATGTTCATTACTTCAAATACAACAACTAGGCGTTAACTACCATTTAAAATAATATTATATTATTATTTTTCAATATGACTCAGCATTGTGTGCAATATAAGACTTCAAAGAAAATCATTGTTGCATGTTGGGTACACCATAGAACATAGAATCCCATTTATTTAATTTAATGATATTAGTAATATGAAAATATCACATCCTTTATTTACCTGGGATGTTACACAGTAGCTTATCATTTTGCGCTTTACCAAACACCACCAAAGTTCACAATATGTTCCATATATCTCTCTAGAGGAAGTAAATACCAAATCCTTCACATGTAATAAAATCAAAGGTCATAATACTGAATAAATATCTCTATTATTAAGATAACCCTATTGAGATTCTGGATCATATAGCGAAAGTTCTATGAAACAAAACAATTTACATGGTCAAATTTTTTTAGTGAAACCACCAATTTGAGGAAGCTATATGGGAACCTAAAGATATAATGTGGTAGAAGGATCCCCAGTTTCTTGTATAAAAGTGATGGAATTTTAGGTTAAAATTATTTTTAATGGGTGTGTAATGTAACACCCAGATATTTTATGAAATATTTTTTCAAACAAATTTAATTTCTTCGATAGCTTGAGATACCCACAGGCCTGGGTCTAAATAAATTTTAATATAGTATACTCTTATCACCTAGAAATTAAATTGGTGGATATAAATAGTTTAAATAAATTATTAAAATTATATTTTTTACACATGTATAAAATATATACTTTTATAATCAATTAAAAATAAATGAAAATAAAATACAATAGTAAATAAGAGATATGTTTTTTTAAACTATTTGTATGCATGAAATTTTTATTTATATTAAAAAATTAAATTTATCCCTATTGGTGAATGATTTTAATGAAATTTATATATTATTTTTTGAATAAATTAATTTTTCATTCATCAAATATTTTTACTAGGTGTGGGATAATAATAAATCTATTTTTACGCATAAAATTGCATTTTTCTAAAAAACAGTTTTGTCGTGTTCCGAGCACTTATTTTAAAATTAATTTTTGACACTTTTATAAAAAGTATTTTAAAAAAATTAATTAATTTTGTAATGATTATGTTATAATTATCCCGGATTTAATTTTTTTAATATTATGAAAATATTAATTTTTCAATGAATAGTTGAAAATATTGATTTTTATTGAAAATTACCTTTTCATTTAAAGAATTTATAAAATTCAATTTTTTTTTAAAAAAAATATAAAAGTAAAATTTGTTAAAATATATTATTATTAATCCAATTTAGTTCATTGAAATAAATGTTATGTTAAATTTCAATATAAAAGTTTTTATAGTTATGAAAAATTTTCTTTGGAAAACCTTATTCCATTACACTTGTAGGTTTAATTTTAAATTAAGTTCTCCCACTTATATAAATTAAATTTGGTAAAATGGATTCAATTTTTGGAATAATCATAATTAATATTATTTCATAACATTTATTTTTCCACGATGATTATGAAAAATAGTAAAAATCTATTATTGTGGTTAAGGTTAAAACATGTTTACCAAATGTTAAACTAAAAAGATAAGTGATTAAATGACCGAAAAACGTGTCTAATTTTATTTTATAGATAAATTTTTAACCTATATCATCTAAGGTTTTTTAATAGTTCATTTTTTATCCATTGTTTTGTGTAAAATTTTGGTATATTTTATTCTTTTAAAAATTTCCAAGTGTGTCCTCTGCTCCACTTATAAAAAAGAACCCCCCCCCCTTCTCCTCTCTACACTTAAAGATCATTTTAGTTCATCCAATACCTACCCAAATAACTTCCTTAAATTAATCCCCATGACCTTATTTGTATATTTTGTTCATATAACCATCTTAGTAATACTTAAGGTGTAACCTAATGTGGTTTTATGAAGAAGATGTATGGTTCATAACCAGACATTTTCATTTTATTTGTTCTTATAGCTCCTTAAAATATTATTAAATTATGATTAAATAAAAACAAAAGTATATTCCATTTAATTATATCTTATTATTTAAATTTCATAACCTATATCTGTCTTATCTTCTATAAAATGGTAAAAAAATTGTTGATCGTGTGTACAGAAGACTGCCTTCTCATGAACCGATGTAATTCGTTTTCCATCACCGCCTCTATTGGATAGGAATAATGATATATTTAATGTTTATATATTATATTTATTACATAATTATACTAATTTAATTATAATATCACATCAACATTTTTACCTTCCAATCTGTTGGAAGATGATAACATCGCTTGTACATATGTGTGGACTACCGCCTCCACAAAACGATGTGATTCATTTTTAATTTTAATTTGACATGGATGGTAATAAGTAAAGATTTAATAAATATATAATATATATTTTATAAATAAATTATTAATTTAATTTAATTTTTATTTACATTTCTTTAAGTCCATCCTTTAAAAAAATGGAAAACAGCGTTTAAGCGTACGTATGATATACTGCTTCCATTAACGGTGTAATTAATTTTATTTATACACTTTTATGGATGAATATAAATATGTATATAATGAATATATATGATATTTATATCATGATTAAAATTATGGATATTATGGAACCATGATCAAAGTACAAGAACCAAAACTACTTAACCAAAACATTCATGAAAAACAAAGTAGTTATTACCCAAAACAGTTGTTTTATCAAACAATTATTAATAAATGGGTAAAAAAGATAATAAATAAAACATATGTGGTATTATGAATATGATTATGGTTTTTTAATATATTTATAATAAAACTATATTGATTATATAGGAGGTTCAATCATGTATAAATAAATTTGATACTCTAGTTAAGGGATTTTCACCTCACTTTTATTTTCATGGGACACATATCATATTCACCACTTATTTATTTTATGTTCCATATATATTTCCCATGAATGTATTTTATGATTATTATTATGAAATTTTTAAGAATTTACATTTCCATATATTTTTCTTTTCTTCATGAGTCTTATTATTCAAAAGTTGGCAAAGTGGTAAGATATTTATGATATAATCTCATTATTTATCGAGGTTTTTTTATTATTCTTTCGATAGTAAAATATTATGGTATATATATCAAGAATATAATACATTTTATTACCCTCTAGTTATTTCTAGATAATACATTTTTTCTTTAATTTTCCTCTCTTTAATTAGTAAAGTTACCAAAATAATGTTTTTAAAGAAAATTGGATTTTTTATTTCCTCGGTAAAAAAAAATTCTCTTTCATGTGCATGTTTTATAAAAAAGAACTCAAAAATTATTTTTCTATTATCCATTAATTTTTAAAATTAATTATTACCCATGTTTTACTTTTTTATAAAATGTTTTAAAAGTAATATTTTTCACTTTCTTAAATGAGTTACTTTTGATTTTAACTAGTAATATGAAAGGAATATTTGTTTTACTATGTAAAAAATGAAAAATATTTCATAACATCATGTCTAATCAGTTATTTAAACCATCCTTTGTGGTTTTTAAAGGTTATTTTCAAATAAAATGTTTTCTATAGTATTTTCAAAAAATTTACTTTTTAAATAACTGGTTTTATAGGGAAAATGGTATTTTCTTCAGGAAACATTCCAATTGATCTATTAATGACATTTTTTCATAAGAAGACATCCTTTGATATTAATTAATTCTTACTGGGGATATGTTCTAATGATGACATCCTTATTATTTCTCTATATGGTTCATGATTATAATTACAAGATGTTTATGAAACTCATTCCTTTTCTATAGGTTATGATATAATGAATTGATGAAATATTTTGGAAACCCATTTCTTTTCCAAGGATAATGAAGTGATGAAATTATTATAAAACTGATTTATATTTATGGTTTATGATATGATGATTTTTTTATAATATTTTGGCATAAATATATATTATTTTCATTATGTGAATTGTGTGAATATAATTATACAGCCCTGTAATTCATTGGTTAAAGATGGGTATCTCTTGATATTAACAAGACTATAACGGTGAGCGAACCCAGTTCAGTGAGGATATCTTTCCACTATGATTGTCTTCGGAGTGATCCTTTACTATTATAATGGTTTGGGAAGTGAACCCATCCCACTATGATAGTCTTGGAAATGATCCTTGACTACCAAGGAAATTATTTTCTTGGATTATGTGTGTTATACAAATCTAATTCTTATACCAATGTTATACCCTCATAGGTGATGTTCTTTGATTCCTTTATGATTCATGTATTTTTAACTATCAATACTTATTCGATGACTAATTATTAATATATGTGTTATATAGGTTATGATTTTCAAATGTTATACTCATGTTCTCATACCCTTATTCTCATGTTATGTTAAATTGATCATTGATATCTCCCTTGTTTACCCTTATTGAACATCTTAGCTCACCCTTTCTTATATTTACATTCCACATGTTGTGAATAAAGGTGTAATATATGATATGTCTAAGAAGGGTTTTAGTTTTTAATAACATAGTGTATGATTATTTACGTCACTTATGAACCAGTTGTTTATATATCTCACTAAAAAAAGACACTAAAACATTATAGTCCTCATGTGTTTTTTTGTAATATTATTTAAATAATCATCTATTAAGATGTAATATCTATGTATGAAAATTGTGGTTTAATATATATTTAGACCTTACCTTCTTCTAAAAAAATACTTTCCAACGATATTAAACTCCCACTAAAATAAAAATAATGTTAATTTAAGATAATTAGTGTTAACTAAGCTTCAACCAATTGTGATGATGAGCGATATAAAAGAAACACAAGCTTTGATACCACGTACTAGTAATATATGAGCCCTAATCCACTAAACATTATATAACTAGAACTTACGTGCTTAGAGAAATGAGTTTTGATAACCAAAACTGATCGAAAGGCTCCTTCATTCATGGTGTGTTAGAAGATAGGAAGTCCACACACCCTACCCACTACACCAAGTCATCCAAGGTCACACTCAAAGAAACCCATGACTCACAAAACATTCAAATAATCATAAAAATAATAAAATAATGAACATTTTGGATTTACGTGGTTCATCTGTGACTCCTACATCCATAGGAGAAACATGGCCTCCATTATTACAAAACTATTAAAAAGATCAAGGAATTAAAATCATAATTGGTTATTACCTACTAGATGCATGAGTCCATGTTGTGATGTTATCACCTCAAGTAATAATTTTGGTGAAGGGGATCTCCATATATTCATACATATATATATATCATAAATAACCCTCCCCTATCATGACACATATTCCATTTATGGGTAGTGATCCAGTGGGAGACAAAACCATGAAAAAGTGAGACGAAGGGGAAAATATCATGATTGGAGGGGTGGGTAGATACCAGTGGATAGCATTAGAGCATAGGGTGTAGCTTCAAACCACTCAAGTAAAACGTAGGGTAGATTGTTGGATACATGAGGATACAACTCCCTAAGGATCATGACATGGGTTTAACTGCACTTTTGTCTAGATGTTGGGCATCACAACATTAACAATGAGTTTTCACCATGATGATAACACATTGATTTCCATATTTGGTGAGGTGGTTCCATATATATATATATATATATCATAATAGAACTCTCCCCCATCATGATGCATTTTTCAATGATAGGTAGTGTATAACGCCCCAGCCTTAAACCTTACTTAATCTTGAGTTATTACAAGATTACACATTGAGGATCTTTTCAGGTTTAGAGTTTTAGAGAATTAGATCATGAAACTTGCATTAAATTCCACATTTAGACAAAGTGGTTACATAAAAGACAGTATTCATTCTTCCCATCAACGGAAACATATTTAAAATAAAACATGGATTATTTCTTGACACATCCTTGACACTATCATCACGTCATGTACCTTTCCCTTTACCTGTGAAAAGCATTTCAAAAACTTGGGATGAGCATAAAAAGCTCAGTAAGGGTTATAAAAATATGGAAAGGAAACATGAGTTCATATATACATAAGAATGAAATCATACTTTACCAATAAAACATAGCCACTTTAACATACCTCATCAAATCATGAATAAATCGTATAAATCATAAGACATAAAAGGTTACTTGAGGCATTCATAATTTTCTTACGTAGGGAGTAACCCTCTTTGTTACGTTTGGAATACCCATCACAGTATATTCCCTAAATCTCTTCGTAGAAACCTTAATGTTTCACTCCTTCGCGTTACCCAATGCATTGGAAAGCTATATCAGGCTCACCCGCCCTTAGTTTATCATGAAACCACCCGTCTTCATAATAATGACCAAGAACGTCAACATAATCGTATCACATAAAACATGCATAAAGGAAACATAACATTTCCACCTTTCAATCACAAGATATCAATACAAAACATTGATATAAATACATTATGAAAACCATTTTCAATACCAAAATAAAAGAAAATTAAAACATGGTATTTATTTTTCATTTAAAAAGAAGGTATGGCTTGTAGAGGAAGCTGAAACTCAAATAATGGTCACGGCAGCAGAGAAGTCGTTGTCGCCGCATACGTACGACAAAAACATTCCCTTTTGTCGTTTAGTAAAACGCTTCGTATAAAAAATATTCCTTTTGGATAAACGTAAAATTCAAAGGGGTTTGTACACCGTATAAAAGAAGGTTGTGTATAAAACAAAATATTCCTCAATGAAAGGAGATTGAGACAAAGTCCCATACAAAGACGGTATCCTTGGTTTAAGGATAAATCAATTAAATAATTATGTGTGACAAACGAATACACCAAATATAAGTGGATATTAAGTTTAAAATAATCAAAGGTCATTCACACATATTCAAAGGATGACATATTCAATAACTACATATTGATCCCAAAGAAATCGAAATTGGGTTAAGAAGTTCGCTTGACAGCCTAACGACGTCACATCAAAATGAGTTGATGAGAGATAAAAAGTGTATCTCATCACTTAGACATAAAATTTACATCAATAAGGATATATGAGAACATATCTCAACATAACAATATGTAAATTAAATGACCCAACAAAAGAAGTCTTTTTAAAAAAGAGGAGGGTGAAAGGTTCCCTTACCGACTTGGGTATCTTTCAAAACATACACCCCATGAAAGAAGGACAATAAATCATTGATGTAAATACTCATAAACGAAAGTATATTATACAAAGAGTATAATAATGGGAAGTACATACACCACTCAAAGTAAATTGTGGAAAATGTATCATAAATCTCATGGGAATAAAAGTGAGATGAAAAATCACTTATGAAAACTCGGTAACCTAACAGCGCCACTTAAAACTTCCAAAAATGGATTGATGAGATCAAATAGGGTATCTCATCACATTACAATAAAATTTACAGAAAGAGGAATATGAAAGAACATCCCCCATCATAAAAAATAGGATCTTAAAAGAAGTGACATAAAGGGGAGTACTTAAAGAGAAAGAGAGAGGTTAGATCTCTTACGAAAATTCGGCAGCCTAATGGCGCCACTCAAAACTTCCAAAATGAATTGATGAGAGAGAATAGGGTCTCTCATCACATGAACATAAAAATTACAGTAAGAGTAATATAAAATAATATCACAATAACAAGAAAGATGAGCTTTAAAAGGAATGACATAAAAGAGTGTACTTAAAAAGAAAGAGTGGAGTAGGATCCCTTACCTCAAGTCCAACTTGTCTTGTTCATTTCTTTATATTCCTGAATAATAAACTTTGGTCAATTAATAATTGCCTAAGTACCTCCTTTAGAGATTATTATTCAGTTCATATCACGTATTATAATGTTATAATAATTGTTTAATAATGTTAGTTTATATCAGACATTTTTGCCGAAGTTTGGTACATGAGTCAAAAATGAACTTGTTTTAAAAAAGATTGCCCATGTAGTTATAAGTAAATAATTTCCAGAATAGTATTAATGTTTAAAATATCATATATATCCAGTAATTATTCATTTCATACTATTGCATATCATTTGGAGATAAAAAACGAAAAGCACCGTTCATGGAGACGGTAGGTCGTACGTACGCATGAATGCTACTTTCATTTTTTGTCATATTAATGGAATTAAAACAAAATGAGAGAGATATATATATTTTATAATTCTAGAATGATATCCATAATTTTTATGTAATATATTACATATATATCCATTATATATATGTACTTATAGTATTACATAACATTTTGAGATAAGAAATGAAATGTACCGTTCATGGAGACGGTAAGCCGTACGTACGCATGAACGCTACTTCCATTTCTATTTCATATTTAATGGAATTAAAACATAATGATACATAATAGTATTTTAATTCCAGTATGGTATCATATATAATATCATTATATATATCCTTTATACATTCCACATATGGTATTAACGAATTAAATCACTTTGAGGGGGCGGTAGTCCGCACTTCCTTAAATGAAGATATCGCGTTTACCCATAATGGAAACCATAAAGGTATGCCAAAAATGAAAAATACAGAAGCATAATGAAATCATAAACAAATTATATATCATATATAAATATAGTTTCATCTTAATGGACACCTTTGAAGGTGTTAAAAGAATGTTGAATAATCATCGTTTCGGGAGGCCGAAATTCGCCATCCACGGAAACAGTATGTTCTTTAACCATTAGATGTAGGTGTGTGAAAGTGTAGCTCTAATCCTTATTATAATAATATCATAGTATATTGATGATACTGGATTTGTTACAAAATAAATGAATAAAAATAGTTTATGGGGTTGGAGAAGAAAAATAAAACAAAAGGACTCAAGTGAATACATTACCTTAAAATCTGGTAACTCCCTTTGGTTTGAGCTCAAAGGCTTCCTTGGGAAGACATATGCCCAAAGTTAGGCTTCAAGGAGTAATAGAGGGAAGTGGAGAGACAAAATGGGCAGATTTTGGCCGAGACAAAGGCTTTGGAAGTGTGGGTAAGAAGGTAGGGGTGGGGGCCTTTTATAAGAGATAGGAGGGGCACTCTTGTAAAGTTACAAAATGTGACTTTATTTTCAAAAGAGTTTCGAATTTTAAAGGTCCCACATTAATGTATTTCGGGGATAAGGTGATAAGAGTTCTAAATCCACTCATCCAATAGGTTTTGGACATGTTTAGGTTCTAGATATTACATTATCTTTCCATTTTATTTAAATCGTTAAATAATGAGGTCATCACTGCATCATCATGATGCCATAAATAATTTAATTTATTTAATGTCTAAAAATTATAAAAAAAATACTATGATGTATGAAATATTTTTATCTTTCCAATTAACATTTATAGTAAAAAATCTGATTTGTATAACCCCATGTAAAAAATTGTGTTAGTAAAACATTTCATGTTTGTCTCATTTTTACTTTAACTTTAAATAAAAAGATATTAATGTCATTTCCAACCAAAGTGGCTTCATGGGGTCCCCAAGTTGACCCATGGGTTGTCTTGGTCGGTCATGACACATCCAATGAGGTTAGGAAATGTTTCAAGTTCATTTCATATTATTAAAACATTATTTTTACCTTAAACTACACTAATTACCTCTAATCGCGATTAAAACTTAATAAGTTACTATTCACCAAAAAATTATTTTTATCCCATTGAACCAAATTTTACTTCTTAATGAAAACAATGTATGTCAGATTTTTGAAATTAAAAACACAAAGATGGAAAAATTTCATTTAAACGGAAAAATCAGTTTTTATAAGTACCACTAGTGGTTTCACTATTCATCAAAAATTGAAGTTTTTCAGAAAAATCCCAAAAATTCACCCTAAGCTATATTTGATATTCTGAATTCAAAAATTAATTATATTTTAAAAATTCAAAACATATAAGTCACATTAATTAATTTAATAATTAATTCCCGCTGTCAAAGCAAATAGTGTGTTTTTATGAAACAATAAGTATCAAAAGATTGACACTAGTTTAAGTATGATTTCAAAGTGAAATTAATTCCAAAGACCGCTATTGGATTTAAGGGTAAAAATATATTCTAATTTCACTTTAAAACCAATTCAAAATATAATCTAATCATATAAATAAATTATATTAAAAAGAGGTTTTGAATTAAAATACAACATTTTACACTATTCATTAAAAAATGAACTTTATCGGAAAGATACCAAAAATTTACACAAAGTAAATTTTGATGTCCTGATTCTTAAGAAGAGTTTTATTTGGTCCAATAGAATGTATAAGAGTGAACAAAACTATATTTCATGACGGTTCTCCATCAAAAGGTGATAAGTGAACCTTTAGTGAAAACTAGGGCATATACGCCTAAAATTGAATTCTTTCCGTATTTTAAGCCTTTATCTTTTATTGGATAAATGTAAAAACATTTAAAAACATGTATAATCATATTTTAGTTATTTCTATCCATTCCCACCAATACAACTGCTACATGTTAACTACCATTTAAAATAATATTATTTTATTCTTGGAGTGCAACGTAAGATTCCCAAGAAACTCGTTGTTGCGTGTTGGGTACACCATCGAGCATAGCATCCCCTTTAAAGTCATATTAATATTTTATTCACAAATATGGATAAATATGAAAATGTCATATTCTTTATTTACCTGGGGTGTTACATCCTTCCCCCCTTTTGTGAATTGCGTCCTCGCAATTTTTAAAATTGAGCTTGGAAACATCCTTGAAAGTCCCACATCGGAACAAGAGTCGGTAACACAATCACTTTAAAATAAAGAAAGATAAGTACAAAGGTCACCTGAGTTAACCCATACTAGGATTACAAGTATGAAAATATGGACATGGAGGAAAAAAGAAAGGTTCATGTTCTGATGGAGAGTGATAGAAAACATGTTTAGGAGAAAGTTAACCATGAGAAAATCACAAACTTGTGATGGGTTAAACAGTATTCGATTCCCCAGTAGGAAAAGTTAATAGACAACATTTTTGTTTTAAGCTACTTTTTATTGAGGAATTTATTCATAAGGAAACATAATCACTTATCATGTTGACTTTCAACTTTTATTAGATTCCTTACACAAACTCATATTTTCTCCAAAAGACGATTATTTAGGAAGACTTGTTCACATTAAGAGTACTATAATCAACTTCTAGAGAATCACCTAATCCACCAGAGAGAACTATATACTTCCCATTTCTTTAGGCTTTAACCAAAACCAAAACCAAAAGGTTAGTACAAGGTCAGATAATCCAGAAAAGGATAACCCTTTAAAAAGAAAATCTATGCTTAATCTCCAAAATTTGTCCAACAAAACCCAAAGTTCAACGAGGACCATCCAAAAAACAATTTGTCCATAAAATTATTCAATGTAAACCAATATAATATTGAAACCCAAATATTTGAAGGATTTATTCACATAGTCTTCTAAGTTAAATCGTAACATTTATCTCCAAACAATATTAGTTGCTCTTAAAGTCTCGTATTGAAAAGTAATTAACCTAATCACATATCCTCCATGATAGGTTAATCATTTTCATAAATAACCCAAAATCAACTTACTCTTAATTAATAAAATCATCTAACTAAAAATAATCGGTCAAACTAACCAGGGACTTCACATAGTCCAGTGGTAGGCGATAAATACCAGTCGCACTTTGGTTGTGGGTTCGATTCCCGCAGCTTTGTCTGACACGACGGGTAGTCACACGGTCTGTGTGTTGTCCTTTTTCCAAAACTATATAATTCTTAAATCATTCCCCAAAAAGAGATAAAATCATCAAAAATTATCATAACATATTTTAACCTCAAGTTTATCTCATGCCTTTCATTTTCCAGCATATCATATAATAACCCATAATTACCTCAAAAGTAAGGATCATATAAACTCTAATGGTTACCTTTATAATTATTACCTGAACTTCCACATGGATTGGTCATCTCGTACATGATGCATTAAAGATCATAACAAGGTTCAAGTGTTTGATCATGACTCCTTGATAGTTGGTTTAGAACAACCACAAGTTTCCTCATTGAATCCCCCATTTTATCTAGTATCTTAATCATAGAACCACCACAGTTTCCTTCATACCTGTTGTCTCTTTGGTGCCTGCTAGATCCATCCATTCACTAAAAAAATAAATGTCAGTGTGAGTATATCAACAAAACCATTATGTACTAATGAGGAAGGTAAACACTAAGATACACTTACTAATTCACTTTATCTAAAACTAGGACTCTTTCTGAAATCCTAACCATTATGGTAATGTCACTTATGCTTAAAGAATACCCTAACCTCTAAATTTATCTAAACCGACCTTTGATACCAACTATAAGGCCCCAGCCTTAAACCTTACTTAATATTGAGTTATTACAATATTACACATTGAGGATCTTTTCAGGTTTAGAGTTTTAGAGAATTAGATCATGAAACTTGCATTACATTCCACATTCAGACAAAGTGGTTACATAAAAGACAGTATTCATTCTTCCCATCAACGGAAACATATTTAAAATAAAACATGGATTCTTTCTTGACACATCCTTGACACTATCATCACGTCATATACCTTTCCCTTGACCTGTGAAAAGCATTTCAAAAACTTGGGATGAGCATAAAATGCTCATTAAGGGTTATAAAAATATGGAAAGGAAACATGAGTTCATATATACATAAGAATGAAATCATACTTTACCAATAAAACATATCCACTTTAACATACCTCATCAAATCATGAATAAATCGTAGAAATCATAAGACATAAAAGGTTACTTGAGGCATTCATAACTTTCTTACGTAGGGATTAACCCTCTTGGTTATGTTTGGAATACCCATCACAGTATATTCCCTAAATCTCTTCGGAGAAACCATAACGTTTCACTCCTTTGCGTTACCCAATGCATTGGAGAGCTATATCGGGCTCACCCGCCCTTAGTTTATAACGGAACCACCCGTCTTCATAATAATTCCCAAGAACCTCAACATAATCGTATCACATAAAACATGCATAAAGGAAACATAACGTTTCCACCATTCAATAACAAGATATCAATACAACACATTGATATAAAGACATTATGAAAACCATTTTCAATACCAAAATAAAAGAAAATTAAAACATGGTATTTATTTTTCTTTTAAAAGGAAGGTATGGCTTGTAGAGGAAGCTGAAACTCAAATAACGGTCACGGCGGCGGAGAAGTCGTTGTCACCGCATACGTACGACAAAAACATTCCCTTTTGTTGTTTAGTAAAACGCTTCGTATAAAAAAGATTCCTTTTGGATAAACGTAAAAGTCAAAGGGGTTTGTACACCGTATAAAAGAAGGTTGTGTATAAAACAAAATATGCCTCAATGAAAGGAGATTGAGACGAAGTCCCATACAAAGACGGTATCCTTGGTTTAAGGATAAATCAATTACATAATTATGTGTGACAAATGAATACACCAAATATAAGTGGATATTAAGTGTAAAATAATCAAAGGTCATTCACACATATTCAAAGGATGACATATTCAATAACTACATGGTGAACCCAAAGAAATCGAAATTGGGTTAAGAAGTTCCCTTGACAACCTAACGGTGTCACATCAAAATGAGTTGATGAGAGATAAAAAGTGTATCTCATCACTTGGACATAAAATTTACATCAATAAGGATATATGAGAACATATCCCAACATAACAATATGTAAATTAAAATACTCAACAAAATAAGTCTTTTTAAAAAAGAGGAGGGTGAAAGGTTCCCTTACAGACTTGGGTATCTTTCAAAACATACACCCCATGAAAGAATGACAATAAATCATTGATGTAAATACTCATAAACGAAAGTATATTACACAAAGAGTATAATAATGGGATGTACATACACCAATCAAAGGAAATTGTGGCAAATGTAGCATAAATCTCATGGGAATAAAAGTGAGATGAAAAATCACTTATGAAAACTCGGCAGCCTAACGGCGCCACTAAAAACATCCAAAAATGGATTGATGAGATCAAATAGGGTACCTCATCACATTACAATAAAATGTAAAGAAAGAGGAATATGAAAGAACATCCCCCTTCATAACAAATAGGAGCTTAAAATAAGTGACATAAAGGGGAGTACTTAAAGAGAAAGAGAGAGGTTAGATCTCTTATGAAAATTCGGCAGCCTAACGGCGCCACTCAAAACATCCAAAATGAAATGATGAGAGAGAATAGGGTCTCTAATCACATGAAAATAAAAATTACAGTAAGTGTAATATAAAAGAATATCCCAATAACAAGAAAGATGAGCTTTAAAAGGAATGACATAAAATAGTGTACTTAAAAAGAAAGAGTGGAGTAGGATCCCTTACCTCAACCCCAACTTGTCTTGTTCGTTTCTTTATATTCCTGAATAATAAACTTTGGTCAATTAATAATTGCCTAAGTACCTACTTTAGAGATTATTATTCAGTTCATATCACATATTATAATGTTATAATAATTGTTTAATAATGTTAGTTCATATCAGACGTTTTTGCCGATGTTTGGTACATGAGTCAAAAATGACCTTGTTTGAAAAAAGATTGCCCATGTAGTTATAAGTAAATAATTTCTAGAATAGTATTAATGATTAAAATATCATATATAACCAGTAAATATTCATTTCATACTATTCCATGTCATTTGGAGATAAAAAATGAAAAGCACCGTTCATGGAGATGGTAGGCCGTACGTACGCATGAACGCTACTTTCATTTTTTGTCGTATTAATGGAATTAAAATAAAATGAGAGAGATATATACATGTTATAATTCCAGAATGATATCCATAATTTTGATGTAATATATTACATATATATCCATTATATATATGTACTTATAGTATTACATAACATTTTGAGATAAGAAATGAAATGTACCGTTCATGGAGACGGTAAGCCGTACGTACGCATGAACGCTACTTCCATTTCTATTTCATATTTAATGGAATTAAAACATAATGATACATAATAGTATTTTAATTCCAGTATGGTATCATATATAATATCATTATATATATCCTTTATACGTACCACATATGGTATTAACGAATCAAATCACTTTGAGGGGGCGGTAGTCCGCACTTCCTTAAATGAAGATATCGCGTTTACCCATAATGGAAACCATAAAGGTATGCCCAAAATGAAAAATAGAGAAGCTTAAGCAAATAATAAACATATTATATATCATATATAAATATAGTGTCATCTTAATTCCCACCTTTTAAGGTGTTAAAAAAATGTTGAACAATCATCGTTTCGGGAGGCCGAAATTCGCCATCCACGGAAACTGTATGTTCTTTAACCATTAGATGTAGGTGTGTGAAAGTGTATCTCTAATACTTCTTATAAAAACATCCTAGTATATTGATTATACTGTATTTGTTACAAAATAAATGAATAAAAAGAGTTTAGGGGGTTGGAGAAGCAAAATAAAACAAAAGGACTCAAGTGAAGACATTACCTTAAAATCGGGTAACTCCCTTTGGTTTGAGATCAAAGGCTTCCTTGGGAAGACTTATGCCCAAAGAGAGGATTCAAGGAGTAATATAGGGAAGTGGAGAGACAAAATGGGCAGAGTTTGGCCGAGCCAAATGCTTTGGGAGTGTGGGTAAGGAGGTAGGGGTGGGGGCCTTTTATAAGAGGAGAGGAGGGGCACTATTGTAAAGTTACAAAATGTTACTTTATTTTCAAAAGAGTTTCGGATTTTAAAGGTCCCACATTGATTTATTTCTGGGATAAGGTGATAAGGGTTAGAAATCCACTCATCCAATAGGTTTTGGACATTTTTAGGTCTTAGATATTACATTAACTTTCCATTTTATTTAAATCGTTAAATAATGAGGTCATCGCTGCATCATCATGATGCCATAAATAATTTAATTTATTTAATGTCTAAAAATTATAAAAAAAATACTATGATGTAGGAAATCTTTTTATCTTTACAATTAACATTTATAGTAAAAAATCCTATTTGTATAACCCCATGTAAAAAATTGTTTTAGTAAAACATTTCATGTTTGTCTCATTTTTTACTTTAACTTTAAATAAAAAGATATTAATGTCATTTTCCAACCAAAGTGGCTTCATGGGGTCCCCATGTTCACGCATGGGTTTTCGTGGTCGGCCATGACACATACAATGAGGTTAGGACAAGTTTCAAGTTCATTTCATATTATTAAAACATTATTTTTACCTTAAACTACACTAATTACCTCTAATCGCAATTAAAACTTAATAAGTTACTATTCAAAAAAAATTATTTTTATCCCATTGAACCACATTTTACTTCTTAATGACAACCTTGTATGTCGGATTTTTAAAATTCAAAACACAAATATGGCAAAATTTCATTTAAACGGAAAAATCAGTTTTTATAAGTACCACTTAGTGGTTTCACTATTCATCAAAAATTGAAGTTTTTCAGAAAATTCACAAAAATTCACCCTAAGCTATATTTGATATTCCGAATTCAAAAATGAAGTCTATTTTACAAAATTCAAAAAATATAATTCACATTAATTAATTTAATAATTAATTCCCGCTGTCAAAGCAAATAGCGTTTTTTATGAAACAATAAGTATCAAAAGATTGACACTAGTTTAAGTCTGATTTCAAAGTGAAATTAATTCCAATGAACACTATTGGATTTAATGGTAAAAATACATTCTAATTTCACTTTAAAACCAATTCAAAAGATAATATAATCATATAAATAAATTAGATTAAAAATTGGTTTTGAATTAAAATACAACATTTTACACTATTCATTAAAAAATGAACTTTATCGGAAAGATACCAAAAATTTACACAAAGTAAATTTTGATTTCCTGATTCTTAAGCATAGTTTTATTTGGTCCAATAGAATGTATAAGAGTGAACAAAACTATATTTCATGACGGTTCTCCATCAAAAGGCGTTAAGTGAACCTTTTGTGAAAACTAGGGCCGATACGCCTAAAATTGAATTCTTTCTGTATTTTAAGCCTTTATCTTTTATTGGATAAATTTAAAATCATTTAAAAACATGTATAATCATATTTTAGTTATTTCTATCCATTCCTTCCAATACAACGGCTACATGTTAACTACCATTTAAAATAATATTATTTTATTCTTGGAGTGCAACGTAAGATTCCCAAGAAACTCGTTGTTGCGTGTTGGGTACGCCATCGAGCATAGCGTCCCCTTTAAAGTCATATTAATATTTTATTCACAAATATGGATAAATATGAAAATGTCATATTCTTTATTTACCTGGGGTGTTACATAGTGATCCAAACATGAGATAAAACCATGAGGTAGTGAGCTAGAGTGAGAAATATCATGATTGGAGGGGTGGGAAGATCCTATTAATAAAGTTGGTTGATAAATTGGTTCTATAAATTCTTGTATATAATTGTAAATTTCACAAAAAAAATGATTTTTTTTTCAGAGCTACATGAATTTATAACACTAAAACAGCCATGTAGGATTTATATATGATTTTATTTCAGAAAAGGTTAAATATAAAGGTTATTGTGTATGAGGTATGTGAAGGAACATTAAATCTAAATATAAGAAATTTCGTAAAGTCAGATAGGTCGTATAGGATGGGCACATGATAACAAAGGGGTCTCTTTATTTATGTTAGGGAGGAAATAATTAAAGGAAGGCCATAAAGTTTGTGCAACATGTGATGTTATCAATAGAAGTAATATATAGAGGTGACATATAGAAGGTTGGAATAATAATTTCATAATTGGAAGGTATTTTAGTGTCTTTTTCAAATATAAAGTTCCCCTAATCACTTTATTTGGGAGAGAGTAATTTTACCTGAAGATCATTATTGTAGAATTCTATTAAGTTATAAAGCAGTTCATGGAGAAAAAAAAATTATGGAATAGTCCATGAAGAATAAAACATGAATGAGTTTGTGAAATATTATATAGACGAGAAATTCATTGAGTTTTTTTCTGTAAGTGGGGTTCAGAAGTAGGTTGCTTGAAGAATACTATGAGGGACTTATGTGTGGGGTCATTACATCAAGAAACAGTTCACTGGGAATAGTTTATAAAGGTAGTATATAGAGAAAAATATCCATATAGAAGGATGGTATGAAGTGAACAATACGTGAAGGGTTTTTTGTAGAGAATAATAGTTCATGAAGTAATTACACATGAAAAAAATTACATGGTAAAGGGTAGTTCATTATATTGAAGAAAAAGGAGCTCCATGTCACATACATGTTTATGTAAACCAATTCAAAGATGATACATATCTGCAGAATAATTTTATAGAGGAATAGTTTTTTCACTTTAGTTGAGAGAACATTTAGTTTTCAAGTGTGAAACGTTCTAAACTATGAGGGATAATGGGTCTGCTCTAAGCATTGTTAACAGTAGTGCACTTTAGTGATTCTAATACACTGTAAAATTTCCTTTGTATTCTCAATGAATTAGCCCAGGTTGGGTGAACCAAGTAAAACTTTATGTGTCTCTTGCATTTTTTAATTTCATTATATATATTTTTATGAGAAAGAGGTGGAAAATAGTTTTGGTTACCAAAGAAGTAAGATTATAAGTTCAATTATTTTAATCCCCCAGACACTGATTGATCCCCCTACGTTTTTCACATAGTGGGACCAATATTAGTGATATCAGCCAACCTTATTTTATAATTAATAGTATCATACAAAGAACATGTATAGCTGATCTCATCCTAACTTAATAGTGGTCCCAGTCGATCGTTCAATTGCACCGACATCCTATCATTATTGCTGTCTCACTATTAAAACATAGTGGCTTTCAATCACCTATATAAAGTTTACCATATCATTTACATCCATTGAATAGTAAAAATGTTACCTATACCTTTTATCCAAAATTGTAAGGAAAAACTTCATAACATTCAGTGAACATCTACTGATGAATTAACTACTTTAAATCCTTATAAGATACTATCTTTCGATCAAAATTCATGGGTAAAGATTTACATTACCACTATCTGGACCCTAAGGTTGAGCCTAACTTCTAATAAGACTACTTATGGTCATTTTATTTGACACTTAAGTAGTCTTCACAATCCTAATAGTTTGGTATGATAGAATATAATTTTTTATTCCATTAAAAATCGGAATCAGGGTTCCTCTATAATGTTGGAAGAAATGGGGTTAGGGAAAGGGAATCTAAAGTTTCAGACCGAAATAACTCTATAAAAACTAGAAAAATAAAAACATGTCTTCATCCTCTTCCTATTACCCTACCACTTTGTCCACCTTTACATAACACATAATCCTATAAAACTGTCCACCCTTTAATGTTGACTTCCCTATAATACCCAACCTCCATGAACACATCAGGTTAATCATTTTAATGCTTGATGTTAAACAACATCATTCAATTCTAAATTACCATAACTAGTAACAATTTTTGTTTTCATTCCCTACAACCATTACTAGTATCACACTCCGTCACCATCACTACTATCGTGCCCCACCACCATCCATGTTCATTCCTCGCTCACAAAACATGAATATTTCCCTACCAACCCAACTCATTCTCCTACCAATGTCACTCCCTACCCGATAAATGTGGGATCATCAAAACCCCCTATTTCAATCTTTATTTCCCAATAACCACAAATCGGTTGTTATCACTCAACAATGATGTTGTAACACCCATTGAATTTTATGGTGTTTATATCTTAAATTCATATTTATCTAAATGCATCTTGATGATATTTGGTTTTTTTGGGGGTTATAGATGTCAAAAGAGTGGGTTTAAGAGAACAAAACAGGGCCGATAGCTAAAATTATGTTATAGGCAGTCTGTCATAGTGTCATTCCAAGTAATGAACCTTGATGGTTTCAGAATAGGGGTTGGTACTCTGTTATGGGGATGTTATACTGGGACCCCTAGGGGATGTGTCGTGACACATCCTGGTGAGGGGTCATCATGCTATAACTGTAACACCCCAAGCTTCCACGGTACGTTTCCCTTCGAATAATGCGATAGCATGTGTTGTACGCAACCTCGAGTTCTAACACACACCACAACTAATTAAACTAGCCGTTGTGAATAGTAATACCTACTTTTTGAAATTATATATATTTTATACTTCAAAATGGACTTCATTTTTGGATTCGGAATATTGAAATTAGCCTAGGGTGAAATTTTGGTACTTTTCGGATAACTTTTATATTTTGATGAATAGTGAAAATTACTAAATTTTAATTAAAAACAACTTTTTTAATCAAAATAATTAATAGTGATAAATTGTGAATTTGAGTGGTTTTAAAGTATATTTAGAATATATTTTTACCATTTAATATAATGTTGGTCATTGGACATAATTTTACAATTAAACCGAACATAAACAAGTGTCAATCTTTTTATAGTTATTATCTCTTAAAAACACGCTTTTTGTTTTGACAACGGGAATTAATTTTAAATTAATTTCTGCCACTTCTGTGTTTTGAATTTAGGAAAATGGATTCCATATTTGGAATCAGGATGTTCAAATCGTGTAAATAGGTAACTTTTATTTTTAGACATTTTGAATAGTTACTGTGGTAAATATTTTATTTACCATGGTTAAAGGGTAAATCCGGTAAATAAGGGTTAAAAAATAATATTATAATAATACAAAATTATCCTAAAACGTGTCCTAACCTTATTGGTGGACACATACCCGACCATGGGCATCCTTGGGTCAATTTGGGGACCCCTTGGAGCCACTTGTATGTGGTAGGGACACATTATATTAATAAAGTTAAAATAAAAATAAAAATGGCATAAGCTTACATCTTTTAGAAGAACAATTTTTACATAGGGTTATACATGTTGGATTTTAGATTATAAATATTCATTAGAAAGCTAAAAGGATTTCCTACATGATGATATTTTATTTATAATTTTTAGACATCAAATAAGTTAAATTATTAATGACAAAATAATGATGCAATGTTTACCTCATTAATAAATCATTGAAATAAATAATTTTATAATGATTAAAATATTATCTAAAACCTGTCAAATTCTTATTGGTTGATGTTATTTAGAATATTAGTCATCTTATCTTCGACCTCAATGATTTTTGGACCATTATAAACCGAATATAATTATATTATAAAGTAATACTTTCACTCTTTCCTAAAGAGCCCCTCCTCTCCCTTATAAAAGGAGACCACTTCTACTCATTCCTCACACCTCTCAAGCCACTTGGCTCGTCCAAACTCTGACCAACTAAGCTCCCCACATCCCTCTCCTCCTCCTTGAAGTTTCCCCTTAGGCAGAAAGCATTTCAACAAGTCCTTTGGTTCCAACCAAAGTGAGTTACCTAAATTAAAGGTAACGATTTCTCTTAAATTATTTTAATTTATTTTGCTTCTTCAACCCCCAAACTCTTTTTATTTCCTTTCTTTTGTAACAACACCAGTATCCTCAATATACTAGGATGTTGTTATAAGAAGGATTCAAAATACACATACACACAACTCCATCTAATGGATGATGAACATAATGTTTCTGTGGATGGCAAACTAACGCCTCACGAAACGATGATTGTTCAAATACATATTACCGCCTCTCATGGTGGCCATTATGATGGCACTGTAATTAAATATGATATTAATGATATATATTTTATATATAAGCTTCTGTAATTCCATTTTATTTCATACCATTATTCGTTTCATGTTGTATATACATACGATAATTTCATTTGAGGAAGTGCGGACTACCGCCCCCTTAAAATGATATGACTCGTTCATACCACACATGGAACGTATAAAGGATGGTGTTAATGAACTTAAGTAACATATATAAAATATTATATTATACTGGAATAGTAATATACCTATGTATCATTTGGATTCGATTCTTTTAAAATAAAAATTAAATGGAAATAGCGTTCGTGCGTACGGACTACCGTCTCCACGAACGCGATGAGATTCATTCTCCATCGTATCCATTCAAGTATAATTATCATTTAATGATTTAAAAATGATGTTTAAGGAATTGATATCATTCTGGATATGAATAAGATACAACAAACATGACTTATGTAACAAAACATATAAAGAAAATGAGTAAGTTAACACCCGAAACGACGATAATACTAAGATATTATTATCAAATCAATATTAAAAGATCATATATGATATCATATTAATGTATATGATTCTTGTATAATTTAGTAACAATTATTTCACTATTATACAGGAGGTTAACCTACCCCAACCAAGGAAAAGTACAAGGTAAGGGTTTACTTTACAACCTCTTCATTATCCAAGGTTGTTTATACGTAATAATCTACTGGGATCTCTTTGTCATCCACATCCATGTTTCTTAAAAATGCATTTCAAAACATTTTTACTATTTACTAGAATATGAGTTAAAGTCATTTATACCCTTTTTGACTTTTATAAGTGGTTTATAAAGGAATCTTTCGGTCGTTTTCAAAACAAGGTCCTTTTTAACCTTTTCGACAGAATTAAGGTAAGAATGTTTACTTATACGGCGGGTGCGGCTATTTTCCGCCGTTATAAAATCTTCAAAGCTTCCCTTACAAGCTTATAAGAATATTTTCAAAGAAATTTTTTATTTTATATGGATCTTAAATTATTTCAAAATAAAAGGAGATATTTCTTTAAAAAGAATTTTGATTTCATCTATGTCAACATCCTTTGATGGATTTTAAGATTATTTGAAGTTGATTTATTATGATACAAAACTTCTATATTGTATTGAAGGTTTTGTGATATTTTTGACTGTGGATGTGCTATTTTTATACCATTCATAGTTTATGGTGAAAGTATTGACATTTCATATGCTAGTTTTAATATGAATGTTTATGTTATGTTTAAACCTTTTCATATGGGAATGCATTGGACTTAATATGTGACGGGTGGAGCCCGCTATAGCTTCTCGATGCATCGGTAGGTCTCATGAGACAAACTAGTGTCTTGGCACAAGGCCTTGACAAAATCTTATTTGTAGTCTTGGCAAGAGGCCTTGGCTATGTGGTTATGATAGTCTGGCATTATGCATTCCAACATTATGAAAGTGGTTATTGATATTGCATGTGATTATTTTATTAGTAGAATATCCATGTGAATAAGTAAATGGCATTATTTCATTTTACTTTTTCCATACTATGTTGAAGTTCAATTTTAAAAGGCTTTTGTTTTAGTAATTCATTGCCTTAAATGTTTATGATTATTTTGAATGTTCCGCTATATTGTTATCCTTACTGGGCATTTGAGCTCACCCCTTTTTTATGTTTTATTTTTCCCAGGTAGTGAAGAAGTAAATTATGAATGACTTGCAGGGATATTATGAGGGGTTAATAGTGTGGATATGAAGACTTTGTTGTTGTAGTAGTTTTTCACTTTGAAATGTAATGTAAAACTTTATGATTATATCTAGTGTTTCCAAGGCTACTAAACCAATCGGTCTTTCGGGATTTGATCTTTCTTGTGATCATACCAATGTTATGTAATAATGCACCGACTCTAGGTAGCTGGGGTCAGGGCGTTACAGTTGGTATCAGAGGAAGTTTAGTACAAACCTTGGAAACTAGATTATGATAAACTCTGATTAGAGCACGTAGACATAAGATGAACTTTGAGGATTAGTATAGAAGAACTTCCTAGAATTTTGGTATTGTAGAGATTTTGTGAGTTTTCCGAGCAATACATCCCTGTCTGGATACGAGCAGGTAGAGGCGGCTCTGGCACAGATGTACCTAGGGGTAAAACCCGAAAACACCGCTTTGAGCTAGACTCGAACGAGAACTGGTGCACGACAACGGGCCTTGCTGCACTCTTGGTTATGACACTCCCGGGGGATATGATTAGGATAACTCTCATTTTCTTTACAAATCATTTTGAAGGGATTATGAGTATATACTTCCTCAAAGAAAACATTCTTATGATTATGGATTATATCCATAAATAGTTCAATTTATGTTAAGTGTTTTATAAGTATGGGATTATGTATTTTGATTCATAAACTGATCTAGTTTATGTCATTGTTTAGAAATGGCGCCTAGTGGAAGAAATGGAAACCGTATCAATGCACGCACTCCATGTAGGGATTGCCCTCCTGCTCAAGATAATTATAGTGGGGCTGGTGATGCAACTGGTGCTGATCAACTAATCACCATACTGGAACAACTTACTCAGGTTATGAATAATAACCTTACCCGTATGGAGCACCCTGATCCGCAGCGTGGAGGATCAATGTTAAATCGATTCATGAGGCAACAACCACCAACGTTCAATGGGAATACAAATCCCTTAGTAGCTGAGCAATGGATATTTTCCCTAGAGAAAATATTTCAGGCTTTGGGGAGCAGTGAAAGGGAAAAAGTTATCATGGCAGTTTACCGCCTCACTGGAGATGCTGATCAATGGTGGTCATTGATTCAAAATACGAAGGAAGATGATGAAGTATCAAATATGGAATGGAGGGAGTTCAAAGATCTGTTTTTAGAAAAATACTTCCCTCGCGACCATCGAGCAGATATGGAAAGGCAATTTCTGAGTCTGAGACAAAAGGAGGATGAGAATGTCACAAAGTATGAGGCTAACTTTACAAGGTTAGCAAGGTACGCTGGTGATTATATTCGTAACCCAAGAAGTAAGATTGATCGTTTCTTTGATGGGTTAAAACCATTTCTCCGTCGAGCGTTAGTCTCACAATCCTTTTCATCGTACGAAGACATTGTCTCATGTGCTATCAAGACCGAAAAGGAATTCTCTAAGTCTTATGACTTTAAAGCAAAGAAAGAGAAGAAGAGACCTACTGATCAATCTGGGAATGGAAATAAGGGGAAGAAGGGAAAGGTTGAATATCCATCTTGTGGTAAATGCGGGAAGAAACATCCTGGTACTTGCTTAAAGGGAATGGGAGTATGTTACAAGTGTGGTGAAAAAGGCCACCAAGCTCATGATTGCAAGGGGAAGAAGGAAGCTACCAACATTCAGTGCTACAATTGCAGGGAGATGGGGCATTATGCAAATGCATGTCCTAAGCGTCAGGAGAACTTACCTCAGAAAAGGCCAAGGGATCAAGGCCAGGCTTATGCTATCACTACTGCTGAGGTAGAAGCTCCGAAAGACGTGGTGGCAGGTAATTTAATGGTTTCCTCAAGTTTAGCAAATGCATTATTTGATTCTGGATCATCGCATTATTTCATATCTTCCCAGTTTTCTAAGAAAATTAGATATTTCCAATTTGATTTAATAAGGGAGTTGTCAGTTAAAACTCCTAAGGGAAGTATCGTTGCAACAAAGTTTTGTGAATCAGTCCCCATTAGAGCACATAAATTTTCTTTATCTGCTGATTTCATCGTCATACCTATGATTGAGTTTGATATAATCCTCGGTATGGACTGGCTTTCGGACTATGATGAGAAGATTTATTGTAAGAAGAAAGAGGTTACGATTCTTGATGATAATGATAAGGAGCACCTTATTTTTAGAGCAGAATCGTCACCACCAAATTCTTATTTAGATCCACCCCCAGTAGCTCAACTTAATTCAATTATTGGGGAGGAAGAGAATGAAATAACTGTCGGTGAGGAAAGAATTTGTAGATGTATTTCCGGAAGATTTACCTGGACATCCTCCAGAACGAGAAGTTGAGTTTTCTATTGATTTGATTCCTGGATCAAGGCCTATATCGAAGACCCCTTATAGAATGGCCACTGTAGAGTTAGTCAAACTAAAGAAACAACTAGAGGAATTGAGTAATAAGGGGTTTATTCGCCCTAGTGTTTCTCCATGGGGAGCCCCTGTTCTTTTTCTTAAAAAGAAAGATGGATCTATGAGGTTATGTATCGACTACAGGGAGATCAATGCTATAACGATAAAGAACAAGTATCCCCTACCTCGTATTGATGATTTATTTGACCAACTGCATGGAGCTCAATACTTTTCAAAGATTGACCTTCGATCTGGATACCATCAGTTGTGTGTGAAGAAGGAAGACATTCCGAAAACAGCATTTCGAACCAGGTATGGGCATTACGAGTTTACTGTAATGCCGTTTGGATTGACTAATGCACCCTCTGTATTCATGGATCTAATGAATAGAGTTTTCAAGGAGTATCTCGATGAATTTGTGGTGGTATTTATTGATGATATCTTGGTATACTCCAAAACCTACGAAGATCATGAAAATCACTTGCGCATTATCTTGAAGACTCTGAGGAGGCATGAATTATATGGGAAGTTTAGCAAGTGTGAATTCTGGCTTCAGGAGATTTCTTTTCTTGGCCATATTGTCTCAAAATATGGAATCTCTGTTGATCCTTCTAAGACCAAGGCAATCCAAGAATGGCCAGCACCTACGAGTATAACTGAGGTACGCAGTTTTATTGGTCTGGCAGGTTATTATCGACGTTTCGTCCAGAATTTTGCCCGATTGGCTAACCCATTAACGAAGCTCACACGTAAAGGGGTTAAATTTGTTTGGACAAAAGAGTGTGAAGAATGTTTCGAAGAACTGAAGAGAAGATTATTCAATGCTCCTATATTGACTCTACCATCGGGGAATGATGGGTTCGTTATTTATAGTGATGCATCAAAGAAAGGACTTGGATGTGTCCTTATGCAGAATGATAGAGTTATTGCCTATGCATCACGACAGTTGAAAATTCATGAACAAAACTATCCTACTCATGATCTTGAGTTAGAAGCTGTGATCTTTGCTTTGAAGATATGGAGGCACTACCTCTATGGTGAAAAATGTGATATTTATACTGATCACAAGAGTTTGAAGTATATTTTCTCACAAAAAGAACTCAACATGAGGCAAAGGAGATGGCTTGAATTACTCAAGGATTATGATTGTACGATACACTACCACCCGGGGAAGGCAAACAAGGTGGCAGATGCTTTGAGTAGAAAAGACCATGGAGTTTTGAACAATATGAGAATTGAAAGGGATCCAATTTTCATGGATCTAGTGAAGATGGACATGGGAATAACCAGGGAAGGTGAAACATTAATGCTTTTTCAAATGGTTGCCAAACCATCTTTACTAGAAAGGACTAAGAGTTCTCAGACCGATGATGAAGAATTCCAAAAGAAGATTAAAGCTGTGAATGATGGGAGATTGAGAGACTTTGTGTATGAAGATGGAATTTTGAAATTCGGGAAGAGACTTTGTGTTCCCAATATACCTGATCTAAAAAGGGAATTGTTGGATGATGCTCATAGTTCCAATTTCTCTATACACCCTGGGAGCACCAAAATGTATAGATATTTGAAGGAACATTTTTGGTGGGACAACATGAAGAGGGAGATTGCTGATTTTGTGTCAAGATGTATGGTTTGTCAACAAGTGAAAGCTGGAAGGCAACAGCCTGGAGGAGTCATGCAACCTCTTCCCATACCGGAGTGGAAATGGGACAATGTTACGATGGACTTTGTCATGGGGCTACCAAAGACACCTATAAGGAACGATGCAATATGGGTTATTGTTGATCGTCTTACCAAGACAGCACATTTTCTTGCTATAAGAGAAGATATACCCCTGGAACGTCTAGCAAGACTATATATTAATGAAGTTGTGAGACTTCATGGAGTACCCCTATCGATTATTTCTGATCGTGATCCCCGTTTTACTTCAAGATTCTGGAAAAGTCTTCAGAAATCCCTGGATACTGAACTTCATTTGAGCACTGCTTACCACCCTCAGACAGACGGACAATCAGAACGGACTATTCAAACCTTAGAAGACATGTTGAGATCTTTCTCACTTGACTTTCAGGGTATGTGGGATCAATATTTACCTTTGGTAGAATTTTCCTATAACAATAGCTTCCATTCGAGTATTCAGATGGCACCATATGAAGCGTTATACGGAAAGAGATGTCGTACACCAACCTGTTGGGATGACGTTGGTGAAAGAAAACTTGTTGGCCCAGAACTGGTGGAGGAAACGGTGGAAAAGGTGAAAGTAATCCAAAATCACATCAAAGCAGCTCAAAGTAGGCAGAAGAGCTATGCCGATAATCGAAGGAAGGATTTGGAATTTCAAGTCGGTGATCATGTTTTTCTGAAGGTATCTCCGTGGAAGGGAGTCATACGTTTTAGTAAGAAAGGTAAATTGAGTCCCAGGTACATCGGACCTTTCGAAATTCTAGAACGAATTGGGGTTGTAGCTTATCGATTGGCAATGCCGCCAAGTCTCTCCAAAGTTCACGATGTGTTCCACGTATCTCTATTGAGGAAATACATGCCTGATCCGACGCATGTACTCACCTATGAGGAATTAGAACTGGAACCCGATTTGTCTTATTGCGAAGAGCCCGTAAAGATTCTTGATACGAGAGAACAAGTGCTGAGAAACCGAACGACGCGTCTGGTAAAAGTTTTGTGGAGAAATCATAAGATGGAAGAGGCAACGTGGGAACCCGAGGAACTTATGATGAAGAACCACCCGAGTCTTTTTATGCAGTAATACCCTAGAAATTGCGAGGACGCAATTATTTGAAGGAGGGGAGAATGTAACACCCCAAGCTTCCACGGTACGTTTCCCTTCGAATAATGCGATAGCGTGTGTTGTACGCAACCTCGAGTTCTAACACACACCACAACTAATTAAACTAGCCGTTGTGAATAGTAATACCTACTTTTTGAAATCATATATATTTTATACTTCAAAATGGACTTCATTTTTGGATTCGGAATATTGAAATTATCCTAGGGTGAAATTTTGGTACTTTTCGGATAACTTTTATATTTTGATGAATAGTGAAAATTACTAAATTTTAATTAAAAACAACTTTTTTAATCAAAATAATTAATAGTGATAAATTGTGAATTTGAGTGGTTTTAAAGTATATTTAGAATATATTTTTACCATTTAATATAATGTTGGTCATTGGACATAATTTTACAATTAAACCGAACATAAACAAGTGTCAATCTTTTTATAGTTATTATCTCTTAAAAACACGCTTTTTGTTTTGACAGCGGGAATTAATTTTAAATTAATTTCTGCCACTTCTGTGTTTTGAATTTAGGAAAATGGATTCCATATTTGGAATCAGGATTTTCAAATTGTGTAAATAGGTAACTTTTATTTTTAGACATTTTTAATAGTTACTGTGGTAAATATTTTATTTACCATGGTTAAAGGGTAAATCCGGTAAATAAGGGTTAAAAAATAATATTATAATAATACAAAATTACCCTAAAACGTGTCCTAACCTTATTGGTGGACACATACCCGACCAGGGTCATCCTTGGGTCAATTTGGGGACCCCTTGGAGCCACTTGTATGTGGTAGGGACACATTATATTAATAAAGTTAAAATAAAAATAAAAATGGCATAAGCTTACATCTTTTAGAAGAACAATTTTTACATAGGGTTATACATGTTGGATTGTCGATTATAAATATTCATTAGAAAGATACAAACATTTCCTACATGATCATATTTTATTTATAATTTTTAGACATCAAATAAGTTAAATTATTAATGACACAATAATGATGCAATGTTTACCTCATTAATAAATCATTAAAATAAATAATTTTATAATGATTAAAATATTATCTAAAACCTGTCCAATTCTTATTGGTTGATGTTATTTAGAATATTAGTCATCTTATATTCGACCTCAATGATTTTTGGACCATTATAAACCGAATATAATTATATTATAAAGTAATACTTTCACTCTTTCCTAAAGAGCCCCTCCTCTCCCTTATAAAAGGAGACCACTTCTACTCATTCCTCACACCTCTCAAGCCACTTGGCTCGTCCAAAATCTGCCCAACTAAGCTCCCCACATCCCTCTCCTCCTCCTTGAAGTTTCCCCTTAGGCAGAAAGCATTTCAACAAGTCCTTTGGTTCCAACCAAAGTGAGTTACCTAAATTAAAGGGAACGATTTCTCTTAAATTATTTTCATTTATTTTGCTTCTTCAACCCCCAAACTCTTTTTATTTCCTTTCTTTTGTAACAACACCAGTATCCTCAATATACTAGGATGTTGTTATAAGAAATATTCAAACTACACATACACACAACTCCATCTAATGGATGATGAACATAATGTTTCTGTGGATGGCAAACTAACGCCTCACGAAACGATGATTGTTCAAATACATCTTACCACCTCTCATGGTGGCCATTATGATGGCACTGTAATTAAATATGATATTAATGATATATATTTTATATATAAGCTTCTGTAATTCCATTTTATTTCATACCATTATTCGTTTCATGTTGTATATACATACGATAATTTCATTTGAGGAAGTGCGGGCCACCGCCCCCTTAAAATGATATGACTCGTTCATACCACACATGGAACGTATAAAGGATGGTGTTAATGAACTTAAGTAACATATATAAAATATTATATTATACTGGAATAGTAATATACCTATGTATCATTTGGATTTGATTCTTTTAAAATAAAAATTAAATGGAAATAGCGTTCGTGCGTACGGACTACCGTCTCCACGAACGCGATGAGATTCATTCTCCATCGTATCCATTCAAGTATAATTATCATTTAATGATTTAAAAATGATGTTTAAGGACTTGATATCATTCTGGATATGAATAATATACAACAAACATGACTTATGTAACAAAACATATAAAGAAAATGAGTAAGTTAACACCCGAAACGACGATAGTACTAAGATATTATTATCAAATCAATATTAAAAGATCATATATGATATCATATTAATGTATATGATTCTTGTATAATTTAGTAACAATTATTTCACTATTATACAGGAGGTTAACCTACCCCAACCAAGGAAAAGTACAAGGTAAGGGTTTACTTTACAACCTCTTCATTATCCAAGGTTGTTTATACGTAATAATCTACTGGGATCTCTTTATCATCCACATCCATGTTTCTTAAAAATGCATTTCAAAACATTTTTACTATTTACTAGAATATGAGTTAAAGTCATTTATACTCTTTTTGACTTTTATAAGTGGTTTATAAAGGAATATTTTGGTCGTTTTCAAAACAAGGTCCTTTTTAACCTTTTCGACAGAATTAAGGTAAGAATGTTTACTTATACGGCGGGTGCGGCTATTTTCCGCCGTTATAAAATCTTCAAAGCTTCCCTTACAAGCTTATAAGAATATTTTCAAAGAAAATGTTTTATTTTATATGGATCTTAAATTATTTCAAAATAAAAGGAGATATTTCTTTAAAAAGAATTTTGATTTCATCTATGTCAACATCCTTTGATGGATTTTAAGATTATTTGAAGTTGATTTATTATGATACAAAACTTCTATATTGTATTGAAGGTTTTGTGATATTTTTGACTGTGGATGTGCTATTTTTATACCATTCATAGTTTATAGTGAAAGTATTGACATTTCATATGCTAGTTTTAATATGAATGTTTATGTTATGTTTAAACCTTTTCATATGGGAATGCATTGGACTTAATATGTGACGGGTGGAGCCCGCTATAGCTCCTCGATGCATCGGTAGGTCTCATGAGACAAACTAGTGTCTTGGCACAAGGCCTTGACAAAATCGTATTTGTAGTCTTGGCACGAGGTCTTGGCTATGTGGTTATGATAGTCTGGCATTATGCATTCCAACATTATGAAAGTGTTTATTGATATTGCATGTGATTATTCGATTCGTAGAATATCCATGTGAATAAGTAAATGGCATTATTTCATTTTACTTTTTCCATACTATGTTGAAGTTCAATTTTAAAAGGCTTTTGTTTTAGTAATTCATTGCCTTAAATGTTTATGATTATTTTGAATGTTCCGCTATATTGTTATCCTTACTGGGCATTTGAGCTCACCCCTTTTTTATGTTTTATTTTTCCCAGGTAGTGAAGAAGTAAATTATGAATGACTTGCAGGGATATTATGAGGGGTTAATAGTGTGGATATGAAGACTTTGTTGTTGTAGTAGTTTTTCACTTTGAAATGTAATGTAAAACTTTATGATTATATCTAGTGTTTCCAAGGCTACTAAACCAATCGGTCTTTCGGGATTTGATCTTTCTTGTGATCATGCCAATGTTATGTAATAATGCACCGACTCTAGGTAGCTGGGGTCGGGGCCTTACAATAACCCCCAGGTCCATCCATAATAAAATTTATGGGTGGTTTTTTAAAAAATGGGGAGCATTTGTAATTTGTACTTACACCCCCATTAAGCTCCCTCCCTCATCCTCACAAATCCTAATATTATTTTAGAAACCTTAATGTACTCTCATTAGCAATTTTAGATCCTCTATTCCCATATATTGGGTTCTGGAAGCATTGTTTGTCGTAGATCTTCCCTTTTGGTAATTCTAATCTTGTATAATCCCAATATGTCTCTATTCCTTTATTTAATTCTTTCTTTATATATACCCCAAATATGAGGATTTAAGGATAATTTTAGGTTATTGGTGGTTCATTCTTGAATCTAGGAGTGTATCTTTGTAACTATACTCCATTAAACATAAGCTCGGATGTTTTCACCGTGTTGTGTATTTCATATGAAGTTGTACGTATCAAATTTCATGTGGGTACATTTTTAACACCATGATTTTTAATAAGAAAAATAAATTTATGTCTGATGGCATATGTGACATGCAACACCATTTTTTAATGATCCTCAATATACTATTAATATTATTATTTAAACATGAATATTATAACCTAGGCATTAAATTTGGAGGAATGAATAAAAATAAGTAAATTTTGAAAATTAAATATGAAGGATAAAAAGAATATATTGATAAATAGGTACGTAATTTTTGGTAGCCTTTATAGGCTTTGAAAATACTATTTTCTCCAAAAATGATTTTGATTGATTTTGATGAAAAAATAATAAAATTAATTTTTTTAAATTTTATAGTGTGTATTTTAAAAAAAACTAACTTCATTTTTAGAATCAAAATGTCTAAATTAACTTAGTGTGAATTTTTGGGATTTTTTTAAAAGTTTAATTTTTTATTGATTAATGAAAAATACTAGTTTTTATTGAAAACCACATTTTCATTTAAATCATTTAAAAAGTTTTATTTTTTTTTAAATGTCTTGAAAGTAAAATTAGTTCAATTTTGTTCTGATTAATCTAGTTTAGGTAATTTTATTCAATTTCATGTTAAATTTATATATAAAATGATTTTTACTTACGAAAACATTTTCTATGGAAAAATTTTATTTCCCATATTTGCGTTTAAATTTAAATTAAATTCTACCAAATATATGAATTCAATTTAAAAAAATGGAAACAATATTTGTAATTTGAAATATTAATATTTTTTAATATGTTCAACTTAATTTTTTTACAATGAATTGTCAAATAGTAAAAATTAATTATGGTGGTTAAAGTTAAAATGGGTTTATAAATGGGTTAAAATATAAATATAAGGGGTACAATGACCTAATAACTTGCCTAAGTTAAATTGAGTGGCCATATTTCAGTCTTATATCATCTCATATTTGATAATGATCCATTTTTTGAGCCTTTTTTCATGTGTAAAATGACGGTATAACATTTTCTTTTCAAAAATACTAAGTGTTTCCTCTCCCCCATTTATAAAAGAGAACCACCTCTCCTCTAGTATTTATACTTAAAAACCTTCTTTTTTGGATAATACCTTCCCAAATGCCATCCTTAATTCTATACTTATTTCCTAGAGCACTTGGTTTGATCATAAATTCAATCTGGGGAGGCTTTAAGTATTATCCTAAAGAGGTGGTCTGAAGAAGAGGTATCGTTCCCAAGTGAGCATCATTGTATTATTTCTTATTACAATTCCCTAAAATCTTACTCAATAATGCTAATATAATAACAAAAATATCTCCCATATATTAGAGATGTTATTATGTTAATTTCATAACTTAAATTCATCTAAAACTTCATCAAATGGGAAACGAAACCATTGTTCTTGTGTACAGTGATCTATCACCTCATGAACCGATGTAATTTATTTTCCATAATCATCTCTCATGGTTGTTCATGTGGATGAATCTAATGTTTATATGTGATTTTCATGACATAATAATCATTCTATAAAAGTAATATACCATAAACCTTTTTACCCTACCATCAATTGAAGAATTATAACATCGTTTATGTGTACAATGGGCCACAACCTCATGAAGAGATTTGGTTCATTTCTTATTACCACATCACATTTATTTTAATATCTAGGGTTTTAAAAAAAATACTTTTTTTGATATCGTACAAGATATGCAACACTGAGTTTAAACAAATAATAAATTATTATTATTTAAATGTGACTGTTATAACCAAGCTGTTAAATTGGATAAAATGAATATAATTAACCATATTATGATATATATATATAGGTCCTAAAAAATTTTAATTTATTAATTTGTAAATAAAAACTTGATTTTATTTGTAGTCATTTTATTCTAAAAAATACATTTTATTCAAAAATGTGTTTTCTTTTTTTTTATATGTTAATTTTATAATTAATTTTAGAAAATATATTTAAAAAATTTAATTTAATTTTCTAAATCATCATTTCAAAATTATTTTATGATTAATTTTTGAATTTTTCTTTGAAAAAAAATATTTTTCAAAGAATAGTGAAAACACTAATTTTAATTAAAAAAATATATTTTCTTTTTTAGTATTTATAATGTAAAATTTTATTTTTTATTAGTTTTAAAAATTAATTAGTTCATTTTGACATAAAATAATACAATTATGGTTTTTAAAAATGATTTTACACTTTAAATTAATACAAAAAAACATTATATTTTAAAAGGTCATTTTTCAGAAAATTTAATTTTCGTCACGTTTTGCTGATTTAATTTTAAATTAAATTATGTCACTTCTGTTTTTAGAGTTTTTAAAATTCGATTCAATGTTTTTTATTAATGGGTATAAATTTTTTAAATAGTTCCCTTTTATTTTTTGTTAATATGAATAGTAACCATAATAATTTTTTTCAATATGGTAAAAGGTAAATCAGGTAATTAAAGTTAAAAATAAAATGATAAAACCTATAAAATAACTAAAACACGTGCCTTGATTTTATTATATGATTATATTCATCCATACTCGTCCAAGATTAGGTTATATAGACTTTTTTGGACATTTAGATTAGATTATTACCTTTCTAATATTTTATTTAAAGAAATGTAAAAAATGTCACACTCTTGTTTTTATTTACTATAATATTTTTAACATAGATACTACCAGAAGACATGTTCAGTTAAAAATATTATTTTTAAAGTTAAAATATTTATATTACTCATTTTGTATTATTTTTAATTTTTAGTTAATAAATATTTATTATAAATTCTTGCATAACGTTAACACAATAATTATTTAATTATTGGGCAAATCAGAAAAATGATATTAAATATATTAAAAGTATTATAATTTGAGATAATAAATTTTATCCAAGAATTTTATAGATTACCATGAAAATTTTTGTATGTTTTAAACAATTTTTTTCTAATTTTAAGTGTTTTTATGAAATTATTGAAGACAAAGTAATGAATAGTTCTAAAAATTGACATTAATGCAATTATATAATAAATAGTATTTTATTAAATGATATAAAATTTATAAAAATTTTATATTTATAAAATTTAATAGTATATAGTTTATAATTTGAAACATATCACATTTATGAGATATTTTTTCATTTATATTAACTATCTTGACCATTAAAAAGAAAAAAACCTTGTTGACACTCTAAGTCTAAAAAAGGGTTAGTGATGGGTTAAAACTAAAAGATAAGGATAAAAACATAGTAAAAATTATCTGTTTTTTATTTAATGAGATTATTTATACCCATATTAATTATATATTCTAAATAAATAATTTTATATTCGTTTTGAATTGAATATTAATTTTAATATTTTCATAAATTCCAAGGGTACCCCTCCCTTCTCTTATAAAAGGGAACCTCTTCTTCTAAATCCTTCACACTTCAAAACCCATTTATTCAGCCAATACAAACCCAAATACATTCCTATAATAAGTCCCCTTATTATAGATGTATTTTTTAGGTATAACACCAATATTATAGCGCTTAAGGTGTTAATCAAAGGAGACGTTCCAAAGAAGAGGTATAGTTTTTTACCGCAAGATTTAGATTTATTTCTTCTTCCACCTTCATAAAATATTATTAAACCATTATTATATAATAAAACTAGAATATTCAATACAATAAAGTGTTTTAAGTTAATTTTACAACTTATATTTATATACTTTTCCATCAAATGGGAAATGAAACCATCATTCATGTGTACGACAGACTACCACCTCACGAGCTGATTTAATTATTTTTCCATCACCGTATCCAAAGACTTGTTATAATGATGGATTTAAGTTATATATATTATATAAATGACATAATTATCATTTTATAAATATAATATAACACATATTTTTTATCTTTCCATTCTCTAGAAGATGATAACACCATTGGTGCGTATGTGTGGACTAACACCTCCATGAAGTGATGCGGTTTGTTTTCCATCCCCACATTATAGGGATGATATATATAATAATATTTATAGAATAAATATTATATTTATGATATTATTATCATTTTTATAAGACAAAATAATACTTAGCTTCTTTCTATAATTATTGTTGAAAAATAGAAACGTTAATCATGTGTGTGTACGGGCAACCATCTCAATGGTTGTAATATAGTTAAATTTTCATAAACATTTTTAATGGTTGGATTTAAAATTATAATTGATGTATAAAAAATATAATTATATTATTATTATTATTATTCTGTATATGGTGAAGTAATGAACACTTTGACTATAGTCAACATATATAATTCAGTTTGGACTTATGAACTGAATATCATAAGAATATCTTACGTGGAGTTAAATGACTAATTAATTGAAAATAGAAAGGTAATAACTGATATAAAAATTATAATAAACCTAAAAATGGTTCTTAATAATGTAAATAATTAACCTAATCTATTATTTCGTAAGATAAATAATGTATGTGATGAGTCTTACTCAAGGTAAGAGACTTTCTTTCAAAAAATATTACTTTAATATTTCTCTTAGAATTTCTTTTTCTTCCATATATAAATATTTTAAAAAATGTCTTAAATAAGGTTTATAATATTGTATTATTATTTTTTACAGACATTTTTACTCATGTTTCACTTTTTACAAAATGTTTTTAAAGGAATCTATTGCTCATTTTCCAAACAAGGAAATTTTTAAATTTCCTAAGAAAAGTGTAGAATAAATGTTTTTTAACATATAAGTCTTGATAGAATTTTCCTACCATCATGAATCATTTTGTAATTTAATATTTATTTAAAATATTATATGGTTTTTTTAAATAAAAAATTTTCATTTATAATTGCTTATATTTTTAAATAATTTATTTTGAAATGGAAAAGTTATTTTCCTAGAGAAATATTATTATGATGTAATCATTTACAAATCATGTTATGGTTTTTGGAAATTTTTAATGATGAATAGAGGTTTCATTATAAATTAAAAATGGGTGGGTGCGTGATAGACCTCGAATTCATTAGGTATGGATGTGGACCATATGGTTATTAGAAATATGTAATGAAGTTAACCAATTAGTTTTATCCTAATAGATAATGTGAATATACTATGATGGTTATTCCAAGATTAACTGTCATGGTTAAACCATGATTAGATATGATGGTTAGTCTAAAGTAATTTTTAGAAGTTAAATATAATGTTATTCCATGAGTATCTATGATAGTTGATCCATTTATAAAAGTGATGGATATCCCATATATAAGAATAAAAAATATAAGTTATTAAAAACATTATGTGATTTTCAAATTTTCAAAGGAAAATTTTTTAGTTTAGTTTTCCTTATTTATTTTTAATGAAATGTTTTATGAAAACTATTGGAAAGATAATATTATTTCTTAGGTAAGAAAATATTTTATGTTGAGCCCAAATTTTATTTTGATAACGGATAAGTTTTATAAGTACTCATAGACTAATAGTTTCCTTCTTTATTTTATATCCCTCACTGAAATTTTTATTTGCTTACCATTTTTTTAAAATGTTTTTCATAGGGTTTAATGATTAATAAGGGAAAATAATAATTCAAGTTTAAATTCGTGAATATTTTTTATAAAAATAAAACATTTTTTATTTCAAAATTTGTATATTCTAGTAAAAATGTATAATGATTAGAATTATACACATTGAAATTTATGGGTTTGTTATGTAAATATTATGACCCAATTATCTAAAAATATAAACCTAATTGATAATTTTGAATGAAAATAATTTAATTCTAATATAAAGACACTAAATTATTTAGTTTTTATGTTTGGTTCCTTACAGTTGGTATCAAAGAATTTTTTATACAAAATTTAAAGATTAGTATGTTTTTGTGTGAGTTTTTCATGAGATTTATGGATACCATCATGGGTTTGCAAGTATAAGGTTGATTATAAGTTCAAAGTCTTAGATACCATTTTTTGGTTTAAAGTGATGTATCTTGGGGAGATTAATGATATTTTTTGTGATTGGATTTAGAATGGTAATCAACTTAGGTATAAAGGATTTGAGGGTTAAATTATTATGGAGTTTCTAATGGTATTATCTTTAAAAGTTCCATTTTCATTTTAACATTCAATAATTCATTTATTATTTTAATGATGTTATTTTATACATATTAAAGATCACTCATCAAGATGAATGTGAAAGGATATTACATAACCTTATTACCCATACCAGATGATTTAATCATAACTATCATAAAAAATCTTGTTTAAATTATTTTGAAAGGTTTTTGAACAACCAAATCACCTACAAGATACAATTTAATCTATACAATTCATTTTAATTTCTAAACAATTTATATGTATCAAGTATTTTATTTTATATGATCACAAAATCTCAATGTATCCATCTTATTCGATAAGGGAAACACCACCAAGGACTTGAATATTAACTATTTAAAGATATGGACTTCATGCTGGAAGATAAAGAAGATATAAATATCCTAAAGGAAAATGCTAATGTCTAGATTTAAGGTATGAATTAATTTATTATGATCTATGTATCAATGTTTTTGGGTTGATATTTAATAATAATAAGGATATATTCCATATATTTTATTTATAGAAATAAAGTATTAAGGAATAAGAAAACAAAGCATGGTTAAATGTTTAAGAAGGGTGTTGAGTGAAGGATGTACTTATCACTGATATTCTAATATATTTTTAATATCATGAGAATCATGAAACACATAAAGGATACTCTATATTATGTTTCATTTTCAAAATATAAAAACATAATTTATATGAAATCGATGCCTTTGAAAAGTGGTGTTGTGAAAATGTGATAACTTTTTAATGAAATTTATTTAGATTTGATAAATATTTGAGGTACATGTAACCCTTATGTTTGGAATATGAAATAAATCTTATTTTAGTAAGAATGAATTTACTTTTTTTGAAAATAATTTCAAAGGTTTGGATAACCTTTAGGAGTTATATGATCTTTTATTTTGCGGTAATTATGGGTTCTAAAAATTTTAGGGATGCAAAATGGAAGGTATGATGTAACCTTTGAGATTAAAACATTTCTTTAATATTGAATATATTAAGGTTATTTTTGAGGATTTTTATAATATGTATAGGAAAATTATAGAGATTATATTAATATAATTTTATAAATGGGTCAAACTAATGTCTGGGAAACAACCCATCGAATCCAGTAAGGATGCAGGGTTGAACCCAAAACTGAATGGAGATAAGGGTGCATCACCAACCACAGGTCTATGTGAGGTCCTAGTTAGTATGAAGTTTTGTTAATTTACTTAAATGATATGAGGGTAAAATTTCAAGTTCATTTTGGGAACAAATTTTTTATCGTATAGATAACCTTGGGATTTAAAATTGATTTGTTGATTAAGTGATTAATCTCATTTCAAAATAAGATAACTATAATTTTGGGGAGCATTACAGGATTAAGGTAAATATAATGTTATGGGATTTTATTTAAGAAATAAATAATAAATTATATTTGAGAAGCATATATGATTTTAGGATTAATTTATGGAGATTTAGGTTATTTATATAAATTACTAGCATATCTTAGAGATTATGTGATTATGGTAATTAAATTTTGGTGTGTGACATTAAAAGTTATTTATGTGATTTGGAGATAAATATTAAATTTGTCTTGGTAGAATATGTGATTAAATACCTCTAATTTTTGGGTTTCAATATTATTCTGGAATATTTTTGAGGAATTTTAAGTATATTTTTCTTTTTTTAATGATCTATATTGAACTTTGGGTATTTTTGTTTAATTTTGGAGATTAAAGTAATTTTTATTCATATGAAGGTTTATTCATATTGATATTTCACTTAACTTGTTATAAAAAAAATTTGTTAGTTCCTAAATATAGGAGTATTATATTGTTATTATTTTTTGAATTTTTTGATCCATAGAAGTTGATTCTACTACATGAAGCATAAAAAACATCTTGAATACTCATCATTTGGAGAAAAAGATAATATTATGGTGTGAATTGATTAAATGATGAAATTATACTTATTAAGTAAGTATATTTATATATTCTTTTAGTCTAGATGGAAATGGAATTAATAAACTTTAGGAAAAGTATTTGGAAATAAAAATGTTACATGTTTACTTTTCTTATTGAGAAATCAATGTCTTTTTACCAATAATAGATTTATGGTTTTTTTATGATAAAATTTCTCATCACCATGTTCTATATCACTCTCTATCAGTCCATGGAAGATATTTTTTTCTTTAATATCCTTGTTTTTACATCCCACTTATGTTCTACTACTTGAAAACTTACTATGTGTTATTCTAGACAACCAATGTGCTTCCCTTTCTATCTTTTCAAGAGGAATTTTTATTAACTCCTTTTATGATATGGATTTTTAACAAAGGTACTTTGAAAGTTAAAACCCATGATTTTTGATCTCGAGGTCAAATTGTGATCCAAAAAATTTTTAAATAGGGTATAATGTAAAATCCCTAGTTTTAAAAAAAACATTATCCAATAGAGTACAACATACTTAAAACCAATCTTAAATGAACAATTAATTAATATTTTTTAATTGTGACCATTATAACCTAGTAATTAAATTAGGGAGAATTAAAAGTATTAACATAATTATTATATATATATAATTTTCCTACTCATTTTTAATGTTTTAATTTGTAAATAAGCACTCAATTTTTTTTCTAAAGTCATTTTATTCATTAAAAATATATTTTCTTCAAAAATTGATTTTATTTCTTTTTGTGAGTTAATATTATAATTAATTTTAAAAAATTTATTTAAAAAATAGATAAAGTTTTTTAATTCATTGTGAAAAAATAATATTAGGTTGAATTTTTGAAAAATTTCTCAAAAGATTGATTTTTTAATGAATCGTGAAAAACACTGATTTTTATTAAAATTTGTATTTTCTTTATAAATATTTAAAAAGTAAAATATTATTTTGGATTATTATTATAATTTAATTAGTTAATTTTAATTTATGATAATCCAATTTTGGTTTTTGAAAAGGATTGTATACTTGAAATTGGTATAAAAACATCTTATATTTTAAAAGGTTGTTTTTTTTAAAAAAACATTTTTTATCACATTTTTTTAGTTTAATTATAAATTAAATTCATCCACTTATATGTTTCTAATTTTTTAAAATGGATTCAATATTTTTAATCAGTGTTTAAATTTTTTTTAAATAGGTCCCTTTTATTTTTTGTTCAATATGAATAGTAACCTTGGTAATGTTTGTTACCACCATAAAAGGTAGATATTGTAATTAAACGTAAAAATAATTTATTTAACTAAAATTCGAAAATTCCACACTCTTATTATTATTAAATATAATATTTTGAACATAGATATTACCATATGATGTGTTGATTTATAAATTTTATTTTTAAAGGTAAAATACTTATCTCTATCATGGTAATTTATTTTTAATTTTTATTGAACAACTAATTACATTAAATGATTTCAAAACACTAATGTAGTAATTAATTAATTGATGTAAAATTAAAATAAATGATATTAAAAAAAATTAAAAGTATTATAATTTTAGATAATTAAACTTTTATATGAATTTTATATATAAAAATGAAAGATTTTGAATGTTTTAAAACAATTCTTTCAAATTATATATGTTTTATTAACATTACTATAATCCAAATCAATGAATAGTTCTAAAAATTGGCATTAATGTTATTTAATAACAAATACTATTTTATAAAATTGTATAAATTTAAAAAAAATGTTATAATATTATAATTTATTATTATATAGTTAATTATATCAACCTTTCTTCATTTATATTCCTTTTTATTAATTTATATTAACCATCATTATCCTCAAGAAGTAAAAACCTTATTGTCATGGTAATTTCAAAAAGGTTTAATGAGCTGTTAAAACCAAAATATAAGGATAAAAACATAGTAAATTATTATATAATTTTTATTTCATGATTTTATTTGGACCCATAATCATCTAATATTGTTAATAAATCGATTTTATACCTTTTTTATTGAAAATTAATTTATATTAATTTATTATTTGGTGAAATTCCAAGAGTTTCCCTCCCCTCTATTAGAAAAGGTAACCTCTTATTATCAATCATTAATACTTAAAAATACATTTGTTTCATCCAATACCTACCCAAATACATTCCTATAATACATCCCCTCATTATATAACACCTTTGTTATGCATATCACCATCCTTATAGGGATTAAGGTGGTAATCAAAGGGGACTTTCCAAATAAGAGGTACACTTTTTAACCACATGTTTTAGTTTTATTTCTTATTCCACCACTATAAAATATTATTACACCATGATTATATATTAAAATGAGTATATTATATATAATAATGTGGTTTTATGTTATTTTTATAACCTATATTCATCTCCTTTCCCATTAAATGGTAAATGAAACCATTATTCATGTACATGGCAGACTACAGCCTCACGAACCGTTGTAATTTGTTTTCCATCACCGTCTCTCAAGACTGGTTATAGTGATGTATTTAAGTTTTATATATGATATTTATGAAATATTTATTATTATATAAAGATAAAATAACACTTATTCTCTTACCTTTCCATACAATGGAAAATTATAATATCATTCATGCGTACGTGTGGACTACCTCCTCCAAAAAGCAATGTGATACATTTTTCATCACCACATCACATGGATTATATATATAAGTATATTTAAAAAAAGTAATATAATATTTATTATATTATTATCATAATGTAAAAACAAATTAATACTTACCTTCTTCACATAATGGTTGTAGAAAAATGGAAACGTTAATCATGCGTATATACGGCCTACCGTCTCCATGGTTGTAACTTAGTTAATTTTCCAGGACCATATTTAATGGTTGGATATAAAATTATAATTTATATATAAAAATGATAAATTCTTCATGATTATTATTCAATATATGGTGGAGTAATGAAAAATTTTACCATATTCAACATACCTAATTCATTTTGGAATTATTTACCGAATGTCGTCAAAACATTTGATGTAAACTAAAATGATAAAGTAATTGAATATAACTTGGTAATAAGTGATATAAATGGAATAAGAAACATGAAAAAAAATCATAAAATAAATAATTTTCCTAGGTTTATTGTTAATGAAGATAAATAACGTATGTAATGAGTCATACTCAAGGTTATGGGCTTTATTTTAAAAAAAATATTTTAATGTTTCCCTTAAAACTCTATTTTTATTCCATATCCGAATCCTACAAAAAAGATTTAAAAATATTTCTTAATATTATTATATTTTTTAAATCATTTTTACCAATTTTTTACTTTTTTATAATGTTTTTAAAGGAATATTGTTTTCATTTTTCAAAATGGGTACTTTTTGACTTTTCTGACAAAAGTATAGAAGTAATGTTTCTTTTAACTTATATGGGATGAGAAAAGTTTCCCACCATATTAAATATTTTTTTATTTGAAAATTTCTTTTTAATTTTACATGGTAATTTTCAATGAAATTTTTTTCCTTTATAATTATGCATATTTTTAAATAAGTGATTTTAAAATGGAAATGTTATTTTCTGAAAGAAATGTTTTTATAGTAAAATTTGTTATGTATCTTGTTATGATTTTTATAAATGATTTATGAGGACGAACGGTTCCATTATAAACCAAATTTAGGTGGATCCATTATATCCCTCTAATTTATTAGGTATGGAAGTCATCTGTATGGTTATTCAAAATATGGGATGGATTTAATTGTTTAGTTTTATCTTAAGAGATAATGAAAATATATTATGATGGTTATTCAATGATTAATTATGATGATTAATCCATGAGTAGCCATGATGGTTACAATAAGGTATTATTTGAAAGATAATATGAAGATTTTACATGATTATATATGATGGTTACTCCATTTATAACCATGATGGTTATTCCATATGTAAGAATGAAAAATAAAACATGGTGAAAAAGATTTCATGTGATTTTAAAATATGAAAATAAATATTTATGAGTTTATTTTTCCCTTATATTTATAATGGAAATTTTTTTATGAAATTTTATTGGTAGATATGATGATTTCTTGGGTGATAAAATTGTTTATTTTTAGCTCAAATATTTGTTTAAGAAATGAAATTTTTTATAAGTATTCATGGACATGGTTTTTTTCTTTATTTTATGTAACTTACTAGGACTTTGTGCTCAAAAAATGTTTTTAAAATGTGTTTCCTGGGTTTTAAGGATGGGTAATGGAAAATTAGAATCTGAGTTTAAATTCATGCATATAATTTATAAAACAAATCAAAGGTTTTATATTTTTTGGAAAATAGGTACTGGGTAGAAGTGTCCACCTTGTTATTTTTGATTTTTTAATGTATGAATTTCGAACTAATTCTCTAAAAAACTAAACCTAAAATATATTTTGGATTGAAATGGAGTGGATTATTATTTAAATACCCCATATTATGTAATTTTTAAGGTCTGGTTATTATAGTTGGTGTCGGAGAAGGTTTTATACAACTTTAGATATTATGAAATTTTCATGTGAAGTTTTATTAAGAGTTATGGATGCAATTATGGGTTTGCAAGTTTAAGGTTGATTATAAGTTAAAAGTCTTAGAAAACTTTTTTGTTTAAATTGATATATTTTGAGGTGATTAATGATATTTTTAGAGATTATATTTAGAAGTGTATTAAACTTAAGTATAATGTATTTTGGTGGTTAATGTATTATGGAATTTATATGGTTATTATATTTAAAATGGTATTTTTTAACATAAATTAATTAATTTCATTCTTTAATGATATTGTTTTATATATATTAATGATCAATCATCAAAATAAAAGTTATTTTATCTCACACAATCTTTTTATCCCAACCATATGATTTAATCATCATTATCATCAAAAAATATTTTTCAAATAATTTCAAAATATTTTCAAATATCTAAATTACATGAAAGAAACTATTTGATTTATCTAATAAATTTTTATTTTTCCAAAATTTATATAGATCATGGAGTCTCTTTTATCTGATTCAAAAAATCTCAATTTATTCATCTTATTCGAAAAGGGAAACACCACCAAGGACTTGACTATTTCCCTTATAGAGATATAGAATTATGCTGGAATATAAAGGAGATATAAATAGAATTAATAAAGATACTAATGCCTAGATTTAAGGTATGAATTATTTTATTCTGATCTAAGTATGAAATCTTTTGGGTTGACATTGATAAATAATAAGGATATATTTCATATATCTGATTTATAGGAATTAATTATTAAGTAAAATGACTGTAAAACATGGTTAAAGATTTGAGATGGATATTGAGTGAAGTAATTGTTTATCCCTGATATTCTAACACATTCTAAATAGAATCATGAAACTGGTAAAGGATATTTTATAGTTGGTTTTTTTTTCAAAATTTGTAAACTTATGTTAAATTGAATCAATGCCTTTGAAAAGTGGTGTAGTATAAAGGTGATTATTTTTTGGAGAAATTTATTTAGTTTTGATAAATGTTTGAGGTATATGTAACCCTTATGTTTAGTATATGAAAAAAAGGTTATTTGAGGAATAATAAATTTAATTTTTGTGGATATAATTTTCTAGGTGTGTATAACCTTTGGGATTTATATGATCTTTGATTTTGAGGTGATTATAGGTTATTAAAATTTTGGTAATGCAAAACTAAATGTATGAGATAACATTTGAGATTAAAAAATAATTTAATGTTGAATATATTAAGGTTACTTTTTAGGATGTTTATCACATTTATAGGAATTTTATAATGATTATATTAGTATAATTTTATTAAAAGTACAAGCCATAAGTTGTGTAAAAACTCATTGTATCTAGAAAAACTACGGGGTTGAACCCACAATCGAAGGCTGATATGGGTGAATTTCCAACCACTGGACTACATGATGTCGTAGTTAGTATGAAGTTTTTCCTTTATTTGAATGATGTTATAGATAAAATTTAAGTTCATTTTGGGAAATATGTTTAATTGTATATATGTCCATGTGATTGGATATTTTTTAATGATTAAGTGATTAATTTAATTTTAGAAGAATATCACTATAATTTTGGGGAGAATTATAGGATTAAGATAAACAGAATACTATGGAATTTTATTTGATAAATAAATGATGAATTTTTTTCTGGAATAATATATGATTTTTTGATGACTTAATAGTGATTCAGGTTTTTTATAGATATGAATAGTATATCTTGGTGATTATGTGATTAGGAAAATTACATTTTGGTATGATACATTAATATTGATTATTGTTATTTGGAGATAAATATAAAATTTTTCTTGCAAGACTCTATGATCAAATACTTCTATTTTTTGTGTTTCAATGTTATTTTGGATTATTTTTTAGGAATTGTGTGGATTGTTATTTCTTTGAATGATCAATGTTGAAATTTATGTATTACTATTTAATTTTGGATATTAAATTATTTTCCTTCATATGAAGGTTTATTCTTTTTGAGAATTGTCTTACTATGTGATAACCACTCTTTTTTTGTTAATGCTGAAAAAGAGAAAGAATATTTTGTTATTATTTTTTGGATTTTTTGATCCATATAATTTGATTCAATTGCTTCATTCATAAAAAAATAAATTCATCTAGAATATGCATCATTTGGATAAAAATGAGAGGTTTTGGTAGAAATTTATTAAAGTATTAAATTATAGTTTTCAAGTAAGTAAATTTCCCAAAGCTCTTAATATACATGGAAAATTAATTCCTCATATTCATAAAATTTATTTTGAAAAAAAATATTTGTTTACTTTTCATAATGATAATTAAATGTCCTTTTAACACATTATAGATTTATAGTTTTGTGATGGTTAACATTCTCATGACCATTTTTTCTGTCACTATATATCATTCCTTGGAAGTTTATTTTTTCTTCCATATCTATGTTTTCACTTCCCACTTATGTTCTCTTACTTGGAAACCTGCTATTTGTTATTCTTGATGACCTTTATACCCCCCCTTTCTTTATTTTCAAGAGGAAGTTTTATTGACCCCTTTTACAGTGTGTGTTTTTACCAATAGTATTTTAAAAAGTAAAACCCTTGGTTATCAATATTGTGTTCAAATTTCAAGGACATAATTTATAAAAGTTAGGGATAATTTAATATCCTGGGTTATTTTTAAAAATAACTTTGTTTTTTAGCACACAAAATACTAAAAACCCGAGATTAAATGAACAATGAATTGTTATTATTTAAATGTGACCATTATACCCTAACTGTTATATTTTTTTGAATTAATAGTGTTAAAAATATTAAGAAATATATATAATGATCCTACTCATTTCTTGTGTATTAATTTGTAAATAATCAATTGATTATTTTAGCAAAGTCACTTTATTCTTCAAAAATAGGTTTCCTTGATTTTTATGAGTTATTATTATAATAAATATTAGATTTTTTTTTAAAAAAACTAGATTTAATTTTTGAATTCAATATGTAAAAATTATCTTAGGAAGAATTTTTTAAATTTATTTCAAAAGATTGATTTTTCAATGAATAGTAAAAAAACACTAATTTTTTATTAAAAATTTGAATTTTCTTTTTAATTATTTACAGTGTAAAATTATATTTGGGATTTGTTTTAATTTTTAATTATTTAATTTTGATTTAAAATAATCAAATTATGATTTTTAAGTGTATTTTAGAATTTAAATTAGTATAAAAATATTTTATATTTTAAAATGTCATTTTTCTTAAAAATTATTTTTCATCACATTTTGTTAGATTTATTTTAAATTAATTTTTACACTTATATATTTTTAATTTTGGAAAATGGATTCCATATTTGGAGTCATTGGGTCTAAAATTTGTAAATATTTCCCTTTTATTTTTGGTCAATATTAATAATAACCTTAGTAATTTTTTACTAGAGTAAAATCTAAATCTAGTAATTAAAATTAGAAATAAAATGATATGGACAATAAGATGGCCAAAGAACTTTCCCTAATTTTATTAAATGATTTTATTTCATCCATTATCATCCAATATTTGGTTATATGTAATTTGTTTCCATTTTGATGATACAATGACATTTATAATATTTTTTTTAAAGATAAGTCAAAAATTGTTAAACTCTTGTATTTATAAATTATAGTATGTTTAACATGCATATTAGCATTTTATATGTGTGGTTATAATTGTTATTTTTATATTAATAATATTTATATTCATCATGGTAATTTATTTTAAATTTTTATTCAATAAATAATTACCTTAAATTCTTGAACACCATAGACATTGTAATTATTTAATTAATGGAAAAATAAAATAAATGATATATATAATATTAAAATAATTATAATTTAAGATAATTACTGTGATTAAATAATTTTAATGTGATCATGGAATTTTTTATATGTGTTAAAATAATTGTTTCTAATTCTAAGTGTTTTCTTGATATTATTAATGTCAAAGTAATGAATAGTTATAAAAATGACATTAATGTTATTTTATAATAAATAATATTTTATTTAATGATATAAAATTATTAAAATTATAATATTCAGAAAAATTATATTTATATTGTTTTGTAATATCAACCATGTCCCATTTATGTCCCTTTTTCTATTTATAATAATTATTTTGACCCTCAAAGAGTAGAAAACCATGTTGTCACTATATGTTTAAAAAGGGTTAAAAATCGATTAAAACCAAAACATAAAGATAAAAAAATAGTCAAAACATAATAATTTTAATTTTATGATATTATTTATACCCATAATCATCTTAAATTATAAATAAATTTGTTTGGATTTATTTTCAATTGTCTATTAATTTATATCAATTTAATATTTTGAGAAATTTCAAGAGTTCCCTTCTCCTCTCTTATAAAAGTAGGCCTCTTTTTATCAATCCATCACACTTCAAAACAATTTTTTTTAGAAAATCCTTAAAAATTAATTTATATAACCCCTCCCTAATAATTCTAGATGTCTTGTTTTGGTCAAAACACTAACTTTAGAAGGGTTAAGGAGTTAATCAAATGACACTTTCCAAATAAGAGGTATCGTTTTTAATCGCATGTTTTAGTTTTATTTTCTCTTCCACCTCCTTAAAATATTATTCAAACATTATTGTATAAAAACAAAATTATCTTACATATACTAAGGTGTTTTTATGTTAATTTAACAACCTATATCAATATCCTCTTCCATAAAATGGGAAACAAAACCATCATTCAGGTGTACGACAGACTACCACCTCACAAACTGATGTAATTCATTTTCCATCACCATCTCTGAAGACTATTTAAAAAATGGATTTAAGTTATATATTTATATATATATGATATTAAATTTATATTTATCTTTATATAAATATAATATAACACATATTTTCTTACTTTTCCATAGACTGGAAAATGATAACGTCATTCGTGTGTACGTGTGGATTACCACCTCCAAGAAGCGATGTAATTCATTTTTCATCAAAAAATAACATGGATGATATATATAAGTATATTTAAATAATTAATATTATATTTATTATATTATGATAATTTTTAAAATTAAATATAATAACTACTTTCTTTCTATAATGATTGTTGAAAATGGAATCGTTAATCATGTGTATGTATGGCCTACAGTCTCCATGGTTGTACCGTGGATAATTTTTCATAAAAATATTTAATAGTTACATTAAAAACTATAATTTATATATAAAAATGATAATTATGTCATTGTTACTATTCTAGAGATGGTGGAGTAATGAACGCATTGACCATAGTCAACATACTTAAGTCATTTTGGACTTATGAACCGAATGACATCAAAATGTCTAATGTAAACTTAAATGATTATATAATTGTACATAGATCTATAATAAGTTATATAAAAATATTAAAAAACATGAAAATTATTATTAATAAATTAAATATTTATCCTATGTTTATTATTCAAAAATGATAAAGAACCTACATGACGATTCGGGCTCAGGGTCGGGGAATTTCTTTTAAAAAAATATTTTAAAGTTTCTCTTAAAATCCACTTTTTATTCCATATCCACATATTATAAAAAAAATGCTTTAAATAAGGTTTTTAATATTATCATATGAATATTTAAATTAATTTTTACCCATGTTTTAATTTTTACAAAATGGTTTTAAAAGAATATTTTTGTCCTTTTCCAAATAAGGTACATTGTGACTTTTCCAAAAAAAAGTATAGATGGAATTTTGTCATTAACTTATATGGCATGAGAAAATTTCCGGGCCATGATAAATATTTTTTATTTAAAGATTCATTTAGAATTTTACATTATTCTTTGCAACAAAAAAAATTTCTTTTATAATTGTGTAGATTTTGAAATAAGTGATTTCAAAATGGAAAAGTTATTTTCATCAAGAAATGTTTTTATGATAAAATATTTTATATATCATGTTATGGTTTTTGGAAATTATTTATGATGATGTATAGTTTCATTATAAACCAAATATTGGTGGTTCCAAGATAGTCATAAAATTCATTGGTTATTGAAGTCAGCCATATGGTTATTCCAAATATTAGACAAAGTTAACCAATTATGTTTCTCTTAAGATATAATAGTAATATACTAAGATGGTTATACACTACTAAATATCATGGTTAATCCATGAGAATATATTATGGTTACTCTGAGTTAATGTTTGGAATTTAATCATGAAGGTATCCATGGGTATATGTGATGGTTACTCCATTTATAACCATCATGATTATTCCATATGTAATAATGAAAAGTATAACTTAGTGAAAATGTTTTCATGTAATTTTCAAATTTTAAAAGAAACCTTTATGAGTTTATTTTTTCTTATATATTTGTGATGAAATTTTTTATGAAATTTTTTGGGATGATAATATTATATCTTGGGTAATAAAAGTTTTTATTTTGATCCCAAAGTTTATATTGAGAAAGGAATATTTTTATAATTATTCGTGGACTAAGAATTTATTTCCTTCATTTATGTACATTACTTATCATTTTGTTCTCATAAAAAAAATTTCATAGGTTTTAAGGATGGGTAATGGAAAATAAGAAGGAAAGTTGAATGCCATGAAGATTTATCATGAAAAGAAAATCATTTTTTATTTTAAATGCTTTATATTATAGAAAAAATGGATACTAAGTAGAAGTTTCCACTGTGTAATTTATGGGTTTTTATGAAATAATTATGACCAAATTCTATAAAACTTTAAACCTAAAAGATATTTAGAAATGAAAAGAAGTTAATTCTAGTCTAAAGGCACTAGATTATCTAATTTTTAAGGTCTACTCCTTATATTAATGGTATATGTAAGTATATTTAAATAAATGACATGATATTTATAATATAATGATCATTATAGAAATATAAAATATCACATAACTACTTTCCATTATTATATTTTAACAATGGAAACATTGCACATGCGTATGTACGACATACCGTCTCTATGATTGTAACATAGTTCATTTTTCATAACCATAATTTATGTTTATTTTTAAAAGTATAATTTATGGATAAAAATGATAATTATTTCATGATTATTATTTTTGAGATTATAAAATAATAATATCTTTGGATTTAGTCTACCTTCCATGGTAATTTTGGACATATGATCCAATTATCATCAAAACACCAAATGCTAACCTAAATGATTAAGTCGTTGATCATAATATGATAAAAAATAAAGTAAAAGGAATAATAAACATGAAAAGGTTCTCAAGAAATTCAATAATTATTATAATATTATTATTCAAGAATATAAAAAAAATCACATGATGAATCAGTCTCGAGGTAAGGGATCTTCTTAAACCACCCTTTTATTTAGGTTTTGACAAATATGTCTTTAAATAAATTTCTATATCTATTTAAAGTTATGGAATAATTCTAATTTTTTTATAGTTTTCTTTCATATATACTAACATAATTCTCCCTTCCTTTGATGGGGTAATAAATTCCTTATGTTCATTTCTAAAATGCATTCCTGATGAAATTCTCTTTGATTATGATATGAGGCGAGACTATGAAACACATTTTCATACCATGGGTAATTATTATGTTATGCCTTATGATTTACTTTATTTATATAGAACACATAGATCGGGAACATTTTATTATGGATGCACAGAGATACAACTCTAATTCATTGTGTAATGCTTTAGTCTCATGAGACATCATGTATGGGATTAGAGAGTAAACCTTATCCATTATGGAACTGTTTCCACCATGTGGTATTGTCTCATTATTTAGACTTAACTCCTGTATATGGCATGTTATATTTTTTTGAAACATTCCCTATGTTAATATGATATTATTATACCATGCTCTTTATGTTATTATTCCATGTGATTACTCATGAGCCTTCTCTTTTATGATATCATCCTATACCTTTGACTCACATGTTCTATTTCCTATTTATTTTTATTCCCTTATTGGGATTTTTAGATCAACCATTTATTTTTTTTATTCCTTAGGGTACCCTTTCCATTTTAGGATCTCATGTAGATTTAATAGCTCATTATAGAGAATTAAATAAGGATGTTAGATTTTAGTTTCCTTTTGATGTAATATAAACCAGTTAATGAGGCCCCACAGTCATTATATTGTAATTATTGGATATTTATGTTTAAAAATCATGTGCTAATATATTTAAAATTATTGGGTCACTGTAGATAGTATCAAATAAAAAGATTAGTTTATATTTGGAAGATAGGATGAGAAAAATTTATTGATAACCCTAGGAATAAGTATCAGAAAATATCTTGTAATTTTATTGAACCCTATTTGGATACTAAAAATGGTTATTGATCTTGAATAGTTATACCTAGGGATAATAACTCTAAAAAGGGAACATTGAGTTGGACTCAATCATCACCTGGTTCACGATAACAGACCTTGTTACAAACCTGTTCTGACTCTACCGAGGGATATGTTTTAGAAATTCACAAACTCTTTATGAACCATTATAAAGGACTTAAACAATTTATTAAGTTATAAAACATAACATCTAAATTACTATGGATAAACTATATTGAAACCAATAGACTCATAAGTTATTATATACTTATTATTTATAATTTATTCCTCCCAATTTTGTATGTATACCTTTTGTATAGCAATTCATTCTCATTTTGTTTTTTTATTTTTAGTTAATGGATGGAAATAAGAGAAACCATGCCAAGAAATGAAAAAATAGGAAATGCGATGATTTACCCAATGATATATCTAAACTTATAATAGTGTTATCTACTAACTTCATAGAAGTATTGGCTCAACTAGCTTAAGTGATAAATAATAACATGAATCATGTGCAATTCTCTACTCCTCCTAAGAAACATAAAGTTACATTCGAGTATTTTATATGAAAAATTACACCTACCTTTAGTGTATATTCTAACATTATCATCATATGATAATAGATTAACACCATTTATAATATATTATATGACCTTTAATTCCCAAAAAATGAGAAATTTGTGATTTTCATTTATCACATTGAGGGAGAAGATGATTAGTGGTGGAAAATGATTAAGAACACAAATACCAAAAAGAAAATTAATTTCATGGAATATTAAGACTTCAAGATAATACTTTTCAATAAATATTCTCTCATAACTATCCATATTAAAATATAGAGGTAGTTCAGTAGTCTGAAATAAAATAGAAGATGATTTTATTGAGGCATATAAGGAAAACATCACAAGGCTTTCATGGTGTGCCTCTGAATTTTTCATTAACACTGAAAGTAAAGTGGACTGATTATTTAGTGGATTAAATTAAATTTAGTGAAAATCATTAAAATTTTTAGACTTTAATATTTATGAAGATATTTTCTTGTTCCCTAAATGATTAGATAAAGATCTTTGATTCTCAGTGGTATGATGTGACTGGAGATAAAAAATTTAAAATAATGTTTTCTTCAGGAGTATCAATAAATAAATCCCATGGATAAAATACAAACTAATATCCCAATTTTCAATTTTAAAGGAATAAGAATCGTAGAAATTTTCTTTTGGGAACTATGATATTCTTCAAATATAAAAAAAGAGGGGCGTCAGTCTAACTAGTTCTAGAGGGAAATGAAGAAACATGCAAATGTGGAATAAGAAAAGAAGGTTCATATCAACACTTAGCCTACAGTAAAGTGTCTTAACTATAAGTAATGTGTGCATTATTAAATACAATTTTATAAGCTAATGGTTTTCATAGACAATCAAAGACAACAATCTCTATGGCCAAGAGAGTAAGAAAGATCATATGTTATCACTACTACTGCAATGGATTCCAACAATGTCGTACTGATAGATATTCTAGTTATTCATTAAATAATAGATATTGTGATATTTTATTCTAGTTCTAATCATTCTTTCATATCTTACATGTTTATTATAACGATTCAATAACCACATCAAAAATACGAGTTGAGTTATGTGTGATAATATAAAATGGAAAAATCATTTCATCCCAAGTATATAAATCCTCCCTAATCAATGACTGAATATTTTATAAAATATAGTCTTACTTACTTTGATGGAGTTTTATTCTATATTAGGAATTGTTTGGTTATCCTTTTATAAATCCAACATCATGTTTTGAGAGATAGAAATATCACTCTCTAAGTCCCAAGTCATCCTATGATTTTATACAAGTGTAATTATGAGGATGAATCTTACATGTAATATTATTTTCAATAATGGATATTATTTCCTCATGATCAAGGATATTTAATAAATATTATTGAGGAAAATGAGAGAATCGTGATTGAATACATTCCCATTTTGTGCAATTATACTGATGTATTCCCCAAATAGTTTTTGGGTATTCCTCTTGATTGAGAGGTTAATTTATCAATTGAACTTATACCTGGATCTCTTCCCATATGAAAAAACTCCTTATAGAATGGTCACCATTAAGTTAGAAGATAAAAAATGTAGTTACATGAGAATTTGGAAAAAGGGTTTCATATTCTTGAGTGCTTCACCATGGGGTGCAATACTCCTTTTCATCGAGAAGAAGGATGGGTCAATGTGCCTTTGTATTTATTATCATTAACTCAAAACATAATAATAAAGAATAAGTTCCCCTTACAATGAATAAATGGTTGGTATAATAAATTATGTAGAGTCTAATATTTATTTAAGGTAGACCTTTAATAAAGATATCTCCAATTAAAGGTGAAGAAGGAATATATTACTAAAACTACATTTTGAAAAAGTTGTAGACACTATGAGTTTGTAGTGATGACTTTCAGACTCACTAATGATCCAAAAATATTAATGCAATTAATGAATATAGATTTTAGATATTACCTAGAAAAAATTTTGGTAGTATTTAGATATGATATTCTAGCATACTCCAAAATCAAGGATGATCATGAATAGAAATTGAATACTATGTTGAAGGATTTGTGGAAGTATAATCTATATGAAAAGTACACCAAATGTGAGTTCTAGATTAATGAAATATCATCCTTGGGTCATATTATCACCACAAAAGGGATATCTTTGGACCCTACTAAGACATGGACAATTGAGGACTAGCCTATACCAGCATCTGTAATGGAACTCCATACTTTCCTTAGACTAGATGGTTATTACTAAGGATTTTTGAGAAACTTATCATGATTATCAAACCCAATAACCAAGATAAAATGGAATGAAGTAAAGTTTTTTGGGACCATCGAATGAAAATAGAGAATTAAGGAGTTGATAAAGAGGCTTATTACTACACCAGTCCTCATGAGTCCCTCAAGTGGGGAACTTTTGGTCATATAAAACAGTGATTTGAAAAAAATTATTATGCAGTGTACTGATGAAAAATTATAAATTGATATCCCACACATCAAGGGAAATGAAATTTCATAAGAATAATTATCCCATGCGTGATCTAGATTTGGATGCAGTGATATTTGCATTGAAAATATAGAGACATTATCTCTATGGGGATAATTGCGACATATATACAGATCATAATAGCCTAGAATATATATTCACACATAATAAGAATAACATGAACTAGTGAATATGGTTAGATATAATCAATGACTACAAATGATTAATTCATTATCATCCTAGAAAATAAAAAAAAGTGATAAATTATCCAAGTAGAAAGGATATGGTGACTTTATCCATTATGAGAAATTAGAAGGATCAATACATCTTAGAATTCTAAAGGATAGAAATGGGAATCATGGAGGAAGAAGTGTCATCATTCCTTTCTCAAATGATTCCTCAACCATCCCTTTTTGATAATTTAAAGGATGTTCAAAGAGTTGTTGTGGAAATTTTGAAGAAGGTGGAAGCCATAAGAAAAGTAAAATTGCCAGAATTTAAAATTGATGAACAAGGAGTTGTAGGATTTGTTTCACGACTATTTTTACCATCAAAACCTAAGATAAATAATGAGTTATTGAATGATTAACATAACTCATCCTTCTCTATCCTACCAAAGATAATGAAGATGTATCAATATCTCTAAGAGTATTATTGGTTGGACAATATGAAGAAGGAGTTCATTAAATATACATCAAATTTTTTGTATTTCAACAAGTGAAGGATAAAAGGAAAAAATTATAAGGGGATGATGCAACCATTACCCATACCTTCATGGAAATAGGAAAACATAACTATGGACTTTATCACTAGTCTTCCCAAGACATAAAGAGGAATCAATATCATATGGTTGGTTGTGGATCATCTTACAAATAATTCTCACTTAATTTCAATTTGAGTTTACTTCTCACTTATTAAACTTGAAAAGATATACATCAAAAAGGTGGTGAAACTTCATGGAATACCACTATTAACTATATTCAACCGAGATCTAAGATTTTCCTCTAATTTCAGGAAGGGCCTCCAAAATTCTCTAAATATAGACTTTAAATTCAGTATAACTTATCACCCCTGAACTAATGTTAAATATAATTGGATTACTCATCCATTATAATAAATATTTATAGCATGTTTGATGGACTTCAAAGTAGTATAGGATCAATATCTTACTCTGGTAGAGCTCTCACACAATAATAATATCCACTTAAGCATCCAAATGGAACCTTATAAAGCCCTTTATGGGAAAAGATGCAGAAATACTTTATGTTGGGATGAATTAATTGAACTTGAGATTTTGGGACCTGAAATGGTTTTGGAAATGGTATAAAATATCAAGACTACTCAACATCACATCAGGACAAATCATAGTCGATAAAAGGTCTATGTTGAAAATCATCGATGAGATCTAGAGTTTGAGGTTGGGGATAAATTATTTCTACGCATATCTTCATAGAAGAGAGTCATTATATTTGGGAAGAAGGGAAATTTAAGCCCAAAATACATTGGACCATTTGATATTCTCAATCGCATTGGAACTGTGACTTATCGACAGGCACTCCCACCAATGCTTTCTCAAGTACATGACGTACTCCATGTATCCCTCTTGAAATAGAAAAAAACAAATCCATCACATGTACTAAGTTCAGATGTGGTATAACTAAAAAGTTATCTCTCTTATGATGACAATCCAATGAATATCTTGGACTATATAGATAATGTTCTATGCAATAAGATGACTCACCCAGTCAAAGTTCTATGGTAGAAACCTAAATATAAAGAGTCAATATGGGAACCAAAGGAGTCATTGAAGTAGAAGTACCCTTTATTGTTTTAACCTTGATATATAATATGAATTTTGAGGGCTACATTTTTTAATAGGGGGACAAGGTAACACCCTGATTTTTTTTTAAAGAAAAAGGAAAGAAATTTTTGTTCGATGGCATATGTGATAGGCAACACCAAGTTTTAACTAACCTCAATATACAATTAATATTTTTATTTAAACATTGTTGATATAACTTAACCATTAAATTTGGAGATATGAATAGTAATAATGATTTTTTAAAAATTAATTATCAAAGATAAATAAAATATATTGATAAATAATTAATTAATTTTTTGTAAGGTTTTTATAGACTATGAAAATACTTTTTTCTCAAAAAATAATTTTTATTGTTGTTTATGAGTAATTGATAAAATTATTTTTTGACACTTTAATAATGTTCATTTTAAAAAATTAACATAATTTTTGTAATCAACATGTACAAATTTTCTTAGGGTGAATTTTTGGGATATTTCTAAAAAATATTATTTAATGAATAGTTAAAAATATTGGTTTTTATTAAAAACTAACTTTTTGTTTAAATAATATACAAAGTTATATTTTTTTAAAAACTTTAAAAGTAAAATTATTTATGTTATGTTATTATTATTAAAATTTATATCATTTGAATCAATTTAATATATAATTATCGAATAAAATAATTTTATACTAATGAAAACCTTTTCTTTGTGAAAACGTTAATTTTATCCTGTATGCAAGTTTAATTTTAAATTGAATTCTACCACTAATATTAATTGATTTTTTTGAAGTGGATTGCATATTTTAAATTTAAATAATAAATATAATATAATAATTTCAATATAACTTTTGGTCATAATGAATATAAAAAAGAGTAAAAAATAATTATCACGGTTGTGGTTAAAACTGGTTTACCGGGGGTCAGACTAAAAATATAAGAGTTGAAATGACCTAAAAACATGTAAAAACTTATTTTATGGCCATATTTTGAACTTTATCATCTATGGATATATAATAAACCATTTTTAACCTTGTTTCATGTTTAAAATGTGGTTATAACATTTTCTATTTAAAAATTCCAATGTGGCATCTCCCTCGCTTATAGAAGGGCACACCCTATCCTTACATATTTACACTTCAAAAGCCTTGATCTTTAGCCAAGACCTGACCAAATACATTCCTTAATTCCATAAAACTTCCCTATATTCATTTTTTTATCATAAATCTAATCTAGGGAGTATTTATATATTATCATAAAGAGGGGATACAAAGAAGAGGTATCGTTCTTAAATGAGCATTTTTGTTTTATTAATTCTTCAACCTGATTCCAGTATTGCTCAATAAGGTTGATATAATAAAATAAATATATATCATATAATAATATATTATTATGTTAATTTTATAACTTAAATCCATATACACTAACACCAAATGGGAAACAAAACCACCATTCGTGTGTAAAGAAGACTGCCGCCTTGCGAACCGATGTAATTCATTTTCCATCATCGCATCACAAGAATATTAATGATGATGAATTTAATTTTTATATTATATATTAATGAAATATGAATAATTCTCTAAAATTAATATATCATAAACCTTCTTACCTTACCATCCATTGATAAATTATAACGTCGTCCGTGTGTATGGAGAATCGCCACTTCGTGAAGTGATGTGATTCGTTTGTTACTACCGATTCACATAAATGATATATGATAGTTTATTTAAATAAATAATATTGTATTTATAGTATAATTATAATTATATTAATATAAAATAACACTTACATTCTTTTCATTATGATCGTTGAAAAATGGAAATGTTACACATGCATGTGTACGGCCTACCGTCTCTATGACTGTAACGTAGTTCATTTCTCATAACCATGATTCATGGTTATTTTTAAATTATTGTTTATGTATAAAAATTATAATTATGTCATTGTTATTATTCTGTATATTTTTGAATAATAATCCATTTTACCTTAGTCAACATTCCATGGGGATTTTAGACATATGAGATGATTATTGTCAAAACATCCAATGCGAACCTAAATGAATAAGTAATGCAATATAACATGTAATAAAAAAATAAAAGTAATAATAAAACTGAAAATGTCTCTCAGTGAAGTGAATAATTAATATACTTACATTATTCATTAATATAAATAATGCACGTGGAAAATTGGGCTCGAGGTAAGGGATCCCTCTAAATCTTCCTTTTCTTCAGGTTTTGACCAATATATCTCTAACTCGCTTTATCTATATATATTTAAAGTTATTTAATGATTATAAATTAATTATATATGTATCACATATATATACATATAATATTCTTCCTTCTTTTTATGGCTTAATACATTCCTTATTTTCATTTCTCAAATGCATTCATTATGAACTTTCCTTTGATTATGATATAGGGCAAGATTATACAACCCGTTTTTATTCCATGGTTAAATCTTATATTATGTATTATGATTGAATTAATTTATGTGGATCTCATATATTATGAAAATTTAATCTTTGGTACACCCATATATCTCTCCAATACATTGGGTAATGTTTTCGTCTCATGAGATGTCTATGTATGGCATTAGAAAGTAAACCTAATCTATTATGGGACTTTGTCCACCATGTGATATTGTCTATTCAGTTATCCTTTACTCATGTTTAGGTAATGTTATATGTTTATTCCATATTTCCTATGTTTACATGATCTTATGATACCATATTAATTATTTTATGATTCTATTTGATTACTTATAATCCTACTCTTTCATGATATCATGTTATACCTTTGACTTATATGTTACGTTTCCTTATCATGTTTATTCCTTTACTAGGTTTTTTATCCCACCCCTTTATTTTATGTATTCCCAAGGTTATCCTACATGGTTTTAGGAGCTTAAATGGATTTATTAGTAAATTATTTATAATTAAATAGGGATTACATGTTTTAGTTTCTTTTTAATGTAATACGAACCTAGTCTTCCAAATTCACCAAGACACACAATCTTTGGGATGCAGTTATTAGATATTTATATTTAAAAATAATGTAATAATATTTTTAAAAGGATTCAGTATCTATATTTGGTGTATCCCTATGATAAATCTTATTTTAGTATCAAATTGAATGTGTAAAATTGTATGGTTTTGGTTGACCCCTTTGAAGGGGGTGATGGGTTTATGACTTGGTTAAGATTGTAACCCCACATTGATCCATGGGTAATTGTAGGGGTTTCCACACAGGTAATTACACCTTGAATAATTATTTCAGTATCAGTTAAGTATATAGTGTCTAATTAAATTATTTCATAGGTTCAGTTGATGTGTCTCTATACTTGTGTTGGCATTGTATGTGTGTTATTGCTTAATTTCTGTTGCATGATTATTGATTTATGACCTAGCCTTGAGTGATAAGGTGAGTCTTGAAATGTGATATGTGGGATTACTTTAGTGATATTTCATTTTCAATATATTGAGTTTTGGGTCCACTATAACTGATAAGGTGCAGCTTGAGACATGACATGTGACCAGCCTTAAGTGAGAATGTTCTCTATGTTGAGTAGTGATATCCCTTGAGTAAAAAGGGGTGGTTTGGGTGTTGATAAGGAGGTCGTGTCTTAGGTGAATATGAATTCGATATGTTTTGTATTTTATATGAGGTATATATTTTTCCTTTTTGAATGGAAAAAAATAAAGTATGGATATGAATTTGTGGTGGTCTAGTTATCGCACAATGATCCAATGGGTGTTTTATGTTTATTTATTCAGTTGTTTCAATTGATTCATCCACCTCTATACATGTTTTAACTTATAATAAAGGACTATTTTTGGTTTCCTATCTATTTTATACTCACACTCTATATAGTCACATCGATGCATGTGAGAAATTTATGGGTAGGGATTCATCCAAGAGTAAGGGCCTTATAATGGGTTGTCGAGTGGATGGTGGTGGATGGGATTGAGGAGATGGTAGGACATGATTTGGGAACTTTTATAGAAATTACTTATTGTGTATTATATTATTTTTTAAATTTTATATACATTAATCGATCTCATAAGGATATCACTTTTGACTTGATATACTGGTTATTGTATGCCACTTTGACATTTCATGGGATGGTGTTATTATTGTTTTTTTTGTGTTCATTTGGATATTTAAATTTATTATTACATCAATTGTATGTGTTTACTCTAATGTTTATTTTATATTTATGAAAGATTCTCCCCATGTTACTATTTAATCCCTCACTTCTAGTCAAAAGCCTCTTGCATATGGGGAGGTCTTTATGATGTCATGGGTCACGCTAGCTTAGACCCAGTGATCTAGGTTGAGGCATCACAAAATGGTATCAAATACCCTTTATATTTAATTTATTATTTATGGATTAGTAAATGTATATATAATTCCAAAATATTGATTAAGAAGTTATGATTATCATTGGATGATGCCTATACAGTGGACAACCAAGTTACCATATTTTTTTATTGGTTATGATGCTATGGTTTAATATTGTTCTTATTGTATTGTTTTGTTATTATGGTTTAATATATTTTCTCATATCCAGATTGGTTAGAGTGGGTGTGATCATGAATTATAGAAATTCATGTGTTTTTACATGTTATATTCCAGATATCTTATGAGGGTTGAATGTTTAAATTAATTTAAGGCTAAAAATAATATATTCATTGTTTTACTAAATACATTATTGATGAAATTAAATTAATTTTACAAAATAATTAATATATTTTTTCTTATTATAAAAGAAGATAATTTGTAGGAGACAAATACTTGGGCTTGGGTTTTGGGTTAGTCCCTAGGTGGTTATACCTAGTGGTTGTGTGTAGACATTTAGGGCATGTTTCTTAGAATAATTATATGTGTGTGTTCCTATTAATTTATTATGTACAATTAATATTTATGTTGTTAAATGTGTTTCTCAGTATCCATTTTTTTATTTCAGGTAATTTTACCTCACTTATAACCCATGTTTCCACCCAAGAATTTAGGTGAGGATGGTCTTGAAGAAGGGAATATTCATGTTATACCTCTAGATGTACATGAGGTTCAGGAGGATAATGCTCATGATTCTACCCCTATGGTTCAGGAAATGAATCCTCTTTGTCCTGGAGTCATTAATATATTGCCTTTGGGTGCTAGAGGTGCCCATCGGGGGGATCCAATGATGGTGGATTTTTTCTAAGACTTCCAACTACAAAAACCTATAACTTTCTAGGGTTTGGGAAGTGCTCAAGAAGATTAATACTTGATTGATATCCTTGAGGGGAACTTTGATCTTGTGGAGATTCCCAATAACTAAATAGTAAAGATGGAAGCTTGCATGCTACGGAGACCTTCTATGAAGTTGTAGGTCTTGATGATCTGGGATTAGAAACATGAGGGTATGTCATGGGATGACTTTAAGGACATATTGTTTGAGGATTTATTTCTAGATACGACAATATTATATAAGTCTCGGTAGTTGATATCAATCTAATAGTAGAAATGTTTATGGTGGATTATGAAAACTGTTTTTGGGAGTTGACCTATTTTTCTATATTATTGGATGAAAATGAGGCTTAGAAGGATAGTAGGTTTGAGATATTCATTAATACTAATGTGAGGTGTCATGTCTGAAAAATGTTCCCAACCTCATACTCTAAGGTAGTCTATAATTATATCACTATTTAGAAGGGACTCGAATAGGATAGCAAAGCAGGGTTTCCTCCCTTCTTTAGCGGGCCAATTGGTGGCCTTCTGAGTGGAGTTTTTGGTTCATCTTCTGGTGGTAGGAAGAGGAGGTCTGAGGAGATTTTCCAAGGTATTTAAAGGTAGTTGGGTCATGGAAGGGGTTCTTCTCTTCCATTTTTTAAAGGGACTCTTATTATTTTCTTCACTGTATACATACTATAAATTTTTATAGAATTTTTACTATTCCTCCAAGGGCATGTTATTCATGTGGTGTGATTTGATATCTCGTACAATTTTGTTCAAGAATATCCTAATCGGGTATGGGAAGATTCTTGAGAAAGATATAGGCCTCAAGGTATTGTTAAAGGGGACCCTATAAAAATAGTAGGTATATGTCAATTTAGTCGAGTAATGGGTCTTAGCAGACGTAATAATAAATTCCTTAGGGTCAATTCTATAGGTTAGTCAAGGATAAAAAGGGAAGGGATTCAAATATATTGTAATATAAGTATATGATTTAGACTAGGGTCTAGATAATAGTGATTAAGGTCCCTCACTATTCATAGGTAAACTTTTGATATTCTTAATTCTTTCTGTTTCATAATTTGATACCAAATATTTTCATTCCTTCATTTATGATCAAGTTGTATCTAGGTTTGGTTTGACCATAGAGTTTCCTCCTAGGTGTTTATCACTTTATACAGCTCTTGGGATGAGCTCAAATAGTGTTTAAAGGTTACTAGAATTTTTCATAGTGGTGGGAGGCTATGAACATTTTCTTGGTTGCAGCAAATATGGAAATAGGGGTCTGAATTTCCTTTTTCAAACTACAAAAAAATAAAAAAACTATTTGATATGAAATTGAAATAATTAAAAATTAATAATATACAAGCACAAGATTAATAATTATAAGTTAAATAAATTAAATAAATGATTTATCATAGTGAAATAAAATAAATAAAACGAGATTTTGATATCAAATTTTTATAATCATCCATGAAATGTGTTTACGTCTCCACCCCTAAGGTCTTTAGAGGATTTATAATCCATTGTATTTGATGGTATCAAGAATCCCAATATCAATGTAAATATATTTCTTTAATAACTAAGAAAGAAACTAATAACCCTCACTTTAAAGGAATTGTTCATATATCCCCCTCACTTAAGTTTGTGAGCACACAATCCCCTTGATTTAAGGACCAAGCATGTAAACCTAGTATCCATATGCTTTAAGTACCAAGAAGAAACCAAAATAAAAAAATAAAAAACTTTATTTTATACAATCCCTTTAAATAACACAATCCACACACTCTATATAATTAATAAGAGATATAATACAATATAGAGAGGGAGTGAAAAATTTATAAGAGATATTGATGAAAACAAGAACACAAGAGAGCTATAGAGATGTAAAATAGAATCATAAGAATTTAATAAGGGAACCATTACATTATAAGCACCCAAGGGGTGAATTTATTGCCTATGGGGGGTTATGTCTATTTTAGACTTGGGGGTCAATTAAATCCATTGGGAGGTGAGAGATGTCTAGGGGACAACCTCTGATGACTATTTTTATATTATGTTCCAAGGCCACTATATAACAGGTTGGTTTCAACGGCCTGTCGGTGGTACTTGAGTAGAACATGAGTTATTTCTAGGTTACACCATCCCTAGGGTGGTTCCAATTAGGTATAAATGGGTACCTACATGTAGGGGCTCCAAAAATTCTCTCAACTCCTCTTTTGATTCCTCTGTTTGGTCTTGTACCACCACAAAGATAATTCTCAAATATAAACAATGAAACCCATGAAATAAAATCATTAGAAACACAAATGTATGTTTGTGAAAATTCAAAACTATCTAGTAGAGTGATATGTACAATTTTATCTCTCTGTTTGTGATCACAAACACTTAACCAATTTAAATAATAAATATATGTATGATCCTTATTATATCCAAATTGAATTTGAATATTTCATAATGAAATTCAACCAATCATTTTGAACACATCAAAAAAATTATAAATGTAATTCATTAAAGATTTAAAATTTTATTTGATAATAAAAAATTAAAAAAATTATCAACCTTTGTGATTATCAAAATGTCAAAATCGAAAGTTTTTTACAATTTAAGAATAGGTAAATTTAAAAAACATTCAATTTTTCAAAATAATTGAAATAATTCAAGGTGCCTTTGAAACTATTAAGTTTCCCCCATAATATGAAAAAAATTCCATTGATTTTAAAACTATCCCCACCATTTTAAAGATATAAAACCATAACTATTCACATGATATAAATTAATGTAATATGAATAATATTTTATACCATTTGAAAATATTCATTGAGAGACTTGAATAAAACCAATCCTTAGATTTCTTAATCCCCCCCGGCTTAACAATAAGTTTAAAGAAATCACACACTTATTTTCATTACCCTATCCCCTATTTTAATTATCATAAAACTCATAAAAAAGGGTTATAGAAATGAATCATTCATAATAAGATGATTTCTAATAATAAGAGAGACAAAACAGAAATGAAAATTTCATAACTCATAATGTTCAATCAATGGATTCCAAAATTAAAAAAGCATTTGAGGTCTTGAAAACGTTCAAAATTCCAATTCATATTTAGAAAAAAAAACTACACATACATTTTTTTGAAATTTTAAAAACCCATTCTTAAAATCTTAGATTAAGTAAACACATGATGATTTTTTGGAAAAAAAATTAAATCAAAACATGTTAGAACCAGTGTCTCTTTACAAATTAAAATAGATTTGGATCCCCCTTAATTAATGAATATTTTAAAAAGTATAAGGGGAACTAAAATCATATTAATCATTATTGAAATAAAAATAAAACATAATCTCACTTAATAGTGTGAGATAAATCAATTAACCATAAAAAAATAAATCAATAATCTCAATATTTAAACAAATAAATTATACTAAAACAATTCAAGAAGTAAAATAAAGGTATATTAATGAATTCAAGATTAAAAAATTAGAATATAATTCAAATAATCTTAAAAATAAAGCATACTTAAAAATCAGTCATGATTAGAAAATAAATCATACTTCAATAAGGCTCAAGTTTGAGTGTTTTTAAATATTAAAATCTTAACTATTGTTAAATTTATATGAAAACAATCATATTCAAGTCATTTTAAACTCCCCCTTAATAAAATAAAAATTCTCCTAAAAAAGGTGGGTTTTTATAAAAAAAATCTAGAAGGAGAGATTATAAAATTTATTTCCAAAAGTTATATCCAAGGATATTGGAAATGAAATTTAAAATTTTAAAACAAGATATAATATTATATATCAATATGTACATATTTCAAAAATATTAAATGAGTTCAAATATCAATAAGATCACATAGTATTAGAATTCAATATTCAAATGAATGTTCAATTTTGAATACATTTTTAAAATAATTATAAATAAATTAAGAATTTAATTTAAAGAAAAAAATGATAAACCCAATAAAATATAAAATTTTTAACACCTCAAGGTTTCATATTACGTTATCTCTTTAAAGTATTTCAATAGCTTGCACATCACAAAACACCGAGTTCGAGCACACGACGACTTACCAAACTAGTCGTTCAAAAGCAGTTATGAATATTATTAAATAAATTTTGAATTATATATATTCCATATAATTTTAACATCCATATTATTTATTTATTAGAAAAAATATAAGAACAAATTCATTTTTTTCCGATAAAGAAAGTATTTTTCAAAAAAATGCAATTTTACCGCCTTTTAATGGTGAAGCCTTTTTAAATCCAATATTTGACACCATTATATATTTAATTTGACAAAATTAACTTATTATCTATAATCAGGACATAAAAATTTAGTATTGATAAATTTTTGGGGTTTTTCTGATAACTTTTATATTTGGGTGAATAGTGAAAAATACAAAATTTCAATTGAAAACAACTTTTTTAATTGAAATAATTTATAGTGTTCAATTATACATTTGAATGGTTTGGAAGTATAATTAGATTATATTTTTATGATTAATATAATTTTGGTCATTGGAATTAATTTCACTTTAAATTATACATAAACAAGTGTGAATCTTTTGATAGTTATTAATTCTTAAAAACACGCTATTTGTTTTGACAACGGGAATTAATTTTAAATTAATTAATGCAACTTATAGGTTTTTAATTTGGTAAAATAGATATAATTTTTGAATTTATAATATCAAATATAGCGTAGGCTGAATTTTTTTCATTTTTCTAAAAAACATCAATTTTTTGTGAATAGTAAAACCACTTAGTAGTAGTTAAAAAACTGACTTTTTCATTTAAATGAAATTTTACCGATTCTGTGAATTAAATTTTGAGAATCATAAATACATGGTTATTATTATTAAGTAAAATTTGGTTTAATAAGATGAAGATAATTTTTGGTGAATAGACACTTTTGACTTTTATTTACCACAGTTAAAGGTAAATAGGCTAATTCAAGGTAAAAAGAAAATTATAATAATAATAAAATACCTTAACACTTGTCATAACCTTATTGTTTGAGTCATGGACAACCATTTTCATCCATGGGTAGATTGTGGGACCCCATGGAGCCACCTAAGAATGATAATGACACTTTATTTTAATTAACTTAAAGGCATAAATGACATTAACAAATATCTTTTAGTATATCAATTTTTAAATGGGGTTATATAAGTCATCTTGTCGAATATAAATATTCATTTGAAAGTTAAAAATATTTTCTACATTATGGTATTTTTTTATAATATTTAGACATAAAATAAATTAAATTATTTATAACACAATAATGATGCAGTATTTACCTCATTAAAAAAGATTTAAATAAATTAGATTATTAATATTAAAAAAATATCCAAAACCTGTCCAATTATTATTGGAATATTTTATTTCAAACATTAGTCATTTTATCTTCGGCTTTAATGAGTTTTTAACCTTTTGAAACCGAAGATAAGTTTATAATAAAATAACATTTTTCAAACTTTCCTAAAGAGCCCCTGCCCTCCCTTATAAAAGGATGCCACTTCTAACCCATTACTCACACCACTAAAGACCCATGGCACATCCATACCTTGCCCAAATAATCTCTCAAAAACCTTTTATTCCACCTAGAATCCTTACCTTAGACAGAAGTCACTTCAATAATTCTGTTTGGTTCAAACCAAAGGGAGTTACCCAAATTAAAGGTAATTGTTTCTCTAAACTTATTTTCTTTTATTTTACTTCATCAACCCCTAAACACTTTTTATCCATTTATTTTAGAACAACACCAGAATCCTCAATATACTATGATGTTTTTATGAGAATCATTTGATCTACACTTATACACACCTCTATCTAATGGTGTTTCCCTCAAAATTCGGGGATGACCTCCTTTATGGGAGGTTCAAACATTCCAATCGGTTTCTAAAGGGTTTGTTCGTAGAATCGGAAACATCCAATGATTCCACATCCATTTGGACCTACTTTCCAAAGGTAGGTGCTCATCAGTTTATGTACTGATGAGGCTTAGGAATTTGCATTGGTTGATAGGATGGGAGGTCGGACTCATCACACCTTTTTTAGGGGAATTATTGTCTACTCCGGGACTCTATTTATAGATTTAAGTTATGTTCGTGAATCCTTATTACATTACCAAGTATAAAATGAGCTTTCCTTTAGATCTGACAATCAATGATCGATATGTAGGAAATTTAGAGAATATTTTATATGTATTCGAGGTTCTTCATTGATAGATAATCATCTGTATTTGTTATAAATTCTTAGTCAATGGTATCCTTTGATACGTAAAAGTCTCTTGGTCATTATGATGACCATACTGGTTTTAAATCCACTCAGTGGGGAACTTGAAGTTTATTTTCATTCAGACGAACATGGATTATTTTAGAGTTGGGATCGAACCCGCAGATGGGCTACCTACATATCCTTTGTTTAGAAAAGGAATCAGAACCCACATAGTTCGAGTAAGGGAGTATGATGTTTATGATTGATGGCTCAAAGAAGGATTTTATAATTACTTTTACACTCTAAACTCACGAGAGTTATGCTCGGTGTGAGAAACAAGTGGTATTGGTAAAAATTAGACAATTGTGCCATGGAAGATGCAATCATAAGAAATAAGGTGGGACTTATGTATGTATGACTGCCCAAATAAATGAATATTTGGATTTACTTCAGGGAAGAAATCCCGGAACATGGTCCATAAAGGTATATGTGCTTCACAGATATTTGAATACTCTAACTTAGGGCTTGCTCCTGAAAAGGAGGCCCAAATTAGGAGAGGACATATGATTGGGTTTTTACTCCTGAGAAGGAATCCCAGATCAAAGGTAAATTAGGACTGGTTAAGAGGAATTAAGATTGGTTCCTACTCCTGAAAAGGAGGAAAATTTTAAGAGACTTGAAAAATTAAGGGACTTGGGGCTTACTCCTGAAGAGGATGCCCATATTTGAGACTGGGGATTATTCTTGAATAGGAGGCCCAGGTTCATGAGGACTTGGGGCTTACTCCTAAGGATGATTCCCTGGTTAATGATTATGACTGGGGCTTATTCCTGAAAAGGAGGTCCAGGTTAAGAGAATTATGGTTGGGGCTTACTCTTAAGTAGGATGCCCATATTAAGGGACTAGGGCTTACTCCTGAAAAGGAGACCTAGATTAATGAGTTCTCTCATCGGAAACGATGAGGTTGAATGAATGAAATCTCAATCTTTAGTGACATAAAGATGTGTAAATCACTAGGTTTTGAGAGATATTCCACAAAATTCTTTTTAGATAAGGAAGTCAAATCAATAAATCATGCCAAAAATGGATTTGAAGAGTGTCTTGAAGACTGAATCCTGAATAGGAGAGGTGGAATGGCTTAAGAGGGGTGAAATGGGCAAGAAGGTCACCCAAAAAGGAAGGGTCGCACAAGTCCTGGCAGGCGCACAGGTACTGCGTGGGCGCGCAAGTTCGGTCACGTAGGTATACCTGCGCGACACATGGGTACTTTCGCAACGGTTAACCAGCAGGGCAATACTTGAGCGACTCTTGGTTAAATCCTTTAGAATCATCTTGAGGTTATTCCAGAAGAGGGGCGTGCAAGTTCTATTGAAGGAGTAAGGCGGCGTGCAAGCGTGGCCATTTCCCTTAAGGGGTGGCCACTCAGGCACACAAGTATTGATGAGTTTCAACACTTAAGCCTTCCTCCCCCTCTTTATATCTTCCATTCTAGGTAAGAAATTACCTTAGAAGTGTTTTGGAAGCTTTGAGAAGAGACTAGGGCGCCAGGAGCTTAAATCTGAGTTTCTGAAAAAAAAAATACCTCCAATTGGGGGGCCCACAGTGTCTATTTATAGGCTGAAGAAGACCCGTGCGGTTATCCTTTAGGGCACGCAAGTCACTTGCATGACCATTAGGCATCGCGCAAGTGGACTTGCGCGACAGTGATGGAACTTGCACGGCACATGTGCTTTTGAAGTCGTGTTCATGCCTTTGTCTATTTTTGATGTTTTCTTCAAAGGATGAATCAATTTGTGCTAAGTCATTTTCCTTTCCATTCATTTAGACAATGTAAAAAAAAGGAGCGTCAACAAAAGTCCTTCCTCAGAGTTGGATCTGAAAGAAATGAAGATTTAACTCTGAGGAAAATGAGAATAAAAAGGAAATTGGGGTGCACAAGGTCTGGCGCGCAAATGAGCTTCGGGCGCGCAGGGATACGACCCTTGATCGCGCAGGGTACGGAGCGCAGGGTCATGGCCGCATCTATAAATACACGGTCATTTTTCACGCATAACATCTGATTCTGGATTCTCGATCTCTCTCTGCGCAAGTCACCTTCGCTGCGCAAGTCTCTTCTTTCCGCTGTTTCTTCACTGTCGCGCTGCTGTCAAGGTAATAGGACTTGCGCGGTGACACTTGCATGACAGAAACATGCGCGGCACATTTAACACTTGCCCGACACATTCATACTTGTGCGACACATTCATACTTGCGCACCTTAATGCCTTAGCCGTTTTTTCTAATTATTTCACAAATTTTATGAAAAATAAACTTACTTAAAAGTTAATTTATTAAACTTTTGTGCAGAATCAATGGCTCTTAGACCCAGAATAGTTGATGAACTGGTTAGCAAGAGTATTGATGATATGATGAACATCATTGGCCACGATTATTATACTATCAAAGATAGCACTCTTCCAGATTTGGCTAGGTATTTGAAGAAATATCATCGTGACATCCCATAGAGCACTTATCTGTCTTTGTATGGCTATGGTCATCTGCGAGAAGTCACCTTTCCAGAAGCAAAGAACTATCTTCCATTTTCATGGTTTCAGAATTACACCAAATTTTCTTCAACAAATATCTCAGGTGGAGGAGTATTTCTAAATGCGGGAACAGTAGAGAAGGCCCACATGATGCATCATAGCCCTTGCACACCAGATCTGAAAGATCATACACCTGAGCTGCAACCACATTTTCATCCTTCAATCTTCCGAAATTCTCAGATGGATCAATCCAAAGGCTGGAAGAAAAGTTGTGACTTTCGTCCTGGGGGAGGCATGAAGCCAACTTGGATTTGGGAATACTGGGTGCGACAGACCTATGCAGAGTTTTTCGAGGATAAGAAAGGAGTGGCGATATACGAAGTTGACTGGGTTGGGGAAACATATGTTTACAGACATGTTAACTTCATGCCAGAGATACTCAACCACTGGAGTCCAGAAACTAATTCTTTCCATCTGACACATGGAGAAGTAGGCATCACTCTGTTGGATGTCCAAAAGATCTTAGGGGCTCCAATTTTGGGTGACATGTATGATGAATTCATTCCATCCAAGGTGACTTGGAATGATTCAGAGAAGACTCCTGCTTTAGCTCGAGAATTATTTAAGATCTTCCATAGGCTCAAAAGTTTAGAGACCTCATTAACTCGTTCTACAAAGGATATTCATCCGGAATAATGGATGAATATATTTCTTATTGAGAAGAAAGAGAGGGAGCCAAATGAGAAGGAGCCGAAAGAAAAAGGATCCAAGAAAAAGAAATCGAAGGATAAAAGGCCCAAACGTCCTACCACCTGCCCAAAACCTGAGAAGAGGGGTGCTCTTGGAACATTCTGGATAACTCTAGAAGCAGGAGAGTTCGAGAATTGGGGATATGAGGTGAATCAAAGGATCCCAAAGAAGACTCGTTTGGCGGGATTCTTAGCAATGTGGCTCAACATTTATCTCTTGCCAGTCAGGAATTCGAAGGGAGGCGTCAGGCCAGGGACCTTCATCATTGCAGCAAAGTTAGGTGAGGGAAAATTGGTTGGGTTGGCTACCCCCATTTTAGAAAAGATTCAACGGAGTTTACTTCATGTCTTCATGGGTAAATCTCCTTTAAGAATAGTGGGACCATTTCAAGTTTTATGGGGATGGATTGCCACTCACTTCAGGAATTACAATGTACATAATGGATTACAAATTCCTGGAAGTTCTTTTAGGCCGTTAGTGCAGGCATTCTCTGGAGTTTCTCCATTATATGTTAATGCCTATGACATGAAAGTGAGGGTGAGCATGTTTAAGGAATTCAACTTCTTTCCCAATGGAAGTCCGCCAACTGGGCGGTTTGTTGATGATGGAACAGCCCATTTGGATTTGAGGGCATACATGCTAGCTTGTAGGGATGGTGTGCTAGTTGCTAGGATTGATGGAGAAATTATATGCGAGGCCTATTCTCCATATAGATTTGTACGTCAATTCAAATGTCTACAACAGATTGTTGTATCTCCTTCAGTACATGTCAGGTTAGAGCAACATCCGATGGTTTCTCGACAACTATGGTTGCTGACGTCAAGGGAGAATACCTGGGAAGTATTTGATCTACTAGTTGAAAAAGTGGCACATAATTTGACTACAAATTATGCCGAACACTGGATAACATCATACCCCAAAGGGATATTGAATCACCCAGTTTATCAGGTGGGGAAAAGGAAGAGGACTGTAGAGAAAGAAACCCTTCCTCATGAAGGTGATGCTTCCCCACCTGAAGTTGATTCGATAGACTCCTCCTCTAGAACTGATTCACCAGATTCCCATGATGGGGATGATGAGGCACAACCAGTGGAAAAGCGGTTTCGTGCCCGATATAATCCTCCGGCCAGAATTAAAATACTCACTCCATCAACTCCTGGTGAGTTACTTCATTGTGGTAATTCAATCATTGCTACTTTATAAAGCAATAAGTCTTATTTTCTTATTCTCTATCTATAGTTGGAGGAGCTGGGAAGAAATTGAAGTCAAAGATTATAGGACCTTCCTCGCAACCTTCATATCTAAGACCAGAGGCTGTCCAGTTATGGTAGAGTTTGTACTGTGGTACTGAGACCGCCTGGCTGGATTTGTGTGAGGGCCTACAACTTCCTAGAATAGGTAATATTCTGGCCTCTACAAATCTCTAATATGAGGATAACCCCAATGAAGTGAGGTCTTACATTATAGAGCTGGAAATGCTCATATACGCCACTGATGAGTCTGTTCCTGTCACCAGGTGGGTGAAGAAAATGATTGATCGTGGCACCACTGAGGGGGCTGGTGGTTCTAGAGATGAGGAGTGGCATGAGTATGTGGCTCCTGAAGAAGTAAGTTTTCTTTCCCTATTTGCTTTGAAACCTGATTTCAGTCAAAGATTTATTACTTAAGGAAGTTATTTTCTTCATCTTGCAACTTGCAAAGAAAGGAACTAAGGTTCCTTCACCATAGTATAGCCTTGGTGGTACTGCCATCGAGGTTTCTGCTGATTCTCCTCGCGAACTGAGCGAGATATCTCTAGGACAGCAGGCCATGAATGAGGCGTTGGACATAGCCTTCCATTCACCAATCCAAGTTCCAATAAGGGAGACTATCGATACTCCCAAAAAACCAAAGAAGCAAAGGCAACGAAGGAGGAATTCCACAGCTAAATGTTTCATTAGCAGCGGTAAGTCCTTCGGGTAATCATGATTTTATACCCATGACCACATGGTTGCTAATATTTCTGGGGATTGCAGGGGCTTCTTCAATTTCCCCTCTGAGGGAAAGGACTCATCCTCTTTCAAAGACCACGGAGGGTGCTGTGGAACAATCACAAATCCAAGCTGACTTGGCTGCTCCTGGAGAAGAGCTAGCATCTATTCCCAGTATCCCTCCTGCTGCTGTTGCAAAAAGAGAAGAAACTATTTCTGGTAATTCAACAATGCTTCATAAAAATGTTGAATGAAACACCGACTGACTTCCATTCTGTGATACTTCATGTTCAACTCCTGTATTAGAGCTTCTGTAGACGGTTACAACTGATGCAACTGATGCTGTGATTTTACCCGAAGATGTTGTCCAGGGTCAGGGGCCGCAGGACGTAAGTCGTCAAGAGGACATATCAAACGCTCCCACTGGTGAGACTAACTAGGATTCTAAAATATCATTGGATGAAATGATGAATCATGGAATGTCTTTCGAAGAATTTTATGATCATGCTAAGTTGTCATGTGATTTAGAAGACCTTGTGTGTGAGTTTTATCCTTCGCCCAGTAAATTTTCTTATAATTTACACTTCTAATCATGACTAAAAATGATAGGCAGTTCCATCCATAGAAACTGTTGAACTGCCAATTCCTGAAGAGGTTGTGGACATTGATGTCAACCCTACCATTGCAGAAACATTAGCTCAAGTAGAGCTAAAACCAGTAAACCCTCTTGAGACCTATCTTGAAGATCCTGTTGAGACTGGGAAAGATGTGGAGGAGTCTTCTCAGGTTGTTGATCCACCTTCGAGTAAGGGATAACAATATTTGTGATTTTACTTAATTTTCAATAAAATTGATTCTTTTGTTATCCTTTGAAGCTAAAAAATCTTTCAATTAATCATGCAGGGCCGTCAACTGCAGTGGCTAGATCTGGAGGTGAGGCCTCAGCCTCTGCCCCAACGGGAATTGAAAGCGAAGAATCACAGGTCAGGGGGGAAAGAGTAGAAAAGGGCACTTCCTTAAGTGCATTAATCCCAGATTACATGCCCCCCTGTGATGATGATGTTGAATCAGACCCAGAGGTGCTTAAAGCATTCAGATTTTCACGATGCAAGGCATGGAAAAACATATAGAAAATCATATCTGAGGTGCTTTTAGAAGAGTTATCATCGAAGATCCCTCAATTTTCATCCCAGTTTTTCATGCTAGGACTTGGCGATTTTGGATATTAAAAGATCCATGCCGTGGTGAAACAGGTCATCTTCAAAAGGGAGCAAGAGAAAAAGTGTTGCGAAGATCTGACCAGGGTGAAACTGTCAATTAACATCAGTGAATTTGATGCTACGGTATCCCAAGATGAGGCTAATTATGCTGCCAAGATGAAGGATATGAAGCATAAAATCAAAGAAAAAGTCTTCCAGCAGGTGCAGCTCCAGCAACAGTTAGATGTTGTTACTGGGGAACTTGATCAGCTCAATAATTCATTAGAGGGAACTCAAACGAATGGCATGAAAGCCATTGCAGATGCCAAGAAGGCACTCCATCAAGCTGAGAAGAGTGAAGCTAGTCGAGTGCATGAGCTACAAGTAGCTGCTGATGAAGCTCAGGATGTTGTACATCAAGTGAAGACTTATTTTGAAAGCCTTTTGTAATTCTTGAAAAAATAGAAGAGACTCTAGTCTGTGGATGTCCTTCTAACTCTTTTGCATCAATGAAAAAAAAACACTTTCATCTTCAATCATTTGTACCTGCATTCTTTTGATATATGATTTAGATTTTACTTAAGCCAATGGGCCTAGTAAGCATAGTTTGATTTTTTTTACTATGATTAATGTAAATAACCCTACAAACTTTGAATCTTTTAATTGCTCAATATTAGCTAAATCATACAAAACGTATGTTTAGTGAGCTTGGAACTTGACTTTTATTCAGAGTTCCCTTGTCTTTTGTGGGCAGTTTAATGTCATGCGCGTCGGACATAAGGATTCTAATGTTTAAGGTCGAAATAGCTTTGACTGAATAAATTAGAATTGACTCAATTCCTTGACAATTCATCTGAAAACATAGTACCATACTCAAGTTATGAGGGAAAATATATAAACTATGACTTAAGAATATTTGAATCTGAGGAATGATATGAAAAAGAGTTAAAAGGAATTAGAAGAAGTAGTTCCCAAGAATGAAGTTACCATTATTTAACAAACCCCTTAGGGGGTTGAATTATGCAGGGCCACCTAAGGGCATTGGCTGCATAGTTAAATAAATAGTATCTTTTGGCTAACAAGTCTGTTATGTAGACTGTTTATGCAAGGCCACCTATGGGCACGTGCTGCATAGTCAGGAAAAAGAACTCTCAGAAGTTTACCTTTCTACTGCTAAAAGCCAGTGAAAGTTTATGGAGATTCAAATCTTCCAAAGTATAGAGTTTTCTGTATGAAAAGAGGTACTTGAATATGGAAAAGATATTTCCAAACAAGATTATCGAATAACTGGATGGATATCACTCCTACGAAGGTCTGACCCAAACGTAGGGAAGGAGAATATAAACCATAGATTTGAATACTTTTCAGATCATGAAAAAAGATATGGGACAAATATGTTAAGGATGTATGCTTTTGCGGATCCCTACATACTGTCATTTAAGAAAAATAAGGAAAAAAGATGTATTCTTCCCAAGAATGAAGTTACCACTATCCGACAAACTTGTTATGGGGTTGAATTATGCAAGGCCACCTAAGGGCATTGGCTGCATAGTCAAATAAATAGTATCTTTTGGCTGACAAATCTGTTATGTAGACTGTTTATACAAGGCCGCCTATGGGCACGTGCTACATAGTCAGGCAAAAGAATTCTCAGAAGTTTGACATTTTTGTGACTAGAAGTCATGAAAAGGGTTATAAAGATCTGAAAATATTTAAGGTTAGGATTATGACACATAAAGATGGGTATCTTCCAATGTATACAGAGATACACAAGTCAATTCTAACCATAATTATGTTGTGGATGGATCCTGAATTGAAATATTGTACTTCACTACGTATCCCATAAAGATGAGAATCAAGCCATATGTAGTTCTTAAACTACAGTTTAACGTTGTGTGGGAAAAATGATAGATATCTTAGTTTAGGGTCATAGAGCTTGGACCATTATAATAAATACACAGTGTGTGTTTTCATGGGGACTATTCATCCAAGGGACTGAAAGTGGAATTTGGGGTTAGGCCCAAAGACTTGGGGCTGGATTCGAGGGACACTCTAACATTCCTATGTATCCCATGAAGATGGGAATCAAGCCCACGTAGTTCTAGAAATACCCTTTGTACAAATTTGGTTTGTACATGTGAAGGGTTAAAGGGGACTTTAGTACAATGATGGTTTAACCCAATATAAAAGGTTTGGGCATTTCCATGTATGCACGTAGTCTTTGAAATGAAACATGATTGAAAATAAATGTAAATAATGATTCACTCTCAGGTGAGGGTATCAAATAATATTGTAGTTTATTGTCATACTGGACAAAAGTGTTGTATATTTTAACGTCCTATAACAAGGATGAAGGGGAACCAATGTAAAGATATTGATTCTAGGGGCAGTTCCACGAATCAACATCGTATGAGATGGAGGTGAACCGATGTGAAGAGATTGGTTTTGGGCTTGAACCTTGGGAGGTTACCTACGTACCCAGCCTAGAAGGAAAGGATCAAAGTCCACATAGTTCAATTAAAGAATGAATTAATGATCAAGTTGTTCTTGGGGACAACGACCTAAAAATGATGTTGGGACTTACACATGGTTAGTAGCCCAGAGAGATTGTTATGGTTGAGTTTTTCTCTAAGCTCACATGAGTCATACTCGATGTGAGAAATAAGAGGTAACAACAACCTTAACGATGCACAGTTTAATGTCATGTAGGACATATGAAGGGACTATGCAGTTTAAAGTCTTGTAGTTAGGACTATTGGCGCTGCACAGTTTAATGTCATGTAGCATGGAAAAAGTACTGTTTAATGTCATGTAGAACGTATCACATACTTTCTGTACTGTTTAGCGTCATGTAGTTAGGACGATGGGGACCATATAGTTTAACGTCATGTTGGATGAAAGGGGGACTGTGCAGTCTAATGTCATGCAGTGAGGACAAAAGAGTACATCATTTAACATCATGTTGGACGTATTGGGGACTTTTTCATAGTTTAACGTCATGTTGGACGAAAGTGCGAATATTTTAAGGTCATATGAATGGACCGTTGACGATGCAGTTTAACGTCCTACTGGACGGTGGTGTAGTTTAAGGTCATACAGGACCTTTGATGATTATGTAGTTTAACATCTTTCTGGTATTAAGGGACTTTTATACAGTTTAACGTCATGTAGTTAGGACATCACATTTTAATGTCTTGCTGGATGTAAAAGACTTTCAAATAGTGTAGGGTCATATGCATGGACCGTTGATGATGCAGTTTAAGGTCATACTGGACCTTGGTGCAGTTTAAGGTCATACTGAACCATTTAGGGAACTTTTTCACAGTTTAACATCATGTGGGATGAAAGTACAAATAGTTTAAGGTCATATGTATGGACCGTGGATATGTAGTTTAACGTCTTGCTGGACGGGGGCATACAGTTTAATGTCATGCTGGACGATTGTGCAGTTTAAGGTCATACCGGACCATTGATGTAGTTTAAGGTCATACAGGACCTAATTTAGGTTTAAGGTCATACTGGACCATTATTGTAGTTTATGTTCATACAGGACCTGGTTGCAGTTTAAGGTCATACTGGACCATTTAGAATGTATTTTTTGTTTATACAAAATACTTCTTCAAAAATCTGGCATTGGTTGGAGTAGTGATGAATTCTCCATCCATCGAGATTAATGAATAAGCTCCATTAGAGTAGACCCTATGTATTGAGTAAGGTCCTTCCCATTTTGGACCAAGCATGGGAGGTTTCTTTCCTGGTATCATTAGAGTTCTGAGAACTAATACCAATTCTCCCTGAGTGAATGAACGAAGATGAACTTTTTTGTTAAAAGCTCGTGCTATTCGATTCTGATAGACTTCCAAGTGGTGAAAAGTGCACAATATTTTCTCATCTAACCATTCCAATTCATTAAATCGCTTTTGAGATTTTTCATATGTAGATTACTGATCACAAATGGCTACTCTGAGCGAGGGTAGTTGAATTTCAATTGGCAAGACTGCTTCCATTCCATATACCAATGAATATGGAGTTGATCGAGTTGCAGTGCGGGTGGTAGTCTGATAAGCCCATAAAGAATGAAAGAGTTTATCAGGCCATGACTTCTTATCTTTATCCACCATCTTTTGCAATATATTTGACAGAGTCTTGTTGAAAGCTTCTATCCGGACATTGGCCGTTTCATGATACCGAGATGAATGGTTGGATTTGATGTTGTATTTTTTATACAACTTCTTCACCAAGGATGAACAGAAGTTGGTTCCATTGTCCGTCAATATGGTATGAGGGACACCAAATATTGTAATGATGTTAGACTTGATGAAGCTAACAACGCATTTTGAACTGATTTCCATGAGAGGTATTGCCTTTATCCATTTGGAAAGAAATCAGTAGCAGTAAGAATGTACTTAAACTGCTTGGCCGTAGCTGAAGGGTAAGGTCACACCACATCCATTCCCCATGTGGAAAATTTCAATGATTAGTTAGCTATATGAAGCAACTATAGAGGTTGATGAATGAAGTTGGCATGTGCTTGGCATGAATGACACTTCTTTGTGAAATCGACACAATCTTGTATCATTGAAGGCCAAAAGTATCCAAGCCTTCGAATCTGATCAGACAGTCTATGTCCAGACTGGTGGGCACCACAGACTCCTGTATGCACTTCTTTCATGAAATCCATTGTCTCTTCACCATCAATGCATCTGAAGAGAACTCCATCAAAACCAAGTTTGTAGAGAATTTTCTCTACGTGATCTGGGCTATCATAAAGAGTAAAATTGACCACACGTCACCGGATTTGTTCATTCTCGGTTCTATCAAGTGGAAGTGTTCCATTTTGAAGGTATTCCCTGATAGGTGACATCCATCCTGTAGTATGACCATATGGTTCAGGAATGGGACTAATTTCATTAATTTCCTCTATTCTGATTCGAACATAAGGTGAAATTGCACGATGGTGGGAAATACGGATGGTTGTCTCGTCCTGATTTGGATCTGCTAGAGTTGTGGCTATATTAGCCAGTGCATCATCTTGAGCATTTTGTGATCTTGGGACATAAGAAAATGTCGGTTTCGAAGGGAATTCCACCATTAACTCTCTGACGTAATCATACAAAGGGATTAGTTCTTCTTTTCTGATGTCATAATCCCCATTGACTTGTTTGATTACCAAGTCAGAATCACCTTTCACCTTTAAGTGATTCACTTGTGCTTGAAGTGCTAATTCCAAGCCTACGATGAGAGGTTGGTATTCTGCTTCATTATTGGTACCACCTTCCCACAATAAGAAGGAATAAGGTAACACTGCATTTTCTGGAGAAATGAGCACAATTCCTAAGCTAACTTTGTTGAATTTAGGACTTTCCATTTTCCTCCCTGTTGGACTTCTGGAAGCACCATCAAAATACATTTCCCATGCCTGAGGACTTTCTTGAATAGAGAAGACTTCCTCATCAGGGAGTTCAATATCTGAAGATGTGTCTTCCACTAAAGGGTGTTCATCCAGGAAATCAGACAGAGCTTGTCCCTTTATCGCCTTTTGAGACACATACTGAATGTCGAATTGCTGAAAAAATAACTTCCCACCTTGGTAAACGTCCTGTAAGCATTGGACGACTAAGGATGAATTTGAGCGGGTTATTGCGACATACCAATTGGACCTCGTGATGTTGCAGGTAATGTCTCAACTTCTAAACTGCAAATATTAATGCCAGGCAGCACTTCTCAATACTTGAATACCAGGTTTGTGCTTCATGCATAGTTCGACTGAGATTGTAGAGGATGTTTTCATTCCCAACATCATTCTTTTGAGCAAGAAAGGCACCCAATGATTGCTCTAGAACTGTCACGTAGAGGATAAGTGGTCTTCCTTCAATAGGTGGCATGAGTACTGGTGGACTCAAGAGGTATTTCTTGAGAATATCGAATGATTCTTGACATTCTTTAGTCCACTGATAATTGAATCCCTTCTTCATCAATTTGGTGAAGGGTAAACTTTTGCCTGCCAAATTGGCGATGAAACGCCAAATATAGGCTAAGTGTCCTTGAAGTCCTCTTAATTATTTAAAATTTCGAGGAGGTGAAATACCAAGTATTGACTTGATCTTCTTAGGATCGACTTCAATACCACGATGGCATACAACAAAGCCAAGAAATTTTCCTGAGGTTACCCCAAAAGCACATTTTAAGGGGTTCATCTTCAAATTATTTTGTCGAAGCTTGCGGGATATGACTTCCAAATCAGCCAAGTGATTAGAACGTTGTGTGGATTTAACCACCAAATCGTCTAAATAGCATTCAACGAACTTCCCTAAGAAGGGTTTGAAGATACGATGCATGGCACGCTGATATGTTGCACCTGCATTCTTTAAGCCAAAGGGCATTACCTGGTAGAAAAACACACCCTGATGGGATCTGAAGGATGTGGATTCCCCGTCTTTTGGGGCCATTCAGATCTAATTATATCTAGAATATCCATCCATGAAGGAAAGTGCTTAATAGCCAGCTATTTCATCAATTAAAAGTTCTGTAATCAGAACTGGGAAATCATCCTTAGGACAATGCCGATTAAGATCTCTGAAATCGATGCAAACTCTAATTTGTCTGTTCTTCTTCTTTACAGGGACAATATTAGCTAACCACTTGGCATATTGAACTTCTCTTACAATGTTATATTTGATAAGATTATCCACTTCAGCCTCAATTTTAGAAGCATAAGTTGGGTGTGTTCTTATCATGGCTTGCTTAAATCCTTGATGTTCTTATGGTAAACACAAATGATGAGTAGCAACATCAGGATCAAGCCCGTGAATTTCTGTATAGTTCCAAGAAAATATATCTCTATTTTTCTTTAGAAAATAAATATACATCTCTTTCTCTTCAAGAGTCATGGCCGCACTGATTAAAGTGGGGCGTGGATCTTCTTTTGTACCCAGATTTATTTCTTTGAGTTCATCCACTGTGGTAGAAATACCCTCTTCAAATGATGGAGGAGTATCTCTGAGATATTCCTCTTCTTCTTTGTCATGTTTTATTTCTTCCACTTCTACTTTCATAGTAGATGATAAATCAGAATTTTCATGATCAGAAGAGATGTCAAAATTTGCATATCTTGAAGAAGAATCTTCCATTTCCGACTCGATTGATGATGAAGGGTCTTCTTTGGGTAATAAAGAGGAGATGATGGATTGAAAATCGATATCATTGTTCACCTTAGATGTTTCTATAACTTATTCTAGCCTAATTGGCGAAGTATAGACTTTTTGGATTTTAGAAGATGAAATGAAGACGTCACCATTTATGCTTTCATCACTGCTTGGTGGGTTACCAATTTCTCCCATGTTGTTTGGCTCAATTGCTGTAATTGACATTATGGATCTTTCCATAAGAGTATTTTGATTTGGGTCTATCTTGTTAATTTTACTGATAGGAAACACATAATCTATACTCACATGTGTCAATGGATTTACTGGAATCTTCTCCAAACCATACGGAGCATTAACTTTGGTAATCTCTTTTGTTGTGGATTTATCCCTTCCCTTCATGTGATATAATTCCTCCTCAATGTATTGAGACTCACATGTCTTGAATGGGGCCTTATCACCATACAATGTCCGAACTTGACCATTGAAACAATATTTGAGACATTTATGGTATGATGAAGGGATAGATGCATGCTGATGTAACCAGGGTCTTCCAAGCAAGATGTTGAAAGATGAGTCTTGATCAACAACCATGATATTTGAATTGGATACAAGATCTCCAAACTGAGTTCTGAGCGTAACTCCTCCCAATGGTTCTTGTTCATTTTTATCATATCCTTGTAACATCATGGTAGAAGGAGATAAATCAGATTCTGTGAGGCCCAATCGACGAAGTGTATGAATGGGCATGAGGTTGACTCCTGAACCATTGTCAATGAAAGCTCTTCGAACATCTACACCATTGACCTTGCCAGATAAGTACAAAGGTCTAATATCCCCATGCACAACATCATATTCATCTTCATCAGTAAAAGATATTATTGCATGGTATTCTGCAGGATTATTCTCTATGTGATAGACTTCAGCTGCAACAATTTCAGTTTCAAACTCTTGAGGACTTGACAAAGCCTCGATGAGTGCTTCTTGAAGATCTTTTGACAGATTCAGAGCATCCAAAATTGATAACTTGGCTGGTACATGGACCAAGTGTTTCAATACATCATATTTTTGATCCAGAGGTCTGCATTTCCAAACAGGAATATGTGGTTTAATAGGTACCTTGGAAGCATATGTTTTGGAAGTTGATGCATCTTGTATCGGGATAGGAGTTGGCAATATCCCTGGATTTAGAAGATTAGACCGATTAGATCCATTTACTTGCTGAGAGGAAGAAGATGGAACCTTCAATCGGTCTTCCAAAATAACTGTGTCAGGACTGAATTTTCTATTGGTAGAAGAACTTTCTTGTTCTTGCTGAGCTCGTTGAAGGGCTCTACCACGAGTCTCTGCTGCGTACACAGTTCTAGCAGGGGTCGAATTTGAGTAGTGGCTTCTGAAATATCTGCGTCTTCCCCTATATCCTGAGCCTCTAGAACTTCCTCTAATTCCCTTTTTTGATATAGAGAATTCAGGCTCATCGAAATCAAAACTGCTACTGGAATATGAATCTGTTAATTGAATAATATTAACAGAACCGAAGATTAACTCTTCGTCTGATGACAACTCTTGATGATTAGCCTGTTTAGGCTGTGCTGTTTGGTGGGGCGGTGCCCGTGGCTTTGAAGTAGATGGCATGAAGTATTCCAGAGTCAAAGACAATTTATGCTTTGACACATACTCATCTTCTTCTGATTCTTTTTCTTTCTTTCAATCATGTCATTTCTTTGAGGACTTTCCCTCTAACGAAGAGGGTTTTTCCGCAACATTCATCGAAAAAGACACAATCAGTTTCTTTAATTGTGTTCGCAAAATAGCATGAGTTCGGTTGATTGACTTTCTGACCATCCAATCATCATAATTCTGTGCATTTTTTCTTTTGACTTATTTCTATTCTTCTTCCTCCTTTGGAACTGTAGTAGTAACACATGCTATCTGAGCTGAAGAACCTTTCAGTTTGACTTGTCCCGGGTCGACCATCTTTTACAGGAGGTCTTTCAAGACAAAACACTCCTGGATGGGATGCCCCATGATTTGATGAAAGGGGAAATAATTGGGACTGTCTTCATCTCTTTTCTTGTTTGGCCTCTTGGGCATTGGCAATTGAACCAGATTATTTTCCAGAGTCAAAATGAAGTAACCAGGAACTTGTTCATTTCGGAAAGAGTATGTTTTTCTCTTCAGATACTCAAATTTTTTTTTTATTTGATCTCATTGATCATATGGAAGAAACGGTCTTTGTTGTTGGCGCTCAGGAGGTGGAGCCCTTCGAGAAGATGAAGGTTTTGAGGTAGAAACAGGTACAGGTTCTTGTTTAAGCATAACCATAGCAGTTTCTGCTTTGCCCATTATCCTTCCTGGAGCTGATGGAATTACACGAGATTTACCCATAGCCTATATAAGGGAATCTTCAATCTACTAAGTGATTTAAGTAAGATCTTGAAACCCTCCTTTGTATTTCACAGGGATCAATGGCGTGCGTAATTCGTCACACATATTTTCCACACATTTTGGCAACAGTTCCTCTTGAGGGAGTTCTAGGCTTAGGGAATATGTTAAACCCTTCCAACGAGCAATGAAATCAGAGACTCTTTCACTCTCCCTTTTCTTACATTTTGTAAGATCAAAAACTGTTGTCTTTGGCGAAGTTGAACTGAATTGAAGAAGAAATCGTTGACGGAGATCTTCCCATCCAGTAATTGACTGGGATTTCAATCTTGTATACCAGAAAAAAGCTGGTCCTTGTAAGGTTCGCACGAAGAATCTGAGTTTCACTACTTCTTAGTGCTCCGGAGTTCCCATCATAGGATCACAACAAGACACTTAATGCATCAAATGCTGTTCAGGGTCGCCTGATCCATTAAAAATAGGGAATACAGGGTTTCCAAAACTGGATGGGGGAGAGACTGAATCTACCCATTTAGGGTAAGCTCTTTTTTCTGGTTGAACCTGTGCACATTTCCCTTCCATAGTTTCTAACCGAGCTATTAATGACTCAATGGTAGTTATTAACTTTTGAGATACATCCGGCTGAACATGGATTTGGGTAGGTGCAATGACTAGAGCTTGGACAGATGTGGTAGTTGGTGCTGCAACTGATGGTAGCACTACCAACTGTTGTTGCACTTGACCGATAGGATTAGACCTGTGACGGTGTAATGATAGAGGATATTAATCTTGATCCATCTCAGTATCTACAACAAATTCCTTTGGTTGACTGACTCCAGCACACTTTAGAAGAAGACTACTCTTAAGTAGTTCTGCATTCAACCTTCTTAATTCCTTCATTTCTTCCTCCTGTTGTGCAAACTTTCTCTCTAGTGAGAGCGATTGTCCTTCTCCAGAGGAAGGATATGTAACCTGATTCTTTCCCCTCCATTTGTTGGATCCTTTTCGGAGAGGGGGAAGTGGGTTACTCGGAGGATTACCTAGGTTCTGAGTAACCCTTTGGTTTCGTGTACGCACACCTTCTTCATTTGTGTCATTGTATACATCTTCTTGAGCAGGAACCTCCTCATTTGATTCCCCTGAGTGAGCCTCATCTGGTGGATCAGCAACAATGACATTGATGACATTGATTTATGTATAACACATCGCATCCCTTCTATCAGCATTTCGGTGATATTGTCTTCTTCCATGTCTTTGATGAGACATTTCCTTTTGTTGATTCGATCCCTCAGGAACTTATTGACGAACCGTAATTTGGAGGGAATCTCTTGATAATTTGGCTCTTCGTTCCTCTTGAGGCTTCTTCACCAATCGAGAAAAGACTGACTTTCTCTGAGGAGGGGATTGATGATTTGAAAAAGTCCCTAGTTCGGTGGATTGGGGTTGTTCCTGCTGTTCCCGCTCAACTCCTCGAATCTTATTTGTTGATTATGAGGGTTGATTTAAAAGAGTCCCCAGTCTGGAAAGCTGGGGTGGCTCTTGACATGTTATGTCTGAGAATTTCTTAAAAGATCTTTTGATATTGTGAACCTTAGTCCAGAAATTAGCTGGATGTATTAACCTGTATCCACTTTTATCACCTGGTTCAAAAGACCATTGGATGATTTCCAACACTTCTGTCACTTGATGATGTGATTTCTCCATACGAGAGGCATGTTTAATATTCTTGTTTGCTTGATTTAGGAGTAATTCAAAAACTTGTTCTCTGTATTCTTGATTTTGAGAGGAACTAGTTGAGGCCTGTCCTTGGGCAAGATTTTAATTACAAACAAATCCCATTGACTGTGGCCGGCCATGGGCAATAACATTGCATGAGACTATTTTCGACGGGCTTTACTGATTGGAGAGCACCGTGAAATATAGTGCTCCATGAACACCCCATCCTCTGACATGAATGCCAGATGGGGCATTGGTAATTAACTGACGCAATCTTCTTAGTGCGCCAAGGCATGAACATTGAAGGTCTATCTGCTTCTTTTCAGCCTTCAGATATCGAGAGACTGATAGAGATGCCAAATCAATCTGACATTGTAACCCTTCTTTTATCTTAAGATTATTTTCATATTAATCATAGGATAATACTTTCTTTTTCAACTGACAAAGAGCTTTCCATATGTTGAGACGAATATCATGAATTCCATCTTCCGTCAACATTTCTGGAATGTCATACTGAGAGTCATCCAGAGGCCAAAACATGACTGGCACTTCACCTTTTTCCAAAACTTTTCTCTTGTTCAGCATTTCCACTTTATCATTTGATCAAGATTCTTCTACCAGATTTGACCAGAGTTGGTGTTTCCTTGTTGCTTCATTGGATTCAACAAGATTGGTAGAGAAATCATTGATCAAACTATAAGATGCATGGCTTAGGGGTGGTTCGGAGAATGACCTACACCCTGGGCTATCTTCTGATTGAGAAATTATTTCACCTGCTGTAGATGAAGCATCAGACATGACTGGTTTCGCATTTGCAAGTGCCTCAAGATAAGAGGGCTTTCTCGGCACTACATTGTCCACTAGAGCATTTTCCAGGAAATGTGCATCACTACTGCGGAGAGGACTTTCGCAGAAAAATTCATCATCATGGGGAGGAACACCATAATGGGTTACAGTAAAAGATGAGATCTCTTGCTCCTTGATCTTCTGACCACATAGAGGGTTCCTGTGGTTCTCATCTAAAGATGAAACTTTGGGATCGACCGAATTGTCATGAAGCAGGCCTTCATGAGGAAGTGTATATTGAAGACCTTCGGAATTAATGTTCCCACTATTGGGAAATGAGGGAGTTGAATCTTGAATTTCAACAGATAACTGTCTGAGGGCTTCAAGAACTCCAGCATCAAGAAAGGTCTTGTTACAGATTGGCTCTTGATCTCCTGACTGTGCTGGGTGGGTCTTTTTCTTAGATGTCATCTTACTTGCCATGGAAACCACTTGTGGACGAAAGTGGCTGCTCTGAGCCGGTGTATGTTCCTAATCAGGAAAGATGGCCAGGTTAGGCTGACGATCTCCACTCAAATCAGGTTTATGTGCCTGACTTGGTTGTCCGTATGATATGGGGGAGTATTCCCCACAACCCTCTTGGACTGTAAACAGATGTGTGTGTCTGTTCCGGAGTGAATTGTTGACGTGTCACTCCACTGATAGGGATAGATTTATGTGTCTTTTCCTGAGATGCCACTGAAGTTGTTATAATATCCTGGAAAGCGTCTAGAATATGAGCAGGGATTTGCTTCTTCTCTTTCACCATTGATAAAATATTCTTGGTGACTTAAGCTGCCGGAACGGGGATAATTGTCCATTATGTGCTTGGAGTAGGTGTATGTGCCTGCTCCTATCCTCCTTTTCCTATCAGTGAATCCTGACAGTACTCAAGTGTGGGGGTAGAGAGTTGAGTCTGCCTCCTCTCTGTCGCCGGAATTTCCGACTGACTTCTCCGAATGGTGCCAAGCGAGACTGTTGGTAGGCTTGATTAATACTAGCAGGTGTATATGCCTGCTGATTACACTTCGCCGAACGTGGTTGACGAGATCCATCATATGTAGTCAGACGATCCTGCTGACTAGCTAATGATGTATAAACAGGTGTATGTTCCTATGTATAATACTCCGCTGGAATTGCCTGACGGTATTGGCGTGCTGCTGCCAGACGAGTCTTCTAGACAGCAGAATTAAAACAGGCAGGTGTGTGTGCCCGCTCATTGCTTTCCACCAAGGTAGGTTGGTGGAATTCTCCTGAGATGGAAGAGATAAGAACCTGCTCATTGTTGACCGGATTCCGCCTCTGGCGGTTCGTCTTGCCTGCTCGGGTTTGAGGAACCTAAGCCGAATGCCTGGAGTCGGTACCCTCATCATGTTGAGGGTGCACTGCCGCACGAGTCTGGCGGCGATTGTTGGTAGGATCCCTCAGGAAGGACTCCTTCTTCTTTGAATTAAGGCCCTTAGGGACCTGCTTATTCACCTCCATAGAATATGGGAGTGAATGGTGATTCCGTTCCAGGGATAACGACCTGAAACGGTTGGAAACGGTAGTCAGCACCCCCTGCTTCTTGATCACTGGTCGTCGTTGTCCGGACAACCGGTGTGAGTTGTTCACTTGGAGGGGTTTTCTCAAAAAATAATTTTTATTGTTGTTTATGAGTAATTGATAAAATTATTTTTTGAAACTTTAATAAAGTTCATTTTAAAAAAAACATAATTTTTTTAATCAACATGTATAAATTGTCTTAGGGTGAATTTTTGGGATATTTCTAAAAAATATTTTTTAATGAATAGTTAAAAATATTGGTTTTTATTAAAAACTAACTTTTTGTTTAAATAATATACAAAGTTTTATTTTTTAAAAAACTTTAAAAGTAAAATTAGTTAAGTTATGTTATTATTAATAAAATTTATATCATTTTAATAAATTTCATATATAATTTTCATATAAAATACTTTTATAATAATGAAAAAATTTTCTTTGTGAAAACATTTATTTTATCCTCTATGCGTGTTTAATTTTAAATTGATTCTACCACTTATATTAATTGATTTTTTGAAGTGTATTTCATATTTTAAATTTAAATAATAAATATAATATAATAATTTCAATATAACTTTTGGTCATAATGAATATAAAAAGTAGTAAAAAATAATTATCACGGTTGTGGTTAAAACTGGTTTACCAGGGGTCAGACTAAAAATATAAGAGTTGAAATGACCTAAAAACATGTAAAAACTTATTTTATGGCCATATTTTGAACTTATGTCATCTATGGATTTATAATAAACCATTTTTATCCTTTTTTCATGTTTAAAATGTGGTTATAACATTTTCTATTTAAAATTTCAAAGTGTGGCCTCTCCCTCGCTTATAGAAGGGCACACCCTATCCTCACATATTTACACTTGAAAAGCCTTGATCTTTAGCCAAGACCTGACCAAATACATTCCTTAATTCCATAAAACTTCCCTATATTCATTTTTTATCATAAATCTAATTTAGGAAGGATTTAGATATTATCATAAAGAGGGGATACAAAGAAGAGTTATCGTTCTTAAATGGGCATTTTTGTTTTATTAATTCTTCAAACTGATTTCAGTATTGCTCAATAAGGTTGATATAATAAAATAAATATATATCATATAATAATATATTATTATTTTAATTTTAAAACTTAAATCCATATCCACTAACATCAAATGGGAAACAAAACCAGCATTTGTGTATAAAGAAGACTACCGCCTTGCGAACCGATGTAATTCATTTTCCATCATTGCATCACAAGACTATAAATGATGATGAATTTAATTTTTATATTATATATTAATGAAATATGAATAATTCTCTAAAATTAATATATCATAAACCTTCTTACCTTACCATCCATTGATAAATTATAACATCATCCGTGTGTATGGAGAACCACCACTTCGTGAAGTGATGTGATTTGTTTGTTACTACCGACTCACATAAATGATATATGATAGTTTATTTAAATAAATAATATTGTATTTATGATATAATTATAATTATATTAATATAAAATAACACTTACATTCTTTCCATTATGATCATTGAAAATGGAAATGTTACACATGCGTGTGTACGGCCTACTGTCTCCATGATTGTAACGTAGTTCATTTCTCATAACCATGATTCATGGTTATTTTTTAATTATTGTTTATGTATAAAAATTATAATTATGTCATTGTTATTATTCTTTATATTTTTAAATAATAATCCATTTTACCTTAGTCAACATTCCATGGGGATTTTAGACAAATGAGATGATTATTGTCAAAACATCCAATGCGAACCTAAATGAATAAGTAATTCAATATAACATGTAATAAAAAAATAAAAGTAATAATAAAACTAAAAAGGTCTCTCAGTGAAGTGAATAATTAATATACTTACATTATTCATTAATATAAATAATGCACGTGGAAAATTGGGCTTGAGGTAAGGGATCCCTCTAAATCTTCCTTTTCTTCAGGTTTTGACCAATATCTCTCTAACACTCTTTATCTATATATATTTAAAGTTATTTAATGATTATAAATTAATTATATATGTATCACACATATATACATATAATATTCTTCCTTCCTTTTATGGATTAGTACATTCCTTATTTTCATTTCTCAAATTCATTCATTATGAAATTTCCTTTGATTATGATATAAGGCAAGATTATACAACCCGTTTTTATTCCATGGTTAATTATTATATTATGTATTATGATTGAATTAATTTATGCGGATCTCATATATTATGAAACTTTAATCTTTGGTACACCCATATATCACTCCTATACATTGGGTAATGTTTTCGTCTCATGAGATGTCTATGTATGGCATTAGAAAGTAAACCTAATCTATTATAGGACCTTTTCCACCATGTGATATTGTCTATTCTGTTATCCTTTACTCATGTTTAGGTAATGTTATATGTTTATTCCATATTTCCTATGTTTCCATGATCTTATGATACCATGTTCATTATTTTATGATTCTATTTGATTACTTATAATCCTACTCTTTCATGATATTATGTTATACCTTTGACTTATATGCTATATTTCCTTATCATGTTTATTCCTTTACTAGGTTTTTTATCCCACCCCTTTATTTTATGTATTCCCAAGGTTATCCTATATAGTTTTAGGAGCTCAAATATATTTATTAGTTAATTTTTTATAATTAAATAAGGATTTCATGTTTTAGTTTCTTTTTAATGTAATGCGAACCTAGTCTTCCAAATTCACCAAGACACACAATCTTTGGGATGCACTTATCAGATATTTATATTTAAAAATAATGTAATAATATTTGTAAAAGAACTTAGTATCTATATATGGTGTATCCCTATGATAAATCTTATTTTAGTATCAAATTGAATGTGTAAAACTGTATGGTTTTGGTTGACCCCTTTGAAGGGGGTGATGGGTTTATGACTTGGTTAAGATTGTAACCCCACATTGATCCATGGGTAATTATAGGGGTATCCACACAGGTAATTACACCTTGAATAATTCTTTCAGTATCAGTTAAGTATATAGTGTCTAATTAAATTATTTCATAGGTTCAGTTGATGTGTCTCCATACTTGTGTTGGCATTTTATTTGTGTTATTGCTTAATTTCTGTTGCATGATTATTGATTTATAACCTAGCCTTGAGTGATAAGGTGAGTCTTGAAATGTGATATGTGGGATTACTTTAGTGATATTTCATTTTCAATATATTGAGTTTTGGGTCCACTATAACTGATAAGGTGTAGCTTGAGACATGACATGTGACCATCCTTAACTGAGATTGTTCTCTATGTTGTGTAGTGATATCCCTTGAGTAAAAAGGGGTGGTTTGGGTGTTGATAAGGAGGTCGTGTCTTAAGTGAATATGCATTCGATATGTTTTGTATTTTATATGAGGTATATATTTTTCCTTTTCGAATGGAAAAAAGAAAGTATGGATATCAATTTGGGGTGGTCTAGTTATCGCACAATGATCCAATGGGTGTTTTATGTTTATTTATTCAGTTGTTTCAATTGATTCATCCACCTCTATACATTTTTTCTCTTATAATAATGGACTATTTTTGGTTTCCTATCTATTTTATACTCACACTCTATATAGTCACCTCGATGCATGTGAGAAATTTATAGGTAGGGATTCATCCAAGAGTAAGGGCTCTATAATGGGTTTTCGAGTGGATGGTGGTGGATGGGATTGAGGAGATGGCAGTACATGATTTTGGAACTTTTATAGAAATTCCTTATTGTGTATTATATTATTTTTTAAATTTTATATACATTAATCGATCTCATAAGGATATAAATTTTGACTTGATATACTGGTTATTGTATTCCATTTTGATATTTCATGGGATGGGGTTATTATTGTTTTTTTGGGTTCATTTGGATATTTAAATTTATTATTACTTCAATTGTATGTGTTTACTCTAATGTTTATTTTATATTTATGAAATATTCTCCCCATGTTACTATTTAATCCCTCACTTCTAGTCAAAATCCTCTTGCGTATGGGGAGGTCTTCATGATGTCATGTGTCACACTAGCTTAGACTCGGTGATCTAGGTTGAGACATCAAAAAATGGTATCAAATACCCTTTACATTTAATTTATTATTTATGGATTAGTAAATGGATATATAATTCCCAAATATTTATTAAGAAGTTATGATTATGATTGGATGATGCCTATATAGTGGACAACCAAGTTACCGTATTGTTTTTATTGGTTATGATGCTATGGTTTTATATTGTTCTTATTGTATTGTTTTTTTATTATGGTTTAATATATTTTCTCATATCCAGATTGGTTAGAGTGGGTGAGATCATGAATTATAGAAATTCATGTGTTTTTACATGTTATATTACAGATATCTTATGAGGGGTGAATGTTTAAATTAATTGAATGCTAAAAATAATATATTCATTGTTTTCCTAAATACATTATTGATGATATTAAATTAATTTTACAAAATAATGAATATATTTTTTCTTACTATAAAAGAAGATAATTTGTAGGAACCAAATACTTGGGCTTAGGTTTTGGTATAGTCCCTAGGTGGTTATACCTAGTGGTTGTGTGTAGACATTTAGGGCATGTTTTTTAGAATAATTATATGTCTGTGTGCCTTTTAATTTCTTATGTACAATTAATATTTATGTTGTTAAATGTGTTTCTTAGTATACATTTTTTTATTTTAGGTAATTCTACATCACTTATAACCCATGTTTCCACCCAAGAATTTAGGTGAGGATGGTCCTGAAGAAGGGAATATTCATCTTATACCTCTAGATGTACATGAGGTTCAGGAGGATAATGCTCATGATGCTACCCCTATGGTTCAGTAAATGAAGCCTCTTTGTCCTGGAGTCATTAATATATTGCCTTTGGGTACTAGAGGTGCCCATCGGGGGGATCCAATGATGGTGGATTTTTCCTAATACTTCCAACTACAAAAACCTATAACTTTATAGGGTTTGGGAAGTCCTAAAGAATATGAATACTTGATTGAGATCCTTTTGGGGAACTTTGATCTTGTGGAGATTCCCAATAACTAAAGAGTAAAGATGGAAGCTTACATGCTACGGAGACCTTCTAGGAAGTTGTAGGTCTTGATGATCTGGGATTAGAAACATGAGGGTATGTCATCGGATGCCTTTAAGGACCTATTTTTTTAAGATTTATTTCTAGATATTAAGATATTATATAAGTCTCGGTAGTTTATATCAATCCAATAGGGGAAATGATTATGGTGGATTATGAAAACTGTTTTTGGGATTTGTCCTATTTTTCTATATTGTTGGATGAAAATGAGGCTTAGAAGTCTAGTAGGTTTGAGATATTCATTAATACTAATGTGAGGTTTCATGTCTGAAAATTTTTTCTAACCTCATACTCTGAGGTAGTCTATAATTATATCACTATTTAGAAGGGACTCGAATTGGATAGCACAGCAGGGTTTCCTCCCTTCTTTAGTGGGAAAATTGGTGGCCTTCTGAGTGGAGTTTTTGGTTCATCTTATGGTGGTAGGAAGAGGAGGTCTGAGGAGATGTTCTAAGGTAGTGAAAGGTAGTTGGGTCAGGGAAGGGGTTCATCTCTTCCATTTTTAAAGGGACTCCTATTATTTTTTCACTGTATACATACTGTAAATTTTTATAGAATTTTTACTGTTCCTCCAAGGGCATGTTATTCATGTGGTGTGATTTGATATCTCGTACAATTTTGTTCAAGAATATCCTAATCGGGTATGGGAAGAGTCTTGAGGAAGATATAGGCCTCAAGGTATTGTTAAAGGGGACCCTATAAAAATAGTAGGTCTATGTCAACTTGGTCGAGTAATGGGTCTTAGCAGACGTAAAAATAAATTCCTTAGGGTCAATTCTATAGGTTAGCCAGGGATAACAAGGGAAGGGATTCACAGATAATGTAATATGAGTATATGATTTGGACTAGGTTCTAGCTAATAGTGATTAAGGTCCCTCACTGTTCATAGGTACAATTTTGATTTTCTTAATTCTTTCAGTTTCATTATTTGATACCAAATATTTTCATTCCTTCATTTATGATCAAGTTGTATCTAGGTTTGGTTTGACCATAGAGTTTTCTCCTAGGTGTTTATCACTTTATACACCTCTTGGGATGAGCTCAAATAGTGTTTAATGTTTACTAGAATTTGTCATAGTGGTGGGAGGCTATGAACATTTTCTTGGTTGTAGCAAATATGGAAATAGGCGTCTGAATTTCCTTTTTAAAACTACAAAAAAATAAAAAAACTATTTGATATGAAATTTAAATAATTAAAAAATAATAATATTTAAGCACAAGATTAATAATTATAAGTTAAATAAATTAAATAAATGATTTATCATAGTGAAATAAAATAAATAAAACGAGATTTTGATATCAATTTTTCATAATCATCCATGAAATGTGTTTACGTCTCCACCCCTAAGGTCTTTGGAGGATTTATAATCCATTGTATTTGATGGTATCAAGAATCCCAATATCAATGTAAATAAATTTCTTTGATAACTAATAAAGAAACTAATAACCCTCACTTTAAAGGAATTTATCATCTATCAACCTCACTTAAGTTTGTGAGCACCCAATCCCCTTGATTTAAGGACCAAGCATGTAAACCCAGTATCCATATGCTTTAAGGACCAAGAAAACCCAAAATAAAAAAAATAAAAAACTTTATTTTATACAATCCCTTTAAATAACACACTCCACACTCTCTATATAATGAATAAGAGATATAATACAATATAGAGAGGGAGTGAAAATTTTATAAGAGATATTAATGAAAACAAGAACACAAGAGAGCTATAGAGATGTAAAATAGAATCATAAGCATTTAATAAGGGAACTGTTACATTCTAAGCACCCAAGGGGGTGAATTTATTGCCTATGGGGGGTTATGGTTATTTTAGTCTTAGGGGTCAATTAAATCCATTGGGAGGTGAGATATGTCTAGGGGGACAACCTCCGGTGACTATTCTTATATTATGTTCCAAGGCCACTGTATAACAGGTTGGTTTCAACGGTCAATCGGTGGTACCTGAGTAGAACATGAGTTATTTCTAGGTTACACCATCCCTAGGGTAGTTCCAATTAGGTATAAATGGGTACCTACATGTAGGGGCTCCAAAAATTATCTCAACTCCTCTTTTGATTCCACTGTTTGGTCTTGTACCACCACAAAGAAAATTCTCAAATATAAACAATGAAACCCATGAAATAAAATCATCAGAAACACAAATGTATGCTTGTGACAATTCAAAACTATATAGTAGAGTGATATGTACAATGTTATCTCTCTGTTTATGATCACAAACACTTAACCAATTTAAATAATAAATATATGTATGATCTTTATTAAATCCAAATTGAATTTGAATATTTCATAATGAAATTCAACCAATCATTTTCAACACATCAAATATATTATAAATTTCATTCATTAAAGATTTAAACTTTTATTTGATAATAAAAAATTAAAAAAAAATATCAACCTTTTTGATTATCAAAATGTCAAAATAGAAAGGTTTTTACAATTTAAGAATAGGTAAATTTGAAAAACATTCAGTTTTTCAAAATAATTGAAATAATTCAAGGTGCCTTTGAAAATATTAAGTTTCCCCCATAATATAAAAAAATTGTTTAATTTTAAAACTATCCCCACCATTTTAAAGATATAAAACCATAACTATTCACATGATATAAATTAATATAATTTGAATAATATTTGATACCATTTGAAAATATTCATTGAGAGACTTGAATAAAACGAATCCTTAGATTTCTTAATCCCCCCCCCACCTTAAAAATAAGTTTAAAGAAATCGCAAACTTATTTTCATTACCATATCCCCCATTTTAATTATAATAAAACTCATAAAAAACGGTTATAGAAATGAATCATTCATAATAAGATGATTTCTAATAATAATAGAGACAAAACAGAAATGAAAATTTCATAAATCATAACGTTCAATCAATGGATTCCAAAATTAAAAAAGCATTTGAGGTCTTGAAAACGTTCAACTTTCCAATTCATATTTAGAAAAAAAAACTACACATACATTTTTTTGAAATTTTAAAAACCCATTCTTAAAATCTGAGATTAAGTAAACATAAGATGATTTTTTCGACAAAAAATTTAAATCAAAACATGTTAGAACCAGTGTCTCTTTATGAATTAAAATAGATTTGGATCCCCCTTAATTAATGAATGTTTTAAAAAGTATAAGGGGAACTAAAATCATATTAATCATTATTTAAATAAAAATAAAACATAATCTCACTTAATAGTGTCAGATAAATCAATTAACCATAAAAATAATAAATCAATAATCTCAATATTTAAACAAATAAAGTATACTAAAACAATTCAAGAAGTAAAATAAAGGTATATTAATGAATTCAAGATTAAAAAATGAGAATATAATTCAAATTATCTTAAAAATAAAGCATACTTAAAAATCATTCATGATTAGAAAATAAATCATACTTCAATAAGGCTCAAGTTTGAGAGTTTTTAAATATTAAAATCTTAAACATTGTTAAATTTATATTAAAACAATCATATTCAATCCATTTTAAACTCTCCCTTAATAAAATAAAAATTCTCTTAAAAAATGTGGGTTTTTATAAAAAAATCCAGAATGAGAGATTATAAAATTTATTTCAAAAAGTTATATCCAAGGATATTTGAAATGAAATTTAAAATTTTAAACCAGGAAATAATATTATATATCAATATGTACATATTTTAAAAATATAAAATTAGTTCAAATATCAATAAGATCGCATAGTATTAGAATTCAATATTCAAATGAATATTCAATTTTGAATACATTTTTAAAATAATTATAAATAAATTAAGAATTAAATTTAAAGAAAAAATTGATAAACCCAATAAAATATAAAATTTGTAACACCTCAAGGTTTCATATTACGTTATCTCTTTAAAGTAATTCAATAGCATGCACCTTACATAACACCGAGTTCGAGCATAGGACGACTTACCAAACTAGTCGTTCAAAAGCAGTTATGAATATTATTAACTAAATTTTGAATTATATATATTCCATATAATTTTAACATCCATATTATGTGTTTCTTAGAAAAAATATAAGAACAAATTCATTTTTTCCGATAAAGGAAGTATTTTTCAAAAAAATGCAATTTTACCGCCTTTTAATGGTGAAGCCTTTTTAAATCTAATATTTGACACCATTATATATTCAATTTGACAAAATTAACTTCTTATCTAGAATCGAGACATAAAAATTTAGTATTGATAAATTTTTGGTGTTTTTCTGATAACTTTTATATTTGGGTGAATAGTGAAAAATAAAAAAATTTAATTGAAAAAAAATTTTTAATCGAAATAATTTATAGTGTTCAATTATACATTTTAATGTTTTGGAATTATAATTAGATTATATTTTTACGATTAATCTAATTTTGGTCATTGGAATTAATTTCACTTTGAAATTATACATAAACAAATGTGAATCTTTTGATAGTTATTTATTCTTAAAAACACGCTATTTGTTTTGACAATGGAAATTAATTTTAAATTAATTAATGCAACTTCTAGGTTTTTAATTTGGTAAAATAGATATCATTTTTGAATTTAGAATATCAAATATATCTTAGGCTGAATTTTTTTCATTTTTCTAAAAAATATCAATTTTTATGAATAGTAAAACCACTTAGTAGTAGTTAAAAAAATAACTTTTTCTTTTAAATGAAATTTTACCGCTTCTGTGAATTGAATTTTGAGAATCCTAAATACATGGTTATTATTAGTAAGTAAAATTTGGTTCAATAAGATGAAAATAATTTTTGGTGAATAGACACTTTTGACTTTTATTTACCGCGGTTAAAGGTAAATAGGCTAATTCAAGGTAAAAAGAAAATTATAATAATAATAAATTACCTTAACACTTGTCCTAACCTTATTTTATGAGTCATGGCCAACCATGTTCATCCATGGGTCGATTTTGGGACCCCATGGAGCCACTTAAGAATGATAATGACACTTTATTTTAATTCACTTAAAGGCAAAAATGACATTAACAAATATCTTTTAGTATATCAATTTATAAATGGGGTTATATAATTCATCTTGTCAAATATAAATATTCATTTGAAAGGTAAAAATATTTCCTACATTATGGTATTTTTTTATAATATTTAAACATAAATTAAATTAAATTATTTATAACATAATAATGATGCAGTATTTCCCTCATTAAAAATGATTTAAATAAATTAGATTTTTAATATTAAAAAAATATCTGAAACCTGTCCAATTATAATTGGAATATTTTATTTCGAACATTAGTCATTTAATCTTCTACTTTAATGAGTTTTGAACCTTTTGAAACCAAAGATAAGTTTATAATAAAATAACATTTTTCAAACTTTCCTAAAGAGCCCCTACTCTCCCTTATAAAAGGATGCCACTTCTAACCCATTCCTCATACCACTAAAGCCCCATGGCACATCCATACCTTGCCCAAATAAGCTCTCAAAACCCTTTTATTCCACCTAGAATCCTTACCTTAGACAGAAGCCAGTTCAATAATTCTATTTGGTTCACACCAAAGGGAGTTACCCAAATTAAAGGTAATTGTTTCTCTAAACTTATTTTCTTTTATTTTACTTCTTCAACCCCTAAACTCTTTTTATCCATTTATTTTATAACAACACCAGAATCCTCAATATACTATGATGTTTTTATGAGAATCATTTGAGCTACACTTACACACACCTCCATCTAATGGTGTTTCCCTCAAAATTTGGGGATGACCTCCTTTATGGGAGGTTCAAACATTCCGATCAGTTTCTAACGGGTTTGTTCGTAGAACCGGAAACATACAATGATTCCACATCCATTTGGACCTACTTCCAAAGGTAGGTGCTCATCAGTTTATGGACTGATGAGGCTTAGGAATTTACATTGGTCAAGAGGATGGGAGGTCAGACTCATCACACCTTTTTGAGGGTAATTATTGTCTACTCTGGGACTCTCTTTATAGATTTAAGTTGTGTTCGTGAATCCTTATTACATTACCAAGTATAAAATGAGCTTTCCATTAGATCTTAAAATCAATAATCGATATGTAAAAAATTTAGAGAATCTTTTATATGTATTCGAGGTTCTTCATTGATAGAGAATCATCTGTATTTGTTAGAGATTCTTAGTCAATGGTATCGTTTGATACGTAAAATTCTATTGGTCATTATGATGACCATACTGGTTTTAAAGCCACTCAGTGGGGCACTTGAAGTTTATTTTCATTCAGAAGGACATGGATTATTTGAGAGTTGGGATCGAACCTACAGATGGGCTACATATGTATCCTTTGTTTAGAAAAGGAATCAGAACCCACGTAGTTCGAGTAAGGGAGTATGATGTTTATGATTGATGGCTCAAAGAAGGATGTCATAATTACTTTTACACTCTAAGCTCACGTGAGTTATGCTCGGTGTGAGAAACAAGAGGTATTGGTAAAAATCAGACAATTGTGCCATGAAAGATGCAGTCATAATAAATAAGGTGGGACTTATGTATGTATGACTGCCCAGATAAATGAAGATTTGGATTTAGTTCAGGGAAGAAATCCAGGAACAGGGTCCATAAAGGTATATGTGCTTCACGGAGATTTGAATACTCTAACTTGGGGCTTGCTCCTGAAAAGGAGGCCCAAATTAAGAGAGGACTTATGATTGGGTTTTTACTCCTGAGAAGGAATCCTAGATCAATAGTAAATTAGGACTGGTTAAGAGGAATTAAGACTGGGGATTACTCCTGAAAAGGAGGCCCAGGTTAAGAGATTTGAAAAATTAAGGGACTTGGGGATTACTCTTGAAGAGGATGCTCATATTTGAGACTGGGGCTTATTCCAAAAAAGGAGGCCTAGGTTAATGAGGACTTGGGGCCTACTCTTAAGGAGGATTCCCATGTTAATGATTATGACTAGGGATTATTCCTGAAAAGGAGGCCTAGGTTAAGAGAATTAGGGTTGGGGCATACTCCTAAGGAGGATTCCCATATTAGGGGACTGGGGCTTACTCCTGAAAAGGAGGCCCAGATTAATGAGTTCTCTCGTCGTAAAGGATGAGTTTTAGTGAATTAAATCTCAATCTTTAGTGACATAAAGATGTGTAAATCACTAGTTTTTGAGAGATATTCCACAAAATTCCTTTCAGATAAGGAATTAAAATCAAGAAATCATGCCAAAAATGGCTTTGAAGAGTGTCTTGAAGACTGAATATTGAAGACTGAATCTTTAATAAGAGAGGTGGAATGGCTCAAGAGGGGTGAAATGGGCAAGAAGGGCACCCAAAAAGGCAGGGGCATGCAAGTCCTGACAGGCGCGCAGGTACAGCGTGGGCGCGCAAGTTCAGTCGCACAGGTATACCTGCGCGACACATGGGTACTTGCGCGATGGTTAACCAGCAGGGTAATACTTGAGCGACTCTTGGTTAAAGCCTTTAAAATCATCTTGAGATTCTTCCAGAAGAGGGGCATACAAGTTCTATTGAAAGAGTAAGGCGGCGCGCAAGCGTGGCCATTTCCCTTAAGGGCTGGCCACTCAGGCGCGCAAGTGTTGATGAGTTTCAACACTTAGGCCTTCCTCCCCCTCTTTATATCTTACGTTCTCGGTAAGAAATTACCTTATAAGTGTTTCGGAAGATTTGATAAGAGACTAGGGCGCCAGGAGCTTAAATCTGAGTTTCTGGAAAAAAATTCCCTCCAAATGGGGGGCCCACAGGGTCTATTTATAGGCTGAAGAAGACCCGGGCGGTTATCCTTTAGGGTGTGAAAGTCAATTGCGCGACCATTAGGCGTCGCACAAGTGGACTTGCGTGACAGTGATGGAACTTGCGCGGCACATGTGCTTTTGAAGCCTTGTTCATGCCTTTGTCAATTTTTGATGTTTTTTTCAAAGGATGAATCAATTTGTGCTAAGTCATTTTCATTTCCATTCTTTTAGACAATGTGACGAAAAAGGGGCGTCAAAAAAAGTCCCCCCTCAGAGTTGGATCCAAAACAAATGAAGATTTAACTCTGAGGAAAACGAGAATGAAAAGGAAATTGGCTCGCGCAAGGTCTGGCGTGCAAATGAGCTTCGGGCGTGCAGGGCCTGGCGCGCAGGGATACGGCCCTTGATCGCGTAGGGTACGACGCTCAGGGTTCTGGACGCGTCTATAAATACACGGTCATTTGTCGCGCATAGCATCTGATTCCGGATTCTCGAGCTCTCTCCGCGCAAGTCACCTTCGCCACGCAAGTCTCTTCTTTCCGTTGTTTCTTCGCTGTCGCGCTGCTGTCAAGGTAATAGGACTTGCGCAGTGACACTTGCGCAACAAAAACTTGTGCGGCACATTTAACACTTGCGCGACACATTCATACTTGCGTGCCTTAATGACTTAGCCATTTTTTAGAATTCTTTCATAAATTTTATGAAAATCAACTTACTTAAAAGTTAATTTATTCAAATTTTGTGCAGAATCAATGGCTCTTAGACCCAGAATAGTTGATGAACTTGCTAGAAAGTGGATTGATGATATGATGAACATCATTGGCCACGATTATTATATTGTCAAAGATAGCACTCTTCCGGATTTGGTAAGTATCTGAAGAAATATCATCGTGACTTCCCACAGAGCACTTATCTGCCTTTGTATGGCTATGGTCATCTACGAGAAGTCACCATTCCAGAAGCAAAGAACTATCTTCCATTTTCGTGGTTTCAGAATTACACCAACTTTGCTTCAGCAAATATCTTAGGTGGAGGAGTATTTCTAAATGCTGGAACAATGGAGAAGGCCCACATGATGCATCATATCCCTTGCACACCAGATCTGAAGGATCATACACCTGAGCTGCAACCACATTGTTATCCTTCAATATTCCGAAATGCTCAGATTGATCAATCCAAAGGCTGGAAGAAAAGTTGGGACTTCCGTCCTGGGGGAGGCGTGAATCCAACTTGGATGTGGGCATACTGGGTGCGACAAACCTATGCAGATTTTGTCAAGGATCTGAAAGGAGTGGCGATATATGAAGCTGTCTGGGTTGGGAAAACATATGTTTATAGACATGATAACTTCGTGCCAGAGATACTCAGCCACTGGAGTCCATCAACTAATTCTTTTCATCTGACTCATGGAGAAGTAGGCATCAGTCTATAGGATTTCCACAAGATCTCAGGGGCTCCAATTTTGGGTGACATGTATGATGAATTCATTCCACCCAAGGTGACTTGGAATGATTCAGAGAAGACTCCTGCTTTAGATTGAGAATTATTTAAGATCTTCCATAGGCTCAAAAATTCAGAGAACTCATTAACTCATTCTAGAAAGGATATTCATCCGGAGGAATGGATGAATACATTTCTTATTGAGAAGAATGAGAGGGAGCCAAAGGAGAAGGAGCTGAAAGAAAAAGGATCCAAGAAAAAGAAATCCAAGGATAAGAGGCCCAAACATCCTACCACCTGCCCAAAACCGGAGAAGAGGGGTGCTCTTGGAACATTCTGGCCAACTCTAGAAGCAGGAGAGTTCGAGAAGTGGGGATATGAGGTGAATCAAAGGATCCCAAAGAAGACTCGTCTGGTGGGATTCTTAGCAATGTGGCTCAGCGTTTATCTCTTGCCAGTTAGGGATTCGAAGGGAGGTGTCAGGACAGGGACCTTCGTTATTGTAGCAAAGTTAGTTGAGGGAAAAATGGTTGGGTTGGCTACCCCCATTTTAGCAAATATTCACAGAAGTTTACTTCATGTATTCATAGGTAAATCTTTTTTAAGAATAGTGGGACCATTCCAAGTTTTATGGGGATGGATTGCCACTCACTTCAGGACTTACAATGTACAGAATGGATTAAAAATTCCTAGAAGTTCTTTTAGACCGTCAGTGCAGGCATTCTCTGGAGTTTCTCCATTAGATGTCAATGCCTATGACATGAAAGTGAGGCTGAGCATGTTTAAGGAATTCAACTTCTTTCCCTATGGAAGTTCGCCAACCGAGCGGTTTGTTGATGATGGAACAACCCATTTGGATTTTAGGGCATACATGCTATCTTACAGGGATAGTGTGCTAGTATCTAGGATTGACGGAGAAATTATATGTGAGGCCTATGCTCCATATAGATTTGCATGTCAATTCAAATTTCTGCAACAGATTGTTGTATCTCCTCCAGTACATGTCAGGTTAGAGCAACATCCGATGGTTGCTCAACAACTATGGTTGTTGACGTCAAGGGAGAAGACTAGGGAAGTATTTGATCTACCAGTTGAAAAAGTGGCACATAATTTGACTACATATTATGCCGAACACTGGATAGCATCATACCCCAAAGGGATATTGAATCACCCAGTTTATCAGGTGGGGAAATGGAAGAGGACTGTAGAGAAAGAAACCCTTCCTCGTGAAGGTGATGCTTCCCCACCTGAAGTTGATTTGACAGACTCCTCCTCTAGAACTGATTCACCGGATTCCCATGATGGGGATGATGAGCCACAACCAGCGGAAAAGAGGTTTCCTGCCCGATATAATCCCCTGGCCAAAATTAAAAGACCCACTCCATCAACTCCTGGTGAGTTACTTCATTGTAGTAATTCAATCACTGCTACTTTATAAAGTAATAATTCTTATTTTCTTATTCTCTATCTGTATTTGCAGGAACTGGGAAGAAATTGAAGTCAAAGTTTGTAGGACCTTCCTCACAACCTTCATATCTAAGACCAGAGGTTGTCCAGTTATGGAAGAGTTTATACTGTGGTACTGAGACCGCCTGGCTGGATTTCTGTGAGGGCCTACAACTTCCTGAAATAGGGAATATTCTGGTTTCTACAAATCTCCAATATGAGGATAACCCCAATGAAGTGCGGGCTTACATCAGAGAGCTGGAAATGCCCATATACGCCACTGATGAGTCTGTTCCTGTAACCAGGTGGGTGAAGGAAATTATTGATCGTGGCGCCACTGAGGGGGTTGTTTGTTCTGGAATGAGGAGTGGCATGAGTATATGGCTCCTGAAGATGTAAGTTTTCTTTCCCTATTTGCTTTGAAACTTGATTCTAGTCAAAGATTTATTACTTAAGAAAGTTATTTTCTTCATCTTTCAGATTGAAAAGAAAGGAACTGAGGTTCCTTCGCCACACTATAGCCTTGGTGGTACTACCATCGGGGCTGCTGCTGATTCTCCTCGCGAACCGGGCGAGATATCTCTAGGCCAGCAGGCCATGAATGAGGTGTTGGACATAGCCCTCCATTCTCCAATCCAAGTGCCAATAAGGGAGACTACTGATACTCCCAAAAAACCAAATAATCAAAGGCAACGAAGGAGTAAGTCCACAGGCAAACGCTTCATTAGCAGCGGTAAGTCCTTCAGGTAATTAGGAGTTTATACCCATGACCACATGGTTACTCATATTTCTGGGGATTGCTGGGGATTATTCAATTTCACCACTGAGGGAAAGGACTAATCCTCCTTCAAAGACCACGGAGGGTTCTGTGGAACAATCACAGATTCAAGCTAACTAGGCTACTCCTAGAGAAGAGCTAGCATCTATTCCCAGTATTTCTTGTGTTGCTGTTGCAAGAAGAGAATAACCTGTTTCTGGTAAGTCAACAATGCTTCATAAAAATGTTTAATGAAACACCGACTGACTTCCATTCTATGATACTTCAGGTTCAAATCCTGTATTAGATCTTTTGGCGACTGTTGCAACTGATTCAACTAATGTTGTGATTTTACCCGAAGATGATGTATAGGGTCAGGAGCCGCATGATGTAAGTCGTCAAGAAGTCATATCAAATGCTCCCACTTGTGAGACTAACCAGGATTCTGAAATATCATTGGATGAAATGATGAATCATGGCATGTCTTTCGAAGAATTTTATGATCATGTTAAGTTGTCATGTGATTTATAATACCTTGGGCGTGAGTGTTATCCTTCACCTAGTAAATTTTCTTATAATTTACACGTCTAATCATGACTGAAAATGATATGCAGTTCCATCCATAGAAACCGCTGAACTACCAATGACTAAAGAGGGTGTGGACATTGATGTCAACCCTACCATTGTAGAAACATTATCTCAAGTAGAGCTAAACCCCATAGACCCTCCTGAGTCCTATCTTGAAGATCCTGTTGAGACTGGGAAAGATGGGGAGGATTCTTCTCAGGTTGCTGATCCACCATCGGGTAAGGGATAACAAAATTTGTGATTGTACTTAATTTTCAAGACAATCGATTATTTTGTTATCCTTTGAAGCTAACCAAAGATTTCAATTAATCATGCAGGGTCGTCAACTGCAGTGGCTAGATCTAGAGGTGAGGCCTCAGCCTCTTCCCCAATGGGAATTGAAAGCGAAGAATCATAGGTCAGGGGGAAAGAGCAGAACAGAGCACTTCCTTAAGTGAATTAATCCTAGATTACATGCCCCCCTGTGATGATGATGTTGAATCAGACCCAGAGGTGCTTAAAGCGTTCATCTTTTCACGACGCAAGGCATGGAAAAACATATGGAAAATCATATCTGAGGTACTTTTAGAAGAGCTATCATCGAAGATCCCTCGATTGTCATCCTAGTTTGTCATGCTAGGACTTGGCGGATTTGGATATGAAAAGATCCATGCCGCGGTGAAACAGGTCATCTTCAGGAGGGAGCAAGAGCAAAAGTGTCGCGAAGATCTAACCAGGGTGAAACGGTCAGTTAACATCGGCGATTTTGAGGCTGCGGTATCCCGAGCTGAGGCTGATTATGCTGCCAAGATGAAGGATATGAAGCATAAACTCAAAGAAAAGGTCGTCCGGCAGGTGCATCTACAGCAACAGTTAGATTTTGTTACTGGGGAACTTGATCAGCTCAATAATTCACTGGAGGGAACTCAAATGAATGGAATGAAAGCCATTACAAATGCCAATAAGGCACTCCATCAAGCTGAGAAGAGTGAAGTTGGTCGAGTGCACGAGCTTCAAGTAGTTGTTGATGAAGCTCGGGATGTTGTACATCATGTGAAGACTTATGTTGAAAGCCTTTTTTTAATTCTTGAAAAAAGAGAAGATACTCCAATCTGTGGATGTCTTTCTAACTCTTCTGCATCAATGAAAAAAAACACTTTCATCTTCAATCATTTGTACCTGCATTCTTTTACTATATGCTTTAAATTTTACTTAAGACAATGGGCCTAGTAAGCATAGTTTGATTTTTTTTTCTAGGATTAATATAAATAACCCTACAAAATTTGAATCTTTTAATTGCTCAATATTACCTAAATCATACAAAACTTATATTTAGTGAGCTTGGAACTTGACTTTTATTCAGAGTTCCCTTGTCTTTTGTGGTCAGTTTAAAGTCATGAATGTCGGACATAAGGAGGCTAATGTTTAAGGTCGAAATAGATTTGAACGAATGAATTAGAATTGACTCAATTCCTTGACAATTCATCTGAAAACATAGTACCATACTCAAGTTATGAGGGAAAATATGTAAACTATGACTTAAGAATATTTGAATCTGAGGAATGATATGAAAAAGAGATAAAAGGAATTAGAATAAGTAGTTCCCAAGAATGAAGTTACCATTATTTAAAAAACTTGTTAGGGGGTTGAATTATGCAGGGCCACCTAAGGGAATTGGCTACATAGTTAAATAAATAGTATATTTTGGCTAACAAGTCTGTTATGTAGACTGTTTATGCAAGGCCGCTTATGGGCACGTGCTACATAGTCAGGCAAAAGAACTCTCAGAAATTTACCTTTCTACTGCTAAAATCCAGTGAAAGTTTATGGAGATTCAAATCTTCCAAAGTATAGAGTTTGATGTATGGAAAGAGGTACTTGAATATGGAGAAGATATTTCCAAACAAGATTATCGAAGAACTGGATGGATATCACTCCTATGAAGGTCTGACCCAAATATAGGGAAGGAGAATATAAACCATAGACTTGAATACTTTTCAGATCATGAAAAAGGATATGGGACAAATATGTTAAAGATGGTTCCTTTTTAAGATCCCTATATACTGTCATTTATGACAAATAAGGACAAAAGAGGCATTCTTCCCAAGAATGAAGTTACCACTATCCGACAAACCCATTAGGGGGTTGAATTATGCAGGGCCACCTAAGGGAATTGGCTGCATAGTCAAATAAATGGTATCTTTTGGCTGAAAAATCCGTTATGTAGACTGTTTATGCAAGGCCGCTTATGGGCACATGCTGCATATTCAGGCAAAATAATTCTCAGAAGTTTGACATTTTTGTTACTAGAAGTCATGAAAAGGGTTATGAAGATCTGAAAATATTTAGGGTTAGGATTTTGACACATAAAGATGGGTATTTTCCAATGTATACAGATATACACAGATCAATGCTAACCATAATCATGTTGTGGCTGGGTCCTGAATTGAAATGTTGGACTTCACTATGTATCCCATAAGGATGAGAATCAAGCCATACGTAGTTCTTAAACTACAGATTAACGTTGTGTGGGACAAAAGGATAGAGATATTAGTTTAGGGTCACAGAGCTTGGACCATTATAAGAAATACACAGTGTGTGTTTTCATGGGGACTTTTCATCCAAGGTAATGAAAGTGGAATTTGGGGTTAGGCCCGAAGACTTGGGGATGGATTCGAGGGACACTCAAACATTCTTACATATCCCATAAGGATGGGAATCAAGCCCAAATAGTTCTAGAAATACCCTTTCTACCAATTTGGTTCGTACATGTGAAGGGTGAAAGGGGAATTTAGTACAATGATGGTTTAACCCAATATAAAAGGTTTGGGAATTACCATGTATGCACGTAGTCTTTGAAATGAAACATAATTGAAAATCAATGTAAATAATGATTCCCTCTCAGGTGAGGGTATCAAAGAATATTTTAGTTTATTGTCACACTGGAAAAAGTGTTGTATAGTTTAACGTCGTATAACAAGGAAGAAAGTGAACCAATGTAATGATATTGATTCTAGGGGTGGTTCCACGAATCAACATCATATGAGATGGAGGTGAACTGATGTGAAGAGATTGGTTTTGGGAATGAACCTTCGGAGGTTGCCTACGTACCTAGCCTAGAAGGCAAGGATCAAAGTCCGCGTAGTTCAATTAAATAATGAATTAATGATCAAGTTGTTCTTGGGGACAACGACCAAAAAAATGATGTTGGGACTTACACATGGTTAGTGGCCCAGAGAGAGTGTTATGGTTGAGGTTTGCTTTAAGCTCACGTGAGTCATACTCGGTGTGAGAAACAAGAGGTGACAATAACCATAATGATGCACAATTTAATGTCATGTAGGACATATGAAGGGACTATGCAGTTTAAAGTCTTATAGTTAGGACTATTGGCGTTGCACAGTTTAATGTCATGTAGTAGGGACAAAGTACAGTTTAATGTCATATAGGATGTATCACGGACTTTCTGTACAGTTTAGCGTCATGTAGTTAGGACGATGAGGACAATATAGTTTAACGTCATGTTGGACGAAAGGGGGACTGTGCAGTTTAATGTCATGCATTGAGGAAAAAAGAGTACATCATTTAACATCATGTTGGAAGTATTGGAGACTTTTTCACAGTTTAGCATCATGTTGGACGACAGTACAAATAGTTTAAGGTCATATGCATGGACCGTTGACGATGCAGTTTAACGTCTTGCTGGATGGTGGTGTAGTTTAAGGTCATACAGGACCTTTAATGATTATGTAGTTTAACGTCTTTCCGGACGTAAGTGACTTTTATATAGTTTAACATCATGTAGTTAGGACATCACATTTTAATGTATTTCTGGACGTAAGGGACTTTCAAATAGTTTAGGGTCATATGCATGGACCGTTGATGATGCAGTTTAAGGTCATACTAGACCTTAGTGCAGTTTAAGGTCATACTGGACCATTTAGGGAACTTTTTCACAGTTTAACGTCATGTGGGATAAAGTACAAATAGTTTAAGGTCATATGTATGAATCGTGGACATGTAGTTTAACGTCTTGCTGGAAGGGTGCATATAGTTTAACGTCATGCTGTATGATTGTGCAGTTTAAGGTCATACTAGACCATTGATGTAGTTTAAGGTCATACAGGACCTAATTTCAGTTTAAGGTCATACTGGACCATTGATGTAGTTTAAGTTCATACTGGACCTAGTTGCAGTTTAAGGTCATACTGGACCATTTAGAATGTTTTTTTTATACAAAATACTTCTTCAAAAATCTGGCATTGGTTGGAGTAGTGATGAATTCTCCATCCATCGAGATTAATGAATAAGCTCCATTGGAGTAGACCCTATGTATTGAGTAAGTTCCTTCCCATTTTGGACCAAGCTTGGGAGGTATATTTCCTGGTATCATTGGTGTTCTGAGAACTAATACCAATTCTCCCTGCGTGAATGAATGAAGATGAACTTTTTTGTTAAAAGCTCGTGCTATTCGATTCTGATAGACTTCCAAGTGGTGCAAAGTGCACAATATTTTCTCATCTAACCGTTCCAATTCATTCAATCACTTTTGAGATTGTTCATCTGTAGATTACTAATCACAAATGGCTACTCTGAGCAAGGGTAGTTGAATTTCAATTGGAAAGACTGCTTCCGTTCCATATACCAATGAATATGGAGTTGACCGAGTTGCAGTACGGGTGGTAGTCCGATAAGCCCATAAAGAATGAAAGAGTTTATCAGGACATGACTTATTATCTTTATCCACCATCTTTTGCAGTATATTTGACAGAGTCTTGTTGAAAGATTCTATCTATCCATTGGCCGCTGCATGATACCTAGATGATTGGTTGGATTTGATGTTGTATTTTTGATACAACTACTTCACCTCGGATGAACAGAAGTTAGTGCCATTGTCCATCAATATGGTATGAGGGATACCAAATCTGGTCATGATGTTAGACTTGATGAAGCTGACAACGCATTTAGAACTGAATTCCTTGAGTGGTATTGCCTCTGACCATTTGGAAAAGAAGTCAGTAGCAGTACGAATGTACTTAAACTGCTTGGCCATAGCCGAAGGGTAAGGTCCCACCACATCCATTCCCCATGGGGAAAATCGCCATGAGTATTTAGCAGTATGAAGCAACTCTGGAGGTTGATGAATGAAGTTGGCATGTTCTTGGCATGAATGACACTTCTTTGTGAAATCGACACAATCTTGTATCATTGAAGGCTAAAAGTATCCAAGCCTTCGAATCTGATCAGACAGTCTATGTCCAGACTGGTGGGCACCACAGACTCCTGCATGCACTTCTTTCATGATAGCCATTGTCTCTTCACCATAAATGCATCTGAAGATAACTCCATCAAAACCACGTTTGTAAAGAATTTTCTCTAGGTGATCTAGGATATCATAGAGAGTAAAATTGACCACACGTCGCCGGATTTGTTCTTTCTCAGCTCTATCAGGTGGAAGTGTTCCATTTTGAAGGTATTCCCTGATAGGTGACATCCATCCTGTAGTATGACCATATGGTTCAGGAATGGGACTAATTTCATTAATTTCCTCTGTTCTGATTCGAACATAAGGTGAAATTGCACGAAAGTGGGCAATACTGATGGTTGTCTCATCCCGATTTGGATCTGCCAGAGCTGTGGCTATATTACCCAGTGCATCAGCTTGAGCATTTTGTGATCTTGGGACATAAGAAAATGTCGGTTCCAAAGGGAATTCATCCATTAACTCTCTGACGTAATCATACAAAGGGGTTAGTTCTTCTTTTCTGATGGAATAATCCCCATTGACTTGTTTGATTACCAGGTCTGAATCACCTTTCACCTTTAAGTGATTCACTTGGGCTTAAAGTGATAATTCAAAGCCTACGATGAGAGCATGGTATTCTGCTTCATTATTGGTACCACCTTCCCACAATAAGAAGGAATAAGGTAACACTGCCTTTTCTGGAGAAATGAGCACAATTCCTAAGCCAAATTTTTTGAATTTAGGACTTTCCATTTTCCTCCCTGTTGGACTTCTGGAAGCACCATCAAAATACATTTCCCATTCCTGAGGACTTTCTTGAATAGAGAAGACTTCCTTATCAGGGAGTTCAATATCTGAAGATGTGTCTTCCACCAAAGGGTGTTCAGCCAGGAAATCAGCCAGATCTTGTCCCTTTATCACCTTTTGAGACACATACTGAATGTAGAATTGCTGTAAAATAACTGCCCACCTTGCCAGACGTCCTGTAAGAATTGGACGACTAAGGATGAATTTGATAGGGTTATTGCAAGATACCAATTGGACCTCATGATGTTGCAGGTAATTTCTCAACTTCTGAACTGCAAATATTAATGCCATGCAGCACTTCTCAATACTTTAATACCGGGTTTCTGCTTCAAGCATAGTTTGAGTTAGATAGTAGAGGTTGTTTTCATTCCCAGCATCATTATTTTGAGCAAAAAAGTCACCCAATGATCACTCTAGAGCTGTCACGTAGAGGATAAGTGGTCTTCCTTCAACAGGTGTCATGAGTACCAGTGGACTCAAGAGGTATTTCTTGAGAATATCGAATGCTTCTTGACATTCTTCAGTCCACTGATAAGTGACTCCCTTCTTTATCAATTTGGTGAAGGGTAAACTTTTGCTTTCCAAATTGGCGATGAAACGCCGAATATAGCCTAAGTGTCCTTGAAGTCCTCTTAATTCTTTCAAATTTCTTGGAGGTGAAATACTAAGGATTGACTTGGTCTTCTCAGGATCGACTTAAATACCACGATGGCGTACAATAAAGCTGAGAAATGTTCCTGAGGTTACCCCAAAAGAACATTTTAAGGGGTTCATCTTCAAATTATGTTGTCGAAGCTTGTGGAATATGACTTCCAAATCAGACAAGTGATTAGAACGTTGTTTGGAGTTAACCACCAAATCGTCTACATAGAATTAAACAAACTTTCCTAAGAAGGGTTTGAAGATACGATGCATGGAACGCTGATATGTTGCACCTGCATTCTTTAAGCCAACGGGCATTACCCGGTAGAAAAACACACCCTAAGGGGCTCTGAAGGCTGTGGATTCCTCTTCTTCTGGGGCAATTCAGATCTGATTATATCTAGAATATCCATCCATGAAGGAAAGTGATTCATAGCCAGCTATTGCCTCAATTAAAAGTTCTGTAATCGGAACTGGGAAATCATCCTTAGGACAATGCCGATTAAGATCTCTGAAATCGATGCAAACTCTAATTTGTTTGTTCTTCTTATTTACAGGGACAATATTATCCAACCACTTGAGATATTGAACTTCTCTGATGAAGTTAGATTTGATAAGCTTATCCACTTCAGCCTCAATTTTAGAGGCATAAGTTGGGTGTGTTCTTCTCGCAACTTGCTTAAATCCTCGATGTTCTTCTGGTAAACCCAAATGATGAGTAGCAACATCAGGATCAGGCCTGGGAATTTCTGTATAGTTCCAAGAAAATATATCTCTATTTTTCTTTAGAAAATAAATATACATTTCTTGCTCTTCAAGAGTCATGGTCGTACTGATTAAAGTGGGGCGTGGATCTTCTTTTGTACCCAGATTTATTTCTCTGAGATCATCCACAGTGGTAGAAATACCCTCTTCAAATGCTGGAGGAGCATCTCTGAGATCTTCCTCTTCTTCTTCATCATGTGTTATTTCTTCCATTTCTACTTGCATAGTAGATGATAAAGCAGAATTTTCATGATCATAAGAGATTTCAAAATTTTCATATCTTGAAGAAGAAGCTTCCATTTCCGACCTGATTGATGATGAAGGGTCTTATTTGGGTAAAAAAGAGGACATGATGGATTGAAAATCGATATCATTTTTCACCTCCGATGTTGCTATAACTTCTTCTGGCCTAATTGGAGAAGTATAGACTTGTTGGATTTCGGCAGATGAAATGAAGACGTCACCATTTGTGCTTTCATCAATGCTTGGTGGGTTACCAATTTCTCCCATGTTGTCTGGCTCGATTTCCGTAATTGACATTATGGATCTTTCCATAAGAGTATTTTGATTTGGGTCTATCTTGTCAATTTGACTGATAGGCAACACATAATCTGTACTCACATGTGTATATGGATTTACTGGAATCTTTTCCAAACCATATGGAGCAATAACTTTGGTAATCTCCTTTGTTGTGTATTTCTCTCTTCCCTTCATGTGATAGAATTCCGCCTCAATGTATTGAGACTCAAATGTCTTGAACAGGGCCTTATCACCATACAATGTCCCAACTTGACCATCGAAACAATATTTGAGACATTGATGGTATGATTAAGGGATAGCTGCATGCTGATGTAACTAGGGTCTTCCAAGAAAGATGTTGAAAGTTGAGTCTTGGTCAACAACCATGAAATCTGAATTGGATACAAGATCTCATAACTGAGTTCTGAGTGTAACTTCGCCTAGTGGTTCTTGTTAATTTTTATCATATCCTTGTAACATCATGGTAGAAGGAGATAAATCAGATTATGTGAGGCCCAATCGACGAAGTGTACGAATGGGCATGAGGTTGACTCCTGAACCATTTTCAATGAAAGCTCTTAGAATGTCTACACCATTGACCTTTCTAGATAAGTACAAAGGTCTAATATTCCCATGCACAACATCATCTTCATCTTCATCAGTAAAAGATATTATTGCATGGCATTCTGCAGGATTATTCTCTATGTGATATTCTTCAGCTGCAGCAATTTCAGTTTCAAACTCATGAGGACTTGACAAAGCCTCTATGAGTGCTTCCCGAAGATCTTTTGACAGATTCAGAGCATCCAAAATTGATAACTTGGCTGGTACTTGGGCCAAGTGTTTCAATACATCATATTTTTGATCCAGAGGTCTACGTTTTCCAACATGAATATGTGGTTTATCAGGTACCTTGGAAGCAGATGTTTTGGAAGTTGATGCATCTTGTATCGGGATAGGAGTTGGTAATATCCCTAGTTTTGGAAGATTAGATCGATTGGATCCATTTACTTGCTGAGAGGAAGAATATGGAACCTTCAACTGGTCTTCCAAAATAACTGTTCCAGGACTGAATTTGCTATTGGTAGAAGAACATGCTTGTTCTTGCTAAGCTCTTTGAAGGGATCTACCACGAGTCTCTGTTGCGTACACAGTTCTAGTAGGGGTAGAATTGGAGTAGTGTCTTCTGAAAGATTTGCGTCTTCCCCTATATCCTGAGCCTCTGGAACTTCCTCTGATTCCCTTGTTTGATACAAGGAATTCAGGCTCATCGAAATCGAAACTGCTACTGGCATATGGATTTGTTAATTGAGTCATATTAACAGAACTGAAGATTAACTCTTCGTCTGATGAAGACTCTGCCTGATTAGCCTGTTTAGGTTGTTCCGTTTGTTGGGGCGGTGCCCGTGGCTTTGAAGTAGATGGCATGAAGTCTACCAGAGTCAAAGACAATTTAGTCTTTGACACATACTCATCTTCTTCTGATTATTTTTCTTTCTTTGAATCATGTCATTTCTTTGAGGACTTTCCCTCTGACAAAGAGGGTTTTTCCACAACATTCATGGAAGAAGACACAATTGGTTTCTTTAATTGTGTTCACAAAATAGCATGAGTTCGGTTGAATATCTTTCTGACCATCCAATCATCATACTTCTGTGCATTTTTACTTTTGACTTCTTTCCATTATCCTTCCTCCTCTGGAACTATTGCAGTAACACATGCTACCTGAGTTGAAGAACCTTTCAGTTTGACTTGTCCGGAGTCGACCATCTTTTGCAGGAGGTCTTTGAAGACAAAACACTCATGGATGGAATGCCCCAACATTTGATGAAAGGGGAAATAATTGGGATAGTCTTCATCTGCTTTCTTGTTTGGCCTCTTGGGCATTGGAAGTTGAACCAGATTATTTTTCAGAGACGAAATGAAGTAACCATGAACTTGTTCATTTCGGAAAGAGTATGTTTTTCTCTTCAGATATTCAAATTGTTTTCATCTTTGATCTCTTTGATCATCTGGATGAAACAGTCTTTGTTGTTGGCGCTCAGGAGGTGGAGCCCTTCGAGAAGATGAAGTCTTTGAGGTAGAAACAGGTACAGGTGCTTCTTTAAGCATAACCGTAGCAGTTTCTTCTTTACCCATTCTCCTTCCTAGAGCTTATGGAATTAAATGAGATTTATCCTTAGCCTATATAAGGGAATCTTCAATCTACTGAGTGATTGAAGTAATATCTTGAAACCCTCCTGTGTATTTCACAGGGATCAATGGCGTGCGTAATTAGTCACGCAGATTTTCCACACAGATTGGAAATAGTTCTTCTTGAGGGAGTGCTAGGCTTAGGGAATATGTTAACCCCTTCCAATGAGCAATGAAATAAGATACTCTTTCACTCTACCTTTTCTTACAGTTTTTAAGATAAAAAACTATTGTCTTTGGAAAAGTTGAACTGAATTGAAGAAGAAATCGTTGACGGAGATCTTCCCATCCAGTAATTGACCAGGATTTCAAGCTTGTATACCAGATAAAATCTGGTCCTTACAAGGTTTGCATGAAGCATCTGAGTTTCACTGCTTCTTGCTGCTCCGGAGTTCCCATCATAGGATCACAACAAGACACGTAATGCATCAAATGTTGTTCAGGGTCTCCTGATCCATTGAAAATAGGGAATACAGGGTTTCCAAAACTGGACAGGGGAGAGACTGAATCTACCCAGTCAGGGTAAGCTCTCTTTTCTGGTTCAACCTGCGCACGTTTCCCATCCATAGTTTCTAACCGAGCTATTAATGACTCAATGGTAGTTATTAACTTTTGAGAGAGATCTGGTTGAACTTGGATTTGGGTAGGTGCAATGACTAGAGCTTAGACAGATGTGGTAGTTAGTGCTGCAACTGATGGTAGCACTGCAAACTATTGTTGCACTTGACCCATAGGATTAGACCTGTGAGGGTGTACTCATAGAGGAGGATATTATTGATCCATCTCAGTAGGTGCAACAAATTCCTTTGGGTGACTGACTCCAGCATGATTAAGAAGAAGACTACTCTGAAGTAGTTCTGCATTCAACCTTCTTAATTCCTTCATTTCTTCCTCCTGTTGTGCAAACCTTCTCTCTAGTGAGAGCAATTGGTTTTCTCCAGAGGAAGGATATGTAACCTGATTCTTTCCCCTCCCTTTTTTGGATCCTTTTCAGAGAGGGGGAAGTGGGTTACTCGAAGGATTGCCTAGGTTCTGAGTAACCCTTTGATTTTGTGTACGCACACCTTCTTCATTTGTGTCCATGCATACATCTTCTTGAGCAGGAACCTCCTCCTCTGAGTCCCCTGAGTGAGCCTCATCTGGTGGATCAGCAACAACGACATTGATGACATTGATTGATGCATAACGCATTGCATCCCTTTTATCAGCATTTCTGTGATATTGTCTTCTTCCATGTCTTTGATGAGACATTTCCTTTTGTTGATTCGATCCCTCAGGAACTTCTTGATGAACCGTAATTTAGAGGGAATCTCTTGATAATTTGGCTCTTCATTCCTCTTGAGGCTTCTTCCCCAATAGAGAAAGGATCAAATTTCTCTGAGGAGGGGATTGATGATTTGAAAAAGTCCCTAGTCCGGTGGACTGGGGCTGTTCCTTTTGTTCCTGATCAACTCCTAAAATCCTATTTGTTGATTCCAAGGGTTGATTTAAAAGAGTCCCTAGTCTGGAAAGCTGGGGTGGCTCTTGACATGCTATGTCTGAGACTTTCTTAAAATCTCTCCTGATCTTGCGAACCTTAGTCTGGAAATTAGCTGGATGAATTAACCTGTATCCAATTTTATCACCTGGTTCAAAATACCGTTGGATGATTTCTGACACTTCTGTCACTTGATGATGTGCTTGCTCCATACAAGAGGCATGTTCAATATTCTCATTTGCTTGATGCAGGAGTAATTCAACAACTTGTTCTCTGTATTCTTGATTTTGAGAGGGACTAGTTGAGGCCTGTTCTCGGGCAAGATTTTTATTACAAACAAAGCCCATTGACTGTGGTCGGCCATGAGCAATAACATTGCATGAGACTATTTTCGGCGGGCTTTGCTGACTGGAGAGCACCGTGAAATGCAGTGCTCCATGAACACCCCATCCTCTGACACGAATACCAGATGGGGAATTGGAAATTAACTGACGCAATCTTCTTAGTGCACCAAGGCATGAACGTTGAAGGGATCTCTGCTTCTTTTCAGCCTTCAGATATCGAGAGACTGATAGAGATGCCAAATCAATCTGACGTTGTAACCCTTCTATTATCTTAAGATTATTTTCATATTCATCATAAGATAATACTTTCATTTTCAACTAACAAAGATTTTTTCATATGTTGAGACGAATATCATGAATTCCATCTTCCATCAACATTTCTGGAATGTCATACTGAGAGTCAGTCAAAGGCCAATACATGACTGGCACTTCACCTTTTTCCAATTGTTTTCTCATGTTCAGCATTTCCTCTTTATCATTTGATGAAGATTCTTCTACCTGATATGACAAGAGTTGGTTTTTCCTTGTTTCTTAATCGGATTGAACAATATTGGTAGAGAAATCATTGATCAAACTAGAAGATGCATGACTTAGGGGTGGTTCTTAGAATGACCTACACCCTGGGCTATCTTCTGATTGAGAAAGTATTTCACCTGCTAGTGATGAAGCATCAGACATGACTGGTTTCGTATTTGCAAGTGCCTCAAGATAAGAGGGGTTTCTCGGCACTACATTGTCCACTGGAGCATTTTCTGGGCAATGTGCATCACTACTGCGGAGAGGACTTTCACAGCGAAATTCATCATCATGAGGAGGACCACCATAATGGGTTACAGCAAAAGATGAGATCTCTTGATCCTTGGTCTTCTGACTACACAGAGGGTTCTTGTGGCTCTCATCTGAAGATAAAACTTCGAGATCGACCGAATTTTCATGAAGCAAGCCTTCATGAGGAAGTATCTCTTGAAGTCCTTTGGAATTAATGTTCCCATTATTGGGAAATAAGGGATTAGAATCTTGAATTTCAACAGATAACTGTCTAAGGGCTTCAAGAACTCCAGCATCGAGCAAGGCCTTGTTACAGATTGGCTCTTGATCTCCTGACTGTGCTGGGCGGGTCTTTTTCTTAGACGCCTTCTTACTCACCTTGGAAACCACTTGTTGATGAAAGTGGCTTCTCTAAGAAGGTTTATGTGCCTGATCATGAAATATAGCCAGGTTAGGCTGACGATCTCCACTCAAATCAGGTGTATGTGCCTGAATTGGTTGTCCGTATGATATGGGGGAGTATGCCCCACAACCCTCTTGGACTGGAACAGATGTGTGTGTCTGTTTCGGAGTGAATTGTTGATGTGTCACTCCACTGGTAGGGATAGATTTATGTGTCATTCCCTGAGATGCCGCTGAAGTTGTTATAATATCCTAGAAAGCGTCCAGAATATGAGCAGGGATTCGCTTCTTCTCTTTCACCATTGATAAAATATGCTTGGTGACTTCAGCTTCCGGAATGGGGATATATGTCCATTCCGTTCTCGGAGTAGGTATATGTGCCTTTTCATGTCCTCCTTTTCCTATCAGTGAATCCTGACAGTACTCAAGTGTGGGGGTAGAGAGTTGAGTCTGCCTCCTATTTGTCGCCGGAGCTTTCCGACTGACTTCTCCAATGAGATTGTTGGTAGGCTTGATTAATACTAGTAGGTGTATATGCATGTTGATTTCACTTCTCTAAATGTGGTTGATGAGATCCATCATATGTAGTCAGACGAGCCTGCTGACTAGCTGATGATGTATAAACATGTGTATGTTCCTGTCTATAATACTCCATCGGAATTGCCTGACGGGATTAGCATGCTGCTGCCAGACAAGTCTGCTAGAAAGCGGAATTAAAACGGGCAGGTGTGTCTGCCCTCACATTGCTTTCCACCAAGTTAGGTTGGTGGACTTCTCTGGAGATGGCAGAGATGAGAACCTACTCACTGTTGACCAGATTCCGCCTTTGGAGGTTCTTCTTGCTTTCTCAGGTTTGAGGAACCTTAGCCGAATGCCTGGAGTCAGTACCCTCATCATGTTGAGGGCGCACTGCCGCACAAGTCTGGCGGCGATTGTTGGTAGGAGCCCTCAGGAAGGACTCTTGTTTCTTTGAATTAAGGCCCTAAGGGACCTGCTCATTCACCTCCCCAGAATATGGGAGTGAATGGTGATTGCGTTCCGGGGATAACAACCTGAAACGGTTGGAGACGGTAGTCAGCCTCGCCTGCTTCTTGATCACTGGTCGTTATTGTTCGGATGGCCGGTGTGAGTTGTTCACTTGGAGGGCTTGTCGGGCAGCCTCTAGAGTTGGGATGGTACCGTGTTGACGGTACTCCTTAACCAGCGCATTTGATACCCAGTGTTGAAGACGCTGAGTAGGTGATATCGTCCTTAGAGAGGACGACGATTTAGCAAGAGTAGAAGTAGTGGAATTTGCAGTAGCTGTATTCACAGGTGTGAACTTAAGAGCAGCCATTTCTTAGAATGCAGAAAATCTTGGAAAAAGAGTGCATGTTTGATATAACAAACGTAATCAATATAAATTCAGCCACTACATCTTTTGGATGAGAACATATGTCAATGATTGTTTTTCTTGGACCTCTCATTGAGTTTTAAATAGGGTCCTAACAAATAAGTAAAACATCATTTTAACTTGGTTAAGGATTCACGTCGGGTTCACCATTTTTTGTTTCCCTCGGAATTCGGGGATGACCTCTTTTACGGTAGGTTCAAACATTCAGATCGATTTCTAACGGGTTTTTTCGTAGAACCGGAAACATCCAATGATTCCACATCCATTTGGACCTAATTTCCAAAGGTAGGTGCTCATCAGTTTATGGACTGATGAGGCTTAGGAATTTTCAATGGTCAAGAGGATGGGAGGTCGGACTGATCACACCTTTTTGAGGGGAATTATTGTCTAATCCGGGACTCTCTTTATAGATTTAAGTTATGTTCTTGAATACTTATTACATTACTAAGTATAAAATGATATTTCCTTTAGATCTGACAATCAATGATCGATATGTAAGAAATTTAGAGAATCTTTTATATGTATTTGAGGTTCTTCATTGATAGAGAATCATCTGTATTTGTTAGAGATTCTTATTCAATGTTATCCTTTGATACATAAAAGTCTCTAGGTCATTATGATGACCATACTGGTTTTAAAGTCACTTAGTGGGGCACTTGAAGTTTATTGTCATTTAGAAGGACATGGATTATTTCAGATTTGGGATCGAACCCGCAGATAGGCTACCTACGTATCCTTTGTTTAGAAAAGGAATCATAACCCACGTAGTTCGAGTAAAAGAGTATGATGTTTATGATTGATGGATCAAAGAAGGATGTCATAATTACTTTTACACTCTAAGCTCACGTGAGTTATGCTCGGTGTGAGAAACAAGAGGTATTGGTAAAAATCAGACAATTGTGCCATGAAAGATGCAATCATAAGAAATAAGGTGGGACTTATGTATGTATGACTACCCAGATAAATGACGATTTGGATTTAATTCAGGGAAGAAATCCAGGAATAGGTTCCATAAAGGTATATGTGCTTTACGGAGATTTGAATACTCTAACTTGGGGCTTGCTCCTGAAAAGGAGGCCCAAATTAGGAGAGGACTTATGATTGGGTTTTTACTCCTGAGAAGGAATCCCAGATCAAAGGTAAATTAGGACTAGTTAAGAGGAATTAAGACTGGTGCTTACTCCTGAAAAGGAGGCCCAGGTTAAGAGACTTGAAAAAATAAGGGACTTGGGGCTTACTCCTGAAGAGGATGCCCATATTTGAGACTGGGGCTTATTCCTGAAAAGGAGGCCCAGGTTAATGAGGACTTGGGGCTTACTCCTAAGGAGGATTCCTAGGTTAATGATTATTACTGGGGCTTATTCCTAAAAATGAGGCCCAGGTTAAGAGAATTATGGTTGGGGCTTACTCCTAAAGAGGATGCCCATATTAGGAAATTGGGGCTTACTCCTGAAAAGAAGGCCCATATTAATGAGTTCTATCATCGTAAAGGATGAGGTTGAATGAATGAAATCTCAATCTTTAGTGACATAAAGATGTGTAAATCACTAGGTTTTGAGAGATATTCCCCAAAATTCCTTTCAGATAAGGAAGTCAAATCAAGAAATCATGCCAAAAATGGCTTTGAAGAGTGTCTTGAAGACTGAATCTTGAATAGGAGAGGTGGAATGGCTTAAGAGGGATGAGATGGGCAAGAAGGGAACCCAAAAAGGCAGGGGCGCAGAAGTCCTGGCAGGCGTGTAGGTACTTCGTGGGCACACAAGTTCGGTCGCACAGGTATACTTGCGTGACACATGGGTACTTGCGCGACGGTTAACCAGCAGGGTAATACTTGAGTGACTCTTGGTGAAAGCCTTTAGAATCATCTTGAGGTTCTTCCAGAAGAGGGGCGCACAAGTTCTATTAAAGGAGTAAGGCGGTGTGCAAGTGTGGCCATTTACCTTAAGGGCTGGCCACTCAGGCGCGCTAGTGTTGATGAGTTTCAACACTTAGGCCTTCCTCCCCCTATTTAGATCTTCCATTCTAGGTAAGAAATTACCTTAGAAGTGTTTCAGAAGCTTTGAGAAGAGACTAGGGTGCCGGGAGTTTAAATATGAGTTTCTAGAAAAAAAAATTACTCCAAATGGGGGGCCCACATGGTCTATTTATAGGCTGAAGAAGACCTGGGCGGTTATCCTTTAGGGCATGCAAGTCACTTGCGCGACCATTAGGCGTCGCGCAAGTGGACTTGTGTGACAGTGATGGAACTTGCGCGGCACATGTGCCTTTGAAGCCTTGTTCATGCCTTTGTCTATTTTTGATGTTTTCTTCAAAGGATGAATCAATTTGTTCTAAGTCATTTTCCTTTCCATTTGTTTAGACAATGTGACAAAAAAGGAGCGTCAACAAATTGGTAAAGAACATATTGTTTCTGTGGATGGAAAACTAACACCTCGCGAAACGATGATTGTTCGATTATCTATTACCACCTTTCATGGTGGCCATTAAGATGGAACTGTATTTATATATGATATATATTATGTTTATGTTTTCTTTTGCTTCTGTATTTTTCATTTATATCATACCTTTATGGTTTCCATTATGGGTAAAACACGATAATTTCATTTGATAAAGTGTGGACTACCGCCCCCTCAAAGTGATATGACTTGTTAATGCCTTATGTGGGATGTATAAAGGATGGAGTTAATGATATTATATATGATATTATACTGTAATTATAATATAACTATGTATCATTATGTTTTAATTCCATTAAAATACAAAATAGAAATGGAAGTAGTGTTCATGCGTACGTATGACTTACCGTCTCCATGAACGGTGCATTTCACTTCTTATGTCAAAATGTTTTGTACTATTATAAATATGTATATATATAATGGATTTATAATATATATATATATGTGATATATAAATAATTTATATCATTCTATATATAATGTACTTTTGACCACATGGACAAATTGTAATTATAACAAGTTCATGTTTGACTCAAGTTCTGAACATCGATAAAATATCCAATATGAACTCAAATAATTAAATAATTGTTTTAAAAAGGTAATAAGTGATATAAAAGGAATAATAAACTTGAAAAATTTTCTTAATAAATTAAAAATTATCTTATGTTTATTATTCAGGAATAACAAGGAACATACAAGACAAATCAGACTTGAGGTAAGGGGTTTTCTTATCTCACTTTTAATTCCATTTGATTACCATTGTTCCCCACTTATTTATTTCATGTGTTGTATTTTGTACTACCATTTGATATGTTTGACTGTATTTAATTTTTTGTGATATGTTTGACTGTGGATGTGTTATTTTTATACCATTCATGGTTTATAGATAAAGTATTGACATTTCATTTGATAGTTTTAATACGAATGTTTATGTTATGTTTAAACCTTTTAATATTAGGAATGCATTGGACTTAGTAAGTGACGGGTGGATCCCGCTATAGCTCCTCGATGCATCGGTAGGTCTCATGAGACAAACTAGTGTCTTGGCACAAGGCCTTAAAAAAATATTATTTGTAGTCTTGGAACAAAGCCTTAGATATGTGGTTATAAAGTATAGCATTATGCATTCCATCATTATGAGATTATTTATTGATATTTCATGTGGTTATTCAACTATTATAATACCCATGACTATGTTTTATTATGAAATTATTTATTGAGCTAATATTCCTTCCAAAAGTATTCATGTTTATTATTTTTAAAGGCATGTGTTTTCAATTATTCACCATTCCTAATGTTTATGTTATCTTCTACTATATTTCTTACCCTTACTGAGCATTTGAGCTCATGACTTTCTTATGTTTCATTTTCCCAGGATATGAAGAAGTTAGTTATGAGTTACTTGCAGGAATTATCTAAGAGGCTTGGATCTTTATAATGGAAAAAATTAGTGTTGTATTTTTTCCATTTGTATTGTTGAATTCATGTATGTAATCTATTTTCCAAAACTACTAAACTGATTGGTCCTTCGGGACTTGATTCCTTGTAATCATGAAAATGTTTTGTAATAATGCATAGACTCTGGGTAACTGGATTCAGGGCATTACAGTTGGTATTAGAGGAATTTTAGTACAGACCTTGGAAACTAGATTTAGATAAACTCTGATCAGAGAACATTACCCTAAGATAGGCATTGAGGGTTATTATAGAAGAACATCCTAGAATTTTGGTAATGTAGAGATTTTGTGTATTTTTCAATAAATACATCCTTGTCTGGATACGAGCAGGTAGTGGAGACTCTAGAACAGATGCACCTAGGAATGAAAACTCTGACAAGGAGTTTTGAGCTTGACCTAGGGTATCTTGGTACATGACAATGGCCCTTGCTGCACTCTTGATTATGACACTCCGGAGAGATATTCTTGGGATAATTCACATTTTCATTACAAAACGAATTGAAGGATTTTAATATAAGATGATAATAAATGAAACTGGTTAATCCTAAGGTGTTTCAGATTGAAAATAAGGTGTCATGATATTCTACAAATTATTTTATGACTCACACTATGATTTCTAGTTATAGTCAAACTAGACCTTCAATTACAGGTTATTACTTTTCGGATGAAAATACGTGGTATGAGATAAAATTTATGGTTAAAATATGTTAGGGTTATTTTGAAGAATTGATATCATTTTTGGAAATATTATAAATTTATATAACTTTTGAAAAAGAAAAACACGCAGACCGTGTGACAACCCATCGTGTCAGACCAAGTTGTGGGAATCAAACCCACAACAAAAGTGCGACTGGGATTTATCGCCTACCACTGGACTATGTGAAGTCCCTGGATAGTGTGACTAATTCATTTCAGTTAAATTATTTTATTAAGTTGATTTGGGACCTTTTTTATTATCAAATGGATATCATTAGTACAGGAAAATGATTTGGTTCTTGAGTGATAAATGTTACTTTGGAAGACGTTCGCTCTGTTGGGAACACTATATACCTAAGGAAAATAGAATAATATGGGATTTCATTTGAGGAGAAATGGTGGATACTTTTATATTTTTTTATTTTGTATTTATAGTTATTTGGTTTATATATGGAAATGATTAACCTATCATAGGGAATATGTAATTAGGTTAATTACATTTAAGTATGTGACTTTAAGAGTAGTCGATGTTATTTGGAGATACAATTTAACGTGGAAGACTACATAATCAAATTCTTCTAAGTTTTGGGTTTCAATCTTAGTTAGGATTATATTGAAGTATTTTAAGGACAATTGTTCATTGAAGGGTATTTTTTGAACTTTGGGTATTGTTTGTTTAAATTTTGGAGATTAAGAGTATTATTTCTTTCAATAAAGGATTTTCCTTTTTGGGGATCATCTGATCATGTACTAATCATCTTGGTATTGGTTAATGTTTAATGACAAGATAAATATATAGTTCATCTTTTGTTTATTATGTGATTCTTTATAAGTTGATTATTGCGCTTCATGTGTAACCAAGTCATCTTGAAATTCATTGTTTAGAGAAAATATGAGTTTGTGGTAGAAATTTATTAATGGATGAAACTCTACATGTAAAGTAAGTATATCTCTTTATACCCTTAGTAAATATCATAAAAAAAATTCATCGGCATTATGAAACGGAACAAAAAACAAAAAATTTGTTCGTTTACATTTCCTACTGGGTAATCAATGACCTTTCAACCCATCACAAGTTTATGGCTTTCATATCGTTAACTTAATCCTAATAATATTCTCGATCACTCTCCATCAGAACTTTATGATTATTTTTCTCTTCGATATACATGTTTTACTACATGGAACCTTAGTATGTTTTACTTTCAGTAACCTTTATACTTACCTTTATTTATTTTAAAAATAGAGTCCTCATTAATCCATTTTTGATGTTGGATCTCAACTAAGATATTTTGAAAAGTCAAAACCCAAATTTTCAATCCCGAGCTTAAATTTAAAGGACGCAATTTTTTTTTAAGGATGGGAGAATGTAACACCCCAAGGATTCATAGTACATTATCTCTTTAAAGTAATTAAATAGCTTGCACCTCACACAACACCGAGTTCGATTGCACGACGACTTACCAAACTAGTCATTCAAAAGCAATTATGAATAGTATTAAATGAAGTTTGAATTATATATATTACATATAATTTTAAAATCCATATTATGTGTTTCTTGGACATAATATAAGAACAAATTCATTTTTTTCAGATAAAGGAAGTATTTTTCAAAAAATGGGATTTTACCGCCTTTTAATGGTGAAACCTTTTTAAAACCAATATTTGAAACTTTTATTTATTTAATTTAAAAAAAATAAAATTCTTATCAAGAATCAGGACATAAATATTTATTTTCGATAAATTTTTGGTGTTTTTCTGATAACTTCCATATTTGGGTGAATAGTGAAAAATACAAAATTTTAATTGAAAACAAATTTTTTAATCAAAATAATTTATTTTGTTTAATTATGAATTTGAATGGTTTGGAAGTATAATTAGATTATATATTTTACCATGTAATCCAATTTTGGTCATTGGAATTAATTTCTCTTTGAAATTATACAGTAACAAGTGCTAATCTTTTCATAGTTATTGATTCTTAAAAACACGCTATTTGTTTTTACAATGGGAATTAATTTTAAATTAATTAATACAAATTTTATGTTTTAAATTTTTTAAAATAGGCATAATTTTTGAATTTGGAATATAAAATATATCTTAGGCTGAATTTTTGGTATTTTTCTAAAAAAATTCAATTTTAGATGAATAGTAAAACCACTTAGTAGTAGTTAAAAACTAATTTTTTTCATTTAAATGAAATTTTACCACTTCTGTGAATTGAATTTCAAAAATTGGACATACATGGTTGTTATTAGTAAGTAAAATGTGGTTCAATGAGATGAAAATAATTTTTGGTGAATGGTAACTTATGAATTTTATTTACCACGGTTAAAGGTAAATAGGGTAGTTCAAGGTAAAAAGAATATTATAATAATAAAAAATTACCTTAACACTTTTCTGAACCTTATTGGATGAGTCATGTCTGACCATGGGCATCCTTAGGTCAATTTTGGGACCCCATGGAGCCACTTAAGAATGATAATGAAACTTTATTTTAATTAACTTAAAAGTAAAGAAAAAAATGACATTAGCAAATATCTTTTAGTATATCAATTTTTACATGAGTTTATATAAGTCATATTTTAGACTATAAATATTAACTGTAAATCTAAAAGTATTTCCTACATTATGGTATTTTTTTATAATATTCTGACATCAAATAAATTAAATTATTTATGACAAAATAATGATTCAGTATTTTCCTCATTAATAAATGATTTAAATAAATAAGATTATTAATATAAAAACAGTATCCAAAACCTGTCCAATTTTTATTGGATGATTTTATTTCTAACATGATTCATCTTATCTTTTACATTAATGAGTTTTGGACCTTTTGAAACCAAATATTTTTTTATAATAAAATAACATTTTCAAACTTTCCTAAAGAGCCCCTCCTCTCCCTTATAAAAGGACACCACTTCTAACTAATTCATCACACCTCTCAAGGCCCTTGGCTCATCCAACCCCTACCCAAATAAGCTATCAAGATCCCTCTATTCCACCTATAAGCCTTAACTTAGGCATAAGTCACTTCAATAAGTTCGTTTGGTTTAAACCAAACAGAGTTACCCAAATTAAAGGTAATGGTTTCTTTTAACTTCTTTTCTTTTATTTTACTTCTCCAACCCCTAAACTCTTTTTATCCCTTTATTTTATAACAACAACAGTATCCTAAATATACTAGGATGTTTTTAGGAGAAGTATTTTAACTACACTTACACACACCTCCATTAAATGGGTAATGAACATATTGTTTCTGTGGATGGAAAACTAACACCTCACGAAACAATGATTGTTCAATTATCTCTTACCACCTTTCATGGTGGCCATTAAGATGGAACTATATTTATATATGATATATATTATATTTATGTTTTTTTTATTCTTTATTTTCCATTTATATCATACCTTTATGGTTTCCATTATGGGTAAAACGCGATAATTTCATTTGAGGAAGTGTGGACTACTGCCCCCTCAAAGTGATAAGACTCGTTAATGCCTTATGTGGGATGTATAAAGGATGGAGTTAATGATATTATATATGATATTATACAGTCATTATAATATAACTATGTATCATTATGTTTTAATTCCATTAAAATACAAAATAGAAATGAAATTAGTGTTCATGCGTACGTACGGCTTACCGTCTCCATGAACGGTGCATTTTACTTCTTATCTCCAAATGTTTTGTACTGTTATAAATGAATATATATATATATATACTGGATATAATATATATATATATATATGATATCTAAATCATGTATATCATTCGGGAGATAATGGAATTTTGACCACATGGAAAAATTGTAATTATAACAAAGTCATTTTTTACTCAAGTTCCGTACATCGATAAAATATCCAATATGAACTCAAAAAATTAAACAATTCTTATAGAAAGGTAATAAGTGCTATAAAAGGAATAATAAACTTGAAAAATTTTCTTAATCAAGTATAAATTAAATTAATTTTATTATTCAGGAAGAACAAGGAACATATAAGACAAGTCGGACTTGAGGTAAGGGGTTTTCTTATCTCACTTTTAATTCCTTGATATTTCCATTGTTCACTACTTAATTATTACATGTGGTGTATTGTGTACCAAAATTTGATGTATATTATAATGATTAAATTTATATTCATGGTATTCAGTGGTTTATTTGGGGGTTTTTAACTTTTGTTCTTACGACTCAATTGATTACAATGTGGTAATGGGGTTTTCATCTCACTTTTATTCCCATGAGATTCATGATATATTTGCCACTACTTCCCTTTGTATGGTGTATGTACTTCCCATGATTGTATTATTTGTGTAATATACTTTAATTTATTGGTATTTAAATCTTTATTGTATGATACTTCTTTCATGGGATGTATGTTTCTTAAGTTACCAAATCTGTAAGGGAATTTCAAATTTCAATTTCCACTCATTGGGCTTTACGCATACTTCATTGATTATTTTACTCCATGATTATTTGTGGAATCCCTATTTATTATTTGTGTATTAATTTCAACTCCCCTTTCTGTGGATATAATTTTGATACACATAATCACTCCATTGATAAATTCTCAATTCATCGATATGAACTTGATAGGAATAATTTTAACTCAATCTCTATTCATTGAGTTAAATATCCAATTCATTGGTTTTGTTTTCACAAGAATATGTGTGAATGTCATATGATTGATTTACACTTGAAGTTACAAGGATCGAATGAAAACTGAGAAGGGGGGGTTGAATCAGTTGTTTAACTTTTATAAGTTTCAAGACTTTAACAAACTTAACCCTTGCAACCTGTTAAGATTAATTTCCTCGTCAACCTTTAGCAAGATACTCAAGCACGAAAGAAAGGAAAACCAAGAAAGGAACACAAGATTTACAAGTTCCGATATCAATAACAGAACCTACGTCCTTCCCATAGCCACTCCTGTGGGTCTATGGAAATCCACTATAATGAAGAAGTGAATACAACTTGTGCCAACTCCTGTTGGACACCTTCTATCTCTCGATAGGAAAGATTATACTGACTCCTGTCAGTTTACAATGTTTCCTTAAAGAAAAAATGAGCCAAACACAAGAATAAGAACTTTGATAAGTTGATCCAAAAATGCTCACTCCGAATGATCACTCATAATCTTCAATCTGATTTCTTGAATCTAATTTTCTGAAACCGATCTTCTCAGCAAGATAATGATGGTTCCGCACAAATGCTCACTCCGAATTCCCAATCCGGTTTCCTTGAATCCGATATTCTGAAATTGGTATTCTCAATAAGATAATGATGGTTCTGCACAAATTCTCACTCTGAATATTCAATCCAGATTCTCTTCTTCTCAAACACTCAAGGAAACTTCTTCAAGATGGGAGGAACTTTTCACAAATAATTCTCCAGCGCTCTGCCTTTTTAGCGTGTGTAAAAAGTTACAAATGAGTGAATGATCTGAGCACATATTTATAGGCAACTCAGAAAATAAAGGCACGAATCTTGAAAAACATTCCTGCTTCATCAAATTTGAAAAACTCCGCAAATCTCTCACATTTAATCTTCAATATTTGACTTCTTCAAATCTTCTTAAATTTCTCTGAGATTTATGCAAAGTTGAAATTCTGGTTTTCTTAAACTCTTCATATCTTTCTCGGAATGATAAAGCTGGATCATGGTTCTGATTTTCTTAGAAACATGCTCAGAATTGTCATTATGAATTTCTTAGCATGTTGATCTGGATTGTCTTTCTGAATTTCTGGCTGAGGATTGTCATTCCAAATTTCTGGCTCAGGATTGTCATTCTGAATTTCTGGCTCAGGATTTTCATTCCGAATTTCTGGCTCAGGATTGTCATTCCAAATTTCTAGCTCAGGATTTTCATTCTAAATTTATGGCTCAGGATTGTCATTCATAATTTCTGGCTCAGTATTGTCATTCGGAATTTCTAGCTCAGGATTGTCATTCCGAATTTCTAGCTCAGGATTTTCATTCATAATTTCTGCCTCAGGATTGTCATTTCAAATTTCTGGCTTATGATTTTCATTCCGAATTTCTAGCTGAGGATTTTCATTCCAAATTTCTGGCTCAGTATTGTCATTTCGAATTTCTAGCTCAGGATTTTCATTCCAAATTTCTGGCTCTGGATTGTCATTCCGAATTTATGGATCAAGATTTTCATTCCAAATTTCTGGCTCACAAAGTAGACTCCAAATTTCTGGCTTCGAACTTTCTCAGAATTTTTCTTAGAGAAAAACACCAATCTTCTTCACCATTTCTTCAACCAGGTTTTATCATGAAATTTTCATGATTTGTGAGAACTTTAAGATCAGAAAAGAATCATCTAATTTAGTTTATAAAGTTTGAGACACTTTTTTAACTTCTGACTTCTTATTCTTCAACATAATCTTCTTTAAGGAAATCTTCAGCAACCAGCAACTTCAACTTTTCTGTAACTCAAAAACATTCTTCAACAAAAAGATTAGTTGTCAACAAATACAAAACTTTTTTAAAAAAAACACCACATAGGTTCTTCAATCACCCCCTTTGGATTTGTTGGCAACCCTTGGTAACAAGTTTCACCTCTCAAAAAAAATTTACATCTCAAGTTCTTGAATTTTACCAAAACATAGACTTTCTCAAAAAGAGTGTCCTGACACCACACTAATGGATAAATTAATGTTTTTGAAGGATTTCTATCCCTTGGTGACAAGAAACATTTGTTTCCATGTAAAGATAAACTTCACCTTACTCAAACTCCCCCTCAACTTTGATCTTTTTCTTTCTCGCTTTTCTTTTCTTCTCCCATTTTTCTTTCCCTCTCATTTTTCTTTCTCTCTGCCCCATTATATGATAACCACATCTTTAGATTCATCAAAGAAAACTTACTCTCCCCCTTTTTCAACAAAATCCAAAGCACGGTGGGGGATACTGTTGGAACCAGGTTCTTCAAAGCATGATTTGGTGTATGGTTTGTGTTTGTTGTCAATCCTCAGTGGAAGTTCAGGGTGTGTACCAACAAAGTGATCATACCGTTCAAGCAGAAAACAGTAGTGAAGGTGGCGCTGTTTCCCAGTGTTTGCCAAATTTTTGGGCCTAAAAATCGGTCAATTAAGTAAAGTGTTTTTGGCAAAGGTACTTGCGCGCCGTGCTATTGGAGGATGAAAGACTTGCGCACCATATGATTTTGAGGATCAGAACATCAAAATTTGGCTAAGGCAAGAAGGTCGCGCAAGTGTTGGTTGGGTCGCGCAAGTGAGTTGCGCGACAGAGTTTATTGAAGACAAGACTTGCGCGCTGTCGAGGACTTGCGCGCCGCCGCGTAGGGGATCCAGTTTTCCTATAAATACTGGACCACCCCTCCTCATTTGTAACGAAGTTCAAGGCCAAGATATTTTTCGAGCTCTTGTCGCGCAGGTGGTTGAGTCGCGCAGGTGGTTGTTTTGTCGCGCAAGTAGAGCTTGCGCGCCGGTGTTTGGCTGTGCGCCCAAGGTGGTTTGGAAGAGAAAGGAAGTGGACCACGCAAGTTTGTAGTTGGGGAAGGAAGAGTCGCGCAACTGTGTTGACGACACTTGCGCGCCAGTGTGGACTTGCGCGCCGTAGTGGGACTTGCGCGACTGTCTTGGAGAAGCGCGCCTGGTTTTGCTGAAGCCCACCGGCGTGTTTGGAGCTGCACAAAAGCCGAGAGACTACTCGGTTCATTCGAGGAAAAGTGATATTCTTCTTCTGGTGAGAATCGGACTTCAATAGAGCATCTACATACAACGAAGGATGCACTCTTATGCAAATGAAGAAGAGACCTTCACGTCTATAAACTGAGTGGGACTTCACCAACGGCAGTGAGCCAGGGGGAGTCAACGGGAGTGACCCGAGGGACGCAGTGAGCTATCCCTGAACTATTGTAAAGGCAGTGAGCCTGGGACAGAGTGTCTGTACCCGAACTTTTGTATCTGCATCTAGTGAAGCATAGTGGATTTAGGTACGACCGGAAACCTGTCGGCGTATGCTCCTTGGACGTAGCCCTTAGTGGTGAACCAAGTAAAAATGGATGTGTCTTCTCTGTGCATGTGAATGTTTTCTTTTTTATCATAATCATCATACAGGTTCAACAAGTTCCTACCAACGTGGGAACAAGATCCAACACTTTAAAAGAAAAAGTGGTCACCCTGATTCACCCCTCCCCTCTCAGGGTGTCCCGGGGTCCTTCAAGTGGTATCAGAGGGTAAAGGTTGCTGGAGTTGAATCTGACCTTCTTCATCATGGAAAACGCCGTCAATGTCAGGGGAGTCCCTCACTTCGATGGAAGCAATTTCCAGATCTGGAAGAACAGAATGAGATCTCATCTAAGATCTCTTGGAATGGAAGTCCTTTTTTCTACTGTGCAAGGAATACATGTCACTGATCCAACAGGTCTGGCTATGACTGAAACAGACAGGAAACTTCTTGATGCAGATGCTAAAGCATAGAATGCTCTCACTGCAGCCCTTTCTGATCAGATTTACCTGAAGGTGATGAATTGCACCTCAGAAAAATCTATGTGGGATAAACTTGAGAATATTTATGAAGGTGATAGAAAAGTGAAGGAGGTGAAACTACAAGTGCTACACAATCGGTTTGATGATCTGAAGATGCATCCAGACGAGAATGCAGACTCTTTCTTCAATCGAATTACTGAAGTGGTTGGAGCAATTCGGGGTCTAGGCGAAGAAATCAAAGACATTGATATTGTAAAGAAAATATTAAGAAGACTTCCACCTCTGTATAATGCGAAGGTGTCAGCTCTTGAGGAAAGAGATCTTTCCAAACTTTCTCTAGATGACTTACTGAGTAGTTTGGTAGCATATGAAATGAGAGTCAAACCAGAAGATGCTACGACTCGGGTGAGCAAGGAAATGGCATTCAAGGCCATGGATAAGTTGAAAATCTCAAAGGATATTAGCGGTGATGATGACGAATAGAAAGAAATTCTTTCTCTCATTGCAAAGAAGTTCCAGAAGCGGAAAGGGAAATTCAAAGGGAAGTTACCTCTCGCGTGTTTCTGTTGTGGAAAAGTTGGGCATATTGCCTCTCAGTGCTTGAAGAATATCAATGATGATGACAGTGAAGATGAAAACTTCAAGAAGCCTCAAAGAAGGTTCTTCAAAAAGGGAGACTTCAAATCTGGTAAGCAAATGCAAAGGAAGAGTTTTGTCTGTGAAGAGGAAGAAGATGACAATGAATTCTGTGATGAAGAAGAACCAAAATTCAAAACTGGGAACCATGCGTCTATGATGGCCACTGTTGAAAAGTCAGAAGATACTGATGGTGAAAAACAACTGAGAACTTGTGTAGATCCTGATGTGCAACTTAAGGATGCAGTTAGTAAGCTTAAGATTAAATGTAAGAGCTGCAATAAGTGGAAATCAATTGTAGAAGAATCAACTGAATATGTTGATCAACTTGAAGCTGAAATTGAACGACTGGAAGAATTTGTGAAGGTACAATCTAAAATAATTGAAAGCAATGATGATGCAGTTGATCTGAAGCTGAGAATTGAAGAGCAGGCAAAGGTCATCAATGACCTCACATCCAGACTGGATGAAAAATCCAAGACTGTTGAGGGTCTTGAGGAGGAAGTAGTTACTCTAAGGAGTAAAATGGAGACAGAATCAGTTCCAAAAGAATCGAGGAAGAAAATACAGTTCGGAAGATTCTCAGATGCAGAATTACTTGCAAGAGCCAAGTGTGGTTCAGATGGGGTTGGAAAAGTCTTGAGTGATCAAAGACCTGCTTGCATGGGAAAGAGTGGAATTGGCTGTGAGGCTGAGTCATCAACTGCTGGAAGTGAAAAGATTCAAAATAAAGACAAGATGAAAGTTGAACATGATGAAATGTTACCTAGAGTGCTGAAAAAGGAACCCTCAATCCAAACTAAAAGGAGACCTGAAAATTATCCTCAAAAATTCAAAAATGACAGACAGTCTTACTATTCTCCCAAGGAAGAAGGTATAAGGAGAAATTCAAGTGAGAATACATTTCCTCTCATGAAGTGTCAGTTCTGTGGCTATCTGGGCCATACCATGTCTTATTGTGAAGAGGCAAGAAGCTATCTGAATGGAGAAGATATAGATGCTCAACAAAGGAGAACAATCTCATATCCTAATTCTCATAGAAGAAATAATTTCTATGGATATTGTTTTTGTTGTTCTAACTTTGGTCATAAGTCCGTTAATTGCAGGCAGAGAAGAGACATAGACACCTCATACCGAAGTTCAAGAAAAGTCAAGTCCCATCAGCAAGACAGTGTTGCTCTTTTAAATAGGTTCTCACCTCTCACAGAAGACTTTGACTATGAAGAACATGGGTATGCGGAAGAGATAGTTGAAAGGCCATCAGTCCTATATACTCAATCTAATGTCTCATGGAAGGAAAGAAAGAAGATTGAGAAATCGAACCTTGTAGAGGTAGCCCTCAAAGCTACAAAGAACAACAGTACCTGGATTCTGGATAGTGGTTGTTCATCTCATATGACGGGTAATGCCGGCCTACTAACGAATATCATAAAGAATGTTGATGGTACAGTAAGATTTGGTAATGATGGGGCTCTGAAAATCAAAGGAAGTGGAAGTACCCAATTAGCTAATGGAGAACTAAAGAAGACTGAAGTCCTTTACGTAGATGGCCTTCGCCATAATCTCCTTAGCGTGAGTCAACTCTGTGACTCAGGACTTATAGTTACTTTTAATCAGAAAGGCTGCACCATCAAGGGAAAAACCGGCAATTCACTTATGAAACGATGCAGAACAGAAGGCAACTTGTATCAGGTTGATAGTGAAGGAAATGTATGTTACATGACTGTTGAAGAAGAAAACAATTTGTGGCATCGGAGATTGGGACACATCAATCAACAAGACATGGAGAAAATATCAAAATTGAGAATTGTCATGGACATCCCCAACTTGAAGCGTGAGCGTGAAAAATCCTGTGATGCTTGTATTCGTGGGAAGCTGGTCTGCAGTTCATATTGGCCAAAGAAGAAAAAGGCATCTCACCTTCTTGATCTGATTCATACAGATGTTTGTGGTCCAATAAATGTTTCCGGAACTCATGGAGAAAGGTACTTTGTCCTTTTCATATATGATTACAGTCGAATGGCATGTGTGATGGTCATTCACCGGAAACGACAGGTCCTTTATTGCATGAAAACATATCGGCGAATCGCCGAGAATGATATTGGATGAACAATCAAAGTGTTGCGATCTGACAATGGAGGAGAATACACGTCCATTGAATTTGAAAATTATCTGGAGAAGCATGGGATACAACATGAGGTAGCTGCTGTGAGAACTCCACAACAAAATGGAGTTGTTGAACGAAGGAATCGACAGGTGAACAACATGGCACGAACTATGCTGATTGAGAGTCGTATTCCACGACATTACTGGAAAGAGGCTGTTCAAGCTGCAGTGTACATTCAGAATCGAACAGGACTTTATATGGGTGAGACGAAGACACCATATGAATTGTGGCATGGACGGAAGCCTTCTCTAAAATACTTTCGTGTCTTTGGAAGTAAGTGCTTCATCAGGAACAAAGAAGGAAATCAGGGGAAATATGGTGACAACGCAGATGAAGGAATCTTCCTCGGTTACTCAATGAACAGCAAATCCTACAAATGTTTCAAAAATCGTTTGGGAAGGATTGTGGAAAGCAATTATGTTAAGATAATTGAAGAGAAAACCACAAATGCTTCACGGACGTCATATGCTGATGTGATAGAAAGTCATGAAGAATGTGGACATGAAGAAACTACAAATGCAGAAATAGAGGAAGCTGTTCAAAACACTCATCAATCACATAATGATGATGACTCAGAAGAAGAATCTGAAGAAGAAACTATGGCTGAAGAGAATACTACTGAACCTCGCAGGAGAAATCGAAGAGCTGAGATTGATCCATCCAACATAATTGGGGATAGGAGTGCACCCACTCAAACCAGAAGGATGAGGAATACCACGCAATCTGCATTTCTATCAGTTTTAGAGCCATCCTCATTCGAAGAATCTGCAAAAGATGAATCTTGGGTGAAATCCATGAATGATGAATTAGATCAGATTGATAAGAATCAGACATGGGATCTTGTCCAGAGACCCGAAGGTCACAATGTGATTGGTACCAAATGGATCTTCAAAAATAAGTTTGATGAGCATGGAAGTGTCATCAGAAACAAGGCACGACTGGTATGTAAAGGATACTCTCAGATTGAAGGCATTGATGTTGAAGAAACCTTTTCTCCAGTGGCTAGACTGGAGTCAATCAGGCTTTTCCTTGCCATGGCACTCCAAAGAGGATATAAAGTATATCAAATGGATGTCAAGACAGTATTCTTGAATGGTGTACTCGAAGAAGAAGTCTACATTGAACAACCAGTGGGCTTTGTCTTGGGTACCGATGAAACAAAGGTCTGCAAACTAAAGAAAGATCTATATGGTTTGAAGCAGGCACCGCAGGCGTGGTACTCACGACTAGATTCATATCTCAAGAAGTTGGAATTCAAAAGAGGAGGAGTTGATCACAATATCTATGTGAAGAATTCTCCAAAAGATCAATTCATGGTTCTTGTCTACGTTGATGATATCATATTTGGTGGCAGTAGGAAGAAATCAGTGGATGAATTTTCCAACCACATGAAATCAGAATTTGAAATGTCTATGATTGGGGAGCTCACATATTTCTTGGGGCTGCAAGTGATTCAAAAGAAGGAATACACATTCATTTCTCAGGAAAAATATGCAAGAGAGCTTCTGAAGAAGTTCAATATGCAAGACTCCAAACCAATGTCAACTCCGATTGCAGTTGGAACTAAACTTGGAAAGCATGAGGATGGGAACTCTGTTGATCCCACCATGTACAGGAGGATCATTGGCAGCCTACTGTACCTGACAACGACAAGGCCAGATATTGTCTTTGCAACATGCCTTGCGGCTCGCTTTCAGAGTAATCCAAAGGAGGAACATATGGCAGCAGTAAAAAGAATCATGAGGTACATTCAAGGTACACATAACTTCGGGTTATTTTTTGCTGCAGGCAGGGACAGTGAATTATCAGCATTTTCTGATGCTGACTGGGCTGGTGATGTTGTAGATAGAAAGTCCACTAGTGGTGGAGCTTTCTATATTGGGCAGAAATGTGTTGGCTGGTTGAGCAAGAAACAAGAAAGTACTTCTCTTAGTACTGCTGAAGCTGAATATATCTCCGCCACAAAAGCATGCACTCAACTTCTTTGGATGAAGCAGCAGCTAACAGACATTGGTGATAAGGTGCAGCAACCAATGGTGATTTATTGTGATAACAAAAGTGCAATTGATCTTACGAAGAATCCGGTTCAGCATTCTCGTACAAAACATATTGAAATACGGTATCATTTTATCAAAGAAAAGGTTGAACAAGGTGTGATTAAAATGGATCATGTTGGAACTAATGAGAAAGTGGCTGATGTCCTAACCAAGCCATTGTCTGCGGCTGTGTTCGAGAAGCATCGGTTGAACCTCGGTGTTCGACCACCTCCTACTTCATAAGGAGGCTCCGGAAGTCCCTTCTCCCCGTTTGTTTTAACTGTTTTTATCTGCTTATGGCTGTGATGCAGGTTTATGGGGGAGATACTATCCAGGGGGAGTATGGCTTGAGTTGAATGTTGAACAAACTTTTCGGTCTTTGGTTTTATTGTCAATGGGGGAGAAAGGCATAAATTCAAGAAATTCAAGGCAAGAAATTCTTCTGTGATGAGAAGTGTAAGATTGTGATGAGAAGTTTAATAAGGATAACATCGGGCGTCATGGAGAATTTCAAAACACTAAGACCCAATTCAAGCTTTCTCTCTTGTTTTCTACACCGAGCATTGCTCACGTAGACTTAGAGTGTTGGCTGAGTTGATTCTTGCGTTTTGGATTTGCTCATGGTTGGAGATCTATTGAATTTATTCTGATTGCCAACAAACCCAAAGGGGGAGATTGTTGGAACCAGTTTCTTCAAAGCATGATTTGGTGTATGGTTTGTGTTTGTTTTCAATCCTCAGTGGAAGTTCAGGGTGTGTACCAACAAAGTGATCATACCGTTCAAGCAGAAAACAGTAGTGAAGGTGGCGTTGTTTCCCAGTGTTTACCAAATTTTTGGGCCTAAAAATCGGCCAATTAAGTAAAGTGTTTTTGGCAAAGGTACTTGCGCGCCGTGCTCTTGGAGGATGAAAGACTTGCGCGCCATATGATTTTGAGGATCAGAACATCAAAATTTGGCTAAGGCAAGAAGGTCGCGCAAGTGTTGGTTGGGTCGCGCAAGTGAGTTGCGTGACAGAGTTTATTGAAGACAAGACTTGCGCGCTGTCGAGGACTTGCGCGCCGCCGCGCAGGGGGTCCAGTTTGCCTATAAATACTGGACCACCCCTCCTCATTTGTAACGAAGTTCAAGGCCGAGAGATTGTTCGAGCTCTCGTCGCGCAGGTGGTTGAGTCGCGCAGGTGGTTGTTTTGTCGCACAAGTAGAGCTTGTGCGCCGGTGTTTGGCTGTGCGCCCAAGGTGGTTTGGAAGAGAAAGGAAGTGGACCGCGCAAGTTTGTAGTTGGGGAAGGAGGAGTCGCGCAACTGTGTTGACGACACTTGCGCGCCAGTGTGGACTTGCGCGCCGTAGTGGGACTTGCGCGACTGTCTTGGAGAAGCGCGCCTGGTTTTGCTGAAGCCCACCGGCGTGTTTGGAGCTGCACGAAAGCCGAGAGACTACTCGGTTCATTCTAGGAAAAGTGATATTCTTCTTCTGGTGAGAATCGGACTTCAATAGAGCATCTACATACAACGAAGGATGCACTCTTATGAAAATGAAGAAGAGACCTTCACGTCTATAAACTGAGTGGGACTTCACCAACGGCATTGAGCCAGGGGGAGTCAACGGGAGTGACCCGAGGGACACAGTGAGCTATCCCTGAACTATTGTAAAGGCAGTGAGCCTGGGACAGAGTGTCTGTACCCGAACTTTTGTATCCGCATCTAGTGAAGCATAGTGGATTTAGGTACGACCGGCAACCTGTCGGTGTATGCTCCTTGGACGTAGCCCTTAGTGGTGAACCAAGTAAAAATGGTTGTGTCTTCTCTGTGCATGTGAATGTTTTCTTTTTGATTATAATCATCATACAGGTTCAACAAGTTCCTACCAACGTGGGAACAAGATCCAACACTTTAAAAGAAAAATTGGTCACCCTGATTCACCCCTCCCCTCTCAGGGTGTCCCGGGGTCCTTCAGATACTTCCTTATGAGTTTTAGGAAGTCATGGGAGGAGGCTGAACATGGAGTTGCAGCCTCAGTTCAACAAACCTCTCCTTTGACATTGTTTTTGTGAAAATATCAGCAATCTGATACTTTATTGAAATATATTCTAGCAAGACTTCTCCAACAGCAGCTTTATATTTTAAAAAATGATACTTTATATCAATTTGATTTGATCTTGAATGTTGAAAATGATTCTTGTAAAGATCAATGAAACTTTGATTATCACAAAGTATCTTCAAAGGTTTAGAAACTTTCACTTTCAAATATTCCAGCTAAACCTTCATCCACATCATTTGAGTACAAGCCTGAGTAGCTGCAACATATTTGGATTCATCTGTGCTTAAAGTTACTGAGATTTGATTCTTACTGTGCCAACTCACACAACATTCCCCTAAGAAAAATGTTCCTCCTGATGTTGATTTTCTATCATTACAATCACCTTCCCAATCAATATCAGTATAACCATGAAACATCATCTCATTGTTTCTCTTGTATAACAAACCATGTGAAGTTGTTCCTTTAACATATCTTATAATTATGTTAACTACCAACATATGTGATTCTTTTGGATTACTTTGATATCGAGAACAAAGAGTCACTGCATAAGCAATATCAGGCCTTGAAGCTGTAAGATAAAGAAGACTTCCTATCAACTTTTGAAAGTCTTTCTGATTCACACTATTTCCTGACTCATCTTTTCTCAACTTTGTGCTCAATGAGATAAAGGTTGAAACTTCCTTTGATTCTTCCATACCAAACTTATTTAACAATTCTTTAGCATACTTTTCTTGGTATAGGGAAATGTAGTTTTCTTGTTGTTGAACTTGTATGCCAAGGAAGAAAGTTAATTCTCCCAACATTGACATTTCAAAATTTTCCTTCATCTCTTCAGAGAACTCTTCACAATCCTTTTCTTCATCTCCAGAATAAATTATATCATCCACATAAACGATTACAATTAAAGTTACAGAGTCAACATCTTTAACATAAAAGTTGCTATCAACATTTCCTTTAGAAAAGTTCATCTTTCTCAGAGAATTGTCAAGCTTCGAATACCATGCTCTTGGATCTTGTTTCAACTCATACAAGGCCTTCTTCAATTTGAAAACTTTGTTTTCATCCTCATCATGAAAAAACCCACAAGGTTGTTCATTGTAAACTTCCTCCTCAATCTCACCATTTAAGAAATATAACTTTACATCCATCTAATAAAACTTTTAATTCTGATGAGCATCCACTACAAGAAACATTCGAATAGTTTCTAACCTTGAAATAGGGTCAAAGGTTTCATTAAAATCCACACCTTCCACTTGTGCATACCCTTTACACACAAGCCTTGCTTTGTTTCTTGTAACTTCTCCATGGTCATTAAATTTATTTCTGTAAACCAACTTGGTTCCGATAACATTCTTATTTTCTGGCCTTGGAACAAGTTCCCATGTTTCATTCTTCTCAATCTGATCCAGTTATTCATTCATAGCATCCAACCATTCTTTATGATGAATAGCTTCTAAAACTGATTCTTGTTCAACTTTTGAGATAAGGGAAGTCTGATTTTCTAATCTCAACTTCCTTCTTGTCTTAACTGGAGCCTTCTGATCCCCATTAATATTTTTAGGTTCAACATGTTTTTGTAATGTAGGAAAACTCACATTTCCTTTCCCAGTGTCAATTTCATCCCCATGTGACTTATCTGAGTCACTCTCACTCTGGTAGGGATTCTCTTATTTATCTTCCTCAGTATTCTTAACAAATTTTGTGAAGGAACTTGGATTTTCAATTACCTTCATATCATATGAATCCACCAACTTCTATAAACGTTTATGCCAGCATTTTTAACTTCTTTCATTCGGTGAATAACCCATAAATATTCCTTCTTCAGCTTTCTCATCAAACTTTCATAAATCGGGATTTTTGATTTTGAGCAAGCATGGACTTCCAAAAACATTGAAGTAATTAAAAGAAGTTTTTTTGTTATACCACATATCGTAAGGAGTCGTTTAGGTTTCTGGTCTCAACAAGCATCTATTTTGAACATGTACAGCAGTGCTAATAGCTTCTCTCCAAAAGAATTTTGAAATTTTGTATTTTTATAACATACTTCTTCCCATTTCCACCAAGATTCTATTTTTCATTTCTACAACTCCATTTTGTTGTGGTGTATAGGGAGCACTATACTGATGTTTGATACCATGCTTCCTTAGGTAAGTTTCAAAATCATTTCTTGTGAATTTGGTATCATTGTATGTTCTTAATTTCTTTATGGAAGCCCTCAATTATTTCTCGACATCTCTTTTGAGGAATTTAATCATTTCAATAGCCTCTGACTTATTCTTCAAGAACATGATGTTTTTCATCTAAGTGAAGTCATCAATAAAAGTGATAAATTATAAATCTCCTTTTGTTTATTGTTGTCTTATCGGGCCACACAGATCAGAATGAATAAGCTCAAGTGGTTTGTCAGATTGAATCTCAACTCTTTTATGGCCTTTGTTAGTCATATTTCTTTTCTGGAAAGTAATAGAAACATCTTCATCTCTTCTTTTCTGTTCTGGAAAATTCCAAACAGCATCAAATTTATAAATCTTACTCATGTTCTTCTACCCAAGGTGGCCAAGTCTTCGATTCCACAACTTATTTTCATCTTCAGCACTCAAATAACAAGAGTTATTGGATTCTCCAATTTGAAAGATATTCCCACTGGTTCTTTCTCCTTTTGTAATCACTTTTCCATTTTTCACACTTTTGATGATACAAGAATCCACTTATTTTCCATCATCACAAAGTTGACATACACTAATTAAGTTATGTTTTAGCCCATCAACAAGAAATACTTCCTTAGATTTCAGTTTCTCTGCTTCAATATCTATCGTTCTGATTCCCTTAATTTTTAGGGAACTATCATTGCCAAATGCAACCGCTCCTTCATATTGACTTTCAACATGTTCCAATATTTTTATATCACCTGTCATGTGTGAAGAACAACCACTATCAAGAATCCATGGTTTGTTCCCCTTACTTGCTTTCAAAGCTGTCTCAACAACAAAAGCTCTCTCATCAACCTTCTTATTTTCAGCATTCTTTTCTTTCTTATCATAAGAAACTTGTTCTGGAAGGAGTGTCATATATCGTTTAGCATGATGACCAAACTGATCACATCTTCCACAAACTTCTTCTAAATAATCAAATTGATTCTTTGTTGGAATGTTTCTAACATCTTGATAATTCACCTTTTCAACTTTTTATGAGTACATAGAGTTACTATTTCTTCCACTTTGCTCAAACCTTCTTCCAAGTAGAGATAAATTGTGCCAAAAATTATAAGCTCTATGCCCATATATTCCAAAACACCAGCAATATCCCTCAAATCTTGATTTTCTAATGATGAATGATCTTTCATTATAGAAACTTTGTTGAGGTTTATAACATCTTTTAGCTCTAGAAAACCCAGGATATAGGCCATATCTTCTTTTGAGTGAGTTTTCTACTTTTATGGGATTGATAGATTTCTTATAAACTTTCTCCACCCAAGCTTTACTGACACTTCTTCTGAAACCTGAAATGTTAGAAGAATCAGATGAAACATTATTTTTGGTAAGATAAGATTTCACCTGATTCTCATAATGAGCCTTCACGTCATTTTTAGAGGTCTCAGCTTTTACTTCTGTAGCTTTGTTGAAGTTTTCATTCATCTTCTTCAGGGTATTTTTGGAATCAAGGAGTTTTGATTTCACATTGTTTGCTTCTTCTTCCTTAGCTTCCAGCTTCTTGCTAATATCTTTAATCATCTTTCCTCGTTCAGCAATTCTACGTTTGTAACTTAAAATTTATTGAATGTATTTATCTTCCTTCTTGGTTACATCTTTACTTCCATCATGAACTTCTTCATGATTTTTCTTCATCACACGAATTTATTTCTTGAGAGTTTTGTTTTTCTCAAGACATGCAAGGAGTTTGGATCTTAGTTGATATTCTCTGTAATATTATTTACCATCTTCTTCACTTTCTGAAGAAATATTTGTTTTCTCAACTTTTTCAATGAAGGTTCTGAATCTTTCTTTACTTTCATCTTCCGAGGAATCATTGTTAGATGATTCCGATTCATCCTTTTTGCTCAACATACTTCTTTTATTTCTTAAAAACTTCTTCTTGAATTCTTTTTAAGTCTTCTCTTCTTTTTCTTTCTTGTTTTCCACTGATAATTCTCATTAGAAACATCTTGATATTCTCCAACTTTCTTCTTAGGGAAATTCATAGAAAAGTTTCCAATTCCACAACACTCAAAACATTTGAGAGGAAGTTTCCCTCCATACTTTCCTCTTCCTCTTCGATAGTTCTTGGATATTAGAGACATGATTTTTTCATTCAACTCTTCATATTCTTTATCAACAGACTCACAAGGGTCATCTTATTCATCATCTTGGATTTTCATCTTTCTCATAGCTTCAAAATCCATTTCATTTTTCATCTTCTTCTTAAATATTGGAGATTTCCTCATTTCATAGGCAATAATAAAGTTATGCAGTTCATCAAGAGATAAATCATCCTTATCTTCTAAAGTTGAAATTTTAGAATCAAACCTGTCTGGAAAGTTTCTCATAATTTTCTTCACAATTATAGAATCTTCCAAGTTTTCTCTGAATCCCCTGATGTTGCATACAATTTCATTAACTCTGGTGAAGTATTCATCAATTGTTTCATCATCTCTCATCCTGATGTCTTAAAACTTACTACGCTAGATTTACAGCTTGGCCTCCTTGACTTTTTTGTTTCCTTCAAAAACACTTTCGAGCTTGTCCTTCATGCTTTTTGATGTTGTGAGACCCATCACCTTCTGATAAACATTTTTTGATAAGGACATGAGAATATCATTTCTATCCTTTCCATCGACTTCTATGTTTCTCTTGTTAGAAAATGTCATAGGATCATTTTTCTCAATAGGTGGAAAGCCAATAGTAGCAGCATCAACAACTTCAAGGCCAAGAGATAGGAGATGAGGAATCATCCTATTTTTCCATCCATAATAATTCTTGACATCGAATGTAGGAATTCTTCTACTATTAATAGAATTGATATTCTCTATGATAAGGATTGAATAAGGGAACCTCACTCTGATACCACTTGAAGTTCCAAGGATCGAATGACAACTGAAAAGGGGGGTTGAATCATTTTTTTAACTTTTATAAGTTTCAAGACTTTAACAAACTTAACCCTTGTAACCTATTAAGATTAATTTCCTTATCAACCATTAGCATGATACTCAAGCATGCAAGAAATGAAAACCAAGAAAGGCACACAAGATCTACAAGGTTCGGTCTCAATAAGAGAACCTACATCCTTTCCATAGCCACTCTCGTGGGTCTATGGAAATCCAATATAATGATAAAGTGAATACAAATTGTGCCAACTCCCGTTGGACACCTTCTATCTCCCGATAGTAAAGATTATACTGACTTCCATTGGTTTACAATGTTTCCTTAAAGAAAAAATGATCCAAACACAAGAATAAGAACTTTGATAAGCTGCTCCACAAATGCTCACTCTGAATCTTCAATCCAATTTATTGAATCTGATTTTTTGAAACTGATCTTCTTAGCAAGATAATGATGGTTCCGCACAAATGCTCACTCCGAATTCTCAATCCGGTTTCCTTTAATCCGATATTCTGAAATCGGTCTTCTTAGCAAGATAATGATTGTTCTGCACAAATTCTCACTCTAAATATTAAATCTGGATTCTCTTCTTCTCAAAAACTCAAGGAAACTTCTTCAACATGGTAGGAACTTTTCACAAAGAATTATCCAGCGCTCTTCCTTTTCAGCGTGTGTAAAAAGATACAAATGAGCGAATTATCTAAGCACATATTTATAGGAAACTCAGAAAACAAAGGCGGGAATATTGAAAAACTTTCCCGCTTCTTCAAATTTCAAAAACTCCGCAAATCTCTCGCATTTAATCATTAATCTTTGACTTATTCAAATCTCCTTAAATTTCTACGAGATTTATGCAAAGATGAAATTCTGGTTTTCTTGAAATCTTCATATCTTTATCAAAATGATAAAGTTGGATCATGGTTCTGATTTTCTTAGAAACATGCTCAGAATTGTCATTACGAATTTATTAGCATGTTGATCAGGATTGTCATTCTGAATTTCTGGATGAGGATTGTCATTCCTAATTTCTAGCTCAGGATTGTCATTCCGAATTTCTAGCTCAGGATTGTCATTCCAAATTTCTAACTCAGGATTGTCATTCCGAATTTCTGGCTCAGGATTTTCATTCCAAATTTCTGGCTTAGGATTGTCATTCTGAATTTTTGCCTCAGGTTTTTCATTCCAAATTTCTGGATTATGATTATCATTCCAAATTTCTAGCTGAGGATTTTCATTCTAAATTTCTGGCTCAAGATTTTAATTCTGAATTTCTAGCTTAGGATTTTCATTTCGAATTTCTGTCTCAGGATTGTAATTCCGAATTTCCAGCTCAGGATTGTCATTCTGAATTTCTGGCTCAGGATTGTCATTTCGAATTTCTGGCTCAGGATTGTCATTCTGAATTTTTGGCTCAGTATTTTCATTCCAAACTTCTGGCTCAGGATTTTCATTCCGAATTTCTGGCTTAGGATTGTCATTCCAAATTTCTGGCTCACGAAGTAGACTTCGAATTTCTGGCTCTAAACTTTCTCAGAATTTTTCTTACAGAAAATAAACCAATCTTCTTCACCATTTCTTCAACCAGTTTATATCATGAAATTTTCATGATTTGTGAGAACTTTATGATCAGAAAAGCATCGTTTGATTTAGTTTAGAAAGTTTGAGACACTTTCTTAACTTTTGACTTCTTATTCTTCAACATAATCTTCTTTAAGGAAATCTTTAGCAACCAGCAACTTCAACTTTTCTATAACTCAAAAACATTCTTCAACAAAAAGATTAGTTGTCAAAAAATACAAAACTTTGTTAAACAAACCACCACAAAGGTTATTCAACACTGAATATCCAATCATATTGAGTTTATTTATATTTGTCACACATAATTATGTCATTGATTTATCCTTAACCTAAGGTTGTGGCCTTTATAAGGGATTTCATATCAACTTACATTCCATTGAGTTTTCTTTGTTGTTATGCGCCAACTCACTTTTTTTGGTGTATATAATATACTTTGACATTGTATATAATGAATCCATTTATTCTCATGATGTTATAATTTTGTGATTACCTCAATTATTTGTATTCAAACGTCTCTCATTTGGTTAGGAACTCTAACAAAAATATCATTTTAAATGTTTTAAAATTTTATTCTTCTAAATATTTCTCATTAATTCCCATGTTTTAAAAATGGTTTTAATGATTTATTTATATGAACATTAATGTTTTAAAAAATTTCTTTTAAAATTTTCAATTTGGTATGGGACACTTTGATTCAAAAATCTATTTTAAACATGTTATTGATAAATAGTGAGACTTTTAAGTGTTTTCAATAAAAGGGGGATATTTCTCTCAAATAGTTTTGATGATTATTTTCATTTATGTCAAAATCCTTTACGGGGTATTATTCTTGATAGAGGTTGATTTATTATGATAAAAATCTTTTGTACTTTATTGAAGTTTTTTTGATATGTTTGAATGTGGATGTTTTATTTTTATACCATTCATGGTTTATGGATAAAGTATTGACATTTTGTATCATATTTTTAATATGAATGTTTATGTTATGTTTAATCCTTTTCATATGAGGAATGCATTGGACTTAGTATGTGACTGGTGGAGCCTTCTATAGCTTCTATATGCATCAGTAGGTCTCATTAGACAAACTAGTGTTTTGGAATAAGGCCTTGACAAAATCTTATTTTTAGTCTTGGCACAAGGCCTCAGATATGTGGTTATGAAGTCTGCCATTATACCTTCCATCGTTATGATATTAGCTATTGATATTTCATGTGGTTATTCAACTAGTAGAATACCCATGACTATGTTTTATTATGTCATTATTTACTTAGCTCATATTCCTTCCATAAAGTGTTCATGTTTATTATTTGTAAAGGCATGTGTTTTCAATTATTCATCATACCTAATATTTATGTTATATTCCGCTGTATTGCTTACCCTACCGAGCATTTGAGCTCCCCCCTTTCTTATGTTTCATTTTCCTAGGATATGAAGAAGTTAGTTATGAGTGACTTATAGGCATTATCTTGGAGGCTTGGATGTTTCTAATGGAATCAATTAGTGTTGTATTTCTTTTCAAGTTGTAATGTTGAATTCATGTATGTAATCTATTTTCCAAGACTATTAAACTGATCGGTCCTTCGTGACTTGATTCCTTGTAATCATGCCAATGTTTTTTAATAATGCATTGAATCTGGGTAACTGGGGTCAGGAAATTACAAAATTAAATTTAAATATTTCATTATGAGATTTATAATGATATTTTGAAAAGGTTTTCAATACTCAAATAGTAAGAACAAAATTTAATTGATGATCAATTTGTAATATAAAATAATTTAGATAATTAAAAACAATTAAGAAGTTACCATATAATTGTCTCGAGCACCCACTAATCATATACCCTGATTCCACATGGAAATGTTTCATGAAATGATATACATACAAAACAATCAAGAATATAGTGTTTTTTTCTAGGAAAAATTTGGTTTCACAAATTCTATCCAATAAATATTTTGGAACTTACATTTTCATAGGATATGAATTTCCCTAATAAATGTGATTTTTTAAAGACAAGAGATTAAAAGAGAGGTGGATTGATTTTGGTCTACCATAATAGAAAATTTTATAATTATACTCATAAATAAAAATCCTTATTTCTTACAATAATTGAAAAATTTATGTTGAGAGATACCTCAATCAAAATTGATATTTGTGTTATTTTTATAGGGTGTTTCATTATAACCATGGCCTTAATTTTAATTCCCATGATGTCAGGAACCCAAAATTAAATAAAATTTTATTCCCCTTGGGTGAACATGGAAAGAAATTTTTTGAGCTCTTAAATTTTCAATTACAATTTATAAACATTTGATCTCACTTTAAATTTCAAGGATAACACATCATTATCTTTGGAGAGTTGATCCTTCTCACTCGTAATAAAATTATTTTTCTTTCTAACTCCTTGAATTTTGTGGTGAGTTCACAAAATCATTCTGTTAATTATTCTATAGAATATTTCGGATATTAATAATAAATATCGATAGAAGATCTAGATAAATTTGAAGAAAAATAAGATAAAGTTAGAGGGTTTACCTTATTATCGGCTATAAGGCACATGGATCTTTCAACCCTTGATTCGTATAAGGAGGTGAGGGTATCATTGCATGTACTACAATTTAACACTTCTAATTCCTTATTAATTTACTTACTTCCTTCACCTTCTTTCTAGATTAGGGGATCTCTATCTTAATTCGAACATTTTTTCAAACTATAGCACCATACCTTCAGTTCACCTTTTGGATTTTCTTTTTTATCATAGTGGTAATACTTATTTTTCTTCATTAATTTTCTTATCTTCTTGGTCATGTGATTGAATTATTCATAACATTCAGATATGTTGTTATTGATTTCTTTAATGTGAATTTTCTTATTTTTCTCTTTGATTTATTAAAATTATATCAAAATTTCCTTTTCATTATAATCTCAAATGTCATGAGTGAAACTATTATTTCTTCTAACCATGTATTTTTTATGTACATTTCTTCTTGAATTGTTATAATGTTGGCTGACAATGATCTTGGAAACACCCAAAGGATATTTTTTACAAGTGTCTCAAGGACAATATCATTACCTAAAGAACTACTTCCATTAAAAATATCAATGAAACAAGTAAAAACAATCCAATTATATACTTCTTGTGATACATGGAAAACCTTTTAAAATCATGGATATATATATCAAGTATTGAATTTTTAACTTCATTTGTACCTCCATACATAATTTATAACAATTTTAAAATTTCATGAGAGGTTATATAAATAATAATTCTATTAAATTAATTATGTTCAAACTCAAAATGGGGAGCATTCATGGATTTTCCATCAAGCTCGAATGTATAGATGTCTTGAGGAGCCAACTTTTCCTATAACTCTTGGGTTGGGGTGAAGTAATTTATCCCTATTTTACTTACTGGGTACCCTATACTCCTATGAAATGTAGAAATATGGATTTTTCAATAACAATGGTATGAACCATTTAAAATGAAGATCTTCCCATTGAATATCCCTCAAGAACACTTTGGGTATTTATGGTTGGGTTATCCTTAAACGGTCATTATTTTAACCGATTAATGTTTTTGAAAATAAAGGTTTCCTCTGACACTAATTGTTTGTTGGGGTAAAGTTGGAAATATGGGGTGATTTACCTTTTTAAAAGTTTTTAGAAATTAAAAACGAGTTGACATAAAATTAAAATAACTAAATAAATAATAAGGGTTCATCATAAGAGTTATAATTAAAAGTGAAAGCGATTAAATAAGTGAGTTAGTATAACATAAATAAAACAAATAACATAATATAGTTTGATAACGAGGTATTACCATCACCCATGAAAGGTGCTTATGTCCCCACCCACAAGGCCTTTAGAGGATTTATAATCCCTTAGATTTAACAGTATCCAATAAACCTAAATAAAATGTTGAACCATACTGATACCAATTGTTTTATTCATGTTCTACAAACTCACTTATTTAATCTCTTTCACTTTTAATTATAACTCCTATGATTAACCATACTGATACCAATAAACCTAAATAAAATGTTGATACCAATTGAAAAATTGATACCAATTGTTGAACCATACCGATACCAATTGGTGATAGCTGGAAACATTCTCTCACCATTCCAAAATAACTCTTCTGCTTTTATCACAATCCTCAGCTATCATGATATCTAGTCTTTGATCGATCACTTCTATCATTGTCAGATTTAATACTCGCCCCCTATCTCATTGCACTCCCCCTATCTCTCTGCTCCACCTATCAGCTTCTCCCCATATCATTCATGATTTCTCAAATAGCCACACTATCTCCCCCTTGAACAATCACTATTCCCCCCCCCCCTTTGTCAATGAACCCAAAGGTCACTCCTGTGCAGTCTGTAACAGAATAGAGAACACATATCGGCACATTAGGTAAAGACACACACCCAACCTTGGGGAGGGGGGTTCCACATCCACACTCTTTTAAGTGTGAGGAGTCAACTAAACTCCCAGATCCAGTCGATGCCTTTCAAATGATTCCTTGGGTAAGGCCTTTGTCAAAATGTCTCCAACCTATAGTTCTGTAGGAACATACTCCAACTTCACAATTCATTTCTAAACCTTCTCCTTGATAAAATGATACTTTATCTCAATGTTCTTTGTCCTTGAGTGATGGACCGGATTTTTGCTGAGATTTATATCACTTGAGTTATCGCACTGGATTTCGATCGGATACTTCACTTCAACTCCCATATCATCAAGTTGTTGTTTCATCCACAATAATTGTGTGCAAGATTGAGTGGATTAAATGTACTCAACTTCTACGGTGCTCAATGAAATGCAATCTTGATTCTTGCTTATCCAAGAAACACACAGTCTTCTAAGATAGAAAGCACCTCCTGACTTTGAATTCCTGTCATCTGCTGAACTGGCCCAATCTGCATCTGTATATCCCAATAATTCCGACTAATATTTTCCTTTACACATCAAGATGAAGTCCACTGTGACCTTGATATACCGAATTATTATTTTCACTACAAGCATGTGGCTTTCCATGGGATTACTCTGATATCTCACTGCTTGGCATGTGGAAAAAACAATGTCAGGCCTTATTGTAGTCAAGTATAACAATCTTCTAATGATTTTCCTATATTCTGTGATATTAACTGCCTTGTCGTCCACATCTTTGGACAATTTCATCCGGGTAGCTATCAGAGTCTTCATCTCCTTGGATTTTTCCATTCCAAATCTTTTCCAAACCTCCTTGGCATATTTGGATTGTGAAATGAATGTTCCATTCCTTCCTTGTGTCACCTGTAGACCAAGGAAAAATGTTATCTCTCCAATCATTGACATTTCGAACTCACTTTTCATGAATTTAGAAAACTGTCTGCACTAAGCTTCATCTGATCCACCAAATATTATGTCTTCGACATAAACCAAGACCATAATCATTTTATTACTGTTTTTGTTGAAATAGAGATTGTAATAAACTCTCCCATGTTCGAAACCAAGCTTCATCAAGTACTGATCAAGCCTAGAGTACCATGCTCTTGGTGCTTGTTTCAACCCATACAGTGCCTTCTTCAGTCTGGAAACCTTGTTCTCATCCTCATGAATGAAAAAATCATATGGATTCTCAATATACACCTCTTCCTCCAGAACATCATTCAAAAATGCAGATTTGACATCCATCTAGATCACTTTGAACTTCCTTTACACTGTGATGGCTAGGAATAATCTAATTGTCTCTATCCTTGAAACTGGTGCAAATATCTCATCAACATCTATTCCCTCGATCTGGGAGTACCCCTTGCATACTAGTCATGCTTTGTTCCGAATCACTGTTTCATCTTCATTCATCTTGTTGTGATGGACCCATTTAATCTCGATGACATTATTATCTGTTGGCCTCGAAACAATCTCCCATATTTGATTCTTCTCAATTTGATCTAGCTCTTCATTCATTGCCTGAATCCTGTTTTCATATTCAACTGCATCATCAAAGAATTTTGGCTCAACCTGAGATTGGAAAGATGTCTTCTGCAGTGATTTCATTCTCCTAGTCTGAACTGGAGCATACTGATCACCAATTATATTCTGCCTATCAATTTCAGCTCGACTCCTTGTCTTTTGTGCAGATACGGACTTTGCTTCCTCATGCTCATCATCAGTATCTTCTTCTGAATCAACATCAGCCACTTCTGCTTCCCCTGCGTTACTTTCTTCCTCATCACTCTCATCAGAAAATTTTTCACTGCATTGTTGAATGATCTCCTCATTCTCCACTATAGTGACATCATTGCTCTCAACTACTTTTCCCAGCCTTTTATTAAGCATTTATATGCCTTTCCTTTTCCAGAGTATCCAAGGAATATCCCCTCATCTCCTCGAGACTCGTATTTCCTCTGTTTTTCCTTGTTGAGGATAAAGAACTTAATTCCAAATATTCGAAAGTATTTCAACATTGGATTCTTTCCATACCACATCTTGTATGGAGTCTTTCCTTCCTTCAGACACAACAGAGCCCTGTTAGAAATGTAGAACGATGTTAAAACTTCTTCCTTCCAAAATTTCTCTGGTAGGTCCTTTTCAATAAGCATTGTTCTGGCAATGTTGTTGATGATTTGATTTCTCCTTCCAACCACTCCATTCTGTTGGGGAGTTCTTACTGAATAAAATTGATGCCTTATCCCGTGTTTCTCGAGATAATCTTCCACCTCACTGTTTGTGAATTCTGTACCATTTTCAGTACGAAACTTCATAATTTTCGGTCCAAGAATCCTTTCACACTCCCTTCGGCATTGTTTTAAGCAACTGAACACATCGGACTTATGGGAAATAACAAATACCCATGCCATTCTGCTATAGTCATCAATGAAAAGAATATATTACCCCTTTATGTCAATTTCTCTTGGTGTGATAGGTCCACAAACATCTTACATGCACCAATTCGAGCACTCTTGTTGACTTCTTTTCTTTTTCCTTATACGTCTTTCTGATGAGCATCCCTTGTTGGCATGTGTCGCACGTGTGAGTACGATCACGTGATATCTTGGGTAGGTCTCTTTTTGCATCACACTTTACCAGATCTTCTAGGGATGGTTGGAAAAGATGACCAAGTTGTTTATGCCACAACTTGTTTTCTTCTTCTCTAGAAATAAAACACATATCTTCTTCTCCACTCACCAGGTAAATATTTCCCTTTGTTCTTTTTCCCTGTAGAACTATTTCCCCGTCTCTTCCTTTGATGACAGACATCTTCTTAGTAAACCTTATAGAATGTTTTGAGTGACATAGTTGACTGATGCTGAGAAAATTGTGACTAAGGCCTTCTACTACTAAGACATCAACACGTCTCATCTCTTTTCCCCCAAACTAGGTCTTTCCTGAGCCAATAATCTTCAGGCCTTCATCATTTCCAAACTTGAAAACTCCTTCTTTGTCATATTTCACGCCTATAACAAGATCCTTATTACCTTTCATGTGAGATGTGCAACCACTATCAAGGATCCACACACCACATAGATCTGATGATTTAAGGTCAATTTCTGCCACCACGGCCTTCTCATCCTTCTTCTTCAGGGTCCATATTTTTTCCTTCACACTCGGCATGGATTGAGACTTCTGTTCTTTCTCAAAGTATGATGGAACAGCTTCATCCTGCAGAGGTGCAAATCTATTTTTCATTTTCAACTCACCTATTGGTTCATTGATCTGCTGTTTGTGATCATTTGGGTTCTTCTTTGGCATATTCCTTTGTATGGTCGAAGTGCAGTACCTAGCCATGTTCCGAAATCCTCCGCACCAAAAACAGTGCCCTTTGAAATATGTTCTAGAGAACCTTTCTCTGTTTGGCTACCACCTCTGTTCTTGTGCCCTTCGATATCTCTTAGATTTGGAACGCACATACTGTGAATGTCCCATTTTTTCACAACAATAACACCTAATATAAGGCAAAAATTTTCATGTTACTTCTGCACTGCTAGTTTCCCTTTGGGATCTCTGAGTATTCTGATTCTGCCTTGTGCCCAAATCCACCTTCAGTCTCGGAGTGGGTGCTTGTGGTTTGACCTCATCTTTCATAGCTTTCTGTTTTTTATCAAGCCCTCCATCAGTCTTATCATATGAACAAAGTTGATTCTTATTTTCTATTGAACCACTATTCTCCACTTTCAGCTTCTCGGTTTTCTGAGTGATCTTCTTTCCTGATGACCCAATAGGAGTCAAGATCTTTTCTTGATCTTTAAACTTTTTCCGCAGACCGAAAACTTCTCCTTCAAGTTCTTCAATATGCTTGACTTGTTCTTTCCTTGTGTTATTAAATCCATCTATCTCCCTTTTCTGTTATTAAATTTTTATTTTATACTCACTAACTGATTCTGAGTCCTCTGGTGTTGATAACTTTAGTTTCTCGATTTCATCCTTCAACTCAGACTTCTCTTCTTACTAATGTTGCATATAGAGTTTGGCGTCACGAACAACTTTTTTGGATTTCTTTGTTTTAGCTCTCCAAACATCTATCTCTTCAAGAGAAGCCTCTAACTCTGCTTGCATATCAACTCTTACCTCAACTTCTTCTTCTTCTTCTTCATCAGCTTCGGTTTCATTCTTATTTCGAGAACTGCCGAAAACTGCCACCATAGCATTTTCTCCTCGGTCTTTGCAGTTCTCTATTTCTTCTACCTCCTCAACCACAGACTCTTCTGAACTGTCATATTATTTTGAAAGAAGGTTCTTTTTCTTAATGAAATTTCTCTTGAACTGTTTATTTCCTTTCCAATAGGCTAAAGACATCTTCTTGGGAATTTCGATTTCATCGACATCATCATCCTCTGGGAACTTTTTGGGGCACTGTGCCGCAAGTTGTCCAATATTTCCACACTGAAAACAAGCAAGTGGAAGTTTCCATTTAAACTTTCCTTTTCCTCTTTGAAGCTTTGAGGTTAGGAATGGCATCACTTCATCTGTCTCTTCTTCTTCCTGGGAGTCTTCAATGGTGAGCTTATTCATGGTCTTGAATGCCACCTCATTGGATTTCCCCTTTTCCACAGCATCGTTATCATCATTTCTCATTTCATATGCAACAAGGGTTCTATATAGTTTGTCCAATGTCATCTCTTTCAGGTATTTATCTTACAAAACCGAAACTTTCGGATTGAACTGAGGTGGAAGTTTCCTCAAGATGCTCTTCACAATTTTAATGTCTTCAATAACTTCTCCAAGACCTCGCATGTCTTCCACTACAACATTTACCCTGTCAAAGAATGCATCAACAGACTCATTCGGGTTCATTATTATATATTCATACTTGTTCCACAACACTTTAAGCTTTTCCTCTCTAACCATTGTATCCCATTCATATATATTCAATAAATTTTCTCACATGCCATGTGATGTTTTGCAAGACATCACCTTTGTATATACAGGATTGGATAGGGATCCCCCTAAGACATTCATTTCTTTGGCATCAGCATCCAACTATCTATGCTCAACTTCTGATAATGAACCAATATTAATATTAGTTGTTATGAAATGCATTGATACTATGAACACATCCATTCCTAATGATCGAAAGTAGTGTTGCATCCGATTCTTCCATAGCTGGAAATTGTTCCCGTCGAAGATCGGAATCCCTTTATGATTAGTGACCTCAATTTGAGAGAGAAACACTGATATTAAACTTTCCCCCTAATACCAATTGTTAGGTCCACTAGGCTAGATACCCTGAGAGGGGGTGAATCAGGGTATGACAGATTAAAACAACTGCCCCTTTTGATCTTGTTTTGTTGTTAGACAAAAACATCTTCTCTCTACTTCCTGATGCAGAGTATGAGAAAACTATAAAGAATGCATAGGACACAGAAATTTTTACTTGGTTCACCCTCACTGGGCTACGTCCAAGGAGCATACACTAGCAGTGTGCCAATGTACCAATTCCACTATAAGCGTACTGCTGTTTACAAGTTTGAAGCAGACTCACTATCCCTCCTGGTTTATAACCACTCACAATTTGAGAACTCACTACTCTCTCAACTGAAGTGAGCTCACTGCTTCTTCAGAAGATCCACTCACAGTTTATAGACCTGTAGGTCTCTTTATTTGCATGAAAGCATGCATCCCAAACTGTAAATAGATGCTCTGTTGAAGTACAAATTTCATCCACTGATGAATAACCCTTTTCCCTTGAACACTGGGAAATTACATTGGAAATACCTTCGCAAAGCACCCTACTTTTCAAGGATACCAATTTCGTGAAGCTCAAACAAGCCTTCATGAAGCTCAAACAAGCCTTTGCGAAGCTCCTGCCTTTTCGTGAAGCACTCTCGCGAAGCTCAAGTAGTTTCAGATAAACTTCCCTCGCGAAGCACACTGAGCCAATACGGAGCTCACAACTTTCGCAGAGCTACAATAGTTGTCGTGAAGCTCTTCTTTCATGAAGTACATGGGCTACACAAACTACCTTCGTGAAACGAGAGCGAAAGATCTTCTTATAAAATTCTATGCTTCTCTCGAGGGGGTCGACCTCTATTTATAGGCAATTCCACCAACCCTTGACCCTTCTACACGAAGTCCACACCACGTCATCACCAATCACGAAGCTCTGAAATTTCCATAGGAATTCTATGAAAATCGCGAAGCACCTCAGAAATTCTCGGATCGCGGAGCTCATCATAATCGCGGAGAATTCCGTCAATTACCTCATGCCGCTGTCGCGAAGCTCCCTCGCAAATCCCTTCACCTCTACGATGTGATCCAACCTATGTTGTTCGCGAAGCTTGTCGTAATCGTAAAGAATCACCACCATCATCCTTCTGGTCTTTGAAAAATCCAAACCATGAAGCCTCTCTTTGCAAAATTCATGCATTTTCCATATTTAATTATGATCTTCATGGAAATCCTATATTCGCGATGCTCACCAAACTCCAAATTTTGGACCCCAAAAATTTGGCAAGCACTAGAAAACGACGTGACCTTGTACTGTTCTTTTTGTACCACCTCTAGATCGTTCATTTATTTGTAATTGTTCTTTGTCAACATGGATTTTCAACAACTTCTCTGGAACTCGACAATTCACCATGGAAACCTGCTTTGTCAACAAACACAATCAACCCAAAAATGATTCAATGTTACCTTGAGGGATTTTTTCCCAACAAGAATGTAAAAACATGAAAATGACTTTTGAAAACCATACCACATATAACCTATATCAAAATATTGAGTTATTAAATAAATATTGGCAGTTCATAAGAAATAAATCATAAAGGACCATGATCTATAAGAAAATAACACTGTAATAAAACATAGAATTTTGGAAAATACATAATCATATAAAATCATTTCCATATTATCCAAGGCTCATTTCCAAGACCATTATAGTGGAAATATTATTTTACTGAACTGATTTTTCTCCTCTTTTCAGCCATGTATTACTGAATCGGGTTTACTTTCCATTACAGTACTATATTACTGAATCGATATCATTTCCCATTCTAGTATTATCTATATAATGAGATATAAATATTTACCCAATGCATTGGAGGGAGATATAGGTCCCACCCGTCTCATAATTAAAACATTCTTACATGTTCTACAAAAACATAAATCATTCATCATAGCATAACCCAAAGAATAAAATGGTTTTATTAAACATCATTCCATCATAACATAATCCATGTAAAATAAATGGATTTCATAAATAAAATTTCAACATAAATATAATAAAACCATAGGAATAATATACTTAAAACATAACCCTATTAGATAATTCCACCTTAGATAGAATATAATTTTGATATAATATTTGAAATTAATTCTTGAGTAAAATATCCTCAATTATTTAAAAATGTTTTCTCTTCTCAAAATGCAATTAAATTTTAAAAGAAACGAATTTATATGAAAATAACATTGAAATATTGTAAAAAAAGATTCATGGAAATAAGTCATTATGAAAACATAAAAATCCATTCATGTTGCATAAGTTAAAAGAAAACATTCTTCTCGTATTTTTGTCGGATAAGTCAAAAATTACCTCGTATCAAAAAAAAGATTCATTTCATACCATTTAATAAAAAATCACCAATGGGTAACATTGACTTTAAAAAATTGTACAAGAATATAAATAATATTTTATAATATATATTTATGAAACATGGACATGGATGATAAATGTACCCCAATAAATACTTATGTATATATAATCTTGGATAATAATTTTATTGCAAAATTACCCCTTACCTTAGGTATGGGTTTCTTAATATGTGTCTGAGAATCCTATATAATGGTTTAAATAAGGTTATTAACTTATTATAGAATCATATTATATCATAAGTGATCATATTATTACCCGTTTGTTAATAACATTATTACTCATCCATCAGGTATTAACTGCTTTATTTTCTTATGTATGTTTTTTTGGATAAGTTTATGTTCCTATTCTTAGGTTATAGTTATATAATTTTCAGAATGATATTAATATAATATATATCATATTAATCCATTCAAAACATTTATATAATCATTATTTAATGAATATCATGTAGAATGAATTACAACACATCGTGGAGACGATGGGTCATACATAAGCACCACTACTATAAATTTCACTTATTCCAACAGTTTAAACCCATTGGGATATCCCCTAAAACCATTGGGATAGGATATTACAATGGTTTCATGAACTGTTGGTATGATGGGTATTGCAGTAGCTCTATACCAACTGTTTCTAGAGAACCATTGGTATAGCTGGTCTGAAATTAATATGTCCCAATGGTTTAAGTAAAACTATTGGTATATGTGTGTACCAAAAGTTCAAGAACCATTGGTATACATACCATCTAGTATACATACCAATAGTTTTTGAACCGTTGGTATATATCCATTATTTATTATATCCCAACAGTTTCATTGAAACCATTGGGATATATGTTGTCCAGACTGAATACCAACAGTTATGTAAACTGTTGGCATATGTTGTCCATCATTTAAATACCAATGGTTCTATTAACCATTGGCATATGTTGTCCATGATATTGGATTCTAATGGTTCTGTGAATCGTTGGTATATCTTATACTCCCCAACAAACATCAAAGCTGGGAAGACCTGTAAACCCACTTCGAGCAATAAACCTGCACCTCTAAACCTGTAAATCCTGAACCTGTAAACCTACACCTCTAACAGTTTTCTAAATCACACTTTACACCTATAAACCTGCACCTGTAGTTGTAAACCTGCACCTCTAATAGTCTTCCAAATCACCTGTAAACCTGCACCATCATGCACCTCATATGGAAGTAGCTTCACATGATGAGTGTGAAAATTCACTAGATTCTTTCTATATTGGGTTAGTCTATTCAGAGTCTAAAAATGTTAAAGAAGATACTGGAGAGCATAGAGATGCTCAATGTGGTTTTACCTTGGTAGATAATGCGGTATCATGTAAAGGGGATCCCTCCTCTGGTTCCAAATTGTCTGGAATATCATATCTAGACTCATATAGAGATAGTGATGGTGATGGACATAGTATTCCACCAGATCATGGTGGACCTACTATCTCATTTAGAGTTGGGAAATATCCTAAGGGATCCTTAGTTAAGAAGATTGACCAAGCAGGTGAGCTTCAGGCTTTTCCCTTAGATGTACCTACCAAATCATAACCTGTAGAGGATGCTTTACCTACTGCTGAGAGAGTTATTTCCCAAGTTCCTTTAGATTTTTTATCCATGGTATATTTATAATATTTCAGAGAAAGACTTATTTTATATTTCAGGGGAATTTTGATTTATCGGGAACCTCCTATCACTCATCTTAGTGAAGCTGATGGTAGTCACCTTTTTGAGATGGTTGTATGTCATATTCATCCCAAGATGAGTTTTCATATTCAGGAAGTTATGATTTAAAATCTAAGGTTGGAAGGTGAGATAGAAACCATTTGATCTGTTAGGGAGGAAATGAGGACCTCATTTGTTTTCAGTCAGGATTCCTTATAGAAGAGATTAGATAATGTTCCTATTGTTGCATCTACATCTAGTGCTCCACCTCCCTCAGATTTAGTTTATACTGATTCGATCTAGTCTATAGTCTAAGAGTATCTTCGTGTTGTTTTAGGTTGTGTACATTCATCTCATCAGGATTAATTGATGCAGATTCTATAGAATGGGTTTTCAAGGAATAGGTTGACCATTTTAAAGTGATGACAACTCTACTCAAGCTATTCATGGGGGAGAAGAAATATTTCTTTAGTATTATGGGGATATGAGGAAACATTATTATAGATTTTTTAAATCTTATGAAGCCTTTCTTATATGTGTCCAATACTCTATTGGATTCTTCATAGGTGATTCCCATGACATCCTTTACCTCTGATTCTTCTTCTGATCCTCTACCTCCTTAATTTTAGCCTTTTGGTATGTCTTCAGTTGAAGCTATCTGGAATCTCCAACCTATTTTGATCCAAAAACTTCCTACCTCTACATCTATACCTTTAGCCTCTACCTTAGTTCCACCTACTTCTGGAAAGGTAAAGTTCCCTACTGATCACACCACCCAGGATGAGAGTGATTTGAATTAGCTAGTCTTTTATAGGGATTTGTTTTGTATAGATGACTTTTGACTATAATGGAATTCCTCCTTTATTATTATTCTCTTTCCTTTTTGTATTTACTATTTCTAGTTTTTTTTATAATCCAAAAATGGGGAGAATAGTAATGGAATTTACCTATGACACCAACCTTATCCTCTAATATTTTATCTTTTATCCCAGAACTATTTTTATGTTATTATTTGATGCAAACTTCTTTATATGGATTTTATCCTTTGATATTGTACTTATTTGGATACAATTTAAGTAATTATTTTTTTCGATTTGATACCATACCTTTCATACTATATTAATTTAAAAAAAATTATTCCTAATTGTGATTTATAAATCTCAAATTATCTTTCTGGAATTTTGAGCAGAATGTTACTCTTCAAACTTTTCAATTTATGCCTAATCATGTTTTACACATGGTTTATAAAATTCTTTGATTAGTGATCATCGAAATAGGGAAGATTATTGGAACATGATTATTTTAATTCTCACAAATAAAGTTTCTTATTATTCTAATGAACCTAGTGTTTTATGATAGTATGTTATTTTATAAAGAATATTAGGCTGAGTATTGAAAGGATCTACTATTAGTTCAAATTGCGTCACCACTAGATCTTTCCATTGGTAGGGGTTTGCTGCCAATATTTGTGTTACATCATTGGGATTACCTACCACTGGTGTGTGCTACTGCTAGAGTGTTCTACCACCAGATCATGCTACCACCAGAATATGCTACCACCAAAATTAACTACTACCGAATGTACCACATCAAGGTTTATGCCACTTCCTGGCGTGCCATCACCAGGATCATGCTACAACCATACATTACACCACCAAGCTCATGCTACCTCTAGATGAGCTACCTATAGGGGTACAACTATTTCTTTTCTACTGTTGATCTTTTCTACCATCATATTTGATTCACCATCATCTTTTTCCACCATTATTGTTCTTGATTTGAATTAAATACTTCCAATGGATATTTTATGAGTGTTAATGAAAAGAGATTAATTAATGATTATCCCTGTTGACGCTCCTTTCGTCACATAATATAAAGATCGGAAAAGGGAATATCTGAGCTCAAAGTGATTCAACCTTTGAAGAAAACATCAAAAATCGACAAAGGCATGAACAAAGGATCAACAGCAACTGCACCGCGCAAGTTATATCACTGTCGCACACGTACACTTGTGCGATGCTCTTGGTCGCACAAGTGACTTGCGCGACCTAAGTGGTAACCGCCCGGTAACCGCCCGGGGTCTTCTCCTGCCTATAAATAGACCCTGTGGGCCCCCCATTCGGGAGATCTTTTTTCCAAAAACTCAGATTGAAGCTCCCGACTCCCAAGTCTCTTCTCAAAGCTTCTGGAACACTTCTAAGGTAATTTCTTACCTAGAACGGAAGATCTAAAGAGAATAAGGAAGGCCTAAGTGTTGAAACTTATCAAACACTTGCGCGCCGACATATTTCCTTCAATATAACATGCGCGTCCCTTTTCTGGAAGAACCTCAAGAGGATTCTAAAGGGTTTAAAAAAGAGTCGCTCAAGTATTTCAATGATGGTTGGAAATCGCGCATGTACAACATGTGTCGTGCAGGTATACCTGCGCGACCAATAATTGCGCGCCCAAGGAAGACTTGCGCGCCTTTCAAGACTTGCGCGCCCCTATCTTTTTGGGTGCCCATCTTGCCCATTTTACCCCTCTTAAGCCATTTCACCTTTCCTTTTCAAGATTCAGTCTTCAAGACACTCTTCAAAGCCATTTATGGCATGATTTCTTGATTTTACTTCCTTATCTGAAAGGAATTCTATGGAATATCTCTCAAAACCTAGTGATTTAAATATCCTTATGTCACTAATTATGGAGAGTTCATTCATTTAACCTCATCCTTTAAGATGAGATAATCCCTTAACTTGGGCATCCTTCTTTAGGAGTAAGCCCCAAATTCTTAAAGTTCCCAAACTTGGGCATCCTCCTCAGGAGTAAGCCCCAAACCTTAATCCCTAACCTGGGTCTCCTTTTCAGGAATAAGACTCAGTCATAATCTTGGGATTCCTTTTCAGGAGTAATCCCCAAGTCCCCTAACCTGGGCCTCCTTTTTAGGAGTAAGTCCCAATCATAATCTTGGGTTTCCTTTTCAGGAGTAAACCCCAAGCCCCCTTAAATTTCTCTTAACCAGTCCTAATTTACCCTTGATTTGGGTTTCCTTTTCAGGAGTAAAACCCAATCATAAGTCCCATCCTAACTTGGGCATCCTCCTTAGGAGTAAGCCCCAAGATTAGAGTATTCAAATCTCCATGAAGCACATATAACATTATGGACCCTGTTCATGGATTTTTTACCTAAAATTAAATCCTAAATCTTCATCTATCTGGGCAGTCATACATACATAAGCCCCAAACAAATTCTTATGATTTCATCTTTCATGGCACAATTGTCTAATTTTTACCAATACCTCTTATTTCTCACACCGAGCATGACTCACGTGAGCTTAGAGTGTAAAATTAATTATGACATTCTTCTTTGAGCCATCAATCATAAACATCATACTCCATTACTCGAACTACATGGGTTCTAATTCCTTTTCTAAAACAAAGGATACGTAGGTAGCCCATTTTTTGGGTTTGATCCCAACTTTGAAATAATCCCTGTCCTTCTGAATGACGATAAACTTCAAGTGCCCCACTGAGTGGCTTTAAAACCAGCCTGGTCATCATAATGACCAAGAGACTTTTATATAAATGTTTTGAAGGATACCATTGACCAAGAATCTTTAAACAGATATAGATGATTCACTATTGATGAAGAACCTCGAATACATATAAAAGATTCTCTAAATTTCTTGCATATTTAATCATTGATTGTTAAAACTAAAGGAAAGCGCATTTTATACTTGGTAATGTAATAACGATTCACGAACATAACTTAAATCTATAAAGAGAGTCCCGGAGTAGAAAATAATTCCCCTCAAAAAGGTGTGATGAGTCCGACCTCCCATCCTCTCGACCAATGCAAATTCCTAAGCCTCATCAGTCCACAAGCTAATGAGCGCCTGCCTTTGGAAAGTAGGTCCAAACGGATGTGGAATCATTGGATGTTTCTGGTTCTACAAAAAAACCCGCTAGAAACCGATCGGAATGTTTGAATCTCCCGTCCAGGAGGTCATCCCCGAAATCCGTGAGGAAACAAAAATGGTGAACCCGACGTGAATCCTTAACCAAGTTAAAGTGATGTTCTTCTTATTTGTTAGGCCCCTTGGGCCAACAAAGCAATCATTGACATATGCTCATCCAAAAGATGCAGTGGCCGGATTCATCTTGATTATGTCTGTTATATGGAACAGACACTCTTTTCTCAAGATCTTCTGCAAAATGGCTTTCCTTAAATTCACCTCTGTGAATGCTGCTGCTATGAACACCTCTTCTGTGAGGTCTGCTGCTGTGAAAACCAATGCTGCTACTCCTGCTGGAACATCGTCCGCTCTGAAGATGACATCACCAAATCAGCGTCTTCAACACTGGGTTTCTAATGCACTGGTTAAGGAGTACCGTCGCAACGGTACTATCCCAACTCTGGAGGCCGCTCGTCAAGCCCTCCAAGTTAACAACTCTACCTGGTCGTCCGGACAATGGCGACCAGCGATCAAGAAGCAGGCGGTGCTGTCTACCGTCTCCAACCGTTTCGGGTCGTTATCCCCAGAACGCAATTTCCATTCACTCCCTTACTCTGAGGAAGTAAATGAGCAGGTCCCGCATGACCTTAATTCAAAAAGACAGGAGTCCTTCCCAAGGGCTCCCATCAACAATCGCCGCCAGACTCGTGCGGTAGTACGCCCTCAACATGATGAGGGTACCGACTCCAGGCATCCAGCTCAGGTTCCTCGAACCCGAGTAGGCAAGATGAACCGCCAGAGACGGAATCCGGTTAACAATAGGCAGGTTGTCATCCCTTCCATCTCCGGAGAAGTACACCAACCTAACTTGGTGGAAAACAACGAGCAGGCATACACACCTGTCCGTTTTAATTCCGTTGTCCAGCAGACTCGTCTGGCAGCATCACGCCAATCCCGCCAGGCAATTCCGGCGGAGTACCATAGGCAGGAACATACACCTACTTATACATCACTAGTTAGTCATCAGGCTCGTCTGACTACATATGATGGATCTCATCAACCGCGTTTGGCGAAGTGTAATCAGCAGGCACATACACCTGCTAATACTAATCAAGCCTACCAACAGTCTCGCTTGGTAGCGCACGGAGAAGTCAGTCAGAAAGCCCCGACGACAAACAGGTGGCAGACTCAACTCTCTGCCTCCACACTTGAGTACTGTCAGGATTCACTGACAGGAAAAGGAGGACAAGAGCAGGCACATACACCTACTCCAAGCCCGGAATGGACGTATATCCCCGTTCTGGTGGCTGAAGTCACCAAACATATTTTGTCAATGGTGAAAGATCATAAGCAAATTCCTGCTCATATTCTGGATGCTTGCCAGGATATCATAACAGCTTCAGCATCATCTCAGGGACAGACACATAAATCTATCCCTAGCAATGGAGTGACACATCAACGATTCACTCCGGAACAGACACACACATCTGTTCCAGTCCAAGAGGGTTATGGGGCATACTCCCCCATATCAAACGGACAACCAAGTCAGGCACATACACCTGATTTGAGTGGAGATCGTCAGCCTAACCTGGCCATCTTTCCTGATCAGGCAAATACACCTGCTCAGAGTAACCACTTTCGTCAACAAGTGGTTTCTAAAGTGAGTAAGAAGGCATCTAAGAAAAAGATCAGCCCAACACAGTCAGGAGATCAAAGGCCAATCTGCAACAAGGCCTTGCTCGATGCTGGAGTTCTTGAAGCCCTCAGACATTTATCTGTCGGAATTCAAGATTCTACTCCCTCAGTTCTCAATAACGGGAACATTAATTTTGAAGGTCTTCAACAGACACTTCCTCATGAGGGCTTGCTTCATGAAAGTTCGGTCAATCTTGAAGTTTCTTCTTCAGATGAGAGCCATAGGAACCCTCTGTGTGGTCAGAAGACCAAGGAGCAAGAAATTTCATCTTTTGCTGTAACCCATCATGACGGTCCTCCTCATGGGGATGAACTTCACTGCGAAAGTCCTCTCCGCAGTAGTGATTCACGTTGTCTCGAAAATTCTTCAGAAGGCAATGTAGTGACGAGAAAGCCCTCCTATCTCGAGGCACTTGCAAACGTAAAACCAGTCATGTCTGATGCTTTACTATCGGCAGGTGAAACTCTTTCTCCATCAGAAGATAGCCTGGGGTTCAGGTTATTCTCCGAACCATCCCTGGGTCATTCATCTTCCAGCATGAATAGTGATCTCTCTACCAATCTTGTTGAATTCGATGAAGCAACAAGGAAACACCAACTCTGGTCCAAACAAGTAGAAGAATCTTCATTTAATGATAAAGAGGAAATGATGAACATGAGGAAAAAACTGGCAAAAGGTGAAGTACCAGTCATGTTTTGGCCTTTGGCTGACTCCTAGTACGACATTCCAAAGATGTTGACGGATGATGGAATCCATGATATTCGTCTCAACATATGGAAGACTCTTTTTCAATTGAAGAAGAAAGTATTATCTTACAATGATTATGAAAATCATATTAAGATAATAGAAGGGTTACAACGCCAGATTGATTTGGCATCTCTATCAGTCTCTCGGTATCCGAAGGCTGAAAAGAAACAAAGAACCCTTCAACGTTCATGCCTTGACGCACTAAGAAAATTGCGTCAGTTAATTTCCAATGCTCCATTTGATGTTCATATCAGAGGATGGGGTGTTCACGGAGCACTACATTTCACAGTGCTTTCCAGTCAGCAAAGCCCGCCGAAAATGGTCTCATGCAATGTTATTGCCCATGGCCGGTCATAGTCAATGGGCTTTGTTCATAATCAAAAGCTTGCTCAAGAACAGGCTTCAACTAGTTCCTCTCAAAATCAAGTATATAGAGAACAAGTTGTTGAATTACTCCTACATCGAGCAGGCGAGAATATTGCACAAGCCTCTCGTCTGGAGCAAACACGTCATCAAATGACAGAAGTTTCGGAAATCATCCAACGGTCTGTTGAACCAGGTGATAAAAGTGGATACAGGTTAATGCATCCAGCTAATTTCCGAACTAAGATTCGCAAGATCAAGAGAGATTTTAAGAAGATCTCAGACATAGAATGTCAAGAGACACCCCAGCTTGTCAGACTGGAGACTTCTCTAACCCAACCCTTAGAGTCAACAAATAGGATTCGAGGAGTTGAGCGGAAGCAGCAGGAACATCCCCAGTCCACCGGACTGGAGACTTTTTCAAATCCTCAATCCCTCCCTCAGATAAAGTCAGTATTCTCTCGATTAGGGAATAAGCCTCAAGAGGAACGAAGATCCAAGCTATCAGAAGATTCTCTCCAAGTGACGGTTCTCCAAGAAGTTCCTGAGGGATCAAGTCAACGGAATGTCATGTCTCATCATGGACATGGAAGAAGACAATATCACAGAAATGCTGATAGAAAGGATTCCATGCAATATGCATCCATTAATTTCATCAATGCCATTGCTGCTGATTCACTAGATGAAGCTCAACCAGAGGGATCAGACGAAGAGGTTCCCGCTCAAGAAGTTGCGCACACAGACCTAAATGAAGAAGGTGTGCGCACACGTAATCAAAGGCTTACCCAAAATCTGAGTATTCCTTCAAGTAACCCACTTCCCCCTCTCCGAAAAGGATCCAATAAGGGGAAAGGAAAGAATCATGTTACTTCTCACCCTTCCTCTGAAGGAGGTCAATCGCTCTCATTAGAGCAAAGGTTTGCACAACAGGAGGAAGAAATGAAAGAATTAAGAAGGTTGAATGCAGAACTACTTCAAAGTAGTCTTCTTCTTAAGGATGTTGAAGTCCGACAGCCAAAGTAATTTGTTGTAACTACTGAGATGGATCAGGAATATCCTCCTTTATCAATACACCCTCAGAGGTCTAATCCTACGGGTCAAACGCAACAATGGTTGGTAGCACTACCATCAGTTACAGCACCAACCACCACGTCTGTCCAAGCTTTATTCATCGCACCTACCCAAAACCAAGTTCAACCTGATGTTTCTCAAAAGTTAATAACTACTATTGAGTCATTAACAGATCAGTTAGAAACTATGGAAGGGAAACGGGCGCAAGTTCAACCTGAAAAGAAAGTTTACCCTGAATGGGTAGATTCAATTTCTCCTCCATCCAGTTTTGGAAACCCTGTTTTCCCTACTTTCAATGGATCAGGCGACCCCGAACAACATTTGACGCCTTATGTGTCTTGTTGTGATCCTATGATGGGAACTCCAGAGCAGCAAGAAGCAGTGAAACTCAGATGCTTCGTGCGAACCTTGCAAGGACCAGCTTTTGTCTGGTATACAAGCTTGCAATCCCGGTCAGTCATCGGATGGGAGGATCTTCGTCAAAAATTCCTTCTTCAGTTTAGCTCCACTTTGCCAAAAACGACAGTTTTCGATCTTACAAACTGCAAGCAAAGGGAGAATGAAAGAGCATTGCTCGTTGGAAGGGATTAACGTATTCCCTGAGTTTAGCACTCCCTCAGGAGGAATTGTTGCCAATCTGTGTGGCAAATTTGTGTGACGAATTACGCACACCATTGATCCCTGTGAAATACACAGGAGGGTTTCGAGACCTTACTTCAATCGCTCAACAGATTGAAGATTCCCTTATACAGGCTAAGGTTAAATCTCATCTAATTCCATCAGCTCTAGGAAGGAGAATGGGTAAAGCGTAAACTGCTACAGTTATGCTTAAACAAGCACCTGTACCTATTTCTACTTCAAAACCTTCATCTTCTCGAAGAGCTCCACCTCCTGAATGCCAACAACAAAGGTTTTTTCGTCCAAATGATCAAAAAGATCAACGATGAAAACAATTTGAGGATATGAAGAGTAAAACATACTCTTTCCGAAGTGAGCAAGTTCCTGGTTACTTCATTTCAGCTCTGGAAAATAATTTGGTTCAATTACCAGTGCCCAAGAGGCCAAACAAGGAAGGAGATGAAGACCGTCCCAATTATTGTCCCTTTCATCAAATGTTGGGGCATCCCATCCAGGAGTGTTTTGTCTTTAAAGACCTCCTGCAAAAGATGGTCGACTTAGGACAAGTCAAATTGAAGGGTTCTTCAGCTCATGTAGCGTGTATTACTGCTACAGATCCAGAGGAAGGAGGCGAGTGGCAGGAAGTCAAAAGCAAAACTGCGAAAAAATATGATGATTGGATGGTCAGAAAGACAATCAATCGGACCCATTCCATTTTGCGAACACAATTGAAGAAGCCAATTGTGTCTCCTACAAAAGCTGCAGTAAAGCCTCCATCAAAAGATAAATCCTCAAAAGGGTAGCGCAATTCAAAGAAGAAAGAGGAATCAGGAGAAGATGAGTATGTATCAAAGCCTAAATTGTCTTTGACTCTGGCAGATTTCATGCCATCTACTTCAATGCCACGGGCACCGTCCCACCAAACGGCACAGCCTAAACAGGCTAACCAGGCAGAGTCTTTATCAGACGAAGAGTTAATCTTTGGTTCTGTTAATATGATTCAATTAACAGATCCATATTCCAGTCTTGATGAGCCTGAATTCCCTGTATCAAATAAGGGAATCTGAGGAGGTTCTAGAGGTTCAGGATACAGGGGAAGACATGGATCTTTCCGAAGCCACTACTCTAATTTTACCCCTGCTAGCACTGTATATGCAGCAGAAACCCGTGGTAGAGCCCTTCAGCAAGGTCAAAAAGAACAAGCAAGTTCTTCTGCCAATGGCCAACTCAGTTTTGGCACAGTTATTTTGGAAGACCGATTAAAGGTTCCATCTTCTTTATATCAGCAAGTAAATGGATCTAATCAGTATAATCTTCCAAAACCAAGGATGTTGCCAACTTCAATACAAGATGCATCAGCTTCCAAAGCATCTGCTTCCAAGGTACCTGCTAAACCACATATTCCTATTGGGAAACGTAGACCTCTAGATCAAAAGTATGATATATTGAAACACTTGGCCCAAGTACCAGCCAAGTTATCAATTTTAGATGCTTTGAATCTGTCAAAAGATCTTCGGGAAGCACTCATCGAAGCTTTGTCAAGTCCTCAGGAGTTTGAAGCTGAAATTGCTACAGCTGAAATCTATCACATAGAGAATAATCCTGCAGAATGCCATGCAGTGATATATTTTACTGATAAAGATGAAGATGATGTTGTGCATGGGCACATAAAACCTTTGTACTTATCTGGCAAAGTCAATGGTGTATATGTTCGAAGAGCTTTCATTGACAATGGTTCAGGAGTCAACCTCATGCCCATTCGTACACTTCGTCGATTGGGCCTCACGGAATCTGATTTATCTCCTTCTACCATGATGTTACAAGGATATGATAAAAATGAACAAGAACCACTGGGAGAAGTTACACTCAGAACTCAGTTTGGAGATCTTGTATCCAATTCGGATTTCATGATTGTTGATCAAGACTCAGCTTTCACTATCTTGCTTGGAAGACCCTGGCTACATCAGCATGCATCCTTCATCATACCATCAATGTCTTAAATACTGTTTTGATGGTCAAGTTGGAACATTGTATGGTGATAAAGCCTCGTTCAAGACATGTGAGTCTCAATACATTGAGGCGGAATTTTATCACATGAAGGGAAGAGAAAAATCTACAATAAAGGAAATTACCAAAGTTAATGCTCCATATGGTTTGGAGAAACTTCCAATAAATCCATTTTCACATGTGAGTACAGATTATGTGTTACCTATCAGTCAAATTGACAAAATAGTCCCAAATCAAAATACTCTTATGGAAAGATCCATAATGTCAATTACGGCGATCGAGCCAGACAACATGGGAGAAATTGGTAACCTACCAAGCAGTGATGAAAGCATAAGTGGTGATGAAGTCCAACAAGTCTATACTTCGCTAATAAGGCCAGAAGAAGTTATAGCAACACCAGAGGTGAATAATGATGTTGATTATCGATCCATCATCTCCTCTTTGATTCCCAAAGAAGACCCTTTATCATCAATAGGGTCGGAAATGGAAGCTTCTTCTTCAAAATGTGAAAATTTTGACATCTCTTATGATCATGAGAATTTCGTTTTTTCATCTACTTTGCAAGTAGAAATGGAAGAAATAACACATGATGAAGAGGAAGAGGAAGATCTTAGAGATGCTCCTCCAGCATTTGAAGAGGGTATCTCTACCACTGTGGATGAACTCAGAGAAGTAAATCTGGGTACAGAGAAAGATCCACGCCCCAGTTTAATTAGTGCGGCCATGACCCTTGAAGAGCAAGAGATGTATATTTCTTTTCTAAAGCAAAATAAAGATATTTTTGCTTGGAATTATACAGAAATGCATGGGCTTGATCTTGATGTTGTTACTCATCATTTGGGTTTACCAAAAGAACATCGAGGTTTTAAACAAGCCGCAAGAAGAACACACCCAACCTATGCTTCCAAAATTGAAGCTGAAGTGGATAAGCTGATCAAAGCCAACTTCGTCAGAGAAGTTCAATATCCCAAGTGGTTGGCTAATATTGTCCCTGTAAAGAAGAAGAACAAAAAAATTAGGGTTTGCATTGATTTCAAAGATCCTAATTGGTATTGTCCTAAAGATGATTTCCTAGTTCCGATTACAGAACTCTTAATTGATGCGACGACTGGCTATGAAGTACTTTCTTTCATGGATGGATATTCTGGATATAATCAGATTCGAATGGCCCCAGAAGATGAGGAATATACAGCCTTCAGAGCTCCTCAAGGTGTGTTTTGTTACCGGGTGATGTCTTTTGGTTTAAATAATGCAGGTGCAACATATCAACGCGCCATGCATCATATCTTCAAACCTCTTTTAGGGAAGTTTGTTGAATGCTATGTAGATGATTTGGTGGTTAAATATAAACAACGTTCTAATCACTTGGCTGATTTGGAAGTCATATTCCACAAGCTTCGACAACATAATTTAAAGATGAACCCCTTAAAATGTGCTTTTGGGGTAACCTCAGGAAAATTCCTCGGCTTTGTTGTACGCCATCGTGGTATTGAAGTCGATCCTGAGAAGACCAAATCAATCCTTGGTATGTCACCTCCTCATAATTTGAAAGAATTAAGAGGACTTCAAGGAAACTTAGAATACATTCGGAGTTTCATCGTTAATTTGGCAGGAAAAAGTTTACCCTTTACCAAATTATTGAAGAAAGGAGTCACTTACCAGTGGACTGAAGAATGTCAAGAAGCATTTGATGTTCTCAAGAAATACCTCTTGAGTCCACCAGTACTCATGCCACCTGTTGAGGGTAGACCGCTTATCCTCTATGTGACAGCTTTAGAGCGATCATTGGGTGCCTTTCTCGCTCAAAAGAATGATGCTGGGAATGAAAATAGTCTCTACTATCTCAGTAGAACTATTCTTGAAGCAGAAACCCGGTATTCAAGTATTGAAAAGTGCTGCCTAGCATTAATCTTTGCAGTTCAGAAACTGAGACACTACCTGCAACATCACGAGGTCCAATTGGTATCTTGTAATAATCCGCTCAAATTCATCCTTAGTCGTCCAATGCTTACAGGACGTCTGGAAAGGTGGGAGGTTATTCTACAGCAGTTCGACATTCAGTATATGTCTCAAAAGGCAATTAAGGGCCAAGCTCTGGCTGATTTCCTGGCTGAACATCCTTCAGTGGAAGAAATGTATTCAGATATCGAACTCCCTGATGAGGAAGTTTTCTCTATTCAAGAGAGTCCTCAAACATGGGAAATGTATTTTGATGGTGCTTCTAGAAGTCCAACAGGGAAGAAAATGGAAAATCCTAAATTTAACAAAGTTGGTTTAGGAATTGTGCTCATTTCTCCAGATAAGGCAGTGTTACCTTATTCCTTTTTGTTGTGGGAAGGTGGTACCAATAGTGAAGCTGAATACCAAGCTCTCACTACAGGCTTGGAATTAGCACTTCAAGCACAAGTGAATCACTTAAAGGTAAAAGGTGATTCAGACCTGGTAATCAAACAAGTTAATGGGGATTATGCCATCAGAAAAGAAGAATTAATCCCTTTGTATGATTACGTCAGAGAGTTAATGTCGGAATTCCCTTCAGAACCGACATTTTCTTATGTCCCAAGATCACAAAATGCTCAAGCTGATGCACTGGCTAATATAGCCACAGCTTTAGCAGATCAAAATCGGGACGAGACAACCATCTGTATTGCCCACTGTCGTGCAATTTCACCTTATGTTCAAGTCAAAACAGAGGAAATTAATGAAATTAGTCCCATTCCTGAACCGTATGGTCATACTACAGGATGGATGTCACCTATCAGGGAATACCTTCAAAATGGAACACTTCCACCTGATAGATCCGAGAAAGAACAAATTCGGCGACGTGTGGTCAATTTTACACTTTATGATAGCCCAAACCACCTCGAGAAAATTCTCTACAAACGTGGTTTTGATGGAGTTCTCTTCAGATGTATTGATGGTGAAGAGACAATGGCTGTCATAAAAGAAGTGCATGCAGGAGTCTATGGTGCCCACCAGTCTGGACATAGACTGTCTGATCAAATTCGAAGGCTTGGATACTTTTGGCCTTCAATGATACAAGATTGTGTTAATTTTACAAAGAAGTGTCATTCATGCCAAGTATATGCCAACTTCATTCATAAACCTCCAGAGTTGCTTCATACAGCTAAATACTCATGGCCATTTTCCACATGGGGAATGGATGTGGTGGGACCTTACCCTTCAGCTACGGCCAAGCAGTTTAAGTACATTCTTACTACTACTGATTTCTTTTCCAAATGGACAGAGGCAGTACCTCTCAAAGAAGTCAGTTCTAAATGCATTGTTAGCTTCATCAAGTCTAACATCATTACTAGATTTGGTGTCCCTCATACCATATTGACGGACAACGACACCAACTTCTGTTCTTCTGAGGTAAAGAAATTGTATCAAGAATACAACATTAAGTCCAACCATTCATCTCGATATCATGCGGCGGCTAATGGCCAGATAGAAGCCTTCAACAAGACTCTTTCAAATATACTGAAAAAGATGGTGGATAAAGATAAGAGGTCATGGCCTGATAAACTCTTTCATGCTTTATGGGCTTATCGGACTACCACTCGCAATGCAACGTGGTCAACTCCATATTCATTGGTATATGGAATAGAAGCAGTCTTGCCAATTGAAGTTCAATTGCCCTCACTCAGAATAGCCATTTGTGATCAGTTATCTACAGATGAGAAATCCCAAAAGCGGTTGAATGAATTGGAACAGTTAGATGAGAAAAGATTGTGCACTTTGCACCACTTGGAAATCTATCAGAATCGAATAGCACGAGCTTTTAACAAAAAAGTTCGTCTTCGTTCATTCATTCAGGGATAATTGGTATTGGTTCTCAGAGCACCAATAATACCAGGAAAGAAGCCTCCCAAACTTGAACCAAAATGGGAAGGACCTTATTCAATACATAAGGTCTACTCCAATGGAGCGTATTCTCTAATCTCAATGGATGGAGAACACATCACGACTCCAACTAATCCCCGATTTCTGAAGAAGTATTTTGTATAAACACAAAATATTGTTCCCAGATCCAAAACAATCACATTAGTTCCTTATTTGTCCTACAAGACACTAAACTGTATTATGTCCTATCTACATGACATTAAACTGTAGAGAAGTTCCTTATTTGTCCTACAAGACACTAAACTGTATTATGTCCTATCTACATGACATTAAACTGTAGAGAAGTTCCTTATTTGTCCTACAAGACACTAAACTGTATTATGTCCTATCTACATGACATTAAACTGTACAGAAGTTCCTTATTTGTCCAAGATGACATTAAACTATATTGTGTCCTAGCAACATGACATTAAACTGTGTGGCACTTTCATCGTCCAGTATGACGTTAAACTGTAAAAAGTCCCCAGAACTGATATCCTCATATTGGTTCACCTTAGTCCTAGCTACATGACTTTAAACTATACAGCACCAGTTCGTCCTTGCTATATGATGTTAAACTATACAGCAATGGTCCAGTATGACTTTAAACTGCAACTTCGTCCCACACGACATTAAACTGTGAAAAAGTTCCCTAAACCGTCTAGCATGACCTTAAACTACATCATCCCTGGTCCATGTATATGACCATAAACTATTTGCAAATCCCTTATGTTCAGCAAGATGTTAAACTGTGATGTCCTAACTACATGACGCTAAACTGTATAAAAGTCCCTCACGTCCGGAAAGACGTTAAACTATATAATCATCAAAGGTCCAGCATGACATTAAACTGCACCATCCACGGTCCATGCATATGACCTTAAACTATTCGCACTTTCGTCCGACATGACATTAAAATGGTACACTCTTTTGTCCTTACTGCATGACAATAAACTGCACAATCCCCCTTTCGTCCAATATGATGTTAAACTGTATTGTCCCCATCGTCCTAACTACATGACGCTAAACTATACAGAAAGTCCTTGATATGTCCTACATGACATTAAACTATTATTTTGTCCCTGCTACATGACACTAAACTGTGCAGCACGTGCCCATAGGTGGCCTTGCATAAACAGTCCGCATAACAGACTTGTCAGCCGAAAGATGCTATTTATTTGACCATGCAGCCAATTCCCTTAGGTGGCCCTGCATATTTCAACCCCCTAACGGGTTTTGTTAAATAATAGTAACTTCATTCTTGGGAAGAATGCCTCTTTTGTCCTTATTTGTCTTAAACGAAAGTATGTAGGGATCCGCAAAAAATAGCCATCCTTAACATATTTGTCCCATATCCTTTTTCATGATCTGAAAGTATTCAAGTCTATGGTTTATTCTTCTTCCCTACGTTTGGGTCAGACCTTCGTAGGAGTGATATTCATCCAGTTCTTCGATATTCTTGTTCGGAAATATCTTCTCTATATTGAAGTACCTCTTTCCATACAACAAACTCTATACTTTAGAAAATTTGAATCTCCATAAACTTTCACTGGCTTTTAGCACTAGAAAAGTAAATTTCTGAGAGTTCTTTTGCCGGACTATGTAGCACGTGCCCATAGGTGGCCTTGCATAAACAGTCCACATAACAGACTTGTCAGTCGAAAGATGCTATTTATTTGACCATGCAGCCAATGCCCATAGGTGGCTCTGCATATTTCAACCCCCTAAAGGGTTTTGTTAAATAATAGTAACTACATTCTTGGAAACTACTTCTTCTAATGCCTTTTAGCTCTTTTTCATATCATTCCGCAGATTCAAATATTCTTAAGCCATAGTTTACATATTTTCTCTCATACTTGAGTATGGTAATATGTTTTCAGATAAATTGTCAAGGAATTGAATCCATTTTAATCCATTTTGGTCAAAGCTATTTCGACCTTAAACATTAGCCCCTTTATGTCCGGCATGCATGACTTTAAACTGCCCACAAAAGACAAAGGAACTCTGAATAAAAGTCAAGTTCCAGCTCACTAAATATACATTTTTGTATGATTTAGGTAATATTGAGCAATTAAAAGGTTCAAAGTTTGTAGGATTATTTGTAATAATCCTAGTAAAAATCAAACTATACTTACCGGGCCCATTGGCTTAAGTAAATTTGAAGCAGGTAGTGAAAAGAATGCAGGTACAAATAATTGAAGAAGAAAGTGTTTTTCATTGATACACAGGATATAGAAAGACATCCACAGACTGGAGTCTCTTCTCCTTTTCAAGAATTACAGAAGATTGTCAACATAAGTCTTCATTTGATGTATAGCATCCTGAGCCTTATCAGCAGTTACTTGAAGCTCGTGCACTTGACCAGCTTCACTCTTTTCAGCTTGCTGAAGTGCCTTCTTAGCATCTGCGATGGATTTCATGCCATTCATATGAGTTTCATCCAATGATTTATTAAGCTGATCAAGTTCCCCAGTAACATCATCTAACTGTTGCTGGAGTTGCACCTGCTGGACGACCTTTTCTTTGATTTTTTGCTTCAGATCCTTCATCTTGGCAGCATAATCAGCTTCATCTTGGGATATCGCAGCCTCAAATTCGCCTATGTTGACTGACAATTTCACTCTGGTCAAATATTCGCGACTTGTCTGCACTTTCTCCCTCCTGAAAATGATCTGTTTCACCGCAGCATGGATCTTTTCATACCCAAAACCACCAAGTCCCAGTATAATAAATTGGGATGACAATCGAGAAATTTTTTATGGTAGCTCTTCTAAAGGCACCCCCGATATGATGTTCCATATGTTGTTCCATGCCTTACATCGTGAAAAGCTGAATGCTTTAAGCATATCTGGATCTAATTCAATATCATCATCAGAAGGGGGTATGTAATCTGGAATTAGCGCGCTTAAGGAAGTGCCTTGTCCTGCTCTTTCCCCCCTGACTTGTGCTTCTTCACTTTCAATTCCCATTGGGGCAGAGGCTGAGGCCTCATCTCCAGATCTAGTCATTGCAGTTGATGGTCCTGCATGATTAATTGAAAGGTTTAGTCAGCTTCAAAGGATAACAAAATAATAGATTGTCTTGCGAATAAAGTACAATCACAAATATTGTTATCCCTTACCCAAGGATGGTTCAACAACCTGAGAAGACTTTTCCCCATCTTTCCCGGTTTCAACAGGATTTTCAAGATGGGTCTCAGGAGGGTTTATTGGATTTATCTCTACTTGAGCTAATGTTTCTGCAATGATAGGGTTGACATCAGTGTCCACACCCTCTTCGGGCATTGGCAGTTCAGCGGCTTCTACGGAAGAAACTGCATATTATTTTCCATCATGGTTAGAAGTATATTTTTAAAAAAAAATTGGGTGAAGGGTAGAACTCACGCCCAAGGCCTTCTAAATCATATGACAACTTAGCATGATCATAAAATTCTTCAAAAGTCATTCCTTGATTCATCATTTCATCCAATGATACTTCAGAATCTTGATTAGTCTCACCAGTGGGAGCATTTGCTACATCTTCTTGCCGACTTATGTCCTGCAACCCCTGACCCTGGACAGCATCTTCAGTAGTAGGAGGGATACTGGGAATGGATGGTAGCTCTTCTCCAGGAGCAACCAAGTCATCTTGGGTCTGTGATTGTTCTACAGCACCCTCCACAACCTTTGAAGGAGGGTCATTCCCTTCCCTCAAGGGGGAAATTGAAGAAGCCCCTGCAATCCTCATAAATATGAGTAACCATATGATTATGGGTATAAACTCATGATTGTTCGAAGGACTTACCACTGCTAATGAAACGGTTAGCTATGGATTTCCTCCTTCGTTGCCTTGGCTTCTTTTGTTTTTTCGGAGTATCAGTAGTCTCCCTTATTGGAACTTGGATTGGCGAATGGAAGGCTATGTCCAGCGTCTCATTCATGGCCTACTGGCCTGGAGATATCTCGCCTGGTTCGTGAGGAGAATCAGCAGCAGCCCCGATAGCAGTACCACCAGGGCTATATTGTGGCGAAGGAACCCCAGTTCCTTTCTTTGCAAGTTGCAAGATGAAGAAAATAACTTCCTTAAGTAACAAATCTTCAACTGAAATCAAGTTGCAAATAAAATAAGGAAAGAAAACTTACATCTTCAGGAGCCACGTACTCTTGCCATTCCTCATCTCCAGAACCACCAGCCCCCTCAGTGGCGCCACGATCAATCATTTCCTTCACCCGCCTGGTGATAGGAACCGAGTCGTCAGTGGAATATATGAGCATTTCCAGCTCTCTGATGTAAGCTCGCACTTCATTGGGGTTATCTCCGTATTGAAGATTTTTAGAATCTACAAGATTTCCTATTCCAGGAAGTTGTAGGCCCTCACACAAATCCAGCCAGGCGGTCTCAGTATCACAGTATAAGCTCTGCAATAGCTGAACAACCTCTGGTCTAAGATATAAAGGCTGTGAGGAAGGTCCTACAATTTTTTATTTTAATTTCTTCCCAGCTCCTGCAACTACAGATAGATAATAAGAATGTAAGACTTATTACTTTATAAAGTAGCAGTGATTGAAATTACTACAATGAAATAACTCACCAGGAGTTGATGGAGTGGGTCTTTTAATTCTGGCCGGAGGATTATATCGGGCACGAAACCGCTTTGCTGCCGGTTGTGCCTCATCATCCCCATCGTGATAATCCGATGAATCTGTTCTAGAAGAGGAGTCTGTTGAACCTATTTCAGGTGGAGAAGCATCACCTTCATGAGGAAGGGTTTCTTTCTCTACAGTCCTCTTCCTCTTTCCCACTTGATATACTGGGTGATTCAATATCCCTTTGGGGTATGATGCTATCCAGTGTTCGGCATAAAATGTAGTCAGATTATGTGCCGCTTTTTCAACTGGTAGATCAAAAACCGCCCCAGTCTTCTCTCTTGATGTCAGCAACCATAGTTGTCGAGCAACCATCGGATGTTGCTCTAACCTGACATGTACCGGAGGGGATACAACAATCTGTTGCAAACATTTTAATTGGCGTGCAAATCTATATGGAGCATAGGCCTCACATATGATTTCTCCATCAATCCTGGCTACTAACACGCCATCCCTACAAGCTAGCATGTATACCCTCAAATCCAAATGGGTTGTCCCATCATCAACAAACCGCCCGGATGGCAGAATTCCATAGGGAAAGAAGTTGAATTCCTTAAACATGCTCAGCCTTACTTTCATGTCATAACCATTAACATCTAAGGGAGCAATTCCAGAGAATGCTTGCACTGACGGTATGAAAGAGCTTCCAGGAATTTGTAATCCATTCTGTACATTGTAAGTCTTGAAGTGAGTGGCGATCCATCCCCACAAAACCTGGAATGGTCCCACTATTCTTAAAGGAGATTTACCCTGGAAGACGTGAAGTAAACTCCTATGAATATTTGCTAAAATGGGGGTAGCTAACCCAACCCTTTTTCCCTCAGCCAAATTTGCCGCAATGACGAAGGTCCCTGGACTAACGCCTCCCTTTGAATCCCTGGCTGGCAAGAGATAAACACTGAGCCACATTGCCAAGAAACCCGCCAGACGAGTTTTCTTTGGAATTCTTTGATTCACTTCATATCCCCACTTTTCAAACTCTCCTGCTTCTAGAGTTGGCCAGAATGTGCCAGGAGCTCCTCTCTTCTCAGGTTTTGGACAAGTGGTTGGACGTCTGGGCCTGGTATCCTTGGATTTATTTTTCTTAGATCCTTTTTCTTTTGGTTCCATCCCTTTCTTCTCAGTAAGAAACACATTCATCCATTCTTCCGGATGAATATCTTTTCTAAAATGAGTTAATGAGGTCTCTGAACTCTTGATCTTGTGGAATATTTTAAATAATTCTCGAGCTAAAGTAGGAGTCTTCTCTGAATCATTCCAAGTCACCTTGGGAGGAATGAATTCATCATACATATCGCCCAAGATTGGAGCTCCTGAAATCTTGTGGACATCCCACAAACTGATACATACTTCTCCGTGAGTCAAATGGAAAGAATTAGTTTCTGGGCTCTAGTGGTTGAGTATCTCTGGCACGAAGTTATCATGTCTGTAAACATATGTTTGCCCAACCCAGACAGCCTCATATATTGCAGCTCTCTTCAGGTCCTTGATAAACTCTGCGCAAGTCTGTCGCACCCAGTATACCCACATCCAAGTTGGCTTCACACCTCCCCCAGGACGGAAATCCCAACTTTTCTTCCAGCCTTTGGATTGATCCATCTGAGCATTTCGGAATATTGAAGGATGACAATGTGGTTGAAGCTCGGGTGTATGATCTTTCAGATCTGGTGTGCAAAGGCTATGATGCATCACATAATCCTTCTCCACTGTTCCAGCAGTTAGAAATGCTCCTCCACCTGAGATATTTGCTGAAGAAAAATTGGTATAATTCTGAAACCACGAAAATGGAAGAAATTTCTTTACTTCTGGAATAATGATTTCTTGTAGATGACCATAGCCATACAAAGGTAGATAAGTGCTTTGAGGAAAGTTGCGATGATATTTTTTCAGATACTTAGCCAAATCTGGAAGAGTACTATCCTTGACAGTATAGTAATCGTGTCCAATGATGTCCATCATATCATCTATCCGCTTGCTAGCCAGTTCATCAATTAATCCAGGTCTAAAAGCCATTGAATATGCACAGAAGTTGAATAAATTATACTCTTAAATGGGTTTATTTTTTTTCATAAAATTTGTGAAAGAATTCGGAAAAAATGGCTAAGGCATTAAGGCGCGCAAGTATGGAGATGTCGCGTAAGTGTTACATGTGCCGCGCAAGTTTCTGTCACGCATGTATCCCCGCGCAAGCCCTATTACCTTGAGAATAGCGCGACAGCGAAGAAACAGTGGAAAAAGAGACTTGCGCGACGAGGAAGACTTGTGCGGCGAGAGCTCAAGAAATTCGAGATCAGATGTTATCCACGGCCAAAAGCGGTGTATTTATAGGCCAGGAAGCCTATCTGCGTGCCGTACCCAGAGCGCTTAAGGCTTGCGCGACGCAAACTTGCGCGCCGCCCTCTGCAAACTGAAGACTTGCGCGCCCCCCCTTTTCCTTTGAATGGATTCGATTTCCTCAGAGTCAAATCCTCATTTCTCTTCGGATCCAACTCTGAGGGGGGGACTTTTGTTGATGCTCCTTTCGTCACAGAATCTAAAGATCGGAAAAGGGAATATCTGAGCTCAAAGTGATTCAACCTTTGAAGAAAACATCAATAATCGACAAAGGCATGAACAAAGGATCAACAGCAACTGCACCGCTCAAGTTATATCACTGTCGCGCAAGTACACTTGCGCGATGCTCTTGGTCGCGCATGTGACTTGTGCAACCTAAGTGGTAACCGCCCGGTAACCGCCCGGGGTCTTCTCCTGCCTATAAATAGACCCTGTGGGCCCCCCATTCGGGATATCGTTTTTCCAGAAACTCGGATTGAAGCTCCTGATGCCCAAGTCTCTTCTCAAAGCTTCCGGAACACTTCTAAGGTAATTTCTTACCTAGAACGGAAGATCTAAAGAGAAGAAGGAAGGCCTAAGTGTTGAAACTTATCAAACACTTGTGTTCCGACTTATTTCCTTCAATATAACTTGCGCGTCCCTTTTCTGGAAGAACCTCAAGAGGATTCTAAAGGGTTTAAAAAAGAGTCGCTCAAGTGTTTCAATGCTGGTTAAAAATCGCGCAAGTACACCATGTGTCGCGCAGGTATACCAGCGCGACCAATACTTGCGCGCCCACGGAAGACTTGCGCGCCTTTCAAGACTTGCGGGCCCTATCTTTTTAGGTGCCCATCTTTCCATTTTACCCCTCTTAAGACATTTCACCTTTCCTTTTCAAGATTCAGTCTTCAAGACACTCTTCAAAGCCATTTATGGCATGATTTCTTGATTTGACTTCCTTATCTGAAAGGAATTCTGTGGAATATCTCTCAAAACCTAGTGATTTAAATATCCTTATGTCACTAATTATGGAGAGTTCATTCATTTAACCTCATCCTTTAAGATGAGAGAATCCTTTAACTTGGTCATCCTTCTTTAGGAGTAAGCCCCAAATTCTTAAAGTTCCCAAACTTGGGCATCCTCCTCAGGAGTAAGCCCCAAACCTTAATCCCTAACCTGGGTCTCCTTTTCAGGAATAAGACTCAGTCATAATCTTGGGCTTCCTTTTCAGGAGTAAGCCCCAAGTCCCCTAACCTGGGCCTCCTTTTTAGGAGTACATCCCAGTAATAATCTTGGGTTTCCTTTTCATGAGTAAACCCCAAGCCCCCTTAAATTTCTCTTAACCAGTCCTAATTTACCCTTGATTTGGGTTTCCTTTTCAGGAGTAAAACCCAATCATAAGTCCCCTCCTAACTTGGGCATCCTCCTTATGAGTAAGCCCCAAGATTAGAGTATTCAAATCTCCATGAAGCACATATAACTTTATGGACCCTATTCATGGATTTTCTCCCTAAAAGTAAATCCTAAATCTTCATCTATCTGGGCAGTCATACATACATAAGACCCAAACAAATTCTTATGATTGCATCTTTCATGGCACAATTGTCTAATTTTTACCAATACCTCTTGTTTCTCACACCGAGCATGACTCACGTGAGCTTAGAGTGTAAAAGTAATTATGACATTCTTCTTTGAGCCATCAATCATAAACATCATACTCCATTACTCAAACTACGTGGGTTCTGATTCCTTTTCCAAAACAAAGGATACGTAGGTAGCCCATTTTTTGGGTTCAATCCCAACTTTGAAATAATCCCTGTCCTTCTGAATGACGATAAACTTCAAGTGCCCCACTGAGTGGCTTTAAAACCATCCTGGTCATCATAATGACCAGGAGACTTTTATATAAATGTTTTGAAGGATACCATTGACCAAGAATCTCTAAACAGATATAGATGATTCTCTATTGATGAAGAACCTCGAATACATATAAAAGATTCTCTAAATTTCTTGCATATTTAATCATTGATTGTTAAAACTAAAGGAAAGCGCATTTTATACTTGGTAATGTAATAAGGATTCACGAACATAACTTAAATCTATAAAGAGAGTCCCGGAGTAGACAATAATTCCCCTCAAAAAGGTGTGATGAGTCCGACCTCCCATCCTCTCGACCAATGAAAATTCCTAAGCCTCATCAGTCCACAAGCTAATGAGCGCCTGCCTTTGGAAAGTAGGTCCAAACGGATGTGGAATCATTGGATGTTTCCGGTTCTACGAACAAACCCGCTAGAAACCGATCGAAATGTTTGAATCTCCCGTCCAGGAGGTCATCCCCGAAATCCGTGAGGAAAAAATCCCTAACCCTTTTCATATATGCATCGAAGTCAATGTTAGATTTAGTGTGAGAATCCAAAAAATCTTGATTATTATCCTTCAATGGGTGCACGCAGTGCTATATTTATTTCAGAGGATCTCACTCATGCACATGCAGTTAGAAGGTGGAGAGTATAGAATGATAAAAGTGATTAGAACATTAGATATTACACCCTGATACATTTGACTTTGGAATAGTGGAGTACATTGAAGATAAATATCCTTTCCTATTAATAGAAAATAGAACTTCACGATACTCTGTTTTTCACTAACTTATAAAGAAACTGTTTGAGATCCTGCCTTTTCCATATCTTCTTACTTTTCTCTCTGTTGTTTTCTTTTAATTTTGACTATTGTGATGGTTACTATATTAACACACTGACTCCCATTCTTTAATAGTATAATACTCAATATTATCTTTTATTTCCTATTATTTTTATACCAAATGAAACTGTGGAATAGGTCCATGTGTTGCCTCTTTTCTTTCTTTCGTAGTCATACTTTTTTTATTTGGTGTTTCTTTTTAATAATATCAAAGGGGATTTTGGTTGTATGAGTTTTGTTTATTTGAGGGGTAAAGGGAAGAGAAATTATTTCATCCCAAAGGGGGAATAAATATTTCCAAGGATAGAATGGTTTTGTGTTCCCAATTAATTCAAAAAGAAGAAGAAATCATATCTTTGGGGGAATTATTAATTTTAGAAGAAGTGTTAGCTAGGGGGATACTGTTAGAATAATTTAAGGGGAGAAAATTTTTCTAAAAATTTATTGTATATCTCAAGTGAGTTTAAATTTTTCAAAAGTTAAAGTGCTTTTTCTACTTTATTTCATTTAATTTAAATTTAATTATTTGTTGCTTTTCATTCCATTTTTTGTGATTATCAAAAAGTATAATACTATTGAGTGCCTATCAGAATCGGAATCATATTTAGTTGGTTGGAAACCACATTTGGCACGAAAATCAAGGGATAAAAGATGTATTTTATAGACATGACAGACTTCTTTAAATTATCATGGTTCACTGACAAACCTTTCACCTTTGATTCTGAATAAATGATCATTGATCTTCACTACTTTCTTCCCCCTTCCTCGAAACCAGATGATACCAACACCTCATGTGTGCGGGTAAAGTCTTTATATTCAATTTAAATGAAACAATGGTAAGCTTCTATCTTCAAAGGCAACTTGGATCTATTCATTGGAAAAACTATTCCCATGTTCACCCTCTTTTTATTACCTTTTTTTCTTCTTTGAAACAAATATATCAATATATCCCAAGTCTGTCCTTCCCTTATTCTTTAATGAATAACTAGATATTGTATTGTTGTGTAGGTATCTCCCCTTATCATAACGGACTCATGCAATATATATATATATGTTATCTGTTTTCATGAACAACTATGAATGGTGTGGATGACACTAGGATTCTATAATATTCTCTTTCTTCTCTAAGTGTTCATGTGAAAGAACATGTTTTTAAATTCAAATAAATGTACTAAATAGAACTCCAAGATATTTGGGCACATCTTTCCAAAAATTCTCTGGTAAATGACATATGGATCTCTCCAGCATATTTCTATACTTCGCTATACACAGGTCCACCACAATGAGCAGAATGCCTTTAGTGAGTGTCCCTACTATAATTCTTCTCATTAGAACATTGAAGAAATGTTTCAATATGAATATTCAAAGGAAGAACTAAATCATATGAATTGGTGGTGGTAAGATGAATCTTATGGTGGGGAGAACTATCAACCTGACAGATGTTAAACAATGACACCATCAGTGTTTTTAGATATATAGGATCAGAAAAACACCCAAAGGGGTGGCCAAGAGGCTAGGAGAACACCCCAAATGGGTTTATCCATAATATAAGGTCACAACGGACATGATAAAACAAATTAAATATTTAATATGCTATATCAAGGGATCGTCGGAAGGTTTTAGCAAGTGGAACAATGACGTAACATCTAAAGGGAAATGAAATGACGAAAAAGAATCATATAACCTACACAAACCATTTACAAATTCATTCCCCTCGCCTAAACATGGAAATTTAATTTATAATATTAAAAGGGTGAAAAGGAAAGTGTCATGGTCAAGGAATATGCCTACTCAGGAAATTTCATTTGAGCTAAATGGGTATGATAAGCCAATTTATATTATTCAAACAAAATAGAAACTAACTATCCACAAAACAAACACCAACAAGATCCATATGGAAAACTCAAACCAAATCTAAACATGATACAAATAATAATCACTATTATTTGGTTTATAAGTTAGTTCACCTCCATTAGAGGTTTTTTATTATAAAATCATGGAATTTATTTATCACACAATTCATTTAATTATATTTAACATTTATTCTAAAACTCATTTAGCACAAATCAAATGCAGTAAGTTAAGAAACTAGATCAACATAACTATCACTGTGAGTTTTTGAAGAAAGTGAACCTCTATTGGAGGGTTTTTTTTATAAAAACATGACTTTATTTATCAAATGAAACAATTATATTAAAGAAAATATATTCAAGATATGAAATTCAATATAATTAAGCAGAATTAATAAAGAAGCTAAATTTAATTTAAAGCCTTCTTGAATTAAAGAGGCTAAGAGAGGGACTCTACCTCAAGGTGGAACCAAGCTGTCCACTTCAGCTCTTGGAGATTTATAACTAAAGGTTGTTGCTCCTCCACTAGGTATATGCACCTTCACACACATGCAAGGACACTTATCCCCTGTGCACACACCCACATGGCTATGAGCATGTGAAAGGGGATCCTTGCACATATGCTTATATGCATATACCAATATCCACTCACATGTGTATACATTTATATATATATATACATGGGAACACCTATCCCCATACATGAATAATCACTACCATGGTAGACTATACACATAACAGGGGAACCCACATACATATACTTACTTACCTATGTACACGAAAGCGAGTCTCCCTTGACTTGGAAACTTGAAACCAATGAGAAGGGATCAACACACTACAAAAAGGATATTAAGAACCTTAAAACACATGAAGTATGCTACATAACCAGTGAGAAACCAACCAACAGCATTAAAGCCTTACCTATATTGGCATTAGAGAACCAAATCCACCCGAACTAACACGAAATGATCCAACGCCCTACCAAAAACATAATATGGATTCAAAAAAACTAAAGACCTTAAATACAGGAGGTGTGAAACAAGTAGTAACCATAGAATCTTACCTCAGATCAAAGCTGGCAGACTGAATCAATATGAACCCCTTCTGGACCCTTTTGCAGAATATAACTACCCTATGTCCATAGAAAGTATTCAATGATCTAAGTCGAAAATGTGATAAAGAAAATAAAATAAAAACTAAACTAAAACATACATGTTTCCTGTTACTATACATGTCACTTCCCAACATATAAGAACCACAAAACATCATGGGTCAAATCACGTTCCTGCAAGAAAGGGGGAAATAGATCAATGTTTCAAAATGATAATATCAAATAGTACATTCCTATTAATTAACAATTACTCTTCCAATTAATGGTATATAATAAATTTGGCCCGAGATTCAACTTAGTTTGGTTTTCTTCGATACAAGGGATGAGGTCTTATTATTCTTGGTTTTTATGTTTACAGTTGAGATATTTATTTAGAAATGATGCATGTATTAGGCATTATTGTTTATGGTTTTAGTTATTAGCATGTTGTCCTGGGGAATGTCCACATGAATAATTCTTGGAATGTAGTGTTCAGTTTTCATTTATGCACTTTAATGTGATTGATGTAACTAACGATGAGGACTAAATAGTTTAAATTTAAAAAAACCTATATAGTGTTTTCCTATATAATTTATTTGAAGTATTCTATATATTTTAACCACAATTTTACTTCTAATTAATGGTATTATAGATCATATAGTGAGATTTTCCTTGATGATGACTACATAGTATCTCTATGAAATGGATGTATATTGACCCTTGGTGGGTCAGTATAGGAACTGGTTATGATACAATGTTGTCTTGGGATAGATGGGTCTGGTTCCATGTTGTCTCGATATTAACTATGGTGATGAGTAGAGATTTTGATGTTTCCTGAATACTGGGAATTGGTGTTTGTAGTTATGGAGCCAAAAATCATTTGATATTTCAAGATAAGATTCAATGAGTTATCTATAAATTAATGATCTAAGTAGGTCATGATTTATGGCTAGATTATCACTATATAATATAGGAAATCATTAAACATATCTCTATGGTTTATTCATGTTGTTCATATGAATCCGATGTGTGGTATCACCATGCAAGGGATGTATACCTCCGTTGGTTCCATCTCCAACACATCAAATGACATCCCCTTCTGAAGGACTTCCCTCAAAGAATACATAAAAGAGGAAATGTGTGAGGTAGTAAACTAAGAAACCTCACCTAAAGTCATCAAGTAAGTAGTGTGTTTTTTGACATTAATTATCAAATTTCTTAAGTATCTCTTCATGTATAAAGAAAGTATTAAGTGACTCTATAGACCCTTAAACACTAACATTATTATTCAGTCATTGTTTTCCAAGGGACTGATTATAACTATGTTCCATGAGAGTCATGGACTCTAAGGATGGTAAATGAAAGGAAATAGGTTAACATAGTAGACCTATAGATATGGTGTTCACAAGCCAACTAGGTTTAGGGAAGGTTCTTTAGTGATTTTATGGAAATGAAATCACCCGATCACTAGGTCTCCAAGTGGACAAGATATCGATTGGAATATGAGTGTTCTAACATATGTCTTAAAATTTGGATGATATATGTGTGGACTAGATGAGGATTTAGATCAATTAAAATATTCCTAATAGGATTTTCCCTTGTGGTGATAGGTGTAGAAATTGTACATCTAGAGTGGGATGGTCCCTCTGAGTCTATAAAATGTATTATGAAAGGTTTTATTCCATTTAATGATTTTAGAGTTCGACTAAAGAGATGAAGGATGAGATGCTTGTGTGGTTATTGGGTATTGTCTGAAAGATTGGAATTATAATTCAAAGTGGATTGGTGTGACTTAGCTTAGGATGGAACCTAGTTAGTGGGGCTAGGTTATAATATATGATTTTGATGATGTTCTTGACTGGATTATTGAGAATATAATTAAAGAATGGTGGACATGAATATAGAATACTAGAGTGTGTGGGATGAGGATTATAGTCAATGAGTAGTGACTAGGATGGGTCCAAGGGACCCTAGAGGATTTCTATGTGGATGAGATAAGAATGTAGATGGGTTTTACATGGTGTGCTTTTGTGACTAGGACAATCATGAGGTGAATAATCCTCTTTATCTAGTTGGATGATGAGATGTGCATCGAGGCATGGGATAATCTTCGAGAGATGAGTCTAGACTATGTGACTGAGAGGATAGACTAGGATATGTTTGATAGGATTGGGTGAGTAGACAACCCATGTGAGGATGATATGATGTATAAAGACACTTGGAGACACTTGGGGTTATTTATGCTATCTCATGGATACACTTGGGGTTATTTCATGACTCCAACATAATCCAGAAATGTTCCCAAATAATGTTTTAGAAAAACAACTCCATCTCATGGAATACCCCAAGGATCCTATAGCTTCTAATATTTCCTCACACTCACACCTCATGGTATTACAGTATACAAGTGATCTTCGTCAACTAGTTAGGATATCATCACTACCCTCCTTCTGTAGAAAGCAGTACAAGACCTAAGTGGACAATGCGATAAAAAAAATAAAATAAAAACTAAACAAAAACATACATGTATCATGTGACTATATGTGTCACCACCCAATATATAATAACCAAAATGACCCATGGGTCAAATAATGTTCTTTAAATCAAGGGGGAAATAGTTCCATTTAATAATCTCTTCATTTTTCATTATGTTATTTATATAGCACATTGTTGGAAACACAATACTAGTAAAATTATCCAATTAATATGAACTTATACTACATTATTTGAGTTGATGATTCTTCATATAAACCCTCTTCACTATGGAAAGAACCTCACAGGGACCACAATCAATGTTTAGTAGTTAATCCTTCTCTTGAACCTGGTTAGGAACCAGTACATGAACTAGATGGTCTACTTGGTCATGAGGGTGTAAACCATTTCATTATACTATACTAAGAATAAAGGTGTTGGTATCTTTTCTACCAACAATGGGAATTTCTCAAGACTTGAGTTCCAATCGACTTCAGTTCCTAAGTTAATGGCCCCTTAACTATCTGTATATGTCAAGGGGTGTCTCCCATGGGTGTCTTGTGGTGTGTAGTATCTATATATGATTTTTTGGTGCTTTTGTATTGTGGAAAATGTGTATTTCATGGTAAGTTTAAAAAATACATTGGTCAATTGAAAAATACACCCATAGTAAACAGAGATATACCCACTTTTGATAGAGAATACCATCCAAATAACCAAATCAGAAATCTGAGACCAACATTTTATTTTACCAATTACAATAACATAATATATGCAGAACTAACTTATGTTTTATGAACCAATCAATTAAAGGGAAAGAAACTCCCCACAATAACCCATAAAACCTCATATAACATCACTCACCTCCAATTAACCCACATCACTGCTCATCTTAATGACGATACAACCTCATCACATATATATCATTATTAACAAAAAAATACAACACAATATCAGGTCTAATATGAGTCTATATAAAAAAATATGAGGTTTTTAAAAAATCATGAACTTTTTATTGAATTCATTTTTATAATGAATGGAATACAACCTATGAATCTAACCCTACATTTTTGGAAGACTCTATTTTGAAAAAATTCATAATTTACCCAATAATTCACCACACCATGAGTTGGTTACTACCCAAAACTCTAAAAAATGAAAGATTAATATGAATGGTTTTCCTAAATATGAAACTAACAATGCATTCCATGTTACCTCATTTTTTTAAAAAGAAGACTAATTCTTACCTCTAAGTACCGATCAAGAACCCTGGTGGGAGGAGAGGGAGCCGAGGGAGGGGAACATTGTGTGGGGTGTTCGACCATGGGGGGTCTCGTGCATGACTCGATAGGGGTTCGGAGGACGTTGGAGGAGGAGAGTGAGTAAAGAGGGGAGGGGGATGTCACCAGGAGAGAGAGAAGAGAGGGGAGGGGGGGACGTCACTGGGAGCTGAGAGGGGAGTGAGATGTCGTCGTCAGAGTGGGAGCCAAGAGGGGAAGGGGGGAACGTCGCCGGAGGAGAGGGAGTGGGGCCAGAAGGTGGAGGCGGAGGCTAGGAGGAGGTCGCGATCGTGGAGGGGAGGAGGGGGTTGGGAGGTGGAGGTTGGGGAGGGTTCACTCGGGGATGAAAATTCGGCAGGGAGCCCTAAATTGGGTGTCTTTTTTCCCAATGGTTAATAAAAATCATTCGTAATATATTTCATTCCCAGTGGTTTTGTTAAACCATTGGAAAAATCCAAGATATAAAAGCATATGCCAAAGTTTTACTAGAACCATTGGTATAGGTTCTTCATCCCAACAGTTATTTCAAACCGTTGGGAAATAAGTATTAGTATAGGCTGGAATTCCACTAGTGCACGAGCGACGATATCATTCCATTAATTGTAGAATGGTATGGAAGTGGATAGTATATATAATATTTTAGAATAAAAATATATTTATAATAATCATATATAGTTATTATTTCTAACATTATACCCATCCATGTAAGGTGGCGATGAAAAACAAATTACACAACGGCGTAGAGATGGTAAGTCGTACATACGCACGCGTGGTGATTTTGTTTTTCGTAGGATGTATAGAAGGTGGAATATGGTTGTTCCACAATAATAATAACATCTCAAAAAATATATTATATTTTAATTATAAATTTATAATGTAAACAACTTAGGAATATTAAGTAGAAAAATAAATAAGTTTGAATGAATCGTTAGAGAAGATTGCCTCTTCTTCGATGAGTTCCCTCTAGATCTTCTCTTCAAGGCACTAGATTTGGTATTTTGAGAATAAACGAACCTATATAATGTAAATAAAAAATTTTATAACTTAAATTTTTTAGGTTATGGATGATATTGAAGGTTCAAAGTGAAGTTATAAAATAAGGTAGGATGTACCCTTTTATAATAGAGGTGAGGGGAACATTTTAAATCTCCAAAAAAATATTAATTTATAATAAAATCAAAACCCATCCAAAATGCTAAAAAATGTCCTATTTTAAAAATATTATATGATATAAGGTTTTATTATCATCAACCAATAAATTTTAGACATTTTTTTTTCAATTTAAACCTTATCCTTTTAATTAACACTTATTTATTCTATTTAATTTTTTAACTTAGGTAACAAATATTTCAATATTAAGAGGGTAAAATATTTAAATATTTGATGTAAATTAGACTATAAATAAATAATTTTGAAAAATTTCTAACATATCATAATTTCTATATATTTTTAAAAATGTTTTATGATTTTTAAATAGTTTAATAATACATTATTTTGATAAACAATCAATAGTGTTAATTTTGAAAATATTCGATTTATTGATTTTTTAAAATAAGATATTATCCTTAAAAAAATATTTTATTATATATATATAATGGGTCAAGGTAATATATAAAATTCATTTAATATATTAATTATCCCAAATTATATTTATTATCATATTTTTAATAACATTAATTTGATATTTCTATTAATAAAATAATTATTACCCCAGTTTTGTGTAATTATTTAATATACTTATCTGTTGAATAAAAAATAAAAATAAACTAATATGAAGAATATAAATTTTATATATTTCATAAGAATGATTATAGTCAAATATATACTTTTTTAAATCCTACAATAAAAATGTTATATTTATTAAAACATGGATGTGACAACTTTAACATCATTTTAAATAAAATGTTATAAGTGCCATAATATTTCATATATGTATCCAAATGGTCAATAACTCTATCATTAGATTATTATGGTCAATATATACTCGAAAAATAATATTTTGTCATGTTTTTTGTCTTTTAATGGTTATTATCATTTTAATAAAAATTATTTTATTGATTTTTTTGTTAATTAAATAATTTTTTTATCGTCAATGTATAAGCCTTTAAGGTAGTCATCTATTTTGTAAAAATTTAAAATAAATTACCATGATAAATAAATAAAATTATCTTTTAAATGAGTATTTATAGTCTAACTTAGCTTCTGTATATTCTTATATTAAAAATGATATAGTTATTAAAATTTGAGTAAGACATATTTAACTTTTCTTAAATAAAATATATAAAATATATTAATCTCATCCAATTGGAATAAAAAAGATACCATTTTTATAAAAGGATGACTTAAATATAAAAAAACTCATCCAATTATATTAGTACAAGTGTTAGGTTAATTTTATAACATTATTTTTATCCTTAATTACTATATTTACCCTTTTACCATATTAATAAATATTACTGAAGTTGTCATTCATAATGACCAAAAATAAAATAAAGATATTTAAATAATTTAGACCAACTGATTCCAAATATATAATCCATTTTTAAAAATTCAAAACACAAAAGTTTCATTAATTAATTTAGAATTAATCTTACTGTCTGAATGAGAAAAATTGTTTTAAAAGTAAAAACATTGCAAAAGATTGAAATGGTTTTACATCAAAATTCAGTGTAAAATTAATTTCAATGACCTAAATTATATTAAATGATAAAAATATAATATATTTATATTTTAAAACCATTAAATAATATAACTTACCCATATAAATTATTTTTATGAAAAATGTTTTTTCAATTAAAATTTAGTATATTTTTACTCTTTATCAAAAACTTGAAACTTATCAGAAAAATATAAAAACTTCATCCAAAGTAAATATTTATATTACACTTCTAAATAAGAAGTTTATTTTTTCAAATATAAAAACAAATTTATTAAAATTTTGATTTAAATTTGGCGCACCATCAAAAAGTGACAAAATTGCATTTTTTTTAAATACTTCATTTATCTGAAAATTTTAATTTGTTCTTATTTCATGTTTAGAAAACATATAAGATGAATTTTAAATATTATATTGAATATAGTAAATATATATTTAATTAATAAAATATATCAATATTGATCTTATTATTTTATAAACCCGCTTATTTATGTTTAAATAATTTTTTAGAAAACATTTCTTTTTATTTAAAAGGGGTTTTATTTTCATTAATAATTAATTGATTATGAAATAATTAATTATGTATACATGTGTAAATAATATTTTCATAATTCAATTAATACTTTTCAAACCTTCCATTATAATTTCTAGGTTATAAGGTAACATAATAATATTTAATTGTTCACCTAAACTCGGTCTTATGTGAAATTGTGTGTAACAAAAGCCAAACATAGTGTTTCATATATCACAAGCTAAGTCAGTGTTTCATGTTGTGAAATATTATCTTGGTGTAGCATACAACATAAGAAATCAAATAAATTAAAAAAAATATCTCATAAAAATATCAGGGTGTTACAGTATGGGCTCACAACAAGATATTGTTGAACTCATTTATCAAAATATGTTTTATTATTATTTTATTTTTTGCATTGATTATTTATTTTTCCACTACTCTTCAAACTCAATTCTCATAATTACATAAATTATCTATGTTCTTTTCTAATTTCATCTCTTGTTATTCTTCTATGATGTGTGCCTTAATTTCTTCTCAATAATATAGGGTTGTATAAAACTTGGTAAAAACTAAAATATTAGTAAAAATATAGTTATATTTAAGATCAAGTAATTAAAAATCAATAAAAAATATTCAAAGTATAGTTCTACTTCCGTGGGTGGCTTGGCCACAATCTCATTATTCTAAATAAAGGCATATGGACTTGTTTCTTTTGGAGTTGGAAGTGGATCGTTTATGTATTCTTTAAATCCTATCATCTCCTCTTTTTATAGCTCTTCCAAGGTATACTATATAAGTGTTGACTCTTCTTAATTAAAACACAAGGGTTCATGTTTCAAATAAATTTGAGAAAAATTAAATATAAAAGATTCCAATGTTTAATCATCTCCCATTATGGTCTCATCTGGTAGCAGATGTTCTTCCATGGGTGCCTCACATGAAATTTAATAAATGTGAGGAGATCAGGTTTTTAAGAAGTTATTACACATTCTCAGTAAAACATAAGATGGGTTCTTCCACTTTTTTTTATTGATTATGTTTTCCCCATGTCCTTCAACTCTCCCAACTAAATTTTTTTCTCTATTAAATGTTGTTCTAGCAGTAAAGAGTTATTGATACAGTCTTGAATCACCTTTGGTGTTGGTTCATCTTCATTTTGGTGGTGTGTGGGAATATATGGTTGATTTTTGATAGGTTCATTAGCATAGTATCTTCTATCCTTCCACCCATTGGTGTGTACCAAAGGTTTACCTTATTGTGTTCCTTGAATTTTCTCCTCCTTGGGTTCCTATGGGAAGAGAGATTGATTAGTATTAAATAACTTTTTCAATTGTGGTTATGTGACCTCATTAGTGATTCTATCAATATATTTAAATTGAGCATATAATGTTTTATCCATTACTAAATAATGGTCACCATTTTATAATTATCTCATATTGGTGAATAAAAATAAATAAATAAATATGGGAAAAGAGTATAAAGAAAAAAATAAAAGGAAATGAAATGAAAAAAAACTATTTAAAATGCGCACAAGATGAAAAATTCTCAACCCAAATCCTCAATAATGATGTTAAGTTGATATAAATAGAATTTAGTAGTCTTGTTAGGCATGTATTGTTGCAACAATACTCTATAAATATTAGTGATTTTGATGATCACAAATACCCTTGTTTATTTTACTAATGATCTTATTTTAAGTGTATTTAAGGAAATTTATATTCTTTATAATTATTATTTTGGAATAATATTCAAGTATTTATTCGTGAGTGTAAGAATCGGGATCTTCGTTTTTAGGTATGTCTTTCTTTTCCTAGAGTTTTTGAGAAAAGAAGAGTTTCTGGAAAATTTTGAACTGCACGCCGAGTACTTTATAAGTATAGTAATGTACTCCCTTGACGTGCCAAGTCGTGTGTTGTCCATGTCCGGGCCACACACACGATGTGTAGGGGTGAAGTGGAGGCCTCTTAAATAGGAGTACGGAAAATTAGAGTACACATCGTGTACTCAAGAAGTACACGCCGTGTATTTTATTTTTTCTCATTAAACAGACCAGGGTCGCGCCTAATCGATAGAACCGTCTTCTTCTAGGTCTCGTTCGACCGAGAGACATCGTACGGTCGTAGAACTTCTCTAAATCCCTGAGCCTCATCCTTTCTCCAAATCGACTGTCGTCGATTGCATTGGAACCGCAGCAGTGAGTTCTTACTTCTCCTAGAGCCTCGTTTTCCGATTCCTCCTCTTTCTTAAGTTATCGTGGGTTGAGGATTTTGTTCTTTTTCTAAGATCTACGCCATTCTGGGGAGAATCAAGCCTCGTGGTTCAAGTATATCGATCTCCTAGGATCGAGGTTGGTGGTTTGTGCCTTACCTTTTGATATCTTTGAGTTTTATGTGCAAATTACACCAATACCCATGAACAGGGTATTGCATTTTTACCTTTTTTCCCTTGTGATTATTCCTGCCTTGCTTGCATGCTAGTGTATAGGTAAATTGATCATGCTTGTGGATAATTGTCGTTCATGGATGTTTTGCCCATGATTTGTTCTTGTTACGACCTTTGGTTCTCGTTAACCTTTGTTCGTTGTACCTGTTTCCATGCCTTGTGATCATAGGACGGAATGATGTTGTTGACATGCTTATTGCTCAGTAGACTATTTATCCAATTAGCTCTATATGTGTACTTTGGTTATCCAAGTAGCTCTATAGGTGTACTCTGGTCTTATAGCATTAATATGCACTGACTGGCATGGGACCGTGAGAACCTGGTGCTATATACTATAAGGGATAGACCGAGTGAGCTTCCTCAAAGAGTCTTGGACATTATAGACTATAGGGGATAGACCGAGTGAGCTTCCCAGAGAGTCTTCATTATTATAGACTACAATAGGGTAGACTGAGTGAGCTTCCTCAAAGAGTCTTTACCTTGTTTGAATGTCTTTAAAACCTTCCCAAGCTAGAGGAGGAATTGACCGAGTGAGCTTCCTCAGAGAGTTTGTGGTATACCTGAGGCTATAAGAGGATTGACTGAGTGATCTTCCTCAGAGAGTCTCTAGACCTTGGGGCCAAGAGGGTTAGACCACGTGATCTCCCTCAGAGAGTCCCTGACCACCCTAGACTATAAGGGGAATTTACCGAGTGAGCTTCCCCATAGAGTCTTATAATTTGTATGACCAAACCATAGGGGTTAGGCTGAGTGCACTGCTCATAGGGTTGTGGTACTTCTTGGATGAGACCAGAGGGGTTGGCTATGAGTACTTCCAAGAGGGGTTCCTGTTGTGTTTAGCTGCTTTATTCACTACTGCTTGTTGTTCTGTGGATTGATTACTGTTGTATATCTTCCGCTATTTCATGTTTATCTTCTTCCGATGTGTACTCTGCCAATGAGGGCATAGTTTCCCCACTATCACACCCAAGGCCCTCGCTGCTAGTTGGCAGCCTCTGGCGTTTGGGGAAATGCGCTTGAGGCCATGTGACCAACTGGGTACGGGGCGCCTCTGGGTGGATTCCGGAACTGGGACGTTACAAAGTGGTATCAGAGGAATTATTTTCTCTTGATTTACTATTTGGATCCTTTAACCAGATATAGGACTAATTCGGTACTTGCTAATAATTTGTTCCTGGGAGTAGCTAACCCATTTATAGGGAAAACCATACTCCCTCATTTATTGCAATTTTCTGGTTTTGATATTTTAAGGTTGATATGATTTCACCTAGAGTGATTCACAAGACTTGTGTTGTTATTGTTGTTGCTATTATGGTTCTATTTCTGTCAAAACCCGATGATATGAGGTTATTCCATCTCATGCATCATATAGTCACTTGTTAGAAATCACATGCCATGCATTCTTTCCATGCCATCTAGGATGAATTGGCGATTGCATGTTGTTGTGATAGAATTTGTGTATATTATGAATGCTATTGTGATAGATTATTTGATAGAATCTATGTTGTTTGATAGGGGATTGTTTGTATTTTACTTTGCTTAAATGAACGCCAAATTTTGGTTCTTGAGGTGTTATGGGCCCTCTTGAATCGGAAATTGGTGAATCATTAACCTGTTTTTCCTTATATATGACTGTATTAGATGCCAAGCTTTGATTTGTGGGGAGTATGGGCCCTCACGGATCGGAATTTGGCACCTTTATTTCTTGTTTTTCTGTGTTTTTGGGCTTTGGTGCAGTTTTTGAGCTATTGTCAGGAAAAACCCAGAATACACAGCCTGTACTTTAGGACTAGACGTCGTGTAGTTTCAGACCGTTTCACTAACTATGTGAGCAGGAACATGATGTTGAGGAAATGTTTTTAGGAACATGCCGTGTACGGTAGGTGCATGCCGTGTAGTATAGAGCCGTGTACCTAGCCGTGTCACTAACAACATGGGTCGGGGAAGCTCGAGTATAACACGCCGTGTTGGTAAAGAACATGCCGTGTAGTCTTGTTCCAGGTACCCGGCCGTGTCACGAACAACACGGGTCAGTGTTATCTTCTCTTATACACACGGTGTTGTTCGTAACACACCGTTTAAGGGTCAGCCATGTATCCGTCCATGTGACTAACAACATGGGTCGCCGAAACCTTGTCCACTACACGGCGTGTCCATGGGGAACATGTCATGTAGTCTTAGTTTAAGAAGACCATGTGGGTTAGCCAAGTAAAGAGACCCAGGTAGGGGAATAGATTTCAAGTACATGTCGTGTGTGGGAACAACACGCTGTGTAGTTTTGGGTGTTACACGACCAGAGGTGGAAGGAGTACACACCCATGTATTTGGTTTAAGTGAACACGCCGTGTATTTTTTATACACGTTGTGTTGTCGTGTTTTGTAAACTTGATTGTTTCATTCTCATGTTCCCATTTTGTACTCTTGTGTTCTAAGTCTTTGATCATCTTGATCTGAGGTGTGCTTTGATCTTTTCAGAGATATGCCTCCGAGACGTCCTTCGGTTGTACGTCAGCTGCCATATGGTGATCAAAAACTGGATACGGTCGACCAGGGACCTCCTCCAGATCCTCCTGTTGCGCCAGCCTTGGCACCAGCAGTTATACCCATCGCAAGCACTGATACGCAGTTCAGGGAGGATTTCCTGAGGATGATGCAGACTTTTCAGGGAGCACCACCTCCTGCCCCGTCGATGGCCGAATTAACGCGGGTCTTTCAGCATCAGCATCCTCATGCTTTCTCAGGGGATGGTGGATCCCAGGCCACAGATTCATGGTTAGAGGACACATTGACGGTCTTTGAACATCTGGAGATACCCCCAGAAAAAAGGGTAAATCTGGCTACTTATATGCTCTGAGACATCGCTAAGAGGTGGTGGGAGGTGATCTCGTAGTCGGGGCGCCAGTAGAGTATGTCTCGGGACAAGTTTCATCGCACCTTCTATGACTACTTTTACCCAGAGACCTTGAGAGCCGACCTAGCCCAGGATTTTATGAGTCTACAACAGGGTACTCTTCCTGTTATGGAGTACTCGTCTCGCTTTACTGAGTTGCAGCGCTTCACGCCGATCCCAGCAGGTGATGAGTTTTTCCTTGCTAGGAATTTCAAGGATGGTCTCAAGCAGAAGATCTGTTCCTAGGTGAATATCTTCAGGTTGACTTCGATATCCTCTATCGTCAACCAGGCACTGATCACTGAGTCCAACCTGAGGGATTCTGAAGAAGTGAGCCAGGGCGGTTCGACATCCAGAACTAGTGTTCCTCCTACGGATAGTAAGAAGCACCGCAGAGAGTCTTCTCAAGGAGATCAAAGAAGGAGTAATGTATATTCAGGCAGCCAGGTTGTATGTTACCTATGTGGTAGGAGTGGGCATAATAGGCCTCAGTGCCAGAGGGACCCGATGGAGTGCCGATCTTGGGGAAAGATGGGCCATCTTCAGCACTTTTGTCAGATCGTCTCACCTTCAGCTGGTGGTAGGGGTTTTTCTATGACCCTGCGATCAAGAGATTCTTCGCCAGTTTCTCACTAGTCTGGGAACTAGAGTTATTCCGGTCGTTCGGGCTGAGGCGGAGGTCGCGGATGTGGTGTTCAGTCACCAGGTTACCTGCGACAACAGAGTGGATCAGCTCAGAGTGGTCAGCCATGGGAACAGGGTCGTGGTACATTCTAGAATTTCACCGTGGAGCAGACCTACCAAAACAGAAATCTTGGCCCTTCTAAAGTTTGATGTACGATCCTATTAGCCTCAATTTTATCTTCATCCCTTTTCGATACTAGTTCTTAACATAGTTTTATCTCTCTTGCTGTTGTGGAGAGCCTTGGGCTCTACATCTTTTCGTCTGCCGACTTGTTGACCCTGGAAACACTGTTGGGAATGAGGACATCTAGCGTACATCAGTGCAGACAGTGTCATCTTGAGGTTTCAAGGTGTCTTTTCTTATGGTACCTCTATTTCCTAGAGATGATGGGCTATGATGTCATTCTCGGGATGAACTGGTTGGTTTCCTTCTAGGCAGTCGTTGATTTCTATCGTCGCAAGGTGAGTTTCGTAGCACCAAAGGGTGGATCTTTCCTTCATAATGGTGAGTGGGATGTCCAGGCAGGTAGAGCTGGACCAGATCAACATGGGCTAGGAGGAGTTACAGCCCAGATTTCCAGTCTTTATCTGGATGACCAGGGGACTTCACAATTAGACTTTCCTCCAGTGGTGGATCATTTTAGGGATGTCTTTCGAGAGGACTTTTCAGGTTTGAATCCGAAGAGTGAGGTAGACTTCTCTATTGAGCTCGTTCCAGGAGTGGCACCGGTGTCCATTCCTCTTTATAGGATGGATACACTTGAGTTGCAGGAGCTCAAGAAGCAGTTGGAGGAGTTGCAAGCAAAGGGTTTCATCCGACCCAATACATCTCCTTGGGGTTCGCCTATCCTGTTTGCGAAGAAGGCAGACATAACCCTTCGTCTTTTTGTGGATTATCAGAAGCTGAAATAGTTGACAGTCAATATCCCTTGTTGAGGATAGAAGACGCCTTTGATCAGCTTCGAGGAGCCCAGGTGTTCTCGAAGATCGATTTTAGGTCCGGTTATCATCAGTTGTGCGTTAGACCATCAGATATACCTCTTACAGCCTTCAAAAGCAGGTATGGTCTATATGAGTATATAGTCATGTCGTTCGGTCTTACGAACGCGCCAGTAGTTTTTATGGAACTGATGAACCGAGTGTTCCATCCATACTTTGATTCCTTTTTGGTGGTTTTCGTGGAAGACATCTTGGTGTACACTCACACTCAACCCAACCATTCCACACATCTTGAGATCATTCTGAGTACAATGAGAGAGCATCAGTTATATGTTAAGCTCTCGAAATTCCACTTTTGGATGGATCAGATTCACTTCTTGGGTCACGTCATCTCAGAGACAGGAGTATCGGTGGACCTAGAGAAAGTGAAAGCTATAGTTTCCTAGGAGCAGCCGAAGAATGTCTTTGAGGTGCAGAGTTTTATAGGGATGGATGGATACTACATGCATTTCATACAGGACTTTTCACTCCTAGCAGCACTGCTGACAGGTCTGACCAAAAAGGGGGCGAAGTTTTTTTGGTCAGATTCTTGTGAGTTAGACTTTCTGGAGCTGAAGGGGAGGTTGGCGTCAGCACCGATACTGGTCTTTCCAGAGCTGGGCAAGGGCTATATTGTTTACTGTGATGCTTCAGGTATCGGGCTGGGAGTTATGCTTATGTTGGGAGATGGGGTCGTTGCTTACGGGTCTCGGCAGTTGAGGACACATGAGAGGAACTACCCGACGCACAATCTGGAGTTGGCAGATGTTGTTCATGCCTTACGTTGTTGGAGACACTACCTTCTGGGAGATCACTTTGGGGTTTTCACCGACCACAATAGTCTCAAGTATATCTTCACTCAGCGTGATCTGAATCTGAGATAGTGCAGGTGGGTCGAGTATCTCCAGTCTTTCGACTTCAAGCTCGCCTATACATCGGGAAAGGGAAACGCAGTGGCGGATGCATTGAGCAGGAGAACTCAAATTCAGGTATTTTAGGAGGCCATTAGTGAGTGGCAGCTTATGGATCTGTTCTCTGAGATGAACTTGGAGGTGTACAACAAATAGGGACAGACTTTATTATCTTATGTAGCGGTTACCTCTTCTTTTCTTGATCAGGTATGGATGAGGAAGCTGTCAGACTCAGAAGGCTTAGTCCTGTAGGAGAGTGTATCAGGAGAGGACCCTCTTCCTGGATGGATAGTGGTCGAGGATGAGATCTTGCATTTCCAAGGATGCATATGGGTGCCATCATATATGCGTGAGGAGTTGATGCGGGATTTTCATTCCACAGTTTGGGCAGTTCATCCTGAAATCACCAAGATGTATCGTGATCTACACCACCAGTACTGGTGGCCAGGTATGAAGAGAGATGTTGCTGGTTTTTTCATGAGGTGTTCTACTTGTCAGCAGGTGAAAGAGGAGCATCAGCGACCAGTGGGGCTATTACAACAGTTACCCATTCCTGAGTGGAAGTGGAATGATGTCGCGATGGACTTCGTGACCGGGTTACCGAGGTCACCTCGAGGAAGTGATGCTATTTGGGTTGTCGTCGGCAGGCTTACGAAGGTTGCGAACTTCTTGCCGATCATGGAGACCTTAAGTGTTGATGAGCTGGGACGGTTGTACATCCGAGAGATTATACGCCTACATGGAGTTTCACACTCCATTGTTTCCAACAGGGATGCACGCTTTACTTCTCATTTCTGGCAGGGACTTCAGAAAGCTTTGGGTACACAGGTACTTTTGAGTACAACATATCACCCCCAGACTGATGTCCAGTCCGAGCATACAATCCAGGTGCTTGAGGATATGCTCCGAGCATGAATTATAGACTTTGGCGGTTCTTGGGAGAATCATATTCCTCTGGTGGAGTTTGCCTATAACAACAGCTCTCATGCGACTATTCAGATGGAACCTTACGAGGCTTTGTACGGTAGGCCAAGCCGATCACCCTTATGCTGGCTGGAGCGAGGAGAGGCAGCTTTTCTATGACCTCATCTTGTTTAGGAGACCTTAGAGCAGATAGAGTTGATTTGGAAGAGGATGGCTACAACACAGTCTCGGCAGAAGTCTTATGATGATCAGCGGAGACGACCTCTGGAGTTCAATGTCAGGGATCAGGTTTTCATGCGTGTCGCACCGAGGTTGGGACACAAGAGAATTCAGAGATAGGGTAAGCTTTCACCATGGTACGTCGGTCTGTTTGAGGTGTTGGAGAGAGTTGGGCCGGTTCCTATCGGTTGTAGTTACCTCAGAGGTACCAGGCTATGCACGACGTATTCCATGTTTCTCAGCTCTGACGTTACTTTTCAGACCTGTCTCATGTCCTTCAACCTGAAGAGGTTGATCTTGATGTGAATTTATCGTTTAAGGAGTATCCCATCCAGATTTTCGATCTCAGTATGAAGGTTCTCTGTGGTCGGTCTGTTCCTTTGGTACGGGTGCTATGGTAGCACGGGCGAGTACAGGATGAGACTTGGGAGAGGGAGGCCGATGTACGATCGCAGTGGTCGGAGATGTTCAGGGTTTCTTCTTCTATGCCTCGATAGGGAAATTCGAGGACAAATTTCTTTAAGGGGGGAAGTTTGAAACAACCCAGATCTTCATTTTCAGGTATACCTTTCTTTTACTAGAGTTTTTGAGAAAAGATGAGTTTCCAGAAAATTTTGAAGTACACGCCGTGTACTTTATAAGTACACACCATGTACTCCCTTGTTGTGCTAGGTCATGTGCTATCCATGTCTAGGACACACACATGGTGTATAGGGGTGAAGTGGAGGCCGCTTAAATTGGAGTATGGAAAAGTAGATTATACTCCGTGTACTCAAGAACTACATGCCGTGTATTTTCCTTTTTTTCATTAAACGGACCGGGCTCTCACCTAATCGACAGAACCGTATTCTTCTAGGTCTCATTCGACTGAGAGACGTCGTACGGCCGCGGAACTTCTCTGAATCCCTGATCCTTCATCCGTTCTCCAAATAGACCATTATAGATTTCATTGGAACCACAGCAATGAGTTCTTCCTTCTCCTAGATCCTTGTTTTCCAATTCCTCATATTTCTTAAGTTATCATGGGTTGATCATTTTGTGAATTTTTATAGATCTACATTGTTGTGAAGAGAATCAAGCCTCGTGGTTCATGTATATTGATCTCCTAGGATCAAGGTAGGTGGTTTTTTCCTTACCTTTCGATGTCTTTGAGTTTGATGTAAAAATTACACCAATACCCGTGAACAGGGTATTGCGTGTTTACCATTTTTTCCTTGTGATTATTCCTACCTTTCTTGCATGCTAGTGTAGAGGTAAATTGATCATGCTTGTGGATAATTGTCGTGCTTGGATGTTTTGTCCATGCTTTGTTCTTGTTATGACCTTTGGTTCTTGTTATCCTTTGGTCGTTCTACCTATTTCCATTCCTTGTGATCATAGGAAGGAATGATGTTGTTGACATGCTTATTTCTCATTAGACTGTTTAGACAAGTATCTCTATAGGTGTACTTTGGTTATCCAAGTATCTCTATAGGTGTAATCTGGCCTTATAGCATTAATATGCACTGATTGGAAGGTGAGGGTGAGAACCCGGTGCTATATACTATAAGGGATAGATCGAGTGAGCTTCCCAGAGAGTCTTAGACATTATAGACTATATGGTGATAGACTGAGTGAGCTTCTTCAAAGAGTCTTGGACATTATAGACTACAGGGGATAGACCGAGTGAGCTTCCTATAGAGTCTTAGTTATTATAGACTACAGGAGGGTAGACTGAGTGATCTTCCTCAGAGAGTCTTTACCTTGTTTGAATGTCTTTAAATCCTTCCCAGGCTAGAGGAGGAATTGACCAAGTGAGCTTACTCATAGAGTTTGTGGTATACCTGAGGCTATAGGAGGATTGACTGAGTGAGCTTTCTCAGAGAGTCTCTAGACCTTGGGTCCAAGAGGGTTAGACCACATGATCTCCCTCATAGAGTCCCTGACCACCCTAGACTATAAGGGGAATTGACCAAGTGAGCTTCCCCAGAGAGTCTTATAATTTCGTATGAACAAACTAGAGGGGTTAGGCTGAGTACACTTCCCAGAGGGTTGTGGTACTTCTTGGATAGGACCATAGGGGTTGGCTGTGAGTACTTCCCAGAGGGGTTCCTATTGTGTTTAGTTGCTTGCTTCACTACTGCTTGTTGTTCCGTGGATTCATTACTCCTATATATCTTCCTTCTACTATTTCTTGTTTATTGCTTACTGATCACTGCCTGCTATTATTGCTACTGTTTACTGTTGTTGGTATTGTTACCTGCCATATACTCACTAACTATTAGGCACAGATCTTCGGGTGGTTACCTACTGGGATTTTAGTCTCACACCCTGTATGGGCCATGCTTTTAGGCCCAAGTAGACTATGTTGTTACAGGTATAGACAAGGAAAAGCGCCCTGCGACTTATAGTACTTGATAGCTTGGAGCAGGAGAGAATGGGACCAAGATTTGGCTTGCGATGCTGAGGAGCTGTTTACTTTCTTTTGTACTTGTTTTGGTACTATTTTATTTTTCAGCATTGTGACTTGTTTGGCTGTTTTCCTAGATATATATCATGCATTATTTTATATATATATATATATGCGCTCCAGTTTTTTGCTGATTTAGTCTTCAGCTGTTTATTATTGTTGGTTATTTACTGCTTCCTCTATTGCATGTTTATCTTCTTCCATTGTGTACTCTGCCAATGAGGGCATAGTTTCCCCACTATCACACCCAAGGCCCTCACTACTAGACGACATCCTTTGGCATTTGGGGAAATGTGCTTCAGGCCATGTGACCAACCGAGTATGGGGCGCCTCTGGGTGGATTCCAGAACCAGAACGTTACGGTGAGAAATAATCATTAAAGTGTTTGGAATGCTCTTAAGCGTATTCTAGAAACAATGTTCATTGTTTGTCATTTTCTAAAATCATCGTTCATTCCCTATTCTGAATAACGTAACTTAAGAAACATTACCTATGTTTGTATTAAAGATTTTGGTAAAGGATTAGTACTTATGGTTTATCAACCTTACATTGGAAGAAATGTATGGTTAAAGAACATTATGCTTGAATGAAACCTTTCATTTTACAAAGAGAAAACATATGGTTAAAGAACCATACATAAGTATGAAACCTTAAATTTTAGGAGAAAACGTATGGTTCATCAACCTTATATTTATAATCAACCTTACGTCATCAACCTTATGCTTGGGAAATTTGAATGTATCTATAATCAATATTATGCTCAGAATTTTATGCTGACAAGGATGAATGTATGGATCTTCAACCCTATATTACGTGGCTGAACCCTATGTTTGGTGTTTTTTCTTCATGTGAACAAACCTTATGTTTGACTTTTCATCACTGGAAATGTGAATTTAGGATTTTATTAGAGTTTTCTGTAACAGTATTTACAGAATATTAGGGAGATTTAAATCTCGATTTAAATTAATTAAAATCTCATCATAAATGATTAAAAGATCTATTTACAGTGTAAATTTTCTCTCATATTCTTAGGGGAAGTTATGACTACTCTAAGTTGTTATTATTTTGAATTATTTCAATTTATCAGTCGTTTTTTGTGGATCTTAAATCTTGATGTGTGATAAATACTTTTATATATCTTTTTACGTCAGATGTGTGGATCTCTTTTAACTATGTTGATAATTTTTATTCTTCAAATTTTCTTGTGAAAATTAATTTACAGTGCTACAGCAATCGAGCATCTCAAAAACAAGGACTACATTTTGGAGATATACATGTTCAATCCTGGAAGCACAATGCTCTGATTTTGTTTCTATTATTAAAATATAATATCTTTTATGAAAATGGATCTCCTCAGATATATTTCAAAGATTATTATTCTTATGAAGAAGAATATCCATCTTCTGTTAGTTGCGTGATGATGTAGTTTTAATGTTTAAACTATTTTGTCAAAATCATTCTCTATCAATTATTTTGAGTATCAGCTGCTCAGTTTCAGTCATGGTGGAGTGTAATCTTCTCATTCTAAGCTGTGGTTAATTTGGTTCCCTATAAAATAACCATAAGGCTCTATTTTTATCCTTGTTTGTTAAGGTGATAACTACACACACTTAGTTGTGGATTGGTCTTATGATAAGCGAACCTGACTAGTGAAATTAACCAAGCCCATAGAGAGGGTGATTTGTGGAGTGGACTATGGTATCTTCATTCCTCGAACCACTATAAAATTTTTTAGTCTATTTTTTTGTTTTTCCACTACACATACTCTCATTCAGAAATGCTACCAGCTCAATCTACTTTTCATTTGAAAAGACAGAATTGTGAAATTTTTTAAATTACACAATTCACCCCCTCTTGTGTCATCATCATAGACTTTCCAACCTAACAATTGGTATCAAAGGTTTGGGATCAACATATTCTATTTAGTTCTAACAAACCAGAGTTAAAGATTCAGATGAAGATCAATAGAGAATCCCAATGAAGGAATGTCAATGGTTCAAGCTCCATATTTTAATGGTGAGAACTATGGATGTTGGAAATCATGTATGATAATCTATTTGAATAATATTGGATTTAAAGTATACTCAAAGATCATTACTCCTTACGAAATCCCTAAAAAACTGAATCATGGACTGCTACTATAGAGTTTGAGTATGACATGAATTCTAAACCAATGAATGCTATCATATGTGGTATTAGACTAGATGAATTCAATTTTGTCTCACAATTCCCTACAGCTTATAAAATGTGGCAGACAATTACAGTTGCTTATGAAGGTACAAGAAAATGTAATACAGATGAGGTATGCAACAATGAAATTTAAATTTGATACATTCAGAATGGTTGATGAAGAAAGTATCAATCAAATGAATGGAAGGTTCATAGAAATTATAAACAACATAACAGCCTTAGGTGAACCTATCAAACAAGATGATCAAGCGTTGAAAGTACTGAGAATACTGCCTAATAAGTGCAATGGAATTTTAGTTGTAATCTACCAATTATCACCTGTAAAGAATCTGATAATGAGAGAATTGATTGGAACTCTAGTGATGTGTGAATCTAAAATTCAATATGAAGTTGAAGATCACAAATTCCTAGTGAAAAAGGATAAGACTACTTTAAAGGCTACACCTCAAAAACTGTAACGCCCCGACCCCAGTTACCCAGAGTCGGTGCATTATTACATAACATTGGCATGATCACAAGAAAGATCAAGTCTCGAAAGACCAATTAGTTTAGTAGCCTTGGAATAACTAGATACATTAATAAAGTTTAACATTACATCATAAAAATGAAAACTACAACAACATAGTCTCCATAGTCTACACTCTTATCCCCTCATACTATCCCTACAGGTCATTCATAATTTACTTCTTCACATCCTGGGAAAAATAAAACATAGAAAAGGGGTGAGCTCAAATGACCAGTAAGGATAACAATATAGTGAAAAATTTCATAAATAAGAATAAACATTTAAGGCAATGTATAACTAAAAAAAATCCTTTTAAACTTGATCTTCAACATAGTATGGAAAAAATAAAATGAAATAATTCCATTTACTTATTCACATGGATATTCTACTAATCGAATAATCACATGCAATATCAATAACCACTTTCATAATAATTGAATGCATAATTCTAGACTATCATAACCACATAGCCAAGGCCTCATTCCAAGACTAAAAATAAGATTTTGTCAAGGCCTTGTGCCAAGACACTAGTTTGTCTCATGAGACCTACCGATACATAGAGGAGCTATAGCAGGCTCCACCCGTCACATATTAAGTCCAATTCATTCCCATATGAAAAGGTTTAAACATAACATAAACATTCGTAATAAAACTAGCATACGAAATGTCAATACTTTCTCCATAAAGCATGAATGGTATAAAAATAACACATCCACAGTTAAACAAATCACAAAACCTTCAATACAATATGGAATTTTTTTATCATAATAAATCAACTTCAAATAAGCTTAAAATCCATCAATGGGTGTTGACATAGATGAAATCAAAACTATTTGAGATAAATATCCCTTTTTTTGAAATCATTTAAAAGTCCCATAATTATAAAATAAAACATTTAATTTGAAAATTTTCTTATAAGCTTGTAAGGGAAGCTTCGAAGATTTTATAACGACGGAATATATCCGCAGCTGCTGTATAAGTTAAAAAAAACATTCTTACCTTAATTCTGTCAAAAAGGTTAAAAAGGACCTTGTTTGGAAAACGACGGAAAGATTCCTTTATAAACCACTTATAAAAGTCAATAAGGGTATAAATGACTTTAACCCATATTCTAGTAAATAGAAAAAAAATGTTTTTGAAATACATTTTTAAGAAACATGGATGTGGATGATAAAGAAATCCTAGTAGATTATTACGTATAAACAACCTCGGATAATGAAGAGATTGTGAAATAAACCCTTATATTGTACTTTTCCTTGGTTGAGGGTTGGTTAACCTCTTGTATAATGGTGAAATAATTGTTATTAAATTAAAAAAGAATAATATACATTAATATGATATCATATATGATCTTTTAACATTTATTTGTTAATAATATCTTAGTATTATCATTGTTTCAGGTGTTAACTTACTCGTATTATTTTATATGTTTTGTTACTTAAGTCGTGTTTTTCATGGATAGGTTGTATATTAATCATATCCATAATGATATCAAGTCCTTAGATACTATTATTAATCATCAAATGAGAATTATACTTGAATGGATACGATGGAGAATGAATCTCATCGCGTTCGTGGAGACGGTAGTCCGTACGTACGCACGAGTGACAATATCATTTTTTTGATATGAAAATAATATATAATTGGATTTTATATCATATATAACGAATCATTATCATGTTATATTTATTATTTACATGAATTAAACATCATTATTATACCCATCCGAATAATAATTTATTGAATAACAATTACACCACGACGTGGAGACGGTAAGTCGAACGTACGCACGTATGATGACATGTTATTCAAAGGATGGATAGAATAATGAATATGGTTGTACCATATTTATAATAACATCAAAGTATATATAAGATACTGGAGTTTTTATTTTATAATGGTAATAACAAATAAAGAAGAAATGGAATAAGAAAGGAACTTGAAAAAGAGTGGTGAAATCATTACCTCTTCTTCGGGTTCTTCCTTTTGATTTGATCAAAAGGGCTCCTTAGGTTGCCTTTCTGACTAAAGTAATAACTCTAGGATGAATTGAGGGAAGTTTAGAGAGTATTTTGGTCAATTTTGACCGATCCAAATGGCTTTGAAGGAGTGAATTAATGAGAAGGGAGAGTGCCCTTTTATAAAAGGGGTGAGGGGAACCTTTGGAAAAGCTAGAAATATTATTTTATAATAAATTCTTATTCGATTTATAATGGATCCAAAGTGGATTAATTAAAGTTTAAGGTGGGTATGGGTTTAAAACCTCTCAACCAATAGAATTTAGATAGGTTTGGGTCATTATATTAACCTTATCATTTAGTTTTAACTCTTAGTTAATTAGTTTGACACTTACCATGTCACTTTGTATTTTTATATTATATAGTTAATAAACTTACTATATACCTCCAAGAGACCCCAAAATGGTCCATTAATGATACAACTATAATGATATAAGTCTCTTGTCTGAACCTTATATTTTTAGGAATTGAATATCAATTAATAATATAATATTTGTTTTAAAAACTCTTTTATGTCAATTTTGACACTATTTGAAAAATTGATTTTTGTAAAACTCATAACAGAATTATTAATTCGCAAAAAGTTAATTAAAGCATTCCTAACATGTAATATTAACCTATAAAGTTATTTTAATTCAAGAAAAGTCTCTAATTATTTTTATTTGTGTATTTATAAAATCAATTATTTTAATTTTTCACTATTATGGTAATTACTGCATCATCATTGTGTCATAAATAAATTAAATTATTTAATGTCTAAAAATTATAAATAAAAAATAATTATGTAGGAAATATTTTTATATTTCTAATGAATATTTATAGTCGAAAATCCAACATATATAACCCTTTGTAAAAAAATTTTTCTAAAAGATATATGCTTTTGTCATTTTTGTATTTATTTTAACTAAATTAAAATAATGTGTCCCTATCACCTACAAGTGGCTCCATGGGGTCCCAAAATCGACCCAAAGATGCCCATGGACGAACATGTATCCAGTAATAATTTTAGGACACGTTTTAGGGTAATTTAGTATTATTATAATATTATTTGTTAACTGTTATTTACCGGATTTACCATTTAACCGTGGTAAATAAAATATTTACCGAAGTAATTATTCAAAATGTCTAAAAATAAAAGTTACCTATTTACACAATTTGGAAATCCTGATTCCAAATATGTAATCCATTTTTCCAAATTCGAAACACATAAGTGGAAGAAATTAATTTAAAATTAATTCCCGTTGTCAAAACAAAAAGTGTGTTTTTAAGATACAATAACTATCAAAATATTGGTACTTGTTTATGTCCGGTTTAATTGTGAAATTATATCCAATGACCAACATTGTATTAAATGGTAAAAATATATTCTAAATATACTTTAAAACCACTCAAGTTCATAATTTATCACTATTAATTATTTTTATTAAAAAAGTTGTTTTTAATTAAAATTTAGTAATTTTCACTATTCATCAAAATATTAAAGTTATCCGAAAAGTACCAAAATTTCACCTTAGGCTAAATTCGATACTGCGAATCCAAAAATTAAGTCCATTTTGAGAGATAAAATTTCTAAAATTTTAAAAAGTAGGTATTACTATTCATAACGGCTAGTTTGATCGGTTGTGGTGTGTGTTAGAACTCGATGTTGCGTACAACACACGCTACTGTATTATTCAAAGGAAATCGTACCATGGAAGCCTGGGATGTTTCATTGTAAATTTTTGATGTCCCCATTCTAAAACGTAAATTTATTTAGTCAAATTGAATATATAAAAGTTTAAAATATTGGATTTAAAAAGGGTTCACTATTAAAAGTTGGTAAAAGTGCAATACTGAAAATGAATTTGTTCTTACATTATGTCTAAGAAACTCATAATATGGATTCTAAAATTATAAGGATTATATAAAGTTTAAAATTTAGTTAATACTATTCATAACCTCTTTTTAACGGCTTGTTTGTTAAGTCATGGTGCGCTTGAACTCGGTGATGCGTGTAGTGCAAGTTATTGAATTATTTTGAAGAAATAACACACTATGAAATCTTGGGGTGTTACATTCTCCCCTCCTTCAATAAATTGCATCCTCATAATTTGAAATTGTTCTTCAAAAATAAAAGGTTTAATATAGAAAATATCTTTGTGGGAAAACCCACATCGGAAATTGGGTTGATAAAATTTAGTCTTAATAAGAGGAAAAGAGAAATGAAAGGGTCACCACCAAATTATTATCTCTATTCGGAGAACATTGGTGGAAATTAGAGACATATAATTGGAGGAAAAACATAAATATTTATAGGTAGTTATTGAGGTCATCAATCACAAACAAGTGTAAAATTTAGGGCCTTAAATTCATCAATCTATGATGATTTAAAATTCCATCGGTTCAGCAAAACATATGGTATTAGGATAACACATTTTTTTAAGATCCCTTCACTAATGTATAATAATTAATTTCTTCGTTGAATAATAGAAGAAGAAAAATATATACTTGACAAGTAGAGTCTCAACCTTTAACTAAGTTCTACCACCAACTCATCTTTCACTCTAAAAGATAATAGAACTTAAAATAATATTATATTTATCCTATTTGTATAGGGTTAAAAAAATGAATTTATAATTAATCTAGAAGAACCATTAAAAAACGAAATTATTCAAACCGGGACATCACGTGGGTCAGTGGTAGGTGATACACTGTTTTCGCCCTTCAGTTGTGGGTTCAAGTCTCGCGGCCTTGCCGGACGCGACGAGTTTCCTCTCGACCTCCGGGTTGTCCTTTTATGGCAATCCAAAATAAGCCAAACTAGAACTTTCCAAAATACTTCAGTCTAAAATTTATAAGGAAGGTAAACAAAATGAAGATATTTTTTTACCACATAATAACATGTGATCACTTTCATCATGAATTCTTTTAAAACACTGCAACATCCTGAATTAACATAAAACCTTATTGATTACATTCATGATCCCTTATTCCTTAAGGAATAATAGATTTACTCCTTCAATCCAAAAATTTTTTAAACCCCAACAATGATGGAATATACAAATCATTAATCAGTTTCAATGTAGTCAAGAATATCCAATATAATTTATCCAAATCAATCATGTATTATTCTAAAATCACTACCACGGTATCAGAACCATATTATGGTTTATCTTTCTCTCAACCATATATTTTCCAAAAATTTAACCTGCTATTGAGTCACTTTTCTTTGTTCCACACAATCTCAAGTCCTTAATGAAATAGTACTACAGTAAAATCCTTATATACTCCATAATTATTATAACAAGTACATTGTTGATACAACACTCAAATGACATAATCAACATAAGAACTCTAATAATTCCTCTTCATCTGTGGTCGTATCATAACTTGATTATTATCCAATAGAATCATGTGCGGCATAGTCTGATGACTGGGACATAGGTTCACGTAGTGTCCGAACTCCTTGAAAATGAAGCATTGTACATTTGAAACCATTTTCTTACCCTTATAGTCACGTACTTTGTGCCCTTTTCCTCCACACTTATAACAAACACTCATTCCTTTTAGCCAAGTTCCAGGGTGTTTCTTTCAACAGTTATCAAATATGAGAAAATTATTCTTTTCCCTCTTCCCTTTATACATATTTCTCTCTTCCATCCTTTTCTTCTCTTGCTTCCCTTAAAAGCCATAGGACTCAGTAAACTCTTTACTTATCTTACCAACACATGATATTATTTCTTCATATGATGATAATACATGCGAGACTATTTCTCTTATAAATTCTAGCTTAAGACCATGAAATATGTGATCCTTCTTTCTCTTTGGATAATGATCATTGTTGGAGTTCTCATTCCTTCTACTGGGCCTTATTTCTAAACAATGGCATACACTAGATTAGTTTATGAATAACAATACCTAATCCCAAACTTGTAAAACACATAACATAAATTAAATAGTTTATGGATATAATCCATAATCATAAAAATGTCTCCTTTGAGGAAGTATATACTCATAAACCCTTCATAATGGTTTGTAAAGAAAATGAGAATTATCCTAAGCATATCCCCCGGGAGTGTCGTAACCAAGAGTGTAGCAAGGCCCATTGTCGTGAACCAGTTCCCGTTCGAATCTAGCTCAAAGAGGTGTTTTCGGGTTTTACCCCTAGGTACATCTATTCCAGAGCTGCCTCTACCTGCTCGTATCCAGACAGGGATATATTGCTTGGAAAACTCACAAAATTTTTATAATACCAAAATTCTAGGAAGTTCTTCTATACTAATCCTCAAAGTCCATCTTAGATCTATGTGCTCTAATCAGAGTTTATCTAAATCTAGCTTCCAAGGTTTGTACTAAACTTCCTCTGATACCAACTGTAACGCCCCAACCCTAGTTACCCAGAGTCGGTGCATTATTACATAACATTGGCATGATCACAAGAAAGATCAACTCTCGAAAGACCGATTAGTTTAGTAGCCTTTGAATAACTAGATACATTAATAAAGTTTAACATTACATCATAAAAATGAAAACTACAACAACATAGTCTCCATAGTCTACACTCTTATCCCCTCATACTATCCCTGTAGGTCATTTATAATTTACTTCTTCACATCCTGGTAAAAATAAAACATAGAAAAGGGGTGATCTCAAATTCCCACTAAGGATAACAATATAGCGAAAACATTCATAAATAAGAATAAACATTTAAGGCAATGTATAACTAAAACAAAAGCCTTTTAAACTTGAACTTTAACATATTATGGAAAAAATAAAATGAAATAATTCCATTTACTTATTCACATGGATATTATACTAATCGAATAATCACATGCAATATCAATAACCACTTTCATAATGATGGAATGCAAAATGCCAGACTATCATAACCACATATCCAAGGCCTCGTTCCAAGACAACAAATAAGATTTTGTCAAGGCCTTGTTCCAAGACACTAGTTTGTCTCATGAGACCTACCGATGCATTGAGGAGCTATAGCGGGCTCCACCCGTCACATATTAAGTCCAATGCATTCCCATATGAAAAGGTTTAAACATAAAATAAACATTCGTAATAAAAATAGCATACGAAATGTCAATAATTTCTCCATAAACCATGAATGGTATAAAAATAACACATTCATAGTAAAACAAATCACAAAACCTTCAATACAATATGGAAGTTTTGTATCATAATAAATCAACTTCAAATAAGCTTAAAATCCATCAAAGGATGTTGACATAGATGAAATCAAAAGTATTTGAGAGAAATATCCCTTTTTTTGAAATCATTTAAAAGTCACATAATTATAAAATAAAAAATTTACTTTGAAATTTTTCTTATAAGCTTGTAAGGGAAGCTTAGAAGATTTTATAATGGCGTAAAATATACGCACCCACTGTATAAGTTAAAAAAACATTCTTACCTTAATTCTGTCAAAAAGGTTATAAAGGACCTTGTTTGGAAAACGATGGAAAGATTCCTTTATAAACCACTTATAAAAGTCAAAAAGGGTATAAATGACTTTAACCCATGTTATAGTAAATAGTAAAAAAAATGTTTTTGAAATACATTTTTAAGAAACATGGATGTGGATGATAAAGAAATCTCAGTAGATTATTGCGTATAAACAACCTCGGATAATGAAGAGATTGTGAAATAAACACTTACCTTGTACTTTTCCTTGGTTGAGGGTAGGTTAAAATCCTGTATAATGGTGAAATAATTGATATTAAATTATACAAGAATCATATACATTGATATGATATCATATATGATCTTTTAACATTGATTTGTTAATAATATCTTAGTATTATCGTTGTTTCGGGTGTTAACTTACTCGTTTTCTTTTATATGTTTTGTTACATAAGATGTGTTTGTCATAGATAGGTTGTATCTTAATCATATCCAGAATGATATCAAGTCCTTAGATACTATTATTAATCATCAAATGAGAATTATACTTGAATGGATATGATGGAGAATGAATCTCATCGCATTCGTGGAGACGGTAGTCCGTACGTACGCACGAGCGACAATATCATTCTTTTGATATTAAAATAATATATAATTGGATGGTATATCATATATAAAGAATAATTATCATGTTATATTTATTATTTACATGAATTACACATCATTATTATACCCATCCGAATAATAATTTATTAAATAACAATTACACCACGACGTGGAGACGGTAAGCCGTACGTACGCATGAATGGTGACATGTTATTCAAAGGATGGATAGAATACTGAATATGGTTGTAACATATTTATAATAACATCACAGTATATATAAGATACTGGAGTTATTATTTTATAATGGTAATAAAAAATAAAGAAGAAGTGGAAGAAGAAAGGAACTTGAAAAAGGGTGGTGAAATCATTACCTCTTCTTCGGGTTATTCCTTTTGATTTGATCAAAAGGGCTCCTTAGGTTAGCTTTCTGACTAAATTAATGCCTCTAGGATTAATTGAGGGAAGTTGGGAGAGTATTTGGGTAGAGTTTGGCTGAGAAAAATGGCTTTGAAGGTGTGAATTAATGAGAAGTGGGAGTTCCCTTTTATAAGAGGGGTGAGGGGCACCTTTGGAAAAGCTAGAAATATTGTTTTATAATAAATTCATATTCGGTTTTTAATGGCTCCAAAGTATATTATTTAAAGTTTAAGGTAGTTATGGGTTGAAAACCACTCAACCAATATAATTTTTACAGGTTTCGGTCATTATATTAACCTTATCTTTTAGTTTTAACTCTTAGTTAATTAGTTTGACACTTACCATGTCACTTTGTATTTTTATATTATATAGTTAATAAACTTACTATATACCTCCAAGCGACCCCCAAGTGGTCCATTAATGATACACCTATCATGATATAAGTCTCTTGGCCAAACCTTAGATTTTTAGGAATTGAATATCAATTAATAATATAATATTTGTTTTAAAAACTCTTCTATGTCAATTTTGACACTATTTGGAAAATTGATTTTTGTGAAAATCATAACAGAATGATTACTTTGAAAAAAGTAAATTAAATCATTCTTAGAATGTCATATTAACCTATAAAATTAGTTTAATTCATAAAAAGTTTCTAATTATATTTATTTGGGTATTTATAATATCAATTATTTTAATTTTTCACTATTATGGTAATTACTGCATCATCATTGTTTCATACATAAATTAAATTATTTAATGTCTAAAAATTATAAATAAAATATAATTATGTAGGAAATATTTTTATCTTTATAATTAATATTTATAGTCTAAAATCCAACATATATAACCCTTTTTAATAATTGTTTTTCTAAAAGATATATGCTTTTGTCATTTTTGTATTTATTTTAACTTAATTAAAATAATGTGTCCCTATCACCAACAAGTGGCTCCATGGGGTCCCAAAATAGACCCAAAGATGCCCATGGTTGGACCTGTATCCACCAATAATGTTAGGACACGTTTTAGGGTAATTTAGTATTATTATAATATTATTTTTTAACCCTTAATTATCGGATTTACCCTTTAACCGTGGTAAATAAAATATTTACCGAAGTAATTATTCAAAATGTCTAAAAATAAAAGTTACCAATTTACACAATTTGGACATCCTGATTCCAAATATGGAATCCATATTTCCAAATTCAAAACACAGAAGTGGTAGAAATTAATTTAAAATTAATTCCCACTGTCAAAATAAAAAGCGTGTTTTTAAGATATATAACTATCAATAGATTGGTACTTGTTTATGTCCAGTTTAATTGTAAAATTATGTCCAATGACCAAAATTGTATTAAAAGGTAAAAATATATTCTAAATTTACTTTAAAACTTCTCAAATTCATAATTTATCACCATTAATTATTTTTATTAAAAAAGTTTTTTTAATTAAAATTTAGTAATTTTCACTATTCATCAAAATATTAAAGTTATTCGAAAAGTACCAAAATTTCACCTTAGGCTAAATTCAATATTACGAATCCAAAAATGAAGTCCATTTTAAGAGATAAAATTTCTAAATTTTAAAAATTAGGTATTACTATTCATAACGGCTAGTTTGATAGGTTGTGGTGTGTGTTAGAACTCGATGTTGCATACAACACACGCTACTGTATTATTCAAAAGAAAGCGTATCGTGGAATCCTGGGATGTTTCATTGTAAATTTTTGATTTCCCCATTCTAAAAAGTAAATTTATTTAGTCAAATTGAATATATAAAAGTTTAAAATATTGGATTTAAAAAGGGTTCACTATTAAAAGTTGGTAAAAGTGCAATACTGAAAATGAATTTGTTCTTACATTATTTCTAAGAAACTCATAATATGGATTCTAAAATTATAAGGATTATATAAAGTTTAAAATTTAGTTAATACTATTCATAACCTCTTTTAAATGGCTTGTTTGGTAAGTCATGGTGCGCTTGAACTCGGTGTTGCGTGTAGTGAAAGTTATTGAATTGTTTTGAAGAAATAACACACTATGAAATCTTGGGGTGTTACAAAAATAGAACAAAAAAATGAATCAAGAATTCAAAGAAAGAAAAAAAATTAGACTCACCTGATTCTAAAATCGAGATTTCTCAATTAGCTAGAAAGTTTAGCAAGTTTTATAGGAATAAGATAGGATTTAGAAAACCCTTAAAAGGATGATAAAGAGTCAATGGAAGTTAGATTCTATGAGTGAAAAAAGTTGGGTTATATAATACATGACTATCCTCAATTAAAAGGTGAAAAGAGAAAGATAGAAAAGAAGATTCAAAAAAATACTAATTATGAAAACAAAGACAAAAGAGCTATGAAGGCTACTTAGAGTGTTTTTGAAGACTCCATTAGCCCATAAATCTCTGATTCAGAGAAGGAATAATTGAATATGAAAGCTAATATGCGCTTTATGTCTGAATAAGATAAGGTACAACACTACTATTCATTTGACTCTGATTTTAGTTACTCAAATGATAAAATGGTTGGATACTCTAGTATTCTAGAAGAAAGATGTGACTTCAAATTAAAGAAATATAAATCTTTAAAGAATATTCACAATGAAATTTTAGAAGAAAGGGATACTTTACTTAAATGGTATCAAGATTTAGTTGAAAAATTTAACTCAACTACCACTAACTGTACTAATCATGAAATTAAGATTAAAACACTACAGGGTGAAGTACAAACTTACAAAACTTATACTCTTGTTTTTAAAAAAGGTGAAAATATACTGAATTAAATTCTTGGTAAGAATGTAATTAAAAAGGAAATATTTGATATAGGTAGTAAATGTGAAAAATTAAAACTATATAAGAATTATTTTGTTCCCAATACAAAATGTTCTATTTGTTATTTTGGTAGAATAGAAGGACATATAACAAAATATTGTTATTTAAGAAATCCTAAAATAAGTGAGATTAAAAGAAATTTTATTAAAAAAGTTTTATCTGAAGCAAATGACATAAATCATGGAAAAATAAAATCATATTTGTATTCCTAAATCCTTGTTATATAACATTGCTGGACCCAAAAAGATATGGGTACCAAAACAAATTTTTGTTTAAATTGTTTTTGAAAGTAACACTTCACAGAAAGCGAAAATATATATGGTATATGGATAGTGTCTATTCCGCACACATGAGTGGAAATCCATCTAACTTTAATACATTAACACATATTTATGGAGGTCTAGTCACCTTTGGTGACAATGTCTAAGGGAAGATAATTAGACTTGGAACAGTTGGATATCCAAAGTCTCTCTCAATCAATAAAGCATTGTATGTACAAGGATTGAAGCGTAACCTGATAATTATATCTCAACTATGTGATGATGGATACTATGTTGATTTTTTTAACAATTCATAATCTATATTTAAAGATCATTTTCTTAAATTTAGAGCACCTAGAATAGATAATGTCTACACCTTGGACGTAAATTCATTGTAAAAATAGAAAGTGAGTTGTTTAATTGCTAATATAAATGAGTCTTGGATTTGGCATAGAATACTTGTTCATTTAAATATTTATGATTTACATAAATTATCTAATAAACAATTAGTTTCTTATTTACCTAGTCTCAAGTTTTACAGTGACAGATTTTGTGATACATTCCAGATTGGAAAGCAACACAAATCTTCCTTCAAATCTGTTAAAAAGATTGCTACATAAAATCCCCTAGAACTTATCCACATAGATCTATTTGGACCATCTAGAGTAGAAATTTTGGATAGAAAATTATATTTCTATGTTTTAGTTGATTATTATTCTAGATTTACATGGGTCTATTTTCTAAAATTGAAAAATATAGCTTTTACTGTTTTTAAATGTTATTGTAAAAGTGTTAAAAATGAGAAAGGTTTTAAAATAATTTCATTTAAGAATTGATCATGGTTGAGAGTTTGAGAATCAAGAATTCAATTACTTTTCTCAAACATGGGTATTAAGAACACCTTATTTTCACCAAGAACACCTCAAATAAATGTAATTGTTGAAATAATAAATAGAACTATTCAAGAAATGGCTAGTACTATGCTAAATGAATGCATTCTTGCTACCTATCTATGGGAAGAAGCTGTAAACATATCCTTTTATATAATAAACAAGGTTTTAATTTGGACTATTTTTTAAAATACGCCTTATGAACTTTGGAATAACAAAAAGCCTAAGGTAAAGGACATTAAAGTTTTTGGATGTAAGTTGTATATCCTGAACACCAAGTATAATCTTGGTAAGTTAGAACCAAAAGCTAATGAAGGAATATTTTTAGCATATTCTACAACTTCTAGATCCTATAGAGTATTTAATAAAAATTAAAGGATTTTTGAAGAATCAATTCATGTGAAGTTTGATGAAACTGAACCTTTTAATAAATAGAAATATCAAAATGATGCATCTGCAAACTCTTCTGACAACATGAGACTTGAAAACCTAAAAAATGATTTTGAAAATAAAATTCAGTCCAGTTCAGAAGAATATGATACTAATGAACCAAAAAATATTCTACCTAGACAGTTTATAACCCTAAAGAATCACCCTTTATAAACTGTTATAGGATACCTAGACATAGGAATAAAGACTAGAAGAAATACAGGAAACCTAGTTGAAGTATCTACCTTTCTATCAGAACTTGAACCTAAATATTTTGAAGAATCCTTAAAAGATGAGAGTTGGATGTTAGAAATGAAAGAAGAATTGAACCATTTTAAGAGAAATAAATTTTGGGAATTAGTTGAAAGACCATAAAATTATCTAGTTATAGGAATAAAATGGGTCTTTAGAAATAAACAATATGATCAAGGGACTATAACTATAAATAAATCAAGATTAGTAGCTAAATGATATAACCAGGAAGAAGGTATAGATTATGATGAAACGTTTTCCCCCTTAGCTAGATTAGAAGCTGTTAGAATCCTTTTAGAATATGCATCTCATATTAATTTTAAATTATATCAGATGGATGTCAAATCTGCCTTTTTAAATGGTTATTTTATGGAGGAAGTTTATGTTGAGCAACCACCTGGTTTTGAAAATTCTCCAAAAACAGATTTTTTTTTTAACTTACTAAATATCTCTATGAACTTAAGCAAGAACCCAGAGGATGGTATGAAAGATTATGTTCTTTTCTATTGAAAAATGGTTTTACTATTGGTTTGGTAGATCCAACCCTTTTTAAGAAAATAGTTTGTTCTAATTTATTATTAGTTCGAATCTATATTGATGGTGTTATTTTTAGATCAAAAAATAAAAAACTTTGTAATGATTTTTCAAAACTCATGAAAAAAAAGAATTTGAAATGAGCATGATGGGAGAATTAAATTTTATTCTAGGACTTCAAATTTATCAGAAAGATTATGGAAATGTATTAAACCTAAGAAAATATATTACTAATTTATTGAAAAAAATGGTCTTTAGAACAACAAGACATATTCCACTCTCATGTGTATTAATATAAACCTTGATTTGGATGAAGCTGGAAAACCAGTGGACAACAATTTTTATAGTGGTATGATTGGTAGTTTTTTATATCTTACTGCTAGAATACCTGACATTATATTTTTGGTATGTTTATGTGCCATATTTCAAACAAATCTTAAAGAATAACATCATATTACTATAAAAATGATTTTTAGATATTTAAAAGGAAATGTTTTTCAATATCTTCTTTATCCAAAACTTCTAGTTTTAATTTAATATCATATTCAGATGTAAATTTTTGAGGTTGTAGATTAGATAGAAAAAAACATCACGAACATGTCACTTCTTTGTAAAATGGTTAGTGTCAGGGTTAAGTAAAAAAGCAACACTTTGTTGCACTATCAATAGTCAAAGAAGAATATGTGTCTGCAGGCAGTTGCTGTGTGAAAGTGTCATGGATGAAAAACACACTGATGGACTTAAGACTTAATTTTAATATTACACCTATATTATGTGATAATACAAGTTCTATAATTATTCCAAAAAAATCAATAAGTCATTCTTGAACTAAGCATATTGATATGTGTAAGAACCTGAATCTTCTTTTTAAGGTATGTCTTTCTTTTCTAGTGTTTTTGTGGAAAAATAGGAATTTATGGAAATTTCCCTAAGTACAATCTGTGTACTTTATGAGTACAGGCCGTGTACTCGGTTACCATCGGTAGCCGTGTGCTGGCAATGTAGTGGTCGTGCACACGGCCATGTGGGGGTGACCTGGAGGCCACCTAAAGCGGAGTACGGAAATGGCAAGTATACGTCGTGTAACTCCAAAGTACACATCGTGTACTTTCTTTTTTTTCATTAAATGCACTGGGGTCGCTTATAATTGGGAAAATTCCCTCCTTCTCGACCTATTTCATCTAGGAGAAATCGTAAGGCTGTGATTCTTCTCCGAGCCTCTGAGCAAGCATCCGATCTCCGATTCAACCATCATTGATTGCATTGGGATCACCTCGGTAAGCTCTTCCTTCTTCAATAGATTTATTTCCTGATTCCTCTTCTTTCTCAAGTTATCCTCAGTTGAATGTTTTAGGCATTGTTGTAGATCTACAGTGTTCTTGGGCAATTCAAGGCTTGAGGTTCACATATAGTGATCTCCCAACACCAAGGTAGGTGGTTTGTGCCTTTTTATTGAAATTCTTTGAGTTATATGTGCAAAATCGCCAATACCCATGAACGGGGTATTGCGTGTTTATTGTTTTAGCCCTTTTGTTATCCTGCTATGCTTGTATGATTGACTAGAGGTTAATTGCTATGCTTTGGAAGTTTTTTCCTGTGTATGATTGTTGGTTTTCATCGTTGGGTCTAGTTGTGTGTTAGGTTGTTGTTTACTTACCATTCCTAGTATAGTAGGATGGGGTGTTTGTATTCTTACACACTGGTATGCTTTAGACTGCAAGCCAAGTAGTTCTTGAGGTTTACTTTGGCTGATACATGTTTCTATGTTTGCTTGACATACACAGGCCCGTGAGAACCTGGTGTATAGACCATAGGTAGAATGGACGTAAGGGCTTCTGTAGTGTGTTTTTTCTACTTACGATGTGAGACCACAGGGGGGATTGATGTAAGTTCTTACTCAGAGTGTCTGTAGTTCCTTGACGTGGTCCATAGGGGGAATGTGATGTAAGTGCTGCCCCATAACACCTTTAGTTACTGATACGAGACTATAGGAGGAATTGACGGTGATTGCTTCCTCAGATAGTCTATGATTAAGCTGAACTGAGGGGTTAGACTGAGTGTACTTCCCAGAGGGTTGCTTGTGATGATAGGTAGAACCAGATGGGATAGGCTCTGAGAACTTCCCAGAGGGTTACCTTTTGTGTTTATCTACTTTCTTGTTTCACTATGTAGGACCAGAAAGGATAGGTTTTGTGTACTTTCCATAGGGTTTCCTATTTTTAATTACCTACTTTGATTAACTGTTTCTTGATATATGAAACTCAATGCATTGAAACTGTGGATTTTTTACTACTGTGTATTTCCATGTTTACTGCTTTCTTTTACTTATTACCTGCCATATATTCACTGACTGTTAGACATAGATCTTGTGGGGGTTGCCTACTATGATTTAGTCTCACACCCTATTTGAGCCATGATTTTGGGCCCAAACAGATTATATTGCTACAGGTATAGATAAGGGAAAGTTCCCTTCTACTTCAGGTACTTGATTGCTATAGAGCTGGAGATCATGGGACCAAGCTGAGGCTTTCAATGCTGAGGAGCCGTTGTCTTTTTTCTTTTCTACTTTGGTTTAGTACTGTTTGTATTCCAGAATTGTGATTTGTTTGGATACTTTCCTAGACATATGTATCATACATCATTTATATATATATATTTGTGCTCTAGTTTATTATATCTCAGTCTTCTGCTATTTACTTTTGTATGGATTATTACTACTTTCGCTATTGTTATTATTCTCTTTCGCTGTGTTACTTTTCCAATGAGGTCATATTTTCCCCACTATCACTTCCAAGGCCCTCACTACTAGTTGAAAGCCGCTGGCGTTTGGGGAAATGCACTTGAGGCCATGGGACCAACTGGGTACAGGGCGCCCCTAGGCGGATTCCAGAACCAAGATGCTAAAAAGTGGTATTAGAGGGTTCTTTTATTTTTGAATTACTGTTTAGAGCCTATATCCATGGATAGGAAGCAATAGGTACTTGGTAATAATTTGTGCCCCAAAGTAGTTAACTCGAGTATAGGTAAAAGACAATCTACCTGGTTTATTGTAATTTTTTCTGGTTTTTCAATTTTATAGTTGATTTCATTTTCATCATTGGGTGACTCACATGTATTGTGTTATTATCATTGATGTTATTGAGGTTCTATTTCTATTTTAACCTAATGATATGAGGGTATTCCATCTCATTCATCATATAGGAACTTGTTATAAATCACATTTCATGCATTCTTGCCATTCCATTTAGGATGAATTAGTGATTGCATGTTGCTGTGATAGATGTTGTGTAGAATATTCAAGCTGTTTTGATAGTTTCCTTGATAAAATACATGTTCTTTAATAGGTTATTGTTTGTGTAAGTTTTTGTTTGAATGAATTCTGAACTCTGGTTCTTGAGGTGTTATGGACCCTCATGGACCAGAATTTGGTGGATCATTGACTTGTTTACATTTTTTATAACATGTATGAGATGCCAAGATTTGATTCGCGGGGAGTATGGGCCCTCACGGATCGGAATTTGGAACCTAAATGTTTTTTTAGTGTTTTTATGGATTTCAGAGTAGTTTTTGAGTCTTACTGTTTGTAAAAACCTAGAATATATGACATGTAATGCTAAATGCACAACATGTGTTCTTCAATTTAGGAAGAAACTGTTTCTTTCATAAGTACACATCATGTACTATATGTACATGTCGTGTACTGTAACTGTGTCTCAGACTATGTGGGAGGGGACACAGGGTTTAGAATCTTTGTTAGGAAAGTCTGTGTAGAGTATGTGCATGCCTTGTTGTAGAACCATGTAACCAGACGTGTCACTAAAAACATGGTCTGACAAAATCTTTTGAGTACCCGCCATGTCTATCTGGAACACACCGTGTTGTGTGAGTCGTGTAACCGGCCGTGTGAAGAACAACACAGGTTGGTGAAGTTCATCTAGTACACACCCTGTATGGCACTAACATGCCATGTAGTCTTGTTATGGGAGAACCATGTAGCTTATTCGGGTATGAGAACTTGGTCAGGGGAAGAGGATTCAAGTACACATCGTGTAGTGGACATACATGTTGTGTATCCATGATATTTTAAACTTGAATACTTTCATTCTTTTGTTCCCTTCTTACACTTATAGTTTCTAGTCCTTGATATCTTGATCTAAGGTATGCGCTTGACCATGCAGAGTCTTGCCATCGAGATATCCTCCTATTGTCTGCTAGTTGTCGGGCAGTGATCAGACACCGGACATGGCTGATCAAGGGATTCCAGTTGATCCTCCAGTTATGCCAGTCTTGGCACCAACCATTTTACCGGACACAAGTGAAGATGCATAATTTAGAGAATGCTTTATGAGGTTCATGCAGACCTTTTGAGGAGTATCTCATCCTACCTCGTCTATGGAAGAATTGACGCATGTTTTCCAGCAGCAGCAGCATCCCACCTTCTTAGGGGAAGGAGGACCTCAGGATGTAGAGTCATGGCTAGAAGCCATGTTGACCATCTTTGAGCATCTGGAGATGCCTCCGGAGAGGGGGGTCAAGCTCGCTACTTACATGCTATGGGATTCCTCCAAGAGATGGTGGGATGTTGTCTCATAGGTGAGGCATCAGTAGGTTGTGGCTTGGGAGGAGTTCCAGCATATCTTTTATGACTACTTCTACCTAGAGTCCTTGATGGCTGACTAAGCCTGAGAGTTTATGAGCTTGGAGCAGGGTACTCTTTCTGTTATGGATTATTCCTATTGTTTCATCGAGATGCAGCACTTTACACCCTTTATACATGGATATGGGTTCTTCGTGGCAAGGAAGTTTGAAGATGGTCTTAAATAGTACATCCTCTCACAAGTGAACATCTTCAGGTTGACTTTCATCACTTCTATAGTCAACCAGGTGCTGATCTCGGAGCAGAATCTGAGGTATTCTAGAGTTGCGAGTCAAGTCGGCTCAACATATAGAGTTAATATTCCTCCTACTGACAGTAATAAGAGTCGTAGAGAGTCTATGCATGATGATCTAAGGAGGTGATACTCTTATTCTGGTAGCCAGGTGGGGTGCTACCAATGCTGTAAGAGAGGGAATAGAAGGACATGTTTCCCGAGAAACCCAGTGGAGTGCCGATCTTGCAGAAATATGGGTCATCTTCAGCGCTTCTATCAGATCCTTTCACCATCAGTTGGTGACATGGGTTATTCTATGACTCCTTGTTCAGGAGCAGCACCACCAATTTCTCATCAGTTTGGGAATTGGAGTTCTTCTGGCCATTAAGGCCGAGGTGGAGGTCATGGTCGTGTTAGTCATTCGCCCTGTTTCCAACGACATCAGGTTAGATTAGCATAGAGTGGTCAGGCAGGGTCGTAGGGCTGAGCTGCAGGTCACACTTTTGCAGTGGATCAGGCCCAGCAGGAGCAGGATCTCGGACCCCCTACAGTTCGAGGTACGATCTTAGTTTCCTCAGTTTTAGTTTCTTCTCTTTTTGATATAGGGTATTCCCATAGATTTATATATGTTGTTGTTGTAGAGATCCTTGAGCTCTGTATCTTATCTTCTTCTTCCAATATCTTGATGTTAGACACTCCGTTGGGAACTAGAACGACTATTGTATGCCAGTGCAAGGGTTTCCCTCTAGATATTGGTGGGTGTCACTTTTTATGCGACCTCTATGTCCTACAGATGACAGGCTATGATTTCATTCTTGGAAAGGATTGGTTAGTTCCCTTCCAGTTTTTTTCGACTTTTATCATCGTTGGGTGAGTTTCACATCGCCATAAGGCAGATCATTTCTTCAAAATGGAGAATGGGATGTTCAGGCGAGTAGAGCAGGACCCGAGCATCATGGGTTGGGAGGAGTTACAGCCCAGATGGCTAGTCTATATCTGGATGACCAGGGGACTTCATAGTTATACTTTCCTACAGTGGTGGATCGTTTCAGAGATGTCTTTCTAGAGTAATTTTTCAGGTTTTCCTATGAATTAAGAGGTATACTTTTCTATTGATCTTGTTCCAGGAGTGGCATCGGTGTCCATTCCTCCTTATTGGATGGCTACACCAGAGTTGCAAGAGATCAAGAAGCAATTGGAGGAGTTACATGCAAAAGGTTTCATTTGACCCAGTACTTCTCCTTGGTGTTTTACTATCCTATTTGTGAAGAAGGTAGATGATACCCTTAATCATTTTGTGGATTATCAGAAGCTGAACCAGTTAACGGTCAAGAAATGATATCCCTTATCGAGGATTGATGATCTCTTTGATCATCTTTGAGGAGCCCGTGTGTTCTCGAAGATTGACTTGAGGTTTGGTTACCATCAGTTATGCATTAAACCATCCAATATACCTCTCACAGCCTTCCAGGGTAGGTATGGTCTATATGAGTATATAGTTGTGTCGTTCGATCACATGAACATGCCTACAGTTTTCATGGCACTGATGAAGCGAGTGTTCCATCAATACTTTTATTCTTTTGTGGTAGTATTTGTGGACGATATCTTGGTGTACTCTCACACTCGACATGACCATTCTATAGATCTTGAGATTGTTTTGAGTACACTGAGAGAGCATCATTTATATGTTAAGCTCTCAAAATGCCACTTTTGGATAGACCATATTCACTTCTTGGTTCATGTTATCTCATATACAGGATTATCAGTAGACCTAGAGAAAGTGAGAGCAGTAGTTTCCTAGGAGAAGCCAAAAAACATCTTTGAGGTATAGATTTTTCTAGGGCTATATGGATACTACAGATGCTTCATAAATGACTTTTCACACTTAGCAGCACCACTAATGGATCTGATTAAGAAGGGTGAAAAGTTCTTGTGGTCAGATTCTTGTGAGTCAGCCTTTCAGGAGCTGAAATGGAGATTGAATTCAGCATTGATACTAGTATTTCCAAACCCAGGAAAGAGCTATATTGTTTACTATGATGCATCAGGTATCGGTCTGGGAGTTTTTCTTAGGCAGGGAGAAGGAGTCGTTGTGTACGGGTCTCGGCAGTTGAGGCCACATGGGAGAAATTACCCAACACATGATCTCAAATTGGATATAGTTGTTTATGCCTTACACTGTTGGATACATTATCTGTTGGTAGAGAATTTTTTGGTTTTCACTGACCAAAAAAGCCTCAAGTATATATTCACTCAGCATGACTTGAATTTGAGGCATCGAAGGTGGGTAAAATACCTTCAGTCTTTTGACTTTGATCTTGCTTACATGCCTAGGAAAGGCAACTATGTGGCTGATGCGTTGAGTAGGAGGACTCAAATACAAGACGTTCAGGAGGCCAGTAGTGAGTGGAAGCTTATAGATCTGTTCTCTGAGATGAATTTGGAGGTTCACAACAGATAGGGGAAGACTTTTATTTCTTCTATTATTGTTACCTCTACTTTTCTTGATCGAGTGCGAATGAGGCAGTTGTCATATTCTAAAGGCCTGGTCCTATGGGAAAGTGTTTCAAGAGGGGACCTATTCTTGGATGGTCCAAAGTCAAGGATGAGATCTTAAATTTCTAGGGGTGCGTATGGGTGCCAGCAGACATACGCAAGGAGATGATGTAGGACTTTCATTCCTCAGTTTGGGCAGTTCGTCCTGCTGTTACCATGATTTATCATGATGTACACCATAGGTACTGGTGGCTAGGTATGAAGAGAGATGTTGTTGGTTTTTTCATAAAGTGTTCCACTTGTCATCAGGTGAAAGAGGGGCATCAGTGACCAGTAGAGATTTTTCAGTAGTTACCCATTTTTGAGTGGAATTGGAATGATGTCATGATGGATTTCATGACAGGTTTACCGAGATCGCCTTGAGGGAATGATGCAGTTTGGGTTTTCATTGACAAACTCATGAAGTTCGCTCACTTCTTGCTGATCAAGGAGACCTTCAATGTTGATGAGCTGGTATGGTTGTACATCCGAGAGATTGTGCACTTACATGGAGTTCTACACTCCATTTTTTCTAACAAGGATGGTCGTTTTACTTCTTAGGCTTGGAAGGGGCTACAGAAATCATTAGGTATACATGTACTTTTGAGTACATCTTACCACCCCTAGCTAGATGGCTAGTCCGAGCGGATGATTCAGGTTCTTGAGGACATGATCCGAGAATGCATCCTAGATTTTGGAGGTTCGTGGGAGAAGCACATACCTCTTGTAAAGTTTTCCTACAATAATAGTTTTCATGAAACTATTTAGATAGAATATTATGAGGCTTTGTACGGTAGGCCATGCCGATCAACCTTATGTTTCCTAGAGGCAGGAGAGGTAGCTATGTTGGGACCTCGTCTTGTCTAGGAGACTACAGAGCAGATAGAGTTGATTCAGAAAATTATGGCTACTACACGGTCTTGACAGAAGTCTTATGCTGATTAGCGGAGACGACCTCTAGAGTTTGAGGTCAGAGATCAGGTTTTCCTATGTGTCGCACCAAGGTTGGGACACATAAGGATTAGGAGATAGGTAAATCTTTTTTCGAGGTAAGTCGGTCCGTTTTAGGTGTTGGAGAGAGTTGGGTTGATTGCTTATCGGTTGAAGTTACCTCAGAGGTACCAGGATATGCACAACATTTTCCACATTTATTAGCTTCGACGTTACTTCTCAGACTCGTATCATGTCTTCCAACCCAAGGAGGTTGAGTTAGAAGTGGATGCATCGTTCGAGGATAATTATATCCGGATTTTCAATTGAAGTACAAAAGTTATCAATGGCCAGTCTATTCCTCTGGTATGAGTGTTATGGCATCACGAGCGAGTACAGGACGAGACTTGGGAGAGAGAGGCTGATGTACGATCATAGTGTCCAAGCAGTTCAGGGTTTCTTCTTCTATGTCTCCTTTCTAGGGAAATTCTGGGATGAATTTATTTAAGGGGGGAAGTTTGTAAGAACTCAGATATTCTTTTTCAGGTATGTCTTTATTTTCTGATGTTATGTGGAAAAAGAAGAATTTATGGAAATTTACCTAAGTACACACTATGAAGTTTATGAGTACACACCACCTACTCAGTTACCACGGGTAGTCATGTTTCATCCATGTAGTGGTCGTGCACACGTCCATGTGAGGGTGACCTAGAGGCTGCCTAAAGCATAGTACAGAAATTGAAAGTACATGCCATATACTTCCAGAGTACACGTCGTGTTCTTTCTTTTTTTTCATTAAATGCACTGGGCTCACATCTAATTGGCAGAATGTCCACCTTCTTGACCTAGTTTGTCCAAGAGAAACCGTATGACCGTGATTTTATCTAAGCCCCCGAGAAAGAATCTGATCTCTGATTTGAACTCCATTGATTGGGTTGGGATCAACTCAGTAAGATCTTCTATCTTCTAGAGCTTTGTTTCTTGATTTCTCTTATTTCTCAAGTTATCCTCAGTTGAACGCTTTAGGCATTTTTGTAGATATACGGTGTTCTTGGGCATTTCAAGGCTTAAGGTTCACGTATAGTGATCTCCCAACACTGAGGTAAGTGGTTTGTGCCTTTATGTTGAAAGTATTTGAGTTATATGTGCAGTATTTCCAATACCCATGAATGGGTTATTGCGTGTTTACTATTTTATCCCTTTTTTCCTATTATGCTGGTATGCTTGAGTGGAGGTTAATTGATTGAGAATAGTGTTAATTTCTATTCTTTGGAAGTGTTTTCCCATGCATGATTGCTGGTTTTTACGATAAGGTCTAGTTCCTTGTTAGGCTGTTGTTTAATTACCATGACTAGTATAGTGGGATGGGGTGTTTGTATCCTTACATGTTGTTATGCTTTAGACTGCTAGCCAAGTAGTTCTTGAGGTTTAATTTGGCCGATATGCATTACTATGCTTACTTGAATTACACAGGGCCTTGAGAACCTGGTGCATACACCATAGAAAAAATGGACGTAAGGGCTTCTCCAAAGTGTCTTTTCTACATACTATGTGAGATCACAGGGGGGAATTGACGTAAGTGCTTCCTCAGAGTGTATGTAGTTCCTCGATGTAGCCCACAGGGGGAATGTGATGTAAGTTCTTCCCTAGAGCACCTTTAGATACCGATACGAGACTATATGAGGAATTCACGGTGAGTGATTCCTCAGAGAGTCTATTCTTAAGCTGAGCGAGAGGGGTTAGACTGAGTGTACTTCCCAGAGGGTTGCCTGTGATGCTAGGTAAGACCAGAGGGGATAGGTTGTGAGTACTTCCCAGAGGGTTGCCTTTTGTGCTTACCTTCTTGCTAGTGTTGCTATGTAGGACCAGAGGGGATAGGCTGGGAGTACTTTCTAGAGGGTTACCTGTTTGTAATTACCTGCTTTGATTAAATGTTTCTTGATATATGAAACTGAATGCATTTAAACTGGGGATTGTTTACTGCTGTGTACTTCCTTTTTTACTTCTTTCGTTTACTTATTACCTTCCATATATTCAGCTACTGTTAGGAACAGATCTTTTGGCAGTTGCCTACTGGGATTTAGTCTCACACCATATTTTGGCCATGCTTTTGGGCCCAAATAGATTATATTGATGTAGGTATAGATAAGGGCAAGATCCCTTCTACTTTAAGTACTTGATTGATGTGGAGCTGGAGAGCATGGGGCCAAGCTGAGGCTTGTAATGCTGAGGAGCTGTTATTTGTTTTCTTTTTTACTTTGGTTTAGTACTATTTGGATTCCAGCATTGTTATTTGTTTGAATGCTTTCCTAGACATATGTATCATGCATCATTTATATATGTGTGTGTGTGCTTCAATTTATTATATTTTAGTCTTCTGCTATTTAATTTTTTATGGATTATTACTGCTTCCACTACTGTTATTATTCTCTTTCGTTGTGTTACTCTGCCAATGAGGGCATAGTTTCCCCACAATCACTCTCAAGGCCCTTGCTTCTAGTCGGCAGTCTCTGGCAATCGGGGAAATGTGCTTGAGGCCATGTGACCAACCAGGTATGGGGCGTCTCGGGGTAGCTTTCGAAACCAGGATGTTACAATATGAGACATTATTTTCTAAGATATCATGTTCTTAAAAGGGATATATCTTTAGAATATTTTGACACTAAATATCAATTAGCTGATAATTTCACTAAACCACTTCCCACTGAAAGTTTTGATTTTATTAAGGGGGATATAGGTTTATTTAATTTTTAAATAAGTTGTTTTTTTAATCTTATGTTTATTATTGTAAATATAATTTATTTTTTGTATTTTTATCTTTCTATATTTTAGTTATTATATTTTATCTTAAATTTAATTACACTGCATTATTTTTAAAATTTTGTTTTTTTTCATAATTACTCTATGACACGGGAAATGAGGATATGCATCGCCTGTCAGAAACCCTTCATCTGCCATACCCTTCGTTTACCAAAATCTTTTTCTCTAACATAAAACCCGCATTTTTTTTACAAACCCTAGAAGCCAGAAACCTCTGAATTTCAGATTTTTTGAAATGAATAAAACCAAGTGAGTCGAAGAAGGAGACACAAGCGATCTGAAGCGACAACATGTTATAGGAAGAAAAATACTTCAAGGAAAAGTATTTGATATTTATTGGTTATATTAGATGAATATTCTCCTGAAACAGATGTTATCATTTCAATGGATAGAGAATACTTTCAATGACATCAATTCTGAATTTCTTTACGAGTTAAAATTGAACTATTTTTATAAGTGTTTACAGTTCATTTTTGGTGATTCTTAGGATATGATGTTTTCAAGTATTGAATATAAGGATTTTTTTTATTTCTTTAAATAAAGTTTCTCAAATCTTAGACTACCCACATGAAGGATTTTTTCACTTCATTCTTTGATCGATTGGAGATAAGAATCACACTTCCAAAGACATTGTGTATTTTTTGTTTAATTCTAAACACATTAGAAAAATGTATGTTAAGGATCTCGAGTTAGATCATAAAATCTTGGTTAAGTTCATTCAGACCGGTATTGTGCTAAGGATGGAAGAGATGGTGAAAATTTTATACACTGATATGTACATCATGTTCTTATTTCTAAGTGACATTAAGATGAATTTTCCACGGTATATATTTCAATATTTTCATTACTGTTGTCGACTGGATTCAAGGATGAATTTTTATCTTTATGGACGGATAATCTCTAGAATTTTTTTCAATAATAATATGATTTGATTAGTAGATTTGAGGCTGAAGTGTCATCATATAAATATTTTAAATGTTTTAACTCTATATAAATTATGATTTTTATGGAATACAGTGAAATGAAATATTTTACTAGTTGGTGCTGAAGAAGAATAGAGCTCAGGGGATTTTGCTCAGGGGGAGCAAGGAGTTGTTTGAAAGGAGGGTGTTGTTGAATCACGAACTGATGTAGTTTCCCAAACATCTTATAGAAGACTTATAATTAATACCTAAGAAGTGGATGTTGAGGATGAACAGAGTCAGGAGGTACTTTTTTGCAACCTAGAAATAGAGATGTTCAACAGGTTGAAGAGCAAGTGTCAGCTTCTAGAGAAGCAACCTGCTCAGTTCATTTAAATGAACTGATTCTTGAAGAAGAGATACCATTTGATAGTCAAGGTAGAGAACATTTGGTTATACCTCTAATAAGTGAACAGGTATAAGAAAACATTCAAGGAGATACCAGCCTAATAGAATATATTCTAGTCGAGAATATTTAAGAAGATATTAATCAAGAAGGTAGAAATGTTGAGAAAGAATATTCTCAAAAAATCCAAACTGCGGTTTTCAATCAGAGTATGGAATAGTCAGGACATATTTCTAGATATCAGACTGAATTACTTGAAAATCGGTCAATTTCAAGTGAAAAGTAAGTAGAAAAGTTAGTGAAAATTCTTTTTCCAAGTGCTGGTGTGGATCAGACACCGAATGCAGATGAAGGGACATATGATTCATCTTTACATCAAGTTGAAGAAATTGTGATTAAGTTTAACAAGTCTTAGGAATATACTTCCACTCTGAAATAGGAGCTTCAAAAATTAAAAAAAAGATCCAAGAACTTAATGAGAATATTGTTTCTAGAATGGATTTTCATTCTTTTAAAAGAGACATGTTAAAAGAGATTGGGAGAATCACATCTGAAGTTGTTTCCAAGACAAATTTTGTAGATTTGAAGTGCTACTTGGGAAGTTATTTTTAATCAGTGAAAAGTTCAGTAAATCAGACCAGTACTTCTACTCCTGCTGCCAGTCTATATTTGATTAAAATATTTCAGGCCATTATATCTATTATGGTAGACATGAATGCTCATCTTCAGGACCTTCAATGAAATAGTGCTCCTCTTTTTGTTTTGTTGGACAATTATAAATTTCTAATTGATCAACTAACTTAGAGTGAACCCAGCATCATATTTCTACTGAATCAGTTTACAGACAAGTTGGAAAAATTTATGAAGCAATAGGAGAGCTTACATGGCTTTTTGAAATTCAATATTTTATATAATTTTCATGTATTCCATAATTCTAATAATTTAGTTGGGTGATATTTTGATGCAGAAGTTATGACTTCAGATGGATGAATTGAAGGAAATGTTTCAATCCATTCAGAATTATAACCCAACCAATCCCTAACCAACATTTTATTCCCATTTTGATAGTGACTATTATATTTATTAGTCACATAATTATTTTATTTATACATTTTCTAATCAATGAAATTGTCTTCATTTCTATTTTTTACTTTATTATTATATTCTTTTATATTTTTTCTAATATCCAAACATCTTTTATTTATTATCCATTTCAGTTTATTATAAATTCACTTACTAATATATCAAACATAAAATGTGTTTTAATCTATTCGTTTAATTTCTATTTGATCTCACAAAAAGGGGGGATAAATTTTGATAAACACAACATTTCTTTTAAATTTTGAAATATTTGGGGAAAAATTTAGATAAAAACAATATTTATTTTTATCAAAATAATTCTTTCAAATTGTTTCACTCAATTTTTATAAAATTCTAAATTATGTTATTAAATTTATAGTTTTAATTTTTTGGTTCTATGATCATAAATATGGGGGAGATTGTTGGGAATGTGTTGTATAAAAAATACTCTATAAATATTATTTATTTTGATGCTCACAAATACCCTTGTTTTTTTTACTAATGATCTTATTTTAAGTGTATTTCAAGAAATTTATATTCTTTATAATTATTATTTTGGAATAATATTTAAGTATTTATTCATAATAAATATTTGTTAAAGTGTTCAGAATGCTCTTAAGTGTATTCTGGAAACACTGTTCATTGTTTATCATTTTCTAGAATAATTTTTCATTCCCTATGCTAAAGAACATAACGTAATTAATATACCCTAAGTTTGTATTAAAGCTTATGGTAAATGATCAGCATGTATAGTTTATCAACCTTACATTGGAAGAAATGTATGGTTAAATAAAATTACATTTGAATGAAACCTTGCATTTTTCAAAGAGAAAAAGTATTGTTAAATAACCCTATGTAATTATGGAACCATACATTTGATGAGAAAACATATGGTTCATCAACCTTAAGTTTTTAATAAACCTTATATTGTTCACTTTACAATTGAGAAAATTGAACTTATGTATAATCAATGTAATTCTTAGAATTTTATGATGACAAGGATGAATGTATGGATCATCAACCCAACGTTACATGGTTGAAACCTACATTTGGTGTTTTTTGGTTATGTGAACAAACCTTACGTTTGACTTTTCAACACTAGAAATTAAAATTTACGATTTTATCAGCATTTTCTGTAACAGTCTTTGTGGAATATTAGGGAGATTTAAAGCTTGACTTCAACTAATTCAAATATTATCATAAATGATTTAAAGATTTGTTTACAGTGAATATTTTCTCTCATATTCTAATGGGAAGTTACGAATACTATGATGTGTTATTATTTTGAATTCTTTAGATTTATTAAATGTATTTTGTGGATCTGAAATCTTATTGCGAGATATATCATTATATATATCTTTCTACATCAAATGTGTGGATCTCTCTCAGCTGTGTTGATAATTTTTATTCTTCAAATTTTCTTGTGAAAATTAATTTACAGTTCTACAGCAATCGAGCATCTCAAAAACAAGGACTACATTTTGGATATATACATGTTCAATCCTAGAAGTGTGATGATCTCTTTTTGTTTCCATTCTTAAAATAAATATCTTTTGTAAAACCGGATCTCTTCAGACATATTTTAAAGATTATTATTCTTCAGAAGATAAATATCCATCTTCTATAAGTTGTGTGTTTCTACAGTTGTGAATTTTAAACTATTTTATTAATTCAATATCTATTGATTCTTTTGAGTATCAGCTGATCAGTTTCAGTCATAGTGAAGTGTTATATTCTCATGCTAAGATGTGGTTATTTCAGTTCCATGTAAAAGAACCAGAAGGATCTATTTTTATCCTTGTTTGTAAGGGTAACAACTTCTTGCACTCAGTTGTGTATCAGTCTTATGAGAAGAGGACCTGACTAGTGAAATTCACCAAGCCCGTAGAGAGGTTGATTGGTGGAGTGGACTAGAGGATATTTGTGCCCCGAACCACTATAGATTTCTATAATTTTTTTCTATTTTTCCTCTGCACATACTCTCATTCAGAAACACTTCCAACTCTATCTACTGTTGATTTGAAAATACAGAATTGTGAAATTTTTTTAAAGGACACAATTCATCACCTCGTGTGTCTTCATCATAGAATTTCTAACCTAATAGTTATCTCATAAGATATAATTTAAAACATATGGAATTAATTATAAAGATGACCATGGTGATCTCTCAAGGATCTAGGCCTATATACTCACTATTCTTGCACTATGATTTTCGTTTCTATAGTTTAAAGTAAGAAAAAATGGTTTTTTGCATGAAATGGGAAATAAAATGCATATTCATAAAAAAAATAAATGAATGAAAGGATACACCCCTAGGTTAAACCTTAGTATTCTTTCATTGTCTCACATCTTTGATCTCCTAATTCTACTCTATTTTTTGTTCTAACCGGCTACACACACACACTATATACATGGTGTGAATGGATCCATACTTAAAAAGTATCCCATGTAATCTTCCCACCACTCTCTCAAATGTACCATAATCATGATCCTATCCACTACTAAAATCACTAATCCCATCATGCATCAGTGATCCAAATAGTAGGATAGGAAATGATTTTTGGAATGTGAAAGGAACTAGAGAAGAGATAAGTATGAGGTATAATCATCTCCTCATCACCTCATTCTCCCAAAATCCCCAAAATAATATATAAAATAAAATCCAATTGTGTGGAATATAATTAACTAGTATTAATCAAGTGGGTGATGCTTATATTAGCCTCTCATCTTTGATGATATCTTCAGAGTTACCATAACTATAGAGTGTGAGAAACACAAATAAAGGGGTAATAAAAGAACAAAAAAACACAGACTTGAACAAAATTGAATTAAATTTGAAATCTATAAATAAATTAAATTTATAAACTAAATCAATAAAATTTCAAAGTCCAAGGTTTTAATCCATCACAAAATGTGTAATAGAGAACTTATAAAGGAATAATTTCACCTTCATCTTTATTATCCTAAAATTTAATACTGAGTAAAAACCACTTCTTCCTCATATGATTTCTACATATAAAAGAAGATGATATGGATTTATTCAGGTGGGTATCACTCAAATATTCATGTTGAAACATTCCCTTATCATGATCTTCATCTTCTTCCTATAATGTATGTGCATAATGTGTATTTGTGGATGAGTTCTTCATAACATGGGAAGACAGTAGAATAAAATGTGATTTTGATTTTAGGTTGATCTCAGAATTTTGGAGAAATTTTTTGTTTATTATCCTCATGGTGAATAATGGCCATAATTTAACTGCATTTCTATGAATATGACCCTTAAGTAGATCTTGGGACTTCGATGGTACCCTTACTCAAGCAACTTGTTACCTTAACGCAACACCTGTATTGCAGATGACCTTTACAAAGTGCCTTGACCATGGTTGTTACCCTTAAATGGTTTCTTATGACCTTTATGAATCCTATTCAATGCACTCTTCACCATTACATAGTGGTAGTGTGACCTTTATATAGCTCTAGAATGTGCTTGTATGACCTTTAAACAACCTTTACGCAATTCTTTACACCTTTACACATCATTATAAAATGACCCTTACATATCAATTCTAGTTGTGGGGATGAAATTTACATATCAGTAGTATATCATGGAAGGAACTTGACACATCATGGTCGAAGCTCAACCAAATTCATATGATGGGTAGGAAAGTCTTATGATGTGAGACATTCATACGATGGATTCAATTATTATTTTTTAGACCTACAAAAATGAAAATTATTTACTCAGTGCAGGATTACTCAATTTTATTCTAGAAATGATTTAAACAATGAAAATTAGATTCAAAATACTATTAATAATGAAATATATGAATCTAAAAATTTATGGTTGTATTTCAAATAGATTTCTAAAATTAATGAAATGTTTATAAACAAAGATTAAACCCATTAAACAATCATATTCTATATTTACAAAAGTAACAAAATTGATATAATTTACTGTGTTTTAAATAAATTATGGGTTTAATTTTAAATTGAAAATATATTAAAAAAATACATGAGAAATATAGCTCACATCAAGCATCATTCATTTTAGAGGTTTCCTTTTTGGTAAGTCAAATCTTGTTTAAGCCCTAGATGTATCATTATTCCTTTATTTCATGTTTTTATTTAGATCAACCCTAAATGTGAGTATTTGAGACTAATTTCAGGTTTCTATAGTTTTGGTCTTGAATCAAGGATTATGTTCTGATGAGTTTTGTAACACTTGATATTCAATTATAGAGACTAAAAGTTCTTACAACGCAAGTCAAACCTAAGGTAAGGGTTTATTTCACAGTCTCATCCTTATTTAGGATTGTTTATGTTTAAGTTTCTATTGAGGTAATTATATGATATTTTTATATTAAAACCCATAAATTTTATTCTCCTCTGTTTATTTCTATAAATTATAATATTTCTGATCATTTTCCTCTCTCTAAGTACTTAAAAGTTGAAAATATTTTTTTCAAGGAAACCCAATATTGTTTTTCTTTGGGTCGGGAATCCTTTTCTTCCATGTGCATATTTTATTTAAAAAATAATAATGCTTTTAATATTATAAAATTACTGATTAGATTCATATTTACTCATATTTTACTTTTTATAAAAAGGTTTAAAAGGAATCATCTTGTCATTTTCTAAACGAAGCACTTTTTACCGAAGGTTGAATGAAATATTTATTTTAGCATACACCGCATGAATGGATTTTCCTATTATCATAAATATTATTTTATTTGAAGCTTCCCTTAAAATTTTCCATAGTTATTTGAAAATAAAAATTTTTTCATAATATTTTGAAATAATTTAGATTCTAAATAAGTGATTTCAAAATGAAAAGGGTATTTTATTCAAGAAATTTTCCAAGAATATTTTTGTAGTACTTTAATTTATGAAAAAAATCTATTGATAAATATTATGGTTTTACAGGGATATACTCTAATGATACCATCAAAAATATTTATCTAGAAGTAATATTAATATTTTTATTAGGGAAAGTATTTACATTCTATATGTTAGTTCTTATAACATAAGGAGTTATTGGTTATTAAGGAATATTGATTAAGTTTTATTATTTATTCATGTAATGAATGCATTAGAATTATTAAGTGGCACATGGGACCAAAAATTACATATCCCTTCAATGCATCAGTAGGTCTCATGATACAAAACTAGTTTGGTATTTGGTATAGGCCTTACTCATTTATGTAATATTTCTTCGCACCAGACCTCAGTGGTATGTTTAAGGTGTTCGGCATTATTCATTCCATCATTATAAATTAATTTATTGATTCCAATGTGATTATTTAAATAGTTATGTTGTCCATGGATAAGTTTCAAGATCATATGATTATTTATATAGCATTATTTTATTATTATTTATTCCTCCCACAATATTCATGACTTGTTTATTTTATGATATTTTTTGTTGTATTCATTCCCTTAATGAGAATCTAAGATCTCCCTATTATTTTGTTTCCTTCCACTAATATTTGAGAAAGTGTTCAATGATTTATATTAAAGGATATTCTATAGGTAATAATAATGTTTCAAAGAAAATTCTTTTTTGTATTTAATGTTTTCAAATATAATGTGATATTAAATCATGTATCTATTTTTTCAAGACTAATAAACTACTAAATTAATTAGGATGTGATTTATTATATCTAATACCAATGTAATAAATTAACCACTGGATTTGGAATACTATGATCAGAGTTGATATAGTTAGTATCATAGAAAGTATAGCATAATCCATGGGGAATAGATTTAGAAAAACATATATTAGAGAAAGTAATCCTATGACAATCTCTAGAGATAAGTCTATGTATAGGATAATATCATGAAGTTTCAGTATGGTATATAATTTTTGGTTTCCTAAAAATAAATCCATGTTTTAATACTTTAAAGTGGATTTGTTTGTGGTACAGATGCACTAAGGGGAAATAAATCTAAAATGGTAGGGTTGGGTTTTTACTCAATCGTCAATGTTGGATGATGAGTGGGCCTAAGACTGAACACTTTTATAGAAACTACTAGGGGATATGATTTGGGTGATTCACACATACTATAATACCATAATTAAATATATATAAAAAATATTATTTGAAGATATTCCTAATGATACTATACAAATGATTATGAGATTGGCTACATATAAATTTTTAATTTATGTTAAGCATTTCACTAGTTTCATAATTATAAATTATGATTCATAATGTTATGTTCTAATATAGTGTGTTCCATTGTTTATAAATAGTTCCTAGAGAAATTAATGAAAACCATATAAATACACTTAATCAATATAGGTATTTCCCTCTTAGAAAAGATAATTATGTTTCAGTTAGAGCTATAGTTGGGGAAGAATAAATTATAACTCTATCGGGGAATCTGACTCAGGTTATGACCAATAAACTTTCCCATATAGAGATATTATTTTTATGTAATGTGGTGTAACAATGATATACCATTTCATACAACAACACCCTCTATCATATATTATAACTATAAATTCAATAGTATTATAGCAATTAATAAGCTCCTTAGAAAATATATCTCTCACTTTGGCTATTAATGAAAGGGAGAAGGTTGTCATGGAATTTTATTATCTCATGGGGTATGAATTAATAGTGTTCATTGATTCAAAACACTATGTATTTGAAAGGAATATTGATCAAGGATTGGAATTATTTTAAGGTACTTTTCTTGGAAAAATATTTTCTTCACAAAAAAAATAAGATATGGAGAGAAAATTCCTAAAACAAAAACAAAATTAATAAGAAAATATTTCTAAGTATGAATCAAGGCATATTCTAGCTTATATAAGTAATTAAAAGAGTAATATTGAACATTTTTTTATGGTGTAAATATAATACTTTTAAGGGAACTAATCTTTAAAAAAATCTCATTATATGAGGTATGTATCATATGCTATCAAGATAAAGAAATAATTCCCCAAGTCTTATGACTTTTGTGGAAATCAAGAGAAGAATAGGATGGTTGATCACCGCATGACTCAAAAAATATATAAGGGGAATAATATAAGGGGGATTTACAATATGTTATACTTATGGAAGGAAAATCCATGGTACATGATTTAATGTAATAGTATATTTCTTCAGGTGTGGAGATAAAGGTAATAAAGGTCATGAATGAAAGGGTAAGGGATAATAAATCAAAATATAGTGATTTAACTTTAAGGAGATGGGTAAATATACCAACCAATTCCCCAAACATTAAGGTACCTTAACAAAAAAGCGGCCCAGGAGAGAAGGAAAATTCTATGCAATTACTATAGCCAAATTTTAACTTCATAGAGATGTATTGGAAATTATTTTGATAATAACTTCAAAGTTAGATAATAATTTATTTGATTATGGATCCATTCACTCTTTTATATCTTCCATATTTTTCATGAAAATTAAATATTTTTCTAGAACACTATGAAGGGAGTTATCAATCAAATACTTATAAGAAATACTATTAAGAAAAATATTTATCATTCAATCCAAATTATGTTTTATGGATGTACCCTATTCACAAATTTGATTATTATACATATGGTAGATGTTGATGTAATCATTGGTATAGATTATCTTTCAAAGAATAATGTAAATAAATCAAAGAGAATGAGATCTTGATTTTTTATGAATATTTGAAATTCATTTTCTTTATAATAGAGATTTCATTATCTGAATAATGGTTGGATCTACCCCTAGTTTCTCTTCTTAATGAAATTCTAGGATAAGAAGAGTTTATAAAACCTATGGATGGGAAAGTTAACCCTATGATAGAAAATTTTCTTATTATTCAAGAATACATTGATGTGTTTCCAAAATAACTAACTATATATCCACCTAAGCATGAAGTTGGGTTTCCTATTGAACTCATCTCTGAAGAGAAACCTATATCTAAGACTCCTTATATAATAGCCATAATAGAGCTATTGTAATTAAATAAATTACTAAAGGAGTTTTGTGATAAGGGATTTATATTCCCAACGGTTTTTTCCTAGGGTATTCCTATTCTATTTGTGAAAAAGAAGGATGTGAATTTGATGTTGTATGTTGATTATAGGTAAATAAATTCCATTACCATGAAGAAAAAGTATCATCCACCACATATTGATGAATTGTTTAGTCAGCTTTAATGAGTTCAATATTTTTCAAATATTGATCTTCATTCGTGGTATCATCAATTTCAAGAAAGGAAGATATTACAAAGATAGCATTTCATATGATCTATGGAAATTATGAGTTTAAAGTGATTCCTTTTGGATTGACTAATGAAACCTATATTTTTATAGATATGATTAATAGATTTTCTAAGTAATATCCTAATAATTTCTTGGTGGTATTTATTGATGACATCTTAATATACTCTAAAAGTTAGTAATTTAAAAATATTCATTTAGGAATCATTTTTGATACTCTTATAAAAAAGGGGTTTTATTGGAAATTTGGAAAGTGTGAATTATAAGTTTAAGAAGTTCCTTTTCTTTGTTATATTATCTTTAAGGATGGAATATCAGTTGATCCTTTAATGATAAAGGCAATAAAATAATAGATTATGCTAAAAAACATGACTCCGGCATGTATCTTCCTTGGATTGGTAGGTTATTATTGGTGATTTTTTTTAAAAAAATTCTCAATTAACAAACTCATTATCCAAGTGACATGCAAAGGGGTTAAGTTCTCATGGATAGAGAAATGTAAAGAAACTTTTGAATAATTAAGAGGTGTTTTATCAATGTTTCAGTGTTGAAATTGCCATTGGGAGGGGATGTATTTGTGATATATAGTGATGCATCAATGAAAGTATTTTCATGTTTCCTTATGCAGAATGATAAATTTATTTCCTATGCATCAAGGTAGTTAAAGATCTATGAACAGAATTATCCAAACCAAGATCTTGAGTTGCACCTATGATTTTTTCCTTGAAGATATGGATCCATTATCTATATAGTGAAAAATGTGAGATATATATGGATTATAAGGGATAAAAATAAATATTTTAATAGAAAGATATCAACATGAGGCAAAGGATATGGATAGAACTACTCAAGGATTATGATTCATCAATACACTACCACCATGGTAAGGATAATTAGGTAGTCGATGCATTGTGTATGAAAGATCATGGATTACTGACTAAGATGATGATTGAGAAGGATTATTTATTCAGATAATTAGTAAAGATGGATAAGGGAATTATTATGGAAGGGGAAACCTCACTCCTTTCCTAAATGATTTCCAAACCATCTTTATTGGAAATGATAAGAGGTTTATAGTTTGAGGATAAGAGTTTACAAAAGAAAATGAAACTTATAAATGATAGGAAATGTGATGATTTTTTTACGAATATGGTGTGATAAAATTTGGAAAGAGGTTATTTATTTAATCTATACATGATTTGAAGAAACAATTATTAGATGAATCACATAGGTCAAATTTCTTTATACATCCAAGTATCACTAAAAGGTATAAGGATTTGAAAGAATAATTTTTTTGGTATAATATGAAACATGAAACTGTGGAATATGTATCAATATGTAGGTTTTATCATGTCACATCTCAAGATTTTAGGATATATTTATCTTCAAATAAAGTTAATTTCTTCAACAGCTTGTGATACATGAAAATTTGGTTCTAAATGAGTCATAATATAGTATATCATTATAACCTACACTTTAAATTGTTTATATCAATATGAATAACCACATTTTTAAAATATGTATAAAGGTTTTATATAAATAAAATATGTTGATAAATTGATACTCAAATTTTAATAAAATAATTATATGCTTCAAAGATACATTTTTACTCAAGAATACATTTTTACTCAAAAATACATTTTTACTCAAAAATACATTTTTACTCAAAAATGGTCTCTATTCCTTTTTGTGAGAAAATAATATAATTAATTTATTAAACTGTTAAAATATATATCTCTAAAAATGAAATTAATTTTTTAAAACAGAATTTAAAAAATAGTTTATAAGTAATTTTTTATAGTTTTTTGAAATTTTTTATTTCTCGATGAATAATGAAAATACTAATTTTTATTGAAAACATTATTTTCATTTCAAGAATTAGAAAAGATAAATTTTGTTTTAAAATGGTTTCAAAGTAAATTTAGTTCAATTATATTATGAATATTCTAATTTAGGCCATTTTAATTGATTTCATTCTTTATTTTTAGTATAAAATCTTTTTCTATTTTAAAAGGCGTTTTCCTGCAAAACTGCTTTTTATTGTGTTTTGTGGGTTTAATTTTAAATTAAATTATGTCACTTTTATTAATATAATATGATAAAATTTATTCCACATTTGGGATAAATATAGTTAATATTAAGTAATATTTACAACAGAATGTTTTGTTATAATGAATAGTAAAATTGGTAAAAATGTGTTACTATGGTTAAAGTTAGACCATGTTTACCATGGGTTAAACTAATGTGATAAGGGTTAAAATGATATAAAAACCTATATAAATTCTCTTGGATGGCCATATTTAGACCCTATATCATATCATATTCATAAAATTTCATTTCTAAAGACATTTTTCTTGAGTGATTCATTAATATATTTTAATCTTTTTAAAAATACCAAGTGTGTCCCCTCCCCCATTTATAAAAGAACACCCACTCTTCCCTACTCTCTGCACTTAAAGAGCATATTATATTAGAAAATACCTACCCAAATACATTACTAAAATCCATTACCATCTCCAAGTGGTATTATTTTGGGTATAATACCAACTTTATAGGACTTAAGGTGTAATGAAAAGAAGTTTTTCTGAATAATAAGTATAGATTTTAACCGAATGATTTTGTTTTATTTCTTCTTATACCTCATATAAATATATGTTATTTATCATAAAATAATAAATTATGTATCCTTAATATAATTAAATGTTATTATAATTTTCTAACAACCAATACTAACCATCATTTCCAACAAATGGGAAATGAAAAGTATTACTCATGTGTATGTGTGGATTATCGTCTTCATGTAGTGATATGATTCATTATCTATCACCATAATTCATGATTAGTTATTATGATGGGTTTAATATATATATATACATATATATATATTATATTTATGAAATAATTATACTTTTTTATTTATAATATCTTATCTATCTTCTTACTTTTCCATCGGTTGAAAAATTCTCGCTTGTGTGTACATGTGGACTACCACCTCCACGATATTATGTGATTCATTTTTCATTTTCACTTTACATGTATGGTACTAAGGATATATTTAATAAATATACATTATGTCTATAATATAATAATTATTCTATAAAGGTGAATTATTTTTTAACTTTAATTCATTCCAGCCATCGAAAAGTGGAAACATTACTCATGCATATGTACAGACTACTATCTTCATGAAGTGATGTTATTATTTTTTCCTCACCACTTTATATGAATAATTATAAAATTGTATATTATGAATAAATATTATTCTTATTTCATGATTAATATTCGGTAGTTAATGAAACTATGAAAACCAATATTTTAATACACCTTAATTATTTATTTATTTTATAAATATTTACATAAAACAATCCCAGAAGATAGAGAGGACTATTGTATTTAGGAAATTAAGTACATAATATAATAACTTAAAACAATGATAAAATGAAATTATTTAAAAATTACATATCATTCCATTAGGATACTTTGATCTTATAAAATTGTACAGGATAATCTAGGAATGTACATAAAAAAGGGTGAGATATAAAGCCCAGTAATGTAATAATCAAAGAAAAACATGATGAAAGAAATAAATGTTAGGTAATAAGAATATCAAGGTGACATAAAAGTGGTGAAAATCATAGAATTGATCACAGAACCATGATATAATATGATAACATCAAGAAAACATTGGAATGTGGTAATGACATAAAAAATGGCATCACAAGTATAAGTCAATACAAACCTCTAAGATATCATAACATAGTGTGTTTAGTAAAACCTATCATGAAACATTTATGGTATAACATGAGATAAAAACATTACCCAATGCATTGGAGGGATATATAATTTTGGGCCCACCCACCATATTCATATCATATAAATATTTTATTATCCCACATAGATTGTACAATATAATAACACCTTTCATCACTTTTAACCTGACAATTAAAATAGGTTACATACATGGAAGACCACAATCAATGAGTGATAGGTACAATTAGTTGAATACCATTCAATGGAAATGGGGATGGCTATTCACTATACAAATGTTTGGCATGGAAAATCATAAGATAATTTTAGAATAATAACAAGTGTACATAATGGTTTATAGAAGGGGTGAATAAGAGTGAAAGGTGGTCTCTCATTACATGGTAATCATAAAGATAGTAAAGGAATATGTAAAAACACATTACAAGATGGAAAAATGGAAATAAAAATGGAATAGAATAAATAAAGTACTTGAAATAAAGGAGAAATATAATTTTGCTCATGGATACTCTTTATTGTATTTATTACATCACTTTTGGGATTTTATGATGTCATTATACATATAGTATATTTATACCATATTTAATTTTTACCTAAAAACCCACTATCTCAAAAAATTATGAAAAAATTACCATTGGATAATTTCAATGTTTTTATTTCAAAAATAATATTTATTTTATCCGAATAATTCTCTAAATATGATAATTTACATTTTTAAATTAAAATTCCCATTTATTGAAAAATACTGGTTTTTAAGATGATAATAATTTTTGGACACTTATAAAAATTACCTTTGACTTAAAAAAAATTATATTATTATTTATATTTAAATTAATATTATTTAATAAGAATATTTTATTAAAATAAACTTTATTTCAAAAAAACTTGAATTTTTCAAAAAGTGTATCTGGATTGAAATTAAATATTTCTTAAAACTATAATTTGATCTCCATCATATCAAAATATAATTTTTATCAAACTCATTATTTAATCATTTATAAGGTAATAATAAAAATGATAAATATAATCATTGTTTTTAAAAAAATAAAAAATATACAAATTCATATTGTTCAAGCCTACATACATAACCCCTTATTACAGCAATGTATGTCATAAGGGTAAGGTGTGAGATAGTGACACTTTCTTGGGGTGGTTTGGAGAACATGGTTTGGGTTGTGATCTAGATAAACTTGAACTTCTTCTATAAATGGTATTTACATTTCTTTAATTAATGAATATCAGTTTGGGACTGGTCATGGAAAAATCCCAGTGATTCCATCTCCCTCAGAAGCTATAATAAATAGGCTTCATAGGGTATTATCCAACTTTTTTAGGCCATTTTTTCTTTTATATCTATCAGTTGGATTTATCATAACACTTAATATATACTAATCATAATTTTTACTGTACAGCCTTTATATTATCAATGGTTATTATGATTAATGGTATTTTAAATCTAATAGGATATAACTTTTAAGAGTCAAAAATAAACAAAAGTAGTGCATGTGTTTTCTATAACTATATTAATTAATAATGAATTTAATCATTTATAAGTAAATTTCATTTATAAATGTTTGGGTCATTAAATTCTTCCACCTTTAGAAATTATACCCTCAAAATTTCATTTTTACACTATAAAAGATGAGCGTACATTTGTTTAATGCCTCTTTAGGTTCCCAAGTTTCTTCCTAAAACTATTGGTTTTTTCGCAGTGCTTTGAACAGGTGGGTTCTCTTGTTTCATATAACTTTATCTCTATGATCTAAAATCTTCACTGGATCCTCCTTGTATGAAAGATCATTCTACAATGGTACCACCTCTAGATTCAGTACATGTAATGGTTCTTGTATATACTTACTTAATAATATTACATGAAAAAACATTATGTACTTGATATAGTTTTGGTGGGAGTGATATTCAATATGTTATAGATCCGATGCGGTCAAGCAAATTTAAACTCTGGAATATTTTTTACCTTTTCTGTAACACTTAATCATCATTCTGGGCCTCCTTGATCCTATCAATAATAGATGGTTGAGAAGTTATTTGATCAAGTTATGATGAATTTCATTTTATTATTCCCATTTCTATCTTTTTTATTCCCAAGAAGATTGTATCCCTTGCAATCCACATCATGTATAGGGTTGTGGGAACCTTTCTAAAAAAAGAATTGGCCAATTTGTTCACATTCCCAATATGGTAATGGATTTAATAGTCATATTATTTAATCATATCTAAACACCTTTTATGGTGCATATTGAACTCCTTTTGTGTGAATATATACTTTAGTATTTTATGATTCATATATATTTCAAACTTCTCCCCATATATATAATGTCTCCAAATATTTAATGTGAAGATCACTACATCCAATTCTAGATCATGTTTTGGGTAGTTCATCTCATGTATCTTTAATTGGATGGAGGAATATGATATCACTTTTTCATCTTCCATGAGTATAAATCCCAATCCATTTTAGGACACATCATTTTAGATCACAAATCCTTCCCCATTGGTGAGTAATGTGAGCATAGGTGCAGTGATTAGCCTCCTATTCAACTATTTATATCTATCTTTTCATTCATAAATCTAGAAAAACTTTAATCCCTTTTGAGTTAGCTTGGTTGGTGGGATTTATAATCATTATAAGTCTCTAAAAAATTTATAATAGTGCATGGATAATCTAAGGAAACTATGAATTTTCATCATAGATGTTGGTCTCGGTTATCCATCAATTTCCTCAATTTTTGAAAGATCTATAGATATCCTTTTTCTGGTGGAAACATTCCCTAGAAATTTTAATTTATCAATCCAAAAAATAAAATTTATAGTTCTTCACAAATAAATTTTCCTTTTAAAATCCTTTATTACATAATTTAAATGCTCCTAATGTTCCACCTTCCTTTTGGGGTAGATAAGAATTACATCTATAAAGACTACCAAAAATTTGTTGAGGTAATCCCTACATACTCTATTAATAAATTCCATGAATATTTATAGTGCATTAGGGAGTCCAAATGGAATAACTATTAACTCATAGTACTCCTAACTTGTACAAAAATCATTCGTGGGTATATCCTCCTTATTTACCTTTACTTGATAATATCTCAACTAAAGATCCAACTTACAAAAGTATTGGGATCCACATAGCTGATCAAAAAATTTATAAATAAATGGAATACGATAATTTCTCTTTATCATGATCTTATTTATCTCACAATAATCAATGTAGAGGCACATGTAACCATCCGTCTTCTTGAATAAGAGGACTAGTGCACCTTAGAGTGAATCACTTGGGAATATAAACCCTTTTTCCAGATTCTCCAATAGTTGATTATTTGGATCCTCATTTAAACAATGAAAACTCTATATAGAGTCTTAAATATTTTAAAATCTATAGGTTTAATCTTTATTGAGAAATCAACCTCACGGATTAGGGGAAGACCAAGAAATTATTCTCGAAACACATCACCATATTCCCTTACAATGGTTATGTCATCAAGGATAATTTTTTCCTTATTCTCAATAATTTTGAGGTATATATGGTTTCATGTAATTTAATAATATCCATGCTTTATATGATGAAACCAAATGAAATTTATCCTACTCATTTAACTTGTATAGAATTAGAGGCTGATTTACGATACGAAGGGTGATTTTCTTCTCTCAAAAATTTATGTTATCTCTATAAAAGGAATCCAATCTATGCATATAATAGCATCTAATTCCCCTAAAGGAAGTATCATAAGGATTTTTAGGAAATTAAAACAAAAATTTTGATAGGGGATGAATTATATGTTTAGGATGAACCAATTGACCCATTTTCAATCTTCTCCAATAACACAACCTCTATGTTTTGATGTGGTGTTTGAATAGTTCTATTAAACTTTTGTGATATAAAAGAATTAATAGAATTAGAAGGAAATGGTATGTTATTTTTCATTGAATTAATAACTAGAATATCTGTCACAACTTTATTTTTGGTATCCACCATAGCATTTGTGATGGAATAAGCTCGCCCTAAACCTCTAGGACTTGGAGGTTGTTGTCATCATTTATCATCATTAACTCTCGTATTAGTGCATTGGTTCACATAGTGTCTCTAATAGTTGCAGTTGAAACATTGGACAATAGGGTAAGGGTTGACTAGATAATTTCTTTCTTCCATCACAATGGTGGGTTTCTCCTATCAGCATTTGTTAGATAGGTTCCCTTCCTTCCCATTCCTAAATTATTTTCTTATCCCCTTTAAGAAATTCCTAAGATGCTTCTTCACAGAATTTTGAAAATTATGGTGTTATACTTTCTTAACCCCATGAGATTTCTCCATTATACCTCCATAATTAAAATAAAACCCCCACTTCTTATCACAAAACCCATTAGATAATTGAGATTCTCTTATCTTCAGTTTGAGTTTTAGGGAACATAGGAAAGTTTCTTCATAGCTGTCAAAGTATCCAATTGCCAAGTCATTTTGTATACTTATATTTTTTCCTCTAAAAAATCATCCAACTTTACTTTCATGAGAAATGAAAAATCTAGAGGCATATCATGAAATTATTTTAATTTTCTCTTTGTATGCCTCGATGAATTATTCATCCTTTTTCTTAAGGCTAAGATAATCTATCTCTATTTTTAGTCATATATTTCAAGGAAAATATTTATAAAAAAAATAATTTTATATAATTATTTCCACTCCATATCTTCGATATTCTCCTTTATATTTTTATTTTTCATTAAATACCACCATTGATCAGCTTTAACATCTATATGATAAACAACCAACATGATATTCTCTTCTTTATAACATTTAAGGGTGGAGAAGATCTTTTCAATGGATTTGATCTTTTTTTAATGATTAAGGGATTGGAATATCCACTAAAAGTTAGAGGCCTTTTTTCATAAAGGTCTCAATTACAACTTTATATTTATTAATATGATGTGGTTTTTCCCCTTAATTCAAGTTTTTATTCCAAAGTTGATTTAATTGATAAATAATCATTATGAAGTTCTCAATTCTTACTCCCATCGGGTTTGGAATATCATTTGGGTAGTCATTACATTACTCGTCACATTTCTTTTTGACTTGGTTCCTCCAATTCCTAGCCATTGACAAAAATAAAGGGGAAATTAGGGATGATGGTTTTTAAAATAGTAAACACATAAAAGGGAAACCATTAATATTAAGGGACAAATCATAAATGATATATGTTCTTTAACCTATGAATTTTTATGTTTCAATCTATGTTATCCGTCATATATTTACTAAATTAAAATATTATGGGTAATTTTTATTCCTTAATAATGGTTCATAAGGAGCTTATGAATTCACCAAAGTATATCCCTTGGGAGCGTCAAACCAAGTTTGTATCAATGTATTTTTTTTCAGAAGGTGATGACTGATTTAAGATCAATGTTCCCTTTTCAATATTATTACCCCTACTCTAAAACCACATCCACTTGTAGTATCCATATAGGGATTTATTTTCTTAGTAACCACTTACAAGGTAATTTAAAAAAAATTAGGGATTTTTCCTATGTTTAGTCTTATCCATAAGTATTTCACTGGGGTTTTTTAATTCTAATCCAAAAAATAACTTGACTTTCCTTTGATACCAACTATGACAACCCAAATTTTAATATAACTTAATTCATGATTTACTATATAAAGATACACATAATACAATAACATAATATTAAGATACCTAATGTATTTGGTAAATTATGTACATAACATAATAACTTGAAATAATGATATAATGACATTATTTAAAAATTCCATCACATGTTCTTAGGTTTCTTTTATCTTCTAAATCTACACGAGATAACTTAGGGACATACATAAAAATAGTGAGTTATAAATCTCATTAAGTAAATAATCAAAGAATAAAATGATGAAATAAATACATGTTATAAAATAGGAAAACAAAAGTGATTTTAAATGGGTTAGAATCATAAACATTATCATTGAATCATGATATAAGATGATAACATCAAGGAAACATAGGAATGTGGAAAAACATAAAACATGGCACCATAAAAATAATTCAAGGATAGCCACCAAGTCATAATAACATATTGTTCTTAGTATAACTTATCATGCACCATACATTGAATCTCATGAGATAAAAATATTACCCTATGCATTGGAGGGCTATATAATTTTCTGTCCACTCATCAAATTATTATCATGTACATGCATTAATGTTCCACATATATCATAAAATATAAGAACGAATTTCATCACAATTTAACTCAAATATTAAGTGGTGTGGGTTAAATAAATTAAATAATACAATCAATTAATGGTAGGTATAAATAACAGAATAAACTTGACTGGAAATGGGGACGGGTATTCACTACACAAATGTTTGACATGGAAAATCATAGGATAATTTTGGCAGTATAACGGATGTACATAAATGTTTATCTAAGGGATTAATGAGAATTAAAGGTGGTATATAATTAAATTTTATTCATAAATAAATTAAAGGTATGTGTAAAACACATTACTTGATGTAAAATTATAAATTAAATTGGCATATAACAAAGAAAGTACTTGAAATAAAAGAGGAGATAATCCCTTACCTTGAGAGGTCACTTCTAAAATCTTAAAAGGACATTATTAAGAGAATGATAACACATTGGGAGGGATATATAGAGGGATAGGGATAGGAAATTCAATATAAATGAGTTTGTACTGAAGAGTAGTGGGAGGTTTGGTGGGTCTTTATAGCGAAAGAGATGGAAATTCTTTATTAATTTCTAAACTTATGTTTTGGAACTCTATAAGATAAAATAATCAAAACCACAAACCTGAACATGGTTTTTACCCATGGTTTCTATAAAATAGGACTGTTTTTTAATATTTTATAAGGGAAATAACCTAATTCCTTATAATATCACCCTTAGTGATGTGTAAGAAAGTTGTGTTCATAATGAATTGGTTTTAAAACCTTAAAATATAATAAAGGTATTGAAGGATTCATTAAGGGTTTATAAAATTAATAAAATTACTCCAAAACCTGTTATATTAAAGGGAAAATATAATTTTGGTCTTGGATACTCATTATACTATAAAATACTTTACTTTTGGGAAGTTATGATGTCATAATATATACCGTATATTTATATCATATTTAATTTTTACTTTAAATTTCAATTATCACAAACAATTATGAAAAATTAAACATTGGATAATTTTTATTTTCTAATTTAAAAAATAATATTTATTTTATTATAATAAATCTTCTTAAATATGAAAATTTACATTTTTAAATCAAAATTCCCATTTATTGAAAAATATGAGTTTTTATAACGATAACAGTTTTTAATCGCTATAAAAATTACATTTGACTTCATAAAATTATATTATCATTTATATTTAAATAAATGTTATTTGATAAGAATATTTTTTAAAAATAAAATTTATTTCAATGTTTCTTGAATTTATTAAAAATATTTTCATGATTAAAACTATATATTTATCAAAATCATAATTTGAGTTTCATCGTATCAACTCTATTTTTTATCAAACTCATTATTTAATAATTTATTAGGTAATAATAAAAAAGGATAAATATAATATTTATTTTACTAAAAATAAAAAATATAAAAAATCATATTGTTAGGGCCTAGATACATAACCCCTTATTACACCAGTGTATGCCTTAAGGGTAAGATGTGTGATGGTGACACTTTCTTGGGTTGGTTTAGCAAACATTGTTTTTGTAATGATCTTGATAAATTTTAACTTCACCCATAAATAGTTTTACTCATGATTTATTTTTTGAGTATATTCTTGGTCTTAGTCAATATAAAATACCAATGATTCCATCTCCTCAAAAGCTCTTATGAATGGGCTTTATAGGGTATGATCCTCGTGGTAGAGGTCATCACTTCGTTCATCTATGTCAATTGGATTTATCATAACCCTTAATATATATTAATCATAATAGTCATTGTACAATGGCTATATTATCAATGGTTATGATGCTTAATGTTATTTTAAATCTGATATGATATAACTTATAATGGTCTAAAATAACCAATGTAGTGCATTGTTTTCTATAACTATATTACTTAATATTGAATTTATTCATTCATAAGGAAATTTAGTTTATAAATTTTTGGGTTGTTACAGAAACCACGACCAAGGTAAAATTATCAAAACCACTTAACCGAAAAATACATTAAAAATGAACAGTTATTATCCGAAAAAGTGATTTTAATAAAGAGTTATCAAATAAAAAGGGGATAATATGTTATAATTAAATAATATATGGTATTATATGTATTAATATGGTTTAAGAATATATTTATAAAAAATATAAATTTATTATCAAAAATATTTGAATGCATGTAAAGTAAGACGAACCTTGAGGTAAGGAATTTATATTTTAATCTTATTTTTATCAGAATTTCTTATGCTTGAATTTATGTTGATAAACTTATATAATAATTATATGATAAAAACCTTTCATTTCTATTATACTATGATTATTTCTATAATTTTTAAGTTTTAGTACCATTTTCCTCTCTTTGGTACTCAAAATTGTTCAAAACATATTTTTTTTAAAACCAGTCTTATTTAACATCTTTCGGTCAGAAAACATTTTTCTTCTATATTCATGTTTCATAAAATGTTTTCAAAAATATTTTTTAATATTTTTTAATGATTTTTTAAAATAATGTTTACCTGTTTTTTACTTTTTACAAAAAAAAATTAAATAGAATATTCTTATCATTTTCTGAACAAGGTACTTTTTACTGAAGGTGTGAGTGAAATATTTTTTAATTATCATGGAATGAATGAAATTTCTAGTCATCATGTCCACTAAATTCATTGAAGATTAATTTAAAATTTTCCATGGTTCTTTTCAAAGAAAATGTTTTCTATAATATTTTATAAATTTTTATATTTTAAATAAGTGATTTCAAAATGAAAAGGTTGTTTTCCTCAAGAAATATTCTTGTGATATTTTAAAGGTATTTTTCATATATAATAACATCCCTTGGTTTTACTTATTATTTATGTTGGATATTATCCAATGATACCATCCTTATAATTTATCTAGATGGTTTTTTATTATGATGATAAGATGATTATAAAACCCAATTATTTTCCATAGGTTATGCTATAATGATATGATGAATGTTTTATGACCTTACGGAGTTCGTATAAATGGATTATGATTTGTTTACATTTGGGTATGTTATATCCCCCCAATTAAATGGGTAATTTGATATTTATATCTCATGATATGATGATGATAACCATATACATGATTGGTAATATATTTGTTCAAATATTGATGTGTGGATATGATTTCTTCTAGCTATGCTCATAAGAATATGGGTGTAAATGATTACGAATAGATTTATTCACAATGTGATGTGTGAGTATGATCATTTTCTAGCTATTATCACAAGATTATATATAGACATGAATATTATTAAATATTTTCACAATATTATGATTTCCTATACTTATGATTATGTATACCTATGTTATGAATCTTGAATGATGATTACTACATATACACCCTTATTGATCATGCTTCTAGATGTAAATTGATTTTAGAGTTTATAATCTATGATTTTTGGGGTATGAATTTATTAAATTGATATAATGACCTTATGATCATATTATAAAATAATTATCGATATCTCCCATGTTTACCCTTAATAAGCATCTAAGATCATCCATTTTTATGTTTTCCGTCCTCAGGTTTTAATGGAAGGTTCTAATAGTGATGAGTCTATAATGGTTCATTATGTAAATAAATATGTTTAGGATGATGAATTTTATACTTAAATAATATTTTTATGTATCTATACTCCAAACACCCAAATCCTTTACAGTATTTGGATGTAATGTTGTGAAATTTATTAAATATTCATCTAAAATAATGTAATATTTATGTATGTTCTTCTTGGGTCGCTTCAGTTGTATAAGAGAAGAGTTTAGTTAATATGTAGAGATTAGGGTTGTAAAACATTATTGAAAACTATAGGTATAAGTCTAAGTATAGTATAATATTCTAACCATTTGGTAAAGTAGACATTATGTGGTTTTCCTATCAAATTTATCTTTATCTAGATACTAGAAAGTGGATTAGGTTGTGGACCAAATCCACCTAGGGGTAATAACATGAGATGGTGAATATTGGGTATTAACATGATCTTCACTGATGAAAGATTAGTGGTCCTTGGACTGTATACCTGGATAGACACTCCCAAGGTATATTCTTGGGATAATTTATATTTTTTCATCAACCATTAAGAAGTATTTTAATAGATGATGACTATGGATGTCCTGGGTTAAACCTAAGGTGTCATACACAAATACATGGGGTCAAGCCCCTTTATTAAAAAGAAAATAAAAATACAACAGAAACACCTTTTAAACTGGGTAAGGGAAAACCCATTACATGCCCATGGGGATAAAGGGATTATCCCCTGAAAGTAGAGAGGGATAACCCATTAAATTCCCAAAGGCCAGAGATAAGTCAATGATCAGAACCCCAAGAGGGATAGAACCCAATACAAGTCATTGAAACCCTAAAAAAACACTGCCATGAATTAACCATCGGCTAGGTTTGCTGACGCCTCAACAAACCCACACAAGGTCACTACCTAAAAATAATCCAATAGCCAGAATCAAAACCAGATTTATGAACTGATGCCATGAAGACCGGAAAACTGGACCACTGATCGGGATTCAGCAAATCTTAAAACGAAGCTTCGCCAGAATGGATCTTTCATCTTCTTAAGCATTTGCATCGGCGCCTTCACCTCAACGGTGAGAATCGGTCATTTGAGGTAGCAAATTCGTCGCCATCCACCTGACCACACCGCCCAACCACCAATCACACCACCGTCGGCCTCCATCACGCCGCTATCGCCCCACCATCGCGCCGCAAGTTGAGAAACTTTCCCCGCCTCCTTGTGCCTCCAACCTAGACCCCCAACCGAAGGATCGACCGCGCAAGAGCCGTGAGTTGGAGATCTGGAAGAAACCAGACCCGAGTCTGAGCCTGATGCCACCAACGAGATCCAATGCTTCCCACAACGCCACTGACAATCCCCTTCTATGACTCACGAGGTCGTCATTGGAAACAGGCAGTTGGGTTGCTTGAGGGGGATCCGGACGCGATCTGAGCAGAATGAAGCTGGTAGCGTGTGGGAGGATCGGTGAAGAGGCGGCGGAACAAACCCTAGGAAGATAACCCTAATTTTCCATAGAGAATCTCTCGCGCAGCCCCTTACGGGATCATTTCACTTAAACGTGTTGTCGGTTTAGAGGGTATTGAGGTGGCCTTACCCCACCCCCGGTCGCACGTCCCCATCTAGGCCCAAGGTGTCCAACCTTGGGCTTGGTCCAGTTCTCACGGAGTCGATGGGACGAGAGGATCGCTGGCGTATGGTGCACGTTGCCTTTGCGAGGACTCAAACCTGGAACCTCAACGATGGGACACCACCGCCTTGAACCAACTCACCCAGCCCCCGTGGGCCCTAAGGTGTCATAAGTTAATAAGAAAGTGTCATAATTTAGAATATATATATATATATATATATTATTTGAATTTATATATGATTGTTCACTCTCATTATTGTATCAAGACACTTACACTATGTTTTGGGTTTTAGTAAATGGCTAGAACCAGATGGAATTGTGTGAATAAAAAATTTGATGGACAATGAAATAACCATCCTCAAGAGAAACCAAATGGATTGGGATCTAGTATGCAATATATTATGACTGTTCTCACTAAAATATCTCGATATATTAATGGTAACATGGATCATGTTGATATTTTTATATCACTAAGGAGGGAGAAATATTCCATTGATTTTTTTATGCGACAATGTACAAGCTCCTTCTATGGGTCTTCTGATCCACTAGTTTTTGAGAAATGGATCAATGTGATGGAATATATATTTTCAATTATTTAGAACTTATCTCATGAGAAATTTTTCTTATCATTCTATCACATAGAAGGTGAATCTGATCAATGGTAGACTCTTATCAATAACAGGAGGAAAGAGAAAGAAATAAACTCCATAGAATGGGGGGACTTTAAGAGGGTATTTTTCAATAAAAAAATTATTAAATATATTTTTACTAATATGGAAAGGATCTTTCTAGAGATGAAACAAAAGGTTGATAAATCCATTAGTAAGTACAAATAAAACATTACAAGACTTTCAAGGTATGATTTTAGCTTTATAATCGACCCTGTGAGAAAAATTGATTTATTTTTTAGTGACCTAAAACAATTTCTTTGAAAGGTGTTTGGCATAAGGTAATTTAGTAATTATGAAGAAATCATTCAAGTTATGAAGGAAGAAATAGAGAGTGTGAACTCCAATTATTCTTTATGTTTTAGTGACAAGAAGAGAAGAATGGAGCTTCATGGAAATTAAAATAGTAAATCCCAAGGATGAAAAAAATCCTAGCCACCTATATACCAAAAATGCGGGGGAAATAACATAATAAATTTTCTAAAAAGAACTGGTAAATGCTTCAGTTATTGAAAGAATTTCCTTCAAGTAGTGATTATTACAAATTCAATATAGGAGAATAAACATTCAAACAATAAAGTTCAATGCTTCATATACAAATAGATTGGTAATTATGGGAATCAATACCCAATTCCAAGAGCTAATGAGGATGGTGGGCCTCAACAACCCCTAATAAAAATGATAAATTAAAGGACTTTTCTATAACAACTAAAGTGGGTCAATATAATGATGTGGTGAAAGGTACACATACAATCCACTCAATAACTGTAAATGTTTTATTTGATTATGGATCTACCCACTCTTTTATATCTGTAGAATTTTCTAAGGGTATCACATCATCGTATCACTGATTAGATGTTTAGTTAACCATAAAAACTCCTAGTGGCATGATGATCAAATCTCAAATCTATAGTTTCCCTATTATAGAATTTTGTGGGAATGGGATTCCTATAGATATTTTTATTCTTCCTCAAGTTAAATTTTATATGATTTGGGGAATGGATCGGTTCTCTCTATATAGAGGCCATATCAATTTTTGAGTAAGGGAAGTCATGTTTTATATTTTGAATCATCCTATGATTGTCTATAAGTGAGAGGATGAACATGAACTTGCAATGGAATATGCTTCTATTATATGGGTCTTATTGCCTATTCATGAGGGATATTTATCTCAAATTGTTAAGGAGAAACTAAACATCTAAGATTTTCCTATTTTTATGGAATATGATGATGCATTTATTTAATACATTCCCAATCATAACCTAAATAGTGAAGTTAAATTTTCAATAGAACTCATACCTGGTGATACACCTATTTTAATGACTCCATATATAATATATCGTATTGAGTTGTAGTAATTAAATAAGAAAATCTAAGAGAATATATATAAGGGAATCATTCAGCCTAGTACATCATCATGGGGTGAACCTATTCTTTTTTAAAATAAGAAATATGGATCAATGAATTTTTTAATTTATTATTGATAACTTAACAAGATCACTATAAATAAAATTATTTTTACCCTATATTGATTTTTTTTAATTAATGTAAAAATCAATACTTTAACAAGATTGATCTTCAATTCAGATATCATCAATTAAGGGTAAAGAAGAAGGATATATCTAAAACAACCTTCTGTGTGAGGTATGGTCATTATGAATTTATAGTAATTTCATTTCTACTTACCAATGATCTTGATATATTCATGGATTTAATGAATAGATTATTCATATATTACCTTGATTAGTTTGAGTTAGTCTTTATAGATGATATTATTATATATTCAAAGAGAAAGGAAGAGTATGAAGAACATTTTAGGATAGTACTGAGGACCTCAATAAAGGATAAGTTATATAAAAAATTTACCAAGTGTTAATTTTGTATATATAAAGTCTCATTTTTTGGGTCATATAATTACAAGTTAAGGTATATCAATAGATTCTTAAAAGATATAAGTTAATGACCAATGGACCCAACCAAGCATGATAATAGAGATCTGTTGTTTTCTTGGGTTTTATGGATACTATCAAAGATTTTTGAGGGATTTATCATGGATATATAATCCAAAAACCTAGTTGAATCAGAAGGGATATAAGTTTATTTGGACATGTAAATGTGAGTAAAATTCCATGGAATTGAAAAGAAGGTCAGACAGAGCACCTTTTCTTACATTACCCGATAGTGGATAAGGTTTTGTAATTTATGATGATACATCATAGAAGGGACTAATATGCATCCTCGTGTATAATGATATGGTGACATCTTCTGCCTCATTCCAATTAAAAAATCATGAGAAAGATTACTTGGTTCATGATTTGGAGTTTCCAATAGAAAGTTTTTCATTAAAAATATGGAGGCATTATCTTAATATTGAACGATGTGATATATATAATGATTAAAAAATATTAAAGTATATATTATCATAGAAATAGTTAAATATGTTCCAGAAAATATGGTTATAGTTAATCATAGATGATGAGTTCATAATAAATTACCACCCTAGGAAGGCAAACAAGGTGGATAATGCAATGAGTTGAAAAGACCATGATAGTTTTTCCATGATGAGGATTTAAAGAGATATATTATTTATAGATTTGAAAAATATGGATCTTGAAATCATGAGGAAGGGGGATAAATCATATCTTTCAAATATTAATGTTAAACCATCTATTTGTGTAAATATTAAAGAGGTGAAAAAGGAGGATGTAGAGCTACAAAATAATCTGAGAGATGTTCTAGAGTTCAACCATGATTGTGATGGAATAATAAGTTTTGAAAATAGAGTATATTCCCTATCAATACCAGATCTGAATAATGATTTATTAGATGAAACTCATAGTTCATCATTATCTATTCATTCTAAAAGTACGAAGATGTATAGAAATCTGAAAGAGTATTTTAGGTGGGACAACATGAAAAGAGAAATTGTGGAGTACATATATCGAATACTAATATGACATCAAGTAAAGGATGAGAGATATAAATATAAGGGTATGTTATAACCATTACCCATACCAGGATGATAATGGGAAAATATTACCCTGGATTTAATTTTTATACCCCCCAAAACATCTAAAGGGAATAATACTATTTGAATTATAGTTGATTTCCTTAGGAACTCAACAGATTTAATTTCTACAAGAGAATATTTTTCTCTTGATAATATTTCCATGATATACATTAAGGAAGTGGTAAGGGTGAATGGAGTGACACATTCCATTTCATATGATCAGGATCTGAGGTTTACCTCAAAGTTCTAGATAAGTATTCAATTATCTATAGATATAGAGTTGAGTTTTGACACTGTATATAAATGTTAGAAATATGGTCAGTATGAGAGGACCATTAAAACTCTAAAATGCATGTTGAGAGATTGACCTATGTATTTCAAAGGTGGTTGGGATCAACACATTCCTTTGGTATATTTTTCATACAATAATAGATTTCACTCAATCATATAGATGTATCTTCATGAAAACCTCTATAGTATGAAGTATTGAAATCCAACGTGTTGGGATAAAGTTGTAGAAAGAAATATTTTTGGACCTAAGATGGATGAGTAAATGGAAAATAAGTTTAGATCTATTTGAAAGAACATCATGGTAGCTTTGAGTTGAAATAAAGGTTATGCTGACAATCATCAGTGAGATCTAGATTTTGAATTTGGTGGAAATGTATTACAATGAATATCCCCTTTAAATAAGGTTATGAGGTTTGGAAAGATGGTAAATTTTATCCCTATATATATCATTCCCTTTGAAATTATTGATTGTATCAATAGAGTTGATTGTCTCTTAGTTATTTCACTGAACCCCTCTTAATTTCATATTGTGTTCTATGTATCTCTCTTGAGAAATTACATAACAAATCCTGTACAAGTACAGAACATAGAGGTCATAACACTGGAGTATGATCTCCATTATGAGGAACAATCAGTGGATATTCTATATTGAAGATATAAAATGATGTTTCACAAGACCACTCACCTGGTTAATGTTTTATGGAAAACACATAAATTTAAAGAAGATACATGGGAACCCAAAAATGTGATGAGGCAGATGTATCCTTAATTTTTTGTATCAGAGGGATGAAATTTCAATGGTAAAATTATTATAAAGGAGTATATTGTAACAGCCCATGATTTTATGATATATTTCCCTTCAAATAAATAAAATTTCTTCAACAGCTTGTGATACACCCAACCACATGTCTAAATCAAAGATAATATACTATATTTTTATAACCTAGCTGTTAAATTGGTGGTATAAAGAGGAATAACCACATTTTGAAATATATATATAAATGTTTTAGATAAAGAAAATATTAATTGAATTTTTATAAAGTTATTATATGCTTCAAAAATATATTTTTCCTTTAAAATGGTTTTTATTATTTTTTTTGAACGACTAATGTAATTAATTTCTTCCACTTTTGAAATATTTATCTAAAAAATGAACATAATTTTTGAAATCAGCATGGAAAAATTGGATTAGAATGGATTTTTTATGATTTTATGAAGAAAAAAAATTCACAGGAAGGGTGTGACGCTCACTTTTTTTATTATGAAAATAAATCCCCCTTTTAAATTGGGTTTTAAGGTAACCATTACATGACTTTAAGGCCCAACGGCTCAAAGACCCCTTAAAATTTGATGGCCTAGTGTCCCTATTGCTTGAAAGCTAAAGGAGTTGACTTTTAGCCCCAAGATGAGCAAACAAACATCGCATCATGATCCCAGTATTTTCACTATGATCCCCCACCCCATTAATTTCAATTTTTTTTTGACCTTCTCTACTATGAAGTCATGGTAGAGCACCCCTCTTTAACCCATATATGGGTATAGGGCCAGATGATAGGTTCCAATGCAACCATAACTCTTTTGATCTACCCACCCAACAATGCCAGCATGTCCCCATGCCACACTGTCTACCAAGATGCATCACATAACCTATTTTTTCAGCATAATTAATATTAGTTAATAAGTTCAAATTAATTTATTTTCATAATAAATATTAAAAAAAGTAAAAATATGTTTCCATGGTTAATGTTAAAATAAGTTTACTTAAGGGTTAAACTAATGTAATGAGAGTTAAAATGTCCTAAAAACTTGTCTAAATGCTATTGGATGGCCATATTTTGAGCCTATATCATTTAATAGTTAGAAATTATCTTTCTGGGATCCATTTTTCTTAATTAAAACATTAATATATTTTAATATTTTCAAAAATACTAATTGTGTCCTCTCCCCACTTATAAAAGGACTCCCCACTCCTCTCATCACCATACTTAAAGAGACTCTTAACTTTAACAATACCTACCCAAATCCCTTATTAAAATCCCTACCTATGTATTAGAGGTATTATTTTGTGAGTAATACAATCCTTATATGGATTAATGTGTAAAGAAAAGGATTTTATCTGAAGAAGAGGTATAGATTTTAAACAAATGTTTTATCTTTAATTATTATTTAACCTCCTTTAAATCAATGGTATTAATAATAAAATAATAACATTAGTTTCCTAAATATACTTAAATTTTATCATGATTATGGAACCACCAATATCCACCCTCCTTTATATCAAATGGTAAATAAAACTTATCATGTGTGCATACGTGTGGATTGCTGCCTCCACGTTGAAATTTGATTCATTCTCCATCACCATACTTCATGATTGGTTATTATGATGGATTTGATGTTTATATATGATATTTATGACATAATCATACTTATATAATTATAATATATTATCTACCTTCTTACCTTTCTATCCACAGAAAAACAAAAATGTTGCTCATGTGTACGTGTGGACTACCACCTCCATGAAGTGATGTGATTCATTTTTCATTTTTTCTTTACATGGATGGTAGTAAGGATATATTTAATGAATATAAATGATATATACGATATAATAATGATTCTGTAAATGTGAATTATTATTTACCTTTCATTCTTTCTAACCATTGAAAAGTGGAAATATCACTCATGCATACATATGTACTACTGTATCCATGAAGTGATGTAATTAATTTTTCATCGCCTCTTTATATAAATAATTATAAAATTATATACGATGAATATGTTGGTTCCAAGGATAGTGGAAGTGCCTTGATAGTATGAAAAACTCAAATTTTATTCTTAATTTATGTGTAATCATTTCTGAATATGATTACAATGTCATGTCCAGTGAAAATATTATATTACTTTACTAGATAAAAACATTAAAACCAGAAGTGGATGATCATCAAATGTAATTTAAAATAAATTTATGATAAGATATATAATTACCACAACCTATAATTATCTCTTATTTTATGATAAAGTTAACTAGACCCCATCGAAAAATCTTTGCATCACAGGATCCAACTGAAAAATCATTACAACATTGATCCACACATGCACCAAAATCTATGAAGATCATTATAGAATCATCAGGGGTTGGAACATCCAATCTCGATTCCTCTCATTGTTTGTGCTTGACTGAAGTAATATTCTTCTTAAAGTATGAAGAACTCTTGATGTTACCTTGATGGATTGAGAGAGGAGGAATATAGATTGTGCTTTATATCTCTAGATATCTCTCTACGACTTGAGATAATCTCTCTCTATTCATTGTTCAAACCAAAAGTGATTTTGGAAAGTGTCATAATTAGATATTTAATATGGTTGGTTTAGGGTTGGAAAATTGTACACATGATCTTTTACTACTTAATAATTCTTAGTTGACCCCATGTCCAATATTATTATTATTATTATTATTATTATTCACAAGATATGTGTGACACTTTAAGAATATAATAAATATCATATATAACATTTCCAATTAGACCCTTAATCATGGTTTGTTTTCCCTCGTCCAAATTTACCAATCCTTGAATAATTACTATTTGTTTAATAAATAAATGTTATTGCATTATTCATTAATAAATTTAATAAATATTATATTCATCAAACCTTGAAAATAAAAATTTATTATTATTATTTAAATCAATTATTCTTTTGAATAACTTGTTATTAAATCTTGGTGATCAACTAAACCAAATAAATATTATTCATTTTAAATTGTTAAATTAAATAATTGAATTTAACTGAGATTGTAGATATACTTAGTTTGTGACCCTCTATGCCTCTTTCTTAGTGGTATTATGCATAATCACATAAATTCCAAGGTTAGAATCTAGAAAAACACAAAGGATCCCATAGAGAAATAAGTTAATGTCACAATATAATATAACATCCTAAAAACATTTACCATGTAATATAATCATCTATCCTAGTTTGTCAAATCAAGAAGTTTGTGTTCTAGTTCCATAAACCTATATGTTCGATGTATCTTTCATTAAATTTCAGGAAATAAACTCTCCCATAGAACACCATGGCCATGGATTTAACTAGGTATTTACATTTCATCAAAGGTCCTGAGATATAAACTTTCATTAAGTGACATAGAGGATAAATCCTTTCTCACATTATCCATTAATGAAATATCAATCATGACATACCCAACATATGATACCTCACCAAGAACATATGTCTTCATGGTTTTCATCAATACATCAAAGTACGTGAGTCATGATATCCATTAATGATAATATTAAATTTTATAGATCAATAAACATGTTTGCATATAGGAACATCCAATGAAATATGAAAATGTGGATTTACTATTGATGAGTTAGTTTTCATAATCTTATTTCAGGAATATTTATAAGGGTTAACACCATGAGAAGGTGTCTCAATGAATTTTGATACTCATACCACTAGTAGAATGTATCATATGTGTCTCTTCATAAAATATGCCATAGAACATATATTCAAGAATAATATTGTGGCACCTATAGGCTCTTATCATAGAGGGGAACTGCTATGACCTTTTCAACGCAACATATATTTTTAGTAAATTATAACATACAATTGAAATAGAGAGTAATTATAATGATGTGATAATAAAACTTCCTTAATAATGAAAAACATGTAATAAAGTACTAAGAAATTCTGTTCCAGTATAAAAAATCCAACAGACTCCCATTATCACTAGATCCAACTGACAATAGCTTTTTGTCCACTAGATCATACCTAATACTAATGCCTCTACTAAGAAAAATCCTTGGTCAAGGGGTCTTCCATGTCTTCCTCCATGGATATACTACTCATTGTAACTTCACCTCATTGAGAAAATCACATCAAGAGATGAAACTTACAAAGTATGTGATTTATTATTTGGTGTGACCTTGTTTTTTGGAGAGATCCACCGATGTAGTATTATAATAGTAAAATAGGATAGGGTATTTACTATTAGGAACCAAATCAAACTCTTGGTAGAAGTTTTAAATCCATATTTCTTCATTGGAAACATTGAAATTAATAATATACTCAGACTCAGTTGTAGAAACAACAACAATTGGATGCTTTGAACTCTTCCATATCACAAATCCTTCATTGAGACAAAATAAATATCCATACAGTAACTTCAAATCATTCTAAACTATCTAAATACTAGCATTTGTATATCCCCTGATGACTATCTCTTCATCTCCTCCATACACTAGGATCATATCCTTATTTCACCTCAGATACTTAAGGATAGTCTTAATAGTTGTCCAATGTTGTTCATCTTAATCTATTTGATATATTTCCACCATAATCAAAGAAAATGTGACATCATACCTCATACATAACATGGTATACTTGATAGATCCTATGACAAAAACATATGGGATCTTACTCAATATAACTCTTTACTCTTGTGTCTAAGGACATATTTTCATGGAAAGATGTATACCATGTGACACTAAAATCAATCCTCTCTTATATTTTCCATTTTGGACCTTTTTAGTATATGATCAATCTATGTTCCATGAATTAGTCTAAGAATCCTTTTGTATATATCATGCATGATCTTGATCCCTAGAATGTAGGCTACTTCAACTAATTCCTTCTTAGAGAAGCACCTTCTTAACCATTCTTTAACCTCTTATAAGGCCATTATATTGTTTCCAATTAGTAATATGTTATCAACATATACTATTATGAAAAAAAGTACTCCTGCTAAAATGCTTGTAAAAACATAGCTAACATTTGTTCTTAATGAAACTAAAGTCTTTTATAGCTTCATTGAATTGAATATTCTATGACCTAGATGCTTACTTTAATCCATAAATGGATCTATGAAACTTTCGTATCTTTTTGGAATAAATAGAGTCACAAACCCTTTTTTGTGTCATATAAACATCCTCGTGAATGTTCCCATTAAGGAAAGAAGTTTTTACTTCCATTTTCCAAATCTCATAGTCTTGATAATATGATAAAAAAAATTATGATGTATTTAAACATGAAAACTATATAAAAGGTTTCATTATACTCAATTACTTGAAATTATCTAAATCCTTTCTCTACTAACCATACTTTATAGGTGTTTACTTTACCTTACATGTCCATTTTTCTCTTGAATAACTATTTACACCCAACATGATTTATTATTAACTGGAGTATCGATTAGAACCTAAACTTGGTTATAATACATGAAATCCATCGCAGAATTCATGGTTTCTTTCTATCTTATAGCTTTTGAGATCTATATTTCCCCTTTGTAGTACATTGAATAATAATTTTCAACCAATAATGATTAATCATCATCAATGTCTAGAAAACCATATCACTCATGTTCTCTTGTCTCTCTATCAGTCATACATAGTACTTGTATTTCAAGAAAAAATTCTTCCATGGGGACTTTTGGAATTTTTTCATCTACCACCTCTCATGCATCTTGAGCATCAACTTTATTGAACTCAAACTTTATCTCACTATCCTACTTAATTATATTCTCCCTCTCAAAAAAATGGTATGTCTTGTGATAGTTACTTTGTTTTTTTGAGGGTTTTATAGGTATTCTCCCCTTATTTCCTTAGTATTTCCTATAAAGATACACTTCTTTCCTTGGGGTGTTGGTTTGTCTCTTGATCTAGCGTTAATAAAAACCTCACAACCCCATGCATGAACATGTGAAAAAATAAGTTTATTTTTACTCCATAACTCAAAGTTAATACTATTTTCTACTTTAGTATTTACTTGTACTACTATAGAATAGGCTTTTAAAAGTTCTAGAAAAAACATTTATCAGAACTAAAAAAAACTATTGATATAAGAACCGTTAAAAGGGTGCCCCTTTTATCAATTCTATAAAAGAATTAATAAAGGTGTGCCTTTATCAATGATAAAAAATAACTGATTGTGCTACTTCTAGCATTGATAAATGGCATATTGTTGTAGTATGCTATTAAAATTACAGCACATAGTAGAAAAAAATATAGGAAAATAAAAAATATGGAAAATTTGTAATTTAATTGAAAAAAAATTATATCAACAATACAAGAAAAAACACACTATTATAGACATTTCAAATATTGTTATTTATAATTACATTAGCAAGTAAAATTGGTCACAAACATTCAAAAGAATCAACGGTTTCATTATATTTGGAACATGATCCCCTCTCAAAAAATCCCGGTTATGGTATTAGTTTCCAAACTAACCATCCCAACTAGACCAAAATAATACACCTATATAAGAAAAAAAATTATTATGTTAGTAATAACATAACTAAATAGATTAAATATAAATATGAAACAATACATTAATAAAATTTCATTTTTAAAATAAAACCACACAATTTGAGTAATTCCACACACATCATGCATCAGATTAAGGTATATATAATTCCTATACGTCAAAATGAATTATGGATAATTTTCATAAATTATAAAAAATGTGTTTGACTAATTTTGAGTATATCACTTGTTTTTTTACTAAAATGTCATTTTAAATAGAAAACATTTAATTTGAGTCATATTAGTCACATCATATGTCAGTTTGACATGAGATTGGTTTCTACACATCACAAATTAATTATGAATCATTTTAATAAATTATCAAGACAATCCAAGTTTGTTTTCTTGTTTTTTAATGAGTGATGCATGTTTTAAACAAAAATGTAAATTTTAAATTGATAAAAGATACTTTGAGTTATATCAGGCACACTGTGTATTGGATTGAGGTGCATATAATTCCTACACATCAAAAATAAATTATGGATTGTTTTCTTAAAGTATCAAAATAATATGAATTTCTTTTGATCAGTTTTTTGTATGTCGCTTATATTTTCTACTAAAATTTCAATGTTTTCTAAAATGTCAATTTTAAATAAAAAGACACACTTGGAGTCATGTCAGTCACACCATGCGTTGTTTTGAGTTATGGATGATTCATATACATAAAAAATGAATTATGGATCATTTTCCTAAAGTATCAAAAAAATATGAATGCATTTCCCCATTTTTGAGTATGCCACTTCTTTTTTACTAAAATTTAATTTTAAACTGAAAACACGCACTTTGAGTCATACTGGTCCTATAGTGTATAGGATTTATGTGAGACTGGTTAATACACATCACAAATTACTTATGAATATTTTTCTAAATTATAAATATAATGTGAGCATTTTTCTCATTTTTTTAGTGAGTGACACATGTTTTGAACTAAAATGTAAATTTTAAACAGATAACAGACGCTTTGAGTCATATTGGGCACACTTTGTATCAAATTCTGGTGTGGATAATTCATACTCATCAAAACTAACTTATGTATATTTTTATAAACAATAAAAATAATCCAAATGTTTTTTCTCAGTTTTGAGTATGTCACTTATATTTTTTACTAAAATTTAAATTTTAAATAAAAGACACACTTGGAGTCATAATGGTCACATAATGTTTTAGATTGAGGTTAGGATGATTCCAAGATGTCTCAAATGACTTATGGAATATTTTTCTAAATTATCAAAATAATTCAAATTCATTTTCTCAGTTTTGAGTATGTCACTTGTGGTTTTTTCTAAAATGTCATTTTAAACTGAAAACACTCACTTTGTGTCATACCAATCACACCATGTGTCAGATTGACATGTAGATGATTCATTTACATCCCAAATGACTTATGTATTTTTTTAATAATGTATCAAAAAAATACAAAATTTTTTCTCAGTTTTGAGTATGTCACTTGTTTTTTTACAAAAATGTCATTTTAAACTAAAAACACACACTTTGAATCATACTAGTCGCTTCATGTCCCAGTTTGACGTGGGACTAATTTATATATGAAACAAATTAATTATGGAACATTTTCCTAAATTATCAAGACAATATAAGCATGTTTTTTTTAGCTAGAGACATACGTTTTGAACTAAAATGTCAATTTTAAACTGATAACAAATACTTTGAGGTGTACCAAGAATACTGTGAATTGGATTGAGGTTAGGCTAATACTTACACATCATAAATGACTTATGTATCATTTTCTTGAAGTATTGAAATAATCTTAATGAGTTTCATAATTTTTTAGTATGTCACTTTTCTTTTTTACTAAAATGTCAATTTTAAATAAAAAGACACACTTTGAGTCATACTGGTCACACTATCCATCAGATTGAGGTTTGGATTATTCTTACATGTCAAAAATGACATATGGATCATTGATATAAATTATTAAAACAATATGAATTCATTTTCTTGATTTTTAGTATGTTGTTTATTTTTTTACTAAAATTTTATTTTAAATAGAAAACACACACTTTTAGTCATATCGAACACATCGTGTGTTAGTTTGATGTGAGACTAATTCTTACACATCAAAAATTACTTATGAATAATTTAATTAAATTATCAAGAAAATATGAGAGTTTTTTATTTGTTTTTTGTGATTGATGTTCATTTTGAACTAAAATTTCAATTTTAAACTAATAATAGACACTTTGAGTCATATCATCCACATCAGGCACTAGATTGAGGTGAGGTTGATTACTACACATCAAAGATGAATTATCGATGATTTTCCTAAAGTATCAAAATAATCTTAAAGTGTTTCCTTGGTTTTTAGTATGTCACTTGTCTTTTTTATGAAAATGCCAATTTTAAATAAAAATACACGCTTTGATTCAAGTTGGTCACACCATTCATTGGATTGAGGTGCTGCTGATTTTTATAAATCACAAATTACTTATGGATCATTTTTATAAAGTATAAAAATAATATTAATGTGTTTTATTATTTTTTATTAGGTCACTTATTTGTTTATTAAATTATCATTTTAAAACTAAAAACATGCACTCTAAGTCATATCGGTCACATCATGTATGGGTTTGACATGAGACTGATTTATACACTTCAAAAATTACTTATGAATCAATTTTTAAAAGTATCAATACAGTATGTGCTTGTTTTCTTAGTTTTTAGTGAGTGATGCATGTTTTGAAATAAAAGGTCAATTTTAAACTGATGATGGACACTTTGAGTCATACTGGGCACACCGTGTATTGTATTGAGGTATAAATGATTCTTACACATTAAAAATGACTTGAAAATCATTTTAATAAATTATTGAAATAATATGAATGTGTTTTCTCGGTTTTGAGTATGTCACTTGTCTTTTTAACTAAAATGTCAATATTAAATAAAAAGACACACTTAGAGTTATACCAATCACACCATGCATCAGATTGTGGTAAGGATAATTATTACACATCACAAATGACTTGTGGATCGGTTTTATAAATTATCATATCAACATGAATGTTTTTTCTTGGTTTTGAGCTTTTCACTTTTGGGTTTTTCTAAAATTTCATTTTAAACTGAAAACACGCACTTTGAGTCATACTACTCACACCGGGCATTGGATTGGTGTGTGGTTGATTCCAAAACATAAAAAATGTCATATGGATTGTTTTTATAAAGTATCAAGATAATCCAAAAGAATTTCTCATTTTTTAGTACATCACATGTCTTCTTTACTAAAATGTAAATTTAAATTGAAAACATATACTTTGAGTCATACCACTCACATCGTGTATCGGTTGGACATGATATTGATTTATGCACATCAAAAATGACCTACGAATCATTTAACTTAAATTACCAAGGAAATATGATCATTTTTTCTTAGTTTTTAGTGAGTTAATCATGTTTTTAACTAAATTAACAATTTTAAACTAATAATGGATAATTTGAGTCACATAGGGAACATCATGTATCAAATTGAGGTGTGTCTAATTCCTATATCTCACAAATGAATTATGGATTGTTTCATAAAGTATCAAAATAATATTAGTGTTTTTATTGGTTTTTATTATGTGATGTGTATTATGAACTAAAATGTAAATTTTAAAATGAAAATGCACACTTTGAGTCATACCAGACACACCATGTATTAGATTGAGTTATGGAAGATTTCTACATGTAAAAATTGACATATGGAATGCTTTCCTAAAGTATTAGATAAAAATGGTAAGAAAATTAACTAAAAAATAGATAAAATGATGATAAATTCAATTAAATAAGTAGTAGGAAGTCACCTCTTCATGATGTCTGTAAATATTTTGACACCAGTTATGTTGTCGATTCATTTCTAAAAAAATATATTTCCTCTTTATAATATGAGGACTATCGACAATTCTGGTAGTAATAGAAAAATATAAATAATCAAAGGATTAATAAATATTTTAAATGAAATCGTAATTATCTCTGAAAATACCTCTTCATGGATAAAGGTTTGTTGATGGTATATGATATCTTTCATAAATTTGAAAACATAATAACCACAATATTTTCCAATAGTTTGTTTCAAACACTATATAAACATTATGAAAAATAATTATTTTTTATATATGTTTTGATAGTGAAATATTATTATATACACCCTAATACTTATCCACATTTATAATTCAATAGGCTCCTTGTGCTCATGGATTTTCCTCATGCCATGATTTTGATGATATTTAAACACTACCTTATTATAACAGAATTTTCATTAAAACATAATATAAAATATATAAATTGTTGTTTAATTGTAAAATTTTTCATGTAGTGTATTAAAAATTGGTAAACATCATCATGTGTGGTTGATGTTTTGGGAATCTATGAATTGAATCCAAAATAAATAAATTTATAGAGTATCCAAATTGACTAAAATGAGAAACCAATTTTAGGACCCTATAACACCCTGAGAAGGTAGGGGTTTATTAGGGTGTCAACTTTTTATTTCAAAGAGACAGATCTTGTCCCCACATTGGTAGGAACTTGTTAAAACTATATGATGGAACTATGAAATTAATAAACACCCATATGCATAAATAGAAACATAATACAACAGTTTTACTTGGTTCACCACTAAGGGATTGTCCAAGGAGCATACACTGATAGTGTGTTGGTTATACCTGAATCCACTAATCTTTCAAGATATTTTGAACTAAAAAATATCAAACATGGTCACTCCATTCTAGTCCCACTGCCTTTACAATAATTTTAGGGATAGAATACTACCACCCTTGGATCACTTCCATTGACTCCCCCTTGCTCACTTCCTTGGGTGAAGTCTTACTCAGTTTATCAACTTGAAGTTCATATAAATAGATTGGTCATATAATTATTGATCATGGATTATCACAAGATGCTTCTTTCACCATAATCCTGAATTTACGCACTTGAATATACTATTCACTCAAACCAGATGATTGTGAAGATCCCAGCCTTCACGTAGCTCTAGACCTTTAGAGAACTCCTAAATATCATGAAACTCTTAGCCTTCACAAAACTATATTTTCTAAAATTCCTTAGCATCAATTATTCTGTAACCATTCTTTTTGCGAAGCTTATGTTCACAAAGAGATCCTAATTTGTAAAATAATTACCTTCTCGTAAGACCTTCAAGAAATCATAGAAATTATCCCTTTTCCAAACTCTCTTTCATACTTGAATAATGAGAGTCAGCCTATTTATAGATATTTACTCCTTATTGAATATTTCAATCTCATCAAGGTCTTTTCTCAAACTGCTTCACTCTTGTTCACTAATCTTATTTTCTTCATGAAGTTTTACTTAAATTTTCCCGATATCAAATCTTCTCATAATCGTATAGCTTACAATCTTTCCACCACACCTTAAATATTCTTCATGAAACCTATTATGTAAACCTTAACACACTTAAAACACCAGATGCCTTCATGAAGCTCTACATCTTTTTGAAACTCCATCCTTCACAAAATCTATTCGTTTTCCATATTTTAAAGTACCGGTCCTAGAAATCCATATTTCGCAAAGCTCATCACTTCCTCTGGATTTTGAGCTCCAAAAATTTGGAAATGAAAGGGAATGATGCCACATTCAATAGTAAATCCATCTACACTTCAAGATCAAATGGATTGAAAACTCCCTGATCAACCTAGTGTGGGTTGAAAATAAATACAAAATATAATTTTCTTCTAGATGTGAAAAACCATTGTTCAAAAATTTCCCCTTTAGGTTTTTTTGAATTCGGTAGATAAATTCAATAAAGCACCAAACTCAAATAAAAACCTAATATTTTTGAAATAACTCATCCATAACTCTAAGTCTACATGATCAAATATTAGTGAAGAAAAAAATATAAAAATAGAATTTCATGTTATCCTTCAAACCTATAATACATTGAATTTCATTCTCTCTATTTGGTAATAAATCTAAAGAAACTATATTGGGACTTTAGTATGAAAACAAACATCCCCCTAGATTGTATATCCCCTATAGACCTACATCACATCCACAAAAAGATTAAAATAGTTAATACAAATGGGTATGGGGATAAACCACAACCTCCTCATGCAATGGGAGGTGGCAGAACACTGAGGTTCAACTGATGTTTCTCAAACATTGGTTCTTTAAAATTCTTAGTCAGAATATCAAAAACTTGATCATTAGTTACAAAATGATCCATTTTAATCAAACCTTATACAAATTTTTCATTAATTAAGTTATATATGATCTCAATATGTTTGGTATGAGATTATTGAACCGTATTTTTTATGAGACAGATCACACTCCTATTATCACAGAATATCACCATTGGTTGTTTCACTTTATCACCATAATTAGTAAGTTTTTAATTCATCCAAAATAGTTGAGTGCATGATTTTTTTATAGAGATATGATCTGCTTCATCCATACTGAGTTAAGTGATTTCTTTTTTCTTTCTCAATAAGACCACACATTTGTTTCCAATGAAGAATTCACCCCCACTTGTGGACTTTTGATCCACCAGATATCTAGCCCAATCAGTATCAAAAAATTTTGATAATTCATTATCTATTCTTACTGAAAAGTATAATTCAAAGTTATGAGTACCTTTAATATATCTCATGATTCATTTAACTACTAAAAAATGATCTTCATTCATATTACATTGGAAGACAATAGTTAAATTTGTTGCAAAGATGATATCTGGCTATATTGAAGTAAAATATAATAAGCTTACAACAATCCTCTTGTACAAGGAGGGATCCACAAATTTCTTATCATCATTCTTTCCATGTTTTATCCCAACTTCAATTAGATTTGACATTATTTTGGAATCATTCATGTTGAATTTGTTCAGAATCTCTCATACATAATTTTCCTAAGAAATGAAGGTATAGTCCTTATTTTGAATCACTTGAAACCCCAAAAAGTATGTGAATTCACCAATCATGGACATTTCAAATTCTAATTTCATGTGATTAGAAAATTCTTCCACTGATCTATGCTAGCTTCTACCAAATATAATATTATCCACATACACAAGCACCATAAATTGATCTCCCATTGAACTCTTCACATAGATATTATGGAAAACACCTCCTCCTTTAAATTATACCTTCTTTAAATAAGAATATAGTTGATAATACCATGATCTTGGTACCTTATTTAGACCATAAAGAGCCTTATTTTATCTAAAAACATTTGTTTCATCATTTTTAATCAAAAATACCACTGGTTATTCAATATAGACTTATTCTTAAATAACACCATTTAAGAAGGTTGTTTTGACATCCATCTGATAAACTTTGTACTCTTTGAGTTTTCATGTAAAGGAAGATCCTAATCGACTCCATTAGAGATACTGGAGAAAATGTTTCTCCAACAAAAATGCCTTAAATATGTGCATATCCTTTACACACTAGGAATGCCTTGTTTTTTATCACATTTCCTAACTCATAATTTTTTTTGAAGATCTACTTATTCCAATAACATTTGGATTTTCTAGTCTCTTAACATGATCCAAATTATAGTTTTTTAACCCATTATTTATCCTTTACTACATATTCAAAACAGGATGGTTTCATAATTTATAGAAGAGAAAAATTTGCTTCATTCATCATTTTTATTATCTATGTAGGTGCGGTCCAATCTCCAATAATGTTGGATTGATCTTATTATTCTATTTTATTTATCCTATGAGGTTCAAGTATAATTTATTTATCAATGGTTTCCTCTTCTAATTCTATTTCTGAATCATTATCATTTCAAGATCCCTAAATGTTGGGAAATTCTTCCAAAGTTTCTGTATTTGAATTTATCCCTTTTCACCTATCTTCTTCATCTTCAATCATATCAATATATGATCCCCTCGAATTATTCATTATTTTATCCTTAATTATCTTTACATAATTTCTCTCTATAATATTTTTAAGATGATTATTTTAGAATTTATAAGCTTTAACTTTTATTGATTATACAAGGAATATTCCCTCATCTTCAGCATCACCATAATTTCCTTGATTTCCTTCTTTTTCAGATGAAAAATTTACTTCAAAAACAAAAAAAAACTTTAATAAGGGATTCCTTCCATTCTATATCTCATATGGTGTCCTATACTCTCATATACATATCATTATTCAATTCTGATTGTACACCACAACTTGAATAGCCTATTTATTGTAATGATGAGAAACACAACTCTCAATTAGTATAGTTTTGTCCATATTATTCATCGATCGATTTCTGTCTTCAATGACCCCATTTTGTTGAGGTCTTCCCACTAAGGAAACTTCATACTTAATCCCATATTTTTCTAGTTAATTTTCAAATTAAATGGATTTGTACTCTATTCTATTATCATATCATAAAATCTTGATTATGTGGCCATTTTCATTCTCAAAACTTTAGAGAAAACTATTCATATAGTCAATAACTTACTATTTTTATTTCATAAACATCTCACAATCCATTATAATATAATATTCAATAAAAATAATGAATTTCATATCTCCTTATATTTCATCCAAATTCATTGGACCACACACATCTATGTAGACACGATCAAACTAATTGGATGCCATTTTTTTCTTCATATGCTAAGAATTATGGACTAGATTTCCTCACATGCAAGAATAAAATGTATTTTCATGATCAGGCTTCAGATTGGGAATGTCTAAAATATCCTTTAGTTTGGATAATTTTTCCATGCTCTGATGATTAATGTGACCCAAACTCTAGTGAAACAAGTTCTTTTCATCTTCAATTGTTAAGAAACAAGTTGTTTATTTACTTTAATACATGGAATGGACCAAAAATCCATATAATTGATATTACATAAGACTAAATACCTTCTTATTTCCATTCCTCTAGATCTACCATTATTTTGTATAGTTATTTGACTGATGGTCCTCACTAATTAATTGAGGATTATTTTTAGATCTCTTGTCTGTTTGGTTCAAAGCTATCACTATTAGGACATTAGGCACCTTTGTGATATATCCAACTTTATTCTTCCCTTTTCTTTGGCTCATCCCATTTCCATCCTTGGATATTTCTATATCACAACCAATTTTAATTTTTTCCATAAATTTAGATATTTTATCATTCAAGGATTTATCTACTCCTTCAAAATAATGTTTAAATATTTCTAAAATCTCTACATCTGAGAACCTTCCAAACCATAATTTATTCTTCAACTACCATGATTTTGATTCATTTTCTAGTTTACTATTTAAACAAATGACTTCTTATTCAAGGACCTCAACTATCTCATCCTTTTCTTCTAGTCTTAAAGTAAGTTCACTGATCATTTTTTTCTACTCTTCAACCTTGACTTTAAACTCTACAGCCTATTTCAAGATTTTACTATTTGTAAAAAATTATTTTACCTCTCCTTGCAGTCGATAAATCTTTGCTTCAAGATAATCCATATAGCCTAATGACATTTTCAAAAAAACTCCCATATTTCTGTTTTTATTTATTTGAATTCCAAGCTTATCAAGAGCACCATCAAGTTCCACCTTGATATCTAAAACACCATTTGGCTGATTATATTCATCTTTTATAGTTTATACCTTTTTAACTATAGCCATCATGGAATATTCAATATCATATTTAAACTCTAGTTCTATATCCTCCAAAAAAAAGTCATTATTATCTTGTTCCTCTTTGTAGATGAATCTCTTTATCTATAACTTCATTCCTTATATGAATTCTCCCTTTTGTGGGAACCTTCTATAAGACCTCTTTATGATTTCTGTATCACTTTCTACATCATCAAATCTCCTTGAACAATGGGTAGCAATGTTCCCTACTTTACCACACTAAAAACAAACTAAGTGAATCTTGTCTTCATATCTCCCTTTTCCCCTCTTTAATTTTTTAGCAAAAAGTGAAAGAATTTTTGAATCCACATAATCTCCATAATAATTAACTTTTAAAATGTCATGTTTTCCATGGATTTGAATGAAACATTATTTTTTACTCAAATTGTTGAATCTTTTTTTTACCCTCATTTCTTAAGCCACCAGACTACTTAGCGTATCATCAAGATAAATCTTAGATAGATCTCTTTCCTCAAGGACTGACAGTTTTGGATTATACAGATGTGGGAACCTTATAATAATTTTTTTCAAAATTTAAATATCCATAATTTCTTCCCCAATTCCTCAAATATCTCCAACAACTTCAGTAATGTGATTAAAGTGACTTTCTGCATTTTCATTTGGATACATTTTTAGATCATCAAACTGATTGTGAAAACTTGAAGTTTTTCTTCTTTCAATTTGTTGTAACCTTTGTATATATTTTCTAGTTTCTCCCACATGGACTTAGTAGTAGTGTAACTCATCAAATTCAAATAGATTTTTATTTTATAGTGATATAGTAAGAGAATTTTGAGCATTCGTATCTACATCAAGAATTTTTCTTTATATTTCATTCATAGAAAGTTCTATCACATCATTGACCTAAATCCCTTGAACTGTGGCATAGAGAACTTCAATCCTAATATATCACAGATGAGATATCCTTCTATTATTTTAAATCTATAATTGCCATCCATCAAAAAGGGTAACTCCTCTAACATTCACTAAATTATCCATGTAAACAATAGAGAAAATATTTAACACCTATAACCTATACCCTTGACACCACTTGTATGACCGAGAAACACCCAAAGAGGGGAGGGGTGAATTAGGGTGTCAACTTTTTCTTTCAAAGAGACAGATATAATACCCATGTTGGTAAAAACTTGTTAACCCTGTCTGATAGAACCTTGTAATTATTAAACACTCATATATAGAAATAGAAACACAATATAGTAGTTTTATTTGGTTCACCACTAAGGTAAATTCTAACGAGGATACACTGATATTGTGTCAGTTGTACCTGAATACACTAAGATTCACTAGAAATTGTGGACCAAAAATTATTAGACATAATCACTCTATTCTAGGCAAACTTCCTTTACAATATTTTTATAGATATCACAAAACCTCCCTTAAATAACTTCCATAAACTCTCCCTTTCTCAATACCTTAGTTTACTTCTTACTCAGTTTATCGACTTCATGGTCGTATCAATAGATTAGTAATATAAGTATTTATCTTCTATTAGTATAAGACTCTACTTGCACTATAATCCTAAATTGATGCACTTGAATACACTGTTCACTCAAATCATTTGTTCAAAAAACAATTTGAATGCACTATTCACTCAAACCATTAGAATGAGACTCTACTTGCACTGTAATCCTGAACTGATGTTTAGGCCATTTTGGTAGGCAGGCGAAGATCCTATCCTTTTTTAAGCTTCATGCCTTCATAGAACTCCAAACAATCACGAAACTCTCAACCTTCATAAAACACCCTTTTATGAAATTCCTTAGCATCAATTAGTCCTTAATAATTCTTTTCATAAATCTTATGTTCATGAAGAGATCATTATTTACAAAATAATTACCTTCTTGTAAGACCCTTGTGAAATCAGATAAATTCTATATTTTTCTAAACTCTCTCATTTCCTCATATGATTAGAGGCCACCTATTTTTAGATATTTTCTCCTTTGTGAATATTTCAATCTCAGCAAGGCATTTTCATGAATCTCTATATTCAAGTTTGTGAATCTCCTTTTCTTTTTGAAGATTCGATGAAATTTTCTCATTCACGAAGCTTCTCATAATCACATAGCTTACCATCTTTCCATCATGTATTATCCATTATTTGTGAAACAGCTTTCATGAACATTAAAATATTCATGACACTATATTCCTTCATGAAGCTCCAAATCTTCTAGAAAAACTAACTTTCACAAAATCATTCGATTTCTCATATTTTAAAGAGTCAGTCTTGGAAATCCATATTTCATAAAGCTTGTCCCTTCCACAAAATTTTGAGATCCAAAAATTTTAAAAACACTAGGAAAAGACGCCACATAAAACGCTTAATCCACATGCACCATAATATCACTTGTCTTAAAAAATCCCTGATCAACTAAGTGTGGATTAAAAACAAACACAAAATATAATCTATTTAAAACTATGAAAAAACATTTGTTTCAAGACCAATGCTTCCTAAAAAACAGAAAGGAATAAGTAATGAAATAAATGAAAATATATTTTATATTTTTAAATTATAGAGTTTTACCCCTAAAACATGGTTATTAAGAAGTTTCTATCATCTTTAAGTTTTCTTTCAAGCATTATGACCATTTTGTACACTATTCCTTCAAATTCCTTTGGATCCAATGATAATTCTTATTTGGAAGTTATGTGAGGACTAATGAGTCCAAATTTCTATTCATAAGGTTTTACCTTCAAATAGTATTGATATATACACCTAAAAAATTATGAATAGTATTCATTCATAATTAACAAAGTAGATTAGCTATTGTAAAAAAATCATGAAAACACACCTCATGTATACATTTACAACTAAGGATCTTATCCAATAATGCGTGAGGATTTAATTTACATTCTCAAGACCAGTATATTTTGTAATGGCATCTTTGTACATCTTTTCTTAAAAATAAATTGTGTTCATATCACTACATGCTAATGTTATATCCATATGAATCTTTAATGTTAGTAAATGTGAAAGTTTAATGGGTGTGGTAAAGGTACTTTGTGAATATATTTCTGATTAGTTGGTTGATCCTTTAGATTATTTTGGTCTAACCTTCCCTTTCACCCCCTTCCCTTTGTTCTTCTATAATAACATTCATAATTTCAGGTCTTTTTTCATTAATTATTAATGGGTTTTCATGAAAAATAAATTGGAAATTAATACATCCTTGTTGAAATGTGTCTTTAAAAGATATAAGAGTCGTGCTATGAATTTTCTAATAGCTTTCCCGATTGTATAAATATCTACATCATTAAGTGTAAAAGGTAGCTCAGCACTTGGATCATGAGCTATGTGAATCCTCACTCTCACATGACATATTAGAAGTTGTTTTTTGTGTATAATATATCCTTGGATATTGTACAAAGTACCCTTATCAACAAGGCGATGGGTGTGTGTTGATATATATAAATCACAATAATTTTAACAATATAGAATATTAGTACAGGAAAGGAATGAGTGTCTACCTGATTCAATTTTCATAGAGACAATTATGAAAGCATTGATTACCTATTTTAATATTTCTCTTTGATGGGAATGTATCACCTCAAACATGGTGGGGTTTGGGGGATCTTCATGTAGTGGTTGTTCTTGTGTTGTTTATTCTATTTGATTATTTCCCATAAAATTTTATAACAAATATAACTACCAATTAAGTTTTTATTCTACAGTATCTAATTGCACCTATAACTCTTCCATTTTCTTATCTTTATCCCCCTATTTTTTTATTTTCTCAAAATATGTTTGGGGTGACACACAAAAACCCACACCTCTGACATGGCCCTATTGTTCTAGACATTTCTATTCCACTGGTAGTTGGTGTTAATCGAGTACAGCTGATGATGATTCTTGTGTATAAGTCAGATAAAAAATATAGAAAAATAAATAATCATTATTATGTTATACCAATTTAAATAAAAACAAATTTTTATTATGTCATACATTCACATAATTCCCACACTTTTTGTATTTTTTTTCATATATTAGTACCCCTTATTTATTTACATGTTCCTCTTTCCATAGAACATGACATGGTATGGAAGTGGATTTTGATTTTGATTCACCAATCTGTATATAAATATAGAAACATAATTATGTTTTTTTTCATGACACATAAAATTATTATGGTATATTAAAGATACATACCATTTTTTCAAGTGTATCATACCCCATCCTTGCTTTCTTGTAAGGGTACATTGGTTTTTATTCTCATTAATTATTTTTAGCACTCATTTTTTGTTTTGTAAATTAATAATTCTTAATCAAAGTGATTAATACATATATTTTCAATCAATGTATTACCAATCACAATATTCCTAGAAATATCAAGTGTGCATGCATTTGTTGTGGGTGGGGGTTTATTTTCCATTCAATATATTGGAGATGATACTTTGTAAGAATTGTCTCAAATCCTCTATGATCCTTTCCATCAATAATTAATAAAAATTTCATACATGAGTCATCTACTATAAATGAACTCTACAAGCGATAATGAAAAGTAAGTCAAAATTTCATTATTTTGTTTTTTAGTAAAATAAAGAATGTATATTGTAATGTTTCCCTAATATCATCCAAAAATAGTGTATTAATCATGGTTACAATATTTTTACATGAATCTATATCAATCTTCAGGCACATGAGAGTGGTGAGCCCAATTTAACTACTAAACATATCCTTGTTGGGGTTAATAGGTTGGTCGCATGCATTCCATCCAACCTCGAATTTGATGCCTTTTTTTCTCACCTTAAAAAAATTTATAATAGTTACACACTATAGTGATTCTATTTTCTATGGGACATAAGTTATTTACCATCTACCATTTTCTCATCTTCAACATCATCAATTTTATTCCTCTAGATTGGTATCATCGGCATTTTTAGAAGGTTGTTGTTCCTCTTTATTGGGACAATCAGCATGTTGAGAAACCTATTGTTCATCAGGATTGGGAGAATTGGTATGTATAGAAGTCATCATCTGTAGAAGTGGTTGAACATTTAATTTATATTACATAAATACAATAGTTAATAGATGAAAATATGAGTTAACACAATATATATTACAAAAACAATATAACATGATTATTGAACTATCTTCTTTTTATGGTTGAAGGGATTTGAACCCTCTATTGATTATCAAAATCACTTAAATGTGGTCTCCTATGAGATAAAAAAACCATATATACATTGGTCAGGCTATAAAATGGTTGTGATTTTTCAATGAAAGGGTCATCCTTAGTTGAATTAACATCTGGCCCTTTAATGGTTTTGGTCGATAACAGAACCGTTGATCACTTTTGGTTTACAAGATCTGGAATATAAAATATTTTTATTGCCTATGATTACATTATAAATGGTTCTTATTTGTACCCTTGTTTATAGAAATCCACTTTCATGAATCCCAATTCATCTATTTTAACAAAATTTCTATTATCATCCCACTTGCATTGCAAAATTGACACTTGGAATGTTGTGTAATCCAACCCCCTTATTTTTTTGATGATGCCAAAGTATGAAATATTTTCATAAACTAGATTATGGTCCTTGGTAATAGATATATACATTACTTCATTAATAAGTGTAACTCCACTATTTTTCATGGTACTTAACTCATCATGTTCATTTGAGTAGAATGTATAACCATTAATTACATAACCATTATAAGATAATACATACACACTTGGTCCTTTGTCTATCCATCGAGGTCAGTCTGAAATTGAATATCGATATTCAGTTGAATCCATAAAAATAAGGTCTAGAAAATAACCTAAAAACTATTGATTATATGTATTTGATATCCATATTTTATCCCTTTATAGATTCAAATGCCTGCGAATTAATTTTTGGGTTTCAACATATGGGGAAACCTCTAAAATTTTATGAAAAATGTAAAGGTGGGATTGATTCTGATCAATAATACTAATTGTGACAAAATTTATTCCAAAACTTCCTTTACCCTAAAGCCTCCTAATGTGATGATATTTTAGTAGACCAATTCTTTCCACATCATATAGGTAGTTGGTACATAATTCAAAGGCTTCATCTACAACATATTACTCTATAATATAACCTTCAGTATGACTTCAATTTGTGATATACCATGTCAAAATCTACATATACAATTAAATGGGGTACATCCATATATAATGAACATGACCATATAGTCTAATATATCTTACCAAGTGAACTATCAAGTGAACCATCATATCAAAGAATGTTGGCGGGAATAATATCTCTAATTCACATAATATGATAGTAATTAACTTTTCCATAGTTTGAAATCTCACCAAGTCTATAACCTTGTTCCATATAACTTTTAAAAAGAAACATGTCTTGGTTAATTTATGATGTACATTCATGTGTAAAAAGTAACATAAAGCTAAAGGCATTATATCTTTCATCCAAACATGACATTCATGTGATTTTAGACCCTTTAACTTTAAATCAGTCATTGACATGTTATTCTTGATATATGATGAATACCCATCTAGAACCATTAAAACATTCAATAGGTTACAAAAATGATATCTCCATTTCTTGGAAAGATTGTGAGGAGGTAGAGGAATAAAAGTTTGTTTTTCACTCTTCACTGGCACCAAATCATCCCATATTTCCATGTCAATCATTTCCAACCTAGCCTTAACTCCATCCTTTGTTTTGTTGGGTGAATTTAGTAATGTTTTGATGACACTATCACATAAAATTTTTCAAAATGCATAATATCAATAAAATTAATGATGTACAAACAATTACAATATGGTAATTAAAAAAATGATCTCTTTTTTCAACTAGTTTTTGTAAGGTTTTTTGAAAAAAGCTTTACCAAAAGCAGTGCCCATATCTTTTAATTTCTCAAATAGATGATCACCTGTTAGTGGAGATGGTTTTGTACATTATTCTTAACTCCCATTAAATGAAATATTCTAAGGTCAGTACTTATGTCACCATGGTAGAAATATGATATTTCTTTGAAACAGTCTCTGATGAATGTTTTAACCTAATTGAATCTGTAATCCTTTCATAAATGGGACACCCTTTAGTTCCTTTAATTATATATCCTGAAAAAAAATTCATAATAAGGAAAGTAATTAATTATCCCATACAATATGTCTCTCAATGTGAAATATTTATTTTTGTAAGTATCATACAATGTAATAACTAAATTCCACAATAATTTCAAATATTTGATTAATATATCAAAATAAACATCAATATCATTACCTGGTTGTTTTATTCCTGATAAAAGTAGAGATAACATAATTTATTTTCATTTTATGCATAACCACGGTGGTAATTTATAATTTTCCAACATAATTTTACAAGTACTATGAGTTTTTATTTGAAAACCAAAATTAATCACTCTATCTGTAGATAGTGAAAGACGAATCTTTCTTGGAACATTTCCAAATTCAGGATACTCATAATTAATTCTCTTTTACTGAGGAGATTCTTTCAAGTAATGAAGTTTCCCATATTTATTTCTTGTATTTTCATGCCATATCAATTGTATTTTAGTCTCCTCACTTCCATATAGGTTCCAAAACATTGTAATGATTGTAAAGTACCATACAAATTCCATAGGTCCAGATTAATCTTTATTGTAACGAGAAACACCATACTTTGGGAATTTTTCAAGTGATTTTTAGTCCTTTAAAAATAGTATACAATCATTTGCACAAACATGTATTCTTTAAAAGATCATACCCATTGAACATAACATTTTTTTAGTATAGTATATTTTTTAATGAATATCATTATCTTATTGGATCATTAAGAGAGAAATTAGTTCAGTAAAACTGATATCATTCCATCTATTACTATATTTAAAATTATACAACTTTAGTATGGCTGAAAATGATATATATTTAGTACAACCAAAATTTAATGGCATCTTTTCACAATTCTTTAGCTTCTCAAACAATTTGGGAAAATTAATAAGTTCATCTATAACTATGATTTTTATTTACTCAAAGTTATATCTATCATCATTCACACCTATAATAACATCATTTATATGGTCTTCATCATTTTTCACACTTGTAATTATATCAGATGAATCACAAAATTCAGTCTTATCTCAGTCACTAGTTACATTCATTTTTCCCTATGTTTAGTCCAACATTAATAAATTTGATATATTCCATGATAGATCAAGTGTTATTCCAACTCCTCTGGACTAATTAGACTTGAATAACAATAGTGTAAACACTAATAAAGTGTATTATAAGGGTAATATGCCTGATCTTTTTCAAAATTGATGAAATCATTCACCCCATCCTCATACTATTTTGTCATATGATTAACATCCACCCATTTTTTATTCATATCCATCCTATTTGATTCAATAATATTAATATTTATCAAAATAAATAAATTATAAAAACCATTTTATAGAAAAAGTTCATCTTATGATTAAAATATTAGTGTAAGGTAAGATTATAAATGGTTATGCTTTTAAATACATAAATTGGTTTATTAATGATTATGATTTTACCATCATGGGTTATCATTAATCTTTTATATATTATATGAACCTAATATACCATATCTTACACTAATTTGGGTCCCAAGAGAGATCGCTCCCCTATCAGAACCCAACATAGAGGTGATCAGCATATAACCTTTAATACAAATATTCAAAACTATATATCTATATCAATTATAGAAAACTATTTTTATAAAAAAAAATTAATTGTTCAGATTTAAAATTTTCTCACTCGATGTTTTTCATAATATACTTTTCATATTTTGGTTTACTAAAAAGAAAAAAATATTAAAATATGATACTCTAATGGTCACTAAAAATAAAATACAGAAGGTAATGAAATGTTTTAAAATAGAAATTATGGTTTTAATCCATGGTAGTAGAAGGTATAATTAGAATAAAATTTGTAGAATTGTTTTATTTAAATCCATGGGAGTAGGAGCGATAGTTGAAACTTGGACATTATTACCATATGTGCGCCGCAAAAACTTTGGATACTTACCATTGGTAGTCACCACCTTATATGCTAAGTGGGAAGGGTGTTTGCGGTGCATACTAAGAGATCCATGAAATCATAGTGATAAATAATGATTAATGGGTGAAAATGAACATGAAGGTGAGGGAGATGGTGAACAAATAATGGCTCTAGGCAAGAGAGTTTGGGTGGAGAATCGGTGAGGTAGATCGATGATAAATAAAATATCTTGTGTGTGTGTTGTTCAAACCATTTTGGGAAATTAAAAATGAAAAAAGTTGTTTGAGGTGAGCAACAGATCACAACTGATCACATACCATTATTTTAATATATCATTATAATTTCAAGATAAAAAAATAAATAAACTTTAAATTAAGACAAATATATTAATGAAATTTTAAAATTTAAAAAAATGTTTAAAAAAGATATTTCACATATTCATTAAAACCATTTACATAATTCATATATTTATTTATTTTAATAAATATAGTTTAAATTTATACATAATAATTAGTATGAATTAATTTTTAAAACTTTAATTTTCAACAAACAATCAAAAAAAATTACATAAAATTTTTAAAATATTTACACACAAATTATTTAAATGTATATAAAAAAATTATTTATAAATTACACTAATGGGAACCAAATCAGATGCATCACCCCATCAGTCATCGATATGCTAATGGGAACCACTATGTGCATTTTTGACATGTGTGAACACCAAAAAACTATGAACGCGATAAAAAAATATCATGCAAAAAATACAGCTAATTCAATTCATTCACCCAAATGACTACTGATCATAATCATGACATGAAATATAAAACGAAAAAATAGACAAACTCTATGAAAACTATTATTTGTGTGTCATAGATAATGATAGTAGACTAAAATGACTTATAAATGTTGGGGTGGTTATAGTGCAGATAGGAGAATGTGACGATGGTTCTAATCGATTGAGAATTCGGTTGTGGAATCACACTAGAAACCAGGTTGAGACTTCAGTGGGTATTTTGGAATGATCTTGGGGTTTCTCCAATAGTGAAGGCATCAAGATCAGGTAAATGAATAGCATGTCAGTGGTGGAAGTAGAGCATTTTTTGAGGGATCGACCAAGGGAGTTTCGATTGGTTGTTTTTCATGTGACGATATACAATGGGATAGGAATCAAATCAGGAACATAGTTTGGATCGTGATTAAAGTGGAGTAGAAATAATCACATACCTTATATTTTGAGAGGATTGATTCATCGAGAAGATCAATTAAGAGTGGTGGTAATGATTCAGTTCTGTGAGAACTTGAATGGTGCAAGAAAGTAGGACTTCATTAGGGTCCTATTTAAAAGATCAAGAAGTCTTTTATTAGGGATTTCAAAAAAGCGTTGATAAAGAGTAGTTTTATCAGTGCTAAAATATTAAGTGCTGATAAAAATATGTTTTATCGGTGCTTTTTTTAACACTGATAAACATAAATTTTTATCACTGCTAACAAAGAACTGATAAAGATCTCATTTTAATAATAAAAATTAAAAAAATTAAATGTTTATAATTATAAATAAATATTTAAAGAATTATAAATATGTATTATAAATATAATAATAGATAAATTTATTTATTATTTAAATTTATTTATTATTATTTTATAATTATTTAAATATATATTTATTTATTAATATTTATAATTATAAATAAATATATTTAAAATTATTTACATACAATTATATATATATATATATATTAGAATAATTATATATATTTATATATATTTATATATATTTATATAATTATATATATTTATATATATTTATATAATTATATATATTTATTAATATATAATTATATATAATTATAAATATAATAAATATATTTATTATAATATTATAATTATTTAAATATATATTTATTTTTTTATAATTATAATTATAAATATATATATATATATAAAGTTTTTATATATAATTATAAATATATATATATATATTGCAATTGGGGGGCTTACCCGAGTGGTAAAGGCTCCTTGTAATCCTGGATTAGACCCGGGTTTAAATTTGGGTGGGAGTAGATTTCTATAGGTGTTGTAGTAGGTATTGTAGCGGTTTGCTATAGTAGTAGTACTATTCATACCAATTGGGATTTCGGGCCACTATGTCTTTGGGCCATCAAAGGGGTGGTGACACAGTCATGACATGTAGGTGGTGACATAGGCATGATGCAAGAAGGTCTTTTGGGTCATCCAATGGTGGGCCTACAGACCATGTAATGGGCTTCATGTCCACTAGGACTTAAGACCAAAAATATATAATGTAATAAAGCGGATGGTTGGGTGGGTTATCCCTTGGGGGGCTATGAACTGCCTTTCAGACCTATGTGTGTGTGGTGTGTTTGTGTTTGTGTGTGTGTTTGAATGTAATTATACCCTCAATCACCTAATATAATATATATTTACATATATATATATAATTATATATAATTATATATAATTATAAATATATTAAATATATTTATTATTTAAATATATTTATTATTTAAATATATTTATTATTTAAATATATTTTTTATTTAAATATATTTATTATTTAAATATATTTATTATAATTTTATAATTATTTAAATATAAATTAAATTAGGATGGTGTCTTGGGAGCTTCTCTCTCTAGATGGTAATGGAAACTAGGGTTTCTTTTCCCTGATGGATTCCATTATAAAATGCTACTTCAATCCAACAGATGTTTGTGTTCATCCCTCAAAGAAGGTTGTTGTTTCTGGTTCCTCATTCAAGGTGGTCCTGGAATGCTCTCCCTTAAATCTAAGTGATTCTAGAAAGAATATCCTGGATGGAACTAGTAGTGGATCCTAGTTTGTTCTGGCCTCGGCATGAAATGAATAACCAAAGCAGAGTTGCGACTCCTTAACCAGGGCTATGGGTTTGTCTGCCTACATGAGAAATGTGGTAACATCACACATCCACCAAAAAGGGGTGTATCCTTTAAGGAGGCTCTTCACAAGAGGGTTGAATATCAAATTAGAAACTTAGATCCAGGCATGCATGAACAATGAATCTCTAAGAATGAGGATGGTAAGATTATTATCTTTGTTTATCGAGCTGCTTTGTAAGAGGGTTTATGTTTTTGAAAATTCTCACTTATTAGGCATCTAATCCTTTCTAAAGAAGATGAGACAATTAATTTGGAGGATTTTAAGATAAAGATCATCTGAACCTAGGGCTTCTAAAACTGAAAAATCATTTTTATTAGAAAGGGATACTTTATATTCTTTTTCATTCAGAATCACATCATTCCATTTCCTAGAAATTCATATTTTACAATCTCAATCCAATTTTTTGTAGGATTTCAGAATGTGAATTGAACTTCAAGCCTTCTAACCAAAATATTACAAATTATCAAATATGAGATCATATCAATGGGATCAAGTGGGTGTTTTGGCACCTATAAATCTTGAATGACATTGCGTCTTGCATTGGGGATCCTCTAAATTTGGATGAAAACACTATTAAATGAATATTTTGTTACTATTTATGAGTGTTGGTTGATGCAGATATTCTGAACCTGCAACATAAAAATAATACTCTTCTTGTTCATGGATTCAATATTGAGGTGAATTTGAGTATGAATTTATTCCACATTTTTTTGATTTTTGTAAAATGGTTGGACATCCAATTTCAGGTTGTAGGAAAGTCCTGAAGCTTCATGTGAAAAAACACAGTCCTACTATGCATAAGGATACTGGTAACTTATGAAGAAAATGATTATCATGGAAACTTCTTCTCAACCCAAGTAATTTGATGTTGGGCCTTTTGATAATTCTGTAGATATCAACAACTTAAAAGGAAAGTAGACGCCCAATGTTCCCTAGGACCCTCCATGTCAAATCCTTGAGAGGGATGGAGTGGGGATTTAGGTATTTTGTTGAGAAAATATTCTAAAACTCTCTAAGGTATTCTGGTCAAGGATAAATACATGTCTGGGAAGAACTGGATATCCCTTGTTGAGGATAAGACTAAATATCACCTTAATCTAAATAATTAAAAACACTTTGTGGATATTTTTATTGAAACATAGGCCCAGGATGTCATGGAAGCTAGAGAAATCGTGCCTCTTTAGGCCTTAGAGTAGTTTTTTCCTACTGAGACCAACCAAATTTCAATAAAAACTACTCTATATGTAGCAACATTGGATAAGGATGCTTGAGAAGCTAAGAATCTAGAGGTTCTAGATATTATTAATACTTTTGTAAACAATAGGGATCCCTCATGTGTTTTTATTAATACTACTTACTCATAATATCATATGGGATAAGGGAATTAAAACAGACCCGTTGATGGGGTTGTCTTTCCCTAGGGGCATAAGCCTACTTCTAACAGACCTGAAGGCTCATGGGAAGTTGTGGTATCCCATGATGGAATTGGTCTAACCATAATGAATCTGAGAAAGTTCTTATTGTGCATGCTGATATTGATGTGTAGTTGGGTCAAGAGAAAAACCTCACTAACTCATTTGATCGAAGAGGTAAGAAAAAGTATACTATTGATTCCTTCATTATAACTAAACCTACCAAAGTCACTTCTAGTAGTTGGGGGCCCTTGGATTTAACTATAAGGAAACCTTTATCAGTTGAGACCTCTAATTTATTTTAATTTCTTTTGAATAAAAGTGACTTTTTTACCACCTTTGATTGGGATAGGTATTCCAATGTATTGGTTGTTGTACTAGCTCATGTCAACAAACTGAATGAGACCATTGCACTGCTCTATTCTCAATCAGAAAACTTAATGAGACCATTACACTACTCTATTCTCAATCAGTAAAGTCTCTAGTTATAGAGACTCAAGAAAGACATCTAGATAAGTTCAGTGGATCTGGGTAAGTTTTGGTTTCTCTCCATGCTCAAATATCACATTATCCTTCTCATTTTTCTGACATTATTAAATCTCTATTTGAGAACTTCGGCAAGGTTATACTTGAATAATGTGAGAAGTCAAAGGAGATTACTACGAAAAGAAAATTTTCCCCAGAGGGCCTTAAGAGTGAAAGGTCATCTCAAGGTCTCACATAGGATATGGCGGAATGGTTTGATCTACAAGTTGAGGTTATTTTTACTAATTTGGATCCCGGTGCACTTAGAATTCACAAATACTTTGAAATTATCAATTTTCTTTCCATCAATAATGGAGAAGGAATTCATCTTAACCCCAAGCTTGAGATTAAGGACCTCTCATGGAAAAATGGATCATGCGTCTTCAGTGTCGAATGTTAAACGTCCACATCATCCTCAGATGAGGCATAAGATCATTGGAAAATGGTAAATACATAGAGGAGTGGTCGTCACTCACCTGGTTGAGGTACTTGTCGAGGATGAGGTGAACAACAACCACTCTAATTTATTTATTTATTTATTTGTTGTTGTTTTGTTATGCCCTTGTGGGATAACTTGGTTATGTAACTCCTTTGAGGGAAATCTTGATTTAAACCATCCTTATCTCCTTATATTGTTTTATTTTAATTACTAAATGGGATTGACCCCAACCTGTTTCATATCAAATATATTTATATTTATTTATAATTATAATTATAAATAAATATATTTAAAAATATTTATATATAATTATAAATATATTTATATAATTATATATATTTTCTGGGTTGTGTTGTCTTGTCTGACCTCATCACTTTCCTTCTATGTTTTTTTATCTTTTAATAAAGGGGTGTTGTCCCTACCTTATCAAATATATATATATATATTATTTAAATATGTTTATTATAATTTTATAATTATTTATATATATATAATTATAATTATTAATAAATATATTTATAAATATTTGAATATAATTATACATATATTTATATATTTATATATAATTATATAATAATATATATATTTATTAATATATATATATACATAATTATAAATATAACAAATATATTAATTATTTAAATATATTTATTATAATTTTACAATTATTTAAATATATATAAATATATATATATATGGTGTTTGGAGGTACAATTACATTAAACACACACACACCACACACACAGGTCGAAAAGGCAGATCATAACCCCCCCCCCCAAGGGATAGCCCACCCATAAAGTCTTATTTTATTCCTTACATGGCCTGAAGGATTAGTGGGCATGAATCCCATTACATGGCCCAAAGACCCACACACTGGCCCGAAGGCCCAGTGCAATATCATGTCTGCATCACGTATGTGTCATCATCTGTATATGTCATCTCTACGTCACTGACTACCTATGACATGTCTGCGTCACTGCCTGCATGCCTCACTGCCTATCTGCATCATGTATGTGTCACTGACTATCGGTAGAAATTTGTACCCACCTGGATTTGAACTCGGGTCTGATGTAGGATCATGGAGAGTCTTTACTACTTGGGAAAGCCCCCAACTTCTTTATTTATTTATAATTATAAATATACTTAAAAATATTTTTATATAATTATAAATATATTTATATAATTATATATATATATATATATATATTAATATATCAATATATATAATTATAAATATAATAACTATATTAATTATTTAAGTATATTTAATAAATTTTTATAATTATTTAAATATATATATTTATTTATATTTATAATTATAATTAAATATTTTTAAAAATATTTTTATAGAATTTAAAATATATTTATATAATTATATATATTTATATAATTATATATTTTTTAGATATTTATTTATTAATATATAAATATATAAAATTATAAATAAATAAATATATTTATTATTTAAATATCGCACAGATGGGGCGGTGTGTAATTGGGGGAAAAATGTGTGGAGATGGCTTCAGATAGTTGATGCGATAGTGACGTCGGCAGGTGGGGTCGATAGTGGTTGGCGGTATGGAAGGATGGCGTTATAGTATTTCGAATTGTGGAAGTGATAGCGACGAAAGGTTCAGACGCTTGTGTCCGGGTTTGGTGATGGTGAATCTCGATGGAAATGGAGCAGTGTTCTCGGACAAATGATGACAGGGTCGTGGGGTAGTTGGTCGTGTAGTGGAATAGTGATGTGGGCCAAACGATGGCGAGATCCATGCAGGGTCACGGTCATTCGAATCAGCGGTGACACATATGTGTAGGCACTGTAGTCGAACGGTGTAGACCTCATCTGGACAGGTGGCTTGGTGCTGTTCATTGCCCTATGGGCCTAGGCCAGTATTTGTCTTTAATGCTCATGGGTCTTCATGGTTATGTAATGGGTTCCTTCTCTTCCCAAGAAAAAAAGAGAGGTGTCCTTCATTGATAATAAAAACGTGGGGCTTCCCTCCTACCTTCAAAATAAAAAATATATATAATTATAAATATATTTTTATTTTTATATGTATTTATATATTTATATATATTTATTAATAAATAAATATACATAATTATAAATATAATAAATATATGTTATTATTTAAATATATTTATTATAATTTTATAATTATTTAAATATATTCATTATAATTTTATAATTATTTAAATATATATTTAACTATAATTATAATTATAAATAAATATTTTTATCTAATTATATTTATTTTTTTATTTTTTTATTTACAGATAAATATATATAATTATAAATATAATAAATATATTTATTATTCAAATATATATATTATTGAATTATATTTATTATAATTATATAATTATATATATACACATATATATTTATTTATTTATGATTTATAAATAATTTTCTAACAAACTATATATATTTATAACTTTATAATTAACTAATTAAATTAAAAAGTTATTAAAAATTTCATTTAAATAGATTAATTATATACATTTCAAACTTATTTTAAATGTTAAAACTTAATAAACAAAAATGAATAAATGTTATTCATATAAATTACAAACATATTGAAAATGTTACATGTATAGTAAATAAATATATGTAGAAATAAATATTAAAAAATGATTAAATATATTTTTAATACTATTAGTGATTATATAATAATAAATGAATGAAAAATATTAAAAAGTGAATTTGTTACATTTACATGAATTGCATACACATAAAAATAAAGGAAAATGAATAAATAGATGGTATTAATTATATAAAGAAAGAAATTATTAAAAAAGAATTATATTAGCTATAAAGAAATATTAATAATTAAAATAAATAGAATTAAATTAAATCAAATTAAATTAAACACACACACATATATATTCATGATGAAAAGATTGAAATAAATTTATATTCAAAATGAATAAATATAGAAAATACTAAAAATTGAGAGATATTAAAAAAGAATAAATAATATTAAATCAATATACAGACTTGAACACACACATGCATGTTCACATGACAAACATACATATGTACACATACATATCTACACACACACACATCTACACACACACACATATACACGCATATACACACATACACATACACACATACAGTTATACATGTATATATATTTTAAATTATTTAATATCAAAATAAAAATATTTTTAAATAAATATTTTAATTTATATATTATATGATTGTTTAAATAAAATATTAATATATTATATTTATTTAAATTATATATAAATTTTGTAAGTAATATATATAAATAAACTATTAAACATTTTAACTAATATAAATTTAATAATTTTTTATATATATAATTATGAAAATAAGATTCATTTTTTATTAAAAGTTATATAATTCATATTTATATATTATATTTACATATATATACTTATTGTAATATAAATATTATTTAAAACTAAATAAATATTTATAAGTAAATTAAATTACTAACTATGAACTTTATCAGCGCTAGAAAAAAGCACTGATAAAGGTGTCACTTTTATCGTCACTAAAAAGGCGCTTATAAATGAGGGACTTTTATCAACACTGAAAAAACTCTAAAAAGGGTACCCTTTTATTATCAATTTTGTTAGTGCTGAAAAAAGGTAACTCTATCAGTGTTTTTTTCAAGCGCTGATAAAATTCCCCCCTTTATCAGTGTTTTTTGTTTGGTACTGTTAAAGGTTAGTACTAGATAAAGTGTGATTTGTGGTAGTGTCAGTTTAGTAAGTATGGTGTTAGTTGTAATGTATATCTCCAAAAGGATAAAGAAAGGATTATATAACTCATCATCAACCATACTATGTCCAGTAGTGTATGATTCCTCTATTCAATAACACCATTCCACTATGGTGTAAGGTGGAGTGAGTTAATATAAAATCTCATAATATTATAAAAAGTTGATAAAGTCTTGGTTAAGATATTCACCACCTCGATTTGATCAAGGTTTCTTTATCTTCTTACCAAGATGATTCTAAATTTCATTCTTAACCTTCTAAAAGGATTCAGACTTATACCTCCTTAACGAGAAACAACCATACCTACTAAATTCATCAATAAAAGTAATAAAGTATGATAATCCAACTCTAAATTCTATATGAAAAGGTCCACACACATCAGTGTTGTAACGACCCAAACTTTCATTAATGGAAATTCCTATTGATCTAATTAAATGTATTATTATGTAAAATGTTTATATAAAATGTGAAATTCATTGGTTTTATGTTTTTGGATATTAAAATACCATTAAGTATTGTGACATTTGCTAATATATCCATTGAACAATGATCACATGATTAGTATAAATATAGGGCTTTAACAAATCCAATTTACTCAGACAAAGGAAGCGATGGCCTCATCCAGTAGATCTCCCCATAAAAAGCCCATTTATCGGAGCTCGGAAAGGAGGTGGCATCATTGGGCTTCACTCTTGACCAAGCCCAATCCAAGATTGAATATGTTAAGCTCGAGCAGAACTGCCTATGAGAGAAGTGGAAGTTGATAGAGATTACCACTCGAGCAATGCTATCTGAGCCACCCCAAGAGTCGGTCACCATCACGCATCTTACACTTCAGTCTTATGCGGGTGTTATAAGGGGTTATGTAACAAGACCTTCTCACTATGAATATGTTTATTATTTTTGAATATAATAATTAATATACATTCATTTTATTATTGTTACTTTGTAAATAGTTTTGAATGTAAAAATAGTATTTTAGTTAATATTCAACTAAGAAATATATTTTGATGAATTAATGAATTTTTGAATTAAATAATATTTTAATAAAATATTATTATTAATAAATAAATTTTTATTAAATATAAATGATCATATAATTTTATGGATGCAATTGTAATTTTTATTAAGGTTTGAAAGCTATTTTTATCAAAACCCATGATTATTCGATAAATGTCAGTTTTTATATTAAAAGTAAAAATTCACATATTTATAAAATTATTTAGATAAAATTAATATTATTTTTGGAATTAGGATATCAAAATTATCCAACGTTGATTTTTTCATAATTTTCTGAGACAGCCGAATTTTTGGGTAAAAATTAAATATTGTTTAACTATATAATGAGTTTTATGACATCATAATGACCCAATAGTGATGTAATAAAATACTATAAATGATATTTTCGGAAAATATATGTTTTAACATTAAAATAATGTTATTTTAGGTTTGTTTGATTTATTTTAAAAAACTTTATTGGACCCTCCAAGAGTTATAAGAAAAATTCACTTTTAAAATGAATTTCCTTGAGAGTGTGACTCACCTCCACATAAGGACCCTCAATATTTTAAGAATTTCTGCCATTACCCTTATAAAATATTTTTTTCCACTCCCCTTTTATAAAAACCATGGGCAAAAACCATGGTCTGGTTTGTGGTATTGATTAGTTTAATGTGTGGTGACCCAAACCTAAATATTAAAGAATTCTCTCTCCTTTCCTATATAAACCCACCCAATATCCCACTTCCTCTTCACTAAAAGCCTTTTGAGTTCAACCAACCCCTTCCCTCCCTCTCTAGAATCCTCTCAAGGTGCCCCAAGCTCCCAAGAAGCCTCTCCCAAGCCTCTCCCAAGCATTTATGATCACACTTCCAAGTAAGGGGTTTCATCTTTTCTCATTTTTGTCTCAATATCATTATGTTGTTATACCCTTTTAATTTAAATTACAAATGTTTTGGTATTATTTTTCACCTCCCCCATGCTACCCTATTTATGTTTGAAATGATTAGAGATATCTTTTTGTAATGCTCCGACCTAGTTACCCAGAGTCGGTGCATTATTACATAACATTGTCATGATCACAAAAGATCAAGTCTCAAAAGACCGATTAGTTTAGTATCCTTGGAAACACTAGATACATTCATAAAGTTTACATTACATCAAAAATTAAAACTACAAAAACATATTCTCCATAGTACACACTCATATCCCCTCATACTATCCCTGCAGGTCATTCATAAAATACTTCTTCACATCCTAGGAAAAATAAAACATAGAAAGGGGTGAGCTCAGATGCCAAGTAAGGATAACAATATAACATAAACTTTCATAAATAAGAATAAACATTTAAGGCAATGTATAACTAAAACAAAATCCCTTTAAACTTTAACTTCAGCATAATAGGGCATAAATAAAATGAAATAATTCCATTTACTTATTCACATGGATATTCTACTAATCAAATATTCACATGAAATATAAATAACCCCTTTCATAATGATGGAATGCATAATTCCAAACTATCATAACCACGTAGCCAAGGCCTTGTGCCAAGACTACAAATAAGATTTTGTAAAGGCCTCACGCCAAGACACTAGTTTGTCTCATGAGACCTACTAATGCATTGAGGAGTTATAGCAGGCTCCACCCGTCACTTACTAAGTCCAATTCATTCCTCATATGAAAAGTTTGAAACATAACATAAACATTTGTATTAAAACTGGCATACGAAATGTCAATACATTAACCACAAACAATGAATGGTATAAAAATAGCACATCCACAGTCAAACATAACTCATTCGATACAATATGGAAGATTTTATTATATCATATTAACCTCAATCAAGAATAATGAAGGATATTGACATAGATTAAAATAATCATCAAACTATTGAGAGAAATATCCCCCTTTTTCTTGAAAATATTTAAAAGTCACACTATTTGTCAAGAAGCCATTTAAAATATATTTTTGAATAAAAGTGTCCCATACTACTTTGAAACTTTTAAAAGTAATTTTTGATTTGAAAACTTTAATGTCCATATAAATAAATCCTTAAAACCATTTTTAAAACATGGAAATTAATGAGAAAGATTTAGAATAATAAATCTTTAAAACATTTTAAAATGATATTTTAGTTAGAGTTCCTAACCAAAATAGAGACACTTGAATACAAATAATTGAGGTAATAAAAACTGTGTAAATCATGAGAATAAAGGTATTCATGATATAATATGTCAAAGTACATTATATCAACCATATAAAAGTGATTTGGTGTATAACATCAAAGGAGTCTCAATGTAATATAAATTGAGATGAAATCTATCATAAAGTATGTATCCATAGTTTAATGATAAATCAATGACATAATTATGTGTAACAAATATAAATACACTCAATATGATTTTATATTCATTGTAAAACAATAAAAGGACATTCACACATATTCTTGTAAAAACAACACCAATGAATTGGATGTTTAACTCAACAAATCGAGATTGAGTAAAAATTACTCTTATCTAGTTCATACAGATGACTTGAGAATTTATCAATGGAGTGATTATGTGTATAAAAAGTATGTCCACATAAAGGGGAGTGGAAATTATGACATAATCAAATGAATAGTAATTCCACACATAATCTTGGAGTAAAATAATCAATTAAGTATGCGTAAAACCGAATGAGTGAAAATTGAAATTTCAAATTCCCTTATTGATTTGGTAACTTACAAAAACATACACCCATGAAAAAATGATCATACAATGATGATTTAAATATACATTAATTAAATTATATTACACAATGAATACAAAAACGGGCAGTACACACACCACATGCAATAAAAAGTGGTGAACAATGGAAATCTTACGGATTTAAAAGTGAGATAAGAAACCCCTTTGTAATTTTTTCTTGGTCGATGGTAGGTTATCCTCCTGTATAATGGTGAAATAATTTTTATTTAATTATATAAGAATAATATACATTAATATGATATCATATATGATCTTTTAACATTGTTTTGTTAATAATATCTTAGTATTATCGTTGTTTCGGGTGTTAACTTACTCGTTTTATTTTATATGTTTTATTACATAAGTCATGTTTGTTATGGATAGGTTGTATCTTATTCATATAAAGAATGATATAAAGTGCTTAAAAATTATTTTTAATCATAAAATGATAATTAGATTTTTATGGATACGATGGGGAATGAATCTCATCGCATTCGTGGAGACGGTAGTCCGTACGCACACACGAGCGATAATATCATTATTTTGATATTAAAATCATATGTAATTGGATGTTATATCATATATAAAGAATCATTATCATGTTATAATTATTATTTACATTAATTACACATAATTATTTTACTCATCCAAATAATAATGTTTATGAATAACAATTACACCACGACGTGGAGACGGTAAGTCGTACGTACGCACGTATGGTGACATGTCATTCAAAGGATGGATAGAATACTGAATATGGTTGTACCATATTTATAATAACATCACAGTTTATATAAGATATTTTATTTATTATTTTATAAAGTAAATAACAAGGAAAGAAGAAGTTGAAGAAGAAAGGAACTTGAAAAAGGGTGGTGAAAACATTACATTTTCTTCAGGTTCTTCCTTTTGATTTGATCAAAAGGGATCCTTAGGTTGGATTTTTTGATCAAACTAAGGCCTCTATGTTTAAGTGATGGAATTTAAGATAGTATTTTGGCAGGGGTTGGCCGAACCAAAAGGCTTTTATGGTGTGAATAATTGGTTAGAAGTGGTGTCCTTTTATAAGGGGGAGGAGGGGCTCTTTAAGAAAAACTTAAAGTATTAATTTATAATAAATTAATATTCGGTTTCTAATGGTTAAAAAGTGTATTATTCAAATTCTAAGGTGGGGATGGGTCTAAATCCATTCAACCAATATATTTTAGATAGGTTCGGGTCATTATATTAACCTTATCTTTTAGTTTTAACTCTTAGTTAATTAGATTGACATTTACCATGTCACTTTGTATTTTATATTATATAGTTAATAAACTTTCAATATACATCCAAAAGACACCTAAGTTGTCCATTAATGAAACAACTATCATTATATTAGTACTTTGGCTGAACCTTATATTTTTAGTAACAGAATATTAATTAATAATATAATACTTGTTTTAAAAACTCATTTATGTCAATTTTGACAATATTTAATAATTGATTTTTATTAAAGTCTTAAAAACTTTATTAATTCTAAAAAAAATTAATTTAATAAATCATAAAATGTCATATTAACCAATAAAATTCTTGTATGGCATCAAAACATTAAAATTATATTTATTTTAACTTTTATAATACCAATTATTTGATTTTTTTCATTAATAAGGAAAATAATGCATCATTATTGTGTCATAAATAAATTTAATTATTAAATGTCTAAAAATTAAAAATAAAATACCATTATGTAGGAAATAGTTTTATATTTCTAATTAATATTTATAGTTGAAAATATAACATATATAACCCTGTGTAAAAATTGTTTTTCTAAAAGATATATGCTTATGTCATTTTTGTATTTACTTTAACTTAATTAATATAAAGTGTCCTTATCACCTACAAGTGGCTCCATGGGGTCCCAAAATCGACCCAAATATTCCCATGGTCGTACATGTATCATACAATAAGGTTAGGACAAGTTTTAGGGTAATTTACTATTATTATAATATTTTTTTTACCCTTATTTACTAGATTTACCCTTTAACCATGGTAAATAAAATATTTACCGAAGTAATTATTCAAAATATCTAAAAATAAAAGTTACCTATTTACACAATTTGGACATATTGATTCCAAATATGGAATCCATTTTTCCAAATTCAAAATATATAAGTGGTAGAAATTAATTTAAAATTAATTCCCGCTGTCAAAACAAAAAGCGTGTTTTTAAGAAATAATAACTATCAAAAGATTGACACTTTTTTATGTACGGTTTAATTGTGAAATTATGTCCAAGGACCAAAATTATGTTAAATGGTAAAAATATATTCTAAATATACTTTAAAACCACTAAAATTCATAATTTATCACTATTAAATATTTTGATTAAAAAAGTTTTTTTCAGTTAAAATATAGTATTTTTCTCTATTCACCCAAATATGAAAGTTATCAGAAAAACACCAAAACTTTATTGAAACTAAATTATTATGTCTCAATTATAAAGAAGAAGTTTATTTTTTCAAATTTCATATATAAAAGTTTCAAATATTTAATTTAAAAAGGGTTCACCATTAAAAGGTGGTAAAAGTGCATTTTTTGAAAAATACTTCTTTTATCTGAAAAAATGAATTAGTTCTTACATTATGTCTAAGAAAATCATAATATAGATTTTAAAATTATAATGATTATATATAGTTCAAAATTTTGTTAATACTATTTATAACCACTTTTGAACGACTAGTTTGGTAAGTTGTGGTGCGCTTGAACTCGGTGTTGTGTGTAGTGAAAGTTATTGAATTACTTTGAAGAAATAACATAATAAGAAATATTGGGGTGTTAAATTCTTCCCTCCTTTAATAAATTGTGTCCTCGCAATTTGAAATTATTTTTCGAAAAAAAAAGGTTGAAAATAGAAAATACCTTTGGGAAAACCCACATCGGAAATTATGTTAATAAAATTTAGTCTTAATAAGATGAAAAGGGAAATGAAAGGGTCACCAAAAAATTATGATATCTATTAGGAGAACATTGGTGGAAATTAAAGACATATAATTGGAGGAAAAACGTAAATATTTATAGGTAGTGATTGAGGTCATCAATCACAAACAAGTGTAAAATTGAGGGCCTTAAATTCATCAATATATGATGATTTAAAATACCATCGGTTCAGCAAAACATATGGTATTAGGATAACACATTTTTTTAAGATCCATTCACTAAAGTATAAGAATTAATTTCTTCATAGAATAAGAGAAGAAGAAAAATATATACTTGACAAGTAGAGTCTCATCCTTTAACTAATTTCTACCAGAAACTCATCTTTTACTCTAAAAGATAACATAATATTTTATTTATCTTATTCGTATAGGTTTCCTAAAAAATGAATTTATAATTCATCTACGAAAACTTTTTAAAAAAACTACATTATTCAATACAGGACATCACTTGGGCCAGTGATAGGTGACACACCCTTGTCGCCCTTCGGTTGCAGGTTCAAGTCTCGCAGCCTTATCGGACGCGACGGGTTGCCGCCCGACCTCTGGGTTGTCCTTTTATGGAAATCCAAAAATAATCTCAAACTAGAATTATCCAAAATAATTCTATACAAACTCACAGTCCAAAATTTATAAGGAATCTAAACACAATGAAGATCCTTTTTTCTGTGTAATAACATGTGAACACTTTCATCATGTATTCTTTTAAAACACTGCAACATCCTGAATTACCATAAAACCTTATTGATTACATTCATGATCCCTTATTCCTTATAGAATACCAGATATACTCCTTCTATCCAAAAATTTTTTAAACTCCAACAATGATGGAATATACAAATCATTAATCAGTTTCAAGGTAATCAAGAATGTCCAATGTAATTTATCCAAATCAATCATGTATTATTCCAAAATCACTACCTCGGTATCAGAACCATATTATGGTTTATATTTCTCTCAACAATATATTTTCCAAAAATTTAACATGCTATTGAGTCACTTTTCTTGGTTCCAAACAATCTCAAGTCCTTAATGAAATAGTACTGCAGTACAATCCTTATATACTCCATAATTATTATAACTAGTACATCATTGATACAACACTCAAATGACATAATTCTTTAATAACAACATAAGAACTCTAATCATACCTCCTCATCTGTGGTAGTATCATAACTTGATTATTATCTAATAGCATCATTTGGGGCATACTCTGATGATTTGGACATTGGTTCGCATAGTGTCCCAACTCCTTGCAGTTGAAGCATTGTACATTTGAAACCTTTTTCTTACCCTTATAGTCACGTACTTGGTGTCCTTTTTCTCCACACTTATAACAAACTCACATTCCCTTCAGGAAAGTTCCAAGGTGTTTCTTCCCACAGTTATCACATATGGGAAAATTCTTCTTTTCCCTCTTCCCTTTATCCATCTTTCTCTCTTCCATCCTTTTCTTCTCTAGCTTGCCTTCGATGCCATAGGACTCATAGAATTCTTTACTTATCTTATTAATACATGATACTATTTCTTCATATGTTGGTAATACATGGGAGACTATTTCCCTTCTAAATTTTCTCTTAATACCGGGAAAGATATGATCCTTCTTACTCTTTGGATCATACGTATTTATGGAGTTCACATTCCTTCTATTGGGCGCCATTTCTATACAATGGTATACACTAGATTAGTTTATGAATCTCAATACATAAATCCAAACTTGTTAAACACTTAATATAAATTGAACCTTTTATAGATATAATCCATAATCATAAAAATGTTTTCTTTGAGGAAGTATATACTCATAAACCCTTCAAAATAGTTTGTAAAGAAAATTAGAATTATCCCAAGCATATCCCCCGGGAGTGTCGTAACCAAGAGTGAGGCAAGGCCCGTTGTCATGCACCAGATCCCGTTCAAGTCTATATTAAAGCGGTGTTTTCGGGTTTTACCCCTAGGTACATTTGTGCCAGAGCCACCTCTACCTGCTCGTATCCAAACAGGGATGTATTTCTCGGTAAACTCACAAGATCTCTACAATAACAATATTTTAGGAAGTTATTCTATACTAATCCTCAAAGTTTATCTTAGGGATATGTGTTATAATCAAAGTTTATCTAAATCTAGCTTCCAAGGTTTGTACTAAACTTCCTCTGATACCAACTATAATGCTCTAACCCCAGTTACCCAGAGTCGGTGTATTATTACATAACATTGGAATGATCATAAAAGATCAAGTCTCGAAAGACCGATTGGTTTAGTAGCCTTGGAAACACTAGATACATTCATAAAGTTTACATTACATAAAAAATGAAAACTACAACAACATAGTCTCCACAGTCCACACTCATATCCCCTCATGTTATCCCTGCAGGTCATTCATAAAATAATTCTTCACATCCTGGGAAAAATAAAACATAGAAATGGGTGAGCACAGATGCCCAGTAAGGATAAAAATATAGCGGAACTTTCATAAATAATCATAAACATTTAAGGCAATGTACAACTAAAACAAAAGCCTTTTAAACTTGAACTTCAGCATAATATGGTAGAAATAAAATGAAATAATTCCATTTACTTATTCACATGGATATTCTAAAAATCTAATATTCATATGCAATATCAATAACCCCTTTCATAATGATGAAATGCATAATGCCATACAATCATAACCACGTAGCCAAGGCCTCATGCCAAGACTACAAATAAGATTTTGTCAAGGCCTCATGCCAAGACACTAGTTTGTCTCATGAGACCTACCGATGCATCGAGGGGCTATAGAAAGCACCCATCACTTACTAAGTCCAATGCATTCCTCATATGAAAAGTTTGAAACATAACATAAACATTCGTATTAAAACTAGCATACTAAATGTCAATACTTTAACCACAAACCATGAATGGTATAAAAATAGCACATCCACAGTCAAACATAACTCATTCGATACAATATGGAAGATTCTATTATATCAGATTAACCTCAATCGATAATAATGAAGGATATTGACATAGATTAAAATAATCATCAAACTATTGAGAGAAATATCCCCCTTTTTCTTGAAAACATTTAATGGTCACACTATTTTTCAAGAATCCATTTAAAATAGATTTTAGAATCAAAGTGTCCCATAACACTTTGAAACTTTTAAAAGTAATTTTGATTTGAAAACATTAATTTCCATATAAATAAATCCTTAAAACCATTTTTAAAACATGGACATTAATGAGAAAGATTTATAATAATAAATCTTTAAAACATTTTAAAATGATATTTTCGTTAGAGTTCCTAACCAAAAGAGAGACACTTGAATACAAATAATTAAGGTAATAAAAACTTTTTAATATCATGATAATAAAGGGATTCATGATATACTATGTCAAAGTACATTATATACACCATATAAAAGTGATTTGGTTTATAACATCAAAGGAGTCTCAATGGAATGTAAATTGAGATGAAATCTATCATAAAGTTTGTATACTTATGTTAAGGATGAATCAATGACATAATTATGTGTGAAAAATATAAATACACTCAATATGATTGGATATTCAGTTTAAAACAATCAAAGGGCATTCACACATATTCTTGTAAAAACAACACCAATGAATTGGATGTTTAACTCAACAAATCGAGATTGAGTAAATATTACTCTTATCAAGTTCATACCGATGACTTGAGAATTTATCAATGGAGTGACTATGTGTATCAAAAGTATATCCACAGAAAGGGGATTGTAAATTATGACATAATCAAATGAATAATGATTCCACACATAATCTTGGAGTAAAATAATCAATGAAGTATGTGTAAAACTGAATGAGGGGAAATTGAAATTTCAAATTCCCTTATTGATTTGGTAACTTAAGAAACATACACCCATGAAATAATGATCATACAATGATGATTTAAATATACATGAATTAAATTATATTACACAATGAATACAAAAATGGGCAGTACACACACCCCATTCAATAAATAAGTGGTGAACAATGGAAATCTCACAGAATTAAAAGTGAGATAAGAAACCCCTTACTTTGTACTTTTTCCTTAGTATAGGGTAGATTAGCCTCCTATATAATATTGAAATAATTTTTATTTAATTATACAAGAATCATATACATTAATATGATATCATATATAATCTTTTAACATTGCTTTGTTAATAATATCTTAGTATTATCGTTGTTTCGGGTGTTAACTTACTCGTTTTCTTTTATATGTTTTGTTACATATGTCATGTTTTTTATGGATAGGTTTTATGTTATTAATATACAAAATTATATCAAGTCCTTAAACATTATTTTTAATCATAAAATAAAAATTATACTTGTATGGATATGATGGGGAATGAATCTAATCGCGTTCGTGGAGACGGTAGTCCGTACGTACGCACGAGCGATAATATCATTATTTTGATATTAAAATCATATATAATTGGATATTATATCATATATAAAGAATAATTATCATGTTATATTTATTATTTACATGAATTACACATCATTATTTTACCCATCCAAATAATAATGTTTTTGAATAACAATTACACCACGACGTGGAGACGGTAAGCCGTACGTACGCACGTATGGTGACATGTCATTCAAAGGATGGATAGAATGTTGAATATGGTTTTACCAGATTTATAATAACATCACAGTATATAGAAGATACTGGAGTTATTATTTTGGAAAGTAAATAACAAAGAAAGAAGAAGTTGAAGAAGAAAGGAACTTGAAAAAGGGTGGTGAAAACATTACATTTTCTTCGGGTTCTTCCTTTTGATTTGATAAAAAGGGCTCCATAGGTTGGATTTCTGATCAAACTAAGGCCTCTAGGTTGAATTGAGGGAATTTAGGAGAGTATTTGGGTAGGGTTTGGCTGAACCAAAAGGATTTTAAGGTGTTAATAATTGGTTAGAAGTGGTGTCCTTTTATAAGGGGGAGGAGGGGCTCTTTAGGAAAAACTTAAAGTATTAATTTATAATAAATTCATATTCAGTTTCTAATGGTTCCAAAGTGGATTTATTAAAAGTATAAGGTGGGGATGGGTCTAAATCCATTCAACCAGTATATTTTTGACAGGTTTGGGTCATTATATTAACCTTATCGTTTAGTTTTAACTCTTAGTAAATTAGATTGACATTTATCATGTCACTTTGTATTTTATATTATATAGTTAATAAACATACTATATACATCCAAGAGACCCCCAAGTAGTCCATTAATGATACACATATCATGATATAAGTAATTTTTCTGAACCTTAGATTTTTAGGAATAGAATATCAATTAATAATATAATACTTGTTTTAAAAACTCATTTATGTCAATTTTGACAATATTTAATAATTGATTTTTGTTAAAGTCTTAAAAACATTATTAATTAGAACAAAATTCATTTAAGCAATAATAACATATCATATTAACCAATAAAATTCTTGGATGCAATCAAAACTTTCAAATTATATTTATTTTAACTTTTATAGTACCATTTATTTGATTCTTTCATTATTTACTAGATTTACCCTTTAACCATGGTAAATAAAATATTTACCGAAGTAATTATTGAAAATGTCTAAAAATAAAATTTACCTATTTACAAAATTTTTGCATCTTGATTACAAATATTGAATCCATTTTTCCAAATTCAAAACACAGAAGTGGCAGAAACTAATTTAAAATTAATTCCCGCTGTCAAAACAAAAAGCGTGTTTTTAAGAAATAATTATTATCAAAATATTGACACTTTTTTATGTCCGTTTTAACTATGAAATTATGTAAAATGACCAAAATTGTATTAAATAGTAAAAATATATTCTAAATATACTTTAAAACCACTCAAATTCATAATTTATTACTATTAATTATTTTGATTAAAAAAGTTTTTTTCAGTTAAAATATAGTATTTTTCACTATTCACCCAAATATGAAAGTTATTAGAAAAACACCAAAATTTATTGAAACTAAATTCTTATGTCCCTATTCTAAAGAAGAAGTTTATTTTTTCAAATTGAATATATAAAAGTTTCAAATATTGAATTTAAAAACGGTTCACCATTAAAAGGTGGTAAAAGTGCATTTTTTGAAAAATACTTCTTTTATCTGAAAAAATGAATTAGTTCTTACATTATGTCTAATAAAATCATAATATTGATTCTAAAATTATAAGGATTATATATAGTTCAAAATTTAGTTAATACTATTCATAACCGCTTTTGAACGGCTAGTTTGGTAAGTTGTGGTGCGCTTGAACTCGGTGTTGTGTGTAGTGCAAATTATTGAATTACTTTGAAGAAATAACGTACTATGAAATCTTGTTTTGTTACACTTTCTCTCTCATTAATTTCATCTATGTACACCTGTTACCATTCCGAAATTCCGTAAGGAAATTCTCTCTTCTCATTCACTTTCAAGAAATAGATTTGTATTATAAATCTAATTTCCATTACATTTGTTGGGACATGTATCTATATAAACCCCTTACTTTTCATTTCATGTAAATATTATGAGACACCCATTTCTATCTCAAAAACCATTTTTATTAATTCTTATGTCACGTTGTTATGTTGCCGAAATTGCACTGCGATTTTTCAAGCCAATGTCATTTTGTAGTGAATACCATGCCCATTTCTCAATCAAGTGTATTCACCTTTATGAACATTTACGTATTGATTATAGTTTTTCATGTATGAATTCCACATTTCCCTTATCTTGTATGAATTATGAGGTTTAATTAATCCATGTTATATGATCCATGTGGCATATTTATGCATGAAATGAAATGTTTAAGAAGGGTGTGCCCTGATAGCGCTCTAATGCATTGGGTAAAGATTAGTATCATGATACGTCAAGTGCAATAAGGGTTTACTCATTCTAATTCAAGTGAAATGAGTGTTTAATCATGCTCCATGTGCAATGATCCTTGGATGATGCTAAAATTATGTTAAATGTTGTGTTTCCATGTTATGATTATCATGCTTTATCATGCCTTTATGTTAATGTTTCTCTTGTGCTCCATTGATATTCCTATTGTCTAACATGTACTATATTGCTCATTTTATTGCATGTTTATTCCATTACTGAGATTTATATCTCACCCTTTTCTTATTCATGTCCTCAGGTTATCCTATGCAATGCTAAGTATGAGGGAATGTAGTGTTCATGTAAAGGAAGTTTTCAATAAAGATGTTGTATTTCATGTTCTAAGCTATTATGTAATGTTCTTAAGACCCAAAGACACTAGAAATATTGATCTTATATGTTGTATAAAGTGAATATTTTATGTAATAAATCATGTTTAAGTGTGTAATAAATAGCAGGGTTGTCATAGTTGGTATCAAAGGATAGGTTTAGTTATTTTGGGGATTAGGATTAGAAAACCCTAGTAATGACTTAGAGACAAGAATAAGTATAATAAAAACATACCTAAGTATTTTTGAGTATTGAGTAAGTGTTTTATCAAGAAAATACATCCCTTTTTGGATACAAGCAGGTAGAGGCGGCTCTGGCACAGATGTATCCTAGGGGTAAAACCCGAAAACACCGCTTTGAGCTAGACTCGAACGGGAACTCGTGCATGACAACGGGCCTTTCTACACTCTTGGTTATGACATTCCCGGGGGATATACTTTGTTAAATTCACAAGATTATTATGAAACCTTATTAAGGGAATGAAAAAAATTCCCTAAAGAATATATGTTAGAAATTAGATCATGAATAGCATAGATTGAAGCCCATGGATTCATAAGTTAAGAAAATAAAAGTTATTTATAAGTCATCTAATTTTGTCCTTAGATTACCATTTATGTGTTACCCCTAACTTTCCTTTTATTCCAATCAATGGCCAGTAATAGGAGGACTCTATAACACCTCAATCTTCCATGATACGTTTCCCTTTGAATAATGAAATAGTTTGCATTGTACGCAATTTCGAGTTTCTAACACACCGTGACCAATCAAATTAGCCGTTATGAATAGTAATACCCACCTTTTGAAATTTTATAAATTTTAACTATCAAAATGGACTTAATTTTTGGATTTGGAATATCGAAATTAGCTTAGGGTGAAATTTTGGTACATTTCGGATAACTTTCATATTTTTGATGAATAGTGAAAATTACTAAATTTTAATTAAAAATAACTTTTTTAATAGAAATAATTAATAGTGATAAATTATGAATTTGAGTGGTTTAAAAGTATATTTAGAATATATTTTTACCATTTAATATAATGTTGGTCATTGGACATAATTTCACAATTAAACTGAACATAAACAAGTGTCAATCTTTTGATAGTTATTATTTCTTAAAAACACACTTTGTGTTTTGACAGCGGGAATTGATTTTAAATTAATTTCTGCTACTTCTGTGTTTTGAATTTGGAAAAATGGATTCCAAATTTTGAATCAGGATATCCAAATTTTGTAAATATGTAACTTTCATTTTTAGATATTTTTGAATAATTACTTCGGTAAATATTTTATTTACCATTGTTAAAGGGTAAATCTGGTAAATAAGGGTAAAAAATAATATTATAATAATAATAAATTACCCTAAAACATGTCCTAACCTTATTGGTGGATACATTTCCGGCCCTAGGAATATTTGGGTCTATTTTGGGACCCCATGGAGCCACTTGTAGGTGATAGGGACACTTTATATTAATTAAGTTAAAGTAAATACAAAAATAACATAAGCATATATCTTTTAAAAAAACAATTTTTATATAGGGTTATATATGTTATATTTTAGACTATAAATATTCATTATAAATCTAAAAATATTTAATAAATAATGGTATTTTATTTATAATTTTTAGACATTTAATAATTAAATTTATTTATGACACAATAATGATGCAGTATTTTCTTTATTAATGAAAGAATCAAATAATTGATATTATAAATATCAAAATAAATGAAATTTGAATCTTTTTATGAATTACACTAATTTTATAGGTTACTATGACATATTAAAAATGGTTATATTAATTTTTTTTTAAGTAATAATGTTGTTGTGAATTTATCAAAAACAAAATACCCAATAGTGTCAAAATTGACATAAAAGAGTTTTTAAAACAAATATTATATTATTAATTGATATTCTATTCCTAAAAATATAAGGTTCCTCCAAGAGACTTATATTATAATATTTTTATAATTAATGGACCACTTGGGGGGTATATTGGATGTATATAGTAAGTTTATTAACTATATATTATAAAAATACAAAGTGACATGGTAAGTGTTAAACTAATTAACCAAGAGTTAAAACTAAAAGATAAGGTTAATATAATAACCAAAACCTGTCTAAAATATATTGGTTGAAAGTATTTATAACCATACCCACCTTATACTTCTAATAATAAACTTTGGAGCCATTAGAAACTGAATATGAATTTATTATAAATTAATAATTTAAGTTTTTTCTAAAGAGACCCTCCTCCCCCTTATAAAAGGACACCAATTCTAAACAAGTATTTACACCTTCAAAGCCTTTTGGTTTGGCCAAACCCTGCCCAAATACTCTCTCAACTTCCCTCACTTTAACCTAGAGGCATTATTTTGATCATAAATCCAACCTAAGGATCCCTTTTGATCAAATCAAAAGGAAGAACCCGAAGAAGAGGTAATGTTTTCACCACCCTTTTTCAAGTTCATTTCTTCTTAAACTTCTTCTTTATTTGTAATTTCCTCTATAAAATAATAACTTCAGTATCTTCTATATACTGTGATGTTATTATAAATATGGTACAACCATATTCAGTATTCTGTCCATCCTTTGAATGACATGTCACCATACGTGCGTACGTACGGCTTACCGTCTCCATGTCGTGGTGTAATTGTTATTCAAAATATTATTATTTGGATGGGTATAATAATGATGTGTAATTCATGTAAATAATAAATATAACATGATAATTATTCTGTATATATGATATACCATCCAATTATATATGATTTTAATATCAAAATAATGATATTGTCACTTGTGCGTACGTACGGACTACCGTCTCCACGAACGTGATGAGATTCATTCCCCATCGTATCCATTCAAGTCTAATTCTCATTTTATGATTAAAAATAATGTTTAAGGACTTGATATAATTCTGGATATGAATAATATACAAATCTATCCATAAAAAACATGGCTTATATAACAAAACATATAAAAGAAAACGAGTAAGTTAACACCCAAAATGACGATAATACAAAGATATTATTAACAAAGAAGTGTTAAAAGATCATATATGATATCACATTAATGTATATGATTCTTGTATAAATTAATAAAAATTATTTCACCATTATAAAGGAGTTTAACCTACCCTAAACCAAGGAAAATTACAAGGTAATGGGTTTTCATCTCACTCCTTATTCCCATGAGATTCATGCCATATTGCCACTATTACCTTTTGTGTGGTGTATATAATGCACATAATTGTATTATTTATGTAATACACTTTAATTTATGTGTATTTACATATTCATTGTATGATACCTCTTTAATGGGGTGTATGTTTCGTAAGTTACCAAATTGGTAAGGGTTTATTTCACAATCGCTTCATTATCTCAGGTTTTTTATACGTAATTATCTACTGAGACCTCTTTATCATCCACATCCATTTTCTTAAAAATGTATTTCAAAACATTCTTACTATTTTACAGAATATGGGTTAAAGTCATTTATACCCTTTTTTGACTTTTTATAAGAAGTTTATAAAGGAATCTTTACGTCATTTTCCAAACAATGACCTTTTTAACCTTTTCGATAAATTAAGGTAAGAATGTCTTTTTTTAACTTATACGGTGGGTGCGGATAGTTTCCACCATTGTAAAATACTTAAATCTTCCCTTAGAAGATTATAATAATATTTTCATAGTAAATGTTTTCTTTTATAATTATGTGACTTTTAAATGATTTCAAAAAAAGAGATATTTCTCTCAATTAATTTTGATTTCATCTATATCAACATCCTTTGAAAAATTTTACACTTGTTTGAAGTTGATTTATTATGATACAAATCATCCATATTGTATTTAAGGTTTTGTGATATGTTTGACTATGGATGAGTTATTTTTATGCCATTAATGGTTTATGATTAATGTTTTGGCATTCCATATGCTAGTTTCAGTACGAATTTTTATGTTATATTTCATCCTCTTCTTAAGATGAATGTGTTGGACTAGTATGTTTTGGTTTGGGGTCTGGTTAAATCAGAACCTCTGGGTTGGTGTCTAGTTATTAGAGGCACTTTGGGTTGGTGTCCGGTTATTAGAGGCACTCCGGGTTGGTGTCCAGTTATTAAAGGCACCCCAGGTTGGTGTCCGGTTATTAGAGGCACTCCGGGTTGGAGTCCAGTTATAGAGGCTCTTCGGGTTGGAGTCCGGTTACAGAGGCTCTTCGGGTTGGGTTCCGGTTATAGTTAGCCCTTAGGTCTTGGCATGATGCCTTGACACATAAATTAAAGTTCGGCATTATGCATTCCATCATTATGAAGTGGTTATTGATATTGCATGTGATTATTTGATTAGTAGAACATCCATGTTAATAATTAAATGGAATTATTTCATTTTATTTTTTCCATATTATGCTTAAGTTCATGTTTAAAAGGCTTTTGTTAGTTATAAATTACCTTACATTTTTATTCTTAATTATGAAAGTTTCTGCTATATTGTTATCCTAATTGAGCATCTGATCTTACCCCTTTCAATGTTTTATTTTCCCAGGATGTGAAAAAGTAATTTATGAATGACATGTAGGGATAGTATGAGGGGATATTAAGACAAGATGTTGTTGTAGTTTTTTTTACTTTATGATGTAATGTAAGACTTATGAATATATCTAGTGTTTCCAAGACTACTAAACTAATCGGTCTTTCAAGACTTGATCTTTTGTGATCATTCCAATGTTATGTAATAATGCACCAACTTTGGGTAACCATGGTCAGGGTGTTATAGTTGGTATCAGAGGAAGTTTAGTACAAACCTTGGAAGCTAGATTTAGATAAAATCTGATTAGAGCACATAGCCCTAAGATTAAATTTGAGGATTAGTATAGAAGAATTTCCTAGAATTTTATTATTGTAGATATTTTGTGAGTTTTCTGAGAAATACATCCTTTTCTAAATACGAGCAGTTATAGGTGGCTCTGGAACAGATGTACTTAGGGGTAAAACCTGAAAACACCTCTTTGAGATAGACTTAAATGGGAACTGGTGCACGACAACGGGCCTTGTTGTACTCTTGGTTACGACACTCCCGTGGGATATGCTAATGATAATTCTCATTTTCTTTACAAACCATTATGAAGGGTTTATGAGTATATACTTCCTCAAATAAGACATTTTTATGGTTATGGATTATATCCATAAATAGTTCAATTTATGTTAAGTGTTTTATAAGTATGGAATTATGTATTTTGATTCATAAACTGATCTAGTTTATGCCATTGTTTAGAAATGGCTCATAGTGGAAGAAATGGAAACTTTATCAATGCACGCACTCCATGTAGGGATTTCCCTCCTGCTCAAGATAATTATAGGGGAGCTGGTGATGTAACTGGTGCTGGTCAGCTTATCACCATACTGGGACAACTCACTCAGGTTATGAATAATAACCTTACCCGTATGGAGCACCATGATCCGCAGCGTAGAGGATCAATGTTAGATCGATTCATGAGGCAAAAACCACCAACATTCAATGGGAGTACAAATCCCTTAGTAGCTGAGAAATGGATAAATTTTTTAGATAAAATATTTCATGCCTTGGGGAGTAGTGAAAGGGAAAAAGTTATCATGGCAGTTTACCACCTCACTGGAGATGTTGACCAATGGTGGTCATTGATTCAAAACACAAAGGAAGATGACGAAGTATCAAATATGGAATGGAGGGAGTTCAAAGAGCTTTTCTTAGAAAAATACTTTCCTCGTGACCATCGAGAAGATATGGAAAGGAAATTTCTGAGTCTGAGACAAAAGGAGGATGAGAATGTCGCAAAGTATGAGGCTAACTTTACAAGGTTAGCAAGGTATGCTGGAGATTATATACGTAACCCAAGAATTAAGATTGATCATTTCTTTTATGGGTTAAAACCATTTCTTCGTTGAGCATTGATCTCACAATCCTTCTCATTGTATAAAGACATTGTATCATGTGCTATCAAGAAAGAAAAGGAATTCTCTAAATCTTATGACAATAATGTAAAGCAAGAGATGAAGAGAAAGATGGAGCAAGAGATGGATAAAGGGAAAAAGGGAAAGAAGTATTTTCCATTATGTGAAAATTGTGGGAAGAAACACCCCGGTACTTGCCTAAAAGGAATGGGAGTTTGTTACAAATGTGGAGAAAAAGGTCACCAGACTCGTGATTGCAAGGGAAAGAAGGAGGTTGTCAATGTTGAATGCTACAATTTTAGAGAAATGGGGAATTATGCAAATGAATTTCCTAAGAGTCATGGAAACTTACCTCAGAAAAGGCCAAGGGATCAAGGCCAAGCTTATGTTGTTACTATAGTTGAAGAGGAATAATTAATGTATTTGTGTTTTTGGACTCAAGGATTATATTTTGTTTATGAGAATAACGTGATATATATAAGGATTGTACTTAAGTACTTGTTGTTTTCATTAAGGTTTTAATATGAATAAGGTAATTGTATTTTCAGTATGTGACAATAAGAGAAACTTTACTCTGTTTGTAGAATCTAATGTTGTGATTGATTTTGGAATTTAGATACCTTTTACAGAGAGTCTGTACATAGGTACTTTGGATATATATAATGTTTTGGAATGTATTAAGTTGAACTTTGGATAGTATTGATCAAGGTTAAAACATTTCTTATGATTATTTTTGGAATATTATGATACTATAGTTTTAGGAAAAGGACAACCTGCAGGTCGGGCGATAACCCGTCACGTCAGACAAAGCTGCAGGAATCGAACCGACAACCATAGTGCAACAGGCCTTTATTACCTACCACTAGCCTATGGGAAGTCCCTGGTTATTACAAAATATTTTTTCATTATAATGGTATGTTTTAATGATTGGAACCTTATACTATTAGGATAAATATAATATTTTTGAGTTCTATTATCTTTTGGAGTGAAAGTTGAGTTTGTGGTAGAAATTAATTGAAGGATGAAAACTCTACTTGTCAAGATGTATATATATATATTTATCTTATTCTATGAGGAAATTAATTCATTAGGGAAGGTATATTAAAAACAAAAATGTGTTATCCTAATACCTTATGTTTTGTTGAACTGATGGTATTTTAAATCATTATAGATTGATGGATTTGAGGGCCTCAATTCTACACTTGTTTGTGATTGATGATCTCAATAACTCCCTATAAATATTTAAGTTTTTCCTTAAATTGTGTTTCTATAATTGCCACTAATGTTCTCCTATTCAAAACCCTAATTTTGTGGTGACATTCTCATTTCCCTTTCCCTCTAATTAAAACTAAATTTTATTAACCATATTTCCGATATGGGTTTTCCACAAAGGTATTTTCTATTTTCAACCATTTATTTTCAAAATACAATTTAAAATTGCAAGGACGCAATTATTTTAAGGTGGGGATAATGTGACACCACAAGCTTCCATGATACGTTTCCCTTTGAATAATGCAATACCTTGCATTGTATGCAATTTTGAGATTCTAACACACTGTGACCAATCAAACTAGCCGTTATGAATAGTAATACCCACATTTTGAAATTTTATAAATTTTATCTCTCAAAATGGACTTCATTTTTTGATTCTGAATATTGAAATTAGCTTAGGGTGAAATTTTGGTACATTTCGAATAACTTTCATATTTTTGATGAATAGTGAAAATTACTAAATTTTAATTAAAAACAACTTTTTTAATCGAAATAATTAATAGTGATAAATTATGAATTTGAGTGGTTTTAAAGTATATTTATAATATATTTTTACCATTTAATACAATTTTTGTCATTGGACATAATTTCACAATTAAACCGGACATAAACAAGTGTCAATCTTTTGATAGTTATTATTTCTTAAAAACACGCTTTTTGTTTTGACAGCAGGAATTAATTTTAAATTAATTTCTGTCACTTCTATGTTTTGAATTTGGAAAAATGGATTCCAAATTTGGAATCAGGATGTCCAAATTGTGTAAATATGTAACTTTCATTTTTAGACATTTTGAATAATTACTTCCGTAAATATTTTATTTACCATGGTTAAAGGGTAAATCCGAAAAATAAGGGTAAAATATAATATTATAATAATAATAAATTACCCTAAAATGTGTCCTAACCTTATTGGTGGATACATTTTAGACCATGGGAATCTTTGGGTCGATTTTGGGACCCCATGAAGCCACTTGTAGGTGATAGGGACACTTTATATTAATTAAGTTAAAATAAATACAAAAATGACATAAGCATATATCTTTTAGAAAAAAAAATTACATAGGGTAATATATGTTATATTTTTTACTATAAATATTCATTAGAAATATAAAAATATTTCCTACATGATGGTATTTTATTTATAATTTTTAGACATTTAATAATTAAATTTATTTATGACACAATAATGATGCAGTATTTTTCTTATTAATGAAAGAATCAAATAATTGATATTATAAATATCAAAATAAATTTAATTTGAATATTTTTATGAATTACACTAATTTTATAGGTTAATATGAAATATTAGGAATGGTTATATGAATTTGGTTCAAAGTAATAATGTTGTTGTGAATTTATCAAAAACAAAATACCCAATAGTGTCAAAATTGACATAAAAGAGTTTTTAAAACAAATATTATATTATTAATTGATATTATATTCCTAAAAATATAAGGTTCGGCCAAGATACTTAAATTATGATAGTTTTATCATTAATGGACCACTTGGGGGTCGCTTTTATGTATATAGTAAGTTTATTAATTATATATTATAAAAATACAAAGTGACATGGTAAGTGTTAAACTAATTAACCAAGAGTTAAAACTAAAAGATAAGGTTAACATAATGACCCAAACATGTCTAAAATCTATTGGTTGAAAACATTTCTACCCATCCTCACCTTAGACTTTGAATAATCAACTTTTGATCCATTAGAAACCGAATATGAATTTATTATAAATTAATACTTTAAGTTTTTTCTAAAGAGCCCATCCTCCCCCTTATAAAAGGACACCACTTCTAACCAATTATTCATACCTTCAAAGCCTTTTGTTTCAGACAAACCCTACCCAAATACTCTCTAAAATTCACTCAATTCAACCTAGAGGCATTATTTTGTTTATAAATCCAACCTAAGGAGCCCTTTTTATCAAATCAAAAGAAAGAACCCGAAGAAGAGGTAATGTTTTCACCGCCCTTTTTCAAGTTCATTTCTTCTTCAACTTCTTCTTTATTTGTTATTTCCTTTCTAAAATAATAACTCCAGTATATAATATATAATGTGATGTTATTATAAATATGTTACAACCATATGCAGTATTCTATCCATCCTTTGAATGACATGTCACCATACGTGCGTACGTATGGCTTACCATCTCCATGTCGTGGTGTAATTGTTATTCTAAATATTATTATTTGGATGGGTATAATAATGATGTGTAATTCATGTAAATAATAAATATAACATGATAATGATGCTGTATATATGATATACCATCCAATTATATATCGTTTTAATATCAAAAGAATGATATTGTCGATCGTGCGTACGTACAGACTACCGTCTCCACGAACGCGATGAGATTCATTCCCCATCGTATCCATTCAAGTATAATTCTCATTTTATGATTAAAAATAATTTTTAAGTACTTGATATCATTCTGGATATGAATAATATACAAATATATCCATAACAAACATGTCTTATATAACAAAACATATAAAAGAAAACGAGTAAGTTAACACCTGAAACGACGATAATACAAATATATTATAAACAAAGCAGTGTTAAAAGATCATATATGATATCATATTAATGTATATGATTCTTGTATAAATTAATAACAATTATTTCACCGTTATAAAGGAGGTTAACCTACCACAAACCAAGGAAAAGTACAAGGTAAGGGGTTTTCATCTCACTCCTTCTTCTCGTGAGATTCATACAATATTGCCACTATTACCTTTTGTGTGGTGTATATACTGCCCATAATTGTATTCTTTATGTAATACACTTTAATTTATGTGTATTTACATATTCATTGTATGATACCTCTTTCATGGGGTGTATGTTTCGTAAGTTACCAAATTGGTAAGGGTTTATTTCACAATCTCTTCATTATCCGCAGTTGTTTATACATAATTATCTACTAGGACCTCTTTATCATCCACATCCATGTTTCTTAAAAATGTATTTCAAAACATTCTTACTATTTTACAAAATATGGGTTAAAGTCATTTATACCCTTGTTTTAATTTTTATAATAATTTTATAAATGAATCTTTACGTAATTTTCCAAACAAGGACCTTTTTAACCTTTTTGACAAATTAAGGTAAGAATGTATTTTTTTTAACTTATACGGCGGGTGCGGCTAGTTTCCACCATTGTAAAATCTTTGAAGCTTACCTTACAATATTATAATAATATTTTGATAGTAAATGTTTTCTTTTATAATTATGTTACTTTTAAATGATTTCAAAAAAAGAGATATTTCTCTCAATTAGTTTTGATTTCATCTATGTCAAAATCCTTTGATAAATTTTACACTTGTTTAAAGTTGATTTATTATGATACAAATCATCCATATTGTATTTAATTTTTGTGATATGTCTGACTATGGATGAGTTATTTTTATGCCATTAATGGTTTATGATTAATGTTTTGGAATTCTATATGCTAGTTTCAGTACGAATGTTTATGTTATATTTCATCCTCATCTTAAGATGAATGTGTTGGACTAGTATGTTCCGGGTTGGGGTCCGATTAAAGCAGACCCTCTGGGTTGGTGTCCGGTTATTAGAGGCACTCCAGGTTGGTTTCCAGTAATTAGAGGCACTCCGGGTTGGTGTCCGGTTATTAGAGGCACTCCGGGTTGGTGTCTCATTATTAGAGGCACTCCGGGTTGGATTCCGGTTACAAAGGATCTCTGGGTTGGAGTCCGGTTATAGAGGCTCTCCGGGTTGGGTTTCGGTTACAGTTAGCCCTTAGGTCCTGGCATGAGGCCTTGACACAGAAATTAAAGTTCGTAATTATGAATTCCATCATTATGAAAGTGGTTATTGATATTGCATGTGATTATTAGATTAGTAGAATATCCATGTGAATAAGTAAATGGAACTATTTCATTTTATTTTTTCCATATTATGCTGAAGTTCAAGTTTAAAAGGCTTTTGTTAGTTATACATTGCCTTACATTTTTATTCTTAATTATGAAAGTTTCCGCTATATTGTTATCCTTACTGAGCATCTAAGCTCACCCCTTTCAATGTTTTATTTTCCCAGGATGTGAAGAAGTAATTTATGAATGACCTGCAGGGATAGTATGAGGGGATATGAAGACAAGATGTTGTTGTAGTTTTTTTACTTTATGATCTAATGTAAGACATATGAATATATCTTGTGTTTTCAAGACTACTAAACTAATCGGTCTTTTGAGACTTGATCTTTTGTGATCATGCCAATGTTATGTAATAATGCACCGACTCTGGGTAACCGTGGTCGGGGCGTTACAGACTCGGGCTAACAATCGATGTGAAGATCAATGTGATGATTATACTAATGAGATGCCCAATATGATGGGAGTAGGAATTGAAAACTTTATCATGCTTCTTTCTTAGTTAACTCAATATTTGAATAGAAACATGGTCAAGAAGAATGTTCAACCCCCCCCCCCCAAGAAAGAACAAGTCGTTATCGAGAGATTCATGAGACAAAGGCCTCCTGCTTTAAATGGATCATATGATCCCTCAATCGTCGAACAATAGACCAAATCCATTGAAAATATCTTCTCCATCCTTCAATGTTCTGAATAAGAGAAGGTTCTCCTGACTGCTTATCGTGTGGAGGGTGAAGCTGATCAATGGTGGGCATTGATCAAAAATATGAAGCCTGAGGAGGATATCGAGGCGTTGGAATGGAAGGATTTCCAGAAGATGTTTTTTGATAAATATTTTATGTTCACCCTCCAACTTAATATGGAAAGGGAATTCCTTTCCCTCAAGCAAAAAGATGATGAATATATCAGAGCGTACGAGGAAAACTTCACAAGGCTTGCACGATACGCCTCTGTCTTTTTCGTTACCCCTGAATGCAAGGTTAAATGATTCTTTGGTGGGTTGAAACCTAGCCTACGGAAAGCGTTGGAGATCCGTGACTTCAATAGCTATGAGTAAATTGTCTGATGTGCCTTCAAGGTCAAAATGGAGATCGGAGAATCTCATGGGTATCATGGGGATAAGAAGAATAAGGTGGAATTCAATACTGGCGGTCTGATGGATAAATTCAATGGTGTTAAGAAGATCCAGCACCACACTTGCCAAAGGTGCAGAAAGAAGCACCCTGGAAATTGACTGAAGTGGATGAAGAAATTCTTTAGGTGTGGAAGAGAAGGGCACCTGACTATTAAATTCAGGAAAGAAAAACCAGCAGTTGCGAAATAGGATAGGAATGATCCGTTCAAACCTCAATGCATTGTTCATTTCTAAAACTGCAAAGAACTATGGAATCTTGAAAATTAGTTCCCTAAGACAAGGGTTTTCAGAGGCAACCAACAACCTCCAAGGCAGCAAGGGAGAGATTTTTCCATCACTACCGCCAAAGTGAACCCTGAAAAAGAAGTGGTGATAGGTATGCTGGTTATTCATTCAAGAATAGCGAAAGTAATTTTCGATCCTGGTTCTACACATTCTTTTATATCCCTAAATTTTATTAGAACAATCCCAGCACCACCACAAATCATGGAAGCAAAGATATCGGTGAGAATGGAAAATGGGGAAATCATTGCATCTCATGAATATAACTCCTCCACTATCATAATTTTTGGATTGAACTTCCTGGTGAACCTCCTCATACTCCCTCTGGTAGAATTTGATGTAATTCTCAGCATGGATTGGATTTCCTTATATAGATCCAACATAAATTTCCATGAGAGGGAAATCACTCTCCATATAGATAATCGACCTCCGATTCTGTACAAGTACAAGGAGAAGGATGAATCTTATTTAGCTCTATCATCTCAAGTGTGGATATTACTACCCTATGAGAATGCATATCTGGCTCAGATGATTGGGTCTAAGAAGGAAACCATCCTTGGAGACATGCCTATTGTGAGGGAATTCACTGAAGTGTTTTCTAAGGAATTTCCTGGTCTTACTCCTATAAGATATGTTGAATCCTCAATTGATCGTATACCTGGGGTGTTGCCAATATATAATACTCTATATAGAATTATTGTTGTGGAGCTTGAGGAGATGAAGAAATAACTATAGGAGAATATGGATAAAGGGTTTATATACACAAGTGCTTCACCATGGGGTGCACCAATCCTCTTTTTCAAGAAGAAAGATGGGTCAATGCGCCTTTGCATCGATTATCGTGAGCTTAACAAAATCACGATAAAGAACAAGTATCCTCTCCCACGAATTGATGAATTTTTCGATTAGCTGCGTGGAGTACAATACTTCTCCAAGGTGGATTTGTGGCTGGGATATTATCTAGTAAGGGTAAATAAGGAATATATCCCCAAGACTTCTTTTCGTACAAGATACGAGCACTATTAATTAATAGTAATGCCTTTTGGACACACTAATGCTCTAGAAATATTCATAGAATTGATGAATAGAGTCTTTAGGGATTACCTCGACAAATTTTTGGTAGTCTTTATAGATGATATTCTGATATACTCTAAAACCAATGAGTATAATGAGGAGTATTTAAGAACTGTACTAGAGACCTTACATAAGGAGAATTTCTATGAAAAGTACAGCAAGTGTGAGTTATGGTTGAAGGAGGTCTCATTATTGGGCCATATCATCACAACCAATGGGATATCTGTGGATCCCTCCAAAACAGATGCAATTGATGGATGGTCGAGGCCAACATCGGTAACGAATATCCGTAGATTCTTAGGTTTAGCTAGATATTATCAACGATTTGTAAGAAATTTATCATGATTGTCCAACCCTATTTCCATGCTAATTCATAAGGGAGTAAAGTTTACATGGAGTGATGAATGCGAAGAAAGCTTTAAGGAGTTGAAAAGGAGGCTTATCACTGTGCTCGTGCTCACTTTTCCCACAAGTGGAGAACTTTTTGGGGTATTCAGTGATGCTTCGAAGAAGGGCCTGGGATGTGTGTTGATTCAAAATGAAAAAGTCATTGCTTATGCTTCATGCAAATTAAAAGTTCATGAGCAGAATTATCCAACACATGATCTAGAGTTGGTTGTGGTGATCTTCACTTTAAAATTTTTGTGGCATTATCACTTTGGGGAGAAGTGTGAAATATATACAGACCACCAAAGACTCAAGTATATATTCACACAGAAGGATTTGAACATGCATCAATGAAGATGGTTAAAGTTGATCAAAGACTATGATTTCTCAATCCATTACCACCCTAGGAAATCGAACAAGGTGAAAGATTCTCTAAGTAGAAAGGATTCAGTGATTCTATCATTGATTATAATTGAGAAGGATCCAATCTTATTAGATTTAATGAAGATGGACATGGGAATCATAATGAAGGGAACATCATCAATCCTTTCACAAATGATTGCTCAACCATCTCTTTTGGAAAGGTTAAAGGATGCTCAAAAGGATGATGTGAGAATTCAGAAGAAAGTGAAAGCTATCAAAAAAGGTAAATCCTCATAGTTCAATGTTAGTGAAGAAGGAATTGTGAGATTTTGGAAAATACTATGTGTACTATCAAGTCTAGAGCTAAAGAAATAACTTTTGGATGATGCACATAGTTTAAATTTTTCTATTCACCCAGGAAACACAAAGATGTATCAAGATCTCTAAGATAATTATTGGTGTGATAATATGAAGAAGAAGATTGCTGAGTATACATAAAAGTTCCTGGTGTGTCAGGAAGTGAAGGTAGAGAGGTAAAAGTCTAAGGGGATGATGCAACCATTGCCCATACCAGTATAGAAATGGGAGAACATCACTATGGACTTTGTCACCAGAATTCCAAAGACATCCAAAGGAAACAATGAAATATGGGTTGTTGTGGATCGTCTTACAAAGTCTGTACACTTTATTGCTATTTGGGAGGATTTATCATTGGATCAAATGGCACAGATATATATCAGGGAAGTGGTAAGGCTGCATGGAGTACCACTATCTGTTGTATCTGATCGAGATCCAAGATTCACCTCTACGTTTTGGAAGAGTCTTCAACATGATTTGGATACTGAACTAAACTTCAGTATGGCTTATCATCCTTAAAATAATGGCCAATATGAGCGAACTATTCAGACATTGTAGGATATGTTAAGATCATGTTCTATGGACTTCAAAGGAGGGTGGGACCAACATCTTCCACTGGTTAAATTCTCCTACAATAACAGTTTCCACTCGAGCATCCGAATGGCACCTTATGAAGCCCTATATGGGAAGAGGTGTAAAACACCATCATGTTGGGATGAAGTTTATGAGAGTAAGCTTCTAATACTATAAATGGTCGAAGAGATGGTTGAGAAGGTGAAAACCAATCAGCATCATATCAAGGCATCCCAGAGTTGACAAAAGAGTTATGGAAATAACTATCGATGAGACCTTGAGTTTAAAGTTGTAGATATGGTATTTTTACACATATTTCCTTGGAATAAGGTCATGAGGTTTGGAAAGAAAGGGAATTTAAGTCCTAGGTACATCGGCCCCTTTGAGATTCTTGATCGTGTCGGGGTTGTGGCCTGTCGACTAACACTTCCACCTACCATGGCCAAAGTACATGATGTATTTCATGTATCTCTCTTAAAAAAGTACATACCATACCCTTCACATGTACCCTCTTTAGAGGTGGTATAGTTGGACGATGATCTTTCTTATGAGGAGAAACCAGTGAAGATCTTAGATCGTAGAGGGAAAGTTCTATGAAATAAGACAATGCCCCTCGTCAAGGTGTTGTGAAAAAACCACAAGTTTGAAGAAGCGACATGGGAATCATAGGAAGTAACGAGGCAGAGTTACCCACATATGTTTTATTGTGGGAAAAGGAAATTTTGAGGGCTAAATTTCTTAAGGGGGGAAGATTGTAATGACCCAAACTTTCATTAATGGAAATTCCTCTTGATCTAATTAAATATATCATTATGTAAAATGTTTATATAAAATGTGAACTTCATTGGTTTTATGTTTTTGGATTTTAAAATAATATTAAGGATTGTGACCATTTCTAATATAGACGTTGAAAATTGATCACATGATTAGTATAAATACAGGGCTTTAACAAATCCAATTTACTCAGACAAAGTAAGTGATGGCCTCATCTAGTAGACTTTCCCCATACGAAGCCCATTTTTCAGATCTCAGAAAGGAGGTGGCGTCCTTAGTCTTCTCTCTTGACAATCCCAACCTAATCTTGAATATGTTAAGCTCCAGCGGAACCGCCTACGAGATAAGTGGAAGTTGATAGAGATTACCACTCGAGTAATGCTATCCGACCCACCCCAAGAGTCTCTCACCATCACGCATCTTACCCTTCAGTCTTATGAGGGTGTTATAAGGGGTTATGTAGCAAGACCTTAGAACTATGAATATGTGCAATATTTTTGTATATAATAATTAATATACATTCATTTTATTATTGTTACTTTTTAAATAGTTTTTAATGTACAAATAGTATTTTTAGTTAATATTCAACTAAGAAATCTATTTTGATGAATTAATGGATTTTTGAATTAAATAATATTTTAATAAAATATTATTATTATTAAATTAATTTTTATTAAATATAAATGATCGTATAATTTTATGAATGAAATTGTAATTTTTATTAAGGTTTGAAAGATATTTTTATCAAAACCTATGATTTTTCGATAAATGTCAGTTTTTATTTTAAAAGTAAAAATTCACATATTTAGAAGATTATTTAAATAAAATGAATATTATTTTTAGAATCAGGATATAAAAATTATACAATGGTGAATTTTTCATAATTTTTTGAGACAATAGAATTTTTGGGTAAAAATTAAATACTGTTTAAATATATAATGTGTTTTATGACATTATAATGACCCAATAGTGATGTAATAAAATACTATAAATGATATTTTCGGCCAATATATGTTTTACCATTAAAATAATGTGATTTTAGGTTTTTTTGATTTATTTTAAAAAAACATTAGTGGACCCTCCAAGAGTTATAAAACATTTTCACTTTTTAAATGAATTTCCTTGAGAGTGTGACTCACCTCCACATAATATTCCTCAATGTTTTAAGAAGTTCGGCCATTGGCCTTATAAAATATTATTTTCCACTCCCCTTTGGAAAAAACCATGGGAAAAAACCATGGGCTGGTTTGTCGTATTGATTATTTTAATGTGTGGTGACCCAAACCTAAATATTAAATAATTCCCTCTCCTTTCCTATATAAACCCACCCAAGCTCCCACTTCCTCTTCCCTCAAAGCCTTTGGAGTTCTATCAACCCCTTCCCTCCTCTATCTATAATCCTCCCAAGGATTCCCAAGATCCCACTTCCTCTTCCCTCAAAGCCTTTGGAGTTCTACCAACCCCTTCCCTCCTCTATCTATAATCCTCCCATGGTTTCCCAAGCTCCCAATAAGCCGCTCTCAAGCCTCTCCCAAGCCTTTGGGATCACACTTCCAAGTAAGAGGTTTCCTCTTTTCTCATTTTTCTCTCAATCTCATTATGATGTTATAACCTTTTAATTTCAATTACAAATGTTGGGGTATTATTTTTCACCTCTCCCATACTTCCCTATTTATGTTTGAAATGATGAGATACCTCCTTCTCTCTCATTAATTTCATCCGTGTACACTCATTACTATGCCAAAATTCTGTAAGTAAATTCTCTCTTCTCCTTCACTTTCAAGAAATTATTTTGTATTATAAATATAATTTCTATTACATTTGTTGGGGCATGTATCTATATGACCCACTTACTTTCCATTTCATTTACATATGATGAGACACCCATTTCTCTCCCATCAACCATTTTTAGGAATTCTTATGTCACGTTGTTACACTACCAAAATTGCACCGTGATTTTTCAAGCCAATTTAATTGTGTAGTGAATACCATGCCCATTTCTCAATCAAGGGTATTCACATTTATGCACATTTACGTATTGTTTATAGTGTTTCATATATGAATTCCACATTTCCTTTATCATGGAATAAATGATGAGGTTTAATTAATCCATGTTATATGATCCATGTGGCACATTTATGCATGAAATTAAATGTTTAAGATGGGTGCACCCTGATAGCACTCCAATGCATTGGGTAAAGATTAGTATCATGATACGTCAAGTGAAATGAGGGTTTACTCATGATAATTCAAGTTCAATGAGGGTTTACTCATGCCCCATGTGCAATGAGCCTTGGCTCATTCTAAAATTAGGTTAAATGTTGTTTCCATATTTCCATGTTATGGTTATCATGCTTTATCATGCCTTTATGTTAATGTTTCTCTTGTGCTCCATTGATATGTCTATTATCTAACAGGTACTGTATTCCTCATGTTATTCCATGTTTATTCCCTTACTGGGCTTTATAGCTCACCATTTTCTTATGTATGTCCTCAAGTTATCCTATGCAATGCTAAGTACGAGGGAATGTAGTGCTCATGTAAAGGAAGTTTTCAATAAAGATATTGTATTTCATGTTATAAGATGTTATGTAATGTTCCTAATCCCCAAATATACTAGACCTCTTGATCTTCTATATTGTATCAAGTGAATATTTTACGTAACAAATCATGTTTAAGTGTGTAACAAATAGCAGGGTTGTCCTAAGTGTGTACCAAATCTAGAAGCTCTATGTCCCTTTCACCTTGACCACCAGATCATGGTCTAATCATATTACCTTTTAAAAAAGTGTAACATCTTTCAAGTGTTTTAAGCTTAAAATAATCTAAGTAACCATCTTGATAGATATTTTTCAAATTATTCTTATTTACATGACCATGACATTGATTCCACAACTAGGTGTTATATGTGTTATGTGTATTTTTTCGTTATCAATTGCCAATATTTGGTTTTCATAATTTAATACATAAAGACCATTATTTAACTATTACATACCATAACATATTATATCTTGATAAAATTATCAACCCTTATTTCTCAATCTAAAAATAAATCCATCCAGTTCTAAAAAAGAAACGAAAATGATGTTCTTGGTAACACTAGGCACATAATAAAAATTCTTTAAAATAAAAATCAATCTTGATTGCAATGTGAGATGGTTGTCTCAAATAGATAGGGCAACCATCCTCACTCTATTCATATCCTGTAGATCCACCTATTCTCTGTAAACCTTCTAAAATGTACTTGGTTCTTGTATTTGGATGAAAATGTGATCACCATGGGTAGTATATAATACCCAACTTATAGATATGGAAATATTATACTCAATAATGAATGCACCTGATACTTCCCATTTCTTCTTTGTCTATGTGAAATTACTCTTCTAGTGGCCCTTCTTTCCACATGAAAAACATACCTCATCATTTTTCTTTCCTTGCCTTTAGATCTTCTTCTTATTATAAGGATGTTTATTCAGAGCCTTAGACTTGGAATGAATCCTTAGACCCTTTAAATTTTTTCCCCTCTATTTATTTACCATAAGGATAGTGATTTTTTCATGCCCCATTTATTTATTAACTTTGAAAATAATAGTAAGAAGTTTTGAAAGTGTCTTCTCGCTATTTATTGTATTATAATTCATAATAAAACTAGATAATTTTTGGGGTAGTGAGGAAAAATGGGTACTATGTGCAACTCTTCAAGGATCTTAAACCCCAATATGTTCAGGAACTCAATGCAGCTAATCATATTTACAACATTTGTCTTAGCTGGTACAGACTCTCCAATATTTCATGTGAATAGTGAAATAGAGATCTCATATATCTATAATCATGCATTCTCTTGATATAGATCCAAAATGTGAGAAATAATGGTATACACATCCATATCCTCATATTAATTTAAAATATCATTGGACACGGAGGATAACATGAAACATTGTGTTAGTCCCACCTGGTCAAATACCCTGAGAGGGGGTGAATCAGGGTATAATAGATTAAAACCACTACCATTTTGAATCTTGTTATGTCGTTAAACAAAACACTCTTATCTCTATTTCCCATAGTAGTAAATGAACATCAATTAAAACATGCACATGACACAACAATTTTACTTGGTTCACCCTCACTAAGCTACATCCAAGGAGCATACAACGGCGATGTTCCATTGTACCAAATCCACTAAAAGTGTATAGTTGTTTACAAAGTTTATAGTGGACTCACTTTCCATCCTAGTTTAAAACCAATCATAATTTCAAAGCTCACTACTCTCTCAACTGAAGTGTGCTCACTACTTCTTCAGAAGATCCACTCACAGTTTATAGACCTATAGGTCTCTTACTTATCACTAATAAATTTATCCCCCACTGTATGTATATTCTCTATTGATGTCTCACTTTCATCCACTGATGAATACCACTTTCCCACTAAACACTAGGTAAAACCTTTTAAAACAATTTCGTAAAGCACATTGTCTTCGCAAAGGTCCCAATTTCGCAAAGCTCAAACTGGCCTTTGCAAAGTTCCTATCTTTTCATGAATCTCACTATTTCACAGAGCTCAAATTAGACTTCACGAAGTACACTTCTTTCACAAATATTGGAAAAACCTTTATGAAGAACACCTATTTTGTGGAGCTCAATTAGCCGCTGCGAAGCACCTTCCTTTCGCAGAGCTCAACTATCCTCTATGAATTCCCTTACTTTTGTGAGGATCAATATATTTGCGAACCTCCTTCCCAATTAGAGAGACCTATTATTTTTTTGAGTCTATTTACTCTTCTCTTGGGGGTAGAGGCCTGTTTATAGGCATTTCCCACTGACTCCAGAACCTTTTGTGCCACGTCAATGCCATATGAGCCCATTTCACAGAGCTCTGAATTTTCCACCTAAATTCTCTCTTTTTCAAAAATATCCATAGATATTTTCCAGATCGTAATGCTCATAATAATCACAAATCCTTCCATAAAATACTTTATGCCGCTGAAATTATCCTTTTCTCATAATCTCAGAGCTTCCGTTAAAACCTTTGCACCGCCACAAAGCTCTTCACCCCTTCTATTCACAAAGCTCATCCTAATTGCAAAGATCAACGTCAGTTTTCTTTGATCCTTTTTGAAACACTCTTCAAGAATACCATCTTCGTGAAACTCATGTCTTTTCCATATTTTTATGAGATCTTCATGGAAATCCATATTTTCAATGCAATCCAAACTCCAAATTTTGGACCCCAAAAATTTGGCAAACACTCGAAAACGACGCCACCTTGTATCTGTTATTTTTATACTTCCTTTAGATCATACATTCCTTTGTCATGGTTTTTTTCAACATGGATTATCAAAAATATCTCTAGAACTCGAAAATTCACCATAGAAGCACACCTTTTTAGTAAACAAAACCAACCCAAAAATGATTTAATGTTACCTTGAGAGATTTTTTCCCAACAATCTCCCACTTTGGGTTTGTTAACAACTCTTTCATAATTTGATAACTCATTAAAGCTCCTTCCTTATTCAAACACCACTAGCCTCTAGCAATTCAGATAGCGATCATAGATTTACTCAACGCATACTCTAATCCCACATGAGTAATGCTCGGTGTGAGAAACAAGAGTATAATGAAAAGTTCATCAATGAGTCACTTCATTCCAGATATCAATTCCTGAAACCAATCAACCAGTTTCATCATGAACCTCAGATGGCATGATATATACTCTTTGATCGATCACTTCTAGAATCATCATATTTAAAAATACCTCTATAAGCTTCTACCCCTATCTTGTTGCTCCACCTACCAACTTCTCCCCATGTATTTAACAAAGAAATTTTCTCCCTTTATTTCTCCCTCATAAGGAGAAACACTTTATACCCCTTTTTCAATGAACCCAAATGTAAGAACCCGGTTTTTGGCTATAAAAGACTTTGGAACATTTTTTATATCATTCCAGAGCAGCGCCTTCAGACAGCGTGCGATTCCGAGACCTGGTGTGGCTGGAATTAAATTTTCAGTGCGTTCACACTGGGCACGCCAAATAAATGGGATAACTCCTAAACGGTGATCTGGATCAGAAATTTGAGTGTACAGATGGGTCTGAACTGAGGTGTTTACCCTAATAGCAACATAAAACATGTCATCGCGGGACTTTGGGACCCCTCGCCCACTATCGGAACGTTAAAAGGATAAATTAAATTAAATTAATTTATTCATTTAATGATTAAACTCAAATATCTCTTAAATGGTTGCTCGGATTGGAAAATTGAGGGCACTGTTGAGTTCGGAACATTCTGTTTACCCTAGGAGGGGTGCAGTTTTTGTGGGTATGGGTTGTCTGTGAAAAATGGTCCTAGGAGCGTTTTTGTAATTTGGCGGCCTAAGGCATTGATTTTAATAACTTTTTAATGGGGCCTCGGATTAAAATTCTGAGACCTCCATTGTGCTTGGGATGTGGTGTTTACCCAAGGAGAGGCTTAACCTCGACCCCGTCGAGAGTTTCGGATGCGGGTTAAATTAGGGGTTTAAATTAATTAAAATTTTAATTAATTATTTTTTTATTTAAACCCTTCTTCTCCCCTTCCCCTCCCTTGTTCTCCCCTGGAGAAACCTCCCTCAACCCTTCCCTATCAACCTCCTCCTCCACCTCCCTCCTTCGATCAAAGAGGCATCAAGTGGCAGGAGCGGTAGCGGCACGTGCGGCGAAACTTCGGGCTACGCCCTTGCAGGTAGGCGGTGTTCATTTTGAGTTTTAAATCCCGAACCCCTCTTTGAATCCCAATTCTAGTGTCAAAACATTGTTTGATCTTCGATAAAATCCTATACTTGCATAGTATATTTTATGAGCTATCTGATGCACTTTTCGGAATTGAAATCCGAGTTCCGAGGAGCTCACAAATCATCCACCGAAGATTGTGGGTTTTGGAGTTGTTTGGTGTTTTCCGATGGGTGGTCTAGTATTCCAGGTGGTGGAGGCCTCGGCTCAGGCGGATGGCTGAGGTGGAGCGGCTGCAGGCGTCGGCGTGGCTGACTTCAGGGCAAGGCGCGGGCTCACGGTCGAGCGGAGCAGGGAGCGTCGGCGGTCGAGCGTGGGGCTCCCAGGCGGCAGCGGCCTTCAGCTGCTCGGCAGCGGGGTGGTCGGCCGGCTCCTCGGCAGCGGAGCGCGGCTGTAGCGCGCGGCACAAGCGGGGAGCACGGAGTCGGCTATGGACGCGGGCGGCATAGCGCTGGGTCGCGGGGTCATCGTCAGCAGGCGCCAGCGGGGCGGCGACGCGAGGGAGGACCGACTTTGGCCGGTCGTTGCGGGAGAAGACCGAGGTTTTCGAACCCCAGCTGGCAGACAAGGACCCGCGTACAGCGGGTCCTGTGGAAACAGAATTGGACCAACCCCAGCTGGTACAGGCGAGGCAGCCGGCCCGCGCGAACCGTGGGCCGGTTCAGGCGTGGTGTGCCGGCCGAACCGGCCCGGCCCACCCATTCTTGTCCTTAAAATTTGTTAAAAACCCATAAAATATAGACTGGGCGCTGGATTCGCGTGCTGTTAGCGGCGACATGCTACTTAAAACGAGATGGACTTTTTAATATGGTCTTGGGAATTTTTTTAATTCCCGAGACGAGGGGATCGGGGGTGCGACACAACGTTAAGTGGACGAGCGTTTTTCTCAGGGGTTCTTGTTTTGGACGGCGCGGACGCATATAATACCCGAATTGAGCGTCATCAGTGGCGTTGCGACCCTGCCATTGAGCCAGATTTTTCCAGTATGGTTTCGGTCGTTGAAACCAGAGTTGAGGTGTGGGCCCCATTGACCGTCTTTCGAGCTGTGTGCAGCGCTTTACAACTTTTTCGTCGGACATCCATTTGGGGCGTGCGAGTAGTCAATCCTGGGTGTTTTTCTGAGGGCATTGCAATGGCGCAATCTGCCCGCTTTAATTCTTCATGGTGGTACAGGCCCCAAGAGGGTCGTTTGGGGCGTTGGCGGTGATTTCTATCTCCTTCACCAGGTGTCCTTTTTGGACAAATGAATAGTCCATCTTGTGTACTTTTTCGAGAGGATCACAACGGTGCGATCTGTTCATTGTGCTTTGGTACCGGGGTGTGGGTCCCATGTAGAACCGCTCATGCGTGGTCTGACGAAATGCATCTTTTTCTTCGGATATCTGTTCCACTCAAGTAAGCAATCCTTTTGACATGGTTTCCCGAGGGGATTTCAATGGTGCGATGCGCCCGACTATTTTCAGGGCCGAGGCTCGGGACCACAGGACGTCGTTCGGGCGTAAGGCGGTGTTGGCGAATTTTCCATCAGATATCTATTTGAGGCGAGTAAATAGAATATCTCGCGTGTTTTTCTGCGAGGATTAAAAAAATTTAATCTGTTCAGGCGAGCGGAGCCTCTCACATGATCTTATTAAATGTGGAAATATGAAAGGTGCTCCGGTGGTGGTTCTTCCTACTGTGTTTGTAGCGGACCCTTGGTGTGTGATCGCATGCACTCCTGTGTGAGTGAAGTAATGATTGAAGAGTTGTGGTTGGACGTGTCTCAACCGTTGATGTGGAAAGTTGGAGTTGTTACATTTACACCCTTCACATTGACGTTGAGTGTTGTGTGCACAATAGCCTTTGGGCTGGAAACGTGGTATACTCTGGGAGTATACGAGAACGTCGGGAGGTACATGTGGTTGTTTGTACTTGAGAACGTTTGTGCGTTTGGTTGGGGTTGACTTGGGGACACACGTCATGTGGGCCCCATGTGCGTGACATGTTCTGCTTTACGTACCTTTGACCTCTCGTGATGCAGATTGTCCTTCTGTTAACGATGGTTTCGACCAGTAGGGTTGAGTGGGTTTCCCCCTGGTCATGTTCATGAAGGTTTAGACTAGCAGGTTTGAGTGGTTTCCCATGGTTTTGTTCTGGAGATGGGTGGTTGCGCGATACCCACATTGTGTTCTGTTGGCTAGTGTTGTATCATCCAGTAGGGATAGCCAGAGCAGTTCTAGGTTTACCCTCCAGTAGAGACTGGGCAGTGGGTTGCTCATCGACTTCTTCGGGTTTACCCTCTAGCAGAGACTGGGCAGTGGATTACTCATTGACTTCTAGGGTTTACCCTCCAGTAGAGACTGGACAGTGGGTCACCCGACACTTCTAAGGTTTACCCTCCATTAGAGACTGGGCAGTGGGTCACCCAATGACTCTTGAGGGTCTAGCCTCCAGCAGGGCTGGGCAGTGGGTCGCCCGTCGTCTTGTTCCAGGTTTACCCTCTTGCAAGGCTGGGCAGTGGGTCGCATGTCGATTTATTTCAGGTCTACCCTCCAGCAGGGCTGGTCAGTGTGTCGCCTATCGACTTATTCTAGGTTTACCCTCCAGTAGGGCTGGGCAGTGGGTCACCTGATGATGTATTAGGGTTTATCCTCCAGCAGGGCTGGGCAGTGGGTCACCCGTTGGCTTTTCAGACTCAGACCTTTCTACTAGGCTAGTCTGTGGATTTTCTCCATGACTACCGGAGTGGGACCCATGTTTGTATGGGTCAGTGATGAGATAGCTTGACTTGAGAAGATCTCTTGACTATGTGGCAGTGACGAGGTGTGGTTTGACTTAAACTATAACTCTCAAGTACGAGGGGTGCTTTCCCCACCAAGACGAGTCCTTGTGATGCGACCTAAAATCGTGTGGGTGAGTCAATGCTGCCCAAAGCGGATAGTGTCGAGGTGCGGTGATTTGAGCCCCTTGGCTTGCAGTTCGGGGTAGACGTGTGGGATGATGGGCATCGATGATGGTTACTTCTGATATTGTTGGATACTCACTTTCTTGGGCTGAGCTACGGGATGGAGATCCCCTTATGATCTTGTTCAGGTTTCTTGATAGAGCATATGAATATGTATATACCTTGTTCCAATACCCACTTCTTTGGTTTTGGTTACTCTCCTTCCGGGAGAGGCAAAGATGCACGGGGTATGCCACGTTCTTTCCGTGTCTAGCTTCTCATGGTTGGATGAGTCTACTCTCCAGCTATAGGTAATGAAGTCTCGACGGGAAGTTCATCTTCTCACCGTTTCTAGCTCCTTGTGTTAGGACGAGTCTACTTCCTACCTCTTGTTGGGTTGAGTTGTACTCTTTACTGCACTCTCAGTTGTACTCCTTTACTTTTCCTTGTTCAATCTACTGCTCACTCTTCAGTATCTCCTTTATTTCCCCCTCGATCCTTTGGGTCATCCTACTGAGTATTTCTATACTCACCCCTACTTGGGATTTGCCCGCACTTGGTGTTCCCTTGTATACTACAGACAGGTGGATCGTGACTTCAGCAGAGCTTAGGAGATCGGGAGCTTGGACCACGTATGGTGGTTGGAGTCGGGTTCTAGGTGGGGGACCCTCCCAGCTATTTTTCTTTTGATTACCTATTGCTAGGTTGTGGCACCTTTTCTGTTTGGGCGCGTGTTTTCCCCTTTTCTTTTTCAGATTACCTTCAGCACTTACCTTGTACTGTTTAGAGGTCGATGCACATTTGTGGTTTATTTATAGCAGTTGGTACTTTACCTTTTCCTTTTACTCTGCACTTTTTCATTGAGTGCGTTGTGTGTGTGTTTACAGGTACTCAATCAAAGGCCTCCCCAATTTCTTTATCCTTCAGCGCTTGTCTCCAGCCCCTGGCCTATAGAGGCGGGCTTGGGGTAGTTGTGGCTCAAGCCCGGGTAGGGTCGGGTCGTGAAAAAGTGGTATCAGAGGTGGTTCGTTCCATGGGATGTTGTTATGACGTCCCTAAAAAGGAATTGGTTGGGATTTAGGGAAACAGTTTCAATGTGTCTTGAGAGGGGCTCTCAGTCCAAGGAGTCCAGTGATGGTGCAGCGGTCGACGTATCCATTCACCAAGACCCTGATAACCCGCTTGTCAACTCGGAATGATGAGACACTCATTACATGGAAAATTGGTTGTGCATCACATATGATTGAGTCTTTGACTATCCTTCTTGATTCATCTCCCCATTGTTGTTACTGTTATATACATATATGCTCATCTAACCATGGAACTCCTTGATAACATTTAGGATGTCTCCGTGAAGACGGTCATCCAGGATACCAGCTTTGGTTCGTGATGAAGACCCTGTGAGCGATTAGGCCTCAGTCCAGAACCCATCATGTGAGCCCCTTTCTCCGGGTGGGATGGTAGTATCCCCCCCCCCCCAACTTTTGAGCAGCAGACAGCTTCAGTAGAGCAGACTGAGCTTGAGCGCAGGTTGAGCGCACTCTATGAGTTCCAGCGACAGAGGCCGTTGAAGTTTAGTGGCGAGCCAAAACCACATGCAGTAGAGGTTTGGATGGAGATAGTGGTTCACCTTTTTAGGCTTGTGTAGACGCTGGCAGATCATATGGTGGCTTTGGCCTCCAACCTTTTCTACAGAGAAGCTTAGAGTTGGTGGAGTCTAGTGACTCAGTTTCTTGATGAGTCATCGCTTTCGTGGGGAGACTTTCAGTTGTTGTTTCGTGAGGAGTTTTTCCCCTCCTGCTTATGCTCTGTTCGGATTCAGGATCTCCGGCAGTTTCAGCAGGGAGGGATGACGTTGGACGAGTACGTGGCTAGTTTCACAGACCGTGCACGCTATTACCCGGACTTGGTCCATCACGGAAACTTTCGAGTGCGAAAGATTGAACAGGGTCTCCGCCGAGAGATTCATGCTATCATATTACCCTTGGTCATTCCCACTTATGTCGGGGTGCTAGATCAAGCACTGGGGATAGAGAGATTCCTGTCATGTTCTACAGTTGGTGGTGGCAGCAAGCACGATGGAGACGAGACGTCTGCCGCAGCTAGCGGGTGTCGGCAAGAAGAACCTCGACGCAGGTGGCTTTCTGACAACCGGACTCAGAGGCGTGATCGTACACCACAGTGGCACCAGAGGGTACCAATGTAGACTGGAGAGAGTCAGTGCTATGCTTATGATGGGTGAGGTCACCTGGCATGGGACTGCCCGACCAGGCATGCTGAGAATATCGGGCAGGCAGCAGGTGCACCACCATGTCAGAGGCATCGCCATGATCGGGGTGGTACCCAGAGAGGTGGTGCTAGTAGAGGAGCGGGAGGAGCTGGTAGTGGGGGTTGAATTTACAAGGTCTTCCCATCACCACCTGGCAGTCCACATCAGGCTCCAGGAGCTGATAATTGGGACCACGAACAGCCACGACCTTTGGATGTCTACGATACTGCAGAGCATGAGGTGATAAGAGGTACGCTCTACAGCTCCTCTACTTTTTGTAGTAGAATTGTTAGACTCTATGTGTGAAATGATTTTTCTCCCTGCTCCTTGTTTGAGTTGTTACCAGGGTGGCACGGGGCATCGGTGTAACCCTATGTTGGTAAGGTAAAAAGGCGTGGGACCTTTTTCTTTAGTCGATGGTGTTGAATCCTTCACTTTCCAAGCATGTAAGAGAGTTTTGGTTGCAACACATCAACTGTAAACCTTGTGTGACCAGATATCATTGGGTGTTTTACCATAGGGATATTCTGAATGAGGGAATCATCGGGATTTGTCCCAGGTCCAAAAGGTGATTCCAGTCATGGAGTGCGACGTAGGGATTCGTCCGGGGAGGTAATCTATCCCCGAGGGCCTCGGGATGTTTGAGACCGTGCGAAGGGGATGGAGATATTCCCTACCGCCTTTCCCTAACCCCAAAGGCTGGTTTGGGTGCACGACGTCACCCACGTGGCTAACCTAAGAAGACGTGTGCATGATCCTATGCACGTCATCAGAAAGGGCGGACCTCTGATGAACAGATCAAATCCTTTAGTCTATGTGTGGTGACGTGGGACTGTGCATGAGTTATTCTGGGTACGGAGGATCCAGGTGCGGGCTTAGTACCCTGGTTTATTCCCTGGTTTTACTTTTCGGGGATGAAAATATTGAAGGAGTGAATGATGTAAGAACCCGGTTTTTGGATATAAAAGTCTTTGGAATATTCTTGATATCATTCCAGAGCAGCACCTTCAGACGGCGTGCGATTCCGAGCTCCGGTGTGGCCGGAATTAAATATTTAGTGCGTTCACACTGGGCACGCCAAATAAATGGGATAACTCTTAAACGGTGATCCGGATAAGAAATATGAGTGTACGGATGGGTCCTAACTGAGGTGTTTACCCTAAGAGCGACATAAAACTTGTCGGCACAGAACGTTGGGACCCCTCGCCCGCTACCGGAACGTTAAATGGATAAATTAAATTAATTAATTTATTCGTTTAATGGTTAAACTCAAATATCTCTTAAATGGTTGCTCGGATTGGAAAAATGAGGGCACTATTGAGTTTGGAATGTGTCGTTTACCCTATAAGGGGTGTAGTTTTTGCGGGCGTGGGCCGTCTTTGAAAAATGGCCCCAGGGTTGTTTTCGTAATTTGGAGGCATCGAGCGTTGAATTTAATAACTTTTGAATGGTGATTTGGATTAAAATTATGAGACCTCCATTGTGCTCGGGAGGTGGTGTTTACACTAGGGGAGGCTTAACCTCCCTGTCGAGAGTTTCGGATGCGGGTTAAATTAGGGGTTTAAATTAATTAAAATTTTAATTAATTCTTTTTTTATTTAAGCCCTTCTTCTCCCCTTCCCCTCCCTTGTTCCCCCCTGGAGAAACCTCCCTCAACCCTTCCCTCTCAACCTCCTCCTCCACCTCCCTCCTCCGATCAAGGCGGCATTGAGCGGTGGGAGCGGTAGCGGCACGTGCAGCGAAACTCCGGGCTACGCCCTCGCAGGTAGGGGGTGTTCATTTTGAGTTTTAAATCCTGAACCCCTCTTTGAATCCCAATTATAGCATCAAAACGTTTTTTGATCTTCGAGAAAATTCCATACTTGCGTAGTATATTTTATGAGCTATCCGGCACACATTTCAGAATTGAAATCCAAGTTCTGAGGAGCTCACAAATCATCCACCGAAGATTGCGGGTTTTGGAGTTGTTTGGTGTTTTCCGGCGGGTGGTCCGGTCTTCCAGGCGGCGGTGGCCTCGGCTCAGGCGGCTGGCTGAGGTGGAGAGGCTACGGGCGTCGGCACGAATGGCTTCAGAGCGAGGCATGGGCTCGCGGTCGAGCGAAGCAGGGAGCGTCGGCGGTCGAGCGCGGGGCTCCCAGGCGACAGCGGCCTTCGGCTGCTCGGCAGCGGGGTGGTCGGACGGATCCTCAGCAGCAGAGTGTGGCGGCAGTGCGCGGCGTGAGCGGGGAGCGCGGAGGGAGCTGTGGACGCGGACGGTGGAGTGCTGGGTTGCGGGGTCGTCGGCAGCAGGTGCCAGCGGGGAGGCGACGTGAGGGAGGACCGGCTTTGTCCGGTCGCTGCGGGAGAAGACCGGGGTCTTCGGACCCAGGCTAGCAGACAAGGACCCGCGTACAGAGGGTCATGTGGAAACAGAACTGGATCGGCCCCATCCGGTACGGTCGAGGCAGTCGGCCCGCGCGAACCGCGGGCCGATTCAGGCGCGGTGGGCAGGCCGAACCGGCCCGGACCACCCATTCTCGTCCTTAAAATTTTTTAAACGCCCATAAAATATAGACTGGGTGTCGGATTCGTGTGCCGTCAGCGGCGACACGCTCCTTAAAACAAGACGGACTTTTTGAGATGGTCTTATGAGTTTTTTTAATTCCCAAGATGAGGGGTTCGGCGGTGAGACACGATGTTAAGTGGATGAGCGTTTTTCTTGGGGGTTCTTGATTTGGACGGCACGGACACATCTGATATCCGAATTGAGCGCCGTTAGTGGAGTTGCGACACTAGAGTTGAGCTGGAGTTTTCCATTTTGGTTTCGGGCATTGAAACTGGAGTTGAGGCATGGGCCCCACGGCCCGTCTTTTGAGCTGCGTGCAGTGCTTTACAATTTTTTCATCGGACATCCGTTTGGGGCATGCGAGTAGTCAATCCTGGGTGTTTTTTCGAGGGAATTTCAATGGAATAATCCACCCACTTTAATTCCGCATGGTGGGGCAGGCCCCATGAGGGCCATTTGGGGCGTTGGCAGTGATTTCTATCTCCTTCACCGGGTGTCTATTTTGGACAAGTGAATAGTCCATCTTATGTACTTTTCCGAGAGGATCGCAATGGTGTGATCCGTTCATTATGCTTCGGGACCGGGTTGTGGGTCCCACGTAGAACCGCTCGTGCGCGGTTTGACGAAATGCATCTTTTTCTCCGGATATTCATTCCACTCAAGTGAGCAGTCCTTTTGACGTGTTTTTCCGAGGGGATCGCAATGGTGCAATGTGCCCGAATATTTTCGGGGCCGAGGCTCGAGACCATGGGACGTCGTTCGGGCGTAAGGCGGTGTTGGAGACTTTTCTGTCGGATATCCGTTTGAGGCGAGTAAATAGACTATCTTGCGTGTTTTTCCGCGAGGATTACAACGGTGTAATCTGTTCAGGCGAGCGGAGCCTCTCACATGATCGTATTAAATGTGGAAATATGAAAGGTGCTATAGTGGTGGTTCGTCCTACTGTGTTTATAGCAGACCATTGGCATGTGATCGTATGCACTCCTATGTGAGTGAAGTAATGCTTGAAGAGTTGTGGTTGGTCGTGCCTCAGCCATTAAGGTGGAAAGTTGGAGTTGTTACGTTTACACCCTTCATGTTGACGTTGAGTGTCGTGTGAACGATAGCCTTTGGGCTGGAAACGTGGTATACTCTGGGAGTATATGAGAATGTCAGGAGGTACATGTGGTTGTTTGTACTTGAGAACGTTTGTGCGCTTGGTTGGGGTTGACTTGGGGCCACAAGTCGTGTGATCCCCATGTGCATGTTGTGTTCTGCTTTACGTACCATTGACCTCTCGTGATGCATATGTTCCTTCTGTTAACGATGGTTTCGACCAGCAGGGTTGAGTGGGTTTCCCCCTGGTCATGTTCATAATCGTTTAGACCAACATGGTTGAGTGGTTTCCCCTGGTTTTGTTCTGGAGATGGGTGGTTGCGCAATACCCACACTGTGTTCTATTGGCCAGTGTTATATCATCCAATAGGGATGGATAGAGCAGTTCTAGGTTTACCCTCCAGCAAAGACTGGGCAGTGGGTTGCTCATCGACTTCTTCGGGTTTACCCTCTAGCAGAGACTGGGCAATGGGTTACTCATTGACTTCTTGGGTTTACCTTCCAGCAGAGACTGGGCAGTGGGTCACCCGACACTTCTAGGGTTTACCCTCCAGTAGAGACTAGGCAGTGGGTCACCCGAAAACTCTTGAGGGTCTACCCTCCAGCAGGGCTGGGCATTGGGTCTCCCGTCGTCTTGTTCCAGGTCTACCCTCCAGCAGGGCTGGGCAGTGGGTCGCATGTCGACTTATTCCGGGTCTACCCTTTAGCAGGGCTGGGCAGTGGGTCGTATTTCGACTTATTCTAGGTTTACCCTCCAGCAGGACTGGGCAGTGGGTCACCTGATGATTTATTAGGGTTTACCCTCCAGCAGGGTTGGGCAGTGGGTCACCCGTTGGCTTTTCGGACTCATTCCTTTCTACTAGGCTAGTCTGTGGCTTTTCTCCGTGACTACCAAAGCGGGACCCATGTTTGTACAGGTCAGTGATGCGAAATCTTTACTTGAAAAGACCTCTGGACTATGTGACAATGATGAGGTGTGGTTTGACTTAACCCAGAACTCTCAAGTACGAGGGGCACTTTCCCCACCGAGACGCGTCCTTGTGACGCGACCTAAAACCATACGGGCGAGTCAGTGCCACCCAAATCGGATAGTGTCGAGGTGCGGTGATTTGATCCCCTTGGCCTACAGTTCGGGGTAGACGTGTGGGATGCTGGGAATGGATGATAGTTACTTCTGAGACTGTTGGCTACTCACTTTCTGGGGTTGAGCTACAGGACGGAGATCCCCTTATGAGCTTGTTTGGGTTTCTTGACAGAGCATATGAATATGTATATACCTTGTTCCAGTACCCACTTCTTGTGTTTTGGTTACTATCCTTCCGGGAGAGGCGAAGACGTGCGGGGTATGCCACGTGCTTTCCGTGTCTAGCTTATCGTTGTTGGACGAGTCTACTCTCCTGCTATAGGTATTGAAGACTCTACGGGAATTTCATCTTCTCACTGTTTATAGCTCCTTGTGTTAGGCCGAGTCTACTTCCTACCTCTTGTTGGGTTGAGCTGTACTCTTTACTACACCCTCAATTTTACTCCTTTACTTTTCCCTGTTCGATCTACTGCTCACTCTTCGGTATCTCCTTTGTTGCTCCCTCGAGCCTTCGGGGCATCCTACTGAGTATTTTTATACTCACCCCTACTTGGGCTTTGCCCGCACTTGGTGTGCCCTTGATGATGACAGAAAGGTGAATCATGACTTCATCAGAGCTTAGGAGATCAGGAGCTTGGACCGCGTACGGTGGTTGGAGTCAGGTTCTAGGTGAGGGACCCTCCCAGATGTTTTTCTTTTGTTTACCTGTTGTCGGGTTGTGGCACCTTTTCTAGTTGGGTGCGTGTTTTCCCCTTTTCTTTTTCAGTTTACCTTCATCACTTACCTTGTACTATTTAGAGGTTGATGCACATTTGTGGTTTATTTATAGTATTTGGTACTTTACCTTTTCTTTTTACTCTGCACTTTTGCATTGATTCTGTTGTGTGTGTATGTACAGGTACTCAGGCAAAGGCCTCCCCGAGTTGTTTAGCCTTCGGTGTTTGTCGCCAGCCCCTGACCTATGGAGGCGGGCTTGGGGTAGTTACGGATCGAGCCTGGGTAGGGTTGGGTCGTTACACCAAAGGTCACTAATTTTTAGTCTGAAAAATAGTAAGGAACACAAATAAGTACATTAGGGGGAAAAATCATACCTTGGGGAGAGGGGGTGCCCACATCCACACTTTTTCAAGTGTGGTGATTCGACTAAACTCCCAGATCCAATCGATGCCTCTCAAATGATTCTTTGGGTAAGGTCTTTGTTAAAATGTCTTCAACCTGTAATTCTGTAGGAACATACTACAACTTCAAAAACCCTTGTTCCACTTTCTCCTTGATAAAATGATATTTGATCTCAGTGGGATTTTCCTTGAGTGATGTGCTGCATTTTTTCTAAGATTGATAGCACTCGAATTATCACACTGGATTCTGATTAGATACTTCACTTAAACTCCCATATCATCAAGTTTTTGTTTCATCCACAATAATTATGTGCATGCTTGAGTGTTCTCAATATACTTAAATTCTACGGTGCTCAATGAAATTCAATATTGTCTCTTTATTAGCCAAGAAATACAAAATCCACCAAGATAGAAAGAATCTCCTGATGTTGATTTCTTGTCATCTTTTGAACTAGACCAACCTACATATGTATATCCTAATAGCTATAGTTGATATTTTTCATTATACATTAAAACAAAATCCATGATGCCCTTGATATATCAAAGTATTTTTTCACTACAGGCATGTGTATTTCCTTAGGATTGCTTTGGTATCTCGCTACTTGGTATGTGGAAAAAATGATATCAGGTCATGTCGCTATCAGGTATAGTAATCTTCCAATGAATTTCTTATATTCTATGATATTAACTACCTTGATATTATCATCTTTTGATAATTTCATCTGGGTAGCAACCAAATTTTTTACCTCTTTGGAATTGTCCATTCCAAATCTTCTCAAAACCTCCTTGGCATATTTGGATTGAGAAATGAAAGTTCCATTCTTCCTTGTGTCACATATAAACCAAGGAAAAATGTTAGCTCGTCGATCATTGACATTTCAAACTCACTTTTCATGAATTTGTAAAAATGTATTCATTATGATTCATTCAATCCACCAAATATTATATCATCAACATAAACCAACACCATCATCCTTTGATTACAATCATTATTGACATATAAATTTTAATCAACTCCACCACACTAAAAAACAAGATTCTTAAAATACTAGTCTATCCTTTAATACCATGTTATTGGTTCATTATTCAACCCATACAGTGTCTTCTTCATCCAAAAAACTTTGTTTTCATCTTCATGAATGAGAAAACCATATAGCTTCTTGATATACACTTCTACCTCCAGAACCCTATTTAGAAATGATGACTTAAAATCTATCTGGAAAACATTGAATTTTCATTTCACTTCTATGGCCAAGAATAATTGGATTTTCTCTAGTCATGAAAAAGGAGAAAATGTATCATCAACATCAATTCCCTTTATCTGAGAGTACCATTTTCACTCCATTCATGCTTTGTTTTGAATCGCTACACTATCTTCATTCATGTTGTTGTGAAAGACCCATTTAGTCCTGATGACATTATTATCTCTTGGCCTCGAAATAAATCTCCCAAGTCTTATTCTTCTCAATCTGGTCTAGCTTTTCATTCATATCCTGAAACCAATTTTCATCTTTAGCTGCATCAGAAAAACATTTAGGCTCTACCTGAGATAGGAAAGATTTTTGTTTTAGTGACTTCATTATTTTTTTTTGAAATAGTGTTGTATGATCACCAATGATATTCTACCTTTCAATTTCATCTCGAATCTTTGTCTTCTCTGCAGATATAGACTGGACTTCCTCTTGTTCATCATTAGTATCTTCTTCTGAATCAGTATCTTCCACTTCTACTCCCTTGGTGCTGCTTTCCTCTTCATCACATTCATCAAGAAATTGTTCAATGTGTTGTTTAATATTCTCTTCATTTTCAACTATAGTGACATCATTTCTTTTAACTACTTTTTCCAGCCTCTTATTAAGTCATTTGTATGATTTTTTTCCTAAGTAGCTAAGGAATATCCCCTCATTTCATCATGAATCAAATTTACAATGTTTTTATTTTTTGATAATAAAACACTGACTTCCAAAGATTATAAATTGTTTCGTTGTTGAATTATTTGCATACCAAATCTCATACAGAGTCTTTCCTTCTTTCATACACAACATATCCATGTTAGAAATGTAGACTGATGTCAATACTGCTTCCTTCCAAAATTTATCCAGTACATCTTTTTCAATAATCATCATTTTGGTCATACTATTGATGATCCAATTTCTCCTTTCAACCACTCAGTTATATTGGGGAGTTATCACTAAAGAAAATTGATACCTTATCTCGTGTTTCTTAAGATAATACTCCATATGAGTATTTTCGAATTACATACCATTTTCAATATGAAACTTTAGAATTTTATGTCCAAGCATCCTTTCATATTCACTCTGATACTGTTTTAGGAAACTGAACGCATCATAATTATGGTCAATGATGAATAATCATGCCATTCTACTACAATAATCAATGAATAGAATGTAATATATTTTTTCTTCAATGGATTTTAGTGAGATAGGTCCACAAACATCAGCATGCACTAATCCAAGAACTCTTGTTGAATTCATTTCCTTTTTTTTATGTATTTCTGATGATCTTAACTTGTTGGAAATCATCGCACGTATGTGTATGATCACATGATAGATTAGAGAGGTCTCTAGCTATATCACACTTTACAAAATATTTCAGGGATGGTTGGTATGGATGACCAAGTCATTTATGCCACAACTTGTTTTCTTCCTCTCTGGATAAAAAATCACATATCTTCTTCCCTACTAACAAAGTATAGATTTCCCTTTGTTATTTTCCCTATAGAATAACTACACCATATCTTCCTTTGAAGATACACATCTTCTTATTAAATCTTGTAGAATTCCATGATTCACACAGTTGACTGACACTAAGAAAGTTTTGACTGAGACCTTCTTCTACCAAGACATCATCACATCTCATTTCTTTTCCCCCAAACCTGGCCTCTCCCAAGCTAGTTATCTTCAGGAATTCATCATTCCCAAACTTGAAAATTCCTTATTTGTCATATTTTATTCCTATAACATGGTTCTTATTACCTGTTATATGGGATGTGAAACCACTATCAAGGATCCATACACCAGATAAATCTGATTCTTTAAGAGTAATTTCATCAACCACTTCCTTCTCTATTCTCTTCTTTTTTATATATGTTTTTTATTTCATAATCAGTATAGAATAATGGTCTTGATATTAATTAGGGTATGACAGACTAGCTTCATCCAATAGAGATGCAATTTTATTTTGTGTTTTCATATCACTTATTGATTCTATGATTTTATGCTTGCGACATATTTGATTCTGCTTTGGTATATTCCTATGCATGGTTGATATATAGTATCTAGCCATGTACCCAAATCCTATGCACCAAAAACAATGTCCCAGAAAATATATTCTAGATTTTCAAGCTCTGTTTGGATTCCACTGTTGTTCTTATGCCCTTCGGTGTCTCTTTTCTATGTAACACACATTTTTTGAGTGGCTCATCTTTCCATAGTAATATCACCTGATTTAAGGAACATTTCTATATGTTACTTATACACCAGCAGGTGTCACTTGGGTTCTCTAAATATTTATATTCTACTTCATACCCAAATCATCCTTCAATATTGGAGCGGGTTCTTGCGGTCTGACTTCAACCATGATATCTTTCTATTTTTGATCAAGCTTCATACCAAATTTATCATTTATATTTGTCTATTGATTCTATTTTTTCTAGAACTCTATGCTCCACTTTCAACTTTTACATCTTCTGAGTGATCTTCTTTTCTGATTTCATATTGGGAGTCAAGAGTTTTTTTATCCTTAAATTTTCATCACATACAGACAAATTCCTCTTAAAATTCTTCAATACGTTTTATTTGATCCCTTCCATAGTTAGTCAAACTATTGATTTCACTTCTCTGTTACTCAATTTTCTGTTTGTACTCAACATCCTTTTGCTGAGATCTCTGGCATTGAAGACTTAATTTTTTCAATTTATTCTATCAACTCATACTTCTATTCTTTCTACTACTACATGTAGAGTTTGGCATCAGAAACCACTTTGTTTTATTTCTTCATTTTGGCTCTCCAAACATCTATTTCCTCAAAATCTAATTCTAATTCAACCTCCATATCGACTATTCCTTCAACTTCATCCTCATCAATTTCAGTTTCTTTATTTTTTGAGCACTAACGACCGCTGCCACCATAGAATTTTTCTCACGATCTTTGCATTTCTCTATCATTTCAACCTCATCAACCTCTGATTCATCTGTACTGTCATATTATTTTGAACGAAGATTCTTTTTATTAAAGAAATTTCTATTGAACTATTTATTTCCATTCACATAGGCTAAATAATTATTCATGGGAATTTTAATTCATCATCACCATATTCTTGGAAATTCTTGGGACATATTGTTGCAAGATGAGCAACCCTTCCACACCTAAAAAAAGAAATTGGAAGTTTCCCTTTGAACTTTTCTTTTCCTCTTTGATGATTTGAGGAAAGTAATGACATCACCTCCTACATCTCTTCTTCTTCCTGAGAATCTTCAATGGTGATATTCTTTATGGCCTTGAATTCCACCTCTTTATATTTCCCCTTTTCCACATCATCGTTATCATCATTTCTAATTACATATGCTACAAGGGTACTATGAAAGTTGTCCAAAGTAAGATCTTTCGTATCTTTGTCTTCCAATACTAAAACTTTTGGATTGAACCAAGGTGGAAGTTTACTCAACATACTCTTCACAATCATTATATCTTCAATGAATTCTCCAAGACCTTGCATGTCTTCCACTACAACATTTACCCTATCAAAGAATGCATCAACAGACTCATTCAGGTTCATTCTCGGATCTTCATACTTGTTCCATAGAACTTGAAGATTTGCCTCTATAAATTTTTAATATCCTTCATATATATTAAATATTTTTTCCCACAAATCATGGGATGTTTTTCATGACATCACCTTCATATATATTTCATTGGATATGGCTCCCCCTAAAGAATTGATTCCCTTGGAGTCAACATCCAATTCTCTTCTGTTATCTTCTGATAAAGCACCACTATTGATATTAGTTGAAATACCATGAATCACTACTGTAAACACATCCATTCCAAAATATCAGAAGTAGTGTTGCATCAAATTCTTCCATAACTGAAAATTATTCCCATCGAAGATCAGAATTATTTGTGATTGATGACCTCCATTGAGAGAGAAACATAGAAATATACCTTTCCCTATGATACCAATTATTAGTCCCACAAGGTCAAATACCTTGAGAGGGGGTGAATCGGGGTATGATAGATTAAAACCACTGCCCCTTTAGATCTTGTTTCATCGTTAAACAAAACACTCTTCTCTCTCTTCCCCGTAGCAGTAAATGAACAGAAATTAAAACATGCACAGGACACAACAATTTTACTTGGTTCATCCTCACAGGGATACGTCCAATGAGAATAGAACGGTGATAATCCATTTTACCAAATCCAATAAAAGTACACTGCTATTTACAAAGTACAAAGTGGACTCATTTTCCATCCTGGTTTATAACCAATCACAATTTGAAAGCTCACAGCTCTCCCAATTGAAGTGTTCTCACTGCTTCTTCAGAAGATCCACTCACAGTTTATAGACCAATAGATCTCTTCATTATCACTAATGAATAAATACACCATGTTATGTAGATTCACTATTTAGGTCCCACTTTCATCCACTGAGGAATACCACTTTTCCACTGAACACTGGGAAAAACCTTTTAAAACACTTTCACAAATCACGCTACCTTCGCAAAGCTCCCAATTTTTCAAAACTCAAACTAGAATTTGTGAAGTTCATACCTTTTCGTGAAGATAATTATTTCATAGAGCTCAAATTAGACTTTTTGAAGTACACTGATTTCTCAAATCTCAGACAAGCCTTCATGAAGTACACCTTTTTTGAGGAACTCAATTAGCCACCATGAAGCACCTTCCTTTCACAGAGCTCAACTAGCCTCTGTGAATTCCCTTACTTTTTCAAAGATCATTATCTTCAAAAACCTCTTTCGCAATTATAGAGCCCTAAAATTTTCATTGAGTCCATATACTCTTCTCTTAGGGGTGGAAGCCTATTTATAAGTATTTCCCCATCAGTACCATGTAATCCCATTTCACATATCTCTGAATTTTCCACCAAAATTATCTCTTTTTCGCGAAGCTCCACAGCTATTTTTTGGGTCGCAATTCTCATCGTAATCACGAATCCTTATATCAGATCCTTTATGCCACTAAAATGATCCTTTTCTTGTAATCGTAGAGCTTACATCAAAAACTTTGCACTGATACAATACTCTTCACCTTTTCTATTAGCGGTGCTCATCGTAATCATAGAGATCAACATCATCTTTCTTTGATCCTTCCTGAAACACTCTTCAAGAATCCCATATTCACAAAACTCATGTTTTTTCTATATGTTGATGAGATATTCAAGTAAATCCATATTTCTTAATGCAATCCAAACTCAAAATTTTGGACCCAAAATATTTGGCAAACACTGGAAAACAATACTACCTTGTATCTGTTCTTTTTGTACCACCTCCAAATCATCCGTTCCTTTGTCATGGTTATTTGTCAACGTGGATTGTCAACAATATCTCTGGAACTCAAAAATTCACCATAGAAACACACCTTGTCAGCAAACACAACCAACCCAAAAATACTTCAATGTTACCTTAAGGGATTTTTGCCCAACAATCTCCCCCTTTCAGTTTTTTAACAACTCTATAATAATTTGATACCTCATTAAAGCTACTTTCCTATTCAAACATCACTTGACTCTTGCAATTTAGATATAAATAATAGATTTACTGAACACATACTCTAATCCCACATGTGTAATAATCTATTTGAGAAATAAGAGTATAATGAAAAGTTCATCGATGAGTCACTTCATTCCTGATATCAATTCTTGAAACCAATAAACTACTTTCATCATGAACCTTAGCTATCATGATATGTACTCTTTGATCAATCACTTATAGCATCATCATATTTAATACTCCACCTATCTTGTTGCTCCACCTATCAGCTTCTCCCCATGTATTTGACAAAGACATTTACTCCCTTTATTTATCCCCCATAAAGAGCAACACTTTCTCCCCCTTTGTCAATAAACCCAAAGGTCACTCATTTGTAGTCTGTAATAGAGAATGGAACACAAATCAGTACATTAGGAAAAAACAAATCATACCTCAGGGAGAGGCAGTGCCCATATCCACACATTTTCAAGTGCAAGGAGTCGACTAAACTTCCAGAGCTAGTTTATGTCTCTCAAATGATTCTTTGGGTAAGGTCTTTGTCAGAATATTTGCAACCTATAGTTTTGTAGGCACATACTCCAACTTCACAAACCCTTTCTCCACTTTCTCCTTAACAAAATGATATTTGATATTAATGTTCTTTATCCTTGAGTGATGGACTGGATTTTTTCTAAGATTGATAGCACTCGAATTATCACATTGGGTTCTGATAGGAGACTTCACTTCAACTCTCATATCATCAAGTTGTATTTTTTAAAGGTTGTGTCCGAAGCCTCATTTATTATTAAAGCATAGAAAAGACCTCTTTAACTAGGTAGAGGGAGACACATTACATAGCTCGAAGGTCCAGTGGGAATTTATACCATTACATGGCCCGTAGGCCCATTTTTTGGCCCAAAGACCATTCTTTGAATAGTACTGCTACTGTACCCGTGCTGCTACAGTACTTCATAGTACCCACCGCAGCTACAGTACTCTTCCGACGCTACAGTACCTACTACCGCTACAGTATACACCATGTTAATGCTTGATTAGTCTCAATATACTCAGCTTATATGGTACTCAATGAAATTCAATCTTGTCTCTTTCTTATCCAAGAAATACACAATCCACCAAGATATAAAGAACATCCTAATGTTGATTTAATGTCATCTACTGAACCACCCCAATCTACATCTATATATCCCAATAGCTCGGGTTGAGATTTTTCATTATACATCAAACCGAGATCCATGATTCCCTTGATATATCTAAGTATTCTTTTCACTACAAGCATGTGAATTTCCTTAGGATTGTTTTGGTATCTTGCTACATGGTATATAGAAAAAACAATATCAAGTAATGTCGTTTTTAGGTATAGTACACTTCCAATGACTTTCCAATATTTTGTGATATTAACTGTCTTTCTATCATCATCTTTTGATAATTTCATTTAGGTAGCAACCATAGTTTTCATTTATTTGGAATTGTCCATTCCAAATCTTCTCAGAACCTCATTGGCATATTTGGATTGAGAAATGAAAGTTCCATTCCTTCTTTATATCACTTCTAAACCAAGGGAAAATGTTAGCTCAATGATCATTGACATTTCAAACTCACTTTTCATGAATTTGTACAACTGTATTCATTATGATTCCTTCAATCCACCAAATATTATGTCATCGACATAAACCAGCACCATCATCCTTTGATTATTTTCATTATTGAAATATAAATTGTAATCAACTCCACCATACTAAAAAACTAGATTCTTAAAATACTAGTCTAGTATTTAATACCATGCTATTGGTGCTTACTTCAACCCATGCAGTACCTTCTTTAGCCAACAAACTTTGTTTTCATCTTCATGAATGAGAAAACCATTTGGATGCTCAATATACACTTCTTCCTCCAGAACCCCATTCAGAAATGATGACTTAACATCTATCTAGAAAACATTGAATTTTATTTGCACTTATATGGCCAATAATAATTGGATTGTCTCTAGTCATGAAATAGGTGAAAATGTCTCATCAACATCAACTCCCTCTATCTGGGAGTACCCTTTTCACACCATTCATGATTTGTTTTGAATCAATACTATGTCTTCATTCAACTTGTTGTGAAAGACCCATTTAGTCCCAATGAAATTCTTATCTCTTGGCCTCAAAACAATCTCCCAAGTCCGATTATTCTCAATATAGTCTAGCTCTTTATTCATAGCCTGAACTCAGTTTTCATCCTCAGCTAAATCAGAAAAACATTTAGGATCTACCTGATATAGGAAAGATGTATGCTATAATGACTTTATTCTTCTTGTCTGAACTAGTGCTGTCTGATCACCAATTATATTCTGCCTATCAATTTTAGCTTGACTCTTTGTCTTCTTTGCAGATATAGACTTGAATTTCTCTTTTTCATCATCAGTGTCATCTTTTGAATCGGCATCTTCCACTTCTACTCCCCTTATGCTGCTTTTCTATTCATCACATTCATCGATAAACTGTTCACTGTGTTGTTGAATATTCTCTTCATTTTCAACTACAGTGACATCATTTCTTTCAATTACTTTTCCTAGCCTCTTATTAAGAAATTTGTGTGCTTTTTCTCCTGAGTATCCAAAGAATATTCCATCATCTCTTTGTAACTCAAATTTTCTGTGTTTCTCTTTGTTGAGAATAAAACACTTACATCTAAATATTGTAAAGTATTTCACTATTGGATTCTTTTTGAACCACATATCATACAGAATTTTCCTTCCTTCAGACACAAAAGATATATATTATAAATGTAGACTGATGTCAATACTACTTCCTTCCAAAATTTCTATGGTAGGTCTTTTTCAATAAGAATCATTCTGGCCATACATTTGATGATCCTATTTCTCCTTTAAACCACTCCATTTTGTTGGGGAGTTCTCACTGAAGAAAATTGATACCTTATCATATGTTTCTTGATATAGTCATCCACTTGACTATTTTATAATTCCATACCATTTTTAGTACAAAACTTTAGAATTTTCTATCCAAGCATCCTTTCATATTCTCTCTGATACTGTTTTAGGAAACTGAACACATTGGACTTATGGGAAATGATGAATACTCATCCCATTCTTCTATAGTCATCAATGAACAAAACATAATATCTCTTTTAATCAATGGATCTTAGTGAGATAGGTCCACAAACATCAGTATTCACCAATTCAAGAACTCTTGTTAACTTCATTTCCTTTTATTTGTACGTATTTCTGATGATTTTCCCTTGTTGAAAAGAATCACACATATGTGTACAATCAAATGATAGATTATGGAGGTCTCAAGCTACATCACACTTTACAAAATATTCCAAGTATGGTTGTTATGGATGACCAAGTCATTTATGCCACAACTTTTTTTCTTCCTCTCTGGATAAAAAGCACATATCTTCTTCCCTACTAACAAGGTATAGATTTATCTTTATTATTTTTTTCCTATAGAACAACTACACCATATCTTCTTTAGAAGATACACATATTATTATTAAATCTTATAGAATTCCCTGAGTCACACAGTTGACGAACACTAAGAAAGTTTTGACTGAGACCTTCTAGTACCAAGACATCATCACGTCTCATTTCTTTGCCCCCAAACTTGGCCTTTTCTGAGCTAGTTATCTTCAGGCCTTCATCATTCCCAAAATTTAAAACTCCTTTTTAATATTTCATTCCTGTAACAAGGCCCTTATAACCTTTCATATGGTATGTGCAAACCCTGTCAAGGATCCATACACCAGAGCAATCTGATGCTTTAAGAGTAATTTTTTTAACTACTTCCTTCTTTGTTCTCTTATTTTTTATCCATGTTTTTGATTTCATACTCGGTATAGAATGATGGTCTTGATCTTCATTAGGGTATGACAGACCAACTTCATCCTACAAAGATACAAATTGATTTTTCGTTTTCAACTCACTTGTTGATTCTTTCATTTTATACTTGTGACATCTTTGATTCTGCTTTGGTACATTCCTATACATGGTTTATGTATAGTATCTAGCCATGTACCAAAATCCTCTACACCCAAAACAATGTCCCCCAAAAGATATTCTAGATTATCAAGCTCTGTTTTTCTTCTAGTGTTGTTCTTTTTAACTTATGTATCTCTTAGCTATGGAACACACATTTTGTGAGTGTCCCATCATTTCAAAGTAATAGCACCTAATGTAGGTTGCATTTATATGTGTCACTTATGCACCAGTAGGTTTCCCTTGGTTTCTCTGAATCTTTAGATTCTGCTTCGTACCCAAATCAACCTTCAATCTTAGAGTGGGTTCTTGCGGTCTAAATTCAACCATGATATATTTATAATTTTTATCAATCCCCATACCAACTTTATCATTTATATTTGTCTATTGCTTATATTTTTTCTAGACCTCTATGTTCCACTTCTGACTTTTCCATATTATGAGTGATCTTCTTTTCCAATGTCATATTGAGAGTCAAGAGTTTTTTTATCCATAAATTTTTCTTACATACAGACAACTTCCTCTTCAATTTATTCGATACATTTGATTTCATCCCTTCCAGTGTTGGTCAAACTATCAATTTCACTTCTCTATTCCTCAATTTTCAGTTTGTACTTGACATCCTTCTCTGAGCTCTATGGCATTGATGACTTAAGTTTTTTAATTTCTTCCTCCAACTCAAACTTTTCTTCTTCCTACTACTATATATATAGTTTTTCATCATGAACCACTTTGTTGGATTTCTACATTTTGGCTCTCTAAACATCTATTTCCTCAATATCTTCTTCTAATTCAGCCTCCATATCGACTCTTCCTTCAACTTATTTCTCATCAATGTTGGTTTCTTCCTTTTTTTTGAGCACTAACGACCACTAAAACAATATAATTTTCATCAATATCTTTTCATTTATCTATCTCTTCAACCTCTTCAACCTCTAATTCATCTTTACTGTCACATTCTTTTGATAAGAGATTATTTTTCTTAAATAAATTTCTCTTTAACTATTTATTTCCCTTCACATTGGCTGAAGACTTCTTCATGGTAATTTTAAATTCATCTTCACAAACTTATTGGAAATTCTTGGGACATTTTTTTGTAAGATAATCAACCTTTCCACACCTAAATCAAGCAAGTGGAAGTTTCCCTTTGAACTTTTTTTTCCTCTTTAGAGATTTGAGGAAAATAATGGAATCAAATCATCTATCTATTCTTCTTCCAGAGAATATTAAATGGTGAGATACTTCATGGAATTGAATTCCACCTCTTTAGATTTCCCCTTTTTTCCAGCATCATTATCATCATTTCTCATTTCATATGAAACAAGGGTCCTATGCAAGTTATCCAATGTAATCTCTTTCAGATATTTGTCTTCCAATACTGAAACATTCAAAGTTAACCAAGGTGCAAGTTTCCTCAAAATAAACTTCACAATATTTATATCTTCAATGACTTTTCCAAGACCTCACATGTCTTCCACTATAACATTTACTCTGTCAAAGAATGCATCAAAAGACTCATTCAGGTTCATTCTCAGATCTTCATACTTGTTACACAGAACTTGCATCTTTTCCTCTCTAACTTTTGAATATCCTTCATATATATTCAACAGGTTTTCTCACATAGCATGTGATGTTTTTTATGACATCACCTTTGTATATATTTCATTGGATAGGGATCCCCCTAAAGCATTTATTCCATTAGATTTAGTATCCAATTCTCTTCGTTCAGCTTTTGATAAAGAACCACTATTGATATTAGCTGAAATACCATGAATCGCTACTGTAAAACACATTCATTCCCAAAGATCAGAAGTAGTGTTGTATCTGATTCTTCCATAACTGAAAATTATTCCTATCGAATATCGAAATTATTTGTGATTGATGACCTCCATTGAGAGAGAAACACATAAATTAACCTTTCCCTCTGATACAAATTTTTAGTCCCACTAGGTATAATACCATGAGAGTGGGGGTGAATCAGGGTATGATAGATTAAAATCACTTCCCCTTTAGATCTTATTTCATCATTAAAAAACACTCTTATCTCTCTTTAGTATAGCAGTAAATGAAAAGAAATTAAAACATGCACAGGACATAACAATTTTACTTAGTTCACCCTCAGTGGGCTATATCCAATGAGCACACAACGGTGATGTTCCATTATACCAAATATAAAAAAATCACACTACTATTTACAAAGTTTAGAGTGGAATCATTGTCCCTCCTAGTTTACAACCAATCACAATTTGAAAGCTCACTACTCTCTCAACTGAACTGTACTCGCTGCTTCTTTAGAAGATCCACTCACAGTTTATAGACCTATAGGTCTTTTCATTATCACTAATGAATACATACACCATTGTTTGTAGATTCTATATTGATGTCTCACTTTAATCCACTGATGAATACCACTCAAAGAACACTCCCTTCGCAAAGCTCCCAATTTTGCAAAGCTCGAACTGGCCTTTACGAAGTTTCTACCTTTTCACAAAGATCACTATTTCATAGAGCTCAAATTAACCTTTGTTAAGTACACTAATTTCTAAAATATTGGACAAGCCTTCATGAAGCACACCTATTTTTGGAACTCAATTAGCTGTCTTGAATCACCTTCCTTTCACAGAGTTCAACTAGCCTCTGTGGATTCCCTTACTTTTGCGAAGATCACTATCTTCGTGAACATCCTTCATGATTCTAGAGCCCTAAGATTTTCATTGAGTCTCTCTTCTCTTATCTAGGGGTAGAGTCCTATTTATAGTCATTACCCACTACTCCAGAACCTTAAGTTCCACATCAGTTCCATGTAACCCCATTTCGCATAGCTCTAAATTTTCTGCCAAAATTCTCTCTTTTTACGAAGATCCACACCTATTTTTCAGATCGCAATGCTCATCGTAATCACAAATCCTTATGTCAAAGAATTTACACCACTGAAATGATCATTTTCTCAAAATCGTAGATCTTATATCAAAAACTTTTCACCATCACAATACTCTTCACCTCTACCATTAGAGAAGCTCATTGTAATCATATAGATCAACATCATCTTTCTTTGATCCTTTGTGAAACACTCTTAAAGAATCTAATCTTCATGAAACTCATGTGTTTTCCATATTTTGATGAGATATTAAAGGAAATCCATATTTCTCAATGCAATAAAAACTCTAAATTTTGGACCCAAAACATTTGGAAAACACTAGAAAGAGGTGTCACCTTGTATCTATTCTTTTTGTACCACCTCTAGATCATCCATTCTCTTATCATGGTTATTTTTAAATATGGATTGTCAAAAATATCTCTAGAACTTGACAATTCACCATAGAAACACACATTTTCAACAAATATAACCAACCTAAAAATGATTCAATGTTACCTTGAGGGATTTTTTTCCCAACACATTGTACATCCATTGTGTCATCGACATGCCTCAAATAGAGAGATAATTATTCCTCACTATCCTCTTTGGTAAGTGACTTAGGAAGTGAAGTTTCCAACATGTATAATTTCCATTTATGGTGTACTATAATGTGAAAGAGACTATACCATTCCAAGAAATTTGATCAGGTGAGAAGGTTATCCTTCTCTAGTATGGATCGCAATGATATTTTCGAAGTCGTTTTGGTTTTCTATTTCTACAAATTAGAAGAAAATAATTTTTACTTGTTTGATCACAAAACAAGATTAATAAATTTAAATTTAATTATATTATATTAATATCCCTTTATTTTTCAAAACCTAATATCCCTCACCATCAGTTTTGAAATATCTTTTTTCTTATATATTCTTGTGGAAAGTATGCATATTCCCCTTCTCATGACCCAAACTTGGGCCTGATAAGTTATTTGAAGAGTTTTAGATAGGTATAACTTTCCAATTATATTAACTCATAGTTCCTTGATCCGTTGATTGGACTCCCCAATCCTAAAATCTTGGTTTAAATATTTCCTCAACACTTTCTCCTTAGTTACACATAGTCCTACTTGGGCAGTCAACCCTTGATGTGAACCAAGTTAAGTCAACCCAAAAAATCAATCTAAAATTTCCATGATAATTTAAATCACCCCAAATTAGGTTGGTCAAGAACTTTGAAATATGAGGGTAATTTAAACTTAAGTAGTGGAAGGATATACCGAATAAATATTTTAGTTGAGGGATTTTTACCCTTATAAATAAATTCAGTTTATCATTTCACATTCCATGTTAATATTAAGTGAATTTTACTTAAGTGATTAACCATTTATGATAAAACATTCATGCATAAATCGGTAATATGTTATTCTATCTTGAATGCTTGTTAATTCATTTATTAGGTGATCACACAACATTCATAAACATAAATAATTAACCATGAACTTGAAACAAATAATATAAAAGTTTCATGATCATGAGAATCTCTAATGATTAGTTTATTTAGTGGATGATAAAATAATCCATTAACCTAAGGAAAAACACATTGAATCATATATCGGTTCATGTTGAATCGTTCCTACTTGGATCCTAAGTATCGCCTCAATTAGTTTCACCTCAGATACTTGATTTGGACCGCCTCCTCTCTCATAGGATCTTTATCCTTACAAAATATTTTACTCACATATAGGTAAGAGGATATAATGGATTGGATGAAGTGGGTTTACATAAAATAAATATTGATCACATGGGCCCTTACATAATAAGGAGAAGGGTAATACATGAAAACCATTAATTGTAATTTAATAATAATAAAATAAAAGAAACCAATCACATTCATAGGGATGATTTAATCTCATGATCATCTATGTAACATACAATAATAATATATTTTCAATCTTGTTATCAATTACTTAGATCCATTATTTAATTAAGATAATGCACCATGAATTAATATAATTAATTAAATTTATCATAATTCCATTCAAGAATCCTTAACTCACCATAATTTATAATTTTAAATAAATTAATTTAATTTAAAATTAATTATGTAAACAAGTGAACTTTGAGGCAATGGTGTGTTCTTATCCAAATTTTAACATAAAATTTGATTTAATATATAATGATCAATCCTATGACATGGCATGTACTATCAAATAAATGACACACAGAAATCATGTGAATATATTTCATTATATATTTAATTTTTCTCCATAAAAAACTGGTCACACTAACTACAGTAGACTACATGGAATGAACTATAGTATATGATGTGTACTTTCTTATTCTTGTGTCTCTAACACATGCCTTGTGACTGGGCGTTCTTCCTTCTACAGTCAAGTTAAAGGTGAGAAAAATATACTAAGAATGCATGGCATGTGGCCTTGGAGTTATAAAAATCTTTTTTCCTTGTGTCTTATATCTAATATATGACATGCTAGGACTTCCTGTCTTATTGGCCATGAGAAGCTGGGTACTACACGCCGTGTATAGTGGTTACACAGTGTGTATTTCTTCAAGACATGTTTCTATCTATCTGGATCTACACACTGATCCAATTTTGTCAGATCTTGGATATGATTTCATTTGATCTCTTTGAATTTATCATGAGATATAGATGAAAAAAACTTTAATACGCAGTGTGTATGTAGGCAGTACACATCGTGTACTCTAGTTTTTCTCTAGGAAAAGCCTTTGGCACCTCCAGATGGTGTTCTTAGAATTCTTCTTCATTTTTAAACCTTAATTTATTATTGGTTATGTTAGTGATAATGAAGAAAGTAAGATACAATGATGTTTATATATTAAAATGAATCAATATAAGAAAAATAAAATGAAAACACATGAAAATAATCCATGAATAATAAATAATTGTAAATTAAACATGTGATTTCTTTGATACCACTTGTAGGTTCCAGGAACAACGGAAGCACCTTGAGAGTAAAAAGAACTCATATTTTATTCATAATTTATATGTAATCACTGCCTAACATGATTACAACATCATGTCCAATAAAAACCGTAGACTGGTTAATTAGGAAAAAATGATGGAACTCAAAGAGGAGGATCTTCACATATAATTTTTAATTAATTTATGAGTAGGTATAGAATTACCTAAACTTGTAATTATCTCTTTATTTTAGGATTAGGTTGACTAGACCTCATTGAACCACTATTTCTCTACATGTAACACCTTGATATTTTATAAGAACGTCGTGTTTGATAGTGTATACAACACGCAACATCAAACATAAACGAACCAAAAAATATTATAATTTAAATATGAATGTTATAATATAGTTATTTAATTTGTGGGTATGAATAGGGTTAAACACATTATGAAAATATGTATAAAATTTTTATATAATTAATTTATTGATAATAAATAAGTACTTGGTGTTCACTAAAATTATTTTATACTTAAAAAATACATTTTCTTTAAAAATGGTTTTATTTTTTATTTTTTATGTGAGAAATATAATTAATTTATACACATTTATAAATTTTATTTTATAAAATTAACATAATTTTTAAAATTAGTATATCAAAATTAACCTATGGTAAAAAAAATTATTTTTCTGAAAAGATTGATTTTCCGATGTATAGTGAAAAATACGAATTTTCATTGAAAAATGTATTTTTGTTTCAAGAATTTACAAAGTTACATTTTTTTCAAATGGTTTAAAAGTAAAATTAGTACTCTTATACTATTTATAACCTAATTAATTTCATTAGAATTAATTTTATGGTTTAATTTAGAATAAAAACATTTTTTTTCTCAAAAAGTTAATATTCTAGAAAACAATTTTTCATTGCGTTTTACATTTTAATCTTAAATTAATTTCCTATACTTATAAAAATTGAATCTTAAAAATCGATTAAATATTTTTAATTAGAAGGTCCAAATTTTTTGAAATTTTTCCTTCTATTTTTTTCATTATGAATAGAAACCGTAGTAAATAATCATCACCACTATAAGGGTAAATCGAGTAATTAAGGTAAAAAATATGATAAAAACTAAAAATGACACTAACACTTGAATTTATCATATTTAATGAGTGTATTTCATACAAATATAAACAAGTTTCAAAAATATGTCAAAAAATTCCATATTTATTTTATTTTGACACTTATAATTCTTAAGTAAAAGATAAAGTCAAAAATGCCACTTTCTTGCTATTAATATCAATAATATTTTCTAAGTGGGATAAAAACAAATTATGTTCAGTTATAAATTATTATTTGAGGGAAAAAATATTTTTTTATCATGGTAATTTATTTCTAATTTTTAGTGATTAAATAATCACCAAAAATTCTTACACAATGTCGATATAGTATATATTCAATTAATATAAAAATAAAATAAAATATTTTAAAAACTCTAAAAGTGATATTTTTTGAGTGATTTACAGTGACCCATGAATTTTATTGATACATATTAAATTTTTGGGATGTTTTAAAGTATTATATACCAATTACCTATTTTTATTGATGTATTTAATGTCAAATTAAATAAATAGTGTCAAAAATGATATTAATGATATTTTATAAGAAATAATATTTTATTAAATGATTTAGAATTCATAAAAATATCATAATCTTCCAAATACATTTGATTTGGTTTAAAATATAAGTAATGATCCATTTATTGGTCATGTGTCCGTTTATGGTAACATTTTTTACCTTTAAATGGAAGAAAACTTTAAAATGGCAGTAATTCTAAAAAGGGTTAACATGGGTTAAAGATAAAAGGTAAGGGTGGAAACATAACAAAAACTTGCACAGAATTTATTGGATGGAATTATTTCAACTAAAACCCATATTATTTTTTAATTATATCAATTTGGATCCATTTTTTACATAAGACTAATTTATATTAATTTTATACTTTATGAAATTCTAAGTATGCTCCTCACCTCACTTATAAAAGGACACCATTTATCTCTTTTATTTACACTAATTTGAGAAAATAACTCCACTAAACCCTATAAAATTCCATTTTAAACATATTTATACTATTTCTATACATTTTTACCCTTCTAAAATACTACCCCTAGGTCCCTTAAGAGGATAACTAAAGAAAATCTACTGAAGAAGAGGAAATCGTCTTTACCGACTCTATCAAGTTTGTTTCCTCTTCTAATTCCTATTAATTTTTTGTAACCATACTAAAATAATAAATATGTTATCATAAATATACTTATATTTTATTATTAGTATGTTAAAACCATATTCTATATCTTTTCCAGCCTATGAAAATCAAAAACATCGCTCGTGCATACATATAGCTTACCGTCACCAGTTTACATGAATCATTATAAATATTTAAATAATGAATATATATGATATTTATAACATAAATATGTTTATATATTATAATATCATAAATACCTTCTTACCTTATAATAATTTATAAGATGATAATGTCACCCGTAAGTATGTGTGGATTACCACCTCCATGAAGCAATGTGATTCGTTTTACATTACCGCTTTACATGGATGGTAACAAGATAGATTAAATGAATATATATGATATATATATGATATATATGATATAAAAATTATCGTATAAATTTTCTTTATTATTTAACTTTCTTTCATTCCATCCGCTAAAAAGTGAAAACATTATTCATGCGTATGTACAGTCTACCATCTCCATGAACAGTGTAGTTCATTTTTCTATATATACATTTTATGAATGATTATAAATAAATATATGATGAATATATATAATATTTATATCATTATTAATATTATATAAATTATTTAACCATGATAAAATTACAAGTACCAAAACTACAAAACCAAAACTTATATAAAAAATGAAGGAGTTATCACCCAAAATGATGATTTTAATAAAAAATTGATAAATGGGTGATAAAAGTATATAAGTAAATCATATATGGTATGATATATATAATTTTATTTATATAATATATATATAATAAAACTAAATTTATAATATAGTATTTTCAAAAACATATGAAGGAAGATGGACTTAAGGTAAGGGTTTCTCATCTCACTTTTTTTCATGAGACTTATGTTGTATTCACCTCTTGATTATTTTATGTGATGTATATAATGAAAATTTTATTTGATATATCATGATTTAATTTATATTTATGGAATTTAAATATTCATTTGATGTTATATATTTCAAGGGGGTGATGATTCAAAAGTTACTAAAGCGGTAAGGGTTTATTTCACAATCTCATTATTATTCGGGATTGTTTATGTTTAAGTCTCTACAGGGGGAATCATTTGAAATTTATATATTAAACCTAATATATTTTATTATAATATGGTTATTTCTATAAAATACAATCTCCCATTTTACTTGGTTTCCTCATTCTTTTATAAAAAAATTCAATGCTGCCAACTTTGTTTTTCTACTTGGTTTGGAATCTTTTTCTTCTATATCCATATTTTCCTTAAAATGTTTTAAAGAATGTTTTTATTATTCTTCAATGATTTAATAAATAGATTCTTACCCATGTTTTAATTTTTAAAAATGTTTTAAAATTAATATTCTTTTTTTTGAATAATGTACTTTTTGAATTTTCTTACCAAAGTATGAAAGGAATGTTTTTTAACTTATACGGCATGAACAGAATTTATCACCATCATGACCACTCAATAATTTGAAGATTCCTTTAAATGTTTACATGTTTCTTTTATAGATTTTTTTTGTAATATTATATTATTTTTTATTTTTAAAAATTGATTATCATAGTGAAAAAGATATTTTCCTCAATGATGTTTTTAATAAACTTTTTATGATATTTATATTCATCAAAGACATCAACCATTTATTTTAATTATGCTCTATTGGGTATATTTTGTAATAATACCATTCTTATACTTTCCTTGGATGGTTTATGATCAGTTTGAATAGGGAAGGTGTTGACATTAGGTATTCTAGTTCTTCAAATAGAGACAATTATTGATTTTTAAGGCATGTTGATTAAATTTTATTGTTTGTTCATATGATGAATGAATTGGAGTTATCATATGATGGTTGGGGACCGAAATTATATATCCCCTTAATGCGTCAATAGGTCTCATGATAAAAACCAGTTGGTTGTACTTATTAATTGGGGTTTTGGTGTATATATACCATAGTTTAAATTCTCTTTTCATAAGGCCTCGACGATCAGTTTCAGATGTCCCGCATTATGCATTTCATCATTATGAAATCAGTTATTAATGTACATGAGATTATTTTTGAATAATAACCATGTAAAAGTTTAAATATCATGTGATTATTTATATGTCATCATTTTATCTTCATTTAATCCTGCCATATTATTATTCATGATCATGTTATTGATTAAATGGCATGTGTTTTAATTTATTTACCTTTCCATATTTATTATGCATTATTTAATCAGGATAGTTTTCATTGTTCATAATTGTTATTGGTCATCTAGAAACATCATTATTTTGATAATTTCCACAAGAAATGAAGAAGGAATATTTTAATGAATTCAAAGATGTAGAATATTTACTCTCTCTATGTCTTTTATTTTTTTGTTTTCAAATGTAATGTGAGATTCAAGTATGTACCCAGTTTAACAAGACAACTAAACTATTAGGTCCTTTAGGATATGATTCCTTGTGTCTAGTTCCAATTTAATAAAGTAACAAGTAGTTATGGACTACTAGGTTTTGGATCTTTACAGTTGGTATTAGAGGAATTTTTGTAGAAACATTGGGAACTAGATTTTGGAAAACATAGATTAGGGAAATTAACCTTATGAATGTCATTGAGGATAATTCTATGTATAGGATTACATCCAACATTTTTTATACAATAGAGATTACGTGGGTTTCCTAGCAAGTCATCTCTGACTAGATACTATAAATGGAAATGGTTTTTTCATAGATTAATATATGGGTAATAACTCAAAAAAATGGTTTTCCAAGTATATATTGGTCTTTATTATGATGCATAGTGAGTTTTCCCATACTGATCACCTAGTTTGATACTCTCAGGGGATATTCTTGGAATTTTCCTTATAAACCATTATGAAGGATTTGAATAAATGATAGCCAAGGATAACTTAGGTTAAACCTAAGTTACTATGGAGTTAAAATAATGTTCCATAATTTAGACATCCTATGAATGATATTTTATGATTTCTCACTATGATTCTTTTTTATCATAATATGATTTTTGGTTTCAGTTAATGGCTATAATCAAAGTAACCATGTTAATTTTTAAATTGATGAAAAATGTTGTGATTATGAGAAACCAAATGGGATGATGACTAGAGTGAAAGATATTATGATTATGCCTAATAATTTATCATGATATATGATTACCAAATTGAACCTTACTCAACTCTTGGACTCACCAAAGAAGAGAAAGATGGAGTTTATTAATTGAATGGGTAGTGGAGGAAAGAAGGCTCGATTTAATTTATGTTATAAATATGGAAAGATACACCTCGGGGGATGTATCAAAGGAATGGGAATTTTTTTTTTTTTGAAATAAAGGTCATAAATTTTTTTTTTCAAAGAATTAAATTTATTATTGGTGGGGAACATTGGAATTATCTGATTCAATTCCCCAATCCATAGGTTTAACTCCTAGAACAAGTAAGGACCTAATTCATGTAAATAATTTAATTAGAATTATTGAAGTGTTTATCTATTGGGATTTAAGGATTATGTGGTAGAAGTATTTAATCACTGATATTTTGGTTATAAGAATCAAGAAACATTAAAGGATTGTTCTACAGTAGTTTTTCTTTAAGTATTTTCAAACATATGTTGAATGGTACCGATAAAAAAGAAAATTGATTTTGTTATATTTTTTAAGAACACGTGAATAAGGAGAATATAACCCTTAATTTGTTCCTGATGTTAAAGTAATAATTTTTAGTTTGGATAAAGAGAATATTGAAATTGATGACGTAAATAGGACAGTATCGGTGACCTTGAAAATGATTAGTGGTTTGATAAAAAATTAATCTATGATAGAGTTTATGAAATTTTCATACTCATAGAATATATTTGATAACTTATGCTTTTATTTAATGAATTAGGTTATAGTTATTTTTTAGAAGTAGTTATAATTTCATTGATGTTTTATGGTGATAAAAGTATTAAAATATTTGGTATTTGATATTAAGAGTTATTTTATATTGTTAGTGGCATTAATATTAAGTTGATTTTGAAATTTTAGTGACATTATTTCTACGTTTTTGGATTTTCAATTTGGTCATATGTATTTTGGAAGGGCTTTAAGGATAAATACTTATGGAATAGATTAATTTGAACTTTGGGTGTTATTATTGAGGTTTTAGGGATTTATGTATTATATTGGATAACTTGTTATAACCATTTTGGTTTTGGTAAATATTTAAAGATAAACAGAAACACTTTTCATTCTTTTATAGATCTTATAATCCGTTAAAAGTTAATTTTAGTTCTTTGGGAATAAAAAAATAATTTTTATTATTCATAGTTTAGAGAAAGGATGAGATTGTGGTGAAAATTGAATAAATGATGAAATTATAATTTTCAAGTAAGTTTATTTACTTATGTTATTAGTCTAGAGGGTAAAGGAATTTATTAACTCTAGGTAAATCATCTTGAAACAAAAATTTTATCCTATTACAATCATTTTTGATGATTTTATGGTCTTTAACCCATCACAGATTTATGGATTTGTGGTCATTAAATTTATCTTACCATGTTATATATCACTTTATACTATTCTTTGGTTGTTATTTTTCTTCTACTTGTCCATATTTCAACCTCCTATCAATGTTATCCCATTTGGAAGCCTAGTTTTGTGTTATTCCAAATGAACTTTATATTTCTATTTCTCTATTTTTATAAAGAACTTTCATTAACTATTTTTAGTTTGTGGGTTTAACACAAAATAAATTTTTAAATTTAAAACTGAGAATAATTTTAAAATTATAGAGACATAATTTATTGAATATGTGAGAATATAGAACCCCAATATTTTAAAAGAACACTGTGTTCGATAGCTTATACGACACACAACATTGAACTTAAATGAACCATTAAATATTATTATTTAAATATGAATATTATAACCTAGCCATTGAATCGGAGGTTATGAATAAGGTTAACTATATTATGAAAATATATATAAAGGTTTTATATAATTAATTTATTAATAATAAATAAGTACTTAGTTTTCAGTAAAATCGTTTTATACTTCAAAAATACATTTTATTCAAAAATGGTTTTGTTTTAAATTTTGTGTGTGGAAATTATAATTAATTTCTGCCACTTTTAAAAGAATTATTTTATAAAATTAAAATAATTTTTAAAATCATCATATTAAAATTAAATTATGGTTAAATTTTTTAACCTTTCTGAAAATATTGATTTTTCAGTAAATAGTGAAAAATATTGATTTTCATCGAAAAAAAATATTTTTTTTAAGAATTTACAAAGTTACATTTTTTTATAAAATTATTTAAAATTAAAAATAGTTATTTTATATTATTAATAATCCAATTGAGTTCATTATAATCAATTTCATTTTTTAATTTACTATAAATACATTTTAAACTTCAAAAGAAGTATTTTGAAAAAACAGTTTTTCATTGCCTTTCTCATTTTAATCTTAAATTAATTTCTTATATTTATAGAAATTGATTATGGATAAATGGAGTCCATATTTTTAATCATGATTTAAAATTTTGGTAAATAGAATCATTTTATTTTTGGTCATTATGAATAGAAACTATAGTAAATAATTGTTATTGCGGTTAGGATAAATCAAGTAATTAGGATTAAAAATAATATGAAAATGATTAAAAATGACCCCAAAATGTGCCTTTATCTTATTTTATGAGTTAATTTCCGCTATTTATATCCAATTTTCAAAAATATGGCAACTTGGTGCCATTTTTTTTACCCTTATAATACTTAAGTAAAAGATAAAGCTGAAAATGTCACCTTCTTGCTTTTAATATAAATAATATTTTGTTAAAGGAATAAAAAAATTATGTTAGGTTATAAATTTATATTTTAGGGCCAAATTATATTTTTTAACATTTTAATTTATTTATAATTTTTATTAATTAAATAATTACCTTAAATTCTTATGTAACGTCGATATATTATTTATTCAATTAATAGATAAATAAAATAAATTATTTTAAAAACTCTTAAAGTAATAGTTTTTGAGATAGTTATAGTGACCTGATAATTTTATAGATACATATTTCATGTTAGGGATATTTTAAAGGAATTTATATTAATTACCTCTTTGTATTGATTTATTTAATGTCAAATTAAATGAATAGTGTCAAAAATGACATTAATGATATTTTATAATAAATAATATTTGATTAAATGATTTAAAATTCATAAAAAATTAATTGAAAAAATTAATGGGATATGATTAAAAATATTATACATGGTCCATTTATGGGTCTTCAGTGCTTTTATGTTAATATTATTGACCTTTAAAGGGAAGAAAATTTTAATATTGTTGTAATTGTCAAAAGGGTTAACGAGGGGTTAAAACTAAAAGAAAAGGATAAAAACAAAAAAAAATGTCTGAATTTTAATGTATGAGTTTATTTATACTCATAATCCCCTTATATTCAAATTATATCAATTTTGATCTATTTGGAAATAAAAAATTATATTAATTTAATACTTTAATAAATTCCTAGTTTACCCCTCCCCTCACTTATAAAAGGACACCCCTTATCTATTTTCTATATTCCACATTGAGAAACCTAGATAGAAAAAACCCTAACCAATTACATTTTAAAAATACTTATCTAGAGTTTTTTACCCTTTTGAAATACCATCCCTGGGCACCTTAAGAGGAGATCTAAAAGAAGTCTACCAAAGAAGAGGTAATTGTCTTTACCGACCCTTTCAAGATTATTTATTATTACACTTCCTATTAATGCATTGTAAACATACTAAAATAATAAATCAAGTATCATAAATATACTAAGATGTTATTATGATTATGAGAAAACTATATTCTATATTTTTGCAACCTATGAAAAGTGAAAATATCACTTGTGTGTACGTCTGTCTTATCGTCTCCATATAGCGGTGTATATTGTTTTTTATCACCACTTTACTTGAATAATTACAAATATGGAGATAATGAATATATATTATATTTATGAAATAAATTTTCTTCTATAATTATAATTTCATATGTACCATCTTACCTTCCAATCCGTTGGAAAAAGATAACATCTCTCGTGCGTACGTGTGGACTACCACCTCCAAAAATCGATGTGAATCGTTTTTCATTACCAATTCACATGGGTGGTAAAAAGTATAGATTCAATGAATATATATGATATATATGATATAAAAATTATAATATAAAGTTTAATTATTATTTACCTATCTTTCATTCCATCTGTCAAAAAGTGAAAATAATGTTCATGTGTACGTACAACCTACCATCTCCATGAATATTATAATTCATTTTTATATATCTATCTTTAATGAATGATTATAAATAAATATATAATGAATTTATATGATATTTACATAATTATTATAATTATTTAAATTATTTAACCATGATCAAAGTATAATGACCAAAACTAAATAACCAAAACATACACAAAAAATGAAGCAGTTATCACCCAGAGTAATGATTTTAATAAGGAATTGTTAATAAATGGGTGATAGGGGTTATAAGTAAATAATATATGGTATGATATATATTATTATAGTTCTATAATATAAATATAATAAATATATATTTATAATACAAAAAGTTTAAACACATATGAAGTAAGTCGGACCTGAGGTAAGGGTTTCTCGTCTCACCTTTGTTTTCATGAGACATATGTCGTATTCACATATTAATTCATTCGGGTAGTGTATATACTTTTATTTTTATATGATATATCTCTATTACCTTTATATTCATGGTATTTAAAGATTAATTTGAAGTTAATTATTTCATGTGGGTTATTATTCAAAAGTTAACAAAGTGGTAAGGGTTTATTTCACAATCTCATCGTTATTCGGTATTGTTTATATTTAATTATCTATATGAGAAATTATTTTATTTTTCTATATTAAAAATAATATATTTTATTATAATATTTTTATTTATTTAAATTAAAAAAATCTTTCATTGTCTAATCTTTAAGTACTCAATATACTGAAATCATGTTTTTAAGGAAGACCGAATTTTCTTTTATACTCGATCGGGAATATTTTTCTTCCATATACATAGTTTCATTAAGATGTTTTAAATAATTTTTTTAATATTCTACAGTTACTTAATAAAGAAATTTTTACCCATATTTGAATTTTTTAAAAATTGTTTAAAATTAATATTCTTTTCTTTTTATGAAGGCGGTATTTTTTGACATTTTTTACAAAAGTATGAAAGGAATGTTTTTTAACTTATACAATATGAATGTAATTTTCTATCATCATGACCACTTAATTATTTAAATATTCCTTTAAAATTTTACATGTTTATTTTAAAATAATTTTTTTCCCTAATATTCTAGAAATTTTAGTTTTTAAAAGCGATTTACAAAATGAAAATGGTATTTTCCTCAAGATTTTTTTAATGATATTATTATGGTATTTATATTCATCAAATAAATAAACCCTTTATTTTAATTATGATCTTTTGGGGATATGTAATAATGATAACATCCTTATCTTTTCTCATATGGTTAATTATCAGTTTATTTATGGAAATTATTGACATTTTGTATGCTAGTTCTTCCAATACGAACAATTATTAATTTTTAAGGCATGTTGATTAAGATGTATTGTTTATTCATATAATGGATTAGTTGGACTTATTATGTGATGGGAGGGGCCCAAAATTACATAATCCCTTCATGCATTGGTAGGTCTCATGATACAAACCCATTGGTTATCCATATTAAATAGATTTTTAGTGTATACCCACCCATAGTTTAAACTTTCTTAACATAAGACCTCGACAATAAGTTTCATATATCTAAAATTATGCATTATGTCATTATGAAATTAGTTATTAATGTCTATGAGATTATTTTAAATAATTTCCATGGATAAGTTTCAATATCGTATGATTATTTATGTGGAATCATTTGATCTTCTTTTACTCCTATTATATTATTCTTCATGTTCAAGTTATCTATTAAATGGAATGTGTTTTTCGTTATTTACCTTAACATATTTGTTATAAATTATTTACTCAATATATCTTCCACTATATATAACCCTTAATGATCATCAGAGATCACCCTTATTTTGTTTCCTTTCCCTAAGATATGAAGAAATAATATTTGAATGAGATCAAGGTTGCAAAATATTTACTCACATTATGTTTTGTATTTAAAGTTTTCAAATGTAATGTGAGATTAAAGTATGTATCTAGTTTACCAATACTAAAAAACTATTTTTTTTTTCTTTAGGATACAATTCCTTATGTCTAGTTTCAATGTAATAAAGTAACCACCATTTTTGGGCTATTAGGGTTAGGGTATATACACTATAGGATCTAAGTACATAATACCTCTAGTGGTGATACACATGTGTACTACAATATATGAATGCCTTTATAGAATATTAGAGCTTTAGAATGGACAATCATGATAACTTATGTTATTTTTTGTTGATTACAGTAGTATTATTCTTAAATGAGGGAGAAATCTTATTTTTATCTCGATGGATTGAGAGAGGAGTAAGAGAGAGTACACTCTAGATATCTAGATCTCTATCTAGAGATTGAGAGAACCCCTTTCTATTTGTTGTGCACACCAAAATTGATTCTAGAAAGTTTCATTATTAGATATTTATTATAGCATTTTTAGGGTCAGAAAATTGCACACAAGCCCTTTCCCTACTTAACAATTCTTAGTTGACCACATGTCTAATAATAATATTATTATTATTATTAATCACTTGACATGCATATAACTTTAAGAATATAATAAATATCATTTATAACATTTCCCATTATTCTATTAATCTTAGTCCTCTTTCCCACATCCACGTTTACTAATCCTTGAATAATGACTATTTATTTAATAAATAAATATTACCGCATTATTCATCAATAAATATAATAAATATTATATTTGTTAAAACTTAAAAATAAATATTTGTTACTGTTATTTAAATATTTTATTATTTTAAATAACTTTTGATTAAATATTGGTGACCAACCAAACCAAATAAATATTATACATTTCAAATTGTTAAATTAAATACTTGAATTTAACCAAGATTTCATATACATTTAGTGTGTGACCCTCTAGTCCTCTTTCTCAGTTGAATTAGGTATAACCACCTGAATTACATGATTATCATGTAGAAACATGTTAGGCTCCCATATATAAATAATTTAATATCATAATGTCATATAACCTCATATGAATATTTACTATGTAATATAATCCCTATCGCGATATCTCAATTTAAGTAGGTTGCATGATGGTGCCATTAAACTATATTCTCAATGTCTCTTTCTGTAAATTTCTGGAAATGAACTCAACCACTAAACACCATAGACAAGGATTTATCTAGGAAGTTATATTTCTATCAAATATCCTGATATATCAACTTTATTTTATGGATAAAAGTGATAATCCTTTCTTTCAATATCCATTAATGCAATATCACTCACAACGTACCCAATGTATCCTACCTCACTAAGGGTATATTTCATCACCATTTTCATCAATACATCAAAGTACATGAATTATGATATCAATTAATTATAATATTAATTTCCACAGATCAATACACACATCCAGAAATAGAAACATTTAATGACACATAGAAATATGGATTTCCTATTGAAAAGTGAATTCTCATAACCTCTTATCTTAGATATTACCAAGGGAAAACACCATGATAAGGTATATTGATGTCTTATTATCCTCTTGCCTTTGATATTTTATATCATATATGTCTCATCAGAAAATATCATCCATATATAGAATATATATTCAAGAATACATTCATGGAACCTATAGGTTATCATCGTAATAGGAAACTACTATGACTTTTTCAGTGTGACATGTATTTATCACATTAAATTATCATGAATTGGAAGGATAATGATGTGATAATAAAGCTTCATTAATAATTAAAAACAATTAATCAAGTACTGAGAAAGTTGGTTCTAGGATACCAACTCTAACAGACTCTCATTTTCACTATATCTAACTACAAACGACATTCAGTCAGTTATCTCTCACATGATACTCATGCCTATACTAAGATAAAAATTTGGTTAGGGAGTCTACCAAGTTTTTATCCATGGATAATCTGCATAGAATAACTTCACCTTATTGATAAATATCCCTCAATAGATAAAACTTCCAAAGTATGTGTTTTTTTTCTTTTATGTGACCTCGATGCTTTGGAGAGAATCACTACTATAGTGTTAACAAAGTAAAATGTGATAGTTTATTTACTGATAGTTACCCTATCAAGCTCATAGAAAAAAAAATCAATATATATTACTTCCTTGGATATATAGTAATACATAATATACTTAGACTCTTCTATAAAATTGGTGATAATTAGGTGCTTCGAAATCTTCCAACTCACAAATCCTTCATTAAGAAAAAATATATATCCAAAATGAAACTTTAGATCATTTTGATATGTCTAAAAACTAGAATCTTTATAACCCCTAATTACTACATATCCATATCCTCCATACACCAAGAATATATCTTTAGTTTTCCTCAGATACTTAAGGATAGTCTTAATAACCATCCAATATTGTTCACCTAGATATTCTTAATATCTGCCTACCATAATCAAATCACATGTAACATAAATCCTTGTACATAAAATGTCGTACTTGACAGATCCTTTCACATAATCATATAGGATCTTACACATTGTCTCTCTTTCCTCTTATGTTTGGGGACACATTTTCTTGGAAATATGTATACCATGTGACACTAGAACCAATACTCTCTTGTATTTTTTCATATAGAAACTCTTTAGTATCTAGTCAATGTATGTTCATTGACTTAGTCTAAGAAGCCTCTTGGATCTATCATGCATGATCTTGATCCCTAGAATGTAGGTTGTTTCACCAAAGTCTGTCATAAAGAAGCACATTCTCAAACATGCCTTAACCACATATAAGGTCGGTATATCATTTTCAATTAGTAATATCTCATCAACATATACTAATATGAAAACAACTATACTCCCACTAAAACTATTTTAAACACATGTCTCAAATTTGTTCTCAATGAAGTCATATTATTTTTAGCTTCATTAAAGCGAATAATCCATGACCTGGATTCTTACTTTAATCCATAAAAGGATCTATACAACCTACATACCTTTTCGGTATTTTATGGAGTCACAAACCCTTCTAGTTGTGTCATATACAAATCTTGTTTAAGTTTCATGTTATGGAAAACATTTTTGAAATCCATTTTATAAATCACATATTCATGGTAATATGTTATGGAAAACAAAATTCTGATGGGTTTAAACATGGAAACTAGATAAATGTTTCATCGTAGTCAATTCCTTGGAATTTTCTAAATACCCTATCCACTATATTTAATTTATAGGTATTTACTTTACCTTCCATGTCTAGTTTTCTCTTGAATATCCATTTACACCCAATAGGATGTACATCAACTGGCGAATCGATCAGAATCCAAACTTGGTTTTGATACATGGAATCCATCTCAAAATTCGTGTATTCTTTCTATATTATAGATTTTGATCTCTCTACTACCTCCTTATAGGATAGAGGATCTTCATTTTTAACTAATAATGATTCACCTTCATCAGGTACTAAAAAACCATATCTCTTGGGTTCTCTAATCTCTTTAGTGCTTCTATATATTACTTGTGTTCTAGGAACAACTTATTCCATGGGGACTTGTGGAATCTATTCCTGCACCACCTATCATGTATCTTGAGCATCAAATTCATCAAATTAAATCTTGTTCCCACTATCCTCCTTTGTAATGTTCTCCCTATCAAGATAAATGACGTGTCTTCTGGTAGTTTCTTTCTCATCTAAAGGGTTGTATAGGTATTATCCTCTTGTTTAATTGGGATAGCCTATAAAGATACACTTTGTTCCTCAAGGTGCTAGTTTTTTTCTTGATATGGACTTAAAAAATGACTCGCAACCCCATGCGTGAACATGTGACAAAATGGGTTTCTTTCTACTCCATAACTCGAAGGTAATACTATTTTCCACTTTATTTGGTACTCAATTTAGTAAGTATAAGGCCATATATAATTCATATCCCCAAAAGTATAAAGGAAGTCTTGTGTGACTCATCATAAACCTTACTATGTACATTATTGTATAGTTCCTCCTTTAACTAACATCATTCCACTTTGGTATATAAGATGGAGTGGGTTGAGATAAAATATCATACTACTATAGAAAGTTGATAAAGAATTAGTTAAGAAATTAACCATCTCGATCTGATTAAAGTTTTTTATCTTCATACCTAGATGATTCTCAACATAATTCTTGAAATTATCAAGGGATCCATAATTATACCCCATTAAGTAGATATAACCATACCTTATCAATTCACTGGTAAAAAAATTAAATGAGAATCCACCTCTAGCTTCTACTTGAAAAGTTTTATACACATTAGTGTGTACCAAATCTAGAAGCTTTGTGTCCCTTTCACCTTGACCACCAAATTGACGTTTGGTTATCTTACCTTGTAAAAAAATGTGTTATATTTCAAGTGATTTAATCTCAAAAGATTTTAATTAACAATATTTATAGATCTTTTTCAAATGCTTCATGTTTATATAACCAAGATATTGGTGTAACAACTGGGTGTTATATGAGTCCTATGTATTTATTTCATTATCAATTCCCAATATTTGGTTTTTGTAATTTATTACATAAAGATCCTTATTTATTTTTTATTCATGCCATAATACATGTTATCTTTATAAAAGTAGAAATTTTTATTTTCAAAGATGAAAATAAATCCATCCATGTCTAAAAAATAATTATAAATGACATTCTTGTTAATACTAGGCACATAATAACAATTATTTAAAACCAAAATCAGTCCTATTGGAAATGTGATATAGTAGTCTCCAATGGCTAAAAAATCTACCCTCACTATATTGGAAGCTTGTAGATCCACCTCATCTCTAGAAACCTTTCAAAATATACTTGGTTCTTGTATTTGGATACAAATATGAGCACCATATGTAGTATCTAATACCTAACTTATAGATATTAAAAAATTATTCTAAATAATTAATTCACCTAAAAATTCCCATTACTTATTTGGAAGGGTTAAATTTTCCTTCCAATGGCCATTCTTCCCCATGAAATACATACTGTATCTTATTCCTTTCCTTGCCTCTAGAACTTCTTATTAGAAGTACAATTCTTTAGATCCTTAGAATTGAAATAAGTATTCGACCTCTTTTCCTTGTTCCTTATCTTCTTATTTACTATAAGGACAGTGTGTTTTTTATGCCCCGTGTGTTTATCAACTTGGAAAATAAGTGCAAAAACTTCCAAAAATTAATTCTCATTATTTATCATATTATATTTCACAATAAAACTATAGAAATTTTTGGGTAGAGAGGAAGGAATGAGATATGTTTATAGCTAATCAAGGATCTTAATACCCAAGAAATCTAGGAATCAATATAGCCAATCATCTTCACTACATATGCCTCAATTATCACTGACTCTCCAAGATTTCATATTAACAGTGCATTGGAGATATTATATCTCTCTAATCTCACCTTCTCTTAATAAAGATCCCGAAGGTGAGAAACTATGTTATATGCATCCATATCCTCATATTACTTTAAAATATTATTAAACATGGATGATAACATGAAACATTATAATTACATTACATCATCCACATGACTTAAATAGAGATATATTTATTCCTCTCTAGCCCCTTTGGTAAGTGACCCAGGAAGTGGGTTTTCTATCATGTATAATTTCCATTTTTGTCATAGTATAACTTGCAATAATCTGTACCATTAATAGAAATTTTTTTCGGTGAGAAGTTTATCCTTCTCTAGTATGGATCACAGTGATATTATTGAAGTCATTTGGTTTTTCATTTCTAAAAATTAATATAAGATAATTAGTACTTGATTATAAAACCAAATTAATAAATTTAAATTAAATTAAATTTCATTAATCTCCCATTATTTTTTAAAACCAAATATCCCTCTCTATTAGTTTTGAAATATATTTTTTTCTTAGATATTCTAGTAGCAAGGATCAATATTACCCTTATTATAACCTAGACTTGGTCATGGGAATTTATTTGAAGATTTTTATGTAGTAATAACTTACAAACTATATTAACTTGTAGTTACTTGATCCATTGAGTGGACTCCTAAATCCTAAAATCCTGGTTTAAATATTTCCTCAAGACTTTCCTCTTAGTTAGACCAAGTCCTACTTGGGAAGTCAACCATTGATGTGAACTAAGTTATATCAACCCATGACTTCAAGATAAAAGTTGAACAATAATTGAAAGCACCCCAACTTGGGTTATTTAATCATTTTAAACTATGAGGTCAATTATAATATAAGTATTGGGAGGCTATTCCGAATTAATATTTTATTTGAGGGGTTTTTATCATTATGAATAAATCTCATTTTATATTTTTACATGCTTTATTAATATTAAAAGGATTTTACTTAACTGATTAAACATGTCTGATAAAAAATTCACATGAAATATTTATATATTTTATTATACCTTCCATTCTTGTTTATTAATTTATTAGTTGATCACACAATATTCACAGATATAAATAATTAACCATACAACCTAAAAAAATAAAAACATAAGTGGAAAGATAATGATATTTTATAATGGTTTGTTTATCTAGAGGATGATAAACTAGCCCTATACCCTAGGGAAAAAACACCTTGAACTGTATCTTAGTTCATGTTGTAGCTTTTCAACTTGGAAATCCAATGTATCGCCTCAATTAGTTTCACCTTGAGTCCATGAATTGGACTTCCTCTTCCTGTATTAGATATCCATCCTTACATAATATTTTACTCACATGAATTTGAGGGGATCCAATGGATTGGATAAAAGGGTTTTACATAAACGAAACCATGAGCATACAATCACTTACATAATAAGGAGGATGGGATGATGTGTATTCCATCAATTTTAATTTAATAACAATAAATTAAAATAAACCAATCACATTCATAGGGTTGGACTAATATCATGATCATCCACATAATATGCAATGAGCATACATTTGTAATATTGTTATCAATTAATTTGATATGTTCTTTAAAAATATAATGCACCAAGAATTAATATAATTAATTAAATTTATCTTAATTATATCCAAGCATCCTTAAATCACAATCATCTATAATTTAAAAATAATAATGAAGTACACAAGTGTACTTAGAGAAAACGGTGTGTGATTATCCAAATTTTAACACATAAGTTGATTTAATATATAATTATAAACTATATTACCTGGCATGTACTATAAATAAATGACACATGGAACTCAAGTAAATAGGTTTAATTATACATTTATTTTTCTCCACAAAAAAATGGGAACACTACCTACAGTAGACTACACAGCATGTATTGTATTTCATAGTGTGTACTAGGAATATATGGCATGTGGCCTCAGAGTTTCAAGACTCATCGGTCCTTGTATCGTGTATCTAATACATGACATGTTGGGACACCCTATATTCTCATCCATGAGAAATCAGGTACTACACATTGTGTACAGTGGTTACATGGTTTGTAGTTCTTCAAGAATTGTGTCAGTATATCTAGATCTACATGTTGATCCACTTTTTTCAAATCTTAGATCTAATTTCATTGGATCTATCTGGCTTTATCATGATATAAGGATGTGAAAACATTAATAAATGGCATGTATACAGGAATTACATGTCCTATACTCTAGTTTTTTTCTAGGAAGATCCTTTTTCACCTCCATATGGTATTCTTTTAATGCTTATTTATTTTTAAACATTAGTTGATTACTAGTTATGTTAGCGAGAATGAGTAAAATAAGAGGTGATGATGTTTATATATTAAAACAAATTTATATAAGTAAAATAAAGTGATAATTCATGTAAACAATCAATGAATAATAAATAAGTATAAATTCAACATGTTATTTATCTAATACCACTTTTAGGTTTTAGGAACAGTATAAGCACCTTAATGGTATTCCCAACTCATATTTTAGTTTTAATTTACATGTAATTATTGTTTCACATGATTAAAATATATTTTACAACTAAAACCATAGATTACTTGACTAGTGAAAAATTATGAAATTGAAAGATGAGGATCTTCTAATATAATTTGTAATTAATTTATGAGTAGATATAGAATTACCTCCACTTGTGATACTATCTTAATTTATGATCGAGTTGACTAGACCTCATCGACTCGTCATACCGTTGTAGGATTGAAGTGAAAAATCCCTACAGTGGTGATTCATGTATGCACCACAATTTTTTAACATTATCATAGAATTTTCAGGTGATTGCACGACTGATCCTGATTTATTTAATTGTTCATGGTTGATCGAAATGGTATTCTTCTAAAAGGTGGAATATCTATGGAATCCCTCCTTCTTATTACATAACTTTTCATTACATTTTACAAATAGAGGATCTTTAAAGTCTAGTGTTTTGTAAATTAGGAAAAATATACAAGAAAAATTTAAACATTATTCTAATAAACTTTTAAGGCTTCATCATGGGTTCATCCTAAGTACAAATACTGCATCTCATAACCTAGATACATACATCAAAGGAAAGGGTGAGCATAATTCCCAATAAAGAAAACAAGTGAAACAGTTTTCATGTGAACTTGAGCGATATCAAAAAGAACATGAGGGATATCATAAAATAATGATAAAGAGGAATATCATAAATAAAAGATCATGAATCATAAATTCAATATGTGGATACAACATTTATTTTATACATTCATGAACATATCACCAAGGACCATCCCCAAGGTTTCATAAAAATTACTAAGGTTATTCACTAAGGTATCGTAAAACTTATCATCTCTAGAGATTAAATTTTTTACCCAATGCATTAGATCATTATCAGGGAACAGCATTAATATTTCTTTATTTTCATGTGATCCACATATATCATAATAAAAAATTTCATAAATAACCCATAAATAATAAAATAAATGGGTTTCATTTCAAAATCATAACATTTTAGAAGTGCTTAAAAAATGATCGTTATGACATTTATAACCCAAGAAAAAGAAATGAGGGTTTCATGTATGTAAATTCTAGAATCAAATATATCATTTTTATTTCTTTATGAATACCCCTATAAATGAAATAGGTCTGGGTATTCACATAAATAAAATAAAGGAATTTCTTGATAAAAAGAGATAGAGATTTTGAGACGAAATTTATGCAGCATAACGGCTATATAACATGGTTTTAAAAAACATTAAAAAGAGAAGGTAAAAGGGTATACCATCCATAAATGATTTATTTTACAGTATATAGAGATAATAAAATATAAATAAGATCATGGTGTGGATATTTTAATGACATATAACATGAAAAGGAAACTTGAAAGAAAAGGGAAAATGCGATTTCTTTTACAAAAATTTGGAAGCCTAACGGCGTCACTTAAAAATTCATAAAATCGATTGATGAGAGAGGAAAGTGTCTATAATAATTTTTACATTAAATGTAAAGTAATGATGATATATAATAACATACCCCCACATAATAAAATGAAAACTAGAAGACATAACATAAAGGAAGTCGTGACTAAAAGAGAATGGTGAAAAGTTCCCTTACCTTGAAGAGTAACTTCAAAAACTCAAAGGTTAGGACCTAGGGTGGATTTAGGGAACCTTGGGATGATTACTTTGGATGTAAAAAGACTAAATCTTCATTGAGTAAGAAATTGTAATGAAATTAATGAAGTAATGGGTTGGTATTTATAGCAAAAGTGAGGGAATATTTTATTAATTTCCAAGGGACACTTCATCAGTGGTATTTGAAAAACCATGGGCTTGACCATGGTATTTTCCAATTAGGAAACCTCATAACATATATTATTTTAAACAAGTATACCTAAATTATTAGATCATTATTACATCTTTAATGATGTCATTAATCACACCAAAACTCAAAACTGTAATTTTACTATTCACTGAAAAAAACATTTTATAAAAATCTCATAAATTAACCCTAACCTAATATCAATGCTTTGAATTCAAAAATAAACTTCATTTTATGAAAATAATTTTCTAATTATGAGATATTTAATGTTTATGTAAAAACACTATTTACCCAAAAAAATACTAAAACATAACTAATAATTTCTGAAACAGTTATTTACTTACGCAATTATATCACATTGCCATTCAAGATACCTAAATTATATTTATACTTAATTGTGTGAGGTTACTATTCCATTGGTCACATTAATATTCATAAGGGTAATATTTCTATTCATAATTTACTATTCACCAAAAATTAATTTGATCTTATTAGACTTCTTACTGATCAAAATTGTAGAAGACCATTTTTGAAAATTATTTCACATTATTAGTTATTTAAAGTATACAAAAAATATTTTAAAAAATCATTTTTTCCAAAATTCACCAATAATATGGAACTTCATCTTATTTTTTATCTTAATATTTGAAATTCACAAATTTTACCATAATAAGAAATAACTTTTTTATTTATACAATAGGATTACAGAAAGTAACTAAGGCCTCGTTACATAACCCCTTATAACACCTACATAGGACCTAAGAGTAAGGTTTGAAATGGTGATAGAATCTTGGGACGGCTCGGACTACATTGCCCGAGTGATGATTTCTATCAACTTGAACTTCTCCCATAGGTGATTCCGTTCGATCTTCACATGTTGAATCTCATCTTAGGATTGGTCTAGAGTAAAGCCCAAAGATGATACCTTCTTCCCAAGCTCCGATAGATGGGCTTCGTACGGCCTGAGTCTACTAGATGAGGTCATTGACTCTTCTTTCTGTATTTATTAACCATAATCATTTGTATTTATAAAAAATAATCATAACGTTAAGAGTATAGTTTCCAACAGTCATATTGACCAACGGTCATATTGACTAACGGTCATATAACAGTCGAAACCCAATGGTCTCATTTTAATTATAATCACTTCATTAATTAAAGGATGTAGTTTTGTTGAGTATAAAATATAATAACACACAAATTTAGGAAACAAATATTATTCAAAAGTTTGGGTCACTACATTCTTTCTCCCTTAATAAATTTCATCCCTGAAATTTCAACTCATACCCTCAGAAGAGAAAATTAGTGGGTACTTCTACTTCATATACTCCTTAGGTTCCCATGTGGCTTCTTCACATTTTTTGTTTCTCCACAACACTTTAAAAAGGTGGGTAGTCTTGTTGCATAGAACCTTGTCCCTATGATCCAAGATCTCCACCGGATTCTCTTCATAAGAGAGTTCATGTTCTAGTTTTACCACCTCTAGATTTAGTGCATGTAAAGGGTCAGGTATGTACTTCCTTAAGAGGAATACATGGAAAACATAATGAACTTGTGCTAGATTTGGAGAAAGTGAAAACCAATAAGCCACTACTTCTACGCGATCAAGGTTTTCACAGGGGCCAATGTACCTAGGGCTGAGCTTCCCTTTCTTCCCAAACCTCATGACTCTCTTCCAAGGTGAAATTCGAAGAAATACTTTTTCATCAACATCAAACTCCAAGTCCCTTCGATGGTTGTCGGCATAGCTCTTTTTCCAACTTTGAGTAGCCTTAATGTGTTGACGGATGGCATGGAATTTTTTTTTCATCTCTTGCACTAGATAAGGCCCAAGAAGCTTTTTCTCACTAGCTTTATCCCAATAAGTAGGAGTTATATATTTCTTACCATATATAACTTAATATGGTTCCATTTGGATGCTCGATTGGAAGTTGTTGTTTTAAGAGAACTCAACTAATGGGATATGTTGATACCATCCACCTTTAAATTCCATTGAGCATGTTCTCAGCATGTCCTCGAGTGTTTGAATAGTCCTTTTAGATTGGCCATTATTTTGGGGGTGATAGGCCGTACTAAAATTCAATTCGGTGCTCAGATCATGTTGAAGAATTCTCTAGAATTTGGATGTGAACCTTGGATCACAATCAGATACGATAGAAAGTAGAACTCCATGAAGCCTTACTACTTCATTCACATAAATACTAGCAAGTTGATCAAGAGATAAATCTTCCCAAATAGATATGAAATGGGCAGTCTTGTTGAGATGTACTAGAATAACCCATATCGTATTGTTTCCTTTGGAAGTTCTCAGGAGAACAGTGACAAAGTCCATAGTGATATTATCCCACTTCCATGCTATTATGGATAGTGGTTTCAATACCCCTTTAGGAAAGTTTTCGCTCTGCCTTCACTTTCTAACATACCAAAAACCTTGAAGTGTAGTCAGCAATCTCCCTTTTCATATTATCCCACCAATAATGATCACAAAGGTCTCTATACATTTTTTTACTTCTAGGATGTATAGAGAATGTAGAGCTATGAGCTTCATCCATCAATTCCTTCTTTATTTCTGAAATATATGGAACACATAGTCTTGTACAAAATTTCAGTACACCTTCTTGATCAATATTGAACTCAGGAAACTTCACATCCTTCACAGCTTCAAACTTCTTCTATAACAAATGATATTCTTTTCTATATTTCATGATATTCTCTAGTAATGATGGTTGAGAAATCATTTGGGTTAGGGTTGATGATGCACCTTTCTTTATAATTCCTATTTCTAGCTTTACTAGGTCATTGATCAAAGGATCTCTTTGAATCCTCATCATAGAAAGAACAACCGTTTCTTTCCTACTTAATGCATCAACAACTTTGTTTGCTCTTCCGGGATGATAATGAATTGAACAATCATAGTATTTAAAAAGTTCCAACCATATCTTTTGTCTCATGTTCAATTCCTTTTTCATGAAAATATACTTCAAACATTGATGGTATGTGTATATATCACATTTCTCGACAAAAAGATAATGTCTCTATATCTTCAGAGAAAAAATGACTATAGCTAGCTCCAGATCATGCGTAAGATAGTTCTTCTCATGTGTCTTCAACTATCGAGATGCAAAAGCAATGAATTTTTCATTTTTCATTAGGACTCACCCAATCCCTTTCAGATAGGAATCTATAAAAATAACTAATATTTCTCCACTTGAGGGAAGAGTTATCATGGGTGTAGTAACTAATCTCTTCTTTATCTTTTGGAAACTTTCCTCACACTCCTTTTTCCAAATGAACTTTACCCCTTTTCAAGTTAACTAGGTTAATGGATTAGAAAGTCATGAAAAGTTTTTTAAAAACCTCCTATAATATCCTGCTAATCCAAGGAAACTATGAATCTCAATTATTTTTTTAGGTGGAGGCCACTCCTCTACAACCTTTGTCTTTGTAGGGTCAAATGTGATTCCTTAGTTGGTTACAATGTGCCCCAAGAAAGAAAATTATTGTAACCAAAATTCACATTTTTTGAACTTTCCAAAAATTCTCTCCTTCCATAGGGTTTTCAAAATAACCCTTAGATGATCCTCATGCTCCTCAAAATTTTTGAAATATATCAGAATATCATCAATAAAAACTACCATAAAGTTATCAAGGTAGTCCTTAAAGACTCTATTCGTCAAATCCATAAAAATAGAAGGTGCGTTAGTTAGTCCGAAGGGCATAACAACAAAATCATAATGCCCATATCTTGATCATAAGGGGTTTTTGGAATATCTTATTTATTCACCATCAATTGTTGATAACCAGATCGAAGATCAATCTTGGATAAGAATTGATCCCCAAGAAGTTGTTCAAATAAGTCATCAATTCTTGGAAGAGGGTATTTTTCTTTACTATGATCTCATTCAGTTCTTTATAATCAATGCATAGCCACATTGATCTATCCTTCTTCTTCACATATAGAATAGGTGCTCTCCAAGAAGACACACTCGGTTGGATAAACCCATTCTCCAAAAGATCTTGGATTTGTTTCTTTAATTCCTCCAGCTCCACATTTTCCATCTTATATGGGGTCTTTGATATTGGATGAGATCCAGGTAGGAGTTCAATTGAGAACTCTACCTCTCTTTCTGTGGGAGGTCTGGGTAACTCCATAGGAAATACTTCAATGTATTCCTAGACGATGGGGACATTTTCTATCCTTATACTCTCATTTTCTTCTTCTTCTTCACTGATCAACTCCACAAAGAATAATATAGAAGGTTCTTCTAGAAAAATATCAGGTTGAGATATATCTCCTTGGAAGATAACTATAGGTTTTCCATTCAAGAATACTAATATTTCCTTGCTTCTGTATTTGATCTTAGCATTATAATTTGAGAGCTAGTCCATCCCTAGTATAATGTCAAATTCTAGCATGGGAATGGCTACTATATTTGCGATAATATTGTGCTCACTAAAGTAAATACTAGAGTTTCTAAAAACTAATGATGCTTGGATAATCCCACCAGGAGTCTTGACTAATAACTCTACTTTTAGCAAACTGAGGGTTGATTATAAATTCATTACAAACTTGGAGGAAATAAATGAATGTGTATAACTATAATCAAACAAAGTAATTTATAGCTTTGACATAACAAAAAGAGTACCTTCCACCACATCATTTAGAGCTTCAACATTAGATGTCATGATAGAAAAAGAACGACCTTGCTCCCTTGGCCTTTGCTGAGGCTAATGGTGGTTCCCCTCCACTGCCCTCGGATTTGGACAGTGATTTTCAAAGTGCCCAAGTTGTCCACACTTATAACATTGGACATCAGGTATGTTCTGCACTATCTTCCCTTTGTCATTAGTGTTTGTGAGTTGGGGATTCACCTCACTATGAAAATTCTGCATGATATGGCCATCTCTTCCACACTTATAGCACTTCCCACTTCTGAGAAAGCAGTTCCCCAAATTCTTCTTCCAATGCTTATTAAATGTGGGACGTTTCACTTTCTTACCACCTCTTCCCTGATCAAGGTCCTCCCTAATCTAGGATCCATTGATCTTATATTGTCATGGGATTTATAAGGCCACTACGTCTCACCAAACTCTAGTTTGACTTTTATTACACTCTGAACGATCTACTCATAGATTTCATAGTCTTAGTTGGCTAGATTCTTCTACAGATGAGGTCTTAGTCCACCAAATAATCTATAAAACTTCCCATTTAGATCCATGAAAAGGCGAGAGGTGTAACGTGAAATCCTTGTAAAGTTTCTCTCATAGATTCTAATAGATTCATTCTCCTTCGGCTTTAGCTCGAGAAACTCCTTCTCCATTATTGTACTTATAGAATGAGGTAAATACTTATTGAAGAAGATCCCTATGAACTCTTTCCACTCTATAACTTCAACCTCCACTCTTTTACTTGTATTTTTAATCATCTTCCACCACTGATCAGCTTATCCCTCTAAGCGGTAAATAGCCAGGGTGACCTTCTCTTGTTCTGAACAGTGGAGCACAGAAAATATCTTCTTGATAGAGTTGATCCACTATTCAGCAATAAATGGGTTGGTAGATACACTGAAGGTTGCTGTTCATTTACGCATAAAGTACTCAACAGAGTGTTGTTCCCTTTGTGGTGAAATCAGTCTCTCATCTTGATTCAATTTATTTCCCATAACTCGAGTCAGTTGGTTCATCATTCTCAAGAATGTTTCCACTCCATCTTTCATCGGAAGGTCGTTAGTGTATGGTCCATTACAGTCACCATTTGCATGGTTCCTCCTATTTCCTGCCATTTTCAAAAATAATAAAACCTTAGTTAGAAGCTTATTTCATTTATGAATCTTTTAACTATAAATGATTTTTGTGTATTAAAACATTATGCTTAAACAATTACATTTATCTATAAATCCTTCATAATGATTCATACAAATATTGTGATTAACCAAACATATCACCTGGGAGGGTCAAACCAGGAGTGCAGTAAGGCCCATTGTCATGTACCAGGATACCCCAGGTCAAGCCTGAAACTCCTTGTCAGAGTTTTCACTCTTAGGTAAATTTGTGCCAGAGCCACATCCACTTGTTTGTATCCAGAAAAGGATTTATTTATTCGGAAACCACTTACTTAATATTTTACCAAAATACAAGGAAATTTTACTATTTTTAAACTTTTATATAGGGTTATTCCTAAATTTTTCCTAGATAAATTTCCATAAATAACTAAACTATTCTTTGATACCAACTATGGCATCCTGCCTTTTTATTACATAACTTTTCATTACATTTTACAAACAGAGGATCTTTAAAGTTTAGTGTCTTGGAAATCAGGAACAATATACATGAAAACTTTAAAAATTCTTCTAATCAACTTGTAAGGCATTATCATAGGTTAATCTTAAGTATAAATACTACATCTCATAACCTGGAGACATACATCAAAGGAAAGGGTGAGCAGTAGTCCTAGTAAGTAAAACAAGTGAAATAGTTTACATGTGAACTTGAACGATATCAAAAAGAACATGAGGGATATTGTAATGGAATGATAAAGAGGCATAACATAAATAAAAATTACCAAGGTTATTCACCAAGGTATATTAACATTTTAGAAGTGCTTGATAGTCGGATGAGCCCGTAAAGGGTGCTGAAACATTAGGGCTTACCATCGTTATCCCCGCCTCCTTCCTTCGTTCCTGCTCGACTCGACTCCCCTCCTTATTCTCGGCAAGCTCATGATGGTGTCTTCTTACCACGGTGGTGTTGTACATCTTCATGGAATCAGGCATCATGGCGATTTACATTGTTTTTTACCTACTTCTCGTTCAACTCCTTTTTTGTTGGATAGGGCTTCCATGCTGGTGCAGTGTTGGTCCAATAGCATATATCCAGCTTCCGTGGCCTAAGGGTGTTGTTTCATCTTCGAATGTGCATTGGTAGGTTTTGGGGTCTTTGCAGGCAACCTAGCTAGCAACGACGGGGTTTGGGTTTGGATCATTACGTGTTTTTTCTACAGGCATGTTGGTTATGGTTTTGGTTTCTTATTTTTTCTTCCAATTTTGATTTTAGTCTTCTTATTTCCCAGATCTAGGGATACGTTTTATCTTAAGGTTGATTTAGATGTGGTTTCGATCCATCTCGTGGCCATTTACTGTTGGATTTGGTTTTTGTACAAGGCTATGTTTAGTTTTCTGGTGGTGTTTTTATGCGTCTTCGAGTGATGTGGAAGTAGTGAATAAGTTTTGAGGATGGTGTTCTCTATCTATGGACGTGTTTGTGTTACCATGGATCTGAAGCTTTGGTGTTGATTTTGGAGTGAGGGAATCTGAGATCTTAGTGTTCTATAATAGAGGGTTCAGTGGATTTTGGTCTCCAATTTGGCATTGTGGGATGATTTTTTGGCATCAGTGAAGGCGGTTCTTGGTAGCGGGATTCTTAGACAAGGTAGTGGAGGGTTGAGGTGTGCTGCGTGGAATTTTCCACACAGTTTTCTTGGGTCTGGTTGTTATTTGCTTCAGAATTTGGATGATGAAATTGTACTGTTTGTTTTAGCTGGTGTTTGATGGTGGGAATGAGAGTTGCAGGTGGTGGAGATACATCTTGGTGATATAGGTTCTCTGGTTTTCTGTTTTTGTTTGGAGTATGGTTAGAACAGTTAGGAAAGTTGAATCAGTTTTTCATTTGATGGTTTGAAATTTTTGGACGATGGATTGGTCCAGACTTTCTACAAGGAAATGATTCAGATGAGGACTCGGAGTAGGTAGCTTCCACTATGAAAGTTTATTCAGATTTGTAATATTGAGAGCATATATTCTATCCATCGGTACCAGGCCCATGCATCTTTGCACGGGACAGTTTGCTGAGTAGCCATGCATTGGCGTAGGCTTTCCATAATGATGTTGATGCTAGGGAGGGGTATTTCAAGTAGTCTTGTTTTTGGTACTAGGTTATGTTTATGTATCCATTTCTTTGAAGTCGTGTGAGGTTTCCCACTTTTTCCCTTAAAAGAGGATTTATCCAAAAATAAATAAAAAATGAGGCCTTTGGGCCATTCATTTAGTAACGTTTTAGAAGTGCTTAAAAACATGATCATTATGTCATTTATAACCCAAGAAAAGGGAATTATAGTTTCATGTATGTCAATTTCAGAATTAAATATATAATTTTTAGGTATTTATTAATACCCCTAGAAATTAAATAGGTCTGGGTATTCACATAAATAAAATAATAGAATTTCTTGAGAAAAAGAGGGAGACATTTTGAGACGAAATTTCTGTAGCATAATGGCTATATAACATGGTTTTAGAAAACATTAAAAAGAGAAGGTACAAGGGTATCCCATCCATAAATGAATAATTTTTTAGTATATGGAGAGAATAAAATAGAAATAAGATCATGGTGTGTATATTTTAATGACCTGCCACATGAAAAGGAAACTTGAAAGAAAAGAGAAAATGCGATTTATTTTACGAAAATTCAGCATCCTAACGGCGTCACTTAAAAATTCATAAAATCAATTGATGAGAGTGGAAAGGGTCTCTAATAATTTGGACATGAAATGTACAGTAATAAGGATATATAATAACATACCTCCACATAATAAAATGGAAACTAGAATACATAACATAAAAGAAGTCATGACTAAAAGAGGAGGGTGAAAAGTTCTCTTACCTTGAAGAGTAACTTCAAAAACTATAATGTTGGGACCTTAGCGGAATGAGGGAACCTTGGGAGGACTCCTTGGGAGGTAAAAAAGACCATATCTTTGTTGAAGAGGAAATTATAATGAAATTAATAAAGGAATGGGTTGGTATTTATAGCAAAAGTGAGGGAGTATTTTATTAATTTCTGAGGGATGCCTCATTAGTGGTATTTGCAAAACCATGGGCTTGCCCATGGTATTTTCCACTTGGGAAACCCCATTACATATCTTATTGTGAACAAGTCGACCAGAATTATTATATCATGATTACATCTCTAATGATGTCATTAATCACACTGAAACTCAAAACTATATTTTTACTATTCACTGAAAAACAAAACATTATATAAAAAACTCATAAATTCACCCTAACCTAATATAGATTCTCTAAATTTAAAAATGAACTCCATTTTATGAAAATAATTTTCTAATTATCATATATTTAATTTTCATGTAAAAACACTATTTACTCGAAAAAAAATACTAATACTTAACTAATAATTTCTTAAACAGTTATTTACTTATGCAATTATATCGCATTACCATTCAAGATACCTAAATTATATTTATACTAAATTAAGTGAGGTTATTATTCCATTGGTCACATTAATATTCATAAGGGTAATATTACTGTTCATAATTTACTATTCATAAAAAATTAAGTTGACCATATTAGACTCTAAATTTCTTACTGATCACAACTGTAGAAGACCGTTTTTGAAAATCATTTCACATTATTAATTATTTAAGTATACAAAAAAATATTTTAAAATGTCCTTTTTTCCAAAATTCACCAATAATATGGAACTTCATCATATTTTTTATCTTAATATTTTAAATTCACAAATTTTTCCATAATAAGATATAACAATTTTATTTATACAAGAGGATTACACAAAGTAACTAATGCCTTGTTACATAACCCCTTATAACACCTATATAGGACCTAAGAGTAAGGTGTGAAATGGTGATAGAATCTTGGGGCGGCTTAGACAACATTGCATGAGTTGTTATTTCTATAAACTTGAACTTCTACCATAGGTGATTCCATTCAAGCTTCACATGTTGAAGCTCATCTTGGGCTTGGTTCAGAGCAAAGCTCAGAGATGCTACCTCCTTCCCAAGCTCCGACATATAGGATTCATACAGCCCGAGTCTACTGGATGAGTTCATCGACTCTTCTTTCTGTATTAATTAACCATGATCATTTTTATTTATAAACAATAATCATAACGTTAAGAGTATTACTTCCAATAGTCATATTGACCAACAGTCATATAACAGTTGAAACCCAGCAGTCTCATTTTAATTATACTCACTTCATTAGTTAATGGATATAGTTTTGTTGAGTATAAAATAAAATAACACAAAAATTTAGGAAACAAATATTATTCAAATGCTTGGGTCATTACAAGATCACATGATGTTCTCTCGATGGATTGAGAGATGAGGAAGAGATTGTGTGCTCTATATCTCAAGATCTCCCTTTGGGGATTGATAGGGTTTCTCTCTATCTATTGTGCATAAAGAAAGTGTTTCTGGAAAGTGTTATAATTAGATATTTATTATGGAGGTTTTAGGGTTGTAAAATTGCACACAATCACTTTCCCTACTTAACAATTTTAGTTGACCTCATGTCCAATAATAATAATAATATTAATATTAATATTAATCACTTGACATGTGTAGCACTTTATGAATATAATAAATATCATTTATAACATTTTCACTTAGACCATTAAGCTCAGTCTATTTTACCTTATCCAAATTTAATGATCCTTGAATAATGTATATTTATTTAATAAATAAATATTACTAAATTATTCATCCATAAATATAATAAATATTATATTCTCCAAACCTTGAAAATAAATATTTATCATTATTATTTAACTCACTTATTCATTCAAATAACTTGTGATTAAATCTTGATGATCAAACAAACTGAATAAATATTATTCATTCCAACATGTTAAATTTAATACTTGAATTTATCTGAGATTGTGGATATACTTGGGGTGTGACTATCTAGGACTCTTTTTTAGTGATATTATGCATAACTTCCAAAAGTCCAAGGTTAGAATATAACAATAAACTAAATCTCCCATAGTTACATAATTTAATTTAACAACCACATCCAATATACTACTAATTTTTATCATGTAATATAATCCCTTATTATGATATATCAAATCAAGTAGGTTTCATGTTAGTTCCATCAACATATATGCTCGATGTCTCTTTATTTTTCTTTTTGGAAATGAACTCACCCATTGAACACCATGGACGTGGATTTATCTAGGTAGTTCTATTTCCATCAAAGTTTCTAAGATATTAACTTACATCAAGGGATTAAAGTGATAAATACTTTATATCATTATCTATTAATTAAATATCGCTCATTATGTACCCAACATATTCTACCTCACAGTGAGCATATGTCATCACAGTTTTCATCAATACATAAAAGTACATGTGTCATGATATCCATTAATGATAATATTAAAGTTCAAGGATCAATATACACATCTGCATATAGTAATATCCAATGACACAGGGAAATTTGGATTTCTTATTGATGGTTCAGTTCATATAAACTCTTATCTTGGAGATTACCAAGGGAAAACACCATGAGAAGGTGTCTCAATATCTTATGGGCCTCCTACCCCTGATATCCTATATAGTCTGTGTCTCATAAAATAATATCATTCGGCCATAGAAAATATATTCAAGAATATTATTATGGAACTTATAGGTTCTCATCATAATAGAGAACTTCTATGACCTTTTCAATGTGACAGGAATTATTAGGATATTCAAACATACATATGTCATATAGAGGAATAATAATGATGTGAGAAGAAAACATCATTAATAATGAAAAACATGTAATCAAGTACTGAGAAAGTGGGTTCTAGTTCACTAACTCTAATAGAATAAATATGATAATTATGTCATGATTAATATTCTTTAGATGATGAAACCATGACCAATGTGCAAGTACTGAAAACTTCTAACTGAAACATACATGAAAAAAAAAAGAAATTATCACTCAGAATAGTGATTTTAATAAATAATTATTAATAAATTGGTGGTAAGTATTACAAGTAAATCCTATATGGTATGATAAGTATGAATATGGTTTTAGAATATGAGTATAAAAAATATATATTTATTATACAGGATATTTTAATGCATGTGAAGAAATATGAGACTTGAGATATGGGAATTATGTTTTAATACCATTTTTAACAGGATTGTTTATTCTTGGATTTCCATTAAGGAAATTATATGCTCCTTATCTCATTAACCCATTTTATTTTTCTTCTCCTCTGGATATTTTTAGAATTTTGAAGTTTTAGTACAATCTTCCTCTCTTGGGTACCCAAAATGATTCAAAGAATGTTTTTAATAAATTTCACCTTATTTCACCTCTTTCATTAGAAAAACCTTTTTATTCAATATCCATGTTTTTTTAAAAAAAAAATTACTATTATTCAATTATTTTTTAAAATAATTTTTACCCATGTTTGGATTTCTGAAAAAATGTTTAAAATGAATCGTTTTGTTGTTTTCTAGACAAGGTTATTTTAACCAATGGTGTGAACAGAGTCTTTATTTTATCAATTATGGCATGAATGGAATTTTCTTATTTCATAACTACTCAATGCTCTAAATCATCCATTGCATGTTTTCATGATTTTTTTCAAATAAAAATTTTTATACAATATTTTTTAAATTTTTAAATTTTAAATAATTTATTTCAAAATGAAATGGGCATTTTCCTCAATAAATATTATAGTGATATTTTAAAGTAATTTTTCATCTATGATAACATCCTTTGAGGTTACTTATGATTTACTGGGGATATGATCCAATGATATCATCCTTTTTATTTCTATATATGGTTTATTATTATTATGGTGAGATGTTTATGAAACTTGTTTATTTTCTATGGGTTATGTTATGATGATATGATGAATGTTTTATAATCTTGTCCCATTCATACAAATTTCTTATGATTTTGTGATGGTTTGGTCCATTATAGCCCTCCAATGCATTGGGTAAATTGATATTGATATCTCATGAGATGATGATGATAATAATGGACATGATTATGAGTATATTTGTTCATATATTGATGCATGAATATGATTGCTTCTAGATATGCTCACAGAATATGAATGGGAATGATTATAAATAGATTTTTTCACATTTTGATGTGTGGGTATGATTGCTTTATAGCTATGCTCACAAGATTATGAGTGTACATGATTATGATTAGTTATGTTCAAAAGATTATGATTTTCTATGATTATTTTGTCACATGCCTATATTATGACTCTTGAATGATTATTACTACTTTGATACCCTTATTGATCTTTTTTCTAGATATGAATTGATATTGGAGTTTATGATATAATATTTTCTAGGTATGAATATTTCATATTGAGAACATGTACTTGAATATGTTATCATACACTTATAATCATATTATGCTCTAATGATTAATATCTCTCATGTTTACCCTTACTGAGCATCTGAGATCACCCTCTATTATGTTTTCATTCCCTAAGTTTTGATGGAAGGTTCTAAGTGTGATGAGTCTAGAAGGGTAGCTTTTGTAAGGAAATATTTTTGTAATGATGAATATTGTACTTAAATAAGATGATTATGTATCTAGTCTTCAAATAAACTAAAATTTTATGTCCCTCATACATGTATTATTGAGAAATGTATTGAATATTAATTTAAAATGATATAATATTTATGTATGTTATGCTCGAGTCACTTCATGTCAATATGTCTAGGCTAAAATAAAACATCCTAAGGGATTCATTCAATTGTTACCTATTCCTATGTGGAAATGAGTTGATATTACAATGGAATTTATAACATAATTGCTAATGTATATAAGAAATAATGATTTCATATGGGTTATTGTTGATCGTATTACTAAGTCTACACATTTCCTCACTATAAGGGAAGGTCTACCTATTGATCACCTTGCACAACTCCATATTAATGAGGTTTTAAGACTTTAAAGTATACCTATTTCAATTGTATTAGATCTTGATTCACATTTTACATAAAAATTACTTCATGGAAAATTTTTATAAGGTTCGGTGATAAATGGAAACTAAGTCCCAGTTTCATTGGGCCTTTTTAAATTCTAGAAAGAATTAATGTTTTATCTTACCATTTGGCAATGCCACACAGCCTTACTAAAGTTCATAATGTGCACCACATCTCTTTATAAATGTAATTGAATTCTAGAACCAATGCATGTACTCACCTTTGAAGAAATATAATCGGAACCATATTTACCTTATTGTGAAGATCTAATCCAAATTCCTAACACTATAGAATAAGTTTTTTGGAATCAGATGACTTGGCTAGTAAAGTTTCTTTTGAAAAATCATATGATAGAAGAGTTGACATGTAAACATAAATAAGTTATGATGAATAACTACCCACATATGTTCATGAGGTAATATTATATAAACTTTTAGGATGAAATTTTTGAATGCGGGAGAATATAACACCTAAAATTCAAGTATAGAGGCTAAAATTACTTAAAAAGAAATTTGAACCTGAGGTAAGGGTTTATTTCACAATATCATCCTTATTTAGGATTGTTTATGTTTATGTTTCCATTTGGGGAATTATATGATCTTTAAATATTTAACCCTATAAATTTTATTATCATCTGGTTATTTCTAGAAATTATAAGTTTTCCTTGCATTTTTCTCTCTTTAATTTCTCAAAATTCTGAAATAATGTTTTTATGGAAAATCAACTTTGTTTTTCTTTCGGACAGATGTCCATATTTACTTAAAATTATTTAATTAAAGTTTTTATTATTCTATAATGATGGGTTAAAATGATTTTTACCCGTGTTTTACTTTTTATAAAAAAAATTAAAAGGAATCTTCTTGTCGTTTTCTAAACGAGACACTTTTTACTAAAGCTTTGAACTAAATCTTTGTTTTAACATACACTGCATAAAAAAATTACATAATCATGATTGTTCTTTTCTTTTAATCTTACATTATATATTTCCATGGTTCTTTCCAAAAAAAATCCTAATATTTTAGAAAATTATAGATTTTAAATAGGTGGTTTAAAAATGAAAAGGGTATTTTCCTAAATAAATATTTCAGTGATATTTATTTCTATCTGTTCTAACATCCTTTGATGAATATTATGATCTAATGATACCATCCAAAATATTTATCTATATGGATTATTATCATTTTAAATGGGTAATGCATTCGAATTTCATATGTTAGTTCTTCTGATATGGATAGTTATTTTATATTAAGGCATGTTGATTAAGTTGTATTTTTTATTAATATGATGAATTCATTGGACTTATTAAGTGGTGGTTGGGGATCGAAATTACATATCCCCTTGATGAATCGGTGGATATAATGAGACAAAATAGGTTAGGTATTTGGAATAGTTCATAGTGCATCCAATTTTCAAATTTTTAAAACCCACTAGCTATAGTAAAAGTGGTGAGCAAGGTTGATCCATAGAGAGTATGGGATCAAGTTCAGTAAAATTATCTGTTTTTACAATGTTTAGTTAGATAATAAACTAAGATAATTTCCATCTTTCTTTATTATTTTTATAAAAATAAAAATTGATAAAGAAAATGAAAAAAATGAAATTGAAATGATAAATTTACGATTAAATTTAGATCAACAAATTTTTTATAGGATGCTAACATCATAATAAAACTACTACACAACCATGAAAAATATTTTTTCTATGATTAAATACTTATTCTACATAACCAATTCAAAAAATATAATCATTTTTTAGATGATCATTTTATATCTCCTAATTTATTTAAAGTCTCATTCTCTAGTGTTATAAATAAATTAGGAGATGTTTTCATGTACCAAAAAAAATTAGCAAAATGACACAGTCCAATTCTCATGAAGTTGTTCTATCTATTTTCACTATAATTGGTCAAAAAAATTTATCATCTTGGTAGTGCTAAGTTGAATATGAATCAAAATGGAAGATTTTAATTTTCAAAATTAAATTCAGTGCAAATATAATTAAAGTATATAAAACTCAAATAAAAATAAATTTAATTAGAAAATTAACCACAAAATAAAAATGTCAGTATGGCAAGTGCAGTAAGTTAAATTCCTCAGTCAACATCCTGAAATAGTATATTTACCCTGATATCATGACCAAAAAAAATAAAAGTGATAATAAAATTATAATTTATCTAAAATAAAACTACATTATAGAAATAATGCTTCTATCGGTCTACACACATGTCACATGAAGAAATAGGACACTCATTGATCTCTGAACACAACGATAATCCTTTTAATGTGATGATGTCACACCTAACCCACCACTAAGCACCCATAATGAAGGAGGCAACACTGCTGACCTTTCTTTGATAGAGGAGAGGATCTCCATCATAGGGTGAAGTAGTGTAGGATGATGGTGGTGTGTAGTTTCGGTGTTGTGTGGTGGAGGGAGGTCAGCTACCTAGTGGTGCAGTATAGAGGGAGTGCATAGGTGAGGGTGGCGGTGATGGTGGTGTACTTATGTTGGTGTGCTACAATATAAGGGGGGAGGGAGGTATCCTAGTTGTGTATCATGGAGGAGGGTGGCGGCTTGCGGTGTTCTGAAGCATGAGGGAGGTTCGCGCTGGAGATAGTGATGGAGAGAGGGGGTGTGTCCATCCCCTGATGAAGATGAGAGGGGTGAGTGTGGTGGAGAGGTTGGGAGGTGTGTCACTACTAAAGGAGGATAGGGTGACGGAACCTGGTGTGCTGAAGGAGGGAGAGGGAGATAATGATTGTGTGCCTCTTATTGTGGGGTTATCAGAGGAGGGAGGTTCCTATATCTAATCGTGGAAAAGATAAAAAAATCAAATTTTAAATTTTAAATTTTAAATTTAAACTAAAGATAAATCAAATGTTAAATAATAAAAAATAAGGATAATTATAATAGAATTATATAAATAAATATTATAATAACTAAATATAAACAAAAATAATTATAAGATAATGTTATAAAGGTATATATATATATATGCACATGTAATTAAATACTCTAAAATATAGATGTAATAAAAGTATCATAATAATATTACTAATATTAAATATTAAAATAACAAAAATAATAAACTAATAATAAAAATATTACTTTTATTAATACTACAAAAAAAATTAATGATATAAAATATAATACTAATATATAAAATTAATACATAAACTAGTAAATATTATTAAACTACTAATAAAACTAATATAAGTGAAACTATTAATACTAATATAGTGTTAGATATAATATATAAAATTAATATAAACTAATAAAAATACTAAATTACTAATATTAGTATATTAATTCTAAAAATTATCAAAATATCTAAAATACTATAAAAACTACAAAAAGAACCTAAAAAACAAAAAAAAATTGGTTTAAAAAATTAATTTAAACTAAGTTAAAAAAGTATTAAAATTTTAGAAAATTCAATGTGCATCAAATACCCCACACTTAAACTTTTTCACTCATTGTAAAAAAATTAGAAAGAATTCACAACTGGCCCTATATAAAATCAAAACTTCAAAATTAAAAGTTCAAAAAATTTCGATCTACTTTACCCATAAAATATCATGCTTCATTTAAAATTACAATTTTCAAAATAGTTTCTCTTCCACTCGCATTATTTACAAAAAAAATAACTATACTTGTGTAGCAATGTGACCTACCTATCTATCACTGTCATCACTCAAAACAATTCATTGACAAATCTAAGCTCAACTATCATACACATGCATGCTTACCATATGCTTTCCATGAGTATTATCCATTCACTAGTAGAAATCCAAAGAATGCACCAATATATAGGACTTCACATTAATTTCAAATGTCTCTTAGTTTACGGAATGTTGGGTCATAAAAAATGACAATTTGAAAAATGAGGGTTGAATCTTTAAATAGATGCATGATAAGTATTGATCCAAATGTATCCCTTAAATCTCACTCCCTTACTCTTAAAATGTTTCTTGTCCTTAATCATATGATAATCCAATGCCTCACTCAAATATTTTATTATTATTTTCTTCTCTCTCTTTTTATTTTTTTATTATTTTTTTAGGGACACAACTCACTCAAATAGGATGGGTGAAAAAACATGTGAGTATCAACTCCAAAACCCCAAGAAATATTAGATAATATCCCAATGAAAACTATAGAAGTAGCTCACAATCAGTAGAATCTCAATGAAAGTATGTCATATAGAAAACTCTCTATCTCCTGGAGTAATAATTTATCACTTTAATAGGTATCCCAAAAGGTTAGAGTTACCACATAATTACCACATATGTACTCATTGTTGGAACCAAAAATATTCTATATGGCCATATAAAAATACATATAATTAATGTGGATACTGTGAAATATAACACATATGATCATGATGAGATAATTCCAATACATATGAGTTAAATTCCATGTTATCCCCCAAACTACCCTATCTATGAATAAATACCTCTCCCACACATAGATTGAAAATTATCATACAAATAGTCAAGAAATGGGTCGGGAAAGGTATCAATTGTGGGCTCATACTAAAAAGGTTTCTTCATGCCTTCAATGGGATACATTATGAAGAAAATGAAAGGGTGGATAATTTGGTTTAAGGGGATAAATAAATAAACAAAATCCCTCAACCATTTTAGTTAAAATTCCAAAATTATGATTTCTTTGATGGACAAACATGTAAAGTTCTAGAAGACATAACATGGATGAGATCCCTTCAATAAAAAAATATGATATGATGTAAAAAGGGGCTAGAATACTCATAAGTATGAAAATATAATGTTATATATCCCAAACAATCATGAGTGAAAAGTGTCTAAAAAATAAACAATTTTTAGGAAAAAAATTCAAAGCATAGACTAATATCAACAATCATCTAAATCAAGGTAGCGAGAATCAAAGCATTTCAAACAAGAATCATGTGCTCAAACTGGTCAGGGATACATGTAGTATGCCTCCAACCATGTTACAATAAAAATATAACATATTTATTATGTCTTTAACAATTATAGGAATGTCATTTTTCATTTTTTCATTTTTTCAAATGTTTTACATGGTGTTTTTGGAAGCATAAAAATGAAAGAAAATAAAACACTTCTCTGAGTAAGTGTAGATGGAAGTAGGAAGGCTAAATGTATCCAATGAAGATCTATAAATAATTCACCTATAAAATCTATAAATGGAAAACACATGCCTAAATCATATAATAAACATAACACAAAAGATAAAATAGATGAAATAATATATGTTAGAGAATAAAAAGTTCATAAAAATTTTAGGAGTGGCTGAAAATGTTCCACACATGCCAGGTTTATTTCCCAAAACAAACTAGAACAAAAAAATGATGGAAAATAATAAAACATGGGTTACCTCCCATGAAGTGCTAAGTTTTACATCTTCATCTATATGGATAGACAATGGTCAATCAACTTGGTCCATTGGCTTGGAATTCCTTGACCTCTTCTTCATGCTAGTGGTAGTGTCTTTCAACACAAAATATCACTTATTATGGTTAAAACTCTCCATCTTTATAGTAAGTAACTACTCATGGGGAAAATTATTCATCCTTGTAGCTCTTTAATATCTTGTCAATATCTCATGTGAAATATTTCCTTAAATATCATCCATTTTGTGGTAGTTTTTCTTTAATTTCAAGAGGGAATTTGGCCGTCACCTCAGAGTAATTTAAGTGGGGAATTTCAAGAGGGTATTCTCCTATTATTTCAGATTCATTAGAGTGAGGTAATTTTGTTTAAACTTTACCCACAATGGGAGATAGATAGAGAGAGTTAGTAAACTGAGAGCAAGGAATGTTGAAGTAGTCTGTTTACCTCCCGATTAATGTTAAGTTTAACTTCCTCATCTAGAAAATCACACTCCATTTTAAATGAAATTCTTTAATGAAACCTATTGTGTCAGAATTATGATTTAGTTTTAGGTGTTTAACATTGACCTTAAATGGTGGAATCTTTCTATTATATATTTCAATGAAACCATGGGGATAAAAAATTGTGACAGTGTAAAGACCTGACCACATTGATTTTAGTTTTCCTTCCATGACATAAAGTATTGAGTTTAAGAGTTGAACTTTTTTTCCTAGTAAAATTTTTTTTTACTGGATCTATTTATCATTCCAAGACCGAGTGTTACCTTTATAGATCAAATAATTATCATACGCTTCCATCTTCATCACATATAATTCATTCATTTTTAGAAAATTATTTTATTGGGTAGTTTTGAAATCAAGATTCAGCTTCTTTAAATCCCAGTAAGCTTTATGCTCTAGTTCCATAGGGATATGGAAATTTTTTTTGAAGACTGAGTGGTGACATTCCAATGGGTCTTTTTTATATTATCTAGTAATCCCAAAGTGTGTCTTCAAATTTGGTGACCTAATCTTTCTAATATGTACTCAAAGTTTTCTATAAAATTCCATTAATAAATTTATTTGAAATGTTAGCTTGTCCATTGGTCTTTGGATGGTGTGGGTGATCATGTAGTGGTTAAATCCATGGAAATTAATTAGCTTCTGAGAAAAATAATTATTGATGTGGGTTCCATGGTTACTGATGATGATATTTGGAATTACGTATCAGGTAAAAATGTGTTTCTTAAAAAATTTAATAATAACTTGAGCATTATTTTTTTGAAAATGCTTCAGATTATACCAACTTTGATATATAGTCAATATAGACAAGGATGTATAATTATCTAAATGATTTGGTAAAAGGACCTATAAATTTGATTCCCCATATGCCAAAAATTTTAACATTTATGATCGGATGTTGTGTAATCTCATGATTCCAACTAATGCCACTAGTTATTTGGAATCTATCACAATTCGTGATGAACTCATAGATATCCTGATTCATAATAGTATAGTGAAAATCACATTGTGACACTTTTCTAATTGTATAATTAATTCCATGGTGTCCTCTAGATTATCTAGAATGACACAAATTCAAAACACTATCAACCTTTTATTATAGGATATACCTTTTAATCATTCCATCTTCACAGTCCTTGAAAAGTAATGGATCATCCCAGTAGTAATGGTGTTCTTCTTTCAAAAATATTTTTCTCTTCTCCTTTGATAAATCTGGATGTACCACACCGGAAGCTTAGTAATTCATGAAATCAGAATTCCATGGTATGATTGTCTCAATGTCATAGATTTTTTCATCATAAAATATTTAATTTATTAATTCCATATTGATTTCACTTACTTTATATTATAGGTTTCATAAATGATCAACAGCATATCAGTTCCCTTATTTTCCTTGACTTCAATGTCAAATTCCTGAAATAACAATATCCATCGAATGATTCTGGGATTTGTATCTTTATTGGTCATCATATATCGCATGCCAGAGTGATCTGTATACACAATTTCAATAGAGAAAAATAGGTAAGATCAGAATTTATTGAATGCGAAGACAACTTATAGAATCTCTTTTTTAGTTTTTGTGTAATTTTTTTGAGCCTCATTCAATGTGAGGCTATCATAATAGATGGTTATAAATATCCTTTATTTACTTTTTCCCAAGGCAATTCTAACTTCCAAGTCACGAGCATTACACATAAACTCAAATAAATTCTTTGAGTATGGTGAGATCATTATCAGGTCCTTGACCAATAATTTCCTTAATAGTTGAAAATCATCCTAATATTTAGGACCAAAGTGTAATGTGAAATTTTTTTCTAACAGGGTGGTAAGGGGGTGGGAAATAATAGATAAATCTTTAATGAAACTTTGTTAGAATCAAACAGTACCAAGGAATCCTTTAATTAAACGAAATGAAGTAGGCATGGGTAGCTTAGATTATGTATAGATATTGGTATCATCAACTTCAATTATTTTATTTGAAATTTTATGAACTAAAACTATCCCACTTTATACCATGAAGTGTGATTTTTCTCAATTGTTCACCAGATTATTTTCTTCACATATCACTAAAACCTTATCCAAATGACCCCCTAACTATCAAATATAAGAAATATTAAACAATCATTGAGAAGTTTAATGACTTATTTCTTAAATAATTCTTTCATTGGAGGTGTTATAAATATTTATGGTTTCTTATAAGGTTTTAAAATATCTTTCATATGTATTCTATGAGTGCATATGGTAGGAATTATACCTTTTAAATCAGTTATCATCCATCCTATCATTGGATTATTTTGTTGTAGTACATTGAGAAATTTACTTTCTTGTTCAGTAAAAAATATTATCATTTATGATGAGTATAAAGGTGTTTAAATATCCCAAGTAAATATATCATAGGTTTGGTGAAAGAGGTTTAAGCTCATGTGTTAGAGGTTTTTCAAATGATGGGGTCATTATGGTGAACTCTTGTTTATCCAAAGGCTTGACTTTGTTTATGATGAATTCTAATTAATCTATTGATTCAGTTAAATCCTCATTTTCCTTGTGTTAATGATTTATATTAAACATTTACTTTTCTAATTCTTCCCATTCTTTAATCATATTTAAGAAATGATAGTCAGCTATATAGGTTTTTTATATATCTTTTAGGACATAAAATATTATGTTTTCTTCTCCAAATATAAAAATTCATTTTCCCTCTTGGATATCAACCAGTTATTTTCATGTTTCTAAGAAATTTATACCAAGAATGAGTGGTACATCCTTATCTTCTTCCATATAAAGGAAAATTAAATAGGTAGATAAATAAAATTTATCAACCTTGATAAGTATGTCCTCTAGAAGTAATTGGGGATGCTTCACTGACCGGTTCACCATTTGAAAAGCAACCCTAGTTTGTTTTAATTCTATGATTACTAGTTATTTAATAAATATATATGTAATGATGTTTACACTAATTCAAGGTCACATAAATCTCTCACAAATTTACATCCTCTAATATTTCAAGTAATAGTGAAACTACCAGGGTATTATAGTTTAGGAGGTATAGATCTGGGTATGACTGTCGAACATTTCTTATTTATTATGATTATTCCCAAATCATCTAGTTTTCTTATTTTTGATAGAATATATTTGATAAATTTATCATACTGATGAATTTTTGTGATGGATTCCCTGAAAGGACTATTTATGTAATGCTTCTTGAATATCTCTATGAATTTTAAAATTTGAGCATCCAACTTCCTTTGCCTCCGTATTTGTGGAAATGGAGGAATTGGTGGGTAAGATTTCACCCTTTCATTGAGTGACTCATTTTCATTTTATTTTATTGCCTTTTAAATTTTCAAATGTTCATTTTGATCTTCCTCATCTTTTTATTTAGTTTGAATTTCTTTTTCTATTGAATCACCATTCTCAATGGAAGGTGTAGGTGTCTTTTCTGTTGGTTGATTAGTATACATTTGACACTCTAGAAATTGTGTTCCACTGCATAATGTGATATCTATTTACTCTTATCTTGTACTAACTCTTATTCTACATGATATAGTTCCCCATTATTGTTCTTTCATTAGTCAAGCTAACTGACCAATATGATTTTCAATATTGTGCATGAATGCTTGTAAGTTTTGGGTGGTTATTGGAAAGTTTTGCATTATTTTTTTCAAGTTTTGGGTTATTGTTTGCAAGTTTTGGGTTTATATATCTTGTGAATCAAGCCTTGATTGAATGGAAATCATTAATTTTGATATATTTTATCCTCGATCTTTTTGAATTTTTATTACATGAGAAGTATAGAATGTTGTTTTCTTTTTCAACTTGTAATTTTATTATTGATGAAATGGTGGTTGATATTTATTTTGAGATCATTTCTCTTGATATTTAATGGTGGGTCCAAAAGAATATTGAGAAGTTAACCCAAGTGGACCCATAATATAGTTCATTGGCTGAGTATCCATAGGTTCCTTCCAACAGATATTTTGGCTGTTGTTTACCTATTTTTTGTTGTAATTGTTTTCATAATTTCATCTATCGTAACTAAAAAGTTATATTAATACATATTGTTCTAAAATGTGTTACATGGAAACATGGGATACTCATGAGGACCACCATAGTGTAGTTAGTATTCATCTTAAACTGCATAGACCAACTTAGGTAGACTCAATGACATGTTATCAATCCTCTTGTTGAGAGAGTCAAATTGTGAAACTACAAATGTCTGAGAATCAAATATGTTATCCTTCTTGAAAAAAATTATGGACACTAGAAATTGTGTTCTTCATTATTTTTAATTAATGTGTGTAGATATTCAGGATCCATCTCTATGAACACATTTCCAATAACTGTTTTGATTGCAGACTTACTCCTAAGTTGAAGTCTATAGTAGAAATCATGAAACCGATTCACCAAATTCATCCCATGATGATAACAACACATTAACATGAACTTGAATCTTCCCAAACTTCTATTAGTGATTCATTTTCATTTTAAAAAAATAATTCACGGTATCTCTTGTTTTTCAAATATTGTGAAGTTGTGTAATATCTATCAAGAAGTTTCATTCTCAACACCTCCTAGTTGAAGATTGTATCTGGTTCAAAACTTTACACCAGTATTTATTTTTTCATTCCAATGAGAATGAAAATAATATTAGGATAAAAGCATCGTTGATCACCCCATTATATTTAAATGTGTCATAAACTTTGATAAATCAGTTCACATGCATATAAGGGTCTTCACCGCTCAATCCATGACATTATGCAAGTTGTTGGAGTAGTTTGATCATTTATGGATTCAGTTAAAAATGTGTTACTTGAATTTTGGGTCATGTTACTCCTAATCTGACTATGACTATGTTGGGTCTCAATTCTTACCTCATATTATTTCTTAGTCTTTGATTGTTAGGATGGTTTTCAAAAATGGGTTGTACTTTTCCACTAGAAATAATTGGAATATATGTCCCAATTATTTCCTACCATGGTTGCATCTAATTTTTGGAAGAGATTCCAAACATATCTTTCCATTTTATTTGGTTCTCTATATCTAGATTAATAGGTTGGTTGTTTTTTAAGTATGTTAATTATGAGTGTTCACCATCTAGGAAAATGATGCCTAAATAAGGGTCTACTTGATAATTTTTATAATTCTAGACTAGCATGTGCTCCTTGATAATGATGCCAAAAATTTGGTACATGTGTCATAGTGCATCCAATTTGAAAATTTTTATAACCCATTGGATACTAAAAAAGTATCGAGAAGGGTCAAAACATGGGGATAATGGGATCTAATTCACAAAAATTATCTCTTTTGATGGTGTTCAGACAGACAATAAATTGATAGAATTCCTTTTTTTATAAAACTAAAAATTGTTAAAGAAAAAAAAAGGAAATTGCAATAAAAAAATGATGATGAACTCATAATCAATAAAATTTTCCTGGGATGTTGACATCATAATCAAACTACTACAAATCCATGAAAAATATATTTCTCTATGATTAAATTTTTATTTTTCCTAATTATCACTTATTCCAAAAATATAATCATTTTTTGGATTCCAATTTATATATCCTAATTTATTTAAAGTATAATTATTTGGTGTTATAAATAAATTACGATACGTATTAGAGTATCAAACCAATTGGATAAATGACAAAGATTGTTTTCACAAATATGTGCTATCTATTTTCACTACAATCAGTAAAAATGGTTAACCTTCTCAGTATCGCTGAGTCGAAAATGAATCAAAATGGTGAGTTTTAATTTTAAAAATTAAATTCAGTGAAAATATAATTAAAGAAGATGAAAACTTAACTAAAAATAAATTCAATTAACAAATTAACCGCAAAATAAAAATGTCGACATTCCATGAGCAAAACGTTCAATTCCTCAGTCAACATCCCAAAATAATATATTTACCCCAACATCATGACCGAAAAAATAAATGTGGTAATAAAATTATAATTCATGTAAAATAAATCCATGTTACTGAAATAATGCCTGTATCTATCTACACATGTGTCGCATGAAGAAACATAATGCTCATCGATCTCCAAACATAATGATAATCCTTCGCATGTGATGATGTCACACCCAAATCGCCGTTGAGAACTTGGAATAGAGGAGGCAACACTGTTAGCTTTGCTGTGAGAGTGGAGATGGCCACTATCATAGGGTGAAGTAGTGGAGGATGATAGTGGCTTGTAGTTTTAGTACTGTGCAGTGAAGGGAGGACAACTTACTGGTGGTGCAGCACGGAGGAGAGTGGAGGATTGCAGTGTGCTGCAACGTGAGGGAGGGTCATGTTGGAGATGGTGATGGAGAGAGGGGGTTTGGTCATCCACTGATGAAGATGAGAGGGGTGAGCATGGTGGAGAGGCTAGAAGGTGTGGCACTACTGAAATAGGAAGAGTGGGTGATGGCGTCCGATGTGCTGAAGGAGGGAGAGGGAGAGGGTGCTGATGCACCTCCTGTTGTAGGTTTAGCATAGGAGGAAGGCACCTTAATGAAATCATGTAAAAGGTTAAAAAATAAAAATTTAAAATTTAAATTCTCAATTTAAACTAAATATAAACCAAATTTTAAATAATAATAATAAATAATTATGACGATGATGATAGAATTATATAAATAAATATGATACTAACTAAATATAAACAAAAATAATTATAAGATAATGTTATATAGGTAAATATATATATATATGCACATGTATTTAAATACTCTAAAATATAGATGTAATAAAATTAAGATGATAATATTACTACAATTAAATATTAAAATAATAAAAATAATAAACTAATAATTAAAATACTACATTTATTAATACTACAAAAAATTATAATGAAATAAAATATAATACTAATATAGACAATTAATATATGAACTAAAATGTATTAATAACCTAATAATAAAACTAATATTATAGAAACTACTAATAATATTATAGTGTTAAATATAATATATAAAATTAATATAAACTAATAAAAATACTAAATTTCTAATATTAGTATATAAATTCTAAAAATAATCAAATTGACTAAAATACTAAAAAAATATAAAAATAACCTAAAAAAAACAGTTAGAAAAATTAATTTAAAATAAGTTAAGAAATTAGTAAAATGTATGCAAATTTCATGTACATCAATAAACCTTACCCATTTATGTAAGATGTCTTGACACAAGACCTTGATGGTAAGTTTAAGATGTTTGACATTATGCATTCCATTATTATGAAATCAGTTATTGATTTCAATGTGATTATTTGAATAGTTGTGTTATCCATGGATAAGTTTCAAAATCATATTATTATTTGTATAGAATTATTTGATCATCATTTATTCCTACTATATTATTCATGTCTTATTTATTCTATGACAACTTTTTCTATACACATTCCCTTACTAATCATTTGAGCGCACCCTTTTATTTTTTTCCTTCCCCATAAATTTTTTGAAATGAAATATGATTGATATGTAAGGATATAATAAAGAGAATAATGACGTTATTAATGAAAATACTATGTTTTATTTTATTTTTACAAATTTAATGTAATATTAAAACATGTATCTAGTTTTCCAAGACTATTAAACTATTTGATCCCTTGGGATGTGATCGCTTGTATCTAGTGCCAGTGTAATAAAGTCACCACTATCTCTAAGCTACTAGGGCTAGGTTTGTTATAATGTTTCTCTATTAAACTCTAGGTACAATTCTATACCATGTTGGGAATTTCATATGAAGTTTTATTTCTTGAATTGAAAACAGGTGCATGTGTTTCCCTGTGAAAAAATCTTCTTTTGGTACCAAAGTGACTAGGTAGGTTTATATGGCTATGGTTGACCCTTTATAGGGGAGGTTATGGGTTTTTGTCTTGGTAAAAGTGGTAATCCCACCTTTATCCATGGGTAACAATAGGTTTGTTTTACCGAGTAATTAAACTTTGAGTAAGTCATTAGGGCTCGGTTAAGGCTAGAGTATCTGGGTAAACTGGTGAAAGGGTTCAATTGATGAGTCCCCTTACTTGTGGTGGCATTTTATGTGTGTTATTTATTATTTATTATAATTTTATTGTTGATGTATGGGTTAACCTTGATTGAGGTAAGTCTTGATACTGATAAGTGGTCTACCTTGAGTGATAAGTCATGGTAAATATTTTCAATTTTGGGTCCACCTTGAGTGATAAGGTGCATATTAAGACAAGATTTGTGACAAACCTCAAGTGATAAGTTTGTTTGTACTATTTAGTGAACTCCCTTGAGTGAGAAGAGGTGGGCCATGTGTTTATGAGGATGTCATATCTTGGGTTATTAGTCATTTTCTATGTTCTTTATTTCATCTGAGGTTCTGACAGACACTTTTGAAAAAGGCATGACTATGAATTCATAGCAACTTTGTTAGTGTAAGATGACCTGATAGCAGTTGTATGTTTATTTATTTGGTTGTTTCTTTCAATTCATCCACCTTCATACATCTACTTCACCTATTCTAAGGGTTTTTTAGTGATGTCCTACCAAGTTTATACTCACACCATGCATAGGAATCTAGATGTTCATGCAGAATTTAAGGTCAGAGATCTATCCTAGGTAAGGGTCCATGTGATAGACTATTTAGTGGATGGAGGTGGAATATATTGAGATGATTTCAGTGTAAGTTTTTAGCATAGTAGAACCACCCTTTGATGGTATGACCAACTCATCTTTTAGTTTTAATTTACAGGTAAATGTTTTCCCACATTATTAAAACAACATGTCAAATGAAAAGTGTAGATTACTTGACTAGATAAAAAATTTAGAACCAGAAAAGGAGGATCTTCACTTTTAATTTATAATTAATTTATGATCATATATAGAATTACCTCAACTTATAATTATCTTTTCATCAATAATCCAATTAATAATATCCTATCGTTTCTTCGTCGCACTGGATGATCCAAGTACAAAATCCCTTTAATGGTGATTTAAATTTTCACCACAATATCTAAACTTCATCAAAGAATCATCATGAACTATCACAATCAATCATAATCACTTATGTTGTTTGTGGTTTATCGCAGCTACAATCTTCTTGAAGGAGAAGGAACTCTTGATGCACTCTTGAAGGATTGTGAGAGAAGGAAGATACAGTGTGCTCCAGATCTCTAGATCTCTCTCTATGGATTTATATAGTTTCTCTCTATCCTTTTTTTCAAAAAAAATCATTTAGGATAGTGTTATAATTGGATATTTATTATAGACAATTTAGGTTTTTCCAATCACACATAAACCACTTCCAAACCTAATAATTTTTAGCTGGCCCAATTTCCAATTATAATAATATTATTATTATTAATCATTTGACATGTTATACACATTAATAATATAAATAAATATCATTTATACCATTTCCAATTGGACCATTAAAATCATTATGTTTTCATTCGTCCACATTTATTGATCCGCAAATAATGACTATTTAATAAATAAATGTCATTGTATTATTCTAAAATAAATATAATAAATATTATATTCATAAAAACTGTAAATAAATATTTATTATTATTATTATTTAAATCACTTATTATTATGAATAACTTTTGATTAAATTATGGTGATCAATCAAACCTAAATAAATATTATTTATTCTAACTTGTTAAATTTAATACTTGAATTTAACTAAGATTTTGGATACACTTAGTGTGTGACTCTCTAGGAAAATTTCTTAGTGGAATTAGGTATAACCACTTAAAGTCCAAGGTTGGTGTTTAGTAATATGCCAAGGCACCCATAGAGAAATAAATTAATATTACAATGACATTCAACCTCCTACAAATGTTTACCATGTAATATTATCTTTTATCAAGATATCTCAAATCAAGAAAGTTACATGATAGTTCCATCAACCTATATACAGATGTCTCTTTATTTTAATTTTTGGAAATTAACTCACCCACAGAACACCATGTTCATGTATTTATTCAATAATTTACATTCCCATCAAAGGACCTGAGATACCAACTTTTTTCAAGGGACAAAAGAAATAAATACTTTCTCACATTATCCATTAATGTAATATCACACGTGATGCACCCAATGTATCCTACCTCCCATTAGCATATATCCTCATAGTTTTCATCAATACATCAAATTTCATTAGTAATAATACCCATTAATGATAATATTAAAGTAAAAAAGATCAACACACATGTCTGCATATAAGAACATCCAATTACATACGAAAATGTGGATTTCCTATTAATGGGACTATTCTCATAACCTTATATCTTGTATAATACCAAGGGAGATCACCATGAGTAGGTGTAAAAATGTCTTTTGATACTCTTATCCCTGATATCCTATTTCATCTATGTATCATTAGAAAATATCATCCATCCATAGAACATATATTTAAGAACATTATCGTGAAACCTCTAGGTTCTCATCATAGTGGGAACCTGCTATGACCTTTCAGTGTGACATGTATTATTAGAAAATTATCACATAAAAATTTTATATATAGGAACAATCATGATGTGATAAGAAAAAAAATCATTAATAAAACATGTGATCAATTTCTAAGAAATCCAGTTCTATGAAACCAAATCCAAAAGACTCCCACATTCACTAAATCCAACTGAAAAAAACTTTCATTACACTAGCTCCCACATGATACTCATGCCTCTGATAAGATAAGTCCTTAGTTAAGGTTTCCAACATGTTTTTCTCCATGGATAATCTTCTCACCACAAATTCACCTTATTGAGAAAAATACCTCAAAAGATAAAACTTATAATGTATCTTCTTTTTCCTTTGGTGTGACCTCAACTCTTTGGAGAGAGCCACCACTGTAGTGTTATCATAGTTAAATATGATATGGTATTGACTATTAGGTATCAAGTCAAGATCCTATAAAAAATTTTGAATCCAAACTTCTTCCTTGGCTGCATCATAAGCTTAAATATACTCAGACTCTATTGTAGAATTGGTAAAAATTGGTTTCTTTGAAATCTTCCAACTCAAAACTCCTCTTTTGAGACAAAAGATACATCCAAAGTGAGAATTTGTATCATTATGATATATTTAAAAGCTATAATCTGTATAACTCCTGATGAATAGCTTTTAATATTCTCTATATATGAGGAACATGTCCCTAGTTTACCTCAGATACTTAAGGATAACCATAAGGGAAGTTTGATGTTGTTCACCTAGATATTCTTTATATCTACCTACCATGATCAAATCATAGGAAACATCAAGCCTCATTCATAACATATCATATATGATATATCCTATCACATATATATATATGGGGTGTTACTCATTACCTCTCCTTTTATCTTGTATATAAGGACACATTTTCTTGGAAATATGTTTACCTTGTGACACTAGAACCAATCCCCTATTATATTGTTCCATAATGAACATCCTTGGTATATAGTCAATTTATGTACTTTTACTTAGTCCAAGAAGCCACTTGGATCAATCATTCATGATCTTGGTCCCTATAATGTAGGACACTTCACCTAAGTCCTTTATAGATAAGCACTTTATCAACCATTCCTTAACCTCTTTTAAGGTTGGAATATCATTTCCAATTAGTAATATCTCATCAACATATACTAATATGAAAAAACCATAATCCCACTAAATCACTTCTAAACACATGGCTCACATTCATTCTTAATGAAACCAAATTCTTTTATGAATTAATTGAATCAAATATTTCATGACTTGGATGCTTGATTTAATCTATAGATGGATATTTAAAGCTTTCATACATTTTTTTTAATTTTATAAAGTCACAAAACCTTTTGGTTGTGTCATATATAAATATATTCAAAGGTTTATATTAAGGTAGTGGTTTTGACATCCAATTTCCAAATATTATAGTCATGGTAAGTTTCTATGGAAAGAAAAATTATGATGTATTTAAACATGAAAACTGGAGAAAAGTGTTTTTTATATTCAATGCCTTTAAATTTTTTAAAACCTTTAGCCACTAGCCATACTTTAAAGGTATTTAATTTACCCTCCATTTACAATTTTTTCTTGAATACCTATTTACACCCAAAAATCTTTACATCATATAGCAGATTGATCAGAACCCAAAATTGGTTTTAATACATTGAGTCCATCTCAGAATTCATGGCTTCTAGATAGATTTCATCTATTATGCTCTCTACTACCTACTTGTATGATATAGGATCATTATTGTTAACCAATAATGATTCACCAACATTAGTTACTATAAAACCTTATCTCTTCAGTTCTCTTACCACTCTAGAACTCCTATGTAGCATTTTTGTTTCAAGAAAACATGCTTCCATGGGGACCTATGGAATCAGTTCCTATACCAGAACTTGTGTATCTTGAGTATCAACTTCATTGAAGTCGATATTTCTATGACTACCCTATAATAGGATATAGTACCTCTCAAGAAAAATGGTATTTCATATGATAGTAACTTTCCTATTTTAAGGGTTATATAGATAGTGTCCCCTTGTTTCCTTGGGATACCCTATAAATATACAATTCATTCCTTTAGGTGATTGTTTTTTGTTTGAGTTAACCTTAACAAACACCTCACAACTCCATGTATGATCATGTGATAAAATGGGTTTCTTTCCACTCCATAACTCAAATGGAAAACTATTTTCTTCTTTAGTTGGTACTCGGTTTATAAAGTATGATGTTGTTTCTAATTCGTATCCTCAAAAGGATAAAGTAAGGCTTGTGTGACCCGTCATCGACCTTACCATGTCTATTAGTGTATGGTTTCTCTTTTCACTAACACCAATCCAATGTGTTTTATAAGTTAGAGTGATTTGAGATAAAATCTCATAATTCTCTATAAATTCAATAATGTCTTGGTTAAGATATTCCCCACCTTGATCCGATCAAAGTTTATTTATCTTCTTACCAAGATGATTCTCAACCTCATTATTGGACTCTTTGAAAATTTCAAAGGATTCATACTTATACCTCATCGAGTAGATATAACCATACCTTCTCAAGTCATTAATAAAATAAATAAATTATGAGAATCTACCTCTATCTTATACTTGAAATGGTATGCACACAATAGTGTGTACCATATATAGAAGCCTTTTGACCCTTTCACCTTGATCAATGAATGGTTGTTTGGTCATATTAACTTATAAATAAGTTTTACATATTTCAATTGAATTAATATCAAAAGATTCTAAATATCCATATTCATAGATCATTTTCAAACACTTCTCATTTACGTTACCAAGATAATGATTTCATAAGTGGGTGTTAAATGAGTTTCATGTATTTATTTTATTATCAATTACCAATATTTGGTTTTCATAGTTTAATTCATAAAGACCATTATTCAACTATGTCATAACATAACATATACTATATTTATAAAAGTATCAACCTTTATTTCCAAAAATGAAAATAAATTCATCCATGTCTAAACAAGAAATAAAAATAATGTTCTTGGTAACACTAGGCACATAATAACAATTCTTTAAAACCAAAATCAATAATGTCACAAATGTGAGATGGTAGTCTCCAATGGCTATATAAAATATCCTTACTATATTGGAAACCCATATATCCACCTCATCTTTGGAAATATTTTTAAATATACATGGTTTTTGTATTTGGATATAAATGTGATCACCACATGCAGTATCCAATACCCAACTTATAGATAGGTAAAGGTTACTATAAATAGTTAACACACCTAAATCTTACCCTCTCTTATTTGTATGGGTGAAATTACTCTTTCAATGTACCTTATTTACACATGAAAAACATATTGCATCATGTTTCATTCCTTGCCAATGGATCTTATTCTTCTTGGAAGAATGGTTCTCCAGAGCCTTAGACTTAGAATGATTCTTCAATAACTTTGTCTTGTTCGTACTCTTATTATTCACTGTAAGGATAGTGTGTTTTTCATGTCCCACATTTTTATCAAATAGGTGAATAAGTGTAAGAAGTTCTGAAAGTGTATTCTTGTTATTTATCATATTATAATTCTCAATAAAATAGGAGAAGTTTTTGGGTAATGAGGATAAAATGAGATCTGTATGCATATCATCAAAGATATTAAAATACAAGATGTCTAGTCACCCAATTTATCCAAACATCTTGACTATAAGTGCCCCGGGTGGCACCGACTCTCCAGGTTTTCACATGAATAGTGAATTGAAGACCCCATTCCTCTCTAATCTCACCTTCTCTTGATAAAGATCCTAAATATGAGAAATGATATTATACACATCCATATCCTCATATTGCATTATAATCTCATTTGATATGGAGTATAACATGAAACATTGGACATACATTGCATCGTCCACATGATTAAAATATAGAGATACGTCTTCCTCCCTAGCCTCTTTTGAAATAAACCCAGGAAGTGGGGTTTCTAGCACGTATAATTTTTGTTCATGGTGTAGTATAACACATAGATCTTATACTATTCTTAGAAATTCATGCTAGTGAGAAGGTTATCCTTATATAGTATTGATCGCAATGATATTATCAAATTCATTTTATTTTTCATTACTAAAAATTAAGAATAGATAATTAGCACTTATTTTTATTAAAAAATAGATTAGTAAATTTTAATTTTAATTAAACTCTATTAATCTCCCGCTATTTTTTGAAACTCAGTATCCCTCACCATTAGTTTTGAAATATATTTTCTCTTAGATATTCTAGTGGAAAGAATACATATTCCCCTTATCATAACCCATACTTGGTCCTTACAATCTATTTAAAGGGTTTTAGGTAGGCATAAATTTTCAAAAATATTAACTTGCAATTACTTGATCAGTTGAGTGGACTCCCCAATCCTAAAATCCTAAATAAATATTTCTTTAACCTTTTCCACTTAGTTACACCAGGTCCTTCTTGGGAAGTCAACCCTTAATTTGAACTAAGTTAAGTCAACCCAAAATTTCAATATAAAAGTTCCACAATAATTGAAAACACCCCAACTTGGGTTGTTCAATCACTTTGAACTATGATTTAATTTTTAACTTATGTAGTGGAAGGTCATGATGACTTGATATTTTAATTTAAGGGATTTTTTTATTTATGCATAAAATCCCATTTTATCATTTCACATGACTTGTTAATATTAAGTGGACTTTACTTAAGTGATTAACCATGTCTGATAAAACATTCATGCATAATATGGTTATATTTTATTCCAACTTGTATACTTGTTAATTCATTTATTAGGTGATCGTACATCATTCAAAAATATAAATAATTAACCATTCAACTGATAGAAATAAAATATAAGTGTCATGATCATGAGATTATCTATTGGTTAGTTCATCTAGTGGATAATAAACCATCCCTCAACCCTAAGGAAAAACACCTTGAACTATAGCTTGGTTCATGTTATAGCTTTCCACCTTGGCACCAATGTATTGCCTAGATTAGATTTTCCTCAGATCCTTCACTTGGAATGACACCTGTCACCTGAGAAATACATCCTTATATAATATTTTACTCACATGAAGGTGAGGGGATCAAATGGATTAGATAAAGGTGTTTTACATAAAAGAAACCATAGGAAGGCATGAACTTACATAATAAGGAATAGGGGATGACACGTATGATGTTAATAATAATAAATTAAAAGAAACAAATCACATATGAATGGATAGTCTAATCTTGTGATCATCCGTAAAATATGAAACAAGTATACATTTACAATATTGTTATCAATTACTTTGATTTTTTCATTAATTAAGATAATGCACCATGAATTAATCAAATTAATTCAATTTATTTTAATTACATCCAAGCATCCTTAACTCACCATCATCTTTAATTTTAAACAAAATTAATTTTATTTAAATTCAATGAAGTACACAAGTATACTTGGAGGCAACTATGTATGCTTATCCAAAATTTTAACATGGGAATAATTTAACATATAATTATCAATCATGTGACCTGGTGTGCACTGTCAAATAAATGACACATGAAACACATGTGAATAGGTTAGCTTATATATTTAATTTTTCTTAGTGAAAAATTGGTCACACTTTCTGTAGTATACTACACGGTGTGTACTATCCTCTACCCATATCCACAGCACACCCCTTGGGACTGGGTATGTTTCCTGCCATAGATAAGTTCAAGGTACAAAATGTGTACTCAGGATACATGGCGTGTACTTGGAATTGTACATCTCATCGGTCCCTATGTAATGTATCTGATACACTGCACACTATGACACCCCAAGTTTTTATCCATGAGAAATTTTTTACTACATGTCATGTACAGTGGTTACACGGCATGTAGTTCTTCAAGACGTGTGCTAGCCTATCTGGAACTACACATCAATCCATTTTTATCGGATCTTAGATCCAATTTCATCGTATGTGTCTGAATTTATCATACGATATAGATGAGAAAAAAATATGCAGTGTGTATGTAAGAAGTACACACCGTGCACTCTATTTTTTATCTAGGAAAAACCTTTGTCACCTCCAAATGGTATTCTTTATATGTTTCATTGTTGTTTAATCTTAACCGATTGCTGATTATATTTACAATAATGAAGAAAGAAATAGATAGTGATGATCATATATTAAAACTAATCATTATAAGTAAAAGAAAATTAAAACACATGCAACCAATAAATTAATAATAAATAATTATAAATTTAACATGTGACTACTCAGATACAACTTGTAAGTTCTAGGCGTAGCATATGCGTCCTTTGATTCTATGACCAAATCAGTTTTTTTAATCTTAATTTACATGTAATCATTATTTCACATGATTAAAATGTCATGTAAAAAAATATATATTACATGACTAAATTAAAATTCCATATCCATAAGAGAAGCATCTTTTAATGTAATTTATAATTAATTTATGAGAAGATTTAAAATAACCTTAATTTGTATTTATCTCTTCATTGATGATCCAACTAATAATATATCATCATAACATATTTTCACTATAGTATCAAAGTGTATAATCCCTCTATAAGTGATACACACATTCACCAAAATCTATGAACATCACCGTAGAATTTCCAAGTGCCATCACGACCAATCAAGATCGCTTGTGTTGTTTGTGGTTGATTGTAGCTGAATTCTTCTTAAATGAGAATGAACTCTTGATGCTCTCTTGAAGGATTAAGAGAGGAGGAAGAGATAGTGCACTCTGTGTATATATTTCTCTATTTAAGTATTGATAGAGTCTCTATCTATCCATTGTGCATGCCAAAATTCATTTAAGAGAGTGTTATAATTAGATATTTATTATGGTAGTTTTAGGGTTGGAAAATCACACACAAGCTCCTTCCAAACCTAATAATTTATGGTTAACCCCATTTACAATATTATTATTATTATTATTATTATAAATTAATTGACATGAAAAACACATTGAGAATATAAATAAATATCATTTATACTATTTCCAATCAGACCATTAAACTCGGTTCTCTTTGCTTCATCCATATTTAATAATCCTCGAATAATGTCTATTTAATAAATAAATGTCACTGCATTATTCTATGATGAATATAATAAATATTATATTCACCAAAATTGAAACTAAATAGTTATTATTATTATTATGTAACTCACTTATTCTTATGAATAACTTGTGATTAAATTATGGCGATCAACCAAACTCGAATAAATATTATTTATTCTAACTTGGTAAATTTAATACTTTAATTTAACTGAGATTGTGAATACACTTAGTGTGTGACCCTATAAGCCTCTTTCTTATTTCCATTAGGCATAACCATCTAAATTACAAGGTTAGCATCCAGAAACATATCAAGGCACTCATAGAGAAAGAAGTTAATGTTGCAACAACCATTATTACAAAACATGCAATATACAACATTAGCCTTTATTAGTGCTAGTGAAAAAAGATGATAAAGACTTCCTTTATTAGTAATAAAAAAAAGTGTTGATAAAGTGTTACCTTTATCAATGATTTTTTTAGTGGTGACAAAGGTCTTGATCACATGGTGAGTCCCATGTCAAAATAGCGGATGTTCGACCACTTCTTTATATATGATTCTACCACATATCAATGTTAGAAGCCTCTTGCGGGGATAGGCTCTCGCATACACTCTCTACAAACACCCAGGCCTTGGCCTACCCTCATACACGTCTGAGTCCTGCATGACTCATCCCACCTATGCATGCTATGGCCACCCACCCCATACACGGCTGGGTCCTACATGACCCGGCCCACCTGCCTCTATCCCATGGACCGCCCCACCAGCCCATATAGGCCATAGTCCCCTTTTTTATACCAAAAAAAATACAAGAATCAAAAAATTAAAAATATTAAAAAAAGAAATAATTAAACAAATAAAAATTAAAAATGAATATATTAAAAATATTTAAAAACTATTAATTAAATAATCATTAATAAATTTAATATATATTTATATATTATATAAATTAATAAATCATATATATTAAATATAGATATATAAAATAAATAAATTGAAATAATTAATCAAATAAAATTAAAAATGAGTAAATTAAAAAAAGTGTTAATTTTTTTATTAATTAAATAATTATTAATAAAAATAAATAAATTTAATATAGATATATATAAATTAAAAATATTAATAAATAGTATATATTGAATATAGATATATAAAATGGATAAATTGTAATAATTAAATGAATAAAAATTAAAAATGAATAAATTAAAAAATTATTAAAAATTACTAATTAAATAATTGTTAAAAAATTAATATATATATATTATATATTAATAAATAGTATATTATATATATATAATTATAAAATTAAATAATTAAAAGAAATAAAAAATAAAAATGAGTAAATTAAAAAAAGTATTGAAAATTTTATTAATTAAATAATTATTAATAAAAATGAATAAATTTAATATACATGTATATAAATTATAAATATTAATAAATATCATATATATTAAATATTGATATATAAAATGAATAAATTGAAATAATTAAATAAAAATGAATAAATTACAAAATTATTAAAAAAAATTATAAATGAAACAATTATTAATTTTTTGAAAAGGTATGGTCGAAGCCCTTTTATTAAAAAGAAATAAAACATAGAATATGAAAGATGGGGTGAAACATAGCAATATTTCCCTCGTCAATAAAACAACCATAAACATAACTTTTTTATAATATCACCCCCAATCCTTCATTCCTCATTACGCATAGCATTCCAATTAGTTCGCCCACACTTGCATCCTTGACATCTGGGATGAATACCTCTCCTCCAAGTCTTCTCTTACTACAAAAGTTCTTTGAGGTCCTCCAAACCACTTCCATAATATCATTTTGAAGTTTCTCTTCCTTAAATAGGTCCTCTATCTAGATATCCTTACTATATTTTCCATTATCTATGAGGGTCTGACCCTCATTAGTATGGACTTCTTCTTCTCTAGAGATATTACCCAAGGTGACAGCATTACTGTCGACTTCTTTTCCAGATTTATCAACCACTTCTTACACACCGTTTAGAGAGTTCAACACTCCAAAGAGATTGGTTGTTGTTACCTATGAAATGTTTGAAACTTTTATTACTTGGTCACTAGAAAATGAGTCCCTTCCTTCCTTAATAGAGCCCTTACTATTCAATAATCCTACTTTCTTTTTGGCTTTCCTATTCTCTAGAGTCTCGAACTGTTTCCCCTATAAAGGAGTTTTAGCATCCCGATTAACTATCCTAGAAGAAACTATTCCAGCCAAATCTGCTTGGTCATCCTTTTGAATGTTAGTGCAAAGTGGTAAAGCTTTACCCTAGTATTATTACCTTTGTAAGGTTTTCCTATAGGTGTAAAATTTAAATTCTTCATCATCCAAAGTGATATTTTTCATTTTAGAAGAAGAGCCTTTATAAAAACCCCTTGAAAATGCTTGAATAGTATTATATTTGGATAGAGTATGGTTAGTTACTAATGTATCATCAGAAGAAAACCCCTTCTAATAAGATTCAAAAGTTGGAGAGACAAAATATTCTTTCTTCTTACCCTTCATGTCAATTGACATGAGCATATTATTCTCAAGACGGAGCTACTCATCCACCTCCTCTTGAGCATCCCTTTTATCATCCTTCTAACCATACTCCTCAGAATTGTTTTCACCATCACCATTTTACCCAATTAAAAATCCTTAAAGGATAGTTCCTCATTAGCTAAGTTAGCCCATGAATGAATACTTGTAGATGAATTCCATCCAAAAACTTTGTAAGGATCCATATTCAAATCAACTTCATGGGAAACATCCTTTTCGGTAAGAGAAAATTTCTAATTACCTACAAGATACTTCTACACCCTCTTAATAGAAGAGTTTGGTTTAAGAGAGGCATTATCGGCTACTTGATTAACCTCTCTCGGTTGTTTCATTGTTGGTCGACACCCCCTATCATTTCCACCATCCCAAACAATTCTTCTACAAGTTTCCTAATGATACCCTTTCTTAGAGTAGTTTCTGCAAATCACATCCCTGTAATATTTTTCTTTCACAAGACTAATCAAATAGAAATTCGAATAGAATTAAGGAAGTTTCTTCTGTCTTTTCTACAAATAAGTCTCATAATCCATCATGGAAAACATGACTTGATCAATCAATGTGTTATTAATATTGACCTCAACTAAAATCCAAGAAAAATACTCAAACCATGTTACTTCGGTATCTTTGTCTATTTTTACAGGGATTCCCACAGCCGACGCAACATCAAATAGTATGCACAGATGCCAAAAAATCCAATTCAAATCCATAATTTTGATCCAAATTTGAATACAGGTTTCATTGAGGGAAAAAGGTTTAAAACATTAATCTCATTCTTGAATAGAGAACATACCTGGTTTCAAGAAGACCAATCTGAATCCCCAAACACATCTCTTTAATTCCTCCAAAGGGAATAAAATGTGAAAAAACCCTTCTCTTTCAGAATGAAATTCCAATATGAGAAGCCCCATACCACCGATAATTTTTATCAAAATCATCTACATTCAACGGTCTCTCACCCATAGGCAAGACAAGGTGATCGATAATTGAATGTTGGTGGATCTTGAATTGATCCAAGATAGCTTTATGATTTTCTTTAACATCCATCATTGAGCCTTTACAAATGATTCGTTCTGGTGAGGCATCCTTTATAGACATGAAATGCCTTCTCACCTCCTTATTAATCTGATCTTTGACTTGTTTCTTACCAGGTTCATCAACCCTCAAAACATCGACATGCTGGATTACAGAAGATACACCTTCACTTCCCAAGAGAGTTGATATCAGGTAGTGTGGTGGAACCATATTAATATATATATATAGATATTATAAATAGTAATAAATAATATTTATTAAATATAAGTATAGAAAATGAATAAAATGTAATAATTAAAAACATATTGATGTCTTATTCATTTTTAATGGTTTTTATACAGAATTATTCATTAATATATTTAATATTTTTATTATAGAAATATATTCATATATATTTCTATATATATATATATATCAATATATATAATATTTCCTAAAATATGATTTATATAATACAAAATATTTATGTCTACTTTAAATAAGTCATATATTTAGTGAAAATAGCTTATAATTAAAAATTAATATTAATTAAAAAAATTAACTAATTTTAATAGATATTTAATTAAATGTCATTTGGTTTTTCAATTAAACATATATTAAACATGTGTTAGATTGATTACATACATATATATATATATATAATTAATGCATTTTTATATACAACACAAACACACATAGTATTTCTATAATTTATTCAATTTTTAATATTCATTTTAGAATTATATTTATTAACATAATATATTTAATATATATTATGTTTCTAATTGGTAAATTTTATCATTTTTTTATATTTTTATTCAATATATACTATTTATTAATTTTTAATATTTTTTTGAATTTATTAATTTTTAATATTTTTTTGAATTTATTCATTTTTAATATTTTTTATTCATTAATAATCTTAATTGTTTTTTTAATATTGTTTGTAATTTATTCATTTTCCATTTTTCATTTTTCAATATGTTTGTAATTTTATCCATTTTCAATATTTACTTACACATATTTATTCATTAACATTTAATGTTTTTAATTTGGTTGTAATCTATATATTTAATATGTATTCATTTCCATTTTAACATATATAAATATTCATTTTTTATTTTATAAAATTATCTATATAATCAATAATAGTTATTCATTTTTGAAATTTATTCACTCTTATTATTTATTTCATTAATAGATGGTACATATTATATAATTTCACTATTCAATTTAACATATATCAAATGTGTATATATATGTATACACATTAATTTCACACACGCAAATATTTATGTAATTAATAAAATATTATAAAAAACACATTCACCTAATATTTATGTAATTTATTCAAATTTTAATATTAATTTTAGAATTTCATTTACTAACATAATATATTTAATATATTATTTTTAATCAGTAAGTTTTATTTATTTATTTTTAATATTATTACATCTTTTATTATTTATTCAAATCCTACCCACTGTGTATTCTGCCCCCCAATTGAATTGGGGGATATGATTGTGGGACCTCACCTAGGTAAAGTGGTGATTGAAAAACAGGACCACCGCTCATTGGTGTGGGTGTTGATTGGTTTAGCGGAACGGATGGTAGGGCCACTTCTTCGCGGTGTAGTGTCAGTGCGACATTGTTTTCTTGTCCTCTGGAAGCAACATCAGGTATTCTGGTGGTGTTCAGTAGGCGGTATGGTTGATGTCGGGCTCCAGCAGGGGATGGCAGTGGGTGTGAGACACTGAAACATCGGGTGATCCTGTGATGATGTGGAAGGTGGGCGGCGGGCACTCCTACGATGTAGGAGATGCGATACGGTAGTGGGTTCCCTCAGGTAGGCTAGACCAGGAAAAGGCAACGGGATTGGGTGCGGGCAAAAAAAACGGGGCACGAATTCAGGGCCAAGAAAAGGTGTAGGCGGGGCCTATAGTTCATTTTATGAGCTTCATTCCCAATGGTCCTTCGGGCTAATAAATCGTCATTGTAATAAAGAGGCTGGTTGGGTAGGTTATCTGTAGGGGGTTATGACCTGCCTTTCCGAATCGTGTGTCTAGTGTGTGTGTTTTTGTCGATAATTGTACCCCCCAAGCACCTAATAAATATATTTATTTACTATGTTTTAATATTTTCAATATTTATTCATCTTCATTTAATTATATGTCCATATTTTATTTTTTTAATAATTTATTTAGTTAATAAAACTTATCCATTTTTTCAATATTTTTAAAGTCTACGCATTTTTAATTATTCAATTTCACTCATTTTTAACATTTATGTATTTGAGATTATATATTCATTATTAATATTAAAAATATATTTCTAAATAAATATTTATAAATAAATATATTTATAAATGTATATTTACTAAATTTATAAACTTATATGTTTATAATTATAAATAAATAAATTTAATTTTTTAAAGTATTTATATAATTATAAATAATTAATTATATATTTAAATAATTATAAAATTATAATAAATATATTTAAATAATGAATATATTTACTATATTTATATTTATATTTATATTTATATTTATATTTATATTTATATTTATATTTATATTTATATTTATATTTATATTTATATTTATTTATTAAATATATATATATATAATTATGTAAATATTTATAATGATATACATATATTTATAATTATACTCAGAATGGTACAAACCATGGATTATTCATCCATATTTCCGAAAATTTTATTATTAAAAAGAAAATGCAACATCATGGAGGAGAGAGGGGATTATAATGATAATAAGTGGTACGCAGTGCCACCAAGAACAAGAAACATTCAATAGTCATCTTTTGATATTCCTGCCACCCCTTCCTCGGGAACCACCCCAACTTTGTGGGTGTCTTCCTCTCTTCCACTAATTCGCAGCTTGCTATGTAACAACTTGATCATCCATGCCCAATGGTTTTACTTCCTCATCATGAGGCTCATTTCTATGGCCTAAAGTTTTTCCTTCACAATGTCCATAAACACTTCCAAATTCCTTATAGAATATATCCTTGCTATTGAGCCTATTTAAAATATCAGGCAAGCTAAGACAATTTGTTCCAAAGTCTGGTGTTGCCTCAGTTGTCGCTATGTCAACTCCCTTGCCTACCTCTAACTACAAGTTGGTTGGGACCTCACTCTATATAAGGGGTGTAATGCTGGTTGTCTAGCCATTAATAATGATCATTGTTTCCTAAGAAAGGCTCTAGATAGACATAGACTTTAATGAAGGTTTCAAATTTCCCTTCTTGTGCATGATAAGATGAAATCCCTCATTATCCACTAGGATATATTTTTTTTGGGTATAATTCTCATCTACACGATTAAAAAAAGGCTAATCCATCTTAGAAATTTCTTTCCCCTTATCCAAATATTATTACTATTCCAATTCCCTATCAACTTCATCCTACATAGTAGCATCACAATTGAATCAACTACCAGAAAATTCTACATTTTCCCCTACAACCACCAGGACACTGCCATTCTTGGTAGTAAAATCTAGTATCTCCCCTTCTTCCCCTTCATCAACAATTTCATCACATGATTTTTTGTTACAAGGAGGAAGCCTCCCATCTTTCTCATTATCAACCTAAATGGATTTTCTTACCCCATTTTCTAGTCATTTATGATCTACCACAACAGTATAAAAATATGTATAATCCTTCAGCACAAAAGTGGAGGGGGCTTCCACACCTTCTCCCCTAGTAGTATCCCTATTCCCATCTCGATTCTGGTTCTTCTTAAAGCAATCGTGTAGTACTCCAGTTTCTATTATGTAACCATTTATTTATGTTTTTATGTATATAAAGTATAAGGGTGAAGGTTGGGATAGTTTGGGTAATTTTCAATGAGTTTTGGGGGCTAAAGGAAAGGCGCACGAGATGCGCACGGTTTGTCCAAACTGTGCGGAATCCTAGAAGAAAGTATAAAGAGTTATTGATGTGGATAGTATCTTCTGCATAGCGGGTGCACAGTTAAGGAGGTTGTGCGAGGAGGTCGTGAAAGTGTCACCCCAGGTAGTATCTAGTGCATGGTTAACGCACGGTTTGTCTAACCGTGCAAACTAACCCTGTGCGGGGTTTAAGTGATATCCTAAAAAATGGATCTCACATGTTTTTGACTCTATATGCTTCATTTTTGCTTTTATGGGGCCCTAAATTGGGATTCTTCTCTATTTAAGGTTGTATAACCTCTCCCAAATGTTTTGGAATCAATCTAGAGGATTCTCATGGTGATTAGAAGTCGACTCATTGTTGTAAGTGCTCGTTCTTCACCATTCTTGTCTCGTTTTCTTAGATCTACTTAGATTTAATTCTACTCTCTTCTCATATTCTTAGATCTGTGTCCATTATGGGTAAATATAATATTTTTTATGCCAAATATGTTGATATTTGGTATCTTTTTTGATATTAGAAGATATATAAGGTGGTTTCATGGAATTCTTACCCGGTATTGTGAGGGTTCTTCGTCTGTTTTCAGTTTTCATCAAAACCTTTGAGGTAGGTGGATTAACTATCGACTCCTCTTGATAGAACTGATTTTAATGATTTCAAATTTAATATCTTGTTTTAAATTTATTGTTAATTGTATGTCTAGAAATTTTTGGAAACCCTCTTTAGTTATGGTTTGGGAAATTGTGGAAATCTAAAAAAATGGGTGTTCTTGAAAATGTGCTTTTGTTCATGGTTTTAAAATGTGGATTTTAATATGGGAATTTTCTAGAATTGTGTCGCATAGATTTTATCAATATGTATTCAATAAAATTAATGTTTTTATTGAAATTAAATGGTTTTTTGAATTGGTTTTCTTTATTATTTTCAATAAAAGAACAGGTTTATTGAATTGGTTGAACACACTTGGATTTGGCATGGGTTTGGCATCGGTTTGTGGTGTGTGTTAATATGCATTGGAATGGATAAGGGCATAAAGGACCCCCATAAAAATGTTTTTATGGATATGGGTGTGAAGTACCCCTATCAAATTGGTCCACTAAGTGAAGGCTTAGTGGAAGGATAACTCACCGCTCGTGATTATAGGGAGTTTCAGGTTGCATGCATAGTTGGGTGTGTGGTTAAGTGGAATGGAATGGTTATGCCAAAATGATATTGACAAATGGTTTTAAATCCTTGTTTGGTTGTTTTTTTTTGGAAATGTGACTTTCCAAAAAAAAATTAAATAGCACTTGTTTTCATTTAGTGAAAAATGGTTTTGGAACTTGGTTATATTGTGTTATAAACTGTTTTGCAGAATTTTTTTATATAAATGGTTTTATATAAATGTTGATAACTTTTATATCCTAGTGGTGTGAGTAGGGAAGCCATTGGAAAAATCCTGCTGAGTTTTATACACACCCATACTTTTTCACTTTTGTTCTTTTTCAGATGCTATCTTCCGGGACATGGGAAAAGGTAAAGTATCACATGTATTTAGCACCACCTCGTGATACTTGGGTTATTTGGTGATGTTGGAGCATGGATTTTGTGAATCATACAGTCTTGTATTCATCTTGGAGTCTTTATATGTTTTTCCTGTGTTTACTTTGATGATTAGTTGTCTTCTATTATAGTACACTTTTGTGTGGTTTTGATATAAATGAAGTGGTTGAGTTTTATTTTATTTATTCATGCATCATTTAATAATTTGTTTGGTTATGGTTGCTAGGATAATGGTTTTAGTTCTTAAAGTTTAAATCATACCCACTTGAATTTGAAACTCTTCATCATTTATTTCCATCCTTAAGTGCCTTGGGGATGTCACTTAAGGCCAAGTAATGATTCATTGTATTCTCAAGCCAATGAGAATGGGCGGGTCATTACAAATGGTATCAGCTTGTTTGGTCCTTTCCTAAATAGTGTTCTTTAGTTTCTTGATCTTGGAGTTGAATTCATCCTTATCTATTATTTGGTTTGGAATCTGATAAAGGAGTAGTATTGTCGATACTTGAAATGTAGATCATAAAAAATATGCAGCTAACCTTTTTATGTTGAACTTCAAGTTACCAGGGAGTTGGTTACATAAGTGTTTTGGAGACACTTATTAGAATTTGGAAATCTAATTGTCATGGGTTTAGCCAATGATATGAGCATGGAATGAATTATAGAGGAATAAATTCCCACTGGGATTGAATATTTTATTTAGATAAATGATTTATGATTTTGTGCATTGTGTTGATTTTTAAAAAATACATAAATTTTCTCCAAATGAAAGACTTTGAAAACAGTATGAATAATGTATTTTGAAAATGGTTTGATTTTCAAAAGCAAGAACAGAATTTTTAAAAATCAGTTGAATGGGGAAAATAAATTGTTTTTGGAAAACAATGTTATGATAGTTGATGTGATAGAATTTGAAATGATAATCCATCAATTACTATAGAGTGAGACTTACAGAGTTTTTATTGGTTTATAAAATGTCGCCTGATATGCATCATAGAAACCAACTGGAAGAAGCTACGGAGAATGTGGTTTCAACTGAACTATAGGTGAACTAAGAGCTAGTTTAGAGTATCATCCAAGTATTTCAATCTATATACATGGGTAACTAGAGGTATGAGCTAAGGAATGTGGATCATTCAATCCAATTCATGAAGAAAAATCCACCCATATTTCTAGGTGACTCAGAACCTGAAAAGAAAGAGGTGTGGATGAACAGGATGAATCATATCATCAATTTCATCAGCACACTGTCAGAGCTGAAAGTCAAGCTGGAAATGTATATGCTCAAGGATCTTTTACACTAGTGGTGGGATCTAGCGGTGTAGCCTAAAATGGATCAAGGTCTCAATTAGGAGGATTTTGAGGAATTTTTTAATAAGCAATTCTATCCTCACACATTCAAGATCCAGTGAACGATGAACTTCTTCAGTTTGAAGTAGGAAAATATCTATTTCACCGAATATGTGGATAAATTCATACATTTAGTGTGCTTTTCACTAGAAGTTGTGTAGAGTGTGTCCTTGAAGGTAGGAGATTCTCCTAAAGATCGTGGTGGTCTGTATTACAGATTATACAGAGATGGTGAACAGAGTGATAGTGGATAAACGGGATATCTCAAGAGCTATGGGAGGAAGAAGTATGATGATACCTATGGGAAATGGTGGGAACTCGAATACTGGGAGAAATTGGAAGAGGGACACCTATTTTCGAGGTGGAAGTGAGAATCAAAATCTAACAACTGGATTGGTGAAATTTCCTCCACAACTCAGGAGAAAAGTAGGATATTTTCAATGTGGTTTGCTTGACCACATGAAGCAAGAGTGTATAGAACAACCTATAGCATTCCATAACTACAATAATATATGGAATCTTCAGTTTTATTGTCATAGTTCTCAGAGGTCAGGTGCTCAAGACACTTCTCATGTATCGCAAGAATCTTATGCTTCGACTGGATGAGGGTAGCAAAATCAAACTCATTAATAGAACAAGGCTAGCTATAGTGATTCTAGGAACACCATGAATCCTCATCAAGGGAAATCTCAACAAGGCAATAAGGAACATAATGTAGCAAAAAAACAATTTTATGGAGCTGAGTAGGTGATTGTGGATGATCAGGATGGACCATCTACAGTGATAGGTATGATTCTATTGAATTTTACCCTTATTCAAGTGTTTTTTGATATTGGAACATCGTATTTCTTCATTTCTTCTTATACTATTGATTTTATAAGTTTAAAACTTGATATGATTCCTTCTGTGTTAAAAATTAAAACCCCTCTTGATGAAAGAGAATGTCAAGACTTTGTGTGTAGAGCATGTTCTATAATCGTTGATATAGCTGAGTTGAAATGGGACTTCTCAGTGTTATAGATGGATGTTTTTTATGTAATCCTAGGTATGTATTGGTTGAAAACATTCAAGTCTCATATCAAATTTTATAGAAGAATAGCCAGTTTCACAACTGAGGGCGGCGTCAATCATCTTTTTAGAGGAAAAAGGGTTGTAAAGATAGGTTCAATGGACTTGTTGGCACAATTGGTGGGCATGATATCTTACCAATTAGTAGTTTTGACTTTAGAATTGATATAATAGATCAAGGATAATTGTTTTCCAGTAGTTTTGTATCAATTTCCTGATGTGTTTCCAAAAAACTTCTCAGAGTTATCATCTATAAGGGAAGTAGAGTTTACGATTTATCTCCTTCCAGGGACCAGTCTTATTTCCCTTATATCTTATAGGATGGAACCAATATAATTAAGGTAATTAAAAGTTCAGTTAGAATATATTGAAAGAAAATGTTTAATTTGGCCAAGTACATCTCTGTGGGCAGCACCGATCTTGTTCATGAAGAAATCAGATGGAACTCTAAGGTTGTGTGTGGATTATCGTAAGCTTAACCAAGTAACGATCAAGAATATGTATCGACTTCCACACATTGATGATCTATTTGATCAATTGAGGGGAGATCAGTGGTTCTCTAAAATTGAAGGATATCATCAATTGTGAGTTCGGAAGGAGGATATTATGAAGACAAATTTTAGAAGAAGGTATAGACACTATGAATATGTAGTCATTCCTTTAAGTCTTACAAATAAACCAATGGTCTTTATGGAATTGATAAATCAGATATTTCAAATATATCTGGATTCTTTTGTTGTGGTGTTTGTGGATGAAATATTGGTGTATTCAAGGATAAAGGTTGAGCATGAGGAACACTTGGATATAGTGTTAAAAATCTTGAGAGACCATCATTTGTATGCCAAACTGTCAAAGTGTGATTTTTGGATATAAGAGTTATGCTTTCTTGGATGTGTAATTTCTAAAAAATGTGTTTCAGTGGATCCTAAAAAGATAGAAGCTATTATCTCTTGGAAACCCTTGAATAATGTCTTTGAGATATAAAGTTTTCTTGGTCTAACTAGTTATTACTTATGCTTTTTTTTGTGATTTATCACAACTAGCTTCATCGATGATAGCTTTAACAAATAATAATGTTCCATTATGATGGACTAAGGAATTATAAAAGTCTTTTCAAGATCTAAAAGTTATTCTTACATCAGTACCTATCTTGATTTTTCCAGAATCAAGACAGCGGTATATGGTGTACTAAGATGCTTCGAGATCTTGTTTTTGATGTGTTCTCATGCAAGAAGACCATGTGGTTGATTATGGTTTAAGGCATTTGAGAGTGCATGAGAAGAATTTCCCAACACATGATTTGGAGTTAGATGCGGTTGTTCATTCCTTGAATACTTGGCGTCATTATCACTTTGGTGAGGAATTTACCATCTTTACGGATCATAAGAGCTTGAAACACATTTTCTCACAATGGGATTTGCATATGAGGAAAAGGATAAGGATAAAGAATCTTCAGATGTTTGAATTTGAATTGATGTATATGCGAGAAAAATTTAATTTGGTGTCCAATTCATTAAACATAAATTCATATGCATAGCTGGTGAAAGAAGCTTCAGATGAGTGGTAGTTAATGTCGGTCCTAACTAAAATGCATGTGGAATCTGAAGACCAAGGTGACGTTTTGGTTTTCTTTTCAATATCAGTGGTTCTTGATTTATAAAAGATGGTCAAATAGGCAAAAAAATCCAATGCAGAGTGCCTGGTTATGAGTTCAAAACTCAATGGTGGGGAGACCATTGAGGGCTAAAAACTTGATGGGATTTTAGTGTTTTGTTTCAGAGATTAGATGGTTGTACCTATGTCTTTTCAGGAAAAACTTCTTGATGATTACCACCATTCTATATGGGATATACATCCGAGAACACAGAAGATTTATAAGGTGTTGAAGGTGCAGTTTTGGTGGAGCAGTATGAAAAGGAAAGTGGTAGGGTTCATTTCAAAGTGCTTAACTTGTCAGCAAGTTAAAGAAGAGCATCAATGACCAGTGGGTATGTTATAGTCTTTACCTATTCCATTGTGGAAATAGGATCATATAGTGATGTATTTTGTTACAAGTCTTCCATGAATGGTTCAGAAACATGATTTCATATGGGTGATAGTGGATTAGCTCACAAAGTCATCCCATTTCATCTCTATTCCTAAAACTCATACAGTGGAGGATCTATCCAAAATCTATATCTAAGAATTGGTAAAGAGACATTACATACCAGTTTCAATCATGTCAGATAGAGATCTGAGGTTCACGTCTTATTTCTAGAAATCCTGACAGAAATCCCTTGGGACTCAGTTGACTATGAGTACGGCGTATCACCCTCAAATGGATGGTCAATCTTAAAGGACGATACAGACATTGGAATACATGTTGAGGGCTTTCATAATGGATTTTTTTGGCTCATGGGAAGAATATATACCCCTGGTTGAGTTCTCATACAATAATAGTTATCAAGCCTTGATACATATGACTCTTTTTGAAGCATTTTATGGGCGTCCTTATCATTTTGGGTTGAAACATGTGATACTTCACTAGTTGGGATGAGCCTTGTCCAAGAAACAACAACGAAGATACATTTGATCAGGAAATGGATGGAGACGGCTCAGAGTCGTCAGAAATCGTATGTGTATCATCGTCGAAGACCATTGTTATTTGTGGTGAGTGATCATGTGTTCTTGATGATTTCTCAAAGGCTTAAACAACATCATTTTGGGAATCAGGGCAGTTTATCTCCTCGATAAAATGTCCCTTTTGAGATACTAAAATGGTTTGGAGAGGTGGAATATCGGTTAAAATTCCCACTAAAGTTCATTTTGGTTCATAATGTATTCCATGTATCTTAGCTGAAAAATTATCAACATGATCCTGACCATGTGATCAGATGGGATCACGTTGACCTAGAGCTAGATGCTTCATTGGTACATATCCTGGTATGGATTGTGGATAGGTAGGATAAAGTCTTTCATGGAAAAAGTATCATTCTATTATGGGTTTTATGGAAACATGGCCAGATTCAGGAAGAGACTTGGGAACGCAAGAAGAAAATGAAAGAGCAATGGCTAGAACTCTTTCAGGGCAAGGATGGTTTTCTATTTTCCAGGGACAGAAATACCAATGGTGGGGAGAATTTAGTACCCCCAATTTCTGTTATGTGAACCTTTATTTATGTTTTTATGTATATAAAGTATAATCGTGAAGGTTAGGAGAGTTTGGGGAACTTTAAAGGAGTTTTGGGGGCCAAAGGGAAGGTGCACGGGATGCGCACGGTTCGTCTAAACCACATGGAATCCTATGAGAAACTGTGTAGAGTTGAAGATGTTAAATAGTAGGTTCAACACGGTGGGAGAATATTTAAGGAGTTCGTGTGATAAGTTCATTCAAGTGTCACCCCAAGTAGTATCTAACACACGGTTAGTGTACGGTTTGTCTAACCGTGCAGACTAACCATGTGCGGGGTTAAAGTGAGATCCTAAAAAAATGGATCTCACGTGTTTTTGACTCTATAGGATTTTTTCTCCTATGGGAACCTAAATTGGGATTATTATCCTTTGAAGGTTTTATAACCTCTTCCAAGTTTTTTTGAATCAATCTAGAGGCTTCTCTTGGTGATTAGAAGCTGATTCATCGCGATAAGTGCTCATTGTTCATCGTTCTTGTCTCGTTTTCTTAAATCTACTTAGATCTACTTATACTCTATTTTTAGATTCTTAGATATATTCTAGTTATGGGTAAATATAAGATTTTGGATGCCAAATATTTTGAGACATGTTCTTGTTGTTGATACACGAATAGATCTGAGGTGGTTTCATGGAATTCTTACCTGGTTTCATGAGCGTTCTTTGTCTGTTTTCAGTTTTCGTCAAAACCTTTGAGGTAGGTGGATTCACTCTTGACTCCTCTTGATAGAACTGATTCAAATAATTTCAAATTGAATATCTTTTTTTGAATTGATTGTGAATTTTCTATCTAGAAATTTTTGGAAACCCTCTTTAGTTACGGTTTGGGAAATTGGGGAAATTTGGAAAAATTGGTGTTCTTGAAAAGGTGCTTTTGTTCTTGGTTTTAAAATGTGGATTTTAAAATGGGAATTTTCTGGAATTATGGCACATATATTTTATCAATATGTTTTCAATAAAATGAATGTTTTTATTTAAATGAAATTTTTTGTTTGAATTTTCTTGCTTTATGATTTTCAATAAAAGAACGGGTTTACTGAATTGGTTAAACACACTTGGATTTGGCATGGGTTTGGAATGGGATTGTGGTGTGTGTTCTTATGCATTGGGATGGATAAGGGCATGAAGGAACCATATAAAAATTTTGGGATGGATATGGGCGTGAAGTAACCCCTTCAAAGTGGTCCACTAAGTGAAGGCTTAGTGGAAGGATAACTCACCACTCGTGAGTATAGAGATTTTCAGGTTGCATGCATGGTTGGGTGTGTGGTTAAGTGGAATAGAATGGTTGTGAAAAAATGATATTGATAAATGGTTTTAAATTATTGTTTGGTTTTTTCTAGAAATGTGACTTGTTGGAAAATTGGTTTAAATAGCACTTGTTTTCATTTGGTGACAAATGGTTTTGGAACTTGTTTATATTGTGTTATAAACTATTTTATAGAATTGTTTTATATAAACGATTTTATATAAATTTTGATAACTTTTCTATCCTGTTGGATTAATTAGGGAAGTCATTGGGGAAATCCTACTAAGTTTTATACTCACCCCTTCTTTGGCACTTTAGTGATTTTTCAGATTATATCTTCCAGTACATGGAAAAAGGTAAAGTATCACATGTATTTAGCACCACCTCATGATACTTGGTTGTTTAGTGATGCTGGGGTATAGATCTTGTGGAGCATGGAGTCTTGTGATCATCTTGGAGTATTTGTTTATTTTTATGTTTTTTACTTTGATGATTATTTGTATTCCATTGTAGTACACTTTGGTGTGGTTTTGATATAAATGAAGAGGTTGTGTTATCTTTAATTTATTAATGCATCATTTAGTGAGTTGTTTGGTTATGGTTTTTGGGTTAATGGTTTTAGTTCGTAAAGGTAAAATAGTCCCCAAGTTTCATTTAAAACCCTTTAGAATTTATTGGCATCCTTTGGCGCCTTGGGAATGTCACTTAAGGCCAAGTAATGATTCATTATATTCTAAAGCCAATGAGAATGGGAGGGTAATTAGAAATCACTTTCAACATGACCTTGTAGGGAGAAATAGGAACAAACAAGATTCCTCCTATAGTCATTCTTATCATTCTCAATAACTTTTCAGTCCAAAAAAACTTAGGTACTTTTTTATAGACAATTATCAGTTCAAACTCATTCTATTTGGTATTCAATAAGACTTTATTGACCAAGGTAGATCATAGATCTACCTCAACAAGCAACTGAGCATAGTGACCAAATCTTGAAAGTTCAGTTTCCCTATCCATCATGATGGGGACACTTATAGCTAGCGCTGCATCATAGTGGATTCTGGGATGCCACAAAATACAATTGAGTTTGTATACCATCACCCAAAGTTGGACAGAAGTGATCCTTACCTATAGAGGGTTGAAGATTTGATCCCATTCTTGTATATGTAGGAACACTGACTTGAACTTGACAAAATTGAATCCCCATTCCTGCATCTTGAGTTTTTTTAGGGGAAAGAGAAACTAGAAGAAGCCTCTCCCCATAGAAACACACTTCCAATCTGTTAGTCCCCAAAGAGCCAAGTGGGGAGAAACCAGGTCACCCATCTTCCATAGTTTCAAGCCTTTATAAAGAATTAGGTGGGAAACAATTGAATTCTTACCCAGGTCATTTTTTTCAGCTATGGATTCTTGGTTGGAAAAAACAAGTGCAATTTCCCATTTCCTATGAATTTTTCCTGCTTCTACACCTTTGAAATAGAAGAAGGATCAAAAATCCCCATTATTTAGGGATTTTTCTTCTATATCAGGTCTGTTCAAAGTTGCCTCTGACACCTTCAAGTGAACAACATCACTGTGGTAGCTGGTTATGTCTCCCTCGGTAAGAAAAACCTCCACCATATAAGGATTAGTGGGGAAAGCCATTGATAATCCCTAATCACTGTGATGAGTTCCATGGTCGTTGAGAGTGCAGATCAAAACCCCCATCCCCTAATTATAAATTAATAATTATAAATAAATTTACAAATATATTTATTTATAAATAGATTTATAAATTTATATTTACTATATTTATTTATTGATATATTTATAAATGTATGTTTACTATATTTATAAATTATATATCTATAATTATAAATAAATAAATATAGTTTTTTTAAAAGTATGTATGTAATTATAAATAAATAATTATATATTTAAATAATTATAAAATTAAAAATATATATATTTAAATAATTAATATATTTATATTTATATTTATATTTATATTTATATATATATTTAAATATATATAATTATATAAATATATTTATAATTATATATACATATTTTTAAATAAATTTATTTATAATTATAATTATAAATAAATATTTATTTAAATTATAAATATATTTTTTATATTTATATTTATAAATATATATTTTTAATTATTTAAATACTTATTTATAATTATATACATTTATAATTTTTAATTATATTAATTATATTATTAAAATTAGGTTTTTCTCACAGCTTTGTTAGCACTGATAAAGAACTATTTTATTAGCGCTAACTATTTTATCATTGATAAAACCACTCTTTATCAGTTCTTTTTTGAAAGTTCCGATAAAAGACTTCCCAATATTTTAAATAGAACCCTAACAGAGTCCTCCTCGCTCATGTCGTTCAAGCTCTCTTGGAACCTAATCGCTATCGCCACTCTTCCTCCATCTTCTTGGATAAATAGATCCCCTCAAAATCTAAGGTATGTGATTATTTATACTCCTCTTTAATCGTGATACTTTAAATTTTCCATTGCATTCCAAATTGTGCACCTGATCAAACCTCTGTTGTCTGACCCCTTTAAAAATACTCAGCTTCCCCCCTCCTTTAACTGAACAGTCGACTTCTTACAGAAGTAGTCCAGGTTTCCTCACATTTTTCTTCTCCCTTAAGAAATCCTCATTCCTATGGAATCTTTGTGTGGAACTTGAGAGTTTTATTTCTTGATTACAGCAAACCATAGAAATGGGATTTTGATTTTAGGTAGATTTTGACCTTTTTGAGAAATTCAATTTACCTTCATATAAGTACTATTATATTGCTTCAGCATCCATGAGGTAACCTTTCTGGAGTGGATTTCATGGTGAAGTGCCTTTATGGATTACCTTTATGTTTCTCTTTGTAAGTTCAATGACATTCACGTAGCATCTTTATACCTTAGTAATTTCCATTATCATCTTAATGATTAATGGGGTGATGCATCTGATTTGGTTATCATCGATGTAATTTATAAATAATTTTAGTTATATAAATTTCAATAATTTGTGTGTAAATATTTTAAATTTTTTATGTAAATAATTTTGATAATTGTTGAAATTTAAAGGTTAAAAAATTAATTTGTACTAATTATTATGTATAAATTTAAACTTCATATTTTAAAATATATATATATATATATGGATTATGTAAATGATTATAATAAATATGTGAAAATGCTTTTGTTTAAACATTTTTTTAAATTTTAAAATTTTTACTAATATATTTATCTTACTTTAAAGTTTATTTAATTTTGTTGCCTTGAAATTATAATGATATATTAAAATCAAGGTATGTGATCACTTGTGATCCATTTCTTCCCCTCAAACATCTTTGTTTGTTTTTAATTTTCCCAAACGGTTTGAATAGTGTTCACATAGGAGATCTTATTTTTTCCCGATTTACCTCGTTGATTCTCCACCCAATCTCTTTTGCCTCAAACCATTGTTGGTTCACCTTACCCCTTGCCTTCAAGTTAATTTTCACTCATTCATCATTATTTCCCACTCTGATTGCATGGATCTCCTAGCTGTGCACCATAGAAACTCTACCCGCTTATCATGTAAGGTGGTGACTACAAATGATAAGTAGGAAATGTTTTTATGGCACACAATAGGTAATTGGCTCCAAGTTCCAAGTACCCCTCCTTCTCCCATGGATTAAAAGCAAACAATTCTTACCATTTACTTCCAATTATCCATCCTACTCCCATGGGTTAAAACAATAATGTCTTTTTAAAACATGCCATTACCTTGCATATTTTATTTTAAGTGTCCATAAGAGTATCATATTTCAATATTTTTTGCTTTTCAGGAAACCAAAAAATTGTGTTTTAGTGTTTTATTGTTTTATTATTTTTAAATGTGATAATATTAGGTTAAATTGGTATCTATAAAAGTGATTTTTGAAGTATGAGGTTTTAAATAGAATAAATTGAAACATATTTTATTATTATCACTTTATGATATTCTAGAAAGATTATTATATGATTTTAATTCATTGGATTATTTTCATTCATATTTTGAACATGAAATATGTTGATTTAAATATCATTTAACAACCTCATAACCTTGATTAAAAGTTTATCTATAGTGACATCCTAATTAGTGAGAGTTTGATACTTTATTTTACAGTTTGTGTGTATTGTTAATAATTATATCTTAATGTATGGATGCTAGTTTTCTTAGGTATTTGTTTAAGAATATAGTATTTATAATTAGGAAAAACATCCTAAAAAATATATGGAAAAGGTTTTTGGGTATACTCTAAATTGTTCTTTATGTATGTGAATTACTTTAAGAATGTTGAATTCATAATTATTCAATTAATGTGTTTTGAACCTATTATAATTGAAATGTTTAAGTGATTCTCATGTTATTTTTTATTTTAAATATTTATAAGGGTTTAATTAATTTATATTTATAGTTTCATGTATATATCTAAATTTTTTGATTTCCATGTATAGTTATTTCAAAAACTATTTCTTTTTTGTATGAAGGATACTTAAATTATTTATTAAATGATTATTATTATGAAATGAAATGTTTTAAAGAAATATTTGAAGTTTTTTTATGCTTTAGTTAAATTATAAATTGGATTTTTAAAGTGAGGAAAAGTAGTTATTATTGAATAAAGTCTCATTTTTTATATTAAACTAATTATTATTATCATATATACATAAATTTTTATCTAATGGTATATTTGAATGAGTTATGAAGTGTTTATAAATTAAATTTAAGGTTTCATTTCTTGTTTTGTAAGTTTTATTTGGAATAAAAATGTCTTAAGGTTTTTGAAGATGAATATTTCTTTATTTCTTTGGTTTCAAATGTTTTCTTGAAAATAAGTGAGTTTCCTTATATGTTAAGAAAACAATGTGATTTTTCTTGACCCATTTTAGGTTTAATGTCTTGTTTGGGTGAGTATATATATTTTCTAAAATAATTTTCTGATATTATAATTTTAAAATTATTTTATTTTGGGTTAATATAATTGAGTATTTATTTGTTTGGTTATATGAAAATGGTTATGGTAATGATTTCATTCATTATGAAAGCATTTTGTTTTGTTAATTATTTCTATCAGGTATGATGAAGCATTGAGTTAGAATGTTTTTGAGTTGTTGAATTTAGTATGGAATTGATTATATTAAATTAGTTACATGATGTTTGAGTGGTATAGATTGTTTCAAGTGTAATATGGATTTAAAACAGACAATTTAGGTTTATACCATGTGTAATATGCTTAAATGGGAATATTGGGTATGGGTTTGATTGATTTTTCTTATTAATTATGAAAATGAAATATTTAATTGTTGAATTACCATGAAATTTAAGAATTTTTATAAATAAACAAGTTATATAATGAGTAAAACTCATTAAAAATGTTTTGAGAAGCTAACATGGAATAAAACTTCACTTATGTCACAATAACAGTTTAATCCATTCATTTCATGAAATTCCATGCTTGTTGACCCTGTGTCAAAATCTGGTGAATATATTACATTGTATATTCTAAGGAAATATATTTTTACACAATTTTAGAATTTCATGATACAATTAAATGATAATAAATAACAAGAATATACAAGGTATTCATCTAATAATAAATAAATTTTGTTTACCAAAATATTTATTACCACTTTTTTATACCACACAACATCAAATAGAGAACCTGGACCAACAACTACATGTTTACCCCAAGTAGTTTATTTTTATGTATCCCTTGTTAAAAAAGATAACTTGTCAGGAATAATAACTTATAACATTAAAATGTTGGGTTCCCCTTATTATAATTATTTATAACTTTCTCCTTTTATTATGAATATCTTATGTGTATTTTTTATTTTTTATAAAAAATGAATATTTTATAAACCTAATTGGATTAATATGAACTAAAAATGGATTCATGCTAATCATATGACAAAAAATTATGAAGATATGGTTAAAGAGTTCATCAAGTTTACAATAGATCATGCATAAAAACCTTCTCAAATCCTTTGTCCACGTTTATGTTGTTGTTATTTAAGAAAAATTATCCTGGAAGAGTTGGAAGAACATTTGATTTGTCATGAAATATATCAGAGCTATAAATGTTGAACTAAACATGGTAAAAACTAAGTGTTCATGCTGATTGGGATGATACAACGGTTTATGGATCATTTGATATGAATACTAGTGTAAATGATGATGGATATCATATGTAAGAAATAAAAATGGAAATTTAATATGACCTTCATGATTGTCCAAAGTTGTTTTAGATGTTAAATAGATTTACTAATAGACCATTGTATATTGGTTATACTAAATACACAACATTTTCAGCAGTATTGAAGTTATATAATTTGAAATATGGCAGCGGATGGAGCGACACCAGCTTTATAAAGATACTTGGTCTCCTAAATGATATGCTACTAGAAGAAAATAAACATCCTTATCAAACATATGATTCTAAAATAATGTTATGTTTGATAGGTATTATCTCTAAAAAAAATACATGTTTTTCTAAATGATTGCATATTTTTTTGCAAGGAACATGAATCACTCATAAAATTCCCTAAGTGTAGTGTGTATCGATACAAGAAAGCTGGATCATGTCCTTAAAAATTTGTATGGTAGTTTACTATCATTCCATAGTTTAGAAGAATATATGGATGTTAAGAAACCATGTGATAATTTACATGGAATATAGATACAAGAATTAAACATGGGAAACTATGTTATCCAGTAGACTCTTCTTAGTGGAATAAAATTGATTACGAGTATCCTGAATTTGGAAATGAGACGAGAAACTTCCCTCTTGTATTATCTACATATGGAATAAATCCTTTTGGTGTATATATAGTACTTACAGTACATGTCCAGTCATGTTGGTAAATTATAACTTTCCACCATGGTTATTCATGAATCATAAATACATTATGATGTCTCTGCTTATATCTGGACCAAAACAACCCTGTTATGATATTAATGTATATTTGGATCCATTAGTTGAATATCTGAAATTGATGTGGGATATGGTTGTTACAATGTATGGTGCTCATCGAAGTGAATAATTCACATTGAGGTTCATATTGTATGGGATGATAAATGAATTTCCTTTTTATGGAAATTTGTCTAGCTATAGCATTAAAGGAATGTTGGAGTGTCCCATTTATGAGGAATGTACACACTCAATTCAGTTGAAAAATTCCTCAAATACTATATTTTTAGGACATCAGAAATTTTTAACTCGATGAAATAAATACCAATCCTAGATAACAATATTCAATAAGAATACCGAACAAGGTACAACACCATCTCCACTAAAAGGTGATCAAATGTTTGATAAAGTAAAAGATATTGAAATTGTTTTCAGTAAACCATTGTCAAAAAACCTTAAAAAATAAGGTTGGAAAATGTGATTATCTTTCTTTGAATTATTGTACTGGAATTGTTTTTTCATTAGACATTTTCTTTATTTCATGCATGTAGAAAAAATTTATTTGATAGTGTTATTGTCATGTTACTAAATGTTCCTAGAAAAACAAAATATGGCATCAAGGATAGGTTGGGCCGGATTGATGTGAGGATAAGGGAAGAGTTGGAAGTAGTGAAGGGTAAAGGGGGGACTTTTCTTCCCCCAATATCTTACACTCCATCTGAATAAGAAAAATTATAATTTTTCATTTTATTTAATTGTGTAGAAGTTCCATAGGGGTATTCATAAAATATAAAGAATGTTATTTCAATGAATAATTTGAAGTTATAGGGACTAAAATCACATGACTATTATGTTTTGATGTAAGATTTAATGCCCCTTTATTTATGTTTTATTCTACCTAAAAATGTATGACATACATTAACCAGACTTTTCTTCTTTTTCAAATCCATATGCATAAAATTTATAGACCTGGTGAAGTTTCCAATCATGAATAACAAGGTTGCAATTATATTATGTGAATTAGAGATGTTCTCCCCACTATAATTCATTAATATAATGGTTCACCTAATGGTTCACTTGGTTTGAGAGGTTAAACTATGTTCTTCTATCCATTATAGATGGATGTACCCCATTTAACGGTATATTAAGATTTTGAAAGGATACCTCAAGAATCGAAGTTTTCCAGAAGGTTATATTGAAGAACGGTATATTATTGAAGAAGCTATTGAATTTTGTATCGATTATATATCAGATATTGAAAGCATTAGTCTCCCAAATTTTCATCACAGTGGACACCTTATGAGTGAAGGGATTTCCAGAATAGATATTATTACAATTACCATCACAGAGTGGGACCAAGAATACCTTTACATTTTACATAATAGTAAAGATGTTGATCTATATGTTGAATTCCAAAAAGCAATTCTTATATATTTAAATCCATTAATAGCTGAAGGATGGATATCAAATACGCATAATCAATGGTTTATATTATGTTTTTTAGATCATATTTATAAGAAGTTATCTAAAAATTTGAATTAAAATTCTAAATGACTTTGATGGCTAGTCAGGGACCAAATGAAAATTTTATTTCTTACATTGTTTTTGTAATTAATGGTTATATGCTCTATATAAAATAACATGATGATCATAGTATGATAAAAAATAGTGGAGTTATGCTTATGGTGGAAGCGATGTGCATATTTGGTTCCACGGATAGAAATCCAATTTGTATGAATATGTCATATTTTGACATTATTGAACAGATATATGAGTTGGATTATACAAAATTTCAAGTGCAAATTTTGAATTGTAAATTGTTTGACAATAGTATTGTAGTTAATGTTGATGAAATGGGATTTTTGAAGGTTAATTTCAGTATGTAATGGTAAAAGGATAATCCATTCATACTTGAATCATAAGCAGTTCAAGTATTTTATGTCTCAGATCCAATAAACAAGAATTAGATGATTTTTCTACTGGAAACTAAAATAATTATAGGGTCAGGTGAAAATTAAATCAAGGATATCCATTTCATTGGGAGATCACAATCAATTCATGGTGGTCCCAATGTAGACAGGGCCTTATATATTAGAGGGGACCAAAAAGTGGGGTTTTTGATTCTCAATAGTGGATCCAGTTTCCTTCAACCTTTAAAAAATAAAAAGAGTTCAATGATTAGGTTAGAGTGTTTTTTAATATACTATAGTTTTCCTTATAATATTATGTGTTATATAATATATTATCATAATCTAAATTAAATGTTTAACTGATCATGTAGAAAATGTCTTCTGCATATGATGATTTTACCAATATCAGGGAAGAACAGGCAGTTGATTCTTAAACTATAGAATTATTAGGGGATCAACATCATGTTTATGAAAAAAAATGACATAGCATCACCGTGTTGACTAAAATTATCAATGCAAGAATCAAGTGTATAAAATTTTACATTGGCTGGAATCAGCATGGACAACCTATTTACCACAACAAATCAATTTTCATTAGTTATGTAGGGGTCATAATGAGAATGGATGTGTGGTACCATGTACAACCTATAACGAAGGAAACCCTTTGGTAAGATATCCAGGTAATGCTATGATATACTTTCTCTATTTTATATAAAAAATATATAATAAAATATTGATTTAATTTTCATTATTCCTTGAGTAGTTCATTTATTTTTGATGATTTACATAAGAAATATGTATTAATGGCCATTGGAAAATCCTATAGAGGATTCCAGACTCTTCTTAACAATTTTCATCTTAAGGATGCTAAGGGAAAGTAAAGCCCCACCCACTAGTTACTTATATACACATTATAAAACAAGAAACATTGAATGATTTCATCATTCATCATGATGATAAATCATTCTAGGTGCTTTATAGTTGATAATGTATTATTTTAAATTATTTATTTTATCCAATTTGATTCAAAATTATTAATTTATGAAATAGTAAAGGAGTACTAAAAATAAACAACATTCATCAAAACCAATATACCCTTATCGCAAAGTAAGGATGGGGTATGCTTTACTATAGAATGAATTGGTATGTATTTTAAATCAACAATAAAAGTTTTATGTGATATGAAACAATATATGTTACTTTGTTTATATGTATATTGATGAATCAAAATCTAAAGTCACTTTCATCCCACATCATGTGCTATGGAAGGAGGCATGATTAAATAATAAGGATAAACAAGTTGATGAAATCCCAAAATCAGTATGGGAAACATGTGTAAGTATGAAATAATAGAAATTTGTTATTATTTATAATGGTATTACATAAAAATATCTATTTGTTTTCATATTTTTTTATATTATTTAAACACAAGAATCAAAAGCGATTATACAAGTAGAAAAACTATTTCCAGTAGCTTTGAAGTGGCTAAAACAATATGGCTGCATTAGAGGTGTAGGTTTTGGAGTGTATCCTAGAACATATTTCGAGAAGATAATACCAAAAGAAGATTCATATCATATGATGAAAGGATTTCAAGTGAAAATAAATGCTTTGCAAGATATTATTGGCTGATCTATTTTAAAGGACCAATATATGTGAAATGATCAAAGTGAACCATCAGTGCAACAAAGATCATCATATGAACAATCAAATGACCCCACTGGCTTTGAGTCTATTCATTCCCCTCAATTTAATACCTTACCTGAGGTAATAATTTTTTTCATTAATCTTTCTCCTAAACCTGAATCCAACATCTTCTGATAACTTTATATTACTAAAATTCTTTAGGGTAAAGTTGTATGTGATTTCTGTCTATCAACACCCATGCACTTCCTTATTGCGAGGGGTATGATTTATAATATTCTAAGAGACAAACAACACATGAGAGTGGGTATTGAATTAACTCAAGATCCAAGCATTGAGTTTCATGTTCCATTTGATGATTCAGATATTACAATAGTCAATGATGTTATTGGAACTTTCATATCATGGTCATATAATCTTATAAAGATACATGAGGTATGTCCTTAACAAAAAAATCAAATGAAAAACCTCTATTTGTTGATGAAAAAAGGACTGAAGTAATGTATGATATTAAATACGGATAAAGTGATGGAGAAACAGAAGTTCGGATCAATACAATTCAATGAATAGACCAAGAAAGAAAAAATACCTTCTTGGAGTACCTTCTCCCTACCAGTTACAATGTAGCATATATTAGAATTACAACTTCATTTATACCCCATATTCAAAGATGCATTTATGTCCTACATTCCATATGAATAAAAAATATTTGGAACTATCATTATATATTCAGTTGGGATTAAGAGAATAAATGATATTATCAAGTTTGAATAGCTAAAAATATTGGTTTTGAATACATATATACGGTACATTTTCATAATACATATGTCTAAAAAATGATCTAATATGTTCATTAAAGTCAATAACTATTCATATTTTCTATTAGTGTTTATATTAATACTATATAAATGGAAAACTGTATGAATCGTTATTTTTATTCATTAATACCTATATCATTTCAACGGATAAAATTTATTTGGATTTGGAAGAAATTGATAAGAAAAAAGATGCGCTAAACGATGTGTTTGAGAAGAAAATAACAAATGACAGACTCTTTTTTATTCCTATAATTCAGGGGTAAAACTCTGCAATCTAATCATATAAAATATATTTTTATTTTTTTCATTACTTATTTTTTTAGGAAGAACTGGATGTTAATCATAATAAATTTGGATACCCCAAATGTTTATTTTTTGGATCTAATGCATGGATATCCATCAAAATTACCACACATGATGTGTATTGTGAATTCATAATGCATTTCAATCAACATTTTATAGATAAAATTTGAATTATATGTTTCAGTTTTTGTTTTAACAATAATTTTTTTATGATAGGGAAATTTATAAATATAGGATAATTCATAGTATGAGGTTGGTGACTAAAAATAATAATCCTATGGATTACATAAAATGAAAATAGATTAAGGTATATATAAAAATATTTAGCTATTAAAACATATTTAAAAACAATTTATTTATTTTGGTCATTGTTTATGTAGTGTCTGAAGTAAGATAACAACAATGATTATGGATATTATGTTTAAAAATTTATGAAAGATATCATATACCATCAAAATACTAGCATCCCTTAATAGGTAATTTTTTAAGGTAATTATATGTTCATTAAAAAATTTTCTTAATTATATTTTTGTTTATATTTTCTTAGTACTGCCAATATTTCCAACCATCTATGTACTCAAAAGAAGTAAATTTTTTTAGAGATGAGTGGGAAGCATACATGGTGTCGGAATGTTTTTCAACATCAAATTTAGGTGATTACCTATTATGTTTGTGATCTAGTATGAGATATGACCTTAGACATACACTTGGGATGTGAATCATTAGTATCATAATTCTTATATATTATTTTTTATATTTCTCAAGGAGAAGTATAATGGGGGAAATCAATTTGTTGAGAAACAAATGGGAAGAATGCATAGTGTCAGAATGTATATAGATATCATGAATATGTGACTTAATACTACTTATTTAGTAAATTTTACCATTATTTTATCTACTTTTTTATTTAATTTACTTATCATTTTTATATGATAATTAATTTTTTAAATTTACACATTAGTTCAAAACACACATCACATGATCAAAACCAAGAAAAAAAAATTTAGATTGTTTTGATAGTTTAGAACAACAATCCAAAAGTCATTTTTGATGTGTAGAAATAGAACACACATAAATCTAACACACAATGTGTTTGGTATGACTAGAAGTGTGTGTTTCCATTAAAAAAGTGGCATTTTAGTTTAAAATTCATGTCACATCATCAAAACTGAGCAACCAAGATTGGATTGTTTTCAACCTTTAGTAAAACAATCTATAATTCATTTTTCACAATTAGTAATTGACTGCACTCCATTCTGACACACGATATAATCAATATGACTTGAAGTATGTGTTTTCAATATAATACTTTCATTTTAGTTTAAAACGCATCACATAGATAAAACTATAAAAAGAGATTTAATTGTTTTCAAACTTTATTGCAATGGTCCATAATTCATTTGTGACCTATAGGAATCAGAAACACATTAATATGACACCCAATGTGGTCGGTATGACTAGAAGTGCATGTTTTCTATACAAAGGTTTCATTTCAGTTTCAAACACCTATTAAATAGACAAAACTGAGAAAAAAATATTGAATTGTTTGCAAACTTTATAAAAAATAGTCTATGATTCATTTTGGACATATAGAAATTGAACGCACATCAATCTGACACACGATGTGGTTAGTATGACTTGAAGTGCATGTTTTCAATATATATTGTCATTTTAGTTTAAAACATGCTTCACATCACCAAAACCAACCAAATGATATTATATTATTTTCAAAATTTAGAAAAATAATTCATAATTTATTTTTTATGTGTAGGAATTGACCGCATTCTAATCCAACACACGATGTCGTCGATATGACTCAAAGAATGTGTTTTCAATATAAAATTTTCATTTTAGTTTAAAACACATCACTTGTCCAAAAATAATCAAACAATCTAGGATTATTTTCAAAATTTAGGAAAACGACCCAAAATTCATTTGTGGAAATTAGGAATTGACCTCATGTCAATCCAACACTTAAGGTGGTTGGTATGAATCGAAGTGAGTGTTTTCAATAAAAAAGTGTCATTTTAGTGTTAAACACACATCAAATAGCCAAAACCGACCAAACAAGCTTGGATTGTTTTAAAACATTATTAAAGAGGTCTATAATTCATTTTTTATGTTTATGAATCAACTGCATATCAATTTGACATAAAATGTGAAAAATATGACTCAAAGTGTGTTTTCAGTAGAAATATGTCATTTTAGTTTAAAACGCATTTCACATCGTCAAAAATAAGAAAATGATCTTGAATTGTTTTCAAAATTTATTAAAATGATCCATAATTCATTTTTCATGTGTATAAATTGAGCTCACATGAATCTGACACATGATGTGGTCGATATGACTCGAAGTGTGTGTTTTCAATATAAAATTGTCATTTTAGTTTAAAACACATCACATAGCTAAAATTGAGAAAAAGAAATCAGGTTATTTTTTAACTCTAGGAAAATGGTCCATAATTCATTTTTGAGCTATATGAATCGACCACACATCAATCTAACACCTGATGTGGTTAGTATGACTCGAAGTGTGTGTTTTCAAAAAAAAAGGGTCATTTTAGTTTAAAACACGCATTAAATATATTAAACTGAGAAAACAAGTTCAGATTGTTTTCAAACTTTATTAAAATGGTCCATATTTAATTTGTGGCATATATAAATTGACCTCAAATCAATATGTCCCATGATGTGGTCAGTCTGACTCGAAGTGTGTGTTTTCAATATATAAGTGTCATTTTAGTTTAAAATGTGTCTCACATCACCAAAACTGACCAAATGAACTCGGATTGTTTTCAAAATTTAGGAAAAAAAATAAATAATTCATTTTTCATGTTTAGGAATTGAAATCACACCAATCTGACACACGATGTGGTCGATATGACTCAAAGTATGTGTTTTCAATATAAAACTGTCATTTTAGTTTAAAATCCATTACATAGTAAAAACCAAGAAAATGGGATCAGATTATTTTCAAACTTTAGGAAAATGTTCCATAATTCATCTTTGACCTGTAGTAATTTACTTCACATCAATCTGAGACCCAATGTGGTCGGTATGACTCAAAGTGTGTGTTTTCAATACAAAAGTGTCATTTTAGTTTAAAACATGTATCAAATAACCAAAACCAAGAAAAAGATATCAGATTATTGTCAAATTTTAGTAAAATGATCCATAATTCATTTTTTATGTGTATGAATCAACTATATATCAATATAACGCATGATGTGGCTGATATGACTCAAAGTGTATGTTTTCAATAGAAAGGTGTCAATTTTGTTTAAAATGCACATCACATCATCAAAACTAATAAAATGAGCTCATATTTTTTTCTAGCATTAGTAAAATGGTTCATAATTTATTTTTCATATGTAGGAATTTACCATGCATCAATATTACACACAATGTGGTTGATATGACTCAAAGTTCATGTTTTCAATACAAAAGTGTCATTTTAGTTTAAAACACACATCAAATATCCAAAATCGAGAAAATGAGCTCAAATTGTTTTCAAAATTTAAGACAATAATCCATAATTCATTTTTTATGTGTAATAATCTATCTCACATCAATTTGACACCCGATGTGGTTTGTATAACTCAAAGTGCATGTTTTCAATATAAAGGTTTCATTTGAGTTTAAAATGCACATTACTAGACAAAACTAAGAAAATGTGCTCATATTATTTTTAAACTCTAGGAAAATGGTCCATAATTCATTTTTGACATATAGAAATTGATCACACATCAATATGACACATGATGTGGTCATTATGACTCAAAGTGCATGTTTTCAATATATAAGTGTCATTTTAGTTTAAAACGAACATCACATCGCCAAAATTGAGAAAATGAGATCGGATTTTTTTATCATTGTTTTATCTTATATTACTTAATTAATTTCCTTATTATTTTTACTTGATACTTATTTAGTTAATTTTCATAAAGATAATGCTTGAAAACGAATAAGAAAGGGTGTGATAGTTGAAGGCTTGTTCTTAAAAAGCAAGTCCTATTAAATTGTCTCTCATCAATAGTGTATTTTTTATCACCACATATGATATCCAATTCAATATTTCTTACTTTTTAGAACAATAAAAAATGTTATGATGTATAAGAATGAATTGTAACTCAATATGATAAACAGTGTTCCTGGTATGACATAAAGTATATTTTTTAGTTTGAAATTGACATTTTGTGTTTAATTTATTTATTTATAGTAATACTAACATAAGGATTGTTTTTTTATATAGGTTATTTTTTTTCCTTGAGATGGGGTGTTTTTTTTGGAAACTAATAGCATGATTAGGGGTCAGGACCAAAGATAAAGGAACATTGATGTTTTTTAATTTCTGTCATAATTTGTACTTAATCATGTAATTATACAAACCAATGTTTGAAATGTTTATAATATAGTATTTTTTTATTGTATTTTGGTTTTTCGTTTTATTTTAATTAAATTCATTTTTACTGTTGTTTTTGCTGCTATTTTGGTTGTTGTTTTTTGATACTGTTTTTGCTGTTGTTTTTACTGCTACAATGTGCTATAATTATAACAGAACACTAAAAAAGTATGACCCTTTATCATCAATTTTTATAGATCTGATAAAGAGACCATTTATCATCACTAAATAAAATATATGATAAAGGGAGTACATTATCAATGCTTAGAGAAACTCTGTTAAAGGCCTAGGGATTTTAATTGTGCTCCGGTTGTTAGCGTTTTTTTGCACTGACAAAGACTTAGTTTAGAACTATTAAAGGAATTATTTATAGTAGTGAACATTCAACCTCATATAAATACTTACCATGTAATAAAATATTTTATCACGATATCTCAAATCAAATATGTTGCGTGATGGTACCATCAACCTATATACTCTATGTCTCTTTCTTTGACTTTTCATAAATGAACACACCCACTGAACACCATGGTCAGGCATATATGTAAGAAATTCTATTCACATCATAGATCTTGAGATATAAATTTATTTCAATGGGTATAAGGGAAAATTACTTTATCACATTATCCATTGATACAATATCACTCATGATGCACCCAATATATCCCACCTCATCGTGAGCATATGTTATCATAGTTTTCATCAATACCTCAAAGTGCATGAGTAATAATATACATCAATGATATTATTATTATAATAGTGGGTGCCTTAGACCCAACTAAATAATAATTTTCTATTTCCATATCATGGATATAGTGAGTTATACATGATGTACACATAACATAATAGTGTAGATATTTTTGTGTCTATAATGTAAATGGTAATTTACATAGATTATTTGTTGTATCAAAAAATTTATAGTAATTACCAAGATATAATGAGAACCTCGAGATAATATGGTATTAATATTAAACACATTTCATATGGTTTAGATACATCATACTGACTCGAAACAGTAGATATACGACTATCAGGTACTGGGGGATCATAATAATTGAGACTTCTTTTCATGAAGTTTGCACTTGGTGATCTCTAGTAGGTGAGATCATGAGTACACACCATCTAATAGGAACCTCACATGTTTTGAGTGTCATTGGTTGTTCCTATCTATGAACATGTGTATTGGTCTCCTAACTTGATCTCATTATTAATGTGTTCCATTTGATCGTGTACTTTGATGTAAGGAAAAAAACATGAAAATGAAGTCGTGGTGTGGTAGATTGTGTTTGGTGTGTCATTAGTGGTATGGCATTGGTTGAATGGTCAAGATAGAAATTGTCTCTTCTGAGTTGAGGAAGTAATATCTCGGTCTAAGTAGATCAGGATAACAGTACCTTCATAAATCTTTGGCCAAGGTAGTTGAAGGTAAGTTTGTCCAGTTAGATCAACAAATAATAAAGTAAGAATGGATGATGACACAAGTGTGTGTCCTTCTTTATGATAAATCTAAAGACAAAGAGATTATATTACTTAGTGTGTGTTCATAAGATGGTTGTCATTGCTATGACTATTCCTTATCTCTTTAAGGGACTTGATGGGTTGTTAGACTCTAATATTGGTCTGTGAATAGTATTCACTACTATCGATATAAGGTCCTAGAGGGTCACACACAATAGTGTATTCAAAAATTTCCCTTATTCTAGTGAATAGGTATATAGGACATGGTGGGACCCACCATGGGGTTTGAGAGTTGTCCAAGTATTAATGATCATTGACAAATAAATAAATTCATTACTATTAGAGTATAGAATAATTGTGTTGAATTGAGTTATTAAAATTATTCATGATGTATTTAGTGAATATAAGAAAAATATTATACGAATGAATATTATTTTAATATTCAAGATTCATTTAATATTAGTGGAAATTTTTAGTCGGGTTAATGAATCTGGTTTTATCACATAATATATTTATTATATTACAATGAGGTGATAAAATATAAATTATGTTAATGTAATAGTTAGTTCATCATAACATGTCATTTAATACTTATTTAGTGATTGTTTTATTTCTAGGGGGTCAGGGAACCCTTTCTGGGTATTTGAAGCTCCCACTAAATAAGAAGGAGAGAGGCATTTATTTAGAGACAATTCATTCCAACAGAATGCAAGACACTCTCTCCTCCCACTTCTTAGAGAAAGAAATTCTCTCTATGAGTGATCGATCCAATTACGTCTTCGATGGATCGAAGGGACGAGATTGAGGTGGTTGTCAGGACGCTGAAGGATTCATTGGAACTCCATACTAGCACCTAGAATTTAATAAACTGTGATCATATAGATTCTTGGAGCATGTGTAAATGATCTAGAGGGGTTCAGCTTAATATCCTTTAAGGAATGATCATCAGTGATGAGTTTCAGTCGAACGCACCACTGAATCGAATGAGTTACCCATTTATTTATTTTTGTGCTTATTAGATTCACACAAGATCCTCAGACCTCTACCAGGTCTCAGATCATGAGAGATGGCATAGTTACGTTGCATCGATGATGAAAAATTTTAAATCCCTAATTCACTGGCTTCTATTTCCATTAATTTGTATCAGAGGAATCACATGATTTTTATAATCCAAGAAAAAAAATCATTAAATTAAGTAGAGGACTTTAATTCAGTTCTATCATAACAGACCGCATGTCGATCCTATATCAGATGGTCAAGTTATGGCCATCCAAAAATTTTAATACAGATCACAATAAAATTTTCCAAGTATTAAAATGGATTCTGATCAAAAGCGATTCTTCTAATATTAAAATTGATGAACAATATATGATTATATATATTTGTTCTCTTTTAATTTCCAGGAAGAATACCAACCAGATACCGATGAACAGAACTCCTCCTACCGGTGACCCATATCATTCCACCGATAATGTGGATTTTTAATTATAATAATAATCATTATTATTTTATTATAATTATTATTATTATTTTATTAAAAGTATGTTTCAATAGCCTTGAGAAAATGTGAAATAAAACAAAATCTAGGGTGGGTAAATACACAGGTCAGAATAGAAGAAAAATATACAAAATGGGAGGGGTGACATACTTTTGTGGAAAACAACAAAAAAGGAAAAGGAAAACCTAGTCTAGGCTTTAGGAGGAAGATATTGGATCTCCTTACCCACTAGATCGGTCGACCAGCATCGCCCTGGTCTACATTGGACACCACCACTTCCCAACCGGTGACTGCCACAGCCACCTCCTCCCATGTCTAATGACCTGCACCACCTCCTCCTCCTCTGATGGGCCCACTGTTCTCACCTGTTGTGACAAGTCCAACTACGTAACAAGTTGTTGCCTTCTGGGTACACCGTAACTGGTCTTCATCCTGTGAGGATCCCGTTGTCGCCTAACCACCATCGTCTTCCAGTGGCCACCACACCCACCCGATACCATTGGTCTTAGATAAACCCCCTAGATCCATCCACCTCCATCCATGTGGTCATTGTCCCAACTCACAGTCGCCTCGCCCAGACCACCTCGGACCACTGTAGACTACCTATGTCATGTCGAGCACTATCGTCATATGTCGGACCACCCTTCTCGAGTGTTGCCTCGCCATATCAGTCCACCTTGCAAGGAGCCACATCAGCTAGCCCCGTCGTCGAATGAACAATGAGTCATTGTCGTCTCTCCTAGTGATGGGAACCCCTGTCATGTTCGGTACTCACGAGCAACCCCAGTTGAATTACCCCTATCCATTGAGGCCAAACAGCACGGGTATTTTTTGACCTAACCCGCCCCGTAATGGTCTGGGTGGATCATCCTGACACTAAATGGGTTAGGGAGGGTCTTCCTAGCCCAGAACACCCCCGCACTGGGTCTTCTCGGCCAGGAATGGGCCTGCACAGGGTCAAAAGGATCTGCATTGGATCTGTGTAGGGTTTCGGGGATCGGAAAATTTTAAAATATAATCAAAATTAATTTAATAATTTTTGTTTATAAAAAAATAATATTAATATTCCAAATAATTAATTTAATTTTGATTCTAAAATCAAATTAATTAATTAATTTAATTATATAATAAATAAATAAATAAATTATTGTATCAAATTAACTTAAATTATTTGAATTTAATAATTTATTTAATTTATTTAAATGCCCTCATACTTAAATTTATTACATTTAATTTTTATAGAACTATTATTTTACTCGTTGACCGGTATTAAGCAATGATTGACCCTTATATTTTTTTGGGTTATTTTATTTAATTGTTTATTACCTGCATGTTTTACTTGTAATAATTAATTAGATGAACTGTGCATCTTCTTTTTTTATTTAATGTGTATAAGGTTATGCGCGTCCATCATTATTGGTATGTACATTACGCTTCCCAAAACTCCCTCACCTATGTGCGAGTATACTTGTACATTTGACGATGACACTTTAAGGTGCAAACCCTGCCAAGACAAAGTTGTACCCCAAACGAGTAATAGACATGCTGGACCAGGGAGCTTCATCATGAGTTAAGACCCGACTCTCAAGTATAACTCCCCTAGGTCATGGTTGATCCATTAATTTTAAATGTATCAACCAATATTATATTCTCAATACCATTTGGGTAATTTTATTTCCTTTATGTATTGTTTATTATTTTATGTATGTGCATGTTTGATGTGGAGAAACCACACAAAATAATAAACAAAAAAACTATATAAAGACTCAATGATTTTTTTTATATTAATGTTCAGTTGTGAGAATGGTAACATAGTATGAACATATTAATAGAAATAGATTAATTTTTTCGAGAAATATTAAAAAACCTCAAAGAAATATTAAGTCAAAAATGCCTTCCATCATTTTAATTTGAAAAAAATAGGGTGTATGGGGTGCTCATCATCTAAAGTTAAGGGTTCCTCCTACTACTAGGGAGTTCTTATGAGAGTTATGGGTTGACTTAACTGAAGTTGGAAGAAAATTAGTATCCAAATCTAAATTTTTTCATCTTAGATCCAAGCTTTGAGTAAATCATGTTTTTGATTTTAGAAGTTGGGACTTCACTTAGTAGAATAAGGATTGTGAGTTAATGTGGTTGGTTAGTCTGGTGCCTACCTAGAAACTCTCCAAGTAGTAGCATAGCCAAATCTTATAGACCATGAGGAGAGGTCTCAAGGATCATTTACACTAGAATAACCAAGTGATGGAGTATTCTAATTCTAGTATAGATGTTTTCTAGAGTTTGATAAAATAGTAGGATACATTTAATTATTTAACTTAATCAGTAATATCTAATCAGTAATCAAGATAAAATTACTAATCTTATAGATTTTATTTTTATATAAAATGGTAAGTAATACCATAAGTATGCTAAGATAATATTGGACAAATAAAAATTTCCAAACTAGCTTGATTTTCCAAAGAGTAGTACAAGAGCTTACTCAAAGTACAACGACATTGGAAATTAAAGGTGTTGGTGTCCCCAATACCTATTAATCCACCTCATGAATCAAGGGTGAGAAAAATACTTATTGGAGACTTATGTATGACACATATGATGGTTATGTCATAATTCGATCATCAATGTCTAATGTGGGTTGTGGATACAACATATGGACATGGATGATTTCACATGTTGTCTCATCTCTAAGAAGCTTGCAAGGAGAAAGTGAAGCGAGATATGAATGGATGATTATTACACTATATATGTGTAAATTGAAAGATGAATCATGATCTTTAAATTAATCCCTTTCTCATATCATTTTCACTTATTTACTCTAGTTTCGTTTAATATTACAAAATGAACAGTATGTGGAAAATGATTCATTGTCTTTTTGGTAAGGTCCTCCAAGTAAATAAGAACTTAAAGAAAGTATAATCTTTAATTATTATGGTGAACAAGTTGAAATTCAAGGGAAAAAGTCCAATGGAAAGAGTGAATCTAGAGGCACCATCACAATGTCCATCAAAGAAAATATGTATTAAACTAGAGGTTATTTTCCTCACATTTCATCTATGGAAGTTTAAATCCAATGAAATGAATCAAAGAAGTAATTAGTCACTTCTTATTTAGCAATATTCATCAATTGTAAGTAATATTTCAGTTTTACTTCTTGAGTATTGAATATAATATTCCTCTCGCATATGTTTATTTAAAAACAATAACCAAATAATAAATTTTACAATAATTAAGGTGTGTTCTCTAAGCAGTTGAGAAAGGGTGGTTCCTAAGTTAGCGGTGAGAAGCACACAACTTCTATAGTTTCCAAGATTAATGATTTTAGATGAAATTTTATTGAATATTACCAAAACATTAATCTCATGTGTCCAATGGACACAAGGATGCATTATTCCAGTTTTGGAATGAATGTTTTTTGTGGTGTCTAATACTCAACTAATAGTTCAATAATGCTTGAAACATTGGCAATACCTGATGAATATAAAATAAGATACAATTATACCTAGTTTTGTACAGATAATACTTTTTCAAGAAAAACTAAGTCATTTTCAAGGATATACCCAGTATGGTTTTAGTCTCTTTGGAGTTAAATACCTTTGATAATATCGACACACTTATGTACTTAGTTTTGGACAAATAAACCTTTAGAAATAATGGTAAGTCACAAAGATTTCAGAATTAGTTCATCTAGAGAGAATGAACTATTCCAAGGGTAAACTAGTGGTAAATATACTTCATATGATTCTTTTATGTGTTATTAAGCAATGTAAAAGTGGAGTATGATATATTCATGCTCAGAAGATATTATTTTCTTTGGGATAGTGTGCCAAAGAATATCTTGACCAACCATTCATCGATCATTATAATGTTGTATGGAGTAATTCCTAAATGCACATTTCCTTATCCATATTAGAGATTTTATGCTAATAAGGTGGATTGATGATGATTTTTATATGTTAACATTGATCAACAAAATATAGTGTGGAGTAATACCTAAACACACATTTCCTTATTCACATCATCATGATGTAAGTAAAAAGAGTATCAATGTTGCAACTTATATCCATTGTAGATACCTCCATTATTTTTCAAGACATGCATCAAAAATAACAGAGTTATCCCACAATAATATGTCATCTATCATGAAAAATGGATGTCATATGAGTTATAGTATGATGGAAATCCATTATTTCATAATAACATATGTTTTAATGAAGTTTGTTTATTAAATATATAAACAAACTTTCATCAAGTAAAATGAAATGTGCATCTAAATTAATTATCCTAAAAGTTTCTTAGGATATTATGGAAATCCCTATGATAGAAAAATTGTAGTCAAGTGATAGACTAAATTTCTATAAAAGGGTGCATGTATCTACTTGAGATAGTGGGAGCAATATTGACTTGGGTTTAGTCAATGTTGAAGATGTACAAGTAGTTGGTGTGAGAACAAGTTCCATAAGTTCATATGGAAAGGAATGTTCCAGATACACATACTGCATACCAAAGATAAAACCATGGTAATGGTTTTGTATTCACTATGGATGGTGATACATCATTCATCAAGAATAAGAATTCCTACAAGTAATAAATATATGGAAATTTTCTAAAATTTAAAATATCAATTAAAATTCAATAATGGATTCCAAATATCAAAATTATAGGGGGATTATTATTTTTGAATACTATGGTGGGTATTCAAGAGAGACTATACATGGATAGTACAAGTGTGGTACTAATAAGGCTCGATTGGTTATACCAAGCTATTATGCCTAAATCCATTGGAATTTTACTTATCATATCTACTTTCTATGATCATTTTTATTGAGCATTGGATTTCAATACCACCATTCATAGAAGGTGTTTATACGATGCAATTAGAAAGGGATGTTGACATCATAGAATTCCAATAAAGGGTGCAAGTTACTGAAATCTAGTTTAGGATTAAAGTAAGCAACAATATCATGGTATATTTATTTGGAATGAATATATTTCATGTGTCTACCAGAGGTTAGTGGGAGTACCACTATTTTCCAAGTAAAATATGTTTGATAAAATATGGGAAACAACTATTGATTTTATAGTTAGTTAATACCATAATCAAAGTAACTCTCCATAGATTGACTTAAAGTAAGAACCAAAGTTCTAGGGAATGAGATCTACTGAGGTAGATCCAATGGTTTCTTATACCAAGTCAATAATACATATACTGATAATGTATTAAAAATACAAGTTGGAACAATTCGAGATATAATTGTTACCAATGTCACATGGCATAAATCTCTTTAAGTATACATGTATAGGAGATAGGAGGAGACTAATGTGATGAGTTGAATTATATATGCTTCTGTGTTAGAACAATCATGTATGCCACGTTATGTAATATATATTGATATTTACAAAATATACTTAATGGTATTAAAATATCAATTATATCCAGAAAAATTTCATGGAAAGCAGTCAGAACTATCCAAGTGTGCTTGAGTAAGTAAAAAAGGTATTCATCAGGGATGTGGAGAGGAATGGATACTAGTTTTGAGGGGACACAAACTAGTCTTTCTTGGATCAATGTGATCTAATATTTCATTCAAGAAAAATTAATGATCAAGACAAGCTCATAAAAGCTAGTGGTAGACATATCTATAAATATCAAGTTCATTGCAGCTTTTGAGGTAGCTAAAGAAGCAGTGTAAACTATGCAATGATTTTTTCCAGTTCTTGGAATCACACCTAGTAAGTAAAGGTTTATCATTACAATAATTCTATTATTAGTACTATCCAAGATGTCAATATTAGATAGTGTGCAAAAGTGATATGCTTATATATATCATCTCTTGAGAATTATTCCTCAAGAAGGTAAAGTCACAGATAGTAGAATAATCATGTAGTGGAGATGTGGCTGACCCAAAAATTAAAGCCATGGATCAGCTGAAACGTAATCTTAATCTTGTGAGAAATAACAAGGATAGCTAGCAAGTTGGATTTAGTGTAAGTGGGGGTGTTTTAATAGTGGGTGCCATAGGACCAACTAAATAGTAAATTTTAATTACCATATCATGGATACAATGAGTTATACATGATGCACACATATCATAATAGTATATATATTTTTGTGTCCACTATTTAAATGGTAATTTCTATATATTATTTTTTATATCAAAAGGTTATAGGAGTTATCATTCTATAATGAGAACCATGAGATACTATGACATTAATTTTAAACATATTTCATATGGTCTAGATACATTAAGCTGACTAGACACAGTAGATTTATGACTGGATCAATGCACACATGATTTTCTATTAATAGTTTTATTCTCATAACCTCCTCTCTTGAAGATTATCAAGGGTGAACGTCTAGAATTTGTCTCAATGACTTATGGGCCTCCTACCCCTGATAGCTTGTATCGTCTGTGTCCTATATGACAATATCACCTAGCCATAGAACATATATTTAAGAACATTATCATGAAACCTCCATGATCTCATCATAGTAGGGAATTACTATGACCTTTCTGTGCGACATATATTCTTAGAATGTTATCACATACAAATGTCATGTAAAGGAACAATCAAGATTTGATAAGAAAAACTTCATTAATAAAACATGTAATTAAGTACAATGAAATTTAGTTTTAGGGAACTAAATCCAACAGTCATGACATGCCCTAATATCTTTTGTAGCAATGCCTTATTTATTATTATTTTTCTTTTTTACATTACACATAAATTGAATTTCCACAAATGGAGATCCCTTTTTATTTTATATACTATTTATTGTATGTCATTATGTTATTTCATGGGATGATGTTGTTATTACTTCTACTATGTTTGTTCTACTATTTAAATTTATTATTGCTTCTATTGTATGAATTTATTCTGATGGTTATCTAATACAGAGAAAATACTCTCCCTGTGATGTTGTTCATTCTCTCATCTCTAGTTAGTAGCTTATTGCATACAGGGAGGCGTTCATGAGGTCATGTGGCACGCTGGCTCAGTCTCAGTGATTTGGGATGGGTCATAACATCTGATCTGATGTCACCACCTTGAAACCCTAATCTATTTTCATCTATTTACAACATTGACTTGATGTCATCGTGGTCCTAAAATTCCAATTCAACACTAGGGTCACCCCGAAACCCCAATCTGACACCCCTTACAGCGTTTGATGCTTCCTTAAAACCCAATTTTGTTGCCTTGCCTTACACCACTAGCTTTAAATGCACCGTTGTTGTGGTCCACCAATCATGAATGTCTATTTGGAGGAAGGAAAACAGGGATACTAGTGTAATTTTAATTTTCTATTTATATTTCAACATTTTTCCTAGCAGGTTCCCTTTACCTTTCCTATTGTACCAAACGTGCATTTTAATTCCAATTCGAGTTCATTTTCCATATTCATTTTCCTTAAAATAAGATTTTTCATAATAAACTAGGACTAACTATCATAAAACAATAGAATCTGTTCATGTGTGTGTCAGAGTGCATCATTACCAAGACTTAACTTATATATTCATTTTTATTTTTTTGGTATTTGTGGGTTCTTTTCCCCAAATATTCAAGAGATAAAATTATGGAAGTCTTTATTTTTATTATAGTGATAAAGTGTTTATACTCACTTTTAATCACTATGATTCTTTTATTTATCCATGATTTTTTTTCTCCTTTTAAGTTGATATTTGTATATGTTATATTCAGTTTCATTTATTTTATGTAGTTTTTAAACTTTAATTTTATTTTTTTATAACATCGAGGGAGTGATCCAATTCATTTTTTTTCTCAATACTCCAATTAGGGGTGGTCAAATTTCAGTTTTAGTTATAAGAAAATTGAAAATTGATAACCATATAGGTTTTTGGTTATCATTTTAATAACCAAATTAAATAACCATTATTATTATTATTATTGGTTTGGTTATTATTTTTATTTAATCATTCAGTTATTTTTATTTCAGTTTTCAATTATCCATTCAATTAATCATTATGTAGAAAAAATTATTTACCAGATTTTGTGAAACAAAAACTTAAAATCATATATAAACTCTTAAATTTTATAAAAAATAAATTATTTTAAAAAAACATAAATTTATAAATAAAAATGTATTGTTTTTTTATGATTATAATCAATCTCATAGGTTATTTAAAATATAAAATTAATTAAAAATATAAAATAAAATATTCAGTTATTTTTTTAGTTTTTTTATTAAAACTAATGACCAAAACTAACAAAAAATAGTATATTAATATAAAAAAGTTTTAATAATCAATACTCATTTAAATATACAGATCAATTTTTTAAATTTGGTCATGAGAACTGTTATGGGAGGGTGAGGGTGTTGGAACTGAACAAACAAACCATAATTAATGCGGAAACAATAAATAAATTCGAGAATCAAAATAGTCTGAAAAGAAGAGGTAAACAAAAAATAAAAACAATCTGGAAAAACAAACATACAAAAAAAGTGATGAAAAAAATAAACACAATGGATTTTCATGATTCAGATCTCATTGATCCTACATGCATGGAAAGAACATCACCATAGTCTTTTATTATTATGAAAAGCAAGGAACAAACATACAATAGAGAGAATAAGAGGAGAGAGTAAATGCACATAGGCCACATAAGCTATCCGAGCATAGGTACCTCATCACTCCAGGAGCTAGTGATGAATCTTGGCCCGAAGATAGTAATGTATGTCCTCAAACTAGATGAATTCATTCATGCAACCCCAACACCAACCATGAAAATAAAGAAGATACATCGTAGAACTGAAGCAAGAAAAAAACAAAAACAACTTTCAACCCTAATCCAACACTAGAAACTTTAGAATGATGCTAGTCAAAGGAGGAACTACTAAGGTTGATCTTCTCTGAAGACTTCGGGGTCAGAGAGAGCTCTCTCTCTACAAACTCTCCACTAAAAGGGATCACTACAACAAGGGGGTATCATGGAGTGACAGGGGTAGCAGGGAGGTCATATCTTCTCTCAATATTCTTCTCTCTAATCGGGATCTAAAGAAAACCAAATAATTACACAAGGAAAATAAAGGTTTGTGGCTAGTAATAAAGGCACAACATTGTTGAGGTAGAGGTAAAGCGATGGGATGACAGGCCTGGAAAATGAGGCGGGCACATGGATGATCAAAGGAACACTGAAGGATTGAGAAGATCATGCAGGCGCAACTGATCATGCTAAAACCGGGACATCTGGTAGGTAGAAACTAGATACCAGGAAGAGGACACAGATCACCGAGAAAGAACAACGCCTAAAAGTAGAGTCATAGAATGTATCTTAATCAATGACTGGTGGAATAACCAAAGAAGTATGGGTATAAATTAGGTAGAACCATGCCTTTCCCAAAGTCTAACACCTAGTATAGATAGAGGCCCAACAAAACAGATCACCCTAGGCCCAGCAAGAAAAGAGGCCCAAACAGTAAGCCCATATAAAGGCCCAAAAATAGTGCCAGGAAATATAATATATAGAATAATAAAACAAACATTATTTCATGGAAAATTTAAATTTGAAAATAGAATTTAATAAATCTCCACCTTTTCAAAATAAAATGAAAAAACATACATATGGTGTTATTGCAACATAACTATCCTATCCTACCGATTAGTTCAGGTATATTTTAAAAATAGAAAACCCTAAGTCCTCATGATATTCACCCAGCATGAATACCACTTAGCATGTTCCAAAAGTGGCACATGTTCTACCTATACTATTGGGGTTCAGCACGAATCATCAGGAATTATGGTCAGTGTTCCCTTTATTGCTCACATAAATTATGGTCATTTATTCTCCTTTATTTCACACATTTTCTCTATTTAACCTTTTATTTTAATATGGAAATGATGGATTGTAAAATGGGGTACTTCCACTTCAAGAAGAGAAGAGGGGTGCACACGCAGTAGCAGCAGACGGCAGAGGCTTGTGCGGAAAAACATGGACAACGGTTTCAAGTGTGGATGACAACGGACAACGATGAATTGGGTTATGAAATGAGGTACTACAACAATGCCGCATGTTCGATCTTGATCTCCAAAGGGAGAAGAATTTTCACGAGATGAATATCAGAGAGGAGATGGAGGCGTATCGAGGTGTGAATTTCACATAGGTTTTTTACACTATTTCTTTGTAATTCAAGTTTGGGCTTCCAATTAAATTCTATGTACTTTGATTTATAGTGTATTTTCTCAGAGTTGCCACGTGGTTTTTTAATCCTCCATATTGGAGGGTTTTTTCATGTTAAAATCTGTGTCCTTATATATTATTCTGCTAGTTTATTTTTATGCTTCGTTTATATTGGTGATTCTCACAAATTATTATTACCTCGACCGAGTTTATCTTGGAGTTGATCTACTTTTGACCCAACATATGGTTTTAGAGGAGTTTATCTATGTTTCTTACTAATTAAATATGGGTGATTCAATCCATGGGATTCCTGCCCTCATTGAACTATTTAATGGGAAAAATGATTTTACACTTTGGCAGCAAAGAGTTAAAAATATTTTGGTCTGTGATAATATAGTGAAGGTATTGAAGAAAAAATTAGATAAATCGAAGATGATGAGCGTTGGTGATTAGAATTATATGATAGAGTTGGTAAAAACATGATTTAGATGTATTTTGGTGATAATACACTGTGGTAAGTGATGAATCTAACAGATCCGGAGGAGATCTAGATGAAGCTTAAAAGAAGGTATAAATTAAAATCCCTCATAAATCATTTATATTTTAAAAAATGGTTGTATCGTTTGTGAATGCTATGGAATGGAGATTTAGGTAACCATATGGATGAGTTTACCAAACTTCTAATGGAGCTATCTTCAGTGGCGGTGAAGATCGAAGATAAAGGTAATGAGATACCTGTTGAAATGGAAGAAGAAGATAAGGATTTGATTTTTCTAGGTTCGTTTCCTGATTCATATGATAATCTTGTAACCACACTATTGTTCAGGAAAGATACACTAAAGTCAGATGATGTGATTTCATCATTGTTAATGAACGAGACTCGACAAAAGACAAATAACGGTGAATCTTCAGGTAATAATGGTATTCTAGATGTGGCATATGGAAATAGTAGTTAGAGGGGTTCACTACTACAAAAACAGGAAAGGGAAGCGCCACCTTATATCAGTGCTAAGAAAAAACCGCTGATAAAGAATCCATGTATCAGCGCTAAAATTTTAGCGCTGAAACAGGGTAACCTTTATCAATGCTAAAAAGGCACTAATAAAGAGACCCTTTATCAATGCTAAAAAAAGAGCTGATAAAGAATGCATGTATCAGTGCTAAAATGTTAGCGCTGATACAGGAAGGATTTATGAGCACTTTTTTAGCACTGATAAAGGGTCTCTTTATCAGTGCTTTTTTAGCGCTGATAAAACCGTAGTACCATATTTTATAAAATCAGTCACACAATGTCCTCGGTTTATCGCACCCTAAATCTCTTGTGGTACTGTAACCCTGTGACTCCCCTCAACCGCCCCTCAATCTTCGCATTGCCGGACCTCTACTGCCCCTGATCTTCGCGTTGTCGGACCTCTGCCGCTAGCCCTTCTTCTAATCCTCCCCCTCAAACCCCTTCGGCAGATCCTCCTCCCCGCAAACCCTACTTCTCCTCCTCTCAGCTCGACCCTACTCCCTGTGAACCCTACTCCTCCATTTCTCAACAGTTGGTGGCTCCTCCCATGCACCTCCACCTCTGGTCGCCGCGCCTTCCCCTCCCAACGTAGCGCAGAAGGTTCCCTACTTCTCCTCCTCTAAGGTGAATTTCTTTTCTCTTGTTCTTGAATCTCTTCTTGAACTTTCTTCTTAGGAAGGATGTGACAACAATGCTGATTCGGTTTTTGTGTTTTTTTGTTATGGTTTTAATGGTTAATGGTCATACATAGGAATTTTAGTGTGAATTTTTTATATGTTTTCCCTTTCATGCTACTATGTATGGGGTATTTATCACTATGATTATAAGGGTGATGGTTGATTGATGTGGTTGGGAGCATGTGGTGTGGTAATTAATACAGTAGTGATGGATGGATTATTGTGTGGTTATGATAGCAATGATATGGCTATTTAGGTAGAAAATAAGTGGTTTTATGGATTTTAGAATGTGTTTAGTTGTATATTATGTCATGAAAATTTAGTTGTTATTGGGTGGTGTTATAGTTTCCTTTTATCATGGAATATGGTTGGAATAAATGAAAATAGTAATGGGTGATGGGTTGGAAATGATAAATGATGGTTTGTTAAATGATTTATGATAATGATTGGAATAATTATATTTAATAAATGGTTAAGGATAGAATAAATTTTATTAATGATTAATGAATGGATTATAGTGGGTAGTGATTTAATGATTGGTTTTTCATTAAAATGGTTAACAATTGAAATTCATATGGTAATAAAAATCCAAGAAATTATAATGTTAAATGAAATGAGAAGTTGGTAATGTTGATATGGATGCTTAAGTGATTTTTTGGGGATTATTTGTGGCATTATAATGGAAGTGGTTATAAGAGGGTGGTAGTAATAAGTCAATGGTTGACAAGGGTGTTTATAGTGTTAGTTTGGTGTAAACCCTTTGGAAAGATTTATGTGTGACTATATAATTATTATATTTTATTATTATTTCTTACACACCACCACTTGAGTCGAGTAACCTGATTGAAATCCATATGGGTACTTTGGTTCTGAGTGTTTTTTTCAATATCTAGTTTATATAGGGAACACATATAGAACCACTCCCTCTTCCCTTATCCCCCTTCACACTTAGTATGAGTTGTAATGGCTCACAGTTGGTGTATATATACGACCTATAAAGATTTTAGGTTTTGGTGTATATATATTCTTTTTGACATGATTATGTGTATTTGGTGTGGATACATAGTGGGGGTTGTGCATTGTAGGAGGAGAGTATGATTTTTATGTCCTTAATGTTAACAATATCATACTATGATGAGGATGTGATGTGTGGTTGTGATGTGGATATGGTTTTTATATGTTTGTGACATGTGTATGTGTGGATATATGGTTATGAGATTATATAGAAGGGGTTGAAGCATAATAAATATTCCATTAGAGTGTGAGAATGACCAGATTAGTGTGGAAGTGGATGTGGGGTAATTTATTAATATATATTCTTTTGATATTACACTTAAGATGGAGTTTGGAATTAGACACTCATGAGGATTTAATGGGATGATAGGTCAATAATATTTGTTAAAATTTTCATATGGAATAACATGGGAGACCATCTATGACACAAGTGATTATCCCCCCTATTATTTAAAGTAAGTAACTTGAGCTTACCAAAAATATTAGGCATGATGATATTGAATGTAGGGAAGAGACCTAGGAGTGGTAGATGTATCATTCTTGATTATTCTTGTGTTTGGACTGGGGTGATTTGAGGAAACTATAATGAATCTAAAGTAATTATATTTGATGAATTTCATATTTTAGAGATTATGAGAATCCTTTCTTTACTTATAGAGATAGATATTGGTTTTCATCCATATGTATTTTAGGTTGGTGAGGTATAAAAGGATAGACTAGTTGACCATAGAAGGGTTGAACCGGTAGAGGAGGATGATCCAAAGAGGATGATGTTGTGTGAGTTTTACCATCTTTGGCACAAGTGATTATCCCCACGAATCCCTTTGTGTTTGGAAACTGTGTTGATTTTGATGGGGGGTCTATCCTGGTTCTGTTGATTTCCAAATCTTTATTGGAAATGGTTAGGCTCTATTAATCTCTATTTTTATAAGGAATTGGTTCTCTTCTACTGTATTTGGAAGTCGTGTTTTGTGTACTTGAACCATAAATACTAATATTTGAGATTCAAATAGAATAAAGATGAATAAAGATTAGATGGATGTTAATCGTTTGACAATAGAGTATGAGAACGGAGTGAAAGAGTTCATCAAGTTTGCAAAGGATCATGTAAAGGATCCTTCTCAAATACTTTTTCTATGTTTACATTGTTGCTATTCTAGAATACTTACTCCAGAGGAGTTGGAAGAACATTTAATATGTCACGGAATAGATCGGAGTTATAAATGTTGGAATAAACATGGAGAAAAAGTGAATGTAGCTACTGGATGGGATAAAACTGAGTTTTATGGATCATCATATATGAATACAAATATGGATAATGAAGAAGACTATATGGAGGATGTGATTACAAATGTCAATGATGATGAAGATCGTATTGAGGAAATGACAAAGACAATTGAAGATGAACTCCGTGATTTCCCAAAATTGTTTGAGAAGTTAAAGAGTTGTGAAAAGATGTCATTATATACTGGTTGCACTAAATATACAGCATTGTCAGCTATACTGAAGTTGTATAAATTGAAAGCAGGCAACGGATGGAGTGATTTCAATTTTACGGAACTACTTGCTCTCTTGAATGACATGATCCCGGAAGATAATGATCTCCCAAGATGGACATATGAAGCTAAACAAATGCTACGATCGATGGGTATGATTTCTGATTGAATACATGCCTATCTGAAAGACTATATATTGTATCGAAAGGAGAACAAATCACTTACAGAATGCCCAAAGTGTGGTGCTTCTCAATACAATAAATATGAATCCAATCCTACGAAAGTTGTATGGTACTTTCCAAGCATTCCAAGGTTTAGGCGTCTATATGGAAGTGAAGAAACTACAAGACAATTGTCATGGCATGCAGATAAAAGAAATAATGATGGGAAATTATGTCATCCGACCGACTCTCCTCAATGGAAGAAAATTGATCATGAGTATCCTGAATTTGGAAAAGAGCCGAGAAACCTTCGTCTTGCGTTATCTACAGATGGATTGAATCCTTTTGGTTTTCAGACCAGTACTCATAGTACATGGCATGTTATGTTGGTAAATTATAACTTGCCACACTAGTTATGCATGAACCAGAAATCCATCATGTTATCTATGCTTATATCAGGACCAAAACAACCAGGTAATGATATTGATGTTTATCTGGCTCCTTTGATCGAGGATTTGAAGTTATTGTGGGATTCAGGTGTTATGTTGTATGATGCTTATAAAAGTGAATACTTAACGTTGAGAGCGATGTTGTATGGGATAATAAATGATTTTATTGCTTATGGAAATTTTTCAGTCTATAGCATTAAAGGAACTCAAGGGTGTCTCATGTGCAAAGAAGATACAGAATCAATTAGGTTGAAACATTCATTGAAATATGTGTTTCTAGGACATCATGGATTTCTACCTCGTCAGCATAAGTACCGATCTTGGACGACATCATTCAATGGAAGTTTATAACAACACGCAACACCATCTCCACTAACAGGTGATCAGCTATTTGAGAAAGTAAAATATGTGAACACTATTTTTGGTAAACCATTTTCGAAAAACCTTACGAAAATCGGTTGGAAAAAGAGATTAGTTTTTTTTTTGAATTACCATACTGGAATTGTTTGTACGTCAGACATTTTCTTGATGTGATGCATGTGGAAAAAAATGTATGTGACAGTGTTATCAGAATGTTTCTAAATTCCCCTAGAAAAACAAAGGATGGAATTAAGGCATGGTTGGACATGGTTGACATGGGAATATGAGAAGAGTTGGCTCCCGTGAAGGGTAAAAATCAAATGTTTCTTCCTCCAGCTGCTTATACTCTTTCTAGGGAGGAGAGATATCAGTTTTACAACTTCTTCAATGATGTAAAGGTTCTAGAGGGGTATTCATCAAATATCAAGAACATTTTTTCAATGAATGATTTGAAGTTAAAAGGTTTGAAATCACACGACTGTCATGTTTTGATTCAAGATATAATTCTTATAGCTTTACGTTGCATTTTTCCCAAGAATGTTTGTCATACGTTAACCAAACTTTGTTTCTTTTTCAAATCTATATGTAGCAAAGTTTTAGACCCGGCGAAATTGCCAGCTATGGAAAAAAGAAATTTTCATCATATTATGTGAATTAGAAATGTTCTTCCCACCAACATTCTTTGATATGATGGTTCATTTGATGATTCACTTGGTGAAAGAGATTCGACTTTGTGGTCCTGTGAAGCGACTTTGTGCCAGAGGGTTGTATAGTGAAGCGATATATTGTTGAGGAAGCCATTGAATTTTGTACCGAATACCTATCTAATGTGGAAATCATTGGTCTCCTGAAATTTCATCACACTGGACGTATTGAGGGTGAGGGAATTTCTGGAAGAGATGTTGTGACAATCAGTATTACAGATCAGGAGCAGTACCACCTTTATGTTTTTTATAACATTTGGTAGGTTGCTTCATATATTGAAACCCACAAATAAATTCTTAGGCAGTTGAATCCAACAAGGGCTGAAAAATGTTTATCAAATACACATAATCACTAGTTTATAGGATGGTTTCAGGACCATATTTTTAAGGAGTTGGATGAAAATCTGAATTCAATTTCAGAACAACTTCAATGGCTAGCTGTCGGACCAAGTGTGTATGTATTATCTTACTGTAACACCCCAAGATTTTATAGTACATTATTTTTTCAAAGTAATTCAATAACTTGCACTACAGGCAACACCGAGTTCAAGCGCAGCATAACTTACCAAACTAGCCGTTATGAATAGTAATACCCTCTTTTTGAAATTTTATAAATTTTATCTTTCAAAATGGAATTCATTTTTGGATTCGGAATATCGAAATTAGCTTAGGGTGAATTTTTGGTATTTTTCTGAAAAATTTCATTTTTTGATGAATAGTGAAAAACACTAAGTTATAGTTTAAAACCGAATTTTTATTTAAATGATTATTTATTTTATTTAGATTTATTTTAGGTAAAAATAGATACATAATACCTATATAAGTTCAATGTAATTCATTGGATTCAGTTTATAATAATTTTAGATATATAAAAATTTTATTGAACTTTTCACCGTCTTTTACCCATCTCCTGGGAGAATTTGCAAATTCACATAAAACTAAATTTTACCTCTTCTATGAGTGGAATTTTGAAAATCTTAGATAAAAGGTCAATATCAAAGAGTAAAATGTGGTTCAATAAGATAAAAATAATTTTTGGTGAATAGTAACTTTTTACTTTTATTTGCCACGACTAAAAGTAAATTGGGTAATTAAGGGTAAAAATGATATTAATATTACCCTAAAACATATCCTAATTCTTTTGGAAAATTTTATATAGACCAAAAACAACCTTAGTAATAAAATATTATCATTTAGGTCCACTTGGATTAGATTAGGACATTAATTATTATTTAATTCAAAGAAGAGTTAAAAGAGTTAAAATCAAAGTTTAATAACTAAAACATTTTTAATATAGGGTTATACAAAAGATAAATTCGATTATAAAAATTAATTAGAAATATATAAGGATTTCATACATAATGGTATTTTTTTTATAATTTTTAAACATTAAATAATTAAATTTATTTATGAAACAATGATGATGCAGTAATTACCGTATTAATGAAAGATTAAGATAATTGATATTATAAATACCCAAATAAATGTAATTTGAGACTTTTTATGAATTAAAATAATTTTATAGGTTAATATGACATATTAGTATGGGTTATATGAATTTGTTTCGAAGTAATAATGATTTTATGAACTTATCAAAAACAAAATACCCAATAGTGTCAAAATTGACATAAAAGAGTTTTTAAAACAAATATTATATTATTAATCGATATTTTATTCCTAAAAATATAATTTTCAGAAAATAAACTTATATCATGATAGGTGTATAATTAATAGACCACTTGGGGGTATATTGTAAGTTTATAGTATGTTTATTAACCATATAATATAAAAAATACAAAGAGGCATGGTAAATGTCAAACTAATTAACTAAAAGTTAAAACTAAAAGATAATGTTAATAAAGTTACCCAAACCTGTCTAAAACCTATTGGTTGAATGGATTTCGACCCATACCCACCTTATCCTTGAAATAAATCAATTTGGATTCATTATAAACCAAATATTAATTTTTTATAAAATGATATTTTATGTTTTTCCTAAGGTGCCCCTCACCCTTCTTATAAAATGGAACTTCTTCTTTACTCTAATTCACACCTTCTAAGACATTTTTCTCGGCCAAAAACTACCCAAATACCCTATAAAATATCCTCCCTTAAACCTATAGGCCTTAGTTTGATCAGAAATACAACCTAAGGAGCCCTTTTGATCAAATCAAAAGGAAGAACCCAAAGAAGAGGTAATGATTTCACCACCCTCTTTCAAGTTCCTTTCTTCTTCCACTTCCTTTTTCTTTGTTGTTTCCATTATAAAATAATAAATCCAGTATCTTCTATATACTTTGATGTTATTATAATTATGTTACTACCAAATTCATTATTCTATCCACCCTTTGAATGACATGTCACCATACGTGTGTACGTACAACTTACCATCTCCACGTCATGGTGTAATTGTTATTCAATACATTATTATTTGGATGAGTATAATGATGGTGTTTATTTGATGTAAATAAAAAATATAACATGATAAGGATTATATATATATGATATAACATCCAATTATATATTATTTTAATATCAAAATAATGATATTTTTACTCGTGCGTACGTACGGATTACCGTCTCCACGGCGCGATGAGATTCATTTCCACGATCACCATTCATCGACGATTATAAAAATATATATTACTAATAATTATGTAATATATGAAATAATAATTCTTCTGGAGATATATATATTTATATATATGTATACTTACATATATCTTATTCACTTAGTTCCATTCAATACGATAATAAAACAGAAACAGCGTTTATACGTACGTACGAACTATCGTCTCCATAAATGGTGTTTTTCATTTCATATATATGTCTATTATACATATTTATATTATAAATATATATGATATATAAATCATGTTTTATATTCTTTAAGTATTTAAATCTTGGTCTAAGTGATACAATCAAGAGTTACAAGTTAAAACACGTACAATAAAGAAAGCGATTATTACCCGAAATGTTAATTTAACATGGAAATTATTATTAAATGGGTAGTATAAAGTCATAAATGAATAATGTATGATATCATAAATATTAATATGTTTATGGTATAATTTAATAACATACTAATATCTTCATAAAGGAGGTTAAATGTACCCTCAACTAAAGGAAATTGCAAGGTAAGGGGTTTTCATCTCACTCCTTATTCCCGTGAGATTCGTGCTATATTGCCACTATTACCTTTTGTGTGGTGTATGAACTTCTAATAATTGTATTCATTGTGTAATACACTTTAATTTATGTGTATTTACATATTCATTGTATGATACCTCTTTCATGGGGTGTATGTTTCATAAGTTACCAAATTGGTAAGGGTTTATTTCACAATCTCTTCATTATCTGAGGTAGTTTATACGTAATTATCTACTGGGATCTCTTTATAATCCACATCCATGTTTCTTAAAAATGTATTCCAAAACATTTTTACTATTTACTAGACTATGGGTTAAATTCATTTATACCCTTGTTTTACTTTTTATAAAATGGTTTTAAGGGAATATTTTCATTGTTTTCCAAACAAGGTCCTTTTTAACCTTTTTGAAAAAATTAAGGTAAGAATGTCTTTTTTAACTTATACGGTGGGTGCGGCTATTTTTTGCCGTTATAAAATCTTAGAATCTTTCATTACAAGCTTATAAGAATATTTTCAAAGTAAATTTTTTATTTTATAATTATGTGACTTTTAAATGATTTTAAAAAAAGAGATATTTCTCTTAAATAGTTTTGATTTCATCTATGTCAACATCATTTGATAGATTTTAAGATTATTTGAAGTTGATTTATTATGATACAAAACTTCCATATTGTATTGAAGGTTTTGTGATATGTTTGACTGTGGATGTGTTATTTTTATACCATTCATGGTTTATGGATAAAGTGTTGACATTTCGTATTCTAGTTTTAATACAAATCTTTATGTTATGCTTAAACTTGTTCATATGAGGAATGCATTGGACTTAGTAAGTGACGGGTGGAGCCCGCTATAGCTCCTCGATGCATCGGTAGGTCTCATGAGACAAACTAGTGTCTTGGCACAAGGCCTTGACAAAATCTTATTTGTAGTCTTGGCACAAGGCCTTGACTATGTGGTTATGATAGTATGGCATTATGCATTCCATCATTATGAAAGTGGTTAGTGATATTTCATGTAATTATTCAACTAGTAGAATATCCATGTGAATAAGTAAATGGAATTATTTCATTTTATTTTTTCCATATTATGTTGATGTTCAAGTTTAAAAAGCTTTTGTTTTAGTTATACATTGCCTTAAATGTTTATGCTTGTTTATGAAAGTTTCTGCTGTATTTTTATCCTTACTGGGCATCTGAGCTCACCCCTTTATATGTTTTATTTTTCCCAGGATTCCAAGAAGTGTATTGTGATTGATATGCAGGGTTAAGCCAAGGGAATAATGGCATTCATAAAGGATTATTTATTTTGTTTTGTATGTTTTAAAGTGTAATGTAACATTTATGTATGTAATCTATTTTCCAAGACTGCTAAACCGATCGGTCCTTCGGGACTTGATTCCTTGTAATCATGCCAATGTATTAAAATAATACACCATCTCTAGGTAACTGGGGTCGGGGCGTTACAGTTGGTATCAGAGGAAGTTTAGCAATAACCTTGGAAACTAGATTTAGATAAACTCTGATTAGAGCACATAGCCCTAAGATAGACTTTGATGATTAGTAAAGAAAAACTTCCTAGAATTTTGGTATTGTAGAGATTTTGTGAGTTTTCCAAGAAATACATCCCTGTCTGGATACGAGCATGTAGAGGTGGCTCTGGCACAGATGTACCTAGGGGTAAAACCCAAAAATACCACTTTGAGCTAGACTCGAACGGGAACTGGTGCACGAAAACGGGCCTTGCTGCACTCTTGGTTACAACACTCCCGGGGGATATGCTTAGGATAATTCTTGTTTTCTTTACAAACCACTATGAAGGGTTTATGAGTATATAACTCCTCAAAGAAAACTTTTTTTTGATTATGGATTATATCCATAAACTGTTCAATTTACGTTAGGTATTTTACATATTTGGAATTATGAATTGCGATTCATAAAATAACCTAGTGTATGCCATTGTATAGAAATGGAACCCAATAGAAGGAATGTGAACTCCAGCAATATGTATGATCTAAAGAGAAAGAAGGATCATTTCTTTCATGGTATTAAGCCAATATTTAGAAGGAAAATAGTCTCCCATGTATTCTCAATATATGAAGAAATAGTATCATGTTTTAATAAGATAAGTAAAGAATTCTCTGAGTCCTATGGATTTGAAGGGAAGCAAAAGAATAAAATGATGGAAGAGAGAAAGATGGATAAAGGGAAGAGGGAAAATAAGGATTTCCCCATATGTGATAACTGTGGAAAGAATCACAAATTTAAATTCTTGAAGGGAATGAGAGTTTTTTATAAGTATAGAGAAAAAAGGACACCAAGTACGTGATTGCAAGGGTAAAAAAATTCAAATGTACAATGCTTCATCTACAAGACGTTGGGACACTACACGAATCAATGTCTCATTCATAAGAGTATACCGCAAATGATGTTATTGGATAATAATCAAGTTATGATACTACCTAATATGAAGAGGAATGACTAGTGTTCTTATGTTGTTATTATAGAATTATTTCATTTGAGTGTTGTATCAACAGTTTACTGGTTACATGAATTATGGAGATAAATAAGGATTGTACTGTAGTACTATTTTATTGAGGATTTGAGATTATATGGTTCTAAGAAAAGTGAATTAATAATAAGATACACTTTTTTTAAAATACATGGTTGAAGGAAAGGTAATCCTTAATATGGTCCTGATAATGAGGTAGTGTTTTTGGAATAAGAGATGGTTGATTTTGGTAATTCAGGATGTTGCAGTGTTGTAAAATAATACATGATGAAGGCGTTCACATGTTATTACCTAGCAAAAAAATCCTCATTATGTTTAACTTTCTTATAAATTTTGGACTGAGAGTTTGGATATAAGTATTTCGGATAATTCTAAAGGCTGGAATGGATTAAGTTTGAAATTGGATACTATTGTTAAGGTTATTTTTGGATTGCCATAAAAAGGACAACCCGGGGGTCGGGCGACAACCCGTCACGTCCGGCAAGGCCGCGAGACTTGAACCCGCAACCGAAGGGAGACAATGGTGTATCACCTATCACTAACTCACGTGATGTCTAGGATTAAATAATGTAGTTTTTTTGGTAGATTAATTATAAATTCATTTTTTTTGGAACCCTATACGAATAGGATAAATAGAATATTTTTTTAAGTTCTATTATCTTTTAGAGTGAAAGATGAGTTTGTGGTAGAAATTAGTTAAAGGATGGAAATATACTTGACAAGTATACATCTTTTTCTTCTCTTATTCTATGAAGAAATAAATTCTTAAACTTTAGGTAAGGAATCTTAAAACCAAAAATGTGTTATCCTGATACCTTACATTTTGTTGAACCGATGGTATTTTAAATCATCATAGATTGGTGGCTTTGAGGCCCACAATTCTATAATTGTTTGTGATTTATTACCTCAATCACTCCCTATAAATATTTACGTTTTTCCTCCAATTATGTGTCTCTAATTTCCACCAATATTCTCCTAATCAAGATCATAATTTGGTAGTGACTTTTTCATTCCCCTTTTCCTTTTATTAAGACTAAATTTTATTAACCCAATTTCCGATGTGGGTTTTCCCACAATGGCATTTTCTATTTTCAACCTTTTATTTTCGAAGAACAATTTCAAATTGAGAGGTCGCAATTTATTGAAGGAGGGAAGAATGTAACACCCCAATATTTCATAGTACATTATTTTTTCAAAGTAATTCAATAACTTGCACTACATGCAACACCAAGTTTAGGCGCACCATAACTTACCAAACTAGCTGTTATGAATAGTAATATCCACTTTTTAAAATTTAATAAATTTTATCTTTCAAAATGGACTTCATTTTTGGATTTGGAATATCGAAATTGGCTTAGGGTGAATTTTTGGTATTTTTCTGAAAACTTTCAATTTTTGATGAATAGTGAAAAACACTGAGTTATAGTTTAAAACCGAATTTTTATTTAAATAATTATTTATTTTATTTAAATTTATTTTAGGTCAAAATAGATACATAATACCTATATAAGTTCAATGTAATTCATTGGAGTCAGTTTATAATAATTTTAGATATATAAAAATTTTATTGAACTTTTCACCGTCTTTTACCCATCTCCTAGGAGAATTTGCAAATTCACATAAAACTTAATTTTACCGCTTATGTGAGTGGAATTTCGAAAATCTGAGAGACACGGTTAATATCAAGGAGTAAAATTTTGTTCAATAAGATAAAAATAAATTTTTGGTGAATAGTAACTTTTTACTTTTATTTACCATGGTGAAAACTAAATAGGGTAATTAATGATAAAAATGATATTAATATTTCCCTAACACATGTACTAATTCTATTGGAAAATTTTATCTAGACCAAAAACAACCTTAGTAATAAAATATTATCATTTAGTTCCACTTGGATTAGATTACGACATTTATTGTTATTTAATTCAAAGAAGAGTTAAAAGAGTTAAAATCGAAGTTTAATAACTAAAACATTTTTAATATAGGGTTATACATAAGATAAATTCGATTATAAATATTCATTAGAAATATAAAAATATTTCTTACATAATGTTATTTTATTTATAATTTTTATACATTAAATAATTAAATTTATTTATGACACAATGATGATGCAGTAATTACCGTATTAATGAAATATTAAGATAATTGATATTATAAATACCCAAATAAATGTAATTTGAGACTTTTTATGAATTAAAATAATTTTCTAGGTTAATATGACATATTAGGATGGTTTATATTGATTTTTTTTAAAGTAATAATGCTTTTATGAATTTATCAAAAACAAAATACCCAATAGTGTCAAAATTGACATAAAAGAGTTTTTAAAACAAATATCATATTATTAATTGATATTCTATTCCTAAAAAACTAAGGTTCATCCAAAGGACTTATATCATGATAGGTGTATAATTAATGGACCACTTGGGGGGATATTGGAAGTTTATAGTAAGTTTATTAACCATATAATATAAAAATACAAAGAGGCATGGTAAATGTCGAACTAATTAACTAAAAGTTAAAACTAAAAGATAAGGTTAATAAAGTGATCCAAACCTATCTAAAACCTATTGGTTGAGTGGATTTAGACCCATAACCACCTTATCCTAGAAATAAATCAATTTGTAGCCATTATAAACTGAATATGAATTTATTATTAAATAATATTTTATGTTTTTCCTAAGGTGCCCCTCACCCCTCTTATAAAAGGGAACTCCCCCTTCACTCTAAGTCACACCTTCTAAGCCATTTTTATTGGCCAAAACCAACCCAAATACCCTCTCAACTATCCTAACTTCAACCTAGAGGCCTTATTTTTATCTGAAAGCCAACCTAAGGAGCCTTTTTTATCAAATCAAAAGGAAGAACCCGAAGAAGAGGTAATGATTTCACCACCCTCTTTCAAGTTCCTTTCTTCTTCCACTTCCTTTCTCTTTGTTGTTTCCATTCTAAAATAATAAATCCAGTATCTTCTATACACTTTTATGTTATTATAATTATGGTACAACCAAATTAATTATTCTATCCACCCTTTGAATGACATGTCACCATACGTGCGTACGTACGGCTTACCGTCTCCACGTCGTGGTGTAATTGTTATTCAATACATTATTATTTTGATGGGTATAATAATGATGTGTATTTGATGTAAATAATAAATATAAAATGATAATTATTCTGTATATATGATATACCATCCAATTATATATTATTTTATTATCAAAAGAATGATATTTTCGCTCGTGCGTACGTACGGATTACCGTCTCCACGACGCAATGAGATTCATTTCCACGATCATCATTCATCAATGATTATAAAAATATATATTACTAATAAGTATGTAATATATGAAATAATAATTCTACTGTAGATATATATATATATATATATTCACTTACATATATCTTATTCACTTAGTTCCGTTCAATACGATAAGAAAACGGAAACAACGTTTATGCGTACGTACGGACTACCGTCTCCATAAACGGTGTTTTTCATTTCATATATATGTCTATTATACATATTTATATTCTAAATATATATGATATATAAATCATGGTTTATATTCTGGAAGTATTTAAATCCTGGTCTAAGTGATACAATCAAGAGTTACAAGTTAAAACACGTATGATAAAGAAAGCGATTATTACCCGTAATGTTAATTTAAAATGGAAATTATTATTAAATGGGTAGTATAAAGTAATAAATGAATCATGTATGATATAATAAATATTAATATGGTTCTGGTATAAATTAATAACATACTACGATCTGCATACAGGAGGTTAAACAAACCCTTGACTCAATGAAAGTGCAAGGTAAGGGGTTTTCATCTCACTCCTTATTCTCGTGAGATTCGTGTCATATTTCCACTATTACCTTTTGTATGGTGTATGTACTGCCCATAATTGTATTCTTTGTGTAATACACTTTAATTTATGTGTATTTACATATTCATTGTATGATACCTCTTTCATGGGGTGTATGTTTCGTAAGTTACCAAATTGGTAAGGGTTTATTTCACAATCTCTTCATTATCCGAGGTTGTTTATACGTAATTATCTACTCGGACCTCTTTATCATCCACATCCATGTTTCTTAAAAATTTATTCCAAAACATTTTTACTATTTACTAGACTATGGTTTAAATTCATTTATACCCTTGTTTGACTTTTTATAAAATGGTTTGAAGGGAATATTTTCGTTGTTTTCCAAACAAGGTCCTTTTTAACCTTTTCGACAAAATTAAGGTAAGAATGTATTTTTTTAACTTATACGGCGGGTGCGGCTATTTTCCGCCATTATAAAATCGTCGAAACTTTCCTTAAAATATTATAAGAATATTTTCAAAGTAAATGTTTTATTTTATAATTATGTGACTTTTAAATGATTTCAAAAAAAAGTGATATTTCTATCAAATAGTTTTGATTTCATCTATGTCAACATCCTTTGATGGATTTTAAGCTTATTTGAAGTTGATTTATTATGATACAAAACATCCATATTGTATTCAAGGTTTTGTGATATTTTTGACTGTGGATGTGTTATTTTTATACCATTCATGGTTTATGGATAAAGTGTTGATATTTCGTATGATAGTTTTAATACAAATGTTTATGTTATGTTTAAACTTGTTCATATGAGGAATGCATTGGACTTAGTAAGTGACAGGTGGAGCCCTCTATAGCTCCTTGATGCATCGGTAGGTCTAATGAGACAAACTAGTATCTTTTCATAAGGCCTTGACAAAATCTTATTTGTAGTCTTGGCACAAGCCCTTGACTATGTGGTTATGATAGTCTGGCATTATGCATTCCATCATTATGAAAGTGGTTAGTGATATTGCATGTGATTATTCGACTAGTAGAATATCCATGTGAATAAGTAAATGGCATTATTTCATTTTATTTTTTCCATATTATGCTGAATTTCAAGTTTAAAAGGCTTTTGTTTTAGTTATACATTTCCTTATATGTTTATGCTTATTTATGAAAGTTTTGTTGTATTGTTATCCTTACTGAGCATCTAAGCTCACCCCTTTATATGTTTTATTTTTCCCAGGATTCCAAGATGTGTATTTTGATTGATATGCAGGGTTAAGCCAAGGGAATAATAGCATTCATAAAGGATTATTTATGTTGTTTTGTATGTTATAATGTGTAATGTAACATTCATGTATGTAATCTATTTTCCAAGACTGCTAAACCGATTGGTCCTTCAGGACTTGATTCCTTGTAATCATGCCAATGTATTAAAATAATGCACTGACTCTGGGTAACTTGGGTCGGGGCGTTACATTATAATGGTTATGTAATTAATGGTTATAAAATCTATAAATATGAACATGATGAAGATAATATCATGAAAAATAATGGAGTTACACTAGTGGCTGAAGCGATGCATGTTTCTGGTAGTAAGGAAAAAAAACTAATTTATGCAAATATGACATACTTTGGCATTATCAAACAAATATGGGAGTTGGATTATATGACATTCCAATTGCCAATTTTTCAATGCAAATGAGTTGATAACAACAATGGTGTTAAAATAGATGAATGAGGATTTTTGAAAGTTGATTTTAGTAAAGAAGGGTACAAAGAAAAACAATTTATAATGAAATCACAAGCAGTACAAGTTTTTTATGTTCCAGATCCCACAAATCGATAGTGGTCGATTGTTCTGTTATCATCCAAAACTACTGAAGGGTCTTATGAAAATTCAGTTGAGGATGATCCTTTCAGTGGTACGTCGCAATAATTTCGTAGCGGTCCCAATGTAGATGATGTTTTTTATGTTATAGGAGACCACAATGAAGGTATTTGGATAATCGATAGAGGTGTCAAATCCCTTCAGCCTTTGAAAAAAAGAAATAGAGTTCAATAAACAGATTATATTTTGTTTGTAATATAGATCTTGTTATCTCATGTTATTATCATATCATTACTGAATTTATGTAATCTAAATTAATTGTTCATCCACTTTTGAAGATAATGACTTCTACATGTTTTGGTGCTCCTAACCTTGAGGTTGAACAAGTCTCTCAAGTTGCTGTTGTTGCGGCTACTGCTGCTCCTGTTGCGGCTGCTCACAGTGCAGAGCAACAACAAGTTTCAGAACCTGTTGTTGCTCCTAGTGTTGAGGTCCAACAACCATCAGCACATGTCATTGCTACCATTTCATATGAACATATATATTATGTTGATACTTATGAAATGGTCGGTAATGAAGGATCGACATCGCAGAAAACACAGGTGCGTCGTAGTTTGACGGTGTTAGCCAAAGTTCTTAAGGCGAAAAGCAAATGCATCAAATTTGATGTCGGATAGAATGCACGAGGCCAACATGTGAATCCCAACAAGGCTATGTTTAGTAGTTACATTGGAGTTGTCACTCAGTAATGTGTGTCGATTGACATAGATTCATGGCACCATGTTGTGTCTGGGCTGAAGAATGTGATTTGGGAAGAAATTACAGTAACATTATGATATTATTTATTTAATTTACTAACAAATATAATAATTAAACAATGTCTTACTCTTCTCAATATCTTGAAGAGTACATTTATAGTAGATTATTCACACAAGGATTATGTACTAAGGCTTACAAGAAGGATTCATCGAGGTTTTCGCACTATTTTAACAAGATGTCACCTGAAAGATTCCAAAGGTAAAATAAACTCGCACCCACCCATTGTCTACTCTCACCTGATATCCCAAGAAGCATGGGATGCATTTATTGCCTTCCATGGGGATGAGAAGTTTTAGGTACATTATGGGTGATAATACATTGTTTGAGGATACATGTATTCATCACTTTTATTGTCAATATTTCATTTATGAAACAGTAACTCTGTACTGAAAATAAGGAACGTGCATCAAAACCAACATACCTCTATCGTAAAGCAAGGATGGGGTACGCTTCACTAGAAAATAAAATGGTACGTATTTTAAATTTACAGTAATATTGTAAGGTTCCAATAAACAACATCATATTTATCTTTCTATATTTATATGTAGATTGATGAGTCTAAAACCAAAGAAACTTCCATCCCATGTCATGTGCTATGGAAGGAGGCATGTGTGAATAAGGGAAGCTAGTAGATGAGAACATGCAAAAAAGTGTGGGAAATATGTGTAAGTATGACATGAAGATAAAAATATTTGTTTTAAATTGATATTACATAAAAAAATTTTGTTATTTTCCTATATTTGACAGTCAAAGGAATCAACTACTCCTATAGAGGATGCAGACCTATTATCGATGACTTTGAAGAAGCCAGAACAATATGGTCGTGTTAGAGATGCAGGGTTTGGGGTGACACCCTGAGTGTATTTTGAGGGAAAAAAATGGATGGTAGAGATGAAAAATTGAAACAAATGAGTGAAAGACTAGCAACTCTTGAAGAATGATTGCAATGGAAGGGAGAGTTGCTAGCAACTTTTATGGGTGGGAAGTAAGGAGAAGACACAACTCAAGAACAACCAGCGCCTGAAGATCCTGCCCCACCCCCCACCAGCTTTGAGGTGAGCCATTCCCCTCAAAGAGCTGTCTTAGATGTGGTAATTGATATTCTAATAATTGTTCTCATGAAATGTGAATCAGAAAAACACTGATACTTGTCTTGTACTGATCTTCTACAGTGTGATAATGATTATGATTTATATCTGTCAACACCAACCTATCACCTTGTAGAAAGGGCTACAGTGTTCAACATCCCAGATGACAAGCTGCATAATAGACCACTTCTGAAAGATCATCTGAAAGTGATGATTACTGTAGCTCATGAGAAAAATGCAGAGCTACCTATTCCACCTGATGACGATGATATTCATATAGTAGAAAAGGCTATTGGTACATTCATTGCATGGTCGTCACAACTTGTAAGAGTACATGCGGACAAAGAGGTATTTATTTCCTTTTTTTCAAGATAAACCTTTAACAATTAATGAAAAAAGGGTCTGAACCAATGAATGTTATTATAGATGGAGAAAGGGAAGGGGGTGACAAATTTCGGCTCAAAACCATCTAAAGGATTGACCAACTGATCTCAAAGAGCTACTAAAAGCACAATAACACCACCTGTTCTCTATCCACATTTACTAGCATTGAAGACTCATGTGGATATGAAGCTAAGAGGTGGTAGTAGTCATATAGTGGTTTTCAAAAAGAATATATACAGAGAGGAAAGTCAAGATTTCATTGCTGCTGAAAATGTAAATGAGATCCTTGAAAATGTTTGGCTAGGCATCATAGTTGTAAATATATATGTGAGGTATGTTTTCATGAATTGATTTTCTAAAAGTATATCTAATGTGCAAATTATGACTAAATGCATTTTATATTATTGACAGATGTATATATGAAAAACAGTTGAAGGAATTTTCCCATGAGCCAAAATTCGGACTCGTTAGTCCTCATACCACATCAACACATCTAACGAAATTAGAGCCATAAAAAAGAATGAAATAGTGAACGACTTGCTGAAAACATTTGAAAGTAAGATTACAGATGACAGACTCTTCCTAATACCAACCATGTAGGGGTAAAACTCTATGATTAAAGCATATAAATTATATTTTCACTTCTTTTATTACTTATTCCTTTTTTTGTTTTTAGAAAACATCGGATGCTAATTGAGGTGAACTTGGATACTCCAAAGATTTATTTTCTAGATTCAAAGCAAGGATATCCATCAAACAGACCACACATGATGGAGTTTGTGAATATGTAAGACACTACATCCTAGGTTTTAGGTCTAAACATCAAGTAATATAATTTATATTATATTTTACTAAGGATTCTGTTATGATAGGGCGGTGTCTCATTATCATCTAAAAAAGGAATGAGGATAGGGGCTAAGCATAAGGAGGCGAGCAAGTACTACGTCTGGACAAATATCAAGGTATATATAATAAAATTTCACTATCCAAACACATCTCAACACAAGTTACTTATTCTCCTAATGATAAATTTTTTTCAGTGTCCAAAACAAACAAACAATAATGATTGTGGTTATTATGTTTGTAAATTTATGAAAGAGATTGTTTTTCATCAATAAACTAGCATCCCTAAAGAGGTATTTTCAAAAACAACTACTATTTCATTTTATTTATTTATTAATTATTTATTTTTATATTTTGCAGTACTACTCTAACTGGAAAAAATCATCATACTCACAAGATGATATAGATTTGTTCAGAAATTAGTGGGCCACATACCTGATGGAAGATTGTACACAAATAGCATTAAGATCTTACTTGGGGATGTGTACAATTGGCGGTTATTTTTGAGAGGGGTTAAGGGGATCAAAAGATGAAACATTGTTGTATGTAAATGTTCGTAGGAAAATTTTAATTGTTATTAAATAAAAAATCCTTTCTCTAATGAGTCATTTTCCCATTTTAACAGATGATATGAACCAGTAACATACAAGAATGATGAACCACTCAAAGTGTCTCTCTTTTGTTTAAAATAGACATATTTTTAAGTGAAAACAACAACTAACGTACGGAAATCCGACCAAACACATTAGGATTGTGTTGATCTTTTAGGATAACGATACATGGGTACTTTGTGACATTTAAAAGTCAAACATGCCTCAATATGAGGCACGGTGTGGCCGGTATCACTCAAAGTGTCTCTCTTTTGTTTAAAATGGACACAATTTTAAGTGAAAACAACAACTGACCTACGGAAATCTGAACAAATGCATTAGTATTGTGTTGATACTTTAGTAAAACTATCCATGGGTACTTTGTGATGTGTACGAGTCAACCTTGCCTCAATTCGAGGCACAGTGTGGCCGGTATCACTCAAAGGGTCTCTCTTTTTTTTAAAATGGACAGAATTTTAAGTGAAAACAACAACTAATGTACATAAATCAGACACAATGCATTTGGGTTGTTTTGATACTTTATGAGAATGATCCATGGGTTATTTTTGACATGTAAGAGTCAAACCCGCCTCAATATAAGGCACAGTGTGGCCGGTATCACTCAAAGTGTCTGTCTTTTCTTTAAAATGGACACAATTTTAAGTGAAAACAACAACTGACATACGGAAATCCAACCAAACGAATTCAGATTGTGTTGATCCTTTATGATAACTATCCATGGGTACTTTGTGATGTCTAAGAGTCAACCCTGCCTCAATCTAAGACACGGTGTGGCCGGTATCACTCAAAGTGTCTATCTTTTGTTTAAAATTGACACAATTTTAAGTGAAAACAACAATTGACGTACGCAAATCTGACCAAACACATTTTGATTTCATTGATTATTTAGGATAAAAATCCATGGGTGTGTTGGTTATGTGTATGAGTCAACCCCGACTCAATCTGAGGCACGGTGTGGTCGGTATCACTCAAAGGGTCTCTCTTTTGTTTAAAATGGACAGAATTTTAAATGAAAACAACAATTGACCTACGAAAATCTGACCAAACACATTCAGATTGTTTTGATCCTTTAGTAGAATTATCAATGGGTCCTTTTTGATGTGTATGAGTCAATACTGCCTAAATCTGAGGCACGGTGTGGCCGGTATCACTCAAAGGATCTCTCTTTTGTTTAAAATGGACAGAATTTTAAGCGAAAACAACAACTAACGTACAGAAATCCAACCAAACGCATTCATATTGTGTTGATCCTTTAGGATAACAATACATGGGTCCTTTTTGATGTGTAATAGTAAACTCCTCATCAATCAGAGGCACAGTGTGTCTGGTATCACTCAAAGTGTATGTCTTTTGTTTAAAATGGACACAATTTTAAGTGAAAACAACAACTGACCTATGGAAATCTGACCAAATGCATTCAGATTGTGTTGATCCTTTAGGATAACGATCCATGGGTCCTTTTTGGTGTGTAAGAGTCAACCTTGCCTCAATATGAGGCACGGTGTGGCCGATATCACTCAAAGTTTCTCTCTTTTGTTTAAAATGGACAGAATTTTAAGTGAAAACAACAACTAACCTACAGAAATCTGACCAAACGCATTCATGTTGTGTTGATCCTTTAGTAGAACAATACATGGGTCTTTTATGACATGTGCGAGTCAACCCTGCCTCAATAAAAGGCACTATGTGGCTGGTATCACTCAAAGGGTCTCTCTTTTGTTTAAAATGGATAGAATTTTAAGTGAAAACAACAACTGACATACGAAAATATGATCAAACGCATTCAGATTGTATTTATACTTTAGTAAAACAATCCATGGGTCCTTTTTGAAATGTACAATTCAACCCTTCCTCAATACGAGGCACGGTGTGGCCGGTATCACTCAAAGGGTCTCTCTTTTGTTTAAAATGGACAGAATTTTAAGTGAAAACAACAACTAACGTACGGAAATCCAACCAAAAGCATTTGGACTGTGTTGATATTTTAAGATAACGATCCATGGGTCATTTTTGATGTGTAAGAGTCAACCCCACCTCAAGACGAGGCACAGTGTGGTCGGTATCACTCAAAGTGTCTATCTTTTGTTTAAAATGGACACAATTTTAAGTGAAAACAACAACTGACATATGAAAATCTGAACAAACGGATTCAAATTGTGTTGATAATTTATGATAACAATCCATGTGTGCATTGGTGACATGTAAGAGTCAACCCCGACTCAATCTGAGGCACGGTGTGACCGGTATCACTCAAAGTGTCGGTCTTTTGTTTAAAATGGACACAATTTTAAGTGAAAACAACAACTGACCTACGGAAATCCAACCAAACGCATTCAAATTGTGTTGATCCTTTAGTAGAATGATAAATGGGTTTTTTTTTATGTTTATGAGTCAACCCCGCCTTAATCTGAGGCACGGTGTGGTCGATATCACTCAAAGTGTTTGTCTTTTTGTTTAAAATGGACAGAATTTTAAGTGAAAACAACAACTGACCTGCGATAATCTGACCAAACACATTCGAATTGTGTTGACCCTTTAGAAGAACTATCCATGGGTCTTTTTTGACATGTACAAGTTAATCCCGCCTCAATCCGAGTCATGGTGTGGTCGGTATCACTCAAAGTGTCTCTCTTTTGTTTAAAATGGACACGATTTTAAGTGAAAACAACAACTGGCCTACGAAAATCCAACCAAACTCATTCAGATTGTGTTGATCCTTTAAGAGAACGATACATGGGTCCTTTGCGATGCGTACGAGTCAACCCCATCTCAATCTAAGGCATGGTGTGCCCCCCAACCCCTGGACACCCCCACCCCCTAGACACCACCCCACTACCTAGACACCTCCCCCACCCCCTGGACACCCCCACCCCCATGGACAGCCACCCCCATCCCCTTGGACACCACCCCACCCCCCTTGGACAGCTCCACCAACCCCCTGAACCGCCCCCACCCCCCTGGACACCAACCAAACCCCTGGACACCCCACCCCTTTGGACACCCCCGCCCCCTGGAAAGCCCCCCCAACCCCCTGGACACCCCCACCCCCTAGACACGCCCATGGATAGCCCCCCCCCCCCCCCCCGAACACCCCCAACCCCCTGGACGGCACCCCCACCCCTTCTAGACACCACCCCACCACCTGGACACCCCCACCCCACCCATGGATGGCCACCCCCACCCTCTCGGACACCACCCCAGCCCCCTTGGATAGCCCCACCAACCCCCTGGACCTCCCCCCACCCCCCGGTCACCCCACCCCCTAGAAATCCCCCTCGACACCCTAGACACCAACCCACCCCCTGGACACCCCATAGACAACCCCCCCCCCCTCCTTGGACACCAGCCCACCCCCTTGGACACCCCCCCCCCAACCTCCTGGACCCCCCCCCCCCACCCCCCCTGGACACCCCACCCCCCCTGGACACCCCCATCCCACCCCCCAAACACCCCCATCCCACCCTCCTGGACACCACCCCACCCCCCTTGGATAGCCCCACCAACCCCCTGGACCGCCCCCACCCCCCCGGACACCCCCACCCCCCCGGACACCCCCACCCCCTAGAAATCCCCCCCCCCTCCCCGACACCCTGGACACCAGCCCACCTCCCCTGGACACCCCCATGGACACCCCCCCCCCCCTCACCTGGACACCCCCCTCCTAGACACCACCCCACCACCTAGACACCCCCACCCCCCTGAAAACCCCCACCCTCCTTGGATAGCCCCCTAACCTCCTGCCCACCCCCCACCCACCCCCCCTGGACACCCCTATCCCCCCGGACACCCCCATCCCCCCGAACACCCCCTACCCCCCCCCCTGGACAGCCACCCCAAACCCCTGAACAACCCCCAACCCCCTGAATTCTGAATTGAATTCTTTATGTATTTAATTAACTTATGAATTATGTGTTAATGGTGTGTGGGTATACTTGTTGTATGGGTGTACTTGGTGTAATTACCTTATGATTTATGTGTTAATTTTGTATGGGTATACTTACTTGTTGAGATGCTGAATTGTTTGCAGGTGTTGTTTGGGTGTGCTGCTGCAGAATTTTTTGTTGCAACAGACAGGGCATTTATCAGCGCTTTTTTAGCACTGATAAAGGAAGCCTTTATCAGTGCTAAAAAAGCACTCATAAAGTATCAGTTTATCAGTGCTAAAAGAGCGCTGATAAAAACACATTTATCAATGCTTTTTTAGCGCTGATAAAGCCCGTTTTGTAGTAGTGGTTGGTCAAAGACAAGAAGAAAGGTCAAGTGCTTCTTTTACGACAAGGAGGTTCATGTACAGAGATACTGCTATGAATTGAAAATGATTAAGGAGGAAAAGAAGGTGCACAACACCTATTTTGAGGATATAGGTGTAAGTCTTGTTCAGGGTTAGGTCAATTTACTTTTAGTTGGCATTGATTATTATAGGTCTGGTCTGCACACCAAATGGGTGGTTGATTCGGTAGCGTCATACCATATTTCCAAGTGGGGACTATTTTCTTCATATGAAGAAGGTGACTTTAGTAGATTGAATATGGGAAACAGAGATTCGACTAATGTCATTGGTGTTAGTGATATTTGTATCACTGCGAATGCAAGTTGTGCACTGATATTGAGGGATGTGTGACATGTGCTAGGTATACGCCATAATTTTTTATTTGCTTGTGCTCTTGATAATGATGGATTCAGGAGTTTGTTTGGTGGTGGAAGGTGGAAGTTTTCTATAGGATCGATGGTTTATGTGCAAGGAAAAATGGATGACATGTTTTACAGGACATATGAAAAGGCATGTGGTGATGTGATGAACCTGTTGCGAAGAGGAATTTGTTAGATTTGTGGCACAATCGATCGTCGTGCATGAGTCGAAGACTATCAAATAAGTTGAAGAAGGTTTGGAAGTCGAAGCATATCAAGTCAGGTCTTTCAGATCTTACACTGATTATTTTTCTTCAGAGAGTGTCACTATTGAAGAAATAATGAAAATCAAAGATCAGGGTGATGCACTGAGAGCTTTCAATTTCTCAGAGGATGTTGAGCAGAGGGAGCAAGTAATTCCTACAGGTGCTCTAATTATGTGGCGATCACAATTATGGGGGAGCCAGATATGATTGATTATGGTATTAGCAGTGCAGATACATTTATGATGAAGACTTCGGTATTTGTATTTATTTTACAGGGGAGCTTTCAGGTTTTTGTCAGTGATGCAAAAAAGGGATCTCATATTTTCTACAGAGGTTGACGGTTTGTGAGATACCAACCAATTTTCTTTCCAACTGAGTTTGTTGGATGTGATATCCTTCTTCAAAGGGCCGAAGGGGGAGATTTTTGGGGTTCATCCCGGATCGTTGAGAATTATGACCATTATTACCTTTATTGCATGTGTAAATTATGGCCATTTATTCTCCTTTATTGAATGTGTTTTCTCTATTGACCCTTTTTATTTTGACGTGGAAATGATAGACTATAAAAGGGGTAGTGCTGCTTCAAGAAGAGAAGAGGGGCGCACACGCAGTAGCAACAAAGGGCGGAGGCTTGTGTGGAAAAATGTGGTCAAAGGTTTTGAGTGCGGATGACAGCGGACAATGGCGAATTAGGTTGTGCAACGAGGTGCTACAATAATGCCACATGTTTGGTTTTGATCTTCGAAGGGTGACGACTTGTCAAGTGACGAATATCAGAGAGGTGATGGAGGCGTATTGAGGTTTGAATTTCACATAGGTTTTCTATGTTATTTCTTTGTAATTCAAGTTTGGGATTCTACTTGAATTATATGTACTCTCTGATGCATAGTAGATTTTCTCAGAGTTTCTTCGTGGTTTTTTAATCCTCCGTATTGGAGGGCTTTTCCACGTTAAAATTTGTTTCCCCATTTATTATTCTGCTGTTTGATTTTTATGCTTCGTTTACATTGGCAATTCTCACAAATTCTTGTTGTCAAGACCGAGTTTATCCTGGAGTCGATTCGCTTCTGACACAACATGTACTACCCATCTACTGTTATTATATTGATTAAACATGCTTAGAAATTTCAAAACTAAGTGGTAACATTAAACTATAACTTACCAACGATGCCTGGAATTCCACCAAAAGCTTGATGTACTCCTGAGTATTATGAGACCTGCAAATAAACAGCCTTCTTAGGAGGTAAAATACAGTGAACATGAAAACTCGACAAAATAAAAGTTAAATATAATGCAGCAGTAAGAAAATAGTAGACTAAACAACAATAAAATCAAGGAAGCTGACAAGAGAAGGATCTCTGCATAAGCCAAAACGTCTTAGACCAACCCAAAGACCCCCCCCCCCCACCTGTGGCCCTTGCAAACGTAGCAGGGCCAGTCCTAGGAACACAGAAAGGAGACAACCTAGAATCTATGCCTAATTCCAACTATGAGATCCTAAACAATAACTAAAGAACATCCACAATGGTGAACCCAAGACATACCACATGAGACCGGGACATACTGTCTTTATTTTTAAAGTCAGGACAATATCTTTTTATATGGTTGGTCGTGCCACACTCAAAACACTGAAAGTTCTTAAATCAGTTCTTATCTTTCCTTTATTATTATTTTTGCATTTGACCCTTAACATTCATTAGCTAAGGCTCAGATTTTAGTCCACTAAAATCATCCTTCAAACCATGTGTTTGAAGTTCTCGAGACAACACAACTGATTTAACTTCTGCTAGGGTGATTGATTCTCTACCATACATCATATAGAATATTTTAAAGAATTAAAAGAAACATCAATAGAAGTCGACAAAATAATGGCTTGATCTTCATCGATTATTTTAACATCTATATTAGCTAACTTAAGCAATACTTTATTAAAATCATCAAGATGAACATTAACAGAAGAACGAGGGTTCATTTAAAAAAATATAATGTCACATTTTATTGTATAAACGACTAAGAAGAGACTTAGACATGTACAAATGTTCAATTTTAAGCCATATACCCTTAGCAATAGTCTCATGCATGACTTCTCATAAGACCTTATTACCTGAGGTTAATAAAATCATACTGTGAGTTTTCTCAAGAATATTAAGTTCAATATCAATATAAGTTGTGGACGACTGTCCATCAGCGGAGACAGTAACAATAGGTTTCTTAGGGCCTAAGAGAGCGTCTATAAATCCATTGTGGATGAGTAACGCCCCCATCTTTTCTCTCCATGGGTTAAAATCGTTTTCTCCGTCAAACTTTTCAACTTCCAGTTTAATAGAGGTCATTATTAACTCAAAAATAAAGGCCCTGATATCAATTGTTATGGGAGGGTGAGGGTGTTGGAACCGAACAAACAAACCAGAATCAATGAGGAAACAACAAATAAATTCGAGAATCAAAACAATTTAAAAGGCAGAGGTGAACAAGAAAGGAAAACAAGCCAGAGAAATGAACTTACAACAAAAGTGATGCAAAAAAGTAAAGAACACAATGGATTTACGTGCTTCAGATCTCTTTGGTCCTACATGCACGACAAGAACACAACCACAATCTTTTATTATTATGCAAAACAAGGAGCAAGTATACAACATATAAGATAAAATGAGAGGGGAAACACACGCAGACCACAAAAAGCTATATGAGCACAGAGACCTCGTCACTCCAGAAACCAGCGGTGAATCCTAGTCCGGAGATGGTAACGTATGCCCTCAAACTAGACGGACCCACACACGCAACCTCAACACCAACCGAGAAAATAAGGAAGACACAACATAGAACTGAAGCAAGAAAAAAAAAACACGAGCACCATACAACCCTGATCCAACATCAGAAACTTCAGAAAGATGCTCGTCAAAGGAGAAACTGGTAGGGCTGATCTTCTCTGAAGACGTCGAGGTCGGAGAGAGCTTGCATTCTGTGAACTCTCCACTAGAAGGAATCACCGCAACAAGGGAACAACACAGAGCGCCAAGGGAGGCAGGGAGGCCCTGTCTTCTCTCAATATTCTTCTCTCAGGAGCCAAAGAAAACCAAAGAACCGCATAAGGAAAATGAAGGGTCGTTGCTAGTAATAAAAGCATAGCAAAGACAAGATAGATGTGAGGCGACGAGGTGACAGACCTGGAAGGTGAGGCAGACGCGTAGATGACCGAGGAAGCGCCGAAGGATCGAGAAGATCAAGCAAACACAACATTGTGCTAAAATCATGACACACGACATGCAGCAACTGGATACTAGGGAGAGGACATGGATCACCGAGAAATCACAACACCCAGAAGCATAGCCGTCGGATGCGGCTTAATCAACGACCAACAGAGGAACCGAAGAAAGATGAGGATAAAACAAGCAGAACTATGCCTCTCCAAAAGTCCAACGCCCAATACAAATGGAGGCCCAACAGAACAAATCACCCTTCAAACCCACCAACAAGGAGACCCAAACTCTAACCCATGAAGAGTCCCACAAACAGAGGCAGGAAATATGATTTGCAGTATAATAAAACAAACATTATTTCAGAGAAAATTTTAATTTCAAAACAGAATTTAACAGCTCCAAACACAACTCAGTCCTCCGAACACAACCTTCAGTGACCTTATGGCGAAACAACACGTGTACGGTGCTCATCACAACCGATGGATGGACGTTGGAACCTCAGCGCGTGCAGATGAGGAGGGTCAATAGCTACGCGAAGCTTCTCTCCCTGCACGCCGTCGGCTTGTAATCAAAACCGAGGAAATTTCAATGCTTTCACTGGAACAGCAGCGCAGAGGCCACGTCGCGGATTCTTGGAAGAGAAGGGGACAAGACAGACGTCAGCAACATCTACCCATCTTCCCCTCCATCCCTTGTCTGCCCAGCACACCAATCGCACATTTCCTTCTGTTCACTGAACCATTCGCCCATAACTTTTCTGGCAGGTTCCATTAAATTGGGCCAGTTGCGGAGCATTTGATGATCACACCAAACATTCCAAGGAAGCAGGGAGGTTCCCTCTTCGCCCTGAATTATCCTCTCCGTCTCCCCTTCTTTTACGTCTTGTTCCCTCCCAAGCTTAACCCTAGTTTTGATCCATGAGGTGCCCTGCGAACTCGATTCAATCTCCCTCCAGTCTACCATCTTCTTCCTCAATTTCCATTTCAAGACCTCCCTCCTGCCGACAGCCGCCTCTCCGGATCTCCGTTAAAGTGTACTGCTCTCACTCCGCAGACCAGTCGCCCGATGAAACCGAATCCCTAATTTCGATTCTCCGCTCCATACCCAATTGGAGCGACGCGGTTAAGGAGCGGGGCATGCGAAAGGTCCGACCCTTGTACAATCACGATAAATGGATGGAGCACCGGAGCTCCCTCCGCCACGTTCGCCACATGCTGTCCAGCCTCTCCTCCCGGGTCGTTCTGTCCCTGATTCCACCCGTTATCTTCTTCACCTCCTTTGCGGTGATCGTCGCCAGCTACAACTCGGCGGTTTTGATGGGGTGGTTGCCCGAATGTTTCCCCATTCTGAGGTCCTCGTCGTTGCCGTACCAGTTGACGGCGCCGGCGCTGGCGCTGCTGCTCGTGTTCCGGACGGAGGCGTCTTATTCGAGGCTTCAGGAAGGCAGGAAAGCCTGGACGAAGGTGATCTCAGGCACGACCGATTTTACGCAACATATTATAGCTAGTGTTCAATGTCCAAGGGATGCGCCACTTAAGAAAGCGCTTTTGCAGTACGCACTGGCATTCCCAATTGCCCTGAAGGTCCCCGTTTGGTTTGATTTTGTTTTGATCTCTATTGTTTGGATTAGCATGGCGATGCAATTAAATCAATGAGCACTTTAAAAATGCAGTGTCATGTTCTTCATGGCTCAGATATTAGGCGAGATCTCCAAGGCTTGCTTGAAGCAGATGATCTGGCAATAGTTCTTAGTTCAAAGCATCGTCCATTTTGTATAACCGGGTTCATCTCTCAAAGCATTCAATTACTGAATCTCGAAGAATCAAAGAAGAATGCCCTGGTAATCATCTTCTTCCCGATCTTGAATATTGCATGATTCCAATGGATTGTATATGCCCTTTTCCATATGGGTTCTCTGTGTTGGTCAAACATCTTTGGTTACCCAATTAACAAAATCGTTTGGCGGATACCTAGTTCTGTTTCTGGATATGGCGAATGATTCAAGAACTGAGCATTTTAAATCTGTTATAGGATTGATCCAGTTTTGCCTGATTGTTACACCTTGCAGGATTCTAGAATATCTTGTTTTCATGAAGGTATTGCTGTGTGCGATGAGCTCATAGGTATTCCGATTCCTCTCTCATACACTCGCTTGACCTCAAGGTTTCTGGTGTTCTGGCATCTTACTCTTCCCGTCATACTCTGGGATGATTGTCACTGGATCGTGGTTCCTGCTACTTTCATCAGCGCTGCTTCACTTTTCTGCATTGAGGAGGTATATACGATCCATCTTTGCTCTCAGCTTTCTGTGATTTATTTGGATCTGTTATTTATGGATTGCAAAAAGCTTTGTAGTTTTTCTGATGGGTGGTGGAGGATCGATGATTAGGGTTGGATCATCTTGTTGTCATCAAACATTCGTGAACGGATGGATGTATATGTTTATTCAATTATTACTTGATCTGTGTGATGGATTTGTGCAGGTTGGGGTTCTTATTGAAGAACCTTTTGCAATGCTTCCACTGGTGGAGCTCTGTAACAAGGTTCATGAAGATGTTTGGGAGATTATTGTGGCCAAAAAATCGATCGAAGCACTGCTGAATGTGAAAAGGAAAGGTTGTACCACTCAGCATTCAACCAATGGCCCGATTCACAGGTAGGAAACCTCGGCCGCGATCCAAATACAGTGCTCAATTTTGTTCACCGGTGTCCGGAGATCAATCCTGTTTGCGCTGGTATGGAAGTTACATCCCTCACCTGTTCATGCACATCACCCGTGCCGTACTGTTCTTGTAAATATATGAGTGTAGATATTCAATAATGCAGTGTGTTAATGCCCCATTGGACACCTGATCACAGGTTAGGCCATGAGTGATTGTCTCTATATTCAGGTGCATTGCTGATGAGAAAATGTTAGGAGTAAGGCTTGAAAACGATTATGGTTAAAACCGTGAGCTGCGTGGTATCCCTTTCAAAGATGGTGGTGTGGCCACAATCACACTGTTTTTCTCTCTGTTCGCTTTTTGTCTCATGGCTCCGTATCCCTTTCAAAGTTGGTGGTGTGGTCGTAATCACACTTATGTTCCTCTTTGTTTTTACTCGCTTTTTGACACTTGTATTTCTCTCTGTTTTTACTCGTTTTTTGTCCCATGGCTATACGTGGTTTCAGTTTTCATAATGTGGCCCAAGGATCGTTTTGGTTGATGTTTTCAGATCTCTTATTGCTTGGATGGAGCCGTGACTGATGAAGTCACTAGACACCACAAGATGGTAAAGTACTTTGTGGTTTTCTTGATCACATCATAATTCATAAGAAAACGATCGTGGTTTGAAGTGGCGATTTCAAGACATGTTTTGATGCAATTATTGTTCACCACAAGATCAAAACACGTTGTGGTGATCAAAGTAATTTACAATGGGTTTGCATGAGTTGATGTTTGAAATTGCTATGAATAAGTTGTTCACTAATTGTTTTTCTAAAGATAGGTATTGGGGATGCAACCACGCCATGACCAAAACAAAAAACACTTGGTGGTCCGGTCAAAGTTATAATATATATAATAGAAACAACTTTTGGATTTTGTGGAGATTAAAGATTCGAACCACATCTTGGTTTCTATTAGAGAAAAGACTTAACGTTGCTAGAAAAAACCATCAATTGCGCTAAAAAAACATTGTTAATTTAAGCATCGTTAAAGGGGATTTTTTTATCACCATTAGAAAATCGCTGATAAAGATATTTTTATGAGCGCTAAAAAAAATGCTGATAAAGTTAAGACTATCACTACTGCTTCCAGCAAGTGTGATGTTAAAATTACAACACTACACTAACAAATATAGACACCAAATACAGACAACATCAATAAATACAGGATATGCCAAATTAATAATTGAATTGACATTAAAATACATCACAAATACAAAAACACACATTATATTATAGCCATTTCAAAAACATCATTGGTTTCATTATCTTTGGCACCAGATCCCCTCTAAAAGTCTGATCATGGTATTAGTTGTTGAACAAACCACTCCAACTCGAGCAAAAGAATCCACATGTATAAGAAAATAATTCTTATGTTAGTAATACTATAAATAAATAAATTAAAATATGTAACAATACATTAATAAAATGTCAATTGATAACGAATATAGTGTCTTACCAGTCACACCGTGCATCAGATTGAGGTGCACCTAATTTCTACACGTCACAAATGACTTCTGGATCATTGTTCTAAAGTATCAAAACAAATTGAATGTGTTTGCTCAGTTTTGAGTTTGTTACTTATTTTTTTTACTAAAATATCATTTTAAACTGAAAACACGCATTTTGACTCATATCGGTCACATCGTGTGTTAATTTGAGGTGTGACTGATTCCTACATGTTACAAATGACTTATTAATTATTGTTCTAAAGTATCAAAACAATTCGAATGTGTTTGCTTGATTTGAAGTATGACATTTGTCTTTTTTACTAAAATCTCATTTTAAACTAAAAATGCGCACTTTGAGTTATTTCGATCATATCGTGTGTTGGTTTGAGGTTAGACTAATTCCTACACGTCACAAATGACTTATTAACAGTTGTTCTAAATTATCATGACAATCTGAGCGTATTTGCTCAGTTTTTAGTGAGTGACACGTTTTAAACTAAAATGTCAATTTTAGATTGATAACAGACACATTGAGTCATACCGATCACACGGTGCGTCAGATTGAGGTGTGGCTGATTCTTACATGTCACATATGACTTATGGATCATTGTCCTAAAGTATCAAAACAATTCGAATGTGTTTGCCCAGTTTTGAGTATGTCATTTGTCTTTTTTACTAAAATATCAAATTTAAATAAAGACATTTGGAGACATACCAGACACATCGTGAATCAGATTGAGGTACAACTGATTCCTACATATCACAAATGACTTATGCATTGTTGTCCTAAAGTATCAAAACAATCCGAATGTGTTTGCTCGGTTTTCAGTACGTCAATTGTGTTTTTTTTACTAAAATATCATTTTAAACTAATAACACAGTCATAACAGGCACATTGTGTGTCAGTTTGATTCGAGATTGATTTCTATACGTCACAAATGACTTATGAAACATTGTCCTAAATTATCAAGAAAATTTGAGCTTATTTGCTCAGTTTTCAGTGAGTGGCACATGTTTTGAATTAAATTGTCAATTTTAAAATGATAACGAACACTTTCATATCAGACACCATGTATTAGATTGAGGTGCGATTGATTCTTACACATCACAAATGACTTATGCATCGTTGTCCTAAAATATCGAAACAATCTGAATGCGTTTGCTCAGTTTTGAGTATGTGACGTGTGTTTTCAACTAAAATGCCAATTTTAAACTGAAAACACGCATTTTGAGTCATATCGGACACATCGTGCATCAGATTGAGGTGTAATTTATTCCTACACATCACAAATGACTTGTGGATCGTTGTCCTAAAGTAGTAAAACAATCCGAATGTGTTTTCTCGGTTTTGAGTATGTTACTTGTCTTTTTTACTAAAATTTCATTTTAAATCGAAAACACGCACTTTGAGTTATATCGGTCACATCGTGTGTCGAATTGAGGTGAGACCGATTCCTACATGTCACAAATGACTTTTGGATCATTATTATAAATTATCAAAACAAACGGAATGCGTTTTCTCAATTTTGAGTATGTCAGTTGTGTTTTTTACTGAAATGTCATTTTAAACTGAAAATACGCACTTTGAGTCATACCATTCACATCATATGCCAGTTTGACGTGAGAATGATTCCTACACATCACAAATGACTTATGAATCATTGTCTTAAATTATCAAGATAATCTGAGCATGTTTGCTCAATTTTCAGTACGTGACACGTTTTGAACTAAATTGTTAATTTTAAACTGATAACGAACACTTTGAGTCATATCAGACAAATTGTGTATTGGATTAAGGTGTAATTGATTTTTACACGTCACAAATGACTTATGGATCGTTTTCCTAAAGTATTGAAACAATCTGAATGCATTTGCTCGATTTTGAGTATGTGATGTGTGTTTTCAATTAAAATGTCAATTTTAAATTGAAAACACACTTTGAGTTATACTAGACACATCTTGCGTCAGATTGATGTGCAACTGATTCCTACACGTCACAAATGACTTATGGATCGTTTTCTTAAAGTATCAAAACAATTCAAATGTGTTTTTCTCTATTTTGAGTACGTCACATTGTTTTTTTACTAAAATGTCAATTTTAAATAAAAAGACACACTTCAAGTCATACTGGTCACACTGTGCATTAGATTGAGATGTGGTTGGTTTCTACACGCCACAAATGATTATGGATCTTTTTCCTAAAGTGTCAAAACAATCTGGATGTGTTTTCTTGGTTTTGAGTATGACATTTGTGTTTTTTTACTAAAATGTCATTTTATACTTAAAACACGCACTTTGAGTCATACCAGTTACATCGTGTGTTAGTTTGACGTGAGAATGATTCCTACACGTCAAAAATGAATTATGAATTGTTTTTTCTAAATTATCAAGACAACTCGAACGCATTTGCTTGATTTTCAGTGAGTGACACTTTTTAAACTAAGATGTCTATTTTATTCTGACAATGGACACTTTGAGTCATATCGGACACACCATATATCAGATTGAGATGTTACTGATTTCTACATGTCATAAAAGACTTATGGGTCGCTTTCCTAAAACATCAAAATAATCTGAATGTGTTTGGTTCGTTTTGAGCATGCCACTTGTCTTTTTTACTAAAATGTCAATTTTAAATAAAAAGTCACACTTGGAGTCATACCAGTCAGATCGTGCGTCATATTAAGGTGTGGATGATTCCTACACGTCATAAATGACTTTGGATCATTGTTCTAAAGTATCAAAACAATCAGAATGTGTTTGCTTAGTTTTGAGTATGTCACTTGTGATTTTTACTAAAATGTCATTTTAAACTAAAAACATACACTTTGAGTCATATCGGTCACATCGTGTGTCAGTTTGATGCGAGACTGATTCCTACACATCCAAAATTACTTATGAATCATTTTTCTGAAGTATCAAAACAATTCGAGCGCGTTTGCTTGATTTTCAGTGAGTGAAAAACATTTTGAACTAAAATGTCAATCTTAAACTGATAAAAAACACTTTGAGTCATACAGGGAACATCGCATATCGGATTGAGGTGTGACTAATTACTACACATCAAAAATGACTTATGGATCACTGTCATAAACAATCAAGACAATCTGAATGCGTTTCTCAGTTTTGAGCATGTCACTTTTCTTTTTTAGTAAAATGTCAATTTTAATTAAAAAGACACACTTGGAGTCATACTGGCCACATCGTGCATCAGATTGAGGTGAAAATAGTTCCTACACGTCAAAAAATGACTTATTGATTATTGTTCTAAAGTATCAAAACAATCTGAATGCATTTGATTGGTTTTGAGTATGTCACTTTTGGTTTTTACTAAAACACCATTTTAAATTGAAAACACACACTTGGAGCAATACCAGTCACATCGTGCGTCAGATTGAGGTGTAGTTGATTCTTACATATTACAAATGACTTATGGATCATTGTCTTAAAGTATCAAAATAATCTGAATGTGTTTGCTCAGTTTTGAACATGTCACTTGTCTTTTTTATTAAAATGTCATTTTAAACTAAAAACACACACCTTGAGTCATATCGGCCACATCATGTGTCAGTTTGATGTGAGACTAAATCCTACACGTTACAAATGAATTATGAATCATTTTTTTAAATTATCAAGACAATCAAAGCACGTTTTCTTGGTTTTCAGTGAGTGACACATGTTTTTTACTAAATTATCAATTTTAAACTGATAACAGACACTTTGAGTCATATCGAGAACATCATATATCAGATTGAGATACGGTTGATTCCTACACATCACAAATAACTTATGGATCATTGTTCTAAAGTATCAAAACAATCCGAATGTGTTTGCTCAGTTTCGAGTACGTGACATGTGTTTTTAACTAAAATGTCAATTTTAAACTGAAAACACACACTTTGAGTCATACCAGACACACTGTGTATTGGATTGAGGTGTGTTTGATTCCTATATGTCATAAATGACTTATGGATCATTGTAATAAAGTATCAAATAAAAATGATTAGGGAATTTACTAAAAAAAGTAGATAAAATGGTGAGAAAATTAACTAAATAAGTAGTACGCAATCACCTTTTCATGATGTTTGTATACATTTTGACACCGGGTATGCTGCCCATTCATTTCTAAACAAATCTATTTCCTCTTGTGAATATGAGGACTGTCGACAATCCTAGTAGTACTGGAAAAATATAAATTAACAAAAGATTAATAAATATTTAAAATGAAATTGTAATTATCTTAAAAAATACCTCTTTAGGGATGCTAGCTTGTTGATGACATGCAATATCTTTCATAAATTTGAAAACATAATAAACATAATCTTTGACATTAGTTTGTTTCAGATACTGCAGAAACATTGAGAAAAATAAGTAATTTGTTTTGATAGTAAAATCTTATTATATATACCTTATTATTTGTCCACTTGTAGAAGTCGATAGGCTCCTTGTATTCATGGACTATCCTCATACCATGATTTTGACTATATTTAAACATCTCCCTATCATAGCACAATTTTCATTAAAACATAATATAAAATGTATAACTTGAAGTTTAGTTGTAAAATGTTACATGCAGTGTATTACAAATTGATAAACATCAACACTTGTGGTCAGTTTTTTGGGTATCCATGCATTGAATCTAGAAAATAGATATTTGGAGTATCCCAATTGAGTTCAACGGGTAACCAATGATGCTTAAAAACAAAAAGGAATAAGTAATGCAATGAATGATAATATATTTGATATGATTAAATTGTAGATTTTTACCCGTGCATCATGGGTATTAAGAAGTGTCTGTTGTTTGTAAGTTTGTTTTCAAACATTGTGGCCAGTTTTTTATCTATTACTTCAATTTTCTTTGGTTCCAATTTAATTCTTGTGTAGAAGTGATGTGAGGACTAATGAGTCCAAATTTCTGTTCACAGAGTTTTCCCTTCAAATAGTATTCATATATACGCCTGCAAAAAAATATGAATAGTGTTCAATCATAATTAACATAGTAGATCAACCATTTGACAAAAAAATCATGAAAACACACCTCATGTATACATTTACAATTGAGACACCTAGTCATTCATGTGTGAGGATTTCATTTACATTCTCAAGACCAATATATTCTATAATGTCCTCTTCGTACATTTGTTCTTTACAATCAATTATGGTCGTAACACCATTTGCTAACATTGTATCTTCATGAACCTTTAATGTTAGTAAATGTGGAAGTTGAATGGGAAGAGTAAATGTACTTTATGAAGATATTTTCGATTGATTGGTTGATCCTTTAGATCGTTTTGATTCGAGGTTTTGTTTCACCCCTTTCCCTTTGTCTTCCTGTAATAATATTCATCGGTTCAGACCTTTTTCATTAATTGTTAAAGGGTTTTCATAAAAAAATAAAATTGGAAATGGATACCTCCTTGTCGACATGTTTTTTACAAGATCTAACGTCCATGATATGAATGTTCCAATAACTTGCTCAACCATATGAATATCTGCATCATCAAGTGGAACAGGTAGCTCGATGCTCGGCTCTTGAGAAACATTAATCACCACTCTCACGTAACCTACTGGAAGTTGTCTATTGTGTATAATATCTTCTTGGATATTGTACACGGTACCCCTTGCAACAAGAAAATGAGTGAGTGTTGATAGATATAAATCATAATCATTTTCACCCTGTAGAATATCAATACATGAAAGGTATCATCATCTTTCTGATTCACATTTCACAGAAACAATTATGACAATATTGATTACCTCTTCTATGATATCTCTTTGAGGGGAATGACTTGCCTCAAAGCTGGTGGGGTGAGAGGTGAGGATCTTCATGTAGTGGTTTTTCTTGTGTTGTTTCTTCTCTTTGATTCATTCCCATAACATTTTCTAACAACTCTGACTGACAATGAAATTTTTCTTCAAGAGAAGCTAATTGTGCTTACAACTTTTCCATTTTTTTATCTTTACCCCACATTCATTTATTATCTCAAAATATGTTCAAGGTGAAACCCAAAAACCCGCACCCTTGATGTGGTAATACTGTTCTGGCTGCTTCAAAGCCACTGATAGTAGTTGTTTATCGAGTACAACTGATGATGATTCTTGTATCGAATTCGGATAAAGAATATATGAAAATAAGTAATCATTATTATGTAATACTGATTTAAAGAATTTTTTATTATTATGCCATACTTACATATGCTTCCCACACTTTTTGTGTGTTTTCATCTATTAATATATCTTCTTTATTTACATGTGCCTCCTTCCATAGCACGTGACGTGCGATGGAAGTGGATTTAGATTTGGATTCATCAGTTTTCATTTAAACAGATGAATATAATTATGTTATTGTTTCATGTCACATAAAAGTATTACAGTAGATTTAAAATACGTACCAATTTTTTTTCAAGTGAAGTGTTCCCCATCCTTTCTTTACGGTAGGGGTACGTTGGTTTTGCTACTCATTTCTTATTTTCAACACTCAATTTTCATTTCATAAATTAAAAATTCTTAATGAAAGTTATTAATACATGTATTGTATACCCCAAATCGGGAGCCATTATGACTGGTGCCCCGAGTCGGTAAGTTATGTGACCTCAGGTGCGCCTTCCCATATGTCATAGGATACCGAATAACAACGAGGGTCTAATAAAACATGTGAGGAGACTAATCTCTTTATCAGAGTAAACTACAACATGTAAAATAAGAAATAAGGGAAATAATATAAACCATAAACATGCATCACAAATCCAATTCCCAAAATTGGGTACATGGCCACCACCAATAGTAAATATGATATGTCATGTCATACAGTGTCAAGTGTAATGGAAACCCAAAATTAAGACAAGATGAAAAATCTAAAAAACTGGTCTTGATACCATGTCCGGTTCCCTCATCCATGCACATCCCAAGCCCAAATCAACCATTTAGCATAGGGAATTTTCCCTTGTCTTGACCTACCACTAGTGGAAAAATATATTTTAACGTCGGTTTTAAACCGACGTCTATAAAGGCGACATAAAAAATATAGTTTTCAGCGTCGGTTTTTCAAAAACCGACGCCGAAAACAATTTCAGTAAGTGTTTCGGCGTCAGTTTTACATAAAACCGATGTCGAAACTATTTTTTGACAGAATATTCGGCGTCAGTTTTTTCTAAAACCGATGCTGAAATTCAAGTGGACCTGGCCTTCAGTGTCAGTTATATCTAAAACCGACCTTGAAGCCCCGGTCGAACACGCTTTCTACGTCGGTTTTACATAAAACCGATGCCGAAGTAATTTTTTTTAATATTTCGGCGTCGGTTATTTAAATAACCGACGCCATGAATAATTTTTTTTTATAAAATATTTCCAATTACACTTACCAAAAAATTCAGAACCCCTGTAAAAATAACACAATATACAAAAATAATTAAACAGTATTTATCATCCAATGCCTCGTATAACTTCAATGGTTATATCTAGTTAATCAAAAAAATTATCTAAAGTAAAATTAAAATACACGTACCTGCAATCAATGACTTCAAGAAATTTTGTGACATTTGCAAGTCCCACGACTCCAGCATTTACGGCATGATCATTGTTGGTTATTATTGAAGCATTCATTTGATTATTAGTAGGTTCAAACACCTAATATATTAAAAGAGTTAGGTTTTTGTACCCATATGTATTATTATTTATAAATATTAGAATATACATACCTCAAATATTAATCAGACTTAACAAATAGTTCGAAAAAGTAGATTGAATATGAGTCATATTAGATTCAGAATAAGTCTGTGAATCATTGAATGCCTACAATAATATTGAATGATATGAAATTAAAAAAATAGAATAATATGGGAGAAAATATATAAAAAATTAATACAACTAACCTTATGAAAATCAGTAGTTTTCCCAGTTGTGATTATCTCGTACATGAATCATAAAATATAATAACCACATTCAACATGTCAATTTTGACGATGACACTGCAGTTATAAAACATTTAATTAAAAAAACAATATATAACAAAAATATAAAAACTAATTACCTGTACTTCCACATATTTGATTTCCGTTGGTTTCTTTTCTGACATGTATTCCTTGTTAAAATTTTTCCATGATCTGCATTTTTTTATATATGAACTAATAATACTTGTGTAAACAATGAAAATTAAACATAATGAGCTTATAAAAAATAAAAAAAATTACATGTTTAATAAGGTGAGAAATGGTTTACGCACTCCTCCTAATAAAGAGAAAAACCAATATAAGGTGCATTCACTTGGGCAAAATACGCCTAACATCCAATGCCCCCTACAATACAAAAAGTTCACAATTAATGACATTATAATGATAATTAATTCATAAAAATGTTGATGTTCTTACTTATCAAGAAATGGCAAAAACCAGCACTGAATCTCTTTCTGTGTTAATCTCTCAGATATATATTCAACCCTTTCTCGATTCTTCACATGTTTGGCTTCCAAGAAAATATACTATGGATCTATAAAGCTGTAAATTCCAGTTGTTTCCTTTATTAAAAGAAGCTTGTGTAGATACCTAATTTAAAAAGAAAATATAGTTAGTCAATGAAATAACAATCTTTTATTAAAGAAATAGCAATTCAAACATCAATTTACTTACATGATAAACAACTGCACCACACTCTGCGTGATCTCTTCAAAATTAACTAAATTCATGATATCTTCTTTCATTAATTTCAATCCATAATTTCTTCCACATATATCAGGCGTCATCCGAAAGTCATAGATAAAATTCAAGGAATAATAGGACTCAGATAATCTTTTTAACCCATAAGAAATATCAGAAGTATCTACAAACAACTGTTCATGAATATTTTGTTGCATTTGTGCAGTTTCTTTTGCTTTCAGATATTCCTATATAAGTTAAATGTTAGAAAACATTATAAGTAATTTTGAATCATTTGTAATTAATATTAAAAAAAACGCACACCTCAAGTGAAATATAACAAAGAAGGGCAGTTGGCCAAAGTAAAAAATGGCCCATCCATTCCCCAACACTGGTGATCTCCACATTAGGAAATGGTAGTAGAGAAGTAGGATCTATAATAAAAAGTACTGATACTCTAACCTGACCCATTTGGATAGGCTGATGATGTACCGAGTCCCCCAACAAATGCACCTGTCCTAATGCAACAATATGTACATGAGTATCTCCCGCAAACAACTCACAATATAAGGCTTGATCTGAGGGAGGAGGTGGAGGCTCAAAGTAAGCAGGTGGGGAAGGGTAAGCAGATGGGGCAGGGTAGTTCGGGTGAGGAGGCTGAGAAGGCAGAAAAATTAAAAAGTAATATTAGTGTTTAAAATTTATAAAATAGAAAAATTGATTAAAATAAAATAAAATACCTCGAAAGGTTGCGCAGACGGGGCAGGGTAAGCGGATGGGGCAGGGTAGTCTGGGTGAGTAGGCTGATAATGATGAAAAATGAAAAACTTATATTAGTGTTTATAATTTATAAAATAGAAAAATTGATGACAAATAAATAATATACCTCGTAAGGCTGCGTAGATAGGGTAGGGTAAGAAGATGAGGCAGGGTAGTCCGGGTGAGTAGAATGGGAAGGCTGAAAAATGAAAAAATTATATTAGTGATTATAATTTATAAAATAAAAAAATTGACGACAAATAAATAATATACCTGGAAAGGCTGCGCAGACTGTGATTGTCTTTCCAAGTGTTCTAATAAAGCCTTATGCACTGCTGCTTGAATTTGATCACCCATAGACTATTTCATATCTTTCAACTCTTCTTTTAAGGATTCTATTTCTGGGTCTTTTGATTTCTTACTCTTACCAAAAACCTTCCGAATACTAACACCCGCCTGATATCCTCTAACACGTCCGAGGTGTCCTGCCTTTCCCAAAGCAGTGGCTAGGATTTCCATCCTACCCTTAGGGATAAAAGAGCCCTGTGTCTCTTGCTCCTGAAGTTCATCCTGAAATGAAAAATAAAAAGGTTATATTAGTGTTTATAAATTATAAAATAGAAAAATTGTTAACAAATAAATAATATTTACTTACAATTTTATCATCCACTTGATGAGATTCCTCTGTAAGATATTGTTCATTTTTTCTTCTTCTTGCTCGTTTCCATTTCTCATGGCGAGTGGGAGGAGATGGAGGACCAAACTGGACCTCTTCTGAACCACTACTTGATCGAGCTCTTAATGCTTCAAATTTTTCTTCAATCATTTTCTGCTCCAAATACGAATACCCTCCACGTGATAAAGTATGAGGGTATACGTTTTTCAACTGGATCTCCTAATGAGATCTCCTGGAGGCCTGTTATATAAAAATAAACTACTAAGTAATAAGAAAAATACAGCATAAATTTTAAAATATAAAACAATTACCATACTTGAAATTTCTCTTCCTGACGACTGTCAACAAATCGCTTCCATGTTTCTTCATCTATATATGGATACTTAAGACATGGGCTTTCAAACCTTCTCTTTCCAAAAACATAATTTTTTGTCAGTTTGTTTTTAAAATCTCTCCATCGAACCGCCGCTAAAGAGAGATGTATTTTCTTAATTTCTTTGGTTTCCTAAAAATTGAATGTCATCTGTAATTGAATAAATTAAATATGTCATTTAAAATATATAATATTAAAAAAAATGAGATAAAATAAATAAATTAAGATATTTTACTGTCACGGCCTCCCAAAGCTGTTGCTTCGACGTCCTGTCCACTGACTTCCAATCAGGATATAAAATACTAATCCTGCAACGGCTCTACATCGCTATATAACTGACAAACTGAACTACATTTGGGCCAACTGCATTATTATTATCATCAAAATGGATGTGTACTTTGTTATCATCACGAGAAAGTGATAGTTTTGGTAAACGTGTAATACCACATTTACCAACTTGAGAACTTGATTTTTGAGTAGTAACTGGAGAAGTCTCCTCCGCCGAGAACGAATCAGTAGTCCTGCAATTTTTTTTTATAAATTAACAGTTTTATGTCATTAAATAAGTATATTACTGAATATTTAATAATATGTCAAAATAGATATACCTCGGTAACTTCTCCTCTCTATCTGTATCTAACATTGCTACTAGAAAGTGTAATAAAATTTTGTGTACCTGCATATCATTAGAAAACTGAATAATTAGAAACAAGGAAGACAAAAATAAATATGTAAAAATAGAGGCATGCATTTGTAAGTTTTAAAAATAGACACAAAATATAAATATTTACCAGAAAAATTAGGAGACTAATTTAGTGTTTTGCCACATGCCTTCATCATGATCGGTACGTACTTCATGCACTATGTCTGTCTTATATTCATTGTAATCATCTGGAAATTGTGTAATAGATGAATAAAGCTCATGTAAATCACTAACATCATTAGAATCATCCTCATCACCCAAATGGTATCTTTTCCCTTACAAAACAACTGACCACTGATCATTCGATGGATCAATGACATAAAATACTTGTTTTGCATGCGTTTCCATGATAAATGGTTCCTCATTGTGATTAAATCTTTTCAAATCAACCAGTTTAAACCCATATTCATCATGTTTCACGCCACTATTACTATCAACCCAATTACACTTAAAAACAGTGACTCGAAATTTAATATAATCAATTTCCCATATGTCTTCAATAACTCCAAACTATAACGTTGATGCAGAAATTGGGTTTTTATCTTTGGCACTCAAAAAATGAACTACTTCAGCGAATACCATCACACCACTATTCTGAACGGTACTCTTGTCATCCAGGTTTTTTGTGTAAAATGTGTAGCCATTGTTATCAAAACCAGACCAAGTGATCACATTAAGAGATGGTCCCCCTGCTAACCACTTCAATGTTTCTGATACAGATATATCTGGGGTGACTTTTTATTTAAACCATGAAACAAATGTATTCTTATGCTAAATCATCAACCAATTTTCGTTTCTTTTCTGATATTGTAACTTTAATTTAGCAATATGTGAGGATATATATGGTTGAAACTCATCTGTGTTGTTCAAAATTTATAAATGTTCTTGCATCACTTCATCACGTGGAATGAACTTTACCTTTAAGCCTCGAACCCCTCTACCTTCTCTATCAACTTTCATATGTTGAGATACATGGAGACCAATATGCTCCACCTCATTCAAATAATCAGTACAGAACTCAATCACCTCTTCTGATACATATTTTTGAATAATAGAGGCCTCTGTTCGATGAGGATTTTTAACATATCCTTTAAAAATTTTCACATATCTTTCAAAAGGATACATCCATCTTAAATAAGCAGGCCCACATATTCTTATCTCACGCACCAAATGAATTAATAGATGAACCATTATATCAAAAAATGTGGGTGGGAAATACATTTCTAGTTGACAAAGAATAAGAGTTGCTTCATTCTCCAACACATCTAACAAATTTGGATCAATGACTTTACTACAAATGGATTTAAAGAAATTACATAACCTGATGATTGTCTTTCTGACAGCTTTCGGTAATATACCACGCACTACTATTGGTAGAATTTATTGCATCAACACATGGAAATCATGAGATTTAATACCTATTAATTTACAATCCTTCAATGACACAAAATTATTCACATTTGAAGAAAAACCGCTGGGTACTTTAATACCATGAAGACACTGGCAAAAATTCATCTTTTCAATCTTGCTTAATGTGTGACAAGCTGGAGGTAAATATGTTTTGTTTCCTTTCACTGTGGGTGCTAACTCCAAATGTATTCTCATTAATATCAAGTCCAATCTAGCATGTAATCCATCTTTTGTCTTTCCTTTTATGTCTAACAAAGTTCCAATAAAACTATCACATATGTTTTTCTCAACATAAATAACATCAATGTTATGTTTTATCTATAAAAATCTCCAATAAGGTAGTTCAAAAAAAAATAGACTGCTTATTCCAGATGTGTTTTTGTAAACCAGAACTTTTTCTCTTTCCAAATGTCGAATCAATATCTTTCACTCTGTCATAATATTCTTCAGCCGACAATGGTCGAGGGGGGAGGTTGTATTCTTGTAAACCGTTACATTATTTTTTCAATCTATGATAAGGACGATCAATTCGCAAAAATCTTCGATGTCCCATGTACACTGTCTTTCTTCCATTTTGCAATTGATAATATGAAGTTTGTTCTTCACAAATTGGACATGCTTTATGTCCCTTAACACTATATCCAGATAAGTTTCCATATGCAGGAAAGTCGTTTATAGTGAACATTATCATAACATGCAAAAGAAAATACTCTTTCTTATATGCATCGAAAACTTTAACACCTTCCTCCCATAGCATTTTCAAATCATCAATCAATGGTGTAAGATACACATCAATATTATTTCTCGGTTGTTTTGGTCCAGAAATCATCAAACTCATCATAACATATTTTTTCTTCATACATAGATGTGGGGAAAAGTTGTAAAGTACCAGCAAAATAGGCCATGAACTATGTTGGCTTTTGAGGATCTGATATGAATTCATTCCATCAGTACACAATCCCATTCTGATATTTCTAACTTCACTTCCAAAATCATGATTTTTTTTTCAAAACTCTTCCACTATGGTGAGTCGACAGGGTGACGTAAGTTACCATTAGAGATGTGCTCATCTGAATGTCATCTTAACCTTTTTGCATCAATTGAATTTGCAAATAGACGCTTCAAACGAGGAATTATTGGAAGGTACCAAATTGATTTAGCTGGAATTTTGATTCTGGTGCCTAAAAATAAATCAGAATTGAATTATCAGAATTGTATGCAAAAAATATTGGATGATATCATTGGAAAGTAAAAAATTGATTTTTCATAATGTTACATGACATCACCTGAGAATGAATCTGAGTTGACTTTCTCATCCATCTTATAGCGCGATGTCCCACATGTAGGACAACTTGATAAATGTTCATTTTCTTTCCTATATAGTACACAATCATTGGGGCAAGCATGTATCTTTTTACACCCCAATCCCATTGGGCATAATATATTCTTCGCCTCATAATTGGAATCTGGAAGCCCATTACCTTCTAGAAGTAGCTCTTTTAAAAGCTCAAGTAAACTGAAGAAACTTTTATCACTCCACCCATTTTTTGCTTTTAAGTTAACTAATCTCAAAACTGCTGATAACACCGTATATTTAATGCAACCTGGGAATAATGGTTTCTCAGAATCTCCATACAATCGTTCAACAATTGGTGTTTTTTCGATGGTTTCAACACCTAAATCATGAATTAATTCTTTAATATGATCCTCTGCCTCATTATGAATATCGTCATCAACATTGGATGTTGAATTTTCAGTTCTTTCACCATGCAAGATCCAACGTGTATAATTAAGGATAAAACCATAAGAAATGAGATGATCCTTGATTTCTATGGAGTTTAACTTTCTCATATTTACACACTTCACACATGGACAGAAAATCAAATCAATATTTTGAAGATGTCATTTAGCAAATTCCAAAAAATTATCAACTCCTTTTTCATATTCACTAGTGGTTCTTCGTAAATAAATCCAATTACGATCCATTAATACCTGATATCACAATATAATTGATGAATATATTAAAACATATAAACATTTAAATATCTATCAGATAAATTGTAAACAAAAACATATTTAATAAAAACTATTGATAATCAGATAAAAGACATCAGATATGAAACACGTTTACAAATAGAGTAAACAGTTTATCTTCATATTATATACATGTGTGTTATATTGATATTATAATTTAATTTTAATATCATTCTTATAAAATTTATTAGTTCATTTCACATAGTTGCAATATTTCGATGTTGCATGTGTCAAAAATATTGAAGAGTACATTAATTTAAAGGATGAAATAAGTGAAATGTGGGAGTACATGGAAATATGTATAAATTATTGACGATTTTGTGGTATGATCTATACCTATGTACTAATAAATACATATATCGAGATAAATATATTGGTGAATATAGTAGCAGTTCTAGATAGAGGATGAACCCATTATAGGGTTTAGTGATGCGGATGATGTTATTCGAGAGGATGGATGGACATTGCAGAAAAAATGAGCATGAGAATTTGGGAGGTAGATCTGAAGGGAACACGGTAATTAAGTCAATTATGGAAATGAAGGTGGAAATGGGAATGAAGGAGGAAACATGAATGTTGAGTTAAAGGTTGGTAGGGGGAAGGTAGAGTCCCAGTGGGAGGTGGGTATGTAGTGGAGAGGCTCAGAAAGGGATTGGGAGGGAGAGGTAGAGAGGTGGTGAGGTGGAGAGTATGGATAGGTGGAGAGCTGGGATTAGGGAGGAGGGTCGGGATGGGGCAATTTTCCTGGGAGAGAATGATCAACAAGGATACGGGCTATATCCAATCGAGCTACCATAGAGGCAACCATGTAGCGAAGAATCAATATAGTGGTTACACTATTATAGAGAATGCACATCCTATAGAATACATAATAGATTCTACTAAATCCATTGAAATAGCTCTTACAATAATTAAAAATTTACTCTTTTTATCATTTTCATATTTAATTATATGATTAATTAAATATCAATTTTAATGTGCTAGATATGTAGTCAAAGGAATCAATGTTTCTTTAATTTGAGTCCTTATAATGTCAACAATGTTGGAAGACAAAACGCCATTAGCTAAACAATACATTCATACAATGTATAGAAAAAAATAAACTAACAAAGAATTAATAAATGTTGGTGTGAAATGCAAGCCACAGAAATGGGTAGTTAATTATTAATAAATCTCAATTCTTTATTGAAAGTAAAAAATATAATTGGTTGTTTTAAAATGTAAAATATCAATCAAAATGGGTGTAATGTAATTTTATAACTTTAATCACATTTAATTCAAAGTCACTGATGAAATAAAATATTCACATGTTAATCCCAGATAACGCAGCATGACCTAAATGATAAATATAGATACAAAAAAACAAGACAAACTACAACCAAACCACACTAAGTTCATCAATAAATAACACAATAAAATTATTTTTTTGAATAAGAATTAATTAAAATGGAAATGGAATTAAAAATATAATACTTCATAATGTAATGAAAGATCATTTTAAACTGAAATAATGATAATACAAACAAAAAATTTGAAGTTCAACCCGAATGGAGATGTTAAATCCAAACTGCGCTCGGTATAATGACTTCAAAAAACAAACACTATAAAATCTATACCAACAATGATAATAAAAACCAAAAATAATGATAAACTACAACTAAAATCGAACCAATAATGTAAATCGCGCAAAATAGGGTTCTTGAAGAAGAAATAAACAATGGGAGATGAAACAATAGATAAAAAGGAAGAATGCATACTAGAAATCGTGAAAACGGAACAAAACCTTCAACAATGGCCATCCAAGATCGCAAATCAGGTTCGAAGGTCATCGGGAGTCTAAAGAACTGCAGCGAAACTCAATTTCGACGATCGAACAAAATGAGGGTTTCGGTCCTTGAATAATTTTAAATGAATTTTCGCGTCGGTTTTAGAGAAAACTGACGCCAAAAATTTTAAAAAAACATTTTGGCGTCAGTTATTTTAAAAACTGACTCCGAATATTTTTTTTAGTTTCGACATCAGTTTTGGAGAAAATCGACGCCTAAAAGATATATTATGGCATCGGTTTTCAAAAAAACCAACGAATTTTTTTTATTTTTTTTATTTTCGGCGTCGGTTTTCCTGAAAACCGACGCCGATTTTTTTTAATTATTTTCCGCATCAGTTTTCCTCAAAACCGATGCCGATTTTTTTTTTAATTATTTTCCGTGTCGGTTTTCCTCAAAACCAACTCCGAAAATATGTTAATTATTATTATCAGCATCGGTTTTCTTCAAAACCGACGCCAAAAAATTTTTAAAAAAATTTTATGTGTCGGTTTCTTGAAAACCGATGCGAAATATCATCAGATAATTGTTTTTGGCATCGGTTTTACAAAAAACCGATGCCATAAATTTCCCGCACATACTATTCGCGTCAGTTTTTAAAAAAATGACGTTATTACGACGATGTTAAAACCCGTATTTCCACTAGTGTACAACCATGAAGTCTACTCGGGTACCCAATGACGACCCAAGCAGTATGTGAGTACAACTTAGTAGGCCATCACCAACGATGTCTACAAAACATCAAGTCTAAAATAAAACAGTGTATACAGAAGTATGGTAACAACAAGGTAAACAACAGATAAACCAGGTTCCTTTAATTAATAGGATTACATTGTCCACTTTCATCATTGGTTCCATGACTTACCCAAAATCTTCAAACATGCTTCGACCTATACTGGTGAACTAAACAATATATATGGGGCTCACGTTACCTAATTCACAGGGAAAATCATTTCATAAAACAAACTATATCAACTTACCTTGGATCCTTAATCTAGGTAATCATACCATGCACATTCATTAGGGGCATAGATCCTCAGCCTGAAACCCTAAACCATGCACTACAGGGGTGGGGTTTAGAGACTTAGTCCAACTAGACCCGTGGGAGGAGCCTCATTCCACATCTCACTCAACCACTTATTCACATGATCATGCTTCTTTAACCATTTACCATATTTACTATTTACATTCCATAACTCATTTAACCCATTAAAGCAAAGAAAAACACCCCCTTATTCCATGTAAACAATCTAAGAATAATTACCATTGGTTTTCATCTCATAACCATTCAATTAAACACTTCACAATTCAATTCTATACTTAAGGGAGTGGCACACCCCATGGGTGGCCTTTAGCTTGGTCTCGTCAACCTCAATGGATCCTACAGGGATCATGAGGGGCTTAATTCATTATTTAATTGGAAAATTTTATCATTTCCATCCAAGGAAACTAAATGGACAATAAGAAGGTACCACAACACAACCACATACTCATACATTAGGGAATCAAGATTATGGGATGTAACTTTTAGACCACCCACCCCAAGTCCATAAGCGAACACTCACTTAACCTCAGTTCTTGATTTGAAATCAAACCAACTTTAAAACCCCAACTTAGAATCTTCTGGAAAAGAGGGTTTTATAGATTTGGAAGATGAAGAATGATTATACATGGACTCTTCCAAAAAATAGAGGTAATAGGAGTGTTAGACTCACCTGGAGCTTCAATTTGCACCCAACGACACTCCAAACAACTCAAAATCGAGGGACGTTCATCTCATGGAATCTTAGGGGAGAATGTTTCATAACCCTTGATATTGTAGGGTGAAATGAGATGAAATTAAGGTGAGGTTTTATAAATCCTGAGGGATGGAAATGGGAAATAACCCCTTTTTAATGAGGTGTATGGTTTGGATGCATGATTGACCAAACTGTGCACCAACTGTGCGCCAACCTCTGTCCAAAGGGGGTATGGGTTGCGAAGTCTCCTGGGAAGTCCACACGGTTTGAAAAACATGAGATAACTGTGTGAGATGGATCTGTCCAAGCCAGAATGGTTTGGTCCCCCTTCCATGCACGATTTTCCAACCATGAAACCTACACTGAATGACCTCTTTTCTCCCTCTTTCACATCACAAACCCCTGGGACACCCCTAAGGCCACTCATAATCTCTAGAAGCATTTCATTAACCATTTTAAAGGTATTTAAACCAAAATTTAAACAAGAATGTACCTCATAAGAAATTTGGGACCTTATAATCTCTCCACCTTATAACTGTTCATCCTTAAGACATACTCACAAGCATCACTGAGTATCTAAGGTAAAAATATCAGGCCACTGGCCTGTATATCCGTCTCTCTCCCCCAAGTTTCCTCCTGAACATTATCATGATGCCACAACACTTAGACCAACACGATAGTCATACCCCACAACACTTTCTCATTATGATTCACAATATAAATTAGATGCTCCTCAAAAGATGCCTCAACCTCAAGCTCAATATCATCAACATCAATCACATGATAAGAGTTGTGTAGATATTTTCGAAGATGTGATACATGAAAAATATCGTGCATGCCATTATACCGGTGTGGAAGAGTCAACTGGTATGCCACTGGTCCGATCCTCTCCACAATCTCAAATGACCCCACATACCTGAGCGCCAACTTGCTCTGTTTCTGAATCAGATAGTGCCCCAATATTTATGACACCCTAAGGAACACACTGTCACCCACCGTAAACTCAAGAGGTAAACGATGTCAATCAACATACGACTTCTTCCTACTTTGATCCATAGCCATATGTTTTCAAATAAAATAAATGTGTTCTGACGTCTCCTGCACGAGACTCGACCCCAATAACTCTGATTCCCCGACCTCTATCCAACATAACAGAGACCTACACGGTCTACCATAGAGCACCTCATATAGTTACATCTAAATAGTCTACTGGTATCTATTGTTATTGGCGAACTCAATAAGCATTAAGTGCTTCTCCCAAGATCCACTAAAGTCTAGGACACATGCTCTCAACATGTCCTATAGCACCTGAATAGTATGTTCTGACTGCCTGTCTGTCTGTGGGTGAAAATCCATACTAAGGAACACCAGGGTACCAAGAACCTTTTGTAACCCTTTCCAAAAGTGCAAAGTAGAACATAGATCATGATCTAAAACTATAGTTTGCAGAACTTTGTGCAACCACACTATCTCCCGAACATATAAATCACCTGAATGGTCCATGATAAAAGTATCTCGAATTGGTAAGAAATGCATCACCTTGGTCAAACGATCCACCACTACCCATATCGTGTCATTATTTTTAGGCATCCTCAGAAGACCTACCACAAAATACATCATGACATCCTCTCACTTCCATTCCAGAATGGTTAAATGTTGTAAAAAACCATCCAGTCACTGATTCTCATCCTTCATCTACTGAAAGATGTAGCATCGTGTCAAAAAACTTGCAACTTCCTTCTTCATTCCCAGCTATCTATATTGTCAACAAAAATCATGATACATATTGGTCAAAAAAGAGTGCACCACCCACTTAGAGGCATGAAATTCATGAATCAACTCCTCTTGCATACACATGCACAACAACATGACCATGAATGTAAATGATCTCATCATCATCAATAGTCCAATAGAATGGTGACTCCCCACCTTCAAGGCTCTCCCTCAAATCCAAACACTCTGTATCCTCATACTATCTCTCCTTGATCCAGCTCAGAAGTGTGGACTCAACTGTCAAAGATACAAGGTTCATCTGTCCCTAGCCTTCCTAAACCTCTAGGTGCATCTCAACAAACATGGTCATCATCTTCCAACCATAACTAGATTCCTAAACAGATTGATTCTATACCTTTAGACTCAAATAATTTGCAACATTATTTCCCTTTCTGGGTGTATAGGATAACTCAAAGTCAACTACATCATGTACTCCACCCATATTCACTTTCAAAGACTTAAATCATTATGGGAAATGAAATACTTGAGGATTTTATGGTTAGTATACACAATAAACCTTTCGTCCAATAGGTAATGTCACCAACATTTTAATTCATAAACTACCACATCTAACTCGAGATTGTGCGTAGGGTAGTTTAATTCATGAGGCCTCAAATTTCATGACTCATACTCCATGACTCAATCTACCTTCATCAACACTTCCCCAAGCCCCACACCAGATGCATCACAGATCAAGGTATACTCCTCACCAGACTTGGGTAGGATCAAAACTGGTGCAGTGGTCAAAAATTTCTTTAACTCCTGGAAATAACTTTCATATGCCTCAGAACATTCAAAACTAACACCCTTCTTGGCCAAGCTTGAAAGTGGTGATGCCAAATGGGAAAATTCTTTGATGAACCTTAAATAATAACCCACCAAACCCATAAAAAATCAGATATCAAAAACATTCTTGGGATGATCCCAAGAGACAACTGTCTGCACTTTCTCTAGGCCCACCGACACACCTTCCTCAAAGATGACGTGACCCAAGAAATGTACCTTATCAATCGAGAATTGACACTTAGATAGATTTAAATATAACCTATAATTTCTTAGTGTACTCAAGATGATGTCAGGATTTTTTACATGATTTTCATGAGTCTGTGAGTACACCAAGATTTCATCCACAAAACAACTAAAAACTGATTCAGGTACGAATGGAAGATTCGGTTAATTAAAGCCATAAACACAACATGTGCATTCATCAACCCAAACGACATTATGATGAAATCATAAAAACCATACTTGCTTCTAAATGTAGTTAACAGTATATCAGAAGACCTTACCCTCAGCGGATGATACCCTAACCTCAAATCAATTTTGGAAAACATATAAGCACCTTTATACTATTCAAAAAGATCATCGATACGTGAAAGATGATATCACTTCTTAACTGTCATCTGATTCAACTTATGATAATCGACACACAACTGCAACATATCATTAGCCTTATTAGCAAACAAAACTAGAGATCCCCAATGTGACATACTTGGATGAATAAAATATTTATTCTCCAATTCCTCCAACTGAGTCTTAAGTTCCTGAAGTTATGTTGGTTCCATACTAAATTGTGAAATAGAAATGTGCTCTACTCTAGGAAGAAAATTAATCGTGAAATCAACATCTCTCTTGGGAGGAAACTCTGAGAAGTATTTAGGAAACACATCCTGAAACTGATCTACCACTGGAGGAAATACACCCTACTCTACTCCCCCATCATCAAGCATAAGACATACCACTTGGGTCATAATATCACTTAACTATTGATGAACTGGCCCTGCATGGACCGCTTGGATTTCCTATCCTCAGTGAACATAAGTGTCTTCCTCAAAATACATGAATGTTAGACAACAATGACAAAAATCAATATAGTCTTTATATAAAACCAACCAATCCATTCCCAATATCAGGTCAAAACTTAAGCACAAGAAATTCCCATAGGAAATAGTGTCCACCAACTATGAGAGCACACTCCTTACATTGCTAGATATTTTCTACTTGTACTCCTAATAGTGTGTCAATAAACATAACCCCACACATATAATCCACCTCTAGGCCCAACACACTCACAAATTGAGTAGATATGAAAGAATGTGAGGCCCCTGTATCAAATAAAGCACTAACAAGAGTGGAAGATGCAAGCATCATATCTTAAACAGTCGATGGCCTGACCTCACCACTTCCAGGTTCATGTTGAACTATATGAAGCTATATTTCCCCTCTACCCTAGGCTCCAACTTGAGTCCTTGGTGCTTCACTACCCCACTGATAAGGATGATCTTATCCTGAAGCACCGTGTCTGCCACCCCGACCGGTACTACCAGTAGAACTACAAATTCCTATCTGATATGGGGTAGTAGACCCCCCTTCCTACACTCTATATTAGTCTTGAACCTCCATAACTGCCCACCTGCTGAGGGTTCTTGCAAAACCTATGTACATGTCCCATCCTGCTGCATTCTTGATGCTCAACTGGTGGTCGGGGATACTGACCCCGCATGTGACCTGGCCTGCCACACTGACAGCAGAACACCAAATCGCTACTCTAAGAGGTGACTCATCTTCCTTGAATACTCTATCTACCACCACCCTAGGGAAATCCATTAAAATGATGCTTCTTACTATCAGAATTCGTGCCATTGGACTACCTAACTAGAAGCACATGTTCACTACCTTTTCTTCCTTTAGGTTCTTTTATGAAATGAGATCTTAATCCCCCACCTTAGCAAACCTCTTTAAATTAAAGACATTTTTCTAGGACTTGATCTCATGTCTAAGTTCATCTTGAAAACGTCTCACCATTTCCACCTCATCCCCTATCAATGTCATAACAAAATGATGTAAGTCAATGAATAATCTAGCATAATCCATTACGGATATAGTCCCCTGATTCAACCTCATAAATTCTATAGCTCTCTCTTGTCTCAGAGTCTCCGGATATATTTTTTCTAGAAAATTTTCCTAGAAATATTTCCACAACATACCATTTTCCTGTTCAATTTAAACCAGGATATCCCACCTACACTTTTCTGGTCCTCGCAACATATAATCCACCAACTTGACACTCTTATCAGGAGTCTCTAAGTGATACATAATCGTTTGAATGAACTCTATTAGAACTCAGTAACTTCAGGTCCACCCTCTCTAGAAAATGTCGGAGGGTGCTTCAACTAAAACTCTTTAGTCAGGTCAAACATACTTAGCACAACCCGCCCTGGGTCTCGTTCCATCATCTACATCAAACATGTGAATTTCTCACAAAACCGCTCTTCCCCTCTATCACCGAAACCAACAGGGGATCTTATCCCACCACTGGAGGAGAATTCTCAGCGATGTCCTCCTATCACCCAACCAGTAGGCATCATCACAGTGACATAAATCTACAATTCCAAACACATGTCTCATAACTCATAACATATGGTTTCCTCAATTATGCAAAAGATGGCTCACGTCTAATCAAAACAATCACCTTGCATACACTATACCAACATATATAAACACGACAACCTTTTCTAGCCTCAACCACTGTAACGCCCCGACCCCAGCTACCCAGAGTCGGTGAATTACTTCGTAACATTGGCATGATCACAAAAGATCAAGTCTCGAAAGACCGATTAGTTTAGTAGCCTTGGAAACACTAGATACATTCATAAGTCTTTCATTACATCAAAAAGTAAACAAACTACAATAACATGGTCTTCATAGTCCACACTCATATCCATTTCTGACTATCCCTGCAGGTCATTCATAAAATACTTCTTCACATCCTGGAAAAATATTAAAACATTGAAAGGGGTGAGCTCAGATGCTCAGTAAGGATAACAATATTGTGGAAGCTTTCATAAATAAACATAAAAATTTAATGCAATGTATAACTAAAACAAAAGACTTTTAAACTTGAACATCAACATAATATGGCAAAAGTAAAATGAGATAATGCCATTCACTTCTTCACATGGATATTATACTGGTCGAATAATCACATGCAATATCAATAACCACTTTCATAATGATGGAATGCATAATGCCAGACATTCTGAAACATTTTGTCAAGGCCTCGGCCAAGACGTCTAAAATGATTAAGGCCTCGGACAAAACCATAAATCAAATTGGGAAAGGGCCTTGGCCAATTCCATGTCTAGTTGTCTCATGAGACCTACCAATGCATCGAGGAGCTATAGCGGGCTCCACCCGTCACTTATTAAGTCCAATTCATTCCTCATATGAATAGGTTTAAACATATCATAAACCATAACAAAATCGTATCACATAAAACATGGATAAAGGAAACATAAAATTTCCACATTTCAATCACAAGATATCAATACAACACATTGATATAATAAAAATGCTTTCAAAACCATTTTCAATACCAAAATAAAAGAAAAGTATAACATGGTATTTATTTTTCTTTTAAAAAAAAGTATGTCTTGTAGAGGAAGCCGAAACTCAAATAGTAGTCACGGTGACGGAGAAGTCGTTGTCGCCGCATACGTACGACAAAAACATTCCCTTTTGTCGTTTAGTAAATGCTTCCTATAAAAAATATTCCTTTTGAATAAATGTAAAAGTCAAAGGGGTTTATACACCGTATAAAAGAAAGTTGTATATAAAACAAAATATGTCTCAATGAAAGGAGATTGAGACGAAGTCCCATACAAAGATAATTTTTAAAATAAAATAGATATATTATGTGTATTCATTATATGTACACATAAATAAAGTACAAATACAATATAGGACATAATAATATCATGACATAATTTGAAAGTAGGAGATTAACCCAAAGAATGGAAGTTGGGTTAAGAAGTTCCCTTACCTCGTGTCTGACTTGACTCAACCGTTATTTAACCTCCTGAATAATATAATAGAGTTAATATATAACTTATTAAGAACCATTTTCAATTTCATTATCCTTTTTATATCACTTATTACAATGATATGAACATTATGTAATTATTTAAGTTAATAACGGTCGTTTTGTCGATCTTTGGTACTTGAGTCAACAATAAACTTCTTATAATTACAAGTTGTTTATGTGGTAGAATATCCATTATCTCCAGAATTATATTCATGATTTAGATGTCATATATATCATATATATCCAGTATATACATTCATTTATAATATTACGTAACATTTAGAGGTAAGAAATGAAATGCACCGTTCATGGAGACGGTAAGCCGTACGTACGCATGAACGCTACTTTCATTTCTATTTCGTATTTAATAGAATGAAATCATAATGATATAAATTTATAATATAATTCCAGTATAATATAGTGTATAATACCATTTACTCCATACTTTATACATCCCACATATGGCATTAACGATTCAAATCACTTTGAGGGGGCGGTAGTCCGCACTTCCTAAAATGAAATTATCGCGTTTACCCATAATGGAAATCATAAAGTATGCCATAAATGAGAAATACAGAAGCATAAGTAAAACATAAACATATTATATATCATATATAAATATAGTGACATCTTAATGGCCACCTTTTAAGGTGTTATATGAGTGTTGAACAATCATCGTTTCGTGAGGCAGAAATTCGCCATCCACAGAAACCGTATGTTCTTTAACCATTAGATGTAGGTGTGTGTAAGTGTAACTCTAATCCTTCTTATAACAACATCCTAGTATATTGAGGATACTGGTGTTGTTACAAATGAAATGAATAAAATGATTTTAGGGGGTTGGAGAAGAAAAATAAAACAAAACAACATTAGAGAAGACATTACCTCAAAATCGGGTAACTCTTTTTGATTTGAGCCAAAGGCTTCCTTGGGAAGAGTTCTGCCCAAAGTGAGGCTTCTAGGAGTAATAGGGGGGAGTTGGGAGAGTATTTGGGAAGATTTTGGCCGAGCCAAATGGCTTGAAAGTGTGAATGAGGTGGTAGAGGTGGGGTCCTTTTATAAGAGGAGAGGAGGGGCACTCTTGGAAAGTAAGGACATTTTACATTATTATACAATGCTTTTCGGATTCTAAAGGCCCCATACTTATATACTTTGTGGATAAGGTGATAAGGGTTAGAAATATACCCATCCAATAGTCTTTGGACAAGTTTAAACCTTGTATTATACATTATCTTTTCATTTTATTAAAATCGTTAAATAATGAGGTCATCGCTGCATCATAATGATGTCATAAATAATTTATTTTTTTTAATGTCTAAAAATTATAAAAAAATACTATGATGTATGAAATCTTTTTAGATTTCCAATGACTATTTATAGTCAAAAATATGACTTGTATAACCCCATGTAAAAATTGTTTTAGTAAAACATTTCATGTTTGTGTCATTTTTTACTTTAACATTAAATAAAAGGTATTTATGTCATTTTCTAACTAAAGTGGCTCCATGGGGTCCCCAAGTAGACCCATGGATTGTCTTGCCTGGACATGGCACATCCAATAAGGGTAGGACATGTTTCAAGCTCATCTCATATTATTAAAACATTATTTTTACCTTAAACTACAATAATTACCTCTAATCGCGATTAAGAACTTAAAAGTTATTATTCACCAAAAATTATTTTAATCTAATTGAACCACATTTTACTTCTTAATGACAACCATGTATGTCTCATTTTTGAAAATCAAATCACAAAAGTGGTAATATTTCATTTAAACAAAAAATCAGTTATTTAACTACCACTTGGTGGTTTCACTATTCATCAAAAATTGAAGTTTTTCAGAACAATGCCAAAATTTCACCCTAAGCTATAATTGATATTCTGAATTCAAAAATGATGTCTATTTTACAAAATTCCAAACATATAAGTTGCATTAATTAATTTTATAATTAATTCCCGCTGTCACAACAAATAGCGTGTTTTTAAGAAACAATTTATATCAAAAGATTGGCAATTGTTTATGTCCAATTTCAATGTTAAATTAATTCTAATGACCACCATTGGATAAAATGGTATAAATATATTATAATTATACTTTAAAACCACTAAATAGTATAATTTATCAATATAAATTATTTTGATTAAAAAAGTTGTTTTTAAGTATTTTTCACTATTCATAAAAAATTAGAAGTTCTCAGAAAATACCAAAAATTCAACATAGGCTAATTTCGATATTCCGAATCCAAAAATGAAGTCCATTTTGAAATATAAAATTTCTATAATTTTAAAAAGTGGTTATTACTATTCATAACGGCTACTATGATTAGTCGCGGTGTTTTAGGACTCGAAGTTGCGTACAATACAAGCTATTGCATTATTGAATAAGAAGCGTATTGTGGAAGTTCGGGGTGTTACATTCTCCCCTACTTCAATAAATTGCGTCCTCACAATTTGAAATTTTTCTTGGAAAATAAAAGGTTGAAAATAGAAAATACCTTTGTAGAAAACCCACATCGGAAATAAGATTAATAAAATTTAGCCTTAATAAGAGGGAAATGGAAATGAAAAAGTCACCACCCAATTATGATCTCTATTAGGAGAACATTGGTGGCAATTAGAGACATATAATTGGAGGAAAAACGTAAATATTTGTAGGGAGTGATTGAGGTCATCAATCACAATCAACTGTCAAATTGAGGGCCTCAAAGCCTTCAATCTATATTGATTTAAAATATCATCAGTTCAACAAGACATAAGGTATTAGGATAACACATTTTTTTGTTTTAATATCCCTTTACTAAAGTTTAAGAATTAATTTATTCATTGAATAAGAGATAGGTATATATATATTTATGCTTGACAATTAGAGTTTCAACCTTCAACTCATCTTTCACTCAAAAAGATAATAGAACTCAAAAATATTATACTTACCCTAATTGTATAAGGTTCCAAATGTTAACACATACCATTTAGATTAGTAAAATTATTTTGTAACAACCAGAGACTTCCTGTAGGCTAGTGGTAGGAAATAAAGGCCTGTCGCACTATGGTTGTGGGTTCGATTCCTGCAGCTTTGTCCGACGTGACGGGTTATGCCCCACCCTTCAGGTTGTCCTTTTCCTAAAACTATAGTATTATAATATTCCAAAAATAATCTTCATAAATTTTTTAACCTTAAACAATACTATCCAAAGATCAACTTAATCCACTCCAACCTTTATAGTTATCCAAAATACCTCTGTCCAGACTTTCTCTAAAAGGTCTCTTAATTCCAAAATCAATTTATCAGATTCCCCAAACAAAGTAAAGTTTCTCTTATTGTCACATACTAAAAATATAATTACCTTCTTCATATTAAAACCTTACTGAAATCAACAAGTACTGCAGTACAATCCTTATATATATATCACATTATTCTAATAACCAGAATATAATCCATGAGTCCAAAAGCACCAATACATTAGTTATTATATTTCAACTGTAGTAACAGCATAAGATTGTCCTTGATCCCTTGGCCTTTTTTGAGGTAAGTTTACCTGATGCTTAGGACATTCATTTTCATAGTACCCCATTTCCCTACAATTGTAGCATTCAACATTGATAGCCTCTTTCTTTCCCTTGCAATCACGCGCCTGGTGACCTTTTTCCCCACATTTATAACAAACTCTCATTCCTTTTAGGCAAGTACCAGGGTGATTCTTCCCACAATTATCACATAATGGAAAATCCTTCTTTCCCTTTTTCCCTTTATCTGTCTCTTGTTCCACCGTTCTCTTCTTCTCTTGCTTTACTTTGTTGTCATAAGACTTAGAGAATTCCTTTTCTGTCTTGATAGCACATGAGACAATATCTTTGTATGTTGAGAATGATTGTGATACTAAAGCTCGACGGAGAAATGGTTTTAACCCATCAAAGAAACGATCAATCTTACCTCTTGGGTTACTTATATAATCTGCAGCATACCTCGCTAACCTTGTAAAGTTGGCCTCATACTTTGCGACATTCTCATCCTCCTTTTGTCTCAGACTCAAAAATTGCCTTTCCATATCTGCTCGATGGTCATGTGGAAAGTATTTTTCTAAGAAAAGATCTTTGAACTCTCTCCATTCCATACATGATACTTCTTCATCTTCCTTTTTATTTTGAATCAATGACCACCATTGATCGGCATCTCCAGTGATGCGGTAAACTGCCGTGATAACCTTCTCCCTTTCGCTACTCCCCAAGGCATGGAATATTTTCTCTAAGGAGTTTATCCATTGCTCAGCTACTAATGGATTTGTACCTCCATTAAATGTTGGTGGTTGTTGCCTCATGAAGCGGTCTAACATTGATCCTCCACGTTGCGGATCAGGGTGCTCCATACGAGTAAGGTTATTATTCATAACCTGAGTGAGTTGTCCCAGTATGGTAATAAGTTGATCAGCACCAGTTGTATCTCCAGATCCACAATAATTATCTTGAGCAGGAGGGAAATCCCTACACGGAGTGCGTGCATTGATACGGTTTCCATTCCTTCCATTAGGCACCATTTCTATAAAATGGCATAAACTAGATTAGTTTATGAATCAAAATACATAATTCCATACTTATAAAATACTTAACATAAATTGAACTATTTATGGATATAATCCATAATCATAAAAAGGTTTTCTTTGAGGAAGTATATACTCATAACCGTTCATAGTGGTTTGTAAAGAAAATGAGAATTATCCTAAGCATATCCCCCGGGAGTGTCGTAACCAAGAGTGCAGCAAAGCCCGTTGTCGTGCACCAGTTCCCGTTCGAGTCTATCTCAAAGCGGTGTTTTTGGGTTTTACCCCTAGGTACATCTGTACCAGATCCACCTCTACCTGGTCGTATCCATACAGGGATGTATTTCTCAGAAAACTCACAAAATCTCTATAATACCAAAATTCTAGGAAGATCTTCTATACTAATCCTTAAAGTCTATCTTCGGGCTATGTGCTCTAATCAGAGTTTATCTAAATCTAGCTTCTAAGGTTAGTACTAAACTGCCTCTGATACCAACTGTAATGCCCCGACCCCAGCTACCCAGAGTCGGTGCATTACTTCGTAACATTGGCATGATCACAAAAGATCAAGTCTCGAAAGACCGATTAGTTTATTAGCCTTGGAAACACTAGATACATTCGTAAGTATTTCATTACATCAAAAAGTAAACAAACTACAATAACATGGTCTTCATAGTCCACACTCATATCCCTTTCTGACTATCCCTGCAGGTCATTCATAAAATACTTCTTCACATCCTGGAAAAATATTAAAACATTGAAAGGGGTGAGCTCAGATGCTCAGTAAGGATAACAATATTGCGGAAGCTTTCATAAATAAACATAAAAATTTAAGGCAATGTATAACTAAAACAAAAGCCTTTTAAACTTGAACATCAACATAATATGGCAAAAGTAAAATGAGATAATTCCATTCACTTATTCACATGGATATTCTACTGGTCGAATAATCACATGCAATATCAATAACCACTTTCATAATAATGGAATGCATAATGCCAGACATTCTGAAACATTTTGTCAAGGCCTTAGCCAAGACGTCTAAAATGATTAAGGCCTCAGACAAAACCATAAATCAAATTGGGAAAGGGCCTCGGCCAATTCCACGTCTAGTTGTCTCATGAGACCTACCGATGCATCGAGGAGCTATAGCGGGCTCCACCCATCACTTATTAAGTCCAATGCATTCCTCATATGAATAGGTTTAAACATATCATAAACCATAACATAATCGTATCACATAAAACATGGATAAAGGAAACATAAAATTTTCACATTTCAATCACAAGATATCAATACAACACATTGATATAATAAAAATGCTTTCAAAACCATTTTCAATACCAAAATAAAAGAAAAGTATAACATGGTATTTATTTTTCTTTTAAAAAAAAGTATGGCTTGTAGAGGAAGCCGAAACTCAAATAGTGGTCACGGTGATGGAGAAGTCGTTGTCGCCGCATACGTACGACAAAAACATTCCCTTTTGTCATTTAGTAAATTCTTCGTATAAAAAAGATTCCTTTTGAATAAACGTAAAAGTCAAATGGGTTTATACACCGTATAAAAGAAAGTTGTGTATAAAACAAAATATGTCTCAATGAAAGGAGATTGAGACGAAGTCCCATACAAAGATCTTTTTTAAAATAAAATAGATCTATTATGTGTATTCATTATATGCACACATAAAGAAAGTACAAATACAATATAGGAAATAATAATATCATGACATAATTTGAAAGTAGGAGATTAACCCAAAGAATGGAAGTTGGGTTAAGAAGTTCCCTTACCTCGTGTCTGACTTGACTCAACCGTTCTTTAACCTCCTGAATAATATACTAGAGTTAATATATACCTTATTAAGAACCATTTTAAATTTCATTATCCTTTTTATATCACTTATTACAATGATATGAACATTATGTAATTATTTAAGTTAATAATGGTCATTTTGTCGATCTTTGGTACTCGAGTCAATAATAAACTTCTTATAATTACAAGTTGTTTATGTGGTAGAATATCCATTATCTCCAGAATTATATTCATGATTTAGATGTCATATATATCATATATATCCAGTATATACATTCATTTATAATATTACGTAACATTTAGAGGTAAGAAATGAAATGCACCGTTCATGGAGACGGTAAGCCGTACGTACGCATGAACGCTACTTTCATTTCTATTTCATATTTAATGGAATGAAATCATAATGATATAAATGTATAATATAATTCCAGTATAATATAGTGTATAATACCATTTACTCCATCCTTTATACATCCCACATATGGCATTAACGATTCAAATCACTTTGAGGGGGCGGTAGTCCGCACTTCCTAAAATGAAATTATCGCGTTTACTCATAATGGAAATCATAAAGTATGCCATAAATGAGAAATACAGAAGCATAAGTAAAACATAAACATATTATATATCATATATAAATATAGTGACATCTTAATGGCCACCTTTGAAGGTGTTATATGAGTGTTGAACAATCATCGTTTCGTGAGGCAGAAATTCGCCATCCACAGAAACCGTATGTTCTTTAACCATTAGATGTAGGTGTGTGTAAGTGTAGCTCTAATCCTTATTATAACAAAATCCTAGTATATTGAGGATACTGGTGATGTTACAAATGAAATTAATAAAAAGATTTTAGGGGGTTGGAAAAGAAAAATAAAACAAAACAACATTAGAGAAGACATTACCTCAAAATCGGGTAACTCTTTTTGATTTGAGCCAAAGGCTTCCTTGGGAAGATTTCTGCTCAAAGTGAGGCTTCTAAGAGTAATAGGGGGGAGTTGGGAGAGTATTTGGGCAGAGTTTGGCCGAGAAAAATGGCTTGAAAGTGTGAATGAGGTGGTAGAGGTGGGGGCCTTTTATAAGAGGAGAGGAGGGGCACTCTTGGAAAGTAAGGACATTTTACATTATTATACAATGCTTTTCGGATTATAAAGGTCCCACACTTATATACTTTGTGGATAAGGTGATAAGGGTTCGAAATATACCCATCCAATAATCTTTGGACAAGTTTAAACCTTGTATTGTACATTATCTTTTCATTTTATTAAAATCGTTAAATAATGAGGTCATCGCTGCATCATAATGATGTCATAAATAATTTAATTTTTTTAATGTCTAAAAATTATAAAGAAATACTATGATGTAGGAAATATTTTTATCTTTCCAATGACTATTTATAGTCAAAAATATGACTTGTATAACCCCTTGTAAAAATTGTTTTAGTAAAACATTTCATGTTTGTGTCATTTTTTACTTTAACATTAAATAAAAGGTATTTATGTCATTTTCTAACTAAAGTGGCTCCATGGGGTCCCAAAGTTGACCCATGGATTGTCTTGCCCGGCCATGGAACATCCAATGAGGGTAGGACATGTTTCAAGCTCATATCATATTATTAAAACATTATTTTTACCTTAAACTACACTAATTACCTCTAATCGCGATTAAGAACTTAAAAGTTATTATTCACCAAAAATTATTTTAATCTCATTGAACCACATTTTACTTCTTAATGACAACCATGTATGTCAGATTTTTGAAAATCAAATCACAGAAGTGGTAATATTTCATTTAAACGAAAAATCAGTTATTTAACTACCACTTAGTGGTTTCACTATTCAACAAAAATTGAAGTTTTTCAAAACAATGCCAAAATTTCACCCTAAGCTATAATTGATATTCCAAATTCAAAAATGATGTCTATTTTACAAAATTCCAAACATATAAGTTGCATTAATTATTTTTGTAATTAATTCCCGCTGTCACAACAAATAGCGTGTTTTTAAGAAACAATTTATATCAAAAGATTGGCAATTGTTTATGTCCAATTTCAATGTTAAATTAATTCTAATGACCACCATTGGATAAAATGGTAAAAATATATTCTAATTATACTTTAAAACCACTAAATAGTATAATTTATCACTATAAATTATTTTGATTAAAAAAGTTGTTTTTAAGTATTTTTCACTATTCATAAAAAATTAGAAGTTCTCAGAAAATACCAAAAATTAAACATAGGCTAATTTCGATATTCCGAATCCAAAAATAAAGTCCATTTTGAAATATAAAATTTCTATAATTTTAAAAAGTGGTTATTACTATTCATAATGGCTACTATGATTAGTCGCGGTGTTTTAGGACTCAAAGTTGCGTACAATGCAAGCTATTGCATTATTGAATAAGAAGCGTATTGTGGAAGTTCGGGGTGTTACATTCTCCTCTCCTTCAATAAATTGAGTCCTCGCAATTTGAAATTTTTCTTGGAAAATAAAAGGTTGAAAATAGAAAATACCTTTGTGGAAAACCCACATCGGAAATAAGATTAATAAAATTTAGCCTTAATAAGAGGGAAAGGGAAATGAACAAGTCACCACCCAATTATGATCTCGATTAGGAGAACATTGGTGGAAATTAGAGACATATAATTGGAAGAAAAACGTAAATATTTGTAGGGAGTGATTGAGGTCATCAATCACAATCAACTGTCAAATTGAGGGCCTCAAAGCCTTCAATCTATGTTGATTTAAAATATCATCAGTTCAACAAGACATAAGGTATTAGGATAACACATTTTTTTGTTTTAATATCCCTTTACTAAAGTTTAAGAATTAATTTATTCATTGAATAAGAGATAGGTATATATATATTTATGCTTGACAATTAGAGTTTCAACCTTCAACTCATCTTTCACTCAAAAAGATAATAGAACTCAAAAATATTATACTTATCCTAATTGTATAAGGTTACAAATGTTAACACATACCATTTAGATTAGTAAAATTATTTTGTAACAACCAGGGACTTCCTGTAGGCTAGTGGTAGGAAATAAAGGCCTGTCGCACTATGGTTGTGGGTTCGATTCCTGCAGCTTTGTCCGACGTGACGGGTTATGCCCCACCCTGCAGGTTGTCCTTTTCCTAAAACTATAGTATTATAATATTCCAAAAATAATATTCATAAATTTTTTAACCTTAAACAATACTATCCAAAGATCAACTTAATCCACTCCAACCTTTATAGTTATCCAAAATACCTCTGTCCAGACTTTCTCTAAAAGGTCTCTTAATTCCAAAATCAATTTATCAGATTCCCCAAACAAAGTAAAGTTTCTCTTATTATCACATACTAAAAATATAATTACCTTCTTCATATTAAAACCTTACTGAAATCAACAAGTACTGCAGTACAATCCTTATATATATATCACATTATTCTAATAACCAGAATATAATCCATGAGTCCAAAAGCACCAATACATTAGTTATTCTACTTCAACTGTAGTAACAACATAAGATTGTCCTTGATCCCTTGGCCTTTTTTGAGGTAAGTTTCCCTGACGCTTAGGACATTCATTTGCATAGTGCCCCATTTCCCTACAATTGTAGCATTCAACATTGATAGCCTCTTTTTTTCCCTTGCAATCACGCGCCTGGTGACCTTTTTCCCCACATTTATAACAAACTCCCATTCCTTTTAGGCAAGTACAAGGGTGATTCTTCCCACAATTATCACATAATGTAAAATCCTTCTTTCCCTTTTTCCCTTTATCTGTCTCTTGTTCCACCATTATCTTCTTCTCTTGCTTTACTTTGTTGTCATAAGACTTAGAGAATTCCTTTTCTGTTTTGATAGCACATGAGACAATATATTTGTATGTTGAGAAAGATTGTGATACTAAAGCTCGACGAAGAAATGGTTTTAACCCATCAAAGAAACGATCAATCTTAACTCTTGGGTTACTTATATAATCTGCAGCATACCTCGCTAACCTTGTAAAGTTGGCCTCATACTTTGGGACATTCTCATCCTCCTTTTGTCTAAGACTCAAAAATTGACTTTCCATATCTGCTCGATGGTCATGTGGAAAGTATTTTTCTAAGAAAAGATCTTTGAACTCTCTCCATTCCATACATGATACTTCTTCATCTTCCTTTGTATTTTGAATCAATGACCACCATTGATCGGCATCTCCAGTGAGGCGGTAAACTGCCGTGATAACCTTCTCCCTTTCGCTACTCCCCAAGGCATGGAATATTTTCTCTAAGGAGTTTATCCATTGCTCAGCTACTAATGGATTTGTACCTCCATTAAATGTTGGTGGTTGTTGCCTCATGAAGCGGTCTAACATTGATCCTCCACGTTGCGGATCAGGGTGCTCCATACGAGTAAGGTTATTATTCATAACCTGAGTGAGTTGTCCCAGTATGGTAATAAGTTGATCAGCACCAGTTGTATCTCCAGATCCACAATAATTATCTTGAGCAGGAGGGCAATCCCTACACGGAGCGCGTGCATTGATATGGTTTCCATTCCTTCCACTAGGCGCCATTTCTATACAATGGCATAAACTAGATTAGTTTATGAATCAAAATACATAATTCCATACTTATAAAATACTTAACATAAATTGAACTATTTATGGATATAATCCATAATCATAAAAAGGTTTTCTTTGAGGAAGTATATACTCATAACTGTTCATATTGGTTTGTAAAGAAAATGAGAATAATCCTAAGCATATCCCCCAGGAGTGTCGTAACCAAGAGTGCAGCAAGGCCCGTTGTCGTGCACCAGTTCCCGTTCGAGTCTATATCAAAGCGGTGTTTTTGGGTTTTACCCCTAGGTACATCTGTGCCAGAGCCACCTCTACCTGCACATATCCAGACAGGGATGTATTGCTCGGAAAACTCACAAAATCTCTATAATACCAAAATTCTAGGAAGTTCTTCTATACTAATCCTTAAAGTCTATCTTCGGGCTATGTGCTCTAATCAGAGTTTATCTAAATCTAGATTCCAAGGTTAGTACTAAACTGCCTCTGATACCAACTGTAACGCCCCGACCCCAGCTACCCAGAGTCGGTGCATTACTTCGTAACATTGGCATGATCACAAAAGATCAAGTCTCGAAAGACCGATTAGTTTAGTAGCCTTGGAAACACTAGATACATTCATAAGTCTTTCATTACATCAAAAAGTAAACAAACTACAATAACATGGTCTTCATAGTCCACACTCATATCCCTTTCTGACTATCCCTGTAGGTCATTCATAAAATACTTCTTTACATCCTGGAAAAATATTAAAACATTGAAAGGGGTGAGCTCAGATGCTCAGTAAGGATAACAATATTGCGGAAGTTTTCATAAATAAACATAAAAATTTAAGGCAATGTATAACTAAAACAAAAGCCTTTTAAACTTGAACATCAACATAATATGGCAAAAGTAAAATGAGATAATTCCATTCACTTCTTCACATGGATATTCTACTGGTCAAATAATCACATGAAATATCAATAACCACTTTCATAATGATGGAATGCATAATGCCAGACATTCTGAAACATTTTGTCAAGGCCTCGACCAAGACGTCTAAAATGATTAAGGCCTCGGACAAAACCATAAATCAAATTGGGAAAGGGCCTCGTCCAATTCCACGTCTAGTTGTCTCATGAGACCTACCGATGCATCGAGGAGCTATAGCGGGCTCCACCCGTCACTTATTAAGTCCAATTCATTCCTCATATGAATAGGTTTATACATATCATAAACCATAACATAATCGTATCACATAAAACATGGATAAAGGAAACATAACATTTCCACATTTCAATCACAAGATATCAATACAACACATTGATATAATAAAAATGCTTTCAAAACCATTTTCAATACCAAAATAAAAGAAAAGTATAAAATGGTATTTATTTTTCTTTTAAAAAAAAGTATGGCTTGTAGAGGAAGCCGAAACTCAAATAGTGGTCACGGCGACGGAGAAGTCATTGTCGCCGCATACGTACGACAAAAACATTCCCTTTTGTCGTTTAGTAAATGCTTCGTATAAAAAAGATTCCTTTTGAATAAACGTAAAAGTCAAAGGGGTTTATACACCGTATAAAAGAAAGTTGTGTATAAAACAAAATATGTCTCAATGAAAGGAGATTGAGACGAAGTCCATTTTGAAATATAAAATTTCTATAATTTTAAAAATTGGTTATTACTATTCATAATGGCTACTATGATTAGTCGCGGTGTTTTAGGAATCGAAGTTGCGTAAAATGCAAGCTATTGCATTATTGAATAAGAAGCGTATTGTGGAAGTTCGGGGTGTTACAACCACCCCCATCCTAGGCCATGGTCAATACATGGAAAACCAAACTTTCACATTTAAAATTCTCGTTATACACTATACTAACCCCTTTTCATTAGAATCATTTTACCCAAATGGCCCGAAGGCCTTCTTTTTATTAATTTTTGATAATCCCCCTTTCAAGAGATAATTGGGAACTATTACAAGGCTCATAGGCTTAGAGATTACATAACCCATAGGTCTTAAGGAAATATCCAAACTATAACTACATGGAACTGCTCCTCCCCAGATTCTATATCGTGATGTCAACTCTCCACCTTTGCATGACTGTTCAGTTAGGCTTCCCGTACATGCACAAGCTGACCCTGATGGTAGTGCCATACCCTCTCTTTCTTCCAAACCCATTATCTTCTGCTCTAGTGAATGCACCTGCTCTGAATCCTCATCTATAGCATGCTCCTTGTAGAGTCTTCCTGGTCCATTAAGCACAATTTCAGGTGTCCTAAAAGCCTTGAGGTGTCCTGAAGGACTTAAGGTGGCCTGAAGGACTTGAGGTGGCCTGAAGACCTTGTGGTGGCCTGAAAGCCTTACTGGACCAAAGGCCTTAAAGGACCCAAGGACCAAACCGATGGCCCAAAATCCCAAATAGATGAATATTTATGGCTACTACAGTACCAAATAGTCCCCCGCTACAATGCCTACTACAGTACTACTAAATTACCAAAAATTATGTCTCCACCTGAATTTGAACTCAGGTCTCTTAGATGTACTTTCCGAGTCCTCACCAACTGGTTTGAGACTCGTTTGCTTTCATTATCATCATTTAATTATTTAAATAGATACAACTTTCTCATTTGGAACTATTTTCAACCATTCAATTTAGTCCTTTCCATTCACTTGATTGAATCATCTTTATTCGACACCATTTCTTTAAAAATTCAAGGAAATTAAAAAGCGTTTTATCCCTCACATCCCACATGATTTTCCCCGTGTGTTCCTATCATAATGAATTTCACTTAAATTACTAAGTTCCTATAATGATGCATATATGGAAAACCTCATGTCATTCCAACCCATGAGCAAAATACCATAAAATGATAACATCACCCATCAATTGTATCACCCAGGTGAAATAACATTCAATTGTAACAATGGACATCAAGAACAACAATCCCACCCTAGGTACCTAGGATTTACCTCATACATGGGTTAAATAATCCCATGCATGAGCTCATTACCAAGGCTTGACACATCCTAATCTCTTGTCTACCTTCTCCAAATAGTAAGATAATAAAAAAAGAAAACTTCTCTGATACCACTTTATAACGCTCTGTCCCGAGAGACACTATGATTGGTTCCCTAATTTGGTAAGTTACATGACCTTAGCTGCGCCTCCCTATATGCTAGAGGTCGTTGACTAGCAGTGAGGGTCTAATGAAACATGTGAGAAAACTATACCCTCTTTATCAGAGTTATCCACAAAAGGTAATATAAGAAATAAGGGAAACAATATAAACCATAACATGTATCACAAATCCAATTCCCAAAATTGGGTACATGCCCACCACCAAAAGTAAAAATGCTATGTCATGTCATACAGTGTTAAGTGTAATGGAAAACCCAAAACAAAGACAAGCTGAAAAATGCCCAAAACGGATCCCAACACCAGGTCTGGTTCCCTCATCCATGCACATCCCAAGCCCAAATCAAACATCTAGTATATGGTCTTTTCCTTTGTCCTGACCTGCAACCATGGAGCCTACTCAGGTACCCAATGGTGCCCCGAACAGAGTGTGATTACAACTCAGTATGCCACCACCAACAATTTCTACAAAATATCCAATATAAAACAGAATAGTGTATGCAGAAGTATGGTATTAGTAAGGTAAAAAAAGTATAAACTAGGTTCCTTTAATTAATAGGATTACATTGTCCACTTTCATCATTGGTTCCATGAGTTTACCCATATTCGTCAAACATGTTTCGGCCTATATAGGTCAACTAAACAACATATATGGGGGGTAATGTTCCCTAATTCACAAGGACAGTCATTTCAAAAAACAAAATATATCAACTTACCTTGGAGCCTCAGTCCAGGTAATCATACCATTACTACTGAAAATCAAGCCTTTAATAGTGTTAGTAAAAGGGCTTTATCAATGCTATGGAAGCGCTGATAACTTAGTTTTGGAGGTCTTCTGAGCATTTTTTGGCCTCAAAAGAGGTGATTAGGGGATCTCGTGGGTCACTGGGAGGTAGATCTCATCACAAGATTCAATTTGATATATGGTATAGCCCAAACAGACACCCAGTGCAGAAGTTATGGTGGTTTGAAAGGGCATAAAATGTTAAAAAATGGGTTATAATGACTATAAACTCAATTTTGTCCTCGATAAAGGTGAACGGGGGTTTCTGTGGGTTACTGGGGTGTAGATATTGTCATAATATTTGATTTGATATGTGGTATAGGCCGAACGAACACCCAGATCAGAAGTTATAGCCGTTTGAATTTTAAGAAATTGGGGTACCCTGACTAAAAACTCATTTTTAGAGGGCTTATGGGACTTTTGGGAGGTTGAAAAATAGGATAAAGCTCATATAGATTAGTTTGGACCTCTACGGTGTTGATCTCGTCGAAGGATTCGATTTTATATGTAGTGGAGCCCAAACAAACACCGGATTAAAAGTTATGGTCGCCTGAAGTTCAGATTCGATTTTTGACTTTTTAAAACTATAATATATTTTATTCCTTTGATTATAAGATGATTTAAATCTCATGTGGGTTTAGCTCATTTCATAAGTTTTTATTTTATTGGTTGTGGAGCTAAAACTGACTCTCAGATCAAAAGTTATGATCGTTTCAAGGTTTTTTAGGGTTTCTTAACATTTTATGGGTTTTAAGAGTTTCTAGAGTTATTATCAGTTTTTTTTCGGGGTTTTTTTGGGTTTGTAGGACTTTTAGAGTTATAATCCATTTTCACAAAATATCATATACATTATGTGTAAATTTCTATTTAGCCTTATCTAAAAGATATTTTAAATATATATATATTATATTTATATCAATATAAATATATTTATATATAATATATTAATATATTATTTTTAATGAGATATATTTTTTAAAATATACCCTTTATCAGTCCTTTTTTAGAAACACTGATAAATTATCTTTTTATCAATGCTTTTTTACAAGCGCTGATAAAGGGCCCCCTTTAACAATGTTTTTTTAGCACTGTTAAAGACCCTCTTTAACAACATTTTTTCTAGCACCAAGAAAGAGGGTTTTTAATAGTACTTTTAGCTAGCACTGTTAAAACCTTAGCACCGGATAAACCCAGTTTTTTAGTAGTGCATGTGCATTCATTAGGAGCATAGATCCTCAGTCTGACACCCTAGCCTATGCAACAAGGGTGGGGCTTAGATGTTTGGTCCAACCCGACCCGTGGGAGGAGCCTAATTCCACATCCCACTCAACCAATTATTCACATGATCATGATTCTTTAACCATTTACCATATTTACTATTTACATTCCATAACTCATTTAACACATTCAAGTTAGTCCAAACACCTCCTTATGCCATGTTAAAAAACTAAGAACAATTACCATCGATTTTCATCTCATAACCGTTCAATTCAACACTTCACAACTCAATTCCATACTCAAGGGAGTGGCACACCCCATGGGTGGCCTTTATCCCAATCTCTTCTACCTCAATAGATCCCATGGAGATCATGAGGGTTTCAATTCATCATTTAATTAACCAATTTTATCATTTCCTTCTAAGGAAACCAAATGGACAATAATAAGGTTCCACAACACAAACATATACACACAACTCAAGTTCGTAGATTTAACTTGTAGACCACTTAACTCAAGTTCATAGATGAACGATCACTTAACCTTATCTCTTGATTTGAAATCAAACCACCTTTAAACCCCCCAACTTAGAATCTTCTAGAAAAAGAGGATTTTAGAGCTTCAGAAGATGAAGAACGATTATACAAGGCCTCTTCAAGAAAATAGAGGTAAGAGGAGTGTTAGACTCACCCAGAGCTTCTATTTTCACACAAAATAGTTTCAAATGGCTCAAAATTGAGGGATATTCATCTCTTGGAAGATTAGGGGAGACTGGTTTATAACCCTTCCTGCTGTAGGTTTAAATCATAAAAAATTCAGGTGAGGTTTCATAAATCTTGAGGGGGAAATGGGAAATTAACCCTTTTTAATGAGACACACAGTTTGGCTGCACAGTTGTCCAAATCGTCCGCTAACCATGTGCCACCCTCTGTCCATAGGGGGCCTGGGTCGCACGATCTCCTGGGAAGCCCACATGATTTGAAAAACCATGTGGTGGCTATGTGGGATAACTCTATCTAAGCCCACATGGTTTGGTCCCCCCTCCATGTAAGGTTTTTCAACAGTGCACCATCTCTTTCCAGGGTACACAATTTTGGCCCACAGTTAGTACTAACCATGTACTAATCACGCAACTTGCACTAGATTACTTATTTTCTCCCTCTTTCCCATTCTGAACCCCTAGACACCCCTAAGGCCACTCGTAATCTTGGGAAGTGTTTCATTAACCATTTTAAAGGGAGTTAAACCAAAATTTAAACAAGAACGTGCCTCATTAGAAGTTTAGGATCTTACACATATTGTTAAGCAATGTATTAAAAGTCACAGTATACCTAAAAATATGTCTTTTAATGATGACCAATAAAAGCATCCCATGCTTGTTGGTTTATTACGTGTGCATAAATCTATAGTGGGTGTAGGTTTATTTTCCCTTAAGCATCTTTGAGATGAAACTTTAAAAGAATTGTGTGAAATCCTCTGTGATCCTTTAAATCAACCATTAATAAAAAATTCATCTGATATTCATCTACAATAGATCCATTATTCAAGGTATAATGAATATTAAGTCAATATTTCATTATTTTTTTAGTAAAATAAAGAAATTACATCATAATGTTACCTTAATCTCTTCCCAAATCAGTGTCTTAATCATGTCCAAAATATTTTTCCACAAATCTACATCAATCGGAATGAGCATGCGAGTGGTGAGACCCATGTAACTACTGAACATGGCCTTGTTGGGGTTAATAGGCTAGACACATGCATTCCATCTAACCTCGAATTTAATGCCTTTGTTTCTCGCCATAATAATTTTTCCTAAACCATCATGCTACGACACTCCTATTTTTTCTGGGACACTGGTTGTTCACCATCCACTATTTCCTTAGATTCAGCATAATTAATATGTTGTTTTTCTATATTGGTAGCATCAATATGTGTATAAGATTGTTGTTCATCTACATTGGGAGCACCAACATGTTGAGAAACCTATTATTCCTCGGGATTGGGAGCATCAACAGGCGAAAAAGTCATTATCTGCATATAAGTGGTTGAAAATTTAATTTAGATTATGTAAATTCAGTAGTGAATAGATAATAATATGAGGTAACACAATTTATATTAAAAAAAAATATAAATTGATTATTAAAATATGTTTTTTAAATATTGAAGGGATTTGAACCCTCTACTGAGTATCTAAATCCATTCACTGTGGTCTCCTCTAACATAAAAAACCCCATCTACATTGAGGTTGATATGAAATGATTGTGGCATCCCAATGAAAGGGTTATCCTCAGTTGAATTGACATATGAACCTTCAGTGGTTTTATTCAATAATAGAATAATTGACCACTTTCGGTTTGTGGGATCTGGAACATAAAATAATTGGACTTCCTATGATGCAATTATAAATGGTTCATATTTATACCCTTCCTTACTGACTGAAAATTACTTTTTTATTTCCAAACACTTTTAAGGGAAAGTGAGAACCAATGACATCAAGACTTAAACACAATAAAACAGTCTCCAACATACCAAAACTCAAGTTCAAAAACAATTCTCACTACTAAAGAGAAGATCCTCCCAGCAACTAAAAACCATAATGTCACTACCCGTCCCCTGGGAATTGTGCTGTGACTACCCCAAGCCCACCTTCCATAGGACAGGGGTTGGAAAATAGCACCGGAAAGGCGTATCCCTATAATGGGAAGACATTGGATTTAAACCTGTACAAACACACATCCCAAGAACACAACAAGAAGAAACCACAATTAAACTGCTGTAGTAAAAGGTGTAATGAAACTAAAGGGATCGGAATACAAGCCCAACTGAAAAGTACAAGTACAACTATAAAGAGAAGACAACTCATGGATCATCCACCGAGGATCCTACCTGAAGGGTAGATACATCTCACGATCAGTAGTCACTGCGGCATGTCACGTCAAATGGTCCACCTCTGAGCACCGTCTAGTCCTGGCTCCCTCAGCCCCGCTCAACGCTGTCTGTCGTCTGCACAAGACACAACAAGTTGCGGGCGTAGAACGTGTAGGGGTGAGTATAACAATACTCAGTAGGGACCCCGAGACCCCCATAGGTATCCCAGAGTTCCACAAAGGAAAATACCACAAATAAAGACTTCAATCACAAAGCACAAAGCAGTCATCAACTCTACTTAGGTATATATCCATACATATACCTAAGTTATCAAAAGACACTCGTCTCATTAATGAGGAAACTTAAGGCTCCAACTTTTAATCCATTTTCACAACTGATCCATGAAGGAAGAATACCAAAAAGGTAACACCACGAAGGTAACACCATGAAGGTGAGAGTACCCCAAAGGTAACACCACGAAGGTCAGAGTACCACAAAGGTAACACCATGAAGGTAAAACCATGAAGGTAAAAGTACCAAAAAGGTAAAGACTCATCTCACACCAGGTATATAAATCAAATACATAAGTACAGATGATTAGACGTATCATTGTATCATCTTATTCTGCAGTGAGGCTTTGCTGATGACCTACACAGGATCGATAGATGCGCTGACCCACATAGGATCTGACCCACACATGATCGGTAGATGCTGACCCACATAGGATCGCTAGGCTCTAACCCACACATGATCGATAGATGCTGACCCACATAGGATCACCGTTCTTTCTTCACGTTACAGCCAGCCACGAGATTCCCGCACTAAGCATGCTTGATTCTGGGAGGATCTGATCCTCAATCCACCAGTCATAACTCAACTGCCATGAAGTTCCACTAATAAGTATCTCAAAGGACCACCATGTCTAAAGGGTTCCAATGTGACAGACGACATGTCAATCAGATGTCCGGTCTGTGACTTATAAGCATTTTAGTACCGAGGGCCTGGTTGAATTCGGGTTCGATCCAACCCAGTTGTACTAAAACTTTCTCCAAAACTCATGTGGAGTATACCAAAAGGACCGTCTCTCTCCAAGGGTCCGAGATCCGCAGACGATTTGTCAAATGGACGCTCAGATTTCAAGTTATGGCCCTTTAAGTGAAACTGGGCCTAGTTGGCTCCAGGTCCGGTCCGACCCGGTCTGGGATGACCTGACCTAGTTCGGGTCGACTCGATCTGATTTGGGTTTGACCCGATTGGGCTGGGTCACGGCGGGATCAGCCCGCTGGGTCATGAATTGGCCCGGCCTGCCTAGGCGGCGCGACCCGCTGGGCTGGCACGACCCGACCCACAGAGGGGCGCGACCCGCTGGGCTCGCGCGGCCCGACTTGCGAAGGGAATGACCCTCTAGGCTTGAAAGGCCCGGCCCGCTGAAGGCATAGCCTGCTGGGGCTCATGCGGCCTAGCCCACGGAGGGGCGCGACCTACTGGAGGCACGGACTACTGGGGCTCGATCTATTTGGCATAGGGGGACGATTGCGCTCCCCACTTTACTCCCGAACGGTTAAGCTGTTCAGGTAACAGAGCGATGACTCCACGTGTCACCACCTGGTCGCTGCAGGACCTGCAAGGGAGGGTCCCTCCTCTACCACCATATCTTCGTACCACAACCATTTCCAGCAGCGCGCGACGACGTGCCGCTCCGAATCTGCCTTCTGTGGCCAGCTCGAGCCGGCCGCCATCTTCACCTGCCGTGGCTATGGCCGCAGCCTTCTCCGCCGCTATCACCCGCCGGTGCCGGTCGCCAGTGCTGTCGTTCCAGCACCGTGCCATCATTCTTCCTCGGGTCACCGGGTGAGCTCCGGTGGCCCATTTTTCCGTCTGTTGGTACCATCGGCCTCCCCGGGATGCCCTCTTCGCTGCTCGACCCTCCATTTCGGGTTTCGTCTAATCCAAAAAAAGGACCACGAAGAATGCATAGATTAAAAAAATAGCAGAGGGTCAGGTCCTCATTCATTTGGCCTGTGCCCTCTGTGTTAGCATCTTAATAAGGGGGAAGGATACATGATTCAACAATATCTTTAAATTTAAACAAGATAAATCCCTACTTCAAGATCATTGAAGAACATCGCGTTTCAGGAAGATTCAGTGTTCGTCATTTGGCGGTGCTCGTCATCGCCCACTGGAACCGGTTTCATCCTCCAAGTGGCTGGAATCACAACACTTTATCATAACTTCTTCGCTTGGTGAAGCAGTGTCAATACTCCTCCCCAAGCTCCATATAAATAGGAGAGAGGGAGAGTGAGTAATACCCGTGGAATTAATGGGGTTAAATTAAATAATGAATTTTTCTAATTCTAATGGTGCTGTTACAAAGAATTGAGGATTCAATCCATTTAATGTCTTGACACGTCGTTGGTCCCACCACCACCACTTGTCCATTGGAGTAAAAAGAAAAAGAAAAAGAAAATAACATAACATGTTATTTTATTAATTTTTTTCAAAAGTCCGCAAAATTAACGTTTTTGCCCGACCTACTGCGGTCGAAGTGAAGCCTCCCTTAAGAGAATCCCTGCACTTCAGATTCAACGGTGCCCTCATATTTTTAATCCGATCACCGGTTCAAAAGATAGAAAACGCCACCCGCGCGTTTATTGAACGTACCATAAAAAAAGTTCAGAAATTTATTTCGGACACACTGGGCCTCAGAATCATGCGTCGTAAATTTTCATAGACTCATAATAATTCTATATAATTAAAAAAAATTACATGGAAAATCTGAGTCTTTACATTCTCCCCAACTTAGGGATTTTCATCCCCAAAAGTCACAACATAGACTAATAAAACAAATGGGGGTACTGAGCACGAATCTGAGCCTCCTACTCCCATGTGCTCTCCTAGAGGTTGTCGTGCTTCCAGTGAACGCGCATCGGCGGTATTGATCATCCATGAAGGAACCACTCCTGTTGATCCTCAATCTCCACCGAAACCTCTGTAAACGTCTCCCTATCATCAAATTCTAGCTTGCCATGGTCGATGACATGAGATGAGTCATGCACATATCTCCTCAACTGGGATACATGGAAGACGTCGTGCACCCTCTCTAGCTGCGGTGGCAGTTCCAAGCGGTATGACACCTCGCTAATCCTCTGAAATATCAGAAATGGTCTGATGAACCTTGGAGAAAACTTTCCGCCTCGGCCAAATCTCTGCAGTCCCCATCGAGGGGAGACTCGCAAGAATACATGGTCCCCCTCCTGGAACTCCAGAGATATCTGTCTTCTATCAGCATAAGACTTCTGTCTTCTCTGTGTAGTCTTCATCTTCTCTCAGATGATCTGCACCTTCTTAGTGGTATCCCATACCAACTCTGGACCCATAAGTGCTGACTCACCTGGGTCTTTCCAGCATAGAGGTGATCTGTATGGTTGACCATACAAGGCCTCAAATGGTTCCATACCGATGGTGGAGTGATAACTGTTTTTGTATGTGAACTCCACCAAGGACAAGTGATCTTCCCAACTGTATCCAAAATCTAGGACACAAGCAAAATGCATGTACTCGATTTTTTTAATGGTCCGTTTCATCTAACCATCCATTTGAGGATGAAAGGTGGTACTCAATTGTAGCTGAGTCCCGAATGCCTCCTGTAATACCTTCCACAACCGGGATATAAAACATGCGTCACGGTCAGAGGCGATCATCGATGGCACCCCATGAAGTCATACAATCTCATGTACATAGATGCGTCTCAAGCCCTCTACTTATCACCGCTCACAGATGGGTAGGAAGTGGGCCAACTTAGTGAGTCGGTCAACGATCACCCAGAAAGAATCATGTCCCCTGGATGTACGTGGAATCCCTATCACAAAGTCTATGGAGATACCATCCCACTTCCACTCCGGTACCTCTAGTGGCTGCGCTAAGCCTGCTGGAACCTGATGCTAAGCCTTCAATTGATGACAAGTGAGGCATCATGAAACAAACTCTGCAACTACTTTCTTCATCCCTGGACACTAGTGCTAACGCCAGAGATCCTGATACATCTTCACCACACCAGGATTCACCTCCAGAGGGGACATATGGAACTCCCTCAACACTTCCTCCCGTAGTGCCACTGGTACCATGGTGCGTCCTCCGAAGAGGATGAAGTGCTCCCCACCTTCAGAAAATTCAATAGGTGATTTTCCTGAGGATATCTGAGCACATCGAGCCTCACAGTCAATGTCCCCAAGTTGTACCTCCTGAAATCGTTGAAGAAGCGGGGGAGTGACAGTCATAGACTAGAGGTAATCTTCTCCATCTCTATCCACAAAGGATATTTGCAACACGAATAGCTGCTCTATCACCTCACTCAACAAATGTAGACCAAACCTCTTGCTGAGTGCATATGCTACTATATTCCCCTTCCTAGGAGTGTAGACTATCTCAAAGTCATAGTTCTGGAGGAACTCTAGCCAACGTCACAGTCTCAGGTTTAGGTCCTTCTGTGAGAAGATATACCTGAGACTCTTGTGATCAGAGTATAATGTAAAACGTTTTTCCATCAAGTAATGTCGCCAAATCTTTAAGGAAAAGACCACTGCTGCTAACTCCTGGTCATGGGTAGCGTAGTTCTGCTTATGTTGTCTCAGCTATCGAGAACCATATGCGATCACTGCTTGATCCTGCATCAGGACACATCCAAGCCTAGTCCCTGATGCGTCACAGTAGACTAAACACCCAATTCCCTTTTCTGGTAGCCTCAAGATGGGGGCACTCGCCAGTATCTGCCTCAGCTTCTGAAAACTCTGCTAGCATCTCTCCGTCCTTATAAAGGACTGTCCCTTCTTCGTAAAAGATGATAAGGGTTTTGTAACTATAGAAAATTCAGGTACGAATCTCTGGTAGTACCCAGCCAATCCCAAGAAACTCCGCACCTCGGTCACACTCCTAGGTGGATCCCAAGAAAGCACTGCCTCTTTCTTCACCGGATCTACCGCAACTCCAGCCTCCAAGATAACGTGTCCCATAAAGTGGACCTCTCGTATCTAGAACTATATTCAGACGATAAGAATGCTCCTCCTCTGACACCTAGTATATCAATATGTCGTCAATGAAGACCACCATAAAGCGATCAAGGTATGGCTGAAATATCCTGTTCATGATTCCCATGAACACTGCAGGAGCGTTGGTCACACCAATTGGAATAACCAAGAACTCATAGTGGCTATACCGACATTTGAATTCCTTCTTCTACACATCCTCATCTCGTACCCTGAGCTGATGATAGCATGATCTAAGGTCTATCTTCAAAAATCATCGAGGTCACTTCAACTGGTCAAAGAGATCATCAATCCTAGGAAGTGGATACTTGCTCTTCACAGTCACCTAGTTTAGGTGTTGATATCCATATAGAGTCTCAAACTATCATTTTCTTTCTTGGCGAACAAAATCGGGGATACCCATGGAGAAACACTGGGCCTTATGAACCCCTTCCTTTGCAAGTCCTCTAGCTGTACCCGTAACTCATGAGGCTCTGTGGGAGCCATCCGATATGCTGGTGTAGATATTGGTGCCATATCAAGGTACAATTCGATGTATAGTTCTGCCTCTCTGTGTGGAGGTAGTCCTAGAACATCATCATAAAAGACATCGACATACTGGTCCACCACTATAGGATAGATCGAACTCTCAAAATCAACTGTTCTGAGGGTAAGTATATAAAATTGATGTGTGATCGACTGCACCCTCCTCCGAGAAAGTCCATCCTATGCTGTAAAGGTTCCCTTCTCACCGGTGAAGAAAAAACTGGTCCCATCCTTGCAGACACTCCACACTTTTCACCCAATACAGTCAATATAATCATGGATTGTGGACAACCAATCCATACCCAAGATGACATCATAAGGCCTTAACGCCGGTACTAGAATATCCCAGCCAATTCTCTCACCTCCTAGAGTAAGCTCACACTACCGAAACCAGTGTGTAATCATCAAATCCCCTCCTATAAGAGTCTCTATCCATAAGGATTGAGCCAACAACTCTACCAGAATCTCCGAGCTCCGAATGAGAGTCGTGGAAATGAAAGAGTGACTGGAACCTGTGTCTATAAGTACTAAATATAGGGTGGAGTAAACACATATCGTACCTAAAATCAGCTCTAGAGTGCCATGGTTTTAGGCCTCAACTTCCTAGACCTGAGCTCGTCCCTTTCCTCCTTCTCCCTATGGTCGGGGAGGACCACCTGGAGGTGGTAGTGGTAGAACCTTGAATTTCCACCCACCGCCTATTGCATGACCATCTCCTCTTACCCTTCCTCCACCCTACAGAACTCCATACTCGAACCTCTGCCTTTACCTTGGAGTTCCCTCAACCATCTGTTGTTTGTCCATACGGCAGGTCGGGCAATCATTAGCTATGTGACCCTACCCGCCGCACGAGTAGCACTTCCTACTCCTCATATATTCTTCTTTTTCTTGTGAACCTCGCACTACCGACCCTATATCCTGAGGTCATCCACCAGAAGGTCTGGCCTACTTGGGCCCCTGTTTCATTCGCCTACTGCCTTCTATGGATGAATCTCCTACTTGACGTCCGGTGATGGCTCTCGCTGTCGGTGCTTACTAAGCTAGGAATCTCTCTACCAAAAGCACTCACTCTAGCACCCCATCTTGTGTCAGAATACTGAGCGATATCATCGAGGCTCTGATCTACCTTCAAAGACCCTGCTCAAAGGTTTGGGCCCTAAATAAAGGGTCTCATACCATGTCAGTGGAGTAGCGGGAGAGATCAGTGAACCTCATCGAGTACTGTTACACGGTCATGCTGCCCTACTGTAAGTGCAGCATATCCTATATACACACTGAGCATAGGGTCGATGGGACAAAATCTGCCCTGAAAAGACCCTCGAAGTCTACCCAGGTTAGGGTCACCTCATCGTGTAACTGGAGTGTCAGACTCCACCATCTCCCAGCTGCTCCTTGGAAGAGACTGGCAGCTAGGATCACTATCAGATCAGCTGGTGTCCCAACTAAGCAAAAAACTCCACCACAACCTCCAGTCAGTCCTCAGCTGCCTGAAGATCCTTCTCAGCTTAGAACCTTGAAGGCCTCTTCCGTTGAAACTCTTGCAACATGCTCAGTCGGCATGCACCCTCTGCTAGTGGGGATAGTGGCAATGGCTTCCCAATGGATAGTGGTGCTGCTGGTACACCACCCGAAGGTGCTAACACTATAAGAGAGACCTACATCGATGCCTCATCGCTTGGTGGGCCATCAGCGTGTAATCTCTTGGGAATCCAGGATAGCTATCTACATGGCAGCATCCTGAAATAAAACAGGCGTTCCATGGTCAATAAGTTATACATGATGAGTTGACTCAAAGAAATCAAAAGTAAAACTTTTCAAAACACACGCAATCCGTGTTTTCATGCGTTAAGTCAGAAATCAGAATTTAGGGTCCTGGTGTATGGATATGTCAGCCTTTGCACCAATACTGGATTCCCCAAACTAAAAACCACACTCACAACACTTAACACTATTTCCACATAGAAAAGATCAGAGTCCTAGTTCTTCAGTAGAACCGACCCCTATGATACCACTTTGTCATGACCCATCTCCCGGGGCCCGTGCCTTAACTACCCCAAGCCCGCCTTCCATAGGCCAGGGGCTGGAGACTAGCACTGTAAATGTGTATCACTATAACAGGAAGACATTTCCTTTAAAATTGTACAAACACACATCCCAATAACACAAAAAGAAGCAACCACAATTAAACTGATGTAGCAAAAAGTGTACTGAAATTAAAGGGGCATACAATCCCAACTGAGAAGTACAAGTACAACTAAAAAGAGGAGACAAATCCTGGATCATCCACCAAGGATCCTACATAAAGGGTAGGTATAGATCACTATCAGTAGTCACTGTGGCATATCACATCAAATGGTCCGCCTCTGAGCACTGTCTAGTCTTGGCTCCCTCAGCCTCGTTCAACGTAGTCCGTCATCTGCACAAGACACAACAAGGTGATCTATGACTTATAAGCGTTTCAGTACTGAGGGCCCGATTTGATTCAGGTTCGATCTAACCTGACCATACTCCAACTTTTTCCAAAACTCAAGTGGAGTATACCAAAAGTACCATATTGCTCCAAGGGTGTAAGGACCTGGCCCCCCTGAGTTCCTGGAGCCAGTGCCCATGAGCCACAATGTACCATAATTATTACATTACATTTACATTTATCACATCATGTCTCATGGTAGAGAGGATCATGAGGTTCAGGTTCTAGGAAACCAGCTGCATTCTGAAACTTCATTGAAGACATTACTGAAACCTGAAATTTTTTCATTTAAAATGTTGGGTGAGCATTGAAATACTCAGTAAGGGGTTTTGAAAATACTTAATATAGCTTTTGAAAACTTCCTTTTAAAATACTTTCACATACATCAAAATTATTCCTTTGAAGAAAATATCATGAAATTTCAAAGGTCACTATAAAACAATTAAAGCATTTCATACACAAGTATTTGAACATTTAACTGAAATCTAGTAAGCATGTTTGTATTTAAAGTTTCTAAATGAATCAATATGTTACACTAGGAGTTATAAAGGTTGTTTTGAATCTCTTTTTATCATGAAAAATCATTTTTTCTGTAAACTTTGTATATATATATATAATTATATACTTATATATATATATGTATGTATTACAATACAAATCAATTATGATATTTAAGTGATGAATACCATTCCTTAAATAATATTTTATATGCGAACTAAGTTTTGGGTTTAAATGGAATTATGTTTAGAAAATAGAAATTTATATATATGTATATACATATATGTACATATGGTTACATATGTAATGAACCTTATATAGATTTAGTTTTCAATTGAGTAATTGATTAATGGTTTGAAATATCCAGTTCGTAAGGAATTAATGGACCTTATTGTGTAGAAACCCATATATACATACTCTGTGTATCTATGGTTATGTGTATATATATTTATAATTATAATTTCCAAACCCCTATTTTTCAAGAAATAATTACTAGGACTTAGTTTATGTTTTGATACATGTAAGATTTTAATAAATGACAACTTTGGTGTTTTCTAAGCCAACATGTATTTTGTATATAAGTATACACTAGTAAAAAAGTATAATTAAAGAAGTTTATCTAGAAATTCCCTTAATGTTTTTTTAAAGAATGTGTTTTGGCTTGATTAAATTAAATTAGAGGATTAAGGGTTTATGGGATCATGTTATCATGTTTTATTCATTTATTGTTTTATGATAAACCTGCTACAGTGAATGTTAGTAGTTAATCAAGTTATGGTTTAATTTATTTGCAAGTTAGATGACATGTTTATCGCAATAATTAATGGAAAGTGTTTTCTTTAAGTATTTAATTTCCATGATATAATAATTTTAAAGAGTCATCATTTATCACCTAATCATCCATCATTTTATGTGCTATCTTATGTGCAAATAATGTTTACTATACTATGTATGAATTTGATTAATTATTGCCATATTTTAAATGTTATATCATGTATTTGCAGAATAAATGTATAATGTTTTCATTATTCATTTTATTTATTATTGTACATAATGCATGAATATGACATATCTTGATAATAAACTAAGAATTAAATTACCCAAAGTGGTATGGGAAACCTTGGGTAATATCAAATAAAAATTAAACATTCAAAGTGGTATGGGACACCTTGAATATCAGACCTTATTGACATATGAGGAATGTATTGGACTGCTCGGTTGGGGACTGGTTAAAAGAAATCCCTCTAGGTTGGGGACTGGTTAAAGTAAGCCCTCCAGGTTGAGGACTGGTTAAAGTAAGCCCTCCAGGTTAGGGACTGGAAAAAGTAAGCCCCTCAGGTTAGAGACCGGTAAAATTAAGCTCCTCGATGCATCGAAAGTTTTCATGAGACAATTTATATGAGTACTTACCCTTAGGCCAGGGAATGAGGCCTTGATATAGAGACATGAGTCCATAATTATATGTTTCCTCATTATGTTTTAATATATGTGACCGACCAAGTGATTATTCGACTAGTAGAGTATCCTTGGTTAAGAACCACTACCTATGTGTATGATATTAAGTACACATGGTATATTATGAGACAGTAATGAAGCATGATCATTTTTCCTTTCCAGAATTTTAATGAAAATGTTAGAATTACATTAATCATGTCATAATGTGCATTTTTATAAGTTGTAGTGAAATTGTTTATGCGCAACTCTGATAATTTTCATACTTAGTAGTACTTGCATACCTTGCATGTTATGCTTAATTTACATGGTATAATTCATGAACTTCTGTACAAACATGCTTACTAGCTTTCAGTTAAATGTTCAAATACTTGTGTATGAAATGCTTTAATTGTTTTATAGCGACCTTTGAAATGTCATGATGTTTTCTTCAAAGGAATAATTTTGATGTATGTGAAATTATTTTCAAAGGAAGTTTTCAAAAGCTGTATTAAGTATTTTCAAAACCCATTACTGAGTATTTCAATGCTCACACTACGTTTTAAATGAAAAATTTCAGGTTTCAGTAATGTCTTCAAAGAAGTTTCAGAATGCAGCTGGTTTCCCAGAACCTGAACCACACGATCCTCTGTAGCATGAGACATGATGTGATAAATGTAAATGTAATGTAATAATTATGGTACATCGTATCTCATGGGAACCAGATCGAGGCACTCGGGGGGGGGGGGCTGGGTCCTTACAGTTGGTATCATAGGATAGTTTCAAACAATTCTGGAAAAAAAGGTAATAAAAATATATAGCTATGACTAAACATTACTAAGTGGTTTTATTATAACTTTTAGATGGCAGATGGAAATGTTCCTACCAATATATTATCACTCCCCACTGAATCACTAGAGACCATTGTGTCTATAGCTAGTCGAGATAATTTTCTTAACTATGCTCATATCCGCATGACGTGCAAACACCTGTATGATGTGTCAAACTCACCTCGGGTGCTTCAACTACACTGGGGATTAAAATTTGATTACCTTCTTATGATGATGACCCAATTTCTCTCCTATGTACGTCAGGGAAGATAGCATGAGGGAATTTTTCTAGTGTTCATGTTAGGTGAGGGCATTGGCTTAATGTCCCTCGACACTTTTCAAGAAGCTACTGCTACTGGAGACCTCCGAGCGGCCTATCTTTTCCAAATCCTGAACTAAGGCTTCCAGGGATAGTTGTTGGACTTCAGGATGTTAGAAGATGAGTCCAATTGACTATCTTATAGGAAAAAAGTTTATTTTTACGTTTCCCAACTTCATACCCCTCATGCTACACTCATGAGATGTCATAGGTGCCCCCATGGGTTTAACCCTGAATGCTTAGCCTATGTTTGGTTAGAGGAGTTAGGGATTTTTGCTTCTCTGTGTGGAGTTCGTATAGTAGGTTGTTAAAGGAAACTCAGGAACTGATGTATAAACTTATGTGTTATTAAAATATTATCTGTTTTCGTTTCCTGTATTTACTTTTCTTGAACTTTCAAAGTGAATTCTTATGAATATGTTTTCAGATGGCTGGACAAACAAATATCTCATCCCTATCCGATGAAATTTTGGAGGATATCTTAATCAGTACATGAACTGTGGACTATCATTCTTTCCTCAACCTATGAGGATCATTTCAACTCATGTTTTATTTATCTAAGATCCATGAAATCCTTCATTCCTGTCAAGTTATTGACCATGTCTTCCACCTCATCGCCATTACCCAACTCCCTTGTTATAGGCGGAGGGGGAGATACTTTGAGGGTCTTTTTTGATGTTTCACTCTGGCACAAACTTTTTTCGCCAGAGCATGTTTCCTAGTGGCTGCCCAAGATGGGAACCTCAGAGTATCCTTTATGTTCAAGATTATAAACCTCATTTTGTTTAATCGCATTGTTCAAATGGAATATCTTGAGCGTGATGTAGTCTGGCGGAGCACCAGAGAATATGTCCATTTAGAAATCCACGAATTTATTACCACTTGAGCCTCTATATGGAAGTTTGTGAGTAGAATGCATGAGAAGGAGTTTAAAACATTCTTCTCAAGGTGTATCTGGGCCAGTGAAGCATAGGAACTGAGTACCAACCTGGGTATTTCATTGACCAAGCCAAATCTTCCATTTTGGTGATGATGATTGTCTGGGGAATTTCTTTTCCAGTTTAGAATTGCGAGGATGAAATTCTTTGTAGGGGGAATAATGTAACATCCCAAGAATATGTGTTTCATATAATGGTAAATTTTATATTTTATGTTACCCATTAATCCACCAAACTGGTTTCTTATGGAAAAGTAATAATATAATTTTAATTTATTATGAAATGGAGTAAACACACAAATGAACAAAAGGATCTTTATTCAAATGGGAACACCATAGTAATTACAATACACTGAGATCAAATGGGAAATTAAGCTAACCAAAGATACCAATTAAAAACCCTATTAAGATCACAGGAAGACAAAAAAACAACAACGAAGACCCCGAGAAGATAATAGGGGTCCTTAGCATCCGACATAACGAGCATGAGAACGACCAAAGCCACCGCAACCACACTAAGCACTAAAGGGATGAATTGAACCATATTCTTCTTCTTCTTCAATCACCTTAAGCTTAAGACACCCCAAGTCATGGTTTTATAGGGAACCAATCTGACCGTTACCTCAAGTAGCCGTTGGAAACTCGACGACTATAATTATAGCCATTAGTCCTATAAGGTTTTAACTAAAGAACAATTAAGTACTCAACGACGTGTTAAAATTAATTAAATATATTTAGTAATAATAATAAGCAATGTATTTTATATATGTAATTGTTTTATATATTAAGTTTTGGATTATTATCATTATAAAATTATGATTAAGTTAATTTTTTATAAAATTATTAATAAAACTAATATTATTATAAAATTATAATTTTACTATGCATGCCATTTTGAAATTATTATATGACATTATGTAGTGATATGCATTATTTTAATTTATGAAAACAAATATTTAATTTATCATATAAATAATTATATGAATAGTTATATGGGTTTTTTTATATTTTCATAAATATGATATATATATATATATATATATGAAGTAATAATTACATTTAAATTATAAATTTTAATTAGATTAATTTTTATGAAATTATTAATATTATGATTTAAATATATATATATATAGTAACATTATTAATTTTAAACTTTCAAAATTATAAATGTTTTGTACAATTATGATAATTATTATTTCAAGTTTTAATTTATAACATTTAAGTATATAATATGATATATATATATATATTTGTTTAAATACATTTTCACTTGTTTTTTATAATTATAATTTCTTTTTTTAGAAATTATTATATTATGGTTTATAAATATACTTAAATGATTTATAATTTAATAATAAAAGTATTAAACTTTTACATTTTTAAAGTATTGTTAAAATAATTTTATTATTATTTATTATAACTTTTTGACTTTTCATAAAATTATTAATGATATAATAATGTTTTCTATAAAATAATAGATAATGGATATAAAAATAATAAAGGATAAAATAATAAAAGAGGGTTTTGATTTCATGGGTGTTTAAGGTGATAATTTGGGGGGATTCGTGGGTTCTATTCGGGAGAAGACGCGTGGCCAGGGAAGCCATGATGCTGGGACGGTTTGAGCAGGGAGAGCTCGAGCGCGAAAGGAGGTTTTGGCCGGAGGAGATGAGTCATGCGGTGAAGTTGGGAGATGCGCGCCTGGGTGTCAAGGCCGAGGTTGGATGGGCAGTATAGAGAGGAGTCGAGCCATATGATTCATCTGCGGGTGTTGAATCAAGCTCGTCTGGTTGGTTCAGCTGCTGGCGAGAGGTTTAAGGTCATCGAGTTCAAGGTGTGTTGTGTGGGTTAGGGTTTCTCCTTGTCCTAGTCTAAGGAAGGGTTATAATATATATATATATATATATATATATATATTATTTTATCATTTTATTTTCTCCAACTCAAAGCTTTGGCTTCACCTTTGGTAGTCAAGTGGAGGGACCCTCTTAGGGCGTGAACCGAAGCATACTATGCATCTTGGTTCTTTTAAAATCCCTCCTCCATGCACAAGAACCCCATGGTTTCATTCTCTCTTTCGAGCTCCCAGGACCTCTAGTAATCTCTTCTCCTTCCAGCTCGATCCTCTTCCTCCTATATCTAGGTAAGGGGAAAATTAATATTTCTAAAAAATTTCTATTTATTTTGAATTCCAGCAGAATTTTGTTTCAAGCATTTAATTACTTGCAAGATGTTGGTTATTTGTGTAAGGGTGAATTTAATTTATAATTACAATCTGTTATACACTAATGATCCTCAAAATTTAGTGTTTTAAAACTTATATAGAGTTGTGAAACCCATTTGCATGGGGGGATTAAACCATTTATTTTTATGAAGAAAAACCGATTATACACACATTGTGTATAATCAGATATTCTATATATATATATATATATATATATATAGATTCTTCCCTGGATTTTTCCTTCTTCTTCTCTTTTAAAATAGGGTGTTTGGGTGGGGTGATCTTTTAAATGGTGTAAGGGATAAATTATTTATTTTCAAACTTATATTTATCTGAAATCTTGTTTCTTTAAGGGACTATTTTACATATTTTTATTATGAAAACTGATTATACATGCTCTGTGTATAATCAGGTATATTGTATATATATATATATATCATCTCCTTCTTTGTTTTATGGTTTTCAAAATGGGTCATTGAAATGTTGTTAAGGTTCATTCGGGGTATAATCTGTATAAGGGATTAACATGAAAGCTTTTTCATTAAGTATATATACTATGTGTATAATCGGGTGTATAAGTGTATATATATATATATATATATATATATATAATTCCAATCCAAATCTGTTTTTAAAAATTCCAAATGAATCAATATGTTATACTAGGAGTTATAAAGGTTGTTTTGAATCTATTTTTATCATGAAAAATCCTTTTTTTTGTAAACTTTGTATATATATCTAATTATATACTTATATATATATGTATTCCAATACAAATCAATTATGATTTTTAAGTGATGAATACCCTTCCTTAAATAATATTTTATATGCAAACTAAGTTTTGGGTTTAAATGGAATTATATTTATAAAACCTAAATTTATATATATGTATATACATATATGTACATATGGCTACATATGTAATTAACCTTATATGGATTTAGTTTTCAATTGATTAATTGATTAATGGTTTGAAATATCCAGTTCGTAAGGAATTAATGGAACTTATTGTGTAGAAACCCATATATACACACTCTGTGTATATATGGTTATGTGTATATATATTTATAATTATAATTTACAAAACCCTATTTTTAAAGTAATAATTACCAGGACTTAGTTTATGTTTTGATACATGTAAGATTTTAATAAATGAAAACTTTGGTGTTTGCTAAGCCAACATGTATTTTGTATATAAGTATACACTAGTAATCCTGTGTGATTAAAGAAGTTTATCTAGAAATGCCCTTAATGTGTTTTTTTATTTAAAAATAATGTGTTTTGGCTTGATTAAATTAAATTAGAGTATTAATGGTTTATGGGATCATGTTATCATGTTGTATTCATTTATTGTTTTATGATAAAACTGCTGCGGTGAATGTTAGCAGTTAATCAAGTTATGGTTTAATTTATTTTCAAGTTCGATAACATGTTTATTGCAATAATTAATGGAAAGTGTTTTCTTTAAGTATTTCATTTCCATGATATAATAATTTTAAAGAGTCATCATTTATCACCTAATAATCCATCATTTTATGTGATATCTTATGCGCAAAGAATGTTTACTATAATATGTATGCCTTTGATTAATTATTTCCATATTTTCAATGTTATATCAAGTATTTTCAGACAAAATGTATAATGGTTTCATTATTCATTTTATTTATTATTGTACATAATGCATGAATATGACATATATTGATAATGCACTAAGAATTAAATTACCCAAAGTGGTATGGGAAACCTTGGGTAATATCAAATAAAAATTAAATATTCAAAGTGGTATGAGACACCTTAAATATCAGACCTTATTGACATATGAGGAATTTATTGGACTGCCGGGTTGGGGATCGGTTAAAAGAAATCCCTCCAGGTTGGGGACTGGTTAAAGTAAGCCCTCTAGGTTGGGGACTAGTTAAAGTAAGCCCTCCAGGTTAGGGACTGGTAAAAGTAAGCCCTATGGGTTGGAGATCTATAAAAGTAAGCTCCTTGATGCATCAAAAGTTCTCATGATATAGTTTATGTGGGTACTTACCCTTAGGTCAGGTAACAATGCCTTGACATAGAGACATGAATCCAGAATTATACGTTTCCTCACTATGTTTTAATATATGTGACCGACCAAGTGATTATTTGACTAGTAGAGTATCCTTGGTTAAGAACCATTACCTATGAGTATGAGATTAAGTACACATGGAATATGATGAGACAATAATGAAGAATTACCAGTTTTCCTTTCTAGGATTTTAATGCAAATGTTACCATTACATTAATCATTTCATAATGTGCATTTTTATAAGTTGTAGTAAAATTTTTTATGCGCAACTCTGATAATGTTCATGCTTAGTAGTACTTGCATACCTTGCATGTTATGCTTAATTTACATGGTATAATTCATGCACTTTTTTACAAACATGCTTACTAGATTTTAGTTAAATGTTCAAATACTTGTGTATGAAATGCTTTAATTGTTTTATAGCGACCTTTGAAATGTCATGATGTTTTATTCAAAGGAATAATTTTTATTTATGTGAAATTATTTTCAAAGGAAGTTTTCAAAAGCTGTATTAAATATTTTCAAAACCCCTTACTGAGTATTTCAATGCTCACCATACGTTTTAAATGAAAAATTTTCAGGTTTCAGTAATGTCTTCAAAGAAGTTTCAGAATGCAGCTGGTTTCCCAGAACCTGAACCTCATGATCCTCTGTAGCATGAGACGTGATGTCATAAATGTAAATGTAATGTAATAATTATGGTACATTGTGTCTCATGGGCACTGGATCCGAGAACTCAGGGGGCCCGGGTCCTTATAGTTGGTATCAGAGGATAGGTTCAGACAATACTGGAAAACCAGGTAATAAAAATATATAGCTATGACTAAACCTTACTAAGTGGTTTTATTATAACTTTTAGATGGCAGATGGAAATGTGCCTACCAATCTATTATCAATCCCCACTGAATCCCTAGAGAGCATTGTGTCTATAGCTAATAGAGAGAATTTTCTTAACTATGCTCATATCTGCATGACGTGCAAACACCTGTATGATGTGTTAAACTCACCTCAGGTGCTTCAACTACATTGGGGATTAGGATTTGATTACCTTCTTATGATGATGACCCAATTTCCCTCCTATGTACATCGGGGAAGATAGCATGAGGGACTTTTCTGAGTGTTCACGGCAGGTGAGGACATTGGCTTAATGGCCCTCGACACTTTTCAAGAAGCTGCTGCTGCTAGAGACCTCTGAGCGGCCTATCTTTTCCAAATCTTGAACTACGGATTCTGGGGATAGTTGTTGGACTTCAGGATGTTAGAATATGAGTCCACTCGACTGCCTTATAGGCAACAAGTTTATTTTGACATTTCCCAACTTCATACCCCTCATGCTACACTCATGAGACGTCAAAAGTGCCCCCATGAGTTTAACCCTGAATGCTCAGCCTGTGTTTGGTTTAAGGAGTTAGGGAGTTTTTCTTATCTGTGTAGAGTTCGTATAGTAGGTTGTTAAAGGAAACTCATGCACTGATGTATAAAATTATGTGTTATTGAAATATTACCTCTTTTCCTTTCATGTCTTTACTTTGTATGAACTTTCAAAGTGAATTCTCATGAATATGTTTTCAGATGGTTGGACAAAAAAATATTTCATCCCTAACTGATAAAATTTTAGAGGATATCTTAATCAGGACATGCACTTTGGACTATCATTATTTCCTCAACCTACAAGGATCATGTCAACGCATGTTTGATTTGTCTAACAGCCATGAAATCCTTCGTTCCTATCAAGGGATTGACCATGTATTCCACCTCATCGCCATTACCCAAATCCCTTGTTATAGGCGGAGGAGGAGATACTTTGAGGGTATTTTTCGATGTTTCACTCTGACACATAATTTTTCTTCCAGAGCATGTTTCCTAGTGGCGGCCCAAGATGGGAACCTCAGAGTAGCCTTTATGTTATAGATTCTAAAACTTAGTCTGTTTAATCGCATCGTTCCAATGGAATATCTTGAGATTGATGTAGTCCGGCGGAGCACTAGAGAATATGTCCATTCGGACATCCCTAAATTTATTACCGCTCAAGCCACCATATGGAAGCCTATGTGTATAATGCATGAGAAAGAGTTCAAAACATACTGCTCGAGGTGAATCTGGGCTAGTGAAGCAGAGGAACTGAGTACCAACCTGGGTATTCTATTGATCGAGCCAAATATCCCATTTTGGTGATGATGATCGTCTGGGGAATTTCTTTTCCAATTTAGAATTGCGAGGAGGAAATTCTTTGTAGGGGGAATAATGTAACATCCTAAGAATATGTGTTTCATATAATGGTAAATTTTATATTTTATATTACCCATTAATCGAACAAACTGGTTTCTTATGGAAAAGTAATAATAGAATTTTAATTTATTATGAAATAGAGTAAAGAGACAAATGAACAAAAGGCTCTTTATTCAAATGGTAATACCATAGTAATTAAAATACACTGAGATCAAATAGTAAATTAATCTAACCAAAGATACCAATTAAAAACCCTATTAATAGGGTCCCTCCACTTGACTACCGAAGGTGAATCCAAATCTTTGAGTTGGAGAAAATAAAATGATAAAATAATATATATATATATATATTTTATATAACCCTTCCTTAGAATATGACAAGGAGAAACCCTAACCCGCACAACACACCTTGAACTCGATGACCTTCAACATCTCTCTAGTGGCCGAACCAACCAGACGAGCTTGATTCAACACCCGGAGATGAACAATATGGCTTGGCTCCTCTCCATGCTGCCCAGCCGACCTCAGCCTCGACACCCAGTTGTGCATCTCCCAACTTCACCACATGACTCATCTCCTCCGGCCAAAACCTCCTTTCGCTCTCGAGCTCTCCCTGCTCGAACCGGCCTAGCGTCGTGGCTTCCCTGGCCTCGCGTATTCTCCCGAACAGAACCCACGAAGCCCCCCAAATTCTCACCCTAAACACCTGTGAAATCAAAACCCTATTTTATTATTTTATCCTTTATTATTTTTAAATCCATTATCTATTATTTTATAGAAAACATTATTATATCATTAATAATTTTATGAAAAGTCAAAAAGTTATAATAAATAATAATAAAATTATTTTAAAAATACTTTAAAAAAGTAAAAGTTTAATACTTTTGTTATTAAATTTTAAATCATTTAATTATATTTATAAACCATAATATAATAATTTTTTTAAAAAAAGAAATTATAATTATAAAAAAACAAATAAAAAGGTATTTAAACACACACACACACACACACATATATCATATTATATGCTTAAATGTTATAAATTAAAACTTGAAATAATAATTATCATAATTGTACAAAACATTTATAATTTTGAAAGTTTAAAATTAATAATGATGTTATTATATATATATATGTAAATCATAATATTAATAATTTCATAAAAATTAATCTAATTAAAATTTATAATTTAAATGTAATTATTACTTCACATATATATATATCATATTTATGAAAATATAAAAAAACCCATATAAATATTCATATAATTATTTATATGATAAATTAAATATTTGTTTGCATAAATTAAAATAATGTATATCACTAAATAATGTCATATAATAATTTCAAAATGGAATGCATAGTAAAATTATAATTTTATAATAATATTAGTTTTATTAATAATTTTATAACAAATTAATTTAATCATAATTTTATAATGATAACAATCCAAAACTTAATATACAAAACAATTACATATATAAAATATATCGCTTATTATTATTACTAAATATATTTAATTAATTTTAACACGTTGTTGGGTACTTAATTGTTCTATAGTTAAAACCTTATAGGACTAACGACTATAATTATAGCCGTCGAGTTTCCAACGGCTACTTGTGGTAATGGTCAAATTGGTGCCCTATAAAACCAAGACTTGGGGTGTCTTAAGCTTAAGGTGATTGAAGAAGAAGAAGAATATGGTTCAAGTAATCCCTTTAGAGCTTAGTGTGGCTGCGGTGGCTTTGGTCGTTCTCATGCTCGTTATTCCGGATGCTAAGGACCCCTATTATCTTCTCAGGGTCTTCATTGTTTTGTGTGGTCTTCCTGTAATCTTAATAGGGTTTTTAATTGGTATCTTTTTTTAGCTTAATTTAAAATTTGATCTCAGTGTATTGTAATTACTATGGTGTTCCCATTTGAATAAAGAGCCTTTCATTCATTTGTGTGTTTACTCTATTTCATAATAAATTAAAATTCTATTATTACTTTTCCATAAGAAACCAGTTTGTTCGATTAATGGGTAACATAAAATATAAAATTTACCATTATATGAAACACAGATTCTTGGGATGTTACAAAGTGTCCCAACTCTACAGACGATTTGTCAAACAGACACCTAGATTTCAAGTTATGGTCCTTTAGGTGAAATCGGGCCTGGTTGGGTCCGGGTCTGACCCGACCCAGTTTGGGTCGATCCGATCTGATTCGGGTCTGACCCGGATGGGTGGGGTCACGGCGGGCTCAGCCCGATTAACCGCAAACTGGCTCAGCCCTTCTGGGCGGTGTGGCCCGCTGGGCTAGCCCGACCCTGCCCACGGAGGGGGGCGACCCGCTGGGGCTCACACCAGATGGCACGGGGGGAGGGTTACGCTTCTCCCCTTTACCCCCGAATGGTTAAGCCGTTCGGGTAATGAAGCAGTGGTGCCACGTGGTTCTGCTTGGTCACCGCGGGACCTGTAGGGGCGAGTCCCTCCTCCACCATCGTGGATTCGTGCTATGGCCATCTCCAGCAGCAACCGACGGCGTGCCGCTCCACCTCCACCTTTCGAGGCCGGCACGAGCCAACTGCTGTCTTCAACTACCGCAACTACGACCACTGCCTTCTCTGTTGGCGGCACGCGACGGCGTTCCGCCATCCCTTCTGTGGCAGACCATTGCCGGCTGCCGTAGTCACCCACCGGTGGCGGTCACCAGTGCTGCTGTGATGACAGTCTTCTACAGGTCACTGGGTGAGCTCCAGTGGCCCATTTTTCCGTTTATAGGTACCATCAGCCTCCCTGGGACACCCTCTTCACTGCTCGACACTTCATTACGGGTTCTGTCCAATCCTAAAAAAAGGACCACGAAGAACGCATATATTAACAAAGTAGCAGAGGGTTTGGGTCTTGTTCGTTTGGCCGGAGCCCTCCGCGTTAGCATCTTAACAAGGGAGAAAGGATACATGATTAAATAATCTCTTGAAATTTAAAGAAGATAAATCCTTTCTTCAAGATCGTTTGAGAACGTCGCGTTTGAGGAAGAGCCGGTGTTCGTCATTTGGTGGTGCTCGTCACCGCCCACTGGAACCGGTTTCATCTTCCAAGTGGTTGGTGTCGCGACACTTTATCGAAAATTCGTCTCTTGGTGAAGCCATGTCAATACTCCTCCCCAAGCTACATATAAATAGAAGAGGGGGAGGGTGAGTAATGCCTGTTGAATTAATGAGGTTCAATTAATTAAGGAAACTTCCTAATTACAACAGTTCTGTTACAAAGAATTGAGAAGTTAACCCATTTAATGGCTTGACACGTTGTTGGTCCCGCCACCGTCGCTTGTCTGTTGGAGGAAAAAGAAAAAGAAAAAGAAAATAACATAACATGTTATTTTATTAATTTTTTTCAAAAATAAAAAAAATTAACCTTTTCACCCGACCTACTATGGTCGAAGTGAAGTCTCCCTTAAGTGAATCCCAACACTGCAAATTCAACGGTGCCCTCATATTTTTAATCCGAGCACCGGTTCAAAAGATAGAAAATTCCGCCCACACATTTACTGAACGTACCTTAAAAAAAGTTTAGAAATCTCTTTTGAGCACACCAGGCCTTGAAATCACGAGCTGTAAATCTTTGCAGACTCGTAATAATTCCATATAATTTTAAAAAAATTTACATGGAAAATCTGGGTCTTTACACATAATGTCCAACTTCCATTATCTCATCGCAACATGACTAGATGACCCATTCCAAAGAGCACAGACATGGTACCGATGGCCAAATCCACACCCTCTCAATCTTCTGATTCTGAAAATCCATGAAATAGTGAAACCACTTTGCCCTGAACCTCATCTAAATCATATTTTTGTAAGAAAATGTTACAGAATCCCTTGAGCTTTGGGCTTCCAAGACAAAAACCAACATCACTTAAAGAAAACCACCATTGTCGAGACATCACCACCAAGTGGGAATTAAAAAATTTCATGTTCCATTGCTTTCGATCCTTTCGTATAGAAAAATAAAATTTTTGGCCTTCCAAATCCAAAATAATCTTCCAAATTCAGTGACCACAGACCGATCCAAAGAAATACCATAACAAAATCTTGAAATGAAGAGCTGAAGATGAACCCAAAACCACACCTGCTTCAACTTGAACAAAATCAACAAAAAAATGCAGATGAAACCAAAACCAACCACCACTTCAACCAGAACGAAATCATAGGACCAAAATCAATAGATTCAAAAGGAAGTATCACACCTCACACAGTAAGACTCACAATGGTTTTCATCCAAAACCATAACATGAAAAAGAAACCGAGAGTCAAAATTCATCACCTTATCCAGCCACCTGAACACCAATAATATGAAAGAAAGGTTATCACATGCCAGATCCACAATCCTGTCACTGCCTCCAAGACTGCACTCAAATCCCACAGTGAACCTACCACCAAACCCACAGCTAACACCGATCCAAGGCTGAAACCCACCAAGACGGGACTCAACAACTGAACTCAACGAGTCATCATGAAAAGCTCTATCAGGTTCGGGGATAGGGAAAGAAGACAAGAAGACAACAGTGGATTCGTCAGAGATTGATCCCACAAAGATGTGAACCGCAGGCCACGAACCGCTGAATTGGGAAGATGAGGATAGGACACTACTAAACCAAGATGGAGGAGATGAAGGCGACGGTAGGGGAAAACCCTAGCTTCATAGAGCCCCTTACGGGTTCATCCCCCTCGACCAACCTCAATACCCTTTCTTACTGAAACCCACTTTCATGAATCTCAATTCATCTATTTTAATAGTTCTCATGTTACCAACTCAGTTTTTTTGATAAATCGGAACTTGATATGTTGTATAATACAACTCCCATATTTTTTTGATGATTTCAAAGTATTAAATATTCTCATAAACTGGATTTATGTCCTTGGTACCAGATACATGCATTGCTTCTGCCACAAGTGTATCTCTACTATTTTTCATGGTACTGCGTTCATCATGTTCATTTGTATATATCATATGACCATTAATTATATAAACATTATAATATAATATATGCACACTTGGTTCTCTAGATAACCATCAAAGTCATTCTAAAATTGAATCCATATTTTTAGCCGACTCCTTAAAAATATGGTATCCAAACTATTCTATAATCTGTTGATTATATGTATTTGATATCCAACTTTTAGCTCTTAATGGATTCAAATGCCTAATAATTTCTTTGTGGGTTTCAACATATGATAAAAACTCTAAACTATTATGAAAAAAATGTAAAGGTGGTCTTGCTCCCATTCTATAATAGTGATTGTGACAACATCTATTCCAGATATTACTTCACCAACAAGCCATTCGGTGTGATGAGATTTCAGTAGAACAATGATTTCCATGCCAAAAAGGTAGTCGGTATATAATTCAATGGATTCCTCAACAATATATCACTCCATAATAAAACCTTCTGATCGACTTTGATTTATAATATACCCTTTCAAAATCTCCATATAATGTTTAATGGGGTACATTAATCTATAATGCATAGGACCATATAATCGAATCTATTTTACCAAGTGAACCATCAAATGAACCATCATATCAAAGAATACCATTGGGAAGAACATCTATAATTCACATAATATGATAGAAATTTCATTTTCCAAGGTTGATAGTTTCTCTAAGTCTATAACTTTTCTACATATATATTTGAAAAAGAAACAGAGCTTGGTTAATTTATGACATACATTCTTAGAAAAAATGTGATGTAAATCTACATATATTAGATCTTGCATCAAAACATGATATTCATGTGATTTCAGACCCTTTTACTTTAAATAATTCATTGAAACGATATTCTTTATATTCAAGAAATGTCCCTCTAAAACCTTTACATCATTAAATAAGTTAAAAAACTAATATCTCTCCTACTTGGAAAGAGTGTAAGCAGTTGGAGGAATAAAAAATTCCTTTCACCCTTCATTGGAGCTAGCTCTTCACATATTCCCATGTCAATCATGTCCAACCTAGCCTTAATTCCATCCTTCATTTTTCTGGGTTCATTTAGTAACATGCCAATGACACTATCACCTACATTTTTTTCTATATGCACAACATCATTAAAATTACTAACGTATAAAAATTTTTAGTATGGTAATTAAAAAAAACTAATCTCTTATTCCAACCAGTTTTTATAATGTTTTTTGAAAAAGGTTTACCAAAAATAGTGTCCATATCTCTTACTTTCTCAAACAGTTGATCACCTGTTAGTGGATATAATGTTGTACATTCTTCTGAACTCCCATCGAATGATTTTGTCCAAGATCGATACTTATGTTACCAGGGTAGAAATATGTGATGCCCTAGAAACATGGTATTCAATGAATGTTTCAACCTAATTTTTCGTGTACCTTGTTCACAATTGGGACACACTTGAGTTCCTTTAATTCTACATCTTGAAAAATTTCCATAAGAAGGAAAGTCATTTATCATTCCGTATAACATGACTCTCAATGTGAAATATTCATTTATGTAAGCATCATACAACATATCACCTGAATCCCATGATAATTTTAAATTTTCAATCGATGGATCCAAATAAACATCAATGCCATCACCTAAGTGTTTTGGTCATGACATAAGCATAGATAACCTAATATATTTTTGTTTCATGCATAACCATAGTGGAAATCTATAATTTACCAATATAACCGACCATATACTGCGAGTGATGCTTTAAAACCAAAAGGATTCACTCCATATGTAGATAACATAAGATGAAGGTTTCTCAGATCATTTCCAAATTCATGATACTTGTGATAAATTCTCTTTTACTGAGGAGAGTCTATTGGGTGATGAAGTTTCCCATCTTTATTTCTTGTATCTTCATGCCATGTCAATTTTCATGCAGTCTTCTCACTCCCATATAGGCGTCTAAACCTTGGAATGATTGGAAAGTACCATAAAAATTTTATAGGACCCGATTCATCATTCTTGTTTCAAGAAGCACCACACTTTGGACATTTTTTTAAGTGATTTGTGGTCCTTTTGAAATAGTATAAAATCATTTGGATAAACATTTATTATTTCAGAGATCATACCCATTGAACATAATATTCATTTAACACCATATATTCAGTAAGGAATCTAATTATCTTCTAGGAGCATATCATTCAAGAAAGAAAGTAGTTTAGTAAAACTGGTGTCACTCCATCGATTTCCAACTTTTAAATTATGTAGATTTATTATGGTCGATAATGTTGTGTATTTATTACAATTAGTATACAATGAAATCTTTCCACAACTCTTTAACTTCTTAATTTTTTTGGATAATATTAAAGTTCATCTTCAATAATCATTGTCATTTCCCAAATATGATCTTCATTATCATTCACAACTGTAATCACATACTTGATACAGTCTTCATCATTTTATACACTTGTAATCATATTAGATGATCTATAAAACATAGTCTTATCCTAGTCACTAACTACATTCAGTTTTCCCCATATTTATTCCAACATTTATAACTTCAATATATCCTATGACAGATCAAGTGTTATTCCAACTCCTCTGGACTAATAGTATGGAATAACAACAACATAAACACATACAAAGGATTTGAGATGGTCATATGCATGAAATTTTGCAAAATTGATGAACTATTTCACCCCATCCTTTTACTCCCTTTTCATATGATTGACACCCATCCATTTTAAATTCATATCCATCCTATTTTATTCTGTAATATTGATATTTAACAAAATAAATAAAGCGTAAAAACCATTTCATAGAAAAAGTTCATATTATGATTAAAATATTACTGTAAGTTAAGATTATTAATGGTTATGATTTTAAAGACATAAATTGGTTTTTAATGGTTTTGATTTTAGTGACACGGGTTATCATTAATATTTTCTCTATTATATGAACCTAACATATCATATCTTGTGCTAATTTGGGTCCTAAGGGAGACCTATCCCCTATTATAACTTAATATAGAGGTAATAACCATATGAAATTTAATAAAAAGCTTCAAAATTAGCTATCTATATCAATGACTGATAACTATTTTTATACAAAAATTACAATTGGTCAGCTTTAAAATTTTATATCTCAACATTTGACATAATATACTTCCCATATTTTGGTTTCTTGAAAATAAAAGAATATTGAATGATGATACTGTAATGGTCACTAAAAATAAAATACATAAGATAATGACATGTTTTAAAAAGACATTGTGGTTTAAATCCATGGGTTTAGGAGGGATACTTAGAAGAAAATGGGCAGAATTGTTTTATTTTAATCCATGGGAGCAGGAGGGATACTTGGAACTTGGAGCCGATTACTATATGTGCACTGCAAAAAGACTCCCTACTTATCATTTGTAGTCACCACCTTACATGATAAGTGGGCAGTGTTTTTGAGGTGCACAACTAGGAGCTCTATGCAATTGGTGTGAGAAATAATGATGAATGAGTGAAAATAAATGTGAAATTGAGAGAGAGGGTGCACCGAAAATGGATCAAGGTAAGAGAGATTGGATGGAACATGAAAACATGAGAGATACTTGGAACTTGGATCCGATTACCAGTTGTGCACCACAAAAACACTTCCCACTTATCATTTGTAGTCACCACTTTATATGATAAGTGGACAATGTATTTGTGGTGCACACCTAGGTGTTCCATGCAATCAAAGTGAGAAATACTGATGAATGAGTGAAAATGAATGTGAATGTGAGTGAGAAGGTGAACTATTATTGCCTTGAGGCAAGAGAGATTGGGTGGAACATGAGAATATGAGGGATACTTGGAACTTGGATCTAATTACCAGTTATGCACTGTAAAAACACTACCTACTTATCATTTTCAGCCACCACCTGACATGATAAGTGGGAAGAGTTTTTACGGTGAATAACTAGGAGCTCTATGCAATTGGAGTGAGAAATAATGATGAATGAGTGAAAATGAACTTGAAGGAGATGAAGTGGGTAAACCAATCTATATTTATAAATATATATTTATATATAATTATATAAATATGACATTTGAACCAATATATACCACTAAAACATCATTTAACTAATTTAACATAAGCAATTCCATACTAAATTCAATAATAAAAAACATTCTAATTCAAATATTCATCATACATAATGGAAATCATTACCAAAACCAAACACATTTCTGGAAATGTTGTAGGAGTGAGAAAATTCGGGTGATGAACAATCATCGTGGTGAAATATCACGTATGACAAGTGTCAATCACTTGAATTTTCACACGCCTTCCAAATGCGCAAGGGAATTGACGTGAAATTCGAATCATTTGGGAAAAAAATTAAAAACACCCAAATAAAAGAAAAAAATGTTTTGGAAATATGACTAAAACAACCCTCATTAAAAATATAGTTTTCTAATACTCAATTATTCCAAATAAAAAAAATTATAATTTTAAATTGTATCTTTGTTTTTAAATAAATATATATTTATTATAAATAATTAAATATATATTTCTTTTAAAAAATATTTATATAATTATAAATATATATATTTATAGATATATTTATAAAATTATATATATATATATATTTATAAATATATTTATTTATATATAATTATATAAATATGCATTCATAAATCTATATATTTACAAAATAAATTTATAATTATATATATATATATTAATATATTAAGTATATATTTAAAAGTATATTTATAATTTTTTGTTATTATTATTTATAAATTATATTGAACAAAAAATATATATATATACATAATCAAAATTATTTATATATGCATAATTATTTATAATCAATATTATTTATATACACATAATCAAAATTATTTATACACACTAATTAAAATTATCAATTCAACATAATCAAAATTATTTATAAATTATTTATATAATTTATTAATTCAAAATTATTAATTCAAGATAATCAAAAATATCAATTCAAAATGTTTATTCAAAATTCTTATTAATTCAAAATAAATATATATTCAAAAATATTAATTCAAAATAATTATTAATTCAAAATTATTTACAATCAAAATTATCTATAATCAAAATTATTTACAAATTACTTATAATTATTTATATACACATGATCTATAAGAAAAACATCTGAATATCCCCAAAATAAAAATATGAGAAGGCTTATACAGTTTTAACTCCACCAAAAAAATACAATCATGGCCTACATCTCCATATCTATCAAATGGTTGAACTCAATCAATAATTGTCAGACATCAAATAGAAACAGAGAAGAAGTGACCAAACACTAGCTTCACGAGAACCTCAACTGTTGGCGAACTAAAAACTAGACCAAGATGGGATCTAAAATGCGGGATGAGAGAATTGAATGATGGATTAAACAGAGAGCCATAGTAATATAAAAACCCCATAGAGAATCGAACGCCACGTTCAGTATACCGCAAACTACCAAGAACTCAACCGAGAAGGGCCAAAACTAGAGCTAAACATGGTGGGTCAGACAGTAAGGGAAACAAATAATCACGAATGAAACCCCAACATCATGAAATTAAAGATCTAAAACAAGGTTGGTTCATTCTATTCTAAGTAAATATATAAAACAAGGTTGAGTAAGGGGGTAAAGACCTAGATGGAAGAATATTGTGATTAAAGAGGAGAAGAAATAATCATATACCTTAGATCTTGAGAGGATCGATTTGTCGAGAAGTTTGATGAAGAGCAGCGACGAGGGTTCGATTCCGCAAAAGCTTGAAGGTGCGAGAGAGGAGGACTCTTTCAGGGTTCTATTTAAAAGATCAGGTATGGATTTCAAAAAAGCACTAATAAAGTGTAGTTTTATCAGTGCTAAATAATAAGCGCCGATAAAATGTATCTTTATGAACGATTTTTTAGCACTGATAAAGAATATCTTTATCACTGCTAAAATTATAGTGCCGATAAAGATATGTTTTAATAGTGCCTTTTTAGCATTGATAAAACTCAATCTTTATCAGTGCTAAAAAAGTGTTAATAAAGACCTGATTTTAATAATATAATAAATATAATTAAAAAAATATAAATTTATATAATTATAAATAAATATTTAAATAATTACAAATATGTATTTATAATATAATTATAAATAAATATATACATTATTTAAATAAATTTATTATAATTTTATAATTATTTAAATAAATAAATAAATATTTATTTATAATTATAATTACAAATAAATATATTTAAGAATATTTGTATATAATTATTAATATATTCGTATAATTATATATATTTATATAATTATATATATATATATTTAATTATATATAATTACATATAATTATTAATATATTAATATATATAATTATAAATATAATAAATATATTTATTATAATTTTATAATTATTTTTATATATATATTAATAATTATAATTATAAATAAACATATATATAATTATATATATATATAATTATGTATATTTATATAATTGTATATATTTATTAATATATAAATATAAATATATTTATCATTTAAATATATTTATTATAACTTTATAATTATTTTAAAAAATACACATATTTATTTATAATAATAATTATGAATAAATATATTTAAAAACATTTTCATATAATTATAAATATTTTTATATAATCATATAATTATAACTCTAATAATTATATTTATTATTTAAATATATTTATTATAATTTTATAATAATATAAATAAATAAATATTTATTTATAATTATAAATTAATATATGTATAAATATTTGTACATAATTATAAATATATTTATATAATTATATATATTTAATTATTTATAATTATAATTATAAATGAATATATTTAAAATGTATTTATATATAACTATAAATATATTTATATAATTATATATATTTATATAAGAATATATATATATATATATGCGATATAACATCCCACCTTTTTATAACATAACTTTTCATTACATCTTACAAAATCGAGGATCTTTAAGGTTTAGTGTTTTGGAAACCAGGAACTTATTACATGAGAAAAAAAACATTCTTCTTAAACACTTGAAAGGCTTCTTCATTTGTTCATCCTAATTTCATTACAAAATCTCATAACCTGGGAGCATACATCAAAGTAAAGGGTGAGCAAAAGGCCCGGTAAGGGAAACAAGGGAAACATTTAACATGTGAACATGAGATACATCAATAAAGTCATGAAAAAGAACATTAAGGCATGGGAAAGAAATCATGAGGCATATCATAATAAAAATAACATATTTCATAACATGAAGATGTGGCTACAAAATTTTACAACGACAATCATTTCCATTTCACCAAGTTCCATCCCCAAGGTGTCCATAAAAATTACCAAGGTTATTCACCAAGGTATCAGTCTAAATGGTCATCTCTAGAGATTAAGTCTTTACCCAATGCATTGGAGCTCTATCAGGGCGCACCCTTAATTTGTCTTTATTATCATGCGAGCAACATATATCATCATCAATCATTTCATAAAAAACCCATATAGCATAAAATAAATGGGTTTCATTTTATAATCATAACGTTTTAAAAACTGCTTTAAAGACATGATCTTTATGTCACTTTAAACCCACGGAAAAGGAAAGCGGGTCTCATGTATGTAAATCCCAGAATTTAAAATAGAACATTTTGGTATATATGTGAATACCCCTATAGAAGAGAGGGATTTGAGTATTCACTTAATAAAATAAAATAACTTTAGAAAAAGAGAGAGACATTTTGAGACGGAAATTCTGCAGCATAACGACTATGTTTCGGGGTTTTAGAAAACATTGAAAAGAGAGGGGACATGGGTAAAACATTCATAAATTACCCATAAAACAGTAGGGGGACATAATATAAAGGATTTAAGAACATGGTAATGAAATTTTAAAGATATACCATATGAAATGATGAACATTAAAGGAATACAAAAATACGATTCCTCTTATTAAATTCGGCAGCCTAATGACGCCACTTAAACTTCAACAAAAATGAATTGAAGAGATCAAATAGGGTCTATCATCATATGAATATAAAAGATCAGTATGAAAGATATAGATATAATACCCCAACATAATAAAAGGGAACTTTAAAGACTTGACATGAAAGTAGAACTTTGAAAAAATGAGAAAGGTGAAAGAATCCCTAAAACATTTGGCAGCCTAACGGTGCCACTTAAACATTCTTAAAATGAATTGATGAGAGAAAGAGGGGGTCTCTCATCATATTAACATGAAAAGGGAATTAAGATGAATATAAAAGAACATCCTCCAACATAATAACATGGATAATAAAAGAAATTACATAAAATAGATTACTTGAAAAGAAAGAGAGGGGTCAGATCCCTTACCTTTAAACGTAACGCTTAAAACTCAGAGGTTGGGACCTTGAGGGCTTGGGGGCACCTTGGGAGGACACTTTGGGAGGTAATGATACAAGAAATTCGTTGGGGGAGATTTGGGAGTGAAAACTAGAGGAGTAAAGGGTGGGTATTTATAAGGAAAGTGAGGGGACAAGGCATTAATGGCCAAGGGACACCTCACAAGTGGTTTTCACAAAACCATGGGCTCTCCCATGGTATTTCCCATGGAGTTAGGCCACATGGGGCCCACCATACAATAATTCATTACCTTTGGTCGTCCAACCCATAAAATATCTCATGAAATCATCATGACATAGTTATGATGTCATTAAACATACCGAAACCCTAAAATTGTATTTTTACTATTCACTGAAAATTCAACTTTCTCAGAAAAATACCAAAATTTCACCTTAACCAAATATCGATGCTCTGATTTTAAAAATGAACTCCATTTTATAAAAATAATTCTATAAATATTTTTAATTTAATTTTTAAATAAATACACTATTCACCGAAAATTCATTTTTTTCAGAAAAATCCCCAAAATTTACCTTAACATAATATCGACGCTTTGAGTTCAAAAATGAAATACATTTTATAAAATTAATTTTATAAATATTTTAATTTAATTTTTAATTAAAAAACACTATTCACCCAAAAAAACTAATACTTGAATAATAATTTATGAAATCGTTATTTAACCATTTTATTGAATCACATTACTTAATCAAGGTGCCTAGATTATATTAATACTTTCTTTAAGTGAGATTACTAATCAATTTGGCCACATTACTAATCCTAAGCATAAAATCATTATTCATAATTTACTATTCATAAAAAATTAAGTTGATCTTATTAGACTCTAAATTTTGTGCTGAACAGAATTGTAGAAGACCATTTTTTGAAAATAATTACACATATTTAATTATTTAAGGTTTACATAAACATTTTTTAAAATATCCTTTCTCTAATATTCACCAAAAATATTCATACTATATTTATCCGGACATTTGAAAATTCATAAACTTCATCATAAGAAGAAATCAAAATTTTTATTTAAAACAAAGGATTACACAAGGAAGTTACGGTCTCCTTACATAGCCCCTTATCACACCAGCATAGGACCTAAGTGTAAGGTGTGCTAAGGTGAGAGAATCTGAGGGAGGCTCGGCCAACATTGCACGAGTAATAATTTATATCAGTTTGAACTTCTCGCGAAGGCGATTCCGTTCTAACTTCACACGATGAAGTTCGGCTTGGGTTTGGTCCAGAACAAAGCCCAATGGTGCTACCTCCTTCCCAAGTTCTGTTAGATGGGATTCGATCGGTCCAAGACTACTGGGTGAGGCCATCGAATATTCTTTCTATATTGATTAACCAAGATCACTTGTATTTAGAGACAATAGTTTCAACATTTAGTTTCCAACGGTCATACTGACTAGCGGTCATATAATAGTCAAAACCCCACAGTCTTAATTTAATTATACTCATGTTATCAAATGAAACAGTTTTGTTGAGTATAAAATAAAATAACACACAAAATTAGGAAACAATATTTATTCAAAATTTCGGGTCGTTACAGTCTTCCCCCTTGAGAAATTGCGTCCTCACAATTTTAAAATTGGGCTTGGAAATTTCGTTGAAAGTCCCACATCGGAAAAAGAGTCAGTAAAAATATTACTTCAAAAGAAAGGAAGTGAAGTACAAAGGTCACCTGAGTTAACCCATACTAGGATTCCATGAAGGAAAACATGGATATGGAAGAAAAAAACAAAGAGTCAAGTTCTGATGGAGAGTGATAGAAAACATGATTAGGAGAAAGTTGACAACAAGAAAATCACAAACTTATGATGTGTGTAAATGGTCTTTGATTACCGAGTAGGAAACATAAACCAACAACATTTTTTTTATTTCCCTTTCATAATTTTGAGGAATTCATTTACTACATAGAATAAAAACATACGGAAATACACCAACCTTCAATTTGAGTTTCATCCTTTAATAAGTTTCTACCAAAACTAATATTTTCTCCAAATTAGGAGAATTCAAAAATGCTTGGTCTCATCAAACGCACAAGGATCATCTTCTAGAGAATCACATAATTTACAAAAGATTAACTATCTATTTCTTATATCTTTAAACATTATCCCAAAAACAGAAAGGGTAAGATAAAACAACTCTTCAAAAAGAAAGAACCCCAAAGGAAGGGAAACTACTCTTAAATCTTCAAAATTCCACGGTACTACCCAAAGTTAATCATAGCCCATTCCATAAATAACTATACTTAAAATTACCCAAAATAAACCAAACTAAGATTGAAACCCAATTATAAGAACGATCTCATAACATAGTCTTCCAAGATATACTTTATCATTCATCTCCAAACAACATCAACCACTCTTATCATCTTATAACAAAAGTAACTACCCTAAACATATTTTCCCCAAGATAGGTTAATCATTTCCATATGTAACCTAAATTACTATAAGTCCGCCTTAAATTCATCGATTCTTCAAAATATAAGCCAACCTTTACTCCTCAAAGAAAATACCATAGTAATCTATTTACCTCGATCAAATAGGGTTCCCAAAATAGTGAACGTCTTCCAAAATAATAATCATCTTTTAATCCCCTAATCACCCTTTTTTAAGAAGAATAGCTTCACTACATCAACATGTGGTACATAACAATAGATGTTTTCCTTAATGATATAAAACCATCTTAGGTAGTGACTCGATGTTCTTAGAAAAAATTAAAGATATGCTCATGGACCATGAACTAAAATACAACATGACATAGACAATTATTGAGAAGAAGTTACATGTACTTCAGTCATCATGATCCATATCAGCATAGGACTTGCATTGTTCCCTTGTCCTCGAATATTGTTGATGCTCATCATGCTTCTCACCCATTCCAAGAGAGCATTGCCTTGGATAATGTCTAACTTCTCTACATTTACGACATCAAAATGTATAAGGTACATTAGATCGAACCTTATCTCCATTCATCACATTATCCATTTTTTTAAAGAAATTGGATAATTTATGCCCTATCTTCCCACACTTAAAACATCTCACGGTTCATTTGTGACATTATCCTTGGTTCCCCTTTACACACTTTTTGCACAAAGGAAATTGGGTCTTCTTTACCTTATCAACTTTATCAGATGAACCTCCCTGAGACTTCATCTTCTTCTTTCTTGATGGATTTGGGCATTCAACTAGGTACCAATTATTAATTGTGATTTTTGATAGATGGTTTGTCATAATCACAATATGTTCAACTTGATATCTCATCATCTCTGTCATATAAATAGGGAAATCATCACATTTCCTATAATATTGGTTGTTGGGACTTGTTCTTACATTTCCCGCCATTAACTAAGAAAATAAAGTATAATTTGGGGCTTGAATACTTAGCCAATAATCATTAAAAGGAAAATTTAAGCATAGAAGGATAAACTTGTATAAGGAAAGTATACCCTAACTTTTGATCCCCTAGGTTCCAATCTAGGTTATCCATGATCATATATTCTTATGTGAATCTTTTTTTATTATATCTTTGTTCTTTTAATAATGGTTCATACTAATCTTATGAATTTACCAAAGCATATCTCCTGGGAGTGTCGTAACCAAGAGTGCAACAAGGCCCGTTGTCGTGTACCAGTTCCCGTTTGAGTCTAGCTCAATGAGGTGTTTTCAGGTTTTACCCCTATGTACATATGTTCCAGAGCCACCTCTACCTGCTCATATCTAGACAGGGATTTATTTACTTGGTAACCCCTTACTCAATACTCACCAAAATACCAGGAAGATTTCCTATATAAAAACTTTTCTATAGGATTCTTCCTAAAGTTTTCATATCCTAATTTCTACAAATAACTAAACCTCCCTTTGATACCAACTATAGCATCCCGCCTTTTTATAACATAACTTTTCATTACATCTTACAAAACCGAGGATCTTTAAGGTTTAGTGTCTTGGAAACCAAGAACTTATTACATGAGAAAAAAAACATTCTTCTTAAACACTTGAAAGGATTATTCATTTTTTCGTCCTAAGTTCATTATAGCATCTCATAACCTGGGAGAATACATCAAAGGAAAGGGTGATCAAAAGTCCCAGTAAGGGAAATAAGGGAAACATTTAACATGTGAACATGAGATACATTAATAAAGTCATGAAAAATAACTTTAAGGCATGAGAAAGAAATCATGAGGCATATCATAATAAAAATAATGTATTTCATAATTTGAAGATGTGGCTACAAAATTTTACAAAGACAATCATTTCCGTTTCAACAAGGTCCATCCCCAAGGTGTCCATAAAAATTACCAAGGTTATTCACCAAGGTATCAGTCTAAATGGTCATCTCTAGAGATTAAGTCTTTACCCAATGCATTGGAGCGCTATCATGGGGCACCCTTAATTTGTCTTTATTATCATGTGATACACATATATCATCATAAATAATTTCATAAAAAACCCATATATCATAAAATAAATGTGTTTCATTTCATAATCATAACGTTTTAAAAACTGATTTAAAGACATGATCTTTATGTCACTTTAAACCCACGGAAAAAGAAAGAGGGTCTCATGTATGTAAATACCAGAATTTAAAATAGAACATTTTGGTATATATGTGAATACCCATATAGAAGAGAGGGCTTTGAGTATTCACTTAATAAAATAAAATAACTTTAGAAAAAGAGAGAGACATTTTGAGACGGAAATTCTGCAGCATAACAGCTATGTTTCGGGGTTTTAGAAAACATTGAAAAGAGAGGGGACATGGGTCAAACATTCATAAATGACACATAAAATAGTAGGGGGACAAAATATAAAGGATTTAAGAACATGGTAATTAAATTTGAATGATATACCATATGAAATGATGAACATGAAAGGAAGACAAAAATAAGATTCCTCTTATTAAATTCGGCAGCCTAACGACGTCACTTAAACTTCAAAAAAAAGAATTGAAGAGATCAAATAGGGTATCTCATCATATGAACATAAAAGATCAGTATGATAGATATAGATATAATACCCCAAAATAATAAAAAGTAACTTGAAAGACTTGACATGAAAGTAGAACTTTGAAAAAATGAGAAAGGTGAAAGAATCCCTAAAAAATTCGGCAGCCTAACGGCGTCACTTAAACTTCAACAAAAATGAATTTATGAGATCAAATAGGGTCTCTAATCATATGAACATAAAATATAAGTATGATAGATATATATATCATACCCCAACATAATAAAAAGAAACTTTAAAGACTTGACATGAAAGTAGAACTTTGAAAAAATGAGAAAGGTGAAAGAATCCCTAAAAAATTCGGCAGCCTAACGACGCCACTTAAACATTCTTAAAACGAATTGATGAGAGAAATATGGGGTATCTCATGATATGAACATTAAAAGGGAAGTAAGATTAATATAAAAGAACATCCTCCAACATAAGAACATGGATCATAAAATAAATGACATAAAAGAGATTACTTGAAAAGAAAGAGAGGGGTCAGATCCCTTACCTTAAAACGTAACGCTTAAAACTCAAAGGTTGGGACCTTGAGGGCTTGGGGGAACCTTTGGAGGACTCCTTGGGAGTTAATGAGACCATAGATTCATTGGGGGAGAGTTGTGAGTGAAAAATAGAGGAGTAAAGGGTGGTTATTTATAGGGAAAGTGAGGGGACAAGGCATTAATGGCCAAGGGACACCTCACAAGTGGTTTTCACAAAACCATGGGCTCTCCCATGGTATTTCCCATGGAGTTAAACCACATGGGGACCACCATACAATAATTCATCACCTTTGGTCGGCCAACCCATAAAATATCTCATGAAATCATCATGACACAGTTATGATGTCATTAAACATACCGAAACCCTAAAATTGTATTTTTACTATTCACTGAAAATTCGACTTTCTCAGAAAAATCCCAAAATTTCACCTTAACCAAATATAGATTCTCTGATTTAAAAAATGAACTCCATTTTATAAAAATAATTTTCTAAATATTTTTAATTTAATTTTTAAATAAATACATTATTCACCAAAAATTCATTTTTTTCAAAAAAATCCCCAAAATTTACCTTAACATAATATCGATACTCTGAGTTCAAAAATGAAATCCATTTTATAAAAATAATTTGCTAAATATTTTTAATTTAATTTTTAATTAAAAAACACTATTCACCCGAAAAAACTAATACTTGAATAATAATTTATGAAACCGTTATTTAACCGTTTTATTGAATCACATTACTTAATCAAGGTTCCTAGATTATATTAATACTTTATTTAAGTGAGATTACTAATCCATTTGGTCACATTACTAATCCTAAGCATAAAATCACTATTCATAATTTACTACTCATCAAAAATTAAGTTGATCTTATTAGACTCTAAATTTCATGCTGAACAAAATTGTAGAAGACCATTTTTTGAAAATCATTACACATTTTTAATTATTTAAGGTTTACATAAATTTTTTTTAAAATATCCTTTCTCTAATATTCACCAAAAATATGCATACTATATTTATCCGGACATTTGAAAATTCATAAACTTCATCATAAGAAGAAATCAAAATTTTTATTTAAAACAAAGGATTACACAAGGTAGTTACAGTCTCATTACATAGCCCCTTATCACACCAGCATATGACCTAAGTGTAAGGTGTGCTAAGGTGAGAGAATCCGAGGGAGGCTCAGCCAACATTGCACGAGTAGTAATTTCTATCAGTTTGAACTTCTCGTGAAGGCGATTCCGTTCTAGCTTCACACGATGAAGTTCGGCTTGGGTTTGGTCCAGAGCAAAGTCCAGTGGTGGTACCTCCTTCCCAAGTTCTGTTAGATGGGCTTCGATCGGTCCAAGACTACTGGGTGAGGGCATCAAATCTTCTTTCTCTATTAATTAACCAAGATCACTTGTATTTAGAGACAATAGTTGCAACATTTAGTTTCCAACGGTCATAATGACTAGCGGTCATATAATAGTCAAAACCCCACAGTCTCAATTTAATTATACTCATGTTATCAAATGAAACAGTTTTGTTGAGTATAAAATAAAATAACACACAAAATTAGGAAACAAGATTTATTCAAAATTTCGGGTCGTTACATGTGATACTTGGGGGTACAATTACATACAAACACACACACACACACACACCACCATAGGCCGAACGAGCAGGTCATAACCTCCCTAAGGGATAACCCACCATATCCAACTCTTAATTTTATGGCCCTTTGTAGAGACCCTTATTATTACAAGGCCCGCAAATCCTCATTATATGGCCCAAACACCTTGTAGTAATCATCTCTAAAGCCCTGATGTCCATCACAACATACCCTTCAACTACAGCAGCCCCCCTTGCAACCAACCTCCATGATCAGGGCATCAACTCCCTCATCTTAACCGAGATGGTCCTTCACCACCCAAGCCTTCCCCTCAAAGGCTTGTAGTGGTGAAGGATAGCTGCATATGCATCCTCTCAAAGTCCCGATTGAGAAACAGTGCTTGTGATCGCACCAACCCTCCACCAAATACTAACGCCACTGGTCCCCCTTGCTAGTGTCACCCACTGATTTTGTGGTCTGAAGCTTTTCCCCATATAATATTTCCACCCATACCAGAGTAGTTATTTCTTTTTGCACCACTTCCCACCCTTGCCTGGTGCTGCCTCACTACTGCGGCCCACCTTCAGAAGAGCCTACCATCACTAATGCCTGATGTTCATCATCATAGCTTGCCTACAGAAGAACCAACCACCACCTGTGCCATCCATGCCCGACTACCATTATTACCGTCTTTCTGCCACTGTCCACCCTTGTCGGGGGCAAGCTAACCACCACAACCCTGGGTTTTTTTATATATAAGGGTTTTTTTTTTAAAATGGGGTAGGGTAACCAATATTTTCAAAAATGGGTCCTAAGATGCGTGAACCCCGTTCACGCATCCTCGATCCTAGGAAGATGTGTGAACGGGGTTCACGCATCATAGGCCTGGTGAAAGATGTGTAAACCCCATTCACACATCCTTTATAAACTTTGTGAAGGATGCGTGAACGGGGTTCACACATCCTACAGAAGCTTTCAATTATTTAATTTTTTTTGTATTTTTTGTATTTGTATTTGTATTTTTGTTTTGTTTTGTTTATATATTTATATTATAACTATATATATATAACAAAAAATTTTAGTAGAATTTATCTGCTATTTAATATCTAGAAGTACTGCCATTACAACAGTTTAGATTCTGACAGAAACCCTCACCCATGGCTCTCTTTTATAAGAGGGATTTCTCTGAAAATCATTCTGCATTTTCGATGTAAGATTCAGGTTCTCCCTTTCTTGCGCAGAACATTCTGCATTTACGATGTGGGATTCTGTTTCAAGTACATGACTTTGAAAAACTATAAAATACAAACTACAAGACCAATATAAATGAAACTTAAAACATGGATTAAATATATAAGAAATATTTGAAAATAGAAAGAATTTCGTAAAAAATGTTGATGAATAATAATTTATAAGCTTTCAAAACCACCAACTTGAAACTTAAAAATGTTTCAAATACATGGCTTTGAAAGACTATAAAATACAAACTATAAGACCAATATAAATGAAACAGAAAACATGGATTAAACATATAAGAAATATTTAATAGTTAATTAGTTAATCAGTAATATAATTATTAATTAGTTAATTATTAGTTAATTAGTTAATCAGTAATATCATTATTAGTTAATTAGTAATATCATTATTAATTATATAATTTATAATTATATTACTAATTAACTAATTAATTATTATATAATTATTAGTTAATAATTATAATTAATAATTATATTACTAATTAACTAATTATTTATTAACTAATTAATAATTATATTACTAATTAACTAATTAATTATTATATAATTAATAATTAAAAATTAAAAATTATAATGAGTAATTATAATTAATAATTATATTACTAATTAACTAATTAATTATTATATAATTAATAATTTCTAATTATAATTAGTAATAAAATTATTAATTAACTAATTAATCAGTATATAATTAATAATTATAATTAATAATTATATTATTAATTAATCATTGTATAATTAATACTTATATTACTAATTAACTAATTAATTATAATATAATTATATTAATAATTAACTAACTAATTATTATATATTAGTAATTAATAATTATAATTAATAATTATATTACTAATTAACTACTTGATTATTATATAATTAATAATTACTAATTATAATTAATAATCATATTACTAATTATAATTAATAATGATATTACTACTTAACTAATTAATCCTTATATAATTAATATTTATATTACTGATTAACTAATTAATTATTATATAATTAATAATTAATAATTAATAATGAATATTTATAATGAATAATTATAATTACTAATTAATTAATTTTTTTATTTTATAATTAATAATTATATTACAAATTAACTAATAAATTATTATATAATTAATAATTAATAATTATAATTAATAAATATACTACTAATTAACTAATTAATTATTATATAATTATATTACTAAATAAATAATTAATTATTGTATATTAGTAATTAATAATTAATGATTAATGATTAATAATTATATTTATTATTAACTAATTAATAATTATATTACTAATTAAAGAATTAATTATTAATTATTTCTTATATATTTAATCCATGTTTTATGTTTCATTTATATTGGTCTCATAGTTTGTATTTTATAGTTTTTCAAAACCACGTACTTGAAATATTTTTATGTTTTAAGTTGGTGGTTTTGAAACCTTATAAATTATTTTTCATCAACATTTTTTACGATTTTTTTTTATTTTCAACTATTTCTTGTATTTTTAATCCATATTTTATGTTTCATTTATATTAGTCTTACAGTTTGTATTTTATAGTCTTTCAAATCCACATACTTGAAACATTTTTAAGTTTCAATTTGGTGATTTTGAAAGCTTATAAATTATTATTCATAAACTTTTTTACAATTTTTTTTATTTTCAACTAGTTCTTATATGTTTAATTCATGTTTTAAGTTTCATTTATTTTGGTCTTATAGCTTGTATTTTATAGTATTTCAAAGTATGGTACTTGAAACAGAATCCCACATCGGAAATGCAGAATGCACTGTGCAGGAAAGGAAGAACCTGAATCCCACATCGGAAATGCAGAATGATTTCCAGGGCAAGCCCTCTTATAAAAGAGAGCCCTGGGTGAGGGTTTCTGTCAGAATCCAGACTTTTGTAATGAAAGTACTGCTGGATATTAAATAGCAGATAAATTCTGCTAATTTTTTTGTTATATATATATATATAAACAAAACAAAACAAAAATAAAGATAAAAATTTTAAAAATACAAAAAAATTAAAAAATTAAATCTTTCTGTAGGACGCGTGAACGAGGTTCACGCATCCTTCATAAAGTTTACAAGGGATTTGTGAACCCCGTTCATGCTTCATGGGAAGGGTAGATGCGTGAACGAGGTTCACACATCTTTTATGAATTCTACGAAGAATGCGTGAACCCTGTTCACGTATCTTCGAACCCATTTTTAAAAATAGTTGAAACTCTATCCATTTTCTACATTTTTTTCAAAAACCAATTTAAATAAAAAACCCACAACCTTGCCTTCATAAATCCACCGCCGCCTGTGCCAAATGGCTATGTTGCCACCCAGATGACCCCCCCCGCTGTTGAGTGGGGGAAATTCCCCACTGCCCTTTCCAAATGTAAGGGCTCACAATGCATTGCCCCGATTTAATTGGGAGGGTTGAAGAATGCAACAACTAGGATTTGAATCCCACCCACCCTGGATGCTATTGGGGTTTATTGTACCACTCGGATGCACCCCTATATGAAAATAAGTATATATATACACACACAAAATTATAAATAAATATAGTTGGCGCTTGGAGGTATAATTACAATAAAACACACACGTGCACACACATCATGAGAGTATATATAATTATAAATATAATAAATATATTTATTATTTAAATATATTCACTATAATTTTATTATTATTTAAATATATATTAATTTATTTATAATTATAAATATAAATAAATATATTTATAAATACTTTTATATAATTATAAATATTTTTATATAATTATATATATTTATATAATTATACCCAAAAGGTTTAGGTACCGAGCATGCTCGGCCCTAAAAATTTATTAATGAAAATAAAATGAAAATAGGAACATACAAACATGTGGCGCATAAAGCATCGCCAAACCAGGAAAGTGGAAAACGACGCCACCCAAAAGCACGACAAATGATCCCACTACCCACACATCCTGTCCCACAGACCCACATGGAAGACCCCAAAACCCACATAAAAAAGGTCATAAGACCCAGAAATAACCACTCTAACAACTACCACACTCTGAAGACCTCGCGCACCTGACCACATCGATGAGGCAGACCAACAACACACCACTCGTGGTCACAATCTTGGACGCTGAGTTATTTTCCCGACAATGTTGTCGTGCCCTTCAACATCATCACTCACATGAACAAAAAGGGAGATCTCACTATCAGTATCCCATCTCATACCATTGATACCTCGTGGTACCCAAGATCTTCACCCATCAGTGTCCCATACCACCGCAAGTCATCTCGCAGCTTCCCAAAGGACCACTAGGTTAACCCATGAAAAGTCCTAGCACCCTCCCCTAGATTCACTCCATCCCACCGCCCCAAACCACAAAACTGGATCTAGAATGATTCTTCACATGCGCCAAAAAGAAATAAAGACAAAAAAACATGATTTCAACTAGACTACCTCGTTTCCACATATAAGGTCGACGAATCCCACATTCCAAGGTCAAGACCCACCTGTGTCCGACACAGACATCACCATTAACTCGCTAGAGTTCCTTCAAAGCCGGTCTGACGTCGCCATCCATGTCCACTGGCAGCCAGTACCTCTGCAACCCAATCCCGTCCCAAGGTCTCCTGAGGGAAACTCCAACCCTAAATGCTATTTTGAAGAAAATTCACTTCATTTTGAAGTAGGAATAGTAAAAATCACTCCAACCCATTTACTTCATTTTTCACTTCAAAAAGAATATTCTATGAATATTCCTCTTTATATATATTTTTTACTATTAATTTTATTCAAAAAATTATATTAAATTATTTAAAAACATAAAAAGAGTGAAAAGTAAAAAAAAAACAGATAGCGCTGCTATAGTATAGCGCCAAATATGGCGCTCCACTGTAGCATTTCGCCATTTTACTGCTGGGAATATATGTGGGTTGGAGTCCATTTTTACTTCAAAATGGCGTTTTTGCCGCTGGGTTGGAGATGGTCTGAGATCACTCTTCAATGCCTAAGTCATCGCCTGACCGAAGTGCCTCCGCAGCTGGAACCCAAACATCCCACCTTATGAAATTAGTTGCGGCCACACACCCAAACCATCACCACCGCCGAGGATGGAATACGACATAGTTTGGTCTAGGATGTGACTTGGAGAAGCCCGAATCTGGCGCAGGGGAGCTCGGGGAGGGTTTTCAAGGCCAATTTCTTTTTTGGGGTGGCTATTCCTTGGTGGTTGTTTGTGGCATAGACCCTTCCCAGTGGTTGGGAGGCTGCATCATGGAATGGGAGACTATAGTGTAGTAGGTTTTGGAGCTACTTCCAAATTTGGAACAGCTGTGACGTGGTTATGGAGGCTGCGTTATAGTCCTCAGATTCTCTTTTATAGGATCTAAACTTGAGATTAGGAGGGGAGTTTGACCAGGGTAGGATGCAGCGTGGTTCTTCATGTTGTGTTTTAGAATACCCCCGATCAAGAAGTTCTACGGTGTGGTCCATGAGGCTGAGCCATGGCCTTCTAAAAATTATATGGCCTATAAATACCCCCAAGTTCATTCGAACATCAATTTCTCCAAAGTGTCTCTCTCAACCCTAGGTGCTCTGAATTAGTTTTTCGAAGGATTTATAGCCCCTTCCGATAGGGATTGATCCCAACTTCCTATGTTCGATCCGTGGTACGTTCTTCCTCCCCAATATAGTGATTTATATCTATTCAATATTGTTTCCTCCTATTTCTTCTTACCATGTTATAGAGGATTATCTTCATCATTATAATGGAGCTTTCTTGGTTTTTTGACATGGTTGTGGTAAAATATCCATTGAGGGATGTAGTTTCTTACGGGATAGGTGATTAGAGATCCGAAACGTTGATCTATTCTCATGAAAAGAACATTGATGCTTTTGAGGTAGAAGATTCATTGCTTCTACTTTATTTACATGCAATCACAATTTGACCATGCTTTAGTTTCTGTGAATAGTAGAGGAATTGACCTAATAAAAATTAAACTATATTAAGAATGGAATTCGTTATGTATAGTGATAACATGTTATTTATTTCCACCATGATAACAATTTTCTTCTTAATTTTCTTGACAGTGTTCTATCTAGGTCGATGATGCATTAGATGTACAATGTATCATGTTTTCATCAATTTCCAATCAATTGCAGAAAATGCATGAGGATGAAGATTCCTACAAGATGCTAAATCTTATCCATAAGTTATATCAGAAGAGAAAAAGAAAAGAATGGTATGAGATATCAAGTGAACTTTATAGCTATAGGCTAGAAAAAGGGAATCAAGAAGGACCTCATGTACTCAAGAAGATCGGGTACATTGAGAGACTTGAAGCCCTTGGGTTCAAACTGAACCAAGAACTAGTGAATGATCTCAATATTTCCTCTTTACCACTGATCTTATCGAATTTCATTACTAATTACAATTTGAATAACATGAAAAGTCACTCCTAAATATTTTGGATTTAGTTCTCTAAGATGATAAGGATATAAAGAATACCAATTTTTTAGTCCTTATGGTGAAAAAAAGGAGGAAGGGAAAGTCTAAAGAGTCTAAGGATAAGCTCAAGCCAAAGACACTAATGCACCATCCTTCTAAAAAGCCAAAGCTATAGAGGGAGGAAAATGAGAAGGGGATTTCTACTTTTCATGCGGAAATAAATGCCTCTGGAAGAGGAATTACAGAGCTGGAAAAAAGAAGCAAGGTGACACATCTACTTTAGGTATTTTTAAAATTGAATGCAATATATCTTTATCTACAAGTTGGGTATTGGATACAACATGCATATCACACATTTTTATTCATCTAAAAGAATCAAGTAGATTCTAGAATATTTCAAAGGGTGAGGTGGATCTTTGATTCGAAAATGGTTCAAGTCTAGCAACCTTGGAAGTAGGATATTATCATCTAACTTTGCCTAGTGGTTTGGTTCTTGTATCTAAAAATTGTTATTATGTTCCTTCAGTTTCCAAAAACATACTCTTAGTGTCAAGTTTGGGAACTATGATATTTTACTTCAATTTTGGAAAAAATGTTGTCTATTTTATAAGGATAATATATGTTATAGTATAACTTATATTAATAATAGGTTTTATATACTTGAACTCTAAAAACCTTGTAACGGAAATCAACGAAAAAACTCATGAACATGACTTATAAAACACCCAACTAAGGAACTCTTCTCATACCGAGATGGAGAGTATCTTAACCAAGATACCATTGATCTCTTAAAGGAGTGTAGGATAATATATCGATTCACTCCTCCTTATACACCTCAGTGGAATGGTTTTAGTGAAAGGACGAATCAGACCCTACTAGACATGGTCATATCATTAATGATTTAGAAAACTCTTCCATTATCCTTTTGGGGATACATTTTGCAGACGTCGATATATATCCTTAATCGAGTACCTACTAAAGATACAAATAGGATTCTGTTTAATTTGTGGTATGGAAATGAATCTAGTCTGTCACATATATATGTATGGGGATGTGAGACTTTTTTCAAGACTACACGTAGTGAAAATTGGAATCACAGAGCATGAAGTGCATCATTATAGGTTATCTTAAAGACACTAAAGGATATCACCTATACAACCCTTCATATTAGAAAGTGATTATGGTGAGACATGTCATATTTCTAGAAAGGGAACACATTTCCAATGTAAATAGTGGGATAAATATTGACTATGATAAATTTGATGTTCTAGATGAATAAGAGTTGGTACAAGAACCATCTCCACAAGACTTACTGGGAGATACAGATGTTCTCAAGATACAAGTACTATGTTGGCCTACTCGAGAGGCTAGAGAACCATAATGATATGATTTTATTTTCACCAATTCAGGTGACACATTAAACCTAGAGAATGATTAACCTCTAACATACAAGGAGGAAATGGATGGAAAGGATTCTACTAAATGGAAAGAAGCTATACATTCTACAATGTAGTCGATATACTAAAATCATGTTTGTATTTTGGTAGAAAATCCAACTAATGTAAAAATCATTGGGTGAAAATGGGTATTCAATAAAAAGATGGACATGGATGGTAAATTCAATACCTATAAGTCATGAATAGTAGTAAAGGGTTTTAGGTAATGTCAAGGTGTAAACTACGATGAAACCTTATCACTAGTAGCGATGCTAAAATCCATTAGAATATTACTTGAAATAGCAGTGTTCCATTATTATGAGATTTGGAAAATGGATTTCAAAAATACTTTTCTAAATGGGAAGTTGGTTTAAGACATCTATATGACTGAACTTGAAGTGTTTATTAATTCATAGAATTCCAATAAAGCATGAAAGATGAAAATATACACTTATGGGTTGAATAAAACATCACGATCATGGAATGTTCATTTTTATGAGAACATAAGAGAATTTAGTTTCTTAAATAATGAAAATGATCCATGTGTCTATAAGAAGGTTACTGGGAATGCTATAGTTTCTTAGTATTATATGTTGATGACATATTAATTATGGAAAACAAAGTACAAGTCTTACTGTTAGTTAAGACTTGGTTAAATAAATGAATCTCCATGAAAGACTTAGTTGAAGAATAATACATTTTAGGGATTAAGATATAATGACATAGATATTAGAGGCTACATAGGATATTTCAAAGTATAGATATTGATAAGATACTAAAAGGTTACAATATAGAACAATCCAAGAGAGTGTTGCTTCCAATGTCACATGGTATCAATCTCTTTAAAAAAATGTGTCCACAAACACAAGAGGAGATTGAAAGAATGAGTAGAATACCTTATTCCTTAGAAATGGGATCTATCATGTATTCCATGATATATACTAGGTTTGATGTTTCCTTTTCATTAATCATGGTGGGAAGATATTAAGATAATCTATGAGAGATGCATTAGGCAGTTGTCAAAACTATCTTGAAGTACTTGAGATGTACTAAGGATATCTTTATGGTGTATGGTGGTGATGAGGAACTAGTAGTGAGAGGATACACTGATTCTAATTTGTAAAAAAGTCATGATGATCTAAAATCATAGTTAGGCTATGTATTTTGCCTGAATGGTGGTGCAGTGAGTTATAGAATCTTGAAGAAACTTGTCTAAGTATATCACAACTTCTGATGAAGCTAGGGAAGAAGTATAAATATGTGTATTTAACAAAAATATTGTGTTGTGCCTAATAGTGTAGACCATGTTCCAGTTTATTGTGATAATATTGTAGTAGCGGTGCTTGGTAAGGAGCTCATGTCACACTAGAGGACAAATAATATACTTCAGAAGTTTCATCTCTTGAGGAATTTTACCTAGAGAGGTGGTATAGTATCCACAGAGGATAACATGGCGAAACCCATAAATAAAGCCATATCACAGTAGAAGCATGATTCGCATGTGAGATCTATTGGTTTGAGACATGTTAGTATTTGGTTCTAGTGCAAGTGGGAGTGCTGATAGTGGGTTCCCTAGACCCAACTTATAAATTTACTCTGATTACCATTACATATAAATAGTTTGATATATATATATATATATATATATATATATTTATCTTACCATAATAGTGTTTATACTTTTGCATCCACTATATTTATGGTAATGTCCTTATATTATTTATTGTATCAAAAGGTTATAGAAGTTATCAGGATATAATAAGAACCTAGAGATAACATAAAAACAATCTTAAAATTATGCCCTATAGTCTAGATACATCATAATACTATGAAATAGATGATGTGCGACCATCAAGTGTTGGAGGTTTATAAACATTGATACTTCTTATCACAAATTTTTCACTTGGTGATCTATAATTGGTGAGATCACGAGTAAAAACTCACCAATATAAACACTACATGTTTCAGGTGTCATTGGTTATTCCTCTCCATGAACACGTGTATTGGTCTCTAGACTTGAGATAATTATCAATGTGTACCATTTGATTGAGTTCATTGATGTAAGAAAAAAACTATGACCTAGAAGTAATGGTGAGGTAGCTTGTGTTGGATATATCATTGGTGGTATGGCATTGGTTGAATGATCAAGATACAATTTTTCACTTCTGAGTTGAGGAAGTAATATATTAGGCCTAATTGATCAAGATGTTAATACCTTCATAAATCCATGACCATGGTAGTTGAAGGTAAGTTTTTCTAGTTAGATCAATAAATAATAAATCAAGAATGGATGATGACATAAGTTATGTATCTTGTTTTATGAGATATTATATGACAAAGAGATTATATTACATAGTGCATGTTCATAGGCTTATTATCATTGCTATAACTATTCCTTATCTGTTTAAGGGACTTGATGAGTTTCTAAACTTCACTCCCGGTCTATGAATAGTATTAACTAATATCGAGATAACACCCCAGAGGTTCACACACAATGTCATATTCAAGAGACTGCCCTATTCTAATGAATAGGTATATAGGACATGGTGGGCCCCACCACAGGGTCCGAGAGTTGTCCAAGTATTATCGATCACCAAAAAATAAATAATTTCATTATTATTTGAGTATAGAATAATTGGGTTGAATTTATTTATTCAAATTATCTACAAATTATTAAGTGAATACATGGAAAATATTATATGAATGAAAATTATTTTAATATTAAAGGTTTGTTTAATATTATGGGAATTATGAGTTGATTTAATGACTTGGTTTTATCACATAATATATTTATTATGTATTACAAGTATGTTATAAAAAATAAATGATGTATATGATGCAGTTAGTTTATCATAATGATTCATTTATCACTTATTTAGTGGGTGTTGGATATACAGGGGTCTGGGAACCCTTTCCTGGTATTTTAACTCCCACTATATTAATATAGGAGAGAATCTCATTCTAACTACTATTCATTCTAATGTATTTGAGATATTTTCTCTCCTTTTTCATCCTAAAGAGAGGAAAACTCCTTCAAAGCCATCGATCCAAGAACGTATTCACGGATCATACGAATAGAGTCGAGGTGATCATTATGACGCTGAAGGATTCATTGGAACTATGTGTTAGCACCCAAAATTCAAAGATCAATATTCATGTGGACTCTTGAAGCATTTGTAGAAGATCTAGACGGGTTTAATTCAGATACTTTAAGCAATAGTCACCGACAAGAAGCTACAGTTGTGCATGCTTTGATTTTAACTAGTTAATAATTATTGTTTAATTTATGAACTTTTAAATATTCACATGAGATCCTCATACCTTCACTAGGGATTGGATCACCAGAGATAACGAAGTTTCATCGCTCTGGTAATGGAAAATTTTAAATCCCAGACCCAATGGATTCCGCTGTGTGCCTCAGTATTATTAGTAGAGACCTATGAAAGGATCATGCATCATTTTTTTGTGCCTATGTTTGAAATGGGTAGAATTTGGGATTATGTTAAACCTAAAATAAAAGAAAATAATTAATTATTTGGTTAATGTTAAATATTCCATATTCTAAGTTAATGAGTCTAACTATTTATTCTTTTGTAGTCATGGCTCTAGTTCAACATCCTTATTAGGTTCATGATGAATATGTTCAATAGGATTCACTAACATATCACTATACAGTAGAGGAAGATTATGATGAAACTTGTTAGAGGAAACTCTAATAGTTCCATCACCAAATTTTTTAGAAGTATGTGGGCTTCATTTTAGACTCAGTCCCAAAAGATTGGTTATAATAGGTCAAGATAACTTTCAGTTCGATGCATGCTTGGAAGGAGAATTGGGTTTCATTGGTCATGGATATGCTGAATGGGGAAGTAAAGTAGTGGTGGATCTTATTCCTTAGGAATCAGAAGGAGTTGACAGTCTCATAGGAGAAGTTCTGAGACCAGTTCCGAGTAGAGTTTATTTCTTCAACTATAAAGGCGACCAACCTCCAGGAGCTTATTACCCTTTAATAGGGGAGTTCCGGTGTGCAGGAGTTTAGGATCCATTTTAGTACCCTTCTCGGATATGCTTCATACCTTTTCCCAGATGAGGATGTTAGGGCCAAACATTTTTAGGAGGCTTTATGTCCAAAGATCCAGTTCCAGGTTACACCATTCATGTTTTCGACTTATCTTGAGGTGCTGGAAAGAGAAAAGGTTTTTGAGAGGACACTAGACAAAACCAGATCATCATGATATGGGAGTCATAGGGATTATCTATAAAGTATAGATATGTTCCAGGGTTCCCAGTTTCCTAGAAATAAGAGATTTTAGTTGGCCGATGGTAGGTCCCATCCCTCATCATCTCGTTTATTTGGGGGTGGAGGCTCTCGGGCCTTTTCTAAGGGATCAAATTTTTTTTCATGTGGAGGATGAGGTCATTAGTGACACGAGTTCCCAAAATTTCTGTCCATTCAGTGTGCTCCATGTGTTTCACTTCAGGTTCCTCTGTTGTGACAGTTTCATCTGAGGTTGTAGTACTAGGGTGATTCATATTGGGATTAGTAGAGGGGAGATGAGGTAGGTAGATGATATCCCCAAGATTCTCTTTGTCCTTAGAGAGTAGAGAATGAATATGGAGGTGGTATTTATCAGGTTCAGAGTGGATGTGGAGAAATTCATGGTCAGTTTTATGCTCTAGCATTTCCATCATTGGTAAAGCCAGACATCGTTCAAGGTACCCTTTTCTTGTTTTCTACATGGCTGCATGATTTTTTTGATTCAGAAGTGACAAACTCCTTCATATCACCCAACCTAGTCCATGATTTGGGACTTGATGTGGAGAGGCTTCTAGTGACCTTTGTGTTGACTAAATCAGTGTGAGTTCAAGATTATCTATATGAGGTATGTAGAAATGGTGAGCTAGTGATGGGGAAACAATGATCTTTAGGAGAATTCCTATGTTTGCATATACAACCATATGACATTATACTTAGTATGGATTGGCTATATTTTGTGCAGGTTATTATGAATTTATTTAGGATACAGGTTTTGTTCTATGACATTGATAGAGATCCAGAAGTATTCATTGGTGAGAGGGACCCGTGGATTGGTTAAAGTCATGTTCTGTCATTTTCATCCTTGATGACTGAGATGATGTTGAGTTTTTCGAAGGTTCAACCGACAGTGTTTTCTAAGGTTATGGAAGAGTTCCATGATATCTTTTCGAAGAAGGTTATGACATTACCCCCTCAACGAGAGATTAATTTTGGGATAGAGCTATAACTGGGCATTTCACTTATCTCAATGTATCTATATAGAATGGAACATTTTTAGTTGCAAGAGCTGTGAGTACAGCTCAATGATCTGTTGCAGTGGGGTTTTGTTTGACTAAGTGTATCACCTTGGGGTTCACCAGTTTTGTTTGTGAAGAAGGATGGTGACAATTTGTGTCTTTGTATCAATTATCATTGCTTGAACTAAGTTACAACAAAGAACCACAGTCCTATTACATAGATTGATGACTTATTTGATCAGTTGAAGGAAGAAAGTTGGTTCTTAAAGATTGAAATGAGGTTAGGATATCATCATATGTGGGTGAAATATGATAATATTTCAGAAACCTCTTTTTGATGTCTTCATGGGTATTATGATTTCATTGTGATGTTTTTTGGTGTTATAAATGCTCCAGCCATGTTCATGGGTCTAATGAACATAGTGTTATGAGAGTTTTTAGATAAGTTCATGGCCATTTTAATTGATGAAATCCTTGTGTACTATATATACAAGGAGGAGAATGTAGAGCATCTATGTTCCATTTTGATAATTCTTCATTATTATCAGCTATTTGGGAAGTTATCAAACTGTAAGTCTGGGTTTGTAAAGTTTGTTTATTATTGAATTTTGTGACCTAATGAGGTGTGGATATGGATCCTTAAAATATAAAAGAATTCATTTCTTGGGAATCCCCCAAGATTGTTACAAAATTACGAAATTTTCTTGATATTTTAGGCAATTATAGGAGGTTTGTAGTCGAAGTCTATTGGGTTTTGACTCCTCTAATAGCCTTGAACAGAAAGGATCATGCATTCATGTGAACTAATAATTGTTAGGTAACTTTCAAATAACTAAAGGATAAGTTGGTTAGTGCTCAAGTTCTTTTTTTTCTAACCTAGAGAGTTTATTTTTAGGTTTTTTGTGATGCTTCATGTCTTGGGTTGTGTTGTATTTTGATGTAGAAGAGGTAAATAGTTTTTTATGGGTATAAATAGTCATATCCCCATGAACACAACATGTCACCCATGATATTTATTTGGGATAAGTTGTGTTTTCCTTTAAGTTGTGGTGATATTACCTCATCTACAAGCATTTTGTTGTTTTTACTAATCATAAGTGCCTAAGGTATACCTTCTCCCGACATGACTTGAACTTGCAATAATGTTGGTGGATGGATTTATTTCAATATTATGACTTCAAAATTTCATATACACTAGACAAAGGAAATGTTGTAGTTGATGTACTATATAGGAATTCACATAATGACTCTGTGCATGAATCTGAGGATTCTTAGAGAGTGATATAGGAGATCTCAGTGCCACATATTGATATGGGAGAGGTTATAAGTAGAGGTTGTATTCTATAGATAATAATGTAGTATTATTTGGTGCATTAGGTGGAGGAGTCCTAGATGGGGGATTCTGAGGTGTAGGTTTGGAGATATCAAGTTGTTTTTGGAAATTCCCTTGATGGTTGGTCTGAGGATGAACAAAACCGAGTGCTGTTCTAAGGAAGTATTTTCATTAATTTTTTGATGAATGAAATTGTTATCCATGAGTTCTATATACCACCCTTATCATTATATCTAGGCATGAAAAAGATTTATTGAGATATGAGGGGGCATTTTTGGTGTCCAGGGTTGAAGTGTACAGTTTCAGAGCATTTTTTCTCAATGTTGAATCTTCTAGAATGTTAAGGATGAGCACCATATACCTAGTGGGTTCCTCCAACCATTGGATATTACTTAGTATAAGTGGGAGGATATATCAATGGACCTCGTTACTAGTTTACCTAGAGATCTAGGATGATTTAATGTATATGGGTGATAGTGGATCATTTGATGAAATCAACCCACTTCATAGTGATCAGGGAGTTAAGACCAGTGAATATTTTTTTGAGGCAGTAACTAGAGGAGGTGGTGAGACTCCACAGAGTCCCAAGGACAATCATATCTGATCATGATCCTCATTTTACCTCCAGGGTGTGGAGAGGTCCTCAGTATGATTTGGTTATCATCTATTACACTTCACTACCTTTCATCTATAGACTAATGGTCTGATAGAGTGGACCATCCAGACTCTTGAAGACATGTTGCATTCTTGTGTTCTAAATTTTGGAGGTTCGTGGATGAGGCACCTGCCTTTGGTTGAGTTTGTTTACAAAAATAATTTTCAATCCACCATTGGTATGGAACTATTTAAAGCTTTTTATGAACACCATTTTTGTTCTCCATTATGTTGGACTAGGGTTAGAGAGTCCATAATTCTTGGGCCAAATATAGTACAAAACATTACAAAGTTGGTTCAGGTAGTTTGTGAGAGGATAAAAGTATCACATGATCATCAGAAGTCCTATGTCGATCATAGGAGGCCTCTGGAGTTCAATGTTAGAGATCATGTGTTCTTGAAGGCATCTCCTCATCATTTTAAGTGAATGTTTGGTCATGGGAGTAATATTTCTCCCCAATTTTTCAGGCCTTTCAAGGCAATGTCTCATGTTGGAGTTGTGGAGTATAAAATAACACTTCCCTCATAGATGATTCAGATACATGATGTATTCCATATGTTATAGCTCTATCATTATCTTTATGAAGACTCTCACATCATAAATTGGGGAAATATTTATGTTGATAATGATGTGACCTTCAAGGAATTACCTTTGGAGATCTAGGACCACCAAGAGAAGGTGTTTCATGGGTGTGTTATTCACTTGGTTCATGTATTGCGGTGTCACAATGGCATGGAAGAGAGTACATGGGAACATGAGTTTTAGATATGTGCTCCGTACCCTAATATTTTTGTTTTTTATCTCTTCTCATGCAACTTTTTTCATTTTTTGGATGTTGTCCTTTTCTAGTTTATGAGATGGTTTTCTCTTGTTGCTTGTTGTGGCCTTACTTTAATTTGAGAGGTATCTCCCTTGAGAGTGTTTGGGAGATGGTTGTTTCTATTTCATGGTTTGAACTTATTTCCCAATGAGTGTGGTAATTTATCTCCTATGATGGAGAGATTCTTGAGAGGTATCTCATAGGGTGGCTGTTCGAACAACCCCTTCTCTTTCTTACCTCTTTGGTTGGTTTTGAATTCCTAAGGATGAGAATGTTTTGAGTGGAGTTTAATGTAAGGGTCTAGAACTCAGTTTCCCTTTACTTTTCAAGATGTGGGCATTGGAGGGAACTTTAATTGGTTAAAAGGATCCCTGAGGTGTTTTGGAGTGATAAAGGTAAGTTAGGGGTGAAATGGCTAGATTATGGTGTGAATCCTTGGGTTGTGCCGTAGTGCAGGCCTCTATACTATGGAGGATGGACCATGAAATTGTTAGGTTTGGTGTCTTGAGAACCAACTTTTTTGTACTTTAATTACATGAATGTTCACTTATTATATATTGTTCATTGTTATGCATGACTATAATATAATAATGTCCTGTAATATTTGTTGCATTGATAAGGTCATGGCAGATCCCCTCTATGATGAGAACCTTGAAATGCTATAACAATATTCTTAAATAAAGTTCTACGGTTGGATGACATACTATGATAGGACACATAGTATACAGACCTTCATGTGCGAGTACTCGTAAGTAGACAAGACTCTCTCTCGTGGAGTTCACACTTGGTAATCTCCAAGATGAGAGATTATGAGAACATACCCACCAGTAGTAATTTTTCATGTTTTGGTGTCATCAGATATTGATATCTGTGAGCATATGTAATGGTCCTTAGATTGGAAGATTATCATTAACTCATGTCATGACTCATGCACTTAGATTTTCGGATGAAAACCACCATGAAGACAGTTGGCGGGAAGTAGGGTACATTGGGTGCGTCATGAATGACATGTTGTTAATGGATAAGTCGAGGAAGGATTTGTCCCTTCCATATTTATGGAAGTAGATATCTTGGGCCCTTTTATTGAAATAGAATTATCAAACAAATTCCATGGCCATGGTGACACGATGAGTTTATTTCTAGAAGTCAAAGAATGACAGGTCAAACATATAGGTTTATGACACTACTATGAAACCTTCTTGATGAAATATTGAGACAAATGGATTAAATTACACAGTAAGCGTTCGTATGAGGTGAAATTTCAATGTGGAATTAACTTATTTCTCTTGGGTGCCTTGACCCATTTCTAGGCAGTAATCTTGGACTTTAGGCAAGCCTGCCTAATGCCAATGAGAAAGAGGCCTAAAAACACACAATAAGTGTATCCAAGTATCTCAAGTAAAATAAAGATTATTCTTGCATGTGGTTTAATAATTATTCAAGGAAGCCTAAATCGTTTTAATGATGGAGGAAGAAGGAAATGAAAACAAGTTATACATGCCGTGTATTAATGATTACACGCCGTGTATTTTTTCATGGAAAACAAGTACACGCCATGTATTAATGACTACACGTCGTGTAGTTTTCATTTTGAAAAGAAATAGAAAATAAGTACACACCATGTATTACTGATTACATGACTTGTAGTTTTATGGAAAACAATTACACGCCATGTATTAATGATAAAACACCATGTAGCTTTCCAGTTTGGATTTTGAGGATATAATATTGTTTTATTAAATGATATTTATTATAATCAGTGTGGGTGAATCTCAAGGAATTAATTATTCAACATGGGGGTTTCAATAAGAGTCAATGAAATAAATAAAACGCGTAACGCATTTATTTTTTGTCATAACTCTACAACCTCAAACCCGATTATAAATATCCTCACAACCCCAACTCTTTTCCTACACAAGAGAATCGTTGTGCACAACAATTCTGGAGAATTCTTTCAAGGCCGAAAGAACCTCTTCCTCCAAGAATGCTCTCAAGACCGAGAGAGATCCTCTTCCATCAGATCAAGAATATCTAAGATAGACAATGCAAGCAAATGTTTCTCCATGGTAGCACCCAGAGACTCCTTTGGTGATGTCCAGAGATACGAGGTGCACGTGTGGATCACCGCTAGAGGAAGTCTACACTTGGCTTCTACAATGCAACGAAGAATCACATCAGAACGTGATCAAGAATATCAATGAAGAAAGAACACCCAAAAGGTACTTCTTATTAATTAATTAAATTAATTATAATCAACCTGTGACGATCCACTTTTGTGGTTCCATGACCTTTCTTCTTCTTTGTCTATTTCTGTGAATTGATCTGTGGAGACTGGAATTTATCATCGTATTGATCCCGGATTGATCATTACTAATGACAAAAAGCCAAGTGGGCACATCCACCAACGTGCTTCCTCTATGCCCAGAACCTTCAATTAGTATCAGAGGGAGGTTACAACGTTGATTATAGTTATTTAATTTTTGTTGATAATTTATGTATTTATATTTGATTCAATTCATGATAAATCGTTCTACTAAACTAAATGAACGAGATCTGTTCTTCCTCCTTCATTTCTCGATTCACATCACAGAAATGACATTTTAATTTTAATTTTGATTAAATTAAAAATGAGTAACTCATCCGGAGGAGTCGCTCTTTCTGTCCGTACAACACAAGAATAAAATGTAGGGCCTGCGTGCCCATGGTTTCTTTAATGTAAACCCCATGAAATGGAGGATCTCCCAAGCCAGTGGAGATGGTTCAAAAATATGAAGCCGAGGCGAAACCAACCCAAGAAGATGAAAAGGTGGATAGATGGGAGCTACAAAACACGAACCATTGGGTTCAAGGTGTTTTCCCTAGGTCGAGGTTAGCTTATCAAACCACTAGATAAGATAACCAATAGAAGCTCATGATCATTCCATATTATTTTATTTCTGTCTGATTGCATGGTTTATTTATTATGTATGTGTTGTCGCGATCACATAATTAATGAAATAAACAAGCTTGAAAATATGGAATAAAATAAAAACCGGACTATGCGTAAACATTATCGGAATATGGTTAATAACTTAAGAAAGCATCACTTAATATTAACAAGCATGTGATAATGAGAAACTACGCATAAATGATTAAAATCCCTCAATACCATATTAAGTCAGACCAAGACTTCCATTACCTGATTAAGGGTAAGACTCAATAAAACTATGTGTTTGACTAACCCTTGTTGGGACACTTACTTTTATAATGGAATCCCTTATAAAAGGTTTCGGGTTGACTTAACCATATTACATAAAGAGGAGTAACCCTTGCTTGACTTGATGTAATATTGGAGGCAAGATTTGGGGAAATACAAGTTAGGATTTCAGGATTGGGGAGTCCACTCAACAGATCAAGGAACTGTAATCTCACAATTGGCAAAGATCTGCCTACCTAAATACCTTCAAATAGCTTGACCAACCCTTTTTGGGGTTATGCGAAGGGTAATATGGATCCTTTCCACTAGAATTTCATGGAAACTATACATTTCGAGTTCAATGGTAGTGTGAGAATTAATAAAATTTATTATTTCTCATAAAATGTAATCAAGAAAGTGTTGATAAAATCTGATCTTTTAATTTGTAGAATATGAAAAAATCGTCAACCACCTTTTCTCTACGATAAATTTTGGATAAAGACAATATCCTCACCGACAGTAACTTTCAATAATGGTTTAGGTGACTTTGGGTTATCCTACGCCATGAATGAAATTATTACGTGCTGGAGCCCTCACTTCCTGATTCTCTTACCCAAGGGGTGAGTGATGAAGATTTCCTGGTCTATGATCAATATTTGAGCGATGCACTCAACATTCAATGTTTGATGTTATCATTAATGTCAAGTGATCTCATGAAGTCTCATGAGGACATGGATTCCTATAGCATTCTTGAGCACCTCCGTGGTCTATATGAGGAGAGAGCAAGACAGGAAAGGTTTGAGATCTCCAAGGCTCTATTTCAGAGCAAGCTTGGAGAGGGTGCCCCAGCCAGGCCTCATGTAGTTAATCTCATTGGATACATTGAGCGCTTAGAGGTTCCAGGATTTAAAATCCTTGAAGAACTGGGTACTGATATCATTATTGCATCACTCCCCTAGATCTTCTCAAACTTTATTGTGAACTTCAACATGAACAACATTGATAAGTCTCTGTCTGATCTTCTTATCCCCATTCACCAAGTGGACAATGACATGAAGCGTGAAAAGCCTTCTATCCTCATGGTGAATAAAAGGAAAGGGAAGGAAAATAGATTTAAGCCCAAATCTTCTTCAAGGACTTACAAGAAAAGGAAAATCAAAGGGTAGGAAAAAGAAGAGGAGGATGTTTGTTTCGCATGTGGCAAGAAGGGCCACTGGAAGAAAAACCGCACCCAGCCAAGGAAGCAAGGGGAAGCTTCAGGTGCATTTGTTATCAAATGCAATTTATCTATTTCTACTAATTGGGTATTAGATACTGCTTGTGGTGCTCTCATCTGTATCCAAATACAGGAACCAAGTAGATTCAGAAATATTAACCGAGGTGAGGTGGATCTACGAGAAGCCAACAGAGCCAGACTCACTACTGTAGCTGTCGGAGACTACCACCTCACGTTGCCTATTGGGATGGTCTTGGTTTTGAAAGGATGTTATTATGTACCCTCTATAACCAAAAACATTATTTCAGTATCCAGATTAGATACTGATGGATTCATCTTTAAGTTTGGAAGTGGATGTTGTTACTTTTATAAAGATAGTATTTGTTTTGGTAGGGAACATTTATATAACGACATTTATGTGTTAGACTACACAAACCAAGTAATGACAATCGATGACAAAGTTAATTCACATAACTCATACCACACCCAAATTTGGAATCATCGACTAGGTCATGTCAATGAGAAATGTTTGACAAAATTAAATCAATATGGGTATTTAGACTCTTTCAAACTAAAACCACTTGGTGTATGCCATGCATGTCTACAAGGAAAAATGACCAAATCCCCATTTAGTGGTAAAGGTGAAAGGGCTAAAGAGCTTCTAGAATTAGTTCAGACAGATGTGTGTGGACCATTTCCAGTTGAAGCAAGGGGTGGGTTCTCGTACTTCATAACTTTTACTGATGATTTTAGTAGATATTGATATATTTACTTAATGAGGTATAAGTTAGATTCTTTTGATTGGTTCAAAGAACACAAGAATGAATTTGAGAACCAAATTGGTAAGAAGATTAAGAAACTCCACTCAGACAGAGAAGAATATCTTAATCAGGACTTCATTGATTTCTTACGGGAGTTTGGGATTCTATCTCAACTCACTCCTCCTTACACACCTCAGTGGAATGGTGTAAGTGAAAGGAGAAAATGAACCCTGTTGGACATGGTGAGATCAATGATGAGTCATGTGAGTCTTCCATTATACTTTTGGGGATATGCATTACAAACAACAACACACATACTAAACCAAGTACCAACTAAATCAATAAATGGAATTCCATACGAGTTATGGAGTGGATGAAAAGACATGTTATTGAATTTACATGTGTGGGGTAGAGAATCATTTGTTAAGGCCTATTCAGGTAACAATATTACACCCCGAGGCACAAAGTGTATCTTTATTAGACATCCTAAGGAAACAAGGGGATATTACCTATACAACCCCTCAGATAAAAAGGTAATAGTGGAAAGACATGCCATATTCCTTGACAGGGAGCACATATCCAAAGGAGATAGTGGGAGTGAGATAGACTTTGATGAAGTCGAGGCTCAAGATACACAAGAGTTGGCACAAAGAACAGATTCCACAAATCCTTGTGGAAGAACAATCTGTTCTAGAGACACAAGAACTGCGTAGGAGCACAAGAGATGTGAGAGAACCAAAAAGATATGGTTTTCTTGTCACCGAGGATGGTGACTCATTATTTGTTGACAATGATGATCCTCTTACCTACAAGGAAGTAGTTGAAGGCACAAACGCTTCCAAGTGGAAAGAAGCCATGAATTCTGAAATGGATTCCATGTACCAAAACCAAGTCTGGATTTTGGTAGATCCTCCAGTTAATGTAAAGCCTATTGGTAATAAATGGGTATTCAAGAAGAAACTGGACATGAAGGGGCAAGTCATCACCTATAAGGCATGACTGGTTGCAAAAGGTTTTAGAGAGCATCAAGGAATTGACTATGACGAAACCTTTTCACCGGTTGCGATGCTGAAATCCATTAGAATCCTCTTGGCCATTTCCACCTTCCATGACTATGAAATTTGGAAAATGTATGTCAAAACAACATTCCTTAAAGGGAACCTCCAGGAAGATGTCTAGATGACACAACCTGAAGGGTTTGTGACTCAAAAGGATTCCAACAAGTTATGCAAGTTTCAGAAATCCATTTATGGATTAAAGAAAGCATCAAGGTCATAGAACATTCATTTTTATGAAGTCGTAACGGAATTTGGATTTGTTAAGAACGAATGTGAGCCTTGCGTCTATAAAAGGTTTAGTGGAAGTGCAGTTGTTTTCCTAATAGTATATGTTGATGACATATTACTAATTTGAAACGAAGTACCTGTCTTACAGTCAGTTAAGGCATGGTTGGATAAATGATTCTCTATGAAAGACTTGGGAGAGGCAGAATATATTCTTGGGATCAAGATCCATCATGATAGATCCAATAGAATGCTGGGCCTAAGTCAAAGTACATACATTGACAAGATACTGAAGAGATTCAGTATGGAAAAGTCCAAGATGGGATTGTTGCTAGTGTCACATGGCATTCATCTTTCCAAGAAAATGTGTCCTTAGACACATGAGTAAAGAGAGAAAATGTAAAGGATCCCTTATGAATCCATGACTGGGTCAGTCATGTATGCTATGCCATGTACAAGGCTAGATGTCGCTTACACATTAAGTGCGATAGGCAGATATCAAGCTGATCTAGAAGACCTACATTGGATGGTAGCCAAAACCATCCTTAAGTATCTGAGGCGTACTAATGATATGTTCCTGGTTTATGGAGGAGATGAGGAATTAGTCATCAGAGGACATGTAGATGCTAGTTTCCAGACTGATCAGGATGACATGAAGTCACAGACTGGATACATCTTTAGTTTGAATGGAGGTGCAATGAACTAGAAGAGTTCAAAGCAAGGTGTGGTCACATATTCTATAGTAGAGTCTGAGTATATTACAGTTTCTGAGGAAGCTAAAGAAGCAGTATGAATGAAAAGCTTCGTCCAAGAGTTGGATGTTGTACCTAGCAGTAAAGATCCAATCACACTCTATTGTGATAATACTACAGCGGGGGAACTTGCAAAAGAGCCAAGGTCACATCAGCGAAAAAAGCACATACTTTGGAAGTATCATCTATTGAGGGATTTTTCTCAGAGAGGTGAAGTTGCAGTGAGAAATATTTCCACAGAAGACAATGTGGAGGACCCCTTGATGAAAGCCTTGACTCAGCAAAAACATGATCATCATGTGAGGTCTAAAGGACTGAAAGTTGTAGGTAGTTGGCTCTAGTCCAAGTGGGAGTTTGTTAGTGTTGGTGTCCTGAGAACCAACTGTTTTGTAATTTAATTACATGAATGTTCACTTATTATATATTTTTCATTATTCTGCATGACTATAATATAATAATTTCATGGAAAATTTGTTGCATTGATAAGGTCATGGTAGATCCCCTCTATGATGAGAACTTTGAAATGCTATAATAATATTATTAAATTAAGTTATACGGTTTGATGAAATACTATGATAGGACACATAGTATACATACCATCATGTGCGAGTACTCTTAAGAAGACAAGACTCTTTCTCATGGAGTTAGCACTTGGTAATCTCCAAGATGGGAGATTATGAGAATAGACCCTCTAGTAGTAATTCTGCATGTTTTGGTTTTATTTGATATTGCTATCTACGAGCGTGTGTAATGGTCCTTAGACTGGAAGATTATCATTAACTCATGTCATGACTCGCGCACTTATATTTGCTGACGAAAACCACCATGAAGATAGTTGGCGTGAAGTAGGGTACGTTGGGTGCGTCACGAATGACATGTTGTTAATGGATAAGTAGAGGAAGGATTTGTCCCTTCCATATTTATATAAGTAGATATCTCGGGCCCTTTGATTGAAATATAACTGTCAAACAAATTCCATGGCCATGGTGACATGATGAGTTTATTTTTGGAAGTCAAAGAATGACAGATCAAGATTATAGGTTTATGAAACTGCCATGAAATCTGCTTGATAAGATATTGAGACAAAGGGATTAAATTACACAGTAAGAGTTCGTATGAGGTTACATGTCAATGCGGCGTCAACTTCTTTCTCTTGGGTGCCTTGAACCGTTGCTAGACAGTAATCTTGGACTTTAGGCAAGCCCACCTAATTCCAACGAGAAAGAGTCCTAAAGGGTCACACAATAAGTGTATCCAAGTATCTCAAGTAGAATAAATATTATTCTCGCATGTGGTTTAATAATTATTCAAGGAATCATAAATCATTTTAATGATGGAGGAAGAAGGAAATGAAAAAAAGATATACACTCCGTGTATTAATGATTACACAGCGTGTAGTTTTTCATAGAAAACAAGTACACGCCGTGTATTAATGATTACACGCCGTGTAGTTTTCATTTTGAAAGGAAATAGAAAACAAGTACATGCCGTGTAGTTTTATGGAAAACAAGTACACACCGTGTATTAATGATAACACGACGTGTAGTTTTCCAGTCGGAATTTTGAGGATATAATATTGTTTTATTAAATTATATTTATTATAATCAGTGTGGGCGCATGTCAAGGAATTAATTATTCGACATGGGGGTTTCAATAAGAGTCAATGAAATAAATAAAACGCGTAATGCGTTTATTTATTATCATAACTCTACAACCTCAAACCCGATTATAAATATTCTCACAAACCCAAATATTTTCCTACACAAGAGAATCGTTGTGCACAAAAATTCTAGAGAATTCTTTCAATTCCGAATGAATCACTTCCTCCAAGAATGCTCTCAAGACCAAGAGAGATCCTCTTCCATCGGATCAAGATGATCTAAGGCGGACAACACAAGAAAAGGTTTCTCCACGCTAACACCCGGAGAATCCTTTGGTGACCTCCAAAGATACGAGGTGCATGTGTGGATCACCGCTAGAGGAAGTCCACACTTGGATTCTATGATGCAACAATGAATAACATCAGAACCTGATCAAGAATATCAATGAAGAAAGAACACCCAAAAGGTAATTCTTGTTAATTAATTAAATTAATTATAATCAACCTGTGATGATCCACTTTTGTGGTTCCAGGACCTTTCTTATTATTTGTATATTTCTGTGAATCGATCTGTGGAGACTGGCGTTTATCGTCGTATTGATCCCGGATTGATCATTTCTAATGAAAAAAATCCAAGTGGCCACATCCACCCACGTGCTTTCGCTGCGCCCGGAACCTTTAGAAATAGCTACTCTAGGATATGATGTGGAGAATACTAGATGTGGAATATGGGATCTTGGGGAGGTTTCTCAAGGATACAACCTTTTTGGGCTGGCTATTCCATGATGGTTGGCTTCAGCATAATCCTTTCTCGGTGGTTGTGTGGTTGTAGTGTAGAACATGTGACTGTGGAATATCGAGTTTTGTAACTACTTTCTAATTTGGAATAGATATGGTGTGGTTATAGAGGTTGTTTTATAGTCCTTAAATCCTATTTTATAGGACCTGATATTGAAATTCATAGGAGGGTTTGACTAGGGTAGGCTGTAGTGTTTTCCTTCGTGCCGTGCTGTAGAATACCCAATGTTAGGTAGTTCTGTGGTGTGGTCCATGAGGTTGTGTCATAGCCTTTTAAAAATTAGTTGGACTATAAATACCCCCAAGTCCATTCAAACCCCACTTTCTACCAAGTATCCATATCATCCCTTAGGTGTCCTAGAGTGGGTTTTTAAAGTATTTGAATCCCATTCCAATAGGGATTGATCTCAGATACCTATTTTTAATCCATGGTGATCTAAGGTATGTTATTCCTCCATTTTATAGGTACTTCTCTTTGTTTGATCTCATTTCCTCTCATTTCCTCCCATTTATTCTTTCTATATTTTGGAAAATGATCTCTATCATTATAATGGATATTTCTTGGTTTTTTTTGATGTAGTTGTAGTATGGATTCCATGGAGGGATGTAGTTTCTTGCGGCAGATATGATCAAAGATCTATGAAATTAATATATTTTCATGAAAATAACATTGATGATTTTGAGGTAGGGGATTCATTAATTCTAATTTATTTACATGTAATCATAAATTGACTATAATTTAATTTTAATGGATGATGGTGGAATTAACCTAGTAAATATTAAACTATATCAAGATGGAATTGGTTATGTTTAGTGATCAGAAGTTTTTTATTTCCACCATGATAATCGTTTTCCTTTTGATTTTCTAAATAGTGTGATATCTATATAATTCTTGTTATAGAATTTTTTTATTCTTAGTTATCATGTTGAATTGATGAAATTAAAATAAAGAAGGTAAATCAAATAATTGTAATAGTTGGATAATGAATTTAAGGAGGCATGTTTAATGAATATTTATTCTTGTTATTTGATGGAACTCAAATTGATTCTTAGTGAATTTTTAATAATATAATTTATTCCATGTGTTAATGGAATTGGTTAAATAACACTAATCTAGAATTATTGTTAAAAATAATTATAATTAAATCCATGTTAATGAGTTTTAATTACTCAAAGTTTTAAGAAAATGGAATTAATACTAAGAACATGTTTAAATAATCTAAAAGATGGTTATAGATTTATGCCTTATTTTTCCAATAGTTATAACCCATTTTAATGAATTATTTAATTAAATATGGAATAAAACCATTTATTTTATAAATATAATTATTTAGTACAGAGAGCACCTATTTTTTATAAATGTTGAATGCCTTGTGTTGGGGATGTGAGAGCCCATTTTATTGTGAAGGTTATATTACTTGTTTTTGGGTTGAGTTTTCCTATTGACTATGTTTGTTGTATGATACCTTCTGTGATGTGCTCTATATTTGATCCTTACAATGTGATGTGAGCCTGGGATGACTGATGTGATATGGGTTAAGAGAGGCATGAACTTTTGGTAGAAGTTGATGCCTGTGATGATGAGATGCATAAGATATGCATGATGGTGTAGGGTATGACACCAGTGATGATGGAATGGGTTGCAGCTGGGATTACCCATTTATGTGACGAAAGATAAATTCTTTCTTGTTGATAATCTTTTGGAAAGGCTGGAAGGTCATTTTTCTTGTTTACTATCATTCCTTTCCCCATTACTTAAGAAAACTTGTTGTTATTGGCTATGAATACCTTTTTTGATAGCTTAGTATGTTTTCCTAGAGTACATGTAATTATACAATAGTAATAATTTTAATAACCATTTGAACCATGGGGTTGGATCTTGATGGAATGCAATGTTAATGATAATCTTGAGAAACCATGGACTTAGTTGGGTTGTTTCTGGAGGGTATGGACTTCATGTTGTTGGTTAATTAATGTAACTTGGATAATGTTAATGGTTAATTAATTTATAATTAATCAATTAATGAAATTTTAAATGTTAAAAAGGAAAATAAGTAACATAATGTATCTCCTTTAAATGCTCGTGTGCTTATAGGATATTTAGTCACTAGCAGTTCCAACCGGGTGTCCGAGTGAAGATTGCTTTAGTTGAGCATAGGACTAGGTTTTCCCCATAGTGTGGTTGTGATATATTTTATATTCTATAATTTTTTTATTTCATACACTACCCCACCCATGTTGGTAGGGAGACTGACACCTAGTCGACTCTGGGAGGGTGTTTTCCTCAACATCCCAGTGGGAGGATGGATGGTTGATTTCCCCCTATGGCCTCTCTCTCTTATCTTGGTAGAACTTTATGCTATTATTCATGATGGTTAATTTAACCATATATATTTTTAGATGATTTTAATGTTTTATATTTATTTCACACACATGTATCTCTAGATATAGTATCCTAAGGATCATTATAGGTATGATGTGTATAAGTTGTGATGGTTTGAGGTTCCTTACTCGATGTATGGGTTATGATAGATTGAGGTATAATACCCAATGTATGATACACATCATGCGAGATGTGGTGGATACCAGAAACTACCTGGTTACTATATGGATGGGATGATGTGATGATGTGTTACATGAGGTTCATGTTGTGATTCCTCCACCAGGTGTTTGTGGTATGGATTATTTAGAGATAGATGACTCATGATGTGTGATGTTGGGGCATAGGAACAAACCAGTGGGGAAGTGGTGTAGGGGTACCATTTTTGATTGGTTATTATATTATACGATCTCTTGTATGCATTACTTAGTGAGAGATAGTCATGGTGAGGCCAAGAACTTAGTATACCTGTTTAGGTGATGAGTTATCTTTACTTATTGTTCATTGAGATTCAATATATTTTATTTATCTTTTGAAAAGAGGATATGGGGAGGATCCTACTGAGTATACATTTTATGCTTACCCTATGTATATATAAAATGATTTTAAGGTTAGCATAATATTGTTGAATATTGGGCTGGTTATTACTAGCTTATGGTTTTTCAGGAGCTGTTTGGGATTTACAGTCACCGTCATCTTTATCTTTTGGGTACTTGTAGTTCCTTTTCAGTTGTTCATCCTTGTATGAAATTACATGTATGAACTTGGGATATATTTTATATGTATGATTAGGATTTGATTGGTGTATTTGTATGACCTATATCTTCTAAATGTTCTCTTAGAGGGTAATTTCTACCATTTGTATGTTCATTATACCCTCAGTGCTAGTCGCCAACTCAGGGCCTACTAGAGGAGGGACTCGAGTGGTCACCATCCTCCTTCCAACATTATCAACCTAGGAGGGGTACTCTTTGGGGGGAGGGGTTTGTGACATATATAGTCACTCATACTAACATATATATTCATTAAGAGGAAATGGATGAATCCTAAGTAGAGAATAAGTTCACTTCTTTAGTGGATAAAGAGCACTTGTAAAGGAGGAAGAAAATAATTATTTGTGAAACATACATTTATTTTCAATATTCTATACGATGATTTTCAATTACTATATTGTGTAAAATGATAGATGTAGATATTAATTATTTCTAGAGACCATTTGTAAAGAGTTTAAGTAAATATCTTTTCTCTTAATGTTTTACGTTGATAAAAAGATAATGAATGTGTGATTTAAGATAACACTAACCGATCACTAAGGAATTTCCACTCAAAAGAGTTGGTGTACCTTGTATTTTTTTTATTTATATTTTTTATTCTATTGATTTATCATTCACGATGATTCAACAGGTTTAGAGATAGATCCTACACACTAACCGACAATAATAGCTAAGCGTTTTGAAAAGTGGGATAAGTTTGTGACCACCAATTCACCCCGAACACATTCATCAATGAAATTGATTCCTATGGGTGAAGATTAAGGTTTATAATTATGTTTACTCTTATCTAATACTAAAAAATAAACAGATTAGTAAAATACAATAATGAGCCCGATCTATTACGGACATGATATGCCTAAAAATATTTCTTTCACCAATTTTCAAAACCTAATCACAATCTTTCAAAATTGAAATTATTGTAATCACTACTTAATTTCAGAAAACTTCTAATAATTATCAATGATATAAGAAATAAGAAAAAAAATTTAAAGTATGATTTTTTATAAAATGATATAATCTCATTTTTTCAAAAAATCATAGAGTTAATTACTTTCTAGATTATATTTTATAATTTATTTTAATACAATTAAATTTATAAATATTACTTAAATTAACCTAATTTCTTTTTTCAAAGAACCAAATTAAAGAAAACTTAATAAAGTTTATATTTTTTTAGTAAAAGATAAATCCAAATTACTTTCCATAACTTAATCTTATTAACTATCTTATATATCCTCATTTAATAAACCTTATTTTCAATGAATTACTAAGGAATGATATTTTAATCAATTCACAAGGTAATATAAAATCAATGAAACTTATTTATTGATGAACTTATAAAATAATTAGACCCCCATCCTTATACTCTTGAATCCTTACTTGTAAAGATACAAACCACTCATAACTAAATTATTTCCAACCCTCAAGGTTTAAGTTATCTTAAAAAAGAAATTATTGAATGATTAAACTAGAAGTAATCCAAAATAATGGTAAAAAATAAACTCTAACTAAAATTAAAGAAAAAATCCCCGACTATATCCTCTAGAATGAAATATCCTATGAAAAAATTCTATAATATAAAAATATCTTAAAAAATAAACTAAGTTACATTTTTTTATAGACACTAACAAACCATAATATAATGGATTAAAACACAATGTGATTAACCTATCCATTTAGAAAAATGTCTTGTCACTCGACTATGATCCATGGAAAATAACGAAATATTCTCCACAAAAATTATTATATATTGACCATGTGGTTTACCCATGACACAGTTTCAATGTATTTTCATTGTTTTTCATTAAATATTCTAAATTTTAAATCAAATTTGAGATAAAAATAACATTTTCAAATATTATTTTATCTCTATATCTTTTTTATCCATGAGGAAGGAAAAATGAATTCATTATATTAAAGAAAACATAATATAAATATCTACTATAGTCACATTTTCTTCCTTATAATTAATATTTCTATCCATAGTTGGCCGATCATGGTCTTCTCTATCTCCCAATCACATAAACTATGATGTAATGAGTCCTTACACATCATGGTTTTTGGTTCTTCACTTGAAACATATCTAAATTGTACAACAATATCCAATAATCCCAAACTACATTCAAAAAATTAAAAAAACTAATAATTAGGAACTATGAAACTCCTTTCACATTAAAAAATCACTGATAAAATGTGTTAAAATTTTAAATATTAAATTCTTGCACACTTAAACTTTTTTTATACTCAATAAAAACATCTCAATAATGGTCTCACAAAAAAAATATTTTGATAAGATAAAATTCTAATAAATCATGTAAATAAACAAGTATCTATAACTGAGGATTCATAAATCCACATATATATACCCTTTCAACTCACTAATCCCAACATAACCCAAATAATCATGCAACATACTCAAACTTTGTATTATTCTTATCTTGATCCTTTGACAATAATAATCACAATTTTCATTGGTATGTAAATTTTTATATATCTCTATCCTAATATTTACATGGGTATATACTCAAACTATTTTTTTATTTTTTTAATCAAATTCATGTTTGAATTAAGACCCACATTCACAAAATTTTAATCATTTAATCACCACCTGACACTAATTTTTATAGTTAGAATATGATTATGGGACTAGTGTGAATGATCATTAAACTAATCCAAAACATCCATAGAAGTCAAACCAATCATAACACCTCTATCTATACTATCAATCACCCCTGACACTATTTGTGATATTTAGGATTAGAAGAGGGATGTATTCTATCCTTATATCAATCCAAGATAATTTCATTATTTTTTACCCCATATTTTGTTTTTTTCTTTTTTTATTTCCCCATTTTAGTAAAATTTTGAACTAAAATACACAAGTATAGAATAAGATTTCAATCACTTAATTCATATTCTCATAACATTATTTTTTCTTCCAACTTTATTTTCAATAAGGTATTTCTAGGTTTTTAATGTTTTAAATACATCAGATTTATTTTGAATAATATAAATACAAACCTTCTGAAAAAATTAATCAATAAAGGTAAAAAAGCATGAGCCTCCACCATGGGAGGTGGTCCTAGAAGGACCCTATAAGTCAGAATGGATATATTCTAGTGGATGACTGGATTTAAAAGAGGACCTATTAAAACTAACTCTTTTAAACTCACTAAGAATACAATCCTTATAAAAAGGAATATTTCTAGGTGTGATGTCATTCAAAAGTCCATGTTTACTAAATTTCTCAAGAGCCTTGGAGTATACATGCCCCAACCTCCAATGACATAACATAGTATTATCAATATTTTCAATATACATACTTCTTAACTAACTATAATGGGTCTTTCCATTCAACACATAAATCCCATTTACAAGAGAACCTATTATAACTATTCTAGAGCCTTTAGAGATCACAAGATAACCTGATTTAGACATGAATCTAAAACCTTTCTAGTATAAGACACCTAGGGAGATCAAATTTCTATGTAGGTTGGGGACCCACCTAACGTCAAGTAAGGTGAAAATCAAATGGTCATCAAGCTCAATCAAAAATACACCTATATCATGAAATTTAAATATCCTATTGTTTCCAAGAATTAAATCTCTTTACACTCTTTCATTTAACTCAAGAAAGGACTCTATACTGGGATAAATGTGAAAGAAACAAACATAGTCTAAGGACCACTCATCAGTGAGGTCACACCTAGACACATTGAGGACTTATACACTATCATAACCAACATCTACAAATAGGGACTGGTCAATAGGTTCATTAGGTTTGTGTTTCTATTTGGGATCATACATTCTGGTATAATATATCAAGGCATACTTTAATTGTAACAGGAAACCTTCCAAGACCTAGAATTAGACCTACTATATCTAGATTTTCTGTGGTTTGTGTTCTTTTCATTTCCTTTTTCTATTATCTTTCTTTTTATTCTTGTTCTTAGGTCTACCCCTAGTGAACAAAATCTCTCCCTCAGACTTGGTTTTTTTGAATTTCCTTATAAAGTAAAGTTGATTTAACTTCTTAAAGATTTAAAGAGTCTCGATTATACATTTTGGTTTCAACTAGAGTGTTATATGAATTATATATAGAAATAAGTAGAATCATATCTTGGTCTTCATCTTATGCAACAACATTAATATCATACATATCAAGCACATAATTTTTTAAATTAATTAAGATGTGATTTTATTGATGTATCATGATTCATATTAAATATAAACATCCTATGTTTTTTATAAATATGACCAACCAATAAATAGTCATGTATAATTTCTCTAATTTTACCCAAATAAAAAAAACAAATGATTCACAAGAAAATACCCTTAACAATTTATCACCTAAGGATAATAATAAGGAGCTATGAGCCTTACCAATAACATCAACAGAGATATATTCATAGGTTTTAGTAGTCTAACCTTCATCAAACTGGGTAATAATAGGTTTCATAGGGACATGTAAGGAATCAATGAGACCATACTGGACAAGCATGGCTCTCATCATGATTCACTATAGATTAAAGTCATAGTTACCATAATTTTTTTAAATTTCATACTTAGTCGATTCCATTGTTTATTCAGGATCTCTAATATCAATTTTTTAGGGTGATACATTGAATGATAAGTCCATATAAAAGGAAAAGGAACATCAAACATGAAATCAATTTCTACTAATTATTCAAAATAAAAGAAGTCAACGAGATGATAAAGAACACATCCACAAGATGGGTGAAATAAATTTGAATCAAGGTGACATGAAATCACAAGATAATAAATAAAAAAAGATGAAAATAAAGAAAATAGAAATCAATAAACTAACAAAATTATTTAACATGATTTGAACCTTTTTGGTCCTATGTGCATGAAAAGAACACCACCAAATCGAACGATTTATTAATGGTGAAAATAAATGGAGAAAAAATATAATACAACCAAAACTAATCAAGAATATAAGCACTTGGAAGTGAAAATAGAATAAATGGAGGAATAAAAGAAGGATATACAAGGTCGGACAACTCACCACTATCCAACGGTTTATTCGTGCTTTTGAGGGTGGAGATGGTGCTCCTGGGTCTGAAATCATGTGGAAACAATTCTCCTAGATGGGATCTACAATAAATATATTAATCATAATTAGCCAAATTATTTAGTACCTTGGGATGGAATCAGTACCCCACCAAGCATAGTATACTAGGATCAGCTCGGGAGGGTGGCATGCTTCTTCTCCGATTTCTCTCAGAGGATCTCTCACAAGAAATCAATAGGGTTTAAACAAACTTACCAATAGAAAGATAATGGAAGAATAATATTGGAATGTATGGAATGATCGAATACAGAGTAATCATTTTCTCCAATAGGAAAAATATTTTAGTAGGTGGTGTAACAACATGGGTCAACTAACAAAAGCTTTGTGGCACACCGAACAACCCAAGCATCATAGGAAGATCACGTGGATAACCAGGATGATATCTACCACAAATGATAATATAAGGATTATAAGAGACATAATAATACGAGTAGCAGATCAATTTCCCATTTTAATTAAAGCAAAAGGTCTAGGTTAAGGGGCCCAGTAAGTATAGGCCCAAGCGACCTAACTGGGAAAATAGGAAAAGATCCCAACAAGTGGAAGCATAATTTTAACATAAAAACTATTATAAATTTTCATGAGAATAAAATAATAATAGTGAAAATGGAAAAATTAAAAGAGGTAGTTTAACATGGAAATCAAATTTCACACATACCTTACCATAAGACATCACATGAATTTAGGGCGTATTCCCATAAATCTCCCACTTTCACTAAAGCCTAAATAATTTCATTATATTTCACATTATATCTTATCATATACAATAAATTATGAAAAAATATACATACATACTTTTGGATGAATTCAAAAACACTTTTGGAAAGCTTTAAATAACTTCACCCTATATTACATCACATGCAATACCTTGTGAATTCACCATCCAAAACTCCTTTTGGATAAAACAATAAAAAAATTTTAGAGAAGTTATATAATTCAATATCAATCCCCATACGATCAACTAAAAAATATGACTCCTCGGGATTTTATAGCATTGATAATAAATATGATTCATTATATCCATAAATATAAACAAATAGAAACCTATAACAAAGCATCAATGTTATTCAAGATATAAATGGACCTGGCATGATCTCCATCAAACACATGTATATATATATATGTTTCCTCTAGTTTAATCACATGTTATTATGTATTTTTTATATGTTCATATTGTCCAAGATATCAAGTGACCATGATACATAGTTTATGTAAATCCCATATAGTATCCTCAAACATTCTTGATTTTATGAGTATAGATTGACCAAGTTGATGAATACTCTTGGTTCCAGACATGATGAAAACACCTATTGGGCCAATGGAAAACTTTTATTTTTTTATTAAATGGATAATCTATAATGTACATGAATATGAAATTCCTGACTAATAATTTTTTTCTGAAGAATATTGAATTTTTTTATGTAACCAAGAGAGGATTGTTTTTCACATTAATTTATAATTAATTTAATAGAAAGAATAAATACAATGGCCTTGAGTACTTTATTTTATGTATGTTTTGATTATCCAAATTTCATTTGATTATATTTTCATTTTATTTATGAGGAACAAAACTAGAGTCTCTCTTACAGTGATCCACACATGCTTCTTTGATCTCAAAACATCACTGATGGTACTTTGGGTGCAAGCGTAGTGGTGTCGATCGTCTTGCATCACTCCCTAGATTTATACCAAAATAAATTTAGTTTAAAAGTATTTTATCTGGATCTCTTAATATTTAGAATAATGTAAAGAGGAATATAGAATCTATTTATCTTGAAATAAAACCCTAGAGGCTTTCTATGTTGAGATATAATTCTCTAGGGAGGAGAATCTTGTGAACAACGACCGTCCTCTCAAAATTCTTATAGTAGTATATTTATAGATTCATGGTTAAGGTTTAATGTATTTAATAAATTTCACAAAGGATCATAATAATATATAATACCCAAAATGAACCCAATAACATATAAAACATTATTATTATTTTATTTCATAGCATGTGCTAAACCTCACAATGATAAATATTATTTTACAGTCTCCTAAATAAATATTTTCCATCAGACCAATAACTGGGTATGCTTATCCCCCTTGAAATTTATTTATTTCACGAATAAATATTTAATTAAATATTATTTAATAATAAATAAATAAATATTATATTCATTACCTAAAAAATAAAATATTTATTTTAATACTTTTGTAATTAAATAAATTATTTATAAAAAAATAATTTTTTATTACATTATTAATAACAAGATATAAATAAATATTATATATTCATGTAATTAAATAATTACCATGAAAATAAATATTTATTTAACATTTACGATCAATAAATTATGAATAAATATTACTTCTTGATCTAGAGAATAATATTTATTTTAAACATTAAATATAAGTAATATTTAACTGAGATCATTGAAAACACTTTGTTTGTGACGGTTCCATTTTAATCAAATGCTTGAGATATCAAATTCTATAAATATGGAAGAGACAAATCCTTCCCCTACTTATTCATCAATAACATATTATTATTGACACACTCAAAATACTTAGCTTCATCATGAACATATGTTATCATGGTTTACAATAATAAATCAAAGTGTGTGATTCATGATATGTATTGATAATAATATTAAAGTCTAAGGATCATTACACATGATTATAGATAATAATATCTAATAACACACATACATGTGGAATTCCCATTGGAAGGTTTGTTCTCTTAATCTCCCTCCTTGAAGATTAGTAAGTGTGAACTTCATGAGATGAAGTATCGTCTTCTTATGAGTACTCACACTTGACAATAAACTTACTATGTGTACCAACATAGAATGTTATCTGACCATATAACTAAGTTTAATATTGTTTTCATTACATATCAAGGTTCTCATCATAGTAGAGAACCACATATGAAATTTTCAATATGAACAATATTCTAGGAAATTATCACATTAATGTTACATAAAATAATAATAAACACATGATATGGTATTTATTAATATTTAAATCCATGAATATACATAAAATATAAAGTAAAAAAATAGTTGGTTCTGGGGAAAAAAATATAAAATACTCCCACTTAAACTAGATCTAACTACTAAAAACATTCAGTCCATCAGTTCTCACATGTTATACATGCTTTTGCTGAGAATAACTATAGTTACTGGGCCCACCACATCATTCTATGGATAATTTTGGTTTTTACACATGCCTTTGTGGCTAATATGTTTACTGTGACTTCACATCCTTAAGAAAATACCTATAGTAGTGATATTACTGAGTATCCAGCTCTTGTTCCCTTTTCAGAAACCTGACATCTTGATTAAGTCCATAGTCAAATATTATCATAATAATGTTAAAACTCTTACTTTTGGTAAAAACAAAAATAGGAAAAATGTTGTAAAACTACTTATTAAGTTGCATTAAAATCCACAACACACTTGAATATTGTAGATATGGTAAACACTTTCCATAACAAATTTTTCTTTCATATTACCTTAGCCTTACCATGATACTAGATCAAATTGAACTAAATAAAGAAAAGTGTTCAATTCCCTTGATCACTAGTATTCATACTTCTCTAAACACTATGGACTCATCCAATTTTACTTTTTTAGGTACTTTTGGATATTTCCAACTATAAGTTTGTGTAGTTATGTTGGATCTATTTGATATTCACCTACTATAAATCATGCATCCGTAACACCATGAGTTGGTACATATCATGGCATATGATATAAATTCCTAACAATCAAGCTCGTGAAGTTATTTTATCTCAATAATCCTTTCATATTCTCACACATGTTTCACTAGAAATATTATATGACATCAAAATTTTAGTCTTTAATTTTTTAATTTTTAATTTTTCAATATTTTTTTTAATATATGTATTATGACTATATTTAAAAAACCCATGTATCTATTTTATAGATATTATTCCCTACAATTTGGTTTCTAATTTAAGTCATTCTTAATGAAATTCATTCCTTAGAATTAAAGAATGGTAGGATATGACATTTATTTTCCATATTTTAATAAAATATCTATCTTTAAAACTACAACAATCCCACTAACCTGTTAGAGACATATAACACTCATTAATTTTCAAATAATTATTTGATGATCACTATGAATGATTTATCCATGAATGAATTTATGCAATCTGCATATCTCATTGGCATTTATTGATGTCACTGAACCTTTCGAGTTATGCAACATATACCTATACCATAGGTCTCCTTTTTTTGTCATGTCATATAAACATATTCTATAAGGTTTTCTCCAATTGATGTTGACTTGATAATCAATATCCCAATATGATAATCATATAAGTATGCTTTGAAAAGTATAATTTTAAAGGATTTTAGTCATGATAACTGGTGTATAGGTTTTATCATAAAATAAGACTTTCAAAAATCAATCATGCTTTATTAGTACCAAGTTGTACAATTTATATCTAGTTTCTATTGAATACTCACTAGTAGTATCAAGTGTTAAAAATATAAAAAATGGAGTCCCAGAATCTTGATACATGGAATCCATTCTAGAATTCATACATACGTTTAAATATTTTTAATTTACTATATTCTTGTAGGAATTATTATCCTAAAAGAATAATACATGCATTACCCACTACATTGAACATAAACTACCTCTTTGGTTATAGATTCTAATGTATTGTGTAGCTCTAGGACTCCTCCCACTAAGATTAGTAGATTAAAACATTCCTAAGTCAACATATCCACATCTAGAGCCTTAACTCATAGAAATTAAGTCTTATCTCACTATATTAAAATAGATAGATTCACTTTATAGAAACATAATTGGTCTTGAATAGATGTTAATATCCTTAGTGGCTATAGGATTCTTAAATGAGATTAACCAAGTGTAATGTTTTTTATAGCTGAAACTAGCTTTTAACAAATGGTTTTCAACAAACACTTGAGGTTGGGACCTAATAGATTCTTATAATATCTAAACTATGACACCCATTAGTCAATATGGTTGGAATATGGTTAGTTATTTGTACTAATATTTTTGAAACATGTATTGGAAGAAATTATGGAATGCTTGTAATACATATGAGAATCTTCATTGATCTTCCTTTTACGATCATCACTATATTGATGTATGAAAGTAAATGTGAGTTTGATAATACCTTATATCCACATATATATGATCAATTATTACTAGGATAATATTTTCTCTTAAAATCATTCTTGGAGGGACTTCTATCTTTACCAAGTCCACTCATTTACTTCTTTGATAATTTCAAAATTTTCTTAAAGGAAACATATGAAGTATATGAATTTACCTATTTCATTATAATAGTTCACATGGCCTTTCTGAACTAACTCTAAAAGATTTGTTTCATACCTTCATTTCTAAAGGTTTATTCCCCTAAAATATGATAAGTAGTTCGTTATTATACCTAGTATCTTAGCTCATCATAGACTAAAACACATTTTTTGGATATAAAGAAGTCAACTACTATTATTTTTCTTAATAAAGAACTATATTACCACTATAAGGTAATTAAATAATATATATATATATATATATATATATTCCTCATTTATTACTATATAGATATTTATGATTCTATAATTATTGAACTATTAGTATAATATTAAATACCATAACAACATATATTTCAATTATGAAATAATGTATCAATGTGTCTAAAATATATATAGAGAAAAATTATTTAGAAATACTCAATACAAAAAAATAGTTTAAATTGAATAATTCCACCATGAAATATGAAAGTTGTGTGTTTCTCTTGACTAGTCTAAGAGTCACCCTTATTTAGTTCCTTTAATAATTCACCTTACTTCGTATAATATTTCTATACTTACTTGGTTCCTATATTTAAAATATATATATATGTGAAAACTTATAACCAAGAAGTATATGAGAAAAATTACATGTAACGATTAATATACTTCAAGTAGAATCTTCTTATTTCTTCTTCTTTAATTGAAATTATTCTTCAAATGACCTTTCTTACCACATGAGAAGCAAAAAGCCTCATTTTCATTAATTTCCCCTCTAATATTTTGTCTCTTTTAAGGATGTCATAAAGGCACCATTGAATCTAAAATGGTTGTGGGATTTTTTAATTTTCCATTTAGTTAATATGTAATGATAAAATAGGTTCCATCAAAACCTTATCTATCAAGTGAAGTAGAGTCAAAAGATTCCTAAGTGATTTATCCATACTGCTCATCTGTTCTTGGATGAATAATGATAACCTTGGTAGTGAGGATGATAACATGAACTTAATGGATTTTTTTATCAAAATGTAATCCCAATATTGCTAACTTATTAATGTACTCTAGAATTTTTAATACATGATCAATATTTAGTTGAACATCTTCCAAATTACACTGATGAAGTGTAGTGATAATCTCATTTATCTGAATTCTTTTTTTTTGTCTTTTTAGATAAAGGCCAAGAGACTTTATGGTGTAAAAATTAATTTACTTATATTTAATTATCGTCTCTATAGATATAACTAACAACATGATTCAATGAACATAAAAAGAACCCTTTGATAGTATAAAATCTCTAATAGTAAAACAATGTACAACATCTATACCATTCCAGAAAATTTTTTCATGTGAGGAAATGACCTGAGTTTAAGTAATGGTCATAGTGTTTTCATAATTTTTCTTTTCATTTATTTTATAATAATAAAAATATATATAATAGTACTTTACTTGATTTCAAAAATGAGTGAGATGAAATAATTTAATTATTTTATTAAGTCTCCCACTATTTTATAAATTCTTAATGACCCTCACCATTGAACTCTGAATATCCCTTCACGTAGACATTCAAGTGTCAAGGATCCATATTTCCCTTCTTATAATCCAAATAAATTCCATAGAAATTATAATAAAATATTTAAGTAGGTAGTCTTTCCAACTGCAAACTAACATCTCCTTGATCCATTGAGTGGACTCATCAACCCTTAAGTCCAAACTCAAATTTCCTCATTACTTACCGATAAATTTGTATTGGGTAGAATAAGGACATTAAACCCAATACATATTTGGTTAAGTTAACTAGATATCTTGGTTATGACTTCCCAATAAATAAAAAGTGTCCTCGATAGTGGTTGAACCAAAACTTTAACTATGGGTCCATCTTAATTCAAATGATGTAAAAATTAGTCAAAATTAATATTTTATTGAGGGAATTTTTTTGTTATGCGTAAGTTATATTATTTTATCATTTTTCATATCTTGTTACTATTAAGTCTATTTTACTTAAGTGATTAACCATGTTATAATAAAATATTTATGCATAATTTTTTTATTTTAATTATATATTTTCATATCAATCAATTTATTTGTGTGATCGTGATATAGCATCCATAAAATAAATCATGCATAAACATAAAAAAACAAACAAAATATTTCATGATTATGAGATTTAATTAGTGATTTATTTATTAAGGGGAAAATAATCATACCATTTACCATATGTGAAAGAAAAATCCTTGAGCCAATATGGGTTTGAGTTGCAGCATTCCACCTCTATTCTGTGTATCTCCTAGGTTTGGTTTCACATCCTCTCTATATTAAACCAACTCCATGCACTTGGGAGCTCTATATTTACAATTAATTTACTTCACATACAGGTTTAGGGAGCCATAAGGGGGTTTACATAAAATAAATCATGTTCATGTAGACCCATACATAACAAGGAGGGAGGGATGACTCACATGTCATCATTTTAATTTAACGCAACTAATTGAAAAAACCCCTAAAATAATTAAATTAAAAGAAACTATACACATACACAGGTCACTATAGGATCATTATCATGCACCTATAAAATGAATACACATTTCAAATAATTGGACAACATTCATTTCAATTAATTATTTTATTAAGATATAACACACATGAATCAATACAATTAATTATCTGATTGATCAATTAATTCATTTTATCTTATTATCCATCAAATATATCCTGGATATACCCATCTACTGTGATTTTATATAAATTAAATTAATTAGTTTTATTTAAAATTTAATAAAATAATTCCATCAATTGTACTTAGAAGAAACACGATGTATTGAGATCGTATACACTCTAACCATGTGGCATATAACATAAACATTTTTTACATAATTTCATGGCAGGTACAAGTTAATAAATGACACATGGACACATGTTAATCAACATATCATGTACTACTTTTAATATGAATAAAGTAGTTTATGTATTATAACTATACATGGTATGAAGTTCATAATTTTATAAAGAAATTAATTAAGCATTTAATATCATATAAACTCCATCATATGGCATGTACAAGTCAATAAATGACACAAAAAACAAAAAATGATAAGGTTTATGGAGTAATAAATTGATTTTAATTTTACATGTAAACAGGTTCGGTATAAGACATGTACATCTAGCTGCACATTGTGTATCTTACTATTCATATGTCCATGACACATGTCTAGGTACTGGGTGTGTATTTTTGAAAAGACAATTATGAGTTACACGATCAGTATATATGGTACACACATTTTAACCTCATTGTCACACAGTTTTTAGTTCTTAGGTGTTGTGTAATTAATACATGATGGGTTTTCCACTTTGAAAACACATGGAATTCACAATGCATTAGTTACACAATGTGTAGTCTAACATGCCATGTGCCAACCTATTCCGGTCAACACATAGAGTGTGTTTGATACATATATATGTCATTATTTCATGACTACTCACAAAACAATGGTTCATCCTAGCTTAATGTACTATTATACACACTGTGTACTCCTGTACTGTCTGACTAGAATCACCAGTTCCTCGGGATGGGTTACTCAAATGTTCCTTAATATTTAACTAGATATAGGTTATTTGAGAAAAAAATGATGATGGAAAGAAGACATCTCAATAATTAGATTATAATAAAAAATTTATTGAAATGAAAACTAACTTTTAAACATGTAAATGATTAATAATCAATAAATAATTATAAATTGAATATGACTATGTTGATACCACTTGTTGGTTTCAGGTGCCACATAAATGCCTATTAGGCCAATGGATAACTAATATTTTTTCAAATTAAATAAATAATATTCAATGTACAAGATGATAAACATCATAACCAATGAATTTTTTTTTCGAATAATATTGATACATGTTTTAATCAAAACCAATTAAGAGGTTATTTTTCATGTTAATTTATAATTAATCTAATGGAAAGAAGAAATACCTCCGTTTTGAGTTCTTTCTTCATTATAGGTGTTGATCATCCAAATTCTGACTGGTTGTATTTTTGTTGCATTGGTGAGGATCCAAACCAGATCCCCTATATTGGTGATCCACACATTCCCCTTTGATCTCATAATGTCTTCGATGGTACTCTAGGTGCTAGTGTAGTGATAACAATCATCTTGTGGTGCTCCCTTGATCACTAACATGCCCCCTTTGGTCCAAAAGGACCATCTTTTGATCTATTCAGATTGGGAGGAAGGTAATGAGTAAGAGAGAATCTCTCAAGCATAATAGAAAACCCTAGAGACATTTTTCATTGAGAGAAAATTCTCTAGGGAGGATAATGTTGTGCAAAATTATCAACCTATAAAAATTATCATAACAGTCAATTTATAGACTTAGGGTTAGGGTGTAATCTATTTAATTAATTTCACAATGTCCCTTAATAATATATTAAACCCATAATGAACCTCATTCCATGTAAAATAATAATATTATTTTATTTAATGGCATGTGCTAAACCACACAATGATAAATTTTATTTCATAGTCTCAAAAATAAATATTTTTCATTAGACTAATAACTAGGTCCACTTATCATCCTTTACATTTATTTATTTTAGGAATAAATATTTAGTTAAATGTTATTCAATAAATAAATAAATAAATAAATAAATATTATATTCATGATATGTAAAATAAAATATTTATTTTAATATTTTCATAATTAAATAAATTATTTATTACCTTGTGGATAACAAGAGATAAATAAATATTATATATTCATGTAATTAAACAATTACCTTAAAAATAAATATTTATTTAATATTTATGATCAATAAATTCTGAATAAACATTACTTCTTAGTCTAGAGAAAATTATTTATTCTAAATGTTAAATATAAATAATATTTATCTGAGATCAATGAAAACACTTTGTTTGTGACCCTATAGACCTCTTCCTTAGTGTAATTAGGAAAAACTTCCTAAAGTTCAAGATTATTGTCTAGAAACAAGTTAAGACACCCACAGAGGAAGAAGATATGTCTTGAAAATAAAAAAAACTTATGAATTCTCATTGTTTAATATAATCCATTTTTCATGACATCTCATGAAGCAAGTTTCACACTCATGACATCAACCTATATGATTGATAAATCTTTCTTTGACTATCTAAAATAAATCTATTATTACACTATAAACATGAAATTTATTATGATGGTTCCATTTGAATCAAATGTTTGAGATATCAACTTCCATAAATATGGAAGGGACAAATAGTTATTCAACTTATTAATTAATAACATATCATTCATGAGTATCCTAATGAACCCAACTTAACCATGAACATATTTCATCATGGTTTATGAAAATACATCAAAGTTCATGATTCATGGAATGCATTAATAATAATTTTAAACTCTAAGTATCATTACACATGCTCGAAGATAGGAATATACAATGACACAAAAACATGTAGAATTATCACTAGTGGATCTGTTCTCATAATATCCTATAGTGACCCAAGCTTAACATACATGGATATTACATCATTTTAGATTAATATTCAGAAAATTAAAAAAGTACATTCATAATAGTTTAGTGTCTTTAGAAACTTGGAACAAAATCTTCTAACTTGGTGAAATATTTTCAAGGTTTCCCAAAAAGATATTCCTATTTATTACTCCTATTTAAAACCTTTCTTCATAAACTAGGGAAAGGAAACATAATAAATGGTGAGCTTAGATTAAAATTAAGGTAAAAAAATGAGATATATAAGCATAACATGAACATAAGGGTATGAGAAAATGAGCATAACATTTAAAGATCATACCCTGTATATCAACGATCATACATACGAGTCATAGAATAAAGTTTGGAAGGTCATAATACATGAATCATAAGGGAATTAGAAGCATAATACATGAGACTATAACATAGGAATAATACATGGAATTATTTTATACACATAATAATAGAAAATCTTATGTCAAGGATACCTACCAAGACCTTCATAACATGTTAGGCATGGGATAATCACCTGTGTACCTACTTCGGGATTGGGCGAACAACCCGTGTACCATCTTATTTTTGGGATTGGGATACAACCTATGTACCATATTGTTTTTAGTCTTGGGATACAACCCATGAACCCTCTTATTTTTTCGTGCGTGGGCTACAACCCATGTACCCTCTTTTTTTAGGCTTGGGATACAACCCATATACCCTATTGTTTTCAATATTGGGATAAAACAAATGTACCCTATTATTATTGGGATTAGGCTACAAATTGTGTACCCTCTTGTTTTCATTATTGAGATAAAACCTGTGTACCTACGTTTTCTAGGCTTGGGCTATAACCCGTGCACCCTTATGTTTTTAGGCTTGGGTTATAGCCCATGTACCCTCTTGTTTTTAGGATCGTAATATAACCCATGTACCCTATTGTATTCCAGATTGGGATATAACCCATTTAACCTATAAGATCATACAACATTTACCATTACCCAAATTATTATAGGGAGATATAGGCCCCAAATTTCATAAAATTAAATCATACCTATGTGTGCCACAAGATCATAAACATTCATCATATCATAACCCATGAAATTAAATGGGTATCATAAACATTTCATCATATCACAACCTATAGAAAATATAAACGTTTAATAATCATTTAATTATATAATAACTTGTTAAAGGAATTATGTTTCATAATCTTTTTACCATGGTATAACCCATGGAAGAGAAATGAGTGTCATAAACATCATGTCATCAAAACATAAACCATTCAGAGAAAGAATATGAATGGTATTCTTAGATCATATCCCTAGTAAGGAATTGGTAACAACAATATATGTATTATTATATGGAAAATAGTTTTAAAGGTATTTTAAAAACATTTTTTTGAGGAAAATATCCTTTCCACTTTGAAAAACTCTTTTAAAATCATATTACTTTTTGAAAACATTTTTTATTTAAAAATAACCTTGAAAACTTATAAAGGAAGCTTTGAAAACCATTATAGAAAATTTTTAAAAACACAAACCATTTTAAAAATATTTTTCCTTAAAAAAAATCTTAAAATATCATTTAAAATAATTTTTTAAAACATTTTTATAAAACATGTTTATTATTAAAAAATATTTCCGACCGAAGAGAGAAATAATGTCAAATTTTATTAAAATAATTCTTAATTATCTTAAGTACCAAAGAGTGTAAAAATAGAAATATTACATGGAAATATCATGAATAAATATTAGAGAATAAAATTAATGATATTTATTAAGATATAGATCATAACATTTCATCAATGGAAGCATAATCATGAACAATCCTGATAAACGATGAGATTGTATCAATAAACTCTCAACACTTTGGTAACTTTGAATAATAATACCCATGAGATAATAAAATTAAATGAAGTTTAAAAATCATGAAAATAAAGAGATTTATTATGTAACATTTCAAAGGGTAATTAGATACACCTCATAAAAGAATATAGTGCATTACATAACATGTGTCTTAAAGAAAGAAAATTGAGACAAAATTTCCTTATCGGTTTGGTAACATTTTAACTAAAAACCCATTAAATAAATAAATAAATAAATAAATATATATATATCCTAAAATGGTTATTTAAATTCCAATAATTATTAGTATAAGTATCATAATATACATATGTGGGAATTATAAACACCACATATTATAAATAGGTGGTGAACATGGCTTGTGTCTCACAGAAAAATAAAAGTGAGACAGAAATCCCTTACTACTTGAGTAACTTTTGAATCATGACCCCCATGAAATAATAACATCAATTTAAATTTTTAATATCATTAAATAAATTAAATTCCTGATCTAACATGACATATTGTAGTATATACACAACAAAAAATAAATGAGTGGTGAAAAAGTGAGACTTGAAATCCCCTTAACTTAAGTCTTCAATCTCACTGTACTTGCTCAAAACTCCTGTATAATAAATATAAGTTTATTATAAATATATAACATAAATATATTCATATATATAATACCATATTCATGACTTTATGTTACATGATTACCAACAATTCCATGTTAAAGTTATGTTTCAGGTAACAACTGCTTTGTTTTTCGTACATGTTTTAACTTGTTATTCTTGGTCCTCTAACATAGATCATAATTCCATTTTCAAAAAAAATGTAAAAATGATATAAATATCATATATATACAGTATATATTTATTTATAATAATCTATAAAATATATAAATAGTAAATTAAATACATTTTTCAAGGAGAGGGTAGGCCGTACGTATGCATGAATGCTGTTTGCATTTTATTGTCATATTGAAAGAAAGAAAAGTAAATGATGTATATATATTATCATTAAATTATAATTATTATTTCATAAATATAAAATATATTTAATAAATCTATCCTTTATACATTCCATGTAAATCATGAATTAATCACATCGCTTTGAGGTGGTGGTAGTCCACACGTCCACAAACGATGTTATCGTATTTCCAAAAAATGGAAAGTATTAAGGTATGCATTATATAAAAATTAAACAAGCATAAATACATCATAAATATCATATAAATCATATAAAAACAGTATTTAAATCATTATTATCAACCTTGATAGGTGGTAATGGAATAATAAATGACATTGGTTCACGAGGCGGTAGTCCACTGTACACATAAACAATGATTGAGTATCCTATTTGATGGAAGTGTGTGAAGTTGTGGGTAGTAACCTTAAAATAAAAAAATATAAGTATATTTAGTATAATTATTTTATTATATGATAATTATATAATATAAATTTAATGGGTGGAGAAAGAAATAAAACAAAAGTGTTCATTGAAGAACATTACCTCTTCTTCGGGTAACTCCTTTTGGTTTGCACCAAGTGACTTACTTGGTTTTCTTTGTGCCAAAAGTGAGTTTTCTAGGATGTGATTATATATTTTGGGATTTTATTTTGGTATGTGTTGGATTACAAAAAAGTCTTGAGAGGTGTTAATAGAGGGGATGGGTGGTGGCCTTTTATAAGGGTGATGAGTGGCAAACTTGTAAATACCAAAAAGGAAAACACTATTGGGTGGTATCCCTTACATCATGTGCCTAAAATAATGAACCATTTTATATTAAATAAGGTATATGGTCTAAATATTTCAATAAAATGGGGGTTTTAAAAGTTTCAAGGTCTTTTTCCCCTTATTTTTAAAGTTCGACCACTAAGTAAACTCGTTTTTACCTTAATCACTATAATTAATTCTAATTTATTTCACTAATATTTTTGGTAAAAAACTAATTTTAACTTAATATAAATTATAAATTATTCTTATTAAAAATATGGAATCCATTTTTTAAAATTAAAATCATGGAAGTGGAAGAATTTAATTTAAAATTAATCTCGTAGATCGGACAAAATAACGAGTTTTTAATGTAAAAAAGTTAAAAAGTTATAATGTTTTTATATCCAATTTCAATGTGAAATTGATTAAAATAACCTAAATTGGATTTATTTATTTAAAATGGAACTAATTATACTTTAAAATAAATTTAACATATAATTTAACTATATAAATAAATTATATGGAAATGAATTTTTCAATTAAAATTCAGTATTTTTCACTATTCATCAAAAAAATGAAACTTCTTAGAAAAATACCAAAAAATTTGAACTAAACTAATTTTGATGTTCCAATTTAATAAATGAAGTTTATTTTTCCAAATTTAATTTATTAAAGTGTCAAAAATTAGTTTTCAATCAATTATTTCATTAAAAGGCAGAAAAACTTCCTTTTATAAAACTAAAGCTTTTTATACCTAAAATTGGATTTGTTCTTATTTTATGCCTATCAAACTTATTGGATGAATGTAAAAATATTTGGTTGAATTTAAAATATATAAATTTCATCAATATCTATCACTAATAGGGATTAATTTAATTTATTAAGATAAAATGCCTTTGCGGTCATAAAAATAGTTTTTTCATAAAAACACATCCTTTATATTCAATTGTTTTTTATTTTCATTTATAATTAATTAATAACCAAAGAATTAATTTTATAAACATGTTTAAACCATATTTTCATAATTTATTTAATATTATTCATATATTTCATTTCAATGGCTAAGTGATAACTGTAATATTATTTTAATAATAATATTAATAGTATATTATAGTTCAGAAAAACTCAGTCTTACGAGTAATAAAAGTTATCTAAGGAACATGGAATTGTGTGTAACAAAAGGAAAACACAGTTTTGTGGGTACCTTAAGATAATATATTCGTTTTTTAGTGAAATATTAACTTGTTGTTACATATAAAGAAAGCATAATTTGGTGTAGTGTGCAATGCAAGCCATCAAAGAAATTTAATTTATCCAAAAATAATAATTCATAAAAACTCAGGTTGTTACATTATAACCCCTTAAAAGGATTTTTCCCTAAAAATTCATCTAGTTTATCAAATATTTAGTACTTGAAAGTTCCTTTTATATAAAACCACATCGTAAAAATGAATACTAAAACTTTCTTTAAAAAAAGAAAGTTGGAAACATATCGGTCACCCAAAGTAACTCATAATTAGGTTTCCACGTAGGAGAACATATGTGACAAGTGAAAAAAGGGAAATCAAAGAGAAAAATTACACTCAAATACTGATGGAGAGTGATAGAGAACATGATTAGTAGAAAGTTAACAATCACAAATCCTTAAATCAAATTGGCTTAAAAAAGGACATTGATATCATAAAAAATAATGACAATCAGACACAATTTTATTCTAATACCCTTTTACTAAAGTTGAAGAATTGTTCACATGAAGATATAATTACTCGATTTCATTCTATTTCATATACACAATCTAACCCTTTGGTTATGCCTTGATCAATTTTAACTTTATCTATTACTCTAAGAAATTACGGTTAATCTGTTATCCCCGAAGCATTAATGAATCATAATACCCATAAATAGATTGATAAGTCATTTTTTCTATCTTTGGGTATCATCAAAACAAAATGGTTAGCACGAGTAATCCAATATGTATAAATATTTATATTTTAAAACATTATTCTATAAAACCTCATTAAAAGTTTAACTTAAACCATTCCATAAATGGTTAACCTTGTAAGCCTTCCAAAAGTTGAAAATACAAAACTTTAGAAAGAAGTTCACTAAATTTCTCAAAATCAGCTTAACATTTATCCCCCTTATATCATAAAGCAGATCTTGGTTGTCACATACCAAACATGTGAATGCCTTCATCATGAATCCTCTTGAAACATGGTAATAACCTAAATTAACATAAAACCATATTGAAAACATACACAATTTTTCATTCCTTATATAGAACACATATTATTGGATATATTCATTAAATCCAAAAATACTTCAAACTTCATTATTGATAGCATAAACCACTTTTTCAACAAATCCTTTATCAGTTATGAGGTCATCAATACTATCCAATTTACTTTATCCATATCAATCATCTCTTTATCTAAGATAAAAATAATTTTCTCAACATTAGGAACACATTAAGGGTTACCTTAACTTGATAAAAGTATCAACTTTAGATTAAATAACTTTTCTAGGTCATCAACACCATTCAATATATTTTTAAAAATCCTTAATGAAAGACATATACATCATGATTCATATAACATAATTCTTTAATTCTAATAAATATTCACTTCAATCATCCCAATTCTTTCTCAAAACATTAACTAGGCCTCATCATCTTATTCATTAATACCCCTTTCCTAAAATATGAAATATGAATTATGTATTAACATTCATCAAACTCAATTTAATCATTCTTATAAATAATACTATTGGAACAAAACATACCTTTCAGATGTCACTCAAGGTCTCTTTATCATTAGTAGAAAGACCATTACTCTTACAACCTTTTTAATTTCCTTTGTGAGATTTCCCCCTAATACATTGATTTTTCATAATGCCCATAATTTCCAAACATAAACATTCAAACATTAATAATAACTTATGGATAAAAATATTCACATCCATTTCATTAACTAAACTCTTAATTTTTACTCGATAATTACTTAATATGTCGTATTATTCACCATACATAAGAAATATTCTCATTCATTAGAAACATTTACTTTAGTGATTCTTCCCACATTTTTGACATATAGGAAACTAAATCCTCATTCCTCCATGGTTAATATCACCTGATCTCTCAGATAACTCTTTCTTTATCTTCTTTGATAAGTCTAAGAGTTGGTTAAGGTACATATTTTTAATAATGTTTTGTGAAAAATGATTAGGAATAATCACAAAATCTTTTTCTCCAGTCATCATCCTATTTGGCTGCTCATCAAAAAATTATCCATCACATTCAACATTAACCCAGTTCCTTCTAGTTCCTACCATTGAATAAAACAAAAAATAATAGTGTGATCAACACTTATCATAGAGTAAAACCTTATAATCATAAATAATCACTTATAGAATATCTAAATCTTGAAAATTATTTCCTTTATATTTCAAACCCAAGGTTTATCCTAGGATATTCATATTAATCTTCTATTTAAATCTTCCACAATGGTTCGTAAAGAGTTTTTTGAATTTCCAAATCATATCCCCTAAGAGTGTCAAACTAGGTGTACAGTAAGACCCATTGTTATGAACCAGTTACCAATCAATTATAGCTCAATATAGTGTTTTATTGGTTGTTATGACTATGTAAATCTATTCTAGAGCCATATACACTTGTAGTATCCATATAGGGATGTGTTTTTAGAAAACCATTTTATCAATCCTTTACCAAAATTCCAAGACATTTACCTAAACTTTGAATCATCCTATGACTTATCCTTAGAGACATCCCTAGGCATATCATTAGAAATATTCCTAGGGATCTCACTAAAATTTTCTCATCCTAGTTTTTAAAGGTTGACTAAACATTTCCTTTGATACCAACTATAGCGACCCAAGCTTAATATACATGTATATTACACCATTTTAGACAAATATTCATCACATTACAAAATTAGATGCCCTAGGACCATAAAAGTTTAGTATCATTATAAACTTGGATCAAAATCTTCTAACTTGTGGAAATATCTTCAATGTTTCCAAAAAATATCTTACCATTTAGTAATCCTACTTAAAACCATTTTTCATAACTTGAGGAAAGGAAAAATAATAAAGGGTGAGATCAGATTCTTAGTAAGGGTAAACAAAGGAGATAAATAAGCATAACATGAACATAAGTGTATTATAACATGATCATAATATTTTAATACCATACCCTTCATATCAATGATCATACACATAAGTCATGGAATAGAGATTAGAAGATCACAAGACATGAATCATAAAAGAATAAAGAGAATAACCCATGAGATAATAATATAGGAATTATATTTGGAATTGTGGAATACACATAATCATAGATAGGATACCTACCAATACCTTCATAACATGTTAGGAATGGTCTAATAACCTTTTTAGTTGGTTTAGGATTGGGATAACAACCCATTTACCCTTTATTTTTAGTCTTGGGCTACAACCCATATACCCTCTTGTTTCAGACTTTATCCACAACCCGTGTGCACTTTTTTTTGGGCTTGGGATACAACCCATGTTCCCTATTATTTTTATTCTTTGGATATAAACCATGTACCCTCTTATCTTTGGTCTTGAGATATAACCCATGTACCCTCTTGTTTTTAGGCTTGGGCTACAAACTATATACCCTATTGTTTTTAGGATAGTTCTACAACATGTGTAACCTCTTGTTTTTAGGCTTGGGATATATCCCATGTACCCTATTGTTTTTAGGCTTGGTCTAAAACCCATGCACCCTCTTGTTTTTAGGATTGGGATAAAACCTGTGTACCCTCTTGTTTTTAGGATTGGACTACAACCCGTATACCCCCTTGTTTTCAATCTTGGGATATAACCCATGTACCCTCTAAGATCATATAACATTTATCATTACCCAATACATTGGAGGAATGTATAGGTCCAACCTATCATAAAATGAAATAATACATACATGTTCCACAAGATCATAATCATTCATCATATCATAACCCATGAAATGAAATGGTTATCATAAAAAATTCATCATATCATTACCTATGGAAAATAGGCATTTTTCATAATAATTTCATTATATAATAACCCATGAAAGGAAGTGGGTTTCATAAGCATTTTATCATGGTATAAACCATGGAAGAGAAACAAGTGTAATAAACATCATTCCATCATAACATAAACCATTCTAAGAAAGAATATGAATGGTATAATTGGATCACATCCCTAGTAAGTAATTAGTAACACCAACCAATGAAATATTATATGGAAAATAATTTTGCAATATTTTTCAAAAAAATTTCTTGAAGAAAATATCCTTTCCACTTTGAAAAACTCTTTTTAAATCATAACACATTTTGAAAAACTTTTTCTTTGAAAATAACCTTGAAATATTATAAAGGAATATTTGAAAAAAAAATTAAACACTTTTTAAAAATATAAAACATTTTTAAAATAATTTTCATTTAAAATGAACTTTTCAATGAAAAAAATATTCTAGGACATTATTGAATTAATGCTACACAAAATTATAATCAATATGTGATAAGGTATTTGTTAATATTCAAATCCATGATTATATATGAAATATAAATTAAAAATTAGTTAGTTTTAGGGAACCAAATCCAACAAATACATAACATGTTCATTGTAAAAGTAGACGAGAATATCATATGCACCTTATAAGAATGAACATAAATTTTCTAAGTCTATCTCAATCGTGGGCCCAAATTTTATACTCATCTTATTAGAGGAAATATATTATCTTATTTGAGCTCTAACCAATTATATAATCAACAACATATCCAATAAACCCCGAATTAGATAAGTCTCAATGCTTTTATAATAAAGGTATCAAAGTGTAAAGGCTCTCATGCTAGGTATCTTTCCAACCTCAAGCAGCGGGTACTCCAAATATGAACCATACACCCCTAGTATAACAAAGAAACAGTGTATGACACTTAATGTGGTATACTTCATGTGCCATCCAATTCCCAAAACTTATTTTGTGCCTCATGAGTATATATCATATCCTGATATAAGAATTATACTCATGCTAACCTTATAACCTATAATACTTCACGATAAACATTAGTTAGGGATAACTCGGTGTCATACTTTAAGATGTTAATTATCATTACACTTCATGAAATTTATACCAATATATACATATCTACAGCCAACATGAAATAATGATAAAGTGTATATTGACTTTGAGTATACATGATAAATTTTATATTCTTAAAGTTTTTAATAATATTTTAACAAAACCATACATAAGATATTATCTAACATATCATATATGGTATACTTTCAAATAAGACTTATGTTATCTACACTTTCATGGGTTTTATTAAACACATTATATCTATATGAAATTCCTACCATAACCCTATGTGACCATCTAATAAAACTCTCCCACTAAACTCTTTAGTGATTAAGATCTATAAAGAAATTAATATTGAATAATTTTGAGATTTAAGAATCATATTCCTAATGTTAAACTCCTTAAAAATATCTAAACTTATTAACTCAAAAATATAAAATGTTTTGATGTTGGTAACTTATGTTGTCTACTCATAACTATTTATATGTTAATCAACATCATTATTTAAACCCTTTATATCAAACTTTTTCCTTGAAATATTTTAGTAACTAATGTAACTTTTATATTACATCATTACTAATATATCCTAAACTTATTTAGGATATTCAATAGAATTCAATTTTTATAGTAATTAAATGTAACAACTTATATTTTTATTTATTAATAACCTAAAATATTTTAGGATATCAAGTGAGATTAACTTTTATCTTTTATGGATATAATATTTTATTTGTTAACTTTGAACTTATCTAAGTCCAAACATACTCTCACTAGACTCTAATAAATTATATTCCTTTAGGAATATCATGCTAATAGATATAAATTATTCTAGGTTTTTAAATTACACTCATTTCCTTTTTAGTTGGAATAATTAACAAAAAATCCATTATTCCATATAATACATGACATTCTATGTGTTTGGAATATTTATTGAAAATAAGACATTTTCAAATATGAAATTATTAGTGGTGGAATCATATTCCATCATATTGGAGGATAAACACTTTATCCTAGAAAAAACTCTTTTATACCTATATCATTTTCAAATATTTTTTAGAGTTTATATGAATCATAACCTATGAATATCAACATATTATTATTATTTATTAAATAATTTTTATTTACAAGTTCTAAGAAGAGAGAAAAATGAGACAATAAATTCACATCTTTTATTAAAATTCACCCAAAATTTAAGTAATTATTACATCCAAATCCTCAATACAAAACTCCTTACTACATTAATTGAAAGAAAATTTCAATCTCCCATCATAAATTCTTTCTTTACTTATAAAAACCTATATATTTAAAAAAAATTTAAAATATACAGTTGGTATCATATGCCCATCACAATAGAATAATTAAATTCTATAACATTATTACTTAAGGTGGAATCTCCATGAGGTTTCTTTCAAACTTTATGGTATTCTAGAAAGTCCCTTATCCAATAGTGGGTCTTTATATAATGAAAACACTATCCCTCTTTCTTTTTCTTTAGTTTATTTGGCACTTTGGACTCTCCACAATTTCTTTTCTTCTCTCTCAGGACTAGAATTTTACCCTTAACCTTTTATACCATCATGGTAATTGAGCTTGGACCTCGCTTAACCTACTCATATATCCTTAACATATTGAGGAGACCATATATTCTTTTGTTGAGCTGATTCATTCTATAGATCATAATAAACTATTTGAAACTTTCTAAAAGTAATTTTAGAATGGATTCCATAGCTAGATTTGGTTTAATATGTGAACCCATCCTCTTCAAGTCATTGATGTTCCCAATAAAATTGAGTACATAAGAAGAAATTATCTTCATTACACCATTTATCAGTAAAATGTCCTTAAAAAACTCATACCTTGCATGCATTTCTTGTTCTTGATAGAGACTTAGGTTATATATCATCTTATAAGAATCCATGTTCTCATGTTTCTTTTAAAACTTAGGTTCCATGGTCAAAAGCATGAGTAAATAGTTTTCTAGTGAATACTTCAGAAAACTTTCATAAGAATCTATCTTTGTTTATTGAACAGATTGACCAATCAATGTCTCAAGAAGGAGATTCTCTAATATAAATAATTTTAATTCTTGTTTAAGAACTATTCTTAAATTTCAGTACCAATCAATGAAATTACTAATTTTTGGGTTTTACTTATCAAATATTGATCTTAAGGTAAATGTTTAAGATTATTATTCCATTATCTAAAATATAATGATTTATTATAAGAGTATCAGGTTTTAAATTCAATTAATAAGGACTATTATTAAATAGATTTCCACTAAAATGACGACCCTATTTAAATTTTATCATACCCTTTAATGGGAAAAGATCCATATTTCACTAAGTAATGAGTGTAATTTATTATTACTCTCACCACTTAGCTATTTTAGTAGAGAATTATCCTAATTATATCATATATGGCTCATGGATAGTTGAGTGGAAAATAAACTACCCAATCTATCATATGGATAAAAACATCTCTACTACTATGGTAACATATTTCTTAGGGTTTTCTATATAAGTTTAACCCAACGATCACATTATTATTTGGTTACCTAACTCTTAGTGTTATCCATTTCCACCATTCCTTACACAAGATAATCCATGGGTACCATAATTTGGCAGAGCCTACTTGATTGAATGATTGGGGTCTTGACATGTGTTTCCTTTGAAAGGAATATAACATTTAGTATTTTAAAGGGTAATTTATCTCAACATATGATCTCATGTTATTACATTTATGTTTTCATAATTCTAGTTATTTAGTTTTGGAATCCTAGTCTATCCACCAAATTAATATCTTCAAAACATATTATTTTTTAGCTCTTTTATAAAACCCACAATTTTTGTTACTCACCCAAAAATAGAAGACAAACATATTCACACACATAAAAATACATATTATTCATATGGTATATATAAATTTTATGAAAAGTTTTATAATTATATTATATTAATAATATCAAAATGAGTAATTCTAGAGATATATATAGCTAACCTCCACCTTTCTATAATAAGGCATAAACTTCCAGATCAGCAAGAAGTTTGACCCAAATTCCCTCTACCCAGTGATAGTTTTGTCAAGATAGAATCCAATTAATCATAAATATAATACCTAACATGTATAAAATATATTCAAAAGATAAATTTTATCTAATAACTTTAATCACAAACCAAGTTTAAGGTATATGAGAACTAAATGTCATGTTATCATGCCTAGCATGAAATGCATGACATGAAAATTTATAGAAGTAGTTTAACTTTTAAAATATATAACACATAACAATTAATAATATAACAATTATATTGATGAATTTAAATAGGTAATGATAAATAAATGAAAAATTAATGAATTTAAATAATAGATAATCATTTATGAATAATCCATAAATAAACAATTATAAACATTTTATAATTCATTATATATACTCCATGATTAGATAAATATAGACACTTTATATTTATTTTCTAATATGAACTCCTTAATATTATTAATTATATGAAATTTACTTAAAATATATGATATTTTATGAAATATAAATAATTTATATTTTATTTTCTATTATGTGAACAATTTACATAATATAAATATCGCATAAAAATATTATTTAAACCCTTGATAAAATTATTTATCAAAACAAATTTTGATATGGTTTAAATAAATATAAAAATAAGTCCCTTTTAAATTGAAAAATTCAAATTAAAAATTATAAACAATTCATAAATAAACACTTTATATTTTTCCTTATTTTCTTTTTTAAATTTTAAAACCTTTATAAATTACACTTATAATTTCCATATGAACATTTTATATCAAAAATTATATATCATGCCATATAATTTTGAAAAAGGAATTTTAATATTAACACTTAATATTATATAATATTTATTAATAAATGTTTCATAAACATTTAATTAACTCATTATAAAGACTTTATAATTAATTAATTTATAAACACTTTTATAAATTAATACATATCCCAAAAATACCTTTAATTATAATTTATAATTTATATAATTTAATCCATAATTGAATTTAAAGAAAAATAATTTTTATTTATAAATAATATTTAATCATGTGAGGAGATTCATAGAATATGATAGATATGGCATAAATATTAAACCATTTAATTGTTGTCAATCATATTTTATGATTAATAGCCCTAACGCTGTTTATAATAAACTGCATATGCAAGGGTTTTCCACTCCCACAACGAAGAGAATGACCCTTATGTATGGAGTAAACCATAAATAAGAGTAAAAGGATGACCCTTATGTGTCAATGGTTTTATATTTATATATAATCATAAATAACCTTTAATATCAATAAACTTTATGATTCACGTCGATACTGTGAAGGTGATGTGATGCTCTATTTTAAAATCTGTGACACAAATCTATTATCGAATATGATATCCTGATATCATACACTATGAATCATACAAAACCAATGTATTTTTACTGAGTACCTTGTTATTATATCCCCATATCATAAACTACGAATAATTCAGGTATAATATATTTCTTAATCATATTTTATAACTGGGAATATGATAGAAAATATGATTACAAAAAATTTTGTTTTTCAGAACGATTTCATGAATCAAATAACATGGATTAGTCTAATACCAATAGATGTTTTCTAAGGGATGATTAATAATTAATAAAAATATAAAAAACATTTAGAAACCAAGAAACCCAAGGTCATCATTCCTTTAAAATCTAAATGATATAAAAAATGAAATGAAGAATGTGTACCTTACACCATAGAATGATGTTTTCATCACCTTGATTCAATTTTTAATAAATAACACTATGGAATAATTTAAAGGTTATTCCCCACAAGGTGTTTCCATGTGTTTCACTGAATCACCTAAATGATTTGGGAAAGAACTTTATATCCTTCTTGATTTTCTAGTATCTCATAAGCAAAGAAGGAAGGAAGACGAGAGCTTTGAGAGGGGAGAGATTCATCCAGAGGCTATTTGAGAATCACACACACATATATAATTCATACTCATAGATTATCCTCCTCTATATATTCTACAGGGATTCTCCCTGAGCCCATGAAATTTCTCACACATTTCATAAACATATGAGTAATGGCTTCAATATATCTTATATAATAATTGACTATCAATACTCTCTCATTATTTACAATTAATTAATGATAAATAGTGATAAAAGGATATCCAAACATTAAAATCTACCTTTTTGGAGGATAAATAATTTTTTATGTTCCAAATTAATTGAACTATTTTATTCATGGCATCACAACTTAACCATGCCATAAAATATTACATGTACATGCAACCTGCATATGATATCTTCATATCACAAAATATTATATTCCTAAAAGTTAATATATAAGTACTTTTCTAAATAAATTTTATACTCTATGACATACCATACCATACCATACCATATCACATGGATTTAGGTAATATTCTCATTAAATAGTGGGTTTGGAGCTACCCATGCAGTTGTGGGTCATATAACTGACTATGTAAACTATAACACTAAAAAAGTATTCTAAAAAACTATTAAAACATTAATAATGGATTCTATAATAGTAATATTTTACTTCATATGTCTCTTAGGGTTTATTAATAAATCATATTTCATTAACTTATTCTTTACTAATATTTTTTATTTTCACATGGTTACCTTATTCTTCTATTAGTCCTATACTTTCTTTTTATTTTCTTCCTCAACTTTCCTTTTCTTTTTCAACTATAATTGAAAAATATAAACACATACATCATGATATATGTTTCTATATCAAATTTATTATTTATATTAGTAGTATTATGTGGTGAAACTATGGGTTTAGAGGGGATATACCCCATTAGTGGTCATGGATAAAGGAGTATTAGTAATCTTAGGAGGTGTTGGATGAAATATATCTTTCAAATTTTCATCTTATTTACTATATATTTATATGGAATTTAATAAAATAAGGTGGGTTACATGGATATAATAAAGAGTTAAATTAAGATTAAAAAATCCATGATGTGATCTTTAACCTCAATCAATTATTCAATCTTTTCCAAAACTTTGGCAATGGTTAGAGTAAGTATAGTCTCTGAATCTTTCCTTAGAGAAGGGATTTCATGAATATTATATAAATTCCCTCAAGTGTCAAAATTTGATTCATATAATAGATCCTATTAGCATTGAGTGCATGTTACTTTATCTTTCAATAAATACTATTTACTAAGATTCACCACCATGCTCATTTTTAGTAGTGTTTGGAAGTCCATAATATAAATCTTCCATTGAGAAGTAAGGGGATAAGATTTATCAAAAACATGAAAGTCCTTAAAAATTTTGTGCATGAATTGAACCCACATTATTTACCCATATCCTTTTGTTTCATTACCTGATAATAGAGAAACAAAAATCAATCTAAATTTGTTTATGGTCTTTATTAAACTGAGAGAAAGATGAAAACATCCAATTTGTTGACAACCAATTATCCCCTTAGGTATCCAAGAGGTTTTAATATCTCTATCTATAATCATAAATGATGGATCATTCACTTAAGATCCATTTTATTTCATAGGACCATGGATATACTTAGTTACATAATCCAATTACTTCCACTTAATAAAGGTTTTTTATTTTTGTGGGTCAAGCACAAGGGTCTTGTAGGAATTCGATAAAACAAACTTATTTATATATTAATATGTGTAAAAAAAATATTTGAGTTACATACTTTCATGATGTGATGATAAATTCACTGTATATTTGGAAAATACAATGTAACTTACCTATATATCTCTTTAAAAACTAAAACTACATTCTGTATATAGATATTATTCAATACCTCCATCACAACCTCTTTTAAGATAATAACCATAATTATGGATGAGTTTAAAATATTTTTATTATATATCTTATAGGTTTACAATAATTTTAACTCTTTAAACTACTATATCTCAGTGAATTTGAGGCAAGGATATATAAATTATAGATATGATTCTAAAGATTCAATATAATCAAATCTAGTAGTGGTTGAAATTAGGGTTTGGGTCTTATTTGGGTATGTTAAATGGGTTCGGGATTGGGGTATGGAAGATAATGGTCAGATTCAGGATTATGTTAATGAGTGTTAGGTAGAATAGAAAAATCTCATGTAAGTAGAGGAGTTTGGTTCACACTTAATTCATTTTGATATATAGGGGGTTTCTTAAATTATAGTACACATAAAGTTTTAGTAATTGTTAAAGTATTTGGTGAGTTGTAGTGAAAATAGGGGGTTTATGTTAGAATAGAGTGAAAATTGTCACGAACCATCCTCTAGGGCCCATGTCGTGAATACCCCAAGCCCGCCTTCCATATACCAGGGGATGATGACTAGCACCCGAAAGGCATGAACCAAAAAAGGGAAGGAATTTCCTTTAAATCTGTACATACATAGATAGGGAAAACCACAAAAATCAAACAAAAAATGAGAGAAAGTAGTACAACCCCCTACAAAGTATCACTACTAAGAGTAAAGTGTGTAAACTCAAAGTAAATGGGACAAAATACAAGACCAATTGAAAGGAAAGAACAAAAAAAGAAGTATAATATCCATAGGTCACCCTCCAAGGATCCTACCTGAAGGGTAGGTACAACTCTCTGTCAGATGTCACTGTGACACAAAATGTCTATCGATACACCTCCGAGCACCGTCTAGTCCTAGCTCCCCAAAGTCCTGATCAAGGTTGTTCGTCATCTGCACAAGACACAACAGGTGCAGACGAAGCCCGTGCAAGGGTGAGTATAACTATACTCAGTAGGGACCCTGAGACACCCTAAGGTCTCTCAGTAATCCATGAAGGAAAAAACACCACAAAATAAGATAATATAGATGTAATACCACCAAGTAAGATCTCAAACACATAGCACAAAGTAAAAGATGCAGCTTAAACCAGGTATAAATTAAGTACCGAAGTAAAGATGATTAGTTATAAAGCTAGATCATATTATTATGTCGAGAGGCTATTCTATTGATCTTCACAAGGTCTCTAGGTGTTGACCCACAGAGGATCACTAGGTTCTAACCCACATGGGATCGCTAGGTGCTGGCCCATGGAGGATCACTAGGTGATGACCCATTAAGGATCATTAGGTGCTAAGAAACAGAGGATTTCTAGGTGATGACCCGGAGAGGATCTCTAGGTGCAGACCCATAGAGGATCTCTAGGTGCTCACCCATAGAGGATCACTAGGTGCTGACCCATATAGGATCGCTATTATTTCTTAACGTCACAGCTTGCCACTGGATTCCTGTACTAAGAAAGCTTGATTTTTGGAGGATCCACTCCATAAGACATCAGCCATATCTAAACCTCCACAAAGTCTCACATAGAGTAACCCCAAAGGGCCGTCTCATTAAAAGGGTCCCAACTTAACAGACGGTGTGTCGATCAGACTCCCGGTCTGTAAGTTATGGGCCTTTTAGTTAAAAGGGTGGATTCGACTCTGATCCAACCCAACTGTACTCCAAATTCCACCAAAACTGAAGTGGAGTATCTCAAAAGGACCTCCTCATCACAAGGGTCCTTGAACCGTAGAGGGTGCATCGATTGGATGCCCAATCTGCAAGTTATGATCGTTTTAGTGAAACGGGGCTGGTCGGGTCTGGGTCCGGTCCGACCCGGTCGGACCGACCTGACCCGACCCTATCCGGGGGTCTGACATGGGTCCTGCATGGGTCCAGCCCACCCGAACCATTGGGATTGTGGGTATGTCTTGCTAGGACAGGTTCTAACTGATGGTGGGTCCGACCCAGTGTCGCAAGTCTGGCCCGACGATGCTGGTCCAACCCGGTGGTGTAGGTCTGGCCCGCTGAGCTATGGGTCCATCCCACTAGCTGATCCAGTCTACTATAGGTGAACAGGTCTTCCTGGTAGGGACATGGCATACAACTATGTCCAGCCTCCCTCCCACCCCGCGGTCGATGCAGGGCAGTCTCCTCACTGCGGTCAAGCAACCGCGACGGCTCTATGCAGTCGGCCAGGCTAGCCGGCCATTTTGCATGCACGTGGACTGGGTCTGCATGCCTCCAATGCACCCGAGATTCCCGAGTGGGCTGCTCCTCCACGCCACACAGACGAGCGCCACGCCACCTCACCATCATGGCTGTCTGGCCATGGTTTCCTACTATCATGGCACACCGACGGGTGCACCTCCATCCTCTGCCTGCGGCCACCGCCGGCCGCCACTGGCACCGGTGCGCTGGTGGTACCTTTGACGGGCCACCAATGTTGCTCCGGTGGTCTGTTTCTCAAGCCTCTTGCATCTATGGAATTTCTAGGACATCACCTTCACTGTGACGACCTCAAACTCACTTTTTCACCATTTTGAGAAATCATCCAGGAAGAACACACAATAAACAACCATGGAGGAGGGTTCGGGCCTTGTTCGGGTTAGCCCGTGCCCTCCGCATTAGAGTTTAATCATAGGGATAACATGAGGATAATCACACAACCTGACAAACCCCAAATCAAATCATGTATAATATCCAACTTTAATAATGAGTGATCTATGGATCAACCCATTAGTCGGTTGGTTCATGTTCATCATTAATTTTCATGAATGAGGAAGAAATCATCAAATACTTAGAATGCATAAACCCCTACCTTGTTGACATTCGATGCCGAAGCGTTCATCCTTGAGGTTTCATGATGTCGACATCGCTTCTAACTCCGTTATTTGAGGCACATCGAAGATGATGAAGTCAAATCAACATTCTTTGTTCTTTGTTGGAGAGGAAAACTACCAGCGGTCCATTAGAGAATCTCCACAGTTTAATTTCACCTTCTCCCACATGTTGGTTTAATAAAAAGAATCATGTCATAGCATTTCTTCTACGATGTTTCATTTATGAAATAGAATCACTGTTACACTTACTTTATTGAATCATTATACTGCGTGATACAGGAAATTAATGATCCTCATTAATGCACCTCATCACTGCACTACAGCGTCACCGTTCGCCACCCAATGGTGAGTAAAGAAATAAAATAATTCCTTTAAATTATTTTATTATTTTTCTTGAAAAGTATCGAAAATAAAATTTTCTCTAAACCCTTTTAGGATGATGTTAAGTAATTTCTAGGAAAATACCGATATTATTAATTCAACGGTACCCTCATATTTTTGATCTAAGCACTGGTTAAAAATATAGAAAATCCCTCTTGCACGTTTACTAAACATACCTTAAAAAAAGTTCAAAATCCCGTTCTGGTCTCTTTGGGCCTTGGAATCACGTGTTGTCAGAGCGTTCGATCTCAAAATAATTCTATATAATTAAAAAAGAATTTACATGGAAATTATGAGACGTTACATTCTCCCCACCTTAGTGATTTATGTCCCTGAAAGCTAAAACAAAAACTAAATGAACAGATAGAGGTACTGAGCATGAATATGAGCCTCCCGATCCCATGTGCTCTCTTAAAGATTCTTGTCCTACCACTGAACTCGTACCGGAGGTATCAACCTCCCACATAGGACTCACTCCTATCGATCCTCTATCTCCACTGAGAACTCCGCAAACATCACCCCATCGTCAATTTCCAGCTCACCCCAGTTGATGACATGCAATAGATCATGCATGTACCTCCTCAGCTACAACACGTGGAAAACATCATGCACCTGGTGCATCTTTGGGAGAAGAGCTAGGCGGTATGCCACCTCTCCAAATCTGCTCAAGATCTGAAAAGATCTGATGAACCTCATAGATATCTTGCTGCCCCAGCAAAATCTCTGTAATCCTCGTTGGGGTGAGACCCGAAGGAATACATAATATCTCTCCTCAAACTCCATGGGTATCCATCTTTTGTCAGCAAAAGAATTATTCCAGCTTTTTGTAGTCCTCATCCACTTCTAGATGATCTATACCTTCTCGGTGGTATCCCATACCAACTTTGGACCCATGAGTGCTAACTCCCATGGGTCTGTCCAACATAGGGGTGATCTGTAAGGTCATCCGTACAAAGCCTCAAACAGTTCCATGCCAATGGTGGATTGATATCTGGTGTTGTATGAAAACTCCACCAATGAAAGGTGGTACTCCCAACTATGACCAAAACCTATGAAACAAGAATGAAGCATGTCCTCCAAGGCCTGTATGGTCCGCTCTATCTGACTATCTGTTTGGGGGTGAAAAGTTGTACTCAAGTACAACTATGTCCCGAATGCCTCCTGTAATCCCCTAAAAATCTAGGATGTAAAGTGAGCGTCACGATATGAGACGATCGTCGAAGGCACCATGTGGAGCCACACTATCTCATGTATATAAAGGCGTCCCAAGCCCTCTACCAGTCCCTACTCTTGGATGGATATAAAGTTTTCTAAATTAGTGATTCAGTCAATGATCACCCAGATGGAATCATGGCCCCTAGATGTACATGGTAACCCTGTCACAAAGTCCATCGAGATACCATCCCATTTCCACTATGGTACCTCGAGTGGCTGGGCCAAGCCTACTGAAACTTGATGCTCGACCTTCACTTGTTAACAAGTGAGGCATCATGAAACAAACTCAGCCACCACTCTCTTCATCCCTGGCCACCAGTACTGACGTCAGAGGTCTTGGTACACCTTCACCACTCTAGGATGTACCTCTAAATGGGATGTATGGAACTCCATCAACATCTCCTCCCACAACATCACTGGTATTACGGTTTACCCTCTAAAAAGGATTATATGTTCTCCGCCTATCGAAAATCCATCAAGAGCCCGTCCTGAGGACAACTGAGCATGTCGGGCCTCACAATCATCATCCACAAGATGTGCCTCCCTAACTTGCTGTAAGAGTGGGAGAGTGACAGTAACAGACTAGAGTTAAGCTTCTCCATCACTATCCACGAAGTATATCTGCATCATGACTAGCTGCTATGTTTCCTCAATCAGTAGCTATAAATTAGACCTCCTGCTGAGTGCATCTGTCACCACATTCCCCTTTCCTAGAGTATCGACTATCTCAAAGTCATTGTCCTGGAGGAACTCCATCCATCACCGTTGTCTCAAGTTCAGGTCCATCTATTAGAAGATATACCTGAGACTCTTGTGGTCAGAGTATACTGTAAACTGTTCACCTATCAATTAGTGCCACCACATCTTCAAGGAAAATACCACTACTTCTAACTTCAGGTCATGGGTCGTGTAGTTCTACTCATGCTAGCTTAACTACCATGACCCGTAGGCGATCAATGCTTGCTCCTATATCAGGAAAAAACTTAGTTTATTCTCTGATGCATCACATTAGACTACATACCAAACACCCTCTTCTGGTAGCCTCAAGATGGGGGCACTCTCCAGTCTCCACCTCAGCTCCTGGAAACTCTATTGGAATTTATCTATCTATATGAAGGGTTGTACCTTATTTTTCAAAGCTGATAAGGGTAATGATACTATGGAAAAGTCAGGTATGAATCTCTGATAGTACCCAGCCAATCCCAAGAAACTATACACCTCAATCACACTCTGGGGTGGCTCCCAAGAAATAAATGCCTCTATATTTGCTGGATTTACAACAAATCTAGACTCTGAGATGATTTGTCCTAGGAAGTGGACCTCCCGAATCCAGAACTGGAACTTTGAGAGCTTACCATAAAGATGGTTCTATCAGAGTGCATATAGGACTATCTGTAGGTGTGTAGCGTTCTCCTCCTTCGATGTTGAGTACAACAAGATGTCATCAATGAATACAACCACAAAATGATCGAGGTAATACTTGAAGATCATGTTCATGAGTCCCATGAACACTAATGGGGCGTTGGTCACACCGAAAGGCATCACCAAGAACTCATAGTGGCTGTATCAGCACCCAAAGACTGTCTTCAGTATATCATCACCCCTTACCCAAAGTTGGTGATTTCTCGATCTGAGGTCCATCTTCAAGATCCACTTTGCTCCCTTCAGCTGATCGAAGAGGTCTTCAATCCTATGTAGTGGATACTTGTTCTTCATGGTCACCTGGTCCAGGCACCGAAAGTCAACTCATATCCTCAATATCCCATTTTCCTTCTTGGTAAACAACACTAGAGATTCCCATGGAGAAACACTAGGCCTTACAAACCCCTTCCTCTGTAAGTCCTCTAGCTATACCCTCAACTCACGAAGCTCCGCAGGAGCCATCTGATATGTATGTGTGGATATCGGTGCCATCCCGAGGTATAGGTTGATGCAGAAGTCTACCTATCTGTGAAGAGGTAGTTCTGGGACATATTCTAGAAAGACATCCTCATATTCGTCCACCACTATATGAAATCTTGGACTCCCCTCATCCACCACACTAAGGGTGAGGCTAGACAACTGGTGAGTGATCGGCTGCACCCTTCTCTGATAAAATACATCCTGTGTTGAAAAGGTTCCCGTCTCACTGGTGAAGGAAAACCTGATCCCATCCTCACGGAAAAACTGCACTTTGTGCCTAAAATAGTCAATATGAGCATGGAATATGGATAACCAGTCCATACCCAAGATGACATCATAAGGCCTCGATGCTACTACCAGGAGATCCCAGCCAAATCTCTCACCTCCTAGAGTAATATCACACTGCTGACACCAGTGTTTAATTGTAGAATCCTCTCCTGCAAGAGTCTCTAATCATAAGGATTGAGCCAACGACTCCACCAGAATCTCCAAACTCCGAACGAGAGTCGTGGAAAGGAAGGAGTGACTAGAAACTGTGCCTATAGAAACTAAAAATAAGGTGTATTAGACACAGATCGTACCTATAATCATCTATAGAGCACCGTGGTCATAGGCCTCCATCGCCTGAAGCTGGCCCCGCCCTTGTCTACCATCTCCTAGAGCTCGGGGAAGACCTCCTAGGGGTGGTGGTGGCAGTACCTCTAACTATTGTCCACCGCCTGCCACTTGTCCTAATCCCCTACCACATCCGCCACCCTGCAAACCTCCTCGCCCGAACCTATGTCTCTATCTCAGTGGTCCCTCGACTTCCTGCTGGTCATCCATGTGGGGAGTCAGACAGTCACAAGTCATGTGCCTCTATCTTCCATAAGAGTAACAAACTCTATTCCTCAGATGACCTCCTCTACCATGTGAGCTCCAAACCTTTGACCATGCATCCTGGGGTCATCCTCTGGAAGGTCTGGCCTATTTGGGCCTCTACATCTTCTGCCTAATGCCTACTACAGATGACTCAGCCACCTATCATCCATTGGTGGCTCTCACTGTCAGTGCCTGCTCAGCTAGGAATCTCTCTACCAGTAGGTCTCGCTTTAGCACTCCAGCCTACGTTGGGATGCTGATCTAAATCATTGACACCTTGATCTCCCATCAGATTCCCTACTCAAAGGTCTGAGCCCTAAAGAAAGGGTCCCATACCATGTCAGTGCAGTATAGGGAGAGGTCAGTAAACCTTTATAAGTACTAGGACATAGTTAGGATACACTATTGTAGGTGTAGTAACTCATAAATATGCACTGAGCATAGTTTTTCTAGTACAAACTCCTCCCTGAAGTGGCTCTCAAAATCTATCCAGACAAGGGTTGCCTCCTCGTGTGTCTGGAGCATCAAGATCTACCACCTCCTTGCCTTTCCCTGAAAAATGCTAGTGGTTAGAAATACCATCTGATCTGTTAGTGTGTCTATTAGGCGATAAACCTGAGTAACTACCTCTATCCAATCATCAGCTACCTAAGGATCTATCTCACCTCAAAACCTAAAAGGCCTCTATATCTAGAACTCGTGCAGTGTGCTCAGTTGGCGTGCACTGTCCGCTGGTGGGGCTAGTAGAAACTGCTGCTCTTCGGGTGGTGGTGCTGCTGGTAGACCACCTGAAGGTGCTATCACTATAAGCGGTCCCTGTACTGATGCCTCATCTCTTAGTGGACGATCTTTATGATCTCTCACTGGAATCCTGGCTGACTGTCTTCGTGGAGGCATCCTGCAGAGAAACAGATTCTCCAAAATCAATAAGTCATACCTGGTGAGATCACTCAAAAGAGATCAAGAGAAAAATATTTACAAAAAACATGCAACTAGTGTTTTCACGTACTGAGTCAGAAAATAATATTCAGGGTCCTGGTGTATGGATACGTCAACTGCCGCACCAACACTAGACTTCTTGGACTGAAATTAAAACTCAAGACACTTAACAGTACTTCCCCATTGAAAAAAATATAGACTCTTAGTTCTTCTAGTAGAAACAACAACCCTCTGATACCACCTTGTCATGACTCATCCCCTGGGGCCCATGCCGTGACTACCCCAAGCCTGCCTTCCATAGGACAGGGGATGGTGACTGGCACCAGAAATGCATAACCCAAAAAAGGGAAGGTATTACCTTGAAACCTGTACACACAGAGATAGGGCATACCGCACAAAGCACACCACAAAAGAGATAAAGTAGTACAACCACCACAAAGTATCACTACTGAGAGTAAAGTGTGTAAACTGAAAGTAAAGGGGCTAGAATACAAGCCCAACTGAAAGAAAATTATAACAAAAGAAGTACAAGATCCATAGGTCATCCTCCAAGGATCATAACTAAAGGGTAGGTACAACCCTATATTGGATGTTACTGCGGCACACCACGTCTATCGATCCACCTCTAAGACCCATCTAGTCCTGGATACCTAAAGTCCTAATCAAGGATATCCAACATCTTCACAAGACACAAAAGGTGTGGGTGAATCCCATGCAGGGGTGAGTATAATAATACTCAGTAGGGACCCAGAGACCCCCAAAGGTCTCTCAGTAATCCATGATGGAAAAAACCACAAAGGAAGATACTACAGAGGTAATACCACCAAGAAAGATCTCAAACACATAGAACAAAGTAAAATACATAGATCACACCAGGTATAACTTAAGTACATAAGTAAATATAATTATTAATAAATCTAGATGTTCTTTTTTTGTCAAAAGGATCTGTTTCTGATCTGCACAGTGTTTCTAGGTGCTGACCCACAGAAGATCGCTAGGTGATTAGCTACGGAGGATTGATAGGTGATGACCCATTGAGGATCGTTACATGGTGACCCATATAGTATCTCTAGGTGATAACCCATATATGATCGCTAGGTGCTGACCCACAGAGGATCTCTAGGTGCTGACCCACACAAGATCACTATTCTTTCTTTACGTCATAGCCAGCCACTGGATTTCCGCACTTAGAACACTTGATTTCCAGAGGATCCGCTCTACAAGCCATCATCCATATCTCAACCACCACAAAGTACCACATAGAATAACCCTAAATAACTGTCTCTTCATAAGGGTCCCAATGAAATAGACGACACATCGATCAGATTCCCAGTCTGTAAGTTATGTGACTTTTAGTAAAAAGGGGTTGGTTGGATTCAAGTCTGATCCAACCCGGACGTACACCAACTTCATCCAAAACTCAAGTGGAGTATCTCAAAAGAAACACCTCATCGCAAGGGTCCTCACACCATAGATGATGCATTAATTGGATGTCTGGTTTGCAAGTTATGATCATTTCTGTGAAATGAGGCCGGTCTGGTCTGGGTCTGGTCTGACCAGGTTGAACAGAACCGACACAATCCTCTCTGGGGGTCCGACATGGGTCCTGTATGGGTACAACCCAGACAGGCCATTAGGCCCACGAGTCTGGCCTAGTGGCAGGATCGGCCCGATGGCGGGTCTGGCCCTACGTCGCGGGTCCGGCCTAGCCAGCCCATTGGGATCGCGGGTCTGGCCCGATGGTGGGACCGACCTAGCAACGTGGGTCTGACCAGTTGAATCAGAGGTCCGGCCCGCCGGATGACCCATTCAGCCACAGGAAGACCGGTCCACCTGGCCGGGACATGGTCGTCAGCCACATTCGGTCTCCCTCCCGCCCAGCGGTCAAGCAACCGTAGTGGCTCCACGCGGCCGTAGTGACTCTATGCAATCGGCCAGGCTAGAATACCATTTTTCATGCATGCAGACTGAGTCTGCATACCTCTAGTGCACCCAACCGGCCCAAGCGGGCTGCTCCTCCACGTGGTGCCGACGGGTGCACCACCATCCTCCACCCATGGCCACCGCTGGTGCCAGTGCGCTGTTGGTACCTTCAACGGGCCACTAGAGTCGCTCCGATGGTCTGTTTCTCGAGCCGCTTGCGTCTATGGAATTGCTAGGCTGTCACCTTCACTATGATGGCCTCAAAATATCTTTTCCACTGTTTCAATAAATCATCCATGAATAACGGACAATAAAAAACCATGGCGGAAGGTCCAGGCCTTGTCCGGATCGGCCCGCGTTTTCTATGTTATAGTTTAATCACGGGGATAACATGTGGATAATCACATAGCTTGAAAAACCCTAAATCAAATCCTGTATAATATCTACCCGCAATACTGAGTGATCCGCAGATCAATTCGTTAGTCGGTTGATCTGTGTTCATTGTTAATTTTCAAGAACGAGGAAGAAATCATCAAATAATTAGAATGCCTAAACCCCTAACTTGTTGATGTTTGATGCCGAAGTATTCTTCCTCAAGGTTTCACGATGTCGACGTTGCTTCCAGCTCCGTTCTTCAAGGCACGTAAAAAATGATGAAGTCTCACTGACATTAGTTATTCTTCATTGGAGTGGAAAACTACTAGAGGTTCTTCATAGAATCCATGTAGTTTAATTCCCACTTCTCCCACATGTTGGTTTAATAAAAATAATCACGTCGCAACATTTCTGTTACGCTGCGACGTTTCATCATTACGTTGTTTCATTTATGAAACAGTGTCAATGTTACGCTTACTTTATTGCATCATTATTTTGTGTGATACGGGCCATTAATGAGGCTAATTAATGAGCCTCATCGCTGCCTGGTCACTGCACCACAACATCTCCATTCCCCACCCAATGGTGTGTAAATAAATAAAATAATTTTTTTAAATAATTTTTTTTTTCTCAAAAAGTTCGGAAGATAACTTCGGTGTTCAGATCTTTCCGGACAAGGTTAAGTCATTTCTAGGTGAATCCCGATGTTCCAAATTCAATGATGCCCTCAGATTTTCGATCCGAGCACCAGTTAAAAAGATAGAAAACCCCGCTTGTGTGTTTACTATACACACCTTAAAAAAAGTTCAAAATTCTGTTTTAGGCTCTCCAGGCCTTGGAATCATGTGTCGTCAGAGTGTACGGTATCTAAATAATTCCATATAATTAAAAAATAATTCACATGGAAATTATGAGATGTTAAAAAATTCATTTTCTGGATCAGTTTCTAAGATTACCAAAAGTAAATAATTTGGGAGCATAACCCCCAATACATGGATGAGATGGTGAAGTGATGATTACTAATTTCTAGAGAATCAGTAGTTTTAGATCATATGGTGTAGTCAGAAGTTATAACTGGAAGTTACCCTTGATCACTCAATTTTATAGATAGTGCAGGAAACACATATGAAAATCAATAAGTCTTATTAGGGAGGTTTCATAATGGTCATTTTGTGATAACTTAAAAATCTGATACTATTCACCAATTGGGTGAGTTGAGGCATTTGAAGTCTTTGAAAAAATAGAGTTTTCATCCGTAGTGATTGAATCAGGTGGACTTTTCCCTATGAATATTGGGAGGTAGTGACAAATAGAAGCACCAGATAGACTCTACTATTTTGTAGAGTGAAACCACTTATGATTTGTGAATTTACTTCAATAGAAAGAGTTATAGTGTTACCCCCATGGGTTAGGATGAAAGTCTAAAACCATGTTATAACTTATATTGTTTTTATACTTTTTGTTTCTTTCAATCGTTTTCTTTCATCAGTTATTGTCTATTTTTCATTTGGAATTTATGTGTTGTGGTATGGTGAATTGGGCATGGGGTGTCTTCCAAGTTTCATACACCATAGAATGGGTTCATATTCTAGTACTTTGTTTCCTAATAGTAAGTTATAGTGGATAAATTTTAAGATTTGGAAATTATTTATAGAAAAAAGTGGTATTAGAGTTTTTTTGATTGTTTTGGATGATCAAACCCTAGTTGAGGTGTTTCAGAGCTTGGTTTAGCAGCATCATTCCACCCTTGACTTTATAAGAGGATATATGTAACATCCCAAGTAAATAAAGAATAATACATTTACATAATTATTATTATTTTTGAATTAAATATTAATTTTACTTTAAAGGGGTTGCTATGTTCTATGGCATACCTGATACGCAACAACGGGTTTCTCTGAAATCTTACATTGCATAATTATAATATAATAATATTATTTTAAATGGTAGTTAACGCCCAGCTGTTGTATTGGAGGGAATGAACAGAACTAACTAAAATATCATTATACATGTCTGTTAAATGTTTTTACATTTATCCAATAAAATATAGAGGCTTAAAATGTGAATGAATATAGTTTTAAGCATAATTTACTTTAAAATGTTGATTTTCTGCCTTTTGATGGAGAACCCTCTTTAAATATAGTTTTGGTCACTTTTATATGTTCTATTTGACCAAATAAAATTCTTCTTTATAATCGGGGCATCAAAATTCACTTTGAGTAAAATTTTGGTATTTTTATGATAAAATTCAATTTTTGATGAATAGTGGAAAATACTGTATTTTAATTCAAAACTGCCTTTTAATGTAATTTATTTATATGGTTAGATTATCTTTTTAATCGGGTTTAAAGTGTAATTAGATTAAATGTTTACCATTTAATCCAATGTTGGTCATTGGAATTAATTTCACTTTGAAATTGGACATAAACAAGTGTCAATCTTTTGAGTAATATTTCTTAAAAACACGCTTTTTGTTTTGACAACGAGAATTAATTTTAAATTAATTAATCCAACTTATATGTTTTGAATTTGGTAAAATAGAAATAATTTTTGAATTCAGAATATAAAATATAGCTTCGGTTTAATTTTAGGTATTTTTCTGAAAACTTCAATTTTTGATGAATAGTGAAACCACTAAGTAGTAGTTACAAATATGACGTTTTCATTTAAATGAAATTTTACCGCTTCTGTGAATTGAATTTTTAAAATTTGACATACATGGTTGTCATTAGTAAGTAAAATGTGGTTCAATAAGATGAAAATAATTTTTGGGGAATAGTAACTTTTGACTTTTATTTACCGTGGTTAAAGGTAAACAGGGTAATTCAAGGTAAAAAGAATATCATAATAATACAAAATTGTCTTAACACTTGTTATAACCTTATTGGATGAGTCATGGAATACCATGGTCATCCTTGGGTCTTTTTTGGGACCCCATAGAGCCACTTAAGAGTGATAATGGCACTTTATTTTAATTAACTTAAAATAAAGGCAAAAATGACCTAAACAACTATCTTTTAGTAAATTAATTTTTAAAAAGTGTTATATAAGTTATCTTTTTCTACTATAAATATTATTTGGAAAGATAAAAATATTTCCTATGTCGTGGTATTTTTTTTTATATTTTTTAGATATCAAATTATTAAAATTATTTATGACACAATAATGATGCAATGTTTTCCTCATTAATAAATGACTTAAATAAATAAGATTATAAAGATTAAAATAATATCAAAAACCTGTCCAATTCTTATTGGATGATTTTATTTCAAACATGAGTCATCGTATCATCTAATTTAATTATTTTTGGACCTTTTGAAACTGAAGATAAGTTTATAATAAAATAATTGTTTCAAGCTTTCCTAAAGATCCCCTCCTCCCCCTTATAAAAAGACACCACTTATAACCCATTCCTCACACCTCTCAAGCCCCTTGGATCATTCAACCTCTACCTAAATAATCTCTACACATCCCTCTATTCCTCCAAGAATCCTTACCTTAGACATAAGTTACTTCAAGTAAACCTTTTGGTTTAAACCAAAGGGAGATACCCGAATTAAAGGTACCGATTTCTCTTAAATTCTTTTCTTTTGTTTTACTTCTCCAACCCCTAAAATATTTTTATTATTTTATTTTATAAAAAAAGTATACTAAATATACTAGGATGTTTTTATGATAAGGATTCGAACTACACTTTCACACACCTGCATCTAATGGGTAAAGAATATACTGTTTCTGTGAATGACAAACTAACACCTCACAAAACGATGATTGTTCAATTATCTCATACTACCTATTATGGTGGCCATTAAGATAACACTTTATTTTTATATGATACATATTATGTTTATGTTTTCTTTATACTTCTATATTTTTCATTTATAGCATACCTTTATGGTTTCCATTATGGGTAAATGCGATAATTTCATTTTAGGAAGTGCGGACTACCGCCCCCTCAAACTGATATGACTCGTTAATGCCATATGTGGGATGTATAAATGATTAAGTTAATGATATTATATATGATATTATACTAGAATTATAATATACCTATGTATCATTATGTTTTAATTCCATTAAAATAATAAATAGAAATGAAAGCAGTGTTCATGCCTACGTATGACTTACCATCTCCATGAACGGTGAATTTCATTTCTTACCTCCAAATGTTATTTACTATTATAAATACATATATATACTGGATATATAAGATATATATGATATCTAAATTATTAATATCATTTTGGACATAATGAACTTTTGACCACATGAACAACTTGTAATTATAAGAAGTCCATTTTTGACTCAAGTATACATAATGTTTATAACATGGTAAAATGTGATATAAAAAGAATAATAAACTTGAAAAAGGTTCTTAAGAAAGTATAAATTAACTTTAGTTTATTATTCATGATATTAAATAACGAATGAGTCAAGTCGGACATGATGTAAGAGACTTTATCTCAGTCTCCTTTCATTGATGCATATTTTGTTTTATACACGACTTTCTTTTATATGTTGTATGAACATCTTTGACATTTCATTTCAATCAAAGGGAATATTTTTTCTACTAGGAATTTTACTAAATGACATGAAAAAAATGTTTCTTTTAACGTAAGCTGTGACAATGACCTTTTCCACCACTGTAAGTATTATTTGATCTTTTGGCTTACTTAACAAGGCGTAATGTTTTTAAAAGAAAAATAAATACCATATACTCTATTACGTTTTTGGTATTGAGAATGGTTTTGATAATGGATTTTTTATGTCAATATATTTAAATGATATATTATTATTGAAATGTGAAAATTATATCTTTCCGTTATATTTGTTTTATGTGTTATGAATATGTTATGGTTCTTGGGCATTGTTACATATACAGGTGGTTCCGTGATAAGCCTAGGGTGGGTGAGCCTGAGATAGCCCTCCAATGCATTGGGTAACATGATGGAGGTAAACATGAATGTTTCTCCAAATAGATTTAGGGAATATACTATGATGAGTATTCCAAATGTAACTCCCTACATAGCTATGATAGCTACAATGTAAGTATGATATGGATTCCACAAGTTGTCTTTATGATTTATGTTTTCTATGTGTGATTCATAAATCTTATGATTTCATGAGGCATGTTAAAGAGATTATGTTATGTATGTAATGATGAAATAATGTTTTCTCTATTTGTTTTATAACCCTTAATGATCTTTTTATGCTCATCATAAGTTTTGAAATGTTTTTCATAGGACTTAAGGATGAATAGGGTCAAGGATTGGATCAAGAAAAAGTCATGCTATCTAAAACATGGAACTAGACATGACTCTTTCTTAAGAGTTTTTATTTTGTGAAAAAATGGGAACTGAGTAGAAGTGTCTACTTTGTAACTTTTGAGATGTAATGTAATAGTTATGACCTAATTCTCTAAAACTCTAAACCAGAAAAGGTCCTCAATTTGAATTATTCATTTAATTCAAGATTATGTATTGTTTTAAGGTCGGGTCTTTATAGTTGGTATCAGAGGTCGGTTTAGATAACTTTATGAGTTAGGGTATTGTTAAATTAATATCCATAAATTAATTTATGTTAATATTGAAATGATAGCATTTACAGATTACCATGTTTCTTCTCCTAAGATATCTCTGTGTTCAGAATGGTTTTATATAGAGGAAACATGGCAGCTATGTTGGGATAACATTAGGAGGAAGACAACCTTCCAAATCAGCAACCTGAGATGGTCAGAATCGAAACTGAAAAATTTGTTGGAGTGATGGAATAATTGACTTAGGCTATAAATGGTAGTGGTATCCATGCACGAGATCATCCAGATCAACCCCAGAGGAACATGTCAGTAGTGGAGCATTTCATGAGGTAACATCCCCCATATTTTAGAGGATCATCTAACCCTGTTCTAGTAGAAGGGTGGATTAAATCATTGGAGAAGATTTTTGATGTTATGGGGTGTTCAGAACATCAAAATGTTAGTCTCACTATTTACCATTTTGAAGGTGAAGCTGATCAATGGTGGCCGACGGTGAAAAATATCAGGGATAGTGAGGAGATTGATGCTCTTGATTGGGATGAATTCAAAGGTATGTTTCTTGAGAAATATTTTCCTAAGGTGGTCCGAATTAGGATGGAAAAAATTTCTTATAATTGAGATAGGAGGATGAATCAGTGGATTCTTATGAAGAAAAATTCACTCGACTCGCAAGGTATGCTCCAAATTTCATACAAGATCTTGATAGTAAAATCAACCATTTTTACTCAGGATTAAAGACAAAGTATCGAAGGGATTTAGATTCTTTTGAGTTCAAAATTTATAAAAAAACTTGTTTGATGTGAGGAGAAGGTGGAAATGGAGTTTTCTGATGATCAGGTGTTATTTGAAAAACAACAGAATAAGAGGTCAAGGTGGTAGGAAAAAGGGAAGAACACTTCAAAAAATATTGATGGTAAGAAACTTAAGTTTATAATTTGTGAAAATTGTGGTAAAAATAATGATGGGGAATGTATTTTGAATTTTGGTAAGTGCTACCGATGTGGTAAAATGGGACATAAAGCTCGTAATTACACTGAAAAAGATCAGGGTAATGGTAAGACAAAATATGATTTACAGTTAGTAAATTTTTTTAAGTGCAATGAAATGGGTCATTATGAAAATAAGTGTCCAACGAAGAACTCAACTGAGGGAAAGCAGCCAGAATACAAGCAGAAAGGGGTGGTGATATCCTTTGTAACTACTTCAACATATGTTAGGCCATCAAATGAAGTAGTATCAGGTACACTATTTGTTTTTTTAGATTATTCCAATGTGTTGTTTGATTTAGGGTCTACACATTCGTTCATTTCTGAGAATTTTTCTAGTAAATTGGGAATTCAATATCAATATATGAATCCTGAAATTATGGTAAAAACACCTGGAGGAATTGTTGAGACAAAAAGAAATTATAATAACCTTCCTGTCCTTGTGTGTGGAAATAATCTACCTGCAAACCTTATTGTTTTTCCTCTATTAGAGTTTGATATTATTCTGGGTATGGATTGACTTTCTGTTTATCATGCTAAGATTTAGTATAGATATAAAGAGGTTTCTTTTCAGAAATATTTTTAGTTTGTGTACAAGAATGAACCCTTACTTTTAATAACATACCAGGAAGCTGAGAAACTAGTAAAATATGGAAATGAATGTTACCTTGAACATATTGTTGAAAATAAAGGAACTGTTCAGATTAATGATGTGCCAGTGGTAAATGAGTACCTTGATGTTTTTCTTGATGAGTTTCCTGGTATTATACCTGATCGGGAAGTTGAATTTACTATTGACTTAGTTACTGATGCTAAGACAATTTTAAAAAACCCTTATCAAATGGCTCAAATTTAACTTTTAGAGTTAAAGAATCAATTGTAGGAGTTATTAGATAAAGGTTTAATTCAACCTAGAACATCACCATGGGGTGCTCCTGTCTTGTTTGTTAAAAAGAAAGATGGTTCAATGAGACTTTGCATTGATTATAGAGCATTGAATAACATCACTGTTAAGAACAAGTATGCTTTGCCTCATATCGATGACTTGTTTGATCAGTTCCAGGGAGGTCAATATTTTTCAAAGATTGATTTGAGGTCGGGGTACCATCAGTTGAAAGTTAAGGAATTAGACATTCTGAAGACCACATTTCATACTAGATATGGCCATTATGAATTTGTAGTTATGCCTTTTGGGTTAACCAATGAACCTGCTGTATTCATGGATCTTATGAATAGAATTTTTTGTGAGTTCTTGGATAAGTTTATGGTTATGTTCATTGATGATTTTTTGGTTTATTCTAAAATTAAAGAGGAGAATGAAAGTCTTTTAAGGGTTGTCTTGAAAACCTTAAAAGAAAAGAAACTATTTGGGAAATTCAGCAAGTGTGAGTTTTGATTACAAAAAATTTCTTTCCTTGGTCAAATTTTTAAAAAAAATGGCACAACTATTGATCCTACTAAAACAAAAGTTGTTGAATAATGGCCAAGTCCCACAAATAAAACTGAGATCCGTAGTTTTCTTGTTTTAGCAGGTTATTAATGGAGGTTTGTTGAAAATTTTGCATGGTTATCTAGCCCACTGACTAAGTTAACTTGAAAAAGTGTTAAGTTCATTTGGACAAAATAATGTGATGATTGTTTTCAGGAATTGAAAAGAAGATTGGTGAATGCTCCAGTTTTGGCACTACCTTCCAGAAATGGTGAGTTTGTTATCTACAGTGATGGTTCGGTGAAAGGACTTGGTTGTGTCCTTATGCAGAATGATCAGGTAATTTCTTATGCTTCACGTCAGTTGAAACCTCATGAGTTAAATTACCCTACACATGATTTGGAATTAGTTACTTTTGTTTTTTCTTTAAAAATTTGGAGGCATCATTTGTATGGAGTAAAATGTGAAATATATACTGACCACAAAAGTTTGAATTATATATTTATAGCATCCCAGCCTTTTTATTACATTACTATTACATCATTTCAAAGATAAACAACATAATAGTATTACACATAGAGGATCCATAGGTTTAGTGTCTTGGGAAAACCAGGACCATGCATGACAAATACAACATCAACCACAAACATTTATTTAACTTCTTCTTCACTAGCTTCTTAGTGGCACTTGTACTCTCCTTAGTACATGTAGCCACCTGAGGATATACATCAAAAGGGGTGAGCTAGAAGCCCAGTAAGAGGATATATAAGAACATTATATCATGGGGTGATCATAATCATGACATAGGCAAAGAATCATGAACATGAGAGGAGCATAAATAATATACTTGAAGTGTGGAAATGCATAAAAAATGAAACATCATGTCTTAGTGGTTAACTACCACACATACTTGTGAAAAAAGCTATCATCTTGTTCAAACATCATTTCACATTTACTCATGAGATTCATCACTTTACCCAATGCATTGGAGCGCTATATAATTCCGGGTGCACCCGTCATATTTAAACATTCATATTGCGCTATATAATTCCGGGCGCACCCGTCACATCATAAAATTATCATTATCATGATTGCCACATAGAACACATATAAAAAATTTACATAAATAACCCATGGAATAGAATGGGTTTCATCTCATAATAACACATTCATAAGCTTTGGGTTCCCAAAAGAAAGAGGGAACAACATACTTGATACAAGAATCATCAACCTTGAATGAGAGGTAAAAGGTGAGATCTTGAAAGAAGAGTTCTTTTGGAAAACATTTTGATGGACATAAAAACCATTTAAAAACATGTATATCCCAGAAAAGTAAATGAAATGATGAAAAAATGATCTTTGAGGAGTAACCATATCAAAATGGAGTGAAAGAGGGAGAACCCGAAGGAGGAAAATTGGGTTCGAGATTTCCCCTTACCTTGTACTCGAATGCCTCTTTCTATTTAATATCCTGTATAAAGACATTATATTCATTAATTAGAAATTCCAGAAACTTTTATACATTAATAGTGTTAATTTTGGTTTCCTTATGTCATATTATGTACCTTTGGATGACTTATAGAGTTTAAAAAAAATGTTGTTCGAGGATGTTCGTTTTTATGGTTTTCTTGAGCGGTCCACTAGTATTCTTAAATTGATGTTTGGGTAGATCATGGGTAAACATACAGAACTGATATTACATGTTATTTATGTTATTACAGAAGCTTTAATGATTTTATAATGAGTTATATTATATCCATGTGGACGAATCATTAGATAAGATTTTAATGATGGTTATTTGGGTAAATTTGGGCGGTTTTTGGATCACAACAAACTTGTTTTAACTTTTCACTTAGTAATATGGCCATAGGTTATTTACAGAACTTAAAATAGAACATAATACATATAAAATATTCTGGTTCAACCATAAAAATGGTTTCATGACCAGATCTGAAGGTAGAAATGGAAGAAGAGAACATGTCGTTTTTTGAAGGTGATAAATTTAACACCTCATGAACAACGTTCTCTTTAATAAAATAAAAGGAAGAGAGAAAGGTTGTGGGGTGATATAACATACCATTAGAATCATAATATTACATTATATATATAATACTGGATTTACAAAACAATTTTTATGAAGATAGGTAGGGAGAGATCAAGAAAAGAATTTGAACTTGAAAGGAAATTAAAGGAGAAGAGGGAGGGAAATTACCTCTTGAATCCTTCACTTGAGAACCTCCTTAAGGGCCTAAGCTTGGTCTTTTGATGAGACCAGAAGCTCTTGGACATGGGGAAGGGGCTAGGGGAGATGATTTGGCAGATCTTAGAAAATTCTTGAAGCTTGATAGGTGTGATTTGGAAAGAGGAGTGGGAGGTCTTATTTATACATGAGGAGGGAGGTGTTTTTGGTTTAAAATATTAAATAAAATAATATATCATAAGTTAGACTTGTAATAGTGGTTTTTTGACATCCTAAATCATATATCAATATAATATAATTCGTTTTAGGCTTTAAATCTTCTTTATAATTCGAATTCATTAATTTATTAAAAGGAAAGTGAAAGAAAGAGAAAAAGACACTTTAAGAAATCACCTTTTGACTTTAGGCTTTGGAAAGTTCTTTTTAGGTTTGAGAATTGGATTTATTGTATTTCAAGGAACAATTTATGAAATTTAAAATAATTTGGCCAAAACTAATGCTCTAGAATGTTTATATCATCCTTACATCATTAATGATGCAATTTAGTGTACACCGATTATGCGAAAAACTGTATTTTTTTACTATTCACCCGAAAATTGAAGTATTTCAGAATAAACCCAAAAATTTACCCCTACCATTTTTCAACGTGTAGAATCAAAAAATGATGTCCATTTTTCAAAAATAATTTTCTAAATATTATTAATTTAATGTTTAACTAAAATCATAATTTACTTAAAAAAATAGTTTTTAAGATTAAAACTGATTTTGTAGTTCTTTAATAAATTACGTAGGGTCTTATTAAATTATCTAAAAACTATTAGACATTGATTCAATAATTTATGAATAAATTCCAGAGTAATAAATATTCTTTTAAATTAATTAATTAATTATAATTAATTATTTATGACTTATAAAATACCAAAAACATTTAGTAAGGTCAAATTACCACTTTCTATGATGTCTAAATTTTATTTTATTATTCATAGGTAATGTTACTCTTATTTAATATAAGGGTCATATTACTATTCATAAGGGTAGGTTACTATTCATAAGGGTAGGTTACTATTCAAAAAAATTATTTTTATTTCATTAGACTCCAAAAACTATCTTGAACACAACCGTGTATGTCGGATTTTTAAAATTCCAAATATAGGGGTGAAAAAATTATGTTTAAAGGTCACTTATCACTTAGTAGTTCATTATTTTGTGTTTTTATGACATAAATATAAGAAGGGAATTTTCCATTGAAATACTTTGGGTCGTTACATTCTTCCCCCCTTAAGAAATTTCGCCCTTGAAATTTCACTTTACACAAACAGGTGAGGGTACTTCTCCTTCACTGACTCTTCTGGTTCCCAAGTTGCTTCCTCAAACTTATGGTTCCTCCACAACACTTTGACAAGGCGGGTTGTCTTGTTGCGTAGAACCTTATCACTTCGGTCCAAAATTTTTACCGGCTCCTCCTCATAGGAGAGATCATCTTCCAGCTATACCACCTCTGAGTTTAGTACATGTGAGGGGTCTGGTATGTACTTCCTCAGTAGTGATACATGAAACACATCATGAACTTGAGCGATATTCGGTGGAAGTGCCAGACGATAGGCCACGTCTCCTATATGGTCAAGGATCTCAAAGGGGCCAATGTACCTTGGGCTTATCTTCCCTTTCTTCCCGAATCTCATGACTCTCTTACATGGAGATATTCGAAGGAAGACTTTATCTCCAACGTCAAACTCCAAGTCCCTTCGACGGTTGTCAGCATAGCTCTTTTGCTGACTTTGAGCAGCTTTGATGTGTTTCTGGATGACTTGAACCTTCTATGTCATCTCTTGAACAAGATCGGGACCAAGTACCTTTCGTTCTCCAACTTCATCCCAACAAGATGGAGTTCTACATCGCTTCCCATAAAGAGCTTCATACGAAGCCATCTGAATAGTCGAGTGGAATCTATTTTTGTATGAGAACTCAACCAATGAGAGATGCTGATCCCAAACACCTTTTAATTCAAGAGAGCAGGCTCTTAACATATCTTTAAGCGTCTGAATAGTCCTTTCAGACTGGACATCAGTTTGGGGGTGATAGGCCGTGCTGAAATTTAATTCAGTACTCAAAGCATGTTGAAGGCTTCTCCAGAACTTAGATGTGAACCTTGGATCACGGTCAGAGACAATCGAGAGTGGAACACCGTGAAATCTCACTAATTCCTTCACATATATCCTTGAAAGTTGTTCAAGTGAGAGGTCTTCTCGAATAGCGATAAAATGGGAAGTCTTGGTGAGTCGATCAACCACAACCCATATCGCATTATTTCCTCTTGATGTCTTCGGGAGACCCATGACAAAGTCTATAGTAACATTTTCCCATTTCTACATGGGTATAGGCAATGGCTGCATCATACCTTTGGACTTTTTCTGCTCAGATTTAACTTGCTGACATACCAAGCGCCTTGATATATATTCCGCAATCTCCTTCTTCATGTTATCCCACCAGAAGTGTTCTCGGAGATCACGATACATCTTGGTACTCCCAGGATGGATAGAGAAAGTTGAGCTATGTGCATTATCCAATAGCTCCTTCTTTATACCGGGTGATGAAGGCACACAAAGTCGCGTTCCAAACCGAATCACACCATCATCGTCGATATGGAACTCTTGCAGCTTCCCTTCCTTTACTGCATTCACCCTCTTTTGTATCTCCACATCATCCCTTTGTGATTCCTTAATCTTCTCTTGGATGGATGGTTGCACAATAATTTGGGCAAGGTAGGATGTATCCCTTTCCCTTACGATTCCCAAATCCATCCTTTTCATATCCAAGAAGATAGGTGTAACACCCGAGACTTTTATGAGAAATATTTTGTTTTTATGTTATATAAATCATAAAAGGAATATTTTACTACACACAACACTAGCTTGTCTTGCTTTACACGCAACCGCGGCCTTCCTCGATAGCTTGCGTCGTACGCAATACCGGGTTTCACTAAACAACGATATGCTATTAAAATATTATTAAAACTAGTCGTAATGAATATTAATAACCACTTTTTGAAATTTTATAATTTTTATTTTTTAAAATGGACTTCATTTTTGGATTCGGAATGTCGAAATTAGCCTAGGGTGAAATTTTGGTATTTTTCTGAAAACTTTCAATTTTTGATGAATAGTGAAACCATAAGTGGTAGTTAAAAAAACTGAATTTTTCATAAAACTTAATTTTACCGCTTCTGTGAGTGGAATTTAGAAAATCCGAGAGACACGGTTAATATCAAGGACTAAAATTTGGTTCAATGAGATGAAAATAATTTTTGGTGAATAATAACTTTTTACTTTTATTTACCACGATTAAAAGTAAATAGGGTAATTAAGGGTAAAAATGATATTATTATTACCCTAACACATGTACTAATTCTATTGGACAAGAGTAATTCGACAAAAAACAACCTTAGGAATAAAATATGACCATTTAGGCCCACTTGGATTATATTAGGACATTTATTATTAATTTATTTAAAGAAGGGTTAAATAGTTAAAATCAACGTTTAATAAGTAAATCATTTTTAATATGGGGTTATACATAAGATAAATTCGACTATAAATATTCATTAGAAAGATAAAAATATTTCCTACATAATGGTAATTTATTTGTAATTTTTAGACATTAAATAATTTAATTTATTTATGACTCAACGATGATGAAGTAATTATCTTATTAATGAAATATTGACATAATTGATGTTATAAATACCCAAATAAATGTAATTCGAGACTTTTTATGAATAAAACTAATTTTATTGGTTAATATGACATGTTAGTATTGATTTAATTAACTTGGTTAGAACTAATCATTCTGTTATGATTTTCACACAAATCAATTACTAAATAGTGTCAAAATTGACATAAAATAGTTTTTTAAAAAAATATTATATTATTAATTGTTATTTTATTCCTAAAAATATAAGGTTCGGCTAAATTACTTAGATAAGGTTATATATATTAATAATAAACAACTTGGGGTTCGTTTGGCTTGATATAGTAAGTTTATTAACCTTATAGTATAAGAAAACAAGAAGACACGGTAAAAGTTAAATTATCTAACTTAAAGTTAAATATAAATGATAAGGTTAAAATTGATACCTAAACTTGTCTAAATTATATTTTATGAGAGTATTTCGACCCCTAACCACCTTATATTAGGCATATATCAATTTTAAGCTATTAAAAACCGAATTTGACTGTATAATAAAATAATATTTTTAGTTATTCCAAAGGTGCCCCTCTCCTCCCTTATAAATGGGCACCTCCTCCCCCTCTTCCTCACACCACTTTGAGCCTTCATGCTCGTCCAACCCCTGCCAATTTATTCTCTACACTTCCCTAGAAACATCCTAGAGGTTCTGGTCTTCTTCAAAGACCTATTTTAGTGCCTTAAAAGGAGGTCTCAAAGAAGCACTTCAAAGAAGAGGTAATGTCCGTTACCGATTCTTTCATCTTTATTTCTTCTTCCACTTATTCTTCTTTAGTTTTTTCATTATGAAGTAATTACATAAGTATCACTCACATACTTATATGTTATTATAAGTATTAAACAAACCTATTTCACCATCTATCCATCCTACGGAAAAAGAAATCACCGCGCGTGCGTACGTACGGAATACCGTCTCCACGCCGTGGTGTAATCTATTTTCCACCACCACCTTACTTGGATGAGTATAATGGTGTAAATAATGACTATATATGACTATTATAAAGTGATATTGATTATGAAATAGTATACATACACTCTAATACAATTCCACGATCATTGAAATGATATCATCACTCGTGCGTACGTACATAATACCGTCTCCACGATGTGATGCGACTCGTTCTACATGATATTCATTTCATAATGATTATATAAATGAATTGAATGAATTAATATGATATATATTACACTAATACCATTCTGGAAATGAGGTATCTATAACCTAAAGAGAAGAATAAGAATTTATTCGAAAAAACACGCATAAGAACAAAAAGTTATAAACACCCGAATAACAAGTGGGAATGAAATATTACTACTAAGAAGCTAAGAATATGACCATATATGATATCATAACAATAATTATGATTCTGGAATAAGTCAATAACATTATTTAAATCATTATACAGGATGTTCGGACACTTTCGAAGCAAATCAGACCTAAGGTAAGGGAAATATCACAATCTCATTTTTATCCGAGATTGTTTATACTTTAGTATTTACTGGGGTGTATTTTATCATCCAAATCCATGTTTCATCAATATGTAATATTATTTCCATCCACCTACAATTTTTTTTAAATCCATTTTTACCCTTTGGTGAGTTTATAGTAAAAGATATGAACGGAATCTTTTGTCATTTTTTGTACGAGGTACTTTTTGACTTTTCCGACAAAAGTATGAGAAGAATGTTTTTTAACTTATACGACATGAATGGATTTTTAAAACATTACTTCCAAGAAGCTTCCTTTAAAAATTTTCAAGTTTATTTTTAATCAACTTATTTTAGTTTAAAATTGTATGACAAGTTAAGAAAGGAAAAATGTTTTTAAGGTAGAAAGGATATTTTCCTCAAGAATGGAGTTCAAGTGTTTTATCAAAATTATTTTCCATCTAAGATAATAAAGGGTTCTGTTTCTATCCCTATTATTACATTGATTTGATTATGTTGTGATGGAATTATTTTTATGAATTCCTTTATCTTATATGAATTGTTTTATGATGTCACGATGTTTATGAATTCCATTTTTATTACATGGGTTATGATATGATGTATGATTTATGATTTTGTGGCACACATATGAATGGTATCATTATGAGTTTGGTGGGACCTATATCTCCCTCCAATGAATTGGGTAAAGATTTTATATCTCATGAGATAGACATGGCTGGAACGGTAGGTTATACCGGTTCAGTGAAACAGGACTGAAACGGGGAGTGAACTCGGTTCAGAAATGGACTTTGTCCACTAAGATAGTCTTGGCAATGAGTCTTGACTAATAATAAATGATTCTCCATGATTATGTGTGTATGACACAAAGTTTCATGTTTTAAGTTATGATTATTGGGATTCCATTTCACTACTATGATTTATCCCATGTTATGAAATTATGCTCTCTTTTGCAGGTTAAGATTTCCAAAAGTTATGTTCTTATGAATATGATGTGATTGATATTTCTTTTGTTTACCCTTACTGATCATTTGAGAACACCCTTTTGTATGTTTTCTTTCCCCAGGTCAGGAAGAAGGTTATTAAGTAAGATATTCTAAAAGGGACTATAGATATGATGAAATAAATGGGAGACAGTGTAGACGCTTTATGAACCAGTTGTTTATGTTTCCCAGTTTCTAAAGACACTATACCTATACGGTCCTTTCGTGGTTTTGTTATATATTGTAATAAATATGCTTCAATTTTGAAGTATTAACAATGTATGTAAAGTATGAGTCGTTATAGTTGGTATCAGAGGAAAGGTATAGTCAACCTTTGGAAACTAGGATGTGAAAGCCTTAGTAAGAACCCTAAGGATAATTCTAAGCATAGAACACAATCTTAGAGTTTTAGAAATGGCCATGAATAACATAGGATAAGACCTTAAGTGTGAAATTTTATTCTTGACTATGTGGTTTTTCTATTATAATTAGTGTTGCTCACACTATTCTTCTTGGTTTTAGTCAATGGCTAGAACCCGAAGGAACCGTGTTAATGCGGAATACGACGGGCAATGCAATGATTGTCCCCCTGAGCAACCAAACATTATGGGAGCTGGAATGCAAAATCTTGTAGCCATGCACACACAACTTTCTCAAGCTATGAATCATGCAGGACTTCCAAACGAGCAAAGGAAGGAGAAACATTCTATTGAATACTTCATGAGATAGCGTCCTTCTTCATTCAGTGGGTCTACTGATCCATTAGTTTCTGAAAAATGGATTAGTACTACTGAAAAGATATTTTCAGTTCTTCAATGTTCTGAGCATGATAAAGTCATCTTAGCAGTGTATCGTTTGGAAGGTGATACTGATCAATGGTGGAATATTATTAAGAATACGAGGCAAAGGGATGAAATTGAGTCCATGGAATGGGATGAGTTCAAAAACTTATTTTTCAATAAGTACTTCCCTCGTATTCTCCAAAAAAAGATGGAGAAAGAGTTTCTTGAACTGAAGCAAAAGGATGATGAATCTGTTGGTACCTATGAAGCAAATTTTACAAGACTTTCAAGGTACGCTTCTGGTATTATTATCCAACCTGAGAGTAAGATCGATCGACTCTTTAGTGGCTTAAAACCAAGTCTTCGAAGGGCCTTATCCATAAGGGAATTCAATAGCTATGAGGAAATTGTTCGATTTGCTCTCAAAGTTGAGATGGAGATTGGAGTAACCCATCAGTCATATGGGTTTGATAAGAAGAGAAAAATGGAATTCAAAGGAAAATCTAAAGAGCACACTGAAAAGAAGATGAGCTTTCCCTTATTCTCAAAGTGTGGAAAGAAACATAGAGGGAGTTGTCTTAAAGGGACAAATAAATGTTTCAAATGTGTAAAGGAAGGTCATCGGGCATTTGAATCCCGCGATGATGGGAAGAAGATATCTAATGATGCAAACAAAGGAAGGGATACACAGAATGAACCTACTACACTTCAATGTTTCAAGTGAAAGGAGATGGGGCATTATGCCAATAAATGCCCTAATCCAAGGGTTGATGATGATGGTCGACGTCAACAAACTCTTAAGGCTAAAGAGAAAGGAAAGTCACATGCAATTTCTATCAGCGATGTGGAGTACGATAACGATGTGGTGAAAGGTACATTTACCATTCACTCTAAAGTATAAAATGTTTTATTTGATTCTGGATCCACCCAATCTTTTATTTATAAAGAATTTTCTAATGGTATCACCGTATTACCTCAACAATTAGATGTTGAGTTAGCTGTGACAACACCTAATGGCACAACAGTCACATCAAAAGTTTATAATTCTTCTCCGATCGAAGTTTGTGGGAAAGTGCTTCCTGCAAATCTTGTGATCCTTCCTATAGTGGAATTTTATGTGATTCTTGGAATGGATTGGATTTCTTTATATGGAGCTCATATCAATTGCCAAAGAATGGAAGTCACATTTCATATTCCAGATCAATCTATGATCGTCTATCAATGCAAGGATGAACATAACCTTCCAGTGGAAATTACTTCTACCTTATGGGTCTTGATTCCACTAAATGAAGGTTATTTATCTCAAATGGTTGGTGAGAAACTCACAATTAAGAATATGCCCATTGTACGGGAGTTTGATGATGTCTTTCCGGAGGAATTACCGGGTCTTCCACCAAATCGTGAAGTTGAGTTTTCAATAGAACTCGTACCGGGTGCTTTGCCTATTTCAAAGACACCTTATAGAATGGCCCCAATTGAGTTGCAGGAATTGAAGAAGCAAATCCAAGAGAATCTTGATAAGGGATTCATACGCCCTAGTGCATCACATTGGGGAGCACCTGTTCTATTTGTTAAGAAGAAAGATGGATCAATGAGACTCTGCATTGATTATCGATAACTTAACAAGATCACTATCAAGAACAAATATCCTCTCCCACGCATTGATGACTTATTTGACCAACTACGCGGAGCTCAATACTTTTCCAAGATTGATATTCGTTCAGGGTATCATCAATTAAGGGTTAAAAGGGAGTATATACCAAAGACGGCTTTCCCTATAAGGTATGGACACTATGAATTTATAGTGATGCCATTTGGTCTTACTAATTCCCCTGCTATCATCATGGATCTGATGAATAGAGTCTTTAGAGACTATCTTGATCAATTTGTGGTAGTCTTTATAGACGATATTCTTGTCTATTCAAAGAGCAAGGAAGAACATGAAGATCACTTGAGAATTATATTGAAGACCCTGAGAAAGGAGAAGCTTTATGCCAAATTTACCAAGTGTGAATTTTGGCTTCAAAAAGTTTTATTTTTGGGTCACATAATCTCAAAAGAGGGGATATATGTGGATCCAGCAAAAACAGAGGTTATCGAAAGATGGTCGAGACCAACAACAGTAACCGAGATCCAAAGTTTTCTTGGTTTGTCTGGATATTATCGACGTTTTGTGAAATATTTTTCACGATTATCTAATCCACTCACCAAGTTGACTCAGAAAGGAGTTAAGTTTGTCTGGACGGAGGAATGTGAAGAGAATTTCAAGGAGTTGAAAAGAAGGTTATCTAGTGCACCTGTGCTCACACTGTCTTGTAGTGGAGAAAGGTTTGTGATATATAGTGATGCATCCAAGAAGGGATTGGGGTGTGTTCTTATGCAAAATGATATGATGATAGCTTATGCCTCACGACAGTTGAAAATCCATGAGCAAAATTACCCAACACATGATTTGTAGTTAGCTGCGGTAATCTTTGCATTAAAGATTTGGAGGCATTATCTTTATGGTGAAAGGTGTGATATTTATACTGATCATAAAAGTTTAAAGTATATTTTCACAAAAAAGGAGCTGAATATGCATCAAAGAAGATGGTCGGAGCTGATTAAGGATTATGACTGCTCAATCCATTATCACCCTGGGAAAGCAAACAAGGTGGCAGATGCATTAAGTCGACAAGACCATGCCAGTTTATCCCTGATGAGGATCAAAAAAGATCCAATATTTATGGATTTACAAAGGATGGATCTTGGAATTATAATGGAAGGGTAAAAATATTATCTTTCTCAAATGAATGTTCAACCATCTATACATGTGAAGATTAATGAGGCACAGAAAGAAGATGTCGAGTTACAAAAGAAGGTGAGAAATGTTCCTGAATTCAACCTTGATTGTGATGGGATAATAAAGTTCAGGAATCAGGTTTTTGTTCCTCCCATCCTGGAATTAAAGAAGGAGCTGCTGGATGAGGCTCATAGTGCTTCATTCTCTATTCATCCTGGAAGCACAAAGATGTATAGGGACATGAAAGAGTACTTCTGGTGGGATGGCATGAAAAGAGATGTTGCTGAATATGTCTCTCGATGCTTGGTTTGTCAGCAAGTTAAAGCTGAGAGACAGAAGTCTAAGGGTATGTTACAACCATTACCCATACCCGAATGGAAATGGGAAAACATCACTATGGACTTTGTCACAGGAATTCCTAAAACATCCAAAGGCAATAATGCTATCTGGGTCATTGTTGATCGTCTTACCAAGTCTGCACACTTCATTGCTATTAGAGAGGATTTCTCTCTGGATCAGCTTGCTAGGATATATGTAAAGGAAGTGGTAAGATTGCATGGAGTACCACTTTCTATTATATCTGATCAGGATCAGAGATTTACCTCGAAGTTCTGGCGAAGTCTTCAGCATACTCTGGATACAGAGTTGAGTTTTAGCACTGCTTATCATCCTCAGATAGACGGTCAGTCTGAGAGAACAATTCAAACCCTAGAAGATATGTTGAGAGCTTTCTCTATGGATTTCAAAGGTGGTCAGGATCAAAACCTACCTTTGGTGGAATTTTCTTATAATAATAGATTTCACTCCAGTATTCAGATGGATCCTTATGAAGCTCTCTATGGAAAGAAATGCAGGACTCCAACTTGCTGGGATGAATTTGGGGAAAGAAAGCTATTAGGACCTGATCTCGTTGATGAAATGGCAGAAAAGGTCAGATCTATTCAACAACACATAAGAGCAACTCAGAGTCGACAGAAAAGTTATGCCGACAACCGAAGAAAATACCTAGAGTTTGAAGTGGGTGATAAAGTTTTCATACGAATATCTCCCTAGAAGAGAGTCATGAGATTTGGAAAGAAGGGGAAGTTCAGCCCTAGATATATCATTCCTTTCGAAATACTGGATCGTGTTGGGAAGGTATCTTACCGATTGGTGCTTCCACCGAATCTCTCCCAAGTTCATGATGTGTTCCATGTATCTCTCCTTAGAAAGTACATACCTGATCCTTCACATGTACTTAGCTCAGAAGTTGTACCGCTGGAGCAAGATCTTTCTTATGAAGAACAGCCGATAGAGATTCTGGATCGTAGCAAAAAAGTCCTACGAAGCAAGACCACTTGATTGGTGAAAGTTTTACGGAGGAACCCCCAATTAGAATAAGCTACATGGGAGCTTGAGGATATGATGAGGGAGAGGTATCCTCATCTGTTTGTGACAAAGTGACGAATTTCGAGGGCGAAATTCATTTTAAGGGGGTAAAATGTAATGCCCGAGACTTTTATGAGAAATATTTTGTTTTTATGTTATATAAATCATCAATGGAATCTTTTACTACACACAACACTAGCTTGGCTTGCTTTACACGCAACCGCGGCCTTCCTCGATAGCTTGCGTCGTAAGCAATACCGAGTTTCACTAAACAACGATATGCTATTAAAATATTATTAAAACTAGCCATTATGAATAGTAATAACCACTTTTTGAAATTTTATAATTTTTATTTTTCAAAATGGACTTCATTTTTGGATTTGGAATTTCGAAATTAACTTAGGGTGAAATTTTGGTATTTTTCTGAAAAATTTCAATTTTTGATGAATAGTGAAACCACTAAGTGGTAGTTAAAAAAACTGATTTTTTCATAAAACTTAATATTACCGCTTCTGTGAGTGGAATTTCAAAAATCCGAGAGACAAAGATAATATAAAGGACTAAAATGTGGTTCAATGAGATGAAAATATTTTTTGGTGAATAGTAACTTTTTACTTTTATTTACCACGGTTAAAAGTAAATAGGGTAATTAAGGGTAAAAATGATATTATTATTACCCTAACACATGTCCTAATTATATTGGACAAGTGTAATTCGACCAAAAAAAACCTTAGGAATAAAATATGACCATTTAGGCCCACTTGGATTAGATTAGGACATTTACTATTAATTTATTTAAAGAAGGGTTAAATAGTTAAAATCAAAGTTTAATAAGTAAATAATTTTTAATATGGGGTTATACATAAGATAAATTCGACTATAAATATTCATTAGAAATATAAAAATATTTCCTACATAAAGGTATTTTATTTGTAATTTTTAGATATTAAATAATTTAATTTATTTATGACTCAACGATGATGCAGTAATTATCTTATTAATGAAATATTGACATAATTGATGTTATAAATACCCAAATAAATGTAATTCGAGACTTTTTATGAATTAAACTACTTTTCTATGTTAATATGACATTTTATTATTGATTTAGTTAACTTGGTTCGAACTAATCATTCTGTTATGATTTTCACAAAAATCAATTACTAAATAGTGTCAAAATTGACATAAAATAGTTTTTAAAACAAATATTATATTATTAATTGTTATTTTATTCCTAAAAATATATGGTTCGGCCAAATGACTTAGATAATGTTATATATATTAATAATAAACAACTTGGGGTTCGTTTGTCTTGATATAGTAAGTTTATTAACCTTATAGTATAAGAAAACAAGAAGACACGGTAAAAGTTAAATTATCTAACTTAAAGTTAAATCTAAATAATAAGGTTAAAATTGATACCTAAACTTGTCTAAATTCTATTGGATGAGAGGCTTGCGACCCCTACCCACCTTATCTTCGAAATATATCAATATGGAGCTATTAAAAACCGAATTTGACTGTATAATAAAATAATATTTTTAGTTATTCCAAAGGTGCCCCTCTCCTCCCTTATAAAAGGGAACCTCCTCCCCCTCTTCCTCACACCACTTTGAGCCTTCAAGCTCGGAAAAACCCTGCCAATTTATTCTCTCCACTTCCCTAGAAACATCCTAGAGGTTCTGGTCTTCTTCAAAGACCTATTTTAGTGCCCTAAAAAGAGGTCTCAAAGAAGCACTTCAAAGAAGAGGTAATGTCTGTTACCGATTCTTTCATCTTTATTTCTTCTTCCACTTCTTCTTCTTTAGTTGTTTTATTATGAAGTAATAACATGAGTATCACTCACATACTGATATGTTATTATAAGTATGAAACAACCCTATTTCACCATCTATCCATCCTACGAAAAAAGAAATCACCGCACGTGCGTACGTACGGAATACCGTCTCCACGCCGTGGTGTAATCTATTTTCCACGACCACCTTACTTGGATGGGTATAATGGTGTAAATAATGACTATATATGACTATTATAAAGTGATATTTATTCTTAAATAGTATACATACACTCCAATACAATTCCACGATCATAGGAATGATATCATCACTCGTGCATACGTACAGAATACCGTCTCCACGATGTGATGCGACCCGTTCTACATGATCTTAATTTCATAATGATTATATAAATGAATTGAATGAATTAATATGATATATATTACACTAATACCATTCTGTAAATGAGGTATCTATAACCTAAAGATAATAATAAGAATTTATTCGACAAAACACGCATAAGAACAAAAAGTTATAAACACCCGAATAACAAGTGGAAATGAAATATTACTACTAAGAAGATAAGAATATGACCATATATGATATCATAACAATAATTATGATTCTGGAATAAGTCAATAACATTATTTAAATCATTATACAGGAGGTTCAGACACTTTCAAAGCAAATCGGACCTAAGGTAAGGGAAATATCACAATCTCATTTTTATCCGAGATTGTTTATACTTTAGTATTTACTGGGGTGTATTTTATCATCCAAATCCATGTTTCCTCAATATTTAATATTATTTCCATCCACATACAAATTTTTTTTAATCCATTTTTACCCTTTGGTGAGTTTATAGTAAAAGATATGAAATGAATCTTTTTTCGTTTTTCGTACGAGGTACTTTTTTACTTTTCCAACGAAAGTACGAGAAGAATGTTTTTTTAACTTATATGACATGAATGGATTTTTAAAACATTACTTCCAAGAAGCTTCCTTTAAAAGTTTTAAAGTTTATTTTTAATCAACTTCTTTTAGTTTAAAATTGTATGACATGTTAAGAAAGGAAAAATGTTTTTAAGGTAGAAAGGATATTTTCCTCAAGAATGGAGTTCAAGTGTTTTATCAAAATTATTTTCCATCTAAAATAATAAAGGGTTCTGTTTATATCCCTATTATTACATTGATTTGATTATGTTGTGATCGAATTATTTTTATTAATTCCTTTATCTTATATGAATTGTTTTATGATGTCACGATGTTTATGAATTCCATTTTTATTACATGGGTTATGCTATGATGTATGATTTATGATTTTTTGGCACACATATGAATGGTATCATTACGAGATGGGTGGGACCTATATCTCCCTACAATGCATTGGGTAAAGATTTTATATCTCATGAGATAGACATGGCTGGAATGGTAGGTTATACCGGTTCAGTGAAACAGGACTAAAACGGGGAGTGAACTCGGTTCAGAAATGGACTTTGTCCACTAAGATAGTCTTGGAAATGAGTCTTGAATAATAAGAAATTATTCTCTATGATTATGTGTGTATGCCACAAAGTTTCATGTTTTAAGTTATGATTATTGGGATTCCATTTCACTACTATGATTTATCCCGAGTTATGAAATTATGCTCTCTTTTGCAGGTTAAGATTTCAAAAAGTTATGTTCTTATGAATATGATGTGATTGATATTTCTTTTGTTTACCCTTACTGAGCATTTGAGATCACCCTTTTATATGTTTTTTCCCCAGGTCATGAAGAAGGTTATTAAGTAAGATATGCCAAAAGGGACTATAGATATGATGAAATAAATGGGAGACAATGTAGACGCTTTATGAACCAGTTGTTTATGTTTCCCAGTTTCTAAAGACGCTATAACTATATGGTCCTTTCGTGGTTTTGTTATATGTTGTAATAAGTATGCTTCAATTTTGAAGTATTAACAATGTATGTAAAGTATGGGTCGTTATAGTTGGTATCAGAGGAAAGGTATAGTCAACCTTTAGAAACTAGGATGTGAAAGCCTTAATAAGAACCCTAAGGATAATTCTAAGCATAGAACACAATCTTAGTGTTTTAGAAATGGCCATGAATAACCTAGGATAAGACCTTAAGTGTGAAATTTTATTCTTGATTATGTGGTTTTCCTATTATAATTAGTGTTGCACACACTATTCTTCTTGGTTTTAGTCAATGGATGGAACCCGAAGGAACCGTGTTAATGCGGAATGCGACGAGCAATGCAATGATTGTCCCCCCTGAGAAACCAAACGTTATGGGAGCTGTAATGAAAAATCTTGTAGCCATGCTCACACAGCTTTATCAAGCTATGAATCATGCAGGACTTCCAAACGAGCAAAGGAAGGAGCAACATTCTGTTGAATCCTTCATGAGACAACGTCCTCCTTCATTCAGTGGGTCTACTGATTCATTACTTGTTGAACAATGTATTAGTACTACTGAAAAGATATTTTCAGTTCTTCAATGTTCTGAGCATGATAAAGTCATCTTAGCAGTGTATCGTTTGGAAGGTGATGCTGATCAATGGTGGAATCTTATTAAGAATACGAGGCAAAGGGATGAAATTGAGTCCATGGAATGGGATGAGTTCAAGAAATTATTTTTCAATAAGTACTTCCCTCGTATTCTCTGAAAAAAGATGGAGAAAGAGTTTCTTGAACTGAAGCAAAAGGATGATGAATCTGTTGGTACCTATGAAGAAAATTTTACAAGACTTGCAAGGTACGCTTCTGGTATTATTATCCAACCTGAGAGTAAGATCGATCGATTCTTTAATGGCTTAAAACCAAGTCTTCGAAGGGCCTTAGCCATAAGGGACTTCAATAGCTACGAGGAAATCGTTCGATGTGCTCTAAAAGTTGATATGGAGATTGGAGTAACCCATCAGTCATATGGGTTTGATAAGAAGAGGAAAATGGAATTCAAAGGAAAATCTAAAGAGCACACTGAAAAGAAGATGAGATTTCTCTTATGATCAAAGTGTGGAAAGAAACATGGAGGGAGTTGTCTTAAATGGACAAGTAAATGTTTCAAATGTGGAAAAGAAGGTCATCGGGCATTTGAATGCTGCGATGATGGGAAGAAGATGTCTAATGATGCAAACAAAGGAAGGGATACACAGAATGAACCTACTACACTTCAATGTTTCAAGTGCAAGGAGATGGGGCATTATGCCAATAAATTACCTAATCCAAGGGTTGATGATGATGGTCGATGTCAACAAACTCTTAAGGCTAAAGACAAAGGAAAGTCACATGCAATTTCTATCAGTGATGTGGAGTACGATAATGATGTGGTGAAAGGTACACTTACCATCCACTCTAAAGTAGAAAATGTTTTATTTGATTCTAGATCCACCCACTCTTTTATTTCTGAAGAATTTTCTAAGGGTATCACCGTATTACCTCAACAATTAGATGTTGAGTCAGCTGTGACAACACCTAATGGCACAACAGTCGTATCAAAAGTTTATAATTCTTCTCCGATCGAAGTTTGTGGAGAAGTGCTTCCTACAAATCTTGTGATCCTTCCTATAGTGGAATTTGATGTGATTATTGGCATGGATTGGATTTCATTATATGGAGCTCATATCAATTTCCAAAGAAGGGAAGTCACATTTCATATTCCAGATCAATCTATGATCGTCTATCAATGCAAGGATGAACATAACCTTCCAGTGGAAATTCATTCTACCTTATGGGTCTTGATTCCACTAAATGAAGGTTATTTATCAAAAATGGTTGGTGAGAAACTCATGATTAAGAATATGCCCATTGTACGGGAGTTTGATGATGTATTTCCGGAGGAATTACCGGGTCTTCCACCAAATCGTGAAGTTGAGTTTTCAATAGAACTCGTACCGGGTGCTTTGCCTATTTCAAAGACACCTTATAGAATGGCCCCAATTGAGTTGCAGGAATTGAAGAAGCAACTCCAAGAGAATCTTGATAAGGGATTCATACGCCCTAGTGTGTCACCTTGGCGAGCACCTGTTCTATTTATTAAGAAGAAAGGTGGATCAATGAGACTCTGCATTGATTATCGAGAACTTAACAAGATCACTATCAAGAAAAAATATCCTCTCCCACGCATTGATGACTTATTTGACCAACTATGTGGAGCTCAATACTTTTCCAAGATTGATCTTCATTCAGGGTATCATCAATTAAGGGTCAAAAGGGAGGATATACCAAAGACGGATTTCCGTACAAGGTATGGACACTATGAATTTATAGTGATTCCATTTGGTCTTACTAATGACCCTGCTATCTTCATGGATCTGATGAATAGAGTCTTTAGAGACTATCTTGATCAATTTTTGGTAGTCTTTATAGACGATATTCTTGTCTATTCAAAGAGCAAGGAAGAACATGAAGATCACTTGAGAATTATATTGAAGACCCTGAGAAAGTAGAATCTTTATGAAAAATTTACCAAGTGTGAATTTTGGCTTCAAAAAGTTTCATTTTTGGGTCACATAATCTCAAAAGAGGGGATATCTGTGGATCCAGCAAAAACAGAGGTTATCGAAAGATGGTCGAGACCAACAAAAGTAACTGAGATCTGAAGTTTTCTTGGTTTGGCTGGATATTATCGACATTTTGTGAAATATTTTTCACGATTATCTAATCCACTCACCAAGTTGACTCGGAAAGGAGTTAAGTTTGTCTGGACGGAGGAATGTGAAGAGAATTTTAATGAGTTGAAAAGAAGGTTATCCAGTGCACCTGTGCTTACACTGCCTTGTAGTGGAGAAAGGTTTGTGATCTATATTGATGCATCCATGAAGGGATTGGGCTGTGTTCTTATGCAAAATGATATGGTGATAGATTATCCCTCACGACAGTTGAAAATCCATGAGAAAAATTACCCAACACATGATTTGGAGTTAGCTGCGATAATCTTTGCATTAAAGATTTGGAGGCATTATCTTTATGGTGAAAGGTGTGATATTTATACTGATCATAAAAGTTTAAAGTATATTTTCACACAAAAGGAGCTGAATATGCGTCAAAGAAGATGGTTGGAGCTGATTAAGGATTATGACTGCTCAATCCATTATCACCCTGGGAAAGCAAACAAGGTGGCAGATGCATTGAGTCGACAAGACCATGCCATTTTATCCATGATGAGGATCACAAAAGATCCAATATTTATGGATTTACAAAGGATGGATCTTGGAATTATAATGGAAGGGGAAAAATCTTATCTTTCTCAAATGAATGTTCAACCATCTATACATGTGAAGATTAAAGAGGCACATAAAGAAGATGTCGAGTTAAAAAAAAAGGTGAGAAATGTTCCTGAATTCAACCTTGATTGTGATGGGATAATAAAGTTCAGGAATCGGGTTTGTGTTCCTCCCATCCCGGAATTAAAGAAGGAGCTGCTGGATGAGGATCATATTTATTCATTCTCTATTCATCCTGGAAGCACGAAGATGTATAGGGACCTGAAAGAGTACTTCTGGTTGGATGGCATGAAAAGAGAAGTTGCTGAATATGTCTCTCGATGCTTGGTTTGTCAGCAAGTTAAAGCTGAGAGACAGAAGTCTAAGGGGATGTTACAACCATTACCCATACCCGAATGGAAATGGGAAAACATCACTATGGACTTTGTCACAAGACTTCCTAAAACATCCAAAGGCAATAATGATATCTGGGTCATAGTTGATCGTCTAACCAAGTCTGCACACTTCATTTCTATTAGAGAGGATTTATCTCTGGATCAGCTTGCCAGGATATATGTAAAGGAAGTGGTAAGATTGCATGGAGTACTACTTTCTATTATATCTGATCGGGATCTGAGATTTACCTCGAATTTCTGGAGGAGTCTTCAGCATACTCTGGATACATAGTTGAGTTTCAGCACTGCTTATCATCCTCAGACAGACGGTCAGTCTGAGAGAACAATTCAAACCCTAGAAGATATGTTGAGAGCTTGATCTATGGATTTCAAAGGTGGTTGGGATCAACACCTACCTTTGGTGGAATTTTCTTATAATGATAGCTTTCACTCCAGTATTCAGATGGCTCCTTATGAAGCTCCCTATGGAAAGAAATGCAGGACTCCAACTTGCTGGGATGAAGTTGGCGAAAGAAAGCTATTAGGACCTGATCTCGTTGATGAAATGGCAGAAAAGGTCAGATCTATTCAACAACACATAAGAGCAGATCAGAGTCAACAGAAAAGTTATGCGGATAACCGAAGAAAAGACCAAGATTTTGAAGTGGGTGATAAAGTGTTCTTACGAATATCTCCCTGGAAGAGAGTCATGAGATTTGGAAAGAAGGGGAAGTTGAGCCCTAGATATATCGGTCCTTTCGAAATACTGAATCGTGTTGGGAAGGTAGCTTACCGATTGGCGCTTCCACCAAATCTCTCTCAATTTCACGATGTGTTCCATGTATCTCTCCTGAGAAAGTACATACCTGATCCTTCACATGTACTTAGCTCAGAAGTTGTACCGCTGGAGCAAGATCTTTCTTATGAAGATCATCCGATAGTGATTCTGGATCGTAGCGAAAAAGTCCTACGAAGTAAGACCACTCGATTGGTGAAAGTTTTATGGAGGAACCAGAAATTAGAAGAAGCTACATGGGATCTTGAGGATATGATGAGGGAGAGGTATCCTCATCTGTTTGTGACAAAGTGACGAATTTCGAGGGTGAAATTCATTTTAAGGGGGGTAGAATGTAACGCCCAAGACTTTTATGAGAAATATTTTGTTTTTATGTTATATAAATCATCAAAGGAATATTTTACTACACACAACACTATCTTGGCTTGCTTTACACGTAACCGCGGCCTTCCTTGATACCTTGCGTCGTATGCAATACTGAGTTTCACTAAACAACGATATGCTATTAAAATATTATTAAAACTAGCAGTTAGGAATAGTAATAACCACTTTTTGAAATTTTATAATTTTTATTTTTCAAAATGGACTTCACTTTTGGATTTTGAATGTCGAAATTAGCCTAGGGTGAAATTTTGGTATTTTTCTGAAAACTTTCAATTTTTGATGAATAGTGAAACCATTAAGTGGTAGTTAAAAAAACTGATTTTTTCATAAAACTTAATTTTACCGCTTCTGTGAGTGGAATTTCGAAAATCCGAGAGACAAGGTTAATATCAAGGACTAAAATGTGGTTCAATGAGATGAAAATAATTTTTGGTGAATAGTAACTTTTTACTTTTATTTACCACGGTTAAAAGTAAATAGGGTAATTAAGGGTAAAAATGATATTATTATTATCCTAACACATGTCCTAATTCTATTGGACAAGTGTAATTCGACCAAAAACAACCTTAGGAATAAAATATGACCATTTAGGCCCACTTGGATTAGATTAGGACATTTATTATTAATTTATTTAAAGAAGGTTTAAATAGTTAAAATAAACGTTTAATAAGTAAATAATTTTTAATATGGGGTTATACATAAGATAAATTCAACTATAAATATTCATTAGAAAGATAAAAATATTTCCTACATAAAGGAATTTTATTTGTAATTTTTAGACATTAAATAATTTAATTTATTTATGACTCAACGATGATGTAGTAATTATCTTATTAATGAAATATTGACATAATTGATGTTATAAATACCAAAATAAATGTAATTCGAGACTTTTTATGACTTAAAATAATTTTATAGGTTAATATGACATGTTATTATTGATTTAATTAACTTGGTTCTAACTAATCATTCTGTTATGAGTTTCACAAAAATCAATTACTAAATAGTGTCAAAATTGACATAAAATAGTTTTTAAAACAAATATTATATTATTAATTTTTATTTTATTCCTAAAAATCTAAAGTTCGGCCAAATGACTTAGATAAGGTTATATATATTAATAATAAACAACTTGGGGTTCTTTTGTCTTGATATAGTAAGTTTATTAACCTTATAGTATAATAAAACAAGAAGACACGGTAAAAGTTAAATTATCTAACTTAAAGTTAAATCTAAATGATAAGGTTAAACTTGATACCTAAACTTGTCTAAATTCTATTGGATGAGAGTATTTAGACCCCTACCCACCTTATCTTATAAATATATCAATATGGAGCTATTAAAAACCGAATTTGACTTTATAATAAAATAATATTTTTAGTTATTCCAAAGGTTCCCCTCTCCTCCCTTATAAAAGGGAACCTCCTCCCCCTCTTCCTCACACCACTTTGAGCCTTCAAGCTCAGACAAACCCTGACAATTTCTTCTCTCCACTTCCCTAGAAACATCCTAGAGGTTCTGGTCTTCTTCAAAGACCTATTTTAGTGCCCTAAAAGGAGGTCTCAAAGAAGCACTTCAAAGAAGAGGTAATGTCCGTTACCGATTCTTTCATCTTTATTTCTTCTTCCACTTCTTCTTCTTTAGTTGTTTTATTATGAAGTAATAACATACATATCACTCACATACTGATATGTTATTATAATTATGAAACAACCCTATTTCACCATCTATCCATCCTACGGAAAAAGAAATCACCGCGCGTGCGTACGTACGGAATACCGTCTCCACGCTGTGGTGTAATCTATTTTCCACCACCACCTTACTTGGATGGGTATAATGGTGTAAATAATGACTATATATTACTATTATAAAGTTATATTGATTCTTAAATAGTATACATACACTCTAATACAATTCCACGATCATAGGAACGATATCATCACTCGTGCGTACGTACGGAATACCGTCTCCACGATGTGATGCGACTCGTTCTACATGATCTTCATTTCATAATGATTATATAAATGAATTTAATGAATGAATATGATATATATTACACTAATACCATTCTGGAAATGAGGTATCTATAACCTAAAGAGAATAATAAGAATTTATTCGACAAAACACGCATAAGAACAAGAAGTTATAAACACCCGAATAACAAGTGGCAATGAAATATTACTACTAAGAAGATAAGAATATGACCATATATGATATCATGACAATAATTATGATTCCAGAATAAGTCAATAACATTATTTAAATCATTATACAGGAGTTTCGGACACTTTAGAAGCAAATCGGACCTAAGGTAAGGGAAATATCACAATCTCATTTTTATCTGATATTTTTTATACTTTAGTATTTACTGGGGTGTATTTTATCATCCAAATCCATGTTTTCTCAATATGTAATATTATTTCCATCCACATACAATTTTTTTTAAATCCATTTTTACCCTTTGGTGAGTTTATAGTAAAAGATATGAAAGGAATCTTTTGTCGTTTTTCGTACGAGTTACTTTTTGACTTTTCCGACAAAAGTACGAGAAGAATGTTTTTTTAACTTATACGGCATGAATGGATTTTTAAAACATTACTTCCAAGAAGCTTCCTTTAAAAGTTTTCAAGTTTATTTTTAATCAACTTATTTTAGTTTAAAATTGTATGACATGTTAAGAAAGGAAAAATGTTTTTAAGGTAGAAAGGATATTTTCCTCAAGAATGGAGTTCAAGTGTTTTATCAAAATTATTTTCCATATAAGATAATAAAGGGTTCTGTTTCTATCCCTATTATTACATTGATTTGATTATTTTGTGATGAAATTATTTTTATGAATTCCTTTATCTTATATGAATTGTTTTATGATGTCACAATGTTTATGAATTCCATTTTTATTACATGGGTTATGCTATGATGTATGATTTATGATTTTGTGGCACACATATGAATGGTATCATTATGATATGGGTGGGACCTATATCTCCCTCCAATGAATTGGGTAAAGATTTTATATCTCATGATATAGACATGGCTGGAACAATAGGTTATACCGGTTCAGTGAAACAGGAATGAAACGGGGAGTGAACTCGGTTCAGAAATGGACTTTGTCCACTAAGATAGTCTTGGAAACGAGTCTTGACTAATAAGAAATGATTCTCTATGATTATGTGTGTATGCCACAAAGTTTCATGTTTTAAGTTATGATTATTGGGATTCCATTTCACTACTATGATTTATCCCATGTTATGAAATTATGCTCTCTTTTGCAGGTTAATATTTCCAAAAGTTATGTTCTTATGAATATGATGTGATTGATATTTCTTTTGTTTACCCTTACTGAGCATTTGAGCTCACCCTTTTGTTTGTTTTATTTCCCCAGGTTAGGAAGAAAGTTTTTAAGTAAGATATTCCAAAAGGGACTATAGATATGATGAAATAAATGGGAGACAGTGTAGACGCTTTATGAACCAGTTGTTTATGTTTCCCAGTTTCTTAAGACACTATACCTATATGGTCCTTTCGTGGTTTTGTTATATGTTGTAATAAGTATGCTTCAATTTTGAAGTATTAACAATGTATGTAAAGTATGGGTCGTTATAATAGGGTCTTTCTTAATCCTCAACATGGATAGAGTAGCAGGTTCTTTCCTACTTAGAGCATCAACTACCTTGTTCGCCTTTCCAGGATGATAGTGAATAGAGCAATCGTAATCCTTGAATAGCTCTAACCATCTCCTTTGATGCATGTTGAGCTCATTTTGTGTGAATATATACTTTAGGCTCTTGTGGTCGGTGTATATGTCACACTTTTCACCATAAAGGTAGTGACGCCATATTTTCAAGGCAAAAATCACGGCTGTCAGCTCTAGATCATGCGTCGGGTAGTTCTGATCATGGATCTTCAATTGTCATGAGGCACAGGCTATCAAATTATCATTTTTCATGATTACACAACCCAAGACTTTCTTTGATGCATCACTATATATCACAAAACTTTCTCCACTTTTCGGTAGTGTGAGTACAGGTGCAGTGATCAACCTTCTCTTTAGCTCCTTGAAGCTTCCCTCACATTCTTCCGTCCATACATACTTTACCCCCTTCCTTGTTAACTTAGTTAGCGGGCTTGACAATCATGAGAAGTTTCTCACAAAACGTCGATAGTACCCAGCTAATCCAAGAAAACTACAGATTTCTGTGACACTAGAGGGCCTGGGCCATTCCTCAATCACCTTTTTCTTTGAAGGGTCCACAGAAATTCCCTCGCTTGTGATCACATGTCCCAAGAACGTGACTTGATTCATCCAAAAGTCACACTTTCTGAACTTGGCGTACAACTTATCCTTTCTCAATGTCACCAACACAAGTCTTAGATGTTCTTCATGTTCCTCCTTGCTCTTGGAGTAGATGAGAATATCATCAATAAACACTACCACAAATTTGTCGAGGTAATGTCTAAAGACTCTATTCATCAAATCCATGAAGATTACAGGGGAATTAGTAAGTCCAAAGGGAATCAACAAAAACTCATAGTGCCCATACCTTGTACGGAAGGCAGTCTTCTGAATATCTTCTTTCTTCAACTTTACATGATGATATCCAGAACTAAGATCCAAATTTGAGAATTATTGAGCTCCTCTTAACTTGTCGAACAAGTCATCAATCCTTGGGAGAGGATATTTGTTCTTTATAGTGATCTTGTTGAGTTCCCGATAATCGATACACAGCCGCATGGTTCCATACTTCTTCTTTACAAAGAGCACTGGCACACCCCAAGGTGATGCACTAGGGCGTATGAACCCTTTATCCAGATGCTCTTGTAGCTGCTTCTTTAACTCCTCCAGTTCGATAGGATCCATCCTATAGGGGCACTTAGAGATAGGAGTATCTCCGGGTATGAGTTCAATTGAGAACTCTACCTCACGATCCAGGGGAATTCTAGGTAACTCTTCAGGAAATACATCGCCGTATTCCATTACGATGGGAATTTCCTCAAGGTTGGAACTTTCCTTCGACTCAACCATTTGGGCGAGGTATGCTTCTTCATAGGTAATCAACACCCAAACCATTGAAGGAATTTTCAAAGGAGATTCATGATCTTCCTTGCATTTGTAGAGGATCATGGGATGGTTCGGAATATGAAAATATATTTCCTTTTCCCGACAGTTGATATGTGCTCTATATAACGAGAGCCAATCCATTCCCATTATAGCGTCGAATTCCACCAAGGGAAGTATTATGAGATTTTCCAGAAGAATCTTCCCACATACGTCAACAGGAGAAGAGTCAAACACATGGGTTGCAATGATTGCACCACTTGGTGTTTTTACAGATATCTCTACTTCAAGGTTTCGGGGCTTCGATTCTATAGTTCTAGTAAACTTGCAAGATATAATGGAATGCGTAGAACCAGAATCAAACAAGACTTTTTCCATTCTTGAGTGAATAGGAAGTGTACCTTGTACGACTTCATTATCATGTTCCACCTCCGCAGTAGTGATGGCATAATTCTTCCCTTGTTCCTTTGGCTTTGGTGGTTGTTGGTGCTGATTACTCTCGAGAGCTCGAGGTTTAATGCACTGGTTTGAATAGTGCCCTATCTCCCTACAGTTGTAGCATTGAACCACGAGTGGTTCTCTCCTTTAATCAGCTAAATTATCCTTCCTTTTCATGTCTTTTTGACACTCTTTAGATTGGTGTCCTTCTTTCCCACACTTAAAGCATTTCCCCGTACCTTTGAGGCAGTTCCCATGGTGCAACTTCCCACATTTTTGGCATGTGGGTCGTTGTGTTTTCTTCCCACCTTTGTCATTATATCCACCGGATTGAAACTCCATCTTTCTTTTCTTATCACCATAGCCATGGGACTATTCTCCAAACTCCATCTCCACTTTGAGAGAACACTGAACAACTTCTTCATAACTCCCAAAGTCTCGAATTGCAAGAGCCTTTCGGAGATGTGGTTTTAATCCACTAAAGAATCTATCAATTTTGCTATCATTGTTGATAAAAAAACCCGAAGCATACCTTGCGAGCCTTGTGAAATTTGCTTCATAGGTTGTGACAGATTCTCCTTCTTTTTGCTTGATCTCTATGAATTCTCTCTCCATATTTGTGCGAAGAGTTCTTGGGAAGTACTTATTAAGAAAAATTATCTTAAAGTCTTCCCATTCCATCTCTTCAATTTCCTCCCTTGGCTTGGTGTTCTTAATCAAAGCCCACTATTGATCAGCTTCTCCATCTAGACGATAAATGGATAGAGTCACCTTCTCCATCTCGGAACAGTGAAGAACAAAAAATATCTTTTCCATGGAGTTGACCCACTGTTCCGCAACTAGTGGATCGGAAGATCCACAAAACATCAGTGGTCGTTGCCGCATAAAACATTCGATTTCTAGTTTCTCCCTCTTTGGTGAAGGAGGAAGTTCCCCATTATTATGGTTATTATTCATAACCTGAGATAATTGGGTAAGCATCTCCATGAAGTTTTGAACTCCACCTCCCAAATCATTGGGGATGTTGTTAGGGAAATCGTTGCATTGGCCCTCACAAGAGTTGTTGGCCTGATTTCTCCTGGTTCCCACCATTTTCTAAAATAGAAAAGGTTAGAACAAGACATAAGTAAACAATTAATGAATAACTTATTCATTTAAACAATTATACCAAAAACATAACATATGGGATCCCTAGGTAAATATTCTTGTGTACATATTTGTACTTATTCTTATGCTAGTGGTTTTCTCTAGGGTTTACTAATCCTAATTCCCAAATTAACTAAACCTTTCCTATGATACCAACTATAGCATACCGGCCTTTTTCTTATATTAATATTACATCATTTCAAAGATAAACAACATAATAGTATTACACATAGAGGATCCATAGGTTTAGTGTCTTGGGAAAACTAGGACCATGCATGACAAATACAACATCAACCCCAAACATTTATTTAACTTCTTCTTTACTAGCTTCTTAGTGGCACTTGTCCTCTCCTTAGTACATGTAGCCACCTGAGGATATACATAAAAAGGGGTGATCTAGAAGCCCAGTAAGAGGATAGATAAGAACATTATATCATGGGGTGAGCATAATCATGACATAGGCAAAGAATCATGAACATGAGAGGAGCATAAATAATAGACTTGAAATGTGGTAATGCATAAAAAATGAAACATCATGTATTAGTGGTTAACTACCACACATAATTGTGAACAAATCTAGACTCTTGTTCACACATCATTTCACATTTACTAATGAGATTCATCACTTTACCCAATGCATTGGAGCGCTATATAATTCCGGGCGCACCCGTCACATTTAAACATTCATATTGCGCTATATAATTCCAGGCGCACCCGTCACATCATAACATTATCATTATCATGATTGAAAAATTGAAAAAATATCAAACATGTACATAAATAACCCATGTAATGGAATGATTTTCATCTCATAATAACACATTAATAAGCTTTGGGTTCCCAAAAGAAAGAGGGAACAACATACTTGATACAAGAATCATCAACCTTGAATGAGAGGTAAAAGAGATCTTGAAAGAAGAGTTCTTTTGGAAAACATTTTTATGGACATAAAAACCAGTGACAAACATGTATATCCCAGAAAAGTAAAGGAAATGATGAAAAAATGATCTTTTAGGAGTAACCATATCAAAATGGAGTGAAAGAGGGAGAACCCGAAGGTGGAAAATTGGGTTCGAGATTTCCCCTTACCTTGTACTCGAATGCCTCCTTCTCTTTAATATCCTGTATAAAGACATTATATTCATTAATTAGAAATTCAAGAACATTTTATACATTAATAGTGTTAATTCTGGTTTCCTTATGTCATATTATGTACCTTTGTATGACTTATAGAGTTTAAAAAAACGTTGTTCGAGGATGTTTGTTTTTATGGTTTTCTTGAGTGGTCCACTTGTATTCTTAAATTGATGTTTGGGTAGATCATGGGTAAACATCCAGAACTGATATTACATGTTATTTATGTTATTACAGAATCTTGAATTATTTTATAATGAGTTATATTATATCCATGTGGACGATTCATTAGATAAGATTTTAATGATGGTTATTTGGGTAAATTTGGGCGGTTTTTGGATCACAACAAACTTGTTTTAACTTTTCACTTAGTAATATGGCCATAGGTTATTTACAGAACTTAAAATAGAACATAATACATATAACATATTCTGGTTCAACCATAAAAATGGTTTCATGACCAGATCTGTAGGTAGAAATGGAATAAGAGAACATGTCGTTTTTTGAAGGTGATAAATTTAACACCTCATGAACAACGTTCTCTTTAATAAAATAAAAGGAAGAGGGAAAGGGTGTGGGGTGATATAAAATACCATTAGAATCATAATATTACAATATATATATAATACTGTATTTAAAAAACAATTTGGATGAAGATAGGTAGGGAGAGATCAAGAAAGGAACTTGAACTTGAAAGGAAATTAAAGGAGAAGAGGGAGGAAAATTACCTCTTGAATCCTTCACTTGAGAACCTCTTTAAGGGACTAAGCTTGGTCTTTTGATGAGACCAGAAGCTCTTGGACGTGGGGAAGGGGCTAGGGGAGATGATTGGGCAGATCTTAGACAATGCTTGAATCTTGATAGGTGTGGTTTGGCAAGAGGAGGGTGAGGGCTTATTTATACATGAGGAGGGAGGTGTTTTTGGTATAAAATATTAAATAAAATAATATATCATAAGTTAGACTTGTAATAGTAGTTTTTTGAAATCCTAAATCATATATCAATATAATATAATTAGTTTTAGGCTTTAAAGCTTCTTTATAATTCGAATTCATTAATTTATTAAAAGGAAAGTGAAAGAAAGAGAAAAGGACACTTTAAGAAATCACCTTTTGACTTTAGGCTTTGGAAAGTTCTTTTTTGGTTTGAGAATTGGATTTATTGTATTTCAAGGAAAAATTTATGAAATTTAAAATAATTTGGCCGAAACTAATGCTCTATAATGTTTATGTCATCCTTACATCATTAATGATGCAATTTAGTGTACACTGATTATGCAAAAAACTGTATTTTTTTACTATTCACCCGAAAATTGAAGTATTTCAGAATAAACCCAAAAATTTACCCCTACCATTTTTTGACATGTAGAATCCAAAAATGATGTCCATTTTTCAAAAATAATTTTCTAAATATTATTAATTTAATGTTTAACTAAAATCATAATTTACTTAAAAAAACAGTTTTTAAGATTAAAACTGATTTTGTAGTTCTTTCATAAATTACGTAGGGTCTTATAAAATTATCTAAAAACTATTAGACATTGATTCAATACTTTATGAATAAATTCCAGGGTAATAAATATTCTTTTAAATTAATTAATTAATTATAATTAATTATTTATGACTTATAAAATACCAAAAACGTTTACTAAGGTCAAATTACCACTTTCTATGATGTCTAAATTTTATTTTATTATTCATAGGTAATGTTACTATTATTTACTATAAGGGTCATATTACTATTCATAAGGGTAGGTTACTATTCAAAAAAATTATTTTTGTTTCATTAGACTCCAAAAACTATCTTGAACACAACCGTGTATGTCGGATTTTTAAAATTCCAAACATAGGGGTGAAAAAATTATGTTTAAAGGTCACATATCACTTAGTAGTTAATTATTTTGTGTTTTTATGACATAAATATAAGAAGGGAATTTTCCATTGAAATACTTTGGATCATTACAATATTCACTCAGAAGGAATTGAACACGAGACAAAGGATATGGTTAGAATTAATCAAGGATTATAATTGCACGATCCATTACCATCCAGGAAAAGAAAATAAAGTGTCTGATGCTTTGAGTCAGAAAAGTAATGCTTCATTAACCATGCTACGTTTGGATCAAGATCCTTTGGTTTTTGATTTGATGAACTTTGACATGGAAGTTGTTGGTGCAGAAAATTCTTCTGTTTTGTTTCAGGTGTCAGTGAAATCATCTCTATCAGATAGAATAAAGAAAGCTCATAATGAAGACAGTGAGTTATAGAAAAAGGTAGAGTTGGTTTAGAAGGGTAAATTTCCTGAATTTAACATTGATAATGATTTTTTTTTGAGATTTGGAAAGAGATTATGTGTGCCTTTTGATTCACAGTTGAAGAATGAGTTGTTATGAGAAGCTCGTAGTTCCCTATTTTTAGTTCATCCTAACAGTACTAAGATGTATAGAGATATTTGGGAGTATTACTAGTGGGATGGAATGAAAATAGATATTTCTGATTTTACTGTGAAGTATTTGACTTGTAAGCAGGTTAAAGTAGTGCGGAAGTTACCAAAAGGGATGCTTCAATCTTTACCGGTTCTAGAGTGGAAATGGGAAAATATATCCATCGACTTCATTGTGGGATTACTGAAGACATCTCGAGGTAATAATGCAATCTGGGTTATTATTGATCAATTGACTAAATTTTCTCATTTACTTCCTATTCGAGATACTTTGTCTCTAGATCAAATTTCTCAGTTTTATGTTAAAGAGATATTCAGGTTTCATGGTGTTCCCCTCTCCATTGTATCTGATCATGACCCGAGGTTTACTTATAACTTTTTGAAAGGACTTCAGAAGTCTTTGGGTACTGAATTAAATTTTAGCACAACTTTTCATCCCCAATCAGATGGGAAGTCAGAATGAATAATTCAACCTTGGAGGATATGTTACATGCTTGTTCACTAGATTACCAGGGAAGTTGGGACAAACATCTTTCTTTGGTTGAATTTTCATATAATAACAGTTTTCATTCCAGTGTACAGATGGTTCCATTTGAGGCATTATATGAGAAGCGATGTTGAACTCTAGATTTTTGGGATGAAGTAGGTGAAAGGAAACTGATGAGACCAGAATTGGTAGAAGAGATGAGAGAAAAAGTTCAGTTGATCCAGAAGCATATGAGAACAGCTCAGAGTAGGCATAAAAGTTATGTGGATAACTAGAGGAAGGATCTTTCTTTTGAGGTAGGTTATCATGTCTTTCTCAAAGTTTATCCATGGAAGAGTGTGATGTATTTTTGTGAGAAGGGAAAGTTGAGTCTGAGGTTCATTGGACCTTATGAAATCCAAGAGAAATTTGGATAAGTTGCGTACAGAGTGGTTTTACCTCCAAGTTTATTCCAAGTACATAATGTTTTTCATGTTTCAATGTTGATAAAGCATATGTCAGATCCGTCTCATGTTTTGAGCCTAAAGATAGTTTAGTTGGAATAGAATCTCTCTTATAGGGAACAACCTGTCCAGATTTTTAACCGAAGAGAGAAAGTGTCGCAGAATAAGGTAATTCACCAGGTAAAGGATTTATGGAAAAACCATATGGTTGAAGAGGCAACATGGGAATTTTAAAATCCTATGAGGGATAAATACCCTCACTTATTTGATAAGCGAATAAAAATTACAAGGATGAAATTTCCAAAATGGGGGACATATGTAACATCCCAAGTAAATAAAGAATAATACATTTTCATAATTATTAATATTTGTGAATTAAATATTAATTTTACTTTAAAAAAGTTTCTATGTTTGATGACGTAACCGATACGCAACAACGAGTTTTTTTGAAATCTTACGTTGCACAATAATAATATAATATTATTTTTTATAAATGGCAGTTAAAGCCTAGCTGTTGTATTGGTGGGAATGAACAGAACTAACTAAAATATGATTATATATGTTTGTTAAATGTTTTTACATTTATTTAATAAAATTTAGTGGCTTAAAATGCGAATGAATCTAATTTTAATCATAATTTACTTTAAAAGGTTGATTTACTGCCTTTTGATGGAGAACCCTCTTTAAATCAAGTTTTGGTCACTTTTATATGTTCTATTTGACCAAATAAAATTCTTCTTTAGAATCGCGACATCAAAATTCACTTTGGGTAAAATTTTGGTATTTTTCTGATAAAATTCAATTTTTGATGAATAGTGGAAAATACTGTATTTTAATTCAAAACTGCCTTTTAATGTAATTTATTTATATAGTTAGATTATATTTTTAATTAGTTTTAAAGTTTAATTAGATTATATTTTTACCATTTAATTCAATGTTAGTCTTTGGAATTAATTTCACTTTGAAATTGGTCATAAACAAGCGTCAATCTCTTAATAGTTAATATTTTTTAAAAACACGCTTTTTGTTTTGACAATGAGTATTAATTTTAAATTAATTAATCCAACTTCTATGTTTCAAATTTGGTAAAATAGAAATAATTTTTTAATTTGTAATATTAAATATATCTTAGGTTTAATTTTTGGTATTTTTCTGAAAAACATCAATTTTTGATGAATAGTGAAATCACTAAGTAGTAGTTAAAAATATGAATTTTTCATTTAAATGAAATTTTACCACTTCTGTGAATTGAATTTTAAAAATCCAACATACATGGTTGTTATTAGAAAGTAAAATTTGGTTCAATAAGATGAAAATAATTTTTAGTGAATAGTAACTTTTGACTTTTATTTACTGCGGTTAAAGGTAAATAGGGTAATTCAAGGTAAAAAGAATATCGAAATAATGAAAATTTACCTTAACACTTGTCCTAACCTTATTGGATGAGTCATGGCCTACCATGGGAATAATTGGGTCTATTTTGGGACCCCATGGAGCCACTTAAGAGTGATAATGACACTTTATTTTAATTGACTTAAAGTAAAGGAAAAAATGACATAAAAAAATATCTTTTAGTAAATTAAATTTTATATAGAGTTATATAAGTTATATTTTCAAGTATAAATATTATTTATAAATCTAAAAATATTACTTACATCATGGTATTTTTTTATAATTTTTAGACATCAAATAAATAAAATTATTTAGGACACAATAATGATGCAGTGTTTACCTCATTAATAAATGACTTAAATAAATAAGATTATAAAGATTAAAATAATATCCAAAAACTATCCAATTATTATTGGATGATTTTATTTCTAACATGAGTCATCTAATCTTTTACTTTAATGATTTTTTGACCTTTTGAAACTGAAGATAAGTTTATAATAAAATAATTATTTCAAACTTTCCTAAAGTGACCCCCCTATAAAAGGACACCACTTCTAACCCATTCCTCACACCTCTAAAGCCACTTCTTTCATCCAACCTCTACCTAAATAAGCTTCCCACATCCTTATATTCCTTCAATAAGACTTACCTTAGGCAGAATGCACTTCAAGTAAACCTTTTGGTCCAAACCAAAGCGAGATACCCGAATTAAAGGTAACAGTTTCTTTTAAATTATTTACTTTTGTTTTACTTCTCCAACCCTAAAATCTTTTTATTATTTTATTTTATAAAAAAAATATCCTAAATATAATAGGATTTTTTATGATAATTATTTTAACTACACTTTCACACACCTCTATCTAATGGGTAAAGAACATACTGTTTCTGTGGATGGGAAACTAACGCCTCACGAAATGATGATTGTTCAACTATCTCATACAGCCTCTCATAGTGTCCATTAAGATGAAACTTTATTTATATATAATAAATATTATGTTTATGTTTTCTTTATTCTTCTGTATTTTTCATTTATAGCATACCTTTATTGTTTCCATTATGGGTAAACGCGATAATTTAGATTTAGGAAGTGCGGACTACGACCCCTCAAATTGATATGACTCGTTAATGCCATATGTGGGATTTATAAAGGATGGATTTAATGACATTATATTTTATATTATACTGTAATTATAATATACCTATGTATCATTATGTTTTAATTCCATTAAAATAATAAATATAAATGAAAGCAGCGTTCATGCGTACGTACGACTTACCGTCTCCATGAACGGTGCATTTCATTTCTTACCTCCAAATGTTATGTACTATTATAAATACATATATATACTAGATATATATGATATCTAAATCATTAATATCGTTATGGATATAATGAAATTTTTACCACATGAACAACTTGTAATTATAAGAAGTCCATTTTTGACTCAAGTACTAAATATCGACAAAACGACCGTTATTAAGTTAAATGATTACATAATGTTTATAACATGGTTATATGTGATATAAGAGTAATAATAAACTTAAAAAAGGTTCTTAATCAAGCAGAAATTAGCTTTAGTTTATTATTTAAGATATTAAAGAACGAACGAGTCAAGTCGAACACGAGGTAAGAGTCTTCATCTCAATCTCCTTTCATTTAGGCATATTTTGTTTTATACAGAACTTTATTTTATACACTATATAAACAACTTTGAAATTTAATTTCATTCAAAGGGAATCTTTTTCAACTAGGCGTTTTACTAAATGAAAAAAAGAATTTTTTTTTAACGTAAGCGGTGACAACGACCTTTTCCGCCACCACGAGTATTATTTGATCTTTTGGATTCCTTAACAAGCCATAATATTTTTAAAAGGAAAATAAATACCATATACTCTATTATGAATTTTGGAATTGAAAATAGTTTTGATAATGGTTTTGTTATGTCAATATATTTAAATGATATATTGTGATTGAAATGTGAAAATGTTATCTTTCCTTTATATTTGTTTTATGTGTTATGAATATGTTATGGTTCTTGAGAATTGTTACGTATATGGGTGGTTCCGTGATAAAACTAGGGCGGGTGAGCCTAAGATAGCTCTCCAATGCATTGGGTAACATGACAGAGGTAAACATGAATGTTTCTCCTAAGATATTTATGGAATACACAATGATGGGTATTCCAAATGTAACTCCCTACGTAGATATTATAGCTACACTGTAAGTATGATATGGATGCCACAAGTTACCTTTATGATTTATGTTTTCTATGTTTGATTCATAAATCTTATGATTTCATGAGGTATGTAAAAGAGCTTATGTTATGTATGAAATGAAGAACTAATGTTTTCTTTCTTTATTTTATAACCCTTATTGAGATTTTTATGCTAATCCCAAGTTTTGAAATGTTTTACACATGACTTTAAGATAAATAGAGTCAAGGATGGGATTAAGAAAAAATCATGCTTTCTAAAACATGGAACTTGAAATAACTCTATTTTTAAGAGTTTTTATTTTGTGAAAAAATGGGAACTGAGTAGAAGTGTCTACTTTGTAACTTTTGAGATGTAATGTAATAGTTGTGACCTAATTCTCCAAAACTCTACACCTGAAAAGATCCTCAATGTGAATTATTCATTTAATTTAAGATTATGTAATGTTTTAAGGCCGGGTCCTTATAATATCAATACATTGTTCCTGATATCCCTTTTACATTTACCAATATTTAGTGGGAGTTCATAATTTCAAATGGAATGACATTGGAAGAGGGTACAATTTAGATAGAGAAGTTTGCAGGAATGGATTTTGTGTTCTAGATAATACAAATGGAGTGTTGTATTCTGTAAACGGACCTTGATCTTCTATTAATGAGAACCACGATAGAAGAAATAAAGGAGGAATGGTAAATGATAGATAATAATGTATTAGGGTTGATAGGGATTTCATTATCCCTAAACATTTCTTACAATATTTAGGTAGTAAATACCAAATTAAAACTTATACAGATCCCCACCATTATGAATTGGAATCTGATGACGATGAATAGAGTGTTCTTGCTAAGGATACTATTCAGCATTAAGATGTTGGATGGGAGTTTTTTTGTTTATCATATTAATAATTTTGACATGATAAGAAGTTATTTAGAGTTATTTAGAGTGAAATTTGGAGATCCGGAATGGTTATTGATGTTACTTTTGTCACTCCCTAAATCTTGGGATGCGATGCTCACCACTGTAAGTAACTAGAGCAGGTAGAATGACCTAGTGCTTATGGAATTCAAGGGTTTAGTTATGAATGAGGAAGTTCAACAGATGGAGATGCATATATCTTTCTAAAATGTTTACAGTGCTAAATTAAGAGGGAAATATACAAAATATGATGGTCATAAGAAATATAAATGAAGTATAAGATGAAGTAGGAGAAGATCAACATAAAGTAGTCCCATGTGCTAACATTATGGAAAGAAATTCAACCTCATTAAATATTGAAATGAGCATAGAGTGAATTAAAAAAGATATGTTTTTGGAAGTTTATCCATGAATCTTATATTGGATTATAGGAGTGTATTACTACTAAGTTCCACTAGTTCACTTGATTCATGGGTGATAGACTCTATAGATTTGTTTCATTGAACATATAAGAGAGGATGTGTGAAAAATTATACTTTTCAGAAGATTTAGCAGGGTATTTATGGTGGATAATAAAGCTCATGAGATTGTTGGTATGAGATACATTTTTTATATAATAGTAGTGTAAGATTTATGAATTTACAAGGAGTGTGGAACATCCCAATATTAAGGAGGAGAATATTTTTTATGGGATAGTTTTACGACATAATATTTTGTACAATGTTCATGGATAGAGTGTGGAATAATTTTCGTGGTTAAATGGTTGTATAAAAAGGAGTGAAGGGTGGAATTTTTTACTTTATGGGAGTATCAGAAGGTGTGATGCATCCAAAAAAAGTAACTACCATGAAGTTATGGAATGAATGTCTAGGTCACCTTAGTGAGAAGAGGATAAAAGTACTAGCTACTAAAGGGATGTTGAAGTTCAGAAGTATGCAGTATGAAACATGTTAGTAATGCATTATAAGGAAGTAGTGAAAGTTTTCCTTACAAAGGGAAGGAAATACATAAAAGAACCAAAATTTATAAATGGATCACACATATGTATGGGGACCGACTTTGGTTCTTTCTCATATAGGATCACTCAACTACATAACTTTCATTGATTTTGAAACATAAAAAGTGTGGGTGTTCTTTCTTAATAAAAAATCCAAGGCATTCATACTATTTTTCTATTAGAGATTAATGGTGGAAAAAGAGTCCAAATTAAAGGTAAAATAATTTGGGACTTATAATGGCGGGGAGTATAGTAGTAGGGAATTCCATAGGTTCTTCTAGAAAAAAGGGACATCATTTTAGAATCCCATACCTAGTTCTTTGAAACATAAGAAAGTAATGAAGAGGATTAACTATGCATTGGTTAAAATATCAAGAAGTTTTAAAATTCACATGGGATTGCTCTAGGTGTTTTGGGAATAAACGGTATATTTCATGAAATACTTAATCAACAAGATTCCATCTTTTCCATTGGATAAAGGAACTTCTAGAATTATATTAGTATAGAAAAAAAGTATATTTCAACCATCTCATATTATTCAATGTACTCAACTATACATAAATTGATTATATGGAAAGAGATAAGATATATGTTAAGTCTTATGTGTGTTGATTTGTTGGTTATAGAAATGAAGAGTTTGGATTTTAGATCTGGGCTAACAACTGTCAAATGGTTTTCAAAATCTAGAATGTGATATTCAATAAAGAGGTCATATAGAAGGATTAGAACCAATAAAACAATTATGAAAAGGTTAAATTATCATCATAATATGAGGTTAAAATTAATGTAAGTTTATAATTAATGGATAATCTATATGATTCATAAAGAATGAAATTACTAGAAACACCAGACTACCTAGATGAAGTTTTAGAAGGTAGTCAAGTTCAGATTGTGTTTCCAAGACTTGATATTCTAAAGATATCAAGGACTGCTGAAGTTAGAGAAATATATATAGAAGATATAGTTTTAGAAGTCATAACACTAGAAGGAGAATAACTGTAGGGGAAACTACAGAGGTCTACTGGAGTGGGTTTCCTAGTGTAGAGGTATAAAAGTATCTTGCACTAATTACTTCTTATGAATTATGGAGTTCCCAAGAGACCAAATGATGTGAGAATATTCACAGATTCAAATCAATGGGAGTTATCTATGAGGGATGAGATAAATTCCCTCTATATGTATAGAACATGAGAGAATCTGGAGAGTATTTATAGGATAAAATTCCTTAAAATTAAATGGGTGTATTAGATTAAAGAAGAAGAGGATGATAGGAGGAGTTACAAAGAAACTCTTGTTATAAAAGGGTTTGAACAAACAAAAAGAGGGATTTTCAAAGTTCTTTTCATTGATAATTAATAATATGAATATTTAGATGGTGTTGAACATGGTTTTTAATGAAATGGTTTTATCTGGATATGTTGGACATGAAGAAAACATTCCTTCATGGAGAATTAGATGAGGAAATCTATATAGAGTATCCAACTGGTTTTTCGAAGAATTAGAACCACGAACTTGTGTAAAAACTCAAAAAAGCCTTTATTTATTGAATACAGAACCAAGGAATTAGAATTAGAAGTTTAATAACTCCATAGTAGAGCAAAAGTTTACCCATAGCAATACTAACCATTAATATATCTGATAAGTGATCAATGATGGAAGTTTTATCATCTAGCTTCTCTACATTGATGATATGCTTATTAAAGGTCTAGTAAAGAAAATGATCAATGAACTGAAGGATAATTTTTTTGGATGTTTCAAGATAAAGGATCTCATTTTGAGCAAATATATATTAGGGATAAGGATTTTGAGTGACATAAGTTTTGGTACCTTGTACATGACTCACGCTGATTATATCTAGAAAGTAGTGGAGTACTTTGGAATTGGTGAGCTGAAACTAGTAACCACTCCTTTGGATAGAAATTTCAAGCTAAAAAAGGATAAGGTACTAATAAAGTAAGCTGAGTTTGTGAACATGGAGAAGGTTCCATATGCATTAGTTATTATAAGTTTGATTTATTCCATGGTTGGTACTCATCTAGACATTACACAACCAGTGGGTGTTGTTAGCAGAATCATGTAAAATCTTGAAAGATATCATTGGTAGGTTGTTAAGCGTATTATCTAGTACATAAAAGGTTTTATAAACTTTGAACTATGCTTCAAAATGGATGATCCATTGTAAGGGTTTGCATACTCAAATTTTGGAGGAGATAGAGACACTCAGAAGAGAACCACCAGATATGTTTTCACTTTTAGAAGAACAAAAGTATGTTGTATTTCAAGGACTTATCAAGTATTTACACTATTAAAAACAGAATTAAAGCACATTTCTTGAATAAAAGATGGTAAATGTATAATTTTACTGAAGGGGATTTTGGAAGATCTAAGAAGGAGGAAATATGATGGGATGTTATTTTTTGATTCATAAAGAGTGATTTACTTGAAAAAACTACCAAATATTTCATTCCAGGACAAAGCACATTCAAATAAAGTATCTCTTAATCTATAAGTTGTTAGAGGATAGGTTATTGGATCTATGTAAGATATAATGTGATCAAAACCTGAAATATAAGTTAATAAAAGTCATATTATAGGACGTGTTAAGTCGATGTTGCACCTTAGATAAATTGTGATAACTAGAACCATAGTGAGAGAACCATGCAACTACAATGGAAGATTCAAGAGTAGAATGAGGTCAGTGGAAACTAATTGGGTCTCATTTATGAGGCATAATAATGATTATCAAGTGGGATATTGTTAGGCTTAGTTCTGAAAATCATTTTTTTAGGTTGGTTTCCAAGACTACTAGATGGATAAATTCATGAATTTGAAATTTTGATGCATGGATGGGATGGTACGATTAAAAAATTGATGTATAAAGAACCAAAAGTTATAGACCAGATCATGTTGTTATAAGTTATAGCCAAAAGTTACCCTTTATCACTCAGTTTTGGAGGTAGTTTGGGAAACCAAAAGGAAAATACATAATGTTCATCAGGGAGGTCGTGTAAGAGTCATTTTGTAAGATATTCAAATGAATAGATTTTTTACTGGTTGGGTGAGTTGATTTGGTGGATGTATTTGAATGAATATAGGTTTTTTTAACATATATTAGATCATGAGGACTTTTAATAATTAAGATCATGAGGTTGTGACTACCAAAAGCACCAAATGGACTCTACTATTTAGTAGAGTGAAATCATTTGTGATTTGCATCTATGAAAAATGTAATAATATTATATTTATTTAATTAAAAATAGTTTTAGTGTTACCCTCAAGGTTTAGGACACAAATCTTAACCATGTTAATAATTTTTTTGTTCTTGTTATTTTTTTTCTTTTGATCATTATCTTCCATTAGTTCATATCTATTTTTCATTCAAAATTTGTGTGTTTTGGTGTGGTGAATTGGATGTTGTGTCCTCTAAGTTCCAAAAATCATAGCATGGGTTCACATTCCAGTACTTTGTTTCCTCCCAGTAATTTTAGGTGGATAATGTTTGGGTGTCATAATTTAGATGTGGAACCAACAATTTGGGGGGGGGGTTAAATGGTAGAAGAGGCTAAAAAAATGGGCATGATGTTGGTTTAGTGAAGAAGAAAGTTTTTAAAGTTAAAATTGTTTATGGAGTGTAATGAAAGGGTAGGGGAAAATTTTTGGGGATGGTGAGGATTAACTATAGGGTCTTTGAATAGGGATAATGAAATGTTTGGGAAAGATGTAAATAAAAATGGTCATGGGATATTTGAGTTCTATTTTGATATTTATAGACTATCAAAAACCATGACATAGTTAGGTGAACAATGACATGGATTTTATTTGGATTAAATCAAGGATTTGAAATTTTAAACACCACTACGAGTAATCATGATGTGATTTGGTTAACTATTTCATGTAAAAGTTCAGGTTTAGGGATTTTAGTTTTTTGAAAGACACCAAAATGTGGGTTTTTAAATTATTTCTTGGATTTTTTTTATTTTAGGAAAAAATGAAAAAGTAATTGAACCATGGACATAATAGTAGCCATGGAATTTATATGATTTTTTTTAAAAATGATTCATATCCATGGTTATGTAAAAAGTTGTATTTTTTATGATCATGGTTTTTATAGGATTAAAAAATTAGGTTGAGGGAATAACTTATATTATATTTATTTTTGTGGTTCGAATAGACATTTAATCATTCAATTTATTTAAAATAGATAGAAAAATTGGATATGATTACAATCTAGTTGGATGGATTCCTACGAAAAATGGGAAGTATGATATTATAAGGAATAATACACATCATAGAATTGATTTATTTTTTCAAAATACTTGTTATCCATGACTTGGTGTAACCATGTTGATTTTAGGTAGGTTTTGGCCTTTTTTAAGGTTAGGATAAGAAAATGGATAAGGAAACTTAGGTTTTGGGTTGGCTATGATTTATAGGCATATGAATTAAGAAAAATGGGTTATGGAAAATGGGGAAATTCTAAGTTATATTATGGTTTTTATCATGTGTTTTATTTATTGAAGGTAGCGAGAAAAGAAATCATGTTGTGATTATGTCCCTATGTTTGGTTTGTCTAGGTGAAATGTCTAGGAAAATGGGTAAGGAGTATAGTATTTAGGTGTTTAGGGATGTTTATTCACAACCAAATTCATGGTTTTGGTCCATCAAATTATGGTTTGTTCACTATTTAAATATTTTTCTGTTTTTAAACTACTTAGAATTACTTTTCTTCTCAAACTCCTCCACTATACTTTTCTTACCATGTTAAAATTTTAGATTATTTTTAGGTTTCCCATGGATATTCCCATTAATATTCTAAAAAATATATTTATTTTGAGGATTCTATAAAAGTATTAGAATTATCCTAATAATTAAAATATTGTTTAGCTTTTAAAATGTACCCGGGTTGCCTTCCAGTTAACAGTTCATTTAGAGTAAAAATCTAGAAATTAATTTGAGTCCTTTATTTAACTAAAGGTAGATAATTAATACTTCTTGTTAATTAACCATACAAATATTTAATCTTTATCCATTTATTTTTAAGGATGGTTCATGCTCTCATTGTATGAAAATCACTCTATGAGAGTATACTTTTTATCTCGTTGAAGGGTCCTGAACAACTTGGCTTTAATTTAACTAGAAATAATTTCAAATCTGAGTTAAATAAGTGTACCTTGTCTCCAAGTATATAATCTATATTTTTAGGTGTATTGGATGTATTTTTATCTATCTTAGAAATAGATAAACTGAGATGTTTTAAAAAAATTAAGGAAACGAAGAAAAATATTAATTATAGGAAATTTATAGTGGGTTGGGTATGACTGTCCTTTTTGAATATACCATGAGAATATTGAATATATTCTTTAAAGATAATAAAAAATAAAATAGAGATATTGAAGAAACCATTTAGAGGTAAAATAGACATGGTCAATTATAATGTTATTCGTTATACCAAGAGATGGAGTTTTCACACAAACATTACTTTATTTAGTAATATAATTTTTAATAAGTCTAACATTATTAAAATATAATGAAATTGTTTTTTGAGATGATGATTTATGATTTGGGATTATTATTTCATGTTTTATTTATTTTTAAAATTCTCATTAAAAAACTTTAGATTTATTTATGATACATAGTATGTAAAGGAATTAAGAAATAAAGTGAAAGTGAAAACTATACCATGGTGAATGGCTAAACACATCATGGTTGATATGAGTAGAAAATTTCTAATTTTTTTTTCTGATAAAACAATCATGGTTTAGTCATGATTTTCTATAGAATACCATTATGTACCAAAACATTCAATAGTTTTCTTGATCACATTGTAATTTAGAAGAAAGACACCATGGGTTGAAGCGGTGATTCAAAGAACTATTTTGTTGTATCTACTATAAAACATGGGATCAAAAACATTTTATTGTGATAAAAGTGGTTTACAATGGATTTTCATGAGTTAATGTTTAAAAAAAGTAAAATGTAAAATGTTATGGTTCACTAAATGTTTTTCTAAAGATAGCTATTAGAAATACAGATATAAAATTACATTGTGACCAAAGTAAAAATGCATCATGGTTATTGTCAATGGTCTAATATATATTATAGAATTTCATCTAGATATTGTGCAGATTGAAGAAATAAACTGCAATTTAAATATCTTGTTTTGACTAGGAAGAACCATTATATGGTGAAGGAAACCATATTTTGGTTTGTTAAAGTCTATTTTAAAAATAGTTTTTTGCTGATAAGACACATGAGATAATATATAACACATTAAATATATATTTTTTAAGAGTAAATACATGGTTCTTGAGTAGATGATGAGTGAAAACAACATTTTTGGATAAAAAACACATATAAAGGAGGAATAAGATCATTCTTTGGGAAATTAACACTTATTATTGAACTTCTTTATGATGTTTTTCCATTATTAATTTTTTTACATAAGGGATACACAAATTGATTATAAATAGACAATATGTGTAAATATTTCATGTTAATACCCTTTTTCTTAGTGTTCTTAATTAATAAAAACAAAACGGTTGTGTGATGTGGGATAACATTCATCGATCATCAAGAACTAGACACTTACAATAGTTATATAACCCTATAAAATTTTAGGGTTTGCATGATTTATTCTATTTATTTATCATTTAAGATGATTAATCAAGTTGAGATATTTATCATAATCACTAATCAATAATGATATGAAACTGTTTTGAAAATTGGGAAAATTTTGTGAGCATTGATTCACCTCTGACGTGTCTATAGGAATCTTTGATTCATATGGAAATGGGTAAAAGTTTAAAATTATATTTACTCTTTTACAACACTAAAAACTAAAAAGAATTAGTATATAACATTTCTAATGTTGATCCACTAAGCACTTAATAAGTCTAAAAATATTTTTTTCACCAAATTTCAAATATAATCAAAATATTTAAAAAAATGAAATTATAATTATCATTATTTAATTTAACACCTATTAATGAAAAAAATAAGGAATCAATTTTAAAGGATATATTTTCATAAAAAAATTTAATCTCATTTAATTACAAATCCATTGAGTTAATTTTTTGTAAGGTTTCTTTTTTTAATTTATTTTAATATGATAAAATCCATTAATATTTCTTAAATAAATTTAATTACATTGATTGAATAACAATATCAATGTAAATATATTAAATTTTAAACCATTTTGGGAAAATATAAATCAATATTTCTTTCATAATTTAAAACCCTTTACCATCTTGGATTTCCTACTTAAATAACTTGAATTTTCAAATAATAACTAATAAATTATATTTTTAAAAATTCAAAAGATAATACTCAATAAACAGAAAATATTTATGAATGAACTTGATAAGAAAACTAAGCACTCATAATTTTACTCCTGACTCCTTATTTCTTAATAGACTATCCAATAATAAGTTTTTTTTTAAAAAGGGAATTCCCAGAAGTGGCCTTTTCTATACCTCCACACCCAGGAACCCCCCTCCCCATGAAGAAGTCATCCGGTGAAGCCTCAGCCAGGGAGGATCCGTTGTCAGCCGAGATGACAGAGCGTCCCCACGGGGTTACACCTCGATCAGTGATGGTTCGGAACAAAAATCCATCAAACAGGTGAAGTTCTCCCTTTCTGCCCACCCAGTGAGACACCAGGTGACCTGATAAGATGAGTGGTACATGGGAGGTGAAAATTCCCCCAAGAGCGGGCTCCCAGGAATCGAACCCCAGACCTCACCGAACACCTATTTTATGACCCTCATCCACCCACCACTACGCCACCACCAAAGCGGAACCTATCCAATCATAAGTGAATGATCTTCAATCATCAGTGGTTGAATCATATTAAGAAATGCATTTAATAAAGAATTAATTTAATTATTGAACTAAAAATAATCCAAAAAAATGATTAAAATTTTACCTTTACTAAACTTTAAGAATAAATTCACTAATCACATTCTCGGGAATGAAAAATTATGTAATAAAAGTCTATAATTAAAAAAACTCTTTAAAAAATGACTAAATAAAATATATTTATTGACACTAACAAACCATGATGTAATGGTTTAAAATAATACATGGTTGACTTATTTATCTAGAAAATGACTTTAATTCTGACTAATATCCATTAAAAATAGTGAAATATACTTTATTTAAATTCTTATCTACTAACCGTGGGGTTTGACCACAATATGGTTTCAATGGATATTCACTATTTTTCTTTATATATTCAAAAAATAAAAATAAAAAATTTGAGAGGAAAATTTTCATTTCAAATCTTCATATATCTCCATATCCTTTTTAACTATATGGAAGAAATAATGGATTCCTCATCTTAAACCATGACATATAATACATGTATAATCTAATCATGATTTCTTTCTTGTAATTAATAATTTTAGTCCTGGTTTTCTATTCCTGATATTCTCTATCTATAAATTGCATAAACCATGAAATAATGTGAGTTATTTCACATTGGATTTTTTTGGATATTTACTTCAAACTTATATACATTTTCCCATAGTATCAAACCACCTCAAACTACCTTCAAAGCATTAAAACACTAATACTTAGTAAATGTTAAACTATTTTCATAGTAAAATTCCATTGATAAAATGTTTGTAAATTTTAGCTATTATATTATCATAAACATCAAATTTTACTTGTCCTAAAAAAACATATAAAAAATGATCTCTTAGAAAACTTATTTTAACAAGTAAAAATTCTAATCACTAATATACTTAAACCAATATCTATAACCAAATATTCATAAATCGACATATGCATACCATTTCATCCCATTGTTCCCAAAATAACCAAGATAATCATGAAATATACACAACCTTTATTTAATTATTATATTAATAACATGACAATAATAATCATAAATTTCATTTGTAATTTTTTTTATAATTTTATATCCAAATCCCTACATAGGAATATACTAGAACTATTTTTATATTTTTATATTTTAATTAAATTTATGCTTCAATTAAGTTCCATATTAATCAATATTTCTTTATGTAATCACCTACTGGAACTAATTATAATTGTTATAATATCATTATAGGATGATTATGAATGATTATTTTAATCTGAAACATCCGTAGAAGTTAAAACAAGCATAAAACATTTATCCACGCCTTGAGTCTCCTCCCAAAACACTATTTATGATAGTTTAGACAATAATAGCGAAGGTTTATGGACTTATGCTAATCCAAAGTATTTTTTTTATTTTTAACCTTCTACTTTTTATTTATTTCTCTATTTTAATAAAACTTTGAACTAAAATTCACAAGTATAAATTTAAATTTCAATCATTTAATTCATATTGAAATTACTTGAGTAATCATCATTTTTTAATCTTCAATTTAAGAATGAAACTAAAGTTTTAAATCATATAAATGCCTATATGTACAAACAATGATTATATATATCCAAAAACTATATAATGATACATTTTTTATTACGATATATTTCCTTATATATATATATATATCTAAAATCATTTGTTTTATTACATTATTCAAAATTTCTATCGTATTTAATATATTTATCATTCTTTCTACAGTTATACTCAATGTTATGATTTTCATGGGGCACCACGAGGAAGAATATTTCAATTTTTAAGTCTTTTCATTTACTTGTATTTATTATACTTTTAGTTTTTTTCATAATTATGTTTTATATATGTTTCTTATAATAATATTTTATATTTCATTTTATGTCATAATATTTTACATTAATGAATTAAATAATTTTACATTTAGATCGGAATTGTGTGCAAAAGAAGTTATTTAATTTTGAAACATAGATATTATATAAGGAAAGTTTTTAATAAAATATAGGGTGGTATATTTCATGTGAAGGTGAATTTATATATTATACCCAGGGGAGAGGTTATCTATTGATTATTTGTGCTTTACACTTAAGGGAATGTTTATCTATTGATGTTGTATACTTTTTTCCTAAGGTAAAGGTTGTCTATTAATGATTGTACTTTTTTTACTGATTGAGAGGTTACTTATAGATGATGGATGTTTACTTAAGAGATTGAGGTTAACTCTAGATAATTCATGTTTCCACCAAAGTATAAGGTTATATATTAATGATGTATTTTTCTTTAAGATGGAGGTGTTTCTAATTAGTGATGTATTTTACACTAGAGTGTGATGTTACCTATTGATCATTATGTTTTTATAGCTCAACTATTTTATGTGAGTATGAATGAACTCAGAAATTTCAAGTAATTATGAAGGTGAATATAGAATAGATAATAGGAGAATAAATGTGTTTTTAACTCTTAGACACGAGGGATGGGTTTTAGTTTATTTTTTAATTTTTATTCCTTATCTTGTTTGTAAAGTATCCCAACTGATTTGTTACCCAGGGGATGATTCAAGAAATGACACATGATCTCAGATACACCTCCCCAAATTCTAGTGAATTATAACTAGTGGAAAGGGTCTAAAAACATTATTGTAGTGGCTATATCTTAAATATTATAACCATCAATAATAATAAATAAAATAACAATCATTAAACCATAGCATCCAAATAAAACTATGGAATCATTTCATAAAACTAACCATAAGTAATAACACACACTATAAAGTAATATATGAACTCATGCCAAAACATCTCAGTCATACATCAAAGGATTACCCTCAAAGGGTCAATAATATATAGAAGAAGAAATAAAACAAAGATACACTACTACAATATTATTGACTAATCATTAATACCATCCCCATTTCCTTTTTGGGCTATTCTAGCTAAATCACCAATTTTATGGACCTTTATTTTAAATTCATGATAAATACGAGGGTTTTCAAGTCCATCAACATCCATGAGTAGGGTGTCAGAATAAAACCCATCATGGCACCACTAATGGGACCCTATTATATACCACAAGTATATATGTGAGTGAATGTATAATATAATATGAAATGATATAACAAACATCCTATAAAAACCCAATTCAAAGTATATTCTTATAACAAATCCACCATGATACTTGACCCTACCAACTTTAACCAGTGCTAGTGAAACACTTTTTTTGTTGTAATATCCACACCATGGGGTACCATGGTATATAAGTCAACCCCTTATCATAAACCACATCGTGAGGTTCCACAAAACATGGATCAATACCATGTCATAATCCACAACATGGGGTTTTATGGTACATGATCCATCCCCTTGTTATAATCCACACCATTGGGTTCCACAACACACAAATCATCCCCTTATCATAATAAAATCACACCATGTGTTATATCAACATAAAACCATCATCATAGTAACTGATCAGAATATGTATAAGCAACATATGGAATCACATAAATTAATATCCTAGCCCTCATCTATTCACAACTTTATATCATGCATACCATATATTGACATAGAAATAAAATATCTTGGTTAACAGGTATCCCATCCCCTAGGTCACATATCTTGATACACTTTTCTTGAATCTTAACCATTAAAATAATATATTTCTAGGAATAAAAACCATATCTCATATGATCAAATGTCTTTTATACCATAACTCATTATTCCCATACCTCGACTCTCATTTTTAACTCTATTGAAAAATTTACTTACCATCCTACTCTCATTTATTCTTCTCATTTAGTCACACAATACCCCAATTTGTTTCTTACTATCGAAATAATCACCTGAAAGTTTATTCCATATCCCTTAAGCCTCATCTCAATCATTTCTATGTACTAATCTCTTAAGGTGAATCATTTATTAGTCAATCAACCCATTAGTCTACCCTTGGTATAATTCCTTCCCTAGTTGTACTAATCCTCACAAATCCTTTCACAACTCATCAAATTCCAAAATTAAAATTATCTTATATGAAGAAATAAAAGTTCTTTAGACCATTACTTATCCCTATTATCATTCTCGGTCCACAAGAGTGGTTGTGTATTTCCATTGTCTATATAACATCCCTTAATCTGGATCTCTCTCATATAGCAAAAAAGGGTTTGTTATGAGACTACAAGTATACCTAACTATATGACAGAGGCTACTGACTAGTAGTGGGGGTGTGAAATTTATAGTGGGGATACAATAACCCCTAGTAATAAGTGTCATCACAGTAGAAAAAAATATATAAACAAAATAAATCAAAGTATAGACAAAGAGGAAACTAATAATAAAATCCAATCCAAATAATAATAATATAAATAATGAAATGAAATATTGGAATATAACTAAATGTCATGCAATAGAAAATACAAGAAAAAAACTATAAAACTCAAATAAAGACTTAATATTCCCCAATTCCAAACCCCATGGCGGTCCCACCTCCAAACTCTATCCCATCCGTAAGAAAACAATAAACAACAAGGCCCTTTTCCCTTTTCTAAAACTGCATCCATGAAATTTTCTCAGGTACCAAATGATGGCCTGAATATGGTGTGAGTATAACTCAGTAGGTTAACACCACTATGTCTAAACAAACTAGTCTGATAATAATTTTATGAAATAAAGTGATAAAAAGATGTATTAATTAATTAAAAAATTTATAAAATAAAAAAACAACCTGCTTTGAATCCAAGTTGGAATATCTCCAAGCATGTATTACAACCATAACATCCACAACCATATAACCATGGTAAGATAACATGGTTCAATGCCATGATAGAATAATTATGATCATGTATTAAAACCATTATAACCACAACCATATAACCATGGTAAATTAACCCGCTTCTATGACATTCCAAAATAACTAAGATCATGTTTTACAACCATTCCAACCACAACCATATAACTATGGTATAATCACAAAAATCTAGGTTAAAGCCCTATAAGCATTACAAAATCTAGGTCAAAGTCCTATAAGTATTACAACATTGGACTGGTTAGAGCCTACTCACTCTAATAATTACAACATGGTACTGGGTCAAGACCACTCAATATCATTATTACAACATATAAGTGTGTATGTTCTAGGTCCAAGCCCGATATATAAGCATTTCATCATTGAACACAAGTTATGTCATACAACATGTTTTTTTAATGCCCAAATAATGATATTAGTAGTAATATTTATTTTTTTTATTATAAGTGTAAAAATGCCATGCCCAGAGACACTTACAAGGACACAAACAACCCCATCATTCAAGGGGGTCGAAAGTAGTGCAGCCCTAAAGCATCCCTCATCCCAAAAGACCTGCACTCAAGTGGAAAAGTTCCCATTCATCTATAATTAACAAGCTCTTACTCGGGACTTCCAATCTTTGATAACGCATATGCAACAAAATTTACCTCCCTCCAGATATGTTGTATGATCCGTCCTTGATTGGTTTTCATGCTACACCTCCTGATGATATAAGCCAGCTCCCAAAGCGCGTCTGTCCCTCCCCGTACATGAGTAACCAAAACTTCTGATTTTGTCTCCACCTCTGACACTTGGAAACCACTTCTCTTGCATACTTGTATCCCCATAAGAAGGGCCCAAGCCTCCGCCCCCAATGAATTGCTTATCCCAAAGGTGACACTAAAGGCCAGGAGAACTGAGCCTCCTGAATCTCGTAAAACCCCACTGCCTCGCATCGTTCCATGCATGCAGGACCCATCAATGGTTAATTATGTGAATTGCCATTTTCCTTTCATATATCACTATCAATTATATCACAATTGATCAATAGTAAAAACAATAAGCCGTAAGACAAAACTTAGGGATTCTATGTCAAAAAATAACCTACGGTATAATGTTATGCTAAACACAATTTAATACATTATCTAATTCAATTATATTCAAGGTCAGCTCCCCAATGGGTAACCATTAGCCAATTTAAAAGTCAATTGAAACCAAAGGACTCTAAGGAACAATCCCATTAATTTTTTAATTGATTTAGGAATGAATTTTCATTGGTGTAGTCACAATATTACATATACTTGTAAATTACCAAACCCCAGGGTTGATATTTAGACCCCCTACCTTTAACTGGCAATATAACTATGCTTCCAATGAAAAAAACCCATGAGGAAGAAGGTTAAGATAATCTCAATGAGGTGATTAGATAAAAATCAATCAAGATAAAAACCAACAATGCACACGGTCAAGTTATTTCACCAAAAAGTATTGAGAACCAAGGGAGAGAATGGAAAACCAAACCAAAATGACTTACCATGGATTGATTTCTCAAACATGACATCTTTAAGGTAGCTTGGCACTCCAAAGTTTCTTGAAAGATGACCTAGGGTTTATAGGAGAAACTTATAGGTGAGATAAAATAAAAATTATCCACAAAATAAACTTTAAAAAAGTAGGTTGGTAAATCACATGATGTGTAATGTAGTTACAATTTGTGTAAATTTTTTTAATGGGACATGAAGAAAAATCCACAACATCAGATTATTTTATTGAAAACACACAAACATTACACGATGTGTTATCCATTTACACAACATGTAAATGTTCCTCAGATGATTTTCAGCCCATTTTCCTTATAAATAAGTTGAACACCCTTTAAATCTTCTCAAATTACCAAGAAAATATAATAACACTTGACGCATTTACCTAGAATCCATTAAAAACATATATCCCCAAACATTAGGTCATTTTTCCTAATAAAGGCTCTCCATGTGGATCCTCTCCAGTTTTCTCAAGTGTCCTCACAACCTAATACTACATTTATTCAAATGATAGGTATCCATAATGAAACACAACCACCAATGTTTTAAGATGAGGAAAATATTACCCAAATGAAAAACTTCATGAAAAACTTAGAGAGAGACATACCTAGAAAAATATAGGATCTCACAACCTCCCCACCATATAACAGATCATCCCTGAGCTTCTCCAAGAATCACTATGAGGTCTCAATGAACAAGTCTGGACATTGTGTTCACATATCAGACTCCCTCTCCAAGGTATCCACTTAAACTCTCCCATGTTTCCACTATACTTGAACTAATGATATAGTCCTACCCCAAAGATATTTCTCACTAATGTTGGGAAAATATTCCTTAAGGTGTAATCTCAGTATGTTTTGGGTGTGATTGTGTTTATTGACAAAGCCAAATGACCATGAATTAGTATGGTTGGTGTTTACTAAAAGCATGTTTTTAAGGTGGCATAGTTTCCTAGTGTTTTTCAAATTTTTGGGCCTCAAAATTGAGAGTTTGGTTTTTGGAAAAGGATAATTTATGCATAGGGGTACATAGTACGTGGACCATGATGCATATCTTAAGGATTGAAAAAGTGGTATGTGAAACGTAGAAGAAAATTGGAAAATGGAACTATGAAGCATGAGACACAGACCATGTATGGGAATGGTTCATGGGGATAAAACTGTTTTTGGAGAAGGAATGAGGTAGTGGAAGGAATGCAGTACACGGGATGACATTTCATTTGTAGAAAATAGGCAGTGATTTGAGAAAATACGAAGGGTATCATTCATGAAAACGTGATGGTGATTTGGGATGCCATGAAGGAGGAACGACAGTATGTGGACCACATAGGGAAGAACAGTTTATAGGTGAAGCGGTATTTGGTGAAGGTGGTACCACATTGAATATTTGGTAAATCTTGTATTAGTAGATTTTTGCGGATCTATTTTCCTCTATAAGGATCGCTAATCCCATCATAAATTTAGAGATATTTTCATAGAAAAAAATCTTTGATCTGGGAATTTGGTGAAGTATGAGAGAGGTTCATGAGGGATAATTCTTTAAAGAGTGAAGTTCTTTGCACGGAAACAATTCCTTCAAAGTTTTTTATGGGGAACTACATCCCACAATGAATGTGGTACATAGAGGATGAAGACTCGATATGTGGAGGAGAGATGGTCCGTAGAAGAAGAGGTAGTCGGTGGATGAGAGACGTTTTACAGAAGTGGAAATAGTTATGAAGTAGGGACAATCCGTAGAAGTAGAGTGGGTCCACAAATGAGAGACGGTTCGAGGAAGTGGAGATGGTCTGAAAAGTAGAGACGATACATGGAGGAGAGACGGTTCGCAGAGGATAGGTGATTTGTGAACCATACCCACTACATAGTACATGGAGGAAGCAAGGTGGTACGAATATGAAGCTATGTGGTTCGCAGATGACTCTAGGAAGCTTGCAAAAGCTCAAAAACTGTCCGCAAAAGAAATTTCCACTAACCTAACAGTACGCAGAAAAGTGGATTTCATCTATGGGTGAAAAAGGGACTTCAAAATATCGTCTATATACATTTGAGTATGCATGAATTCATTAAAATTAAGGGATCTACAAGTCCATAAACTATGATTGGATCCCTTCCAAGAGTAGTGAGTGAAGAAAGAGGAATACGGTGATCCTTCCCACCAGCAGTGAGCCATAGGAAGACACATAGGGAGTGACCCCTGGGAATGTAAAGAGAAGACCTTAAAACTTATAACGATAGAAATATTGGGCATAAAAGATCTATCTTGAATATTATAATTTGGAAGTGAGATTTAGTGGATTTGGTACATTGAAACATCACCGGTGTATGCTCCTTGGACGTATCCCGGTGAGGGTGAACCATGTAAAATCGCTGTGTCCTATGCATGATTTTATTTTTGTTCATATGTTTATATAGGATAAAGAGAGAAGTATGTTTTGTTTAATTATGAAACAAGAGATGAAGGGGTAGTAATTTTAATTTTTCATACCCTGATTCACCCCCCTCTTAGGGTATTTGACCTTGTGGACCTAACAACTATGATCCACAACCCGAATCAGATGATCTTAAAAGGATGAATTAACATAAATCTATATGTATACTACATAAATAACATGGGAAGGGTCTGGATGATATATTTGAAGTTGTGACACATGAAAAATGTCATGCATGGAACTGTAGAAATAGCTAAATGATATGCCACTGGAATGAACCATTCCACTATCTCAAATGGTATGAAAAAACTAGGTTATATCTTCCCCTATTTTCTAATATGGTGTTCCCCAATCTAAGAAACAACTAAAGGAAAATATAATGGCCAATCTAAAATTCCTCTCCTTCCTGAGACTAGGCCCAACAAGTGATGACTAGCCTAACTCCATCCAACAAAGTGGTGAACGTCATGGACTTCCATACAAAGCCTCAAAATGTTCCATTTGGATCGATTCCTTGAAGATATTATTATATGAAAACTCCGTGAGTTCCATATGTTTCTCCGATGAACCAAAATAATCCAAAATGCAGGCTCGTAACATATCTTCCAGAACCTGAATAGTTCACTCAGATTGACCATCAATATGAGGATGATAGGATGTGTTCAAAATAGCCCGCGATCCCATATCCTTTTTAAGACCCATCAAAAAATGTGATGTGAAATTAGTATATCTATCTGAAATGATACTACTCGGAACACCATGTAATGAAACCACCTCGTGCATGTAAAGAATGCCCAAATCATCAACTATAAAGGTCTCCCTGATAAGTAAGAAGTTGGATACCTTCATTAGTTGATCCAAAATCACCCATAAAACATCATTATTATGGGTTTTCCTAGGTAATCCTATCAAAAAACCCATATTTACATCATCCCATTTCCACTCAGAAATGGGAAAAGGCTGCAAAATCCCAACTGGCCTCTAATGCCTGACTTTCACCTACTGCAATTGAAGCATCTATCCATGAATCCTACTACCTCCTTCTTCATTCCTGACCAACAATGAAATCTACATAGGTCACAATTAATATTTTTCAAACCAGTATGCATCTGCCATATATAAGCATGAAACTCCCTCATCAAATCCTTGTGTAAGCCCAAAGAAACCCATACCCGACACAAAAAAGAAGAGAATTTCTATATCTAAGAGACCATCCTGATGGTGTCTCCCAACCATATAATTTTTCTATTAGATCTGATCCCTCCAGATTAGATAACTTCTCAGTCTTAATCTGATCCCAAATCATGTGTATAACAGTTTTCAAAGTTAGTGCTACTCATCCCTGAGACTCATGAACATCTAGATGCATGTCTAAAAAGAGGGATATTATTCAAAACTCATTAAAATAATCCCATACTTCCTATGACTATGTATTTTGTCTTAAAGCATTGATAATGACGTTTCCTTTTCCCTGTGTATAAGCCAACTCAAAGTCAAAATACTGTAGATACTCGACCCACCTCCTCTATCAAAGGTTTAGGTCCAAATAATAAAATATATACTTGAGGCTCTTGTGATATATGTATAACACAAAACTCTCACCCATGAAACAATTTCTATAACATATCAGATCATGTACCACTACTTATAATTCTAGATTGTGAGTTGGATAATTCCTCTCATGCGGTCTCAGATGGAGCCATAAGTCACCACTCAATCCTCCTATGTTAAAACTGCTCTGAGTCCAACTCTAGATGTGTGGAATCACATGGTATATGATTTAACCAACATAGGTAAAGTGAGGATATGTGATGAGGCTATCCTAACTTTCATTTCCTGAAATTCATTCTCGCAAGCATCAGAACAAACAAACCTCACCCTATTCTTGTTCATCCCAGACATTGGTGCTACCAAATGGGAGAAATCCTACATAAAAAACCAATAATAACCTACTAAACCTAGAAAAATTCAAATCTAAAAGATGATATTGGATTTTTCTTAATATACCATGACCTAAAATTTCTCTAGGTCCACTAACACTTCTTCATCTTAGATAACATGGCCCAATAAGTGCAATTAATTAATATAGAAACTATATTTGGTTATATTGGGATAAAGATGATGGTCTATTAATGTACTGAGGATGTTGTCAAGATATTTGGAATAATAATCTACTGACTGGGATTTGACTAATATATCATTGAAAAAACCACCACAAACCAATCCTAAAAAGGATGAAAGATCCTATTCATCAAGGCCATGAATATCTCTGGTGCATTGTTCAACCCAAACAGCTTAACTATGAATTCATACAATACATACCTACTCTTAAAAGTATTATGAGGTATGTTTGATGTTCTCACCCTCAACTAGTGGTAACTTGATCTCAAATATAACTTGGAAGAGATCATAAAACCCCTTAAATGATCAAATATATCATCAATGTGTGAAAGAGGATACTGATTCTTGAATATCATCTGGTTTAACCTCTAATAATACACACATGAGTGAAAAGAACCATTAGAATTATAGGAGATGGGAACTATAGAACCGTAAAGAGATTTAATTAGTTGTATTAAGCCTTTAGATTCTAGTTCTCCCAACTAAACATTCAACTCTTGAATATTTTCTGGTGCCATTATATAAGGTAGGATAGAAACTAGCTCCACTCCGGACACCAACTTGATCATGAACTTGATCTCTCACTCAACTGGTAATAAATATAACTCACCAGGGAATACATCCTAAAAATGGTATACCAATTTAGGAAAATAATCTTACTACATTCCACTATAATCTAGATCAAGACCGGTTATATGATTCATGAGAAAATCCATCATGCAATGAATTTGTCCCGCCTGACCAGCATGGAGATCCTACTCACCCTAGTGGAAATAGAAGACTCCTAGAGATAGAAAGGTAAATCTCCTCCGGTAACAGTCAATATGATCCTGGTGTAGAAGTATCTAATACATAATGAAAATCAAATTGAATCCTATAATTTCCAAAAAATGGTTCCCAAAAGAAATGGTAACGACCAATCTCTAGAGAATACACCTTACAATGTTTGATATTCTCTGACCACACTCCCAATAGTGTATCGATGGTCAAATAACCATCAAATATTTGAAAATAATATCCCAAAATTGTTTGAAAAAAGAGAAAATAGAAAGGAATGTGATTCTCCTATTTCAAAAAAATACAAGATATGGTAGATGATATAAGAATTATACCTCTAACAGTAGATGGCCCTGCATCCATCTTAGTTTGAGTAGTCTACATAACATGAAACTGACTTGTCCCTATGCCTTGGGATCCATTATGACCACCCTAATATATTTCCCTTAATTAGTACTACTAATCCTTCACTGGGGTTCCATGTCCCCTGCCTTGGCTTGAATGGCCAATGGAACTCCAACAACTAGCCTGCTGAGGGGGTAGTTGAGCCCCTTCCCGACTCAGGTGCCTATCCTGATCCCCTTCCATTGGTATACTATGGAAATATATTAAAAAAACTATGAATATGACCTGATCTGGCATATATGAGACACTCAACTATAGGGTAAGGACATTGTGGGTGATTGTGGCTGAAATTTCCACACTGATTACACTATAATGAAACATGATCCTGAGATGGCTGGACACTACCCCGATTGATCTGCCCACTACTAACTTAACAAAAACTACCATAGTAGTGATTATTTATATCTGAATAATATCTCCCAATTTTCTATACTGAAACAACTTGGATGATACTCAAGGCCTCTCTCATATTCCCTTTCGTGAAGAGTTCCTAGTTCATCACATCCTTAAAGATGCTAATAAGAAATTTTTTCACTTGCACCATGATATCATAATGAAGACCATCCTAAAAACATCTCACCCTAGAGATCTCATTAGTAGCCAAAGATGGTGCAGAGTGCTGTAGGTTGGTGAAAAATCCAGTACAATAAAACACTAACATGTCCTCCTATGTCAAATGCATGAACTCACAATATTTTTCATCACTCAACATCTTTGGATAGAAATTTATTAGGAACTTCATCTATAATTCCTTCCAAGATATCTCATCTTGCCGTTAAACTTCCTCTAGAATATCCCACAAATTATTGGAAGGTCCATGAAGCATATATGTAGAAAGATTCACCCTCCTATCCAAGGGTGTCTCAAGATGCTTGAAGATTTTCTAGACTAACTCAATCTAGAACTTGACTGCATGGGGTCCTCCTTCACGAGTAAACATAGGTGGATGTTACAACTAAGATTCTCTTATTATCTTTGACATCGAAGGAACGATATGAACAATATCCCTTTCCATGTATCACATGACCCTCAGGAAGCTATCATGAAGTTGAACATTCATATAATCATTAGGAGCTATAGGAAGCTCCAATTCAGCTGCATTAGGAGTGTGCTGATTTCCAATCTCTATAAGATCAAGTCTAAGATGATAAGGGGGTATTTTCTATAAAAGAAAAACACACACTATAAATCATTAGAGAAAAATAAGTTCAACATCAACTGGTGACTATAATGGATAACCACTGACTCCTAGACTCTCTAAACATGGATTATCAGCTTTTTAGCATGAAATATCAATTCACTTCATTTATCAGGTATAATAGATATATCATATCACAATTCAACATGAAAGAATATATCACATGAAAAAATAGATATATACCTATCATGAATAATTCATGTCAATATATCCCTATATGCCTATTATGATGCATGTATCCTCATCTCACACCATGATTAAAAATATCAAGAAATAATAACATCATAAAAAAATAACCTCACACAACATGTGAATCAGACAAGGTGAAATAACATCAACTGTAACAAGAAAAAAATACAAACAATAATCCCATCCCCAGACACTCTAATTTTCCCCCGTACATGGGTTAGCTACTCCCATGGAAAAGCTCATTCCATGTCCCAATAGATCCTAGTCTCTTTTATACCTTTCCCAAGTAGAAAATAAATTTAAAATAGAACCTTCTCCTTTGATAACACTTTGTAACATCCCCCAATCTGGCTCTCTATCACAGGGCCAAAAAGGGTTAGTTACAATACCTCAAGTGTTCCTCCCTATATGCCATAGGCTACCGACTAGCAGTAGGGGTGTAAAATTTATAGTGAGGAGACTATAAACCTAGTAATAATTGAAGTATAAAAAAACCATATAAACCAAATAAATAAAATAATAGAGAAATCAAAAAATAATAATAAAATTCAAATGAATAACCCAATAAATAATAATGAAAAAAAATTAATGACATACTGTAATGTAACTAAATTTCATTCTAGAAACAATATGATAAAAATACAAGTATACTCAAAAAAAGACTCAACCATACCTTTTACTGAACCTGATGTCAGTACCACCTCCAAACTCCAACCCATCTAGTAAGAAAACAATTAAAATAAAGGTCCTTTACTCGTGTCCAAACCTGCATCCACAAATTCTACTTGGGTACCAAACAACGACTTGAATAGGGAATGTGTATAACTCAGTAGTTCAACACCACTATGTCTAAAAAACTAGTCTGATAAGAAGTATATGCAATAATGTGATAAATATGTGTATTAATTAATTCAACAATTAAAAAAAATACAAAAACAACTTTCTCCATATCCATGTTGGAATATCTATGAGAATATCTTACATCCATACCAACCAAAACCATATAACCATGGTAAAATAACCTACTTCGGTGCCATTCTATAATAACTCTGAGCATGTCCTACAACCATTCCAACTACAACAATATAACCATGGTAAAATTACCTACTTTGGTGCTATTCTAGAATAACTCTAAGTATATCTTACAACCATTCCAACAACAACATTATAACCATGGTATAATGACAACAATTTAGGTCAAATCCTTATAAGAATTATAACATCTAGGTCAAAGACCTATAATTATTACAACATGGGACTGGGCAGAGCCCACTCACTATAAGCATTATTGCTTGGGACTGGGCCGAGCCCTCTCAATATCATCATTATAGCATATAAGTGTGCATGTTCTAGGGCCAAGCCCAATATATAATCTTTTCATCATGGATCACAATTCCTATCATATAGTATGGACATCCCAATATCTTATCATAAAGATCAATGGTTTATTATTCGAAATACCATTTATCTTTTATATACCACTATCAATTATATCATAATTGATAAACAATCAAAACAATAAGCAGTAAGAAAAAACTTAGGGATTATATATCAAGAAATCACCTAAGGTCTCATGTCATTCTAAACACACTTTAAACCATAATACAATTCAATTACACTCAAGGTTCTCTTCCCAATGGTTAACCATAAGCCATGTTAAAAGACAATTGAAACCAAAGGACTCCAAGGAATAATCCAATTCATTATTTAATTGATTCTTGCATGCATTTTATTGGAATAGTCACCATATTACATATAACTATAAATTACCAAACCACAGGATTAAGATTTAAACCCCCTACCTTAAATTAATGATCCAAAAATGCTTCTAATGACAAACGCCCATAAGGAAGAAGTTGTGGATAATCATAATAAGGTTCCTAGATCAAAATTAATCAAGGTCAAAACCGACAACACAAATGGTCAAGGGATTTCACTAAAAATTTTGGAGAACCAAGGGAGACAAGGGAAAACAAAATCAAAATGACTTACCAGGGATTTATTTCTCTAATAGGATGTCCATAAAGTAGGTTATAAATAAAAAATTTCGTGGAAGATGACCTAGGATCAAGAGGAGAAATTTGTAGGAGAGATAAAATAAAGATCATGCGCACAAAAAACTTTAAAATAGTAGGTTGGGGACTTACACAACATGTAATGTAGTTACACGTCAAATAAATCTTTTTTAATGGGTTATTCTAAAAAACCCATCACCTTGGTAAATTTTATTAAAAACACCTAAACTTTACATGACATGTAATCCATTTACACGGTGAGTAAATGTTTTGAAGATGGGTTTTCATCCCATTATCCTTATAAACAACCCAAACCCCCTTTAAAACTTTTCAAATTACTAATAAATTGTGATAACACTTGACCCATTTACCCATACTCCATTAACAAAAATGTATCCCCAAACATTAGGTCATTTTCCCCAACAAAGGCTCTCTACATGGATCATCTCTGATTTTCTCAAGTTTCCTCACAACTTAAGACAACATTTATTTAAACGATAGGTATCCATAATTAAAAACAACCAAAAAAGTTTTAATATGAGTAAAAACTTACCCGAAAGAAAAAATTCATGAAAAACTCAGAAAGAGACATACCTAAAAAAATACGGGATCTTACATCCTTCCCATAAAAATATTAGTGGATGCCACTAGGATTTTAGGGGTTTTTACTATAACCCACAAAGAAGCCCCCTTTTTATAATACATGAAATCTTATTTTAGGTCCTTTTGACATATTTACCCATCATAAAATCCTCCATTTAAACCTCTTAAAACTCTAAAATATTCTTACCCTTGATCTGAATTCCAAAAATACAAATTCTTCCAAATATCCCCCTATTGTGACCCAATGATTTATTTGATTCCATTGATATCAAATAATATGGGGAATTGAAAAATATCCATTGTAATTCCCTATCCTAAATCACCAGGTCCAAGCCAAAGCACCACATGGACTCATGTATGCCTACCCATATGAAAGAGGTAGATAACTAGAAGTGAGGGTCTGAAATTCATCAGTGGGGAGACTATACCATTAATATCAATAAAGACATGTATAAATAATAACACAAAATAACATAGAATAATAAATAATAAATAATAAATGTCATAGAAAATGGTTTGGAATGTATCTTAAGTCATATATAATAATAAACCAAGGAACCCCAAAGAGACAGGTCAAGAAAGAGTGTGAACAAGATAGATAAGTAAAAAAAACATTTTGAAATCACTCTGGAGTCCATCCCAGTACTGCCACTGATCACCATGCCCCATATCCTTACTACCTATAGTTGGGGCCTTTCCCTTCCTTGTATCATTGATCATGAATTCAATACACACATCAGTATTTACATGCATGGCTTGAGTATAAAACCCTTAGGACACCACAAATGTGTCCTTAACATGAATGCACATGCAGAAAATTGTATTCCATGATAATAAATAAATTCACAAGAAAAAAAATATAATCATGTACCAAGAAGTCATGCACTAACCAATCCACCATAACCCTCATTCGTACCTATTTCATCTCCATGCCAGAAACCTAGTCATAATAGAAATCATGAACTAGAGACAACCATAATGTCCCCACATGTACCCTATAATATCCACAAGGAAAATGAGTCTCAGGTCTGGCCACAAGGCCATCATGCCCCATCTCTCTCATCGGTTAGGACACAAGACCATTGTATCATGACACTAAATCAGGTCAAGACATAAGTCCATCATATCCTGGAACTGTTTCCTAGGTCAGTTCACTAAAGACCATCATGCCCCAATGTCACCTTTTGGGTTAGATCACACAATACCATCATACCCCCAAGTATGGACACAAAATGCCATCATGCCCCATCATCTAACTTGGTCCTATTATCAAGTTACATGCAGTGTCTGAACACACTCCCCCTTTAGGACCACTAAGCCATGATGGGATCACCTATCTCTTTAGTACCATGTATAGAATAATAACAACATATCATATACCAAATACATCACATAGAAATAGTGTCATTATATTAGTCACATATATCTAGATTAATAACATACTAATAACGGGAAATAGTATCCTAACACACACATGTGATCAAACTTGAACATAGTTATCATGGGATACACATGTACACACATGTGATCAAACATAAAACACGGTCTCATGGGATAAACATGCACACACATGAGATCAAACTCAATCATGGTCCAAGAAAATAATCACAAAAAGTCATATCATGTTATCATTCATATACACAACCTATACATGGTAAAAAAATTCCTACCTCAATCTTACTGGTGTGAACATCAAGGTTCATCAATAACATCGTCAACTAAACCACATTTTCATACTAATAGGTTCAAGCTTGCATGATAAGAGTTCCTAGAAACCATTCCAATAAAACATGGAATGGGTTCTTATAAAGAATAAAGCCAAGGGGGGTAGAACTAACACTTACCCAATGAAAATTACCATAAATGGTAGTCTTCATGTTTAACTAAAGGAATGAGATATTAATCATTCTCATGAGTCTGGTTCAGAAAAAACTGGTCCCAATATTCTAAGGCTTGATTCACTAGTAGGTGTGTGTATGTAAAATTGATAAGATTGAGGTTCTCCAAGGTGGGAACCATGTAGTGAGAAGGGTTACCCAAATTCACCCTAGGTTCATCTGAAGAGCATCTGGATCAAAGGAATAATCAAGGGAGCAATGTGATTTGAATAATAAAGGGATGAATTTAACCAGAAAGATGCAGGCCCATGCCGAATGCCTGGTCCCATGAGAATCTATTAAAGAAAAATTAGTACTAATAAAGGGATGAATTTAATTAAAACTGCATTCAATACCCCACATTTAATTTTTACACATTTCCCATTTGAAATATTTAAGATACAAGGAATAATGTAATGATTTAAAACTGTAGCATGAATATCACCATGAACCCCACCATGGATATGGTTTTCTTGAACATGATAGACTACATAGCTGGTACCTACAACATGTTGCCTAAAAATCTACTATTTTCCCTCACCATGGCCTCCAACACAAGCGTGGTGAGGTTTCTATAGTTGTGGCCCATAAGATCTTTCACCAAGAACTGATACCATATCCATGCCTTAACCCAACCATTTTCTCCTTTCCTATTTTATATAGGAGCTCACTAGGGACCACCACAGCTTGAACCATGGTTGTAGTACAACTTTTGTTGAGCCAAAGAGCTCCAAAACACCCAATACCCTCTCAAAATCTCATGAGGACTCACCCAAGAATGGATCAACATAAAAAATTAAAGGTGGTTATGGAAAAAAGGATCAATATATTAAAAATAGAATATGAGTCTTTACAATATCCACCTCTAAGGATTCTCATCCATAAGAAGCTTCTCTAACGGTTTTTATCTAATAAATTAGGCCCCTAAGATTGAATGTTAGACTCCCACCCCCATTTTTCCTCCTAGATTAATCCATGTTTCCATAGGACATTAATAAGTGGAACTATATTACCCCAAAACACCATCTCACTTTGGTCTATGATCTTCATAGGGTTATTTATAAATTATGTGTTTGGTTCCAGCTCAAGGTCCTTATAGTTAATCACATGCACAAGATCATGAATGTACAACTAAAGCTGAGAAAAATGAAACATATCATACATACCTTGGTAATATGGAGGAATTTCTAGTTGGTAATCCACTACTTTGATATATTCAGTGATCTAAAATGGTCCCAAAAATCACAGTGTTATCTTTCCTTACTTTTCCAAATGACGATGCCCCAACCTAGGTGACACTTGCAAGAAAACCTGTTTGCTAAAAGAGAACTCCAAAGGTTATCTCCTTAGGTATTTATATGAATATTTCCTACAATGAGTAGAAACCAACCAATTTCTAATCAACCATACTCTCTCAGTGGTTTCTTATACCATACCTATCCCAAAAACTTTTACCTCACAAGCCTAATACCAACACAATTGTGAGAAGAATGACCATCCATAGAGAGCCTCAAATGGTGCCATCTAAATAATTTCACACCCTAACCTATCTAATTAATTTATTTTATTGGCCTTAAATAATTTTTGTTGAGGTTCAGGTTGAATCCCAAACAAAATCTTTGAGTTATGTTAAAAAGTGATTTTTTTATTGATGTCGTTGGGAGCATGGGAAAATCTGGTTTTTGAAACCCCACGCGGCTTCACCCAGGAGACTGCATGACCTGTATAACTTTGGAAAATTAAAATAAGAATTTAAAATGAGTAATTTATTATAATTAAAATGAATTATAACTATTTTTGTTATTATGAATTTTATTGTTTTTATTTTATGTAAAAATTGTTAATCCTATTATTATTATTATTATTGGTATAATTATAATTATTATTATTATTATTAGTGTAATATTATTATTAAATTTTTAAGGGAAAAAATTAATACAGAAACCTTGGGGGGGGGGGGGGGGGTCGCGACCCACCCTCCTTCCACCATGGTGCGGTGAAGCCCCCCCACCCCTCTCCCGCTCAGCCTGCTGCACGGCAGTGACCACTACCTCCTCTCCCTACTAGAGGTTTAGCCAACCCTGCCCTCTTGCATGACCACCCTTATGCCTGATACCTCCCATCCACCTACACTGGTGACCCCCTCCCCCTTCAGTTTCTCCATGCATGCGTGGATGACCCATCACTCCATCTCCCTTGTGCCAACATTGTATTCCCCACCTCCTCTAACACACGAAATCTCTATCCATCCGATCTCCCAGCATGCGACATTCTCCTTCCAGCATGAGGGAAAATCTCCCTCTTAGTGCGTCCTACTTCCTGACTGTGACCCTACCTTTTCAGCACAAACCCTTGTTCCGTTTTTTTTTTCTCATTTCCTTTTGGGTGTTTTTTTCAAATTATCAAAACGCTAATGCTTTGTGTAATGTTGGGTGTGTTTTGTTTGGTGTCTAGGGTATATGATTGGCCCGCAGAGAAATATTCTTCTACCTGTCAATGTTCTGTCACATTTTCACAGGTTGAGGTAGGTGTTTCAATTCCCCTTTATTCCAATTTCACAACATTGATGCTTGATCTTGGTAAATTAATTCTTAAAACTTTTTTCACACTATTATTTTGTCCATTGTTAATTCTTGACACCATTTTTCTTGTTGGTATATTTGATTAAAAATACATTTTAAATTGTTTCTTCATTTATGCCCATGAATTTTCCTAGACAATTTGGTAAGAATAAATTTATTTATCTCGAAATGGTTGTGTTGGATGTTTTGAGTGATGTTGTATTGTGGAAATATTTTCTGGAACTTGTTTGACTAGAATTGGATGGCTTATGGAAGTTGTGGTTTTATTGAAATGGTTTTATGTGTTGGTGGATAGTATGTGTGCGTGGTTTCTTAAGAAAAGTGGTTGGGAAATTACATCTCATTTTTCCATGGGATGTGGGCACATCCATGGATGAAAAAGGTTCACCCATGGATGGACCTTCAAATGATAACAACATTTGGAGTGGTTCTTTTCCCCAACCTTGGTTTTCCAAAAATAACTCTTACCTTATCTTCTCCTCTCTTTTGAAAAAATGGCTACATGGTTTACCATATGGAATAGGGTGGTTTCAAAATTATGTGAAAAGTTTTATAATTTTTTTGTCATGTTTAATGATTAATTATTTTAGTGCGCATTCTATTTTGATATGTTTTGGGTTTACGTTTATCCATAAATGAGGTTTATTAATGGGTTTTGTGTGTGTAAAGCCTCTGGTTCCCCTTTAAAATTGTTTTATAAAATTTTAAATGGTTTTTTAAATAATGAAAGTGGTGGGAATCATGTTTTGGAAATGTTTGGAGGTGCATGTGATTTTAAAATTGAATTTTTAACATGTGGTACATTTTTTTCAAGTTGTGCACACCAAGTTTCTTCTCAGAATGGCCTGATTAGCTCTTTAAAATGACTGGTGAATGATCATGTCATTGTTTAGTTTTTATAAACACATTTTTGAAGTTTAAGGTGGTGATTTAAGTATTTAAATGAAGGTTTTCACATTATGTTCTTAATGGTATATGTTCCTTTGGTCGTTTCAAGTGAGTTCCAAATTTAAATGGTGCGCGAGATTGATGAAATGGGTTTTATGAATCATGTAAGTAGTGTGAAATGTATTTTCAAATGATTTTAGTGTGCATTTAAAGAGAATATTTTGAGTGTGTTTTTGGGGTGAGGTTTATCTTTTTTCTTGTTCAATTGGGTTTTATTTGGAACCTTTGGTAGTTATTAGACTTCCTTGCATCATTGTACGGTGTTTTGTACATCACAGTGTGGGTTTTGGTCGTCAGTAGCAAATACTTATTTGTATATACATGTGTAAGCATGTATATATGCGTATCCTCCTTACGTATATTCCCTCATGGAATGGGGAATATGTACTTAGGTAAAAGGGTATATATATATATATGAAAATGTATGTCCATATAGGTGAAGTGGTACCGGGTTTCCATCATCATGAGATTCATGTCTTGAGGTAGTTCCCCCACCGCACTCACCTTTAAATTTAGAATTTATTAATTGCTTGATATTTCAATGATTTTTGATGAATGAGAAATAATATTAGATAATTATTTTTGGAATAAATATTTTATGTAAATAAAGATGTTTATTTTATGCATGGAACCTAAATTATTTTCTTGATTAATTGATGCACAATAATGAAAGAATTTCATTTGACCTTTGAACATAATTTACATACTTTCAATCGTGGTTCTGGTTTGATATCAAATGTTCTATTTTGATGCATGAACAAATTTTTTTCTTTCTCTAGAGGAATAGTGTTTCTTTAAAATTTGCATAAGGCCCGTTTTGGAACTTTGATAAAGTAAATTATTTTAAAAAAAAATTGTTGGGGTAACTCAGGGGTGATATTTTTGTGTACGTCAATTGTGTGAGTTGTTGTGTGTGATGTTTGTGCATCGTGACCGGTTACTTGATTTACATTGTTGAATCACACCCTTTTTATTACATGTGTTGACATGGGAACCTGGCATAATAAGTGATTCTTCTAAGAATGATTGTTGCACTAGTTTAGATTATGTACTGGCTAGTGGCCCTTAGTACAGACTTAGCTTTTCTAGGGGTTTGGGACCCTTGATTAGGCCAGGTAGGGAAACACCGAGCATTTGGGTGTTATGACGTCATTGAGTAGGTCATACCGTCAGGATGCACCACATGTATAGTGCGTTTTGGATAGTTTATGAGCTCCTAGGTTTGACCCATGTTTTTTAGTGCTTATCTGTATGTGGAGGACAATTGAGGGGCCTATTTCAGCTACTGGTCCCCGTTTTCTACTTTCCCATTTCCCTTATTGTGTGTTGTGTGTGGGTTTACTATTGAATAAAAAAAATAAATTTTTAGATTTTAAATTGTCCACAAAAATGTTAGAAAATGTAATGCACATTTTACCTTCAAATATTAAACTTGTTTTTAAATTAAAAAGAGCAATGGGCTGTTCCTTGTTTTATAAATTAAAGTGTGTGTGGAAACCCATATTTTATATAATTTAGTTCAAACCTAGAATTAGTAAATTATTTATTTAAAGGTAGTTATTTGGGAATAGTTTTTTTGGGCACACCTACCTAGTTTTAATACTCATGCCTATAATTTTTTCTTGTTTTTAGTCTCTCCTATAGGTTCTAGCTCTAGTTTGGATTTCCTTGGGTGACGTTTGGTTTGGGTGTTGGAGGGTGAATCTTAAGGTCACATGGAGTTTTGGTCATGATCAGGTTAGTATGTGTTGTTGTCCATTCTTTCCCATTCATGTCGTTTATTTATTTTATATTATTCTATTTTATTTCTGATGATTAGTTCATTTTTTTTAGATAAAATCATTCCTCTGTTGTTCTATGTTGATTCCCTGGCACTTGTCACTAGCCCAGGAGGATCGGAAATGCCTCTCAGGCCTTTCTGCGGATCGACTCGGGTGGTCGGTCTAGGGTCGACCCGGGTTGGTTCATGACCAAAAAAATACTCGAAAATGTTTTTATGTGAACTCTACCAAGGATATATTCTCATGTCATGCTCTATTGAATTCCATGATTCATTCCTGGAACATATTCTCAATGATCTGAATCATCCTATTTGATTTCCCATTAACTTGTGGATGATATGTTGTTATCATATTCAACTGAGTCCCCAAATATTTTTGGTAAACCTTCCAAAACCATGATGTAGAACACACATACCTATCCAATAAAATAATGGAAGGTACTTCATGCATTCATAAAATCTCTTAGACATACAATTATCCCAAATCATCTACAGATTGAGTCTCTCAAATTAGAAATAAATGGGATACTTTCATCAATCGATCAACTATCACCCAAACAACATTATAAACCCTTGAGGTTCTGGGTAAAACCAACATGAATCCCTTAATCACATTATCCTTATTACACATAGTATCGAGAAGTGGATGAACTAACCCACCAAGATGAAAATGCTCTACCTTTACCGTATGGTAGGTATGACATTATGAAACAAAAACGGTGATGTCTCCCTTAATACCTAGACACCAAAACTGAATTCGGATGTCATGGTATATCTTATTTGACCATATATGTACTTTAAATATGTAATAATGATATTATCTTATCATATCATACCTTAAGGAAGCTAGAACTACTAATATCCCATGAAAGTAGACCATGTAATCATCATCTAAGGTTTGTCCAAGAATGAAATCATCCCCTTCCATGCATTCTTGTATCACTATGAACTCGGGATTTGACTCTTGGATGGATTTAAAATGGTTCAACAAATAATATGTGATAACCAAAGGTTTATATATCTGAACTTCTTAATCCTTTGATGCATCCATTAGCCACTCTTCCACCAAACTCATTAGATTCCATTCCTCCCATGAAGGCTTCTCTCCAAGATCCTATGTATCAAGAATATTTCTACTAAGAGAATCTACAACAACAATACCTTTCCTTGGATCATAAGACATCTCAAATTTAAATGTCTATAGATACTCAACCCAAAACCTCTACCTCAAGTTCATATCCTATTGAGATAAGATATATCACAAGCTCTTATGGTCCATGTAAATGGTAAATCTCTCACCGAATTGATAGTTAACCAAAAAATTCAAAGCGTAGATAAAAATCACTAACTCCAAATCATGCATTGGGTAGTTCCTCTCATGGGTTCATAAATAACATGACTCATATGAGATTTAATTACTTCTTTGTATCAACACAGCTCCTAACCAACACCTGAGGAATTGAAATAAATTTCATATCCAATCCCAGGATCTAAGAATGCAGAATCAGTATTGTCATCAATATTCTCATCAAATCTAGGAAGGAATCCTCATAAAGATATATCCACTTAAACTTTACTCCGATATTTGTTAGAACACTCATAGGAGATTCCAAATGAGAAAAGTCATGTATGATTCATCTGTATTACCTAGCTAAAACAAGGAATATCCTATCCTCAAAAAAATATTAAGGGTGATCCCAAGACACCATCGCCCATACCTTATTTAGGTATACATAAATTCACACCATGAAGATCACATGCCCAAAGAACCATATCTCCTAAATCCAAAAGTGACACTATAATAGTTTGATATAATGTAAATTTTCTCAAAGTTTACTCAATACAATCTCCAGGTTCCTTGCATGAATTTTTGATGACCATGATTAAGGATATAATCAACAAATACCACATTAAAGGAGTTAAGATATGGATGAAATATCCTATTCATAACTTCCATGAACATCATTGGAATATTTTTCATCCTGAAATAAATGAAAAGATACTCAAACTATCTGTATCTACTCCTAAATATTGTTTTATGGATATCCTTCTCTCTGACTTGAAGTGGGTGGTGGCATGAACATAGGTCAATCTGGGAGAACTAATGAGCTCCCTATAACTGGTTACACATGTATTCTGTCCTAAAAAGTTGGTATCAATTATATATAGTCACCTAGTTTAGCTTTGTTTAGTCCACACACAACTAGATACTACTATATTCCATCATTTCAAAAAACACTAGAGAACCCTAGGGACATGTGCTTAGTTAGATAAAACCCTTCACCTCTAAATACTCCAACTATACTTTGAGTTACTTCAACATACCTGACACCATACACATGGGGGAATAGATATAGGTTTTACGCTTGGTATGAGTTCGATATCAAAGTCAATTCACCTCTCAAGAGAAAGACATGAAAATTAATTTGGGAAAATATCCGGATACAGGTCCACCACTAGAGAAAAGGAAAAAGATTCTATTACCTCTATTGTTAGAACTATGTTATCCACCTACAATATAATATCTCTAAATCAAGTCATAAATGGTCCCTCTCTACTTTCTCTAACATCCCACTCACTGGTCCAAGAAACCTTCTCCCCCTTAGGAATAGTAAATAATATATATCTTTTAGAGTATTAGATGTGGGCCTAATAACTAGTCAGTTAGTCTATGTATAAGATCACATATAATATAGTCATATTAAAAATAATGAAATCCCATATATTTCCATAGCTAACAACTACTATGGGATATCCTGGATATCTCTAAAGATGATCTAATTTTTCCCTAAGGGTGTATCAAGAGATATAAACCCAGAATATTACTTTATCGGTAAGTCAATACCAATTTTTTTGGCCCAAATATAAATTAATAGGAAGAACTAGTATCCAACATAGTGGTATAAAGAGTATAAGAAATCAAGACCATACATTGAATGATCAATGGTCCCTCTCCATAGTCCACCAGAACCTAGTCCATCAAATACACCCATCCTACCTCAACTCCATTACCCTATCCCTGATATACAAGACTCATGTGGATAAAAATAATATTACTTGTATGAACTTGTTGTCGAGGACCCCAACCAATCCCATGGATCAATTCCTACATCTGACTAGAATACCCACGAGACCTCATCCCTAAATCTGACAAGTAGTAATGTTGTAGATGCTCCGTCTTTCCACAATTATGACACTTGATCTAAGGCTTTAGAAAAAATTTGTGATAATTCCCACTCTTATAATAGTTTAAATACTAAGGACCACATTCTCCCATACAAGGTGCTGAAGAACCTATTATCTGATCTAGTTATCTTCTACCACTATGGTGTGAATCCTCCTCCTTTCTCTTCGTGCTACTAGAAGTACCACTAGGAAGTAAGTTGAAGGATAAATGAATACCCACATATCTATCCTCCTCCACACCCTTATCAATTATCAAGGAATTTTAAAATACCTATGTACATGTTTTTAGGTTGAATCTCTTAACTTGACACCTCAACTTCATTCAGAGGCTGATCTCAAACATCCTAGACTTTTTTAACTCATTCCAAGAGATGAGATAAGAGAAGAAACTCCATAAAATGAGTGGAGTAAGAAGATACCATAATCGATACATACTAAATCTCCATGAACTTCTAAGAATATTATAGTTTCAGTGTATTCTAGAATAAATATTCAAATAAAAGGTCTTTAAAGGCCATCCAAGTTATACCTTTATGTCTTCCTACCTAGTTCATTACACCCCACCACCTCCTAGAGGTTCCCTGAAGAATCAAGGAAGCCAACCTCACTCGACATACCTCTATAGTATCCACTAGATCAAATATTACCTCAATGATGTTAATCTAGTCCTCAAAATCATGGAGACCTCTGATTCCCTAAAAGGATAGAGGGTGTTTGGTATAGTCAATCATACTCTTGGAAACTCATCCAACTTGAATATGCACTATGAATAAGACTACTAGTTGAATTTTTCCTTCTTCTTTAACCAATGGAGTTAGTGCATGATAATTTTCCTGCATGTCTGATAGAATAACTAGAATGTCCTCCCTTACAGGAGAGAATTTTCCCATTCTTCTAGGTGTCCTTATAAGAGGAAATTGAGGAAGGATCATCTAAAATGAAAACATATTCATAGAACACCTATAAAATTTTACTTAGATAACAACCTAAGTAGTTCATAGGAACACATAAAGAATTTCTATGGAAAACCTAACCTAGGAGGCTATTAGTAAAAATAAAACATATCCCTCTAAGAACTATTCAAGGATATTTGTACCTACACATTAGTCACAATCACAAAAAAAACACAAACACACACATATATATATATATAAACAAAACAACATGCTCAGGTTTAAATAACTAATGCCAGAATAGATTTATGACAACAGTATAAAGAAAGACATATCACCAAGTTGATAGAACATACCAAGGAATCTAGTTAAATAACTAGAAGAAAAAACCCAACATGTATATATATACATATGAAATATGATCTTATGTGGTCACTCATGATTAATGAACATACCCAAATCCCATATAACTATAAAAAAAATTCCATCACTAGTAACTTAGAGGCCCATTACACATGAGTTTGGCAGGCCCATGGAAACTCCCCTACCTGAGTTCCACACATCCTACCTCCTTTATACAATAACTCAAAACATAGCCAAGAAGAAAGAAAAAGGAAAAACTCTTTTCTATCTCCTCATGATTTTTTTGTTATATTGTTCCTTACTATGTTATTCCTTATATGTGGTTTGTGTATAGCTGATGGAATCTCCATTTCAGTGTTCAAGTTGATAGGTATCCTTGACAGACTTAGTCAACTCCTTAGAGGGGGAGTGTGGATGATATAACTCATTAGTGATGGATTTCATAGGATGGTTAGTACCTTAACTTGTAATGCATGGGGGAATACCAAATCACATTTAGAATATTTTTCATATATTCTAGTGTGATCAACTAACGGGGAACATCATTTCATTTGAGAGAGTGTCCATTATATGGGTGTTCTAAGTAATTATACCATCGTAGTCAAGCGGGTAACCATGATTCATGGGAAATAATTTTCAATAAAGGAATTAATGGAGCTAATTCTTAAATATGAAACATTATTTTCCTTAAATATGGATGGATTTTCCTTTAAAGGCGGTTGTTGAGTTGTTCCTTAAAGGTGTAAAATTTTGATCATTAAAGGAGGATGGATTTTCCCTTAAAGGTGGGAATGAGGTTTGATCTTAAAGTTGTATAGAGTTACTTGGTAAGAACCAAGTTGTGTGGTACTACTATGATACTTTTATGGCATGGTGCTCAAGTAGGTATGGTTAGGGTTTGTGAATACTTCATTAATAGCTATTTGCGGTGGTTTACTAAACGACTATTAAATTTTTTATTAATGATTTATTGGTGGTTTTTTAAAAACCATCGCTAAAACTTTTTTTTTCAGCCCCAACACTTAACCCCACCCCCATGAACCCTTCTCTCCCCGAACCATATGAGACCCCCCCCCCCCGACGACCCCCAAAACCATCGCCACCTCACCACCTCACGGCCTTGCTGCTTCGCCCCTCACCACCTCACCGTCTCACCGCCTCACCGTGCCTCACCTCCCTACTACCTCAACGCCTCGTTTCCCTGTCGCCTCACCGCACCTCGCCACCTCGCCGCCTCACCCATTTCAGTGGTATTTTATCAAATTGGTTATGAAAAATACCATATTTGATCTTAGGTAGTATTTTAATATTCCACACTTTTTACTTCCCTGATAAATCTAGATCATTTTTTGGATATATTTTAGTGAACCATGAGTTACTCCTCATCCAATAATTTATAACTAGTATAATTGGCATTTAGAGTAGTCTAAAGAGAATGTATCCTTATAACCAGATTTATGTTTGGCTTGATATTTTTATACCAGTTTGGATTCCATAATATAATATTAATTAATTATTTATTTTTTATTTTGTGATCATGTGTGACATGGAATTATGTTTTATTGATATTATAGTTAATGTATTATATTCAAGCATATTTACCTTTTGTTTTGTTGAGAATTAGATTCATTATAATGAAATTATTTCTTAAGAATGACTATTACTTTGATATGTTGAGATTTTTTTTAATTTTTTATACCAAGCATGTTGATTAGTATAAATAATAATGATACCTTGACCATGGATATTGTTTTGATAAATAATGAGTATGTTAGAAGGGTTATTTTTCTATTGCATAACTTGTGTGTTGGTATGTATTATATGGAGATTGATGAATGGGATGGGATCATAATGAATTGAATTTTGTATACCCCTTTCACCTATCCCTAAATTCATGTGATGATAGTTCCTTGATTCTTGTATACACCTTCCTCTTTCAAAAATACAAGGATTTTCCCATAACTCAACCATGATAAGTACTGCTATGATCCTATTTCGGTGGGAATGGAATAATGTATTCCTTGAATTGATGTCTCATATCCAATTCTAGGATCAAAAAAATTATGTTAGGTATTGAACCTAACATTATAGGGATTTATTGTTTATAATTGATTCTGTTTTATGAAGTTTTCCATTATCTGATGCTTCCATGTTTTTATTGATAACCATTTGTAAATTAATTTTTATATAAATATATATAAATGTTTATATTTATATAAGGAACATATGTAATTATATTCCATATATTTTAGAAACTAGGTGTTTTATTACTAGGTATTATATGATCACACCCATGATATACACTTAGGGGGGACATGAAATTTCATGGTCTATTTTTTGGGTACCTATAAGTACAAGTACATGTTCGGATGAATTGTTTTTTCTAAGCATGGTTGAGTTTTGTATGACTCATGTTCCATTTAGTGTTGTAAATGGAGATGGTAGATTGATTTTTCATTTAGCCTTATATTTTAGGGATCATTTTATACTATTTACCTATATATTATTTGTAAATATTTATCATATGGAATTCACTCTATTTGGATCATGTTAGTTTTCTTATATTTTAGTTTATTAATAAAATTGGGTAAACCAAATCCCACTGATCTTCTTAGAACCCCAATGCTATTCTTCAGCCTTTGGTGATTGATAGATGAAAATGAGTTCATGTAGTGCTCTATCCTATTACTATTTAGGTATCGCAGTCACCATCACTACACCACAAGTACTTTTTTCTTACATAAGATCTTGAATCATGGAGGTGTTTTTTTTGAATTGTACCTTTATCTCTTATATCCCTTGGTTTAAGATCCTTACCTATTACTCCATATCAACCATTTTTAGTAATTAATTATGGTTTTTTAATTTAAATTGTTGATATAAAGGATTTAAATATCGATAGTCCTATTTGTGGTTATTTTCCCATCCAGAATAGTTTATTAAATTGATCTCTCCAAATTATTTTGTATGTAAGATTATGCTGAATACTGTAAGTTTCTAGATTAATTTTTTGAGACTTTATAATATATTGGATGTGAGTGATGAGTTTTGTATTTTCTTGTATCTTTTATAATGAAAATGTTTTTATCATTCTCTCATAGATGTATGGAATTATCCAAACCACATAAATATTTATTTTCTATTTGGTTTTATTTTGTGTGAAGTGTGTTAATAGTGTTTTTTGTAGTAATTTGGTGATATCACTTCCTAGTTCCAATACATAGACTCGGTGGAGGCAATTATCAGACAAACCTCTATTCAATAGGATTATGGAGCTTTCCACTATACAAGATGAGGTTCATTATACAAATTTATATCCGTTGTATATCACCGATTTTATGGACCTTTACACTCATTTATTATGATGTTTTTCCTGAATATTTCAATTTTATTAGATGTTCTATTCCTCTATCTGATTATTTATACTTGATAAACACCATGGTCTATTGGGAAAAAGTGTATTTGAGGATTTTTTTTGATCTAATCCTAGACTTTTTCCAAATCTTTAATATATTTATATATTCTTTAAACTATTATATATGGTGCTCTTTACCTATTTATTAATAGTTATGTGTTTTATTTTTTTTAATATTGTATAGGCACATTGTGATATACATGGTTAAAAGCTGGATCACATTACCGAGGAACACGCCTCAATATGTTAAGGGTTTGGAGGAGTTTTTAGATTTTTCAATTTCCAATCGACCTGTTGAAGGGAGAATAAGATTTCCATGTCCTAAATGTAAATTTATAAGATGGTTGAAGAGAGATGAAGTTTATGAACATTTAATATTGAAGAAATTACCTAGTAAATATTTGTGTTGGATTTTCCACGGAGAATAGAACATTATAGAAAGGTTGAGCACTGATGTCAATCCATAGAATGAGCTCCCATATTCATCGACAATGGGAAATGAAATAAAAAACCTTATAAATGATGCATTTGGAACTGCAATACACCACCATCAACATCAAAACATATCAGAACAACCAAAAAAATTTAAAATAATTTAGTTTGAAAAATTTTATTGGTTTTAAGTTTAAATATAAATATACAACAATATTTAATTTTCAATATAATATTCTTTCAGGTGGTAGTAGGAAGTAGATATGGAGGTGGAGAGGGTGTTGAGATTTGTTCATCTTCGGACTGTGATTAGTTGTTTTGCTGATATGTTGGAAAAATATGGTAACATTCGGTTTGTACATGTATCATGTGTGGCACATAGTTTCCACAAAACATTTTCATGACCTAACATTTTCTTGATTTCTTATGTTTCCTTTTATTTATTTTATTGATTTATGATGTTTCCTTTTATGTCTTGATTTCACAAGTGTGGTATGAAACATATATGTCGATTATTTTTTGTCATGAATCATGTTTTATGATTCATTTTTCCTAAATTTATTAGGTTTTTTACCCAAGGATAAACGATAAAAAACATATCCTATAGTAACAGGAATCAATCCATTCATAGTTCTTGGAAAAGGTCCTCTATTAAAATTTGTCTCCTATATAAGAGGACAAGGATGAGATGCATGGGAACTATTATGTGAGAAATAAATAAAAAAATTGATTTAGATGAGGAAGGGTCTCGCCTTTAGGGTATAACCAGTGTGATTATAATTTTCACCAAGGCCTATTATAAGATATCCCAACATCATTACATATATTGAAACTTCTTGAATCAATCCACATATAGTTTTTATATAATACCCCTATGCATATTAGGCTCTTTCACAGGGTAAGAGTCATTTTCTTCATAACATAGGTTTATGGATAAAGAAATACATGCTAATGATCCTTATATATATTTGGATAATATGTAGAGGAAAACAGGTCTTACTAGGTAGACTGCTCTAAGAAGTTTAAATTCTTACAAAATGGACCATTCATCACATAGTTTAAAATCATGTGAAAATGACTAAAATAATATATAGTTTAAGATCATATGAAAAATACCTTATTATATGAGGTTTAATGTAGTTTAAACTGATGTTTAAAATGAAATGAAATTGTCTTGATGCTAACCCTATGAATGGAAAACCAATGTGAATAAAGAAACCTAGTCACTAAGATAAAGTGGGGGATTTGATATCGGTTTTTTGGTTGGGTTTGAGATAAGAGATCTATGAATCACTATGTATCCCATGAAAATAAGAATCAATCCACACATAGTTCTTATAATTTTGGGGAAAATATGATCACCTTGACTTAGAATTGAGAAATAATTGGGAAACCAAAATAAATAGAATAAGTGTAATGGTACATACCATTTATAAACTTAACTTTGTGCATTATCAAGTCTTGGGGATGTTTAGGAAGAGTTTTGTGGTGATTTAGAGGTTTGAGGTGGTGTTTTAGCCTTTTGAAGTCCACCACGGCTTGTGCAATGACTTTTCTGGATATGAAGGAGGTAGTTTTATGTTGGGTATGATATTGTGTAAAATGGGATATATAACCATGACTTGGGGATGACATGGTGTTATGTGTGTTTTCCTAGTGGTTTTCCTATGCACCATGAGAATCTTGAAATGCCCTAGGGTGGGCATTGAATATCAGAGGACCACCTGTCCAAAATAGGAAACCCAAGCTCACCACATTGTAGCCCTGGGCATGGTGAGGGTAAAATGGTTGGGAAATGGGAACTAGGTCATGGATTATATACATGGAAGAATATAGAAGAACCACTATGGATTATACCACTCCATGATCTATGATTTTTGGGAGGCCAAATCCCATTTTAAAATGGGAAGAAAGATAAAATGACAATGGGGGTTCTAGATCACACTTTTAACCAAACCCACCACATGAGTTTTGAATATTAACCATTTTTTGGTAGAGTCCAGTGTGATTAAATTATAAATAGGAGTTTTATTACCTCCTTGTTTTGAATTTTAGCCTTTCCCTCAATTCTTAATTGACCCTTACTCATCCTCCCCTTATCCAGTCACCTCCCTTGGTGTTTCAAACCACTTGGATCATATTGGATCATTTAGATTGAAGTTATTTTATTAATTGTAGCCTTTCCTTTACCCATTACCCATTTATTATCTTTCTATCATATTAAAGAGTTCATTATGGTTGTAATTATTCTATTTTTTGGGTGTTTTTTGATGGAGTCTTATTATTAATTGGATTAAATAGTGATTCACTTGATATCAATGGTGGTTTATCCTTGGTTCTTATTCATTTCTCCTTGAAGATTCAGTCAAGGTTGGGGATCCTTTATCTCCCCTTCTTTATATGTACATTTGGGAGGTTTTTACTTATTCTTTTTATTTATTCTTATATGGACACACTAACTTGGTTTTCCAATTATGACTTATTTTGAGATAGTGTGTTATTTTGGTTTTTATAAAACTTTTTATGTATGTTTTTATAACCTCACCACATATAAAAATGACTAAGAATATATATCAAACTATTAAATTGGTTTCCCATGAAATATTGTATTTCTGTGTGAATACCCTTCATAATAATTTAGTAATTATGATAAAAATACTTATTTAAACTAAATTTTACATGTTGGTGGTGATGTGTGGTGGTTGTGATGCGGGGTAGTTGTGATTTGTTGTGGTTATGATGTGTTATATGTTATATCTATTGGAATGATTTTTTTCAGGGCATTGGTAATGGGACTGCTGTATCAGTTGCATTTTTTTTGTAAATCTGTCTTTAACAGCGGTTTTAATCATCGTAAAATAAATATAATATATTTAGCAGTGGTTTTAACTACCACTACAATTATGGTATTTTGTTATCCGTGGTGGTTAAAAATGCCTATACAGATAATAATTTAGCAGTGGTTTTAACTACCGCTAAATAGTTTTCGTATTCCTTTATTATATCAAATCAGTTTTAATGGTTTTAGTGGCGATTTTCCTTGGTGAAACTGATATTTTTTTAGAGGTGTTTTTAGCCGCCGCTAAACAGTTTTCATATTCCTTTATTATATCGAGGATGTTATAATGGTTTTAGCGGCCGTTTTCCCCAATGAAAATGGTTTTTTCACTGTGGTTATAACCGCCACGAAAAAACCAGTTTCACTAGGGGGAAACTACCGCTAAAACCATTAAAACCGCCGTGAAATGCACCCACTACGATAGTTACCATAAACCGCCTCTAAATCTAGGAAACTGCCGATTATTGTATGCTGACACACACTTTTTCAGTGGTTTCCAAAAACCTCTGTAGAACCATATGGCTGCAGTTTAAATCGCTACCATTTCCAAAAAAAATCCCATAGGGAAATGGTCTTTTTCCTGTAGTGTGTGGTGTCTTGGTTAACACACTTTTTCTCGGTTTAATATTGGTTTTATTCTTGTGTGTGCATTTTCTTTTATGACATATCATACACTTATATATACATGTTCACTTATGTAAAGGATGAATTGGTGGTATCTAACTAGTTTTATACTTGCAACCTACATGGTCATCTTGATGTTCATGAAAGATTCATGACTAGGGACCTGAAGAAGGGAAGGGGTCCTATGATAGGTTGCTGAGGAACATAGATCTGGGAGATGGATGTCATACCGAGAAGGACTCTGGATAGTTATCACAGTACTGTTATTTATTTATTTATCTTTTCTATTTGATCTATTATAATTGTGGACCTTCCATATGGAGGGTTTGTTGATTACTTATGTATGAATTGGTATAACATATGTTATAGTGTTTATTTATGTTATTCTTCTACTGTTCTATTTTTTTGGATTATGGTTAAGTTTTACTAACCTGTGATGGATATGATTACTAACGGTATTTTCTCCCTATATTACTTTAAACCCTCACTACTAGTTATAAACATCTTACAAATAAGGGGAACACATATGATAATGTATACCATATAGATTCTCATCACCAGGATATTATCCCACCTCCCATTCACTGGTCTCCACTAGATATAGTCATTTTGTTATTAGAAACAATCAAGATAAAATATATTTTCTCCAAAGGGTATCTCACCCTAATCAATAATACACACCTATCATTATTAAAATATTATACCCAAAAAAAATCTACTTCTGTTACAACCCCCTACTGATAACCCTCCTAGGACAGTAGTGAAGATGAAAATAAACCTCAAAGATCGCCTCAAATAGACCATGTGTTGAATACTGGAATTGAGGGTATATAATTCATAAAAACGGGATACATTACCCTCAATATATAAATTTTAGGATAAGATATAAGATCCACCAATCTACTCCATCACATAAATAAATAAATAATTAAACCATCCCAATATATTAAGTAAAATGTCACACATATAGAAACAATTTAAATAAACTTTGAACCAAGCCTAGAAAACGACCATGAAAAGTAATAGGTCTTGAACACTACATTAGTTAGTAACACTTAGATCAGTCACCAACTTGTTCCTATAGACTTGGAAAATAATTTATATATATATGGGGTGATCATATAGGTATAATTGGTAGGATACTTCCCAAAACATCTTGTGAAAATCTTAAAGAAGCATAATAAATCCTAGTGAATAAATAGAAGAAACCAAATCATTTCCTAACTAGGTAAAAATTTATCCCATCATCACCAAGGATTACTCACCAATTAATGTAGAGAAGTAAGAAATACTATATCAAAAGAATATACATAATAAAGGTTCCCCATATCTACTTCTCCACTAGTTTATCACTCTCACACCCCAACACCAAACCTATATTTCTATAATCCCTTATACAAGTCATCCTTCTCACCTGGGAAACCATATAAAAACCATATCATCATCTCATCATACACCCCATGCAAATATTCAACATCCACATCTCATCACAACCATAACCAATAATAATTATGAAAGCATCACAACCCATGTATCATGTGTTATACCTTCATCCATCAAAACTCGTTCAAGTACACTAATAGTGAGCATATACAATGCAGTTAAAATACATGTATATGTTATAACCTAAAGCTGCTATAACATACACATACATATATGGTAAAGCTACGAGGCATCACATCCTGTGCATCATGTGCTATATCTGAATACATATATTCCCATGAAAGAACACCAATAGTGACCACAACCATGAAAGTTAGAATACATTTATATTTTATGACCTTAAGCCACTAAAACCCTCATATACATGTATATTAAAACTAATATCCATCATAGCCCATGTGAACACATAGCATATACCTTAATCCTTTATAACCCATATATGCCTAAAAATCATGATATATCTAAAGATAGATCAATGAAGAGAGAGTAGTCAACCATACATTCCCTGGAAAACCTAGATGTTGGGGTAAACACCCAAAAACCAAAACATTTGGGTGATGGCTACCAAACCAACTTGAGTGGTGGAGTGTATGAAATCATGAAATATAATGAACAGTATATGCACAACCAAACTAGGGGAAACTACCTATCCTTAGAATCGAAATGTATCTATCTTCCCATATGATAACTCAACTACCACCACTAAGGTCTAGGAAGCTAGATTTTCTATAAGCATACAAGCGTCAAGTTCCAACACAAACCAATTCATTTAGTAATTAGAAAATTACAAATCATTTTTTTACCACATTATAAATAATGGTTTAATTATTACATATTATGCAGGATAAAGTGATTTTAATAATGCATCATTAAATTATAGATTTTAATTTTATTACCTTATAGAATTAACCTTAACAAATTCATGGTTTCCACTTAATTGATATAAACCATTACCAAAATCAACCCCCAATACCATGAATTAATTTATAATTCATTTACTATTTTATAATCTTGGTATTCTAGGACTTGACCTGAAACAATACAAGGAAGATGCACTCATGGTGCATAAGACAACTACAATAGATAGTTGTAAATCAGAAAAAGTAATCACCAAGAAACATAAACATCATGAAACAAAAAAAGAAACATGAGAAAGCTTAGCCCTCAACCTATTCCAAACAACTTATCAATAGACCCAAAAAATGATTCAATAAATAGTAAATCTTGGCCCTCAAACTATGTCATCTATCTAATCTCACCATCAATGACACCAAAATATTACCAAAAATGGGGAAAACCTACCCATACCTTATTAATAATCCAACCATACCAAGTTTACAATAAAACATAGTAAGGAATCTATCATCTTAAGGAATATATAATGGAATAAAAAACATATTTTATAATAATAAATTCAAGGGGAATATTAGTCCATCACAACAGGAAATAAAGATTAGAAAAAATGGAATTATAGTAAGGTTAGGATCACAATATCCCTAAAAACATTAATTCCAACAATCATATTTTTATATTATCATTTTGAGTTAACTAATTCATTATGAGATGGTTTCAAAAAATGAAACTTAATATTTAGTAGCTATAATTTCCTAAAATAACCAATAAAAACGCTCATGAAACACTTCCATGTTCAACCATTTTAAGAACGAAAGACAACTTAGTTTAAATTCCCCATTTACATTTCACTCCATCTTATTGAATTTACATTATTTATCCAATTTAAATTCATGTAAACTATGAAAATGAACAAACAAAATCACAATAATCAAGTCTTAAACTATCTAGAAAATATCATAGGGCATCATAAAAAACATAACATAATCACATGTGAATCACAACACCCCTATCATATTCCATCCTTTCTAAAATTTTGGATTATTATCTTCATCTAGTTCCATATCAACCATGTACCCATTGAAGATAAATAATTATAATTATATATAAAAACATTAATTAAGATAATTTTATAAATTAATTACCCTAATACAAAGATTTAAACATTACTCAAATCAAGTGCATAAGAATTTACATAGATCTCCAATCACCTCTTCTATGAGGATCCCATGATTCCAATGTATCACCCATGAATCGATCTATAGATTTCAAAGGTAAAATATGTAGGACCCTGGGACACCCTGAGAGGGGAGGGGTGAATCAGAGTATCAAATTTTTCTTTTAAAACAAGGATATTATTCCCACATTGGTAGAAACTCATTAAACATGTAAGACTGATGAGAATATAAATCAAAAAATCACATGCACAAAGACCACCCAAAAATTTTACTTGCTTTACCACTAAGGTCTACATGCAAGGAGCATACACCGAAAGTGTGTCGGTCATACCAAAATCCACTAAACTTCATTAGATATTGAATACAAAGGTTTGATCACAGTCACTCTATTCCAGGATCCCTGCCTTTACAAGAATTCGGGGAATGATCACTACGTCCCTAGAATCACATCCGTTGACTCCCCCTAGATCACTAATTTGTGAGAAGTTGAACTTAGTTTATTGACCTGAAGGTTGCTTCAATAATTCTGCATTGAAGACTTTGTCCCTAACTTAGCATGGGACTCTTCTTGCACCATAGACTAGAGTTGTTTCTATTTTAAATCCATGTCCACTAAAATCGAATGTTCAAAAACCACTCTTCGCAAAGCCTCTTTGCGAGACACCCTCCTTCACGAAGCACCCCAACCTTCAAGGAACAAAATTCCTTTACAAAAATTCCTTGACTTTGCAGAACTAGTTTCTCAAAACTCACTGATTCAATGTAGAATATCTCCTTATCATGAAGTACCCTTTTTTCAAAATCATTGGAATCATTTAAGACATATAGTCTCCTTGAGATGCACCAACTCGCTTAGAAATCCCTATTCACAAATCTCTTCGTGAACTTAAAGAGTCTCCTGATTTTCCCTAAAAACTTTGATGCAAATGGAGAGGGTTAGCCTCATATTTATAGTCTTGGACATTCGATAATCTCCACTGCCTCTTTGTGGATTGTCCGGATCATCAAACACATCTTTGTGAAGCTCCTCCCTTCACAGAGAACCATGGAAATTATCTGTTCGCAAATATCATCATCATCATAGAGTCTTACGTCAATTTAATTTTTGGTGCCCATAAATTTCACAAAGCATTCCATAAACGACTAAAAAGCTCTAAAACTTGTAATTGTGGAGAACTCTTTCTCTGATCGTGAAGCCCACCGTAATTTTGAAGCACACTATCAGAACACTTTATGTCTTCGTGAAACTCAATTTGAAAATCCCATATTTTCAAAACTCATGCCTTTTCCATATTTTCATAAGGCCTCCAAGAAAAACCACTTTTCACGTTGAAAGCTAAATTCCAAATTTGGGACCCCAAAAATTTGGATAACACTAGGAAACAACGCCACCTTCAATACTACTTTTGACATGAACTATATGATACCTTTCCTTGTAGTCTCCTTGGTGTTCCGTGTGAGGATTAACATCCAACACAAACCATACTCAAATTCAATAAAGGAAGATCCAGGGTTCCAAAAAAAGAAAACTAGATAGGCTTAAGAACCTCTAAAATATATCCTCCAGTCACTTTTGGTTCAAAGTAAGAGGGAGTAAATAAGAAGAATTTGAGTGGTTTTCTAAATTTATATAGGCTATATTTTTAATGACACCAAAACAAAATATTTCTAACCATATTGAAATGGTTAGTTTTTTCACAAAAATTACATCAGAGCATAGGTGGACACACCATAATTGGTTTGAGTCGAACCTTTCTATATAAATCATGGTGAAAATCACCCTATCTCCCCTTTCCAAAACTTGTTCAAAACTTCTATCCCATAAAATTAGTGTATGGCTGCAACACAACATAGGAAACACATCACAATGGTCCCCCAAACAATAGAGATAATGAAGAAAACCCCCATTATCAGTGAATAACTCCTAAACACCATGCAAAAATAATACTTAAGAAGGTATAAACATGGGTCCTCACATCTAAGATCTACACTATAGCTCAAAGTAACATTTTGTAGAGACCCTTAGGGATGCAATGAAAAAAAACATGACCCCCAAGCTCTATATAATATTCCAAATCCCACACCACAATGACCTCTAAATCAATATATCCATAAAACTATCCACCCAATGATCCATAGCATAGAGGTTACCACCACATCAAAAGGTCCATCATTATAAATTAAAAAAACTCTACGACACTACACCATGACACATTCTAACCTTCCATGCCACAACCACACTCTTCCTTCTGAAAATTCTATATCCATCCATATTTCTTCTCTTATACCCTTACCTAGTTACCTTAAATCACAAAAAACAAAAAAGGGATTGAAAATAACTGAGACCTTACATCAGATACATCTCAAAAAATTATGATCCTATAGAATTTAAAATAAACCCTAGGTAGGAAAGGAAAATAGGGGGAAACAACCACCTCATGAGATACCTCCCAGTGATCTCACTACAATGAGGACGCAACCAACACATCAGAGGAATAATTTATATAAACATACAAAGTCAAAAATCTATTGGGAATATCAGACACCATTTGATAAATCCACTAAATGATAACCACTTATAACACTAAAATAAACCACCTAATCTACAGTTTTTGAAATATAGCTTCAACACCTCCTATGATTGGGAGATCCCACATGACTTCAAAGAGTATAACATATAAAGAAAATGACTCTATTCACCACATCAAATCATTATCCTCTAGTTTAGGATCACCCTATTGGTACACAAAAAGTACTTCCTTCTAAAAAATGAACAGCCAAGATAATAACATAATAAAACAAATATAACATGCAAGCATGAAACATAGAGGATAATGTTGTTTAAACAAGGTTTTTACATCCATTAAAGAATACAAGACATATTTCATCTCATCAAAACATGTTATATATAAACTATAATGAAAAACCCATTCCTTACCCATATTCAATGGGACTTCTTCTACCAACACCTTCCCATAATAATCTCCCACCTCTAGCACTCCCATCATGAAGACCCATGGATGAGGGGATGTGATCCCTATGGTGACACATACCTCCAATATTTCTCATTATACTTTATGCCTCTTCACATGCTATGAACATCTACATTTGAACCTAAGTCATTAGGGCTTTAACTTCTGGTGTTTTCAGTGCTTATGATATCCTCACATACACTCTTAGCCTCTCATCTCACTTGCACACTTCAATAGTGGCCTAACCTCTATATATAGAGAAAATTAATTTCAGTCATCATATTGTTTCTACATACTAATATTCTTTAATAGAACACCACTCCACTCCGATTTTCAGAGTTGGCCTCCCACACAGTCAAAGTATGCCTTTACCAAAACTAGTGCACTTAGTGAATAGTGATATATACATCTTGTATCCACAAAAAATTGTATCACCGACTCCATAACTTCATGATGCTATTAAAATCATCTCATTACGTCTATATCACTTGTTCATTTAGAACATGGACACGTCCTCTAAGAATATGCATCGAATGGTTCTGATTTACATTTGTACAACCTAACTCCATGATTCTAATACTGCTAGAATTCATCCCTGAACTTACAATCCATCCATAAATTTTAGTGAACTAACTTTCAGTGAACTCACAACCACTAGAGTCACTCACACTTTTATACAAATTTAAAATCATATACACCTTAATCTATGTTCACAGAGCTACTTCCACTACTGTACTTTTGGTGAATTATTAAACTAAATTGAAATTGAACACCATGGTGAATGTGTATTGTATCTATTCGTCTATACCAAGTGTAACATCGAGATAATTTCAATTATTACTCTAGAAAATAGTTCATACACCAAACCTAATAAGCTCCTACTTGAGAATTTTTTATGTAGGTTAAGTCCAATAATTTCCCACTCAAATATTATATGCATACTCTCACAAAAGTCCAACCAGTCAACATACATCTAACCATAAAACAATCTCATGGTCCTCTAACATGTATATTTTTATGGTTTAAGGTCCATTTAATAAATTTATTCAATTATTCATAACCACAACATCATCTAAATTCCTCTGTGGAATCCCTCCATGGAAAACATGCATGAGTTGTCTCCATCTGACTTTATTGAAGTCTCATCAACAATTTGTGTCATGTTCCAGATCCATGTCCTTTATATTATTAAAATTTTGAAACTAAATACTATATTACCCAGATTATGAAACTTATATGAGCTTAAATGTACAAAAAACTCCACTAACACCATCAAAACCTAACGTCTATCTAGAAATTTCATAAAACTCTAATGTAAACTAGATGATGAACTCCCACTAAATATTTACTCAATGTAACAAAGGAAAACATGGATCCTTTATTCCCACCATCCTCCATCATGGACCTAACTCTCTAAGAGCCCACATCTATTGTAGATGTCATTTTTATAATTTTCCAATATTTTGATGAATGTTTCCACATAACTTGGAACCACCAAAGTATTCATTACTACTTTTATAAATAAACACACTATAGACTTGGAGTTATCCACACTTTAGAATTAACATGAATGTGAATGAATTTTTAAATATGTTTCCAATGAGAGAGAAACATGCCACCCAACTTATGGATTTGGAGTACCTATGGAAGAATATACCCAAAAAAGCCAATTTCTTCTCTATAACAACTTATGGTTTTCCAAGTCAGTCTTCTCAAACAATAGGCTATCACTACTAGTAGTTTTCTTAGAACTCCCACTTTCTCTTCACCCATAATCCTATAACTATATTTTGATAATTTCAACACATGATTTTTCTCATTGATGATAGATCTTAAGGTTCCTCATGCCTATGATCTTAAAGACTAACACCCACACTCAATTTCATCTTCAACAAAGAAGGTATATTGAAGTACTAAATTGAACTAGTGAGAAACAACCAAAACTGGACAATGTTTCAATCTAATATGCCACCTCCTTTAAGGTAAAGTACACCTATACATGATTCCAAAGAATACACTTCATGGAATTCATATAATCCTTTAATTTGATTTCCAAAAAGCATCTATGCCACTAATTTTTTTCTCCCTACTCCCACTTTAATAATCAAGATGTCATAACATATCTTCCACTACTTCTAGCATGAAAAACCCTTCCATACTATGCCATAACCATGAGTCCCATGTTCGAGTCCCACACCAGCCACAAATTTAAATATTGAAACCTAATTATTCTGCTAAACATTAGTGACAACTTCTAATAAAATAGGATTGTACCTCATACATTACTTCCATTATTAAGTTATAACCATTATATCCTTGAGTTCTTTGGAATATGACACATGATTCCTTTTAAATGTTGATCTATACCCTAGATTCACTTAACTTGAATCAAACTTGGCCTATACAACACTTGGTATATTTTGATAGCCTCCTCTTTCATCCAATAGATTTACAAATATTCAAAAAGTTACAATTTGTGAATTTTCTTATGGTCTTAGTAGTCTTACTATGATAAACCTTTCTTAATTCATGAAATACGAGTCGCATAAACAAGGGGAACCCTCCATATATCAATTGACTCGTCACTAGAATAAACCAAGTGATCACTTTAACTTTACCATCAAATCATCCTTTAGGGAAACTTCATAATTTCTAATTATAATATCTAAAACAACCCTTTTCTTGAAATCATGACCATTTAGTCTACTAAATACCTCAATTATAGCTGAATGAAAATCTAATTAGACTTTTAAACTCTACTGCAGTAGAAAAACCTCATAATCTAAAGTTTATATCTTCCACCATCAAACCATCAACCATATCTTACCCCAAGCACATGGTATCTTATAGATACAATAATCTCCTAATAAAACTAGATAAAATAAGGATCATAATTGTCTGTGAAAGTCTTCATTAGTCTCTCAAATAAACTCTATGATGCCACCTCAATGAATTGAACACACCACTTGACTCACAATGGTAATGGAATTTATTTTGGAAAACCCAGACTCTCTAGCATGACCACCATATATACCAGTGAACATCCTCAGAAAACTAAATGATCAATTCAATGAAGGAGACTGATTTAGTCTTCTAACAAATCTTATCTTCCAAGTCCTAATAAAATACTTCATAGATGCTCATATACACCAATATACATCATCCAAAAACCAATATTTGATACCAATTGTTGGGAATCCCAACCACCAAATGATATACCCATTGGATGATAACCTCTTTTACCACTGAAATAAAACAACCAGAAGATAAATATTATAAAAAATATCCATGACACATCCTATGATTAGAATATATCCTATGAATTCAATGACCAAATTATTAGAAGAAAAGAACCTTAGTCACTATATCGAGACTTTCTATTCTGGTTCTGACTCACCTTCCTAGTACACAATAAGTCCTTTCTTATGGAAAAAATAAGGAATACATCTACAAAATAAAAAAATGGAACATGAAATCATGACAAAAAATGGGTAACATGGTTCAAAAAAGGTGTCCTATATCTATGAGATAATGTTAAAAATATTTCATTTCATTAAAATAAGGTAAATATGAGTTACAAGGAAAAACTCATGCCCTACCAACCTCGAATGGCCCAAAGGCCTTCTTTTTATTGATTTTTGATAACCCCATTTAAAGGGATGAGGGGGAACCCTTAAAAGGCCCATAGGATTATAGATTAAATAACTCGTAGGTCTTAGAGGAAATATACAGACTTATAACTGCATAGAACTGCTTCTCCCTAGCTTCTACATCGTGATATCAGCTCTCCACCTTCGCATGGCTATTCGGATATGCTTCTTGTGCATGCACAGGCTGGTCCCAATAGAAATTCCATACACTCTCTTTCTTCCACATCCATTAGATTCTAATTTAGTAAATATTATTTCTATGAATCATCATTTGGAGTCTGATCTTTATAGATTTTTCCTGGTCCATTAAGAACAATTTTAGGTGTCCCAAAAGCCTTGAGGTGGCCCGAAGGCCTTGAGGTCGCCCAAGGGCCTTGAGGTGGTCTGAAATCCTAACTGGCCTAAAGTCCTTTGGTGGATTGAAATCCTTGAAAGGACCAAGGACCAAACTGGTGGCCCAGAAGCTCAAATGGATGAATAGTTCTAGATGCTATAATACCGAAAAATACCTACTATAGTATCTACTACAATTCTTACTATAGTTCCTGCTATAGTTCCCACTATAATATTTCTACAGTACTGCTATAGTAACCCATAAATATGTCTCTTCCTGGATTTTAACTCAGGTCTCTTGGATGCACTTTCCAAGTCCTCGCCAACTGGGTTGAGGCTCTTGTGCATGCCCTACCCATATTCAAGGAAACATGGTATAAAAATTACCCTTCCCCATGGAAAGATCTTTCCTATAGTGTTATCATCATGAATAACCAAGGATGAGGGGATGCGATCCATCTGATAACACCTCCCTCCCCTAATTATCCTTTCAGTCTATGCCTCTTCCCATGATCTAACATCATGCCTTCAGATCTATGGTCAACAACCATTACCTCCCGATGCATTTAGTGCCTGTTATTACTTTAAATATACTCTTTTTGTCTCACTTCACTCACACACTACAACAGTGGCCCGACCTCACTACATATAGTGAATTAATTATGGTCATTAGGTTCTCACCACCTATAAATCATCATGGTTAGAACTCCACTCCACTTCGATCTATGTGGATATCCTCCCACACAGTCAAATAATTATACAACCTCAACTAGTGAACTTGGTTAATAGTGAATGATACATCCCATATCAACCAAACTTTTCATCAACACCTCTAAAACATTGGGTTGCTATCATAATATTCCACTTACATTCACATCACTTCTTCCTCTAGAACATTATTGGGCCCTCCAATCATATACATCAAATGAACCTTCTTCACATTTTCACACGCAATACTCTATTGTGATATTGTTGTTCTCTTGCATCAACTAAACTTAATGTCAATACATGCCTTCTAGTGAACCACCTTCCATTGGACTGATAACCGCTAGACTCACTAAGTTTCTTCTACTGAGTTGACATTAGATACCCCTTTCATTAGTTCAAATAGATAATTCAACTAATGAACATATGGTAAAATTATTTCACTGAATTGAACCCAAACACCATGGTGAAGGTGTATTATATTCATCTGGATTTTCCAAGTGTAACTTTTGGAGAATTTTAACAGTTAATCCAAAAAATGGTTCTCACACTAAACCTAACACAATCATCTCATAAATAAAAAAATGTCATAAATAACATCCTATTGGAACCAAACATTGAATAACTTAGGATATAGAGCATACATATGTAACTCATGTTACTATGTTCTCTCCTTCAAGACATTTTGTTTCTACATGACATGGACCAATGAAATAACATTCTCACAAAACACCTTCTCCCAATAGTCTTTAATCTCAACAGGTTACTCCTTAAAGGTTGTATTATCTGCAACTTTCAAATCACCCCAGTCAATGAATAGGAAATAATAATGAAGATACCAATGAAGTTGAAAGAATTGGAATACATCATGAATCTAACTCATCTATGGGTGTAGTTCTAATCAATATAAAACAACTCCAACACATGTTGAAACATTTAAAGGCCCAACAAACTAGGGAGAAAGCTTACTAAAATGACCAAACCTTCACTTCCCAATATGAGTAGATACCTTCAAGAACACATGATCTCCAATATCAAACTCTAGAGGCCTTCAACTAGGATAAACATAGTACTACTAATGGTCTTTATTTTCCTTCATCCTCTCACGAATCACCTATACCATCTATGCTATGCTCTATACCAATTTCGGTCTAATAATTACCGACTCTCTAACCACAGTCCAACATAATAGAGATATACATGTTTATTTGTACAATTATTTTAGTGGGTCCATACCAATGGTAGAGTTATGACTATTATTATAATAAAAATACACTAAGGGTAGGTTCCTCAATCAAAAAACTCCAAAATCTAAAACTCATATGTGCACTATATCCTCTAAGTCAAGTTGGTCTATTGTATCAAACCATCTACTTGGGGTTGAAAAGTGGTGATAAGGAATATATGAGATCCAAAATAATGTCAGAGGCCCTTATAAAACTTTAAGTCAAAACAAATATCATGATCATATATGATCATCATTAGAATCCCATAAAGCCGCACCACCACCTCCAAATATTGAAAAAAAAATCCACTGACCTTGACTCCTAAATATCCAGGAAGTGTTCCAACTTCATCAAGTGGTCCATAATAACCCAAATGGAATTACATCTACCCAAATATTGAGAGAAAAAGAGATTAAATTCATATATATGTCCTCCCATTTCCATTGGAGAATATCAAGGAACTGTAGAAACCCACTAGGAACATGATGCTTAACCTTCAACTTCTATCAAACCAAACACAAAGACATAAACTCTACATAATATCTCTTCATTATAGCCACAAAAACTGAACCCAAAAGGTATAATACATCTAATCCACACAAGTAAATACTGCCAAGGGAAACCATGGAACTCATAGTGAACTAATTCATGAATCACCGAAGGAAATAAGTGCCTCCCCTAGAATAACACTTGATAACGATCATACCTAAACCATACCTTAGGGGAGTCACCATAAACAAATTGATATCACTAGACCTCTACCTCAGAATACCCTAACTAGGATTCCTCTACCTACTGTACTAGAAATGAATGCAAGCTCATCTAATAAAGACACCCTCTACCATCAACACTCCCATATCAAGATGAATCTTTGAAAGCTCCTCTATCACCCTCCAAGCATCACTAGACGCATAAAAAAATTTCCACATGACTTCCTATTCAAATAATCAACCCAACATTACCTTTTCCCAATATATTGAAAATAATAAAGTAAAATTCCTATAATAATTCCATCAATCATCATTTCTAAAAACTCATATGGTTATTGGGAGAATATATACCTCAAACTATTGTGATATGTGAATACAACAATGTTCTCACCAATGAGGTAGTTTTACCATAACTTTAGAGAATGTACAACCATAGAGAGCTCAAGATCATGGGTATTGTAGTTATATTCATGAGGGAGTAACCATAGAGTCCTATAAGAGATAATTATTCTTTGGTACGTCAAATAATTACCCAATACAAGACATGAAGTAGCATAATAAACCTTAAACACAACACCATCCTATGAAAAATGAAGAACATGAGCACTGAACATATTCTTCTAAAAATACACAAAAGTAGCCTGGAACTAGACAATCCTTAAAAAATCATGATCCCTTATAGTCAAATATGTGGAGTCATAATCCAAGATATTTTGGGTATGGACCTCCTATAATAGACCTAAAGACCAAGAAAACCCCACACCTATATAACATTATTAGGGGATACCCAAGAAACAACCGCCTCAATCTTTGAAGGATTAATATTTTCTACACACAAAGACATAACATATCCTAAGAAATGGACCTCATGGTCTTAAAACATACACTTTTATAGCTTCTATAATAGATGATGATGCTAAATAATGCTAAAAATATCTCACATATGCTCTGAATACTCCTCCTTGAACTTAGAATACACTTAAATGTCGTCAATGAACACCATAATGAATTGATCAAAAAATCCATAGAACTCAAAATTTATTAGTCCCATAAACATTTTTAGAGATTTAATGACACATAATGACATGATAATGAACTCATAATTCCCATAATTACATAGAAAAGTGGTATTCAGAATATCCCCATCCTCCACTCACGTATGATGATATCCTAACTATAAATAAATCTTCAAGAACCAACTAGATCCTTTTATATGATCAAAAAACTAAATAATATATAGAAGGAGATAATGTTTCTTCACCATTACTTGATTAAAGAATAGATAATTGATGCACAATCATAGAATTCCATATATATTCTTCACAAAAATAACAAGATCACACTAAGGAGACATGTTGGGCTGAATAAAGCCGTACTACAAAAGTTCGTTAATCTGAATACACATATCTCATAACCCAGAAGGTACCATACTATACAAGGACATAAATATATAAGTGAAACTTAATTATATGTCTATCACAAACCCAATCTCAATATGAGGTGATAATTTCACAACCTCTTTAAGAAAGACATTAGGGTATTTTTCTACAACCCTGGGAAGAACTGTTGGCACCTCTATTGAACTAAACATCTACCCGACCATCAAGGATGAAAATAAGATAAAAAACTTATGACCCATCTAAGTGTATGTCTCAATAATAAACACAACATGTTCTCTATCAATTTCATATAATATAACATGACTCTTGAATTAATAAATAATATTATACACTTAATACATGTAGTCCACATCAACGATGATGTAATATGGTGGAATTTGTAAACATAATAATTATATGAAAGAGTGATGATACCTTAGAATAAACTCAAAATATAAATATACATAAAAAGATAGATTTAAATATATTTGGAGTTGTCAATTATAAGTTCATTGAATGCCTCTCCACCCCAAGTCCCAAAGCATGGACCAGGATGGGTTTAATAAACGAGTGTGTAGCACCTAAATAAAATAGTGAATACATCTAGGTAGAATATTAATAGATAATACCTCACACAACATACAAATATCATATAAATGGAAACTATATGGTATACATCTATTGAAGTCTAACTTTAAGACTTCTCTAGACCTGATAGTGACCACCCCCATCGACAATCTCTACTCACTATACCCGAGGATAAGGGGAATCATGGGGATATCCTCTACCCACCCTATACTCTCTCTACTGATCAAAACATGGAGAACCATACCATATTTTCTTATTAGATACTACTACAATGAATAAGTATGAAGATGGAATCCATCTCCACTATGACTTCCAAGGAAGGTTGGTCACTAAATATTCTAATGGACATAACCTCCACCTGAAAAACCAACAATGCCTAATCTTTTGGTAGGGGTCTGTATACTTCCAACTCTAGTGAAACATAATTAAGAAGGTTAAAACTAGCTCCAAACTATTCAAGACTTCATTTGACTAGAAAAATTAGAACTTATGGACATAGATCTTCTCCATGGAGAGTCCTGAAGACTTATCTCCCATCATGATTTGGTCTTAGATAGAATCATTTCAATAACCTATGCACTATCTATCACATTAAGATACACCAACAATGTGAACATGGTGACTTATTGTAGGATCTTAGGATGAAAATACTCTTTGAAACGACTCACCCTAACCTCGTCATCTAGAAGTAGGTCTAAATAATAATGCAAGAGTTTTTATAAATGAATATCAAACCCCTACACACCAGATATCTCCCGAAATATTGTAAGAATCTGTTATTGACAATCCACCTTTCTGTTCGAAGAAAGAATCTTATATTGAATCTAATCATGACAATTCTACCACTAAAGAAACGAATCCTCATGATCCCTATGGAATAAAAATCATCACTATTAGGAATCCCCATCAAATATAATGATATCAAATAGAACCCATTGCTCCCTCCGAGTATGGATCAAGGAGAAAATAATCTCCACCTCCTCCAATGAAGTCTCAGTATCCCAATATGAAACGAACCCCTTATAATTATATAATATATGGTGGTAGAACTCTAAAATAATATTCCTCAAAGCATCATCATCATCTATCTCCAATCTATGATAATTTATGGGTGTGTTTTTCGGAACATTATCATAACAGACTAGACAAAGATGTCGACCTGGATCCATACTTGAAAATGAAAAAACATTAGGGACTCCTAAACCCAAAATATGGAATATTTAAGGTTAATTATTTAAGATTTAACCTAATTATCATTATTTTACCAATTAAATCATAGGTAAAAGAAATCATGATGAATGATTCTTACCTAGGTATCTACCTCACAAATATAATCACTTTACTTAGCATTTTTAGTAAACTTAAGGTACCTACATAAGATAATAGGGGGCCCTAAAATATCATGTCCTATCTGGTATCCCTTGTTTATATCACATGATAAGTCTAGATGATATTATTTCATTACTAACCCATGAAATAATCACATTTTCTCATCTCCAAACTTCATTCTATCCATCAAACATTAGATCAGATGCCACTTTATCACACCCCCTCTATTTGAACCTCTCCCGTGTCAATAGTGCATATATGGATGATCTTGGAAGCCCACCTCCAATAGGATATGGGTTGGTGACTAGAATTGAGGGTATGAAATGCATAAAAATGAGAGGAATTACCCTCAATATATAAATTTTAGGATAATATATAAGGTCCACAAATTAAGTGCATCATGTAAATAAATAAATAAATCATCCCAAAACATGAATTATAGTGTCATACAAATAGAAATAACTGAAATAAAAAACTAACCATTTTCAAGTAATGACTAGAAACACTGATATATTCTAAACACTCCATGATCTAGTGACACCCATATTGGTCAACATCTAGCTCCTGTGGACCTAAAAAATGTTATATATATATAGGGTGATCATACAAGTATAATTAATATGATCCTCCCTAAAACCTCTCATGAAAATGTGGAAGAATCCTACTAAATCTCAATGACTAAACATAGGAAACCAACTCATTACTTAAATAGGTAAAACTATATCCCATCCTCACTAAGGATTACTAATCAAGTAATAAAAAGATACAATAAATACCATATCAATGTTATATACATAAGAAAGGTACCCCACATCCACATCCCCATTGGTTTATCACTCACACTCCCCAACGAAAAACATATTGTGATTAAATTTCTTCTATAAAATATCATAACCACTCAAGAAACTATATCAAAACAATAAAATCATATCATACTACTCCATATTAACACATGTCTCAACTATATCTCATCACATCTGTAACCAATAAGAATTTTGAAATCCTTCACTACCTGTGTATCATGCACTGTATCTCAATCCATCATAACTCGTGCAGGTACACCTATAGTGACTGCAACCAATATCGATGAAATACATGTATATTTTATAACCTCAATATTCTATGTCCCACACATACATGTATGGTAAAATTAAGATACATAACATATATTGAAAGTACAACTGCAACGACCAGAACCACTACTGCCATAATACTTTTATATATTGCAACCTCAAGCCACTACAACATTTAATTACATGTATGGTAGAATTTAGATCCCTAAAATCCCATGTGAGAAGATAACCTATACCTTAATAAATTAAAACCTAGATATACCTATAAATTATGTTACATATTAAGTGAGGTTTGTGAAGAGAGAGTAGTCAACCATTTGTTCCCTCACTAACCTAGATATTATGGACAACACCTAGAACCTAAAGCATTTGGGGATATTCTACTTTCAAAACTCAAGTGGTGGAGAATATAAAATCATAAAACATAATGAATATTATATCACACAACCAAACTAGGGAAAACTACATATACTTAGAATATAACTTCAATTATCATCCCATGTGACAACTCAGCTGCCATAACTAAGATCTAGGAATGTAGACCTCCTATAAGCATACACGCACCATGGTATAGCATGAAACAATTAATTTTTTAATTATAAAATTACAAATAATTTATTTAACCCATAATAAATTATATTTTAATCATTCCATATCATTTAATATAAATTAATTTATAAAATTCATCATCAAATTCCAGATTTCCATTCTATTCTCTTGGAGGATTAAACCCAACAAATTCTTAGTTTTTACTTAATAGATATATACCATTAATAAAATCAATTCCAAATCCCATAAATTCATTTATAATTCATTTAATATTCCATAATCTAGGTATTCTAGCACTCAAACTGAAACTTTACAGGGAAGAATAACTCACAATGAATATGCCAACTATAAAAGATAGTTAGAAATCACAATAAACAATCATCAAGTAAAGAATCCATCAAGAAAAAAATAAAGGAAACACAATAAAAAATGGATCCCAAAAAATCCTAACCAACCTATCAATATCCCCAACATAATGATCTATAAAACAAGTAATTCCATCTCTTAACCAGTGTCATACATCTTATCTCACCATCTCCAAAACCAAAGCACTGCCATAATCAGAGAAAACCATCCCATACCCCACCAATCATCCAACCATACCATGTTAAAAAACACAATATGGGATCTATCATCATAAGGAATATATAATGGTATAAATTTTTTTATCATATAAAATTCAAGGGGAAAATCAGGACATCACAACAAGAAAAAATTCTTAATAAACATGGAAAATAGCAAGGTTGGTCTCACAATAGTCCAAAACACTTTAATTTCATCCATAATAATTTTAAATTATTTTCATGATTTAACTAATTATTTATGAATAGATTTCATCAACAATAAACCAAATATTTTGTATCCATCAATGGTTATTACAACTAATTAACTTTCTCAAGCAACACTTCCATGTTCAACCATTTTAATTGATATGCCTCATTAATCATTAACTTCATCTTACCAAAACTATTTTGTTTATCTAATTTAAATGCATGTAAAATATTTTAAATAATAGAAACAATCATAGTAATAAAATCAAACACAATATATAAAAATCATGTGGCATCATAAGAAAGATAACATAACCACATGAGAATCATAACACCTCTTTCGTATTTAATACTTTATTAATTTAAAGATTAGAATATTTATATAGGTCAGTATCAATCATGTAGACATTTAATATAAATCATGATAATTTCATAAAAAAACATAAATAATGAAAATTTTATGAATCCCCCACCTCAACATGAAGCTTTCAACATTCCTTGAATCAAGAACAAAATAATAGGAACAGATCTCTAATCACTTATTTCGTAAGGAACCCACAATTCCAAATGATAACCTACAAATCGATCTATAAAAGACATGGGATAAATCCAAGGAGAGGAGATTAAGATAATCTAAAAGAGATTTTCTGGTTACCTAGGGTTTAAAGGAATAGGGAATAAATAAGAGGAATTCTAGAGGTTTTCTGAATTTATATAGGCTGGATTTTTAATGACACTAAGACACAACAACTTTGACCATTCTATAATGATTGGGTTTTTGAACACAAACATGATGTGACATGGGTGGACATGCCATAATGGGCCAAATTTAAACCCCCATTTGGAAATACTAGTGAAAATTATCCATATCTCCCCTTTCCAAAACTCAGTTAAACTTTTGATCCCATAAATCTGGGATAACGTTGTGTCCCAACCAAAGAACCACACCACTGTGGTCCCCCAAAAAATAGAGATAAGGAATATGGGCCCCAATATCCATGACACATACATAAACACCACATAAAAACTCCAAGGGAGTGATAAATATACCAACCACCAAGCTCCATGGTGCAACCCAAGGCACCACTCCATATAGACCCTCCGGGAGAAAGAGATATCCCCCCTCCGAGTTCCACAATGCATCATAAATCCCACAATACAACATATATCCTTGAAAATTAAACAAAATCTCTAACACTAATCCATATTGGAGCCTAAAATACCACACCATAGCCACCATATTAAAGATAAAATTTTCATCTCCACCTATACATATTCTCTTCCATCCTTCCCCTAATACACCCTACCATCCAAGAACACAAAGGAAGGTCCCGAGAAGAAGTTAGAACTTAAAAATTTATTGTACCCAATCACATACAAATAGGTCATAAATATAATCTATGAAACTAACTTTCACTAAAATTTCAATGAACTCAAGCACCATGGTGCCAACTATTTTCACCTTCTCATCAACAATGACCTAACCCAAGTGAAACATTGAGATCATCTACTCATTTATATAAACTCTAATAGCTAACATATATAGTCTATATATGATCAATTTCTATTCTAAGCTACAATGGAATCTATTAATCATACACACCTAATCCAAAATTTCTTACTTAAGAATTAGTCCACTATACTAAACCTCCATGTTATAAATCTCTCAATGCACCTCTCTCGCAAAATTGATATTATTAAATCCACATTCATACATGAATTATTCACTAAATACTCACACACCATTATTTACCATATTCAATAACTCCATATGAATTCCATTGATAAATTTTATTAATATGGAAGACTAAATATAACTCACCGCACTTGCATCCAAGTACCAAAATGAAACCTCAACAAATAGTGGTCTCAATTCAATATCCCAAGATCCCATGTCACCCCAAAGTATTGGGTAGTACTAAACTTAAATCCATAAAAATTTTTGGGTTCCACCACTTATATTTACTTAAACCCTTTATTAAAAGTCTCACGGACCCATAACATGCTCATTGTAAAGGCTAAATCCATTAGGTTCTAACCTTTTATGATATATTCATGGCCTTTTCTCAATGATTAATAAATAATTACCTCTCATATACCATCCTTAAAACCTAAATATACTTCTAAAATGATTATTCTACAATGGTACATCATTCAAACTATTATAAATTATTTACCACTCAATAACATTCAATATATAAAAAATAAAAGTTTATTTATCCCATAATAACTATACAAAAAATACTAGAAGTTCATTAAAACTTTTTATAAAAAATATCATCCTTATCAAAAAAATCTCACTAGAAAAACCCAAATAATGTGGTAAATTAACCATTATCATCATCAAAATAAATAATTATCATGATCATTATCATTTCAATATCATCATTTAAATTCATCTCCACCTATACTTATAAAATATCCATCTAGAATATCATAAACATGATCAATATATTTTTTATATCACATTATCTACATTTATGTCTTACTAAAGTTCATAAACCTTAAATCCACACTAACATACTATTAAAGTATCATTCATATTAAACATTTCCACCTATATGCTTCACATGGACTCAAAATTCCAATATATAACAATGGGATTTAAAACCCTTAAATATAAAACATCTCTTTCCAATCCATACCCACTTTCTTATCCACTCACTTCACACACCCATCCAAACTATTCATATCCAATGAAAATCACCCAAAACACCATAAAAATTTCTATCTCATGTCATACTATCCTACATACCTCATATGATGAAAAACACATACTCCCCCACCTTCATAGAAGAGAATCCATAATTTCAATTATCACATCAATTACCAACCATTATCTTTACCCCATACATAACAAAAATACACCCTCTCTTTCCTCCATGAAAACAAAGAACTAGTTAACTCATAATAATTCATGGTAGATTTAATCTTACATGAAAGAAATATACTCTATTATACTACCTTGATACCATACCCAAATCATGATATTATAAGTATTATCTCGCCATTTCAAGGCTCACATTCCTACTCAGTCAGGTTAGACATCTAAAAAATCCCACCCTTTCCCCATATATCAAATGAATTAATTTTTCATCACAAATAAGTACTTATAATATTATTCCCACATATAATTTCTGAAATATACATGCATATTATATCCACTATAGGATCATAACACCAATTATTTTTAGGATTTTAGTCCACTGAGGCATCTAATGACTAAACCAATTCACACCCAAGGCATTTAATTTATATACCGCCAAATCTAGGGTTATCATCACACCATATGTAAATATCATTAGTATCATTATATAGAATAAATAAAAAAAACTATCACCATTGGTTTAGATAAATAATATACCCCAATAATTTATTCAAGGAAATAAAAAACTAGTTATTATTGAAATTTTAATTAACCAAAATCCTTTTTCAGGTCACACATCGTAATGGACATGTCATTTGAACCTATGTTCCATGTATGATCTATGAACATTCCCTATTACCACCCCAATACAAGGTTAAACTATTAAAACCTAAATCATAATTACAATAGTTTATCAAATCATGAAAATATTATAAAAAAACAGTAACAATAATCCCACAACCCTAGTAACTTAGACTCTCACAATACATGTGTTTTACATACACAAGTATAGATTTTATCCCAAGTTTTTTCCAAAACATATCAATATATTAAGCCTTAAATAAATAAATAAACCAATAATAAGGATCAAATACCATTTTTAAACATCCTTAGGCTCGTGCGTAACCCAAGTCCCAAGATATGTAATGGCATGAAATATCAGACATGACTTCCCATAAGATAGAGGATGATAACTAGATGTCTGGGTCTAAGAACATAATTGGGGAAACTATACCCTTGATATCATAACTATAAATAACATTAAATAAAATAATAATCCATATACCACAACATTTTAATAAAACTATGGAATCGTAGTGGAAGGTCAAATATAAATGATAACAAACATGATAAGAAAATAGATGAACTCATTCTATAATATTATAAACATACATCAAAGGAAAACCCACATATCAATTATATATATTAGAAAGAAAAATAAAACAAGAAGAATCTACTACAGGAACCTCAACCTCACCTTGATACTATCTCCATACCCCAGTCTAGTTTTCACAACAAAATCACCTATGTTAGGGCCGTTTCCCTAACCTATATTCCAAACATGAGGCTTTCATGTCCATTGAAGTTTATATACATGGTGTGAGAGTAAAACTCATTAAAATAACACCAATGGGACTCTAAGATATACCAAATTTTATATAAGTTAATGAATGTAAAATATAGAATGAAAAACATTGCAGTCATCATATAAACATCTGATTAAATTCATTATATTCTTACCAAGCCTCCATAATTCTTGAACCTACCATCTTTAGCTAGTGTACATGTACTAAACCTCTCATTGTATAATACACACCATAGGGTACTAAAGTACACGATTTGGTACACTTTTCATAATCCATACCATGGGGTCCATGACATACAAGTCACCCCCTTTTCATTATATGGAGTTCCATGTTTCCCAATAAATCATCCTTATTATAATCCATAATGTGGGATGCCACAACACATGATATGTTCCCATTTTGATAGTAACATCATGATTAAAGAGTATCAGCCTACACTACCATATCATAGTGATCATTCATGCCCTATTATAACTTTTTTTATGATAAATATAAGCAACATATGACATTACATAAAGAAATATCCTATCCCTTATTTATATACTATTGCATCTTATGTGTCTCATATATTAATGTATCCTTAAAATCCCTTATATAACAAGTATCCCATCCCATATATCACATCCCCTGGTAAAATTTTTTCATATCTTTTCTATCACAGTCATCATTATTCATTCCTAATGACCATCTATAAAATGATCACATAGATGAAAGACCATAACTTTTTATTCTAACACCTTGAATCTAAAGTTGAAATTTTCTATAAATTTATTGTAACAACTTAATCTTGGTCAGTATTATTGCTTGATTATCGAAAAACCTACTTAGTCTTTTACCAAAAAATCAATATCCTCCTATGTGATTCTATACCTTGGTCCATTTCTTAATCATTTAAAAATACTAAACCCTCTATGTGAACCATTCATAGAGTGGTCAATATGTTAATCCACTATCGATATGATATCTTCTCTTTTTACACTAGGCCACATGAGGTCTCTCACAACTCATACCATTATAAACTTTAAAATAACCTCTAAGGGGAAATTTAAGGAATTATACCTCACCTTATCATACATATAAACCTTAAATCATAATAAGAACCTATTTATGAACCTTTAATAATCATATTTATACTCACTAGACCCACTAACATAAATTCTATAGTCTAACCTAGGTCCCTCACAATGAATCTCTCTCTTGTACACACCTTCAGTACCAAATATCCAAACTATATAAATAATTATAAAATAAATTGGTAACCAAATGAAACTAAAATAAATATCTTACATGTGTAACTTAATTTCTTATATCAATATTCCCCACCTATAATTTCAAAAAATAAATGAACTCTCTTATTTCCCATTTGGGTCTCCTTAACCTAAATAACATTTCTCACATACCACATTGAATATGAACCACATAAATAATCTCTTAATATGTTAGGTAAAACCTACCTTATTCCAATATGAGTTAAATTATTGAATACCACTCAATCAAGAAATATTGAAAAAGCAATAAAAAAACAACAAATTAGGGTTTTAGAGTGTTATAAAATTAAATATCAATGAAAATAAAAAATAAAGGGGTATGTTACCTTTTCCTCAATAAAATAGGACTAACTCCACAGATGGTTTCCAAATAAAATTCAAAATTATAATTTAAGATAATAAATAAGGTAATGGAAGATAAAAACATAAGGGAGCCTCTCTCAGCCCCACCTTCATTCTGTCTAGCTGACCAAGATGAGAAATGGGATGGATTTTTATAGAATACCTCCCAAAAAATACCTACAATTACCTCACTTAAAATTATGGGTGGGGAACTCCATTGGGATCTTGGTGGACCCCTTTTAAAACTCCATTGGTCCACTGAGTTCCCAATTTCCGAGCATGAAGTTCATGATGGAAAGGGCGGTGGTATATAGAAATTACTATCCCATTGAACTCTTAATGAAATGATAATGATATTTTGGTGGGTTTTGATAAAACTCACAAAAGATATTCCTTTTTTATAATACCTGAAATTTTATTCCACATATTTTCCCTTCAACCCTTCTCTAAAGCTTCTATTTAAACCTATTAAAATACAAAAATATCCCTTTTATTGATCGAAATTCCAAAATAAAAATTACCCAAGATCTTACTCTACTAAGATTTGATGTTTTATCTGATTTAATTGATACCCAATAACATGGGGTGTTAAATTGTTTGTATAGTATGATTTATTTTATGATATTAGATATAGAATTAAATATTATTTTATTTTTATGTTTTGTGGTTAATTGATATACATGTATCCAGGGTTCTATAATTATATAACATTACAAAAAATGTATTCTATGCATCTTTTATATTATAATCACTTAAGCGATTTGATTATATTGGAGAAAATATTAATAAAAAATTTATAATCAACCATTAGAGGTGTATAATCTAGTTTCTATTAATGAACCAAAAGACCTTTTTTCCTCAAACTTATTCATATAGGGCCCATGGGATGTACATCAAGATTCATGGAGTTAGAAGTGTAATGGAGTATGATAATTCAGTATAATTTATTCCATTATTTGGGATAAAGATCAATTTTATTTATTTTCTCTCCATACATAAGTTATGTGGAACAATTTAATTATATATAAGTTTTTATAGGGTTTATACATGATTTTTATGTATTATATTTTTTTAATTTTATTCAATATACTCTGATTGGGGGACACTGAATTATTGACCAAATTTTGTTTTAATAAATTTTTTACTAGTTATGTCTAATTTATAAATGGTTTCTATTTATTTTTTTATAAAAATAAATTATGTATTATAACGAGTATAAAAAAATAAATAAATCCTTATTTTATGATTAATAATAACACTTCAAGGTAGTTGTTAAACTTTATAAATTGTAGGAATAAACTAGAGGTTTGTAATGGCCCATACCGAGAAATCATGGTATTTTGGACTAATTCATTATAAATAATATGTGATAAGCTTGGGGTTTTAGATAAAAAATCATTCTTGGAATTCATTATAGAGATCTAAAATATAGATGGTTGATCATGTTTATTTCTAACCATCATGACCATGGTTGAAACCTAACTTGTTATTGGGAGTATACACTATCAATATGAGTGATTTATTGATTTTGAAGTCCCATAAATGGGATGAATTATGGATTAATGGTCAATTCATAAGGATTTGGAATGAGTAGGGTCTTTCATTTGTTTTATGAATCACTCATTGGAATTTAGGGAATATATATTTGGCTATGACTGGTTTTGATTATTTTACCATGTCTGGGAAAATGGGTTTTCAATGGTTTTATAATTTTCAACGATTTGAAATGTTCTAAAATAATGAAGTTTAAATAGTGACTTTGTGGTGTTTCTTTATTGGAAGTGGTTTATTTTTTTATAAATTTGGATCTTAAATTTAGTATTTGATTGGAAAATAATCTTAGAGATCATATTTAAAGTTTTTGAAATATATCCTTTTGTGATTTTAACCTAAATTAATGTTTTTACTTATTGAAAACATGGTAAATTGAATTTAAATATTCTTGAAAATTTAAGTTTAAAATTTAATAATATAAATGGTACCTCACAAGATATTTTTTTTCATTGTTTTAATATTTGTAATTTGATTTTTTTTTAAATTTTTTTGTGTGATTAATGATTTGAAATTCTCAGGTGATTAATGAAAAAAAAATATAGTGTAATTTAAATGAGATTCAAGGTAACATAAGATTTATTTTGGATGTAATTGAAATTTTTTTTATAAAATAAATAAAATAGCTTTATATTTATTAAAAATAACTGATAAATATTTAATTATTTTCTATAAAATATATTAACGTATATTAATTTTGAAGAACTAGATTTGGGATATAAAATAATTTATTTTAGTTAATTGATAGTCTTTATAATATGTTTTGAATAAAATTTATATGTAATTTATTTAATTAATTATAATTATTGAATTGAAAACGTTTTATGTGTAATGGAAATGGTTTCTATCCATGTCATGTTTCTTAAAGAACATTCCACGGTGATTATGAGTTTGATTATTTATAAAATCTATGAAATTTGTGAAATGAATTGAATTGGGCATTATAAAAGTTTATTGAATGGTTTTAATTGTTTCAGTGGGAATTTTGGTTAGTTCTCATAGATAAAATAGTAGGTTGGGCCTGTTTAGTGAGGCCTAGGGGATGAGTATTACTATTACTGGAGAATTATTTTATGAAAAATTAATAGTGTATCATAGGATTTAAGAATCTAATTATGAGTTTAATTTTTCTACAAATGAATTGTTTTTTCCTTAGAAAATTGGGTATTTTTTTGATCATTTTATATATCTAAAAGAGTTAACGAGTATAAGTATATTATTTTCATAACATTATATAAGAATCTATATCATGTGGTCTCAATGAATCTTTTTAATTAGGTGGGAAGTTCTTATGGAGTGGGTTACCATAATGTGGAATGATATAAGAGAAGTTGATGTTTTATATGTTAGATAAATTCTTATAGTAGGGAGTGATTCATTCTATATTGAATATGAAATTTATGAAACCATTCATTGGATTGGAAATGAGAGTGAAATATATTTTTTGGATTTGAGACAATTGAGAATCATCACTATGGTCAGATGAATTGTTTAGGGTTTTTTCTATAAAAAAATTATTATCTTAGGAAGTTTGTGATGATTGAAATTTTTAAAATTAAGTAAATTAAATTTTTTATGTACTTAAAGGATAAAAAGGTTGTGAAAATATGTATAAATCTTATTTTTTGTTTTCAATTTGGATAAGTTTTTATTTAATGAAGTTTGGAGTTTATAAACACCAGGAATTTATGGGAAAATTATATTTTCTAAATTAAAATATTGGTAGGTAAATTTTAGAGGTAAAATCATGAAGAAACAAGGTGTTTTGTATAAAACGTGATTAGAAATCATGGACAAGAATAGTTAAGAAATGTTTTAGGATATTTAATATAAGATAAAGACAAAATCATTGTTAAATAAATTGAAATCAAACTATTCAAACTAATCATTTATTTGTTAAAACATATTTTTATTTTTATATTTCTCTATCACTCTCTCATACACAAATTTATCTCCCTCTAAAACTTTCACTATTTGTGATACCCTTACCTCTTTCTCCCTAAATCTCCCATAATTTTAGGGAATGATCATGGATGTTTCTCCTGTATATTTATTGTAATGGACTATAGTAATTTGGTTATCCCTTTTTCCCATTGATCTTGGTTTTGGAGTTGTGAAATTTGGATTTATAGGGATTCTAATATTAGGGTTTCTTCATAGTATGGTGAAACCTTAAAAAATCATGTATGTTTTTCATGGTAACTTAAGAAGGATCCTGTAAGTTAAATTTATTTCATGGGTGGATTCATTAAAATTTTATCATTAGCTAGTGAGTTATTTATGGCTTAAAATTATCTTGGATTATTTATTTGAAATTGATATTTATGAGAATTGGGGGATTTTTCTTAGGTGGAAAATTGATGATAAATATGCAGAATATATTTATGAAGGATATTTTATAAAAATTAAATAAGGTAAGTAGATTTTACTTTATAAAGTTAAAAAAACACGAAGAATTAAAATTTCATATTATACTATTAAGATATTATGTTGTTTAATATTTATGTATATTATATTGCGAGTTTTCATAAAGAAGATGGTTTTTTTGAGATTATGGCCTTTTTATTAAGAGAAAAATGGATGATAAATATGTAGACTATATTTAAGGAGGATATTTTATAAAAATTAATGAAGTTAAGTAGAATTAAATTTATATAGATTTTTATAAAACAAGAAGAATGAAAATTTCATACTAGACTATTATAATATTAGGTTGTTTAATTTTTATGTATATTATATTACAAGTTTCCATAAGGAGGAAGGTTTTTTATGGATTAAAATTTTATTAATGGTCATATAAAAAGGGAATCAAAATTATTCATTGGGAAATGTGTAGAGAGAATTTTGGGTTTAATGTACTGGGTAACTTAGGAAATGATTTAGGGTATAACAGAAAGGTTCGAGAGTTAAATGATTATGAATTGGTTGGGTAGTGTAATATAGATGGTGCTTGGTTATATTGTATTTTTATTAATGGTTTGTATGGATTCAAAATGAATTGTGGGGAGTGATGGAATAGGGTTATTTCAGGGTAATTTGTGCTCACTAAATTTTCTAGATAAGGGAACATGTTTTATTACATAATTTTTTTTTTGGAAATATGATAAGGTTTAAAATATCTATGTATATGGAAGTGGTTATTTAATATATTTGTTTTTTAGTAATCAAGGGATAAAATATAATGAGGTTTTGTTTGGTTGGTCATCGTTAAAAAATTTGATTGGATATATACTGATTTCAATTCAGATTAATGTTTCCTCTCTGTCATTTTTAGTGATAGGCACTTATCACTATCTATCATATCTTATCTATTTTAAATGAAACATCATTGCTTTTTCCTTATCTACATTACTCAAAAAAATCATGTGATAACTTTTTTTTAAATGTTTGATAACTCAATTCCATATGCATGGTTATATCACCATAAGTGTTTCATCCATGTTGTTGTTCGATTCTGATAGTTTTTCTTGTGGTATATATTATCATCTACTTTAACACATACACTTAAATAATCATGTATCAAATTTACTCTATATAGCCACTCGAGTAACATCATATCACTACCTGTGATATGTTTAGTTTCATTATTATCTAAAAATATAGGTTTATAACATATATAGAAATATCCTTGAATAATTATTAATGATATCTCCCTCAACACAACAATCTTGTATATTTTTCTCAATATTATATGGTGATATATCTATATCATTTTCCACATCACATATTTAGTTTTTTATACTCTTCACATAATAGTTTTATTCAATTATTATACTAAGATACAACTTATATTACCTCTATATCATTGTTAATTACTCAGCCATGGATTGTAATTTCCATTTTCAACTTTATATAATATGATTCATCACTTATGACTTCTTAAGTTTATACTTGAAACATATTATATCTTCTCCTATGATTAATTCACTCCAAAACCACTACATTTTACTAAAATACCATGGGAAATTTATTTCAGAAATTCTATAAATATGTTTTTATGCCGAACATATTAATATAATCCTTTGAATAACTCTCATGAATTCTCATAAAATCCCCATTCTTGATTCACCTTCAATCCTCATGGAAACAAATGTAATGTAAAAAAAATCCTTGAATTTCCTTAGCTAATATGGAATGATTAATTTATATGATATTCCCTAATATGAAAAAAATATTATTATTCATTTTATATACTTTATATTAATATACTCATGTCTCTTATCATGGGTTATTTCACAATTTTTTTCATGTGATGTCATTACCTGTGATGATTGGTACTACTTTAGAACATTCCCCCATGACTTGTGATACATATTATAGCCTCATGATATATTAATCATGTAGTATTATCTATTTTTATCATGAGTTGTGATAGTCATGATTCATCTAAAATATCCTTACCATAAGTTATGAAATATTCTTGTCATATATTGTGATATGAAATTATTTTAAGTTTCTTATTCATATCACCTTATCTCCACTAATGATACTAGTATATTTCCTCTTTCAATATAACTCAAATATATCTCCTCCTCCTAATACAGTAACCTCCATAAAATATTCACCAGGATACTTCAACAAGCTTCTAAGGAACCACTTCCCATTAAAATAATATATTTAATGATTTCTAAACCTTATTATAATACATAAATTTCTGTTTCATAATATATATTGATCTTATGTAATATCTAATTAAGGTCATGGTACTTTATCCATACATCCCCTATAATATGATCATCTAGAATCCATATAATTATTCATAATTCCTATTAATATAAAAATATTATAGTGCCTTAGACTCTCCTACTTCTTCTCTAATAAATATAATCATATCTCCATGAAGTAGTACACACTTCACTATATGTATCTTCTCGAATTTATTGGTCTAAATCCTTATCATATACAAATTTCTTCTAAATATATGATATATAAACATAATAATATTTTTAAGGTAATCTAATGAAAATATCATTCCATCAACCAACCCCCCCAAACACGAGATCCTCTCTTCCACCACTTGGGTTCTCTATGAATATACTAAAATAGATCTCCAATTTACATTACCAATTAATAAAAAATATGTTCAAGTAACTATAAAATTGATCCTTTTCATTCAACATTTTACTTACTCAATATATTTATCTTTAAAATATGTACATGATAATGTTTATTTATCTCCAAGAAGTCATTACTTATCATTTTCACGAGTGTGATAATTTTCATGCGTTTATCCTTGATTCTCCATGATATGATCATCTTTAGGCATGTATCCATTGTTAGAGTTGGTTCCGTAGAACTATAATTATTATGTACTTTTAACTATCAAATAATGTATTCAATTTGATATATAAACGTTTTATACTTACCATATATTGAATTTTATTTTTAATACTTTATTTAATGTCCTTAGTGTGATTTTTATATTAATAGGTTATAAGATATCCTATTATAATGATAAATCATAGATATAATAACAAAATTAATAATCTATATATTATGGTCTAGAAATTTCATTTTGGAATGGAACAAATGATATTTTACTATAAGGTGTTATAGGCTTATAATATATTGAGACTTCTTCTTATGAAGTTCACACTTAGTGGTTTCCAAGAAGAAAAGACACCAAGGATAGGCCCACCAATATGAATTCCATATACCATGTCTATCATTGGATAGTACTATATATGAGTGCATGTGTTTTGATCCTTATACTTGATATTGGCATTAATATATATCATAAACTATGTACTTTGATTCATATTGAAAACTATGATTTATATTATTTTGGTGAATTATAATACATTGGGTATATTGTGAGTGATATGTTATTTATTAAATGATTGGGAAATGATTTATATCTTCCAAGTTATTGAAAAATATATATCTTTCTATTTCATTGATATTGAAGTTCCTTGTCACAATCCACAGACTTGGTGATTACAAGAAAGTTTATCTTGGTAAGACAAAGAAGGATAGATCGAGAATTAAGATATGATGAAATGGTTATGCATATTTCTTGATGATATATTAGTTGAAAATGGATTATATAATTTAGTTATCATTCATAGGAAGGTTTTCATTGATATTAATTTTATCTTTCTCTATGGGGTATATGATTTGTTGCTTTATACCATTCTTGGCATGTGAGTTTGTACTATCGTCACTGAGAAATGAACCTAGATGGTCGCACGCTAAGTGTATCTAGAATCTCATCAGATTCACATGAATTTGAGTATTATAATAGAATCAATCACAATATGAGGATAAACTTATATTTACATTATGTAAATTATAATCCAATCCCAAGTTATTCATGATTGGAATAATAAAGTTTACTTATCATTTCTCTTATGCTCACAAGTTTTTCTAGTGAGGATAATTGAATACTTATTTAATGGGAGTGATAAGGCGGAGTTAATGGTCTAAAATGATGTTAATATTAAACCCATGTTAATCAGGGCTATCTTGCACTAAACTCAAGAATATTTAACTTATAAATAGAATTTTCACTCAGTCTCCCTGAGACCTAAACTGTAATATATGATATATGCATGTGCGATTGACACCATACATCAAAACAATCTTGTTTCGAAATGATATAACCTAAAAGATCAATACCAAAATTTAAATCTTCATAGAGTACATGTGAATATCTCTAGAGTAACTAAAATTTTGGTCCATTATTCAATAAAAATGTCAAGCTAATCAAATAAAAAATAATAATATGAAAATGAAAAGTAATAATTTTTTCAAAAGGAAATTACTTAAGGTAGTTGTTTTTAAAATAATATATTATTATAAAATATTTTATTTCATCAAATTCTATATTTCAAGTGTTTTTTATCTTTTTTTTTTGTGATTTATGTTGAGAATTAGAGTAAAATTTTAAATCTATATCTCCACCATGAAGATTTCAATATTCCATATCCTTCATTCATGCTCTAGACAACACATGTATCCAACCATCATATGATCTATTAGTTATTCATTCCATGTATGATTCTATATATTCTTTAAGGAGAGAATCACTATAAATATTAATTATACTCACCAAAATATATGGACTATCCATATGTTATGCTTCATTTTCATTAGTTGATAATAATACAACCATAACCAAATAATTTTGTACTAACAATACCATCATTTGGATTTGGATGTTAGCTGGTGTCAATATTTCTCCCCCATTGATACTCAAATTTAAATTATCTGATTCTTTATTTTTTTTCATTCATCACTCATATATTCATGAAATTTCATTTCTTTATATATGTAGAAAGTGGTCCATTATTCAATAAGGAATCACTTAACTAACTCTATAAGCCAACTTGAGTCTTAAATAAGTGTTGAAAATAAGATAATTAGTTAATAATCCCATGTTATCCATTTAAACCTCTATTACTCATTTTACTTATGGTGGTTTTCATTTATTTTTACATTTCAAATTAATTAACCTATTTACTTTAACTAAACTCTCAAAAAATATTCAATTGATAAGAATTAAATTCATTAGGACTAGGAATTATACCATATTATTCAAAAATCTTCCTATGTGACATGAAAGTAAATATTTTGATCTGAAATAATTTTCATGGGGTCTTCTTCCACTTTTTAGTTGTGTCTCTTCCATATTTTATCCATTTAAAAGTATCACCAAAGTCCCTATAAAATACATAAATAAACACATAAAATGATTTATTAGGAATAAAAATCAGATCCTACATATTATTGCTTACACCATGCTCCCCTTCCCATATTATGTTTTAATCCCAATGTATCCCCATTAATATAAAATCTAAAATGTGTAAGAAAATACATGGGGTTCACTAGGATTATTCCTTTCCATTATGGGAAATTATTTGATCATCATTTCTTACTTTTAGTCCATTTTTCAATTTTAGGTAATCTTATACATTTTCTTATAAAAATATATAAATATGTGTATACAAATAGTTATATATATATATAAGCATATTTGATTCTTTATGTTGTGGAATTTATACCAATGTATCCCCTTTATATATTATCTTTGGGTTGTAGTAACATCTACGAGGGGATATGAGTTCTTTCAATCCCAATATTTTCAAGTTTCTCATCTTTAACTAAGGATTTTTAATCCAATTTCCCAATGACTTTGACTGGATTTTTTCATTGCTTCTATTTTCTATACTTCCTATGGTTGATGCATCCATCTTTTCACCTCCATTATGCATTTTTTTCTTTCATAGAGATAATATAGAGTGCCATTTGTTCTTGGATTGTCATTATGAATGTATTTATAGTCCTTATTTATTTCTTTTAGTGGAGTAATATATTTATATAACTAAAATACTCTCATGGATTCCACTATCAAGTATGGATCTATCTTTTAATTAGAAACCATCTCTAGTAACACTAAAACATCTCTTAATAACATAATTGTCCTTTTCACTAGAGTCTTGAAATCCTTTTAACTAATATCATTTACTTTTTTAAAAGTGGGTTTATTTTCACTCAACTCCCCTAATTTATTTTTTTAATTTCCATACTCACTACATTTTATTTATAGGGTCTTTATTAGAACTAAATTTTTTTTCATGTTAGAGGTTTTCAGAATACCGATTCATTCAAGGGAGAATGTTAGAACATAAATAAGAGTTTATTGAATCCTAGAAAAAAGTGGGTTTTTTCTTTGTAAATATGTCTTAAAGGATGAAATTTAATAGTGGTGACGGTTTGGATGCATAGTGGTGAAGTTTATAGGATCATTGGAGTGAATTTTATAGAGAAAGAAAACAATTATGATGTGACCATTTTTATCATGAAATATCATGTCCACATAAAAGTAAATGGTTTTTATATAATGTTTTTATGGATAAATAGTTATATAATTACTCATGATCAATCATACCATAATTTATTATGTTAAACTATAATTAGAGAAAAAATGGCATAATTATTAGGTAATAGATTTTCAGAGTTGTTTGTCAAATTTTTTGTGAAACCGTAAAGGAGTGTTTCACATCACAACAAGAGAGGTTGTCTAAATCTAATATTGCTACAAAAATATAGTGTAACACTATGATGGGATTAGTCAAATTATAATGGTATATGGTTGGAAATATCTAGGTTGATATAACCAATGAAACTTAGAGTTAAAAATTCATATCAATCCATGATCTTATGAGTACTTTTTAATAGATTCATTTTATGTCATAATATTGGAAATCATTCCATAATTTGGTGAACTAAATTTTAATTTGTAAATTTGAATATTTTTCAAATATTATTTTTTTGTAATTGTTCTTGGAGATATTAATTTAATTATTATAGATAGTTTTCAGGGTCAATAAATGGGTGATATTAGAAATTAAAATAGGGATAAATTTTTAAGTTTAATTCCTTGATATTGGAATAATATGAGAGTTATTTAGAGATATATTTTTTAAAAATTAGATAATTTTTCTGAATATAGAATTCTGAGAGTAATTTTTAGTGGGTGGAGCATTATTAAATATATGGATTTAATCAAGTATGGTGGAGTATAATGAAAACACCTTCACTTATTGGTGTTTTAATATTTATTATGATACTCTTGTGATTTATATGTGTATTAACAACTCCCAATTATCTATCTTGAAGGACTGAGTTGATAGATAGAAATAGGTGTTGGAAATTGGTATAGAGTGGCCATTATCTAAATTTGTAAGCACATAAAATGTGGATAAATATTCCTAGTATAATAACACTTTTTTGGTGTATTCTCCTTGGATTATGCCTTTGTGATATACAAAGTGAAATCCTTATTTTAATACATTTATTATTTCATATTTGGATTATTTGGATGTGTGGTTGATCGTGATAACTTCAACATGCCTTTTACAACATGGGAAAAATATCTATTTGATACTATAAAAAAAATGAAACCCCAATTTACATCCTCTTCTAAGGGTGTCTTTAGGACCTTGGGTGTAACAAACCGAACTATTATAAATAAAAATTTCCATTTTGATTTAATTAAATGTATTATTATGTAATATGGTTATAGAAAAAACATAAACTTAATTGGTTTTATTATATCCTATAATATTTAAAATACCATTAATCATCATAAAAATCGAAAATATAACCATCAAAATGTGATCATATGATTAGTATAAATATAGGGTTTCAACAAATCCAATTAACATAGACGAAGGAAGTGATGGACTTAACTAGTAGGATCATACCTTATGAAGCCCATTTATTAGAGGTTCTAAGGGAGATAAAATCACTGGTATTTAACCTTGATCAATCCCAAGATAAGATCCAACAACTTAAGCATGGTAGAAACTGTTTATGGGAGAAGTTCAAGCTCATAAAGATCACAACCCAAACCATGTACGTCGATCCACCCTATGAAAATATCACCATCCCACACCATACTATTAGAGAATTTTTTGGTGTATTAAATATATATGTTACCATAATAATATGAATATTATATTTTCAATATAATAATGGTTATATTTTGTAACATCCCCAAATGATAAAGGGTTAAATGACTAAATGATATGACTCATGTCAACAGGGTGCACCTTCCTTTTCAGGAGCCTGTCTGATTAGAACTCCACAGTTAAGTGTGCTTGACTTGGAGTAGTGATCAAGATGGGTGACCCTCTGGAAAGTTTCTCAGGGTGTGTGTGAGTGAGGACAAAAGCACACTGGAAAGGACAAGTGTTGGCCTGTGGGGACTTTCATTAGTCAGATAACCCGTTTAGGCACGTGGGTGGACCCTAGGGTGGGCCTCACGTGTCTGCGGGGTAACTGGGGGTACCTGGTGGGCAAGGACCCGATGACCATGTTAAGGCGGGGTGTATGTGCTGTCACAGGGACCCAGTCGTCACATTTGGTATCAGAGGAGGAACCCAGCCTTAAGTGCAAGGTGCATTGCCTGGGTTGAGATGTAGGGCCCACAACGAGGGCGTTGTTCTCTAAAGGGGGGGGGGGTGATTGTAACATCCCCAAATGATAAAGGGTTAAATGACTAAATGATATGACTCATGTCAACAAGGTGCACCGTCCTTTTCAAGAGCCTATCTGATTAGAACTCCACAGTTAAGCGTGCTTGGCTTGGAGTAATGATCAAGATGGGTGACCCTCTGGGAAGTTTCTCAGGGTGTGTGTGAGTGAGGACAAAAGCACACTGTAAAGGAAAAGTGTTGGCCTGTGGGGACTTTCATTAGTCAGATAACCCGTTCAGGCACGTGGGTGGACCCTAGGGTGGGCCCCACGTGTCTGCGGGGCAACTGCGGGTACCTGGTGGGAAAGGACCTGACGACCATATTAAGGCGGGGTGTATGTGCTGTCACAGTGACCCAGTTGTCACATATTTACTTCTTATTGTTACTTTATAAACAATTTTTATTTTGGATACAATAAAACACAAAATGTATTTTTGGGTAATATTCAAATTTAATTAAGGAACTTATTTTGATTAATTAATGGATTTTTGAAATAAATAATACTTTAATAAAATATTATTATTAAATATTTTTTGTTAAATATAAATGTTCATATAATTTTTATGAAGTCAAATGTATTTTTTATAAGGGTTCAAGAACAGTTATTGTCAAAAAAACCAGCATTTCTCAAAAAAAGCTGATTATTATTTTGAAAGTGAATATTCAAATTTTTAGAAAATATTTTAGATAAAATTAATATTATTTTTGTATTCATAACATAAAAAATATCCAAAGGTGAATTTTTCATAATTTTTCGAGATAGTTGAATTTTTTGGTAAAAAATAAATACCGTATAAATATATGGTGTATATTATGACATCATAATGACCAAAAACTGATGTAATAAATACTCTATATGATATAAATGATCAAATATATGTTTTCCAATTAAAATAATTATATTTTAAGTTTATTTAATTAATTTTATAAAGCCTTTATGAATCATCCAAAACCATTAATATATTTTAAGGTTCTAAAATAATTTCTTTAAGAGTGTGACTCACTTCCCCATCAGAAAGGGTATTATTTTATTTAAGATCATCCCATTTACTTATAAAATAATGAAAAAAACTCTATTTTTTATGAAATCCTGGGAAAAAAACATGGGAATTTTTTTGTTTTTGTTTATTTTATTATATAGAGTCCAAAACCTAAGTTTGAGAAATGTTAAAGAATACCCCTCTTGTTTCTTATATAAACCCACCAAAGATCTCATTTTTATTCACTAAAAATCCATTTAAAACTTTATTACTCTACCATTCCTCCTATAGAGCACTCCCACGGCTCCCCCAAGCTCTCAAGAATCTCCTCCCAAGCATTTTAAGACACACACTAAAGTAAGGGATCCTCACCTTATCTTATTTATTCAAGTTTATTTATTATATTATGACATATTTTTATAATTATTAATGCCAAGATATTCTTTTCCATGTACCTATTAATATCCATTTTATTTAAAAATGATCATATCACTCTTTCTCTCTTATAAACCCATTTTACAAATCTTTAAGTGGCGTTATTATGCTGCTAAAATTTCACCGTGATTTTCCATGCCAAAACAATTGTTTCTTGAATACCATACCCATTTTCTATCAGGTTTTTTCACCTTTATACACTTATAATTATTTTATTTGGGACATAAATTTATTTATTCCATACTCCTTGATCATTTAATAAAATATTATGATGAATGAATCCATGTTTTATGATGTATGTGTCACAATTAAGCATGAGAATGAATTGAAAGTGATAGGTGCACCCAAAATTATATAGTGATCCAATGCATTGGGTAATTTTTAGTCTCATGAGACATCATGTTGGGACAAAAAGTAAACTTGATTCCTTTATGGGACTTTTTCCCTCATGATGTCTTGTCAATTATCCTTAACCTATGTTTATGATGCAGTGTTTTATGTTGTTTCCACATTTCCTATTTTACCTTCATGTTTTCAAGCTATATCATGTATTATTGTTCATGTTTATAGTTACCATCCCTTTTATACCTCATTGATATTACTATTGTCTAACATGTATTAATTTTTTCATTTTATTCCATGTTTATTCCCTTACTGGGCTTTATATCTCACCCCTTTATTATGTATGTCCCCAAGTTATCCCATGCAGTGTTAAGTATGGAGAAATATTATGATCATTTTAAATAAGTCTTCAATAAAGATGATGTATTCCTTGTTTTATTTTGTTATATAATGTACCTAAATCCCAAAGAAACTTGAATTATCCTTCCAGGTTTTATTAAGTGTAATCTTATATAATAAATCATCTATTAATGTTAAATAAAGAGAAAGGTTGTCATAGTTCATATCAAAGAAAAGTTTAGTTATTTTTGGGATTAGGATTGAAAAACCATAGCGAAATATTTAGGGATAAAACTAAGTATAAGAAAACATTAATAATTTTTGGTAAATATAGAGTAAGTGGGTTACCAAGAAAATAAATTCATGTCAGGATACTACAAGTGTACGTGGCTTTGACACAGATGTGCATAGGGGTAGAATCCAAAAATGCCTTATTGAGGTAGACTTGACTGAGAAATAGTTCACAACAATGGGCCTTTCTGCACATCTGATTTAACATTCCCAGGGGATATTCTTTGGTAAATTTATAATCTTACTACAAACCACTATTAAGGGAACAAAAAATTCCCATTAGAATATATGTTAGAAAATAGATCATAGATAACATAGATTGAATCCAAGAAATTCATAAGTGAAGGAAATACATGTAATTTATATTTTATCCCTTTAATTCCATTTTATTATCATTTATTTGTCTATTATTTTAAAAGTTACCAGCCCTAATGTTCCATTCATTTTATTTAATGGTCATAAATTGGAGGAATCGGGTAAAAAATCAATGAGATGGGCAATTTGATGACTTCCCCATCGAAATTCATAACTCTATGGGAGCAGAAATCACAAAATTTTTAATGATACTCTCAGATGACTCAGGTTATGAATAGAAACCCAGATCAGGAGGAGAATCAAAATCCCCCTAATAGAGAAGAATGTATAATTGAGACCTTTATGTGATAAAGGCCTCCAAATGTTAATGGATAAACTAATACCATAAAATTATAACAATGGATAAACTACATTGAGAAGATATTCTTCATACTTCAATTTTCGAAGCAATATAAGTGACTACTTGTTGTATATCATATAGATAGTGAAGCTGATTAGTGGTTTACATTGATAAAAAATACAAATCCTAATAAAGTGATCAAAGTAATTGATTAGAAGGAATTATGGAAAAAAAAATCGATAAATATTTTCCTTGAACTATACAACTTAAAACGGAAAGGGATTTACTTTCCCTCAAGAAAAAAAGACAACATATCTATTAGTTTATATGAGTAAAACTTTAAAATACTTTCATGATATGATTTTGGATTTATCATTACCCCTGAATGCAAGGTTTACCACTTCTTTTATGTTCTAAAATGTAGTTTACAAAAATCCCCAGTGATTTGTGACTTTGATAGCTATGAGGAAATTGTTTGATGTTCTATAAAAGTTGAAATGGAGATCGGATAATCTCAAGGGTATAATGGGGATAAGAAGTGTAAAATGGAGTTTAATTTCATCTGTTTTATGGATAAATCTAACATTAAAAATAAATTTCAATATCACATTTGTCAAAGGTGTGGAAAGAAACACCCTAAAAATTGCCTAAGTGGGATAAGGGAATTATTTAGGTGTGGGAAGGAAGGGAAACTAGGTAGAAATTATTGACAAGAGAAAATCACTAATGCATTGGAGGATAGTAATTATCCAGTAAACCCTCATCATATTTTTCATTGCTTCAATAGTAATTAACTAGGGCACTTAGTATACAAATGCACTAAGCCAAGGATTTTCAGAGATGACCAATAACCTCCAAGGTAGAAAGGGATGTTCTTGTTATATATATTGTTGACATATACTTGTGTTGAGATAGATATATCTTATTAGTGGTGTTTCATTTTTTGTCTTTTAATTTGTGTTTCGGGGCACCCAACTGGGTATTTTTTTACTCACCCCTGCACAGGATTTTCCTGTATGTGTTGTGTCTTGTATTGATGACCGAAACTTTGGTGAAGTCCTAGGTGGAGAAGGACCAATACCAAGACTAGATGGTGCCTTGTGAGACCTAAATATCCAAGGTGTTTATGGAAGCTTTCTACAGCAGCTTCAGTACCCTTGTTTTTAGTTCGGACTTTTCAGTTGTCTTTATTTTAGTGGTCTTGTATTACGGGTTGGTTGTACTTTACTACTTTACTTTTCGTCATACTATGTTGTTGGGTTGTAGAGGTATGCATGAATTTTATTTACTTAGTTTTTTCACTTTCCAGCCTCTATGGATTATAGTTGTGTGTGTGTGTACGAGTTCTTATGAAAATGCCTCCAATTTGTGGGATATTCCTACTCTACGCTAGTCATCATCCCTTGACCTATTGGAGGCAGGATTGGGGTAGTCACATAATGAGCCCTTGGGAATGATTCATGATAGAGTGGTATCAGAGGGAAAGGTTCTGCTCTATATTAGTACTAGGAGTCTGTGAGTTTGGTTTATGACAACAATGTTAAGTGTTTCGAGTTCATATTTTAGGCTAGAGACTCTAGTGTTGGTGCAACGGTCGACGTATCCATACACCAGGACTTTGGGCACCTACTTTACAACTCAATACATGAAAACACTAGTTATAAGGAATAATAAAGCTACATGCATCATATAGGAATGGTTTGTATTTTTCATTTACTTCTTCATCCAGCTCATGAGGTATACTCTTTTAACTGTGATACGTTTTGTTTTCCTTGGGATGTGTTCACAATGCCAGCCAGTGAGGTTTCTATAGCAGGATCGGGAGTTTGGATTGATGCTCAACAAGGCCTCCCTGATGGGAGCTAGTCCCCAAGTAGTTTTTCTTTAGGATGGTCAGCAAGTGACAATTTCTCTAGATGATCAGTTAGCAGACCCACCTCCAATGGTTTAGGTGGATGCAACTTACTAGACTGAGTCTTGAATGGATATTTTGGTGCTAGATGATGAGGCACATAGTTTTAATGTGTGTCACAGGATTCCAGGTAGCGATCACTTGGGATGAAGGGTTAATATGACCTATTGATAACAATTTCACAACGTAATCCATAGAACCAGAGGTTTCTCCAGAAGCTCTAGGGACATGCTAGTTCCCATAAGGACAATCTTTGTTATGCTTGTCATAAAAGGGGGAATATTTCACAAGATTTTCCCATCATTCTTACTGCACTTATAGAGGCAATTGACGAACCACTAAGGAAGAGGAAATAGTAAGAGAAGATAGATCCATTAGGTAGTGGACATGATGGGAGAGCTAGGGAAGCTGTAGGTGGTGGCTTAATTTTTGACGTGTTACCACCACCACCTCCAAGTGGTCGATACCAGACTCTAGAATTTGGAGGATAGGGTAGGAGACAGTTGTAGTATATCGAGTCTTATGACCCTAGGAATCTAGGAATGATTCAAGGTATGATCTATGTCTTTGTACCTTAGCTGTAGTGTTGATGGACACTTTTTCTAGTGATTTCCTTTCCTACCAATTTTCTTGTTTGATACCAAGAGGTTCTGGTTAAAACCATTGAATTGATCCTCACGTTTAGATACTTCAATTGGAGAAGACCCAATGACCATACACTGGTTCCGACAGTGTGACCTGACTCTTAGAGGTAAGAGTTTCAGTTGGGTTCTTTTGGTAGTGGAATCATGGCCTTATGATGTCATTCTCGGTATGGACTAATCCATAGTTCATGCTCAAATTGATTGTTTTAGGAAAATGGTGCGGTTAGTCAATGGTGATAGAACCAGACTTCCCTCTATCTACAAGGGGGAAGTCCTTATAGCTCTTAATAGACTCAGATAGAGGAGGGTGTATCTGATTTCTATTCATTTGGCTAGTCTGAACCTCAGATTAGTGGATGTTATGAGTCCTCAAGTTTCTTATTGGTGGAAAAGTATAATGACATCTTCTTGGAAGATGTTATAGGTTTACCTCTCTATCAAGAGTTAGACTTCTACATTGGTCTAAAACCTGGGATGGCATTGATATTTACATTAGTATATTGGATGGATCCTGAAGAGCTTCATAAGATGGGGGTGCATATGGGGGACTTGCAAAGGAAGGGCTTAGTAAGACCCAATGTTTCACCCTGAACAACCCCAAGTGATATTCGTTGATGAAATTTTAGTGTACTTGGAATCTAAGGAGGAGCACGCGAGACACTTAAGAATGGCCCTAGACACACTCCGAGAGAACCAAATTTAAGAGAATCTCTTGAGGTGACAATTATGGTTTCTGAAGGTCCCTTTTCATAGGAAAATTCACCCCAAAGACTGGATTTTTAGTGAATCCAGTGAAGGTTTAGATGGAGTTTGACGAGCAGAACTACACAACACATAATATTGAGTTATTAATGGTAGTCTTTTCGTTGAAGTTGTGGAGGTACAACCTGATGGGAAAGTGATTTATTGTTTACTTTGATCACAAGATTCTCAAGTAAGTCTTCTCTTATAAGGACTGGGGATTTAGATAGAGGTGATGCCTAGAGTACCTCCATGACTATGACTTAGAGTTTTTCTATACTCCTGGGAAGAGGAATGTAGAAGTACATTCTCTAAGTTGGATACCAATTAGAATTTACTGAACGATGCATTAGAGCAGTTGGCCTCGTTGCGGTTATCCTTCATAGATAGATATAGAGTATCTTATCTCTAGTCGTTGGTTATTACCCATCCACTCTTAAATTAGTTAGGGAGGCACATCTTGGTGATACCGACTATGAGTCTCCACATGCTTAGTTTTCCATAGGGAATACCCTTTATGGACATTCAAAATGTGGGGAGAACATTGTTCTTTTTTGGAGATGTGGAGTTATAGTAGTGGATGCCAAGAGTGGATAGATGGATTATAATATGCATGTGGGTGTCAAGGAAAATGCGGATGACATAACAGGTTGAAGCTGGGATCACCTTTTGAGATGAAAAACCAAAAGCTTGTTTAAGTCAATTTCTTTGGTTTCAAAAAACCATGTCAACCCTTTTTCTTGGCAGGGTTTGCTTCTTCTCTTTCTTGGGATACCAGTAAGGATGTGGGAAGGTATATCAATGGAATTAATGATAGGTTTACCACATATGTTTAGGAGAAATGATACTATCGGGGTGATAAATGAATAACTCACCAAGTCAACCCACTTCCTAACTACCCATGAAAAAAGTTTAGTAGAGGGTTTGGGATGCCTTTACGAGTAGGAGATAGTTCGACACCATGGAGTTTCATCGATGATTATTTTAGATCGTGATGCTTCCTTTACATCCCAGTTGTGGAAGGAATTGAAAGACGAATTTTTAGAGAATGTGTAGGTCATCTAGGAGTGTATTAATAATGCATGGGGTCATCCAAAGTTTTATGATGCATTATGGGAGAGATCTTTGGAGTTCAAGGAAAGAGACCATGTTTTCCTTGGGGTATCACCTCAATGAGGGTTACCGAGATTATTTTTAGGGCGACAAGCTATATCTGAGGTTAAAAGTACCTCTTTTGGGTACTGTTTTGAGTTGTAAAGGTAGATTACTACTTTTATATACCTCGTAGTGGGTCCAAGTACACAATTTCTCCCACATGTAATAGCTGAGAAGATTCATGCATAATTGTTTGCACATCATAATATAGGATGAGATGGACATTGACGTCGAAGTGTCTTGGGTTGAGTACCCAATGAAGTTCCAGGATCTTTTGTGAACACTATTTTCTCTTGGTTCATGTCCAGAGGTAGAATGGGGAACTTAAGAAGAGCACATGGGATTGGAAGGCCCAGATTCATTCTTGGTTCTCTCACCTTTTGTTTGAGTAAAATTGTTTAGATTTTTGTAGACGTAAAGCCTTAAGCTGGGTAGAATGTAACAACTTGGATTTTCTCGGTTATATTTTTTAGAAAATTATTGGGAAAATTATGAGGCTAGGAATTGAGATGATGTGCTATTCCAAGGCCCGATGTGTCCATAACAATTCATTGAAAAATGTTAACCGTTTAAATAGTGCGCATGAGCTGTTTTCCTGGAAAAGTGAAATAACTCTAAAATGGGTGCCCAAATCAAAAATATGAGGGAACCATTTTGTCGAAAACATCAACATTACCTTATGAAAATCCTAACATCGACTATAGTAGGTATAGGGTGAAAGTTAATTTTTAGACGTGAACGTCATTAAAATATTTATTGAAAATATTTTAAATTGATGTAACGTGGTGATGCAGCATCAGTTTCCTTCTAATTGAGCCATGTCACGAAATCCAAGGTTATCATCATAAACCTAGAGTTTTCCTGAGGCAAAGAGGGTAAACCTTCCCATTGGTGAACGACGAATGACAATGAAGATCAAGGATCGATGAGACTACAGATCATAATGTCTCTCAATGAATCGCCAAAGATGATCGAACCCAGACGCTGACCAATCCAATCTCTAGGTAGATGTTGTTATTTAAATCTTTTATTTCCCTATTCTTGAATTTAAATGAAGAATTCAGATCAAACCATGAAAATTTTGACCTATGGTTCAAATGTTCTTGTGAGAGGGTTCGACTTTCAGGTTTTAATTTGGGGGAATTGTTCTGATTAAGTTCATTTTCTTTATCCTTCTAATGGGAGAAGATCAAGGCCATAATGAACAATAGCCGAGGTTCGTTCCTCAGTTTTATATTTCATGTTTCTTCCCCCAAACAAATTATTCATTTTCTTCATGGAATAATGAGAGGATGATCTTTTCACACACATTTATTAGTGCAATAATCCCAAATCAAAGATCTAGCCTCGTGATGACCAAGCGGAGGTGCGATAGCGACGACGATGGATGGATCAAAGTGACATGGGAGATACCACCATTCCATCATTTTCTAGTGAAATGGTTCATAATGTGTATTTGATCCCATGAAAGTCTAGGTGATGACCCAAGGATCGCAACACTACTCCTGAATTAGAAAACATACCACAGGAGCGAGGCTGGAGGCCCGTAGAATAACCACTAGCACCGATGACGGCCGACGGTGGCACGCGGCGGTGACTGCATGTGGGAGGTGATAGGGGCTAGAAAAACGATGCAGTGGAAAAAGAAACCCATGGAATTTGTTTCAGGAGATGAGTAGGGGCCATTGGCAGGCGACCGGTGGTGAGCCGTAGCAGAGCCGACAGGAGGGCCGCGACAAGCGGGCCATGTCACGTGGCTGGAGGCTACAATCTAGCTGGACCACAGAGGCAACCCGCATCAATGTCCATGAGTAGGATGTGGTGCCCATTATTTCCTTGGTGGACTACACCGAGCTTCTCTAGTTGGATGGGCTTGGTAGGAGGACTGGCCATAGGCCAGGTCAGTGTAGCGGGTCGGGCCCAGCCGGTCTGGGATGGGCCCAATGGGTTGGGTCGGGTTAGGTCAGACCAGACCCGGACCCAACCGACCCCTTTTTACTAAAAGTATGAAACTTTAAAACCGTATGTACATTTGATGAGCTGTTTGGTGTTGGACCCTCTCGATGAGGCGGTCCTTTTGAGATGGCTTAGTGGGGTTGTAGTTGTACCATAAGGGGATAGTGAATATATCTTTGTCTTTACCATAAGGGATCGATGCAAGATCTTGATCCTATCATATAGGGTGATAGTGGATATTGAGGCCATACCCTTGGGCATATCTATGAAGGTTCTATGCAGGATATCGTCCCTATCGTAGAGAATGGATCATTTTCTGAAGTGAGTTGGCTCAGCCTAGTTTTCTCAGTGACTCAATGGGCTGGAGCATGGATCCCACTAAGAGGCCTGATCGATACTAACTTCTCTTTGCAGCACCTTATATAGGGTTTGTGTCTTGGGTGTGACCAATATTTACATGGACTCCCATCCCCTATCAAGGATGATAATTTCAGTAGGGATAGGATGTCCCCTAGTGAGCCATGGGTGCAGGACCCCCTATCTGTGTATCAAGAGCTAATTCTTTTCTTCATGGTTTTACCTGACTAATGTACTTAGGGTAGTTCTCAGTGTGTTCTCTTTGGGTGGGGGACAAATTAGCAAGATATATTTTCAATGGTCTTCAATAACTTCATAGATCGAGGAGTGAGTTCTCCCAGAATGAGCGTGCCTTGAGTAGAATCATATGACTATGGTTTGGCTATGATATCGATACTCCTTGTCTCAGTGAGACCAAATGACTTAGGGAAAAGTTTTGAAGTATTGAGACCGTATGTTCTCTTAGATAATTTTTGTATACTTATTCTACGTTCTTTCTTCCAGATAGCTCGAGGAGTGGGGTCTCCTGGAATTGTTCATGCTATGAATAGAACCATATGGCTGGCAGTGGATGAGACATTGTGTCTTGGAATCCTTTGAGTATACCTAGATGTTATTGTTATATTTTTTGTTGACATATACCTAGTTTGATTTGAATTTATCTTCTTAGTGGTGTTTTTTTTGTGGTCTTTTACTTTGTGTTTCATGGTGCCCTACTGAGTATTGTTTTACTCACCCCTAAATGAGCTTTTCCCACATGTGTCGTGTCTTGTGCAGACGACCAAAGCTTTGGGGATGTCTTAGGTGGAGCAGGACTGGGACTAGGAACAGATGATACCTTGTGATACCAGATGAGCTGAGGTGTTTTCAGAAGCTTTCTATAGAAGCTTCAGTACCCTTTTTTGCAGGTTGGAATTTGCAGTTGTCTTTCATTTTGTGGGCTTGTATTCTATCCCGAAAGTACTTTACTAATTTAATTTCTATCGTACTCTATTTTTGGGTTGTAGTTGCATGCAATCATTTTATTTACTTAGTATTTTCACTTTCCAGACACTGTGTCTTGGAGACATGTGTGTATGTACAAGTTCTTAGGAAAATTCTTCTTATTTGTGGGATATTCCTACTCGGCGCTAGTCTCCGCCCCATAACCTATTGGAGGTGAGCTTGGGGTAGTCACGACATGGGACCCAGGGGATGGTTCATGAAAAATAACTGACATCATCTAATCATCATACAAATATAGAGATAAGTATTTTAATGATTTCACCCTTGTATAGGTTCTCAAAAGATTCAACCCATGGGTAAGTACCCCTCTATAGATTCTTGAATAAACTTATTTTCAACTAGTTTATCCTCCTTCCTCCTCCTCATATTCCTCCCACTAGTGGTAATTAGATATAAAATTATATATCCTATTCTTTGTAACTGTTTGGTCTCTATCTTCTTCATCCCTTAATAGGGATCTTGGACATATAATATATATCACCTCTCACCTCTTCTTCCACTCTTGGTGGGATTCTAGATATCACTTTGTTTCACCCATTTCTCTTTATTTTATCTTACCTTGTTATCATACTCCTTTATACTCTCGACCAAGACCCATTCTTGTGGGATCTTCACATGTGGTTATCATTTATCACAAATTGGTGTCACCTCATAAATCATACAATTATTTACAAGGATCATCTCACAATCTTCCTACACATTCATTATCATTATCTTCATGATTTTTCTATCTCATGGATTCTCCTAGGTTCATCCTAATTATTCCTTTACTAATCCAATGTATTCTCCAATATCTTAATAAATAACCATCATCTTCCAAATATCTAAAAAAATGAACCACAATCATGAATTTTTCTTCTTGATGATCCCATGATCTTCTTCTCTATTTCATGTTCTCTATGTGTCAATCAAGTATATTAAAACCCATCATAAAACATAAAAGCTTGATTTTATCCCTTACTAAAATAACTATATTAGTTATAGAACATAATTACATGATCATCCTCTAAAAACATAATCTGTAATATGGTTTTCACATTGTACTATAATCTTCTTCACCATGCATGTTTTCTATATTCCTAGATATCCTATTAAATAATTTACAATTTCCTTTAATAAACACTATCACTCGAGAGATAAGACTTTGTAAGGTACATGTTCATACATTGATTTATAAAAAACATGATCTCAAACTTAATTTATGATTTCCACATGACCCTTATGATAAATTTATTATAAATTTATACCTCACATGATTTAATACCATTTTATGAGCTTCATTTGATGATCCTTGATTATATAGTAATTAATGGAATGGATAAAATATCTTTATTGAATGTTTTGTATCCAATTTTTTTTAGAATTATGCACTAAATAATAAAACAATATGTGGTGAGAGTAACCAAAACACCATTTTTTATGATCATGTTTTAATAAACCATGTCATAGTGTATATTAGGAATGATATAGAGTATCATTTGATCAAATTTCCTATTACGATTTAATGTTTATTCATATTGTGACACATAATATGATGATGTTTAGATTAAGTGAATGTTAAAATGAGTTTTAGTAGGTTACTTAATTAATGAGGTTGATATTGTATGAGTTATAACAAAAAATTACAAAGGTTGACCACTTCAAAACATTTGAAACATCACGAATTCAGATAGTCTCCTTAATTAAATTAAGGAGTTCTAAAAATTATAATTTTTGCACATCGTTGTGGTATATGGAAGTTCATTATCTCTATGATAAAGATCTATTAATTTCTATTATCTTAATTTATCTTTGATAAGGATGTGATAACAGACCTTTATAGTAAATTATTTCTACTAAAATGTTCAGTGACTCTAATGGTCGGTGGATACCTTTAGAGGTAAGAACCTATTGGATTCTTCCAAGGGAAATCAATCAAACTCATTATTAGAAAATAAAAATGCATAGGCAATGAGGTATTCCTATTTTATAGTTTTTCATTTAATATTTTCATTTCATACCCTAGATGATCTCATGTAAGTTTTTTTTGACTTCCTAAACTTTGGTTGGTCAGTGAGATTTCTTATGAATCCCTTTAGTGGTATTAGTTCCTTTTTTCAGTGAATAATCAATAAGATGAAACATAGAAAAAATGATAAACTATTTTTTATGTTTTTCTAGTACCATGACAATAATTATAAAAATATATAATTGTTTACAATTTTTTTTTGAAAAATAACATGGCTTATAAAAACACATCACTGTTTATAATTTTTTAGATAAAATGGATCTTTTGGGGGAAATTCCATGGTTTTCTTATAACAAAAAAATAATTATTTTTTACATTAAAACGTCATGATTTCCTTACAAAATGGTAATGGTTTATGGAAATGGGATTTCCACAATTAAAAACCATATTATGGTGAGTATTGACTATATATGGTTTATGGTATGGACATAGAACAAAAATGAATTATGGTCATTGTTAGTGATAAAATTTCTTCAAAGTTGAATCTAAAAAGCTTCAAAAGGAGTTTAGAAAATTTGAAAGGAAAAGGGTGGATCCTAACTATTTTGGTGCCAACACATGAACCCTAAATCACATGCTACCTCATGCCTATGCCCATGCCCGACCTTGCATGTTGTTTCCCAATAACATTGATGTCATCATACGGTTGTGTGTTTATGCTCTGGTAATGTCACAAACATGTTCCCCACAAAAGTTTTGTGTGTTCTATAAGATCCACTTGGGTTCTATGAGTAGTTATGACTATTTACATTACAATTATCAGCATCCATTCCACATTTTCTTATAAAAATCCCCCAGCCTCCAATTTTTAGGGAGGATACACTGGCAGTTGATACAGAGTTCCATCCAAGATCTCTCTCAAGAAACAAAACACACATCTGCAAGCCTAAGATTTCTAAAATCTCCCTCTTGTATCTTTTTATGTTAAAACTATGATAAATAATATAAAATAGGTGTATTTGGGTCATATAAATGTTTTTATACACAAAAAATTCATGAAAACCACTCTACCAAAGCCTCTACCTAGGCTAGGGCGATGGACCCCCTTTTGAGGAAGTTTAATAAGAAATAAGGGTGAAACCACATGGAATCATGGATTCCCATTGAATCCACACCTAGGATTCTAGGAAATAACTAGGGTGTCCATTTTTTAAATATCTATATTTTGTGTTTCATCTAGATTTTAAGGGTAGTTAACTATGGAACCCAAGATACTCCATTATAAATAAGAATGCATAGGGTATAAGTTTCCCACCTGGGAACCCCACTCATCCAAGCCACCTACCTAAGATAGGTGGTTCCCTTTTTCCATCCTAGATTTCTAGACCTCAGCGGAAAACTTTTTCTTAGGTCCATCTATCAAAAACCTTATCATAACCAGACTTATACCTTGTCTACCATACATAGATGACCAGGTCATTGCCTATATTCTTGTGTCTATGACAATCACATGTTACATTGATAATTTAAGTCTCTCATCTTGTGAGAGATATCCTACGAGTTGTTCTCCCTAACATGTAGGGTCCTAAAAGTAATTTCAATCATATATTCTATTGATGAAAACGATACATACTCTAGGTAAACTAGTGGGAGTTTTTATAGATCAACTCATCCAACGTACCCATCTTAGATATTATAAATTGCACCACATATTCACCAAGATTCCAGTTATCATATTAGGTTATCCTTCTTAGGTCTATCTAATGATTTAGACTTATAAATTAGAACCCAACCTGGTGTAATCCCCCAACACCTTCACCAAGATCATCTTCCAAAGTAAACTAGAAAGGGTCACTCATGCATAAGTCACACATAAAACCGTTTCTAGATAAATTTAACCTAGTAATAAATTATTCATGGATTTAAATTTCTTAGAGTTTTTCTTAGTTGTTTAAACTTAAACTACATGATACTATGGTCCTAGATACATAACCTTAAAAAGAATAACCTTTGGTCATGACTACATGACCTTAAAAGGCACACTATCAACCATGGTTTCATGGCCTTAAAAGGCACCACTATAGTCCTCATAACATAAAATTGAAAGGATATATACATCAATTAAAGTAAAAATACAATGCATAAGTTTTTATTACCTTTTTAGGGAAACATATAAAGACACTCTTATAAGCCCAATGTTAACTACACAACACCAAACACCTTTATGTATGGAGATAAATTATAGAGTTACCATTTATAATAATTTAAATTTTATTATAAATAATCAATGAGGGATGATGAATAACCTTTCATATAGTGTTCTAACAAATACAAGTTCTAAATTATTCATTTTTACAGTAATGATAACCAGTATTTTTACTAGGAAGGATTTAAAGAACATGAATTAAAACTATAAGAGTATCACAAAATAGAAAATAAGATCTTATTATAATCTCAATTCAGATATGTGTCATCATGAGTAAATATATAAAGGGTACCATGAGGAAATAAATCATTGAAAACAAAAATGGTGGACCTGATGTGAAATCCTTTACTTGTGAAAGAAATCAATCAACCATGAATTATTATTTGTGATACTACACTGGTGGATTCATTTGTTTGTTATTTTATACCATATAATATAAATTGAATCATTGATTGACCTATATAATAGTATCAATATCTTTATCTCGGATATGGTAAATTGTTGGATAACCTTGGTTGCTATGAATCATTAGCTAATGTTACTGCAGACATAGGCTACTGACTACCTATTCTCCTAACCCCTGATGAGTGTTGTCACCAAATTAGTGCCTTAAGTTATAGGTAGTGAATGTAATTTTTTAATATTCCCTTTATAACAATATCATCTATATTATGGAGATATCTAGTTCCATCCTAGAGGATTTGAATCCATGAAGTTTGGAATTATGATGATAGGCCAGCTAGGGGAAAGAAACCCCCCATCTTCACTTAAAATAAGTTTTGGAATCCTTTCCTTGAAGTGAGATAATAATTACCTCCTATAACTAAAAGAGTATAAGTGGGATGTATCTTATGTCTGAATAAAACCCCCAGATCCACCCAAGATGGATCCTACTTAGCATGGTCATCATCACTACTACATGACCCCAACCTCCCTATAATCTATTACTGAAGCTTCAACATCAACCTTACAAATAGAAGTACTGAGAAAAAGTTTTTACCATCGGTAAATTACTAGTGATTTTTACAAGTAGTTTTATTCCCATACCATCACAAAAATCTCTGAGACCCATCATTATATCTTAATGGTATCACATGGGCATCAGTAAAAATCCACATATCTCATCAAGGTTGTCATTGGATAATTTCTCAACTAACCCCTCAACAACGGGGGAATAAAACCACTACTATAAAGTTTTTCTCTATAGTAAAATATCAAGAATATTTATAGTTACTCCTTATAAAATTCATCACAATGGTATTTCCCATAGAAAAAATGTTAACCATGGAGGCCATCTCCATGGAAACTATTAAAAAATTAGTATCCATGAAGGTCCTCCGCATGATAAAACACAAACATGAAACTCTATAGTTCCTCCCCATGATGATATAGAGACTATACATGAAGTTTAACCCTATTATGTCCAACAATATAACAATCTAAATGGTCTTCCACATGGTTAAACTCAAACAATAAACTATGGAGGTCCTCCCTAGGGTGTGATGGTCCTCCATACTACTGAACATTCAACCATAAGAGAGGTAATACCATTACTAATAATCCTATAAGTGACTATTATAAAGTTAATCCTTAGGGTTGATGTCATAAAGGAACTCATAATGATAGAAAGGCTATATGGAATGGAGTTCTTCCCCATGATGTTGAACCTGAAAAATTCAACTATGGAGGTCCTCCCCATGGTGTTTGACATGATGGTCATCTCTTTATTTTCAATCAAAAAAATAAAAATCTCAAAGATCCTCCTAGGTATGATCACTGTAAATTTCATCCCTATAGTAATAAAGATAACAACCATGGAGTTCCTCTCCATGTTACCTTACACAAAGATCCTACTAGGTATGATCACTATAAATTTCATCCCTACTGTAATAAAGATAACAACCATGGAGTTCCTCCCCATGTTACCTAACACAAATATCCTCCTAATGATGAAACATCAAACTGACACAAAGGCCTTTCCTATAACAACAATCAAGAAATAATTATCTATAAAGGTCCTCCACATGGTACTTTTCATGAAGGCCCTCCCAAGGATAATATATCTCCTTGAAATGAAGTTATTATCCATTAAATTATCATCTTGAAACTTTACTCTTATAAAGAGAAACTTGTAAAACTAAATCCATCTACACCAGGCAATCTACCACCAGCTGGCAATTTTTCAGCTCAACTAATGGGTGGAATAAGGAAATGTTATTTTTTAATCCCTATGCCTGATTGTGTGAGCCTAGATATGACTGAAAAAAATTAAAAATAGTCCCAATATACTTAATTAGGTGATGTGGAAAATTTATGTTTGAAATAGGTCAAGTAACTATCATTAAAATAAAAATAAGCTTTTAACATTATATGGAACGAGCCCTCCAAATATGAAATACTAGTCATGTTCCAGCATACAGCTTCCTCCCTGTATGTAATTCCCATGAATATCAAATAGAAACTGATACCTAAATTTTGATATAATTTATGGATGATATTCATCCATATATTATGCAGATACCTACCTTGTGAAGTTTACAATGATCACATCAAGGCATTGGATGAGCAGTGTATCCTAGTTAATATAGCAGCTCTTCGAGTCGTCTGGAACCCCAAGTTAGTCAACCATATAGAGAAAATTTATCATGGATTATTAAATAGACTTAATACACTTTACTCAATAATCATGGAGGATTATAAACCAAAATTTTACTCTAATAAATAAAAAATAAGGGAGGACTATGATCTATACCTTGAAGATTAATATTAAGATGATGAGGCCCCATATTTCTTTGGTGTGGATGAAGACTGAATTCTCACTATGGGGTTCACATAAATAAATGATGTTGATAAAAATCCCAAAAATGTTTTAGAGATAAAAACTGATTTAAGGAACATGATAGAGAAGAGATATCCATTGATAATTTTGTTTTCACCAATGTATATGGAAAATGAGTATGTACCCAGCATTAGATGCATTCCCACGATTTAAGAGCTCCCCCAAAAATTCCATTTCCACCCACTCATTGAACTAGTACTGAAGAAAAAAATAAATTATATGGCTATTTTAATAACCCTCTCACCACATAATGATATTTAGTTTATCTCCATTTAAGAATGGTATGACCAATACAAGGCCATATTACAAAATATTAAGTAAATTACTTCCAAGATTCTCAAAAGAAACATAATTGTTGAGTGTAATTCTTAAGATGAATCATTTTTGCCTCCTATATCCATCCATATTCAATAATAGGAGATTTATTGAGCTATAAGAGTAGAATTTATACACCTAGTTAACATATAATCACACCAACCCATTAGTTTTATTTCAATGATAGTTGATTATGAATAATTCTTGCCATTGGGGAAATATTGACCACAAATCGAAGTAATTCATTTGAGGCCAGTTCAGGAAAGTTATCAACCATGGGTTTAGATAAGATAACAATATAAATCTTTTAAAAATGTCATAGATCAAAAAATATCTTAGGTATAGATGTTATAAATAGAAATATGTGATTACCACATGGCTCGAATAGAATCCATATGAGGCCTACATGCACTGATGCAACTAAAGAGAAATTTATGCCTTAAGTGGGTGTACTTTACCCCTCCTACACCCAACTTTATGAACCCAAATTTATCAATGTTCAATGGAGTGAGATACCCTAAATAGAATCTGATAAACTTTTTTATATCATTATATACTAATGTTAGGAATTCTAGAGAAAAAATAATAAAAAATATCAGATGTTTCATCTAGACTCTAGAAGCTCCTACATTCATCTAGTATAATAATCTAGTAGCTGGATCTATTGATTATTAGGAAGATCTAAAATGGAATTTACTCCACCAATTCATCTCAACATTGAATAAAATAAGTATTCATGACCTATTCAATTACAAATAGTATGAAAATGAGAGAGTATAAGACTTCATTTTTAGATGGAATTTACTTCCATAGACATAAAACTCCCATAGTAATATTTGTTAGAAATATATGTGGAAAATATTTAAGATGAGTTGGAGACAATTTTCATTCCCCAAAAATATCCTAGTGAATTTCGAGAGTTTTCTATAATAGAACAATTAATGGAGGATGCTATTTTATATACCAAAACTAAATCTTATCAAACACTATCATGAGAATAAAGGAAGTCTAAAAAGGTGAAAGTAGCTACTTTCACACTCAAACTAACACTAGTTCCCACTCCAAATCCTACACCTTCAATATTTAATATAGATACTCCTACTAGGAAATAGTAATAGTGACCACATTAAAATGGAAATACACAAGGCATGGACAAGGAGATGAGTCACCAGAAATTTTAAAATAAGAGGAAAGAGGATTACTCCTTTAGGGATGACCAAGTCCCTCGATAATTCATCTCAACTCTGGAGAAAAACTTATTTACATGGAAAAAGATCATGAAGCCTAATGAGATAGGGTTGAATGACCACCCTAATTATTTCCTCTATTATTATATTCTAGGGTACACCAATTAGGATTTTTTAATCTTCAAAGACTTTCTAAAAATGATAGTGGATGAAAATTAGGTAACTCTAGAAAGTCCCACCATGAATATGAAACATTCTCCCCAAATCCCTTAGAGGAACAGGATGAGTGGAAGTAAATCCCACACAAAAGTGCATAGAATTTTGATGGTTGGATGACTAAAAATTTGATAAATCATTTATATAAATTCATCATTGAATTACTAAATCAATTAGTCATGAACCCAATTCCCTATGAAATAGCTTCTACTTGATAACAATCTAAAATCAGATGAAACCATCATTGAAAAAAATGAATAAAGAGGAACCCCCATGGGTATTTAAAATAGATTAAATCCTTAGGAGCTACCTTTCAACGTCACTAGGAGGATGTGTTGGATCGAAATATGTATGAATATGGCTTAATAAAATAGGGGGGTGAATTGTAGGTTTTAAAAACTTTCATTATCAAACCTAAAATAAATTTAGTTTTGAAGGATTTAATATAATCCAATCCACAATAAATCTAAATGAGATAAAACAATGAATCAGTGTGGGCCCTGGTACTGATGAAAAAGATAATAGTAATTAGGTCAGTTATGATAAGTATCATAATTAGACTGGTTATGAAAATTATACCACATGTTTTACTCAAAGCACAATTGTATTCTAGATGAATAGATCAGAGTAAGAGAATAAATGATCGTAATTACAATGGTTATGATAATCAGAGTACTACAACAATAGATGATTTTACTATACATCATATAGAATCATAAGCACTAATAAAACATGAAATGTATGTATTGTAATTGAAATAATTATAATTATATGAAATTTGAATAGAAATAAAAACTAAAAGATTTATCTTTATATTGTAATTACAACAGAAAATGTAAAGAATAAAATTATTTTAACCCAAAGAGAAGGGTATCCTTTAACTTAGGATAGAGGTCCCTTGATTTATAATTTAAAGCAAGTATTTCTTACCCACACTAGGGTAAATACATGATTTGAAGATCAACTTCAGTCTATCTTCCTATCACCAACAACCCTTGATTAAGCCAATAATCGACACCTTTGTCTTTCTAGCCTCGAAAGTCCTCGATCCGAAAAAAGATCGGCACTAGTCTATCTACCTATCCCTGTCATCCCTCAATCATAATCAAAATTGATCAGTATCACACAAATCAAATCAAAACTCCTCAAATATATAAGTTCTTGGAATAATATATTCATGACTTGTATTCTTTAGAGATTTCTCACAAGGCAGTAATTTTGAAAAAGCTCTCATAGAGTATCTCTAGATCAAAAAACGTGTTATGAGCTCAGTCGAATGAATTAGTATTTATATAATTTTTCAAAATAGTCATATTCATGCTCCAACATTCATATTTTTCTTGAATATTCGGAGGGATTTGGAAACCTGCCACTTCAAATGTCACATTAAAACAAAATACATGACATTATTTTAATTTAAATACATAACTGATTACACGACATTGTTTTAATTGAAATACATAATAGATTTCATGACATCATTTTGATATAAAATATTTCCTTTTATAATAATTAATATTTACTAGAAATTATAAGGTTAAGACTTATGATTTTAATAAAGAAAAGAATAGGTTGTTATGATTGAAACCACGACATGCAATTACAATTGATATCATGATTTACAGTTATGATTATACACCAGTTACGATTGAAAACATGACATATAGTTATGATTGTAAACTAGTTATGATTGAAAGAAATGAATATGATTATAATAGAAAATAACACATATAGTTACGATTTATATGAAATTATGAATGTTAACAAAATACAGTTAGGATTGTAAACAAAATATACAGTTATGATTGAAAATAACAGCAAGTTGTTTTGAGTTCCGATGAATCATAAAATGATATATGCTTTTAGTGTGTGATCCGTAAGAAATTGATACCTAATATATATGTGTTTTTCATGATAGTGATGTAAAGGATTTTTACTAAGGGCTGTGGCACTAGTGTTATTATATAGTATTTGAGTTTTAGTAACATTCATGCCATAATCATTGAGTGTGTGTTGCATCCACAATACTAGAGTACAACAACTTCCAACTACCACATATTTATCTTCAGCAGTGGAAAGTTCTACCAAGGGTTGTTTCTAGAATGAAGATGATAATAAATAATATACTAATAAATGAAAAGTTCTATATGTACTCTTTTTATCCATTATACAACCACCAAAATCAGCACCCAAAAAACTTTTTAGTTCAAAATCATTTCTAAAAGAATAGAATAGTCCTAAATCCATAGTTCCATTTAAATTGGAAAAAATTATTTTCACTAATTTAAAATGAGATTCTTATAAATTTTCTTGGTATCTTTCATATAAGCATACTAAAATTATTAATTCTGGACAACTAGCAATTAAGTATAGTGAACTTTCCATCATAACTCTAAGAAATGTTTTATCAACTGGTAACCTAGTTTTATCAAGGTCAAGTTTATTTGAGGTACCTATTAGAGTACCAATACTCTTAGTACTATCATATCCATACCTTTTTAGTAAATATTTAATATACTTATGTTGAGAAATATAGGTTCCTTCTAGTTTTTGATAAATTTGATAGCCTAGAAATAATGTTAACTCTCCCATCATACTCATCTCAAACTCAAATTTCATAATATTTAAAAAGGAAAAGATTGCTGAGTTGATCTGAATATAATGTCATGAACATATATTTGAACAATCAAAACATTTTTATTTTATTTATTTATAAAAAGATATGGATCTGAATTTCCCTTAACATAGTTGTTTTGGAACAACAATCCTATTAATTTATCATACCAGGCTCTAAGGGCTTGTTTAAGGCCATATAAAGATTTGGTAAGTTTGAAAACATATTCAGGATGTTTTGTATCATAAAAAATATGGGTTTGTTCTAAAAATACTTCCTCCTAAAATCACACTTCACATCCATTTGAAAAGTTTTAAATTAAATAATTCTACAAATTCAAGTAGAATATGAATAGATTCAAGTCAATATACTAGATCAGAGGTTTCTTCATAATCTATCCCCTCTTGTTGATTATAACCTTTATCAACAGTTCTTTCCTTATTTCTAATTATTATTACATTATAATCACATTTGTTTCTGAACACCCATTTTACTCCAATGATAGTGATTTATTTAGGTCTTTGAACCAATGTCCAAACTTTATTCCTTTTGAATTCATTTAGTTCATATTGCATAGATTTTATATAATCTTTATCACCTAAGGCCTCATTAGGACGTTTAGGTTCAAATTGAGAAAGAAATGAAAAATTTTCTACTTAATTTATCAAGGAACTTCTAGTCTCTACTAGTTGATTTACATCACCAATCATATTATCACTAGGATGATTCCTAAGAAAAAACTTATTTGGGTTTTCTAAGACATGTTCATTAACATAAGGTCTAAATAATTTTAGAGTAAATACCTCAAGAATAGTTTCTTGAGTATTCTCCTTGTTATCTTCTATAATGGGTTGATAATCAGTTTTGGAAAACATATTAGAAGATACAGGTTGGTTTTGTTTAGAAACAAAAGGATCAGTTTCATCAAATTTTACACGTAATATTTCTTTAATAGTGAAATATTTTTTATTAAAAACTCTATATGCCTTAGAAGTTATGGAATAGCCTAAGAAAATTACTTCATTAGATTTGGGTGAGAATTTGTGTAAGTTATCTTTTTTATTTAAAATGAATACTTTGCAACCAAATAATCTGAAGTATAAAACTTTTGGTTTTCAACCTTTCCATATTTCATGAGGTGTTTTATTAAGAAAATACCTTATTAAAACTCAATTTATAGTATAAAAAGTAGTACTAATGGCCTCATACCAAAAAAAATTAGCAATTGAGTATTCACTCAACATGGTTCTTGTTATTTCTTGAAGAATACAATTTCTTCTTTCAACAACACCATTTTTCATAGGAGTTATTGGGGATGAGATGTTATGAGTAATGACTTTATTACTAAAAAATGTTTCAAAATCCAAATTTTAAAATTCTCCTCTATGATCACTATGAATAGTTATCAATGGTAGGTTTTTCTCGTTTTTAACTTTGGCTGTACAAGTTTTAAAAAAAGAGAAGGCTTCATATTTATTTTCTAGAAAATAGACCAATGTAAATCTAGTGTAATCATCAACTAAAACAAACACATAGTATTTTCCTCAAATACTTTCAGTTTGTGTTGACTAAAAAGATCCATATACACTAGATATAATGTATTAGAAGTTAAGACTTCACTTATGGATTTAAAGATAGAAATATGTTTTTTCCATATTGATAAGGGTTATAGACTTTTAAAGAATAAAATCTAAGATCCAGTAGATCCTTAAAAAGTATTTTCTTAGGAATTTTACATAGATTCCTTAGGTTACAGTGTCTTAAACTTCTATTCCATAACCAATATTGGTATTCCATTTCACTAAGACAAGGTAAGTCTTGGATCTTAAGGTATTATAAGTTAAGTGTATAAACATTCTCATGAAGATGGGAAGAAAGAATGAACTCATTATTAGAATTTTTTACTAAGCATTTATCATTCCTAAAATTAATAAGGTAACCTTCATCACATAATTGAATTATTCTTATAAGGTTGTGCTTAAGACCTTTCAAGAATGAAAATATTGAAATTAAGACTTTTCCAATAACAATATTTCCTATAATAATGATTTTTCCATGAGAATTATCTCTAAAGGTAAGTCTTCCAACTTTAATTTCAAGGATCTTTTCAAAGAAATATTTATTTCTAGTCAAATTAAGAGAACATCCACTATCCATGTACTAAATACTATTATTGTTGGTACTCTATTTGTTTTCTTGAAAACAAAACAATTAGGTTTTTTGAACCCAAACTTTCATAGGTTTAGTAACATTAGAAATTAAATTATTTAGAATCCACATTTTCTTAGAAAAACAAGCCTTGTGAAATCCTAAAGATTGAATTTTATTGAAAGAACAATTTTGGCTCCAATGTCCACCACTTTGACACTTAGTGTAGAATGGGGAACTTTTGGGTACAAAACCATTATGACTAAAAAAAGATTTTGGATAAGAGTAACCCACTCTAGAACTATTCCTTAGAGGAAAAAGTTGTGAATACATCTTATCAAATTCTTTCTCTCCAGAAGTGAAGTTTGATAAAAGTTGTTTTAGGAAAATTTTTTAGATTTTAGTATAATGACTAAATTTCTATCCTCACAGGTATTTGTTTTAGAATTTAGTTTTGTTTCTAATTAATTTATCAGAAATAATATTTTCAAGATTATAATAATGTTTATCCTTATTAGAATTAACTTCCTTAAGGTTTTTATAAATATTTCCAAAATCAAAAACTTTTTCATCAAGATCTATAGAAAGAACTGACACTTCTTTTTTCAAAACATGTATTCTATAATTTGCTTTATCATGTTTCTTTTTGATCTTACTATTTTAATTTTCAATTAACATAGAAAATATAGAGACTTATTAAAAATAAGGTAAATTATCATTATCACTAGATGAATAATATTCTTCATCTGAGGATTTAGAATAATTTTCATCAGTATAATTGTTATATAAATACATATTGATTAAAGATTCAGCATTTTGTACCTTATCTATGAAGCAATGATTTTCTTTTGGAATCCTTCCGTAAAGACTAATAATATTTTTCCATAATATTCAATATCTGAAGAGTCATCAGATGAGTCTCTATCACTAGCACTCTAAGTATCATTTTCCTTGAGCCCTTTCTTTCCCTTAGCTTTCCAAAACTTATTTTTACTCCTATTTGAATGGTTTTTCCTCTTATATTTCTTGATAAGCTTAGGAAAATATGGTCTGATGTGTCCTATTCTTTTACATTCATAACAAGTCACTTCTGAATCTTTATTATAATTTTTATCCTTTTTAATCTTTTTATATTTGTACTGAAAATACTTCTTTCCAACAATCTTGTTCATCCTCCGAGAAAGATTAGCTAATTCATTTTCAAATTGCTCTCTTCACTTGAGTCTGATTGAAAATAAATTTCTTTTCTTTGGAAAATTTACTATTTTATCATAATTCTGTTCTTTTAATTGATTTTTATTTCAAATAAAATAAACACTTCAATTCTTATTCTTTTCATTTTTTCCATCTCTCTTCAATCTGTTCTCATGTTTCAAGAGAGTTCCAAATAACTCATCAAGGGTTATAGTTGTAAGTTTCCATGACTCATCAATAGTAGTTCTATTTGATTCTCATTCATTAGGCTAGATTTCTATAATATTATCTAAAAGAATATCATTATCTAATCCTTTTTATCCCATTTACTATAAGGTGTTTATGATATTCATGAATCTTTGTTGAACTTTAAATATAGGTTCTATATAAGGGTAAACAAAAAAATGATAATCTACTCTAAGAATGGATCTTCTAGTTTCAATAACATTAGAAGTACCAAAATGTGTAACATAGAGTTTATTCCAAATGCTGTTAGCTGCTTAATAGGAAGATATCTATCTATATATATTCCTAGTCATAGAACAAAGTAAATTATTGTGTACCTTATAGTTCAGATGATATTATTGCTTTTCTTGATTGGTAAAAGTTCTGTCTTCCTTATCAGGTATCTTATAATCTCCAGTAATCTTAAAAATGTTTTCCACAGCAGTGTTAATGACAAAAATCTTCATTATATCTCTCCAGTATTCATAATCATTCCCATAAAATATAGGCGGTCTTGTAGGGTTCATATTATCTAAGGATCCTATATTCATTCCTTCCATCTTTCAACAAAAAACTTTTACACTCCACACATTAGTGTATTATGTATTTATAAACAAAGAGTTTATCGAATAATTGAATATAACTTGTAAGAGAAAAAAAGTAAGATAAACACATTGAAATAATCTTCTAATATAAATGTGTATATTAGTTTTTTAGAGACCATATCTAATACCAATTGTTGGATCAAAATATGTAGGTATATAGAACAATACAAGAGGTGAGGATGAATTATAGGTTTTAAAAACTTTTGTTATCAAACATAAAAGAAACTTAGTTTAAAAGGATTTAAACTAATTCAATTCATAATACATATAAATGTGATAAAAATATGAATCAGTATGGGCCCTGGTACCAATGAAATAGATAATAATAATTTTTTCAATTATGATAAGTATCGTAATCAGATTGATTATGATAAGTATACCACATGTTGTATTTAAAGCACAATCATATTCTATATGAACATGATGATCAAAGTAAGTGAATAAATGATCATAATTACAATGGTTATGATAATCAGAGTATTAAAAAAATAGATTATTCTACTATAAATCATATATAATCATAAGCACTAATAAAATGTGAAATGTATGTATTGTAATTGAAATAATTACAATGATATAAAATATGAATAGAAAGAAAAACTAAAATATTTATCATTCTATTACAATTATTGTGGAAAATGTAAAGAATAAAATTCCTTTAACACAAAGAGACGGGTATCCTTTAACCTAGGATAGAGGTCCATTTATTTATACTTTCAAGCAAGACTATCATACAAACACCACAGTAATCCCTCAATTCAAAGATTCGCTTTAGTCTGTCTGTCTATCCCTAGTAGCCCTCAATTAAACAGGTAATCGACACCTCTGTCTTCCTAGCCTCGAAAGCCCTTGATCCGCTAAAGATCGACACCAATATGTCTACCTTTCCTTAGAATCCGTTGATTATAATCACAATTTATCGATATATCATAAATAAAATCAAAATTCCTCAAATATATAAGGGCTTGGAATAATCTATTCATGACTTGTATTCTTCAGATCTTTCACACAAGGCAGTGATTTTGATAGATCTCTCAGAGAGTATCTTAAGATCAAAAAAAGTGCTATGAGCTCAGTCCAATGACCTTGTATTTATATACTTTTTCCAATTTTCATATTCATGCTCCAACGGTCATATTTTTCTTGAATATTCATAGGGACTTGGACACCTGGAAATTCAATGGTCATATTAAAACAGAATACTCAACATCATTTTAATTGAAATACATAACAGATTGCACAACAATATTAATACATAACAGATTTCACGATATCATTTTCATATAAAATATTTCCTTTTATAAGAATTAAAATTTACTAGAAATGATAATGTTAAGACATATTATTTTCATAAATAAAAGAATAGGTGGTTATGATTGAAACCACAATATGAAATTACGATTGATATCATGATTTACAGTTATGATTATACACCAGTTACAATTAAAAACATGACATGCAATTATGATTGTAAACCATTTTCGATTTAAAGAAATACATATGATTATAATAGAAAATAATACATGAATTTATGATTAATATACTGCTACAAATGTCAATAGAATACAGTTATGATTGTAAAAACATATGCAGCTACAATTGAAAACAATACATGCGGTTACGATTGAAAATAATACATTATAAATCATATTCTATGTGAATAACCATGGAATGTATTTATAAAGAGTTTTTTATTTCCAAAAAAAAATAAATGGAAAAGCCAAAAAAAAACTTTTGACTCAACAAGATGGTTACCACCCCTACCAAAATGAAATTTCACTTTGATAAAGAATCCCAATATGAATTTGTCAATGTCATATAACTAAAAAACCTATGAATTGATGAAGGGGATTCATATGAAATAGATATCACCATCAATAGTCATGAATGAGGCCATATTGAAAGAGGAAGACATGACCAATGTACACCTTGGATTCTGTGTGTCATCCATATTAAAATCATGCATGAGAAACATACCTTTAGAAAGGCACTTCAGTGTTCCAAACTGGAACATTGGTTTGATCCTGAATCTTATAGAACTTTTTCTATTTCTATTTAGTTGGTATATAGATTGGTATATGAAAAATAACTTTTTCATACATTAAATGTGGAAAAATTGACTTAATATAGATTTTTAATGACAAAAAAACATTAATTTCTTACCCTAGTAGAGGATCGTCATCGTCACATCCAGCTCAATACTCTATGCGCCAAGCTTAATAACAACCACATTGCATAAATCATAGCTATATGGATAAAAAAATTATGTATTGAAGAATATCAATGTCATTATGGAATGATTATCAATATTGGACACCTTACATATCTCTAAGGAACTTAAATAGGCACACATTTAGGAACTATAAATACTTTAAGAGTTTGACAAAAAGTGTCTATCACTGAAACATACCAAGATGAAAATAAACCTATTTTTATCACATAATCATTTCGTTCAGGGAAAAGGACCATGAAGCTACCATATGGTGGTATATTAGACCCTTATACATGTCTAATAAACTCTACGATATCAATATTCATCAAGCCCTAGTGGGAAATGGGTTGGGAATCAATATCATTTATACTTATAATCTCTAAAGTTTTGGAAATATGGAATCTCACCTTTCACATTATAACCTAGAAATACAAGGCTATGATAAGATTAATATAAAACCCTTTATAAGGATTAGACTAAAGACCCATTTTGGGAAGCCTGTGGTTGATTATGAGTTCATGATGATTGTTTAGGATATCACCTTTAATTTTTTAGTAAATCCATGGATTCATTTTTATAAAATAGTACCCTACTTATGAAATCAGTATTTGATATACTTTATTATTGGTAAAATTGGTGTACTTTATAGTGAAAATTCCCCCTTTGTATATAGTCCTTATCACATGACTTTAAACTAAATGATGCATGGTCCTCACCAGATAACCTTAAACAATACAGTATATAGTTCTTTTTTCATGACTCTAAATTGAAAAAAACATGATCCTCACCAAATGACCTTAAATAGTATGATATATAATCCTTGTTGAAAGACTCAAAACTAAACTACTCCTGGTCCTCACCACATGACCTCAAAATATACAGTGTATGATCCTTGTTGAATGACCTTAAAACTATACAAAATTTTGTCCATTCTACATTACCATTTAACTACTTAAATACATCGACTCCATATGACATAATTTCCTTACATGAGAACCTAGTCTATGTTAGAGTCCTTAGTGTATAGCTTCCCCATCCATGTTGAGTTTTCTTTAATGGACCTATACTAGAATAATAATTCCACTTTTCTAGAACTAAGAGTAGATTGTATCCTATTATAATAGGATACATAGTGATTTCAAGATTACCTATCATGGAACCAACTTATAATTTTATTTTCACTTCGTCCTTTATTTCAACCTGGTGCTGGGACTCTTATTAGTTCATGTCAAATTTTACTCCTTCTCTCACTAGGGAACGTTTTCATTATATCCCATATTCTCCTTCACATGAACCAGATCTATATAGATACCTTAATAGAGACTAATAATTATAAATGGGTTTATTGATTCACTTCAGGTCTTCCTGAATGACCTCACATAAAAATACCACAAAATTTCATTTTATTAGAACCATGTTCAGATTTATTATTGTTATTACATGATTCATAGTGAAATCAAGATACTATATATCATTACCATTCATCAATGTCAATTTCATCCAAAATATCTTAGTTTAAAACCATTTCCTTCACACCAGAATTCCTTCCATGAGCCTGCAATGTAGTAAAACTATTCTCTCTCAAAACTACATGTGGATTGATTCCTATTCTTACAGGATATTTAGTGATGTCCATATCATATTTAATGTACCTAACCACAAGATCTATATTTTCTCCTTCCACCATCGTAATGATGTGTCATTATTTTATCATGTTTTCCACATATATTTTTAGGTTATTTTTTGATATATTTGTGATAAAATGAGTTTTTACTAATGAACGCTTGATATTTGTTAAATTTGACTGTAAATGTCTTTTAATTATTTAATTTATTTAAAACATGGATTTATGAGGTTTAATTGATGAATTATTTTAGTTTTAATTGTGATATATTTTTTAGAATAATATTTCTTATTTGATTGGTGATTTTGAATTGGAATAATTTTTATTGAATAATTTTGTTATCTTCTTGATTGATTGAATGGTTATTTGAATAAATGTTATTTTGAAATTATCGAATGATATTAAATTCAATTAGAAGAAAATATTTAAAAAAAATTCACTGAAATAGTAAATATGTTTTGATCTATAATTAATTATGAGTATTTAAAATTAAAATGATTGGTATAATTTGTGAATGGTTGTTTGATTCAGTTTTTAATGCGGGTTGTGAGAGTGTTTTTTCTTATGTCTATTTCATAATATTAATTGGAATCATATTCATAATATAAGAATAATTCTTGAAAAGGAAGCGATGATATGTAATATTAGAGTTCCTTATGTTATCTATTGCATACGAATAAACAGAAAGATTCTTGGTAACATAAATTCCTAGGGGATGAAATGTAGGGATACAAATTTTCTTATATAAGAATTAATGTGACAGTATTCTGGCTGTGTAAGAGTAAATTTAAATTCATCTAATATTAACTCCAGAATTGGATATATTATGTAAGAGTAAGTATTTTCTTGAAAAAAAATATTTGAGCCTCACTATTAGAGTTAGCTATATGACAAATGAATTGTAATTTATCATATGTAATTTTATTGAATTATATCCTAGTTCAAAGGTTTATGAAAAAATATTTGAAGGAACACCCGTGCCAATTTAAGAAGGTTGATTGATCTCAAACAGATAAAATAAGTTTTTTTAAGCTTGGTATACATGTAAAACATTATTATATGGATACCTAACTCTCATATTGTTATAGGAGGAATATAATAGATGTTATAAGTTTAAATAAACATTTTATTTCTCTTATTATACTTACTATGAGAATTTAGATAGAAGTTAAAATGAGTTCATCATGCGATTACTATAATTTCTCCTATAATATTTTCTTCTTAATGTTTTAATACTTTATACTTCACTTGAGTATCACTTTCCAATAAATATTGGATTTTGATTGTGTTATTATTGTGTGAGGTGTTACAATTATAGATCCTCACTTTTGAAGAGGTATTCTTGCATGATAATATTTCAAGTGCATGTTTATTATTATATGAAAAGGTTAGGTGCATAATGAGAAATTTTGTGATATTCATCAAGTAAGAATTTTGGAAAAAAATTATATTTTCATTGAATAATGATTTCATTCATTGTAAACTCCTAAGAATTTTTTTTCTAATTCCATTATTTTTTTAAGTTCATTCATTATGTCAATAATATGATTTCATCTAGATATTTATATAATATAAATTTCAATTTCATTCCCCACTGTTAATGGTAGAAGTATGATTATTATATGCTAGATAATAATAATAATAATAGTGAAAATAGAAAAATAGTGTTTATTAGTAACCTTTTTGTGAGATCAAACCAAGGTTATGCCACAATTGTGCATACTTAGAAAATAAGAAATATTTCAATTAGATATCCATGATAAAATATCTACCCTAAATTAACAGTGTTATCAGGAAGGCAAAAAACTTTTCACATGAACTATTTTCAACTTAATTTTTTTTTAAATTATAAATTTGAAAAATATTTTTTTAACTTTAATGCAAAACAATCATTCACCTAAACTTCTCACTGTTGTTATTTTCAAGTTTTTTAGAGTAACTTCTACCACTATTGATCATATATTAGTGTGAAATAGAATTATTCACTATTTTTATTAATGTGATGCTCTAACTGTGAGTATCTCATTACTGTTTTGAGTGTTAATTATGCTAAAAATCTATTTTTATTCACTATTTTACCTGAATTTTAAAAAATGTATTGGTATTGTGAGTTTAGAGATTTCTCTTTGTAAAAATCCGTGATTTTTTTTCCAAGATCATTAGGAGAATTTATAATTTAGGTTGCAGTGAGAAATATTTTAGGGGATTCATGATTTAAATAAAGAAATACTTGAAAATTGAGATCCTTTACCCTTTGGATAAGGATCTTGATGGATTATCTATGTTATTTCCTAAATTTTATGCTAGTGAGGAAGAACAATTAGCTCTTCGACCAACAATAAAAGAAATTTCTCATGGCCTCCAAGAAGGGAATCCACTAGATATTGGGGAATGCATAGAGGATTACCCATTAACCTAAGTTTCTATTTTTATCCTAAATGAACTTTTTAAGTATTGGTTTTAAGTGTTACAGAATTGTGCAGTGGTAGATGATATAGTAAAATTTATTTTAAATATTATTTCCCAAAACCATGAGTGAGGATCATTCATGTGTATTTTATAATTAATTAATTTAATGTTGAAATAAATGATTTCTTGGGTTTATTATTATTCTTCATTGATTAGTATTGATCATTAAAAAAGTCCCTTTCAAGTTTCCTTCATTATAAAGTGAGGATCCAAGGATATAATATCTCTAGCGGTGATCCACATATGCTCCTATGATCTTCGAGTAACGCCACTCAATATCCAGGTGTTATCATAGTGAATCAAATTTCTTGGGTTTATTTTTATTGATCACCCATTATTCATACTTGAGGAAATGTCTCTTGTATTTCTAATTCTTGAGAGAGAGGGAAAGAAGGAGGAGTCAAGATAGAATTATTTGTTCACAACAATTCTCTATTTTGATTGCATTGATCAATACTATACAAAATAGGCATAAACATCTATTTATAGAGTTAGGGTTTGGTTTAAAATAATTATTTAATGATTAATATTCATTAACTAATATAATAACCTTTAATAAACCCCATTACACATATTAAAATAATATTATTATTATTTTTTGGTGTGTGCCAACTTGCAGTATAACAAGTATTATTTAACCAACTAGTTAATTAATATTTTTTCACCAGACTTGGTCTTGATTTATTCCAACCACATAAATATATTAAGAATAGTTTCATAACATTTCAAGGTTCTCACCATAGTAGGGAACTACTATGAACTTATCAATGTGACAAATATTATAGGACATTATTATAATAAAGGAATATAGAACACTGAAAAATATGTAATAGGATGTTTAATTAATATTTAATACATCGAATATACATGAAATCAAAGTACAACCAGTTGGTCCTAATATACCAACTCTAAAAAAATCCCACATAGACTAGAGCCAACTACCTATGACTTTCAGTCCGCTAAACTACACATGATAATCATGTTTCTTCTGAGTCAATCATTTAGTCAAGGGGTCTGCCACATTGTCTTCCATATAAATAATGTTCACTACAACCTCACCTCTAAGAAAAATTACTCAAGAAATGATACTTTCAAAGCATGTTATTTATCCACCGATATGACCTTATCTCTTTTGTAAGAGTCACCGTTATAGTATTATCATAGTAGAGTGTGATCGGATCTTTACTACTTGGTACACCATCAAGATCTTGGAAGAAGTTTCACATCTATAATGCTTATTTATTTGCCTTAGAAGAAGTAATATACTCGAACTATACTATAGAATCTATGACCATAGCTTTCTTTGATCTATTCTAGGTCACAACACCTCTATTAAAAGTGAATATGTATCATGTTTGTGAGTTCATGTCATCTTGATCAATTTAGAAATGAACATCTATATATCCTCTGATGACTAGTTCATCATCTCCTACATAAACCAGAAATATATATTTAGTACCACTATTAAAAAACCAGGTTTATCCATTGTTAGTGGTTTAACAATGATATCTAAAAGTTTTGTTAAAGACACCATTTTTCAGTGCTAGAAAAATCATTGTTAAAGGGGGCCATTAACAGCGGGTTTTAGCACTTTTAAAGGAGGCCTTTTATTATCGCTTTTTAAAATATCTAATAAATCCCCCTATCAGCGCTAGAAAAAATACTAATAAAGGGTATATTTCATAAAAAAAATCATTAAAAATAATATATTAATTTATATATATATTTATATTGTTATAAATATAATATATATTTTTTAAATATGTTTTAGATAAGGATAAATAAGTATTTGTACTTAATATATAATATATTTAGTGAAAATAACTGATCAAATAATTAAATATTATTAATTAATAATTTTCTAATTAATATCGAGTGACAATCATTTAGTAAAAGTTGGATGACATAATAATTTAATGAATTAATGAACGGTCTAATATAAGTTGAAAACATGGCTTGAAATTCAAATGACCATAAATTTTGATCGTTGTGTCTCTTTAGGATCTACCACATATCAAATCAAAGCCTATGATGAGCTCTATTCCCTAAAGGCCAAGGTAAAATTATGTCATAATTTTGAGGTAAAAAAAGTCCCAAAAGTCTTATGAAACTAAGCTTTTAGTCGGTGTATCCCAATTTTTTAACATTAGATGGAATTTTAGCTTCGTTTAAGGGGGAATTGTTGTATTTTTTGGGGGGGTTAAATTTATTCCTAGGTATTACACTCATATTGATATTATGGTATTGAATATTTATAATTTTTCAAAATGTAGTTTTAATTATAATTAAATAAATTCATATCTTATTATATTTAATTATAATAAATTAGTTGTATAAATACATATATCAACATATTTATATAGATATGTATTTTTAAATATATAAAATAATTATTCATTATTCATTTTATTTAAATTAAAAAATTATCCATTTTATTTACCATATAAAAATTCAATAATATGTATATATATACCTATACAAGTAATGTTTATATATAAACATGTGTGTGTCAATATAAATATATATGTATATGTATATTCTAATATATGTAAATAAATACATATTTTAAAAAAAAATTAAAGTAATATATAACCATTTTTACATTATAAAAATATATATAATGTTTATATATAATATATGTTTGTATTAATAAATAGATATATATTTATATTATATTTTTGTATATTTAAATGAATATAATATAAAATATATTTAAATAAATATAAGTATACATATATCAAAAACACACACACAAAAACATATATTTTATAAATGTATTTAAAAATAATTATATAAATCTGTGAATAAAAAATATATGTGTGTATATATATATCATTAAATATACAAAAAAACAAGATGGTGCAGTGGTAAATGCATTTTATCTTCCAATGAGAGGTACAAAGTTCGAATATAGGCATGCACAAGAGGTTGTAAATTCATAATGAGATATTAAAGTTATGGTGGGGTAAAAAGTATCGATAGGGGGGTTGTTAAATGGGTCTTGGAAGCATTGATAAAGGTCTCAAGCTTATAGAGGTTTGAAAAAAAATAATTTTACCCCCTTTATCCATACTAAAAAAGAACTATTAATGGGATCCTTTAAAAATGCTAAAAAATTCATTATTAAAGGGGTAATTTAAAAGTGCTTTTTTAGCATTGTTAAATGACCCCTTTAACATCGCTTTTATGAGAACTGTTAGAAGCTTCACTTTAACATAACTTTTTTAGACAATGATTTATAAGAAAATGACCTTTACTAGTGCTATTAAAACCCATTTTTGTAGTAGTGTATGCCTTAGATACTTATGGATAGTCTTGAATTCTTATCCTAAACCAACCCAGGTCAACCCCAAACTTGTCACCCTTTCCATCCCACGACAAGGACTAAGAGGCATTACTGATCCTCACCGGTTGAAAACTAGTGTATGGAATCAGATAAAACTTTGATGGTAATTATTTATCCCATAAAATAAAAATAAATAGAAAAGAATAAAATAAAGGAAAAAACTGGAAATTAAAAAAGAAATAAAACTAAATGGCTAAGCATACCTCTAAGTGACCACATTGGTCACCCCTAATCCTAGAACAACACGTGCTCCTAGAGCAATCTGAAATTGGAATAACCTAAAACTAAAAAAGATAAATTAGCCATGAGAACTGATATGCACAGTAGGGATGCTAAAGAAGAACCATTCTCTATACCTTTCCTTTAAAAATAAAACCACATCATGCTAGTTTCAAAATAAGAAATATAAAAAAGGTTTTACATTATTTTTAAAAATGAATAACAAGATCCCATTTTTTAGAAAAACCGTTTACCATTACATTTCCTAAAATAGTTTCCCTATCATCAAAATGAATTTTAATAAATTTATTTAAAAGATAATCAGTGGTGGGACAAGTATTTTAATATGGAATTCAAAGAAAGGGTTTAACTTTATAAAAATATATACTAAAAGAAAAAGGAGAGAACAATAATTATGAAATTGGTGTCATGGTATCATGTAAAAGAAGGGCCACAAAATGAAATAGAAACATACAAATATGAATTCATGGGAATTTACTAAATATATTTAGAAGAATTATCTGTATGTACTTGGTTCGGACTCACCTGTTGGTGTATGGTGCAGCTCCATAGTCAATCACCAACCTGGATGCTCTAAACTAGCCTCACCAGTGGCACATCTCACCTGGCCTCTCACACATCCAGGGGTACCAACCCATCTAATTGGTGTCGATACACAACCATCACTTGAACCTATAGATTAATCCTAATAATCCCATGATAATATTACATGGTGAATGAAGAGGTCCTCACATGCATGGAATTAACCAATAACCCAAAGATTCCACCTTGTCTGCCTAGCCCAAACACTAACACCAACTATGTGATGACCCTATCCTTGGAGGGACTACCATAGATGTTCCCATCACACATATAATATATCAAAGTTCCAAATGGTCCTGCACATTTACCATTTCAAAACCATTCCCCAAAACAAGGGTGAAAATATCATTCATGTTCGAAAGATGCCTAACATTCCTTTCAAGTCATTTGATTTCCAAAATACACTTTAAGATTCCAATTGGACCTCATCACTTTAAAATAAACACATATCTTTTTTTTAAAACCTTAAGGTATTACAATGTTTATTATAGAAACCACTTTGGAAACCAATTGAACATTTAAAATACCTTACATTTTAAAATAGGTTTGAAAGCATGCTTTAACAATGAAGATCCATACTAGAGGACAAGGTAAATTCTAGAAAGAAAGTGATCATCCATCTCCAAGTGTCCCAACCAATTACATAATATTTATTAATTTCATAAAAAAATAAAAACCTAATTTTAAAATACCAAGAAACCACATATTTCAAATTAAATTTATAGGCATTGGGGACCTACCATATGACAACCCTGATTTTTATTACAACTTAAACAGGATTTATTACATAAAAATTCACTTGATACAACATAGAAGATCGAGATGTTTAGTGTATTTGGGGCTTAGTATCATTACATAAAAACTTAAAACATGAAATACAAAATCTTTATTGAAAACTTCATTTACATGACCACTATATTCCCTCGTACTTAGCATTGCATGGGATAACCTGAGGACATGCATAAGAAAAGGGTGAGATATAAAGCTTAGTAAGGGAGTACACATGGAATAACATGAGGAGTACAATACATGTTAGACAAAAGGCATATCAATAGAGCATAAGAAAAACATGAACATAAATGCATGATAAAGCATGATAATCATAACATGGAAATGTGGCAACAACACTTAACATGGAATTAGCATGAGCCAAGGCTCATTGCACATAGAGCATGAGTAAACCCTCATTGCACATGAAGCACGAGTAAACCCTCATTGCACTTGAATTAGCATGAGTCAAAACTCATTGCACATGACGTATCATGATACTATACTTTACCCAATGAATTGGAGCGCTATAAGGGCGCACCCTTCTTAAACATTTCATTTCATGCATAAGTGTGCCACATGGATCATAAAAAATGGATTCATAAAACATAATAATTTATTCCACGATAAAGGAATGTGGAATTCATATATAAAAATTTAAAATCAATAAGTAAATGTGCATAAAGGTGAATACCCTTGATGGATAAATGGGCATGGTATCCACTACACAATGGCATTGGCTTAGAAAAAATGGTGCGATTTCGGCAGCGTAACGACATGACATAAGAATTCATAAAAATGATTGATGAGAGAGAATGGGGTTAATAATAATATTTACATTTAGTGGACAGTAATGAGGTAATATAGATACATGTCCCAACAATTTTAATGGAATTTAGATTCATGATACAAAAGTATTGCTTGAATGTAAAAGAGTAGAGAGAAGATCCTTTCAAAATTTCGGCATAGTAACAAGTGTACATGGGAGGCATTTAATGAGAGAGAAATGGGTCTCCCATAATTCAAACAATAATATGGAAGTATGGGGGAGGTGAGAAACCATACCCCAACATTCATAATTGAAATTAAAAGGGGAATACAACTTAAATAAAATTGACAAAAATGAGAAAGGAAGAAAAAACCCTTACTTGGAAGTGTGCTTCCAAAGGCTAGAGGGAGGCTTGTGAGAGGCTTTTTGGGAGCTTGGGGAACCTTGGGAGGATTCTAGAGAGAGTAGGGTAGAGGTTAGAAGAACTCCAAGGGCTTTGAATGAGGATTAAGTGGGATCTTGGGTGGGTTTATATAGGAAAGGTGAGGGAATTCTTTATTATTTAGGTTTGGGTCCCCTTACATTAAATTAATACAAACCAAAAACCATCCCATGGTTTTTGCCCATGTTTTTTGGAAAAGGGAAGATAAAAACAATATTTTATAAGGCCAATGTCCTAAATTCTAAAAATATTAGGGTTGCTTATGTGGAGGTGAGTCACACTCCCATGGAAATTAATTTAAAAGGGCAAGGTGTTGAAAAAGTCTTGATGGGTCCATTAATGCTTTGAAAAGTAAGTTAAAAAAACCCAAAATTACATTATTTTAATGGTAAAACATATATTTTCCGAACATAAACATTATAGTATTTTATTACATCACTATTGGGTCATTATGATGTCATAAAACACATTATATATTTAAACGGTATTTAATTTTTACCCAAAAATTTGACTGTCTCAGAAAATTATGAAAAATTCACCGTTGGATAATTTTGACATCCTGATTCCATAAATAACATTTATTTTATCTAAATAATTTTCTAAATATGATAATTTTCACTTTTAAAATAAAAACTGACATTTATCGAAAATTCACGGGTTTTGACAGAAATGGATTTCAAACCTTAATAAAAATTTTAATTGCATTCATAAAATTATAAGATCATTTATATTTAATAAAAATTAATTTGATAATAATAATATTATTTTATTAAAATAATATTTAATTCAAAAATCCCTTAATTTAATAAAATAGATTTCTTAATTAAATAATAACTAAAAACACCATTTGTATTTTAAAAACTATTTACAATGTATCAAAAAACGACTAGAAATTATATTCATTATTATATACAAAAATAATGTACATGAACATAGTACTACTTATTTGTTAAATAACCCCTTAAAACAGCCGCATAAGACCTAAGGGTAAGGTGTGTGATGGTGACAGACTCTTGGGGTGGCTCAGATAACATCGCTCGAGTGGTAATTTTAATAAACTTCCACTTTTCTCATAGACGGTCACATTCGAGCTTGACATGATGAAGCTCAGTTTGGGATTGGTCCAGGGCGAAGCCCAAAGACGCCACCTCTTTTCCGAGATCCGAAAAATGGGCTTCGTATGGGGCAATTCTATTGGATGAGGTCATCTCTTCCTTTGTCTAAGTAAATTGGATTTATTAAAGTTATATATTTATACTAATCATGTGATCACTGTTCAATGGCTATATTAGAAACGGTCAAAATTTTTAACATAAAAACAAAGAAGTTGACATTTTATATAAACATAAAGAGACATTTAATTGGATCAAGAGGGATTTCCATTAATGAAACTTTGGGTCATTACAATATTCCCCCCTTAAGAAATTTCACCCTCTAAATTTTCCTTTTCCCACACTAAAAAAATGTGGGTAACTTAGCTTCATCATATCCTCTGATTCCCAAGTTGCTTCTTCAAACTTGTGGTTTCTCCAAAACACCTTGACGAGTGGCATTGTCTTATTTTGTAGAACTTTTTCTCTACGATCTAATATCTTCACTGGTTGCTCCTCATAAGAAAGATCGTCTTACAATTGTACCACCTTAGAAGAGAGTACATGTGAAGGGTCTGGTATATACTTCCTTAATAGGGATACATGAAAGACATCATGTAATTTGGACATAGTAGGCGGAAGTGCTAATCGATAGGCCACGGCCCCGACACGATCAAGAATCTCGAAGAGGATGATGTACCTTGGACTTAACTTCCCTTTCTTTCCAAAACTCATAAACTTCTTCCATGGAGATATGTGTAGAAAAACCATGTCTCCAACTTTGAACTCAAGGTCTTGTTGACAGTTATCTGCATAACTCTTCTATCGACTCTGGGCTACCTTGATATACTGCTGAATGGTTTTCAACTTCTCCACCATTTCTTCGACCATTTCTGGTCCAAGCAGCTTACGTTCACCGACCTCATCCCAACATGCCGGTGTTCTGCACCTTTTCCCGTACAGGGCTTCATATGGTGCCATTTTGATGCTCGAGTGGAAACTATTATTATAAGAGAACTCAACCAGAGGAAGATGTTGATCCCATCCTCCTTTAAAGTCCATTGAGCATGCTCTCAACATATCCTCAAGTGTTTGGATAGTCCGTTTGGATTGGCTATCAGTTTGAGGATGATATGCCGTACTGAAGTTCAGTTCAGTATTCAGAGAATATTGATGACTCTTCCAAAACATGGAGTTGAATCTTGGATCTTAGTCAGACACAATAGATAGTGGTACTCCATGCAACCTTACCACTTCCATGATATATATCCGTGCCAGTTGATCCAAAGGGAAATCCTCCCAAATAGCAATGAAGTGTGTAGTATTTGTAAGACGATCCACAACAACCTAGATTGCATTGTTGCCTTTGGATGTCCTTGGAAGTCTGGTGACAAAGCCCATAGTGATGTTCTCCCATTTCCATTCTGGTATGGGAAATGGTTGCTTCATCCCCTTATACTTCTGCCTCTCTGCCTTCACTTGCTGACACACCAGGCACTTTGATGTATATTCAGCGATCTCCTTCTTCATATTATCCCACCAAAAGTATTCTCGGAGATCTCGATACATCTTTGTGCTCCCTGGGTGAATAGAGAAATTCGAACTATGTGCGTCATCCAAAAGTTCCTTCTTCAGCTCTGGACTTGATGGAACACATAGTCTTTTCCCAAACCGCATAATTCCTTCTTCATTTACATTAAACTCCGAGGATTTCCCCTTTTTGATAGCTTCTACTTTTTCTTTAATTCCCACATCATCCGTTTGAGCATCCTTTAACCTTTCCAAAAGAGATGGTTGAGCAATCATTTGTGAAAGGATTGATGATATTCCCTTATCTATGATTACCATGTCCATCTTTATCAAGTCTAAGAAGATTGGATCCTTCTCAATTCTCATCATTGATAGAATCGCTGGATCCTTTCTACTTAGGGAATCTTCCACCTTGTTCGCTTTCCCAGGGTGGTAATGTATTGAACAGTCATGATCCTTGATGACATATATACATCTTCTCTGGCGCACTTTAATCTCTTTCTGTGTGAATTTATGTTTAAGACTCTTGTGGTCAGTATATATCTCACATTTCTCTTCATAGAGATAATGCCACCATATTTTCAAGGCAAAGATCACCGCCGCCAACTCCAGATCATGCGTTGGATAGTTTCACTTATGGATTTTCAACTGCCTTGAGGCATAGGATATCACTTTATCATTATGAATTAGCACAAAGCCTAATCCCTTCTTCTAAGCATCACTGAATACCACAAAAATCTCCCCACTTGTGGGTAAAGTGAGCACGGGTGCTGTGATAAGCCTCCTTTTCAACTCCTTAAAGCTTTCTTCGCATTCATCACTCCAAGAAAAATTTAATCCCTTCTTAGTTAGATTGGTAAGAGGGTTGGACAATTGTGAGAAATTTCTCACAAATCGTCGATAATATCCAGCTAACCCCAAGAAGCTACGGATATCCATTACCGATGTTGGCCTCAACCATCCCTCAATTGCAACTATTTTGGAGGGATCAACAAATATCCCATTGCTTTTGATTATATGGACTAATAATGAGACTTCCTTCAACCATAACTCACACTTTCTGTACTTTGCATAGAGCTTCTCCTTGCGCAAAGTCTCCAGTACATTTCTTAAATGCTCCTCATGATCCTCCGTGGTTTTGGAGTATATTATAATATCATCTGTAAAGACTACCACAAATTTGTCGAGGTAATCTCTAAAGACTCTATTCATCAAGTCCATGAATATTTCTAGAGCATTGGTGAGTCCTAAAGGCATTACTATGAATTCATAGTGACCGTATCTTGTGTGAAAAGCAGTCTTGGGGATATCTTCCTTCTTCACCCTTACTTGATAATATCCCAACCGCAAGTCCACCTTGGAGAAGTATTGTGCTCCACGCAGCTGATCGAACAAGTCATCAATTCGTGGGAGAGGATACTTGTTCTTTGTCGTGATTTTGTTAAGTTCACGATAATCGATGCAAAGCCGCATTGACCCATCCTTCTTCTTGACGAAGAGGACGGGTGCACCCCATGGTGAAGCACTTGGGCGCATAAACCCTTTATCCAGATTCTCCTGTAGTTATTTCTTCATCTCTTCAAGCTCAACAACATCCATTCTATATGGAGTCTTGGATATTGGTAGTGCCCCAGGTATAAGTTCAATTGAGAACTCAACATCTCTTCTAGGAGGAAGACCAGGCAGTTCCTCGGGAAACACTTCAGCGAATTCCCTCACAATAGGCATTTCTTCAAGGATGGTTTCTTCCTTGGACTCAATCATCTGAGCCAGATACACGTGATCATAAGGCAGTAATATCCACTCTTGAGATGATGGAGCTAAAGGAGATTCATCTTCCTCCTTACACTTGTAAATAATCGGGGGTCAATTCTCCATATGGAGTGTGATTTCCCTCTCCTGACAATTTATGTTGACTCTATATAAGGAAAGCCAATCCATGCCAAGAATTGCATCAAATTACACCAGAGGGAGTATGACGAGGTTCTCCGAGATATTTAATCCATACATTATAATAGGGGAGGACTTATATTCATGGGATGCAATGATTGCCCCATTTTCCGTACTCCCTGACATCTTCACTTCCATGATTTGTGGTGGTGCTGGGATTGTTCAACTAAACTTTTGAGATATAAAAGAATGCGTAGAACCTGAATCAAAAATTACATTCACTATTCTTGAATGAATAACTAGCGTACCTGTCACCACTTCGTTGTCGGGGTTCACTTCGACAGAAGTGATGGCAAAAGCTCTTCCTTGCTACCTTGGAGGTTGTTGGTTGTCTCTGAAAACCCTTGGATTAGGGCACTAATTTGAAAATGACCCGGTTCTTTGCATTTTTAGCATTGAACAATGCGTTGAGGTTCGAACGGAGCGTTCCTCTCCTCTGTCGTAGCCACGGGTCTTTCTTGCCGACAATTAACAGCTAGGTGCCCTTCTCTTCCACACCTGAAGCATTTCCTCGTCCCCTTAAGGCAATTTCCAGGGTGCTTCTTTCCGCACTTTTGGCAAGTCGGGTGCTGGATCTTCTTAGCAGCGTTGGATTTATCCATCGGACCGCCAGCATTGAATTCCACCTTACGCTTCTTGTCCCCATGATACCCATGTGATTCCCCGATCTCCATTTCTACCTTGAGGGAACATCGGACAATTTCCTCATAGCTGTCGAAGTCACGGATTGCTAATGCTTTCCGCAAGCTAGGATTCAGCTCACCAAAGAAGCGGTCAACCTTGAATTCGGAGGTAACGACAAAGCCGGAAGCATATCGTGCAAGCCTTGTGAAGTTTGCCTCGTACGCTCCAACAGATTCTTCATCTTTTTTCTTGAGGGAAAGGAAGTCCCTTTCCATCTTAAGCCGGAGGTTGCGCGGAAAATATTTATCGAAAAACATATTCCGGAAATCCTTCCATTCCAACGCCTCAATCTCCTCCTCAGGCTTCGTATTTTTGATCAACGTCCACCATTGATCAGCTTCACCCTCCAAACGATAAGCATCCAGGAGAAACTTCTCTTGTTCAGAATATTTAAGGATGGATAATATCTTTTCAATGGAGTTGATCCATTGTTTAGTGATCGTGGGATCGGATGATCCACTAAAAGTAGGAGGCCTTTGCCTCATGAAGCTCTCGATAGCGACTTGTTCCTTCTTAGTGGGGTTTGGATGTTCCTCTTGACCCTTGTTTCTATTCAAAACTTGATTTATCTGAGAGATAAGTGTGACAAAGTTCGCGATTCCTGCTCCCATTGGATTGGGCATCTCATTAATACAATCATCACACTGATCTTCACAACGGTTGTTAGCCCGAGTCCTCCTATTACCGGTCATTGGCTGGAATAAAAGGAAAGTTAGGGGTAACACATAAAGGGTAATCCAAAGAAAAAAGTTTATGACCTATAAATAAACTTTTATTTCCTTACTCAAGAGTCTATAGGCTTCAATCTAGGCTTTTCATGATCTACTTTCTAATATATATTCGTAGGGGCATTTTTTTAATTCCCTTAATAAGGGTTCATACTAAGCTTTTGAATTTATCAAAACATATCCCCCAGGAGTGTCGTAACCAAGAGTGAAGCAAGGCCCGTTTTCGTGCACCAGTTCCCATTCGAGTCTAGCTCAAAGCGGTGTTTTCGGGTTTTACCCCTAGGATACATATGTGTCGAGCCGCATCTACCTGCTCGTATCTAGACAAGGATGTATTTGTTTGATAAACCACTTACTCAGTACTTTCCAAAACTTAGGGATGTTTTTATTATACTTAGTCTTGTCTCTAAGGCTCTACTAGGGTTTTCTAATCCTAATCCCAAAAATAACTAAACCTATCCTCTGATACCAACTATGACAACCCTTCTTTTTATTACAACTTAAACATGATTTATTACATAAAACTTCACTTGATACAACAAAGAAGATTTAGAGGTTTAGTGTATTTGGGGATTAGGATCATTTCATGAAAACTTAAAACATGAAATACAACATCTTTATTGAAAACATCCTTTACATGACCACTACATTCCCTCGTACTTAGCATTGCATGGGATAACCTGAGGACATGCATAAGAAAAGGGTGAGTTATAAAGCCCAGTAAGGGAGTACACATGGAATAACATGAGGAGTACAATAAATGTTTGAAAATAGTCATATCAATAGATAATAATAAAAACATGAACATAAAGGCATGATAAATCATGATAATTATAACATGGAAATGTGGAAACAACACTTAACATGGAATTAGCATGAGCCAAGGATCATTCCACATGGAGCATGAGTAAACCCTCATTGCACATGAAGAACGAGTAAACCCCCTTTTCACTTGAATTATCATGAGTCAACACTCATTACACATGACGTATCATGATACTATACTTTACCCAATGCATTGGAGAGATATAAGGGCGCACCCTTCTTAAACATTTCATTTCATGCATAAGTGTGCCACATGGATCATAAAACATGGATTCATAAAACATAATAATTTATTCCACAATAAAGGAATGTGGAATTCATACATGAAACTTTAAAATAAATAAGTAAATGTGCATAAAGGTGAATACCCTTGATGGATAAATGGGCATGGTATCCACTACACAATGACATTGGCTTAGAAAAAACGGTGCGATTTCGGCAGTGTAACGACGTGACATAAGAATTCATAAAAATGATTTATGAGAGAGAAAGGGGTTCCTAATAATATTTACATTTAGTGGAAATTAAGGAGGTCATATAGATACATTTCCCAACAATTTTAATGGAATTTAGAATCATGATACAAAAGTATTGCTTGAATGTAAAAGAGGAGAGAGAAGTTCCTTTCGGAACTTCGGCATAGTAACGGGTGTACATGGGAGGCATTTAATGAGAGATAAAGGGGTATACCATCATTAAAACAATAAGAGGGAAGTATGGGGGAGGTGATAAACCATACCCCAACATTCATAATTGAAATTAAAAGGGGAATACAACTTAAATAAAATTGAAAAAAATGAGAAAGGAAGAAAAAACCCTTACTTGGAAGTGTGCTTCCAAAGGCTAGATAGAGGCTTGTGAGAGGATTCTTGGGAGCTTGGGGCACCTTGGTAGGATTCTAGAGAGAGTAGGGCAGAGGTTGGACGAACTCCAAGGGCTTTGAGTGAGGAGGAAGTGGGATCTTGGGTGGGTTTATATAGGAAAGGTGAGGGAATTCTTTATTATTTAGGTTTGGGTCCTCTTACATAAAATTAATACAAACCACAAACCATCCCATGGTTTTTGCCCATGGTTTTTGGAAAAGGGAAGAGAAAAAAAAATATTTTATAAGGCCAAAGTCCGAACTTCTAAAAATATTATGGTTTCTTATGTGGAGGTGAGTCACACTCCCATTGAAATTAATTTAAAAAGGCAAGGTGTTGAATAAGTCTTGAGGGGTCCATTAATGCTTTGAAAATTAAGTCAAAAAAACCCAAAATTACATTATTTTAATGGTAAAACATATATTGGCCGAACATAAACATTATAGTATTTTATTACATCACTATTGGGTCATTATGATGTCATAATACACATTATATATTTAAATGGTATTTAATTTTTACCCAAAAATGTGACTGTCTCAGAAAATTATGAAAAATTCACCGTTGGATAATTTCGATGTCCTGATTCCAGAAATAACATTTATTTTATATAAATAATTTTCTAAATATGTTAATTTTCACTTTTAAAATAAAAATCGACATTTATCGAAAATTCACGGGTTTTGACAGAAATGGATTTCAAACCTTAATAAATATTTTAATTGAATTCATAAAATTATAAGATCATTTATATTTAATAAAAATTAATTTGATAATAATATTATTATTTTATTAAAATAATATTTAATTCAAAAATACCTTAATTTAATAAAATAGATTTCTTAATTAAATAATAACTAAAAACACCATTTGTATTTTAAAAACTATTTACAATGTATAAAAAATGACTAGAAATTATATTCATTATTATATAAAAAAATAATGTACATGAACATTGTACTACTTATTTGTTACATAACCCCTTAAAACAGCCGCATAATACCTAAGGGTAAGGTGTGCGATGGTGACAGACTCTTGGGGTGGATCGGATAACATCGCTCGAGTGGTAATTTCAATCAACTTCCACTTTTCCTGTAGACGGTCACGTTTGAGCTTGACATGATGAAGCTCAGATTGGACTTGGTCCAGGGTGAATCCCAAAGATGCCACCTATTTTCTGAGCTCCGACAAATGAGATTCGTATGGGGCAATTCTACTGGATGAGGTCATCGCTTCCTTTGTCTGAGTAAATTGGATTTGTTAAAGTCCTATATTTATACTAATCATGTGATCACTATTCAACGGCTGTATTAGAAATGGTCAAAATTATTAACATAAAACCAAATAAGTTGAAATTTTATATAAACATAAAGAGACATTTAATTATATCAAGAGGTATTTCCATTAATTAAACTTTGGGTCGTTACATACCACATGAAGAAGAGGACCAAGATGAAACACCTTAGCACTCGACTCTTCTATTGATGGCCACAAGAAACTTTTTTCTCTTGCATGTATATGAACATTCAGATATATATAAGGAAACTTAGCCCCTATGTACATATTTTCATGGCCAAATATGCACAAGGGGATCCTTATATATATGCTTATACTTGCATATACCCCTTTAAACCTACACGTGTATACATCTTCATATACAAATATAAGAAAACCTAGAACCATTATATATACTAATCTTTCCATGGGTGAATATATATAAAGGGGGAACTTATATATATATATTTCTATATATTCCAACCTAGGCATATGCATGTAAGTCGCCTTCAACTCCAATGACTTGAATCCACCTCGACAAGGTAAAAAACACACTACAAAATATAGAAAACCCAAAAATAATATAAAACCTAATTAAAATTGGGCCAAAGAATAATATTTGAAGAAAAATTACTTGAAACTGATGGAAAACCCACTAATTTTGATGATAGAGGCTAGAAATGGCTTAAATGGGGGACAAAAACCCTTGACACCAAGGAAACTATAAAAACTAGGTTAACACTTAGACCTAGGGTTCTTCCAAAAAAATCATACCAATGGGGATGATGAGATCAATAGAAACAATAAATAAAGGGATGAGGAAACCGTACAATGGAGAGTCAATCCTAGATCACCTTGAAAATGCGACCAATTACAGTGTGAAGAGGAGGTGACATGAGCAGGAAGTGAAGAAAAGACAAGGGTTTGGCCCGTCAGATCACACATGAGTGGAGTAAAGGCCGAAGGAGGGATTGACCAAGGGGGTATGTAGGAGGGAGGTTTACATAGGGGAGGTAATCCCATGGTGAGGTCGGTCGTGTGAGGGAGGGGCTTCAGCCATGAGGGAATTTAAACAATGATAGGAGGGGGGTGGATTACTTGGTAAAGGGGAAGGGGGAATACATTTAGGTTTTTAATATTTGAATTTAATTTTTCTTTTTTTGAAAACTCGACACCACAGATGTTTTGGCCATAGAATTGGACAAACCATGCACTGATCATGTGCCCCTCAATGGGCCTCTGAATCACCTTGTACGGGTAGGCCACATGGTTTGGAAAATTGTACACTAGCCATATAATTTGGCTCTACCAAAATTGCAGACGAGCTCGTACGGTATGATCATGGTTTCTACTAACCATGTTCCAACCTTGCACTTTTGATAAAAACAATTTTTTTTAATTTAAAAACTAACTAGCCCAAAACTCAAAATTAATGCTAAAAATAATTAAACGATTAAAAATAATTAATGAATCATGACCAGGGTGTGACACTTCCATCCAATGGCGGTCACCTAGATCATCTTTATATCTTCATACCACACTTAATATTTAGGAAACATTTATCCTAGTACATAACATAACATACATGACTCACCTAATCATTGATTCATATGAAGTCCTTCCCATTCTATTTCTTTCCTCATGTGTATGAGGACACATTTTTATAAGAAGATGAATTCTATGTGATGATGGAAATAATCCCCTCTTGGATTATTCTATACTAAATCTATTTAGTATCTTGTTAATGTATATACATTGCCTTAGGTAGAGTAACCTCTTCGATCTATCACAATGGATCTGGATCCTAGAATATATGTTACCCCACTCGAGTACTTCATAGAGAACCATTTATTCAAGCATTCCTTAACAAACTGTAAGATTACTATTTCATTTCCAATGAGTAATATTTAATCAATATATACTATTAAGAAAATTAATGCACTCCCAAAAAATGATTTGCAGACACAAAGATCACACTCATCTTTTATGGAATAAAAATCTATTATGGCTTCATAAAAATGAATGTTCCATGACTAAGATACTTTCTTTAATCCATAAATGTTTTTTTTCTGTAATTTTAATTTCTTCTTGGAATGCCTTGGAGTCACAAATCCTTTGGGTTGTGTCATATAGACATATTTCTGAAGGTCCTCATTAAGGAAGGTTGTTTTGATATCCATTTTCCAAATCTCATAGTCATGGTAATCCACAATGGAAGTGTAATTTTGATGGATTTCAGAATTGAAATTAGTGAAAAGTTTTCATTTTAGTCAATTCCTTAAAACTATTTAAACCCTTTTGAAACCAACCACACCTTAGAGATACCGACGTGTCCTTCTATGTCCATTTTCTTCTTGAATACCCATTTTCAACCAATGAGGTTTACATATACTCAAGGTTCTACCAAAATCCAAAATTGGTTTTGGTACATGAAATCAATTTCATAATTCATGGATTCTTTCCACTTGGAAATATATGTTCCACTTATTGATTACTTTAGGTTAGAGGGTCATTATTGTCAATTAATAATGAGTCACCATCCTTGGTGACTAGAAAACGATAATATCTTGGTTCTCTGACCTCACTTTTACTCAAACGTAGTACTAGTGTCTTTAGAACAGTTCCTTCCTTCATGAGGCTTTGTAGAGTCTGTTCATATACCAACTCTTGTGTACCTTGATCTTAAAATTTATCGAATTATACCTCACTCATGCTATTTCTTTCTAAGATGTGATCCCTCCCAAGGAATATGAAATGTCTTTCTACTACAACCTTTTTTTGAGGGGTTGTATAGGTAATAACCCTTGTTTGCTTGGGATATACTATAAAGGTACACTTTGTGCCAAGGGGTTCAAGTTTGTTACCTAAAGAGTCCATAATAATTTTTTATCAACCCCACACATGTAAGTATGAAAACGCCAATTTCTATCCATTCCATAATTGGTATGGTTTACCTTCTTCCACTTTAGTTAGAATATTGTTTAATATTTGTGAAACTGTTTTTAACGCATATCCCCAAAAAGATAATGGAAGACTTGTATAAATCATCATTGATATCACTATATCCAACAAGGTGTGGTTCCTGCTTTCACTCACACCATTCCACTAAGGTTTATAAAATGAGTGAATTGAGATAGTATCCTGAACTCCCATAAATAATCAATGAATCCTTGATTAAGATATTATCCACCATGATTTGAGCATATTTTCTTAATCTTCTTACCAAGTTGGTTCCCAAATTCATTATTGTATTCCTTGAATTTATCAAAAGAGTTTGACTTATACCTCCTTAAATAGATATATCCATATATACTAAAATCATCAGTAAAAGTTATGAGGTATGAGTACCCACCACTTTCTTCAATAGGAAATGATCCACACACAATGATATGAACTAATTAAAGAATCTATTTTTCCCTTTAACCTTTCCCACTAAATGGGTATTTGGTCGTTTTAGCTTGTAAACATGCATGAAATACACCAAGTGGTTTTATTTTAAAAGAATATAAATATCTATTTTTATGTATTTTAGTCAATATATTTTCTCTTACATGACCTAACTTATGATTCCAAATTTGGGTTTGGTATGAGCCATGTGAGGTTTTTTTATCGATTTTCGATACTTGGTTTGTGTAATCCAATACATAAATAACATTATTTATTTGTTACTTAATATAAAAAATGTTATATTTATAAAATAAACAACCTTTATTTTCAAATTTGAATATAAAACCATCAGTATCTTGTCTAGATACTGATAAAACGTTTTTTGTAACTGAAAGCACATAATAAAAAACCTTTAAAATCAAGATCATACCAATTGGAAATGTGAGGTGGTATTCACTGATATCTTCAATAGAAATTTTATCTCTATTGGATTCTCATAGATCTACCTCCCCTTAGTCAATATTTCTAAATTTACTTGGTTCTTGTATTTGAATACATATGTGAGAAACAAAAGTTGTATCCAATACCCAATTTGTAGAAATAGATAAATTTCACTTGATAAAAAATGAACCTAATGCTTATCCTTTATTCTTGGGATGGTGTTTTTTTCTTCTAGTGACCCTTCTTGCTGTATGTGGAAAAGATAGCATCATGTTCCCTTACTTTCCCCTTGATCTTATTCTTCTTGGAAGTGCATAAAGAATATTTGGGCTTAAATCTATTTTGTTTCCATTTTTGTTTGTCCACCATAAGGATAGAGGTATTTTCACACTTTGTATCCTTATATTCTTGGAAAAGGAGAGTAAAAATATCTGTTAGATACCTCTCGATGTGGTTCATATTAAAATTTACCACAAATTTGGATAATATTTGAGGGATTGATTCCATAATGAGACCATTTCCTAGTTATTCAGGGAGTTTAAACCCTATAACCTGTAGGCACTCAATGTATCCAATGATCTTGACTATGTGAGGCCCAGCTGGGGAACCCTGTACATGATTACTTTGAAAGATCACCTTGGATATATCAAATCATTATTGTATAAATCTCTCTTGGTAAAGACCACATAGGTTCTCTAGCATGTATATTCCTCCATTAAAATGGTTAAGTCAACCCATAACCTTCATAATAACTCCATATTAAAAGTAAGTGTCCCAACGAGGGTTGATCAAACACTTAGTTTCAAGGATTTCATTCATAGTCAAGTAAGGGAAGAACAAGTGTGAATTAATATTTAATTGATATTTTTTAATTAATTATAAACAATTATTTATCTTGTGTTATTCTTTAAATGTATTGTTAATATTCAGTGTATTTTACTTAATTAATTAATCATTATGGATAAAACATTTATGCATAATTCATTTATTTAATTTCAGTATTTTCACATTAATTAATTTATTTATCTGATCATGACCTTACATCATTAAAATAAATAATTTCATAGACATAAATAATTAATTAATTAAATGACCCATTCATGAGCTTTATCTAACTGTTAATTTAATGAGAGGATATTAAATCAACCTTTTACCTAGGGGAAATAAATCCTATTTTCAATCTTGGAATGAGTTAAAACACTCCACCTATCCACCTATGTATCACCTGATTTAGAATTATAATGGTTCCATCTTGAACCTCATCTGCATGACTTGGGATACTCCATTAATTATATGTATTTATGACTCACACAAAGGTGGGGGAACAAAAGGATTGATTAAAAGGGGATTACATAAATATACATAGACACCATATCCTATATAATTATGGAAGTAGGGATGAAACATAGGCCATCATATTTAATTTATTAATAAATAGTTGTGAATGCCTAAAATGAATTAAATTAAAATATCCAACATATATATAGGTCTTAGTCAAGCTCATGAATGGTCATAGATGTAACGAATACACAAAAATAACTAGCTAGAATTAATTAATTTATTCATTATTTATTATAAATATGAACATGCTTTCATTAGTTAATTAATTAATGAGTTAATTAATTCCCTTTCATCTTAATGGTCATCCAAACTTAATTGAAGATACCCATCATTTATGGAATTCCTGGAAAATAAATGGCAGAACCAATAATGAAATATTAATTATAATAAATTAATAGAAAATTTAATATTATTTAAAAAATTATTAAATTTTCAAACACACATTGGTATTCTAATCAATAAAATAAGGTTTTAATGCTGTAATTTTCAATTTAATGTAATTTTTAATTCTTCCATTTAATGGGAGACTACACAACGTGTAAAGACCATTTACAGGTCATGTATCTTGGTTTTTGTGTATCCGGGGTTCAAACCTGGGTCAGGGGTGTGTACCTCGACCAGACTACACGACATGTGCACACTAGCTATAAGTTGCGTAGTCCACTTACTATGTGTTTGGGATGCATGTTTAGGTCTTTGGTGTGTGGTAAAAACACAAGAATTGATGAACTGCACACCTGTACACCATATAAAAAACATGTGTATCATAAATTCATTTATGTTTTTAGTCTTAAATAGTTTTGACCATGTATAATAACCACATGGATTGTGTGATTTATGTCACTAACCTGTGTAGACCACACACCGTGCACACTGATACATGTCGTGTAATCTGAAAATTGTGTTCCAGGTTGGCCAATCAACATGTGGCACACAACATGTGTATTTACTATATTTCATTTCTTGTATCCCTAAATGTATCTATATGTAGTTCACTAGGGCAGGCGATGTATAATTTTGGATACATGCTGTGTAACCCTGTCTTACTAGCAAAAAATTGGCAGTTTTCTTATAGCATCTCTGGTCGTACTTCATATTCTCTTAAACCATTAATAAAAATGAAACACTTAACAAATCATGATTAATATATCTAAGCATATTAATTTAAATAGAATTAAATAATGAATAACATGAAATTAAAATCTAGCCACAATTGCACATATATCAAGAATCAAATAAATAATTATAAATTTAAACGTGGCCACCCTAATACCACTTGTTGCTTCCGAGCACAGTGAAAACGTGCAATAGTGAGTGATATATTAAAATTTATTTTAATTATCATTTCCCAAAACCATGATCCAGGATCTTGCATGTCAAATTTATAATTAATTTTTTTTAATGTTGGAAGAAACAATTACCTAGGCTTAGGATCCTTCTTCCTTGATGAATGTTGATCATCTAAAAATACCCTTTTGGATTTCCTTCATTTTGTTGCGCGGATCCAAGGATAGAATTCCTATAGCGGTGATTCACACTTTCTCCTATGATATCCAAGAAACACCACTCAATCTATGGGTGTTAACATGTAGAATCAAATGTCATGCGTTGTTCATTCTTGATCACTTGTTCTTCGATCTTGAAAAAATCTCATCCATTTCTCATTCTTGAGAGGGTAAGATAAGGAGGAGTCAAGAGAGAATTTGTTGTGCGCAAAAATTATTTATTTCAATTTCACTGATCGATACTCTACTCAATAGACATAACCATAGGGTTTAGGTTAAAATAATTATTTAATGAATTCCAACCATTAAATAATACAAAAACCTTTAATAAACCCCAGTCCACATAATAGAATAACAATATTATTATTTTGTGGTGTGCGCCAACTTGCGCGATAAAAAGTATTATTTAACCAACTTGTTAATTAATATTTGTCACCAAATTTGATCTTGGTCTATTCTAACTCATTTATCATTTATTGAATACCTGAATAAAATATTTAATTATTTTAAATAAGTATTTTATTTAAAAACTAGTAAATAACAAAATATTAAATATTCAATAAAATAAATAAATAAATTTTATTCACAATATTGGGAATAGCTATTTATTTAATTTTATGCTATCAATAAAACCTGAATAAAATTATTCTCAATTTGGAGAATTATATTTATTCCATTAATTAAATTAAAATAGAATTTAATCTAGATCAAATAAAACACTTAGTGTGTGACCCACAATGATTCTTTCTCATTGGCATTAGGCGGGCTTGCCTAAAGTCCAAGATTAGTGTCTAGAAATGGGTCAAGTCACCAAAGAGAAAAATTAAATGTCATAGTGATGGAAACCACATATGAAAACTAACTGTGTAATACTATCTCTTTGTCATAATATCTCATCAAGTAGGTTGCACATCCCGTGTCATCAACTTATATGCTTGAGATGCCTTTGTTTGACTATTTAGAATAAAGATGTCATTACACCATGAACATAGAAATAGGGAAAAATTTATATTCTAATCAAATGGTTGAGATGTCAACTTCCATAAAAATAGAAGGCACCAATCCTTCATCGAATTATCCATTAATTACATGTCAATCAGGATGCATCCAACATACCCTACCTCACCATGAACATATTTCATCATAATTTTCATCAGCAAATCTAAGTACACGAGTCATGACATTCATTAATAATAATAATAAAGTATACGGACCATTACACATGCTTGAAAATAGGAATATCCAAGAACACCAAAATATAAAATATCTTACTGGTGGATCTGTTCTCATAATTTCCTATCTTAGATATTACCAAGTGCGAACTTCATGAGTGGAAGCCTCATCCACTTATGAGTAGTCACACCTAACGATATAAATACTATGTGTCCCACCATAGTATGTTATCTAACCACAGAACTATATTAAGAATATTTTCATAGTATTTCAAGGTTCTCATCATAGTAGGGAACTACTATGACCTTATCAATGTGAAAAACATTGTGGCTATGAGGATGAATAATTTTTTTGATTGGTGGTTAATTATTTTGTTTGTATCTTTGAATTTTTTGAATATGATGGGAGTTCAAGTTTTTAAACACTATGGCTATAAGGATGAAGTTTAGTGCACTCAATATTTTTGAACCAATGCTTGCAAGGATCTATCAAGTTTAAATTGGGATGAAATTTTTTCTGTCATGTTGATGAAGATAATTCTAAGTCCATGGGGGTGATGTCACAACTTGAAGATATCTGGCCAAAGAAGAGAAGTTCAAATGAGCTGATTGTGGAAGACATCGATCCAGGTCCTGAGCCAGACTAGTGATTCTATTGAAGAAAATGCCTGGTTGATGGGTTTAGAGGAGGCAATAGCTTGATTGAATGTTCTATTATTGCTTTTAAATAGGATTTTGAGTCCAATGTATGAAATTATTCCCACTTCAATGGTGAAAATTGTTCTCTCTAGTTTTGCATTGCCTCATTTTCTTAGTGTGAAACTACAGGATGTTCCTTACTCCTTTGTCAACATATGATGTTATGCTACTTGATCCCATGGAGACCTAACTCTCCCACTATTTATGGAGGTATAAAATAGATTTCATGAGTTTAAATAAAAATTTCATTGATCTTATTATGATTACTCTGATAATTAAGTTATAAATTATAGTGATTTCATCATGCAATTTTTGTGACTTCTCTTCTTTTGTTTTCTTCTTAATTTGTTCATACTTTCTAATTTACTTTAGCATCAAATTACAATAAATGATGGAATTGGACTGTTATTATTTTGCGAGGCATTAAGATTGTATAACTTCATGTTAGAAAAGGTGCTATTATTTGTTAAGATTTAAAGTGTGAGTTTACTATCATTTGAACAAGTTTGGTGAACAATGAGTAATTGTGAGATGTTCACTGAGTAAGAATGATGAGAAAAATTATATTTTAATTGAATAATGATTTTCATCACTTTAAACACCTAAATATAAAATATATTCTTTTAAATTCCATTCTAGTTTTCATTTCCTTCATTGTGTTCTTAATTTTCATTCATCTAGATGCTTATATAATATGAATTTCAATTTCATCCCCCACTATTAGTGATAATATTATGTTTAGTATATGATAGATAATAATAACAATAATGATGATAGAAAAATTGTGTTTTTTAGTATCCTCCCTATGAGATCAACCCTTTGTTGTACCACTACAGTTCATGATTAAGAAATAAGAAATATTTTGATTATAAATCCATGAAAAAATCTCCACCGTCACCTAGCATATGGTCTCATCAATTAACATAGATCTTTCTTAGATTAACCTTTAACTAGGGCAACACATTTCCCCCATCCAAGAACTACATGTGACTTGATTCACATTCTCAATTGATATGTAGAAATTCCCAAATCACCTATCATGGACCCAATAACAAATTTTAATCCACTTCCACCCCCTATTAAGCTATTTACATCGATCCAATTTGATCACCTTAGAATAAGAATATCCCAACCACCTTTAACATTCCCTTTCCATATGTCATACTTTGTATATTGAAAATATGAATTGCTTTGAACCATCCATGGTTACCAGTAGTGAGTATATATGATCCTAAGGGAACCCCTTTGGTATGGGGATGGAACATGCACCACATATATGGCCCACCTATAAGAAACCAAGGGCATACATTTTTTCCAAGGAAAAAACTCTTTAACCCCAAATTCCTTTAGTAGAATTTCGGTGGAACCCATCATTCAAATATGGTCAGCGATCATCCTTAGTATACTTTTCAAATAGTGCAATAATGGACCCTCCATCCAAACATGAGTAGTGATTATCCTATATTATCCATTATCATATTATAATTTTCCAATTAAAATATCACAATTTATAATTTATGTTACCCAATATCCCCTGTTCAAAGATACTATAATTCTTTTGGTCCTCAGACCTCCATCTAGTTTAGGACATCTCTATCACCTTCAGAAATTCATACTAGCACCACTTCAATGCGCACCGGGTCAATTATATTTGATGGGTGGACAACCACCCTATCATCTTACTCCACATCACATAAATATAAATTACTCAATGCTCTGGTTTGAGCACTATAACCTAAAATTGTATGCAAATGTTCCCCAAATTTTCATATACTACTGTTATTTCAATTCACATCAGGTTGATTACACCTTTATTTCTAGATATGATACCTCACTCTAGTTCGACCACTATAACCATAAACTGTATGCATTTCTCTTCAAGGTGGTCTATACCATTATTGGGATTACTATTCACATCAAGTTAATATTTCCCTTTTTGCAGTATACACCACCTCATATTGGTTAAATATGTATGACCTAAAACTTTTAGCATCTTTCTGGTTCAATTTGTATGAATTTAAACCTTGGTCATTCTTTTGTGAAAGCTATATGACCTTAAACATTAACCCATTTCTAGTTCAAATTGTACAACCTTGAATAAAAAACACCCAACAAAAGTTCAATCTGAAAGACCCAAATTCACAAAAAAATAAAGACATACTACTCATCAAGTCAAAAATTCACAAAGAAAAACCTAAGAAATAGTTGAGTCTTTTCTTGTTATGCCCATACTTTATGACTTAAAAAAAATTAGAGCACAAGAAAATAAAAAATAAGCAAAAAACTTGTCATCTTGAAAACCCATAAAGGGTTACCTGAGAAAAATCCAAGTTATCACTCGCTAAGCCTTTACTTTCATGGCTTAGAAAAAATTTAGAGTGAAAAAAAAGACATAAATTTTATAGGGACTAAATTTTGGCCCTAGAAAAAGCCAGAATATTCTTAATAGGTCTACAAATCTTGGAAGAAGTTAGAGCATCATTTTATTCCTTACATATAATGGTTCATATAACCTTTGCAAAGTGCATAATGATGTTATTTGAGGGTACTCAAACCCTTCTAGAACATTAACTAATTCATACCCTCCCTCTTTATGATGTCAATTATATCGATTCATTCATTCTCTCATGCCCAAGTAGACTAACCTTGGCCTATATAGATGGTACATGCACTATGTATCCAATCCACCTATACTCATCTAAGAGTACAATTATAGGTGGAAATTAAACCTATTGTTGGGAAAAAATCCCTCAAGGTAACATTGAAGCATTTTTGGGTTGATTGTGTTTATTAACAAAGTGGGTTTCCATAGTAATTTGTGGAGTTCCAGATATATTTTTTTACCATCTATGTTGACAAAGATCCATGAAAAAGGAATGGATGCTTCAGAGATGGTATAAAAATATCATGTACAAGGTGGCGTCATTTCCCAGTGTTTACAAAAATTTTGAGTCCAAAATTTAGAGAATAAAAAATATGTTATTTGGAAAAGGAAGTTTCGAACAAGATTTAAGTTAGTTTGGAAAGTTTTATGCAAGATATGTTTTAGGATCACCACATCAAAATATTTAAAAAAAAAATCGCATAAAAGATTTTAATTTGTGCGAAAGATGAGTTTGAGTGAAAGAGGATTGTGTGCCCAATTTGATTTCAATGATAGTGTTATACATGCTCGGGGAGGATCTTATATACATAGAGGTAAAAATGTTAGGATCTTATGCATAGGGTTGTCCAAGCCTATAAATATACGGCTACCCCCCCCCCCTCATTGAGAGAGATCAACCCTTAGAGAAATATGAGGCTCTGAATCATGTAATAGTTGAGTGTAAAAGGAGTTTCACATAAAGGGTGTTTCGTGGAAAATAAGTTGCACGTAAAGGGTATTTCATGAAAAAAAAATTGCATTAAAGGTGTTAATGTTGCATGAAAGTCACTCAAAGTTTTCACAGAATACTTAATTTTACCAATAAGTCTATGGCAACGTGGTATTCATCAAGTGGATGAAAGTATAACTTCAACAATGCATCTATCTACAACTGAGGATGTATTCATTAGTGATAATGAAGGGACCTACAAGTCCATAAACTATGGGTGAATCCCTTCTAAGAACAATAAGTAAAGGAATAGGAAGAATGTGATCCTTTCCACCGATAGTTTGTTGATGCATTATTTATTAGGCTAAATGTTTTTGTGGAATACATGTGTGGTATTGGAGAAATCATTGAAGATATAAATATTGTTAAGTTTATCTTGATAAAACTTCCACCTCAATTCAATAAGAAAGTTTCTATATTGGAAGACAAGGATCCGAAGGAGCTGACGTTGGATAACTTGCACAGTACTCTTATAGCATATGAAAAGAGAAATGATGATAACGATGTTTTGTAAAAGGGTAAGACCAAATAAGTGTCATTCAAGGCCATGAATATGATCACCATTGAAGATGGACAAGAATATGAAGATACGGATGATGTGATTCCATTTATTTCCTCAAATCTTCAAAGAGGAAAATTAAAGTTCAAAGAGAAAATTTCACTTGAATGCTTTCTATGTGGAAAAGTTGGAAAACTTGCAGAAAGGTGCCCCCAAGAAGTTTCAAGAATATGATAAGGATGAAGTTTAAATCCCCATGAAAAAGTATTCAACCTATATATAAGGGGAGAAACATTTAAAGAGAAATTTCTTCAAAAATAAGAATCTAATTTTAGGAGAAGATGATAGTTTACATGAATATGAGGAAGAAGAATTTTAGGAGTGTAAGTATCATAAATCTATTTCTATGGTGGAAGTTTTTGGAAATTCTATAACAAAAGAAGAAAGAGACAATGAAGAAGGATATGTTGAAGGAATATTTGACCTTCAATTCGAATTAGAAGGTGTTCTTGTGGAAATAAATGTTTGAAGAGGCAAAATAAAGAAAGCCAACAAAGTGGTTCAAGATACCAAAATTTATTATCAGTAGAATTAAGAAGAGAATTTTGAGTTGAGTGAATAAACTAAAAAACTAAAATTGTCAATTCCAGAGAGCTCAGATAAGGGAGTACAAAATTAAAATTGAAGAACAGAAAAGAGAAATTGATAGTTTGACTGAAACTAGAAATGATAAAATTAAATTTATCGAAGAACTTGAAGAGGAAGTATTCAGTCTATGATGAAGTGTTAAGGATCAAGAAAAACTATTTACTCTTAGTACGTCATTAGTAAATAAAATCATAAGAGCAACAGAAAAGATAAAATTGGAGCATAATAGTCCAACAGAACAGAAGAAAAAATCAAATCCAAATGATAAATTTGGTATGAGGATTGATCAAAAACAAAATTAGTAATAGTTGAAGTCAGAACACAATAAACCACTCTAATATTGAAGGTTGATTTGGGTAAAAAGTAGAATCAGAAGATCCAGATAACCCAACTGATAATTAGTGGTGTAGTAGTGACACACAGAAATGAACCCCACATTGGATGCTATTGTTTTGGAAAGATAGAACACTCATAAAATGTATGTTTCATATCCAAGCGGTATAAAAGGGGAAAAGACCAATAGAGGCAGCCATACCTAACCCAATATTCTAGGATATCATTTAATGGTTACTATTTTGGGTGTGGAGGAATAAGACACATGGTAAGATATTGCACATCAACAATGTAGAGGAATGTGTCGAGGAAGAGAAGATATGTTCATAAGACGTAGCTAAATGTATCATCAAATGATCTGAAAATGAAAAATGAATTTGAATTTATACATTATGAGGCTAGTTCATCACACTTTACGGAAGATAAATATTTTGAATCCTTATTAGGTATGAAGTCAAAAACATGGATCAGAAATAAAAAAGTTGAACATGAAGTATAGAGATTGATTTTAAAGCATTAGATCATACTGGAATATAGTTCTTTGACTGTGGATGAACCTCAAATATTATAGGGAGTAAGGATCTAGTGAACAAAATTAGGTACAATAAATAAGGTATCATAATATTTGTAATGATGAAGGTATGAAAATTATTTTCTCTGGAAAAGAAAAGTACGAGGGTAAAGAAATGAGGCATGTAGATATCATGGTTATTGAAGGTCTCAGTCACAACTTACTAAGTGTCAATCAATTATGTGACTTAGGACATGCCATAATATTTTCGAAGAAATTATGTGTCATCAAGGGAAAATATGATGCTGTTTTTTTGTAGGTAAAACATATGAAAGGGAATATCTACCTTGTAAGTGGAGAAGAAGATATATACTTTTTATCCAAGGAAGAATAAAACAAGTTATGGAATAAAAGTATTATCCACTTGAGCCAAATTTACTTACAATATTTGGTGAAATATGATGCTACTTGAGACCTCCCTATATTATCATGTGATCGTACCCATACGTATGATTCTTGTCAACATGGGAAGATCATTTAAAATTTATATACGAAAAGAGAGAACAGGTCAACAAAATTGATTGAGTTGGTGCATATTGATGTGTGAGGACCAATTTCACCAAGATTTATTAATTGGAGGAGATATTATGTTCTCTTAATTGATGATTATATCAATATGGAATGGGTTTTAGTCATCACTCAAAAATTTATGGTGTACAGTTGTATAAAATCTTATTGAAGGGAAGTTGAGAAGATGCTAGGTAAAACAATTTGGAAGATCTAATAAAATAATGGAAAAAAGTTCAAAAATTTACAAGTAGAGGATTGTTTAAAGAAACATGGAATAAGGCATCAAGTTTCATCATTAAGAACTCCAAAGTAGAATTGAGTAATTGAGAGAAGAAATCGAATTATCAATAACATGGCTAGAACAATTCTCATTGAGAAAGACCTTCTAGAGAAGTTTTGGAAATATGTAGTGATGAAATCAGTATACACATCAAATAGAGTGTTATTACATTCAAAAAAAGAGAATACTCTATATGAGCTATGGTATAGAAAGAAGCCACCATTGAAGTACTTTTGAGTATTCAAAAGTAAGTGTTTCATTCTCAATAATGAGAAACAAAAGAAGTTTGAATCCCATAAAGATGAAGGCATATTTCTTGGCTATTTAATGAAAATCAATGTATATAAATGTTTCAATAATCCACTGGGAAAGTTTTTTGAAAGCCATGATGTAATCATAGTATAGAATGATCAGAATCTTCAGTAAATACATGATCAATACTGGGAGGATAGTGATGATGAAATAAGAAAATCAATAGATGTTCCAATTCTAGAGGATGATTCAGAAGAAGATTCAAATAATGAAAAAGATTATTAGAATTTAGTTATCTACACAAAGATTGAAGAGAAGAGTCAAAATTGATATATAGAACATAATTGGTGATCATACAGTGCTAGTGCAGACAAGGAGGATGAAGACTCCACAAAAAACAATGTACTTATCAGAAGTAGAGCCTAAATGTTCTAATGAAGCAGTTGGAGATGATAATTTTGTTTAGGCTATGAATGAAGAGTTTAACTAAATTGAGAAGAAACAGATATGGTAGATTGTTTTGAGGCCAACAGATAATAATGTCATCAAGAAAAAATGGGTCTTTCGTAACAAGATGAATGAAGATTGTGTGGTGATTCTAAATAAAGAATGACTAGTGTGATAAGGTTACTCCTAGATAGATGGTATCAATGTTGATGAAACATTTTCACCTATTTCAAGGCTAGAGATAATCAGATTATTCTTTTCCATAATAGTGCAAATAAAGTTCAAATTTTTCCAGATGGATGAAAAGTCTTCATTTTTAAATGGGATTCTAGGAGAAGTTTACATCGAGCAGCCAAATTTTTTTCTTATTCATGAAGATAATAACATAATTTTTTGACTGAAGAAGAAATTATATGGGTTGAAGTAGGCACCAAGAGAATGGTATTCAAGAATAGATCCATTTTTTAAGAAGCTCGGTTTCTAGTGTGGTGGATTTGATTACAATATCTATGTAAATAATGACATTAATCAATGGATGATGGTGCTGGTATATATTGATGACATAATATTTGGTGGGCCAGATGAAGCAAAATGTAGATAGTTTTCCGATTTCATGAAAAGTGAGTTCGAAATGTCAATTATTGGTGAATTGAAATTTTTCCTCGGTTTATAGGTGACACAAGGAAATAATGGTACATTAATTTCTCAACATAAATATTCCAAGTAATATTTGAGAATATTTAGAAAGGATAATTCCAAGTAGATGATGACTCTAATTATTACATGAATGAAACTATCATGGGATGATGAATGAAAATAAATTAATGTCACCGAATACATGAAAATCATTGGAAGCCCATTATACTTAATAGCAACATGACTGGATATTGTTTTTTCCACATTTCATGTAGCACGGTATCAAATAAACCCAAAGGAAAGTCACTTTATTATAGTTAAAATAATAGTTTGGTATATCAAGGAAACAATGGACTTTTATTTGATGTAAAATGAGAAATATCAGTAAGATTTATTGATCTATACAAATGAAGATTGGGTTAGATCAACATATGATAGAAAATCAATGTCAGGTGGTGCATTCTATGTTAGAATATTCTGTATTCCTTGTCTAATAAAGAAACAAGATTTAATTTATTTGAGAACTATAGAATCTAATTATATTGCAACTACTCAAGGGTGCACACAATTATTGTGGATGAAGCAACAACTTGATGATATGAGAGTTGAAGTGAAGTATCCAATTAGAATACATTGTGGTAATTCAAGTTCTATAAATCATAGAAAAAATCCAATCCACCACTCAAGGAAAAATAATATTAAAATAAAATATAATTTAATCAAAGAGAAGGTAGATAAAGGGATTGTAAAGTTGGAGTATGTGGCTAAAAAACAACAGGTTGTAGACATTCTAACAAAGGCCATACCCAAAGAAGCATTTGAATGGAATCGACTGGATCTTAGAGTTAAGTTTACTCCCCACACTTGAAAAAGTGTAGATGTGGGACCCCATATCCCTGATGTATGATGTTTTTTTTCCTAATTTAATGATATTTGTTCTTTAAACTATTTCAGACCATAATGGAGTGACATTCAGGTTCATTGACAAAGGGGTAGAAATTGTGGCTATTAAAGGGAAGTAAATGTCTTAATCAAGATAGGGGAGAAGTTGATAGGTGGAGCAGCATGATAGGGGAGAAAAAAGATAGGGGGAGTTTTAAATCTGATAATTCTAAATCTGATCAATTAAAGGATACATATCATGACAGATGGAGTTTGCGATGAAAGCAGTTGAGTGGTTTTGGAATGAAGTGATTCATTGATGAACTTTTCATGCTACTCTTGTTTCTCATGCCGAGTATAGATCGTGTGGGATTATAGTATTCGTTGAGTAATAATTTTATTGCTATATGAATCAAAATAAAATAATGGTGGTATAATATAGAAGAATATTTTATAACGTATCAAAATGTGAAGAGTTGTCAACAAACCCAAAGGGGGAGACTATTGCTAAAAAATATCTCAAGGTAACATTGAATCATTTTTGGGTTGATTGTGTTTATTGACAAATAGGGTTCCCATGGTAAGTTATGGAGTTATAGAGATATTGTTGACAATATATTTTTAAAAAGATCCAATACAATGGAATTGATGCTCTCAAGGTTGTACAAAAAACCGTATACAAGTTGCTGTCGTTTCCCAGTGTTTGCCAAATTTTTGGATCCAAAATCTAGAGAATGAAGAAAAGTGTTTTTGGAAAAAGAATTTGCATACAATATTGAAGGTCGTTTATAAAGTTTCATGTGATACATTTTTTGGGATCACCTTATCAAAATATGGAAAATTCAAAAAGTGCATGAAAGATTTGAATTTGTGTAAAAGATGAGTTTGTGTGAAAGAGGCTTACGCACCCATTGTGACGTCAAAGTTGATGTTAAGAACTTAGGGGAGTATCTTATACACATAGAGGAAGATTCCTCAGTATCTTATATGTAGGGTCAGATGGGCCTATAAATATACAACTACCCCCTCATTGAGAGAGATCAACCCTTAGATAAATACAAGGATTTGGATCACGTAAGATATGTGCACAAAAGGAGTTGCATGTAAAGGGTGTTGCATGAAAAAGAAGTTGAATTTAAAGGGTGTTGCACGTAAAGAATTTTTTTTCCACACAAGGTGTTAATGTTTCATGAAATACACTCAAAGGTTGTGTGTAAGATTGAATTTTCCAAGTAATTCTATGGTAATGTGGTATTCATCAAGTGGATGAAAGTAGAACTTCAATAGTGCATATATCTACAACTGAGGATATATTAATTAGTGAAAATTAAGGGACCTACAAGTCCATAAACTATGGGGTAATCCCTTCCAAGAGTAGTGAAAAAAGGAAGAGGAATAAGGTTATCCTTTCCACAGACAATGAGCTATAGAAAGAGACTCAGGGAGTGACCCTTGGGAAAGCAGTGAGCTGACCCTAAAACTTGTAAAGGAAGTGAGCTTGGGCATATAAGTGATCTAGCCCAAAAATTGTTTTCGGAAGTAATTGTTAGTGGATTTTTTACATTGACACATCACCGTTTTATACTACTTAGATATATCCTAATGAGGGTGAACCAAGTAAAATCATTGTGTCTTGTGCATGATTTTATTTTTATTCACAAATTGTTATGGGAGAAAGAGAGAAGAGTGTTTTGTTTAATGAGAAACAAGATCTTAAGGGTCAATAATTTTAATCTTTCATACCCTGATTCACCCCATCTTAAGGTATTTTACCTAGTGGACCTAAAAACTCTTATATATTTTATCTAATAGGTTAAACTTAGCCTACGGTGATGGAATATTCACTATATATTTAACTTTTCTATACCCATCCAAGAGAAAAAAACTTTAAGGATAATTGATAAATTAAATATTTTCATCATTGAATCAAGAATTTCAAGTCATGATTTACAAAAAAACCATTTTCATCGAATATTTAGATGGATTCAACCACTTTGATGTTACTATTATTTATACTTTCACATGTTATAAAAGTTCATTATTTAAGAAGAAAACCATTTTAGATCATCACAAATAAATGAAAAATGGTTTAGGGGAAATATTTTTATTATTTATAAAAAAAGTGGTAGAAGAATCCACAATTCATACTCCCTTCGTAACATTAATAAAAATTGGATAAAAGTACAATTGACATTATCATAATTATAGAGAATTTTTTATTAAATTATGTAGCTGAAATATTATCTAATTATAATCCTTAATAGAATGTTAGAGTTAAGATAAATTTATAATATCAACTTATTCTTCAGAATGTAGGTTTCTACCCTTTGGATAGTTACATGTTCTACTTTATTAACCTCTTCAAGGAGTCTCTGTTGCTCCATTAATTTTCCCTTGAATGTTTCCATTTTTTACAAAAGAATTTTTATTAAGACTATCCCTTTATAAATTAAATTTTGTTTCTCAACCATCACTTTAGTATGGAGAGATATTTCTTGGTGTACAATGGCTTCGAGGTCAGCAAAGTGAGTCACAGATTTATCCATGGAAATGTTTTATTATAGCACCAATTCCCTCTCCCACTCATCGACTATTTCATTTATGCCATCATTGCTCATACAGTATTCAAACCCACCATATCCCAAGGTGATGAACATATAGTGAAGCTTGTCAAACTACTTACTTAGATACTATATAGTAGTTTTATATAATAGCTTATAGATATATCACCACACCCACTACCTCAAAGTCCACTAAAATAAAAAAAAAACTTAGGATCTGAGTTAGATTCTATTATAGAAAATGAGACATATTCTTGGACTAGATCACTCAAAACATTTATGAACCCAATTCCCTTCGATCTAACCAATTCTTAATAAATTTTGTTTTCTATTCCCTCCAATAGCTTGGATACTAGAGTAGTAACCTCATGTAATTTTTACCAACATTTCATGATAGAACCACTATAATTGACATGGAAAGCATACATTAACCAACAGATTTGAAATTTAATAGAGAGAACCCTGGTATTTACCTCTACCTATTGAGGCCCTAACATTTCCTATTTTTTTATTTCATTTGTCAGTATAATAGAGTGATTTTATCTTTCCATCACTGTCTCAATGATCAGTGTGATGAAGATATCTTTCATTATGGTGGTTTCTTATTTGGTTTGAGTAACCTAGATTTCCTCCCTAGGTGAATCCCTCTAAGGATCATCAATATTTTTTCTTAATTAACAAAGTTTATTCACTCTTGCAGCCTCCTAAACCACCAAGTATTCAACCTAAATATTCATAATAGCCTCATATTATTGCTCAAAAATAATCTTAGAAGCTTTTTATATAGATAAATATAAATAATATTGAGATACAAGTCAACACAGAAGATAAAGAGATAAAAATGTCAAGCATTCATGAAGAAGGATTACACTCATCCAACTCTTTATTAATGTTAATAAATTTAGAAACATATGAGGGATACTATGTTCTAATTATCATTAAAATATCCTATACACTGATCTCAGTCTTAGAAGGTGTTTTAGAGCCTTTAAAAAGGTAGGAATGGTTAATAATGTCACAAAACGTTATCATTTCATTCAAAGAAACACTTGAAAGATTTATTATTTTCCCAAAAGGGGAATTCATATCAACCATAAATAACATTATCTCTACTGTGTTGGGGGTCTCTACATGACCTTTGGGAACCAATTTACTTACATTGGGATATCTCACATGTTTTCCTAAGATTTACCCCTCATTAGTTGGATCCAATTTTTCAATAATCAAGACATCATCCCAAAATTGTGAAACCTCATTGGTCGTAACAGAGGTCTCTCTTTGAGATTTTGGAATCTCTTTCTTGGTAGTTAATATTCCCACACTAGCAATAAACAGTGCTACAATTCCATGAATCTTCCCTTCATAATTTCCCCTTTACTTGATATCTATGGAACTATGATGAGATATAGATAATATAAATTCAAAAGAAAATAATATGATGAAATATTTGGCCTAGGTTTGGGATCCACTTTACCTGAGAAGGGTTAATTACCCAATGGATTCAGTTATATCACCTCTTCATCCTCTAACCATAGTTCATAAGGTTTTTTTTGGGATTCCATATATTATAATTATAAAGATATATGATGTCATTTTATAAACAATATATAATATATTTAAATGAAATATTGATCATATTAAAATATGAAAATGTGTGTGGCCAATCTACTGGCATGCAACCTGAGTCTATATCTATATACCAGAGTGTTAGGTTCAAATTCCAATATAGACTTACAAAAATCAGATAAATACCCATTAGATCTCATCCCTTAGATTTGAAAATATCCTAACATCCTTATGATGGTTTTTCTTCAATCAGACTCACTGACTTCATTTCACAACCACTAGTATAAAAAATATCTTTCACGTCGGGGTTTAAACGTTAGTTATTCAAAAAACGATGTTAAAAACTGATTTTTAACATCTTTTTTTAAACAACTAATGTTAAAACATGTTTTTTAAGTTTGGTATTTAAAAATAAATGTAAAAACTATATGAGATAGGATATTTAACACCAGTTATTCATATAAACTATGTTAAAAGTAAACAATTTCATCAAGAACCAATGATGTTTTATTTTTTTTAGAACACACATTTGATAATTTAAAATCCAACATAATATTTATGAGTCTATGAAACAAGTTTTAAAGAACACTATATAAGTTTTCACCCTCTATATTTAACCATTTTGGATGTACTCATCTTCAATATATAATGTATTTCTATTAGTTCTTCATTAAATTATTTCTCCATTGTATTAATATTTATTATTTTATTTTTTATAATTATATTTCATAGACGATATAACTTTTAATGATTTTTTTTCTTATGATGAAGCATTATTCTTCTAACTAAGTTCAAAATATGAAACTTCTGCAAAATATTTATCATTAGTAGTTTAAAATAACCACCAAGCAACAATTTTCGTTTACTCATGAGTTCTTTCCTTGAAGGAACATGATGAAGGAAAATGACACAATCATGGAATTGAAGTTGAAGCTTTAAGATTTAGTTTCTTATTTTCATTTGTTTCATAATTTTATATATTATCTATGGAATCCCATATTTTTTTAATAAATAAATCTTTCATTACATGGTATAACACTTAATAATACACATGATATTTTGAGGTTTAGTTTCTTTGAAATTAGAAATATAATACTTGAAAAAATAAACATTCTTCTAATCCACTTGAAAGTATTTTTCATAGGTTCATCCTAAGTTACTTTTACTACATCTCATATCCTAGGGATATAAATCAAAAGAATGGGGTGATCATAAATCCCAATAAGGAAATAAGAAAAGGATATATTTATCATGTGACCATGAGACAAAAAATAGGGCATGATCATAAGAACATGAGGCATAACATAATTGAAAGATCATGAATAATACCATGTAAATGTGGGTACAACATAAAAAATGATACATTAATAAGCATGTCACCAAGGATTATCACTAAGGTGTCATAAATCATAATTACCAAGGTTATTCACCAAGTTATCGTAAAACATGTCATATCTAGTGATTAAGTCTTTAACCAATGCATTGGAGTGATATTAAGGTAAAACCTTATTATGTATTAATTCATATGAGTCACATTGATCATAATAAATCATTTCATCAATAACCCATGTATAATAAATGATGAGTTTCATATAAAATGTTTTAGTATATGAATGCCTAAAGACATGGATGTTTTATTTTTTAACCCATGAGAGGGAATGAAGGTTTAATATATGTAAATAACTAGATAATAAATTATGTTTACATCTTGGTGAACACCCATATAAAAGGAATTGGTTTGGGTATTAATAATTTAATAATTTCTCATGTAAAATATATAAATTCAATAAATGAATTCAGCAGCATGATGGGTATACAACATGGATTAAGGAAATGGTAAAATGAGAGGGAAATAAGGTATCCCATTGGTAAAAAATTATTTGGAAGTAATGGTATGATAAAAAGTGTATGAAAATAATTTCAAGTTAACATTTAGAAGATGTATGTAAAAATAGGTACTTGAATGGAAATGAAGGAGAGGAGAATTCCTTTACCTTGAAGAGTCTCTTCCTAAAAATTTAGGATGAAACATTGGGACCATAAGGAAAACTTTGAGGTACTATTCAAGAGATAAAATGTCCATAACTTCATGGATTATGGATTTGTATTTGATATAAATGGGGAATTAGTGGGTATTTATTTTAAAAGAGAGGTAAATTCTTTATTAATTTGAAAACATAGATTTTTAGACTCTATATAATAAATTAAACAAAAACAAAAAATAAACCATGGTTTTTGCCAATGTTTTCTACCAAAGAGGTGTGGATTTAATTATTTTATAAGGCTGAGAACTTAACTCCCTAAAATAATTCCATTGGTGATGTGGAAGTGAGTCATGTTCATAAAGAATTGATTTTATAACCTTAAAATGTAATATAGGTTTTAAAGGATTCATTAAAGGATTATAAAATTAATAAAATGACTTCAAAACATATTATTTTAAATGGAAACATAATTTTGGTCATGGATACTCCTTATAGTATTTATAACATCACTTTTCAACTATTGTGATATCATAATAGAGACTGTATATTTATTCCATATTTAATTTTTACCCAAAAATTCAACCATCTCAAAAAATTATGTAAAATTTATCGTTGGATAATTTCAACATGATGATTTCAAAAATAATATTTATTTTATCAAAATACTTCTCTAAATATTATAATTTACAATTTTAAATATTAGATCCTTGTTTATTAAAAAAATATCATTTTTTATGATAGTCAAATTTATGACACTTTTAAAAATTTCATAAGACTTTATAAAAGTATATAATTATTAATATTTAAATAAATAGTGTTTTAAAATAATATTTACTAAAAAAAATTATATAGAATAATTAAGTTTATTGTAAAAGTGTAAATATTTTTTGAAGATGAAATTATATTTTATTTGTATCCAAAAGTCTATATATAAAATTCTTCTTATATTCAAATGTATTTTATTAAATAAAATAATAATAAAAATGAGATTTAAGAAATGAATAATTCATTTATAGAAATGAAATTACACTTTCATGAGAATAAGGTCTAGATACATAACCCCTTATTACATCGGTGTATGCCTTAAGGGTAAGGTGTGTGATGGTGGTAGATTCATGGGGTGGTTCATATAATATTGACCTAGTAATGATCTCAACTAACTTGAACTTATCCCATAGGCGATTTCATTCAAGAATCAAATCTTGAAGATCTTCTTAGGCCTGGTCAAGGGAAAATCCCAATGATTATACCTCCCCCCAGTTCTGACAAATATGATTCAAAAAGCATTACTTTACTAATTGAGGGAATCTTTTCTTGTTTATGCATCAATTATAATTTATCATTAGCCTTTATAAACACTAATTCTAATGGAAACAACATTACCAATGGTCATATTGTATAATAGTCATATTGACCAATGGTCAAATTCCAACAATCACTTTTCCATTTATACCTTATATATAATTCACTATTAATAAATATTTACTACTTCATTCCCAAATGTTTTTACAATTCCTATGACAATGTAAATTATATTCTTAACATTTATTTTTCTTTTAATAGTTTTCATATCAGGTTTAATCTTCTTGGAAGAGTTTGATCCTATAGAGTATATTATTGAATGGTTGATATTATTTGGTTTTTATATCATTGTAATAGTCTTAGATTTAGTAATTGGTATCAATACTTGGCATGTAATACTTCTTTTTTAATAGTATTTTTATGCTCTTATATTTTTTAAAATAATGAAATAGACATTATGAAAAAAATTATTTCTTTTATTAATCATAGATGAAATTTTTTGGTTGTTACATTCTTCCCCCCTTAAGAAATTTCATCCTCAAAATTTCAACACATATTATGAGTTGAGAATAGATGATGTTACTTCTATTTCATTGTATCATCTAATTCCCACATCGCCTCTTTATATTTATGGTTCCTCCAAAATACTTTTACAAGATGATTTGTATTATTGCATAGAACTCTGTATTTACAGTCCAATATCTCCACCAGCTACTCCTCATAAGTGATTCATGCTCCAGTTGTACCACCTATAAATTCAATATATGTGAGGGATCAGGTATGTACTTCCTCAAGAGATATACATAGAACACATCATGAAATTGAGCCTTGTTTTGTGGAATTTCTATTTGATAAGCCACTGCTCCTATGTGGTCAAGGATATCAAAGGGGCTAAGTACCTACAGTCAATCTTTTATTTCTTTCCAAATCACATGACTCTCTTCCATTTGGATATTTGAAGGAAAATTTTTTCTCTAACATCAAAATACAAGTCCCTTAAATGATTTTTAGTATAACTCTTTTGTCAACACTGAGAAACTTTTTTATTGTTTTTGGATGGAGCAAAAAATTTCTATCATATCTTTCACAAGATTGGTTCGAAGTAGATTTTTCCCCAAATTCATCCAAAAAAGTTGGAGTTATACATTACTTCCCATGTAGATCTTAATATTGAGTCATTTGAATACTTGAGAGGAAGCTGTTTTTGTATGACAACTCAACTAATAGGAGATGTTTATACCATCCACCTTTAAATTTCATTGCGTGCATTCTTAAATTACACTCAAGTGTATAAATAGTTCATTTAGATTGGACATAAGTTTGGGGGTGATAGAGAATATTGAAATTCAATTCAGTATTCAGATAATGTTGAAGAACTCTCCATAATTTAGATGAAAACATTTAATCATGATAAAAAATGATTGAAAGTGGTTCTCCATATAACCTCCCCACTTCCTTTATGTATATATTTTAAAGTTGGTCAAGAGAGAAATTTTACTGAATAATGATGAATTGTATAGTCACGGTGAGTATATTCACCACAACCCATTTCACATTGTTTCCCTTGGATGTATTTGGGAGACCAAGGAAAAAGTTCATGGTGATATTTTCCCACTTCAATGCAGGTATGGGTAGTGGTTTAAATACCCCTTTTGGAATCTGTCTCTATTACTTCACTTACTAACACACCAAGCACATTGAAATGTAATAAAAAATATCCCTTTTCATATTATCCCACCAATAATGATCACGAAGGTCCCTTTACAATTTAGTGCTTCTAAGATGTATAGATATTGTAGATATACGGACTTCATCCATCATCTCCTTATTTATCTATAGAATAGATGGGATACATATCCTTATACCAAATTTTAGTAAACCTTCTTAATCAATATTGAATTTAAAAAACTTTCCATTTTTATAGCTTCTATATTCTTTTCTATCAATGGATAATCTCTTTGGGATCTCTTGATATTCTATAATAATGATGGTTGGTAAATAATTTTGATAGGATTGATGATGTATTTTCCCTTATGATTCCCATTTACAACCTTAAAAGGTCCTTGGTTAAAGTATCTTCTTTAATCATCATCATTACCAGAACACCAGGCTCTTTCATGATCAATGCATCTACAAATTTCTTGGATCTTATGAGGTGATGATTATTTGAATAATCACAGTATTTAAGATGATCCAACCATATCCTTTGTCTCATGTCTAGTTCCTTTTTTGTGAATATATACTCAAACTTTGGTGGTCTGCGTATACATCAAATTTCTCCCATAAAGATAGTTTCTCCATATATTTAGAGAAAAAATGACTACAACTAACTCTAGTTCATGAGTAGGATAATTTTACTTATGAGGATTTAAATATCGAGAATAATAAGTGATCACCTTGTCATTTTTATAAGGAAACACCCAATACCTTTCATAGATGCATCACTATATATAACAAATCCTTCTCTAATAGAGATTAGAGTTATCACATGTGAACTAACTCACCACTTATTTAGTTTATAGAAACTTTATTTACACTCCTTTGTCCAGATAAACTTAACTCCTTTTTGAGTTAACTTATTTAGTGGATTAGAAATCCACTATTTTTTTCAAAAACCTTAAACAATATCCCGATAAACCAAGGAAACTATGAATTTCAGTTACTGTTACAGGATGATGCCACTCCTCTACAACCTTTATCTTGGAAGGATAAACTGATACTCATTTACTGGTTACAATATGCCCCAATAACACTACTTGTTTTAACCATAATTCACATTTTATGAATTTACTAAACAACTTCTCCTTCTTCAAATATTGTAATATAAACCATATATGATATTAAAACTTATTATAGATTTTTGAATATATTATAATATCATCAATAAAGACCACCATGATTTTATCAAGGTAGTCCTTAAAGACTCTATTCATAAAATCCATAAATATGTTAGGAGAATTTGTCAATATAAAAAATATAACAAAAAACTTATAATACCCATATCTTGTTCAGAAGGAAGTCTTTAGGATATCTTTCTTTTCACCCTCAAGTGATGATACCCCAATTATATTTCAATCTTGGAGAAAAATTTATCCCCACAAATCTGTTCAAACAAATCATAAATCTTTGGGAGAGGGTATTTGTTATTCATTTTGATCCCCTTAGGTTATCTATACTCAATACACAGCTGCATTATTCTATCGTTCTTTTTTAGAATGAGAATATGTGCTCCCCAAGGAAAGAACTTGGATGAATAAAAAACTTCTCTAAAATATCTTGAAGTTTGTTCTTTAATTACTCTAACTCTACATATTCTATTCTATATAGGGTCTCCGATATTGTATAGGATATAGGTATAAATTCAATGGAGAATCCTACCTATATTTATAGGTGAGTTCCCGAAAACTCCCCAATAAATATATCAATGTATTCCTAAATGATGGGGAGATTTTATATCTATATACTTTCATTTTCTTATCCGTATTCATCAAGAATCTCCATAAAGAAGGCTACAGGAGGTACTTCTAGACAAAGCTCTGGATGAGATACCTCTCCTTTGAAAACAACTCAAGGTTTTCCATTCAAGACCATTGAAATTTTCTTTATTATATAGTTGATGTTAGAATTACACTTTCAGAGCTAGTCCATCCCCTTTATAGTGTCTAATTCAAACATGGGATTGATTACAATATTTGAGAAGATATTTTACTTTCCAAAGATGATACTAGAGTTTATATACATCTTCGATGCTTGGATAGTCCTTCCAGGAGTCATAAATATCAACCCTACTTATATAATATCATGGATTGATTCAGCATTATATGAAAACTTGGATTAAATAAAGGAATGTGTAGAACTAGAGTCAAAAAAAGTACTTTCTATATTTAAGAGTACAATGAGTGTACCTACCACCACGTCGTTTGGATCCCTACCTCATACATTGTAATCAAAATAGAAAGACCTTTCTCCCTTGGATTATTTTGAGGTTGAAAGTGATCACCCTCTATTATATTATGATTTGGAAATTTTGTTTCAAAGTATCCAAGACATTCACACTTGAAGCATTGACTTTAGGATGGTCTTATACAATCTTTCCTTTTTTCATTTGTATTGAATGTTGAGGCTTCAACTCACTATGAAAGTTCCAAGCTATATGTCCATCTCTTCCACACTTGTATCAATTCCCACTCCCAAAAAAGTAGTTCCCCCATGTTTATTCCCACATTTTTTGCACATGAGAATTTATAGTTTCTTTGATCCTCTTCCATGATCAAAATTCTTCCCAGAGTTGGGATCCATTTATCTATTATTTTTATTCGTCCTATTTAACCATTGTGTCTTTAAAAACTCTATTTTAACCTTCAAATCAATCCACAATATCTTCTCATAGATTTCTTATTCTTTATTTTTTAGATTCCTCTGTATATGTTATCCCAGTCCAAAAAAGAATCTATCAACCTTTCCCTTAGGATCTATAACAAAGCTAAAGGTGTACTGAAAAAGTCTTGTGAAGTTAATTTCATAGCTTCCCACCAATTATTTTTTCCTTATTCTTCAGTGATAATAATTCCTTATCTATTTTTTTCTCATCAAATGGGTAAATTATTTATTGGAAAATATTCCCTGAAACTCTTTCCACTCCATAAAATCAATCTCCCCTCGTGGATTCATGTTCTTAATCAGTGTCCATCATTGATCAACTTCTCCTTATAATAAGTAAACTGCCATGATGAATTTCTCTAGATTTGAACAATGGAGTATAGAAAATGAAATTTCTATAGAGGAAATCCATTATTTGACAATTAATTGATCAAAAGATCCACTAAAATAAGATATTCTTGATGCATGAAGGACTCAACTACGATTTTTTCCATTTGAGGTGAATCTATCCACTCAACATGACTCAGGTTATTATTTATAACCCAAGATACTTGATTTATCATCCTCATGAAGTTCTACATTCCGACTTCCATCATGTTTTGAAGGTTGTTAGTGTATCATCTGTTGCACTCATCGTTTACATAGTTCCTCAAATTTACCACCATTTTTCTAAAATAAGAAAACCTTAGTGAGAAATATGTTACTTTTAGGAATATTATATTTATAAATGTATTTTAATTCCTAAAAAACATTATTAAAGATATTATTCATTAATTTTCTCTAATAATAATTATATTTATTATACATCCTTCATAATGGTTCATAAAAATAATGTGATTAACCAAACATATCCATTGGGAGTGTCAAAATAAGTGTACATTAAGGCCCATTTATCATGCATAATGTGATGTTTGATTTAATTAACAATGCACCCTTTTAAGGTTTATTACCCCTAGATACAACTATTTCTAAGCCACAACCACTTGTAGTATCCAACAGAGATGCAATTTCTTGAAAACCACTAACTTAATACTTTACCAAAATTCTAGGATGTCTTCATATATTTAGGCTTATACCTAGCATTATTACTAATGTTTTCTAATCCTAATTTCCAAAAATAACTAAGTTATGATTAGATACCAACTATGTCATCCCACCTTTTTTAATATGTAAATATTTCATTACATGGTACAACACTTAATAATACACATGATATTTTGAGGTTTAGTATCTTGAAAATTAGGAAAATAATAACTAAAAAAACAAAAAATATTCTAATACACTATAAGGTATTTTTAATATACTTTTCCTAATTTACTTTTACTTTATCTCATATCCTGAGGATATAGATCAAAAAATGGGTGAGCATAAAGCCCAATAAGGGAATAAACAAATGAGATATTTAGTATGTGACCATGAGGCATAAAAATATGGAATGATCATAAGAACATGAGGAATAAAATAATAGAAAGATCATGAATTATAACATGGAAATGTGGATACAACATAAAAATGAGACATTTATAAGCATATCACCAAGGTTTATCACCAAGGTGTCATAAATCATAATTTCCAAGGTTAATCACCAAGGTATCATAAAACATGTCATATTTAGATATTAATTCTATAATAAATGAATTAAAGTTCTATCAGTGTTCCAAATTCATATGTATTAATTCATGTGATCTAGATTGATCATAATAAATCATTTCATCAATAACTCATAAAGAATAATGAATAGGTTTCATATAAAAAATTTTAGTACACGAGTGCTTAAAGGCATGAAAATTTCATCATTTTTAAAACACAAGAAGGGAATGTGGGTTTAATATATTTAAATAACTAATCAATAAATTATGTTTTCATCTAGTTGAACACCCATATAAAAGGAAGAGGTTTGGGTATTCAAAATATAATAATTTATCATGTAGAAGAGAGAAATTCAAGAAATGAATTCGACAACATGACAGGTATACAACATGGATTAAGGAAAGGGTAAAATGAGAGGGAAAAATGTATCCCATTGAAAAAAAGATTATTTGGAAGTAATGGCATGATAAAAAGTATAAGAAAGGAAAGTAACTTAACATTTAGAATATGTACACAAAAAGAGGTACTTAAATGAAAAATAAGAAGAGGATAATTCCCTTACATTAAAGAGTTTCTTCTTAAAACATGAGGATGGAACCTTCAGGACCTAAGGAAACCTTAGAGGGACTATTTGGGAGGTAAAATGATCATAAATTCATGGATTATGGATTTGGAGTGGAGAGTAATGCGGAATAGTTGGGTATTTATATCAAAATAGTGTGGAATTTTCTATCAACTTCCAAACATATGTTTTGGAATCTACATAATAAATTAAACAAAAAACCAGAAACAATCCCCTAGGTATTCCCATGGGTTTTTCAAAATCAGAGTGTATTATATTATTTTATTGGGATACTAATTTAACTCCTTAAAATAATAACAGTGCTTATGTGGAATTGATTCATGCTCATAAAGAATTAATTTTAAAACCTTAAAATATAATATAGATTTTGGAGGATTCATAAAAGGATTATAAAATTAATCAAATAACTTTAAAAAATACATATTTGAAAGGGGAATCACAATTTTGGTCAATGATACTCCTTATAGTATTTATTAAATCACTTTCGGGCTATTATTATGTTATAATACATACCATATATTTACACTGTATTTAATTTTTACCCAACAATTCGACCATCTCAGAAAATTATGAAAAATTTACCATTGGATAATTTCAATGTGTTGTTTTAAAAAATAATATTTATTTTTTAAAAATACTTCTCAAAATATTATAATTAACAATTTTAAATTGAAAATCCTTATTTATTGAAAAATATCAGTTTTACAACACAGTTAAATTGCTGACACTTATAAAAATTTCCAAGGACTTATATAAAATTATATTACCCTTTATATTTAAATAAATTAAATTTTAAAGGAATATTACATGAAAATAAATTTTATTTAGAATACCTCAATTTATTATAAAAGTTTATATATTTTATGAAGATCAAATTATATTTTCTTTTTTATACAAAAATTTATTTATAAAATCCTTTTTTTTATTCAAGTGTATTTTATTAAATAACATATTACTGAAAATAGGAATGATGAAATTAATACTTCATTTATAGAAATAATATTACACTTTTATGATAGTAAAGTCAAGATACATAACCACTTATTACACTGACGTACACCCTAAGGGTAAGGTGTGCAATGTGGGTAGATTCATAGGGCGACTCACCTAACATTGACCTAGTTGTGATCTTTATTAACTTGAACTTCTCCCATAGGATATTTCATTCAAGACTCACTTATTGAAGCTCTACTTGGTCTTGTTCAAGGAAAAACCATATCAATGCTACCTACCTCATCAGTTCTGACAAATGAGCTTCGAAATTAATGACTCTATTGGTTAAGAAAATCATTTATTCTTTCTGTATCAATTATCAATTATCATTACTCTTTATAAACACTAATTATAATGGTAACATTGTTACCAAAAATCATAGTTTCTAATGGTCATATTGACCAATGGTCACTTTTCCATTTATACTCTATATACACTCCACCATTCATAAAAATTTACTACTTAATTCCCAAAGGTTTTTACAATTCCTCTGATAATGTCAAATATGTTTTTAAAATTTATTTTTTCTTTTAATAGTTTTCATTGTAGGATTAATCTTCTAGAAGAGTTCGATTCTATGGAGTGTACTATTGTGTAGTTAATATTATTTGGTTTTGATATCCCTGTACTAGTCTTATCTATAGTAATTGGTATCATTACTTGAAATGTAATACTTTTTTTATAATAGTATTTTTATGTACTTACATTGTATAAGATAATGAAATATAAATTGTAAAAAAAGATATATTTTATTAATCATAGTCTGAATTTTTAGGCCGTTACATTCTCCCCCCTTAATAAAATTTATCCTTGAAATTTAAAATCATATTATCAATTGAGAATAGATGAGGGTACATCTATTTCATTGTCTCCTCCAATCACCACATCACTTATTAATATTTATGTTTCCACCACATTAATTTTACAAGATAAGTGGTCTTATTGCATATAACTTTGTATCTATGGTCTAAGATCACCACCGACCTCTCCTCATAATAGTGGTCATGTTCCAATTTTACCACCTCTAGATTTAGTACATGTGAGGGATCAAGTATATACATTCTCAAGATAGTTATGTGGAACACATCATTAATGTTATCTATATTTGGTGGAAGTGCTATCTAATAAGATACTGGTCTTATGTGATCAAAGATCTCAAAGGGGCCAATGTAGCTAGGGATAATTTTACATTCTCCCAAATCACATAACTATATTCCATAACAGTATTTAAAGGAAGACTTTGTCTCAAACATCAAACTCCATTTCCCTTCGATGGTTTATAACATAACTATTATACTGACTATGAGTATCATTAATATATTGTTGGATGGATTGAAAATTTTATATCATCTCTAGGACAATATCAGGTCCAAGTATATTCTGTTCACCAACTTCATCCCAATAAGTAAGAGTTCTACATTTCTTCCTATATATATCATCATATGGATCCATTTTAATACTCGAGTGGGAGATATTATTGTATGAGAGCTCACCTAATGGAATTTGTTGATCCCATAAACCTGTAAATTCCATTGAGTAAGTTCTTAGTATGTATTAGAGTGTATAAACAGTCCTTTTCGATCAGTAATTGGTTTAGGGGTGATAGTTCATACGGAAATTCAATTTAGTATTCAGAGAATGCTGAGAATTATAAAAAATTTAGATGTGAACTTTGTTTCATGATAAGAAATTATTTAAAGTGGTACCGAAGCCTCACCACATTCTTTATGTATATAATGGGAAGTTATCCAAGAGATAAATTTTCCTGAATAGAAATAAAGTTATATGTCTTGGTGAGTTGATCCACCACAACCCATATCCCATTGTTTCCTTTGAATGACTTTGGGAGACCAGTGAAAAATTCCATATTGATATTGTCCCAGATCCTTGTAGGTATGTGTAGTGGGTGTAATACACCTTTAGTAAATTTTCACTCTTCCTTCACTTTTTAACACATTAAGAACCATGTAATGTAATCTGAAATCTCCCTTTTCATATTATCCCATCAATAATGATCATGAAGGTCCCTATACATTTTAGTGCTTTTGGGATGAATAGAGAATATAGAGTTATGAACATCATCCATCAATATATAATTTATCTCAGGAATAGATGGGATACATAATATTTTAATAAATTTTAGTACTCCTTATTAATAAATATTGAATTCAAGAAACTTTGAATTATTCATATCCAGTATCTATTTTTTCATAAATGGATCATCTCTTTGGGATCTATTGATCTTTTCTAGTAATAATGATTGTGAAATAATTTGGGATAGGATTGATGATTTACCTTACCTTATGATTCCATGTCCAACCTTACTAGGACCTTGATCAAAGGATCTCCTTCAATCCTCATCATTTCCAAAACACCAGGATCTTTCCTACTAAACACATCTATAAATTTTTTTTCTTTTCTAGGGTGATAACGAATCGAACAATAATAGTCTTTAGGAAGATCCAACCATATCATTTGTCTCATGTTTAATTTATTTTAATGTGAATATACACTTCAAAATTTGAAAATATATGTGTATATAAAATTTGTTCCCCTAAAGATAGGGTCTCCATATCTTTAGCTAAACAAATGAATACAGTTAACTCCAGGTCATGAGTAGGATAATTTTTCTCATGAGGATTTAACTATCGAGATGAATAAAGGATCACCTTGCCATTTTTCATGAAGACATGACAAATACCTTTCAGAGATGAATCACTATATATAACAAATACTTCTATGGAAGGGGGTAGAGTAATCACTAGTGAAATAACTAACCTCTTCTTTAATTCTTAAAAATTTTATTCATACTCCTTTTTCCAGATAAACTTATCTTCTTTTTGAGTTAATTTGGTTAGTGGATTAGAAATTCCTGAAATGTTTTTCACAGAACATCAATAATATCCCACTAAAATAAGGAAGCTATAATCTTAGATACTGTTATAGGATGTGTAAAATCCTCTAAAAACTTTGTCTTAGAAAGATTAACTAAGATTCATTCACTAGTTACAATTTTTCTTAAGAATATAATTCATTGTAACCATAATTCACTTTTTTGAATTTATTAAACAACATATCTTTACTTAGAGATTGTAAGACTAACCTTATATGATCTTTATGCTCATTGAATATTTTGTAATATCTCATAATATCATTAATAAAAACCATTGAAAATTTATCAAGGTAGTCCTTAAATACTATATTCACAAAATCCATAAATATGGAGGGAGATTTAGTCCAGCTGAAGGGTAGAAAAAAACTCATAATGCCCACATATTGTTTGGAAGGAAGCCTTTATGATATATTTCTTCTTCACCCTCAACTAATGATAGTATTATTTGAGTTCAGTATTGGAAAAGAATTTATCCCCATGAATCTGGTCAAAAAAATCATCAATCCTTGGGAGAGGGTATTTTTTCTTCACTATTATCCCATTAAGTTCTATATAATAAATACATAGTCTCATTGATCTATCATTTTTCTTTAAAAAGAGAACTGGTTATCTCCAAGGGGACACACTTGGTCAAATAAAATCCTGCTCCAAAATATTTGAAGTCACTTATTTAATTCCTATAACTCCACATATTTCATTCTATATAGGGTATTCAATATTTTCTTGGATCTAGGTATGATTTCAATGGAGAACTCTATATCTCTTTCTAGGGGAGGTCATGGAAACTCTTCAAAAAACACATCAATGTATTTCTGAATGATGGGGAAAATTTCTACCTTTATACTTTCATTTTTTTCTTCCAATTCACTGACCATCTCCATAAATAAGGCTATGGGAGGTTCTTCTAGAAAATGTCCAGGCTGGGATATCTTTCCATTGAAAACAACTCTAGGTTTTCTATTTAGGACCAATAAAATTTACTTTATTTTATTGTTGATATTATAATTATACTTTGAGACCTATTTTATCACTAGTATAGTTTCTAATTACATCATGGAAATGACTACTAGATTTACGATGAGATTTTACTCACCATATTTGATACCAGAGTTTCTATACACCTTTAATTTTTGGATAGTACTTCCAGGAGTCTTAATTAAAAACTCTACTTCTAGTAGATCAAGGTTTTATTAAATATTCATTTCAAATTTAGATGAAATAAAGGAATGCATAGAACCACATTCAAACAAATTACTACTAGTTTTGATAGAATAATGAGTGTACCTGCCACCACATCATTTGGAACCTCCACTTTAGCCATAATTATTGAAAAAGCACAAACTTTATCCCTTGAATTTTTATGAGGTTTATGGTGATTACCCTCCATTATCTTCTGATTTGAAACTTTATTTTAAAATTTTCCAAGCCATCCACACATGAAGCATTGAACTTCAGGCAAGGATTGGACCACCTTCCCTTTATTGTTTTCGTTGAGATGTTGAAACTTCACCTAACTACAACATTTTTGAGCTATATGTCTATATTTTATGCACTTGTTGCACTTACCACTCTAAATAATGTAGTTCACCATGTGTTTCTTCCCACATCTATTTTACATGGGCAATTGCAATTTCTTTGATCCTCTTCGATGATCAAATTTATTCCTTGATTTTGGATCCATTTATATATTCTTTTCATTCGGCCTATGTAACTACTATGTATCTCCAAAATCCATTTCAACCATCAATTCACTCCGCAAAATCTCCTCATATCTTCCATTTTCTTGATTTTTTAGATTCAACTATTGATGGGGTATTAGTGTTCCAAATAATCTATCAACATTTCACTTAGGATCCTTAATAAAGTTAGGGGTTTATCAAGTAATTATTGTGAAGTTCATTTCATATCCCCCAATTCATTTTAATTCTACTTTAGCTATATGAATTCCTTCTCCATTTGTTTCTCATTGAAGAGGGACAATATTTATTGACAAATATTCTCTTGAACTATTCCTACTCCATAACATCAATATCCCCTCTTAGCTTCTTGTTTTAATCAATTTCCATGTTCTATCGACTTCTCTTTATAATTAGTAAATTGATAAGGTGAATTTTTCCATCCACAAACAAAAGGGTACAAAAAATATCTTTTCTATAAATGAAATACATTATTTGGAAGTTAATGGATCGGTATATAGACTAAAAGATAATGGTCATTGGTGCTTGGACTTAATTACAAGTTGTTCCCTTCAAGGTGAATTTGGCTAGTCAACATGACTCAGATTATTATTCATTACTGAAGATAGTTGATTCATCATCCTCATAAAGTTTTTCATTTTATTTTCCATCATGTTAGGAAAACCTTTAGTGCATTATCTATTTCACTCATCATTTAGTTTGTTCCTCTTATTTCCCACTATTTTTCTATAATAAGAAAACCTTAGTGGGGGATATGTTACTTTTAGGAATCGTTTAATTCTAAATGGAGTTTATGTCCTAAAAAACATGCTTAAATACACTATTATTTAATTTCTTCTAATAATAATTACATTTTATATATATCCTTAATAATTGTTTATAAAAAACATGAAATTAACCAAATATATTCCCTAGGAGTGTCAACCCTTTTGTTCAATAAGGCCTCTTTATCGTGCACTAGGTAACGATTGAGTCAATTACCAATTCTCCATTTTTGAGGTTATTACCCCTAGGTACAACTATCATAAGGCCACATCCACTTATAGTATCTAGATAGGGATTTAGTTTCTTGGAAACCATTAACTTAATACTTTTAAAAAATTATAGGATATTTTCATATATTTAGACATATCCATAGGGTTCTTACTAATGTTTTATAATCCTAATTTCCATAAATAATTAAGTAATTCTCTGATACTAACTATATAATCCAACCTTTTTTAATATATAAATATTTTATTACATGGTAAAAAACTTAATAATAAACTAGACAATTTGGGGTTTAGTTTCTTGGAAATTTGGAACATAATACATGAAAAACATAAAAATTATTCCCATACACTTGAAGGGATTATTCATAGGATTATAATAAGTTAATTTTAATGAATCTCATATCCTGTAGATATACATAAAAAGAAATGGGTGAGCATAAATCCCAATAATGGAATAAACAAAGGAGATATTTAGCATGTGACCATGAGGCATAATGTTAGGGAATGATCATAAGAACACAATACATAACATAATAGAAAGATCATAAATCATAACATGGAAATGTGGATACAATATAAAAATGAGTCACTCATAAGCATGTTGCAAAGGTTTATCACTGAGGTGTTATAAATGAGTTTTTATGAATTTTTTGATTTTTTTTAAATAGGACTAGGTTAATTTTTATTGAATTCTATATTGGAAAGGTGGTAGGTTCCCTTATGCCTTATTTATTTATTGAAAGGTGACATAGGAGGGTGGGGGAACCGCCTCTACCTCTAATCAATGCAGACCAATGGCATGAAAAACGTGGTTGGGGGGTGGCCGCCTTTCACCTAATACAAAGATAAAGGAAAACTGAGGGCGGCCTCCTTTCGCCTAAAATAAAGGCGAAAGGTTGGAGGGGGGTGCCACCTTTCCCTGAAGTGACTATAAAAGGGCACCTGACCCCGCACCCCTTCTCACTTAAAAATCCCACCATCTCTCTAAATTCCAAACACTGTAAAATAAGATTGCTTTGTGCATGGTGGTTCCGGTGACATAAAATAAGTTCCAATGTTTTGCGAAGCATCATTTAGATATATTTTTTCTTATTTATTTTAATGTTATTTTTTATTTAATTTATTTTTTTAGTTAGTTCAAAATATGTTATTTATTTTCAGTTTAGTTAGTTATATATAGTTAAGAAATAATAGTTATTATTAGTAATTATGAATTATAGATTAACTAACGAATAAATTAAGATTAAAGAATGATTACATATAATGATTAACAAATAATTATTATCTTGTGAATACCATATGTTTAAAAAATTATTAAGTCATAATTAATTAAGGATTAAGTAATGTTCAACTAATTATTAGCTAATGAATAAAGAATGATTAACGAATGATTAAAGAATGATTAAAGAATGATTAAATAATGATTAAGTAATGATTATAGAATGATTAACTAATGATTAACTAATGATTCAAATAATGATCAACTAATTATTAGGTAATGATTAAATTACGATTAACTAATGATTAACTAATGGTTGAGTAATGATTAACTAATGATTAACTAATGATTAAATATTAATTAAGAAATGATTAAATAATGACTAAATAAAGATTAAGGAATGATTAATGAATAATTAGGGAATTATTAAAGATTGTTTAACTAATTATTAACTAATGATCAACTAATGATCAACTAATTATTAACTAATGATTAACTAATTATTAACTAATGATTATCTAATGATTAACTGATTATTAATTAATGATTAAATAATGATTAAGGAATTATTAAATAATGATTATCTAATGATTATCTAATGATTAAGGAATGATTAAAGAATTATTAACTGATGAGTAATTAAATATTAAAGAATGATTAAGGAATGATTAAAGAACGATTAACTAATGATTAAGGAATGATCAAAGAATGATTAACTAATGATTAATTAATGATTAAAGAATGATTAAGTAATGATTAAAGAATGATTAAGGAATGATTAAATAATGATTAACTAATGATTAACTAATGATTAACTAATTATTAAGGAATGATTAAAGAATTAATAAAGAATTATTAAATAATGATTAACTAATGATTAACTAATGATTAACTAATGATTAAAAAATGATTAACTATTGACTAACTAATTATTAAATATTGGTTAAGTAATGATTAAGTATTGATTAAATAATGATAGTAATTATTAAAGAGTGATTAAAGAATTATTAACTAATGATTAACTAATGACTAAATAATGATTAACTAATGATTAAACAATGATCAACTAATGATTAGATAATTATTAAATATTGATTAACTAATGATCAAATAATGATTAACTAATGATTAACTAATGTTTAATGAATGATTCAATAACACTTAAATAATTATTAACTAATTATTAAAGAATGATTAAATAATGATTAATTAATTAATATACATTGATTAACTTTGGATTAACATAGAATAAACATGGGATGAAAGATAACAAACTGAATGATAAAGAGGCTTAACTTTATGCATGATTTTTTAATCCTATGATTTAGATGATTCATCCCTTATTGCATTACTATTTTTCTAATTTTGATGAATATGTTTTATATAAATCAAAATATATTTATAAACCTCTGAACATACATTTAGTGAAGTTAAAAATTATACTAAAAACCATTAGTGGCATCTTTTAGGATATAAGAAAATGTTCTAAAATTTTGGTATCATAAATATTATGTGGTTATCTATGAAACCAAATCCTTCTCTAGATAATACAAGTGGATGTGGATCTGGAATATATATACCTAGGAGTAAAACCTAAAAACACCAGATTAATCTAGACTCAATCGGGAACTGCTGCCTAAAAACAAGCCTCACTGCACAATTGGTTTGACACTCCCAAGGGATATTATTTAGATGATTTATATTTTCTTTATAAACTACTTAAATAAATTTTGGAAGATTTAAAATTATACTATGAATCAATATTATCATATTTTAGGATATAAGAAGATTTTCTAAAGTTTTAGTATCATAAAGATTGTATGGTCAACCCTCACTTTCAATAGCATTCAAATAATGTTTTGGATACTAAGGTAAAAAAGAATATAAAACATCATATTAGTTTATTTATCCATTATGGAATGAAAATTATGATCATATAAAGTGAAATGGACAATAAAAAAATCATTAAATAACCCACGAACGCTTTACAACAGACAAGAAACATCTTGGATTTTTTCAAGAGAATAGAGTGTGGATAAGATGAGTCTGACTTTATAAGTGAAGTAAAATCTAGCTTATTTTCAAGTGGTAGCTTAATAACATCTTCCAAATATATGTACTTAACTTTTAAAATTTTAAAATCTTTTGGCCTTCTAATAAAAAACCCCCCCATACAGTGATGATGTCATTAGAAGGCCAAAAGATTTTGAAAATTCAAAAGTTAAGTACATACCATTATAATATGTTATTAAGATACCACTTGAAAATAAGCTAAATTTTACATCACTTCTGAAGTTGGACTCTTCTCATCCAAAATCTGTTCTGTTGAAAAATTACAAGGTATTTCTCATCTATTTTAAAGAATTATTGTGTTATTTAAGGGGTTTATTCTTTTCCATTTCACTTTATATGATCATAATTTTTATTTTATCATGGATTTATAAACTAATTTGATGTTTTATCTTCTTTTTTTACCTCTTTTCCAAAATATTATGTGACTTATTTTCAAATAAACATTTATATAATGAAACAATAGTTTCATATTTTAGGACATAAAAATATGTTCTAAAATTTTAGTATCATAAAGACTATATAGTCAACCCTAATTTTTAATATTATCTATAGTAATTGAATCATGATCAAAAAACATTTTTAATTCAGAGAGTCATGCTTTCCTATGTCTACTACTATGGGGTGTTTATTCGAACCGAGCAAGGAGTTTCTTATATTACACAACCAACAAAAATGGTTGGGACATCTGATTTTATAATCCTAAATGAACTTTAAGATAGAATTAATGGTTTATTAAATATGATACCTAATTAAGAGATCAAGTCTATTAGATATAGAAATTTTCAATTCCCGGCTACACTATGACATCTAGCTTGGCCATTGGCTGTTGATGAGTAGTGGGTCCAAGAAATAAATTTATTTTCCTAGTGGTTAAATGGTTCCATGATGCAGTTATATGTTGATGTTTCTACTGTACAATAACAATGACCAATTGTACAATGACATAGACTTATAAGAGTGGGTGAAGAGGTCCAATACCAAGAAATTGAGGCTCTTCCCTATGATGCGGAAGAGTATATCCTAGCTGATCTCTTAGATATACACATAAATATGACTACCGATGAGGATTTTTTTAATTATGGAATCGATGAAGACAAAAATTCTTATGAAGAGGTAGTATTAGAAGTTGGGGAGGAATTTTTTAGAAATTAAGTAGTTGTACAACAACCTCAATTCATAATAAATCATCCACCACTCATCGCATCTTGGTCGAAAGCAATAGAAAGTCTTTCTAAATTTGTATGTAATGTTATCACACCTACAAATGAGTTTCCCATAGTTATAATGGATAGGTTTAGTGAGAAGGAAAAAACATTATATGTTGGAAGGGATTTTCAAGTAAATATACATTGAAAAACATACTAAAAAGATTTCACATTGAGAGTCACTACAAATATTTATTTTAGGAATCAATCCATAAAAATACATCATATGGTGTAACAAATATGGGGATGATTATAGATTCCACTTGAGGGTGATTTCAAACATTTCATTTGGAGGTTGGATAATTTTGAAGATTGTAGTAGATCATACTTGCATTCATCCAAACCAGACACAAGATCATACTTCACTGGATTCTAAATTTGTGTCATCTAATATCATCAAGATGATTAGGAACTAATAAGATGTTCCTGTTTCCCTTGTGCAAGAGTGGATACAAATTTTTTTTGGTGATAGTATTTACTATAATAAGGTATGGATGGAGAAACAAAAGGTAATTGTGAAGTTCTATGGTGATTGGGATGAATTGTATTGGGTGTTTCCATAATCTCTAGCCCTACTGAGACTCAATAACCAAGTTGTATTCCATCTTAATGAAAATGAACATGTGTCTAAAGATAACTGACTTGATCCATCTCATGTTTAATTTCATTGGTTGTTCTAGGCATTCCTCCCCTATATTTATGCATTTCATTTCAGTAAAAAGTTCATAAAAATTGATGGAACATTTCTATACGAAAAATACAAGGGAGTATTGATGATTTTAGTAACCAAATATGGAAACCGTTAACCTCTTTCTCTTTCATTTGACTTTATGGATAAGGAAAAAAACGAATCATGGGGTTGGTCTTTGGCCTATATTGGAAACCATTTCTATTAGGTTCTGGGGCCCGCAGAAAAAGCCGATGGGCCAGGGATTTTAAAATTTTCATTAGTGGGATGATGAATCTTGTCGTCACCGATGATCTGAGCCTCAGATAGGTCCGAGGATGTCACGTAAATTGTAAAGAGAACAAAATAAAAATGAAAACATACCTGTTTCAAATTCGAAGCTGCGATCGACTTCAACTAGTCGATGACGATCGTCGCTTGAAGGATCCAAATAAAGAACCCTCCAGATCATCCACACATGCTTCAAAATCCCTTGGGAGCATCAATCGTTAAATTCTGGGTGGTATCATGGAGATCCGATGGCACTTTCGACGTCCTGACGATCACCGCATCAAGATTCTTTCGATGCTTTGTAAAGATCATGATCCGAACTTTTGGATCAACAGGTTCTCTCTCTAGGAAGTGGGAGGAGAGATAGGCTCTCAATTTTTCATTCCATGAATGAATGAATAGTGAATTTTACAACATAAGAGAGAGCCTCCTCCTATATTTATAGTGAAGTTGAGAAATACCCGGTTGGGTTCCCCGACCCCCATTAATTTTAATGTCCACTAAATAAATAATTTTGACGAACTAAATTGCACCGATATTATTTATTATTTTATCACATACTTGTAATATATATAAAATATATTACGTGATAAAATAGTTTCATTTAACTCGACTCATTATCCCGCTTAATATTAAACGATCCTCGAATATTAAAATAATATTTGTTTGATTAATATTTTTCTCGTATTTACTAAACTTGTAAATTCATTAAAAAAATCCAATCCCAAATATTCATAACTTGAATATTAATTAATTTATTTAATTATTGTTGTGATCTATAACTTGGAAAATACTCGGACCCCATGGCGGGGCCCACTATGTTCATATACCTATTCAACTAAATAAGGAGGATTCTTGAACACACTATTGTGTGTGACCCTCTAGGCCCTTATGTCGATAGTAGTGAATAAATCCATAGATCAAGAGTGGAGTCTAGCAACCCATCATAGCCCCTAAAGAGATAAGGATAGTCATAACAATGACTACCAATTTACAAATACTGACTGTGTACTATAATCTCTTTGTAATTAAATATCTCATAAAGAAGGACACACACTTGTGTCATCGTCCTTTTCTTGATTTATTATTTTTTGATATTATCAGATGGATTTACCTTTGTGATATTTTGGCCAAAGACTTATGAAGGCAGAACCATCCTGATCAAACAGGCCCGAGATATACAACTTCCTAAACTTGGAAGCGAAAAATCCTTTCTTGACCATTCAGCCAATGTCATACCACCAACAACACACCCAACACAAGCTACCTCACCACGATTTAAATACCATGGTTTTAAAATTGAATCAAAGTACGTAATCAAATGATATAAACTGGTAATGGTATCAAGTCAGGAGACCAATACACATGTCTATAGATAGGAACAACCAATGAAACCCAAAACATGTGGTGTTCTTATTGGTGGGTATGTCCTCATGATCTCACTACTAGAGATCACCAAGGGCGAACTTCATGAGAAAAAGTATTAATTATTATGAGCCTCGAGCACTTGAAAGTTATACATCTATTGTATCTATTCAATAAAATATATTTGGACTATAAAACATATATTTAAGATCAATGTCATTGTATCTCGAGGTTCTCATTATAGCCTAGGATCTTCTATAACATTTCGATACGCCAATTAATCATTGAACATTATTATTATAATAGTGGACGCAGAAAAGTCTACACTATAATGGTAAGATGACATCATGTATATTTAACTATACATATGATATGGTAATCAAAAGTATGACATAGTTGGGTCTAGGGCACTAACTATTTCAACACTCCCACTTGCATGAGAGCTAACTTACTAAACAAACTTGTTAGCTACTCACATGATAAAAATCATATTTCTTCTGAGTTATGGATTTAACAGCTTGGCCTGCCACATTTTCTCTACGTGGCATATCTACTGTATACAACCTCATCTTCTTGTGTAAAACTTCTCAAGATAAGTTATCCCCTAGTATGTCACTTTTGTCCATTGTCAAAACTTGAAAAATTGGTTAGTAATAATATCATAATTTACATTATGATTATACTTTTCTCACTAAGTGAGAATCCAAGAACTATAGAAATTAATTGCAATTAATAACTGCTTCTTAGCTGGCTTAGAAGCTGCAACGTACTCAGTATTTGTAGGTATGGATACCACTAGATTTTTTGAGCTTGACTCACTCATCACCTTGGACTAACTGCGATACTAGATCAAATTGATCATAGGATTACTAGTTTGTGCCAAAAAAACTATTATACCTTCTTCTCCATATACCAGGTACATATCATTTGTACTTTCTAAAGTACAAGATGATAGTTCTTACTGCATCACTTATAGTGCTTCTGGATATAATTGATATATGGCTACCATAAAGTATATTCGGGTAGTATCAATTATTGTACATAACATGGAATATGAGATTCATCCATCACTGAATCATATGATACTAAAATCACAATTTTAATCTCTTCTCATGTTTCGAACATGTCAACCTAGAGAGATTAAGCCATGTGACATTGGAAACAATTCTTAACTTGAATTGTTCCAACATGTATTTTTCAATACAATGCCACTATGTGTACGATTGACTAGGACCAAAAAACCTATGGATCTACCTCAGTAGATCCTATTCTCTAGAACTCAGGTTGCTACTATAATTCAATCATTAAATAATTGATTTTAACCTAATATTATCTAGCTGTAAGATCAATAATTTTTTTCCATATTTTTCCGAACATATTTCTATTGGAAAACAATGGCGCTCCCACTAACCTTTAGTTGACACAAAGAAAATATTCATTTGAAATGAATCTTTTAAGATCTTGTTTCTTTCTTTAATCCAGAACTGTATTTAAGTAACTTGCAACATTTATTGTCATTAGATTGTGTCATCATTCCTTTCTGGTTTCATCGTATAGACACCTTCCACAAAAGATGATCATGACATACAATAACCAATAGAATTATCTTAGAAGTTAGCTATGATAAGTAAAATTCTAATAGATTTAGGCGTACCAACTTGGTATAACCAATCGAGCCTTATTTTTACCAAGATTGTACCATCCATGTATTATTTCATTTGAATACACACCATAGTATTCAATTTATAATCCCCTTTGCAATTCGATACATGGAATCCATTACTGAATTTTAACTGATCTTGTCAATCTTCTCTCAATTCCATATACTACTTACTTGTAGGATTTATTATTCTCAATGAATAATTTAGCACCGGTCGTGGTGAATATAAAACCATCACCATGGTTTTATTCTTCCTACACAGTATGTGTCTTTGGAACATGCATATTTCACATGTACTGGTAGAACTTGTTTCTATGACAACCATTTGTGCATCTTGAGCATTGAATAAGTCCAAGTCAATTCAGGTCCCACTATCTCTAATAGAGATGTGCACCCTTATATAGAAATGTAGTCTAATACTTGACTACAACTTTTCTATATTAGGTGTTTTGGTAATATCCTAAGCAATCGTTAGGATAATTACCTTAGATGCACAACATGTTTAACTTGATACATGTTTGTTTAATACTTAACAAACACTTTGCATCTTTAACACGTCCTATGACATAATGGATTCATCATACTATGAATTTTATGATATCCATTTATCATTTTAGTTGGCATATTGGTAATGGGTTTACGCCTTTATTTTCAAATCACAAATTTTGAAATATAATGGAAGTTACTGCAAGTTGCAACATTGATACAATATACATCATAACTTTGATGTATAAAATTTGTGTTTAGGAATTGATCCATGCTACATTTTGTTGATCAATGTAAACATGTAAGACTTTATCATTGATCCTTCTCATGAACATCAATACAGTGATGTAGATAAGGTAGCAAGAGTTTCTGAATTACTTCATGCTACATTATCACAATCGATGAATGTTTGTTCAAGATATTCTTCGACATGCTGATCCAATGTAACTCATATATTCTGACCAAAAATATACTTCACTATTACATTCCTTAATAACTTGAAGGAATCGTATAAAGCATGTTTACCTCTATCATTCTTTGGAACAGTTCACACTCTCTTGTTGAACTATCCTCAAAAGCTTTGTGGCATACCTTTATTTCTAAAGGTTTCTTTGTCTAAACTAAAGATGTCAATTATACCATAGGTGTTTAGTTGCACCAATCCTAAATACCAAACTAGGTATATCATTGATTTCCACTTTTATTTTTACACAAAGAATCATTTTTTCCACAACTGGATAGGTCTTACATTTTATATTCATCATGTATTGGCTTTGATTTAAATACTAGTGAACTATTTGTTGAATATATTACCACAAACAACATTCATTCCAAAAACATGGAATAATGTCTCATTATGACCAAATGGGCACATGAGATAAATGCTTTAGTTATACTCAACAACTTGTTCAAATTGAATCAATCACTTGGCAATTAGAAGTTATGTGTTTCTCACCGCTGACTTAGGAATCACCCCTTCTCAGTTGCTTAAAGAAGACACTTTACTTCTTATAATGTTCCTATGATTACTTGGTTACTGTATTTAAATACACATATTTTATTTGCATATTGTATTCAATACGCAAGAAGTATGTTAGAAACATTAAATTTTATTTGATGAATATAAACTGAATGAAAAATGGGTACTTGCTTCTAGTATTTCAGTCTATTGTATTTTTAAACTTCCAAAAATTTATTTCATTATATTATGAAAAGAACCTCCTGTAAAATAACCAACCCCTTTCTTTAAAGAACATGATGATGGTGCCTTTGATGTAACTTGCCATAGGCCTTTCCACCTTGTCTTTCAATATATTTTCCATAAGAACAAAAGGTTGTGCTACCTTTAATATTCTTATCACTTGGAGAATTTTACCTTAAAGGTAACAAAGCACTTAATCTATACCGTTCATTTGTATCCTTAAATTAAACTAGAGTAATTAGGTGTAAAAGGTATAATAATGGGATTCCATGAAATATTATGAACTTTCTTTCACATTGCACAAAGTGAGTGAAATCCTCACATTCAAATCTTGCTTCACTTTCTCCTTGGAAACTTCTTGGAGATGAGACTACATGTAACATCATCAATGTCATGATGTAGCGGCCAAAAATAGCGGCAGACATTGATGATAGAATTATGACATAACCATCATATGCTTAATTCATGAGTCTCCTGTAAGCAATTTTACACCATCGCTTTCTGAGGTGACATAACAAGTTGGGACACAAGCACTTTGAATTTCCATTATGGTAGTAATGTGCGCAAGTGCTTATACTACACTTAGAATTTCATGCTTTTTTGGACATTAACTTTGTCCAATATTCATCGTAGTTTTTACTTTTGGTATAACTTGCCATTTTTCTAGAAAATAAACTTTAGCATATTGTACTTTTAATGTTGATTACCAAATGTGACATTACTGATTAATTTAATCATTAAATGTCTCATACTAATTTTTTGAATTCTAGGAACCCTCTGTACTAGAATCTGAATACTCATGATTATTCTAATGGAAAGGATCCCTGAACCTCCCTCATAGTCTAAAAGCTATGGCTAGCCACTAGTCAGATGGTCTAAGGTAGGCTTTTGGCTAGCAAACAATATTAACTCGCGATTCCTTGATCTGTTGAGTGAAGTCCCAGCTTCAAAAATCATTACCGATTTACTCAACACTTGCCTCTAAAATCATAACAAGCTAGCTATGACTATTAATTTTCTGCAATTTTAGTTAAGTCAACCCATCAACCTGATAAGAACTCCCCAATAGTAAGAGACACCCTCAGCTATGGCATGACCGACACCTCAAACACCCAGTTTTGTTCAAACTTGAATGATGGAAGGCTGTTGTGACTTAATATTTTCTTTGAGAGTTTTATTGGGTTTTCACGATGAATGTGATCCATTTTTATTAAACATGTTTGTCTATGTTGTTGTTCTCACAACTGAACTTTAATATAAAAACATACGCCGCTTCTTTATGCATTTCATTATTTATTATTTTATGTACTTTCCCGCTGTTCTAAAATGCGTGAAATAATAAATAAACGCATAAAGGCAAACTACTACCTGACTAATCTTGATCATCTAAACGACCTAGGGGCATCATGCTTGAGTCGAATCTTGACTATTGATGCAGCTTTCCCCCATCTTGTATGTCCTCATCTCTTCTGGAACATCGCCTTGTCTTGGCGGGGTCCACATTACATCTTGGAGTATCACCTTGTCTTGTTGGGATCCATGTCACGCCTCACATCATCCTTATCTGAAGTACAATAATACTCACGTACATGCGAGTGGGACTAGTGGGATAAATGTACATTCAGTAAAAATTGGGAGTGCATGCCCTTATACATTTTGACTGAAAATTAAAGACGATGGTTATACCGTCTATTTAATTAACTACAATCATCACACGTAATTAAAATAATTAATTAAATAAAAGCAACATTCACGGGTCGATGCTCAAGACCAGAATGCTGGTAAAACCAAGTGTGATAAAATTAAAATTCATTAATTAAGTACGAGGGTTTCCTAAATTAAATTAAATTAATTTAAAAAATTCAAATAATTTAATTAATTATCGGTCCTCTAGTTAATTTAAGTTTAATATCAAAATTTAAATTAATTTAACTTAATTAAATTTAATATTCAAATTGAATTAATTTTCATCCGGGTATTAAAATTTATTTATTTCATCAACAATTAATATATTAATTAATTTATTTAAATTATTAATTAAATTAATTAATTATATTAATTGAGATTAATACTCGGGTCTTCAAACCTCGCTTTGACCTGTTGACGGTCACGCTCAACCTGTGCAAACCAGTAACGGGTCGGGAAAAGCCCGTGTTTGGCTTAACTGGGCCAGACAGGTCTACCCAGACCCAAACTTAGTCGGTCAGATCTCCCCGGTCCTAATTCGAGACAAACCATAACATGCAAGAGGTGTTAGGTGTTACTTACACCGAGGTGGGTCTGATCTTGGATTACAGATGCTACGAGGGTGGTCCACGGCACCGTGTGGCATTTATATGAGCCTATAGGGAAGTCCAAAGGCTGGTGCGGGTGGCGCGGGGAGGAGGGAATTCGGGCGTAGGCTGGAAGAAGGCCGGGAAAGCAAGGCGGCGGTGCTCTGACTGCTCGGGGAAGACCGGGAGGAGGTCGGAGCCGCAGTTGCCGGTTGGGATAGAGGGCATCGAAGGCCGTTGTGGTTCCCAGCATAGAAAACCAGCGTGACAAGCCGCTGTCCCGAGGTGTGAGGTGGCGCAATGGACCAGAGGTGGCCACTTTAGGTAGCAAAGTGAACGACACTACATCTGGGGAAGGACCTGTTCGGCGGTCTGCGTCTGGAGGAAGCGCCTACTTGGGACCAGCGTTGGCTGCCTGGTCCAGCGTCACGGTACAAGTTTGCTGCTTAGTGATGCTGTAGGGGAGGGCCCGAGGGTGGAATGCAGCGGTACGGCGGGAGGTGGCCTCAACAGGAGGCGGACAACCATTCCAGGTGGGAGGCGGTGGCCTTGCATGGAGCCCAGCGACCTGCTTGTCCAGCGGCGCGACGTCTTCGTAGGAGGAAGTGACGCGTGGGGGGCCTGGAGGTATGGCTGCCGGACTATGGAGGCACAGCTGGACACCTGGGCTATGCGAGGAGGGGCGACGTGGGAGACCTGCTACGGCGCTACAGGTGCAAGGTGGGCTTCTCTCTGGTCTTACAAGGAGCCCAGGGTGCGGGCTAGGTGGAGGAGGTCAGCTCCAATGGGAGCCGGCGGCGGACCTGACTATGCTGTAGGGGAGGGCACCAGCCTCTAGTGCGTGGCATTCCCAGGAAGCCAAACCAGGGGGTCCGCGCAGACCCCTTTCCTTTTTTTAGTTTTTTCTTTAAGATTTATTTAATTTTTTAAATAAGTCTCCATCCTTTTTTTTTTGAGTCTTTCTTGGAAGTCTTCCCTCCCCAAACATTTTCCACACCCAAACATTATAAAGACTAAATAATAGACTTTCAATTTAATAATAATAAATTTATTATATTAAAATAATAAATTATTAGTATTATATTATTATAATAATAAAATAAATATAATAATAATAATAATAAAATTATTAAATTATAAAATTTATAATTTTGAAAATAATTTTTAATCATATCCGATGAATGATCCTTCAGAATGAATTAATTTTAATACCCACGATCAAATGCAAATTCGATCCAATCTGAAAATTTAAAATGTCCATAACTTGACCGTTCGAGATCGAATCGACGTGCGGTTTGAATCGTTGGGACTGTTTTTGAACCCTCTTCTTAATTTTATGCAAATTAATTTTATTTGGCTCATAAAATCTATGTGATCGTTCTGATACCACTGTTAGGTTCCGGGGCCCGCGGTGAAAGCCGATAGGCCATGTATTGTAAAATTTTAGTCGGTGGGATGATGGAGCTTGTTGTCGCTGATGATCTGAGCCCCAGATTGATCCGAGGATCTCACGTAAATTGTAAAGAGCACAAAATAAAAATGAAAACATACTCATTTCCAATCCAAAGTTGCGGTCGACTATAACTAGTCAATGGTGATCGTCGCTTAAATGATCCAAAGCCGGAACCCTCTAGATCATCCACACTCACTTCAAAAACCTATGGGAGCGTCTATCGTCAAATTTCAGGTGTTAGCGCAGAGATCCGACGACGCTTTTGACGTCTTGACGATCACTGCATGGAGATTCCTTCGATGCTTAATGAAGATCATGATCCAAACTCTTTGATCAATAGCTTCTCTCTATAGGAAGCGGGAGGAGAGAGAGACTCTCAATTTTTCATTCCATGAATGAATGAATAGAGAATTTCACAACATAAGAGAGAGAATCCTTCTATATTTATAGTGGAGTTGAGAAATACCTGGTTGGGTTCCCCGACCCTTGTTTATTTCAATATCCACTAAATAAATTATTTTGATGAACTAAAATGTGCAATATTATTTATTATTTTATCAAATACTTGTAATTTATATAAAATATATTAAATTATAAAACAGATTCATTTAAATTGACTCATTATCCTATTTAATATTAAACGAACCTTGAATATTAAAATAATATTCGTTCGATTAATATTTTTCTCATATTTACTAAACTTGTAAATACATTAAATAAATTCAGTCCCAAATATTCATAACTTGAATATTAATGAATTTATTTAATTATTTTGGTGATCGATAACTTGGAAAATACTCGGACCCCATGGAAGGTCCCACATTGTCCATATACCTATTCAATTGAATAGGGCGGATTCTTGAATATGCTATTGTGTGTGACCCTCTAGGCCCTTATCTCGACAGTAGTGAATAAATCCACAGACCAAGCGAAGAGTCTAGCAACCCATCATGGCCCCTAAAGAGAATGATATTTGTAGCAATGACTACCAACCTACGAACACTGATTATGTACTATGATATCTTTGTCATTAAATATCTCATAAAGAAGGATGCACACTTGTGTCATCATCCTTTTCTTGATTTATTATTTTCTGATCTTACTGGATGGATTTACCTTTATACTGCTTTGTCCAAAGACATATGAAGGCAACACCATCCCAATCAACCAGGCATGAGATATACAACTTCCTAAACTTGGAAGTGACAAATCCTTTCTTGACCATTCGTCCAATGTCATACCACCAACGACACACCCAAGACAAGATACCTCAACACAATTTCAATACCATGGTTTTCACCTTGCATCAAATTATGTAATAAAATGATATACACTGAAAATGGTCTCATGTTAGGAGACCAATACACATGTCCGTAGATAGGAATGACCAATGACACCCAAAACATGTGGTGTTCCTATTGGCAAGTCTATCCTCATGATCTCACTATTATAGATAACCAAGTGAGAACTTCATGAGAAGAAGTCTCAATGATTATGAGCCCCTTGCACCTAATATTCAGACATCTACTATGTCCAGTCAGTAAGATGTATCTAGAATATAGAACATATATTTAAGATCAATGTCATTGTATCTCAAGGTTCTTATTATAGCCCAAGATCTTCTATAACCATTCGATGTGAAAATTAATCTTTGGACATTACCATTATAATAGTGGACGCAGAAAATTCTACACTATAATGGTAAGATGACATCATGTATATGTAACTATAAACATGATATGATAATGAAAAGTATGACATAGTTGGGTCTAGGGCACCCACTATTTCAAAAATTTCACCCACATTCAGGGTGTCAGTTTGATATCTGATCAGCATCAGGAAATCAGTGAGAAAATCAATGCAGATCCTGATACAAGGTGACCCCCCAAATGCACATCTTCAGTACTGCATCAAACAAATTTATAGAAAAGTGTGAAAAAAATTCATAATGAACCTATGAATATGGAAATCATGAGACTTCATATGCAATGTCTTTATTATTTTTTACTGTTTCAATGTAAATATAAACATTATTTATGTGAAATATGATCACTTCTGTGTAGAATATGATTCAAATCGATGAAGGTTTGAAGAATATTTTGAATAAATCTACCAGGCTAATCCAAGAGTGTATGATTATATGATGCAGAATCCAAAAGAAAAATGGATATTGGAATATGATGGGGGAAATAGGTACAGAAACAAGACAAAAAACATTGTGGAGTGCATCAATGATTTCTTCAAGAGGCTTCACAAGTTACCTATAACTTCCCTAGTTTTGGAGACATTTTATCATTATGTAAAGTACCTTGTTGATAGAAAAAAAAACTAGCCTTGGATGGGATTTATTAGGGGCTATGGTATGGAATACACTTTCAATGAGAGTTTGAAAACAACATTAAAGAAGCTTCTGGTTATCGAGTGTGCCTTTTCTACTGAGAAGACTCCCGATTTAAAGATCAAGATTGTCCAGACCTCATCACAAGTAGCAGTTGTGAAAATATGGTGGTATTACTAGAAGTAAGGAAATGTTAATGTGGAAACTTCTAGGAATTATAGTTTCCATGCACACACACCATCACAACATGTGCCACTGTGAACATATCATGGGATCATATGTTGATCTAGTTCACTAGTTGGACACCATTGCTAATTGTTACACTACACCATGGACACCTATTAGGGAATTTTGATATTTCACAATTCCCAAAGACCAGCTGATATTGATACCTGACATCAACAGGATGTGTCAATGAGGTAGAATGAAGTCTAGTAGGAGGCATAATAAGATGGAATGGCCTCATGAATAAGGGAAAAGTTTGAGATTCAACATATTCCAGCAAGAAGGTCAAAATGATAAATGATGCCCTAAAATTACTAGATCAAGTTAACACTGTCAACCACAATGATTTATTTTCTACAATATGATCATTTCATATTATTAATTATATGGTGTTAATATAATATCCTTTATTTCATAGAATTGTATAAAATTTATGAATACTTTTAATATCAAATAACAATAAGTTTATTATAAAATAATTGAAAAAATGTTTTGTAAAGTGAGGTAAAAAGAAGAGAAAACATCAAATGAATTTATTTATCCATTATAAAATGGAAATTTTGACCATATAAAGTGAAATGGGCAAGAAAAAACCCATTAACTAAGACATGAATTCTTTACGAAAGACTAAAAAGACCTTGACATTTTTCAAGAGAACAATGTTTGGATGAGATGAGTCTAACTCCAAAAGTGATGTAAAATCTAGATTATTTTCATTTTTCATATTAATAACATATTCTAAAGGGATTCACTTCACTTTTGAGTTATAAAACAATGGGAATAAATATTCCATGTCTTACATTCTACTTGTCCTAACATTTTTCTAACCATAAAGTTATATTTACATTTTACAATTAAGACTAATTTCATTTTTTTACATACATATGGAGGATACTGCACTACTCACTAAGCATTATAGGATTTTTTTCCCACGATGTGATAGAGGAGCATTAGGTTCGACATATCAGAGTACATCGAGCACACCATCATCATCACATTATTCCTTTAGCCACTATTATATAGTACCTACACCATGCTTGATTTTATGGAATTGTGATATCATATTTCACCTTTTTTGATCATCACATACTTTATTCCTTCCTTGAGAGATGAATATTAGAGACACACACATCCTAACTACCTAAGAGAGAGATAACCATCACCCTTGAGGACATGGTAGTCCTTCTCAATATTTCTATCCAGGGGATGTGGTTATTAGTCCCACCCACGAAGACTGACCTAAGATTTTATAAAGATTTATAGGAATAATTTTTTTTCTAATGATGATTCTATATATGAAGGGTTGATTTGAGATAAATTTTGTATAGTTACCCGATGATACTGACGAACAAACTATCACGCATCATACTCATGCGTATATCTTGTAGCTCATTAGAGGGACATTGTGCACTGATCACTCTAGTATTCAAGTGCACAAGATGTATCTGGGGATAATAAAGGATTTTGATATGTCCAAGAGATACATTCGGGGATCTGTGTTCTTGGAATACACTTACAGAGCATTATGCATGACATGCTGCTCGAATCGTACAAATCTTGTGGGACATGTCATTCTTCTTCAGATGTGGGCATGGGAGATCATCCATCCCCTCTCCCCTATTGTTTCTAGTTAGGATATGCCTATACATGTAAAACATGAATCTCTACATATATTCTAGTATGAATACTCATCTCTATTGGTTTCTGATGCAAATAGAAGTTATTAAATTTAATTTCTTATTATTTATCACCTTTAATGTTGTATTTTTTAGGTGGATTCAATAACAACACTTCATCAGCACTTTGTGACACCATTTGAATGCATAACATATTATGTTGGATAGTCTACTCCCCAACGATGTAAGTATATGCAATCTTTCATTGACTAGCTAATTTCATAATATCATCATTTTTTGTTTTTATTAATAATTTTTTTTGAAAAAAATCACATGTCATTTCAGATTACATGGATGTCATACTAGGATTTATTAGACCAATTTTATGCATACTTTACTACTAGACTTCATGATGTTATGGTTGTAGTGCCTATCCTTAAATTTAATATTATTGAGTGGCATAATCCTGATAGAGTCATGGACCAATTTGGATATATTCAGTGCATTCCATTTCCGCCGAGATAGTCACCAACACTTCATTACATGAAGATAATGGGGAGGCATGATATCAAATGGAATCGATGACATGCTGATTATCTTGACCTCTATAGAAGACTTACATCACTTCATATCTAGGGTATATTTATAATGCGATTACATCCATCACAATAGGTTGAGTATGATCCATGGTATATATTGATTTATATACTGTATGTTACTCCACACAGAAGAGGGATTCAAGATATAGTAAGTTAATAAATTTCTATTTGTTTTTTTATTATAATATTTTCTAATTCATTTTGAATCTCTTTATAGAATAATCAACTATAGAGGATTATCCTCATGGCTAAGGTTTCTATCTTGGAAGTGATCAATGCTGTAACGCATGGGATGATTCCAGCTTATCATGCAGTTTATGATAGTAGCTTTGATCATCCACCATAGGGATATTATGTTCCTACCTATGGAGTAGAGGTTCCTACTCAGGAACCTCCTCCTGCAGCTGCTGATAATGAAGATCCAAGATGACGATGATGTAGACCGCATCATGCTGCATGTGAGGTCTCAACTTTTCCAAAGGTAGAGGTCAAACCTCTAGCAGTACAACCTTACCCAATTGGGGATGTGCATAAGGAGGCATGATATGTATCTATGTTGGAAATATATCTATAGTTTTATCTGAGTACAAATTACTCAAGCATCTATTAGGGGTCATTTACCATGCCTCCATCTTTCATTCCAAATCCTCCACAAGCTATATGGTTCCCCAAGGTGATGATGGTAGGTCCTTATACTCAAATATTGGGAGAAGGATCAGGTGAACAAGATGACATACAGTTGACACCTCCTCTCATTGATACACATGAAAATCATTCGATAGTTGAGGTTCCAGCACCCAATGATCATCCCTCTCTAGGTCAACATACTCCACCCTAGTGTAGAGGTTAGAAATCTTGACATGGGCATCCCATTAGGACATCATAATGTGGGATGTGACCTCACCATAGAGAGTGACTATACCTGTTCATGTATATGTTTTCTATCTATTAAAATGATAAAATTCTCTTTACTATCAACCATTTTTACATGTTTAACCTCTCTTTAAATTTTTATTTATATTTTAGTTACATTTTATATTTTATAATCTTTCAAAGTCTACTAATTGAAACATAGTAAAACTTAAGTAGGTAACTTTAAAATCTTATAAAATATAAACTATAAAAACAATCCAAATAAAACTTAAAACATAGCTAAAGAATCTAAAAAGTTTTTTAAAATAAAAGTAATTTCATAAATATAATAAATAATTGAAAATTAAAGGAATGTAAACAAGTATTATAAATAAAATTTTAATGGTTTAAAACAAAAATATATTATGCCACTAAAATTACATTTCATTAATTATTTTAAAGAAATTATTGTCATTTTGAATATTTGTTTTTATATTTTTAGTAAGTTTTTCAAATATAATTTAGATTGTATTTATATTTTTTGATTCCTGCTAAATAAGAATCAACAAAATAATAAAGGAATTAATACCTTAATATGGGTATTATTATCCCCACAAAGGGAAAGGAAGAGGAGGATGACCAAGGTTTGCAAATCCCATGACCCATTGGGAGACTCATGATCATGTAACCATTTAAAGGTTACACGAAGTCTCCACACATGGTGCATGACCTACAGAAAGTTCTGAAGTGCCACCTTTGAAAAACCTTCATGATCTTGCGGTGGCTCCCCAGAAAACCGATGTCCGCATGGTGACAACTGAATGGGCACCCCCATGCCACATGGTTTGTCATTGGAATGTTATTGAAAAACCACATGAAATCCTTTGAAAATAATGAGAGATAATATTCAAAGAGAGGGACCCCAGTGGTCATAAATATCATATGCCATATCATCATTCAAAAGAATAAAATTCATTGATGATATCTAGGAAAACTTTCAAGACTTCTGAAACTTTGAAATATAGAACAATGGAGATAATGGGGAGAAGGAAAGAGGGGTTTGCGGTCGCTAAAAGACATGTGACGCACCCTCACTGTCCTACAAGACACCACTAGTCCCCTGTGACAAGTCCTCTTCATCTCATGAAATCCCTTTATCTTGTCATGTAATGTCTCAGATTTTCCATGTATTATTTTTAAATATTATATGGAATTATTTTGAGACTGGGCGCGAAGACGACACATCATTCTGAGGTCCAGTGATCCCAGAATGGTGGTTTGAACTTTTTTTTAAGTTTAGTGAGTCGGCACTTATGTGCGATTGTGGCAGTTTCCAAATGGATGCCCGGATTAAAAATATGAGGGCACCGTTGCATCCGGGGGTGAAGACTTTACCTACGAACGAGCCTAACTTTGACCGGCGTGGGTCGAGGGAAAAAGTTAATTTTCATACATTTTTAGTAAAATGAAAATAAAATTAATTTCTAAATTTTTATTTTATTTTTATGGAAACATCCACTGCAGCGCAGCGACAGGAAACTGTTTCAGTCATTAATGTCATGTCATAATGACTCAAAAACAACAAAACTGTCTCATTAATACCGCAACGTATTTTTTGAGTGTCAATACATACCCCTTTTTATTGGGATTATCGAACGTCGATCGTTGGTGAGAAAACTCTAGAGAAACCTCTCGGCGGTGAACGATGACTGATCGAAGCCGCGAACTGTTATGCCAACGACGTTGAAGGATCTCGACGATGGTGCCAGCGCGACACCTTCATCGGTGATCGATCCCAGTTGAGGTAGGGGGTTGTTATTTGAATTATTTTCCCCATTTTTTATTTTAAACGACAAACACGGATCAACCACGAAAAAGTTGATCTGTGGATTCGTTCGTTCTTACGGGAGGGTTTTATCTGGATGATTCGAGGAATTGATCCATGTTGTTTTTTTATTATTGATTCTTTCTCCATTTAAACCTGCTAACCGGAGTGGATCAACACCGTGATGAACGACGGAGGGGGATTTTTCCTCACTTTATTTATTGGATTTCCCCCCTTTCTTTTCTTGCGCGTTCTTCGTGTTCTTCGCGGGGTGACGAACAACGGATAATTTCACATCAGTTTTGCAATGAAAAAATCCCAAATCAAAGGTTCGACACCACAACGACCTTAAGGAGGTTCAGAAATGATGGCAGATGATGAATCAGACCGGATCAGAAAAGGGCGTTCTTCAAGCGTTTTTCACGCGGGAAGATCAAATCATGTTTTTAGAGCCAATTGGAGGTCCAAAACATCGGGAGAAACTTCGTGGTGTCTGGGTGACCAAAACCTAGAAGTTTCATAGCGATCTGATGGCCGGATCGAAAAATGGATCATCACTAGAGGCACGATGATATAAGTCCGTGTTTCTGGAAATTTCCAAAATGCAGGGCGTGTACTTATGAAGAACACGCCGTGTAGTACTGGCGACAGCTAGGGTTTCTGGGGTTAGAGAGGCTTCACACGGTGTGCGACCCTGGTCACACAGCGTGTTGGACTTTCCCCGAAGCTCAGTGTGTATTTTGGGAAGTACACGAACACAGGATGATCTACACGACTTCAGAACACAGCATGTACATCGTGACAGGAGTGGCTACGTGGGACTCGGTGTGTATCCCGGGGATACACGGACATGGGTTAGAGTACATGAGTTGATAACCGTGTACGGGAACATGGCCAGTGTACACGAGGCCAACCCCAGTCACTCAGACATGGCATGTACATTGTACTACATGCCGTGTACTCAGTTTTTCTACACGACTAGACTTACGACACGGACCGTTGTACACGGGCAGTACCCGGGGCCATACAACACGGCGTGTAACTTTCTACACGCCGTGTAATTTTTGGAAAACTGCATGTTCCTCTTGTTCACCGTATCTTGGACATCTTTTATTTGGGTTAGTGCCCCTTCTTCTCGTTCCCCTGAAGGTCAGGCATCATTTCCTCACACAGGAGTATGATCCCTTCAGCAGGACTTTCTGTGATAGAGTCAGGCATCCATCCGAGAGGCTTAGATCAAGATCCTCTATCCATTCCTGACCCTAGGTAGAGTCAGGCATCTACATGACCAAATCTACTGGGCGTTGATCCTCTACCTATCTGGTGTATCACTTAACTGGTGAATCCAGATGAGTCGTGGTATCTGCCATGGCCCTGGCAGTGATCCTCATCTGTGTATAGTGATCTTTCACACTCAGGAGTATGTCTCCCATAATGAGTGCTTCTATCTATTAGAAATCTTACCACTCAGGAGTGTGTCTCCTGTAATGAGTGTGACTACCGCTCATGATGGTTCCCGACGAACAATACTTCTCGGACGAACGTCATCAGATCTATAAGACTCGTGGAGTGTGTTCTTCCAGAACGAGTGCATCGCAGAATCTTCGAACTGAATCCCTAACGGTGGTATGCGGTTGTGAGACTTGTCTCTAGACTACAAGTCTAGGTTTCTAGTATATATATATTTTTCTATATGTTCTGTAGACATACACTATGCATAGTTGACTGTACCTTTACTTTGTGTACTATTTTGTGGTTTTCGGGGTCCTCTACTGAGTATTGTTATACTCACCCATGTATGGGCTTTTCCCGCACATCTGGTGTCTTGTGCAGATGAGCAGCCTTTTGACAGAGTCCAGCGCGGACCAGGACAAGACCGAGCTTTCTGAGTTCCCTATAGGATGAGGCGTTCCTATGACTACGAGCAGCAGTCCTATCACCTTTTGTGATTACAGGCTGGACTTTTTAGTTTTTAGACTCTCTTGTTTTTGGTGGGCTTGTATTCTGGCCCGGTTTACTTTTTTTTGTACTCTAAATTTTTTCGTACTCTGTTGGTTGGGTTTATTTGTATGCATGCATTTTTTTCCTTCGTGTTTTTTTTACATTTCAGCATTGTGGGTTTGGAGATGTGTGCGTGTGTATAGGTACATAGGCAGTGCCTCCCATGTTAGTAACATGCCTACTCGGTGCTAGTCACCATCCCCTGGCCTATTGGAGGCGGGCTTGGGGAGTCACGGCGCAGGCCCCACTGGGATGGGTCGTGACAGAGTGGTATCAGTGGTGGTCGGTTCTTCCTTAGGACCAAGAGTATGTGAGTTTGATATGAGGCAACAGTGTTGAGTGTTTAGGGTTCGGCTTTTAGGCCAGAGACTCTAGTGTTGGTGCGGCGGCCGACGTATCCATACACCAGGACTCTGATAACCTGCTTTTCGACTTGGTACAGGAAAACACGGGTTGTTGGGGAGTAAAAGGTACATGCATCATATAGGAATGGTTTTTGTTTTCTATGTCCTTTGTGTCAGCTATACAGATATACTATTTGAACATGGTACATATTGTTTCCTTATAGGATGCTTCCGTGACGCATACCCACTAGGATTTAACAGCACGATCATTAGGATGACCCCCTCAGTGACGAGGCTTCGATACAGGGACCCGTTCCCTAGGCGTTGCCACCAGGTGGTGCACCAGTTATGCCACCACCAGTGGAGTAGCCAGTGGTACCTACAGTACCGACCGACGAGGAGCGCAGGCTTAGCGCGCTCCATGAGTTCTAGAGACAGAGACCCCTCAGGTTCCGAGGTGAGCCCGAACCTCATGTGGATGAGGACTGGTTTGAGGCAGTGACTAGAGTTTTCTATCTAGTGAGGACACCAGCAGACCAGATGGTGATCCTAAGAGCGAGCCTTCTTTAGGGTTCAGCGGGACGGTTGTGGAGTCTGACCACACAGACTCATGACGAGGAGACTCTTTCATGGATGGATTTTGAGCGACTCTTCAGGGACGAGTTTTCTCCGGTTACGCTAAGAGATGCATTCATCCAGGAGCTTCTTTAGCTCCAGCAGGGCAGTATGATAGTAGCTGACTATTCATCAAGGTTCACCAACCTCTCCAAGTACTCGATGGATATGGTCAGGGATCAATACTTCATAGCTCGGACCTTTGAGCGAGGTCTACGATGAGACATATGAGCTAGTGTCATGCCTCTATAGATATCGACTTATGCTGGAGTGCTCGAGCGGGCCATGGTGATCGAGAGATTCTTGGCAGAGCAGAGACAGTCGCTGGCAGTCAGTAGCAGGAAGACAAAGGCAGAGAATAGAACAGGTAGACTTGTCTGGCGGTGGACATGGCAGAGGAGCAGGGAGAGCTGCAGGTGGTGGAAAACACTTCGACTTACTTCCACCACCACCCCCAGGAGGTCCGCACCAGGCTCAGAGAGCTGGGGGACAGGGGTGGGGACAGCTGCATGCGGTCGAGGCATACGACCTAGGGACTCTAGGGATGATTCAAGGTACGATCTGTGTCTTCTTTACCTTAGCTGTCGTGCTTATAGACATAGGTTCCAGTCATTCCTTCATAGACACATGTCTTGCACGAAACCTAGAGATTCCGGTAGAACCGTTGACTCGATCCTTACGTTTGGAGACACCTACGGGAGGAGACTCAATGATCACACACCTTTGCATATAGTGTGATATTACCCTTGGAGGTGAGAGTTTTGGTTGGAACCTCTTGGTGGTATCGTCGAGGCCTTACAACATCATTCTCTGTATGGATTGGTTATCTTCAGTCCATGCCCATATTTACTATTTTAGGCAAAGAGTGTGGTTTGTCTGCCGTGATGGAACGAGGTTTTCCTTTGTTGGAGAGAAGGAAACCCAGGCATCACAATATGGACTTATGTACAGGAGGGTGCAGCCAATCGCTCATGATTTGGAAAGCCTTGCCCTCAGAGAAGTGGATGTTGTGAGCTCCCAGTTACCAGCAGTAGTGGTGGAGTACGAGGACATATTTACTGAAGATGTTCCAGGATTACCTCCCCGCTGGAAGATCGAATTCTGCATCAACTTACACCCCAGGACGACACTTATTTCCTCATCAGCATATCGAATGTCTCCCGCAAAGTTTCGTGAGCTGAGGGTGCAGTTAGAAGATTTGAATAGCATGGGTTTCGTGAGACCCAGCGTCTCACCCTAGGTGGCCCCAATCTTGTTTTTCAAGAAGGAAGATGGGAGCCTAAGGTTGTGCGTGGATTGTCGGTGCCTGAACTAGGTGACGGTGAAGAACAAGTATCCAATGCCGAGAATCTATGACCTATTCGATCAGCTAAGAGGGGAACAATGGTTCTCGAAGGTTGACCTTCGATCAGGCTATCACCAGCTACGAGTGAGGGATGAGGATATATAGGAGATGACTTTCAGATGCCGCTATGGTCACTATGAGTACTTGGTGATGCCTTTTAGCATGACGAATTCCCCCGTAGTGTTCATGGGACTAATGAACCAGATATTCTATCCATACTTGGACCGGTTCCTAGTGGTCTTCATCGATGAAATCCTTTTGTACTCGTCATCAGAGGAGGAGCACGCAAGACACTTGAGGATGGTTCTGGACGTACTCCGGGAGCACCAGCTTTATGAGAAGCTCTCTAAGTGCTAGTTCTGGATTCAAGAGGTCCACATTATGGGACATGTCATCTTAGAAGATGGAGTAGTTGTGGACCCAGCCAAGGTGGAGGCTGTGTTAGCATGGGAGCCACCTCAGAACGTGATGGAGGTGCGGAGCTTCCTTGGGTTGGCAGGATATTACCAGAGATTCATTCCATATTTCTCTCGAATATTAGCACCAATGAATTCCTTGACTAGGAATGGGAAACCCTTCATATGGATGGAGAAGTGCCAGAAAGCTTTTGAGCAGCTGAGACAAAGTTTGAAAAGCGCCCCAGTCTTGAGATTGCCGGAGGAGGGTGTCGAGTACGTAGTTTTCTATGACGCATCAGGGACTGGGCTCAGCTGTGTCCTGATGCAGTGACATGCAATGATTGCTTATGGTTCATGCCAGCTTAGGACACATGATCAGAACTATGCGACCCATGATCTCGAGTTGGCAGTGGTGGTCTTCGCGTTGAAGATGTGGAGACACTACCTGATGGGCGAACGATTTATCGTATACTCTGACCACAAGAGCCTCAGGTACATCTTTTCATAGAAATATATGAATCTGTGGTAGAGAATATGGATATAGTTCCTCCAGGACTATGATTTAAAGATCATCTATACTCCTAGAAAGGGGAACAAGGTCGAAGATGCTCTTAGTAGAAGGTCGAGCTCACAGCTGTTGAGTGAGGCGACACAACAGTTAGCTGCATTGCAGTTATCCTTCGTGGATGGAGAGGATACAGCTTACTTACAATCGATGGTTGTCACCCCTCCACTCTTACAGTGAGTTAGGGAGGCACAACTTGGGGATGTCGACTGTTTGGATTTATGTGCTCAGTTATCAACAGGACATGCTCCTGATGGATATTTAAAAGGTGGGGAGGGCATACTTCTTTTCAGAGGATGCATGGTGGTACCAGTGGCATTTTAGAGAGAGGACCAGAGGGAGTTTTATACATACCCTTTGGCGGTAGATCCTAGGGTGGAAAAGATGTACCAGGATCTTCGACGACAGTTCTGGTGGCCAGGTATGAAGAAAGCAGTAGCAGAGTTCATTTCTCGATGTATCACATGCCAGTAGGTGAAGGCTGAGCACCAGGTTCCAGTGAGATTAGCTCACGCCCTGGAAGTTCCAGAGTGGAAGTGGGATGGAATATCGATGGAATTTATGACATGCTTACCATAGATGTACAAGGGGCATGATTCCATCTGGGTGATTGTTGATCGACTCACCAAGTCGGCCCACTTCCTATCTATCAAAGAGGAAAGTTCCGCAGAGAGCTTGGGACGCCTCTATGCGCATAAGATAGTTCGGCTCCATGGAATCCCCTCGACTATAGTCTCATATCGAGACGCCCGCTTCACATCCCGGTTGTGGAAGGGATTGCAGAAGGCTTTTGGGACTCAGCTATTCTTGAACACAGCGTTTCATCCCCAGACTGATGGTCAGACGGAGAGGACCATTCAGGTTCTAGAAGATATGTTACGAGCTTTTATCTTGGACTTTGGTCAGAGTTGGGAGGACCACCTACCACTAGTGGAGTTTGCGTACAACAACAGATACCTCTCCACCATTGGTATGGCATCGTTTGAGGCCTTGTACGGGAGACCCTTCCGATCACCACTTTGCTAGACCGACCCCAGAGAGTTAGCACTCATGGGTCCATAGTTGGTGCGGGATACCACAGAGAAGGTGAAGATCATCCACGAGCAGATGAAGACTGCACAGAGTTGGAAGAAGTCCTATGCTGATAGACGATGGAGGCCTCTAGAGTTCGAAGAGGGAGACCACATCTTCCTTCAGGTCTCACCTCGATGAGGGTTACAGAGATTTGGCCGTGGCGGAAAGCTATCTCTGAGGTTCATCGGACCCTTCCAGATACTGTGAAGAGTTGGCGTGGTGGCGTACTGCCTAGATCTACCACCACAGTTTCATCAAGTACATGATGTATTCCATGTGTCACAGTTGAGGAGGTACATGCATGACCCGTCGCACGTCATCGACTGGGGAGAGCTGGACATCGAGGATGGAGTGACCATTGCTGAGTACTAGTTAGAGATCGAGGATCAGTAGAAGAGGATCCTTCATGGGCAATAGATTCCCTTGGTGCACGTTCGATGGCAACACGAGAATCTTCTGGAGAGCACGTGGGAGTGTGAGGCTCAGATCCATGCCCAGTACTCACATCTTTTTGAGTAGCCTTTGTTTTGGATTTTCAGGGACGTAAAACCCAAAGGTGGGGAGAAAGTAATGTCTTGTATTTTCCATATATTTTTTTAAATATTATATGGAATTATTTCGTGACCGGGCGCGAAGACGGAACATCATTCCGAGGTCCAGTGATCCCAGAATGGTGGTTTGAACTTTGTTTAAGTTAAGTGAGTCGACACTTGTGCGTGGTTGTGGCAGTTTCCAAATGGATGCCTGGAATAAAAATCTGAGGGCACCATTGCGTTCAGGGCGATGACTTTACATAAGAATGATCCTAACATCGACCTGTGTGGGTCGAGGGAAAAAGTTAATTTTCGAACGTTTTTAGTAAAATGAAAATAAAATAAATCGCTAAATGTTTATTTTATTTTTATGGAAACAACCGCTACAGCGCAGCGACAGGGTAGCTGTTTCAGTCATTAATGTCATGTCATAATGACTCAAAATCATCAACGCTATCTCATTTATACCACAACATATTTTTTGAGTGTCAATACATTTCCCTTTTTATTGGGATGATCAAACGTCGATCATTGGCGAGAAAACTCTAGAGAAACCTCTCGACGGAAAACGATGACGGATCGAAGCCGCGAATCATTGTGCCAACGACTTTGAAGGATCTCGATGACAACGCCAGCACGAAACCTTCATCAGTGATCAATTCCATTTGAGGTAGGGGTTTTTTATTTGAATTCTTTTCCCCGTTTTTGATTTTTAACGACGAACGTGGATCAACCACGAAAAAGTTGATCCACAGATTCGTTCATTTTTGCGAGAGGGTTTTATCGGGATGATTCGGGGAATTGATCCAGATTTTTTTGTTATTGTTTATTCTTGATCCATTTAAACCTACTAATTAGAGCAGATCAACATCGTGACGAATGATAGCAGGTGTTCTTTCCTCACCTTTTTTATTGGATTTCCCCCCTTTCTTTTCTTGTGCGTTCTTCGTGTTCTTCAAGGGGTGACGAACAATGGATCGTTGCACATCAGTTCTGCGACGCAACGATCCCAAATTGAAGGTTCGACACTGCAACGACCTTGCATAGGTGCGGCGATGATGGCAGATGACGAATTGGACCGGATCGAAAAAGGGCGTTCTTCGAGCATTCTTCACATGGGAAGATCAAATCATGTTTTCGGAGCGGATCGGAGGTCCGAAATCATCGGGAGCAGCTTCGTGGTGTCAAGGCGACCAAAACCGGGAAGTTTTACAGTGATTATATGGCCTAATATACAAATGGATCATCAACGGAGGAACAAAATAGGAAGTCCGTGTTTCTGGAAATTTCCAGAATACATGGCGTGTACTTCTGAAGAACACACCATGTAGTACTGGCGGCGACTAGGGTTTCAGGGGTTAGAGAGGCATCACACGGCATGTGACCCTGGTCACAGGGCGTGTTGGACTTTTCCTGAAGCTTGGCGTGTATTTTGGGAAGTACACAGACACAAGATGATCTACATAGCTTCAGAACACGGCGTGTACAACATGACAGGAGCGATAACGCGGGACTCGACGTGTATCCCGGGGATACACGGACACAGGTTAGAGTACACGGGTTGATAACCATGTATGGGAACATGGCCAGCATACACGGGGCTAACCCCATTCATTCGGACATGGCATGTACATCGTACTACACGCTATGTACTCAGTTTTTCTACATAACTAGACTTACGACACGGGCCGTTGTACACGGGCAGTACCTGGGGCCAGACAACACGGTGTGTAACTTTCTACACGCCATGTACTTTTTGAAAAATGGAATGTTATTCTTTTTCACCGTATCTTCGACATATTTTTTTTGGGTTAGTTCCCCTTCTTCTCATTCCCATGAAGTCAGGTATCATTTCCTCACACAGGAGTATGATCCCTTCAGCAGGACTTTCTGTGATTGAGTCAGGAATCCATCCGAGAGGCCCAGATCGAGATCCTCTATCCATTCCTGACCCTAGATAGAGTCAGGAATCGATGTGACTAACTCTACCAGGCGTTGATCCTTTACCTAGCTGGTGTATCACCTAACTGGTGAATCCGTATGAGTCGCGATATCCACCATGGCCCTGGAAATGATCCTCATCTAAGTATCGTGATCTTTCCCACTCAGGAGTGTATCTCCCGTAATGAGTGATTCTCTCTATCAGAAATCATCCCACTCATAAGTGTGTCTCCTGTAATGAGTGTGACTACCTCTCGTGAAGGTTCTCGATTAACGGTACTTCTCAAACGGATGTCATCAGAGCTATAAGACTCGTGGAGTGTGTTCTTCCAGAATGAGTGCATCACGGAATCTTCGAACTGAATCCCTAACAGGGGTATGCGGTTGTGGGACTTGTCTCTAGACTACGAGTATGGGTTTCTAGTATATATAGTTTGTTATATATGTTATGTAGACATACACTGTGCATAGATGACTGTACCTTTACTTTGTGTACTGTTTTGTGGTTTTCAGAGTCCTCTACTGAGTATTGTTATACTCACCCCTGCACGGGCTTTGCCCGCACGTCTGGTGTCTTGTGAAGACGTGCAACCTTTTGACAGAGTCCAGGGTAGACCAGTACAGGATCGATCTTTCTGAGTTCTCTATAGGATGAGGCATTCTTATGGCTATGAGCAGTAGTCCCAGTACCTTTTGTTCTTACAGGTTGGACTTTGCAGTTTTCAGACTCTCTTGTTTTTTGTGGGCTTGTATTCTAGCCTAGTTTAATTTTTTTTGTACTCTACCTTTCATCGTACTCTGTTGGTTGGGTTTATTTGTATGCATGCATTTTTGTTCCTTAGTGTTTTTTACATTTCAACATTGTGGTATTGGAGATGTGTTCATGTGTACAGGTACATAGGCAATGCATCCCATGTTAGTAACATACCTACTCAGTGCTAGTCACTAGCCCCTAGCCTATTGGAGGCGGGCTTGGAGAGTCATGGAATGGGCCCCACTGGGACGGGTCGTGACATGTCAGCCCCGCCACATGAAATTCCTCAAGTATGTGCAGACATCCCATTCAGTTCTTTAAGTACAAACATATGTATTTTTCCCCGACATGATTGCACGCCCTTATATGACCCATATTGGTCACATGAGGCATAATAAAAAAACTGAGTAAAAACCCTGGACATTACTCATGTAAACTCACATGATCCCTAAACATTGTAAAATAAAACAAATGGTGTAAAAAGATTGGAGGTAATAGGTGTTCACATTCATTGAAGGACATGCGACATGCCCCTGATGACCCACATAGTGTCACGAGACCTCAGCTTCATGACTGCCTTACCTTGTGAGAGCCCTTTTTCTTGTCATCCACACCATGTGAACCACCCTAAAAAACTTCCCAGTGCTCTAAGGATGAATGAATATATTTTTCTAGGGAATTATTATGCACCCCCCGTATGAACCATATTGGTCACGTGATGCATCACCAAAAATTAGAAGAAATATCCTAAAAAACACTCATGAAGTCCTACATGACTCCTAACCTTTTTCATTTAAGACAAAGGAAATAAAAAGGTAGGAGGTGAGAGGTGTTCACAATTACTAAGAGGAATGTAACTCACCCAATTCACCTACAACATGGTCCCACGAGACCCCTGGACAAACCATACTTGTCTCGTGAGACCCCAATAAAATTCACCTAAGGTTTCGTGAGTGTCTTCCAACATGAACTTAGATCATGCGAGGGATATTGGACATGAAAACATGACAACATGGAAGTCCTTAGACATGTGAATTTGATCAAAAAAGTATTATCTAATTAGAAATAATCAAGTAAAGGAAGCATTGATGGAAGAGACTTGCAATCACTGAAAATAAGGTGATGCACTCGGATTAGTCCATGGTAGAGACTTGTGAAGCCATGTTGCACCAGACCCCTTTGCTGACTCTGACTTGGACTCATGCCAGATACACCACACAAAGTGTGAAGCAACCGGGGTGGCGATGCCTATAAATTCCCCACCCCAACATGATGAAAGGGTTGAACTCTAAAACTCTGGATGCTTGGACTCTAGAAGATTTGACTCCTAGCCTCTGTGGATTTCTTGGAACAAATTATCATGAAACCAAAAACTTTCCCTCAGGTAATACATTGGCAAGAAGCCAGAGTAGTCATGCACTAGGTATATATCCCTTGGCGTGATTATTCATAGATCATGCGGAGGTCTGCAGGAAAGGCATGCAAAGAACACACCACATGTCTCCCAGATCACGCAAGAATAAAAGGAACTGATATTAGATAAACCTAAGGACTTCACAATATGAGGGTTAGAGTCGAGATTAAAAGTGGGAGACCTAAAAAAAATACATGCTTGCTAGCCGTCATGCACTTTGAGAACATGCGGTAGCACCAGGACATGTCGCCCAGATCCCGCGACACTCCTTCAACATGCTATCAGGGACATTTGAAATCCCATGGACATGTTTGAGAAAGTCACATGGTCATCTTGTGGAAACCACTTTGATATTAAAAAACTCTATGAGTCTATCATTCGAGACTCATGAAGTCCTTATGACACATTGCCTGACTCATATAACAGAGTTTTCTTATATCATTTGAGTCTCATTGGTGTGTCTAGGTATGGAAACTAGGCTCTCATGACACCCTATGGATAAGTCATATGAGACCCGCAATGCCCTACAAACATGTACTCTAGGTCTCATGATGTCTTCCAGGTATGTTAGCCAAGATATGCTACATCTGTCGAGCCACATCGTACTAACTCTCATGACACCCCCATAGGTGTCAAGACAAATCCTATAAAAGATAACAAGGAATGTTGAATAGGTCACGTGACACCCCCTGAGCATGTCATCCAGGACATGCGATGACCTCTGGAGGGAACCATCTCGATCTTGCGATGTCCCCTGGGCAAGTTGTCTGGGTCATACGAATCTCTCTAGACAAGCATGCTAGATCCAAAGGCCAGCATCAATATGTAATCCCCAACATAGAGGGAACTATGAGGACTCTGATTCCCACCATAACCAGAATATGTAGGATGCCTCTCTGAGGCATTATCTCCACATTAACCCCCAAAGGGACACGAAAGTACACAATCCCAACATACATAGGTAGTGAGACTAATCATTTTCCACCCCTTATTTCTCATACCAATCATAGCTCATGTGGGCTTAGGGACCTGCAATTATCATATCATTTTCATCAAAATACTCTACCAAGTGAATCCTAGAACTTGATAAGCATTGTATGTCCTTTCTGTGTAATAACTGATCAAAAAGGAAACCTTAGGGTGTAAGCCCCAATATAAACTGAACTACGAGGACTATGATTCCCTCCATAACTAGGATAAATAGGAATCCTTCCTAAGGACCGAGATCCAATGGAAATATACTTTGGTGTAAGTCCCTTCCCATTCCATTCATTTCTAGATAATGGGATTAAATTCACCCATAAATATACCATACTCCCTTGTCCATCAGAGGACAAGAATATGACTCATACATGAGCATCATTCTAATAATAAGCCCCGATCATGCTCCCAAGTACCTCAAATCCATTAGCAGGTTTGGGATGAACTGAACTATGAGGAATCTAATTTCCACCATAACCGAGATACATAGGAAGCCTTCCCAAGGCCTGAGCTCCAATTGGAATCCTCTTAGGTGTAAGTCCATTCCTGTTCCATTAATTTCTAGATGACATGATTAAATACTCTAATAATTCTACCATCCTCCCTCGTCCATCAGTGGATGAGAAGAGGAATAATAAATGGGAATCATTATATATATAATCCCCAATCATGCGCCCAAGTACCTCAAATCCAACATCGAGTTTGGGATGAACTAAACTATGAGGAATTTTATTCCCACCATATATGGGATACATAGGAAGACTTCCTAAGGACAGATATCTATACCATATCCTCCATGATATGGGTGATAATTCCTCTCTAAGGGAAGCTTTAATGTGTAATCCCCGTATGGATATTCTCTCATGTAATCTGTCCAATACATCACTGTCTCTTATTTCCAACATCAAGAATGACACATGCAGGCTTAGAGACCAGTGATGAATATACCAGTAGAATGACGGGAACTCCTCAATACCATATCTTCACCCTTGGTATGTAAGTATGATTACATTCCATCTCCGCTCAAAGGGCAATATTCCCAAATAAGAAATCTAGGGAAGTATCATATGCATAAGTCCTCCCTAGGGCCTCTATTTTCATATCTATCAGGACATGAATTATCATCAAAAGAACTATGTGGACCCTGATTACTGTATTAAATAGGATACTTAGGATTCCTTAATGAGGTTCAAGCTTGATATTCACATCCTTACTGTATGATGTTAAATTGCATAGATGAGTTCAGTCATACAACCTTAAACCATGTCAAAAAACTATGTGGGTTTTGATTAATGATTTCAAGAGGTTCAATCCTGTCTCTAAGACACCATCTGTCTACCTGAAAAAAAATAAACTCTAGAGTGACCAAGCATGGGCATGGTCAGAAGAATCATAATTAAATAAGAGAGCAAAAGAGAGCCCGTTATATGCATGTGTTAGTCTCTATCGATACATGTTCATAATCGATTCATTGAAACAGGGGTAAGCATTCCCATATTGGGGTCTGGGAAGGATTTCAAGAAAATGTATTAAATCTATAAGAGTTTCCTGAAGTAGGAAATAATTCCCCCTGAAAGGGTGTGATGAGCCTGAACTCCCATCCTCGAGATCAATGAAAGTCCCCAAGAGTTGTTGGGCCTGAAAATCCAGACGACCGCCGACCTTTGGAAAGGAGGTCTGTACCTATCTATGGATGAGGGAACCATCAAGAGTTTCTAGGGAAGACGAAAGAGATGGAAAACTCTATGAACACAATTGAGAGAGGCCTTAAAATATCCCTCAATAAAACCATTAAGGGGATCCCCATTCCACATTCATGTCAAAACCTGACAAAACAAAAATGATGATCCCAGTGTGAATTTATTTAACTCTGTCATCACTTTTTAGGTCAAAATGGATAGATTTCATACTTCCCTTCAGGCTAGTTTATGTTGTTCTCATTGTATAGAAAAACAATGGACCTGACATGTTTCTTTTACCAACACTAAAAATCACGTAAAAAGAAGGGATATCTTATTTATCATTTACCTATGATAGTAATTGATCGAACTTGTACTCTTTATAAATGATTATGTACTAATAAATTATCTTATTTTTCTTCTCCATGAATTCTCAAGAGTCCTTAAAAAATCTAAATTATGACCTCAAACATGCTAACGAATCTCGATATCGCTGGGCAAAATTCTTTGATCTAGAGGCCCCAACACACACTTTCACCGACACACTACTTCTAACATCGATTGATAAACGTATTGGGTCAATAATAACACATTAAAAGATCCATAAATACTTTGGAACCTTATCATGAAGTACTTCAGAGGATGATTTCTTTCTAGAAATCTTTCCAACAACAAGTAGCAGTAAGGAAGTGACCCTTATCACCTCATTCATCCACTTTAAGGACCTATAATTGGAATGAAAAATGTACACCTTCCCTGTGTTGGGGAGGAAGATTAAGATATTCATCAAGATGATTCAATATTCCAAGAGTTTCCTTGGAGGTATCCTATCCTTTCTGATCATCCTCGCTAATATGTGGCTATAATCCCATGAGGAGTTATAGAGGTGGTTGTGCTAAGACCAACTATCCATGATGAGGCACCCAGTGGGAGAGCCCACCTGGGGTATCCAAAAAATGTAGCTCCAAAGAAGTATCATATCCCTACTACTTCCAATATTTAGAAGGTCCACCAGTGTATCCTAATGGTGGCCCATGATCAGTCCCAGATCACAGCTATCCAGGAGCCTATGAATTCATCACATCTAGCCTTAGTGATTATGGAATCCTAGGGAACAACCCAACCCACAGGCCTGGGGGAATTTTTATCATATTATATCATGGGATCATATTATTCAAGGGAACTAACCCCTTGAATGATGTTATTCACACCGAACCATCAAAAGATGTCATGGGAACCGATCCCTCAAAAGAAATTATTGGCATCGACCCCTAAAATGATATCATGGGCACTGACCCCTCAAATGGAATCATGGGAACCAAACCCTCAAACGACATCATGGGAACCAAACCATAAAATGGTATCATGGTCACCAATTCCTCAAACAACATCATGGGCACCAATCCCTCAAATGGAATCATAGGCACCAACCCCTCAAATTACATCATGGGCACTAACCCTTCAAACAAAATTTTGGGCACTGAACCCCCAAATGGTATCATGGGAACCGACACCTCAAAAGGTATCATGGGAACCAAACCTCAAACGATATCATGGGAACCGAACCCTTAAATGACATCATGGTCACCGACCCCTCAAATATTATCATGGGCACCAACCCCTCAAACGGTATCATGGGAACCAACCCCTCAAAAGAAATCATGGGCACCAACCCCTAAAATAGAATCATTGGCACCAAAACCTTAAACGGTACATCACGAACATACCCATCAAATGAGATACTCTGTTAAGGAGGAGTACCATCCTTATTCTGTGTCAGTTAATATGATATCAGTTAGATCCGGATACTCCTCATAAAACCCGAATAGGCATACCCCTAAAGGGTACAATCATACCGTACTGCATTCAAATGAGTCACAGTAGTTTATCCTATATTCTCCCACTAGAACAAGGACATAAAGGCTCATTGGTATCCACGAAGAATCTATAGATGGAATTTACAACCATGTTGAAATTTCATAGGATAATAACAATGGATCACATGGGAAGTGGCATCGGTTTATTGAATCTCTGGGGTCTACATTGGAACCCCTATCAACATCCACTCACCCTGCTACTAATAGAAGAAAGGGTGATTTCATGGATCCTACCAACCATCCCCTTGAGGATGGTGTAGAGATTTATATTGTATAATAGATCACTCAAATCCAACAATAGAATATGAATCTTTGGGAGATAATTTTGGGAATACTCCCAAGGTCTCTATCTCAGGATGACGAGCCAACGACTGTCTATGAAATCCCGCCTTGCAGTAAGGTGACCCAACCCATAGGAATGAGAGATTTTTTATAATTACCATCCCACCATTGGGTGAAATGTAGAAATTTATACACCACACCCCAAACCATAGGGATAGAGGAATTTCCATATTTTACACCTCCTCATTGGGGATATTCTAGAAATTGTCTGACCTCATGTTTCACCACAAAACCTTTAGGAGAGTCAGGGCCTTTTAATCAATACAAAGCATCTGCATCATCCAATACCCCCAATGCTTCATCAAATGCCCCTAAATTAATAAATAATAAGACAATGTACCCCAAAATCTAGACTCAACCATACACTCGTGCTAGTGGTGGCACAAATAGCATGACAAAGAAGCGGTCTGGTCGCCCATCTCTTGAAAACAGTAGCGAAAAGTATATTACTTCCAAGCCAAACATGTTTCATGGTATTTAAATTATGCCATGGATAATGGTTTTATAGAGCTTCTGATGATGGGAAATCTGTTTGAGGTAGGGTTGATAGGCCATGATGAGTATTTCCCCTATCATCAACATCTTAGACACATCATAGACGTTTTATTTTCCTTTAAAGATTGGCTTCAAGTGCATATGAACATGGGAATATTGGAACCACCAATGTTTGGATTCTCAATCTAGTCATTTAATCACCTCAAATATGATGCAATAGTTGTGTAGAAGAGCAAGATCCACCTACCTCCCAAGGAAAAGTGACCATCTTTCAAATCAAGATCGAACAAACCCTATTCTTTCAAGACAAGGAATGTCTCTAAATATTTTGACTGTTCCATGGAGGAATGTTTGATGAAACTACCAATAATAAGAAATATACATGAGATAGAGTTGATAGGCCATGGAAACTATTTCCCCTACCATATAAATCTCATTCAAAAAATAGAAATATGATTTTTCTTCAGATATTGGTTGGAGGAACAGGTATCTATAGGATTAATAGAGTTGAGAGATCTCGAAACTCATGTAATATGTATAAGAGTTGTCCGAGATCTTTCAGAAGAGCCACTATCTTGATAGGTTTTCCTATTTAGTCCTTACCACAAGATATTAAATAGAATGGATCATGTCCTTACCACAATAAATTAGACTACACAGCTAATTTCATTACCTCGTGACATTAAACTGCATGGATCACATCCATACCGCATGATGTTAAAACTGTATGACTGATGTCCTTATCATAGGACATTAAAATGCATGGCTCATTTCATCACCACAAGATGTTAGACTATATGGCCAACATACCACCACATGAAATTAAAATGTATGGAGTTTTTCCATACCTCATAACATTAAACGGAACAACTGATGTCTATAACACAAGATGTTAAACTACACAGATCACGTCCTTTCCACATGATGTTAAAATACACATTCCTTATAGAACTATGTACATATTGATTGATATGTAGGGATTCCTGGATTCTATATCTTGGCCCATCCTCTTATATCTATATCCTCATCACATGAAAAAAACTACATGAAACACACCCCAGTCATAGGATGATAAACTGTGCAACATCTCTATCTCTAGAAGGCATCGTCGGTATCAGATGGGAAAGTCAGCATACCCCATGGTGATAATTCCTCCATAAAGACTTGAAGAACCACTTATGATGAAGCACATTTCTATAATAATGTAGGTAAGAAACCAATAGTGAATGATGATATATAGGTTGTAGCTCCTGATGGCTTGGGGACCTCACCTGTAAGTCCATAGAGCATCCTCAATGATGATTATGTACTCCCTGTAAACCTGGTCAAGGTCATGGATATAACCCCATAGGTTCAAGCCCTTACTATCCCCAATGAAAGCATCAAATATTATCATCTTCAACATCCCTCTACAATTACTCTCATAATAGGGGATGATAATGTCTCCTCTTATGGCCTCTCTCACCCTGATAGTGACAGAGGATCCCCCGGATTTCCATCTTCATCTAGAAGTGTCCCCATAGGATTGAAATGGAGGGATATAAGTATGATCTTAGGAACACCCATCCAACATTATAGGAGGGTTTATCTTCCACCATAAATGATCCCAGGTAGATAAATCTAGGAACAAAGGAAGACCCAAGGCCTACACTATTTAGTTCTGCCATGCCCCTCAAAGAGAAAGAGGTGTACATCACATTTCTACAGCAGCACTGATATTTTTCCTCTTGAGACTACATGAAAATGCCTAGACTGAACCTAGATGTGGCTACACACCATCCCAGAATACCCAAGGGAATCCACATCAGTGTAAGTCCCATCACTCTCCCTATGTACATGATGTTAAATTGTACAAGTTTTTATTGATAGAAGGATGTTAAACTGCGTGTAATATCTCATCCTTACCACATGACATTAAACTGCATGTGATCCAAGAACTATATGGCTTGATTCCCATATTTATGGGATACATAGTAATTCCCAAACATTTTGTATTTATGTCCACCCTTGGGTACCATGAATCCTTTCATCTTTTCGGCCTCTTGACCTAAATATCCCGGTAGCATGTGGTGTGGTGTGGTATGAAACCTATTTGGTTCTCATTCAAATCGGGTTACACTAGATGAACCATATACCCCCTCAAGGATCTAACATTTTTCTCCATCCTTACTATAGGATTTTAAACTCCACAACTTCCAAGAACTATGTATGGATTGATTCCCATCCTCATGGGATACATAGGAACACCTGAACATTTTGTCTTAATGCCCAGCTCCAGGTTCTTCCATCATTTCATCCCCCTTTTCTTGAGTCCTCTCATGGAGTTGTGAGTGGTCTGGTGTGGACTTATTCAGTCCTCATTCACATTGAACTATTTTTATACACCATACACATCTGCTTTGGTACACCTATCCCCCAAATTTAATTACCTCAAGACATTAAACTGCAGAGTTTCCTAAGAACTACATGTGGCTTGATTCCTATCATCACAGGATACATAGTGATGTCCAAACCTCTATTTTTGGGTTGAGACATAAGATCTTTTTCCTCGAACATAAGGTGATCCAATGTCCTTACCGCATGACATAAAAATGCATAGACTTGGAAATTTCCTTTATAATGGGTGATCTAATATCCTTACCGTATGATGTAAAACTACATAGATTTGTGATGTCCACCTCTATTGACGCCAAGTCACCTTTTTTCCTTACTGTATGAAATTAAACTACAAAGTTATTATAGAAATATATAAAACTTCTTTCTAATTTCCAATGAGTTATATAGGGATTCCTTAATCTTATACATTGGTCCAACCACTACATGATAAAAAATGCCCTGGTTGTACCCCCTTATGTCTCTACATTGTAAGAAGCCCTATTCGATTCCTTGTTTCTCACACTAAGAATTCATCATGTTAACTTTGTAATTTCAATTGGAAATTACCCTCAAAATCATGGAATAAAGGTACAACACATACCTATTATGGTCTTTAATTCAAGACCATAAGAGGAATACCATGAGTCCTCACCATGAGATGTTAAACTACACATCCAACATCCTTTTCGAAATGACTTTAAACTACATTGTTCTTCAAGAACTATGTGTGGATTGATTATCATCCTAATGAGATACGTAGTGATTCCCAAGTTTCTATCTTTGATCCCAACCACAACATCTCCATTTATTCTCATTGGTCACCTTCTTCCTCACCACATGATGTTAAACTATTTAAAATTTTAAGAACTACTTGGGGTTTGATTCTCATTATCTTGAGATATGTCGTGATTCCCAAACTTCCACCCTTGGGATAAACCACAATGTTCTCATAAATTCATGATGGCTCACCACTATCCTCACAACATGATGTTAAACTGCATGCATCATCAAGAACTACATGTAGCTTGATTCTTATCATCATATGATATGTAGTGATTCCCGAATCTCCAATTCTAAGCCCAACTATAATGGTTAATGGAAATAATACCCACCTTTTCATATGGTTCAGACTTGGATCAATTAATTCCAATTAAAGAACTACGTTTGGATTAATTTTCATCTATATAAGATATGTATTGATGCCTAATCCACTACATCTGGGTTGAGCGGAAACATTTTCACATTTTCACTTTTGTTTCTATGTCCTTACTACACGATGTTATATTTCATGGAAATATGTCCTTACCGCATGATGATAAACTACATGAAAAATGTCCTTACTGCAAGAAATTAAACTATATTAATAAACTTCCCTATAACATGATGATGAACTATGCAGACCATCTACAATTTTTCATTCCTTATCAAAGGACCACAAGAGACTTACCTTGGTCAACTAGAGTATGGGGTGCATCTTCTATATTTTAAAAGTACCCCAATCCACGCATCACACTTCACGTATTGTATGCCTCAGATTTCCACAATCCTTTAATTTACATTAAAAATGTAAAAATAGATCTCTCAGTTGGCCATGATAACGACACAAAAGGGATTTAGACCCACCAACCAGTGACATCTTGGTCCAATATAAAGGGCCTCTTGATTCTCGTGATCCCGACTTCACTAAGGAAGAACCTATCACCCCATTGTGTTGTAGGTTATCCCCATAAAGATTTTCTTATATCATTTATCATGATATGAAGAACTAGACCCATTATTTACAACACTTATACCTCTTTCTTAGAAGTATGTTGGATTACTCTTGGCCCTGGGTATCCTATGTAGCCTCTTGTATAACATCTCCCATATTAGGTCTATGTGAGTAATGACCTTAAACTACCTATGATTTAGTCAAAGCTATATGACCTTAAAATATAGCCTATAATGGTCTAAATAAAAATACCTTAAACTAATAATAAAAAAGACACATAACTTTTCAGGTTGAAAACCCGCACATGGAAACTTGAGAAAAATTCGAGTATCCTCCCTCTAAAATCTTCATCTCTAGAGTTTAGGAAAAAATCAGGTCACAAATAAATAAGGAATAAAGCTCATAGGGTATACTCTATAGCCCTAATAAAATCCAATCTATTCTCGCTCGACCCCTTGGTCTAGGAAGAAATTAGAGTAATGATTTTTCACATTTCCTCATTGTGAGAATGTGTTTAACAGGTGTTGGGGAAAATTTTAGGGTTCTCAAACCCTTCATGGATTTTAAATTTTCCATAAATGCCACTTCGTGGTCTAAGGCATCTCTGGTCATCAAAAACCTTTCATTTCCCATAAAAAAGAAAAGTGATCTATTAGATTGTCCACGCTACTATTGTAGAAGGTCTTAGACCCACCAAACAAAGACATCTTGGCCCAGTATAAAGGGATTTCTGATTCTTGTGAGCCTGACATCATCACGGAGAAACTTAGCACCCCATTGTGTTTTAAGATACAATCAATGTGACTATCCTGTACCTTCCCCATGACTTGAGCACTTTTGACTATGATTTAAGATCTCCATATCAGACTATTCAAGTGGATCTGATATCCTTTATGTTGCATCACCATGTTTTGTACCCTTTCTCAATGCTGGAATGAGTCCCTTCATTCTTGAACCTTTTGGCGGCCCACACCTCATGATTCGAAACCATAAGTCATAGGGCCCGAGCTGTTCAATTGGAGTTATGTTGACCTAGAGTGCCAGAACCTTTCCAGAATATCCTTCATTCAATAAAAAACTTCATTGTCAAGATGTTTGAGTCTCCATTAATATTTCATAACCATTTGAAAGGAAAATATATCCATCAGTTCCGCCATGCTACTGACATAGAAGGGCTTAGACCCACAGGCCAGAGATGTCTTGGCCCAGTATAAAGGTCTTCATAATTCTTGTGTGCCTCAATGACACCGTGGAGGAACCTGACACCCCATAGTGTTAAAGTACATACCCAGACTGTCTACCCCATTCCATATTACTCTGCTCAAAATTTCAGATTGTGACTTATTCCACCCACATTCCAACTATCCAGGTGGGCCTAGCTTTCCTTGTATTTCTCCCTCAACCATATTTCCTTCCATAAGTCTTCTATATCCCTTATAAAGGATTGGAGATAATATTTATTTGGATATTCTATCAACGCATAAGGGTTTTAACCTACCAACTAAATTCATCTCCTCCTTTAATGAAAGGAACTACAATCCTAATAAGACCTAGGAGAACCATAGTGGAACTCAACACTCCATGGTTTTTTGAGTCATCCCTGGTATTCTAGCCTTATATTTCATAATTAATGGTATTAGGGCTTTAAATTACATGGTATCCCAAAATGTCCAAGATAAAATACCCTAAAATAAATAAATAAATAAAAGTTATGAGATAAAAGACTCTAAACTAAAGCAAGAGAAGGTCGAGCTAAAAGACCCTAAACTAAAGCAACAGAAGGTCTGAGGTAATTGAACCTAAACTAAATAACAACATCAATTTAGTCTGTAGGAGGTTATAAGGAACACTATATGACCATAAAAAGATAAACCCATTCACCCAAATCCTCTCCGTTTCAGAAAATAATGAAGCACTTTCCCCCTAGGACACATCTATTACCCAGATGACCCTTCAGCAAATTAGTGAGGGAATGATAGCCAGAATAGACTACCAATATAGAATCTCATACTAGTGGGAATTCATGAACATCACTAAAAGGGAACCTATTATAATTTCAATACTCAATTCTAGGAATTCATGATCATTCAATATAAATCAAGGTACGAGTATCGCTGGCGACTCACATAATATCTGATCAATATGGAGTCCTTCACACTACGAACAAAAGGGAACTTGATAATATCATATAAAGTTCAGCAAGATTATTCAGTGATACCATATAAAATAAGGGATCTTCACATACCATAGACTATCCTATAAATGTAAAATCCAAAATGTGATCATGAAATTTTTCCTCCATTATATCATCTTCTCAAATGAGTCTTTAAGATCAACAAGTATCCACTTTAATAAATCCGGTAGATCAAGCGTCACCCAAGACACTGGTTCATGACACCAACAATGACTCTGGTGGGTATTATTTTTCCTCAAAATTGAGTCCTTTTACCCCTGTACATCACTCATAAGGGGAGGGGGAGGGGTGGCATTTTTTACACCCATTAAATAAGCATCGACAAAATTACAAAGGAAAAAATACATAAATATGGGTATTATTCTCCCCACAAAGGAAAAGTAAGAAGAGGATGGTTGAGGCTTGCGAATCGTGTGACCTATTGAGGGACTCATGTTCATGTGACCATTTCAATCTCACAAAAAGTCTCCAAGAATGGCTAATGACCCACGACAAGTCCCGTAGAGCCCCCCATGACAAACCTGCCTTCTCTTGAAAAGGCACCCCATACAACTGATGGTCAAATGGTGACAGCTGAATGAGCACCCCTAGGCCACATGGTTTGTCATTGGAAAGCACCTGAAAAAAGAACCTGAAATCCTTCAAAAACAAGGAGAGATGATATTTAAAGAGAGGGAACCCCATTAGTCATAAATCTCATGTTCCATATCATTATTTGAAAGAATAAAATTCCTTGATCATATAAAGGAAAACTCAAAAAACCACAAAATCATTGAAAGATAGAACAAATAAGATAAAGGGAGAAGGTGATAAGGGTTTGTGGTCATTTAAAGACATAAAACTAGTCCTTGATGACTCACAAGACACTGTGAGTCCCTAAAGACATGTTCGCCTCATCTTGTGAAATCACTTTGGCTTATCATCCCTACCGCACGAAAGTCCTCAGGTATGTCCAGGAATACGCTTTGGTTCTCTAAGTAAAAATGGATGTATTTGTCCCTAAAATGATTGCATGCCATCATATTACCCACATTGGTCACGAGAGGTATCATAAAAAAACTGAGTAAAAATCATATAAATTACTCGTGTAAGCTCGCTAGATCCCTGAACTTTGTAAGATAAAACAAAGGGTATAAAAAGGGAGGATTAAAGAGGTGTTCGTAGTCATTTAAGGACATGTGATGCACCCATGGCGACCTGAAAGGCACCACGAGACCCTGGCGTTAAGATCAGATTGCCTCGTGAGAGACCTTTGGCTTGTCATCCTCGCCATGTGAAGCACCCCAATGAACTCTACGACGCTCTAAGGATGAATGAATAGATTTTTCCATAGAATGCTCATGCACCCCCATATGAACTATATTGGTCACATGATTCATCACAAAAAAATATAGTTAATATCCTCAATAACACTCATGAAATCCCATATGAATCCAAACCTTTTTCATATATAAAAAGGAAATAAAAAGGGAGAAGGTGAGAGATATTTGTGGTCATTGAAAGGCATGAAACACACCCAGTGCATCCATAAAATGGTCTTGTGAGACCCCTATACAAACCATCATTATCTCATGAGATTCCAAGACAGGTCACTTAATGTATCAAAAGTGTCTTCGAATAGGAAATCAGACCTTAGAAGGGCCCATGGACATGGAAACATGAAAACATGGAAGTCCTTCAACATGTCTGTGTGATAAAAAAAGTCTTCACTAATTAGTAACAACATGGTAAAGGAATAATTGATGTAAGAGACTTAAAATCACTAAAAATAAAGTGACACACTCAGAGTAGTCCATGGAAGAGACTTGTGAAACTACATTGTGCCAGACCCCTTCAGCGACTTCAGCTCAGACTTACGCTAGATACACCTACACAAAGAACTGAGAAAACAGGGTGGCTATGAATATAAATTAATCATCCCAACATGAAGAAAGGGTTGGAATATAAGACTCTATATTCTTAGACTATGGATAATTCAGATCTTAGAATCTATGGATTTCTCAGAGCAACCTATCAAGCAACCGAAAACTTTCAGCCAGGTAATACACCGACGAGAAGTTAGAGTAGTCATGCGCCATGTATAAATCCCTTCACATGATCATTTGTAGATCTCATGAAGGATTGTTGGAAAGGCATGTGAAGAACACACCACATGTCTTCCAGATCACCTGAGACTCAAAGGAACTGATAATGGATAAACCTAAGGCCTTTGCAATATGAGGATTAGATCTAGCATTTAAAGTGAGTGAATTAATCAAAAGTCATTCTTGTTGGCCCTCATGCGCTTCACAGACATGCAATAATACCAGTACATGTCACACAGATATCATGACACTCCTACAACATGCTATTGGGGAAATGTGAAATCCCCTGGACATGTAAGAGAAAGTTGCACAGTCCTCCCACAGATACCACTTTGATATCATGAAACTCTCTGAATATTTCATCCGAGACTTTAGAAATTCTTCAGACACATTGTCTGATTCCTATAATGGTGTTTTCTCATATTAGTCGAGTCTCACAGGTGAATATGGGCATGACAACCAAGCTCTCACAACACCCTCTAAACAAGTTGGATGATACCTGTGACCCCCTATAGAGATGTCGACCAGGTCTTGTGATGCCTTCTATGGATGTTATCCAAGATATGCTACATCTGTCAAGCTATTTCATAATAAATCTCGTGATCCCCATAGGTGTTAAGTGAGTTCTTGTGAATGATACCAATTCATGTTGGAAGGGTCATGTGAACACTCCTTGAGAATGTCATCTAGGACATGAAATGGACTCTAGATGAAACCATCTAGATCTTGTGATGTTCCCCAAACAAGTAGACTCAGTCAGGCAACACCCTCTATAAAATCAGGCTATATCTAAAGGGTATACTCAGTGTGTAATCCCTGATATAGAGGAAACTATGAGAAATCTGATTCCTTCCATAACTAAGATATATAGGTTGACTCTATGAGGCCTGAGCTCTATATTAACCACCCAAGGTCTATCTCATTACACAATCCAAACATACATAGGTAGTGAGACTGATGATTTTCCACCCTTTTTTTTCTCACACCAAGCACAAATCATGTGGTATTATGGATCTTCAATGATCATATCATTTACATCACAAGCCTCTACCAAGTGAATCTTGGGACTTGATAAGTATTGTATCTCCTTGTTGTGTAAGACCTGATCAAAATGGAAACCTTAGTGTGTAAGACCCAACATAAAATGAACTATGAGGAATCTGATTCCCACCATAACTGAGATACATAGGAAGCCTTCCTAAGGCCTGAGATCTAATGGGAATCCACTTTGATGTAAGTACCTTCCCATTCCATTCATTTCTATCTTATAGGATTAAATTATTACATAGGTTTTACATCCTACCTCATCCATCAGTGGATGATAAGAGGACTCATACATGAGTATCATTTTAATTATAATCCCCGATCATGCTCCCAAGTACCTCAAATCCATCAATAGGTTTTGGATGCACTGAAATACAAGAAATCTAATTCCCTCAAGAACCAGGATATATAGGAAGCCTTACTAAGGCCCGAGCTCCAATGGGAATCCAAATTGGTCTAAGTACCTTCCTATTCCATTAATTTCTATATTATGAGATTAAATCCTTCAATTAGTCTGCCATCATCCCTCTTCCATTAGTGTATGAGAAGAGGACTCATACATGATCATAATTCTAAGAATAATCCCTAATCATGATCCCAAGTACCTCAAATTCATCATCAGGTTTGGGATGAACTGAACTTCAAGGACTCTAATTCCCTCCATAACCAATAGGAAGCATTCCTAAGGACCGAGATCCATACCATATCCTTTTTAATATGGGTGATCATTCACCTCAAAGGGAAACTTTAATGTGTAAGACCCATATGGATATTCTCTCATGTAATGTGTCTAATCCATTATTTTATCTTATTTACCTCATTGAGCATGACTCACACAGGCTTAGATACCTGTGATGATTTTACCAATAGCATGATTAGAACTCCTGAATACGAGATCAAAACCCTTGGGATGTAAGTCTGATTACATCCCATCTTCCCTCATAGGGATATATTCCCAAAGAATCAATCTAGGATAGTCTCATATGCATAAGTCCCACCTAGGGCCTCTATTTTTGTATCTCTCATGACACAGATGCCCATCATAAGAACTAAATGAACCCTGATTCCTATATTAAATATGATACATAGGATACCTCAATGACGTTCGAGCCCAATATCCATGTCCTTACCATATAACATTAAACTACAAGGATGGGTCCAGTCATACAACCTTAAACCATGTCAAACAAACTATGTGTGTTTTGATTTCTACTTTCACGAGGTACATAAGATGCCTCATAGAGATTCAATCCCATCTCTAAGATACCATCCATATCCCTAGACAATAATAAACTCCAGAGTGTTTGAGCATGGACATGATCTAAAGTATCATAATTAAATAGGAGAGTGATAGAGAGCCCGTGATATACACATGTTAGTCCTTGTCAATACATGTTCGTAATCGAGTCATTGACACATGGGTAACTATTCCCATATCAGGGCCCAGGAAGGATTTCATAAACTTGTCTTAAATTGATAAGAGAGTCTCAAAGTAGGAAATAATTCCCCCAAAAGGGTGATATGAGCCTACCCCACCATACTCTCGACCAATGCGAGTCCCGAAGAGTCATTGGGCCTGAAAAACCATATAACGTCCAACCTTTGGAAAGCATATCCATACCCAGCTATGGATGAGGGAACCGTTGGTAGTTTCTAGGGAAGATGAAAAAAATAGAAAACCTGATGCACATGATTGAGTGATTCCTTAAAATATCCCTCAATCAAACCATTAAGGGGATCCCCATTCCACATTCATGGTGAAACCCAATGAAACAATATTTTATAAGTTATTGACTTTCAAATCCACCAAATTTAAACATTATTATGTTTCATATAGGTGACAATGAAAGAATATAACTTAAAAAAATATAAATAAAATCTAAGGGATATTTTAAAAGGTGTCTCAACATATAAAACATAATCTAAAATATAAAAAATATAAATATAATAAGTAAAATATAATTTACATGTCAAAAAATTTATTTCTTAAAAACATAACATTTTAAGCTTCAAATATTAATGGACAAAATTCTAAAAAAAAATAAACACAATATATATATATATATATCATAATATACAAACATATATATTTTTAAATATTAAAACATTTATTTTTAAAGTAAGTTTTTCCCTAAAAGGTGGAAAAGGCCCTACCGCCTTTCCACTTAACCTAAAGGTGTTAGGGACTCTACTTACTTTCTGCATTAACTTTTAAAAAATATTTAACATAGACTTATTTTTTTCATCTTAAAAAAACTCATAAAAAATCTATTCTTAAATCATAATTACCAAGGTTATCCCACAAGTTGTCATAAAACATGTCATCTTTAGAGATTAATTCCAAACCCAATGAATTGTAATTCTATTAGGGAACACCCTTCATATGTATTAATTCATGTGATCTACATTGATCATAATTAATCATTTCATTAATAACCCATGTAGAATAAATAATGAGTGTCATATAAAATTATTTAGTACATGAGTGCTTAGAGACATGAAAATTTTATAATTTTTAACCTATGAGAAAGGAATATAGATTTAATACATGTAAATGCATTATTAATAAATTATGTTTACATCTAGGTGAACACCCATAAAAAATTAAGAGTTTTGGGTATTCATAATATATGAATTTCTATTGTGAAAGTGATAAATTCAAGAAATGAATTATGTAGCATGATAGGTATACAACATGGATTAAGGAAAAGGTTAAATGAGATGGAATGAAGATATCCCATTGATAAAAAATTATTTTTCAGTAATGGTAAGATCAAAATTGTAAGAAAATAATGTAACTTAACATTTATAATATGTCCATAAAAAGAGGTACTTGAATAGAAAATAAGAAGAGGAGAATTCTCTTAGCTTGAAGAGTTTCTTCATAAAACATGTGGATGGTACTTTAAGACCTTAAGGGAACCTTGGAGGGACTCTTTGGGAGGTAAAAGACCATAAATTCATGTATTATATATTTTTAGTGGATAGGAATGGGGAATTAGTGGGTAATTATAGCCAAAGAGAGGGGCATTGTTTAGTAATTTCTAAACTTAGGTTTTGGACTCAATATAATAAATTTAACAAAAACACAAACCATAAGACAATTTTCCCCATGGTTTCAACCAAAGATAAGTGTATTTAATTATTTTTTAAAAATATGATCCATTATAGTTAAAAAATTACATTAGTGATGTGTAAGTGATTCATATTCATAAAGAATTTATTTTAAAACCTTAAAATATAATATAGGTTTTAGAGGATTCATTAAAGGATTATAAAATTAATAATATAACTTAAAAACACATTATTTTGAAGGTTAAACACAATTTATCTTTTGGATACTCTCTATTGTATTTATTACATCACTTTTGGGCTATTATCATGTCATAATACATTCCATATATTTATACCATATTTAATTTTTACGAAAAAATCTGGCAGTCTTGGAATATTATGAAAAAATCAACATTGGATAATTTCAACATGATGATTTAAAAAATAATATTTATTTTCTAAAAATAATCATAAAAGTATTTTAAATAATTTTTTAAATAAAAATCCTTATTTATTGACAAAATATCAGTTTTTATGACACAGTTAAAATTTTGACACTTATAAAACTTTCCTTGGACTTTATAAAATTATATTATCTAATATATTTAAATAAATAGAATTTTATAATAATATTTCATGAAAATAAATTTTATTTATAATACATGAGTTTATTATAAAATAATATACATTTTTTAAATATGGAATTATGTTTTTTATCCAAAAATCTATTTATAAAATTCTTCTTATATTCATGTGTATTTTGTTAAATATCATAATACTGAAAATGGGATTAAAAAAATGACTACTTAATTTCTAGAAATAAAATTAAACTTTTATAGTACTGTGGTCAAGATAAATAACCCTTTATTACACTGGTGTACACCCTAAGGGTATGGTGTGTGATGGTGGAAGATTCATGGGGTGGCTCAGCTAACATTGACCTAGTGGTGATCTCCACTAACTTGGACTTCTCCCATATGAGATTTCATTCAAGCCTCACTTATTGAATCTATTCTTGGTATTGGTTAAGGTAGAACCCTAGTGACACTACCTCCCTCCCCAGTTATGTCAAATTAGATTCAAAAGGCATGACTCTACTAGTTAAGTCCATTATTTCTCCTTTCTACATGAATTATCCTTTATCATTACCATTTATAAACACTAATTATAATGGTAACATTATTACCAATAATCATAGTGTCCAATAGTCATTTCGGACAACAATCAAATCCAAATGGTCACTTTTCCCTTTATATCATTTATATTCTCCACCACTCATAAACATTTACTACTTCATCCCTAAAGGTTATTACAATTTATTCGATAATATCAATTATATTTCTAATATTTCCTTTTCTTTTAACATTTTTCATGGAAGGTTTAATATTCTTGGAAGAGTTTGATCCTATGGATAATACTATTACATGGTTGATATTATTTGGTTTTTATATCTATATACTATTATTATCTATAGTATTTTATATTAATACTTGAAATGTAATACTTATTTTGTAATATTATTTTTATGTAATTATATTGTTCAAAATAATGAAATAGACCTTATGAAAAAAGAAAATTATTTTATTAATCAAAGAAGGAATTTTTAGGCTGTTACATTTTCTTTATTGTATTATCTTCCAAGGTATTAATCTTCCATAAAATATAGTTTTTTTTGGAAACTTTATATGTCAGTTGTTTTTATAAACAACATTGAAAATGGATTATAAGTTCAGTTTTTCTTAACAACTAATGTTATATTACACTATCGATGTCGGTAATAAACATAACCATTGTTGAATGTATTTAGTTTTTTTAAAAATAATTTTGACACGATTTATCAATAATCTATGATAAAGATATATTTACTACATCACTTTCAATTATATCCATTATAAAACCAACATGAAAAAAAACCAACGTAAAAAAAATATTTTTGTACTTGTGTAACAAGAGGGTTACCACCCCATGTCTTCCCAAGGGACACCATCGGTTCCCTCATCACCTATGACCTCTATAGAAATAGAAAAATTAAGCATATTAAATATATAGATAAATAATCAGTTTATGTTCTCAAAAGGGTCCTTCATTGTATATCTATAAGATTGATGACATAATTACACTCCTTTTTTTATCACCCCTTAAAAAATGTTGTGATCTAACATTTCTTAAACATTCTTTATGATAGGGATCCTATCATCAGTGGAATACACTAGAATCTCTAATTATTTGGGGTATATTCTAACCTTGATTGGGCTATTTTTGAGATCAATTCTTGTAGGTGACCTCTGATTACTAATTTGAGGAATATATACACTACCTTAAATGGTATTACAAAACTCTTTAAGCACATCTATATATATCAAACCCATATAAAAGTAAAAGGTATTAAAATATATCTAACCTAAGGATACAAATTTATGTTCCTCATTAGGACTTAGAAGAAGTCTCGTGATTTTTCAATTTTACCAATTTTATTGGTCTCTAACCTTCCAATGGAGCATCGCCTCACTACCTCTGGCTAGACTATCATGGATAAAGCTCATGAAACATTGAATTTTAATTGTGATTTGACAAGAAGATCATGGAAACTATTTAATTAGGTTATATGATACCTCATTCATGGTTTTTATTTTATGGAGCTTCATAGTACCCCACTTCCCCTTGTATAAATCTGAAGAATAAACAACCTATAGATCCCTATTTAATAATATTTCATAGGAATAAGAAGATATATAGTCATGATTATACTTGAACATTAATATAATTCTAGTATATAAGGAGTGAAATGTAATTTTAGAAAGTATCATTTCAAATCATCATAGTTATTAAGATAACATAAGATGTTTCTCTATCTATGTATATGAAAATAGTGATATTACTTGTTTTTGTAATCACCAAAACTAGTAAAAACCTATGAGTTATATAGATATCTTAGATAATTTCATATTAAATCCATGAAAATAGAACAAAATATCTTATGAACATCTTTTATGATTAGCTTTTGTACCCCCCCCATGGCCATCATATATAATTTTTCTAATGGGGACCTCTCTATATTGGAATAAATTAAACATTGAGGGTATACCTAGAGTCTTTATGATCATTGAATCATTTATTGGGAGTGGAAGAATTCTAGAAACAATATACATGTGTGGTTAAAATATTTACTTCATAATCATGGATATATTATGAAACTCATAGGTAGTAAAATGTTGGGAAAATATGAAGTGCATGACCAATGAATGGTAACTTCCATTTCCCAAAATTTTAACCACCGAAAGAACCAATAACAATATAATATATCCTTTAGATGAGTTTCAAATTTCATAAATTAGTATATAGGAAAATATGAAACCTTTGCATCTTAATCACTACCCTAGTTCATAACTTACACACACTCTATTCAAATGTAATGTCACAAATAATATTCAAGCAAAGGAAAAAAATAGGAATGAAATGAACAATTTTTTAACATGGTTTAGAATTTAAGTCCTAAATTAATGAGAGAACACTACCAAAATTCTAATTACTCAAAATATATAATGATTAAAATTCACAATTAGTTTTTTTTAATATCATAATAGCTAGATCCAAGTAAAATTCCACGTGTGAAGGTGGCCCTGAGACAACTTTATAGTGGGGCCTAACTGGTGTTTCAATTACACCAACCCACAAATGTTGTGGGCTTCTATCCATTGAATGCAATTGAATTCTGATAAATTATTTATTTTCTTGGACCAACCATTACCAGATGATGAAAATATTTACACTTCATACTCACTAAAAATCTTACTCATATGTAACTAGAATATGTTTGTATACCCTTTTCCATTGAACCGAAACTTTCACACACAATTCCTAAAAATAACCCATTCTAATTAACCTAAAATATTCTGGAGTTTCGACAATTTCTATCCACACATCCAAGTACTGTATTATCTTATTGGTTTCTCTTCTTTATGATCTAATGAAAATTGAAATAGGATATACTTTCCTAATAATCTCCCACATGAATACTATTTCACCGAAACTCTAGGAAACCTACATAACTAAGGAAACTTATGATAATCTATAATACCTTTCACCAAATGTAGTGTTATCCTCACATTTCTTTCACTCTAGTCCCATTGAGGCATAGTGTTACCACATAATTTCACAAACTAGTACCTTTGTGAACATATCGACCATATTATATATTTTAGATATCTTTTGCAACTCCAACAATTTATCTTTTAGAAAATTATAGAAAAAATAACATTTAAGGTCAATGTGTTTCATATTTTTATGAAACATTGAATTCCACGCTAGGATAATCTCACTCTAACTGACATAGTAAAGTACTACCCCTCTTGAAATATTTTTAGATCCTTTAGTAATTTGGTAAAAAATTCAATTCCTTTATTGATTTTGTTTTTTCCATATATTTATCTTATGATGTAGACTATATAACCAATGGTTGTAGTCTAGGAATACAACTGATAATATTCCCTCTATAGATAAACACAAAATCTACTATTCTCTTTTAGGTATCTGAATCTCTAGAAAAATTTTCATTAAAAAACTTCTAAAATAAACCATCTTCATTAAAGAAAAAGTCAATATATTCTAATCTATTTAAGTGATAGACATTCCATTTCATATCCTCCCAGTGTTCTCTTCCTATATTTGACATTAAATAGTTGAAAACTCCCACTACAAAGAAACTATCTAACCATGTAAATATCATCACATAAATCATACTTCTGATAGCTACTAAAAATCAAACTTTTACCATGTATTGGAAATAATATTCATTTTGGTGCCTTATTCTAGGACAATGTAAAGTTCCCAACCAATAGAGTGGAGAATAGATTACATCCAGTCATCCCAAACCTTTCGATTATCTTTCAAATATAGATTCACTAAGATAACACCAATTTAATAACATTCCTATCTCTTTAAATTACTATTCACAAAATATTCTTATCATGTACAGATCTTTCATTTTGAACTTTCTAGAAAACTCACTCTTTAACACCGAAATCCTTGTAATTTATGGACCATTAAGAAACACATCATCTACATATAAAAAATAATGATGTAACTTCCTTTATCTAATATATTACAGTAAAAACATTGGTTCATGTGGGTCCATGTGAATCCTTCTTCATCCATTATACCATCAAAATTTTAGTTATGTTGCCTCGGTTCTTTATTCAATCCATAAAAACTTTTCTTTAATATACAGATGAGTCTCTATTCTAATAATTCTTTACACCCTTTGGTTGCTTAATTTAATTATCTTCCTCTAATTTACCATGAATAAAATCCATTTTACACCCATCTATTCAAGGAAAATATCTACAATTCTTAGCACTGTACATATGGTAGTGTTCTTAACTACCGGTGATAAAATTTATGAGAAATCAATTCCTTCTTTATATTGAAAACCCTTAACCACCAATCGTGCCTTATATTTATTCCTTCTATCATCTTCTTCCTTCCATTTTTTTGATTTTTTATCAAGAACTATTTCCCCCTATTGTAACTTTATCAGCTATCAAGTTCTGTTGGACTCCAAGGAAGACATATCTTTCTTCATTGATGGCTCCAACTATTTAGTGTCATTGATTTTTTCCAATTATTTAGGTAATTGAGGTTCCTAGCATCTATTAGAAGTAAAAAATTTATGCCAACTTCAAACCTTTGGACTGCCCTCTCAACTCTAAAAGATCTCTCTATATGAACCTGCTGTTGTTCTCCTTTAGATAATACATATTTGGATACTATATCTTTCATAAAACCATCTTTCAATACCCCAACTTCCAAATCATTCCCCTAGTCTTCATTAGTTCTAGAGAATTTAGGAATGTCTTCCACTTGTATATATTTTAGATAATTAATGTTGACATATGAACTCATATGAACCTTAAATCTTCTAGTATCCCTATTCATAACAACTTGGAATTTAGTAGTTTATTATGTGTTATCAACTTCTAACTCATCCAGGTTCTTGTCCATACATAGGAACTTATCATTAAATTTAAAGTCTTGTATCTTTATGGACTTCCCCTAATCATTATCCCATAGTCAAAAATCCAAACTATTCATTTCTCTATTCCATGGTAAAATAAGATTTAGAATTTTCCTTGATTTTTTATATTTCTTTTTCATCAATATGGGCATAAGAAAGATTACCAAAGACTTTGAGGTGGCCAAATTTTTTTAGTTGACCAGACCATAACTAATTCAAAAGATCATACCAAACTACTCATTATGGACTCCTATTGATGATATAATACACTGTTTTTATTTCCTCAATCCAAATAACCTTGGTAATACTTGGGTATAAAATAATTATTTGATCTTTCTCTATCAAGGTTTGATTCATCCTTTATGTTACACCATTTTTCTATAGTGTTCTAATCACAATCTTCTCCAATCCAATCCCCTTATTATGGTAGAAGTTTCATAAGTTACTACCATTATAATCATCTCAATTATTGAATCTTAATCATTTTAACTTCCAAAAAGACACCCTTTTTTCCTTGTATATCTATTGAACAATGGTAATTAACACATATGAATTATAATTAAGGAATTAATCCCAAAATATCCTTATAAAATTATTGATTAATATTATGAAGTAAAGAGAACCTCTATGAGATTAAACATGGGATGAGACCCATACATATGATTAAACATTATTTAAATTATATCTCTTGGATTTCCAGCCACTCAAGTTAAATACACTCTCTTTTACTTTTTAAGAACATAGCTCTCACAGCTTTTGATGTTAGTGTGATCAAGCTTCTACATTATTTTAACCATTATAACTTTAATGTTCTTACCACTAAGATGTCCTATACTATAATTAAGTAACTCTAAATATTTATAAGTTAAAATTTGGTAATTTTTAACTCCATATGATATTTCATTTAGATAATGAGTCACATCCTTTACTCTATGCACCAGCACATGGACCCCTAAGTCACTTTCCAAAATCTGTTGGTGAAGCTTGTGACATAGCCTATCTCATCGAGTTGACCAATTGAAATTATGTTCTTACATATTCCATAGATTTATTTGAATTATTTGATTAATAAGAATCCTATGCTATTAATATAAATTTTGACATCATGTTTGACCACTATTTCCAAATCTTCATCACCCACTAAACGTAGCTTTCCAAATATTTGTATAATTAATTGATAATGCACCCTTTGTCCACTATTGAGTGGAATGATGCACCAAAATAAAAAAAACATGATTCCAATAGAATATTAAGACTTATTAGAAAGTCATTACTTCTATTTTATTTACTCATAAAAATTTTAATTTTAGAATATTCAATTTTGGTGTCTTCCTTGCGACTTCTGCAATATTTCTTGATATTTACTTCTTTCACACAATGCTAAAATTTAGGACCTGGGATACCTAATTTATCTAGAATTTTATCTTAATATATATCTTATTATTTATTCTTCTAACTTCTCCTAAAAGGTTATAAATTATTTCCTTCATCATTCAAAGAATTACCATAAGGTATTTGAATCTCTCTCCTCTAGAAATCTTCATTAAGGATTAAATTGCAGACATCCTAAAATACCAAAGAAATATTTCCATAAGAGTTACTAAATACCATTATAATATCATACCATGAACATATAAGTGATGAAAATGATAGAGTTTCCTGAACATCATATATGAATGTTACCTTCACTTATTTGAGTTGGATCCCGATCATATTTAAGTTATTCAAATGATCTCTAATTGTCCTCCCTTCCAATAGCCTCATTTTGAGAAACCTATGCATCATGAGAACATTATTAGGTATCATAGGAATAACACACACACACACACACACACATATATATATATATTTATATGTGTATGTGTGTGTTTCAAGGATTCCACTAACACTATTGTATTTTTATTTTCCCAAATATTGAAGGCCATGTTTTGTGCTAGTGACATCCTCACCAAACAAAGATATTTAATTTATAAACTTTACCATTCATATTTTTTCACAAATTTTTGTTTGACTCCATAAATTATAATTTATAGATCCTTTTGGATGAGATAATATTCCATTTCATCCTCAAGAATCTAATGTCTATTCCTTGGAACTTATTGACCTAGGCCTTACCTTCTCCCAAAATCACACCTTTTGTTAACATTGAACTACCATTTTAAAAAGAAATAAATCATGGAAAGAGTGTGGTGATTACCCAAGTATTATTTAAATAGTGATAAGAGTGATAAAATAAACCCAAATTTAATACTGCTTATTGGGAGAAGAAGAACCTTGTGACCAATCTGGACCAACTTCCATTTACCAGATATTAACCAATAGAATGCCCAATCACAGTGGAGAAAATAATCTAGATAAGATTCTCCCTCCAAGATTAGTGTACTATAAGATAATAATCCTTTAAACCCTGCTCACTACACTAAGTGACACATTGTATAAACTCTATTTAAACTAAATGGTTCAAAAAACATTCAAGGAAATAAAAAAAATAGGAAAGAAATGAACACAAATTTTAACATGGTTTAAAATTTAATTCCTACATCCATGGGAGAACATTTATAACCTTTTCATTAATCTAAATATATAAGGATTACAATTCAAAATCAATAATCCCTGATATCAAAATAGTGATATCCAAGTCATAGTCTATGGGTTTAGGTGATCCCACCCTAGCTTTATAGCGGGGTTTATTTGGTCATAACACAAACCTTAAAATTTTATGGGTGTCTATCCATTGAATTAAAGTGAATATCAATACATTATTTCATTCATCGGCCACACCATCACTAGTAGGTGGAAAACATCACACTTCATCCTCATCACAAATCCTACTTGGATGTACCAATAATAAGTTCCTCTTGCCCCTTTTGATGAAATAACCCACTTACACACCATAAATTCGAAGACCCCCTTCCAATAAACCTTCCTTATGCTAGAGTTTTGACTAATACTAACCAAACATCCAAATAATGACTTATATTCCATTTTATCTCCTTTCAATCGAATGTAAATTGAAACTGTATTCATTTTCCTAATATAAAATGTGCTGTTAACCATCCCGGTAATGCTTTAAATGGTTTGAAAATATGTAATAGGGAATTATTATAGTATATTTATAGCAGGAACTGATATTTATTTTCTAGCATCAACACCTCTAAGAAAATGGGATTTCCTCCCACCAGGGTTTCCACCATAAAAAAATGTGCCTATTTGAGAACCTATGTGTGAATCAGATAATTATATCCAGTATCTATTATTACTCAAATCTAGGAAACTAGTGACATTACCTGAGGATCTATATCAGAATTAAATATCTATCCCCATTATTGATACTGGCCATGATTTAATTTTGGCTCACAAGTGGCTGGGGTTTACCACTTCAATATGTTGGGAGACCTCACCAGGCACTAATATTTTGGTCCCCTACTATGACTGGTTCATAAAATGTTCATTAAAGTATCAAAATTCATATTTTTTTGTAGATTAGGCTCCATCCTCATAACCTTTTCATCCTCCCTCAATAATTACTAGGATAATGGTGGCATTTTATTGAAATCTCTCCAGGAAACCTTCAGTGGGAAGAATTCATCATATATTTTCTGAATTATAGGTGGATAAAATATCTTATAAACATCCCATAGATTTATTCCCACCTCTCTATGTAGTAAGTTTAATGTTTTTTTTCTGGGGACTTTAGTAACTGATGAGATCAATGATAAAATATTTATTTTTGTACACATATATCTTCTACATCTATATAGACTTGTATTTCATCACTACTTTGAATTTGTGTTCAAACTCAACAAATTTATACGAAATATAATATTCCCATATCTATTCAGTCTTGAATCCACTTCTAGATCAAAGGTCTTAGTTGGTATTCCACCCTTGAAGCTGATTGTTAGTTACATAGTGATAAATGAAAGTGTAGCAATGTTTCTAAGGCCCTAGAGAATGTTTATAATTATCTAATTAATATTTCACATACCAAATGATATAAGTTATATTCATAGGTTAGATACCCTATTTTTCCTTGTAAGACTTTGGAATATTTCAACATATATTTTCAGAGACAGGTGCTGGGACGACCTTCCGAGCCCCGGTGTTCCCAAAATTAATTTTATAAAAATATTAAATATATTTTATATTACACACATGTAGTTTCTTAAATAAATTGAGATAAATATTAAATGTATTCTTAGATCAAAAATCCAAGACCACAGTTTAGTACAGAATGTGATATTTACCCTAGGCGCGATCTAAAATAGGTCGGCATGGGACAATCAGATAAAAGTGGTTGTGGGTAGGTGCGTTGAGTTAAATAAATAAATAAATATATTTATTTAATTTAATTAAACTAATTATATATCATCTATTTAAATTTAATGATATAAATTCTATATGGTTATCCACATAAACATTGGGAGAATTGAGTGATGTTCTTCCTCTCCTCTATTGGCGAATCAAATCAGGTGATGACAAGACTACAGATAAAGGAAGATTGAGACATAATGAATGTAATAACCCCTATCAATCAATAGAGAGCACATTCTTCATCCAATATCTAGGTAGTACTCAACAGTTCATGGTTTATTCCCCTATTGATTAAATTTATTGGGCATAATCATTCCTTTAATTGACTTCTTTCAAGTTCAATCCTTTGCATGCGCGCACATATCAAATTTTAATTGTTCAATTTGATTAATTCTTATTTTCCATGTTTTCTCACACCAATTTTCCAATTTGGATTCTTTGGCCACAAATTCTTGACCAACGATCATTTCAACCTTTTTTCTTGTGATTTTCCCCCACCCGTACTTCGAATTCTTCTCCATTGGGAAACAATGACATGGTTTGAAATTTTTGGGTAGGATCGAGTGCGATCATACCTTAGGATTTATAGTGTATTCACATGCGATGAACTAAATGATGGGTTGGAGAAGGATTGGGTTGTATTTTGAGATACGAGTGATGAATACTATGGATTTGAGATTTGGGATTGAATGGTGAATGATGGGAGACATGTGGGGTGTGTGGTGCTTTACCGTGGATCAACAAGTACCATTTTACAGCCACCGAATGAACGAAAATGATGAATAATGAGCTTCCAATTTTATTTTGGGTGAATATGAGGCTTGGTTCAAAGTGGTGAATCTATATTTGGTTGCACAAGCGCAGATATGGATTTCTAAAAAAATCTAGACTATACACCATGTATTACGAAGAACATATAACGTGTAGGTCCCTGATTGTGGAAGTTACAGTTTTAGGATAAGTTAAGTTTAAAACACCACTTGGGATCCCCACATGATGTGTGGTACAGTGATAGAAACCCAACATGTACTCTAGGAGTACACAATCACATGCACGGCTAGACACATGCTATGTTTTGAGATACATAGACACTTCTAGGGACATGGGAATAACCCCATGTGCAGATTCACACCATGTACTAAAGTACACAGACACATGTAGGATACACAAACATGGCCAAGGAGCACAGACATGACCCTGAGTGGATGAGGCACCCTGTATAGTCCACCTACACACCTTTTATGGATACATGGGTAGTGATCCATGCACTTTTAGGGACATGATTAGGTGATGGAGCAGGACCACATTCCATGTGGGTCCCTTACACACCGTATACCCCTTCTTCCTTTCTAAGGAACCATCAGTCTCTCATATATCCTTTGTTTGGACTCAGATTTTGGCCCACAAGTAGTATATCCTGAGTGTTTTTCCATGTAGAACACAATAGTGGGCTCTTTAGTGTATTTTGAGATATGATGTGAGATGTTCTAGTTGTGATATTTATTTAGGCAATGTTTAATGATGATAGTGATTAGGCAGGACCACCAGAGGCTTTATAGTGACTCCCTCTTACTGGTTATGGTATGGATCCTATACCTATATAGAGAGTGGAACCCTCATGTGGTATAGGGCTTGGGTACTCTATCTGCTTTTAGAGTGTAACTATCCTACTAGGATAGGGCATGAGTTCTCTACCTATTCACTGAGTGGAACCTTCTTATAGAGTCAGGGTATGGGTCCACTTTTATGAGAGTGGCACCCTCCTATAGGGAAGGGCATGTGACCTATATCTACTATATTAGTGGCACCCTCCAAAAGTATCAGGGTATAGGTCATCAACTATTAGAGTGGTGCTATCTATTTATGCTGACCATGGGTTCTCTTCCAACTATTAGAGTAAAACCCTCCAGTGAGGCTGGGCATGGTTCCTCTACTAATTACTACAGTTGAACCCTCCTACAGGGTATGGAATGGGTCCTCTATAAACTTCTTAATTGGATCTCTCCTATTATAGAAGGGAATGGGTCCTCTACCTAGAGGTTGTGTCCCCTCGACTATGCAAAAGAGTGGAGAGGTGTGGATTGACTTGGATGAAACTTCGTGCTAGATGTTGGGAATCATTGATAGTCTTTTATAACTATTGGAACTCTTTCTTGGGCTAGGCTATGAGATGGAGATCCCCATCTCTCTCATCTGGGTTTCTTTATGTATATATATCTATATCCATGTTGTTGGATTTTGTTTACTCTCTTGCCTTTGGTTGAGCTATCTATTATCTATCTATTACTATCATGTCTCTTACTGCTACCACTTCAGATTTTGATGTATCCTATTGGGTATGTATATACTCACCCTACATGGGATTTTCCCACACATGTCATGTCTTATGTAGATGAATAATAGTTTGGTAGTGACTATAGAGAAGATTACTAGTTCCAGGTTAATTGGACCACATACAATGGTCAAATCATGGAGATCAAGTGTTGGGATTTCGTAGTACTTTTACTTTCTATTTTTTCAGGTTGGACATGTTTTTGGATGGCTATGTATTTTTACCTATTACTTTCATTTTCTACTATCGTACTCTTTTGAACCCTAGATATTTTTTATATTCATGGTTATATTCTAGATATTACATATCTCTATTATTATTTTTCTGTACTTATACATTGATATGGTTGGGTGTGCGTACAGGTACATTAGGAAAAGTCCTCCCATGTTAGATACACATTTAAACACTTATCACTAGCCCTTGGACCATAGAGGTAGGCTTGGGGTAGTTGTGGCTCGAGCCCTATTGGGTCGGGTCATGATATATTGGTATTAGAGAAGTTCATTTTTTAGGACAAAGTCTGGAGTGTAGTCCCCTTACAAGGATTTAGTTGGGATTTAGGGATACAATGTCACCGTTTTTCAAATGTGGCATTTAGGATAGGGAATCATGTATTGGTGCGGCGGTAGACATATCCATACACCAAGACCTTGACTGCCTTCTTGTTGAATCATAATACTTATACACGGGTTACATGGATTAATGAAAAATATATCATATTGGATTGAGTCTTTAACTATCCTTATTGAGTCATATTCCCATTATATATATATATATATATATATATATATGATCATATGACCATGACACATCTTGATTAAATTTTTAGGATGCCTCCGTAATGACAGCCAGCCAGGTTACCAGTTCTGAATCATGAAGATGATCCGATTAGTGACAAGGACTTAGTTTATGGTCCATATCATGGGATAATTATTCCATATGGATAGTTATAAACACAAAAACCTATTGAGAAGTAGATCATACTAATAGTAAAGGCTGGGAATATGTGTAGGCATAGCACACTCCACAAGTTCTACAACCAGAGGCTGCTGAGGTTCCATGGAGAGATAGATCCCTAGGCAGTGGAGAATTAGCCCAACTCAATGGTCTACATTTTCATAATTATCCATAAATTGATGAATTAGGTGGGTTTTCAAGAATATATCCTTTTCCATGGAGTAACTGGGAACTGGTGGAGTCCTGTTACTCAGATTCATGATGAGTTGATAGTCTCGTGGGTTGAATTCCATGAGATATTCTATGAGGATTACTACCCCTTATGCTTGCACTTAGTTTGGATTCAAGAGCTTCTGGAGCTAAAATAGGAAGGTATGATAGTGAATGAGTACTCTGTGAGGTTCACAGACCTTACACATTACTCCCTCAATATGATCCAAGATGACTATTTCAGAGCACAAAAGTTTAAGCTGGGACTCCACAAAGATATTTGTGATAGTGCGGTACCCTTGTAAATCCCCACCAATGCTGGGGTGTTGATGTGGGAAATGGTGATAGAGATCTTCCCGTTATAGGGATGCTAAGAATATGGAGCTATCAGTGGGAATCACAGGGTTGAGTCATTTTCAGTAGCTATCAAATGCCAATTGACAGGGAATCAATGCATGAGATATTCCTAGGATCAGGCTCAAGCATGTGGCCAGATAAAGTATGGAGGACTGGGGTATCCTAGAGATGGGTGATGTTATGATTGTGATTGGTGAGGTCCCATGGAATGTGTCTAACTATCCATACATGTTGAGGAGTGCAGGAAGATAGAGGATGTACCACCATGATAAAGACAATACCATGATCAGGGATCTCCCAGGAGAGGTCATGGAGGCCCCTTGGGAGGTGGAGCTAGTAGAGGAGAAGGTGGAGCTCTAGGAGAAGTAGTATTGGGTGGTGGATGATGCTATGAGATCCTTCCAACACCACCATCAGGATACCCACGTTAGGCTCATAGATATAGAGATTAGGGCCATATATAGTTGTATACTATGGAAACATATGACCCGACATCACATGAGATGATTAGAGGTACAATATATGTTTATTATACTCTTTCCTAATTATTAGTAGATGCAGGTGTGAATCATTCCTTCATCTTTATAATCCTGGTTCAAGATTTTGACCTACATATAAATTCATTATCCCAATCTCTTAGTCTAAAGGTTCATATAGGAAATGATTCTACTATATCTTTTATCTTCTAACAGAGTGAATTTTCTCTTAGTGGATATAGATTTACATGGGACCTTTTGGTCATCATGATGGAACCCTATGATATAATATTGGGTATGGATTGGCTATCCATGGTCTAAAACCATATTTACTATCATCGTAGATGAGTCATATGCCTTTTCACTGGTGTGATGATATTCTCCTTTGTGGTTGAGAGAGATATCATAGCCGGATGAGTGGTTTCTATGAGCAGGGGGCTTCATCCTATAAACCATTATTTAGAGAGTGTATCTCTTAGTGAAGATAGCCTTACATGCATATGGATTCTTTCATTTATGGATAATTTCATGGACATATTTTTTGAGGATGTTATGGGACTAAATTTGAGGAGGGATATAGAGTTTAATATTGACTTTCATCCTTGTAGTTAGAGGACCTTCCAGAGAAGGGTTTCATCAGGACCAATGTATCCCCTGGGCATCTCTAGTGTTGTTCATGAAAAAGGTGGATGCAGTTTTGTGACTTTATGTGGATTATAATTGCCTGATCTAGGTCAGGATAAATAATAGGTACCCCTTTCTAAGGATTGATGACCTATTTAATCAGTTGTGAGAAATGATATGGTTCTTAATGATTGATCTCCAATCCGACTACCACTAGTTGAGAGTTCCTGAAGTTGATATTTTAAAGATGGAATTATGATGTTGATACATACATTATGATTTCTTAGTGATTCCCTTTGGTGTGATGAATACCCCTTCCATATTCATGGATTTGATGAACTAGATATTATAGTTGTACATGGGTTAGTTTTTGGTTGGCATCATTGAAGACATACTCATATACTCTACATCAAAGGAGGAGAATGTAGAGCACTTGAGGATGGTCCAATATTTTCTTAGGGAGAACTAAATTTATGGTAATCTCTCAATGTTCCAGTTCTAGATCCATGAGGTTCACTTTCTATGTTATGTCCTTTTTTAGCATGTTTTGGCTGTGGAATCAGCAAAAAATGATTCAGTTATTGCTTGGGATTCACCCAATAGCGTGTAATAGGTTCTAAGTTTTCTTAGAATCATGGGGTAATATCATAGATTTATAGAATAATTCCCCAAGAGTTCAAAACCTTTGACTGCCCTGATGCATAAATGGAAAACGTTAACCTAACTGAGTAGTGCTAGGGGGCCTTTGAGGAGTTAAGGATGAGGCTGCTGAGTGATCCTGTTTTGAGACTACCAGATGAGGTCATAGAGTATGTAGTGTATTTAAATTCCCCATTAGATGGGCTCAACTATGTGTTGATGAAAAGTTAGGTAGTTATCACATACAGTTCAGGGAATTTGATACCCCATGAGAATAACTATGTGAATCATGATATAGAGATGGAAATGGTAGTCTTCACACTAAGGATATGGAGGAACTATATTTTAGGAGAGCACTTCATGGTTTACTCAGACCATAAGAGTCTCATTTATATCTTCACATAGAGGTACTTGAACCCAAGATAATGACTCTGGTTGGAGTTCCTATAGGACTATGACTTTGAGATAGTCTATACTCTAACTAAGTAAAACATGGTAGTAGATACCCTTAGATGGAATTCCTAGGATCATTTGGTGCATGAGGCTTCTGAACAGTAGGCTTCCTTGCAGATGACCCTGTTTGAGTAGGAGGGTACATTGTTTCTTCAGCTATGGTGTTGATTCATCTATTTCTTAAGCATGTTATAGAGTCCCATGTGGGAGATATCAAATTTAAGGTCTTGCATGACCAGATATCCTCATAAGATCTTCCCTATGGATTTTATGAAAGAGGGAATCATGTAATCCTTTTCTAGTGATGAATGATGGTCCCATTCATGTTGTAGGAGGAATTGATGAGGGAGTTTCACACCTATCCTTTATCTATAAATCTCAGTGTAGGGAATATGTACATAGAACTTTAGTGGTAGTTTTGTTAGGTTGGTATATGATGAAGTGTGACTGAGTTCCTCTCTCAGTGCCTCACCTTACAACAGATGAAGGTTGAGCACCAGGTTCTAGAACAATTTTTGTATCCCCTTGAGATCCCAAAGTGGAGATGGGATGGAAAATATATGGGTTTTGTGATTGGGTTTCTGTGGATAGAGATGGGATACGATGTCATCTGTTTGATAGTTAACCACCTCATGAAGGCGGCACACTTCCTTGATATTTGGGAGTATAGTTTAGTGGAGAGTTTGGGGTAAATGTAAATTTGAGATATTGTTCATCTTCATGGGGTTCCATTAACTATTATATCTGATTGTGATGCATGGTTCATTTCATATTTATGGAGATGCCTTCAGGAGGAATTCAGGACCTAGGTAAGGATTAGTTCAACCTTCCACCCCCAGAAAAATAGAGATACCAATCATACTATCTACTTGTTGAAGGATATGCAATGGGATTTTATTTTAGAATTTTTCTAGATATTTGAGGATCATTTTCCATTTGTATAATTTTCCTATAATAATAGCTACCAGTCTACTAATGGCATGAAAACTTTTGAGACCCTATACGGGAGACCCTATAGATCACCCTTATACAGGATAGAGATTAGAGAGGCATCTATTATGTGTATAGAGTTAGTAAAGGTAATGATGGAGAAGGTCCAGTTCATCCACAAGTGGATGAGGACAACCCAAAGTAGGAAAAAAAATATTATATATATCAACATCGTATGCCTTTGAAGTTCAAGTAGGGAGACAAAATTTTCCTAAGAGTCTCCCCACAATGAGGATTTTAGAGATTTGTGTGGGGAGGAAAGATATCACTGAGATTCATTTGGTGATTAAAGATCTTGTATAGGGTTGGTGAGGTTTCTTACTACCTCTCCCTACCACCACAGTTGGAGCAGGTGAACGATGTATTCCATGTGTCACCACTGAGGAGATACATGAATGAGCCCACACATGTTATTGATTGGGGTGAGTTAGACATAGAGAATGAATTCAATTTTGCGGAGCACTCTATTTCATTCAAGGATTGGTAGGAGAGAACCATGAATGGAAGGAATATCCCCTTGGTTTTCATGTTGTGGCAGTATGGGAACATGAAAAAGAGCTCCGAAGAGCGGGAGAGCCAGATGCACACTTAGTATCCCTTTGTTTATTTTTTCTTTTGGGGAAAAAATATTGAAATATGGAATTATTTAGAGAACCTATTTTTTCCTTTTAAGACCGTGGAATATTGTTTCATATAATTTATACGCCACACATTGAGACAGTGTGTGATTCCTAGGCCCGATGTTCCCTTAATTCATTTTATAAAAATATTAAAAATATTTTATATTATATGCATGCAGTTTCTTAAATAAAATGGGATAATTCTTAAAAATAATCTTATATAAAAAACTTGATACCACTGTTGTGTCCGAAATGCAATTTTTACCCTGGGTGATTCCTAAAATAGGTTAGTGTAGGACGTTCAGATAAAATTGGTTGTGGGAGGGTGCATTGAGTTAAATAAATAATTAAATCTATATATTTAATTTAATTTAATTAAACTATTTCAATTTACTATTTTTAAAATCGATTATGAAAATTCTACAAGTTTATCTACATAAACCCTATGATAATTGGGATACATTCTTCCTATCCTCCATTGGTGAATCGAATCATCCGACGATGACACTCCAGATCAAGGTAGATCGAGACGCAGTGAATGTAATGACCCCTTTCAACCATTGGCGAGCATGTCATTCGAAAAAGTATGATTGAATCTCTAGATAGGACTCATAAATTCATTGTTTATTCCTATATTGATTTAATTGATTGAGCATGATAATTTCTTTCATTGATTTTCATCAAGTTCATGTCTTTGCATGTTACCACATATCATATTTTAATTTTTTAATTCAATCAGTTATTGTTTTATATGTTTTATCACCCCGATTTCCCCAATTTTAATTTTTCAGACTAGAAAGATTGAACAATGATTGTTTCACCTTTTTTTAGTGATTTACCCCTCCTGTTCTTCACGTTCTTTTCCATTGGGTAATAGAGCCATGGTTCAACATTTCTGGGCATGATCAAGTGTGATATACCCCCATATTCAAAGCAAATTAATGTGAGAATAATTAAATGATGGTTTGGGGATGGATCAATATATTTTTTTGGATACAGGTGATGAATACCATGGATTTCAGATCCATGGATTAATGACAAACGACTAGAGATGCACGGGTCATGTGACGCTTTACCGTGGATCAATGAATACCATTTCCATCCACCAAATGGACTAAAATGATAAAAAAGGACCTTCCCATTTAATTTTGAGTGAGGGAGATGCCTAATTCAAAGTGGAAAAGCTAGATATGGATGCACATGCACAGATTTGGATTTCTTGAAAAATTGAAAATTCACACCGTGTGTCTGAAAAACACATGATGTGTAGGGACCTGAATACGGTGAGAATGTTTTTTGGATGAGTTATGTTTAAAATACCATGTGGTACCCCCATATTTTATGTGGTAAAATATTGGAAACATGATGTGTACTCTAGGATTACATGGGAATGAGTATGGCTAGACACATGACATGTTTTGAGATACAAGAATAGATCCAAGGACTTGGGAGGAACCCCGTGTTTAGAGACACATCATGTACCGAAGTACACATACATGAGCATGATATACAGACATGGCCCGTGGGCATGAGATGGACCCCATGTGGATGAGGAAATCTGTGTATTCTACCTAAATACTATATATACAAAAATAAGCAGTGATCCATGTACCTTGAGGGACACGACCATGTAACAGAGTTGGACCACACATAGTGTGGGTCCCTTATATTCTATATACCACTTATTACTTTTTGAGGAACCTTTAGTCTATCATATATCCTTAGTTTGGAATCATATTTGGGTATGTGAGTGGCCTATTATGAGTGTCTTTTCATGAAAGACATGCTGGTGGAATCTGTAGTGGATTTTTAGATATGATGTCAGATTCTCTGAGTGTAACACTTATTTAGGAAATTCTCGATGATAATAGTGTTCAAGAAGAATCTCATGGGGATTTAGAGTGGAACCCTCCAGTTGGGATGGGTATGGGTCATATACCTATATATAAAGTTACACCCTCCTGTAAGATAGGTCATGGGTCCTATATCCACTTTAAAAGTGCCACACTCTTTCTGGGATTTGACATGGGACCTATATCTATTCATCGAGTGGCACCCTCCTACAGAGTTACTGTATGGTTCCTTTACGATGAGAGTGGAACCCTCCTACTAGGTAGGAAAAGGGTCCTCTATCTACAATCTGAGTGTACCCCTCCTACTGTATTAGGGTATGGGTCCTCAACTATTATAGTGTCACCCTCCAGTTGGGATGGGCATGAGCCCCATATCGACTATTAGAGTGGAACCCTCCAGTCTAGCTGGGCATGTGTACTCTATCGATTACTAGAGTGGAACCCTTATGCGGGACATGGAATGGGTCCTCTATCGAATTATTGATTGGTTCTCTCTTATTATACTAGGGCATGAGTATTATGTATAGAGATTGTGCCCCCTCAACTATGAGACATAGTAGTGAGGCATGAATTGACTTGGATGACACTTCACATGAGATGTTGGGCATTGTTGATGAAATTTTGGAACTATTGGAACTCATTCCTAGGTTGGGCCCTGAGATGGGTATTCACTTCTATCTAATTTGATTTTATTTGGTTTGATTATATATATATATATATATATATCTGTATCCATGTTGTTGGATTATATTTACTCTCTTACTTTATGTTGATCTCTCTACTGTTTATCTATTCCTATCATGTTTTTTACTGCCCCCTTCTGCTTTCAGGCGTCCTATTGGGTATGTGTATACTCACCCATGCATTGAATTTTAACAAATGTGTCATGTATTATGAATATGATGGATAGGTCGATAATGACTATTGGGGATATTAGGGATATGGGGTTCATTGGACCACATACAGTGGTTAGAGCATAGGGATAGGAAGTTTGGATCTCTCAGCACTTTTACTTTCTAGTTTTTTAATGTTGGGACATCTTTATGGTTGGGAATTTATTTTTCCCCTTTACTTTCATTTTTCACATTCATACTCTTGTACACCCTAGAGGTTTTTCATATGCATGATTATATTCTAGATATTGAATCTTTCTCTTATTATTCATAAACACTTCTACATTGAGACAGTTGGGTGTGTGCATATTGGTAAATTAAGAAAAGGCCTCGCATGTTAGATATTCCTTTTGATTCTTATCACCTGCCCCTGGACAATGGACTCATGATTGGGGTTTTTGTAGCTCAAGCTTCATTAGGTCGGGTCATGACACATAGAATTAGATATGACATATAAGAGCCTTATCTAAATATTCACTTGTTCTAAACATGAATAACGGGTGATCATAAATTTATCTAATTGTTATCCGATCATGGGATTTTTGAACCAATCAAAAGTCCATATCTATACATTGGTAAGATGTATAAAAAAATAGGTATGTTGATGATTATACAATTCATCTGTAAGATTTCACATACACGAACAATATTGGAAAACTTTTAAGGGCTTAATGGACTTAATCAATTATTCAATATGGGTAGTTGTAACTTAATAAGTGATTATAGTTACAGATCAACCCATTTACTATGAAAAAAATGACGAAAGTATTAGTAATGTTATCCAAAAATAGTAGGAGGGGGATAATAATTTGAATAAAAATGTCACAAAAACATGACTCAAAATATAGTGGATAAATTTTTTACAATGTAGTATTTTTCACGCAAGTTAGCACATCCATGTGCATTTTCCTAGGCCTATTCATGTAGCCTCATCCATGTCACATGAAAAAACATTTGTTCCTAGACTAGCATTGAGTTTAAAATATAAATACTTGTAAAGAACAATGACACTCATACCTACCAAATTATAGTGCAAGATGAGGTAAAATAGAACAAAATGATAGATATTGAATCTTCAGGTTTCACCTAACTGGTCCATGACTTCAACCTCAGTGGTCACCTCTTACTTATAAATGATGACCACAATCACCGCACCAAATCAATTCCAATTCATCAGAAGATCACATGAACTGCATTTGAAATACGGTTCACCCCATATTTCCATCAGTACACACACTTGTGTCACCACTTGTGTGTGTGTTCCCATATCTAACTTGGGCTTTCACCATCCCTGAATCCAATTTCCACACCAAAATATTTTTCCTCATAATTTGATCATGTTCATTCTAAATTAATCTAATTATAAGTATGGAATTTGTTGGTGCTCAAATTCTAGGAAATAAAACTCCATAAAGATTCAATAGGAGTTTGGAAAATTTCAAAGGATAAGGGTGGATCATGCCTTTCTTGGCATTGCCACCCATGCTCCGCCCCATGTGCTACCTTGTCCCAGAACCCATGCTTAGAATCAAATGCTACTTCCCACCTATGTCATCAACTAGCCGTGTTTTCATGTCCCATGAATTACCAATGGAATGCCCTTTTACCATGCTAGTGTTGTTTGCTTTCACCCCCCCCAAATACATGCATACCTAAGGATCTACCCAGGTGCCCTAATGTTTATGGGTGGTTACTTTGAAAATTTGAGTACTTAGGCCTTTTTTATTATAAAAGGACCCAAAATCCAATTTATGGGGATAATACACTAGTAGTTAAAATCAAGTTCCAACCTAGAGATATATCAAGAAACAAAGAAAACGTTTGTGTGTCCAAATTTTATAAAATCCCACTCAAGTTACTTTTTGATTCAAATCCTAGGAGAAGTAATGGAAACAAGTTTGAGTAATCCAAAGGTTTTGACACACAAAACCTTCAAAAATGACTACTTCTTCGAATCCTCCACTGAGGATATGGTGAATGAATCCATTTGAGAATGTATCCCATAAAATAGGGGTGAATCCACATGGAAATTAGAATTTATAATAATGTAGACACACTCAGTATTTTAGGGAGTCACCAAGGTTTCCATTGAACCGGTCTCCCCAATTGGGGCCACTCTCATCCTTCAAAGGATATTAACTATGGACAACTAACTAATCCATTCCAATGAGACATAACTACCTGAAAAGTTTCATACCTATCACATAAATGAAATATTCTAAAGTTATTTTTTATGTAATTTCCATTCTTTCTTTGTTGTGGGGGTTATCTATGCATTTTTGTAGGAAAGGGTGGGTTTTCAAGATTTGGCCCAAACCGTAAGCCCATTTCCAGATTTAAAAATAATTTTTTTTATTTTATAAATCCTCTATCTTTAATTTTTTTCACTCATTACACTTCCCAGTTGGCCTCCCCTGACTTATTAAAACCACCATATCCATTTAGACCCCTTATGAATCCATAATCATGGTGGACTTGGGTTAATTATTAAGGTATTGGGCTAGCCCGTGAGCCCATATCCAGTTTTTTTAAATTGTTTCTTTTATATCATATTCATTTTTAATGTTTTTTGGTGATTCCACCTCTCACGCAATCCAACTGACCCTAGGATCACCCCATGTTAGTTTCTCCCTCTTTAGATCTCATCAAAATCGCATATTATGGAAAAAAATTCTCAAGCTTTCTCAAATCATCTAGATTTGAAAATGTAATTTGTTTCTTTCGAAACTCATTCATTTTTTACTATTTTCCCCATTTTAGTTCCCACTTGACCTCATATGAATTATTCAAACCTCCATAATAGTTTTGGATTCTTGGAGATACACCTATTGGTGTATTTGGGTCTTTTTATTCAAGATCCCTCAAGTAAGTGGGTTTCCTTCCTTCCACCTCCCATTTTCTTAGGGTTTCTTCCATTTTTATTAAAGTTACTAATGTATATCAAGCAGGGATTAGAACATAGGGTATTTTTTTTGAGTTTCTTGGTCCAATATTGTGGTTTTATGTTTATGTTCACTCCCTTGGGGTGCGGCGGTGGTGTGGTTGAAGTCTCGTACAAGGATTTGAGGGTTTTGACATATATGATAAGTGATTACATGTGTAATCATTGTATAATGAGTTATATTTCTGGATTTATATTTCTTTTATGTTCCTATCTCATTTTTTAGTGCAAAAACTATTTTTGGTAGCATTTTCTAAGCAGTTGATTTTAAGTGCCAATTTTGTGTGAAAATGAGTGTTTTTACTTGTGCATGTTGTACCAATTGGTGTTGTTTTATAATTAATTGAATGTATTTATAAAAAAATTTTAGTGATGAAAAATTATGGTTTGGTGTAATATTGATATATCATTTTTGTTGAAATATGGATTTTAAATAGATTTTATGTTCATAGTTTTGTTATAACTTGTGTTATTGTTTTATGGGAACTCTAAGCGTTTGTTTGAGTTATACAAATGGTGAAAAATCATTTTAGCCACTATTTTGAGTGTGTATGACTATAAATGGTGTTTTTATGATTAAATGGAATTTGGTATCATGTGGAACTTGTTTGAGAAAAAAGAGGGAAACCCGGATATCTAGGATGGAAGACGTGTACTAGCATGGTAGTGATTCAGAGTGGTTTTGTCCCTATTTAACTTAGAAATTTTGACATTGAGAACACTAAAAAAACTATGATGATGATGCTATTGGGGACCAATAGGTTATGGGTGATTCCCCTACTAGTGGATCATGCATGAGAACAGATATTGTTATGGTTACTTTCACACCGAGATGCGAGGTACTTGGGGATCACAACTAACTAGTGCCTAGGGGTGTTCCCGTGTTGAGTACTCATTGACTATTTGGAATTTATCTCTAGATTATGGTGTTTTTGGATGGAAAATTCAGTATCTTACATGTTTTAGTTAAATGTACATGTTCTTTAAAGTTACCCACTTTGAAGACTACTTTCATTTAAAAGATGCACCTTTAGAAATTATTGTTACCATTCTTTATTTATAACACTTGAAATATTTTTATATTATAATGCTTGTCACATGGAATATTTGGGTGGTATACTATTGGGATTAGGCTAACACCATACTTAAAACTTTGGGTGTAAGTAGACTTGGTTATGTTTGACATAGGTAAGGGAAAGGCTTTTGGAGATGGCGGTTTGGGTTGCTAGTTGTTTCTATTGTGCAGTGTTGTAGAGACGACTCATGGGTGATGAAACCTTATCGTGTGGTGGTATTTGGGTTATTTTTGCTAATAATTTTGTAGTTTGAGACCCCTTGTTTCATGTTATAGACCTTGCATCATGTTCTGAGTTTTTAATTAAGGCTTGTTTGGCATGAATTTTCAAATTCATTTTATTGATTGTTTTTTGTTGCTTTATATATCCTAATTCAGTAAATCATTCCCAAACCATTAATTATGATACCTAGGCACTTGTTCCAGCCTGTGGGGATAGGGAATTCCCTTTGGGAATTACCAAAGACCAGGTCAAGTGTTAGTTTTGATGGAGACCAAATTTGGTTCGTGACAAAATGGTATCATATGAGGTTAATGTTTTTGGGTTATATTATTATTTTCAAATGATTCGGGCTAGATAGAAGATATGAATGTTGGGGCTTGGATTTTTGGTCACGATTAGGGTTTCTAGACCACACCTCTTGTGATATACCTCAAGTTACTATATGGCATTGGAATTGCTTGTTTGAATTCACTTCTAGGTGAGATGTGTGGGCTACAGACTGTACATGGACATTAGGTGGGGATGAATTAGTTGTTTATTTTATTATTTTAATGCGTTTGGAGTATTTATATTTTATGTTACTGTTGAATTATTTCAGAACCGTAGTATTGATTTTTTCTCTTGTGACTGTTTCCATTTGTAGAAACATGCCTCCCCAGAAAGCTCTCATGCACCCATAAGAGGAATCCATAGAGAGTTCCACCTCACCGCTTGATCAAAGGCTAATAGAGGCTATGGTTTGAGCTGTACAAGATCTAGGATAGAGAATGAATCTTATTCCAGCTTCTGTTAGAGAACACAAGACTAGTCCTAGAAAGGAAAAAGCCTAAGAGTTTCTGAAGAAAAAGCCTCCTACATTTCGAGGTAGCACATAACCCCAGGAAGTGGAGGAGTGTCTCAAAAAGATTGATCACATGTTTGAGTTATTATAAACACATGATGAGGTCAGGGTGAAATGTGCCTCTTTCCTGTTAGAGGGTCCCAACCAAAGGTGGTAGGAATCAATGCTTCAAGCTGGGTAGCATGACCAGATGAGTTGGAAGGACTTTAAGGTTTTATTCAATGACCCGTACTGCCCTGAAGTTTTGGCATATGATCGATATCTAGAATTTATGGAACTTTTTCAGGGGGATATTTTAGTGATGGATTTTTCTAACCATTTTGATGAGTTTGTCAGTCTATTTAGGAAATGGTCTCCAATGAGTAGATGAAGTCCTAGAAGTTTGAGAGGGGTTTGGGACCAGAGATATATTCCCATGTCTTCTTGTTTAAGAAGAAAACCTATGCTGAAGTGGTTGATAGAGATTTCATGGTGGAGATCAACCACAAGGGGAGGGATGGTTTCTCTAAGATAGTATCTGTAATGTGAAATAGATGTTCTTATGAGAAGAAAATAAAGTGAAAGGAGAAATAGAATAAGGGAGGTGGCAGCTTAGGCCAACCTTCAAGGCATTTTTCTTTAGTGGATTCTGATGTGAGGTCCATCATGTGCCACCAGTGTGGGAGGTTGAGTCACATCCAACCAGCATGAACATCTCCTTCAAAGACCTATTATCATTGTGGTGGTATAGAAAACTTGTAATTCTTTTGTAGGATGTCACATCCACTCTAGAGTGGGGCATGATCTATTACTCCCAGAGGGGTGTCAGATCAGTCATATCCATCTATAATGAAGGGATCTCAGTTCGGTGGCCATGGTGGTAGAGTCAGATCATTTTCTTAGAAGAGCCAGTTTAGGTCAGAGCCACAAGCGAGCAGTCATTCTTAGCCAGAGACTAGGAATCTTTATGCGGTGGATCAGGCACCAGTAGGATTAGAGGCGGGACCATCGACTGTCTGATGTACCGTTTTGATTGTATCTTCTATATCTGATACACTTTTTGATACTTGTTCCCATGTTTCATTTATATCTGTCCATTTTTTGAAAACACTAAATTTTCCAACTGAGATTTTGTCTTTTGCGATGGAGTTAGTGATGCCACTGGGAAAAAATAAGGAGTAGGGTCTTAGGTTTCTATCGTGTTCGCTTTCCGTGTCAGGGTTCGAGATGGACTGGGACCTCTTGGTCTTAGATATGGATCTATTTGACGTAATAATTTTCATGGATTGGCTGGTACAATTTTAGGAACACATCAATTTCTATAGGCGGTGGGTGAGTTTCAAGACACCTGATGGCAACCCACAGGTTTTTCATGGGGAATGGGATCCTCCGTCAGGTTGTGCAGGACCTCCACTCCCAGACTTGGGGAATCGTATCTTCCAATTATCGTTTCTCATTTTAGAGGAATATAGTCATTCTTTTGAAGGTGGGTTACCACATGTAGTGGATTAGTTCCCAAAGGTATTCCCAGATGATTTTCAGGCTTACCCCCAGAGTGGGACGTGGAGTTCTCGATTGATTTGGTGCTAGGAACACAACTAATATCTCTTACCTCATATCATATGTCCCCCACCAAGATGATGGAATTAAATAAATAGTTGGGAAATTTATAATCCAAATGATTCATTTTCCCGAGCGTCTCTCCTTGGGCTAATCCTATTCTTTTTGCGAAGAAGGCCGACAGATCCCTCTAGATGTGTACTGATTACCAGATATGAATAAGGTAACCATCAAGAAAAAATATACTTTTCCCCGAATAGAAGACTTGTTTGATTAGTTGAAGGGGAAATTGTGATTTTTTAAAATAGACTTGCATTTGGGTTACTATCAACTCAGGGTGAAAGATACAGATATCCCAAAGATAGCCTTTTGAAGTAGGTATGACCACTTTGAGTACCTGGACATGCCATTTCGATTGACCAATGCTCCAGTGGTCTTTATGAAACTCATGAATAGGGTTTTCCACCAATATCTTGACTCTTTTTTTATAGTATTCGAGGATGAAATACTAGTTTACTCTATATCTAAGGATGAACACAAACATCATTTGTGGATCAGGTTGGGAACCTTGTAAAAGAACTTCCTCTATAAAAAGTTGTCCAAGTGCACTTTATGGATAAAGGATGTGAAGTTTATGGGGCATGTGATCTTGGATAAGGGGGTTTTAGTGGACCCCAAAAAGATCAGTGCATTTATTTCAAGGGAGCATCCAAAGAATGTGTTCTAGATAAGGATTTTCCTTGGCCTGGTTGGTTACTAAAAGTGGTTTATTTGGGATTTCTATCAGCTTTCTTATCCCATGACCACACTCACTCGGAAAGGGGTGAATTTTGTATGGGCCATATAATGTAAAGAATCTTTTGAGGAGATGAAGCGGTGGTTGAATACTGACCCATGCAGATTTTTATAGAGGCTGGAAGGGGATATGTGGCATATTTCGATGCATTAGGTATGGGTCTCAGTTGTGTGATTTTGCAGGGTGAACAGATGGTGGCGTATGGTTATCTCCAACTCCGACAACATGAAAATAATTATCTGACACCTGACTTGGAGTTAGAAGCTATGATGAATGATTTAAAGACTTGGCCCCATTACCTCCTTGGGGAGAAGTTTTTGGTTTGTTCTTATCACAAAATCTTGGCCTACATCTTCTCTCTAAAGGATCTCAATCTAAGGTAGGGACGCTGGATCAAGTACTTGTAGGGGTTCAAATTTGAAATTATCTATACCCCCGGGAAATGGAAATGTGGGGGCCTATGTCTTGAGTATAAAATTACTAGTGTAAACCTTGAGTAAGTCTAGTGATGACTAGACTCTGATGGGGATCTTTTATCAAATGCATTTGGAGACCAAGGAGCATAGTGGAGTTACGTTCTTAGTAAGCATTCAATTGGCTCCTTCTCTCTTAGAGTTGATTTAGTGAGAACATCCTAGTGATGAGATTTGTTAGTGGTCGAGGTAGTTTCTTCATGGTGGAGATATGTATTCTGATTAGTCTTCATCTCCTGATGGCATCTTGTTCTCAAGGGATGATTAGTAGTTCCATCATCTCTATAGAAATCGGTGATGTAGGATATCCACCAGTATTAGTGGTCTATAAATCTTGGTGCCACCAAGATGTATTATGATGTTCTTTGGTAGTTTTGGTGGCCATGTATGAGAAGAGACATAACTGACTTTGTGTCAAGATGCTACACATGCTAGCAGGTGAAAGAGAAGAACCAAAGGCTGTCTGGTTTTCTCCATCCATTACCCATTCCTACTTGAAAGTGGGATGAGGCCCCCATGGATGTCATTATTGGATTGCCTCATACACCTCAGTTTAAGAATTTCATATGGGTAGGGATTGATCGTCTGACCAAATCATCACAATTCATTCTGATCAAAGATACAACTAAAGTGGATGAGTTGGGCCGTTTGTATCCTCAATAGGTGGTAAGTATTCATGGTGTGATAACAACAATTGTCTCAGATAGAGACCCCCATTTCACTTCTCATTTTTGGTAAGGCCTTCATAAGGACTTGGGGTTGTAGATTAAGATGATCACAACATACCATCCTCAAATGGATGGTCATATAGAGTGGGAAAATTAGATTCTGGATGACAATTTCTATGCATGTGTCTTGGGGGTTCTTAGTATAGCGATTTGGGATTGGTTGAATTTTCTTATAATTTTAGGACCCCAGGACACCCTGAGAGGGGAGGGGTGAATCAGGGTGATAACTTTTTCTTTTAAAATGATGGATCTTGTTCCCATGTTGGTAGGAACTTGTTAAACCTGTAAGATGTATATGATCAGAAAGAAAACATTTACATGTAGAGAGATGACACAACACTTTTTACTTAGTTCACCACTAAGGGCTACGTCCAAGGAGCATTCGCCGAAAGGTTATCGGTCATACAAAATTCAACTAAACTTCACTAGATGTGGATTACAAAGGTTCGGGCATAGTCACTCTATTCTAGGCTCACTTCCTTTACAAAAGTTCAGGGATAGCTCACTGCGTCCCTTGGGTCACTCCTGTTGACTCCCCCTGGCTCACTGCCATTGGTGAAGTCCCACTCAGTTTATAGACGTGAAGTTATCTTCATCATCGCTAATGAATGCATTCTCTATTGTATGTAGATGCTCTATTGAAGTCCAACTTCCACCCAAAGACAAATCTCACTTTGCACCAACAGTATCGGGAAAACTTTCAGCTTTCGCGCAACCCTAGAAAGACTGGCGTACTTCAACAACACCCGGAACACTTCTCCAAGCCCGACACACAAGTTTCAAGATAGCGCACAAGTTTCAGCGTGCAAGTCCAAACCGGCGTGCAAGTTCACCTCAACCACTTGCGTGACACAAGCTTCTGAAAATCCAAACTTGCACGACTCTCTTCCTTTTACGCCCAAATCAATTTTGCTGCGCAACTGTGAACTATCACGCTTCTTCAAATTCTGGCGTACAAGTGTCACCACAACACCTGTGTGACACCTTATTCACCAACTCCAAACTTGGGCGACTCAACCCCTTTCTCTCCCAAAAAACCTTGGACACGCAGCAAACAACTATCGCGCAACTTCAACTTGCAACCCACCACCACTTGCGTGACCAAAACACCTATGCGACAAGAGCTCTAATTTTCTCTAAGTCTGAAATTCGTACTGAATGAGGAGTTTTCAACCTATATTTATAGGCATTTGGACACCATGCATGACGATGCGTAAGTCTCCCCTCGGCGTGCAAGTTTCAGCGTGCAAGTCTCTGCCGCGCAAGTCACTTGCGCGACCAACCCCAAACTTGGGCGCCCCTTATTCCTTTGCCATATTTTGATGATATCATCTTGAAAAACAAATGGCACACAACTTTCCAAGCCTCCAAGTCTTTGGTGCACAAGTCCCATTTCCAAAAACACTTTTCTTCATTTGTCAATTTTGAGGTCCAGAAATTTGGAAAACACTAGAAAATGAGTCCACCTTAAATACTATTATCTGCTTGTTTGGTATGATCACTTTGATGGCACACATTTTTAACTTTCTCTGAGGATTGATAACAAACACAAACCATACCGTACTCCAATTCATGTATAGAATGAACATGGTTCCAACAATCTCCCCTTTGGGTTTGTTGGAAATCAGTAAATAAATTCATTAGAGTACCAGCCACATGCAAACCAAAAAATCAAGAATCAAATCAGCCAACACTCTAAGTCTATGTGAGAAATGATTGGTGTAGAAAACAAGAGGGGAAGTGTGAATTGGGATCCTGTGTTTTAGAATTTCTCAATGACGCCCAAGAAATTATCTTAAATTTTCCCAGAATCATCATGTCCAAATAATTCCTTCTTATCCTATCACCGAATTCTCATCATGATAGAAAACATGTCCAGAGTTTATTCCTTATCCCCCATTGGCAATAAACCCAAAGGCTGGTAGTTGTTCATTATTCAGATCAAACCATACTCCCCCTGAATAGTATCTCCCCCACAAAACTGCCTCACATCCATAAAACAGATTAAAAAAATTAACATAACTAGGGAGAGGAGTATTTCTTAACCTTCTTATGCACTAGGAGGTGGATGAACACTGAGGTTCAACTGATGCTTCTCAGACACAGCCGCTAATAGTGGTTTGGTCAAGATATCAGCCACTTGCTCATCAGTTCCCACACGATTCATTCTAATCACGCCTTGCTCGACTTTTTCTTTGATAAAGTGATACCTGATTTCAATATATTTTGTATGATAATACTGAATAGGATTCTTTGTAAGATCAATTGTGCTCTTTTTATCATGGTAAATTACTATTGGTTGCTTCACCTCATCACCAATATCTGTTAGTTGTTGCTTCATCCATAGCAGTTGAGTGCATACCTTTGTGGCAGAGATATACTTAGCTTCATCAGTACTAAGAGAAGTAATTTCTTGTTTCTTGCTCAACTAGCCAACACATTTATTCCCTATATAGAATGCTCCATCACTGGTGGACTTTCTGTCCACTACATCGCCAGCCCAGTCAGTATTAGAAAATTCTGATAATTCACCATCTCTTCCTGCAGCAAAGTATAAGCCACAACTGCGAGTACATTGAATATACCTCATGATTCTTTTTACTACTGTCATATGTTCCCCCTTTGGATTACTCTAAAAGCAGGCTGCTATACAGGTTGCAAAGACAATATCTGTCCATGTCGCTGTCAGGTACAATAGGCTCCCAATTATCCTCCTGTACATAGTGGGGGTCTACAGATGCCCTATCCTCATGCTTTCCAGGTTTGGTTCCAACTGAAATCGGAGTTGACATTGGTTTGGAGCCTTTCATGTTAAACTTCTTCAGCATCTCTCTTGCATACTTTTCCTGAGAAATGAAAGTGTAATCCTTCCTTTGAATCACCTGCAGCCCCAAGAAATATGTGAGCTCCCCAATCATAGACATTTCAAATTCTGATTTGATGTGATTAGAAAACACATCCACTGATTTCTGCCTGCTGCCACCAAATATAATGTCATCAACATAGACTAGAACCATGAACTGATCTTTTGGATAATTCTTCACATATAGATTGTGATCTACTCCTCTTCTTTTGAATTCCAGCTTCTTGAGATAATAGTCCAGCTAGGAATTCCATGCTCGTGGTGCCTGCTTCAAAGCATGTAGAGCTTTCTTTAATTTTTAGACCTTTGTTTCATTAGTACCAAGGAAAAAATCCACTGGTTGTTTAATGTAGACTTCTTCTTCGAGTACACCATTCAAGAATGCTGTCTTGACATCCATTTGATATACTTTATATCCTCTTTGGAGTGCCATGGAAAGGAAAAGCCTGATTGACTCTAGTCTAGCCACTAGTGAAAAGGTTTCTTTAACATCAATACCTTCAATCTGGGAATATCCTTTACATACCAGTCAAGACTTTTTTCTAACAAAACTTTCATGCTCATCAAACTTGTTCTTGAAGATACATTTTGTACCAATAACATTGTGACCTTCGGGTCTATGGACAAGATCTCATGTCTGATTCTTGTCAATCTGATCTAACTTTTCATTCATGGATTTCACCCAAGATCCATCCTTTTCATCTTCTTCAAATGAGGATGGCTCCATGGCTGACAGAAATGCAGATTGTGTGTTATTCCGCATCCTCATTGTTTGTGTGGGTGCACTCATATCCCCAATTATGTTATATGGATCAATCTTTGATCTTCAATTTATCCTGTGAGATTTAGTCAGATTCTCTCCACCCAATATTTCCTCTTCATATTCTTCTTCTGAGTCAACATCATGATGTGAGCCCTGAGTGTTTTGTACACCTTCTTCTATTTCTCTATTTGTATTTACTCCATGTTCACATTCATCCTCATCTTCTATATCCTTAGTATAGGAATTATTTGATGCATTTGGGGTTTTTCCTTCAATGATCTTAACATCATTGCTTTCTATAATCCTCCCCAAGTGTTTATTGAAACACTTGTAGGATTTTCTATTCATTGGATACCCAAGAAAAAAAATCCTTCATCAGCATTATCACCAAACTTCCTTTGATATTCTTCTTTATTTTGAATGAAACATTTGCTTCCGAAAACATGAAAATATTTCAACGAAGGCTTCCTTCCATGACACAATTCATATAGTGTCCTATTTTCTCCCATATAAAGCCCTGTTCGATTCTGAATGTGCACTTTAGCTTCAATAGCCTCTTTCCAGTAGTGGCGAGAGATACAACTCTCAATCAGCATAGTCCTTGCCATATTGTTGACCTATCAATTCCGGCGCTCAACAACTCCCTTTTGCTATGGAGTTCTCACAAAAGCTACCTCATGATGTATTCCATGTTTTTCTAGGTAATTATCAAACTCAATGGACGTGTATTACCCTCCATTATTAGATCTCAGGACTTTTATCGTCTGTCCAGTATCATTCTCGGCAATCCGATGATAAGTTTTCATGAAATCAAGTAATTGTCGCTTCCTGTGAATCACCATTACACAAGCCATTCTACTATAATCATCAATTAAAAGGAAGAAATACCTCTCTCCATGAGTTCTGAAAACATTTATCGGGCCACATACATCTATATGTATGAGATCAAGAAGGTGTGATGCCCTTTTCTTATTTGGTCGATATGATTTATAGACTAGCTTCCCTCGTATGCAAGCATCACAAGTATTTTCCCATTCACATTTCAGAATGGGGATATCTATGAAAATATTCATCTTATATATCTTTTCCATGCCTTGTTGGTTAATGTGCCCTAGCCTTCGATGTTAGAGGTTGTTTTCATTTTTAATATACAAATAGCAAGAGTTTAATTTGCTGTCAACTTGATATAAGTTTCCATCAGTTCAATAGCATTTCATTAGAGAATTACCTGTTTTTCCCTTTATAGTGAAACCTTTTTGATTGAAAGTTACTATGAGCCCTGAGTCACAAAGTTGACTTACACTAAGGAGATTGTGGCGTAGACCGTCCACATAAAGAACTTCAGTCCTTTTCAGCTCTCCATTGGAAAGAGAAGTATTCCCACTGCATTTAATCTTCAAAGCACCATCATTACCAAAACTTGATGTTCCATCAACCTTCATTTAAATGTTCTTCAAAAGGTCATCATTTACTGTCATATGTGAAGAGAATCCACTATCAAGAATCCAGGTGCTGCTGCTCTTTGTAGCTTCGAAGGCTACTTCTGCAAGATTGGATTTCTTGATCTTCCTTTTTTCTTTCCATGAGGTATTGGATTGAGTATAAGATATTGACGACCTTATAATTATTTCTTCCACATAATCAGATTCTTCATACCCATAATCTTCATCCAGAGGACAAAACTTGTTTGTGAGATCAACACCATCAGGAGGATGAATATTGAACCATTTCTGAGAGTTATATGAATCTCCTCTATAGAATCTTTTCTTGCAATACATAGCTTTATGGAAAAAGTTAGGACAATGAAAATAGTATCCATAGAAACTATTTATTCTATAAGATGGAGGATATGAAGTCAATCTCCTTTGTTCATTTCCCAAATCTTCCCCATTCAAGTAGCTCATTGCTTCTTCGCAATATGACATGGTATGGCCCAAGTCGCCACAGAACTGACACTTTACGAGAGGAAATGTCTTCTCACTTGAATTTCTCCTCAAACCTTATTCCTCAGGAGAATAGTAAGACTGCCTGTCATTTATGAATGTTTGATGATAATTTTCAGTTCTCCTTTTAGTTTGGATTGAGGGTTCCTTTTTCAGCACTTTAGGCAACGTTTCAACATGTCCAACTTTCATCTTGTCTTTCTTTTGGCTCTTTTCACTTCCAGTAGTTGATGTCTCAGCTTCACAGTCAATTACACTCTTTCCCATGAAAGCGGGTCTTTGATCACTCAAGATATTTCCAACCCCATCTAAACCACACTTGGATCTTTCCAGTAATTCTGCATATGACAATCTTCCAAAAGGAATTTTATTCTTACCATCATTTTCGGTTGATTGATGTTAAATTTTAATCCTAAGAGTAATAAATTCTTCCTCAAGACCCTCAATAGTCATGGAATTTTATTCCAGTCTGGATGAAAGGTCATTTATGACCTTTTCTTGTTCTTAAATTCTAAGCTTTAGTTCCACAATGTCATCTATGCTTTCAAGGATTGAAGACGGAACTTTCACTGGTTCTTCTAGTCGTTCAATTTCTGCATCAATCTCATCGGCATATTCTTATGATTCTTCCACCATTTCCTTCCACTTATTGCATCTCTTTCATTTATTCCCATGCTTTTAAAGGTAATCCTTAATTTGAATCTTTGGATCACCATTAGCATTAATCTAATTATCTTTGCCTTTGTTGATCGGGTTTCTGACTTTTCAATGGTAGCCATCATGGAATCATGGTTTTCTGTTTTAAATTCTAGTTCTTCTTCTTCAAAAAATTCAATATTATCATCTTACTCTTCATAGAAAAAACTCTTCCTCCGTATTTTATTTCCAGATTTGAAGTGTCCCTTTTTGAAAAACCTTTTCTGAGGCTTCTCGATGTCTTCTGATTCGCTTTCATCATCATCAAACTTTCTTTGGCACTGAGAGGCAATGTGCCTGACTCATCCACAATGAAAAAATTCTAGAGGTAGCTTACCTTTGAATTTACCTTTTCCATTCTTCAGCTTCTTGGAGATGAGAGAAAGAATTTCTATTTACTATTCATCTTCACCACCACTATCTTCTGAAATTTTCAGTTTGTCCATGGATTTGAATGCCATTTCCTTGATTACACGAGTCGTGGCATATTCGGGTTTGACTCTCATCTCATATGCCACTAGACTACTTAAAATATAATCTAGAGAAAGTTTAGATAGATCTATTTATTCAAGAGCTGACACCCTTGAATTTTACATAGGAGTAAGTCTTCTCAAGATTTTCTTTACGATATCAATGTCCTTGATTTCTTCTCCAAGACCTATAATTTCTCCCACAACTTCAGTAATTCGATTGAAGAATGAATCTACATTCTCATTAGGATGCATCTTTAGATCGTCAAACCTATTGTGTAAGACTTGAAGTTTCACCTCCTTCACTTTTCTGTCTCCTTCATAAATGTTTTCAAGTTTATCCCACACAGACTTTACTGAGGTGCAACTCATTAACTTTAGATTGATCTGATCTGAGAGAGATGCAGTGATAGCATATTGAGATTTAGCATCTGCGTCAAGAACTTTCCTGTCTATATCAGTCATAGCAAGACCTGTTGGATCAGTATCTTGTATTCCGTGCACAGTAGCAAAGAGGAATTCCATTCCAAGAGATCTTAAATGATATTTCATTATATTCTTCCAAATCTGAAAATTATTTCCATCGAAGAGAGGTATTCCCCTACCGTTGACTGCATTCTCCATGACGACAAAGGACATATCTAACACCATCAACCTCCCTCTGATACCACTTGTAGGACCCCGGGACACCCTGAGAGGGGAGGGGTAAATTAGAGTGACAAATTTTTCTTTTAAAGTGATGGATCTTGTTCCCAAATTGGTAGAAACTTGTTAAACGTATAATATGGATATGATTAGAAAGAAAACATTAACATTTAGAGATGACAAAGCACTTTTTACTTGGTTCAACACTAAGGGATACATCCAAGGAGCATACACCGATAGGTTGTTGGTTGTACCAAATTACACTAAACTTCACTAGATGTGGATTACAAAGGTTCAAGAATAGTCACTCTGTACCAGGATCACTGACTTTACAAAAGTTCAGGGACAGCTCACTGCATCCCTCGAGTCACTCCCGTTGACTCCCCTTGGATCACTACCTTTGGTGAAGTCCCACTCAGTTTATAGATGTGAAGATCTCTTCATCATCTCTAATGAATGCATCCTCTGTTGTATGTAGATGCTCTATTGAAGTCCAAATTCCACCCAAATACAAATCTCACTTTGCACCAATGGTATCGAGCAAAATTTCAACTTTTGCGCAGCCCCAGAAAGACTGGCGTACTTCAAAAACACCTCCAAACCCGGTACGCAAATTTCAAGACCGCGCACAATTTTTGACATGAAATTCCAAACTGGCACACAATTTCACATCAACCACTTGCGCGACACAAGATTCTGCAACTCCAAACTTGCGTGACTCTCTTCCTTTTACGCCCAAACCAATTTTGGCATGCAACTGTGAACTGTTGAGCTTCATCAAATTATGGCGTGTAAGTGTCACCACACCAACTGAAAAACACCTTCTTCAACAACTCCAAACTTGGACGACTCAACCCCTTTCTCGCCCAAAACACCTTGGACGCACAACAAACAACTATCGAACAACTTCAACTTGCACGACCCACCACCACTTGTGTGACCACAACACCCGCGCGATGGGAGCTCTGATTTTCTCTAAGTCTGAACATCATACTGAATGATAAGGGGTCGAATTGTATTTATAGGCATTTGGACACCCTGCACGATGTCACGCAAGTCTCCCCTCAGTGCACAAGTTCGGCACGCAAGTCTCTTCCGCGCAAGTCACTTGCACGCCCAACCCCAAACTTGGGCGCCCCTTATTCCTTTGCCATATTTTGATGATATAATCTTGAAAAACAAATGGCACATAAGTTTCCAAGCCTCCAAGTCATCAGTGCACATGTCCCATTTCCAAAAACACTTTTCTTCATTTGTCAATTTTGAGGTCTAGAAATGTGGCAAACACTTGAAAATGATGCCACCTTAAATACTGTTATCTTTTTATTTTGTATGATCACTTTGCTGGAACACATTCTGAACTTTCTCTGAGGATTTTCAACAAAAAAAAACCATAACATACTCCAATTAATGCATATAACTACCATGGTTCCAACAACAATAACAGTTACCAATCCTTGATTCGAATGGATCCTTTTGAGGTGCTCTATGGTCAGCCATGTCGGTCCCCCCTATATTGGGCTAAGATTGGTGAGACTTCACTATTGGGGACGATCCTTGTTCAATATAAATCTGAGAAGGTCAAGTTTATCAGGAAATTATTATTGATAGCTCAGATTCTCCAAAAATATTATATATACCATAGGAATCAAGACCTATAGTTTTCTATGGGTGATCAGGTATTCTTGAAAGTGGCCCCTCGTCTAGGCCATCGTCATTTGAGAAAGTAAGGGAAGCTGACGTTGTGATATGTCTGACCTTTTGAAATCATTGAGTGTATTTTTAAGGTGGAATATAGGCTGACTTTCCCTTCTTATTTGGCATCCATTCATGACATCTTCCATGTCTCCAAGTTGAAAAATTACAACCCGAATTTGTCCCATGTGCTGAATTGAGAGGAGTTGGATATATGGCCCATTTTTTTTGTTTTTGAGTGGCCAGTGCAAATAGTTGATTCCCATGAAAAGGTGATTCTTGGAAACTATATTCCGCTACTTTGGGTCTTTTAGAAGCATGGGAATGATGTCCAAAAAACTTTGGATTGGATGTTTTGGGTTGAGAAAGAGTACCCATTCTTATTTTCCGATTAAGATTTAGGTTGACTTTATGGGACATAAAGACTTTCATGGTAGGGATAATTGTCACAAAAATGAATTTTTCTAAAGGTATTTTTCATGTAATTTATATTATTTTTTTTGTGGGGGTTTCCCATGAATTTTTGGAGGAAAGAATTAGTTTTCAAGATTTGGGCCAAATCATGAGCGCATTTCCAGATTTAAAAATAATTTTTGTTTCTTTTACAAATCCTCCATTATTCAACATTTTCACCCATTACACTTCCCAATTGGCCTAACCTGACCTATTAAAACAACCATATCCATTTTTACCACTTATGAATCCATAATCATGGTTGATTTGGGTTATTTATTAAGGTATTGGGCCATCCGGTGAGCCCATTTCTAGTTTTTTTTAAAATTATTTATTTTATATATTTTTAATTTTTTAATTTTTTTTCAGTTATTATACCTTTAAATCTATCCCAAAGATCCTAGGTTCACCCCCATGTTCTTATCTACCTGTTTGGAGATCATATTCATAGCGGATTAGGGAAACATTTCTCAGGCTTTCTCAAATCGTACAGATTTCAGAAGGTAATTTGATTCTTCCATAACTCCTTCACATTTTACTATTTTACCATCATTTCAGCTCCCACTTGACATAATATACCTTATTATAACCTCTATATCAGTTTTTGATGCTTGGAGATTCACCTATTGGTGTAGTTGGGTCAATTTCTTCAAGATCCCTCAAGTAAGTGGGTTTCCTTCCTTCATTCTCCCATTTTCATAGGGTTTCTTCCATTTCTCTTGATGTTCCTAATGCCCAGAAAGTAGGGATTCAAACCTAGGGTATATATTTTTAGTTTCTTGGTCCAATATTATGGTTTTAGGTTTGTGTTCACTCCTTTATGGTGCGACGGTGGTGCAGTTGAAGTTCCACATAAGGATTTGAGGGTTTTGACAAATATGGTAGGTGATTCCATGTTTAAGTATTGTATAATGAATTATGTTGATGGATTTATATTTATTTTATGTTTCTCTCTCATTATTTTTAATTTTAAAGATATTTTTAGAAGTATTTGTTAAGCGGCTGATTTTTAAGTGCCAATTTTGTATGAAAATGAGTGTTTTTTACTTGTGCATTTCATGTTGTACCAATTGGTGTTGTTTTATAATTCATGTAATGGATATATAAAAATGTTTTAGTGATAAAAATTCCGGTTTGGTGTAATATTGGAATGTATTTTGTGTTATAAGAGGTATTTTAAATGTATTTTATGTGCAATTTGTGTTATAACTTGTGTAATTGTTTTATGGAAATTCTAAGCATTTGTTTGAGTTATACAAATGGTGAAAAGCATGTCTAGCTAATGTTTTTAGTGTGTATGACCATAATAGGTGTTTTAATGTGTAAATGGAATTTGGTTGCATGTTGAAATTGTTTGATAACAAAGAGAGAAAACTAGGTATCTAGGTGGACAGACGTGTACTAGCATGCTAGTGATCCAGAGTGGTTTTCTCCCCATTTTAATTAAAAAGTTTGACGTTGAAAACACTAAAAATCTACGACGATGATGTTGTGGGGGACCACTAGGTTTTGGGAGATTACCCTACTAGTGGATCGTGAATGAGAACATATATTGTTATATTTACTTTCATACCAATATGTGTGGTACCTGGGGTTTACAACTAACTAGTGTCTAGGGGTGTTTTCGTTTTGAGTGATCATTGACTATTTGGAATTTATATATGGATTATGGTGTGTTTGGATAGAACATTCAGTATCTTACATGTTTTATTTAAATTTACCTATTCTTTAAAAGTACCCACTTTGAAAACTATTTTCATTTAAAAGATGTACCTTTAGAAATTATTTCCACCGTTATTTGTTTATAACACTTGCAAGATTTTTATATTATAATGCTTGTCACATGTAATCTTTGGGTGTTATACTATTGGGATTAGGATCACACCCTACTTAAACATTTAGGTGTAAGTATACTTTTTTATGTTTGACAAATGTTAGGGCATGGTTTTTGGAGATGGTGGTTCAGGTTGATGGTTGCTTCCGTTGTGCGGTGTTATGGAGATGGCTCATGGGTGATGACCCCTTGTCGTGTGGTGGTCTATGAGTTATTTTTTCTGCTACCTTTTTAGTTTTAGACCCCTTGTATCATCTTAATGACCTTTTATTCAGTTATGAAGTTTTAATTAAGTCTTGTTTGGCATGAATTTTAAGATTCATTTTATTGATTGTTTTTGGTTGTTTTATGTATCCTAATTTGGGTAAATCATTCCCAAACCATTTTTATGATACTTGGGAACTTTTTACAACCGGTGTGTATAGGGAATTCCCTTAGGAACTTTCCATGTGCCAGGTTTGGTGCCGGTTTTGATGGCGACCATATTTGGTTTGTGAAACTACCTGGGTACCCCACTCACTCAAGTCACTTACCCTGTAACAACCCCAAATATGGAGCCAATGGGTATTTTATTACACTAGTACAAGATACCAGGGATCATATCAAAGAGGAATACACATTTTAGTAGTCTTGGGAGACTAGATTCATACATGTTTTTTATATTACATATAAAATATGAAACATATCACAATAAATTTATTTAAAAAATTATTATTCCATTTATCATATCCTTGAATTTACTCAAAATACCTTCTTTTTTACCTTGGGTAACTAAAAAAAATAAAGGGAGAGCTCAGATACTCTGTATGGGTAATCATACAATGGAAACTATCATGGATAAAAATGGAATAAACATTATGGAACAATGAATGATCAATAATATTTCCCTATGATCCATAACTTAAAGAATTAAATATATATGTGGAAAAAATGGTAATGTAAATAATCAAATGGATAAAAATTACTGGATTCATGTTGATATAGTGAATAATGATGGAAACATTTCTCTTAATATCAAATACTTATACCAATAAATCATTATTTTCATCAAGTATATAGACAATAAATCATTCTTTCCATATATAACACAATCAATATATCATTCTTTCCATAATTTCCACAACCAATAGATCATTCTTTAATTGTTTAGGTATATACTAAATACCCAAAAAATTTGTCTCATGAGATCAAACAATGCATCAAAGGGCTATATAATTCTAGGACACCTATCACATTATAAAGTATGATACATTCACTATATGAAAGATATGAATAAAAATTTAATGCACAATCTACTTTACTTATTCACCCATAAACATTCATATTGTAATAATAATATATAGGATTTTCATGCTTTACCCAATCAATAAACATGATCATAAGTCATCCAGATAAATAAGGTGGATGATATTATTAATGAATATCCCCAGTGGGTGGGAAAAGAGTGCTATGAAAATATACTTAAAACATAATTATGGTATGTATTCAATCATGTTATATCAATCAATAATCTCCCAAATAAAATATAGTGCAATGGTGAATATAGGGTTGTCTAAGGGGGTGGGTACATACTAAACTTTTAAATATGTCAATTATTTTAAATTTTTATTACTAATTTTTAGTGTTAAAAGTGGTTTTTTTTGGTTTAAAAAAAGTCAAAGTAAAAAATATGAATTAAATTTACATTAAAAGTTACATATGAGACATGTTGAAAAGATATGACAAATAAAAATTGAGATAGAGGTAGTGGACATGCTTTGACCTTCAAACATTCCCTTCTTCATTATATAAAAATGATTCCCAACTGAATTACCCAATGTTCACTTCATGATATCAAATTATACAACTAAAGTTCATATAAATTATATGTAGAACTCAAATATGGGATTTTATCCCCTTATTAAAGTGATTTGAATACTTTAAGACCTCTGAGCATCTATAACAGACCTAACCTATAGTGTTCAATGAATATACCTGACGAAATAAGTTTAAACAACAAGAAAGATTCCTTTACTTCCATAAGTTGAAAGAATATATAGAATAAAATAGAATAAAAGGATTCAATAAATAAAAATTCCTTTTTAATTAATGAAAATATATTCCATATAAATTTAAAAGATATTTTATAAAGAAGTATAGAAAAACTCAGAAGAAGAATATCCTCATATTTCCACCACCCACACAACATAAAGATTAACCCTTCATAGATAATTTATTCCATTTTAAATCCTCTATCCTCTAACATGATAATATTTAGAAACAATACCCTATATCTATAATTATCTTCTTGAAATGGAAGTGGAGACTTATATTTATAATGTAGTGGTGCATAAATGTTTCCCTCCATTTTCTATTTTGAATTTCAAACATATTTGGAAGCTATGATAATTGAATCTCGATATGGTGTATTTTTAAAAGTTATTTGGAATGGTATTGGATTTATTTACTCAAAATTCCATGTATTTTAGATAAGTGTAGTATCATATATATTAAAATTACTAAAGTTAACTTTTTATGGATGAAAAGAGTCTTTATATTCCTCCAATTTTATGCATGTATAAGCCAACTTAATGAATGAATTTATCCATAAAATTTATTTTTCTTGAGAACTTAAAAGTACTATTTCTATTAAAAATATAATCATCTAATTATGGGATCTGAAGCATGATATATGACTCATTTATTAAGGAGTGGTAAATTTTTTTTTCCAAAAAATGTTTTCCATGTTACATTATTTATTTAGGCCTCTAAGGATTTGAATAAGCACTTGATCTAGTTGAAGAAATTTTATCCCACTAAACATGAAAACAAAAAAAATCAATAATTTAGTAATTTGGATTTGTCTAAAGAATTTATTTTCAAAATACCAAAGTGATAAGAAATTGTTAAAATTCTAGAATTTAGTCATTTTCACATTGATACCAAAAATTAACTAAAAATAAAAAAAATATTTAATTTAACTTTAAAATAAAAAGTGATGGGTATTAATAATTGAAATAGCTCTATAAATTCCCACAAACTTATCACTTAGACTCCTCAAAAATTAATCATCTGAATCATATCAAATAAAATTTCAAAACACATGAATATAAAATCCATCAATTTAACACCAATAAAGAAAAGCCTATCATGCCTTATAAATAAATATTATTTCATATTATCCATTTTTTTCATTCATTTAATTCCCACTTCATTTATCCCCCCCATGTTCACAAAAAACTTTCCTCACTTCAATTTTACCTCATCCCATAAGTGTAGATATCCAATAAATTTTTATCTTACAAACACATGCAAGGGTCACCATAGGCTTGATAAATCACTACATCTCTACTCCATATGAGTAAATAAATTGTGATTCTAATGAGTAATTGTCAGGGTATGTTAAGTGTCTAAGGTATTATAGGATTTTTATGTAAAAATTTATAATGAAAAACAATAAGGGTTTGACTCTTTTAGATGAAAAAATGGATGATTATAATTTACACTCAAGAATGAGCTCCATACTCCCCTCAACATCAAATAAATTATGAATATATATAAATATTCATGGAAAGTACAAACTATTCATCATTTTAGAAAAAAAATGATATCCACTCAACCACATTAAATAAAATTGAACATTTGGTTGATATTTTCAAATTCCACATAGCTTGTTTTTCAAAAAAAAAGTGAGGGAATTTTTAAATTTAAAGAAATTAGTGTGAATTTCAAACCTTATTTAAGATAATGATTATATTTTTTATTTTATAAAAATTTATTTTTCTATAATTTTTAGTAGCTACAAACTGGTATTGTTTTTCCACAATTCTACTCTTGAAAAGATCTAGTAAGATATAAAATTTTGCAGAATCATTTTTTTCATCTCTAGAATCAACTTTTATCCCTTAATTTCTTCTATTCAATAGCCCAACATGTTTTAGAACAGAACAAAATATCTCCCCCATACTTAGTTCAACTGGATCATGAAATTTTACTTCCAGAGTGGGTTAGATAGGGAAAAGTTTCTTGTAATATGGTTAAATAAATTGGTTATTCATGGATACTTATGGATAAATTTTTTAAATGTATAGGGTAAGATAGATTAGAATGTATTTTTTAAAAATGGGGATTTTATACAAAAATAAATGAATCAATAATTTAAAACACAAACACCTCAAAATATCATGTTTTGAGAGTGATCAATCAAATTATGGTTAATCAGAGACAATTTGGTTATCATAAGAAATGAGAATAATGTGGATAATATGTCAAAAATGTTTAGAATCCTTAGGAAGGTGTTTTTAGAAATTAATATAGTGAGAATATGCTTGGGATTAAAAATTCAGTAGTCTTTTCATGAAATTCTCAAAATTTAGAACTTGGAAAAAATCCATTTATTTAGAAATATTTTCATGGGTAAAATTTGTTCACTCATTAACATGGGTTTCAAAAATTATAGAGATAACATCAGAGCTCATAATTTTGAAAAACAAAATTTTTTAAAGAAAAATAGAGAACGATAATTTAAAATGAAAACACACAAAATCTTAATCTAACTAATTATATTACCCCCATAAACTTATTTTTCCCAATTGTATCATCATGAATTAGTTTATATGATAAGTGAAAATCAAAAATAGAAGACATGAAAAAAAAGTGTAAATTAAAGACACAACCTATTTAATTTAAGTAGAAGCATATTTAAGCTAGTCTCTCAACCGTTTCAAATTATAAATATATATGAAAATAAGAAATAAAAAAGAAAAATATTTATTTAAAGAAAGGAAAAAAAACAAAAGAGATAAAGGAAATTAATCTTTGTTTAAACCCCCCCAAGTGGCTGCTACATTTTATTCACTCCAAAGATGGAAAGTGGTAGTAGATTATACCTAGCCTGAAGGTGGGTGTGGTTTATTTCTCACGAACAAATTTTTTTAGCTTTATTATTTTTAATCATGCACAATATTTATAATTCCACAAATACATATTTCTTCTTGTTCCCTTATATGATTTAAGAACTCAGTTCTTTCTTGAGGCATGGATCCTTTAGTTTTAATCAATTATCAGTTTAAATGATTAATTATAGCCTAATATGAATGAACTTTGAGTTCATAGAGGTATTGAGGGAGTCCAAGGATAGTTCAAAGTGCAGAACCCAGATTTGGGTTCACTTTTTGTAGAAACCATGCGGGGCACACTACCAAATTACTTCTAACCAATCGAGGATCGACAATAGAGTCATACTAGCCACACAGTTAGTTAAACCATGTGACTTGGGATACACAGTCATACGAGAATGTATAAAAATTAGATAGTGGGATGCGATATGGTTTTCCCATGGTTAGTCAAACCATACATGAAAAACGTATGGGGTACCCATTTCCTATAGAAAAGGGCACATGATTGGTGCATGGTTTAGCCAAACGTGTAGCCGAACCACATGACCTATTGTTTTTGGAAAATATACAAAATTTCCCCTAATTAAATCAAATTTAAACCTAATTTTTCTTCATTATTCATGTTAGAAATACTTGGAAATTGTGAGATAAACTTGAAGATCTTATGCAGGATTTTCCTTCAACTCTCCTTTCGACCTCAGAATCAAGAACTATCTATCTCATCATATTTGCCTTGGTAAGATCTCAATCCATTTTGTGTCATTCCTCAATTAGTTTGATATTAGTTGTGCTATTTATGTGCAAGATAATATTCCCATTGGGATTTATTATCACACCCTTTTTGATCTTCTTTGGGTACCTAAATAGAATATATGATTGAAGGTTTGAATAAGAAAAATCAGTCTACTATAAGTTCTTTATTTATGATTAGATGTCGGGGAGCATAGGGCCGAGTTGAGGCTCATGATGCTAGCTAGATTGTCTTTGGATTTTTTTTTACTTTTCTTCCATGTATTGTACACCTACCATGTATACCCATTTTGGATGATTTATTATAAACATGACTTGTATAATCATCTTCTGTATATGAGATTCCTTCTAATATGATTTATATTTTCCTATTTTATTCCTTTATCATCTTCCTAATTGATTTAATGCTTCTTCTACTTATATGATATTGTATTTCCACTATGGTGATGAGGGGATAATATCCTCACAGACACACCGAGGCCCTTGATGCTATTTTAAGGACTCTAGCATTTGAGAAGATGCACTTGAGGACATGTGGCCAACCGATGTTGGGGTATTATTGAGTGATATCCATGTTTCAGACTTTAAAAAGTGGTATCAGATATTATTTTCTAGTTTTATTTACTCTTTTATTATAATATAAATGGATATAAAGAAATATTAATTTGGTAATGAGTTGTTCCTTGGCATAGCTAACCCATGTACATGAAAAGACAATTTGCCTCGAATTAAATTTATATTTTCTGGATTTTTTCAATTATAATTGATTTTATTCCATTGTCGGGTGATGAGATTGATTTAAGATATTATTATTGATACGATTATGGGACCTATTTTGTTTCAACCCGATGATATGAGGGTATTCCATCTCATGCATCATTTTAGGAACTCTAAAGGATTAACATGCCATGCATTATTCCATGCCATTTAGGATACATAAATTATTTCACAGTGTTGTAATAGGTTCCATGATAGATATACCGACTTTTGTGATAGGAATTATAGAATGTGTTGTGGTGTGGATTATGTGAGAACCACATTTTGATTCATGAGGTGTATGGGCACTTGCGGATCAGAATTTGGTGAACCATTAGTTCATACTTTTAAAATGATTTATGATAAATGTGAAATAAATGATATAATGGAATTGACTATGAAAATAAAATGAAACCTAAATTTTTTATAGAATAGAACATGATCCAGACCTGACCTTAGTATTGGAAAGTAGGTAGTATCTATTATGTTCTTGTAATCTATTTTTCTCCCAAACCTAACTCTAGGAGCAGGCAGATAGGCATGTTCTTATATAAGAAGTCTTGTACTAATCCTATTTCAACATCTATTCTTCTGAGCTACAAACATTTATAACAATTTTTATCATAGGAATGCACTTGGAAATTGTAAAGGAATGCTACACTGACATCCTCTAGTCACATTCCAAGAGGGTGGTGACAATCATGCTCTAGAGGTGGTGGACCATGGGCTATCAATGGATCCTCCAATAGTTCTAGTTGAGGCACCGATAGTTTTAATAGACATAGGTGTTGAGGCACAATTCTATGGGGGATTTATGTGCTTCTTAAAGACCATTCAGGGAACACTGTGACCTACCCCGACTATGGAAGATTTGACACATGAGTTCCAGCTGTAGCATCCACCCACATTTTTTATGGATGGTGGACCATAGACTACAGAGTCATGGTAAGAGGCCATGATATCTATCTTCGAGTATCTAGAGACACCTTGTGAGAGGAGGGTAAATATTGCTACATATATGCTACCTGATTCTGCCAAGAGATGACGCGACGTCATTACTCCAAATTATAATAATGAAAATTTATATTGGAGGTATTTTCATATGGTCTTTTATGATTAGTTCTATTCCCATACATTGAGGTCTAATAGAGCTCGAGATTTCATGCACCTGGAGTAGGTCACATTATTAGTTATGGAATATTTGGCCTGTTTTAATGAGATATAGTGCTTTAAACCTATTATGACGGGTGATGAGTTATCTAAAGCCAATAGATATCAAGATGGAATCAGGTATGAAATTGGATCAAAATTGAATTTATTTCAGTTGACTACCATTTTAGGAATAGTGAATCATACGCTTATCACAAAGCGTAACCTTAGAGAGTTCGGGGGTGAGAGATAGGGTGGTTCAAAATCTATATCTGGTAATACATCAAATTATTGTAGGAAGAATCATCTAGATCTTCCATGTGGTTATATTAGTATTCAGAGAACATACTCAGGTATCCAGGTGAGGTTCTTTCAATGTAGTTGATTGGGACATATGAGGCCTCATTGTATGTGGGACTTAGTCGAGTGTCGATCTTATGGAAAGATAGGCCATCTACATCGCTTCTGTAGAACATTTCCACCATCATCCAATGAGATAGGTTTAACACCAAATCCATTTTTAGGATCAGAGTTAACTGCTTCTCATCAAGCAGTGAGCTGGTGTACAGCCAGACGATCTGGCTGAGGTGGTGGTTGTGGCCATGGTAGTCAAACCCCGAATTTGCTGCGACAGAAGAGTGGATTTGATTAGGGTAGCAAGGCAGTGTCCCATGGTTTTAGATCAGGATAGATATGAGTAGTGAATCTAACCCTTGAGGAGAAGTATCCTAAAACTTTTACTTTTAGAGGTACTATTATCATATCATGTACTTTAGAATCTACTCCTTTTGATATAGTGGCTTCTCATAGCTTTATATGTGTGGTTGTTGTGGAGATCCTTGGCCCTAGTTTGCAGAATTATGATGATTTTATGATGATTGAAACACCATTGGAGATTATAAAATAGGATGTACATCATTTCAAGGAGTTCCCCCTTGAGATTAGTTGGTATCACTTCATATGGTATCTCCTTCTCCTCAATATGATATGTTTTGAAATCATTCTCAGGATGGATTGGTTGGTTTCCTTTCATGTTTTCTTTGTAATCTATCATCGAAGGGTGATATTTACATCACCAGAGGGAGGAGTGTTTATTCATAATAGTTAATGAGATATCTAGGAAAGGAGATATGGATCCAAGAATCATGGATAGGGAATCATGTCGACCTATATTGAGACTTTATATTATAATGATCAGGGAACATGTAAGGAAGATTTCCCTCAAGTGGTTGATCATTTTAGGGATGTTTTCCCAGAGCACTTTTCAAGATTACCTCTATTGAGAGAGTTGTATTTATCTATCGAGTTAGTGCTAGGAGTTGGACCAATGTCCATTCCTCTTTATAAGAGGGATACTACAAAGATGCAAGATTTGAAGAGTTGGCTAGAGGATTTAGAGGAAAATGGGTTTATCTGACCCATTACTTCTATGCAGAGTTCACCGGTCCCTTTTTCAAAAAAGGTAGATAGAACCCTCAGGCTATGTGTGGATTACCAAAAATTGAACTAGATGATAGTTAGGAACCGATATCCTCTTCTATGGATGGATGATCTCTTAGACCAGCTCCAAGGAGCTTGGGTATTCTCAAAGATTGATTTCAAATCCTATTATCATCAGGTGCATGTTAGACTGTCAGACATATCTCACACAACTTTTTGATGTAGGTATGTTATATATGAGTATTTAGTTATGTCGTTCAGTCTCACAAACATGCCAGAAGGCTTCATGGATCTGATGAACCGAGTTTTCCATCTTTATCAGTATTTTTTTGTGGTTTTCATGGATAATATATTTTTGTATACTCATAGTCTACAGGACCATGCCAAACATCTTGAGATCGTATTGGACACACTAAGAGAGAATTAGTTATAAGATAATATTATACAGTTCCACTTCTTGATGGATCATATTCACTTCTTGGGTCACATTATCTCATAGAAAGGAGTATCTGTTGACCCAGAAAAGGTGACATCTATAGTTTCCTGGGAGCCTCCCAAGAATGTCTTTGAGGTATGGATTTGATTAGGTACATATAGTTACTACATGAATTTTATATAGGACTTCTCATGCATAGCAGTGCTGATTATGGGCTTGACTAAGAAGGGTGTGAAGTTTCTATGTTCATGTTCCAGTGAGACGACCTTTCAAGAGCTAAAAGGGAGATTGAATTCAGTGTCGATACTGATTTTTCTAGATCTAGGAAGGAGTTACACTGTGTACTGTGATGCATCGGTTATCAATCCAGAAGTAGTTATTATTAATGGGGATAGAGTCATAGCATACAGGTCTCAGTAGTTGAGGTCACATTAGAGGAATTAAAAAATGAATGATCTTGAGTTAGCTACAGTTGTTCATGAATTGTACTACTGGAGGAATTACTTACTTGGAGAGAATTTTGTGCTGTACATGGACCAAAAAATCCTCAAGTGCACATTTACACAACATGATCTAAATTTGAGGCAATGAAGGTGGGTTGAATACCTAAATTATTTTTACTTCTAGGTTTTATATATGACTAGAAATGGAAATGCAATGGATGATGTACTAAGTAGAAGGAATTAGATACATGCTGTTTAGTATGCCATTAATGAGTGGCACCTCATGGATTTGTTCTCTAAGATGCACATAGAGGTGTAGGATAGTCAGGGGAAGATTTATCTTTCATCATTGGAAATGACCTCTACTATACTGAATAGAGTGAAGATGATAAAACTATCATATGTTGAGAGCGTAGTCTTATAGGAGAGTGTGGTAGGTGAGGACCATCCTCCTTTTTGGACCATAGGTGAAGATGAAAATATTCATATACATGGTCACATATGGGTTTCAACAAACATTCATGTGGAGATGATGTGATACTTTCATGCTTCATCTTGGGAAATGCAACCTAGAATCACCAAAATTTACTAGGATTTACATCACCAATACTAGCGGCTGAGTATGAAAAGAGATGTAGTTTTTTTTCATGAGATATTCCACCTGTCAGCAGGTGAAGGTGGAACACCAGAAAACTGCTAGACTTTTTCAACAACTTCCCATTCTAGAGTGGAAATGGGATGATGTCGTGATAGATTTCATGATAGGTTTAACAAGGTCACCTTGAGGTAAAGAATCAATTTGAGTTTTTTTAGGATCATGATGGGTTCAAATTTCCTTCAAATCAAATAAACCTTCAGTGTGGATGATCTTGGGAGGTTGTATATCCTATATATAATATGACATCACAGGGTCCTATGCACTATAATTTCAGATAGGGATTCCAAGTTTATATCCTATTTCTAGAATATTTTTTAGAGGGAATTGGGTAAATAGGTGCTTCTGAGCACAAAATACCACCCTTTGATTGATGGCTAGTTAGATCTTACAATTGAAGTGCTTGAGGACATGCTGCAGGCAAGCATCCTAGATTTTGGGGGATCATGGGAGAGGCATATAACCGTGGTTTAATTCACCTAAAAAAATTTATTTTGGGACACTATTCAGATGGAAACTTATGATTCTTTATACAATAGACCATTCTGATCAACCATGTGTTGGTTAGAGGCTAGAGGGGCAGCTATTATTAGACATCTTCTTGTTTAGGAGACCACATAACATGTGTAGTTGATTCAGAAGCGAATGGCTACTGTGAAACCTCTACATAAATAATACACCAATATACATAGATGACATATAGATTATGAGGATAGGGTTAAAGTCTTTTTACATGTTTTACCAAGGCTGGGACATAAGAGGGTCAGGAGAGAGGGTAATATTTCACCATGGTATGTCATGCCCTTTGAAATTATGGAGAGAGTCGGGAAGGCAGCATATTAGTTACAATTACCTGATTGGTATTGGTCCATTCAAAATTTATTCCATATATCTCAACTACGATGCTATCATTTAGGACCATCTCATGATTTTAATCGTGAGGAGGTTGAGTTACAAGTAGATGCTTCCTTTAAGGAGCATCCTATACGTATTGTGGATTGTAGAATGAAGGTTATACAAGGATGAACGGTTTCTATAGTATGAGTGCTATGGAAGCACAATCATGCAGAGGATGAGACATGGGAGTAGTATAATGATATATTATTGTAGTGGCCAAAGTTATTCCCATACATTATTGACCACCCTTGAGAGATAAATTTAGGGAAGAATTTTTTTAAGGGGGAAGTTTATAAGAACCCAGTTCTTTCTTGATCTATAGATCCTTTACTTTCAATAAATTATAAATTTAAATTATTAATTATGGCCTAATATGAATTCCCATTGAGTTCATGGAGGTATAAATAGTGGATGAGGCTGGACAATGACGTCTTAAATTCCACATAGTTAGTTAAAACATGAAACTTGAGGAACATAATAATGAGTGAATGTCTACAATTTTTATATTGGGATAAGACACGATTTCCTCAAGGTTAGTCAAATTGTGCATGAAAACCATGTGGGTTGCCCCTTTCCTACAATAAAGGGTGCAAAGTTGGTACACAGTTTAGCCAACTTTGTAGCCAAACCATGAAACCTAGTGTTTTTTGTATATTTAGAAAATTAAACCTAATTAAATATATTTCAAGATAATTTTTATTCATTCTTCACGTTGTACAAGCATGGGAAATTTTAGATCTCCTTTGAAGCTCAAAAGTAGGATTTTCCACTGAATCTCTATCCAAGCTCAAAATCATGAACCATCTATCTCATCAGATCCATCTTGGTATGATATAAATTCCTTTTATGTCATTACTAATTTGGTTTGATATCGGTTGTGAAATTTAGGTGTAAGGTAATATTCCATATTTATAGTTTCTTCATCTATTATTCGATTTTATTCTGATCTGAGTCGAATCAGAAGCTGATATTGGATGAGTTATCTACTAAAAACCTACCATAGGTAGTCTCATTATTTTCATTCAAAGTTGAAGTGTTTATATATATATATATATATATTCCATTATTCCACATGCCCAATTTGTGAAGCATCACCCTTGAAATGGAATTTAATCCTCAAATTGAATTTATTGGTATATCCTATGAAATTAATGAGGCCCGTTGAAAAATATTAAATGGTTATGAATCTAGAATTGAAACCTCCCCTTTGGGTGGGTTGTTTAGTTGAATCCACCACCATGGGTGGTTATTGAATTTTGGATACCTTTGAGGTGTTCCCTTTTCCCCTTGAATTGAGACGTTAAATAATGACTTTTCAGTTGTTTTTAAATTGAATTGTGGAATTTTATTGTGATTTGAATTATAAATAAATTTTATTAAAAGAAGAGAATGGGTGTCCAAGGCCCTAGGATATTTCAATGGAAATTTCTTATTTAATCTTGAGTTATCATTTTTATAATGATATTATCATGTGAGTTAATTAAAGGCGAAACCTTTTAAGCTTATCCCATGCCTTCAGCCAACTTTTGAGGTGAGATTGAATTGAAATGAATAAGGTGATGACATTGATATAATTAAATGGTATTGAATGAATTAATATATTCCTTTGGTGACACATGGGTTCATATACGAATGCCATGGATGGAATCGTTTGGATTCTACCTTACTTATGTTGAGTGACACTTGGAATATTTATATGGACTGTAAAGTAAGTACTCATGGGGGATTACTTTTATATGCCCGAATGATACTTGGAGTCCGTATGGACTTCCAAGGTTGGACTTATTGGGAAATTGATCATATATTACATGGGTTATACTTGGGATCCCTTAGTGGACTACCAAGGATGAACTCGAGTGGCTATGATGTTATACCACACCTCGAGTGATACCTTGGTCTATGTGAGGATCCCCATAAATGAACTTGTAGGGTGTTGGCTTATATTATTACTAGAGAAATAACTAGATTATAATTTAAGAATCATAAGGATAGGCTCAAGTTAAAAATTGAAAAATTAATGGAATGGTTTATATGATGTGTATGCCAACCCAAAACATAATATTGGATTCAGTCTTCACCTTACACTTTATGGATGGTCTGTTTAGGAATCCTTTGAGCATAGTACTATAGGGGACGCTCTGATACATGTTAGTTCTTGAATTTTTTTAATTAAATGAGGTTGGATAATTACATGAACTTGATTATAAATGACACAGACCTAACTATTAATTAATAGAATTACTTACTAAATGAAATTGATAAAGTGAATATGATAATAAATTGAGAACTTGAACTTTATAGGATGTTTAAATTTAGTAATAACTTTCAAATTACATTACTTCCTACATGCTATTATTTTTATATATATTCACTAACTAGATGTAACTTGAAATTGGGTGGTTTCCTACTTGGATTTAGTCTCAAACCATATTCAGGCTACTTAGGGTACCTGAACATACTATATGATTATAGGTATGGATAAGCGAAAGAACCCCACTATAGGTTTTTTATTTCTACTTAGGAGCATGGGATCATGAGACTGAGTTGAGGCTCATGAAGCAAGATTGATTTTTTTCTTTTTTTAATTTTGTTCCATGTATACATATTTTGTCTATTTTATTAGACACATGTCATGTATCATCATCTTTTGTATATGAGATTCATTATAGTATGATTTATATTTTTTATCTTGTTTATTTATTATATTTATGATTGATTTACTACTTCCTACACTTATCAAATATTTTATTTATGTTGTGCTACACTTTGGAAATGAGGTAATAGTATTTCCACTAACACACATAGGCCATCACTACTAGTCGGTATCCTCTGGCATTTGGGGAGATGCGCTTGGGTCCATGTGGACAACTGGGATCAAGTCACTATTGAGTGGAATTCAGGTCCGAGATGTTACATTTGAAATCATGGTTCCAATGGAGTAGTGGAAGAGGGAATAAATTGTAAGGGAACCTCAAAAACACTTTATATTTAGAAAAAACGTCCACCCGTAGTTGGCATTTAATTATAGTATGTTATTCATCTTCACTTTAATCTTGAAATGTGGTTTCTTACTTAAAAATAATATTAGTAACACCATACTCATGTAAACCAGTGTACTCTTCAAGCGAGTACACAGTTTTTTATTCAATTTTATCTATATTTTTTTATTTATCAAAAGAATCTGTCCATTCAAATATAGTAGGAATAAAATCTACCCAAGGAAAAGAATCTAACAATTTATTATCAAAATAATCTGACAAATGTCGATAAAAATTTGAGACTTCTCCCTATAGATAATAAGATTATAGTTTTTTGGGAGTAAAGAACATGTGTATTGAATGTAGGAAACAAATAGAGTTTCTCCAAATTTTTAAAAAAAATAAATGGTTCAAATGTTTCTTCCTCCTCATCCATATCTTGAAATAAGCATTTTTAATTTTTAGTTTCAAAAATTTGAGATTCACATAGAAATTTGTTTTCAAAAAAGTTAGCCCAAACATAATCTAAGGTATTTTTATTTCATAAAGTTTCATAAATGGTAAAATAAAATATAAATTCTTCCTTTGAATTTTAAAAAGAAAAATACAATTAATTTTTTCAACTCATCCCTACAAGGTTCTTTATTTGAAAAAGTGGGTGCAATGAGATTTTCCTTTTCTTGATCTTCCTTTTGGCTGGCTAGTTCATTTAATATTTTTGTAGAATTATAAATAATTCATATTTTTTTCACTATATAGTAAATCATTATATAATTTTGTTCCACTTTTCCTTTCAAAAAGACTTTCCTAATTAGACTCCAAGAATTTTGGATAAATAGGCCAACCATAGGAGTAGTCATTGTAAAAATCCATTTTTTTAAAATTTTAAATTAGTAGTTAAAATGATAGAAATTAAAAAAACCACTTATGAAATCTCCTTGATAATGATTCAAAATTATGTTGAATATTCAGTCATAGTACCTCAATCAATAATTTCTCCTTTAAAATGTATTACAGTGGTGACCATAGTGTTGTCTTATGAAGAGGGTGCAGACTAAAAATGAACACAATTGAGTTATTCAATATATAATTCAAGACCTAAAAGCATACACATATATTTATTAGAAAACATATAAAGAACTCAAATATGGGTGTTTATCCACTTATGAAAGTGATTCAATTACCTGATGACCTCTAAGAAACTGAAACCAATAGAACCTACTATGCTTAATGAAGAAATGTTGCCAAATAAATTTAAACAGTATGAATAATTAATTTACTTCTATAAGTTGAAAAAATATCTATAAAAAATATAATAAATTTAATACAATAAAAAAATACCCTTTTAAATCATTAAAAATATATTCTAGAATGATTGAAAAAAGAGTTTTCAATGAAGTACAAAAAAAACTCATAAAAAAAATATCCTTAAACTCCACCACCACCACCACTTGGATTTTATAACTTCATGGATATATTACTCTATTTGAACTCACATATCCTATAGCATGGTACTATCCATGGACTTACTCTATAACCATCCTTTTTAAATAAAAGTAGAGACTTATATTTACAATGAAGAGTTGTGGAAAAGTTTCCATAACATTTCTTTCTTTTGAAAATTTCAGCTTATTTATCCCAAAAGACCAAAACATATCGATAATTAATATTATTAATAGTTTTTAATGTAAATTTATATATTCTCTGAAAATTTAAAGTATTTTGAAAAAATTTAGGAAAAGGTATCCTTGAATTTATAATGAAATAATTTTTATGGACTAAAATACTATTTATCTTCCTCCACTTTGTTGCATCCATAAACTACCTAAATTAATCCATTTCTCCATGAATGTTTTTTTCATGCATAACTTAAATTTATCTATATTTTATAACTAGAATAACCTAATTTTGATTTATGTATCTAGATATATGTCTCATTTATTGAGTAGTTTTTAAATAAATCTACCAAATTGTTTTTCCACATTGCATGATTTATTTGGGTTTCTTAGTATTTTAAAAACACTTGGTTCAGTTGAATACATATAAGATAACTAATTATATAATCATAGAAGACTGAATTTATAAATCGGAATTATTTTAAAAAATTTATTCCCAGAATACCAAAGTGATAAAAAACTGTTAAAATTGAAGAATTTCACATTAATGCATCAAATTCACCAAAAATACAAAAGTGATGAAATTTAACGTAAAAGATAGATTTGTGGGTTTGAAATCATTCAAATATATATAAATATAAATGAAAATATTTACTATATTATATCATCATCATATTCTATCCATATAAATAAGGTGGTTGGTATCATACAAATATATCATAAGTGTAACATAAAGAACACCAAAGGACATTGACATAGATTAAAATCACCCTTTATATATTATTAGATAAATCACTTTGAAAAATAATAATAGATAATATATATATATATATAGTTTAAATTATTTAAAAAAATTTAAAATATTAATCATTAAAATGAAATACTTTGAGCTTTTTAAAACATTTAAAAAAATTATCTATTAAAAATAAAATGATTTTTTTGAAACAAATTATATATATGAAATATAATTTCCGAAACATTATTTGATAAGACATAAAGACACAAAATAATTATTTATTAAATAAAAAATCCTTTAAAATCCATTTTAATATAAACAATTAATTTTTAAAATCAAGATTTTACTTTTGAAAACCATTATAATAATTATTTTTCTTTTAAAATCATTAAGAATCAAAATAATTGGGGAATTTTTTTAAAATATGAAAAAGAGTCTTTGTAAATAAGATTTATTATAATGATGAAATAATTTTTTTATGGAAAATGTTTAAAAGGTATAATTTTATCAAAAAAAACGTGTGAAAAATTTTAAAACATTATTTTCAAAATTTTATATATAAATTATATGTGAATAAAAAAATAAATTCCTAAGATACATTTAAAAATAAATTTTAAGAATATAGTGAAATGGAATATAAAATATAAGAGGTTTTAGAAATTTTTTTGTCCATAGTCATAAAAGATGAAGTTACAGGTCACATTCAAAAGTCATTTTCAAAATCATGAAGTGGTTTCGTTTAAATTTTTTTACTTTTAAAAGAAATATTCAATAAAAGAGGCCTAAAAATTATATAATGGTTTTTATAGTAAATTTAGAGTGTAATACAAATATATAATTTTGAAAGGAAAAGTTTTTAACAATTTTTTTCAAAACATTTATTGAAACCCACATAATCAAAATGATGGTAAAACTTTCCTTTGAAAAGTGGTAAAGAGAAATAAGTAAATGAAATAAGATAATACATATTTGGGATTAAAAAATTTAAAGTAAAAAATTTGTGGGAAAAATAATTTTTAAATAGCGGAAAACACCCAATAAATAGGATGATAATTATTCTTAATAACACTGTATTCTTATGAAGAATGAAATAAATCAAATAAAAAATTTTATGTAACAATACTTAAAAAAGGAGTTCATGAGAATGAATTTTAGATACATGGAAATAAAATTAAAATTGAAATATAATTATATGATAATCTTGAATTTATCCAACTTATAAGAAAAATTTTAATGAAGAACGATCATAAATCAATAAATGAAAATCGAGTTAGAAAAACCCTTTCGAATTTTAGTAACACTTAGATAAATGCCCTTAAGAAATAACAATTATAAGGTATTTTTAAATCCCTTTAATTTTATGAAGTTATTATAAAAACATACATAGGGAAGTATATACACCACAAAATATAAAACGATTGATGAATACAGAACATGTCTTAATGAAATAAAAGTGAGATAAGAATCCCTTACTTTTTATTCTTGAATTTCATGAAAGCTCTTTAAGATCCCATATAATAAACATTACCATCATAATAAATTATTTTATAACATTATTCATACCTATTACCCTATGATTTTTTTAATTATAATCATTATTATACATTAATTGTCTAGTTATGTTTATTTTCATCATTGGATGCTATCAATTTGGATTGTTTAGTGATTGTTTTATAATGGTGATATCAAACCCCATTCGTTGATTTAAATTCACCATTAAAATATCTTCCAATTAATTATAATATGTGATTTATAATGGTTTATAATTTACTAATTTCATTCCTTGATAATTCTAGTCACGATTCATGAATATGAAATAAGTGATGAGCTTGTTTGGGGAAATTTTCCAATAATAACATATTACTTTGTAATGAAAATTAATATTTGTATAATAATTTAAAAAATATATTATTGAAATTTATTAATCCTTAATATCATTGAAATTAATCAAATATAGTTTTTATAATCATTCATGTAAGGTTATGATGAAAAATACAATATTTCATCAATAGAGGTTGTAGTCTTCACGTACGCACTAAAAATGTTTTCATTTTCTATTTGATGAAAACAAATTATAAATTTATTTATAATTTTATAATATTAATCATGTTATAAATATAATTTTCATTCATTAATTATATTTTTATAACTATACATGAATTTTGGTTGTGAAAAATGAAGTATGTCGTTCCTGGAGGCAGTAGTCCGCATGCACGAATGCGAAACAATTTCCATTTTCTATAGAGAATAGAGGTAGGTATATAATGATTATTTCATAATCCTAATATTTTTTTGTATAATAATTATATTTATGTTATTATTATAATATGGTATAATTTATTTTAATTTATATGAATAATACATAAATAAATAATAATGAAGATGATTTTTTAGGAAATTTTACCTCATTATTTGGAATAAATAATTTTCAACATGGATAAAACAATTTAAGGATGGTTTTATATGGATAAAAAACCTATAGAGTGTCTCTAATAGTTTTCAGGATGGATTTTGGTAGATTTTTGTTGAACTAAATGGAATGTGGTGTGAGGATAAATAGGGTGGTAAAAGTATGATTTTATAAGTGAGGGGAGTTGAATTTTGGTAATAATAGGTTCACTATTCTAGGAAATTATCTCTAAAAGTGGGAAATAATAGATAGGGTAAGAGATTAGGTTATAAAAACCATTCACCACACACTTGGAGATAATATTTGAATAATTTAATGTTTTTTCTCTATAGTTTTATCTTTTACCAAAATTTACTTTTTTGCATGATAACTCTTTTTTTACACTAAATAACTTACATTTATAACTTTGAATATATTTATTGGAGTTGGTGTTGCCCTAAAGAAATACCATTTTACTTTTTATTACATTGTATATTCATGGTATTTGAATATAATACAGTATAATTTCTTATCACATATTAATTGTTCTTATGTATGATAGTGTATGTGGTAATGTCTTAATGATACTTTCCGCATCAAAAGTATATTGTAGTTCCACACTATGATGAGATACATTATATAATATAACTATATTCCTTAAACCTATGCTCTATGGTTTGATGATATATTATGACAATACATAGTTAATATAGGCCATCAGGGGTAGGAGAATCATAAGACATTAATACAACTTTTCATGGTGTTCACCCTTGGTAATCTCCAAGAAGAGAGGATATGAGAACATACCCACTGATAAGAATTACACATGTTTCATACATCATTATATATTCCTATATGTGGACCTGTACAATTATCCTTTGAATCTAATATTGTTATTAATGTGTGTTAGGAATCATGTGCTTAGATGTATTTTATAAACTATAACGATGATCATTTACAATGAAGTTAGATGTGCTGGGTGTATCATGAGTGGAATTTAATTAATGAGTAACATGAGATAGGATTTTCCAAACCATTTTATGTGAATATATAATTCCCTTTAATATAATAGAAAAACAAGATTAGTTCTATAACCATGGTGGTTTATCAGCATGTTAAATTCTAAAAATTCAAAGAAAGTGAGTTAAACATATAGGTTGATGACATAATCTATAAAACTAGTTTAAAGAGGGTTATTGAGAAAAAGAGATTATATAACATGTTAAGAATTTATTTAAGGTTGAATTTAATTGTGACATTAACTATTTTATCTATGGGTACCTTAGTGTGTTTCTAGACATTAACATTATAATTTAGGCAGTTTAACCTAATTCCAATGAGAAATGGGCCTAGAGGTTCACACACTCAATGAATCCAAGATCCATGATTAAATTCAATGTAAGTTCAAAAATTGTATTATAATATCATTCACATGTTTGAGGAATAATATTTAATAAGGTTTATCATTTGATCACATGTATTTATTTATCTATGTATAATGAAATGGAATTTATTTATTTAATTTAATAAATATTCACTATACTTGGTTTGGTAAATAATGTGGAGGATGTGAAGATCTATTTGTGGTTCGATGAAAATGAAAATATTATTTTAATAAATATTAATTTATTTCTTCGGTTGAAATAATACTTTATTAGTCCATAGGCTATGCACATTTTAAGTAAATAATAATAATATTATTATTATTTAGAAGTTGGGTATACTAGGGATTATGATAATATTAAAGAGCCTTCGGGAAAATAATATTCCAACCCTAACTCTATAAATGCCTAAAAATAGTATTCCCTAAACAACAATACATTTTTCACAAAATTTTTATCTCCAGAGAATTATCTCATCATAAATATATTATCAAGAACACTTTATATTCTGTGATCATTGATAATCCTCCTCTACTCTATCTGACTGTAATAGAACCAAGAGAATCTTACATGCCTCATTGGGATTCTAAATGTGAAATCCACAATGAACAATTCAAGGAATTGGTACATCCACACTATCATCCAAATAAACCTATAATAGAATCTATAGTTTCTTAGTGAATGTGTGTATTGTCGCTGGAGGGAATCTTCCCTTTATTCCTTTATCCCAATTATGGGTTGATAGGTAGGGGAAACCACATTAAATAATGAAGAAATAATTAAAAAACAAGCTATTTCTTGATCTATAAAAAAATAATTAAAAATTACATGTGAGATTATATCTTCATGTATTTTGGGAATTCATTTATATCTAGTTTTAAGAAAAAATATGAAGAAGTTGGTGAAAAATATTATTGGGCATCTACTGAAATGCTTTCACTATGCCATGGAACCATCATGTGGTATCAGAGGGGTCATATGTTTGATTTATAATTATTTATTATTTTTTTGTCTATACACATTTTATTTTTATATTAATTTTTTGTTTATTCATTGTGAATATAAATCTATATTTTTGTAATCATCACATTTATGTAACCAAGAACAATTTAAATATCAATGAATAAAAAGTAAATGGAATCTATGGGGAGGTAATGGTGTTATGGATAGTTGACATCAATTACACATCATGTAGTCAAGTTCACTGTGTCTATATGGGTTTCAGGGTTTAAAACTCGCCACACTGAGTTAGGACGTAGTATATTTATTACATGCCATGTGTTTACCAGTCAAACTAGCACACGACTTTTCAGATTTCATGGCATGTAGCTGGTTTACAGACCATGTAGTTTATGCATTTTCCCAGTGAAAATCGTGAAATATTCATGGTCAAATACATATCATGTATTCATTACATGATGTGTGGGGTTGACAGATCAAAAACATGGTAATTAGTACACTTGATATGGTGGTGGTGTAATTAATATATACATGGTGTTTTTAATACTTATGATGTGGTGGTCATGTAATTAATACAAACTTTCTATATTTAATAAAAATGATGTGGTGTTCATTTAATTAATTCATATGTGGTGAAACAAAAATGGTGTGAAATTAATTCACATGTGATGGAAAATTAATTAACACACGATATATTTAATTAATATGCATTTTAATTAATTATTCCTTGAATGGTGTAATTAATTCACACACGATGTATTATTGATACACATATGGGGTATTTAACACATCTTATGTAATTATTTAATTTACAAAGAAATATAATTAATTGAAACATTCAAACAGTCTACATTATGAATGGAAATGGTTTAAAGAATACTAAATGCCCAATTAATTTTGTGTTAAATTAAGATCTACATTTCATGTTTCCTTCATATAGACATTATGTGATTATCAAAAGTAGATGTAATTCCATGATAATTTAGATATATTATTAAGATAAAATAAATAAATAAATAAATAAATAAATAATTAACTAATTGAATCAATTCATATAATATTATCTTAGTAAATAATAATTAATTAAAATTATTACTAGTTGGTATTGAAATGTTTATGTGTTACATGTTGTGGATGATTACGATCCTAGACTCACCTAAATATGTTTGTTTTATTTTAATTTAATTTATTACAATGGTTTTGTAATTATTATTATTAAATTAAATGATGTATAGTGCATCATACCCTCCTCTTTATTATGTATGGATCTGTGTGTTTGTGGTTTATTTAATGTACCCCCTTGATCCATCCTTGTTTTCACCTCACCTGTGTGTGCACAAATATATATGTAAGAAATGAGCTTTGAGGTGAGTGGAGGTGGTTTGAAACCAAGGTGAAACCATTCAAAGTGATACATAAGAGGAAAAGTGGAATGTTATATCTCGAGCCAAGAACTATGAATCACAGTTTAGTTTCCACTTGGATCTATAGTTGGTTTATCATCTACTAGATAAACCAAATTTTAGATAAAGATCATGATCATAACAATTTATTTATTTATTTATATCAGTTGAATGGTTAATCATCAACTTTTAATATATGAAAAACAAATTAAAGAAATGAATTAACAGGAAAAAAGATGAAATTAAATATATTAGATTCTGTTTAAATATTTTATCAGAACATATTTAACCACTTAAGTGAAATCCTCTTAATATTAAAAAGTTTTTTTTCATAAAATGGGATTAATTTATGCATAATATAAAATATAATAGTCTCTAAATATTAATATTAAGTTTTTAGAGCCTTATATTAATTTATTTATAATAGAACAAATAGTTTCAAAGTGCTCGACCAACCCTCATTGGGAATATTTACACTAACATGTAGTTCTAAAGAATGTTGTGGGTTAATTTAACCACATTTATATCAGGTTGAATATCCATCACTAGGCTTGGTATAAATTTGGAGGTAAGTTTTGAGGAAATAAAAGTATAGGATTTTGGGATTGAGGAGTCTGCTCAATGGATCAAGGAGCAATGAGTCAGCAATTTGAAAATATTTACCTATCTAAATACCTTCATATAGCTTGACCAACCCCTATTGGGGTTTTGACAATGTAGATATAGATCCTTGACACTATATTATCCACACAATAGGATAATCCAAGTTTGATGGTGAGGGATATCGAGACTTGATAAAATAGAGGGAGACTAATAATCCAAATTTATTACATCACACTCTTTTTTAATCAATGAAAGTACAAAAATATTCTCTATTTATTTTAGGAATATAAATTAACTCTCTATCGACATTATCATTATGATATATCCTCAAGAAGTAAAACCTTCTCACTAACAAAAACTTCAAGGAATTCTATAGATGATTATGTATTGTACTATGAAAAGAGCGGAAGTTGAATGTGCTGGAATCCCAAGTTCCCAAATCACCTAGAAATAATATTAATGAGGAGGAATTATATCTCTATGAAAACACCTAGGTGATATTCTCAATGTCCAGTGTTTAATTCTATCATCTATGTATAGTAATACACAAAATAATCATAAACACATGGATAGATTTTACATGTTATCTCATTACCATGATCCCTACTTGGAGAAATTGAGACAAAAGAGATTTGATATCTCTAAGTAATTATTCAAATGAAAGGTAGGATTGACATCTTTGACTCATGTGTTCGGGATGATTTTCTACATGGAGTTCTTTGAAATACTAGGTTTTAAGATACCAGATGATTTTCACACAAATCTCAGTTTGGCCTCGCTACCACAAATCTTCTCTAGTTTCATTATTTTTTTTAGTATCGGAAATTTTGATAATTATATTACAGAAATACTTATTCTTATTCACCATGTTGTTAAGGATATGGTGCATAATAAACCCTGGGTACTTATGGTGAATAAAATGAAGAACAATGAAATGGGACCAAAGAATCACTCCAAGTATAAGGCTCTTGAGAAGTGACCTTCTAAGAAGAGGAATATCTAAATTCAGGAAAAGGAAGAAAACAGAATATATTTTTCATGTGGAAAGATCATCCACTAGAAGAATAAATATATAGAGAAGATAAAAGGGTAAGATTTAGGTATGTTCATTATCAAGACATTTTTTTTCTTATATACCATTATTGTATTAGATGTTTCTTGTGGTGATCACACTTGTATCCAAATGTAGGAACCAAGTATATCGTGTAGGGTTTCCAGAGGGGAGTTGGATCTTTGAGGTTCCAATATAGATCATCTAGATTCCATGGCTATTGGAGATTACCGCCTCATGTTTCCAATAAAACTTCTTTTGGTTTTAAAGAAATGTTATTATGTTTCCAGTGTTACTAAGAACATCATATCAGTTTCTTATCATGATATGAATGTTTCTTTCATGTTTGAAAACAGTGGATGTTATTTTTATAGGGATAATTTATTTTCTAGTATGGATTGAAATAATATTGGTCTTTATGTGTTAAATTTACCAAAAATAACTATTATCAGTTGATAAAAAACTATGTTTGCATGACTCGTATAACACTAAATTATGGCATCACCATCTATGCCATGTAAACCATAAGTGTATGACAAAGCTCTATATAGAAGGGTATTTAGACTCTTTTGAGATAAAACTACTTGACAGATGTATCGATTGTTTATAAGGCAATATGATCAGACAAAATTTTAGTGGTATAGGTGAAAGGGATATAGAGATTCTAGAATTAGTACACACTAACTTGTGAAAATCATTTCTAGAATAAGATATATATGGATTCTCATAATTTATTACTTTTACTGATGACTTGAGAAGATATGGATTTGTCAAATTAAAGAAGTATAAGTTATAATACTTAGATAAATTCAAGTAATCTTAGAATGAAGTAGATAATCATCTTGGAAAAAAATATATTTTATCGAATTGAGGAGGTGAATATCTTAGACAATATTTTGTTGAACTTTTATAGGAGTGTGAGATTGTATCGAAAATCACTCATCCCCATAGTGAAATTTTTTATGTTAAAGGATGAAGTGAACCTTATTGTAAATGGTGAGGCGGTTGATGAGTCATGATAATATTCCATTATACATTTGGGGAAATGATTTATATATTACAACATACACACTGAACCTGGTACTAACTAAAGTGACAAATGACATAGCATATGAGTTAATGTATGAAAAGAATATCCTATTATCAAAATTATATGTATGGGGTTGCAAGTAAATTTTTAAGGCCACTTCATCAAAAAAACTGGAATCCCAGGGCATGAAGCATATCTTTATAGGCTACCCTAAGGAAATGAAGTGATATGACCTATAAAAACTTATAGTAAAAAGGTTATAATGGTTCAGAAGGCTATATTACTAGAGAGGGAGAACATAATCAAGAATAATAGTGGGATAAATATTTAATTTGATGAAATTTATTCTCAAGATACATTGAATTTGGTAAAAGAATAATCTCTAACAGTCCCTTTGGAAGAAGATGTTCCAGATGCACAAAAACTGTGTGAGATCACTTGAGAGATTAGAGAACCAATTCATTATGGTTTTTTGGTCATTGAGTATAGTGACTCATTGTTGTTAGAAAATAATGATTATATATCCTATAAGGATGTATTAGAGAGATTAGATGTTACTAAATGTCAATAAGGTATGAATTCTAAGAAGGATTCCATATATTAGAACCATATCTTGGGATTGGTTGATATGCCTGTTGATGTAAAGTCTATTGTGCGTAAATAGGTATTTAATAGAAAAATGGATATGGAAGGTAAATTCCGTACCTATAAATAATGACTAGTGGATAAAGGGTTTAAGAAACATCATGGAATTGATCATGAAAAAAAACCCTTTCTGTAATTTCCAAGTTTAAATCCATTATAACTCTACCTACTACAGCAATATTCCATGACTATTAGATTTTGTAGTTGGATGTCAAAACAAATTTCTTAAATGAGAACCTTTAGGAGGATGTTTTTATGATACAACTATAAGGTTTTATGACACCATGTAATCCTAAGAAGGCATGCAAGTTTCAGAAATATATTTATGGATTAAAACAAGAATCAAGGTCATAGAATAATCATTTTTAAGAATCCATATGAGAGTTTAATTTGATAAAAATGAATGTAAGTCATGTGTCTATTTATGGTTTAGTGGGAGAAAAATGATTTTTCTAGTAGTATATATCAATGAAATATTACTTTTGGTAAATAAGGTACCAAATTTATAGTCATTTAAGTATTGATTAAACAAGTTTTTCTTTATGAATGGCCTAAGTCAAGCATCCTGCATCCTCGAGATCAATATTATTTGAGATTGATGCATGATGTTTATTAAAATATATATAGATACATATATTGAATATATATTTAAGATATTCAATGTGGAATAATCCAATAGATGAATGTTCTAGTGTCACATGGAATTCATCTCTCAATGAAAATGTGTCCTCATACACAATAAGATAGACAAAGAGGACGAGTTGAATCTCTTATGAATCCGTGATATGATTAATTATATATGATATGTTACATAAAAGGATTGGTGTTTCTTATTCTCTAAGCATGGAAAGTAGATATCAAATAAGTCTAGGAGAACAAAATTAGTATACTGTTAAGACTATCCTTAATTATTTTAGGAATATTAAGGATATGATACTGGTATATAGAGAAGACGAGGATCTATTCATCAGATGATAAACATATGATAGTTTTAAAATTGATCAAGATGACATGATATCATAATCAGGATATTAATTCATACTCAATAGAGAAGTTTTGATCTGAAAGATCTCAAAATAACAAACTATGGTTGATTCTACAGTGAAGTCAGAGTACATTGCATCTTCTGATGCATCTAAGAAAGCAGTTTTGATTTGTAACATTATCTAAGTTCTTGGAGTGGGGCCTAAAATTAATGAACCTATAACAGTATACTATGATAATACTACATTTTCATCTCTCATAAAAGAGCCATGGTCTCACCAAAGGATGAAGCAGATACTCTAGAAGTTTCATCTCTTGCAGGTTTTTTCTCAATGAGGTGAAGTTATGCTGAGTAGAGTGTCTAAAGAAGATAAAATGGAAGAACCCCTAACTAAAACCATATCTTAGTAGAAAAATCTATATGATGTGAGATATATTGAAATTATAATTATTAGCAGTTAAATTTAGTGAAAATGAGGGTGTTGGAGTTGGTGGTTCCCTAAAACCAAATGGCCTTATACTTTCAATTACATTATATATTCATGGTATTTAAATATAATATAATATAGTTTATTATCACATCATAACTATTATTAAGTGTTATATTGTATGTGATAATGTTATAAGTATAATTTTCTCATCTAAAGTATATATCTGTTCCCCACTATGATGAGATACTATATATGTTATGATAGTATTCCTTAAAGCTATGTTCTATGTCTAAATGATATTATTTGATGGGACATAGATGATATGGTCTATCAGAGTAGTAAGAACTTAATAAATTGAGACACCTTCTCATAGTGTTCACCCTTAGTAATATTTATGAAGGGAGGTTATGAGAACAATTCCACCAATAATAATTCTACACGTTTTACATTTCCTTGGATATTCTTATCTATGTACCTATGTAACAAAACTTTGAATATAAGATTATTATTAATTTGTTTTATGAATCATCTTATTATATGTATTTCATAAACCATGGCAATGATTTTTCATGATGAAGTTGGATATATTGGGTGTGTCACAAGTGAATTTAAATTAATTAATAATGTGATAGTGTATTTGTTCCTACTATGGAAGTGAATATCTAGAGAAATTTTATGGAATAAAAAAACTATATTAAGTCCATTTCCATGGATTTTTATACCAAATTATCATGTTATAAAAATTTAAAGGAAGAGAGTCAAGCATATATATTGATGACAAAATCTATGCTACTAATTGGGTGAGATATATTGAGACAATGTGATTATATTACATGGGAAGCATTAATAAGAGGTTGAATTTTTTGGTGACAATAAATATTTTCTTTATGGGTTCCTTGGCATGTTACTAGGTTATAACCTTATTATTTAGGTCGTTTTATCCAAATTCCATTACGAATGGGGCCTTGCGGGTTACATAATAAGTGTATCCAAGAACTATAGTAAAATTCTATATGATTTTAACAAATAGATTAGAATATTATTCTTAGGATCAATGAATAACATTTAATCTACTTTATTAGTTGATCGAAAGTATTTATTTGTTTAGTGTATAACACAATGAAATATATTTATTTAATTTAATAAATAGTTAGTATACTTGGTCTAGTAAATAATGAGGAGGATGAGAAGTTTGAGTTATGGTTCAATGAGAATGGACATATTATTTGAGTAAATATTAATTTATACATTCAATAGAAATAATATGTATTTTCATTAAGTTATATACATGTCAATTAAATAATAATAATATTATTATTATTTAGACATGGGGTATTATAAGGATTAAGTGAATATTAATGGGATTTTGTGAAAATAATAGTCCTACCATAGATCAATAAATACCTCACTACATAATTCTATAAACTACAATTTTGTGTGTGTATAATTTGGCTCTCCAGATAATTCTCTCAGCCTAGAGACATTATCAATAATTCTCTAAGTACCATGAGCATTGGAAGTCATCTTATACTCTCTCTGACTGTGAGAGAACCACGACAATTCAACAATCTATATTGAAATTACAATGCCATGTTCAAAAAAATGGTATAAGGATTAAGTATAATAATGCTATCATCTAAAGAAACCTATGGTGATATTCCTAGTTTCTTAGTGCATGTGTAGACCACCACTAGAGGGAATCTACCCTCGATCCCTCCATCATAATGATGGTTAAAAAAGAATGGTCAACCATATTAAACAATAAAGAATGAATTAAATGACAAGGTAATTCTTGATCTATATAAATTAATTATAAATTACCTATGATATTCTATCCTCTTGGATTCTAAGAATGAATTTCTATCTAGTTTTGTGGAGAAATTTGAAGAAGTTGATGAAAAATTTTATTGGGAATCACCCAACACGCATCCGCTGTGCCCTAGAACCTTAAAATACTTTCCTTATTAAATAATTTGGGTATTATAATTCCAAATATGGAAATAATTTTTCAGTATTGAATGTATAAAAGTGTTAAAAATTAATCTTAGAATAATAAATTCACAACAGATACAAACATTTTTTTTGAAAAATATTAATTAGGTTACAAAATGTTAAATATGAGTTTATAATTTAAAATTATTATTTAAAATATAGAATTTTAATTTTTAAAAACATATTTAATTAATAAAAAATTGTAATTTTTTAGACATTCTTATATCATAACAATTTCCTTAATGTTATGATATTTGTAAAAATGACAGTTTTTACTCTTCATATAAAAATATATCCTTTTAGAAAAATTATGAAAATTTATCTTTAGATAATTTAACCTTATAAATAATTTTTTTTTCATTTTATCAAATCTAAATTCAAAAACTTATTAAATTAACTTTTAAATCGAAACATAAAATATAAAGGAAAACTTTATTTATATGAATATGTCTTTTTAAATATTAACTATTCTTATTATTATTTCATATAATATAATAATTAAATTAGATTTAATATATATTATAAATATTTTTTATCATCATTTAACCATAACATTTTTAGTTTCTTAGAATAATAATGCATAGAGATTAAAAAGTTTTTTTTGGGAAAATACATTTTTAGGCATAAAATGTTATTTTTAGTTATTTAGCTACAATAATCGAAAGGATACATTTATAAGAAGGAAATTAATACACATATAAGAATTGAAACCAGTTCGAGGACTTGACCCCATGACCACCACCCCAAACCCCACCCACCCGGGCCACCCCAGCCACTTGTGGGGGGGGGGGGGAATTTAGCTACATAATTAAATTTTATAAATGAATTAATAAAAAATTAAAAAAATTTCCTTATAAAAAGATTTAAAATGTTGTTACTTATTTTTATACCCTCCAATTCAATGTATACATTATAATGATCTCATTTGATACCTAAAATTTTATCTTATTAAATTTTTTTGAGGTTTCACTTTAGCTCAGAGTTGCGTGTGAAATAATCTATTAAAGGATAATTTCATAATGAAAACTTAGGGTGTTATATTATCCCATTCCACTTAGATAATCTGAATTTAAATTATTTCTTACAAATGATAATAGTGAAGGGTGTCCATAATATAAAAAAACTCAAGATATAATTTCTAATGACATATCAGCCTCACTAACTTGCGTAAGACTAGAGAACTCATCTATTACATCATTATAGGAATATACCAAATATTGAGTTTCCATCCAACCATTTGAGCCAAGAGTCCCTCATTATTCTATATTAATATCAATATTATGGAATTTTATTTCCCAAGGAGTTCATAATCATCCTTACATTGATTGACTATCATAGTTTTATAAGAAATTTGATTTCATTATTCTAAAAATTAATCTTACCTCTAATTATAGAGAACTAATACATTTATAAAATAAAATAAAATTCATATAAAGAAAGAATAATATGATTTTTATTAGTCACATTCCCAAAAACATAAAATTGGGATATAATAATCATAAATTAATATTTTCCCTAATAATTCAATACCAAATAACTGGGGTGGTTATTTGATTCTATTAAAAAACTTACATGATATACTAGAGTGCCTAGAATAAAACTCCAATAATACATTCACAACTCTAGAGTGAAGGATAATTGCACCACACTATAAAAAAATTCTATATTGGTGGATATTTATCAGATATAGTTATATAGAACCATCAAAAATTTTAAAAAACTAAAATTTTGTTAGTTCATAACCATAGATAAATAATTATTAATATAGGTTTTATAAAAAACAATCTCCAATTAGTTTATTATAACAATCTGTTGGAACCATGGTCTTCTATGCATGATTTGGAGTCTAGTTTGTGCTTGTTGTCAATCAGTAGTGGAAGTTCAGAATGTGTACCCGCAAAGAGATCATACAGTTGAAGCAGACAACAATATTGAAGGTGGCGCCGTTTCCCAGTGTTTGCCAAATTTTTGGGGTCCAAAATTTGGAGTTTGGTGAGCATTGAGAAAACATGATATTCTTGAAGATCATTTTTTTTATAGAAAAGGCATGAGTTTCGCAAAGATGGGATGCATGGATTGGATTTTGCGAAGACCAGAAAAATGGAGGCGGTGATGCTTCGCGATTATGATGAGCTTCACGAATGGAAGAATTGAAAGGAAACATGAGGGAGATTCACGGCGGCGGCATGAAGTAAATGACCTAATGCTCCGTGATTACAAAAAGCTCCACGATCGGAAAATTTCCGTGGTGCTTCGCAATTTGGACAGAATTCCGGCAGAAACTTCGGAGCTTTGCGATAGGCAATGATGTGGTGCTGACTTCACGCGGAAGGGTCGAGGGTCGGTGAAATTTCCTATAAATATAGGTCGACCCCCTCGAGATAAGTAGAGAGATATTTTTTAGAGAAAATTCTTGGCTCTCGTTTCGTGAAGGAAGTTCATGAAGGTAGTGTGCTTCGCGAAATAGGAGCTTCGCGGCTGCTATTCTAGCTCCGCGAAAGTCGGGTGCTCCGTGTTGGCTCAGTGAGATTCATGAGGGAAGTCGCTTTGCGATGACTTATGCTTTGCGATGGCCTAAGAATTACGAAGGCTTGATCTTTGTGATGGTCTGAGCTCCGTGAAATTGTGAGCTTCGCAAAAAGGAATGAGCTTCGTGAAGTCTTGTTTGAGCTTCGGGAAATTGGGAGCCTCGCGAAGTAGGCTGCTTTACGAAGGTACTTTACATAGGTAGTTTTCCCAGTGTTTAAGAGACAAAGGGGTATTCAGCAGTGGATGAACATTGGACTTCAACAGAGCATCTACATACGACAGAGGATTCATTATTTTGCAATGATGAAGAGACCTTCACGTCTATAAACTGAGTGTGACTTCACATAAAGGCAGTGAGCTAGGGGGAGTCAATGGGAGTGACCCGAGGGAAGTAGTGAGCTATCCCTAAACCTTTGTAAAGGCAGTGAGCCTGGGACAGAGTGACTGTGCCCGAACCTTTGTAATCCACAGCTAGTGAAGATTAGTGGAATTAGGTATGACCGACAACTTGTCAGCATATGATCCTTGGACGTATCCCTTAGTGGTGAACCAAGTAAAAAGTGCTGTGTCTTTTCTGTGGATGTGAATGTTTTCCTTCTGATCATATTCATCATACAGGTTCAATAAGTTCCTACCAACGTGGGAACAAGATCCATCACTTTAAAATAAAAAAGTTGTCACCCTGATTCACCCCTCCCATCTCAGGGTGTCCCGAGGTCCTTCAAGTGGTATCAGAGGGAGGTTGCTGGTGTTGAATCTGTCCTTTATCGTCATGGAGAATGCAGTCAATGTCAGGGGAGTCCCTCACTTCGATGGAAGTAATTTCCAGATTTGGAAGAACAGAATGAGATCTCATCTAAGATCTCATGGAATGGAAGTTCTCTTTTCTACTATACAAGGAATACAAGTCACTGACCCAACGGGCCTAGCTATGACTGAAACAGACAGGAAAATTCTTGATACAGATCCTAAAGCACAAAATGCACTTACTGTAGCCCTTTCTGATCAGATCTACCAAAAGGTGATGAATTGCACCTCAGAAAAATCCATGTGGGATAAACTCGAGAATAATTTTGAAGGAGATAGCAAAGTGAAGGAGGCGAAACAACAAGTGTTGCAAAATCGGTTTGATGATATGAAGATGCATCCAGACAAGAATGCAGACTCTTTCTTCAATCGAATTACTGAAGTGGTTGGAGAAATTCAGGGTCTAGGTGAAGAAATAAAAGACATTGATATTGTAAGGAAAATATTAAGAAGACTTCCACCTCTGTACAATGCAAAGGTGTCAGCCCTTGAGGAAAGAGATCTTTAAAAACTTTCTCTTGATGATCTACTTAGTAGCTTGGTAGCATATGAAATGAGAGTCAAACTAGAAGATGCTACGACTCATGTGAGCAAGGAAATGGCATTCAAGGCCATGGATAAACTGAAAATCTCAAAAGATAGTAGTGGTGAAGATGAAGAAGAAAAAGAAATTCTTTCTCTCATTGCAAAGAAGTTCCTGAAGGGGAAAGGGAAATTCAAAGGGAAGTTACCTCTCACATGTTTTCATTGTGGAAAAGTTGGGCACATTGCTTCTCAGTGCTTAAGAAAGATCAATGATGAAGATAGTGAAGATGAGAGCTTTGAGAAGCCTCGAAGAAGGTTCTTTAAAAAGGGAGACTTCAAATCTGGAAAGAAAATGCAAAGGAAGAGTTTTGTTTGTGAAGAGGAAGAATATGATAATGAATTCTGTGATGAAGATGAACCAGAATTCAAAACTAGGAACCATGCTTCCATGGTGGCCACCGTTGAAAATTCGGAAGATACTGGTGGAGAAGAACAACTGAGAACTTGTGTAGATCCTGAGATGCAACTTAAGGATGCCGTTAGTAAGCTTAAGATTAAATGTAAGAGTTTCAATAAGTGGAAATCAATTGTAGAAGAATCAACTGAATACGTTGATCATCTTGAAGCTGAAATTGAACGACTGGAAGAATTTGTGAAGGTAAAATCTAAAATAATTGAAAGAAATGATGATGTAGTGGATCTGAAGCTGAGAATTGAAGAGCAGGAAAAGGTCATCAATGACCTCACCTCCAGACTTGATGAAAAATCCAAGACTACTGAGGGTCTTGAAGAGGAAGTTGTTACTCTAAGGAGTAAACTTGAGACTAAATCAATTACAAAAGAATCGATGAAGAAAATACAGTTTGGAAGATTCTCAGATAGAGAATTACTAGAAAGAGCCAAGTGTGGTTCAGATGGGGTTGGAAAAATCTTGACTTATCAAAGACCCGCTTGCATTTGAAAGAGTGGAATTCGCTGTGAGGCTGAGACATCAACTGCTGGAAGTGAAAAGATCCAAAAGAAAGATAAGATGAAAGTTGAACATGTTGAAACGTTACCTAAAGTGCCGAAAAAGGAACCCTTAATCAAAACTAAAAGGAGAACTAAAAATTATCATCAAACATTCATAAATGACAGACATTATAACTTTTCTCCCAAGGAAGAAGGTATGAGGAGAAATTCAAGTGAGAAGACATTTCCTCTAATGAAGTGTCAGTTCTGTAGCTATCTGGGCCATACCATGTCTTATTGTGAAGAGGCAAGAAGCTATCTGAATGGATAATATATATAATTTAAACAAAGGAGAAAAAATTGATATCCTAATTCTTATAGAAGAAACAATTTCTATGGATATTGTTATCGTTGTTATAACTTTGGTCATAAGGTTGCTAATTGTAGGCGGAGAAGGGACATGGACACCTCATACCGAAGTTCAAGACAATTCAAGTCTCGTCAGCAAGACAATGTTGCTCTTTCAAACAAGTTTTCTCCTCTCAAAGAAGATTTTGACTATGAAGAACCTGGTTATGAAGAAGAGATAATTTAAAGGCCATCAGCACTATACCCTCAATCCAATGTCTCATGGAAGGAAAGGAAGAAGATTGAGAAATCCAACCTTGCAGAGGTGGCCCTCAATGCTACAAAGAACAACAGTACCTAGATTCTGGATAGCGGTTGTTCATCTCATTTGGCAGGTAATGCGGGCCTGCTAACAGATATCAAAAGGACGGTTGATGGTACAGTACGATTTGGTAATGATGGGGCTCTGAAAATCAAAGGAAGTGGAAGTACCGAATTAGCTAATAGAGAACTAAAGAAGACTGAAGTTCTTTATGTAGATGGCCTACGCCATAATCTACTCAGCGTGAGTCAACCCTGTGACTCGGGGCTTATAGTCACTTTTAATCAGAAATGTTGCACTATCAAGGGAAAGACGGGCAATTCACTTATGAAGGGATGCAGAACAGAAGGCAACTTGTATCAGGTTGATAGTGAATAAAATGTATGTTACATGACTGTTGAAGAAGAAAACAATTTCTGGCATCGGAGACTGGGACACATCAATCAACAAGACATGGAGAAAATATCAAAATTGAGAATTTTCATTGACATTCCCAACCTGAAGCGTGAGCGTGAAAAATCTTGTGATGATTGCATTAGTGGGAAGATGGTCTGCAGTTCATATCGGCCAAAGAAGAAAAGGGCATCTCACCTTCTTGATCTGATTCATACAGATGTATGTGGGCCGATAAATGTTGCCGGGACTCATGGAGAAAGGTACTTTGTCCTTTTCATAGATGATTACTATAGAATGACATGTGTTATGGTCATTCATATGAAATAACAAGTCCTTGACTGCATGAAAACATATCGGCGAATCACTGAGAATGATACTGGATGAACAATCAAAGTGTTGCGATCTGACAATAGAGGAGAATACACATCCATTGAATTTGAAAATTATCTAGATAAGAATGGGATATAGCATGAGGTAGCTTCTGTGAGAACTCCACAACAAAATGGAGTTGTTGAACGTAGGAATCAACAGGTGAACAATATGGCACGAACTATGCTGATTGAGAGTCGTATTCCACAAAATTACTAGAAAGAGGCTATTCAAGGTGTAGTGTACATTCAGAATCGAACAAGACTTTATATTGGTGAGACGAAGACACCATATGAATTTTGTCATGGAAGGAACCCTTCTTTAAAATACTTTCTTGTCTTTGTAAGTAAATGCTTCATCAGGAACAAAGAAGGAAATCAAGGGAAATATGGCGACAATGTAGATGAAGGAATTTTACTTGGTTACTCAATGAATAGAAAATCCTACAAATGTTTCAACAAGCATTTAGGAAGGATTGTGGAAAGCAGTGATGTTAAGATAATTGAAGATAAAAGAAAAAAATTCTTCAAGGACGTCATATGCTGATGTGATAGAAAGTCAAGAAGAAAGTGAACGTGAAGAAAATAAAAATTCAGAAATAGAGGAAGTTGTTCAAAACACTCAGCATTCACATCATGATATTGACTTAGAAGAAGAATCTGAAGAAGAAAGTGTGGCTGAAGATAATTCTACTGAACCTCGCGGGATAAATCGAAGAGATGAGATTGATCCATCCAACATAATTGGGCACATGAGTGCACCCACTCAAGCAAGAAGGTTGAGGAATAATGTGAAATCTGCATTTCTATTAGTTGTAGAGCCATCCTCATTCAAAGAAGCTGCAAATGATGAATCTTGGGTGAAAGCCATGAATGATGAATTAGATCAGATTGACAAGAATCAGACATGGGATCTTGTCCATAGACCCGAAGGTCACAATGTGATTGGTACCAAATGGATCTTCAAAAATAAGTTTGATGAGCATGGCAGTGTCATCAGAAACAAGGCACGACTGGTATGTAAAGGGGACTCCCAGATTGAAGGCATTGATGTTGAAGACACCTTTGCTCCAGTGGCTAGACTAGAGTCAATCAAGATTTTACTTGCCATGGCACTCCAAAGAGGATATAAAGTATATCAAATGGATTTCAAGATAACATTGTTGAATGGTGTACTCGAAGAAGAAGTCTACATTGAACAACCAGTGGGCTTTGTTTTGGGTACTGATGAAACAAAGGTCTGCAAACTGAAGAAAGCTCTATATGGTTTGAAGCAGGCACCACGGGCATGGTACTCATGGCTGGATTTATATCTCAAAAAGATGGAATTCAAAAGAGGAGGAGTTGATCACAATCTCTATGTGAAGAATTCTCCAAAAGATCAATTCATGGTTCTAGTCTACGTAGATGATATCATATTTGGTGGCAGCAGGCAGAAATCAGTGGAGGAATTTTCCAACCACATGAAATAAGAATTTTAAATGTCTTTGATTGGGGAGATCACATATTTCTTGGGGCTGCAGGTGATTCAAAAGAAGGAATACACTTTCATTTCTAAAAAAAAATATTCAAGAGAGATGCTGAAGAAGTTTAATATGCAAGACTCCAAACCAATGTCAACTCCGGTTGTAGTTGGAACTAAACTTGGAAAGCATGAGGATGGGGACTTTGTTGATCCCACCATGTACAGGAGGATCATTGGGAGCCTACTATACCTAACAGTGACACGACCAGATATTGTCTTTTCCACATGACTTGTGGCTCGCTTTCAGAGTAATCCAAAGGAGGAACATATGGTGGCAGTAAAAAGAATCATGAGGTATATTCAAGGTACACATAACTTCGGGTTATTTTTTACTGCAGGCAGGGACAGTGAATTATCAGCATTTTATGATGCTGACTGGGCTAGTGATGTAGTAGACAGAAAGTCCACTAGTGGTGGAGATTTCTATATTGGGTAGAAATATGTTGGCTGGTTGAGCAAGAAACAAGAAAGTAATTCTCTTAGTACTGCTGAAGCTGAGTATATCTCTGCCACACAGGCATGCACTCAACTTCTATGGATGAAGCAACAATTAACAGATATTGGTGATGAGGTAAAGCAACCAATGGTGATTTACTGTGATAACAAGAGCGCAATTGATCTTACGAAGAATCCTGTTCAACATTCCCGTACAAAACATATTGAGATCAGGTATCACTTTATCAAAGAAAAAGTTTAACAAGGGGTGATTAGAATGGATCATGTGGGAACTGATAAGCAAGTGGCTGATATCCTGACCAAGACACTATCCGTAGCTGTGTTTGAGAAGCATCGGTTGAACCTTGGTATTCAGCCACCTCCCAGTGCATAAGGAGGTTACGCAATACCCCTCTCCCCGTTTGTGATAACCCTTTTTTTATCTGTTTATGGATATAATGAAGGTTTATGGGGGAGATACTATCCATGGGGAGTATGGTTTGATCTGAATGCTGAACAAATTACTGGTCTTTGGATTTATTGTCAATGGGGGAGAAAGGAATAAATTCAGGCACGTAATACTTCTGTGATGAGCAGAATGAGAAGGAAAACATTGGAGGTAATGCTTCTGTAATGAGAAGAATGAGAAGGAAAATATTGGAACCCAATTCAAGCTTCCTCTCTTATTTTCTATACCGAGCATTGCTCACGTAGACTTAGAGTGTTGGCTGAGTTGATTCTTGCATTTTTGGTTTTCACATGGATGGATATCTGTTGAATTTATTTTCTGATTGCCAACAAACCCAAAGGGGGAGATTTTTGGAACCATGGTCTTCTATGCATGATTTGGATTCTGGTTTGTGCTTGTTGTCAATCAGCAGTGGAAGTTCAGAATGTGTACCCACAAAGAGATCATATAGTTGAAGCAGACAACAGAATTGAAGGTGGCATCGTTTCCCAGTGTTTTCCAAATTTTTGGGGTCCAAAATTTGGAGTTTGGTGAGCATTGAAAAAAGAGGATATTCTTGAAGATCATTTTTTATGGCAAAGGCATGAGTTTCGCGAAGATGGGATGCATGGATTAGATTTCGTGAAGACCAGAAAAATGGATGCGGTGATGATTCGCTGTTACGAAGAGCTTCGTGAAAGGAAGCATTGAAAGGAAACACGAGGGAGCTTCACGGTGGCGGCGCGAAGTAAATGATGGAATGGTCTACGATTACGAAAAGCTCCGCGATCAGAAAATTTCCGTGGTGCTTCAAGATTTGGACAGAATTCCGACAGAAACTTCAGAGCTTCGTGATGGGCAATGACGTTGCGCTGACTTCGTGTGGAAGGGTTGAGAGTCGGTGGAATTTCCTATAAATACAGGTCGACCCGCTCGAGAGAATTAGAGAGAGATTTCTCAGAGAAAATTCTTGGCTCTCATTTTGCGAAGGAAGTTCACGAAGGCAGTGTGCTTCGTGAAAGAGGAGCTTCGCGGCAGCTATTCTAGCTCTGTGAAAGTTGGGTGCTCCGCGTTGGCTCAGTGAGATTCACGAGGGACGTCTCTTTGCGACGACTTATGCTCCGCGATGGCCTAAGCATTGTGAAGGCATGAGATTTTCGATGGTCTGAGCTCCGTGAAATTGTGAGCTTCGCGAAAAGGAAGGAGCTTTGCGAAGGCTTGTTTGAGCTTCGGTAAATTGGGAGCCTCGCGAAGTGGGGTGCTTTCTGAAGGTACTTTCCATAGGTAGTTTGCCTGGTGTTTATGAGACAAAGGGGTATTCAGCAGTGGATGAACATTGGACTTCAACAGATCATCTACATACGACAGAGAATGCATTCTTTTGCAATGATGAAGAGACCTTCACGTATATAAACTGAGTGGGACTTCACCTAAAGGCAATGAGCCAGGGGGAGTCAATGGGAGTGACCCGAGGGAAGCAGTGAGCTATCCCTGAACCTTTGTAAAACTAGTGATCTTGGGACAGAGTGACTATGCCCGAACCTTTGTAATCCACAAATAGTGAAGATTAGTGGAATTAGGTATGATTGACAACTTGTCGGCATATGCTCCTTGGACGTAGCCCTTAGTGGTGAACCAAGTAAAAAGTTATGTGTATTTTTTGTGCATGTGAATGTTTTCCTTCTAATCATATTCATCATAAAGGTTCAACAAGTTCCTACCAACATGGGAACAAGATCCATCACTTTAAAATAAAAAATTTGTCACCCTGATTCACCCCCCTCTCAGGGTGTCCCGGGGTCCTTCACTGTTGTGCACAACCCCTTTCTCCCTCTTCTAGATTAATCCATAATCCCCTTACAAACTTCCTCATGACACTCATCCTCCCCTCTTGACCTCCCTTATAGTGATCCACTGATGTGTACACCTCTCTACGAAATCCTCCCCTCATGAAATCACTTAGACGATGTCCTACCCTCTCAATAAAATTATAATGGTATCCTTTACTCCTGATGACCCTATGGTAACATGATCCAATCTACAATTTCCAATGCTTCCATACCCTTTAATGATTTACTACCCGCTAATACCCACCAATAATATCCTCCCCTTATTGAGAGTACTATTTTTTTTTAATTTCAGTCATATATATGAGTTATTATATGTTCACAATTGGCATAGTTGTTAAAGGCGTACAATACATTAAGGTAAAAATGTATCTTGGGGATTCTTCACAGAGAAAGGTGTGTTGTTTATGAATCCCTAAACTAAAACAAATGTCATTGAAAATAATGTAGATAGTTTTCACCAATATTTTAAATTAAAAAAAAACATAAATTCAATTAAGATAGTTTAAATTGAAGAACATATCACCCCTTAGTCAAGTTGTGATAAAATAATTAATCATATAAAATCATTATTTTGGAAATAATTTGGAGAATTTAATTGTTTTTGATTAATTCTATTGGTTAAGGAGTGCTGGGATTGTGAAGGGAAGGGTATTTTTCTATTTTAATTTTTTTAATGTTTTAATGGATATTGAGTTATTTTAAATTTTAGTCCTAAAATTTTAATTTTTTACTCAGTTTGGAAGAGGGGAGACTTTTCCAGAGCCTAAGACCATATTTGGGGAAAAAATGTTTTTTCCAAGAATTTTAACGATCTGGAATGTCTTTTCTCAATCCCAAAATAGACATTATCCCCCCCCAAATCAATTTTTTTAAGGTTTTAGCATGATGCACACCTTTTCCTCTACTGAGATCTAGTACACCACCTTGAAAGGAACACACATCAGTGCCTTTTTCATGCCTAATTTTCACCTCAAGGATATCACCTCTCCACATCCATGATGAGGCGACCAATGTGTGCCTCATAATGCACATTCCATGTTTTACACCTCAACATACCTTTAACAACTATGGAAATTGGGTTATTTTGGTTTGGAGAACTGTATTCATTACTAAATAATGATAAATGAAACTATTAAAATGCAATATGGTATAAGTAAAAAGAAAATAAATTTTGAAAAATCATGTTTTTTATATGCATGGAATATAAATTTATGCATGTCTTTTATATAGAGAGTACACATATATATAATCAATATATATATATGTACAAAAATGTTAATATATATATTAAGAAAATATATTTACATAATATATATATAGAACATATATATGTTCTTTTTATATATAGATTATATATAGAAAAATTTAGAATATATATATATATATATATTTATACATAAGATATATGTATAGAATATAAGTATTCAGTTTTTTATTAATCATGTGATTTCTAAATAAAATTTATGATTTTTTGATGATTTAGTATTCATTTAATCTCATAGAATTTTCATTTCAAAAATTTTAGTTATCACACATTATATAATTGTGTTTCATGTTTAATATTTAATATTCATTTATATAACCAATATTTTAAATGAAATAGTTTTAAAACACATAATTAATGTTTAGGGGAACAAAGGATGAAAACAAAAATAAATGTGCATTTATGATTCACTTAAACAATAATGTATGATTTTAACAAAATATATGTTGTATTTGTTTATGTGATGTGTTATTTTTTCAATATGATATATGATATATTTATAACATAAAATATGTAACAATAATATCAACTGATTATAATTATATCATATTTGATGATTTTTTTAGTAAAATTTTATAAATGTGACTATTTTTTTGGTATTAATGTTTTGTTATTTCATAAAGATTATGTGGTATTTTTAACATGATTTTATAGAATTAAAGAGTGTTATGTTATATATATATATAAATATATTTATCAATATCATATAAATAGATAAAAATTGGATTAATTTATCCCAAAATAATCCTCAATTTGTTAAGGGGTTGAATAAATTTTTAGATTTAGAAATTCTAAATTGATCTGTAGGTAAAAGAACACAATGTCTATGTCTTGATTCTAATTTTAGACGATGGTTAAAAATACATAAATTTTATGAGGAAATTATATTGAAACAACTTCTTACTAGATATGTGAGTTGGATTTAGCATGGATAGTTTGAAATTATAGAAAAGTTTATCTATGACCATCATTAAAACGAATAACCTATTGACCTAATAGTGGAGAATGAAATTATAAAATAGAATAATTTTTTTTATAGACTACATAGAATGATAAATATTATAAAATATTAGTAAATTTTATTTCTGATTTTACTGAGAATAATAAAAGAATGATGGTAACTGATCAATCAAATTAGTTTTATGAATTAGTGGAAAATAGAAATTAGGAGATTTATAAAGGATTTATCAAATATAAAGAATTTTATTTTCTAATGAAGTTGTATAATATCCATTGATTATGTGGAATTATATATTAAAATTTTTCAATGATATCAGTGTTGATTCATGATGAATTTTTTCAATATAGGATTCTTTAATCATTTTTAGAGATGAAGAGAGTTGTTAAAAAACCCAGTATTCAATGAAAAGTTTATTGAGATTATCCATTTAAATTTATGAAGACAATTTTATGTTGTGTTATTAAAATAAAAATGGTTTGATATTTATACGAGAATAAATAAATATTTGTTAAAATATAGTTATCTAAACTTTTCTCAGTTGATTAATATTGACGAGTTTGAAGAAAAAAAAATATATTTTCAATTTACAAGCTAATGCGGTATATTTTGTGGATGATGAAGTCGATGAAGGGTGGAGTGTTGTAGTCTATGTCAAACTAAGAGACTTGAATGATATGAGTAATGAATTTGATGATTTTTTTGTGACATCAAAACACAAAAACAAAAAGAGAGTGATTTATATGTCCATGATGTTATTGAAATAGTCAGCCTTACAAGGTAGTGTGAAAATGATGAAATCGTGTTAATTGTGGAGGATAAAAAAAATATGGTCTATGATGAATTAAATAATTGCATGTTTAGTCCTCCTTTGACTTATATTTTATTTGTTTATTTACAATACATGAATTCAATAAATTTATATAAAAACATTTAAAAAAATTTGATTATTTAATATCATATACCATGTTTAAACTTGTATTTTATTCTTTTTGAATGTAGGAATACCAAGAATATAATGATTTAAAGACACAATATGATAATACACAACTCCTATGATATTGTATGAACAATCTTATACACTCCCACTTTAATTATTTAAACTCACCACCATAGGTATTCTCCCATTTCTGTTATTTTATTCCATCTAATATGCTCCTATATTCATTAGGTATGCTCCCTACTTCGAGTGAATCACCTTCTACTCTAGGGATGTTAGAGAGACCATGTGGATAAATTGAGGAGCATTTATCAAATTATCATATAGTGCCATAGTTACCATCATGAGGGTATTAGAGGTTGATCATTTTTGCTATGTAATTGTTAATGTCAATTTTTTTATTACATATGTATACTAATTTCTTAATATATTTAGATAATAATAAGAAAAAAATGAACATAAATATATTGTATGTTTAGAGGCTAAGAAATTTTAAAATACTGATGAAATTTAACATGTTTAAGGTGTATATATAATTTTTTGGGGGGATTATATGGGTAGATATTGTGTGAGTTATCATGTGATACACCACCCCTTCTCTTCAGGTATCATGATTAGAGGCATATTCTTATCAATTAGAAGCATGATATTTTTTATAAACAAATAAAAGTAATTAAAAATAAATATTTATAGTTTTATTGATATGATATTCCTATAAAATTTAATTCTAATTATTGGGTACTCTATTTAAATTCATGAATTGGATCATTCCTATGAACATTTCATTTTTGGAACTAAAAACTACAATTTTGCTAAATTAGTTACATTTATTTTAATATGTTTACCTTATTTTAAGATTTTTTTGTAACGCCCCGACCCCAGCTACCCAGAGTCGGTGCCTTAATTAGTAACATTGGCATGATCACAAAAGATCAAGTCTCGAAAGACCGATTAGTTTAGTAGCCTTGGAAACACTAGATATATTCATAAATGTTACATTACATCATAAGATGAAAAACTATAATAACAAATTCTCCATAGTCCACACTCATATCCTCTTCTGACTATCCCTGTAGGTCATTCATAAAATACTTCTTCATATCCGGGAAAATATTAAAACATTTAAAGGGGTGAGCTCAGATGCTCAGTAAGGATAACAATATTGCGGAAGCTTTCATAAATAAACATAAACATTTAAGGCAATGTATAACTAAAACAAAAGCCTTTTAAACTTGAACATCAACATAATATGGCAAAAGTAAAATGAGATAATGCCATTTACTTATTCACATGGATATTCTACTGGTCGAATAATCACATGCAATATCAATAACCACTTTCATAATGAGGGAATGTATAATGCCAGACATTCTGAAACATTTTGTCAAGGCCTCGGCCAAGACGTCTAAAATGATTAAGGCCTCGGCCAAAACCATAAATCAAATTGGGAAAGGGCCTCAGCCAATTCCACGTCTAGTTGTCTCATGAGACCTACCGATGCATCAAGGAGCTATAGCGGGCTCCACCCGTCACTTATTAAGTCCAATACATTCCTCATATGAATAGGTTTAAACATATCATAAACCATAACATAATCGTATCACATAAAACATGCATAAAGGAAACATAAAATTTCCACATTTCAATCACAAGATATCAATACAACACATTGATATAATAAAAACGCTTTCAAAACCACTTTCAATACCAAAATAAAAGAATGTTAAAACTTTGTATTTATTTTTCATTAATAAAAAGTGATGGATTGTAGAGGAAGCCGAAACTCAAATAATGGTCACGGCGGCGGAGAAGTCATTGTCGCCACATATGTACGGAAAGAAAAACATTCCCTTTTTGTCGTTTAGTAAAACGCTTCGTATAAAAAGATTCCTTTTGACTAAACGTAAAAGTCAAAGGGGTTTATACATCGTATAAAAGAAAGTTGTGTATAAAACCAAATATACCTCAATGAAAGGAGATTGAGACGAAATCCATAAAAAGATCATTTTTAAAATAAAATAGATCTATTATGTGTATTGACTATAGGTACACATGAAGAAAGTAAAAATACAAAATAGGACATAATAATATCATGACATAATTTGAAAGTAGGAGATTAACCCAAATAATGGAAGTTGGGTTAAGAAATTACCTTACCTCGTGTCCGACTTGACTCAACCGTTCTTTAACCTCCTGAATAATAAACTAGAGTTAATATATACCTTATTTAGAACCATTTTAAATTTCATTATCCTTTTTATATCACTTATTACAATTTTATGAACATTATGTAATTATTTAAGTTAATAACGGTCGTTTTGTCGATCTTTGGTACTTGAGTCAACAATAAACTTCTTATAATTACAAGTTGTTCATGTGGTGAAATATCCATTATATCCAGAATTATATTCATGATTTAGATATCATATATATCATATATATCCAGTATATGAATTCATTTATAATATTACATAACATTTAGAGGTAAGAAATGAAATGCACCATTCATGGAGACGGTAAGCCGTACGTACGCATGAACGCTACTTTCATTTCTATTTTGTATTTAATGGAATCAAATCATAATAGTATAAATGTGTATTATAATTTAATGTATAATATCATATACAATATCATTTACTCCATCCTTTATACATCCCACATATGGCATTAACGATTCAAATCACTTTGAGGGGGCGGTAGTCTGCACTTCCTAAAATGAAATTATCGCGTTTACCCATAATGGAAATCATAAAGTATGCCATAAATGAGAAATACAGAAGAATAAGGAAAAAATAAACATAATATATATATCATATATGAAAATAGTGTCATCAAAATGGCCACCATTATAGGTGCTAAAAGAATTTGAACAATCATCGTTTCGTGAGGCAGTATTTCGCCACCCACAAAAACAATATGTTCTTTAACCATTAGACAAAGGTGTGTGTAAGTGTAAACCAAATACTTATCATAACAACATCCTAGTATATTGTAGATACTAGTGTTTTTACAAAATAAAGGAATAAAAGGAGTTTAAGGGGTTGGAGAATCAAAATAAAACAAAAGAACATAAGTGAAAACACTACCTTTAAAACGGGTAACTCTTTTTGATTTGAGCCAAAGGCTTCCTTGGGAAGAGTTATGCCCAAAGTGAGGCTTCTAGGAGTAAGGGAGGATAGTTGGGAGAGTATTTGGGCAGAGGTTGGCCGAGAAAAATGGCTTGAAAGTGTGAATGAGGTGGTAGAGGTGGGGGCCTTTTATAAGAGGAGAGGAGGGGCACTCTTGGAAAGTAAAGAAAAGTCACATTATTATAAAATGAGTTTCGGATTTTGGAGGTCCCACACTTATATAATTGGAGGATAAGGTGATAAGGGTTTGAAATCTACCCATCCAATAGTCTTTGGACAAGTGTAAGCCTTGGATATTATCCTCTCATTTTATTTAAATCGTTAAATAATGGGGTCATCGCTGCATCATCATGATGTCATAAATAATTTAATTTATTTAATGTCTAAAAATTATAAAAAAAAATACTATGATGTATTAAATCTTTTTAGATTTCCAATGAATATTTATAGTCAAAAATATGACTTGTATAACCCCATGTAAAAATTGTTTTAGTAAAACATTTCATGTTTGTGTCATTTTTTACTTTAACATTAAATAAAAAGTATTTATGTCATTTTCCAACTAAAGTGGCTCCATGGGGTCCCCAAGTTGACCCATGGATTGTCTTGGTCGGCCATGGCACATCCAATGAGGGTAGGACATGTGTCAAGCTCATCTCATATTATTAAAACATTATTTTTACCTTAAACTACACTAATTACCTCTAATCGCGATTAAGAACTTAAAAGTTACTATTCACCAAAAAATTATTTTAATCTCATTGAACCACATTTTACTTCCTAATGAAAACCATGTATGTCGGATTTTTGAAATTCTAATCACAGAAGTGGTAATGTTTCATTTAAACGAAAAATCAGTTTTTTAACTACCACTTAGTGGTTTCACTATTCATCAAAAATTGAAGTTTTTCAGAATAATGCCAAAATTTCACCCTAAGCTATAATTGATATTCCAAATTCAAAAATGATGTCTATTTTACAAAATTCCAAACATATATATTGCATTAATTAATTTTATAATTAATTCCCGCTTTCACAACAAATAACGTGTTTTTAAGAAACAATTTATATCAAAAGATTGGCAATTGTTTATGTCCAATTTCAAAGTGAAATTAATTCTAATGAACACCATTGGATAAAATGGTAAAAATATATTCTAATTATACTTTAAAACCACTCAATTGTATAATTTATCAGTATAAATTATTTTTATTAAAAAAGTTGTTATAAGTATTTTTCACTATTCATAAAAAAATTGGAAGTTCTCAGAAAAATACCAAAAATTCAACATAGGAAAATTTCGATATTACGAATCCAAAAATGAAGTCCATTTTGAAATATAAAATTTCTATAATTTTAAAAAGTGGTTATTACTATTCATAACGACTACTTTGAATAGTTGCAGTGTGTTAGAACTCGAAGTTGCGTACAATGAAAGCTATTGCATTATTGAATGAGAAGCATTTCATGGAAGCTCGGGGTGTTACATTCTACCCTCATTCAATAAATTGCGTCCTCGCAATTTGAAAATTTTCTTTGAAAACAAAAGGTTGAAAATAGAAAATACCTTTGTGCAAAACCCACATCGGAAATAAGGTTAATAAATATATTACATTAAAAGAAAGCAAGATAAGTACAAAGGTCACCCGAGATAGCCCAATCTAGGATTCTATGAAAATATGGATATGGAGGAGAAACAAACTATCAAGGTCTGATGGAGAGTTATAGAAAATAGGATTAGGAGAAAGTTTAACTATAAGAAAATCACAAACTTGTGACTGGTTAAACAATCATTGATTCCCCAATAGGAAAAGTTAACAAACAAATTTTTTGTTTTGAGTTAACATTTATAAAGTTGAGGAATTTATTTAGGAGATTTACTAAGAACGTAAGGGAATATACATACTTGTCATGTAGACTTTCATTATTTAATAATTTTTTACCACAAACCCATCTTTCACTCTAAAAGGTAATACAACTCAAAAATATTCTAATTATCCTAATTGTATAAGGTTCCAAATATTAACACATACCATTTAGATTAGTAAAACTATTTTGTAATAACCAGGGACTTCCTGTAGGCTAGTGGTAGGTAATAAAGGCCTGTCACACTATGGTTGTGGGTTCGATTCCTGCGGCTTTGTCCGACGCGACGGGTTATGCCCCACCCTGCAGGTTGTCCTTTTTCTAAAAATATAGTATTATAGTATTCCAAAAATAATCTTCAGAAATGTTTGAACCTTAAACAATACTTTTAAAAGTTCAACTTAATCCATCCCAACATTTATAGTTATCCAAAATACCTCTGTCCAAACTTTCTCTAAAAGGTCTCTTAATTCCAAAATCAATTTATCAAATTCCCCAAACAAAGTAAAGTTTCTCTTATTGTCACATACTAAAAATATGATTACCTTCATCATATTAAAACCTTACTGAAACAACCAGTACTGCAGTACAATCCTTATATATATATCACATTATTCTAATAACCAGAATATAATCCATGAGTCCAAAAGAACCAATACATTAATTATTCCGCTTCAACTGTAGTAACAACATAAGATCGTCCTTGATCCCTTGGCCTTTTCTGAGGTAAGTTTCCCTGACGCTTAGGACATTCATTTTCATAATGACCCATTTCTCTACAATTGTAGCATTCAACTTTGATAGCCTCTTTCTTTCCCTTGCAATCACGAGACTGGTGACCCTTTTCTCCACATTTATAACAAACTCCCATTCCTTTTAGGAAAGTATCAGGGTGATTCTTCCCACAATTATCACATAATGGAAAATCCTTCGTTCCCTTTTTCCCTTTATCTGTCTCTTGTTCCACCGTTCTCTTCTTCTCTTGCTTTACTTTGTTGTCATAAGACTTAGAGAATTCCTTTTCTGTCTTGATAGCACACGAGACAATATCTTCGTATGATGAGAAGGATTGTGATACTAAAGCTCGACGGAGAAATGGTTTTAACCCATCAAAGAAACGATCAATATTACTCCTTGGGTTACGTATATAATCAGCAGCATGCCTCGCTAACCTTGTAAAGTTAGCCTCATACTTTGCGACATTCTCATCCTCCTTCTGCCTCAGACTCAGAAATTTCCTTTCCATATCTGTTTGATGGACACGAGGAAAGTATTTTTCTAAGAAAAGATCCTTGAACTGTCTCCATTCCATATTTGATACTTCATCATCTTCCTTTGTGTTTTGAATCAGCGACCACCATTGATCAGCATCTCCAGTTAGGCGGTAGACTGCCATGACAACCTTCTCCCTTTCGCTACTCCCCAAGGCATGGAATATTTTCTCTAAGGAGTTTATCCATTGCTCAGCTACTAACGGATTTGTACCCCCATTAAATGTTGGTGTTTGTTGCCTCATGAAGCGGTCTAACATTGATCCTCCACGTTGTGGATCAGGGTGATCCATACGAGTAAGGTTGTTATTCATATCTTGAGTGAGTTGTCCCAGTATGGTAATAAGTTGATCAGCACCAGTTGTATCTCCAGATCCACAATAATTATCTTGAGCAGGAGGGCAATCCCTACACGAAGTGCGTGCATTGATACAGTTTCCATTCCTTCCACTAGGCGCCATTTCTAAATAATGGCATAAACTAGATTAGTTTATGAATCAAAATACATAATTCCATACTTGTAAAATTCTTAACATAAATTGAACTATTTATGGATATAATCCATAATCATAAAAAGGTTTTATTTGAGGAAGTATATACTCATAACCATTCATAGTGGTTTGTAAAGAAAATGAGAATTATCCTATGCATATCCCCCGGGAGTGTCGTAACCAAGAGTGAAGCAAGGCCCGTTGTCGTGCACCAGTTCCCGTTCGAGTCTAGCTCAAAGCGGTGTTTTCAAGTTTTACCCCTAGGTACATCTGTGCCAGAGCCACCTCTACCTGCTCGTATCCAGACAGGGATGTATTGCTCAGAAAACTCACAAAATCTCTATAATACCAAAATTCTAGGAAGTTCTTCTATACTAATCCTCAAAGTCTATCTTTGGGCTATGTACTCTAATCAGAGTTTATCTAAATCTAGCTTCAAAGGTTAGTACTAAACTGCCTCTAATACCAACTGTAATGCCCCGACCCCAGCTACCCAGAGTCGGTGCATTAATTCGTAACATTGGCATGATCACAAAAGATAAAGTCTCGAAAGACCGTTTAGTTTAGTAGCCTTGGAAACACTAGATATATTCATAAATGTTACATTACATCATAAGATGAAAAACTATAATAACAAATTCTCCATAGTCCACACTCATATCCTCTTCTGACTATCCCTGCAGGTCATTCATAAAATACTTCTTCATATCCTGGAAAATATTAAAACATTGAAAGGGGTGAGCTCAGATGCTCAGTAAGGATAACAATATTGCGGAAGCTTTCATAAATAAACATAAACATTTATGGCAATGTATAACTAAAACCAAATCATTTTAAACTTGAACATCAACATAATATAGAAAAATTAAAATGAGATAATTCCATTTACTTATTCACATGGATATTCTACTAGTCGAATAATCACATGCAATATCAATAACCACTTTCATAATGAGGGAATGTATAATGCCAGACATTCTGAAACTTTTTGTCAAGGCCTCGGCCAAGATGTCTAAAATGATTAAGGCCTCAGCCAAAACCATAAATCAAATTGGGAAAGGGCCTCGGCCAATTCCACGTCTAGTTGTCTCATGAGACCTACCGATGCATCGAGGAGCTATAGCGGGCTCCACCCGTCACTTATTAAGTCCAATACATTCCTCATATGAATAGGTTTAAACATATCATAAACCATAACATAATTGTATCACATAAAACATGCATAAAGGAAACATAACATTTCCACATTTAAATCACAAGATATCAATACAACACATTGATATAATAAAAACGCTTTCAAAACCACTTTCAATACCAAAATAAAAGAATGTTAAAACTTTGTATTTATTTTTCATTAATAAAAAGTGATGGCTTGTAGAGGAAGCCGAAACTCAAATAATGGTCACGACGGCGGAGAAGTCATTGTCGCCGCATATGTACGGAAAGAAAAACATTCCCTTTTTTTCATTTAGTAAAACGCTTCGTATAAAAATATTCCTTTTGACTAAACGTAAAAGTCAAAGGGGGTTTATACACCATATAAAAGAAAGTTGTGTATAAAACCAAATATGCCTCAATGAAAGGAGATTGAGGCGAAATCCATAAAAAGATAATTTTTAAAATAAAATAGATCTATTATGTGTATTCACTATAGGTACACATGAAGAAAGTAAAAATACAAAATAGGACATAATAATATCCTGACATAATTTGAAAGTAGGAGATTAACCCAAAGAATGGAAGTTGGGTTAATAAATTCTCGTACCTCGTGTCCGACTTGACTCAACCGTTATTTAACCTCCTGAATAATGAACTAGAGTTAATATCTACCTTATTAAGAACCATTTTAAATTTCATTATCCTTTTTATATCACTTATTACAATGTTATGAACATTATGTAATTATTTTAGTTAATAACGGTCGTTTTGTCGATCTTTGGTACTTGAGTCAACAATAAACTTATTATAATTACAATATGTGCATGTGGTGAAATATCCATTATATCCAGAATTATATTCATGGTGTAGATATCATATATATCATATATATCCAGTATATACATTCATTTATAATATTACATAACATTTAGAGGTAAGAAATGAAATGCACCATTCATGGAGACGGTAAGCCGTACGTACGCATGAACGCTACTTTAATTTCTATTTTGTATTTAATGGAATCAAATCATAATAGTATAAATGTGTATTATAGTTCATGTATAATATCATATAAAATATCATTTACTCCATCCTTTATACATCCCACATATGGCATTAACGATTCAAATCACTTTGAGGGGGCGGTAGTCCGCACTTCCTAAAATGAAATTATCGCGTTTACCCATAATGGAAATCATAAAGTATGCCATAAATGAGAAATAAAGAAGGATAAGGAATACATAAACATAATATATATATCATATATGAAAATAGTTTCATCAAAATGGCCACCATTATAGGTGCTAAAATAATTTGAACAATCATCGTTTCGTGAGGCAGTATTTCGCCACCCACAGAAACAATATGTTCTTTAACCATTAGACAAAGGTGTGTGTAAGTGTAAACCAAATCCTTATCATAACAACATCCTAGTATATTGTATATACTGGTTTTGTTACAAAAGAAAGGAATAAAAGGAGTTTAAGGGGTTGGAGAATCAAAATAAAACAAAAGAACATAAGTGAAAACACTACCTTTAAAACGGGTAACTCTTTTTGATTTGAGCCAAAGGCTTCCTTGGGAAGAGTTCTGCCCAAAGTGAGGCTTCTAGGAGTAAGGGAGGACAGTTGGGAGAGTATTTGGGCAGAGGTTGGCTGAGCAAAATGTCTTGAAAGTGTGAATGAGGTGGTAGAGGTGGGAGCCTTTTATAAGAGGAGAGGAGGGGCACTCTTGGAAAGTAAAGAAATGTCACATTATTATAAAATGAGTTTCGGATTTTGGAGGTCCCACACTTATATAATTCGAGGATAAGGTGATAAGGGTTCGAAATCTACCCATCCAATAGGCTTTGGACAAGTTTAAGCCTTGGATATTATCTTCTCATTTTATTTAAATCGTTAAATAATGAGGTCATCGCTGCATCATCATGATGTCATAAATAATTTAATTTATTTAATGTCTAAAAATTATAAAAAAAAATACTATGATGTATGAAATATTTTTATCTTTCCAATTAATATTTATACTCAAAAATATGACTTGTATAACCCCATGTAAAAATTGTTTTAGTAAAACATTTCATGTTTGTGTCATTTTTTACTTTAACATTAAATAAAAGGTATTTATGTCATTTTCCAACTAAAGTGGCTCCATGGGGTCCCCAAGTTGACCCATGGATTGTCTTGGTCGGCCATGGCACATCCAATGAGGGTAGGACATGTGTCAATCTCATCTCATATTATTAAAACATTATTTTTACCTTAAACTACACTAATTACCTCTAATCGCGATTAAGAACTTAAAAGTTACTATTCACCAAAAAATTATTTTAATCTCATTGAACAACATTTTAATTCCTAATGACAACCATGTATGTCGGATTTTTGAAATTCTAATCACAGAAGTGGTAATGTTTCATTTAAACGAAAAATCAGTTTTTTAACTACCACTTAGTGGTTTCACTATTCATCAAAAATTGAAGTTTTTCAGAATAATGCCAAAATTTCACCCTAAGCTATAATTGATATTCCTAATTCAAAAATGATGTCTATTTTACAAAATTCCAAACATATATATTGCATTAATTAATTTTATAATTAATTCCCGCTGTCACAACAAATAACGTGTTTTTAAGAAACAATTTATATCAAAAGATTGGCAATTGTTTATGTCCAATTTCAAAGTGAAATTAATTCTAATAAACACCATTGGATAAAATGGTAAAAATATATTCTAATTATACTTTAAAACCACTCAATAGTATAATTTATCAGTATAAATTATTTTTATTAAAAAAGTTGTTATAAGTATTTTTCACTATTCATAAAAAAATTGGAAGTTCTCAGAAAAATACCAAAAATTCAACATAGGCAAATTTTGATATTACGAATCCAAAAATGATGTCCATTTTGAAATATAAAATTTCTATAATTTTAAAAAGTAGTTATTACTATTCATAATGACTACTTTGAATAGTTTCAGTGTGTTAGAACTCGAAGTTGCGTACAATGAAAGCTATTTCATTATTGAATGAGAAACGTTTCATGGAAGCTCGGGGTGTTACATTCTCCCCTCCTTCAATAAATTGCGTCCTCGCAATTTGAAATTTTTCTTTGAAAACAAAAGGTTGAAAATAGAAAATACCTTTGTGCAAAACCCACATCGGAAATAAGGTTAATAAATATATTACATTAAAAGAAAGCAAGATAAGTACAAAGGTCACCCGAGATAGCCCATTCTAGGATTCTATGAAAATATGGATATGGAGGAGAAACAAACTATCAAGGTCTGATGGAGAGTTATAGAAAACAGGATTAGGAGAAAGTTTAACTACAAGAAAATCACAAACTTGTGATTGGTTAAACGATCATTGATTCCCCAGTAGGAAAAGTTAACCGACAAAATTTTTGTTTTGAGTTAACATTTATAAAGTTGCGGAATTTATTTAGGAGATTTGATAAGAACGTAAGGGAATATACATACTTGTCATGTAGACTTTCATTCTTTAATAAATTTTTACCACAAACCCATCTTTCACTCTAAAAGGTAATACAACTCAAAAATATTCTATTTATCCTAATTGTATAAGGTTCCAAATATTAACACATACCATTTAGATTAGTAAAACTATTTTGTAATAACCAGGGACTTCCTGTAGGCTAGTGGTAGGTAATAAAGGCCTGTCGCACTATGGTTGTGGGTTCGATTCCTACAGCTTTGTCCGACGCGATGGGTTATTCCCCACCCTACAGGTTGTCCTTTTTCTAAAAATATAGTATTATAGTATTCCAAAAATAATCTTCAGAAATGTTTTAACCTTAAATAATACTATTCAAAGTTCAACTTAATCCATCCCAATATTTATAGTTATCCAAAATACCTCTGTCCAAACTTTCTCTAAAAGGTCTCTTAATTTCAAAATCAATTTATCAGATTCCCCAAACAAAGTAAAGTTCCTCTTATTGTCACATACTAAAAATATGATTACCTTCATCATATTAAAACCTTACTGAAACAACCAGTACTTCAGTACAATCCTTATATATATATCACATTATTCTAATAACCAGAATATAATCCATGAGTCCAAAAGAACCAATACATTAATTATTGCGCTTCAACTGTAGTAACAGCAAAAGATCGTCCTTGATCCCTTGGCCTTTTCTGAGGTAATTTTCCCTGACGCTTAGGACATTCATTTGCATAATGACCCATTTCTCTACAATTGTATCATTCAACTTTGATAGCCTCTTTCTTTCCCTTGCAATCACGAGCCTGGTGACCCTTTTCTCCACATTTATAACAAACTCCCATTCCTTTTAGGCAAGTATCAGGGTGATTCTTCCCACAATTATCACATAATGGAAAATCCTTCGTTCCCTTTTTCCGTTTATCTGTCTCTTGTTCCACCGTTCTCTTCTTCTCTTGCTTTACTTTGTTATCATAAGACTTAGAGAATTCCTTTTCTGTCTTGATAGCACACGAGACAATATCTTCGTATGATGAGAAGGATTGTGATACTAAAGCTCGACGGAGAAATGGTTTTAACCCATCAAAGAAACGATCAATCTTACTCCTTGGGTTACGTATATAATCAGCAGCATGCCTCGCTAACATTTTAAAGTTAGCCTCATACTTTGCGACATTCTCATCCTCCTTCTGCCTCAGACTCAGAAATTGCCTTTCCATATCTGTTCGATGGTCACGAGGAAAGTATTTTTCTAAGAAAAGATCCTTGAACTGTCTCCATTCCATATTTGATACTTCATCATCTTCCTTTGTGTTTTGAATCAGCGACCACCATTGATCAGCATCTCCAGTGAGGCGGTAGACTGCCATGACAACCTTCTCCTTTTCGCTACTCCCCAAGGCATGGAATATTTTCTCTAAGGAGTTTATCCATTGCTCAGCTACTAACGGATTTGTACCCCCATTAAATGTTGGTGTTTGTTGCCTCATGAAGCGGTCTAACATTGATCCTCCACGTTGTGGATCAGGGTGATCCATACGAGTAAGGTTATTATTCATAACTTGAGTGAGTTGTCCCAGTATGGTAATAAGTTGATCAGCACCAGTTGTATCTCCAGATCCACAATAATTATCTTGAGCAGGAGGGAAATCCCTACACGGAGTGCGTGCATTGATACGGTTTCCATTCCTTCCACTAGGCGCCATTTCTAAACAATGGCATAAACTAGATTAGTTTATGAATCAAAATACATAATTCCATACTTGTAAAATACTTAACATAAATTGAACTATTTATGGATATAATCCATAATCATAAAAAGGTTTTATTTGAGGAAGTATATACTCATAACCGTTCATAGTGGTTTGTAAAGAAAATGAGAATTATCCTATGCATATCCCCCAGGAGTGTCGTAACCAAGAGTGCAGCAAGGCCCGTTGTCGTGCACCAGTTCCCGTTCAAGTCTAGCTCAAAGCGGTGTTTTCAAGTTTTACCCCTAGGTAAATCTGTGCTAGAGCCACCTCTACCTGCTCGTATCCAGACAGGGATGTATTTCTCAGAAAACTCACAAAATCTCTATAATACCAAAATTCTAGGAAGTTCTTCTATACTAATCCTCAAAGTCTATCTTTGGGCTATGTGCTCGAATCAGAGTTTATCTAAATCTAGCTTCAAAGGTTAGTACTAAACTGCCTCTGATACCAACTGTAACACCCCGACCCCAGCTACCTAGAGTCGGTGCATTAATTCGTAACATTGGCATGATCACAAAAGATAAAGTCTCGAAAGACCGATTAGTTTAGTAGCCTTGGAAACACTAGATATATTCATAAATGTTACATTACATCATAAGATGAAAAACTATAATAACAAATTCTCCATAGTCCACACTCATATCCTCTTCTGACTATCCCTGCAGGTCATTCATAAAATACTTCTTCATATCCTGGAAAATATTAAAACATTGAAAGGGGTGAGATCAGATGCTCAGTAAGGATAACAATATTGCGGAAGCTTTCATAAATAAACATAAACATTTAAGGCAATGTATAACTAAAACAAAAGCCTTTTAAACTTGAACATCAACATAATATAGCAAAATTAAAATGAGATAATGCCATTTACTTATTCACATGGATATTCTACTGGTCGAATAATCACATGCAATATCAATAACCACTTTCATAATGAGGGAATGTATAATGCCAGACATTCTGAAACTTTTTGTCAAGGCCTCGGCCAAGACGTCTAAAATGATTAAGGCCTCGGCCAAAACCATAAATCAAATTGGGAAAGGGCCTCGGCCAATTCCACGTCTAGTTGTCTCATGAGACCAACCGATGCATCGAGGAGCTATAGCGGGCTCCACCCGTCACTTATTAAGTCCAATACATTCCTCATATGAATAGGTTTAAACATATCATAAACCATAACATAATCGTATCACATAAAACATGCATAAAGGAAACATAACATTTCCACATTTCAATCACGAGATATCAATACAACACATTGATATAATAAAAACGCTTTCAAAACCACTTTCAATACCAAAATAAAAGAATGTTAAAACTTTGTATTTATTTTTCATTAATAAAAAGTGATGGCTTGTAGAGGAAGTCGAAACTCAAATAATGGTCACGGCGGAAGAGAAGTCGTTGTCGCCGCATATGTACGGAAAGAAAAACATTCCCTTTTTGTCGTTTAGTAAAACGCTTCGTATAAAAAGATTCCTTTTGACTAAACGTAAAAGTCAAAGGGGTTTATACACCGTATAAAAGAAAGTTGTGTATAAAACCAAATATGCCTCAATGAAAGGAGATTGAGACGAAATCCATAAAAAGATAATTTTTAAAATAAAATAGATCTATTATGTGTATTCACTATAGGTACACATGAAGAAAGTAAAAATACAAAATAGGACATAATAATATCATGACATAATTTGAAAGTAGGAGATTAACCCAAAGAATGGAAGTTGGGTTAAGAAATTCCCTTACATCGTGTCCGACTTGACTCAACCGTTCTTTAACCTCCTGAATAATAAACTAGAGTTAATATCTACCTTATTAAGAACCATTTTGAATTTCATTATCCTTTTTATATCACTTATTACAATGTTATGAACATTATGTAATTATTTTTGTTAATAACGGTCGTTTTGTCGATCTTTGGTACTTGAGTCAACAATAAACTTCTTATAATTACAAGTTGTTCATGTGGTGAAATATCAATTATATCCAGAATTATATTCATGATGTAGATATCATATATATCATATATATCCAGTATATACATTCATTTATAATATTACATAACATTTAGAGGTAAGAAATGAAATGCACCATTCATGGAGACGGTAAGCCGTACGTACGCATGAACGCTACTTTCATTTCTATTTTGTATTTAATAGAATCAAATCCTAATAGTATAAATGTGTATTATAATTCATGTATAATATCATATACAATATCATTTACTCCATCCTTTATACATCCCACATATGGCATTAACGATTCAAATCACTTTGAGGGGGCGGTAGTCCGCACTTCCTAAAATGAAATTATCGCGTTTACCCATAATGGAAATCATAAAGTATGCCATAAATGAGAAATAAAGAAGGATAAGGAAAACATAAACATAATATATATATCATATATGAAAATAGTGTCATCAAAATGGCCACCATTATAGGTGTTAAAAGAATTTGAACAATCATCGTTTCGTGAGGCAGTATTTCGCCACCCACAGAAACAATATGTTCTTTAACCATTAGACAAAGGTGTGTGTAAGTGTAAACCAAATAATTATCATAAAAAAATCCTAGTATATTTTACATACTGGTGTTGTTACAAAATAAAGGAATAAAAGGAGTTTAAGGGGTTGGAGAATCAAAATAAAACAAAAGAACATAAGTGAAAACACTACCTCTAAAACGGGTAACTCTTTTTGATTTGAGCCAAAGGCTTCCTTGGGAAGAGTTCTTCCCAAAGTGAGGCTTCTAGGAGTAAGGGAGGACAGTTGGGAGAGTATTTGGGGAGAGTTTGGCCGATCCAAATGGATTGAAAGTGTGAATGAGGTGGTAGAGGTGGGGGCCTTTTATAAGAGGAGAGGAGGGGCACTCTTGGAAAGTAAAGAAAAGTCACATTATTATAAAATGAGTTTCGGATTTTGGAGGTCCCACACTTATATAATTCGAGGATAAGGTGATAAGGGTTCGAAATCTACCCATCCAATAGGCTTTGGACAAGTGTAAGCCTTGGATATTATCTTCTCATTTTATTTAAATCGTTAAATAATGAGGTCATCGCTGCATCATCATGATGTCATAAATAATTTAATTTATTTAATGTCTAAAAATTATAAAAAAAAATATTATGATGTATGAAATCTTTTTAGATTTCCAATGAATATTCATAGTAAAAAATATGACTTGTATAACCCCATGTAAAAATTGTTTTAGTAAAACATTTCATGTTTGTGTCATTTTTTACTTTAACATTAAATAAAAGGTATTTATGTCATTTTCCAACTAAAGTGGCTCCATGGGGTCCCCAAGTTGACCCATGGATTGTATTGTTCGGACATGGCACATCAAATGAGGGTAGGACATGTGTCAAGCTCATCTCATATTATTAAAACATTATTTTTACCTTAAACTATACTAATTACCTCTAATCGCGATTAAGAACTTAAAAGTTACTATTCACCAAAAAATTATTTTAATATCATTGAACCACATTTTACTTCCTAATGACAACCATGTATGTTGGATTTTTGAAATTCTAATCACAGAAGTGGTAATGTTTCATTTAAACGAAAAATCAGTTTTTTAACTACCACTTAGTGGTTTCACTATTCATCAAAAATTGAAGTTTTTCAGAATAATGACAAAATTTCACCCTAAGCTATAATTGATATTCCGAATTAAAAAATGATGTCTATTTTACAAAATTCTAAACATATATATTGAATTAATTAATTTTATAATTAATTTCCGCTGTCACAACAAATAACGTGTTTTTAAGAAACAATTTATATCAAAAGATTGGTAATTGTTTATGTCCAATTTCAAAGTAAAATTAATTCTAATGAACAACATTGGATAAAATGGTAAAAATATATTCTAATTATACTTTAAAACCACTCAATAGTATAATTTATCAGTATAAATTATTTTTATTAAAAAAGTTGTTATAAGTATTTTTCACTATTCATAAAAAAATTGGAAGTTCTCAGAAAAATACCAAAAATTCAACATAGGCAAATTTCGATATTACGAATCTAAAAATGAAGTCCATTTTGAAATATAAAATTTCTATAATTTTAAAAAGTGGTTATTACTATTCATAACGGCTACTTTGAATAGTTTCAGTGTGTTAGAACTCGAAGTTGCGTACAATGAAAGCTATTGCATTATTGAATGAGAAGCGTTTCATGGAAGCTCAGGGTGTTACATTTTTCTTAAATATTTTTTTAATAACTTCATAATTTAAAATAATTTATACTCAAAATTACATTTAATGTAGACATAAAATGTAATTGAGTTTGGTAATTGACATGAAGATTAGGATCACATATCATATTGGGGATTCCGTCCAAACATTGTGGAGAAGTGTTGATGTTGTATTCTCCTTTTCATGTATTTTGTTTTTAATGAAAACTTTTATATTATATTTTCACTATATATGACTTAAAAAAATATTTTAAATGATTAAAAAATATTATGGTATAATGTTTTTAAATATTATATTTTTTATATTATATTTTTTTGACCACCAAAATTATTAAATTCAATATGTTTTGATATATTTGTATCTTATATTGCAATTTTTAGCTAATCTAGAAGATTTATATAAACTCATATTTTATTGTAACTAGTAGTGGTTTAAACCACCACTATATAATTAGCAGTAGTTCTAACCATCAATAATTATTGGAAAACCACCCTTTAATATGACTATATTCTACCAAACCACAGTTAATATATTTAGGTATAATTATAACCACTACCAGTTTATGTGAAAAAATTAAATTAATAAAATAAACTGATGTGACTTTATTTTAGGTTGTTGTGATCACCACTATATTTTACTAAATAATTTTTTAAAAAATATTTTCAGCTTATTTTTAACAGTGGTTTCAGATACTCCATAGACCATGGAGAAAAAATGGGTTTTAAGGATAAAAAATAATAAAAAATACACTAATTATTATTTAAATTAAAAAAATGTGATAGTTTTTAAAACTGCTAAATATTTTTTGGCCGCAGTTAAAATAAAAATGTATTAAAAAAACCACTACTACATGATATTTTTTTATAATGCCTTATCATGATCCACTTTAGAAATTGGCATAGCATAAGCCCTTCCCTGTTCCCTTGGTCTAGGAGGTTATTGATGCTCATCATATTTTTTATCCATTGGATCGAGGCATTAATTCAGAAAATTCCCAAGTTCCCCACATTAAAGACATTATACAATTAGTATATCCATAAAATGAACTTTATTTCCCTATATTGTGTTACTCAAAATATTCATTTTTACTCACCAGTTGGTTTCTATATGCCCATCTTTTTCACACATAAATATTTTTGTAGTTCCTTAGAAACATTTTCATGGGTAATTTTCCCACATTATTTATAGATTGGAAACTGAATATTATTTACTTTATGGTATTTATCCCTAAAAATTTTATGAAACTCTATAATTATCTTATTTTTTATGGTGGGTAATTCAAATATATTCAATTTTTTAATAATAATCTGTGATAGCTGGTTAGGAATAACCAATATATTTCTCACTTTAGTTCCTATCTCATTTTGTTTCTCATTAGTATAATCAATAAATTATACATCACATATATTTTTAACTATATTCCTCTTTTCTATAATCATTTTTTGAATAAATAAAAGTTGATATGAATAGTTAAATCAATAAATATTAAAAATGAAAATAATGAACATAGAATAAATACCTCACAAATGATGTTCAAAAACTAGATAATGAATCTCAATGTTTCAATCCAGGTTTTCTATGGTCATATTCCAATTAGGTTCTCTAACCTAACTATTTATATATTACATCATAAAATTTCATTAAAATCATTCATAAATTTCCATAAGGATCATGTGAATAAACAAAATAATATCTTTTAGTAGTGTTAATCTAGGTGTGTAGTTAGGTCTCTTTGTTGTGCACAAGGTGAAGATTGAGTTAGTACCCAACTGGTCTTTTTGGGTTTATTACCGAAAGGTGAATATGTTCCAGATCCTTTATCAAATTGTTTGTATCTAGACAAGGATTTCAGTTCTATGAAACTACACAATCCCCACTTTATAAAAATTTTATGAAGTTTTCAAATACTTAAACTTATCCCTATATCCTATTATAAATTTTATGTTCTCTAATATATTTTTTCCTAAGTCAAGTTCCCAAGGTTTCTACTAAAATTTCTTTGATACCAAGTATGATTCCATTGAAAATAGTAACCTAGATCTAGTGATTATTTTGTTATATTGGTGAAATATATAAGGGATCACATAAAAAAGGATCACACTATTTATAAGTTTTTAGAGACAAGATATGTACATGTTTTCCATATTATATTGGAAACTTTGAAACATAACACAATAAACTTCTTGAAAACATTCTTATTCTTTTTTTGTATCTTTTAATTCACTAAAAGATCCCCTATTGGTACCCTAGGTAAAGTAAATAAAATAAAGGGAATACTCATATTCTTAGTAAGGGAAAATATATAATGAAAAATATCATGGATATAAATGGAATGCACATTATGTAAGAGTGAATTATCAATAAAGGCGTCATATTATCAATACATTTATGTTTAAATATAACCATGAATAATATGAAAATGTAAATAATCACATGCATAATAATAGATGAATTATTAGTGATAAAATTCATAATGTTGATCAAATTTCTTATACCAGAGAGTCCTTATTCCAATACATCATTCTTATTGTTAAGGCTGAATATAAGAAATAATTATTTTCATCAAGGCCATATCCAAGAGACCATTCTTTAGTTGGGTGGGAATACAACAAATAACCAAACATTTTTTTCTCATGGTTCTAACTGATGCATAGAGGGGATATGTAATGTTGGTCCCCACCCATCACTATATAAAGTCCAATGAATTCCCTATATAAAATTTATGAATAACAATTCAATTCATAATCAAACTTCCTTAGTCCTAAAAAAACATCTATAATAGAATAACAACATACTAGATATCCATACTTTCTCAAATCAATAAACATGACCATAATACACATAGAGAAAGGAATTATATAATATTTTTAAAAAATATCCCCCATGGGAAATAAATAGGCTTTATTAAAACTTACTTAAAAAATCATCATTATAAGACTTATAGTGAAAAAATGTGGATTTTATCATAAGAAAAAAATCCCAAATGTAACATAATGAATATTAAAGGATTTAAACATAGATAAAAAACACCCTTTTAATATTATTGGATAAATTACTTTAAAAAATGAGAATAAATATCCTTATTTTGAAATTATTGAAATCACATTTAATGTGTTATATTTATAATGAAATACTTTGAGATTGATAGAAAATGTAAAAAAATACCATCTAAAACCAAAAATTGGTTTTAGAATAAAAAATATATAAAATAAAGATACTTTTAAAAATATTATATTATAATACATTAAAACATAGACGAATTTTTTTTAAAATAAATCCATTAAAATCTCTTTTAAAAACAAGAATTTGTTTTTTAAATTAAACTTTTAATTTTGAAAACCATAATAATATTTAAATTTTCTTTTCAAAATAATTAAGAATAAAAATATTTTGGGAATCCATTATAAAACATTAGAAGGAATCTTTATAAATAAAAATTATCACCAAAGTGAAATAATGTGTTTATATACAAAATGTAAAAAATGGACAATTTGGTCAAAAAATATGTATGGAAAATGTTAAAACATTATTTTCAAATTTTTTTAAATAATGTCAAAGAAAATAAAAAATTAACTCAATATAAAATTTTAAAATTAGCTTTCAATAATATGGGAAATATGAAAGTGAAACTATAAAATAGTTTTTAGAAAACATTTTTACCATATTTAAAAAAAAGTTATGAATCACATCCAAAAATTAATTTTAAAAAAGGTGAAGTGAACAATTTTCAAAACACATAATTTTAAATATAATATTAAATACTAGAAACTTGAAAAATAAATAAGTTTTTTATAAGAAATTTGGATTTAAAGATAGATTATATAATTGTGAAAGAAACATCCTTTTCAAATTTTTTTAAAATACATTTATTTAAACTCACATAATAAAAATGATGGTAAAATTTTATTTTGAAAAGGGGTAAAGAGAAATAGGAAACTAACATGAGATAATACATATTTAAGTTTTCTAATATTAAAGGAAAATATTTTTTTAAGTAAAAATATATATGGAGGAAAAACATCCATTAAATTGGATGAGGATTATTCTCATCAATGTTGTATTTTTTATGAAGAAATAAATCCATCAAATTAAAATAATTGATATAAAAAAACTTCAAAAAAGTGATCATGAGAAATAATTTTAAATTAAAATAAATAAAATTAAAATTAAAATATGATTTAATTATAAGGTAGTGTTTTCCCAGCTTTTATTAATCAAGTTCAAGAAGAATAATCACAACTCAATGAAACAAATTGATTTAGAAAAACCCTTATGGATTTTGAAACACTTGGATCAAAATCCTGTGAAAAATTTAACTTTTAATATATTTTAAAAAAATTAATGAATGTATAATAATAAATTCCATAATATAGTATACACATCGCACAATATAAAATGCGTGGTTAATATTAAATTTTACCTAGAGAAATAAAAGTGAGACGAGAAACCCTTAACTTTAGCTCATGACTTTAATGAAAGATATTTATCCTTATATATAATAAGAAACCATCTTAATAAATTATCCCAAAACCTTATTCATATTTATATCCCTTTAAACACTTTAATTATAACCATTTATTATATATTCATTAGCAATTTATGTTTATTTTCACCATCATATGTTAGCGATTACAGTTGTTTCTTGCATTTTTTGTAATGGATATATCAAAACCCATTACTTGAATAAAATTACATCTTTAAAATATTATCCAAGATAATATAATACATTATTAATAATGTTTTATAATGTTCTCATTTCATTCCTTGTGAATTATAGTCACGATTCATGAAGATGAAACTAGTTATGAGCTTGTCTTAAGAAATTTATTGATAACACTATATTACATTATAATGATCAATTATTTATGTGTCATAATTTATGAACCATATTCATGAAATATTTTAATACTTAATATAATATAAATTCATAAAATATATTTTTGAAATCATCCATTTAAGGAGATGATGAAAATAGAACATTTCATCCATGGAGGGGCAATCTGCATGTACACATAGGCGAAACATTAATTTTACATAGACAGGAAAGAAAATAGAAATAGAATTAAATTTTCAAAATATAAATCATGTTATAAATGTAAATAATTATTTTTTAATTAAATTTTTATAAATATTCATAAAAGGAGGTGGTGAAGATGAATTATGTCAATCATGGAGGCGTGTAATGATTATTTCATCATCATAATAAAATTTGATTTTAATAATGATAGTTATGTTATTTTTTAAGATGAAATAATATATTTTAATGTTGAAGTAGTATTATTCAATAAATAAAAATAAAAATGAGTGATTTGGGAATTGTTATGTTACTCCTTCAAATTGATCCTTTGAAACTTGGATTAAGCCTTTGAGAGGTTGTATTTTTGAGGATAAAAAACTCTAGGATGTTTATTTTATTTTTTGGGAGGTACTTGGGTAGATTTTTTTTGAACTTTAGGGATTGTGGTGTGAGGAGAAGTAGGGTGGGGAAAGTATCTATATAAACAAGGGGAGTGGTATTTTGGTAATAAGAGGCACACTATTCAAGGAAAGCGACTCAAAAAGTCATAAATAATGGATATGAGAATATTTTGGGTATATAAAACCCTTTAAAACACACTTAGAGATATTATTTTAATAATTATATTTGTTTTATCCTTAGTTTTGACTTTTACTAAAATTTATTTTTACCACAATAACTCTTTTTTTACCCTTGGTAACTTATTTTTATAACTAAAAATAAAATTACCCTTATTAGATAATTTGGGACTTATTATTCCTAATATTAAAACCATTTCATAATATAAAATTTATAAAAATTATAAAAATTAATTTTAAAATAATAAAACTATCATACATAAAAAATAATTTATAAAAATATATTAATTTGGTTTCAAAATGTTAATCATGAGTTTATAAATTAAAAATAACAATTTAAATGCATAATTTTACTTATTATATAAATATTTAATTAGGAAAAAGGATTCATAAAATTTTAATACATTTTTATATCCAAATGATTTCATAAAAGTCACGATATTTGTAAAAATGACATTTTGTACAATTCTCCTAAAAATAAATATTTTCAGAAAAATTAAAAGAATTTATCTCAATATAATACTAACATGATTAATAAAAAAATGAATTTTATTTTTCCAATTTCAAATTTTAAATTTTTGTCATTTAACAATCAAATAAAAACATATAATATAAAGAAAACTGTTTTTATAAAAAGATTAATTTTTAAATATTAACCATTATTATTCTTATTTTATATAAATTACTAATTATATTAGTGTTAATATATATTAAAAATATATTTATCATCATTTAACCATTAGAATATTAATTTCTTTAATTAAAAATTTATATTGACTAATGTAACGACCTGCGTCATTATACATGTAAATTCTAGTGAAATCTGAACTATTCTGTAGGTTGTATTAATTTCAATATTTTAAATATTTTTTTGGTGACATAGTTTTATTGGAATAATATTTTATTTTTTCATACATTAAATAATATTTTTGAGATTTTATTTATATAGATGAAGTTTTGGGAAGATTTTGGGTGAATTTATAAGTTTTGGGAGCCTTTTTAGGGGTGCATTGTTAGTTCACATAGTTTGTTTAAGTGTGAAGCTTCTCCTAGGTAACCATTAAACCTATATATGGTTAGAATTCATGATTTGTTTAAGTTTTTATCCTTTTCTAATTGACCATATGGCTCATTCATGGTTGGGGATCATGGTTTGTTCAAGTGTTCAACCTTTCCCAAGTAACCATGGGACCTGTGTATGGTTAGGCCACATGGTTTTTTAAATGATAAACCTTTACTAGGTAACCATTAAAAATTTTCATTGTGAGGCCATATGATTTGATTATGTGTTTATCCTTTCCCAAGTAACCATGTGGCCCATGCAGGTTCAAGCAACACCATTTAATAAACCATGTGACCAAACCAAGAACATGTGAATTTAATGATCATGATCCATCCTTTATGGACCAAACCCCTCTAGTTTCTCCCATTATTATTTATAAAGTTAGGGATCTAAATCCTTTAAAATTTAATGAAATTTATAGGAAAATAACCCCTCTTATTTGTTCTTTTTTTACATATCTAGTGTGATCAAATCACCAGATTCCATGTATGTTATTATTTATCCTTCTATTATCACTGTTCTTGTGAGATACTATCTTATTAATTATATCAAATCCTTAAAATTGGATTGTGATCATTAGATATGATGAGATATCATCAGTTTAGTGATGATTGTCTATGTTTCCAACATGTTGTAGGTTCTCTATTTTATGGTTTCCTAGATCTATCATTGATTGTGGATCTTGTGAGGATTCATTGGAGGGAGAGATATTAGACAAAGATTTTCATGGATTGGGTGATTCATTCCAATGATTAAAGAATGCTTCCATAGGATCGGTGAACATAGATACATTCTTCAACTTAAGTTCCCCTTTGATACTCAATCTTATATGCATATATGAATATAATTTATTGCATGCTTGTCTATTGTAATTAAGTTTTTATATTTCTTGTATACTTCTATGTTTCTATTATGTTCCCTATTTATTTAATGTGTTCAAGTAGTATAGGGATAGATCGATAGACTCTTAGACTAAGTAATGAAGTGACCATGAGGATCTAGACCCATGACGAGTGCACCTATGCACACATAGTGTGCTAGTATCATTTAGAAACTAGGTCTCCATGAGGTGAAAATACAAGTTTACCCAGCAAGAGATAATGATAGGCCCTTGAGAGAGTTTTGAGAGACACATAACCTAGATGGTGTTCCATAACAAGAAATAGTCCTCAAGGACTTGTCACCTAGGATAAAGAGGAGTATCCCCTTATGTCATTGAGTGGTCTTCCTAAGGATATGTGTGACTTAACCAACCTTGGGTTGAGGGTTATAGTCCTATCTTGGGTACTTCCTAGATCTATTAGCATGACTTGAGGATGTTTCAACTAAGCGTTGGTTGGTCTTCCTTGAATATGTGGGATGAGACCATGGTGTTGGTATTTAAATTTCCTTGGAACATATCCATAGAAACTAAGTGGGTGTTGGTTGGTAATTGACTCTAAATATAGTGAGTAATGTCTAGGTAGAGACTTCGGGATATACAATCACTATGGGGTGGTGTTGGGTGTTATTACTGATGAGTATGGACCGAGGTTGTTTAATAATCCTAGGTAGATTTTTGTTTGGTGGTATTTGTGAGGCTATGAATTGAGTCATTATTAGAGAACTAGAATCGGTTATATGATCGAATGACTAGTGTGTCAAATTAGAACCATGTTATATGAATCCATGCTAGTGAATGGTGTGTTATGACTTTATGGTAGGAGTACCTTGACTTAGAGCTCGGTGGATGTGCCGATCACTATTGTGCATGAGATTACCTTAAACCTTGAAAGATTTTTCCTTAGAACTTGGTGGATGTTACATGATATATTGTATATTAGATAACCTTATACCTTTGAATAGTTATCATTAGAACTTGGTGTCTATTCCATGCTCTCCTATGCATGAGACTCCCTTAGACCATGTGGTTGTGATGTGCCTTTTGTGTATGTGTTTCCCTTGATACATTTGGTCGATATGACATGCATCAGTATGTATTTTATTGACCATGTGACCTTGGTCATTGTGTTATACATAGGTGATATGTGTGTGTAGTCAAGAGATACTTTGTATGATATAGTACGCCTGGTGTGTGTGTGTGACTTATGAAACTTTTGTTTTTTGAGTTGAGAATACAAGTGAGTGAGTGGACCTTGAGTCCCATATTTTATATGTGATCATATGATTTACATATAGCCTATTGAGAAATGTTCTTGATATTACTTATTATTATTTTCTATGATATGTATTTCTTGTGTATTTCATAACATATGGAACCTTTATTTAGGCATTAGGATGAACTGGTGACTCAGTTTTAAATAGACGACCCCTTGTAGGGGAAGAGTAATGCCTTGATGATGGCTATGAACTTTAGTTCATTTGATGATATGGGTTAGATCATAGACATGTCTTCTAACATGGGAGTATACCATGAATGGGAAACGATAATCTATTAGCTACAGGCTGAATTTGGAGAATTCCATACTGGGGTGATGTGATTATCCAATTACATCAAATTTTTTACTAGGAGTTATCATCATATAAGGATAATGATCACCTTTGGGGTTGGGGCATGTGATGTTACTAACAGTGACCCCCATTGGGGTGGGGTGTGTGGTTTTACAGATAATGACAACCATAAGGGTGAGGAATATAGAATTTCTTAAAGGCATAACATTGAAATAGGATTGAAAGGTGTAGGGTGATAAACAATGATGGTACTTGTTACACATCTTGTAAGATCTGGTGACACACTTTGACCTTATTCCAATATAAAGATGAAGAAGGTATGGTTGAGGTTTGTGGTGACTTGGTTATTGCGTGGATTATATAAACACATGCTTAACATACATATATATTACACCATTTTCATTAATATTTGTTACACTACACAAACAAACACTTAAAGACCTTAATAGTTTAGTGTCTTTGGAAACTTGGAAATAAAAAATGGTCGATAGGTAAACAAAATCATCTCCCAATTGGATCATCATAAATATAAAATTTCTATAAAATACAATGCATAATACATTTATTCATAACATGGTGAAAGGAAAAATAAGTAAGGGTGAGATCAGATGTTCAGTAAGGGAAAAATAGGATGATATGTAATCATAAAATGAATAAAAGGGTATGATAATATGAACATAACATTTGAAAACCATTCCCTGCATATCAAATATCATAATCCCGAGTCATAGAATAAATATTGGAACTTAATAATACATAAATATTAAGGGAATCAAAGAACATGATCCATGAGAGCATAACATTGGGATAGAAAATGATTTTTGGATTACCTGGAAACATAGAAAAACATTTCCATATTAGTCAAGGCTAATTTCCAATGATATAAGAGTGGAATGGGTTCATTCTCCAAACCATCATAGTAGTTAAGTTTTACTCTCTAGACCATCATAGAAAAAAAAAATTCCCTTACTAAGCTGGGTTCACCCCCCATTCCATTCATATCTATCTCATGATATATAAATGTTTACCCAATGCATTTGATGGAAATATTGGTCCCACTCTTTTCATAATGAAAATAATATTTATGTGTACTATAAAATCATAAAAACTTTATCATATCATAATCTATTAATTGAAATAGGTTTCATAAATATTTCATCATATCATAACCTATAGAAAATAGACAAGTATCATAATCATTTCATTATTTCATCATAGCATAATCTATTGAAAATAAGTAGGTTTCATAATAATTTTAACATGGTATAATCCATATAAAAGAAATAGGTTTCACAAACATCATGAAATCATAAACATAAAATATTTAGAGAAAGAATAAGAATGTTATACTTATATCATATTTCTAGTAAGGAATATGTAACATCAACGAATGTCATCTTATATGGAAAATGATTTTTATTGATCATTTGAAACAATTCTTGATGAAAATATACTTCACTATTTAAAAAAAAAATTAAAACATAAAAAACATTGAAAATAATTTTCATAGAAAATAAAATTGAAAAATTATAAAGAAATATTCAAATAATATATTGGTCATTAAAGAGGGAAATTTCATTAATTTTGTACATGTTAAAAAATATTCATTTTAAATTTTTAGTAAAATCCAAAGGGGTATTGTTTTCGAAAACCACATGAAGATTAATTTTAAATTTTCTTGTAAAAATTTAAAAATGGGTAAAAATAACTTTAATAAATCATTATAAATAAATGTTAAACACATATTTTAAAACATTTTAAAAAGACATGGCTTTTGAAGAAAAAGGGTTTTTGACCGAAGATACACTTTTTATTAAAAAAATTATTTCTGAACTCTTGAGTACATAAGAAAATGAATGTAAAACATGAATACTCATGAAATAAAAGGGTATAATAATATTCATGAGTTTATTGAGAGATATATAATAATATTTTATTATTAGAAACTTGATCATAAAAAATCTTAATGAATGATGATATTGAAACATATAATCTTTAACACTTTGGTGACTTTGAAGCCAAAGCCTCATGAAGTAATAACTTGAAATTAAACATAAAATATCATGAGTACAAATAAATTCATGATATTAAATATCAAATGATCTGAATATAAATCTTATTTAAAAATATAGGGGCATACCATAACCCATGTCTCAAAGAAGTCAAATTGAGACCAAAATATATTACTTAAAGTATTGACTCCCATCGTACTCATTCAGAAATCATGTATAATAAATATAATTTTGTTATACATATATTAAATAATAAAATTTATATATATAATACCATATATTATTTTCTTACTATATTTTATTACCCATTTTTAACAAATCCATGTTAAATTCACATTTCAAACAATAACCGCATTGTTTTTTGTGTATATTTTGACTTGCTATATTTAGTCCTCTTACTTAGATCATGGTTTCATCATCTAAAAATTATAAATCATGATATAAATATAATATATATTTAGTATATATTTATTTATATCAATCTATACAATTTAGTGATAGGAAATGAAATACACCATTTATGGAGATGTTAGGTCGTACGTATGCATAAACACTATCATCCATGGAGGGACAATCTGCATGTACACATAGGTGAAGCTTTCATTTTACATAGACAGGAAAGAAAATATAAATTTGATTACATTTTCAAAATATAAATCATGTTATAAATGTAAATAATATTTTTTTAATTAAATTCTTATAAATATTCATAAAAGGAGGTGGTGAAAATGAATTATGTCAATCATGGAGGTGTTAGTCTACAAGTACACATGAACGAAATTTTCACTTTTCTAAAGGGAATAGAGGAAGGAATGTAATGATTATTACATCATCATAATAAAATTTAATTTTAATAATGATAGTTATGTTATTATTTTAAGATGAAATAATATATTTCAATATAAAAGTAGTATTATTCAATAAATATAAATAAAAAGTAGTGATTTGGGAATTTTTATGTTAATCCATGGAATTGGTCCTTTGAAACATAGATTGAGCCTTTGAGAGGTGATATTTTTTATTATAAAAGACTCTAGGATTTTATTGTATTTTTTGGGAGGTACTTGGGTTGATTTTTTTAAACTTTAGGGATTGTGGTGTGAGGAGAAGTAGGGTGGGGAAAGTCTCTTTATATAAACAAGGGGAGTGGTATTCTGGTAATAAGAGGCGCAACATTCAAGGAAAGTGACACAAAAATTCATAAATAATGGATATAAGAATATTTTGGGTTTATAAAACCCTTCAAAACAGACTTAGAGATATTATGTTAGGAATTATATTTGGTTTATCCTTAGTTTTAACTTTTACTAAAATTTATTTTTCCCATAGTAAATATTTTTTTACCCTTGGTAACTTATTTTTATAACTAAAAATAAAATTACCCTTATTAGATAATTTGGATCTTATGATTCCAAATATTAAAACCATTTCATAATATAAAATTTATAAAAATTATAAAAATTAATTTCAAAGTAATAAAACTATTATACGTAAAAACTAATTTTAAGAAAAATATTAATTTGGTTTCAAAATGTGAATCATGGGTTTATAAATTAAAAATAACAATTTAAATGCATAATTTTACTTATTAAATAAATATTTAATTAGGAAAAAGGTTTCATAAAATTTTAATAAATTTTTATATCCAAACGATGTCATAAAATTCACGATATTTATAAAAATGACATTTTGTACAATTCTCCTAAAAATCAATATTTTCAGAAAAATTAAAAGAATTTATCTCAATATAATACTAACATGATTAATCCAAAAATGAATTTCATTTTTTCAAATTCAGATTCAATTTTTTTTTCCGTTTAACAATAGAAAAGAAACATATAATATATTGAAAACTTTATTTATAAGAAGATTAATTTTTAAATATTAACCATTATTATTCTTATTTTATATAAATTACTAATTATATTAGTGTTAATATATATTAAAAATATATTTATCATCATTTAACCATTAGAATATTAATTTCTTTAATTAAAAATTCATATTGACTAACGTAACAACCTGCATCGTTATACATGGAAAATCTAGGGAAATCTGAACTTTTCTTTAGGTTGTATTAATATAAATATTTTAAAGCTTTTTGGGGACATAGTTTTATTGGAATAATTTTCTAGTTTTTCATACATTAAATAATATTTTTGAGATTTTATTTATTTAGGTGAAGTTTCGGGAATATTTTGGGTGAATATATATGTTTTGTGAGCCTTTTTAGGGGTTCATTGTTAGTTCACATAGTTTGTTTAAGTGTGCAGCTTCTCCTAGGTAACCATTAAACCTGTATACGGTTAGAATAAATAGATTGTTTATGATTTTAGCCTTTCCCATTCGACCATATGGATCATTCATGGTTAGGGATCATGGTTTGTTTTAGTGTTCAACCTTTCCCAAGTAACCATGCGACCTGTGTATGGTTAGGCCACATGGTTTTTTAAAAGAGAAACCTTTCCTAGGTAACCATACTAACTTTTCCTGGTGAGGCCATATTATTTGATTATGTGTTTATCCTTTCCCAAGTAACCATGTGGCCAGTGTAGGTTCAAGAAACACCATTTAATAAACCATGTGGCCAAACCAAGAACATGTGAATTTAATGATCATGATCCCTCCTTTATAGACCAAACCCATATAGTTTCTCTCATTATTCTTCCTAAACTGAGGGATATAAATCCTTTGTAATTTAATGAAATTTATAGGAAAATAACCCCTCTCATTTGTTCTGTTTTTACATCTCTTGTGTGATCAAATAACAGGATTCCATGTATGTTCTCATTTCCTTCTATTATCAGTGTTCTTGTGAGATACTATCTTATTAATTATATCGAAGCATTAAAATTGGGTTGTGATCATTAGATATGATGAGATATCATTAGTTTAGTGATGATTGTATATGTTTCCAGCATGTTGGAGGTTCTCCATTTTATGGTTTCCTAGATCTATCATTGATTGTGGATCTCATGAGTAGTCATTGGAGGGAGATATATTAGACAAATATTTTCATGGACTAGGTGATTCATTCCAATGCTTAAAGAATGCTTCCATAGGATCGGTGAACACAGATACATTCTTCAACTTAAGTGGCCCCTTTTATACTCAATATTATATGCATATTTGAATAGAATTTATTATATGCTTCTCTATTGCAATTTTGTTTTTATATTTCTTGTATACTTCTCTGTTTATCTTATGTTTCCTATTTATTTCTTGTGTTCAACCAGTATAGGGATAGATCAATAGACTCTTAAACTAAGTAATTAAGTGACCATGAGGATCTAGACCCATGTAGAGTGCACTTATGACACATAGTGTGCTAGTATCATTTAGAAACTATGTCTACATGAGGTGACAATATAAGTTTACCCAACGAGAGAAAATGGTAGGCCCTTGAGAGAGTTTTGAGACACATATATCCTATATAGTGTTCTATAACCAGAAATAGTCCTCAAGGACTTGGAATCTAGGATGAATAGGAGTAGCCCCTTATGTCTCTGAGTGGTCTTCCTAAAAAAATGTATGGCTTAACCAACCTTGGGTTGAGGGTTACAGTCCTGTATTGGGTACTTCCTTGATCTGTTAGCATGAGTTGAGGATGTTTCAACTAAGCGTTGGTTGGTCTTCCTTGAATATGTGGGATGAGACCATGGTGTAGGTATTGAATGTTTCCTTGTAACTTATCCATATAAACTAAGTGGGTTTTGGTTGGTACGTAATTGACTCTGAATATAGTGAGTAATGGCCAGGTGGAGACTTTAGTATATATAATCACTATGGGGTGGTGTTGGATGTTAGTACCGATGAGTATGGACCGAGGTTGTTTAATAATCCTAGGTAGATTTTTGTTGGGTGGTATTTGTGAGGCTATGACTTGAGTCATTATTAGAGAACTAGACTGGGTTATATGATCGAATGAATAGTGTGTCAAATTACAACCATGTTATATGAATTCATGCTAGTGAATGGTGCGTTATCCCTTTATGGTAGGAGTACCTTGCCTTAGAGCTTGGTGGATGTGCCGATCACTATTGTGCATGAGATTCCCCTAAACCTTGAAAGAGTTTTCCTTAGACCGTGGTGGATGTTACATGCTATATTATGTATTAGATACCCTTAGACCTTAGAATAGTTATTGTTAGAAATTGGTGTATATTCTATTATCCCATATGCATGAGATTCCCTTAGACCATGTGGTTGTGATGTGCCTTTTGTTCATGTGTTTCCCTTGATACATTTGGTGGATATGACATGATTCAATATGTGTTTTATTGACCATGTGACATTGTTCATTATGTTATACATAGGGCATATGTGTGTACAGTCGAGAGAGACTTTGTATGATATAGTATGCTGAGTGTGTGTGTGTGGATTATGAAACCATTGTTTTTTGTGTTGAGAATACAAGTGAGCGAGTGGACCTTGAGTCCCATATTTTATACGTGATCATATGATTTACATGTATCTTCTTGAGAAATGTTATTGATATTCCTTATTATTATTTTCTATGATATGTATTTCTTGTGTATTGCATAACATGTGGAACCTTTATTTAGGCATTAGGATGAATTGGTGACTCAGTTTTAAATAGACGACCCCTTGGAGGGGAAGGGTAATGCCTTGATGATGGCTATGGACTTTAGTTCATTTGATGATATGGGTTAGATAATAGACATGTCTTCTGATATGGGAGTAGACCATGAATGGGGAACGAGAATCTATTAGCTATAGGCTGAATTTGGAGAATTCCATACATGGGTGATGTGATTATCCAATTACATCAAATATTTATTCTAGGAGTTATCATCATATGAGGATAATGACCACCTTTGGGGTTAGGGCATGTGGTGTTACTAATAGTGACCCCCATTAGGGTGGGGTGTGTGGTTTTCCAGATAATTACAACCATAAGGATGTGGACTATAGAATTCATTAAAGTAATAACAATGAAATAGGATTGAAAGGTTTAGGGTGATAACCGATGCTGGTACTTGTAACACGTCTTGTAACATCTGGTGAAACACTTCGACCTTATTCCAATATGAAGATGAAGAAGGTATGGCTGAGGTTTGTGGTGACTTGGTTATTTCATGGACTATAGAAACCCATGCTTAACATATATATATATTACACAATTTTTATTAATATTTGTTACACAAACAAACAAACACTTGAGGACCATAATAATATAGTGTCTTTAGAAAATTGGAAATAAAAAATGGTCCATAGGTAATCTAAATCATCACCTATTAGGATCATCATAAAAAGAAAACTTCTCAAAAATACGATGCATAATACATTTGCATAGAAAATGATTTTTGGATTACATGGGAACATAGAAAAACATTTACATATTAGTAAAGGCTAATTTACAAGGATATAAGAGTTGAATGGGTTCATTCTCCAAACCATCATAGTAGTTAAGTTTCACTCTCTAGACCATCATAGAAATAAAATTCCCTTACTAATCCGGGTTCACTCCCCATTCCATTCATATCTATATCATGATATATAAATGTTTACCCAATGAATTTTATGGAAATATAGGTCCCCCTCTTTTCATAATGAAAATAATATATATGTGTACTATAAAATCATAAAAACTTTATCATATCATAATCGATGAATTAAAATGGGTTTCATAAATATTTCATCACATCATAACCTATAGAAAAGAGACAGGTTTCATAATCATTTCATTATTTCATCATAGCATAACCCATGGAAAATAAGCAGGTTTCATAATAATTTTAACATGGTATAATCCATATAAAAGAAATAGGTTTCACAAACATCATGCAATCATAAACATAAACTATTTAAAGAAAGAATAATAATGTTATCCTTAGATCATATTCCTAGTAAGGAATATTTAACATTAATGAATGTCATATTAGATGGAAAAATAATTTTTATTGATCATTTGAAGCAATTCTTGAAGAAAATATACATTACTATTTAAAAAAACTTTTTAAAACATAAAACACTTTGAAAATCATTTTCATAGAAAATAACTTAGAAAAATTAAAAAGAAATAGTCAAATAAAATAATGGTCATTAAAGAGGTAAATTTAATTAATGTTGTACATGTTAAAAAATATTCCTTTTAAATTTTTAGTAAAATCCAAAGGGGAATTGTTTTCGAAAACCACATGAATATTGATTTTAAATTTTCTTATAAAAATTAAAAAAATGGGTAAAAATAACTTTAATAAATCATTCTAGACAAATGTTAAAAACTTATTTTAAAACATTTTAAAAAGACATAGATTATGAAGAAAAATGTATTTCGAACGAAAATACACTTTTTATTAAAAACATTATTTCTTAACTCTTGGTTACATAGGAAATTGAATGTAAAACATGAATTCTCATGAAATAAAAAGGGTATAATAATATTCATGAGTTTATTGAGTGATATATCATAATATTTTATTATTGGAAACTTGATCACAAAAAATCTTAATAAATGATGATATTGAAACCTATAATCTTTAACACTTTGGTAACTTTGAATCCTAAGAATCATGAAGTAATAACATGAAATTAAACATAAAATATCATGAGTATAAATAAATTCATGATATTAAATGTCAAATTATCTGAATATAAATCTTATTTAAGAATATAGGGGCATATCATAACCCATGTCTCAAAGAAGTCAAATTGAGACAAAAATCTCTTACTTAAAGTCTTGAATCCAATCATACTCATTCAGACATCATGTATAATAAATATAATTTTATTATATATATATTAAATAATAATATTTATATATATAATACCATATATTATTTTCTTATGATCTTTTATTACCCGTTTGTTAACAAATCCATGTTAAAGTCACATTTCAAATAATAACCACTTTGTTTTTTGTGTATATTTTGACTTATTATATTTAGTCCTCTTACTTAGATCATGGTTTCATCATATATAAATTATAAATCTTGATATAAATATAATATATATTTATTACATATTTATTTATATAAATCCATAGAATTTAGTGATAGGAAATGAAATACACCGTTTATGGAGACGGTAGGTCGTATGTATGCATAAACGCTGTTTCTATTTTCTTGTTTGATCGAAAGAATGAAAATTCAATGTTATATTTTTATTAAAAATAGAAATATGAATAGAAATAAATTATTTTTAATATATATCATATATTATCATTAAACCCATCCTTGTTACCCATGTAGCTTCCTTAAATCAATGGTTTTTTCTGAAAAGTTTTACCAGGTGACTGGTCTTGTTTCATATAACTTTCTCTGTACAATATTGGTTTTCCACTGGTTGTTCCCCATAAAAAATTCTTTTTCCCATGGTATGACCTCTGAGTTCTGTATATGTGAAGGGTCAGGTATGTACTTCCTTAGGAGTGATACTTGGAAGAAATTATGGAATTGAGAGAGTTTCATTGTAAGAACCAAGCATTAAGCTATGATCCCTATATGACCAATAATTTAAAAGAAACTGATATATGTGGGTATTATTTTACCTTTATTATCTAATCTCATAACATTATTCCATTTAAAAATTATTAGAAACAACTTCTCACCAAAATAAAATTCTAGATCATGCTGGAAATTATCAGTATAATTTTTTTTGTTGTCTATGAGATGACTTGATGTGGTTCAGAATAGATTTAAACTTATCTAGTGTTTATTCCTCTATCTTAGGTCCCAATAGACTTGTTTCCATAACTTCATTCCAAGACATTGGAGACCTAAAATTCCTTAAATGGAGGGATTCATAAGGATCCATCTAAATGCTTTATTGAAAGATATTATTGTAATAAAACTCAATAAGAAGAAAGGTGTTGATTTGAATAACCTTTGAAATACAAATAAAAGTATCTCAACATATACTCTAGGGTTTGAATTGTTACCTTAGACTGAAAATATATTTGAGGATGATATGATGTACTGAAAATCAACTACGTATCAAAATCTTGAGGAATAATTTTCTATAACATTGAGGTAAACCTTAGATCCTGATCAAACATAATGTAATGTGGTAATCCATGAAACCCTATGACTTCCTTAATGCATATCTTGGAAAGTTGATCCATAGAGAAGTCTTCTATGATAGAGATTAAGTGTGCTGACTTTGTATGGTAATTGACTAAAACCCATATACACCAATGGCCCTAAAGCCTTCATTTTTTATTGATTTTTGATAATACACCTTTCAAAGGGTGAGTTAGAACCCTTACAAGGCCCATAGGCGTAAGTATTACATGTCCCTTAGGCCTTAGAGTAATTAATTTTTTGTAGGATTCAAACATTACATACTACCCATAATAACTACTTGGAACTTATCCTTCCCCAACATCTTCATCGTGATATCATCTCTCAACCTTTGCATGGATGTTTAGATAGGGTTTCCCATGCATGCACAGGCTTGACCTAATGGCAGGTGCTATACCCTCTCATTCTTGCAATCCATTTAGCTTCTACTATGGTGAAAGATCCTTGGTCATCCTTCTTTTTGAGCTTGTTCCTTATAGGTTTTCTTGTTTTCATCTACACTAAAGGTGGCCCGAAGGCCTTATTGACCCGAAGGCCCTAGGGGCCCGGAGGCCTTAAAGGACTCGGGGACCAAATCAGTGGCCCAAAGGCCCAAACAGGGGAATAGTCCCTACTACTAATGTGCCGAAAAATAACTTATATAGTACATACTATAGTACTGCTACAGTATTTCTATAATATTTCTATAGTACTGATACAATATTTCTATAGTTATACTATAGTACCCAGAAATTATGTCTCTGACTGGATTTGATCCAAGGTCGCCTTGATGCACTTAAAGAGTCCTCACCAACTAGGCTGAGGTTCATGTGCAACTAAAAACCATATAGAATTATTCCATTTTGTAGATTTGGGGAGTACAATCACAAAATCCATGTTGATGTTTTCCCATTTCCATTTTGGTATGGGTGATGGATGTAACATCCCCTTAGAATTTTGTTTTTTAGCCTTAACTTTCTGACATACCAAGCATCAAGAATAAATACTGCAATATCTCTCTCCATGCCAACCCACCATAAATACTCTTTCAAATCTATATACATATTCATTCTTTTCGGATTAATAGATAATGAAGAACTATGTGTTCCTCTAACAAATAATTATTAAAATCCTATATGGAAGGTACACATACATAATTCTTAAACCTTATCATTCCATAATGATCAAGGTTAAACTCAGGAACTTTTTCAACCATCCTTTGAAGCTCCAAATCTTTCTTCTACATATCTTTAATCTTCACTTGGATATATGGTTAAACTTTCAATTGAGAAAAATAATATTTTCCTCTTCCTGTAGGATTTTCAAATCCATTATTTTCAAATATAGACATATTGGGCCTTTTTTATTCCTCATTATGGATAAGCTACCATGACCCTTTAAACTCAAACCACCAACCATCTTTTTCAGTTTCACATGGTGGTAATGTATTGAGAAGTACTAATATTTATTAAGATCTAAACATCTTTTGTGGTGCATATTCAACTATTTATGTGTGAATATATACTTTAAACTTTTACATTCTATGTATAGATCAAAATTTTCTCCATAAATATAATTCCTTCATATATATAATGTAAAAATGATATAGCTAACTTAAAATCACGATTTGGGTAATTTTTCTCATTAATCTTCAATTTTTTATGAGTCATAATCTATAACCATGTCATTATTCATAATAATACATAAAAATACCTTCTTTGATGCATCACTATAGATTAAAAAACCATTCTCCACTATAGGGTAATATAACCACAGGTGTGCTGAATGATCTTTTATTTATTTCCATGTAATTTTCCTCACATTCATCTATCCATAGGAACTTGGTTCTCTTATGAGTTAAAATGGTCAAAGGATTAGATAGTTATGAGAAATTATCCACAAACCATTTATATCATCCATCTAAATAATGAAAAATACAGATCTCAATCACTATGGTTGATCTGGGCCAGCATTCAATAACTTCCTTCATTGATGGATCTACTAATATAACCTCTCTTGAGATTATATTTCCAAAAAAATGAAACCTTTTGAATCCAAAATCCATTATTTGTAATTTTTTCATAATTTTTCTCCTTCCTTAGGGTCTTTAGTACAATTATAAGTGGTCTTAATGATCTTTCTTTCACTTTGAGAAGATGATAACATCATCTATAAAGACTATCAAAATCTGGTCAGGGTAATCTCTTAATACACTATTCATTAAATCCATGAAGATAATAGAGGAATTAGTAATACTAAATGGTATAACTATATATTCATAGTGTCTATACCTTATACACAATACTCACTTGGGTATATCATTATTAATTACCCTTAGTTGATGATATCTATAATTAAGTTCAATCATAGAAAAGTATTGATCTCTACATAGTTGATCAAACAATTCATCAATACGGGGAATATGAAACTTGTTCTGGATCATGATCCTAATCAGAACCCGATAATAAATGTAGAGTTGCATCAATATATCTTTATTTTTAAGAATAAATATAGGTTCACCCCAAGGTGACACACTTTCTTGAATAAATCCCTTGTCATGGTTATCCTTCAATTTCTTCTTCAATTCCTATAACTCAATCAAGGCCATTATATAGGGAGTATTTGAAATTTGTGTGGCACTTGGTTTGAGTTCTTTTGAGAGCCCAACTTCATGTTTTGGTGGAATACTTGGAAAATATTTTAAAAATACATCAAAAAATTATATCACAATAGGAATATCATCAGTGTCGATTTTATCTCCAACCATATAAGATAAAAAACCCTTATGAATGGGAATAAAGACCCATATAATGGAGGTGATCTACAATGTAAGTCCATACTTATCATCACATTGATAAATGATCATAACCTAGTTTGGAATATTAAATGTGATATCCCTTCCTTGAAAATTTACATTGGATTTATGTATAGATAACCATTCTATTCTCAAGATAACCTCAATTTCAACTAGAGAAAGAATAGTAAGATTTATAGGAAGAAAATTCCAGCCAATGCTAACTAGAGAGGAATCATGGAATTGAGGTAAGATCGTCATACCATTAGGGGTTTTCAATAATAATTCTATATCAAATAGTTTGGGTGGAATTTTGATACCCTTATAAAATTATTTAGATATGAAATAATGGGCAGATCCAGAGTTATATAAGACATTAGCAGTTATAGGATGGATAACATGTGCACCTTTCACTATGTCATTATCTTACCCCTTGTCAAAAATGGTGATCATATGAGATTTAACTTTTTCTATCTTCTTAAGAGGTTTTATTTTTCAATCATCATCATTAACCTTTAAATTTTGGAACTGGTTAGCATAGTGACTATACTACTTTCATTCCAAACACTATAGTGTCTGTGTGGTGAATTCTATGTATCTTTTTATCAATTCACTTCATTATCTATCTTATTCTTGTCACTTTGGAAATAAATTTCATGATGACCTTCCCTTATACACATAAAACATTTACTAGTCCCCTTAAGAAAATTTCCTCCATGCTTCTTCCCACACTTTGAGCATAAATAAGGGATCATATTCTTCTCAACATTGTTCTTATATATTACTTTGAATTCCATTTTTTCTCTTCTTCCCAAAACAAAAAGATTGATACATAAATCCATCCTCCATTTCCACCTTGATATTTGATCTAACAATATATTCATATATTCCAATATATCTTATGGATAAATCCCTTTAGAGAATTATATTTAAGACACTAATTAAATGATCAACCTTAGTTTTAGTTTGTATGATAATACCAAAAGTGTACCTCAAAAGTATTGTAAAATTTTCCTTGTAGGTACCAATTAATTCATCACCATTTTTCTTTATCTTAAGGAACTCCTTCTCTATGTTCATATAAATAATATGAGGAAAGTGCTTATTGAAAAATAAGTTCTTGAACTCATCTCAATCCATCGAGTTAATCCCATTATATTGCCTCATATTCTTGATAGTATACCACCATTGATCTGCTTCACCTTCCAAATTGTAGATAACCAAAATTACATTTTCATATTCTAAACACTAGAGAACAGATAATATATTCTTAGTGGTACTGTTCCATTATTTATCAAATCGTGGATTAGATGACCCACTGAAATAAGGTGAACATTTTCTCATGAAGAACTCAACAAAATATTGTTCCCTCCTTTGTTAGTTTGAAAGTTCAACATGATTCAAATATTGAAAAAGTTGTGCGAGCATGGTGAGGAGATTTTTTATTTCATATCCCATAACATTTGGATGTAAAAGAGGAAACTCATTACATTATCCATCACACTCATCATTAACATGGTTCTTATCCAACAAATAAAAGAAGCAGTAATAGTTTAAGAAACAATAATCATAGTGGGGAACCACATAATCGTGAAAAATCACTTATAGGATGTGTAAATAACGACACCTTCTTTAATCTATGACACTTTAGGTTTATCCTAGGTCAATAATAGTCATCATATATTTAAATATTTCATGATGGTTCATAAAGTGTTTATGAATTTTTAAAATATATCCCCTAGGAGTGTCAAACCAGGTGTCAAGTAGGACTCATTGTTGTGAACTCAGTTATGATCGAGTCTAGCTTAATAAATCCTTTATGGAGTTATTATCTCTAGGTAACTTTTTTCTAGAGACACATCCACCTATAGTATCTAAACAGAGATGTAATTTCTTGGAAACAACCCACTCAATATTTTACCAAAATTCCAGTACATTTTCATATACATTGACTCATCCTTTAACTTATACTTAGACATGTACTTAGAGATGTCATTATGGTTTTCTCATAATATTTTCCAAATTTTAATTAAAACCTTCCTTTGATACCAACTATATGGATCTAGGATTACTTTATATAGATATTACATAATTTTTTTTGAATATTCATTACATTACAAAAACACATGCTTGAGAAACATAATAGTTTAATGTATTTAGAAACTTAGAAACACAAACAACTAGTTAATATGTAAAATAAATCATCTACCTCTAGGATATTAATAACTGGTGTAATATCCCAAACCCCAGTTTCCAAAAATTAGTGGTAATTGTTTTACAATGACATAGATACAAGGGATCATATCACCAAGGATAGATCAATTTAGTAGTCTTTAAGAAACTAGATATATACATGGTTTCCTTATTAAATTGATGATTAATCATAGTAAATAACAAAAGAAAATAAACTACTTCCTGTCACTTATTCAAATATTTCATCTTTACAACCCGAGGAATGAAAAAAAAATAAAAGGGTGAGCACAAATTCTCTGTAAGGGTTATATAAAACAATACTAAGTGAATTAAATTCGAAAAGGCAAATACATTATGGTAATGTAAATAATCTAAAAAACTGACATCAGTAAACTAAGAATGGAAATGAATCCATATATTTTTTATAGTGAAAATATCATGGAAATTAATAAATGAATACTGAATGAAGAAGATGATTATTTATTGGAAAACATTTATCTAGCACATGAACCATTATACTATCAAGATGGTTTAAGTTTAGGGGTAAAACCAATATGATTCTAATGGGAAATAGACATGAAAGGTTTTTCAGCAACTATTTTATCTCATGAGTCTTGTCAATGGATCTATGGGCTATATAATATCATGCCCCACTCATCACTACATGTCCAAATCATTCTTAATACATAGATTTAATTCAATAAAAAAATTAAAGGAAAATCCATATGTAAAAATGGTGCACATATAATAAAATAATCATATCCATGATATGATAAATATGGATATTTAATGATATTTTCAATTAATGATGATCCTAAATAAAAGGGAAGTATACATACACCACACATAGAGAATAAGTGGGGAATAAAGTATAACAAAAGGGAATGTCATAATGGAACCCATGAAAGAATGGATTTAAATAATAATTGGTATTTAATAATAGAATATAGTCATATATCATGATAAATTATGTCCAAATGAAGTGAAAACATTTAAAAATAGTGTTTAAGAAACTTTAGAAATGACCCACTTTATTGCGGTTTAAGAGAAAATATGAAAGATTATTTAAAACAGAAAAGTAATAATTATTTTTATAAAACAAGGAATGAGAAAAGATAGTTTTTATGAAAAATTAGTGGTTTTATAAAAATATTAGTATCTTAAAATAGATTATGGATGGTACTTGAAAATGGGTATGAAATTGGGAAGTTCCCTTTAATCTTGCTTTCTTAACGGGTAGAATTAAAAGGACACCTTATAAAACATGTATTTCTAGTAAAATAAAGAATAATTGAGAAAGGTAAATATTTTTTGAACATACACACATAATTTAAGAGTATTAAATAATAATAATTAAGAATTAAATTGTGGTAAATAGAGATAAAGCTTAACCTAAAGGAAAATTGGAGTTTGGGAGAGAATCCCTTACCATATGTTTGAAAGTGTTCTTCACTTGAACTTATTGTCCTAGATAATGAAATTATATTAACTAATAATTTAATTAATAACCTAGTTAACATTTAATTTATTTATTAAAATTTTATTAATTTGATTTATGTTCTTTTTTTATGAGTTATAAGATTCAATTTTGTTATTCGAGAGTGTTTGTTTCCTTGGTTTTCATGATTGGTTCACTTGTATACATTTATGAAAGATCATGTAAAATGGGAAATAATTATTTATAATTAAAATTATATGTTACTAATGGAATTAAATAATATTAAAGGATATTATATATTATTATGTTTCCAGATATGAGTGTGATTCATTAAATAAAATGATAAGGATGAACGTTAGTTTATTTTGGTGCATTTTTTATTATCACCAACTAGTTTTGTTTTATTATTTAATATTATTACTATATACTAGTTCCATAATACTAAATAAGTTTTAATATAAATTTTAATATCTGGTTTAACTGTTATAATAGTTTTATGACCATACATGAAGGTGGTAAAGTAAAGTGAAAACACATCATCCATGATTGTGGTAAATCGACACATCACATATGATATTTTCATTTTTAGAATAAAAGGGAGAGGGGAAGGGGTTTGATGATGGATTTTACATTAATATAATAAAATTATAGGATATATAAGATACTGGAGTTATCATTCATGTTTTTATATAGGTGGTGAGGTAAGGATAAGAAAATAAAAAATATATAAAAGAAAATTATAGGGAAGGATTAAGGGTTTTACCTCTTGAACTATTCTCGTTGAGAACCTCCATAAGGGACTTGGGTTTAGCCTTTTATTGAGACTAAAGGATTCTATATGTGGGTGATAGAAATGGGAAGAGAATCATTCAAAAATTAAAAAATCTCAAGGCTTGGAAGGTGCGTGGAGAAGGGTTGGTATTTATAATGGACAAGAGGAGTGTTTTTTTATTATTTTAATCATTAGTTTATTATTTTGGATCAAGACTATTAATAGTTTAATTCACATGATTAAATAAATTAAATAGATAAGGATATTTAGTGATTATTTTACTTACATCAGCAATGAATTAAGATATAGTGAATCTAATTTATACTATTATATAGTGTAAATTACCGTATTTCACTATTCACAAAAAATTTAACTATTTTAGAAAAATCCCAAAAAATTTACCCTAACCATTTTTATACATGTAGAATTAAAAAATGAACTCCATTTTTTGAATTTTTTTTTTCTAAATATTAGTAATTTAATTTTTAATTAAAATCATCATTTACTTGGAAAATACCTATTTTAAAATTTTAAATGATTTTATAAGAATTCGAAAAATTAATTATGGTATCATAAAATTATATTATAATCATAAGACAAAAAAATTAATTTTTTAATTAATTTTATTAAATGAAATTTTCTTTTAAATAATTATGTTAATTATAATATTGAAAATGAAAATTATTTTTTTATAAAAATATCAATACTTAATTAATAATTTTTTAAAAAATTATTTACTTATACTATGATATAATTATATCAAATTACCATTGATATGATAAATAAATTTTATTTATACTTTCATAGGTGAGGTTACTATTCTAATCATCACATTATTATTCATAATGGAAACATTATTATTCCAATAATCCAGTTACTATTTAATTGTATACTATTATTCGTGTAAGCTCAGTGTTGTGTGTAGTAATAGATATTTATTTAAGAAGATACAAACCATAAAATATTGGGATCTTATATTAATATATCCTTTAGAAATTTTCTCCTCAAATTGTTCATTAATATTTCCTTCTAAACAAATGAGGGTGGTTCTTCTTCATATCATGTTCTGGTTCCCACATTGGTTCTTCCATTTTCTAGTTTCCCCAAAGAACCTTTACCAGTCTAGTCATACAATTTATCAATACTTTCTATCTTGTGTTAAGAATATTTATAAGATCTTCAGAGTAAAAAAATTAGTTTCCAGTTCTATTTCTTCATATGTGAGTACCTGTGTTTGGTATAGCATGTACTTATATAATAATGATATATGGAACCCGTCATGAACTTTAGAGATACTTGGTGGTATTTCTAATCAGAAAGCTACAACTCAAATTCTTTCTAAAATTTGAAATTTTCTAATATATCTAGGGCTTAGTTTCCCTTTCTTACCAAACCCAATGACACCCATCCATGGAGATACTTTCAGAAAGACATGATCTCCCACTTAAAATTCTAAATCCTTTCTTTAGTTGTTAGCATAACTTTTTTTTCTACTTTGAGATACGTTAATATAATCCTGAATAATCACTACCATTGTTTTTTGTTTCTTAAATAAGTTTCAATCCTTTGATTTTACCCTACAAATATTTCTCCCAACAAGTTGGTGTCGACACATATTTCCATATAATGATATTTGAATACATTAATAGAAACTATTATTGAAGACAAATTCCACCAATGGTAAATTATGATCCCACATACCTGAAAAGTCATGTGAGCATGATCTCAACATATTTTCAAATGTTTGTATATTCCTTTAAAACTTTTCATTGGTTTGAGGGTGATAAAAAGTACCCTTATAAAGCTCAGTATCCGAAGCCTCCTAAAGGTTCTTCCATAATTTTGATGTAAAATGAGGATCTAAATCAGAAAAAATCGATAGAGGTGCACCATAAAGTCTTAAAACTTCATTAATATATAGTTTATCTATGTTCTAAAGAGTTAAATCTTCTCTTATAGTAATAAAATGTGTCTATTTTTAAGACGATCAACAATAACCTATATTTCATTATTTTTCTTAGGTGTCCTTCATATTCCTGTGAAAAAGTACATTGTAATGTCATCCCACTTACACATAAGAATATGTATTGGTTACATGAATCCTCTAGGAGGTTTTATCTCAACCTTCACTTATTGAAAATATAGAAACCTTAATACATAGTCCTCAATTTCACACTTTATGTTATCCCCAAAAAAATGTTTATTCAGATCTCTATATGTCTTGGTACTACCAGGGTTTATAAAGAAGTTTGAGATAGGAGAATCATTTAATAGTTCCCTTTTTAGATCTGGTATTGATGGTCCACATAATCTCTTTCCAAATTTTTGAATTCCATCCTCATATATGAAGCCTACCAATATTCCATCCTCATCGATTTTAATTTTCTTTTGAAAATTCTCATCATCAGATTGAGAGATTTTTATCTTCTCTAATAAATATGGTTTAGCAATAATTTTAAAAGGAGTGATGTTTCCTATTAATTGAAAATTCCCATATCAATTTTCACTAAATCCATGAATATAAGATCTTTCCCAATCTTCATTTGGATCAGAATTCTATAATCATTCATACTTAATACATATTATACCTTATTTTCTTTTCCTGGGTGGTAGTGTATTGAGAAATATCAATCTTTTATTAACTCAATCCATTATCTTTTCCTCATGATGAGTTATTTATGTGTAATGATTTATTTTAAAATCTTGTGATCTGTATATATCTCATATATTTTGCCATAAATATAGTGTATCTATATCTTAAGTGAGAAGAATCCGTATGCTAACACATGATCATGACTTGGATAATTTTGTTCTTGAGTCTTCAACTAAATTGAGTTATATGCAATAAATTAATCATTTTTTATAAGGAAACAACTCAGTACATTCTTTGATGCATCAATATATATCAAAAAACCATCATTTCTTGATGGAAGAGTTAAAATTGGACCAATTACTAATATTACCTTCAATTCTTCAAAAATGTTTGTACAATTTTTTCCATATGAACTTAATCCATTTACATGTGATCTTGGTCAATGGGTTATCCAATTGGGATTTTTTTGAACAAAATGATGATAGTAACATGCTAAACTAATTAAACTATGTACCTCATTTATGTTCATTGTTGCAGGACATTACTAGATTTCCCTTATCATTGTAGGACCAATTGAGATTCTATGCATATAGACAATATGGCAAAGAAAAGAAACTAATAGAATCCAGAATTCACACATGATAAAATTACTATATTACTATATTTGTTTAAGAGTATTCTTAACAATACACAAGTGGTTCTCATGGTCCTCATGGATTTAGGAGTACACTAAGATATCATTAATAAATACCACAAAAAACCATCATGATATTCATTGAGTACTCTATTCATTAGATCCATAAAAACCAAGGGTTCATTATTTAGGCCAAATAGAAATACTGTAAAATTTTAATGCCCATACCTGGTTTGAAATATTGTCTTTGGAATATATTATTTCTTAACATGCAATTGATTATATCCAGAATGAAGATAAACCTTTAAAAAAATATTGAGCTCCATGAAGTTGGTCAAATAATTTACCAATTAGAGGTAGATGATACTTGTTATTTGTTGTAATAACATTGATTTATCTAACTTCAGTGCATATCCTAAAGAATCTATCTTTATTCTTAAAAAAAATAATAAAGGATCTCTATGGAGAAACATTAGGGCGAATAAATCCATTATTACTCAACTTCTATAGTTGTTTCTTCATCTCTATTGATTACACAATGTCTATTCTATAATGAGTATTTTATATTGGTCTTTCATGAGGGATTAAATCAATGTTAAACTCAACTTCATGCTCTGGGGGGGGGTGTCCAGGAAATTCTATAGGAAATACAATAATGTATTCCTATAAAATTGGTACATTATCAATTTTAATATAACTCTACTCATCAGTAGTTGTTTTTTTCTCTTCCTCCACAAAAATTTCATTCAGTAGAGCTACTAGGTGTGGATATTGTTAATAATTTGATGATGAGGTTCTTTTTCTAAAGATAACGGATTCTACATCTTCCTCACAAATCACTATTTCCTTCTTCTTATAATAAATTCTCACATCGTATTTTAAAATCCATCCTATATCGCGTATTATATCAAAGTCTAACATAGTTATGATGATAATGTTATCAAATAATGGATGTTTATGTGTTATAAATGGGATTCAATGACACATTTTTGTTGTAATGAGACTTCCCTTAAGAGTTTGGACTAATAAATCTCTTATTAAATCAAAAGGGAAATATCTATTTTTCTTGGAAAACTGGGTATATATAAAAGAGTGAAATGATCCAAAATCAAATAAAGCATTGGCTAGATTTGAATATAGGATTAATATACTTTTCACCACATCATTGGGTATTTATAATTCAGCTGTAGTGATCACATAATCTTGGCCATATCACCTTAGCCTCTTCTATAGTAGATTACCCTAATTCTCATGACATTAATGAGAATAATTACCCACTTCATTATATTTAAATCATTGATTTTTTTTATTTTTTATCTTCCCCTTATATTCATTAGCTCGATCACCCATTTATTCACACTTATAAAAAAATCCCATGCCTTTAAATCATTTCCTATGATGATTCTTTCCACAATTTTTACATAATAAAAATTGCTTCATTCCCTTCTTATTCTTTGACAGTTCACTTTTTTCATGGTTATGATAGTACATATTATTCTCTTGATTTCCCTTGAAAAAATAGGATCTAGAAAATTCTTTATTCATTTTGATGGCACTTAAATACTATTTTATCATATGATGAAAATGTTTGAGAAGACAATTACCTTCAAAGATATGGTTTATGACCTTTAAAGAAATGATCAATCTTTTATTCCAAATCACTTATGTAACCTATAGCATACCAGGATAGTCTTGTGAAGGCAGCCTCATACTATTCCACACTCTCCTTTTCCCTTTTCTTTAATCTAATGAATTTTCTCTTTATTTCACTTCATTGCTTAGGAGAGAAGTAGTTGTCAAAGAATGTTTTCTTAAAAGTTCTCCATTCCATGTCTTCTATTACATATTCCTATTTGGTATTCTAGATCAAATACAACCATTGATAAACATATCCCTTGAAGAAATGTCTGCTAGTATAAACTTTTCATTTTCATTGCGTCCTAATGCTATAAATAACTTTTCAAGGGATTTGATCCACTTCTCAACTACCACTAAATTAGTAGTATAACTAAAATATAGGGGCTTCTTCAACATGAAATGATCCTACATAGGTGTATTATGGTTATTCATCATGACCTGGATAAGTTTTCCTAATATTTTCAAGATCTTCTCATCTCCAACCCTAACTTTATTAACTTTCTCAGAAATGGAATCCCTACATTTTCTATGGGTATTGATTCTTTCCTTCCATTATGTTCCATTTCTAAAGAATAGAAAACACTAAATTAAGTTATGAATTATAATGCATAATTTTAAACTAGAAAAACACTTAACATAAATTGAAAATTTATCTATAGATAATCTCATAATCATAAATATGGTTTCTTTGGGGATATATTTACTTTTAAATCCTCCATAATGGATTAAAAAGAGAATGTGAATTATCCTAAGTATATCCCCAAAGCGTGTCAAACTAGGTGTGAAATAAGGCCCATTGACGTGTACCAGGTTACACCGATTCATGCCTGACACACCTTGTTGGAGTTGTAATCCCCAGGTACATCCATTATAGAACCATGTCAAATTATATTATCCAGAAATGGATATATTTATAGAAATACCCACATAATCTATACCTTACTATAATTCTAGGATGTTCTTATATGCTTATACTCAATGTCTATATTAGGGTTATATTCCTTAATCTAGTTTCCATGGTTTCCACTAAACTTGATTTGAGATCAACTGTAACAACCCCAACCCTAGTAGCCTTGATTTAATGGTCATTTTATTAAAATGGCATAGAAACAAGAGATCCCATCACCAAGGATCGACCAGTTTAGTATTATCAAAGAAGCTAGATACATAAATGGTTCCATTATTACATTATTAATTAAACATGGTACATGATAATAGAAAATAAACTGCTTCTTATCACTTATTAAAAGATTTCAACTTCACAACCTGGGGAGGGAAAAAAATAAAAGGGTGAGCTCAAAAAATATATTAGCGTTATATAAAACAATAATAGTTGAAGTAAATTCAATAAGGAATAAAAATTATAGAAATATAAATAATCTAAAAAACACTTGACATTAATAAATTGAGAATTAAAATGCATACATATTTTTTTATTGAAAATATCATGTAAATTAATAACTGAATACTAAATTAAGAAGACTCTTATTTATTTGATGTCGTGTATATGGAACATGAAATGTTATACCATCAAGGATGTTTAATTATGGGGGTAAAAACACATCTGATTCTTCTTGGAAACAAATATGAAGGGGTTTTCACCAATTATTTGGTCTCATGAGACCTATTGAAGCATCTATGTGCTACATAATACCAATCCCCACCCATCATTTCATGTCCAAATAATTCTTTATACGTAGATTAAATTCAATAAAAAAATTCAAGGAAAACACCATATGTAAAAAATTGTATATTTATAAGACAATAATCATATCCATAATACAAAGAGTATGAATATTTAATGAATTTTTTAATAAATTATGATCATAAATTAAAGGGAAGTATACATACACCACACATAAGGAATAAGCGATGAATAAAGTATAATCATTGGGAATATCATGGTAGAATCCATAAAATAATGGATTTAAATAAAACCAGGACATTCATAAGTGAAAATGTTTATAAATAAGGATAACTTCTATCCAACTAAGGTGAAAACATTTAAAAATAGTGTTTAAGAAACATTATAAATGATCCACTTTAGTGTGGTTTAAGAGAAAATATTAAAAATTCATTAAAATGGAAAAATTAATAATTGTTTGTATAAAATGAAAAATGAGAAAAGATTGTTTTTATAATAAAATGATTTATTTTATAGAAACATTGGTATCGTAAAATATGTTATGGATAGTACTTTAAAATGGGTAATAATTTTGAAAGTTCCCTTTAATTGAGCTTTCTCAACCGGAAGAATTTAAAAGGATACCATATAAACCATGTATTTCCCTTAAAATAAATAATAATTGATAAAGGCATATTTTTGAAACATAAAAATGTATTTATGAGGAAAAAATAAAGATAATTAACAATTAAATTGGTGTAAATGGAAAGACATTGTAACATGAAATAAAAATGGAGGTTCGTGGAGAATCCCTTACCTTATGTATGAAAGTGTTTTGCACTTTCACTTAATGCCTTGGATAATGAAATTAGATTCATTAATAATTTAATTCAGAATATCTTAAAAATGTATTTGATTTATTATAATTTTATTAAGTTTATTCATGGACTGTTGATGAGTTTTATGATTTAATTTTGTCGTTCAGGAGTTTTCTTTTCCTTGGTTTTCATGATTGGTTAACTTGAATACACGCATGGAAGATCATGTAAAATGGGAAATAATTATCCATAATTGAAATTATATGTTACTAATGAACTTAAATAGGATTAAATGGTCTTATATATCATTTTTTTCTAGACATGTGGATGATTCATTAGATAAAATTCTAACGATGGATGTTAGTTTATTTAAGTGAATTTTTTTATTAACACAAACTGGTTTTGTTTTATTTTTTTTATATTATATATATACTAGATACAGAATAATAAATAAGTTTTAATATAAAATTTATAATATTTTTTAAACATTATAATAGTTTTATGACCAAACATGAAGTGGTAATGGAAAATGAAAATGCATCATCCACGATGGTGGTAAATCGACACATCACAGATGATATTTTCATTTTTAGAATAAAAGTGACACGAGAAGGGTTTTGATGATGAATTTTATGTTAAAATAATAAAATTATAGTATATATAAGATACTGGATTTATCGTGTTTGTTTGGATATAGGATGTGAGATAAGGATAAGAAAATAAAGAAAATAAAATAAAATGAAAGGGTTTGATTAAGGGCCTTGAATTATTCTCCTTGAGAACCTCTATATGGGACTTGGTATTGATCTTTTATTGAGACAAAGGACTCCTAGATATGGTAGAGAGACTTTGGAGGAGTATTTTGAAGAAATTGGACAATATTAAAATCTTGTAAGGTGTGTAGAGAAGGGTTTGCGAAGGGTTGTATTTATAGTGGAGGAGAGGAGTGTTTTTTCATTATTTAAATCATTATTTTTTTTATTTTGGCTCAAGACTATGAATAGTTTGATAACAATGAATAATTAAATTAATTAGAGAATTATAGTTCTAGAATATGGTGCTTACATGAGTGATGTCTTAATAAATAGTGAATTTAGTTTATACTTTTATATATCGTAAATCACTATCTTTCACTATTCACCAAAAATTAATATATTTTAAAAAAATCCTAAAATTTAACCCTAACCGTTTTCAATGTATATAATTCAAAAATGAAAAACAAATTTTGAAAATATTTTTTCTAAATATGATACATTTATGTTTAAAATCATCATTTAATTAGAAAATAAAAATTTTAAATTTATAACTGATTTTATAACACTTTGTAAAATCAATTATGGTCTCATAAAAGTATCTAAAAATTATAAGAAAAAATATTAATTTTTAATGAATTTTATGGAAATAATTTTTTATTTAAATTGTTATATTAATTCTAAAACTGAAAATAAACATTTATGTTTATATGAAAATATCAATACTTAAATAATAATTTCTAAAACATTTATTTACTTATAACATGATATAACTATATCATATTACCATTTATAAGATGAATAACTTTTATTTATAATTTCATAGATGAGGGTACTATTCTAATAGTCAAATTACTATTCTTAATGGTCACATTATTATCCCAATTGTTAAGTTACTATTTAATAGCATATTACTATTCATTTAAGCTTAGTGTTGTGTGTGCTATAAGCTATTTATTTAAGAGGATACATACTATAAAATCTCTGGGGTGTTATAACTATCGCCCTTCTTATAAATATAATACGTAATACATTTCTTCATAACTTAGGGAAAAGAATCATAGGAGAGGGTGATATCATATGCTCACTAACGGTAATCAAGGAAGATATATAAGTATAAAACGAACAAACATGTATGAGAATATGATCATAATATTTCAAAACAATACCCTGCATATCAATAATCATAATCTAGAGTCATGGGATAAATATTGGAATTTCATAAGACTTGAATAATAAGGGAATAAAATAACATTATCTTTGAGATCATAACAGTGCCATAAGACATAGATATGTGGCATACACATAAGAATAAAAAAATCCATATTAGTCAAGGTTCACTACCAAGGTTATCATAGTGAAATGGGTTCACTACCAAAATGATAATATTATTCAAGGTTCACTCCCAAGACCATCAAAGTATAAAAATTCTCTTACTGAAGCAGGTTTACTCCCCATTCAAATCCTATCTGTCTCATAAGATATAAATAATTACCCAATGCATTGGAGAGAGATATAGGTTCCAACCATATAATAATGAAAACCATATTTACATGTGAAATAAGATTACAAAAATTTCTTAATATCATAACCCATTAAAAGAAACGGGTTTTATAAAAATTTCATTATATTATAACCCATAGAAAGAAGACGTGTTTCATAATAATTTCATCATTTCCTCATACCATAACCCATAGAAAACAAGCGAGTTTCATAATAATATTATCATGGTATAACTTGTGGAAAAGAAATGGGTTTCATAAACATCAAGAAATTATAAATATAAACTATTAAGAGTAAGAATAAGAATTATATCCTTGTATAATATCCGAAATAAAAAATACATGACATCAACAAATGTCTTCTTATATGAAAAATTATTTTGATCGATCATTTAAAACATTTCTTAGGGAAAATATCCTTTCCTCTTGGAAAAACACTTTTTAGGGGAAAAAACATTTTAAAATATTTTTATTATAAAATAACCCTTAAAAAATTATAAATTAATATTCAAATAAAATAATGTCTTTTATTATTGGAAATTTTGTTCATATCTTACAAATTAAAAAAATATTCTTTCATACTTTTGGTAAAATCCAAATGGGCATTGTTTTTGAAAACAATATGAAGATTCTTTTTAAAATTTCTATAAAAAAGTAAAACATGGGTAAAAATGACATCAACAAATCATTTTAAAGAAATGTTAAAAACATTTTTGATTTTTAGAAAGCATGTTTTTGGAATAAAAAGGGTTTTAGACCAAAAAGATAATTTTTCTTAAAAATGCACTTTTCAAACTCTTGAGTACATAAAGAGAATAAAATAAAGGGAAAGAAATGTATTATCTTGAAATAAATAGAGTAGAATAAAATTCAAAAGTTTAATGATATATTGATCATTATATTTCATCATCATAAACTTGATCATAAACAATCCCGATAGATGATGAGATTGTATCATAAAATACTTACCACTTTGGTAACATTGAATCGTAAGAACCCTGAAGAAGTAAATTGAAATAAAACTTAAAATATCATGATTATAAATGAATTTATGATATTACATGTCAAAGGGTATGCATATACAACTCATGAAATAATATAGGTGCACAACAAAACATATGTCTCAAAGAAGGAAAATTAAGACTAAAATCACTTACCATAAGTATTGAAATCCATTTAACTCATTAAAAGTTACTTTATAATAAATATAGGTTTATTATAAATATATTAAAAAAATATATTTATATATATACATATAATACCATATATTATTCTATTATTCTATTTTATGACTCATTTGTCTACAATTCAATGTTAAATTCACGTATTGGGTAATAACTGCTTTGTTTTTAATGTTTGTTTTGACTTGTTATTTTTTGTATTCTAAATTTGATCATGGATTAATCATCTAAAAAATGTATAAAATGAAATAAATATCATATATGTTTAGTATATATATATATATATATTTAGATTAATCCATAAATTTTAGGGATAGAAAATGAAATACATCATTCATGAGATGGTAGGCCGTACATACACATGAACGCTATTTGTATTTTTTGGGTTAAGAGAATGAAAATAAAATGATATATTATCATTTGAAAATCATTATTATGTAATATATTTAACATATATGTTCATTAAATCCATCATTATTTCCTTTAATTAAAATAATGAATGAATTGTATTGCTTCGTGAGGCAGTAGTCCACCGTACACAAGAGCGACATTATATTATTCCCAAATAATGGAAAGCATAAAGGTATACATGAAATAAAATTTTTAGAATAATAATAATATCATAAATGTAAAATATAAAAAAAAACCCATCATTATTTCCATCCTTGAGAGGTATTAATGGAAAAATGATGGCATCGCTTCATGAGGTGGTAGCCCTCCGTATAAAAAAACGATGATCTCACAACCCATTTGATGGAAGTGGAGATGGTTATAGGTAATGAGATTAACATAAAAAAATATTAGTATATTTAAGATATTTATCACATTATATCATCATTTTATATTAATAATTTAATGATGTGGAGGAAGAAATTAAACAAAAATTCTCATTGATGAACATTACCTCTTCTTTGGGAATCCTCCTTAGGTTTGAACCAAAAGAATTTCTAGGTTAAATTTATGTCTAGAATAAGGATTATAGGATGAGAGGAGGGATGTTGGAAATTAATTTTCATAGGTATTTTCTGAATTAAAATGGTTTTAAGGTATTAAAAATAGATGATAGGGGGTTTCCTTTTATATGTGAAGGGAGTGGCTTAATTTTAATGTTGTAAAATGATTCAATCATACTAACATTTTTATCTTTAAAAAGCTTAAAAAATGGAAAATTATACAACCTATAATATATAAGGACTAAATATGGCCATAAAATTGGTGTTGGACATGTTTTTAGGTCATTTTAACCCTTATCTTCTTAGTTTAACCCTAGGTAAATCCATTTTTACCTTAATCATGCTAATTAATTTTTACTGTTTTCATTATTTATTTTGGTCAAAAATTATGTTTTCATTATTATAAATTATAAGTTATTATGATTCCAAATATGGAATCCATTATTTCAAATTTAATTCACATATTTGGGGAAATTTAATCTAATATTATTTTCGATGACGCGATGAGAAAAGGGTTTTTTAAGAGAAAATGTAAAAAAGTTTACAAAATTTTTATATCAAAATTATAGATGAAATAGATTAAAATGAACTAAATAGGATTAATTTATGTATAATTGTACTAATTTTACTTTAAAAAAATTTAAAATATAATTATACTTCATAAATAAATTATCCAAAAAGGATTTTTTCAATTAAAATTTAGTATTTTTCTCTATTTATAAAAAATGAGACTTTTCATAAAAATCCCAATAATTCACCCTAATATAATTTTCACATGATTATTTAAAATTTATGTTTATTTTATCAAATTAATTTTCTAAAAGTTTTAAAAATATATTTTATTCTTATTCATAAAAATAGATAAAAAATATTTTTATTGAAAGTAGAATTTTTAAACCAATAAAAAATTTACAGAAAATTAAGTAATTTATTATCAATTTGTTTTATTTATATAAAAAAATTATAATTAATATTTAATTTTATTTCTATTCATATAAATATGTTTAATAGGTAGGTAATGACAGTTTCATTTAAATAACTATATTAATAATGTGTCATAGTCTTGTCAAAACTCTGCATTGCGTGTAATGCGAGCTAAACTCAGTTTTGAATGAAACAAACTAATAACATGGTTTTGTGTGTAATGAAATATTAACTTGGTTTTTCATGTAATCCAATATTCAAAAAATATTAATTTATTTTAAGAAAAATTTCCAAAAAACTTGGGGTGTTATATTCTACCCATCCTTAAAAGGATTTCACCCTCAAAATTTGTCACTCTAATACAAAAAAATGAGTATACATCAAGCTCATCATTTCCTCAGATTCTCACAAAGCTTCCCCAAAATTATAGTTTCACCAAAAAACATTGACTTTTTGAATGGTATAATTTCATATAACTTTCTCTATATGTTCTATAATCTATATCGGTTGTTCCTCATAAGAAAGATCTTTCTCTAGTGGTATAACCTCTTAGTTCAGAACATGTGAAGGTTAAGGAATGAAATTTCTATTGAGATATACATGAAAAAAATCATGTAATTGAGATAGGTCTTGTGAAAGTTCCAATAAATAATCTATGGTCCCTATAAGATCACAAATTTTAAAGGGATTGATATACCTAAGGACCCGTTTCCCTTTTTTCCTAAATCTAATAACTTTTTTCCATGGAGAAATTATTAAAAAAACCTTGTCACCAACATAAAATTTTATATCCCACCAGTGATTATCATTATAACCTTTCTATTGACTCTAATATTCCTTGATGTCTTGATTAATAGAATTAACCTTCTCTTCCATTTCTTCCTCTATCTAATACCCCAATAGATTTCTTTATTAAACTTCATTCCATAATGTTATAGGTCTATATTTATTTTCATATCGGGCTTAAGAAGGATCCATATGAATTCATGAGTAAAATATATTTTTGTGAGAAAGATCAACAAGAGGAAGGTGTTGATCCCAACCACCTTTGAAATCCAAATAACAAGATCTCATCATATCCTATAGGGTTTGAAATTTTCTCTCAGACTGACCATATGTCTGAGGATGATACATAGTAATGAAACTGAACTATGTATAATATATTTCTAAATACTTGTCCTAAAAATTTAGGTAACCCTTATATCTCGATGAGACATAATAGAATGTTGTACTCTATACAACCTTACTACTTATTTAATGTATATCCTCATAATATGATCCAGATAAAATTATTCTCTAATAGTAATGAAGTATGATGACTTGGTAAATCTATCGAATATAACCCATATATAATTATGCCTTATGATTTAACTTGGTCATAGGATTATATATTCATGAGAATGTTTCCACAAACCATCTATATTATCCAACAAAACCAAGAATACTACATAACTCATTCATTGTAGTTGGTCTGGGCCAATATTTAATAGACTATGTATTTGAAGTATATACTAATATACCCTCTCTTGAGATTATATGACCTAAAAATGAAAACTTTTGATGCCAAAATTTACCCTTTGTAAATTTTTCATATGATTTATCCTTACATAGGGTCTTTAATACAATTATCAAGTGGTCTCGATGATCATCCATTCTATTTGAGTAGATAATATTTTTTTCTATAAATACTAACACACACTATTCATGGTAATATATATAGAATCTATTAAATAAATCCATCATGATAGTGGGCGAATTATTAAGATTGAATGAAATCACTATATATTCATAGTGTCCATTACTTTTATAGAATGTTGTATTGGGTGTATCCTTTTTCTCAACCCTCAATCAATGATATCCAAAATGGAGGTCAATCTTGGAAAAGTATTGAGCTCCGTGCAGTTGATCAAACAAGTTATAAATGTGGGTAAGAAGATATTTTTTTTTGATCGTGATATTTTTTTATCTCATGATAATCAATATAGTGTTTCATTGATCCATATTTCTTTTTAACAAAAGAATAGGTGAACCCAATAGTGGCACACTTGGACAAATGTATCCCTTTTCAATGTTTTACTAGAGTTTCTTCTTAAATTCCTACAACTCAATTGGGATTATTCTATATGGAGTATTTGAAATAGGTGTGGAACTAGGTATGAGTTCTAGTGGGAAAACAACATCATTTTTCAGTGGAATACTAGGAAACTCTTATGAAAAGGCATCAAAAAATTCATGAACAATAGGTGTATCATCGATGTGGAGTTTCTCCCCAAACATCTAAGATAAACAATCCTTATAAATAGGAATTAAGACCCAAACAATGTATATGACCTCTACTGGATGTTATTACTTATTGTCACATTAATATAAGATAATAGGTTTGTTTGTAATATAAAAAATGACTTCCCTTACATGAAAATTGGTGTTGTATTTATCTATATAGAGCAAATCCATGCCCATCATAACATCAAATTCAACCAAAGGAAGAATGTAAATATTTTTAAGAAGTCAATTACTACAAAAAATAACCAGAGGAGAATCATAGACATAATATTAAATTATATTACCATTGGGGTTTTTAATTTCTAATTCTCTATATAATCATTTAGGTGGCATCTTTATACCCATATGAAATTATTTATATATGAAATAATTGGTAGATCTAGAGTTAAATAATACATTGATAGTTCTATATTGGTAGGTAAGTGTAACTTTCACCACATCTTTATCTCACCCCTTATCAGAAATAATAAACACATTATATTTCCTTTTGTCTCTTGTATTAAGTTGTTACTAACTTCGATAATTATCATTAAACTTTAGATTTGAGAACTGGTTAACATAGGTACCATACTCCATTCATTTGAAACACTATATTGTGGGTGTTTCCTTATCTGTAGCTTTAAATCTATTCACATAGTTAACTAACTTATTCCCATAAATTCACCAATAAATTGCCCAATGACCTTACCTTATACACTTAAAATGTTTACTAGTCCCCTTAATACATATTCCTCCATGATTATTCCCACACTTTGAACATAAAGGAAAGATCATATTCTTCTCTCCATGGTTCTTATATTTTCCTTCAAATTCCATTTTTTATCTTCTTATGAAAACCATGAAATTTATACGTAACTTTAACCTACATTTCCACCTTTATAAAACATAAAAATATATATTAAAAGCTACTGAAGTATCTTATGGTTAACTCCCTTTAAATACATGGTTTTAAGCCACTGAGGAACTAATAAAAATAACTTCTAGGTTTAATGATAATACTATAAGCTTAACTTTAATGTTTGATAAAATTTTTCTCAAAGGCACCAATGAATTAATTATACTTTTTCTTTATCTCATGGAACTCTTCCATCATCATTTTAATAATATGAGGAAAGTACCTATTGAAAATTAAGTTCTTTAACTCATACCAATACATGGATTTAATTTAATCATGTTTCCTCATATTGTTGTTTAGAGTCCACCATTGATCGGATTTATCCTCTAAATAGTAGAAAAAAATGATTTTTTCATACTATGAACACTAGAGAACAGAAAATAACTTTTTAGTGATGTTGATCCAAAGTTTAAAAACAAGTGAATTTGAAGACCCATTGATAGAAGGTGGAAATTTCCTTATAAAAGAATCAAAAAATATTGTCCCCTCATTTGTTCATATAGAAGTATAGCATAATTCATATCGTGATACAGTTTTGTGAACAAAGAAACATGATTTTTAATTCCAACTCCAATAAACAGTTGGATTCCTAGGAGGAAAATAATTGAATTTTCCCTCACAGTCAGCATTAACCCGGATCCTTCAAGTTCTATCCATTGACTAAAAATAAAAATCATAGTGTAAGAAACAATAATCATCATGGGGATCCATATAATCATGAAGAATAACTTATAGGATATCTAAATCATGAAACCTTATTTAATCTAGGACACATTAGGTTTATCTTAGGTCATTCATAGTCATCATATCTTTAAATAATTCTTGATGGTTTGTAAAGCATTTGTGAATTTCCAAAGCATATCCCATAGAAGTGTCAATCTAGGTGTGCTACAAGGACCATTATTGTTAACTAGGTGAAGATTGAGTCTAGATCAATTCATCATCTTTATAGTTATTCCCAATAGGTATCTATATAATAGATCCACATCCACTTATACTATTCTGACCAGGATGTAATTTCATAGAAACCACTTACTCTATCATTTACCAAAATTCCAAGATATTTTCCTATACTTTGACTCATCCTTAGAAATTTGATTAGGGATATCACTAAGTTTTTCTCATACTAGTTTCAAAATATTAAATAAACTTATCCACTAATACCAACTATAGAAAACCAGGCTTACCATACATAGATATTATATCATTTTTATAAATATTAATTACATTAAACAAACACATGCCTGAATACCATAATATTTTAGTGATTTTGGAATCTTGGAAACAAAAATAGTTGGTAAATATGTAAGATACATATTCTACCACTATAATTTTCATAACTAGAACCTTTTTTAAACATATAATATATAATAAATTTCTTCATAACCTAGAAAAATGAATCATATGAAAGGGTGATCTCAGATGCCTAGTAAGGGTAAAAAAGGTTGATACATAAGAATAACATGAACATAAGGGTTTGAGAATATTATCTTAACATTTTAAAACCATTCCCTACATATCAAAGATCATCATCTTAAGTCATGGAATAAATATTGGTAGTTCATAAGACATAAATCATAAGGGAACAAAATAACATAAACCATGATAGCATAACATTGGAATAAAACATAGATATATAAAATATACATAATCATATAAAATTATTTTCATATCAGTCAAGGATTATTTTCCAATGATATCGTAGGGTAATGATGTCACTCATTAAACCATTATAGTAGTCAAGGTTCACTCCCATGGAAATCACTGTAGAAAAATTCCTTTACTGAACTAAGTTCACTCCCTATTCCAATCCTTTCTATCTCATGAGATATAAATCTTTTCTCAATGAATTGGAGTGAAATATAGGTCCCACCCATATCATAATAAAAAAAATAATTATGTCTGCCATAGGATCCGAAAACAATAATCATATCATATCCCATTAAATAAAAAAGGATTTTACAAACATTTCATCATATTATAACTTGTAGAAAAGTGACAAGTTTCATAATTATTTCATAATAGTATTACCCTAGGAATATAAGTGTGTTTCTAGAGAATTTTATGATGGTATAACCTATAGAAAAGAAACAGGATTCATAAAAATCATTCCATCATTAACATAAACCATTTAGAGAAAGAAGAAAAATGGTATTCTTGGATCATAAACCTAGTAAAAATAGGCAACATCAACAAATATAATCTTAAATGGAAAATCATTTTACGGATAATTTATACATTTCTTGAATAAAATATCATTTTTTTATTTTATGTTTTTTAAAACATAAAACCTTTTGAAAATGTTATTTAAAAAAATATCCTTGAAATATCATAAAGAAATCTTCAAATAAAATAATGATCATGATGATAGTAAATTCCATTTATTCCATACATGTTAAAATAAAGATTCCTTTCACATTTTCAGTAAAATTCAAATACACATTGTTTTTGAAAATGAATTGAAGATTCATTTTAATTTTTTTTAAATTTAAAAATGAGTAAAAATTTATTTAATAAACCATTTTTGTGAAATGTTAAAAAATATTTGAAAATATTCATAAAGAACATTATTTTGAAGGATAAATGGTTTTCGATTGAAAACATGACTTTTCTTAAAAATGTTATTTTTGAACTCTTCAGTAAATAAAGAGAGTAAAATGATGGTAAAACATATATATTCCTGAAATAAACATAGTATAGTAAATTCATTAGTTTCTTGAAATATGGATCATAATATTTCATCATCAGAAACATGATGAGAAATAATCCGGATAAACAATGAGGTTGTAACATAAAATATTTACCACTTTAGAAATTTGAATCATAATAACCATAAATAATTAAAATAAAATTAAATTTGAAGTGTCATGAGGTTGAATAAATTTATGGTATTTCATGTCAAAGGGTATTGAAAGAATATAGGTGAATAATATAACATATTTCCCAAAGAAAGAAAATTGAGACAAAAATACAATACCTTAAGTCTTAAATTCCAGAGTAATCATTGAAACTTAATTTATAATAAATATAAGTTTATTATATATCTATTAAATAATATTATTTATATATATTAAAATATATATGATTTTCTTATGTCCTTTTGTTACCCATTTGTTTTTCATGTATGTTTTGACATGTTATTTTAGGTCTTATTTATTTTATCATGGTTTAATAATCTCTAAAATCCAATAAATATAATAAATATTCATTATATTTTTATTTATATTAATATATAAAATTTAGTGATAGGAAATGAAATACATCTTTCATGGAGATGGTAAGCCGTACATATTCATGAACACTATTTCCATTTTCTTATTATATTGAAATAAATAAACATAAATGATATATTATCATTGAATGATAATTTTTATGTCATAAATATCACATATTTTAATTAAATACATATTTATTACCTTACATGTAATGTGTGAATTAATCACATCGCTTCGCGAGTCGGTAGTCTGCCATAACATTGAATGACATTATAATTTTCCCAAAAAAATGGGAAGCATGAATGTATGTGTGAAAAAATAATTTAATATGTATAATAATATCATAAATATCATATATAAAAAATAAATCCATAATTATTTTCATCCTTGATATGTGGTAATGGAAGAACGAAAGAAATCAGTTCGATAGGCGGTAGTCCATCGTACACATGAAGGATGACTTCATAAAATTGGTATATTACAGTTTTGTAGGTCATTTTCAACCCTTATGTTCTTAGTTTACCCCTGGTAAATCCATTTTTACCTTAACCGTGATAATTAATTTTTACTATTTCACTATTCATTTTGGTAAAAAATTACGTTAAAATTATTATATATTATAAATTATAACGATTCCAAATATTTAATACATTTTTTTAAATTTCAGTTCATTGAATTGGAAAATCTTAATTTAAAATTAATCCTTCATACATAGTGAGAAAACGAGTTTTTAAAGAGAAAATGTTCAAAAGATTACAAAGTTTTTATATCAAAATTCAATATGAAACTGATTAACATGGTCTAAATTATATTAAAGGATTTATAACTGAACTAATTTAACTTTAAAACAAATTTAAAATACAATTTACCTTTATAAATATATTAAACAAAATGCATTTTTTTATTAAAATTCATTATTTTCACTATTCATCAAATAATAAAAAATTTCAGAAAGATCCCAAATATTAACCCTAAGATATTTTTTACAAGATTATTTTAAAAATTAAGTTTAACTTATCAATGTTTTTCTAAATTGTCAAAAAATATATTTATTATTTAAAAAAAAGAAAGAATTGTATTGAGAAACTAGTATTTTCAAAACAAATAAAGACTTTACCAAAAATTAATTATTTAATTATAAATATGTTTTATTTATATAAATACATTATAAATAATATTTAAAAATTATTTATTTCTATTCATATATCTATGTTTAATGACTAAGTAATTATGGTCACATTTAATTAGATATATTAAAAATATATCATGATTCTGTTAAAACATTGTGTTGCATGTCATGAAATATAATATCAGTGTTGGGTTTAACACACGATTAACTTCTTATTTTGTGTAATGAAATATTAAAATATTGTTTAATGTAATGAAATATTAAAATAAATTTAATTTACTCAAATGAAATTCATAAAAACTCTGGGTGTTACATGGATGATCAACATGTTTGTTTAATTATTTGTGAATTTGATTTCAATAAATTCACACATATATGAATATTTTGATTAATATTTCTTTGTGATACCCTAATGAGTTTATATGGACACATCTTAGTGGGGAACCTTAGTGATCATGCATACACTACATCTACTTTTTACGTTGACCATAGGGATGTGCAATGGTTCGAGATAAAGTAACCCAGTGTGTATGTAGAGATTGAGATTATTTGGGCTTAGGGTTATTATTGAGTATAATGTATATTTTTAATTCAGTTACATATCATGTATATATATGTTTGATCAAACCATTTTTAGATCAATGGTATTTCCTATTTGAAAACATCATTTAATATAACATTTTGTTTATTTCTATTTTGGTTATCCGGATGGTTATGCTTATGTTATATGATTTGGATACATACACTATGATTTACCACCATGATTTAATCTGACCAAAGGGTATAATATCCCCAAGAATTACCATTTACCTTTTTTGCTAGTTTTAAAACTGTATTGTGTGGGGAGGCATGCCTGAGGCTATATAATACTCTGACCTAGTCATGATGATTCAGGTAGGGGTGTTATAAAATGATATCAACACCTATCTTATTTTATTATTTTTGGGAGTTAGTATATTAGTGTTATAATAATGTGTTTAATCTACCACATATTGGAGATTCATGAACACTTTAATGGTGAGAAGTCCTAGAATCCAATGTTAGAGACAATTGATCTTGTTGTGTGCTATTATTTTTGAGAGTTTTCCTAAAAATGATGTGTTATCTATGCTTTGATTCATGTGGTTTGGTTCTTGTTTTTTTGGTATGATTCTAATCATGCATCATAATAGGAATGTAGGAATCACATGAAATGCACTTTATTGTGTGTATTTTTACCTAGTAACATTTCTAGTGGAAGGTCATGTGGATCCTATGGTTATAGATAAATCTAGTGGTGATGATGATCCCTTAATCATGGTACATGAATGAAAACTATATATTATAAGGTTGGGAATTCAATTCCCTAGTTGGAAATCAATGAAGTTAGGCATGCATGATAGGAGATATAGGGAAATCACAGATTTTCGTGTGGTCAAGAAAAACCCTTAAGGTTTGAGCAGTACATCACAAGGTTTTCCTTGAATTTTTACTATAAAGAGTGATATGTGTTTGGTTATGAAAGTTGAGTGAGTGAACAAGATCATACTTTTATTAGGTCCTATTGGGTATTCCATGTATATTATGTGGCTTTGGCATGAAGTATACTTTTGTTAACTATGGTTATTTTTTCAGATAAGACCAATTTTTTATGGATCTTGGTATATAGTTTAAGAGAGTAAAAATTAGAACTAGTGAAAACTGTCATTTAAGATCTTGATATAGTTTCCTGAGATTGTAACAAACCGACCCAAGTTACCCACAAACCTGGCACCTGATCCATTCTATCACACACCCAAAGGGTATTCTCAATCCCCATGGGCTGGCGATAAGCACCTAGAAATTGAACAAAAAACCAAAGAGAATGATTTTTCCCAACCAGAACAAAACACAAGGAATATATATACAACGAACAAAATAAATAGTGTAATACTAATAAATATATGACATAACTACAAAAATACAAGAGAAAAATAATTACTGCAAAAGTATACTAGACTCCAAGAGACAAGTCCAAATGAAAAGGACTATAATCAAATAGGTAATCCAAAATACGGTGTGGAAAAAATCCCACCAATTCACCACTAGCTTCCTAAAACAACAAACATGAAAACTCACGACCTCACTGTGATGCCTTTCCTTTCCCTAAAATGGAAGAAGTACAATGGTCTATGCACCACCGAAGAGGTACACAGGCTGTGAGCTAACATGCTCTATAGGATCTCACCCAGGTGTTCTATAACATGTCTATATATAAAAATTCTTGTATAATAAATTTAAATAAAACATGGAATGATAAGCAGTAAATCGTTTTTTTAGAAAACATGGTAAGAAATTCCCTTTTTATCAATGTTCTAAAACAAAAGGGTATATCAATTTTAAAGAAAATTTTCCATATAATCTTTCACAAGAATCATCATGAATATCAGGGATAAAATAGTCCAAATCCAAAGAAATATGAAACAACAGTATCATCACAAGCATCACAATACCAAGGAATACAATAGATCATACAACAAACTACTCATACTCAAAAATCTATGTAATAGTGCACTGTAGTACCTGAATCCAATGATCTACACTCCATGACCTGTGAGACACCCTAGAAAGTGAAACCAAAACATTATATCCATACCTAGATCCATAATATACAGTCTAGGACAAGACGAAAACCCTATAAAGTGAACCCCCACAATGGAAAATGGCCTCAATATAAACCCTCCACCTAGTACCGAAGGTAACCCATGTGCTCATTTTCACAATCATTTTAATTTTTCAAAAGTAATTTCAAAACCATTTCACAAAGATATTTTTAATTATTCAAAAATATTCCTTTTCTTTTCCATTTTTCAAAAACCATGGAAACCAATTTCATTAAAAATATCTTTCCAACTCACAAAAACAATCATTCCAACTTCATACCAATTTATTTGTAAACCAATTCATAAGAATGGACAAAAATATTTTATCAAACACATTCTAGAGATGGAACCACCTACCTTCAAACTAGGGTTGCACATACCCGCAATGGGATCCACCAATAACAAAAACCAAAAAACAACAACGTAGGACCTATAATCCAATCCACACATATTAGGATTGATTAAATTGAGAAATAGGGTTAGAGGATCTGAAGAAATATCACATACCTCATCAATGAACATCCACCGCACTACAACCAACAAAGGAACAACCTCTAGAACGAGATCAAACAACTGATATTGGAAGAAGATAAGATGAAACACCAACATAGGTAAACATATCTAATAACATAACTAAAGGTGGCTACAATAATATATTGAAATGAATAATTAGAAATATCCCTCACCTAGAAATATGTAACACAACCGCAATTAAGATCAAATGATGAATAGATCGATTCAGAAGGAATGATGTCACCAAAAATCACTAAAGAGGAGCATCAGTTTAAGAGAATGGGAGAATAGATGGTCGAATGGGAAACAAAACCCCAAGAGGTTCCCTAAAACATCCCTGATTGGGGAATTACATGACGTGTAATTCCTTTACATGCTATGAAATTCACAGTATTTAAGTATGCTTAGATATATGCCACCTAAAATTTACAATAAATTATTTAAAACATTCTTGATGTGTAACTCCTCTTCACGATGTGTAACCTTTCACAATGTGAATCCATTAACGACTTGTACCCAACAACACTTTAACGATGTGTAACCTATCTACATGGTGAAAAACCATCCTGAAGCCTGTAGAAAATGCCTGTTAAATCCAAGATTCCAATAAATCTATGACTTCACGATTATAGGTATCCTCCCAATTCACTCTTGGTCTTCTATATACAATGGGAAAAAGGATTAAAATGATGTGGTTAATAACATAACTAATATATTGGTAATGAGATGTTACAAAATCCCCACCATAAACAATTTCTGTCCTTGTGAAGTCTTATGGAAGATGTAATCCATGTAAAAAATGAGGCTGCTACTCCCTCATCAATAAATAATATTCCTAAGTCTCATGAGAATGTTATCCTTGTTTCCATATATCTCTGACCAATAAAATTGACTTCCCACACAAGACATTTACTTGAGTGTCAACAATCTCAACTGGTTTTTCCAGAATAGAAAAATCTGGCTCTAACTCAATTTCATCCCAACTTAGAAGATGGACGGGATCAGGGTGAAACTTCTTAAGCTAATAAATGTGGAAAAAATCATGAATACCCATAAATTTAATTGGAAATGATAACCAATAAGAAACATCTCTAAGTCACTCAGTGACCTCAAACGATCCAAAATATCTTAGAGCCAAATTTACATATTTTCGAAGTCAACGATGACCCAACTAAGGAGAAACTTCCAAGAAAACCCAATCACCAACAGAAAATTCCAAATGATGACTTCTATGATCTACATACATTTTTTATCGACTCTAGGATATAAAAAAACATTGATGTAAATCCGAAATCTTTTCTAATGTCTTCTGGACCAAACCTGGTCCAACTAAAGATACTTTGCCGACCTATACCCACAAAGATGTGATCTACATGGGAAACCAAACAACACCTAAAAGGAATATATTCTTATGAATGATTGATAACTATTTTTCTAAATAAAATCAATATGTTCTAGATGGCTATCCCATGATCCATATAAGTCAGGAACACATACAAAAAGAATATCTTAATGGATCTGAATTACTCTCTCCATATAACTGTCTGTTTGTTGATCGTAAGATGTGCTAAATTTGACCTATGTTTCCATTACCTCTTAGAGACTCCTCCAGAACCTTTAGGTAATCCTAGTATCCCAATACAAAACAATGGCAGAAGGAATCCCATGTAACCTAAATAAATGTTCTGCACATACAACCTACCTAGATATGAAACCTTAGTGGTATACCTAATCTGAATGAAATGAGAAAACATCATCAATTGATCAACAAACATCGAGATAGTGTTCTTCCTATAGGGATTTTGTGTTAATCCAACAACAAAAAACATGGAAACCTCATCGAATTTATAGATAATCACTAAAAGAGGATGAAGAAAACTAAAAGGTTTCATGTACTCTGCCTCTATCAGTTGGTAGGTGTAACGAATGGGCACATAATCTAAAATATCATGCTTTATACTCGGCCACCAGAATCACTGTCTCCTATCATAATACATCTTCATAGTGCCTAAATGAATGACCCATGAAGTGAATTGATAATTATACAATACTTAACTCCTCATAGATACTGGTATAACAACCCGATTTCCAAAGTGGAGCATACCATATGAAGAAATATACCAACCAAAAATGGTCTTCCCACCATTAAGATTTTCTCAAACATTACTAAACTCAACATCATGCAGCTAGATGTGCTAGATAGACTCCATGAGAGATGGTGATAACTGAAATTTGGAAAAACCATACCTAAAAAATCCTCCTGAGCATCTAGGTGAAATTTAATGGAAGTCCACATTTAGATCCACTCCTCCTTCGATTCTAGAACAACCTGTGATGGTACTTTCCTGCTTAGAGAATTTGCAATGATGTTTCCCTTTTTTGGGGTATATGCGATATTGAAGTCAAATTTCTTTATGTATTATACCCATCATATATATTTACGATTCAATTAATTATAAGAAAAGATATAACTTAAACTATTATGATTAGAGAAGACCCTGAACCTCTCACAAAAAAGATAGTACCGCCAACATTTAAGAGCATGCATAACTACATCAAGATATAAATCGTGACTGGGTTAATTCTTCTCATCTATTCAGAGCTGATGGGATCCATTAGATACCACATGGTCATCATACAAAAGTATGCATTCCAAACCAACACCAAAAGCATCACAAAACACCACATACCCTTATCGGGCTCAAGTAAGATCAGAAAAGGAGTTGAAGTTAGGATTCATTTCAGTTCATAAAAAGAAGACTGGAACTTTGCATCCCATGTGAATTTAAATTCTTTTCTAGTAAAGGAAGTCAAAGGTAAAACCATGTTAGATAAATCCTTAAAAAACTATTAGTAGTATCTAACAAGACCAAGGAAGCTTTGTATATCAAATAAATTCTGGGTTCATTCCATACAAAAATAGAATTCACCTTATTTGGATCAACTGATGAGCCAGGTTTATAAATCTTTTTCCCTAAGAACTTGAAATCATGAATCAAGAAACAACATTTCAAAATCTTTCCAAACAAACTGTGACTTCTTAAAATTTCCAAAACCATACTTATATGGAACTCATGCTCATGATCATATTTTGAATAAACCAGAATATCATCCTTGAACACTACCACAAAAGTTTTAAGATATTGATGGAATATATGATTCATAAAATCCATAAAAAAACTGAAGCATTAGTCTGACCAAAATGCATCACAATATATTCATAATGGACATACATGTTTTTGAAAGCTATTTTTGGTATATCAGACTCCTAAAATCTGATCTGATGATAACTTGACTGAAGATCAATCTTCAAGAACCAATTTTCCCCATTAACTAATAAAAAATATCATCCACAATATGCAAAGTATATTTGTTCTTAACCATTACATAGTTTAACTTCTTATAGCCCAAACAAAACCGAAGTGAACCATCTACCTTCTTGGAAAAGAGCATAGGGGCTGCCCAAGGCGAAAGAATAGGGTGAAAAAACATTTTTCCAATAGGTCATACAAGTGAATCTTAAGTTCTTTCATCTCTTATAGTTCAATATTATATTATGGTATTGATATCAGATGCATACTGAGAACTATTCCAATTGTAAACTATACCTATCTATAGAGGGAGATCAGAGAAGTCATCTAGGAAAAATTTAGAAAATTCTCAAACAACAATGTGAAGATCAATAATAGAAGAAATTTTATCAATCTAAAATGAAACATTGGACAAAAAACTCTTAAGATCTAGGTAGGAAGGCCCTGCATGACTTTACCTCAGGTCCCACTCCCCCTAAAACACACAAGAGATCTCATCAGTAGTAATAAATAAAACACACCGACGATAATAATTAACCTCAACTCGATGAGGGATAATCCAATCCATACCGATAATAATGTTAAAGAATTCAAAATCAAGAATGAAAAAATTCTATGCCAACTCTATATCGGTTATCATTAACAAACTAGAAGGACACTAAAATATTTTCTCTTTCCTCTTACCAAGAGGTTTCCTTAACTCCATTAAAAAGGAAATAAGTTCTGTTTGAATTTTAAGAACATTTAAAAATGTTGTAATATAAATTAGTGGGAGGAAACAATATAAAATAATGAAATTTATACTGAAGATGAAATAAATATAGTACCTCTCACTATTTCCAGACCTACATTGACCTCTGCTGGACACTCATATACTATGTGAAATTGCTTCACTCTTGAGGCCTGCGGCTGGATCCCTATAGTCCTTGGAGATTCTAACTATACCATAATAGAATTTTGATCCATCATATCCTAACCATAACTAGGCGTAGTCATATCCTGATAGAAATAATGTATATGACCAACATGTCCATATATGTTGTATGTATTTTCTGGCAGAGGACAAACATGTTTCATCTGTTTGACCTTTTCGTACTGAAAGAAAGTCATATGAACAATTTTAGGTGTAGTAGATGGTGTAGGGGAGGCTCACTACTGAGACCCACCCCAAAACTTCTATGATGATCTTGGAAATTCCTCTTCTTCCCATGAATGCCATTGAAACTACCACGAGATGGAAGGGAAGAGTTGGGAAAACCCACCTTTCCCTCCATATCCATCTCTTCCATCATAGTTATGTCTACTATCTTTGCATTGGTATAAATTATCAACATAAACACCTACGATTTGATATCTGTTCTCAAGCCTTGGAGGTACTTATGAGCCTTCAACTGTCCATTTTTCACTATTTCTATAGAAAAACAAACAAGCTCAGTAAACCAATTAGTGTATGCCGACGTCAAATGATCTCTTTTTTGTAAAGATAGGAACGATAATGTCCCAGAAATTCCGTATAATTTTTTTTAATTATATGGAATTATTTTGAGACCGTGAAACTTAACAACGTGTGATTCTGAGGCCCGGAGTTCTTGGAATGATCCGTCAAAGTTCTTTTAAGCTTTAATTAGCGCACATAAGCAGTTTTCCTAAAAAGGTGGAATAAATCTTAAACATTTACTTGGATAAGAAATCTAAGGGCACTGTTGTGCTTGGGATGGAGGGTTTACCCAAGGCGTGACTTAAGGTTAGTCGGTGTGGGCCTACTGTGAGAAAACATGAAAATGAAATAACCATAAATAAAATAATTAAATAAAATTATTTTATTTTTCAAATTCTTATAACTCACGAATGGTAAATCAGATTAAAAATAAGAGACCACCACTAAAATCATGAGGGTATGCTCTCTTTAGGAATATACTAACATTTCCCAGTGCGGGCCACTAGTGAAAGTTAGTTTTGGTTGTAAATAAAATAATCAAGTGACAATTTTTTATTGTATAATCCATAAAATTTAAACGGTAACTTGGATTGGAAATCTGAGTGTACCGTTGGGTTCATTGGGGTGTTTTTCAATTAGGTAGATCCTAACATGAACCGGCACAGGTTGAGGGTGACTGTTAATAATTTTACGAACTTTTTTAGGTATGTTCAGTAAATGCGCGAGAAGTGTTTTGTAACTTTTGAACTGGTGCTCGGAATTGAAATTCAAGGATACCATTAAAATTGCAACATCGATATTCGCTTAGGGATACCGTCACCTTGACCGCAGTAGGTCAAGGGTGGAAGTTAGTTTTCTGGATTCTCATGGGAGATTTAAAAGAATAAAAATAAAATAAAACAACACCTTTTATTTTATTTTTTTGAAACCTTCATTTTGAATACTTGGTGGTGGGGACCACCCAAACTCCCCTTTAATGTGAGTTAAACCTTTTAATTCCCCCAATTAATGTTCCAAATTTAATTTTATTAATGTGCTAACTTTAATTAAATTAACAATATTAACTCAATTAAAGTTGGATTATTACCCTTTTGGTTGGGATCATTGGAAAAGGGGAGAGCTTTGGAGAACTCGGAACGACATCCTCCAATAAAGAATGATCCTCTGATGGGGATGACGCTTGAGCCTGGATTAGAAGCTTCTTTTGGGAGTGACAAATGCCGATGTCACCATCATCATCTTCCTCCTCACAACAACTCCAGCAAATGATTGAGGTAGGGGTTTGAATTTGAAGTATGATTAAATCTTTTTGTTGATTCTTCAAACTCTTGATTCACAATGACAATGGCCAACCAAACATGACCATCATTCCGCACTTATACCTTAACCCTTTTCTATCATTCTTAATGCATTCATCGTGCGTTCTTCAACACAAAATAATTAAGAGTGCTAAAAACACAATTTCTAATTGAGCGCGACATATTGATGCATAGATCTCAACCTGGGGATCGTGAATATGCGATCATCAAACTTTTTGTGCTTGGAATGAAGCTGCAATGACACATGCAATAAGGGTGGTGCATGTTTGCATCGCCGGTAGAGGAGAAGGTTGTGGCTGTCGAGCCTCGGCGGCGCACCAGAGGGCGGTCGACACGCTACCGTCTACGAATTGAGCACGCGACGCACCCAGAGAGTGTACGAAACCCGTCTAGTTGAGGGGGAACAGTGGTTCCATTGCGCCGGTGGGAGGAAAACCTCCCAGGAATCCAGACGGTCGTGACGCACCAAGTAGGACCCGCTCTAGTGGGTCCCGCATGGCAGTAGGCCAAACAATTCATTGGACCCTTCGGGAATCCTGGGGGGGGGGAGGGGGGGCTCCCCCCTGGTAGTAGCTAGGGAGAACTTCACCCAGTCGGGCAGATAACACCGCAACAGGCCACACAATGTGGGTCGCGCCCAGTGGGCCGCACCAGAGCGTGCCACGCCCAGCGGCCCGGGCCGCCCCTTAGCGGGCTGGGCTGGGCCCACCATGACCCATCCCAACCAGGACGGACCCATATTGGGCCGAGTTAACCCGAACCGGGTCGATTCAGGTTAGCTCAGGCCAGGTGAGGCGGGGTCGGTCCGATCGGGTCAGATCGAACCCGGGCCTAACCGGACATAGTTTTGCCTTTTTGGCCATATCTGGAGAACTGGGTGTCCGTTTGATGAACCATCTATGGAGCAGAGATCCTTGGATTGAGATGGTCCTTTTGGTGTACTTCACTTGTGTTTTGGATAAAGTTGGAGTACGACCGGGTTGGATCGAACCTGAATCCAACCAGGCCCTCGGAACGGAAACAATAATAACTTACAGACCGAGCATCTGATTGACACAACATCAGTCGCGTTGGGTCCCTTTTGACATGATAGAACCTTGAGATGCTTTATCGTGGCACTTTGTGGAAGTTGATGTAACAACCGATTGCTTGAGGAGTGGAACTTCATGAAATCAATCATTCTTAATGTGGGAACCCTACTTCTGCCTATACTTGACGAATATTCAGAACATGTGTGGGTCATCTCTAGATCCTGTGTGGGTCATCTTTATATCCTGTGTGGGTCTTCTCCAGATCCTGTGTGGGTCAGTGCATACCGATCTTATGTGGGTTATCTCTAGATCCTGTGTGGGCCATCTTCAGATCCTGTGTGGGTCATCTTCGATCTCGTGTGGGTTATAAATATAGCTTCTCGATGAAGTAAGATAATATATCATTACAAATAATCATCTATAAATCCTTTCTTAAGTTATACCTGGTGTGAGCTGATTCTTTACCTTCATGGTGATACCTGTGTGGCATTATTCTAAGTGGAATTATCTTTGTGGTACTTACCTTCGTGGTGATACCTGTGTGGTATTCTTATATGTGGAATTACCTTTGTGGTACTTACCTATGTGGTACTTACCTTCATGATGATACTTGTGTGGTATTCTTCTGTGTGGAATTACCTTTGTGGTACTTACCTTTGTGGTGTTACCATCGTGGTATTCATTCCTTCATGGAACAGTTGTGCATTTGGTTAAATAATTTGGAATTTTTCCCACATGAATGTGATGGGTATTCTTGAAAACTTAGGTATATGTATGGAAATATACCTAAGTAGGGTTGAATTTTGTTTTCAGGCTTAGTGGGTTTTTCCATTGTGGATTCTGAGTGACCTTAGGGGGTCTCAGGGTCCCTATTGAGTATCATTATACTCACCCCTGCATGGGCTACGCCCACACATTGCTCTGTCTTGTGTAGATGATAGACAACACTGATCGAGGTCAACAGTACAATAACTGGAGGATGCTCAGAGGTGGGCATTAGATGAGACGATCTATAGAGACGACCGTTCTAGAGTTGTACCAACCATTCATATAGGATCCTTGGTTGGTGTTCACAGGAGTTTTTTTTCAGTTTTACTTGTACTTTCCAGTTGGACTTATATTTTGGCCCCTTTACTTACTCTACACACTCTTTTTACTATACAATTTACTTTGTGCTCGTATCGTACTATGTTCTTAGTTGTGTGAGTTTACAGGTTATAAAGGCAATGCCTTCCCAGTTTTAGGGATATGCCTTTCCGGTGATAGTCTCCAGCCCCTGAAATATGGAAGGTGGGCTTGGGGTAGTCACGACACAGGCCCCGAGGGACAGGTCATGATAGGAACTCCATATACCTCACCAATAACAGCAACTTTGGACAAAACTGCTTGAAGAATAGGGTTTTAAAACCCTTCTAATCCAAGTCCACGTGTCTGTTTTCCAGGACCATATAATCCCACCACTACTTGCTGACACCCTCAAGCCTGAATGTTGCACACTTAACCTTTATATTCTCAGGTGTCTTCAAGAAGTTGAATATTTTATCGATCATATCCATCTAGTAATACACCTCTTGAAGTTTAATCGTTCATTTAAAGGATGGTGGCTTCTCGTCCAAGAACTCCCACAATCAATCTATATCTCCTCCAACACCTAGTTGTACCTCAATAATTTCATTTTGAACTCATGGTATATCTTGATCAATAGAAGAAACTTCCCATATGATAGTTTCAATGAGATTTTGATACACTAGAAGATTCATTTATGAAGAATCATATACACTTTCATGAGGAACCTATGGAAGACGTCTTGGAGGTATACTACTACACCCTGAAATAGAAGGAATGATCATAGAACTGAGTAAATATCAGATTAAAATAGAAAAACCATAAGTAGAAACTAGGATTTAAAACAAAACCCAACACTAGAGACACATATCCTAACTTCCCATGGTAACATGAGTGTCATCACGGTAAGAATGGTCATACACTTATTACAACATACCTCTCAAGTCCCAACAATCGTATCTATCTTCAGTCTAACAAACATCCCAAGATAAAGAATATTGAGGAAAAACCTCCTCTAATACCAAATTGAAATTGAATGAACTAGGTTACCCTCAAACCTGGCACACAACCCACTTCTTCACATACCCAAAGGGAATTCCCAATCCCCATAAGCTAGAAAAAAGTACCCGGGCATTGAACAACAAACCAGAGGGAATGATTTCACCCAACCTGAAAAAAGACAAGTCATATATATACATGAAGCAAAAGAAATAGTGTAAGAATGATTAATATATACCATAACTGTAAAAACACAGTGAAAAAATAACTGCAAAAGTAGCCAAAAATCTAAGAGAAAAGTCCAACTATAAAGGATTGGAGTCAAATAACCACTAAAAAATATGGAGTGGAATAAATACCACCATATCACTACCAGTTACCCAACCCAGACGACACAAAACCTTATCGCCTTATTGCAACACCTTTACTTTCCTCAAATGGAGGACATACAAAGGTATACGCACCACCGAAGAGGTGCACATGGTGTGAGATAACATGATTAATAGTATATCACCTAGATTTTCTATAAAAAGTCTATGTATAACAATTAATTTATTCTCAATTTAAATAAAACATGGGATGATACATAATAAATCATTTTTATAGAAAAAATGGTAAACATTTCTGTTTTTTTTCAAAATTATAAAACAAAAGAAGGTATATAAATTTCAAACAACATTATCCATATCATATTTCACAAGAATCGACATGAATATCAAGGGTAAAACATTCCAAATCCAAACAATATGAAAAAATAATAGAAAAACATGCACCACAATTACAAGGAATACCACAGGTCAGGAAGTAGACTACTCATACCAAAAAATCTTTGAAACAATGCACTAAGGTAACTAAATCCAATGATCTATACTCCCGAACCAGGGAGACACCCCAAAATGTAAAACCCCAACATCATATCTATACTTATATCCAATAATATACACTATAGTACAATAAGAACACCCTAGAAAGTGATGGCTAATGGACTCAAGCTAAACCTTCCACCAAGTAACCAAGGTAACCCATGTTCTCATTTTCACAATCATTTCAATGTTTTGAAAATCATTTTAAAACCATTTCATAAAACCATTTTCAATAATTTTAAAATACCCCTTTTTTCTTTTTCCATTTTTCAAAAACTAAGGAAAACTAATTTCTTTCAAAATCCATTTCTAACACACAAAAATAATCATACCAATTTCATACAGATTTATTTGTAAACTGATTCATATGAATATAAAATTATATATTATCAAACAAATTATAGAGATGAATCCACTTACCTCCAAACTCGGGTAGCACATTCATGAAATGGGATCCCCCAACAATGAAAACCCAATGATATCAAAAAAGGCCCTTGAATCCAATCCACACATCTTAGGATTTCTTCAGTTGAGAAATTGGGTCTGTGGAGGAGAGGAAATATCACATACCTCAATAATGAATGCCCACCGCACCACGACCAACAAAGTAATGACCTCTGGAATGAGATTTCACAATATATTTTGGAAGAAGACAAGAAGAAACACCAACTTAGGTCAATATATTTGATAAGGTAACCCGAGGGTGCTTCCATGATCTATGGAAATGAATAAGAAAAAACGATTTCTCACGTATAGAGTCACAACACAACCATAATGAAAATTGAATTCTAAAAAGATTGATCCTGAAGAAATGGTGTCACCAAAAATCATCAGAGAGGAGCTTCAATACAAGAGAAAGGGAGGACATATGGTCGAATGGGGACCAAAAACTTCATAGGCACCCTAAAAAATCCCTACTCGGGGAATTAAATGATGTTTAATTCCTTTACACATTGTGAAACCCATAGTGTTTAAGTATGCCATGAAATCAGTCACCTCAGATTTAAAATTTGTTATTTAAAACATTAATGATGCGTAACTGCTCTTCATGACATGTAACCTTTCATAGTATAAATCCGTTCATGACTTTTACCCATAAACATTTATACGATGTGTAACCTATCTACATGGCATGAAACTAACACGTTTCTATCATGGGGTGTGAAAAAAATAAATATTTCCTAATTAAAAATGCAGTTTAGTGGTTATCATAGGTTTTCTTCAAAGAGGAGTGCACAATAATCACATTTTTCACTTAAATTTGAGAAAGAAGAATCAGTTGCTTTTGAAATTTTTTGAGTTTAGAAATAAAGAATGACTTTAAGAATAAAGGTTGGACACTAATGGATGAAAAGAGTGATTGGGTCAGGATACGTTTAACTTTTTCAATGTCATCATGGAGATGGAAATCATTCCCCCTATTTTCATATTAAATGATAAATGAATGACCCCTCAATCATGTTTTCAAACACCCTTGCTTGAAGAAAGAAATAAAAGCTAGTCCTATGTGAATTAAAGTTAATTAACCATTCCCAAACAACTAATAGAAGTACTAATTGGGAATTTTTGATCCATTTAAATATTGAAATGATTCACTAGTTCTACACACGTGCCAACGATCACTAGACACTCACCACCTAACACAATTTTCTTGATCAAGACAAATTACACTAGGTGGGGGGAGTTTAAAGTTCCTCAACCAATGATATTAATAATGAATACCCCCAAAACCCAAAACATGATTTCAATAATAAAATTGAGATCCATTGAAAATAGACACCATTTAATAGAAAAAGAGTGTTTTACATTTATGTACAAGACTCTAACATTACAAAAGTGAAACTCCCCATTTACAGATCACTTAAAGGTTTTACCCCTACATGTGAAGGGTAATAGAGATGAAAGGGGAAGAAGAGAGAATAATTAAACTAAGAAAAAAGAAAAGGGAAAACACACAAAAATTAAAGACTCCGATCCTCTAGCACATCCCCTCTTTCACCTTCTTCAAAAACCTTTGGATCGAATTGAGAACACATATTTATAGGATTGAGGGTGGAAATATTTTCCCTCTAGATTTAATCCTATGAAAGGTTGAGTTTAATTGTAATAGTAAATGGAATAATCTCAGGGATTTGTCTTAAGAAATGTTGTTCTCCTATCTATTCTAATTATGTGATTATGGTTGTAGACTTTGATTGTGCACCCAGGGCTAAAGGTGTCTCCTTCTTGGATGCTCTGAAGGGAATCCCATTCAATGTGGATGCTTCTCAATTGCATTCGAGTTCGGTCCCTAGGCAAGTTGACAGTGTATTTTCAGTTTTTTTTGATCAAGATGCGGTTAATCCACAACTTGAAACTTGTAAGTTTTCTGCTTTAGTTCGTATTTCTCTTGTTAAGGGTGATAAGACCTAGTTTAACACTGACCTTAAGCTGAAGCTTTTTCAATCTTGAGGGGTTAGGGATTTCAAACTAATCCTGATTGGAAGAGGTTTTTTCCACATAGTATTTAACAGTAGGGATGATCTTCGGATGGCTTGGAATAAGGGGGTGACCTCTCTTAAGCCAGGTATATTCAAATTGGATGAATGAGGTAGGCATTTCGACCCACTCAGTCAACACCAAACTACATCCCAGATTTGGATTCAATTACATGATCTAAACTAGTTTTATTTGCATCCTAAAATCATGAGTAATATCCATTCTTGTGTGGGGACCCCCTAAAGATAGACCAATACACTATTGATGGAGAATTGGGGTTCCATGCCTGTGTTATTGCGGAAGTAAACATAGATTCCAAATTTCTAGACAAGGTCAATTTCATAGATAATGATCGGAAGTTTGAAATCAGAATCGAGTATGAGAAAAAACCCCCTTTTGTGACTATTGTAAAATAGTAGGTCATGTTGTCTCCAATTGCAGAAATATTAAGAAGCAACAATAGTTTTTTAGAGACTCTTATGTTGACAAGGTGAATCAGTGGAAGATGGTTGGAAGGAAGAACAAGGCTAAGGCACCTACAATTCAAAAGGGGGAGCACTCTGGTAAGGATTAGCAGGTGCGAATAGAGGGCCCCCTACCTGCTGATCCTACTGGTGGTATCCCCTCCAGCCTACACCCTTTTAGAGTTAATGATAAAGAATCTGAGATAGATATGGATGTTATTAATTTAGTTAGTAGTTATCTTGTTTCTTCCATTATCTCTATAGAGGATGAATTAAAAGATGGTGGAAATGATGCACCTATCACTGTGGATGCTTCTTTGGTGACTAGTATACCTGAGGAAGGGATTAGAAATGCTTTTGTCTCTTCAGGAGATGCAGTTTTGTAAAAATATGCAAGTCCCAATAGAAAAATGTGGACCAAAATAGTTGAGGAGGATGAAGCTTTAGAGGCTAGAAGTGCACCCCCATGCTCCATAGAGTTGAATGAACACTCTATGGATCTTATGAATGTTGTGCTGAGTATTGCTGAAGGTTTGGTCCACAGAATGAAAACAAGGAGTCTCACCAAGATCTTTAATGGTTCCAAAAACTCTTCAGGTAAGAATAAGTCAAAGAAGAAAAATAGGAAGGGAAACTTCAATTACAGATCTAGTTCAAAATAAACGTTCTGTTCTGGAATTGCCAGGGTCTTGCGAATTCCTTCACAGTCAATGCCTTTTATAGGAACATTATGATTCATAGGACAAAGATTCTTGGAATTTCTGAACCCAAATACTCGTTCTCTTTGGGTTTTGTGGGTCTCAACAAATACAGTTTCCTTCTGGTTTCGACAAATGGTTCAAATGAGCAGGAGGAAAGTTTATGGGTTTTTTCACATGCTTATGTTGGCACAGTTGATATCATTTACATTAATGACCAGGTGTTATCTTGTTCTTTATAATGGGATTTTGTATAGCTGGTGGGATCATTTTTTTATGTTAGAAGAATATATCAGGACCGTAGAAGGTTGTGGCATGATTTGGGAAATTTGGGAGGCATCTCTTCCCCTTGGTTTGTTATTGGTGATTTTAATACGATATTTTGTTCTAGTGAAAAAACTGGCCTGGTTCATTCTCAAATTTCACTTAGGTAATTTAAGGGATGTGTTGATGATAATAATTTGATTGAGGTCAGTTTGGTTGGTGCTAATTTCACTTGGTACAGAAGATGTATCAACTGCATGACTGCTAGAAAGCTTGATGGGGCCTTTGTGAACAACACCGCTTTAGATAAATGGAACTCAATTTCCTACATCACCCTTCCCAAATTTTCCACTAACCACCATCCAATCCTAAACAGTTTTAGTGGAAGAGAGATTATCATACCACTCCCCATTATACTCAACAATGGCTGGGAATTTACAAGCGATTGTAGTAAGCTGATTGAAAGCTCTTGGACCTGCATGTATGGTGCTGATTTTATGTTTAAATTGAAAATCCTTAAGTTCAAGATAAAATCTTAGAGAAAAGTGAATTACAGTGACCTAGAAAAATAGATTCTCATGATTGAATCCTCTCTTGAAAATCTCCAAGATGAGGTCTCCAATGTAGACTTCAATCTGGATTTCTCCAAGGAATCCATGCTTGCTTCTAAACTGAACTCTCTTCATGATATTAAGGAGAAGGCCCTCAATGAGACCTTCAAAATTAAATGGCTACAAGAGGGGGATCGGAATACAAAGTTCTTTAATTCTCTCCATAGAATTAGAAATTCTAGTCGACCCTTCCCCTTTTTAAAATTCTAGGATCAGATCTTAGACAATAAGGAAAATATTAATGATTACATTGTTGATTATTTCTCTAAGATCTTAAATGGACATTCTTTGGGGGAAACTCTGATGGATGGAATCATTCCCACTCTGGTTACTACTTCTAATAATTCCACCCTCACTTCCACCCCTTTGGAATTTGAAGTCAAAGATGCTATTTTCAGCCTCAATGCTGCTAGTGCTCCAGGCCCAGATGGCTTTAATAACTTCTTTTACGAGAAATATTGGAATGTCATCAAGGGGGACGTTTGCAAGTTAGTATCCTCTTTATTTTCCTCATGGGAACTCCCCCAAGGCCTCAATTTTTAGTTTAGGTCTCTTATTTCTAAAGTTGAGAATTGTTGTGAGATCCATCTTTTTAGGCCACTTTCCTTAGTGAACACAAGCTATAAGTTCATAAGCAAGATTCTTGCCAACATGCTCTCAAGTATTGCTTCTAGGATTGTAGGATTGTTTCTTGGAACCAATTCGGCTTTATTAAAGGAAGATCTATACAGATGTGTATCTCTTCTGCCTTAGAGTTCCTTAATCTGCTCATAATTCATGCAAGAGAAGGTATAATGGTCCTCAAGCTTGATATTAAAAAAGCCTTTGACACTATGGATTGGTATTTTATATATAATGTTATTGGGAAATTTGGTTTGAATGAAACTTTTATTAAATGGATTTCCTCCCTCCTCAGTTCAGCCCATGTCTCGACTCTTCTCAATGTCTCACCTAAGGGCTACATTACTTGATCTTGGGGAGTCAGAGAGGGGGATCCCCTCTCGGCCCTTCTCTTCTCCACTGCTGAAGATTATCTCAGTAGACTCATTACTCACATGGTGTCTCAAAGACATCTCAAGACAGTTCAAGCATCAAGGTCCCTCATTGTTCCCTCTCACCTTTTTTACGCTGATGATATCATCTTATTCCTACAGGGAGAAAGAAGAATGTACGTGTCTTGAAACAAATTTTTCAGAATTATGAAAGTGTCTCTTGTCAGTGTATTAGCTGGGATAAATCTTTCATTCACTTGGGGAAGAAGTTCCCTATTCCCAGGAAACACTAGACGCTTTCAGAGTTTGGAATCAAGGAAGGATCTCTTCCCTTTCATAATCTAGGTGTACCACTATTCTAGGGGCGCCCTAGGGCCTCTTATTTCTCTGAAATTGTGGATAGAGTCACTGGAAAGCTCACAACTTGGAAAGGGAAAAGTCAATCTATGATTGGGAGAATTTGTTTGGTGAAGTCTATCATCATTTCAAAATTTCTTTACTCTTTTATGGTCTATAAATGACCAAGGGGCCTTCTCAAATGATTGAACACATCCATCAGAAATTTTACCTTGAGTGGTAGTGTCCTGGAAAGGAAGTTAGTCACTATTCCTTGGATGGTCTGTTGTAAACCTCTCCACTCTAGTGGCATGGGCATAAAAAATATTGCTCTCTTTAATGACTCCCTTCAAGCCTGCTTAGTATGGAATATCATACATAGTAATTATGAATATATGGTTTTCCTCAAATCCCTATTTGTTAATAATTTGAAGCTTGGTAGCAATGCATACATTGTTTCCTCTCTCTGGCCAACAGTTAAATCTTTTTTCTAGAATATTATGACCTGATCTAGATGGATTGTCAACAGAAACTCCAATCTTAAGTTCTGGCTTGATAATTGGATAGGTAACATTCTATCTGATGAGTTTTAGCATGCTAATCTAAGCTCAGGGGTGTAGGTCTTGATCAAGGATTTTCTGGATAGTCCTCCAGAAAACCTATTAGATGACCTTCACAATTTAATTGGTAATTACCATTTTTTCTCATGCCCTGATTTCATTGCTCGAGAGCTAGCTAGAAATGGGATTCAGACTAGTAGTCAATGTTACTATCATGCAATCCAGGGTATCAATGATTATTTTAAATGGTTTTCTATCTTTAATAAAGTATGGATTAGGCCTTATCGACTGACACTTATCTGGAGGCTGGTTTACCACAGATTACCCACTGATGAGGTATTCTAGATGTTTGGGTTTTAGTGATGCTCTAGGTGTGTTATGTGTCATAATCATCAGGTGGATGCAGAGCACATCTTCCTCTCTTATAAAATAGATACAGACATTTGGAAGCAGGTTTTGGGTGCCTTTGATCTGAATGGCCTCAGATTTTTGGGACTTCAGGCCCTTCTATGTTGCTGTATAGTTATTCAAGTTTCACCCCAAATTAGAGCTCTCTTCTCCATGGCTATTGTGGAATTTCTATAGACTGTTTTGTGGCTCCAAAAAACTACAATAGATAATGGGATGGGCTGCTTCTTGAAGCTTTACTTGATGCATATTTTTGCGGTTACAAGGGATGCGTCGACTGTTTGTTTGGGGGAATGCTAAAAAATATTCAGGACTTCAAGGTTCTGAAAAATCTGGGCGTTAAAGGGAATTTCAGACCAACTTTGGGAACCATGGAGGTTTTTTGGATTCCTCCTTTCCCCTATTGGGTTAATCAATACGGATGGTGCCTCAAAAGGGAATCCTGGCCCTTTGGGTTCTGGTACGATATTTAGGGATCATGATGACTCTGTCAAAGGATGTTTCTTTGGTTCTTGTGTCGTGAAAAGATCTCTTGAGGCTGAAATTATCGGGATCATTCATGTTGTTTATTTTGTGAAAATGAATGGCTGGTCTAATATCTGGCTTGAGAGTGACTCTTCTACCATTGTGAAGGCCATTAAAAAAGGTGAAATGCTTATCTCTTGGTGTCTCGCTGCAAATTGGATGCAATTCATGGAGACCCTTTCGACTCTCAACTACATCATCACACATGTCTTTCAGGAGGCTAACAGGGTTGTAGATAGTCTTGCAAACTATGGAGTTGAAAAACCTATTACCTAGTCTGATTCTCTCACTAAGGCCTTAATTCCTTTTTATAGGGATGATTGCAACAAAATCCCTCACCTTAGTCTTTTGTAAACTTACTATTTTTATGAATCAGTGCCTCAACCTTTTGGCGGAGGGACCCTTCTAAAAAAATGATGAATATGTTTTCTTTCTGAGGAGACTGTTCAACTACCTCCACTTTGGCGCATTAAATGGATGACTTAATGACATAATGTATCTATAAAAATTTATAAACACATGATTAATCAAGTCCTATTTCTCCTAAAACTAGAATAACCTCATTTGGGAATTTCTAGGCTATGATAGGCCTTCATAATGGATGTGTAGGTCCATTCTGTCAGCCAGAATACTTTTTCAACTTGATTTATTTTTTTTGGTCCATTGTGTGTAGAATTGGATATAGGATAAAAAATAGCTGAATCCCCCCAAAATTTAAAACCTATAAAAATAAAATAAATCAATTTTGATCACATAATTTAAAATATATTGTTAAAATCTTAAATCTCCTAAAAACATCTAAATTTCTATAATTAACCAATTTTCACAATTAAGCCCAAAAATCACCAAAAATACTAAAATAATGAAAATCCGATCATATTAATTAATTGGAAGGTATTAAATAATTGAAACACATATAAAAAATAATTAAAATATTAAATATATCAACCCCCCCACACTTACCACTTTGACTCTTGGATAAGTAAGCATCAAAATTGAATCAATGCAAATTCAAAACACATGCTCATGAGATCCACCAATTCCATAACATGAAACATAAAATATCATTACTCATCAACAAACTTTATTAAAAGTTCTCAAAACAAACCATTAAATATATTTCCTCTTCATTTATCCTCCCATGCTTGAAAAACACCTACCTCACAGGAATTTTATCTCATCTCACAAATTTCAAATTTGAACAAGGATTTTCTCATCCAAACTCATGAAACAATCACCATTGGTTTGATAAAGTACTACTTATACACATTGTGTGAGTCAAGGATATGTTTTTATCATAAGGGCTTTTAGGGTTGTTTTTTGGCAACCGGTTGGTACTATTTTGATGTGAAATATTCTGATGTCAAATGAGTAGGGTTTGGCTCTTTTTGAATAAAATGTCAAGATTCTAATTTTTTCCCAAGTGTGATCTCCTACTCACTCACCATGGTAGAAAATAAGCCCCTTCATTATGAAAAATCAAGGAAATTTCAAACCATTCATAATTCAAGTAGAAAAAATTACAATATTCTCAAACATAATTGTTATTTAAGGCTCGAAAAAGGCACAACTTTCTTCTTATATTGGAAGGTCTAGGATGTCACAAATTCTCTTATCATAATAGCTCCAGAAAAGGGATAACTTTTCACAAAATGATTTTTCCAACAGAAAACACATCTCATGAAAATTTTATTTTTTCACCCAAAGTATCACCAAATGAGGTATCATAACACAAAATAGCTTCCGCCATATTTAAGCTCAAATAGATCATTAAATTTCACTTCAAGAGTAGGTTAGATAGGGAAAATTGGCTGGTAATGTGGTTATCCAAATAGGTTTTTCATAGATTATTAGGTCTATAATGATTAAATGATCATGTTAGGTCATTATAAAATGTATTCTCTAAAAAAAGGGGCTTTAAAAATAATTAAATGCCTCTATCATTTAAAATACATGTACCTTAAACCCTCATGTTTTGAATGGAATAAATCAAATTCTGGTTAAGTCAAGCATGGTTTGGTTCTCTCAAGAAGTGAAGTGAATGTAAATAATATGAAACTAATGGTTCATAGGCCTAATGGTAATGTGATTTAAAATATAAATATTTTGAAATGTGGAATGAGATTCAAAAATCAGTGTACTTTTCATAAATTTACCAAATATTTGAACATGAAATGATTTTTTTCAGTATTCATTTATTCTCAGTTTCATGGAATAAAATGTTTCAATCATTGACATGGGTTATAAAAAATGGAAATTATAATAATTTCAGCTCAAAATTTTCAAAAACAGACAGAAATTGAAAAAGAAACACAAAATTTTGTAAAAAACATGCATATTTTTTTGAAAATAGAAAAAACAAGCAACAAATAAAAATACTAAACTATAAGGGTTAACTCCCCACACATAAATGATGTATTGTCATCAATGAATTAAACAAGTAATAATATTTGATAATGAATCATATAATGAAAGAAATTGTAAAGGATAGGTACAACTTGATGGATTTTATTGATTTGAAGGTTAGAGGAGTGTGATCTCTTCCACTGAATCTAATGGAATAGTCCCATGAAATTTCTTCAGACTGTGTCCATTAACAATGGATATCTTTTTCTATCTATTCTGTATAATATACATGACACCAAAAGGATATATATGAGTAACTATAAATGGACCCTCCCATTTGAAACTAAGTTAACCTAGCATCAACTTGAGACTTTAGTTGTATAATAACACCTTTTCTCTAGTATGTAAGTATTTTGGTTGGATCAGATTATCTTGATCCACTCTTTTTCTCTCCTTTTAAATCTGAGAAGCTTCAAAATATTTCTTTATAATTTTATCCCTCTCCTGTAACTGAAATCTTCTCTCTTTCCCAGAACATTCAAGATCCAATTTCATCTTCCTCACAACCCGACACGCCTTATTCCCCAATTCCATAGGTAGGTAAAATAATTTCCCTTAAATCAGCCTATATAGACTCATTAAAAAAAGGTTCTTGTAGGTTGTCCTATAATACCATAATTTTTCTTCCAACCATTGGCTCCAATCCTTCTTGGTTGGTTTAATAGTATTCTCCAAAATTCCTTTGATTTCCTTGTTAGACACTTCAGATTGACCATTTATCTATGGGTGATAGAGAGTTAATGTTTTATGATGAACCCCATACTTCTTTATAGAATCCTCCATTTTCCTATTGAAAAGTGACCCCCTTGATCACTGATGACATCTCTAGGAACTCTAAACTTAAAAAATATGTTATACCTAAAAAAATCACAAACGTCTTTAACATCATCAATCCTATTTGCTTTTTCTTCCACCCATTTGGAAACATAATAAACTATGAGCAAGATATAATAATTTAAAAATGATATTCATAAAGAGACCATAACATATATCCCCAAACATAAAAAAACTCACAAAAATTAAGTGGATATTGATTCATTTATCTTCTCTTTAAAATGCTTTCATAAAACTGACACCTTTCACACCTTTTGAAAATTTCATGATCACATTTAAAATGGGTGGGAAAATAAATTACATATTCTTAAACCATCCTTACTGTAATTTGAGGTCAATAGTGTCCTCTATAAGATAAAGAGTGAAAAATTCAAATAAATAACCAATTTCACTCTCAAAAAAACATCTTCTTATCACTTTTTCATTGCAAATATTCCAAATAAATGTATTATCCCAATTGTAATATCTAGATTTAGCTTCCAGTTTATGAATTTGGTGAGAATTGAAATGAGATGGGACCAGATATATTACCAGATAATTGATCATGCCAACATGAAAAGGCACTTCTCCTTCAACCAAGTACAACTGCTCTCCTAGAAGGTGACCACTCAATGGTTTTTTTCTAGAGTTATTGCTTCCATTGTGCGAGTAGTATGCTTAAATGATCATGAACTTGGTTATCATATCACTTATTTTCCTTGATTTCTATATTGAACTAATGTAGCAGTAACATACATCTCACTAGCCTCAGTTTAGCTTCATCCTTCTTCATCAGGTACCTAAGAGATGCATGATCAGAAAATATAGTGACATTAGTTCTAAGAATATATGATCAAAATCTTTCCAAATAAAAAAACTACTAAAAACTCTTTTTTTGTGGTTTCGTAATTGAATTGAGTTGAATCCAAGTTTCTTGAGGAATATAAAATGACTTGTGGCCTACCCACAATTCATTGAGAAAGGAATACTCCAACTAATTGGTTAGAAGAATCACAAAGTATCACGAATGGTTCTTCCCAATTTGGTAGTTGTATGTTAGGTGGTGTAATCAATATACTCTTAGAATCATCAAAGAATTCCCAATACACACCATTGAAATCAAAATCATCATATTTGAAAATTAATATAGAGATAGGGAGATAAATATTACTATAATTCTTGATAATCATCATGTAGAACCCTTAATGTCCTAAATATTATCTAATATTATTCACAAAATTTGGGTAAAGTAATGAATTTATCACTTCAATTTTTTATTTATCCACTTTAATTCCTTTTTTTGAAATGAAATTCCCAAGACGAATTCCTATCTCAACCATGAAATGATACATTTTAAAATTTAAAATAAGATTCTTTTTAATGTATGTTTTCAAAACTTTTTCTAGATTTTCAAAATAGTGGTCAAATGAATTTCCAAAAACTATGAAATCATCTAAGAACACCTCTAAGTAATCTTCAATGTGATCAGAAAAAATACTTAGCATTACCCTCTGAAATGTACTTGGATCATTACATAATCTAAATGGTAACTTTTTATATGAAAAAGTAATGAAGGGACAAGTAAAGGTTGTTGTCTATTGATCCTCAAGAGTAATGGGTACCTGGAAGTAACCTAAAAATACATCCAAAAAAATAATGTATTCTACCTTCCAATATCTCTAACATCTATTCAATTAAAAGGATGGGAGAATGTTCTTTTTATAGTGACGTGATTAAACTTACTAAAATCAATGCAAACTCTCTATCTATTCTGAATTCTCATAGGTATTAATTCATTATTTTTGTTCCTCAGAGTGGTTAGGCCAGTTTTATTTGGGACTATATGAATTGGGCTAACCCATTTTGAATCTATGATGGGATAAATGCTCCTATAATCCAGGAGATTCTCGATCTCCTTCTTCACAACCTCTATTAAGGGGGGATTCATCCTCATTTGGGACTATCTGATAGGACTGTAATCTCCCTCAATAAAAAATCAATGTGATAATTTTTGGGTTAATTACAAGGATATCACCTAAACTCCACCCTATTTCTTGAACATTAACACTCAAAATCTCAATAAAATATTTTTCTTGGGTTTATAGAAGATTATTAGCAATTATCACTAGAAATTTATCTCCCTCCCTAAGGTACACATATTTTAAATCAGTGGGGAGTGATTTTAATTCTAGATTAGGGATATGTACAAGAGATAAAAATTAATTTACATTACCCACTTATAAAGTTGGGACCTCTTGAAAACATGAAACCACATCATATTCCTTATCATCTAAAAAATAATCAATGAAATCATATTTTACCTCTTCTTCCCACATGAAATAAGAATCTCCAACATTTTTGGCATCCACATGTTCTATGATATTTTCAATGGAAAAAGTCTCTCCTATAGATAATAATTCATGGAACATATCTGATTCTTTAATGGGTTTAATACCAACTTCATGGGATAGTAAAAAGAGGGAGTTATCATCTGATTGGTGCCTCATGGATTCAAAAATATAGAAGTGGAGAGTGATGTCTAAAAACTCTATGGTGAGTGTCCCTTTATGGACATTGATGATGGTTTTGGCCATATTCAAGAATGGTCTCCCCAAAATGATGGGCGAGTGTGATGGGATCCTATCATCTTTCTTATTTAGCACATAAAAGTCAGAAGGGAATAAGAGATCATTAACTTTCATAAGTACATCCTCCAGAACACTTGTTGGGAATATTTTGGATCTATTTTCAAGATGTACCACCACTATTATGGGGTTAAATTATCCCATATACAAATATGATTACACTGAGTGAGGAAATACATTAATGGAAGAACCTATATCACACAAATCATTAGAGAAATTTAAATAACTGATGGTGCATGGAATGGAAAACATCCCTAAATCTAGAAATTTGGTTGTCAATTGTGGTGTGATAAGGGATAAGATACTTCTTACCAATTTTATACATTAATTTCATTTAATAATCCAATTTGTTGTGCAAATATCCTAATTTTTTTGCATACTTTATAATTTTTTTGAGTGCTTCAAGAAGGGGGATATTAATTTCCACTGTCTAAAAGGTGTCCAGAATATCTTTTCAAAGGGCTTATTCCTGCAATCTCTTTGATTCAACCATAATTGATGGAAATGGTGGGGGTAAGTCTTTTTTCTACCTTTGATTGCTTTTCAATGGAGTTTCTTGTCTCTTCCTCCTCGTCCTTTCCTTATCCTCCCTTGCTTTCTTTTTTTATGGTGAATTTTCACAGAATTTTCATAATTTACAACTTCATTCTCCCTCAAATGAAGTATAATAGTTTCTTGTTCATGGGATTCTGGTGGTGAGAGTTATTTTCCACTTCTTTTTGTTATCCTGCTGACATTATATTTTGGTTTTGGTAATGTCTGGGAAGGAATATTTTCTGGGTTTTTGGGAATGATTTCAAAAAACATTCCCACTGTGCTTTCCTGTTTATAAACCTTATCTGCTAGGTCATCATACTTGTATTATAGCTATTCCATATAATATTGTGTGTTTGTGGATGGTTTCTCATAGTTCCATAGTAAAGTGGGTGGTTTGTGGTGTGAAGGCTGGTTATAAGATTTATTTTGTTAAAATGGTGGTGGGTTTTGGAACTCGTCTTGGTATGGGGGTATACCTTGATTCTGCTAATTTATAAACCTGTATTGAACTTTGTTAGTATCCCTCAATCCTTGATTTTATTTGGAACTAACTCAACTGAAAGGATACTACACAAGTTGTTATTCCCTATATTTCAGTACATTGGTCAGTGAAATCATGAAGTGATGAGCATAAACCACATACCTTAGTCGGTGCTTGTTGGCCACTCACTTGCTTCAAGGCCATCTGTCTCACCATACCAATGAGTTCATAAATCTTTGTTTCCCATAAATGTGATGGATAAGAAGTTCTGACATCATGAATTACTCTTTTTTCCTATACCTCTTGTACCAAACTGATGTGGATTTTGGGAAATATTCTCAATCAGTCCCTTAGATTCTTCCAGTGTCTTTTCAATCAATTCACCTACAGATGACACATCAAAAAGGTTTCTGTCATTGACTAGTAATCCTTGTTAGAAAAAGAAAATAAAGTTATGATCTTGAATGGATTTATATGGGAAAATGACACATAATTTTATAAATCTATCCTAATACACATAAAGGGTTTCTATAGATGATTTTCTGATGGCATTGATCTTCTTTATAATGGTTATTATTTGGGAGTTGGGTAAGAATTGTTGCGTGAAGAATCATACCAAGTAATTCCAAAAATTCACATTTTTCAGTTTTAGAAAATACAAACATTATTTGGTATCTCCTTTAAATGAAAATGATAACTCCTTCCACTTTTCTTGTTCTTCATCTACTCCACAAGGTCTAAAAGTTGGGCAGACATGTGTGAAATATATAATATGTTTGATTGGATCTTCACATGCCAATCCATGAAAATTTGGAAGTAAGAGAATCATGTTAATTTTCATCTCAAAATCATTTTGTAACACTATCCAGAAAATTTTATTTTTTTGATTAAGTAATTTTGGTGAACAAAGGTCTCTAACTGTTGGGTTTTGATTTCCAACCATGGTGATAGGCTTAGAGTGAATACTTGAAGTTTCACTCAAGTCTGCATGAGAAAAGTACTCAAATTCAGATTGAAAATTAGGGTTTCTATGTTCATTAAACAAGGTTATTTATATTTATAGATCTATGGGGTAAATACTAAGTGTTTGAGGTTCTAGTTACATAATTTTTAAGAGAAAAGAAATATAGATAGAAAAACTGTTGACACTACCTCATGGGAAACGATGATATGTTTTGACACGTTACTATCATGGGGTTTGACAAAAAACAATATTTCCTAAGTAAAAATGTATTTTAGTGGTTAAAATAGGTTGTCTCTAGATATGAGCTCACAACAATCACATTTTCACTTAAATTTTAGAAAGAAGTTGAGGTTGTTTTTTAAATTGTTCGAGTTTAGAAATAAAGAAAAAAATTAAGAATAATGGTTGGAAACTAATGGATGAAGAGAGTGATGGGGTCAGGATAGGTTCACCTTTTAAAATGTCATAAGGTCCATGTAAATATTTACCCTCTTTTCCTATTGAATGATAAATGAAAGACTCCTAGATCGAGTTGTCAATCACCCTTGGTTGAAGGAAGCTATAAAAACCACTCCTATGTGCATGAAAGTTAATGAACCATTCCCAAAAACTAAGGCAAGTGCCAATCATGAATTTTTGATCCTTATAAATCTATAAATTATTCACTAATTCCACACATGTGCCAAAGATATCTAGACACTCACCATCTAACACAATCTTCTTGATCAAGAAAGATTACAATAGGTAGAGGGAGTTTAATGTTCTTTAACCAAATATATTAATAATGAATACACCCAAAACCCAAAACACAATTGCATTAATAAAATTAAGAGTCATTTAAAAAAGACAACATTAAATATAAAAATATAGTTTTACATTTAAGCATAAGAATATGAAATTATAAAAGTGAAACTCTCCCTTCCCCAATCACTGAATGGTTTTACCCCTCCATATGAAGGGTAAGAGAGTAAAAAGCGAAAGAAGAGAGAATAATAAAACTTAGAAAAAAGATAAGATACAAAACAAAGAAATTAAATACTTCAATCCTATAACACAACCCCTATGGCACCTTCTTCAACAACCATTGAATGGATGTGGATACACATATTTATAGAATTTAGGGTGGAAATTTTTTCCCTCCATATTAAATACACTAAAAGTTAGAGTTTAATTAGAATAATAAATGTCTGAATATCAAAATTTTATCTTTAGAAAAGTTGTTCTACTATCTATTTTTCATGTGGCCACAAAATATCAGAAGACTTGGATGAGTGTTAAAAAGATAATGCACATATTAATGATGAATACTTTTTTGTTTCTAAGGATACTTCTCAACTCCCTCCACTTTGGAACATGTAATGGATGCATTAATGACTGCATTTCTCTATAAAATTTTATAAACACATGGTTAATTGAGTAATCATTTTCATCCAACTAGAATCACCTAATTTGGAAATATCTAGTCTGAGATATTCTTTTATAACTAATGTGGGGTCCATTCTGTCAGCCACCAAACATTTTCCAATTGATTTATTTTTATATGCCATTGAGTGCTAAATTGGATCCAAGCCTAGAATAAAAATTTATAGACCATGAACTAGTGAATCCTAAGAAAAGAAATAAATAAATTTGGATAAAAAATGTAAAAGATATTCCCAAAATATAGTAGACCCTAAAAATCGATAAATTTCCAAAATTAACCAATTTTCACAATTATGCCAAAAAAAAACCAAAAATACTAAAATGATGCGAATTGAATCATATTGATTAATTTTAATTGTTTAAATCATTGAAACACACATGAAAAATAATGAAAATATTAACTCATTAAGAAATTATCTTGCATCCTTTAAAAAAACATGGTTAAAGCCAAACGTCCAACAAATCTGCGTCTTCCCCATTAAAGGTATCCTCCCAATTCTTTCTCAATCCTCTAAATACAATGGGAAAAAGGAGAACCATGAAAAGGTCAATGATGTACTAGATATATATCATTAATGAGATGTTATAAGAGTGTGTAACCATTAGGATAATGTAACACCCCAAGCCTATATGGTATGTTTCCCTCTGAATAATGTAATAGCTTGCATTGTACGCAACTTCAAGATTTTAACACACTTCGACCAATCAAACTAGCCGTTATGAATTATAATACCCAATTTTTGAAATTTTTGAAATTTTATTTTTCAAAATGGACTTCATTTTTTAATTCGGAATATCTAAATTAGCTTAGGGTGAATTTTTGGTATTTTTATGAAAACTTTCTATTTTTGATGAATAGTGAAAAACACTGCGTTATTGGTTAAAACCAAAATTTTTATTTTATTTAAATTTATTTTAGGTAAAAATAGATACATAATACCTATATATCTTTAACATAATTTATTGGAGTCATTTTATAATAAGTTTAGATATATAAAATTTTATTGAACTTTTTACCATGTTTTACCCACCTCTTAAGAGCATTTGAAAATTTGTATAAAACTTAATTTTAACGCTTCTGTGTGTTGAATTTTAAAAATCTAAGAGACATAGTTGATATCAGTAAGTAAAACATGGTTCAATAAGATGAAAATAATTTTTGGTGAATAGTAACTTTTTAATTTTATTTACCATGGTCAAAAGTAAATAGGGTAATTAAGGTTAAAAATGATATTATTATTACCATAAAACATGTCCTAAATGTATTGGATAAGTGTAATTCGACTAAAAACAACCTTAGGAATAAAAAATGATCCTTTAGGTCCACATGGATTATATTAGGACATTTATTATTATTTTATTTAATGAAGAGTTAAAAGAGTTAAAATCAAAGTTTAATAACTAAACCATTTTTAATATAGAGTTATACATAAGATAAATTCTACTATGAATATTCATTATAAAGATAAAAATATTTTCTACATAATAGTAATTTTTTATAATTTTTAGACATTAAATAATTAATTTTATTTATGACACAATAATGATGTAGTAATTACTTTATTAATGAAATATTAAAATAATTGATATTGTAAAAATCCCAATAAATATAATTTTATACTTTTAATGAATTAAACAAATTTTATAGGTTAATATGACATGTTATTGTTGATTAAATTAATTTTTTTAAGTAATAATGCTATTATAATTTTATCAAAAACAAAATACCAAATAGTGTCAAAATTGACATAAAAGCGTTTTTAAAACAAATATTATATTATTAGTTGATATTATATTCCTGAAAATTAAATTTTCATCCAAAGAGATTAAATAATATTATATATGTCATTAATGAACCACTTTAGGTTCGTTTGGAAGTTTATAGTAAGTTTATTAACCATATAATTTAAAAATATATAGAGACATGGTAAATGTCAAACTATTTAACTAAGAGTTAAATCTAAAAGATAAGGTTAATATAGTGAACCAAAAATTTCTAAAACCTATTGGTTGAGTGGTTTTCGACCCATAAAAACCTTATCCATGAAATAAATCATTTTGGATCCATTATAAACTGAAAATTATTTTATTATAAAATAATATTTTAATCTTTTCCTAAGGTGCCCCTAACCCCTCTTATAAAAGGTCACTTCCCCTTCTCTCAAATTCATATGTTCAAAGCCATTTGGATCGGCCAAAACTTACCAAAATAACCTCTCTAATGTACTACCTTAATTCTATAGGCCTTCATTTAGTCATAAATTAAACTTAAGAAGACCTTTTGATCAAATCAAAAGGAAGAACCCGAAGAAGAGGTAAATATTTTTTCACCTCTTTCAAGTTCTTTTCTTCTTCCACTTCCTCTTTATTTATTGTTTCCATTATAAAATAATAACTGAAGTATATTATATATACTGTGATGTTATTATAAAAATGGTACAACCATATTCATTATTCTATCCATCCTATAAATGACAAAGTCACCATACATGCGTACGTACATATTATCATCTCCACGTCGTGGTGTTGTTTGTTATTCAAATACTTCATCATTTGAATGGGTATAATAATGAGTTTAAATGATTTAAATAATAAATATTACAAGATAATGATTCTGTATATATGATATAACATCCAATTATATATGATTTTAATATCAAAATAATTACATTGTCGCTCGTGCGTACGTACAAATTACCTTCTCCACGAACGTGATGAGATTCATTCTCCATCCTATCCATTCAAGACAAATTTTCATTTGATGATTAAAAATAATATTTAAAGAATTAATATAATTATGAATATGAATAAGGCATATCCTATCCCTAACAAACATTACTTATGTAACAAATCATATAAATGGAAACGAATCAGTTAACACCCGAAACGATGATACTACTAAAATATCATTAACAAAGAAATGTTAGAAGATCATATATGATATCACATTTATGTATATAGTTCTTTTATAATTTAATAAAAATTATTTAAATATTATACAAGAGATTAATGTACCCTCTTCCAATAAAAACTACAAGGTAAGGGTTAATTTCACAATCTCCATATTATCCGAGGTTGTTTTTACGTAAGTATCTACTGGGACATCTTTATCATCCACATCCATGTTTCTTAAAAATTTATTCCAAAACATTTTTACTATTTACTAGACTATGGGATAATTTTATTTATACCCTTGGTTTAAATTTTATAAAATGGTTTGAAAGGAATCATTTTGTCGTTTTCCAAACAAGGTACCTTATGACCTTTTTAACAAAATTAAGGTAAGAATGTTTTTTTAACATATACGGTGGGTGCAGCTATTTTCCATCATTATAACATCATCAAAGATTCCCTTACGAGCTTATAATAATATATTAAAAATAAATGTTTTCTTTTATAATTATATGACTTTAAATTGATTTCAAAATAGAAAGAGATATTTCTCTAAAAAAAGTTTTGATTTCATCTATGTCAAAATCCTTTGATGGATTTTAAGCTTATTTGATGTTTGCTTATTATGATACAAAACTTCCATATTTTATTGAAGTTTTTGTGATATGTTTGACTGTGGGTGTGTTATTTTTACACCATTCATGGTTTATGGATAAAGTATTGACATTTGGAATGGTAGTTTTACTATTAATGTTTATGTTATATTTAAACCTTTTTCAAATGAGGAATGCATTTGACTTTGTAAGTGACTTGTGGAGCCCGCTATAACTCCTCAATTCATCGGTAGGTCTCATGAGACAAACTAGTTTCTTGCCACAAGGCCTTGAAAAAATCGTATTTGTAGTATTGGCACACGACCTTGACTATGTGGTTATGAAGTCTGACATTATGCATTCCATCATTATGAAAGGGGCTATTAATATTCCATGTGATTATTATACTAGTAGAATATCCATGTGAATTAGTAAATTGAATTATTTGATTTTATCTTTTCCATATTATGGTGAAGTTTAAGTTTAAAAGGCTTTTATTTTAGTCTTATACATTTCCTTAAACGTTTATACTTATTTATGAATGTTTCCGTTGTATTGTTATCCTTACTGAGCATGTGAGCTCACCCCTTTCTATATTTTATTTTCCCCAGGATGTGAATAAGTATTTTATGGTTGAACTGTAGGTATAGGATAAGGATATAAGTGTGCTAAAAGGGGGAAATTTTTTTTCGATGTTTTTTATTTCATGATGTAATGTAAAACTTATGAATGTATCTAGTACTTCTATGGCTAGTAAACTGATCGGTCTTTTGGGGAATGGTTCCTTGTATCATGACAAGATTATGTAATAATGCACCAACTTTTGGTAACTGGGGTTGGGGTGTTACATTTGGTGTGAGAGAATGTTTACTACAAACCTTGGAAGCTTGATTTAGAAAAACTCTGATTGGAGAACATTACCCTAAGATAGACTTTGAGGATTAATATAGAATAACTTCCTAGAATTTTGGCATTGTAGAGATTTTATAAGTTTTCCAAGAAATACATCCATATCTAGATACGAGTAGGTAGAGGATACTCTGGCACAAATGTACCTAGGGGTAAAACCTGAAAACATCGCTTTGATCTAGACTCGAACGAGAACTGGGTCACAAAAACAGGCCTTGATGCACTCTTGGTTTCGACACTCCTAGGGAATATGCTTTGGATAATTCTAATTTTCATTAAAAACCATTTTTAAGGGTTATAAGTATATACTTCCTCAAATAAAACATTTTAATGATTATGGATTATATCCACAAACTATTCAAATTATGTTAAGTGTTTTACAAGTTTGGAATTATGAATTGTGATTTATAAACTAATCTAGTGTATGCCATTATTTAGAAATGGTGCATAGTGGAAGGAATGGAAACTGTATCAATGCACGTAATCCATGTAGGGATTTCCCTCCTACTCAAGATAATTATAGTGGTACTAGTGAAACAACTGGTGCTGATCAGCTTATCACCATACTGGGTCAAATCACTCAGGTTATGAATAATAACCTTACCCGTATGGAGTACCCTGATCCCAAATGAAAAGAATCAATGTTAGACCAATTCATGAGGAAAAAACCACCAATATTCAATTGGACTACAAATCCATTTGTATCTGAGCAAAGTATAAGTTCCTCAGAAAAATATTTCATGCTTTGGGGAGTTGGGAAAAGGAAAAATTTATCATGGCTGTTTATCACTTCAAGAGAGATAAAAATTAGTGGTGGTCATTTATTCAAAATAAAAAGGAAGTTGATGAAGTATCAAATATGGAATGGAGGGAGTTTAAAGAGATTATCTTATAAAAATATTTTCCTCGTGACCATTGAGCGGATATGGAAGGGAAATTATTGAGTCTAAGACAAAAGGAGGATGAGAATGTTGAAAAATATGAGGATAACCTTACATGGTTGGAAAGGAATGATGAAGAGTATATTTCTAACCCAGGAATTAATATTGATCATTTCTTTGATGGGTTTAAAGCATTTTTTCATCGAGCATTAGTCCCAAAATCCTTCTCGTCGTATGAAGATATTATCTCATGTGCTATTAAGACAGAAAAATAATTCTATAAGTCTCAGAAATTTAAAGAAAAGCAGGAGAAGAAGAGATCTACTGAACACTATAGAAATGGAAATAAGGGGAAGGAGGGGAAATTTTAATATTCGTCCTGTAGTAAATGTGGTAAAAAACACCCTAGTACTCGTCTGAAGGGAATGTGAGTCTATTACAAGTGTGGTGAAAAAGGCCACCAAGCTCGTGATTACAAGGGTAAGAAAGAGGCTGTTGAATGCTACAATTATAGAGAAAATGGTCATTATTCAAATGAATGTCCTAATCTCCAAGGGAACATTCCTTAAAAAAGGACAAGGGATCAAGGAAAAGATTATGCTATCACTAATGCTGCGGTTGATGCTCTAAAATATATAGTAGTAGGTAATTTAATGGTTTTCTCAAGTTTATAAAATTCTTTATTTGATGCTGGATCATCAAATTGTTTCATATCTTCCCAGTTTTCTAAGAAAATATGTTATTTTCAATTTGACTTAACAAGGGAGTTGTCAGTAAAAACACCTAAGGGAAGTATCATTGTGACCATGTTTTGTGAATCAGTTCCCATTAGGGGATATAAATGTTCTTTATTTGCTGATTTCATCATCATACCCATGATTGAATTTGATATAATCCTTGGTATGGATTTGATTTCGAACCATGATGGAAAAATTTATTATAAGAAGAATGAGGTTACAATATCGATGATGATAAAGAGTACCTTATCTTTAGAGTAGAAACGTCACCACCTAATTCTTATCTAGATACACCCCCATTAGCTCAACTAAATTCAATTATTGGGGAGGAAGAGAATGAAATAATTGTGGGTGATGAAAGGAATGTTCAAATAGAGGACGTACCTAGTGTGAAAGAATATATTGAAGTGTTTCCAGAAGATTTACCTGGACATCCACCATAATGAGAAATCGAGTTTTCCATTGATTTAATTTCTAGTTCACATCCCATATCGAAGAAACCTTATAGAATGTCCATAGTGGAATTAGTGGAAATAAATAAACAACTAGAGGAATTGAGTAACACGTGATTTATTCACCCTTGTGTTTCTCTATGGGGAGCCAATGTTCTTTTTGTTAAGAAGAAAGACAAATCTATGAGGTTGTGCATTGACAATAGTAAAATCAATGCCATAATAATAAAGAACAAGTATCCCATGCGTTTCATTGATGATTTATTCGACCAACTTCATGGAGCTCAATATTTTTCAAGGATTGACCATCATTCTGGATATTATTAGTTGCGTGTGAAAAAGGAAGACATTCTGAAAACAGTAGTTTGAACCAGGTATGGGCATTACAAGCTTACAATAATTCCTTTTGGGTTGACTAATGCACCCTTTGTCTGCATGGATCTAATGAATAGAGTTTTTAAGGATTATCTTGATGAATTTGTAGTGGTATTTATTGATGATATCTTGGTATACTCCAAAATATATGAAGATCATGAAAATCACTTGCGCATTATTCTAAATACTCTTAGATGAAATGAATTATACGGGAAATTTAACAAGTGTTAATTCTGGATTTAGGATATTTCTTTTCATGGCCATATTTTCTCTATGGATGAAATCTCTATTGATCCTTTAAATACCAAGGGAATCCAAGAATGGTTATTACCAATGAGTATAACTGAGGTACACAATTTTATTGGTTTAGCAGGTTATTATCGATGTTTCGTCTATAATTTTTCCTGGTTGTCTAACCAATTAACAAAGCTCACATGTAAAGGGGTTAAATTTGTTTGGACAAAAGAGTGTGAATAATTTTTTGAAGATCTGAAGAGAAGATTAGTCAATTCTCATATCTTGACTCTACCATCGGGGAATGATGGGTTTGTTATTTAGAGTGATTTTTCAAAGAAAGGACTTGGTTGTGTCCTTATACAGAATGATAGAGTTATTTCCTATGCATCACAATAGCTAAAAATTCATGAGAAAAAATATCCTACTCATGATATTGAGTTAGTAGCTGTAATCCTTGATTTGAAGATATGGATAAATTATCTATATGGTAAAAAATGTGAGATATATACTGATCACAAGAGTTTGAAGTATATTTTTTTCATAGAAATAACTCAACATGAGGCAAATGAGATAGCTTGAACTACTCAAGGATTATGATTGCACTATACACTATCACTCGAGGAAGGCAAATAAGGTGGCAGAAGCTTTGAGTAGAAAGGATCATGGATTTTTGAACAAGATGAGAGTTGAAAGGTATCCTATTTTCATTTATCTATTAAATATGGATATGAGAATAACCATGGAAGGTGAAACATCAAAATGTTTTTAAATGGTTTCCAAACCATCTTTACCATAAAGGATAAATAGTTCTCAAACTGTTGATGAGGAGTTTCAGAAGAAGATTAAAGATGTGAATGATGGGAGATTGAGTGACTTCATATATGAAGATGGAATTTTTACATTTGGGAAGAGAATTTGTGTTCCTAACATACCTGATCTAAAAAGGTAATTGTTGGATGATTTTCATAGCTCCAATTTCTCTATACACCCTAGGAGCACCAAGATGTATAGAGATTTGAAGGAACATTTTTGGTGGGACAACATGAAGAGGAAGATTTCTAATTTTGTGTCAAGATGTATGGTTTGTCAACAAGTGAAAGCTGGAAGGAAATATCCTGGAAGAGTCATGCATCCACTTCCCATACCTAAGTGGAAATGGGATAACATTAGGATAGAATTTTTCATGGTGCTAACAAAGATTCCTAAAAGGAATGATTCCATATTATTCATTGTTGATTGTCTTACCAAGTCATCACATTTTATTTCTATAAGAGAAGATTTAACACTTGAACTTCTAGAAATACTATATATTAATGAAGTTGTATGACATCATGGAGTACCCTTATCAATTGTTTCTAACCGTCATCCCCGTTTTATATCAAGATTCTGGAAAATTCTTCATAAATCCCTAGATACAGAACTTCATTTGAGCATTTCCTACCACCCTCAAATTGATGGACAATCAGAACAGACTATTCAAACCTTATAATTCATTTTGAGATCTTGCTCATATGACTTTCAAGTTATGTGGGATCAATATTTACCTCTGGTAGAATTTTCCTATAACAATAGCTTCCATTCAAGTATTCATATGGCACCATATAAAGCGTTATATGGAAATAGAAATTGCACACCAACTTGTTAGGATGCTGTTGGTGAAAGAGAACTCATAAGATCATAAATTGTTATGGAAATGATGGAAAAGGTGAAGGTTATCCAAACCCACATCAAAGCAACACAAAGTAGGAAGAAGATCTATGCTGATAACTGAAGGAAGTATTTGGAATTTCAGGTAAGAGATAATGTTTTCTTGAAGGTATCTCCATATAAGGGAGTTATATGATTCAGTAAGAAGGGTAAATTAGGTCCTAGGTATATCAAACCATTCTAAATTCTAGAACGAATTGGGGCTTTAGATTACCGTTTGGAAATTTCTCTAAGTCTCTCTAAAGTTCAAGATGTGTTCCACGTATCCCTATTGAGAAAATACATTCCTGACCAAAAGCATGCACTCACCTATTAAGAATTAGAACTGGAACTTGATCTGTCTTATTGTGAAGATCCTATATGAATTCTTGATACCAGAGAACAAGTGTTGAGAAACCGGATGACTCATCTGATAAATGTTCTATGGAGAAATCATAAGATGGAAGATGCAACTTGGGAACCCGAGGAACTTATGACGAAGAACCACCCGAATATTTGTATGTAGTAATAATCTAGAAATTTCGAGGATGGAATAATTTTAACAAGGGGAGAATTTAACACCCCAAGCTTTCATGGAATGTTTCCCTTTGAATAATGAAATAGCTTTCATTGTACGCAACTTCGAGATTATAACACACCGCGACCAATCAAACTAGCTTTTATTAATACTAATACCCAATTTTTGAAATTTTATAAATTTTATTTTTTAAAATATAATTCCTTTTTTGAATTCAGAATACCAAAATTAGCTTAGGGTGAATTTTTGGTATTTTTTTGAAAACATTCAATTTTTGAGGAATAGTGAAAAACACTGTGTTATTGGTTAAAACCAAAATTTTTATTTAAATAATAATTTATTTTATTTAAATTTATTTTAGGTAAAAATAGATACATAATACATATATATCTTCAACATAATTCATTTGAGTCATTTTATAATAAGTTTGGATATAGAAAATTTTATTGAACTTTTTACTGTCTTTTACCCACCTTTTAGGAGCATTTGCAAACTTGTATAAAACATAATTTTACTGCTTCTTTGAGTTGAATTTCAAAAATACAAGAGGCAAAATTGATATTAGTAAGTAAAATGTGGTTCAATAAGATTAAAATAATTTTTGGTGAATGGTAACTCTTTACTGGTATTTACCACTGTAACGCCCCGACCCCAGTTACCCAGAGTCGGTGTATTATTTTAATACATTATCATGATTACAAGGAATCAAGTACCGAAGGAATGATCAGTTTAGTAGTCTTGGAAAATATATTACATACATGAATGGTACATTACACTTTATAACATACAAAACAACATAAAATATCATTTATGAACATCATTATTCCCCTGGCTTAACCCTGCATATCAATCACAATACACTTCTTGGAATCCTGGGAAAATAAAACATATAAAGGGGTGATCTCAAACGCTCAGTAAGGGTAATCAATACAGAAAAAACTTTCACAAATAAGCATAAAAATTTAAGGAAATTTATAAAACTAAAAAAAATCCTTTTAAACTTTAACTTCAGCATAATATGACAGAAATAAAATGAAATAATTCCATTTACTTATTCATATGGATACTCTACTAATCAAATAATCACGTGAAATATCAATGAACACTTTCATAACGATGGAATGCATAATTCCATACCATCATAACCATGTAGCCAAGGACTTGTGCCAAGACTACAAGTATGATTTTGTCAAGGCCTTGTTCCAAGACACTAGTTTGTCTCATGAGACCTACAGATGCATCGAGGAGCTATAGCGGGCTCCACCTGTCACTTACTAAGTCCAATGCATTCCTTATATGAAAAGGTTTAAACATAAAATAAACATTCGTATTAATACTAGCATACCAAATGTCAATAATTTACCCATAAACCATGTATGGTATAAAAATAACAGATCCACAGTCAAACATAACACAAAACCATCAATAAAATGTGGAAGTTTTGTATCATAATAAATCAACTTCAAATAAGGTTAAAATTCCATCAAAGGATTTTGACATAGATGAAAATGTTTTGTAAAACTATTTGAGAGAAATATCCCTTTTTCATGAAAAAATTTAAAAGTTACACAATTTAGAAAGGAATACATTTAAAGACATTTTTGAATCAAAGTATCCCATGCCACTTTGAAACTTTTTAAAAGAATTAACATTTTTAAAACATTCATGTCCATATAAATAAATCCTTAAAAACCATTTTGAAAACATGGAAATTAATGAGAATGATTTAGAATAATAAATATTTAAAAAATTTAAAATTTTGTTTTAGTAAAAAGTACGTTAAAAATAATCCCTTTGAAAACACTTTTATGAAACATGGACATGGATAATAAATATGTCCCTATATATACTTATGTAAAAACAAACTCAGATAATAAAGAGATTGTGAAATTAACCCCTAACAATTTGGTAACTTACAAAACATACACCCCATGAAAGAGGTATCATACAATGAATATGTAAATACACATAAATTAAAGTGTATTACACAAATAATACAATTATGGGCAGTACATACACCACACAAAATGTAATAGTGGAAATATGGCATGAATCTCATAAGAATAAGGAGTAAGATGAAAACCCATTACCTTTTACTTTTCCTTGGTTGAGGGTAGGTTAACCTCCTTTATAATGGTGAAATAATTTGTTAGTAAATTATAAAAGAATAATATACATTAATATGATATCATATATGATCTTTTAACATTGATTTGTTAATAATATCTTAGTATTATCATCATTTAGGGTGTTAACGAATTCATCTTTATTTATATTCTTTGTTATGTGAGCCATATTTGTTATGGATGGTATGTATATTATTCATATCCAGAATGATATCAAGTATTTAAAAATTATTTTTAATCATCAATGAGAATTAGTCTTGAATGGATACAATGGGGAATGAATCTTATCGCGTTTGTGGAGACGGTAGTCCGTACGTATGCACGAGCGACAATATCATTATTTTGATATTAAAATAATATATAATTGGATGGTATATAATATATAAAGAATCATTATAATTTTATATTTATTATTTACATGAATTACACATCATTATTATACCCATCCAAATAATAATTTTTTGAATAACAATTACACCACGATGTGGAGACGATAAGCCATACGTACGCACGTATGGTGACATGTCATTCAAATGATGGATAGAATAATGAATATGGTTGTACCATATTTATAATAAAATAAAAATATATAGAATATAATGGAGTTATTATTTTAGAATGGGAATAAAAAAGAAATAATAAGTTGAAGAAGAAAAGAACTTGAAAGACGGTGGTGAAAACATTACCTCTTAATCGGGTTCTTCCTTTTGATTTGATCAAAAGGGATCCTTAGGTTGGCTTTCTGATCAAAATAATGCCTCTAGGTTGAAGTGAGAGACGTTTATAGTATATTTGGGCAGGGTTTGGCTGAACCAAAAGGCTTTGAAGGTGTGAATAATTGGTTAGAAGTGGTGTCCTTTTATACGGGGGAGGAGGGGCTCTTTAGGAAAGATTGAAAATATTATTTTATTATATAATGATATTCGGTTTTTAATGGATCCAAAGTATATTATTCAAATTATAATGTGTTGGTAGGTATAAATACTTTCAACAAATATATTTTAGATAGGTTTGGGTCATTATATTAACATTATATTTTAGTTCTAACTCTGTGTTAATTAGTTTGACATTTTCCATGTCACTTTTTATTTTTATATTATATAGTTAATAAACTTACTATACACATCCAATATACCCTCAAGTGGTCCATTAATGATACAACTATCATTATATAAGTTCTTTGGCTGAACCTTATATTTTTAGGAATATAATATCAATTAATAATATAATATTTGTTTTAGAAACTCATTTATGTCAATTTTGACACTATTCAACAATTGTTTTTTGTTAAAGTCTTAAAAACTTTATTAATTCGAATAAAATTCATTTAAGAAATCCTAAAATGTAATATTAACCAATACAATTCGTGTATGGCATCCAAACTCTCAAATTATATTTATTTTAACTTTTATAATACCAATTTTTTGATTCTTTCATTAATAAAGAAAATACTGCATCATTATTGTGTCATAAATAAATTAAGATATTAAAGGTATAAAAATTATAAATAAAATACCATTATGTATGAAATCTATTTATATTTCTAATTAATATTTATAGTAAAAAATATAACATGTATAACACTATGTAAAAATTATTTTTCTAAAAGATATATGCTTACGTCATTTTTGTATTTACTTTAACTTAATTAATATAGAGTGTCCTTATCACCTACAAGTGGCTCCATTGGATCCCAAAATCGACCCAAAGATGCCCATTGTCGGAAATGTATCAACCAATAAGGTTAGGACACGTTTTAGGTTAATTTAGTATTATTATAATATTATTTTTTACCCTTATTTACCGGATTTACACTTTAACCATGGTAAATAAAATATTTACCGAAATAATTATTCAAAATGTCTAAAAATAAAATTTACCTATTTACACAATCTGGAAATACTGATTTAAAATATGGAATCCATTTTTCCAAATTCAAAACATATAAGTGGATGAAATTAATTTAAAATTAATTCCAGTTGTTAAAACAAAAGCGTGTTTTTAAGAGATAATAACTATCAAAAGAATGACACTTTTTTATGTCTAGTTTAAATATGAAATTATGTTCAATAACCAAAATTGGATTAAATGGTAAAATTATAATCTAATTATACTTTAAAATCAATCAAATTCATAATTTATCACTATTAATTATTTCGATTAAAAAAGTTGTTTTTAATTAAAATTTTGTAATTTTCACTATTCATCAAAATATGAAAGTTATCAGAAAAGTACCAAAATTTCACCCTAAGATAATTTATATATTAAGAATAAAAAAATGAATTCTATTTTACCAAATTCAAAACATAAAAGTTTCATTTATTAATTTAAAATTAATTTCGCTGTCAAAACCAAAAGGCGTATTTTAAAGAAATAATAACTATTAATCATTTGACACTTGTTTATGTCCAATTTCAAGGTGAAATTACTTACAATGACCATCATTGAATTAAATAGTAAAAATATAATCTATTTATACTTCAAAACCATTAAAATGTACAATTTAATAATTTAAATTAGTTTTATTAAAAAAGTTGTTTTCAGTTAAAATATAGTATTTTTTACTATTCACCCAAATATGAAAGTTATCAGAAAAACACCAAAACTTTATTAAAAGTAAATTATTATGTCCCGATTCTAAAGAAGAAGTTCATTTTGTCAAATTAAATATATAAAAGTTTCAAATATTGGATTTAAAAAGGATTGTCCATTAAAAGGTGGTAAATTTCATTTTTTGAAAAATACTTCTTTTATCTGAAAAAGATGAATTTGTTCTGAAATTATGTCTTAAAAACTCATAATATAGATTCTAAAATTATAAGGATAATATAAAATTTAAAATTCAGTTAATACTATTCATAACCGCTTTTGAACGGCTAGTTTGGTAAGTCGTGGTGTGTTTGAACTCAATGTTGCGTATAACACACGCTATTGTATTATTCAAAGAGAAGCATACCATGGAAGCATAGGGTGTTACATTCTCCCCTCCTTCAATAAATTTCTTCCTCGCAATTTGAAATTTTTCTTTGAAAAAAAAGGTTGAAAATAGAAAATACCTTTTTAGAAAACCCACATTGGAAATAGGGTTAATAAAAATATAACTTTAAAAGAAAGAAAGATAAGTGAAAAGGTCACCTGAGATATCCCATACTAGGATTCTATGAAAACATCGATATGGAGGAGAAACAAACCATCAAGGTCTGATGAAGAGTTGTAGAAAACCAGATTAGGAGAAAGTTAACTACAAGAAAATCATAAACTTGTGATTGGTTAAACGATCTTTGATTCCCTAGTAGGAAAAGTTAACTGACAACGTTTTTGTTTTAAGTTACCTTTCATAAAGTTGAAGAATTTATTTATGAGATTTACTAAGAACATAATGAAATATACTTACTTGTCATGTATACATTCATTCCTTACTAAATTTTTACCACAAACCCATCTTTCACTCCAAAAGGTAATAGAACTCAAAAATATTCTATTTATCCTAACCGTATAGGGTTCAAAAAATAAATTTATAACTCATCTATCAGAACGTAAAAAAAACTACATTATATACTCTAGGGACTTCACGTAGTCCAGTGGTAGGCGATAAATCCCAATCGCACTATGGTTGTGGCTTCGATTCTCACAGCTTTGTCCGACACGACGGGTTGTCACATGGTCTTCATGTTTTCCTTTTTATAAATATCCAAAAATAACCTTAACAATAGTATCCAATGTAAAATATAATCCATTCCAACCTTTATACTTATCCAAAATACTTCTGTCCAAAATCTCAGTCCAAAATTTATATGGAAGGTAAACATAATGTAGATCCTTTTTACCACGTAATAACATATTAATACCTTCATCATGTATTCTTTTAAAACACCGAAACATCCTGAATTACCATAAAACCTTATTGATTACATTCATGCTCCCTTATTCCTCATAAAATATTGGATATACTTCATCCATCAAAAAATGTTGTAAACTCCTACAATTATGGTATATACAAATCTTTAATCAGTTTCAAGGCAGTCAAGAATATCCGATATAATTTACCCAAATCAGCCATATCTTATTCCTAAATCAGTACATCAATATTATGACCATATTAAGGTTTATCCTTCCTTCAACCCTGTAATTCCAAAACGTTTAACTTGAAATTGAGTCACTTTTCTTAGTACCATAAAATCTCAAATCCTCAATGAAATAGTATTGCAGTACAATCCTTATTTATTTCCAGTACATCATTGATACAATACTTAAATTAAATAATTACAAAATAACCACATAAGAACACTAGTCATTCCTCTTAATTTGTGGTAGTATCATAACATGATTATTATCCAATAGCATCATTTGCAGCATAGTCTGATGACTGGGACATTGGTTCACATAGTGTCCAAACTCCTTGCAGATGAAGAATTTTACATTTGAAACCTTTTTCTTACACTTTCAGTCACGTACTTGGTGTCCTTTTTCTCCACACTTATAACATACTCCCATTCCCTTTAAGAATTTTCCAAGGTGATCCTTTCCACAATTATAACATATGGGAAAATACTTCTTTACATTCTTCCCTTTATCTGTCCTTCTTTCTACCATCCTTTTCTTCTCTGGCTTCCCTTCAAAGACATAGGACTATAAAAATTCTTTACTTATCTTATCAACACATGATACTATTTCTGCATATGATGATAATACATGGGAGACTATTTCCCTTCTAAATTCTGGCTTAGGACCATGAAAGATATGATCCTTCTTACTCTTTGGATCATGTGTATTGCTGGAGTTCTAATTCCTTCTTACTGGGTGCCATTTCTAAACAATGGAATACACTAGATTATTTTATGAGTAACAATACTTAATCCTGAACCTATAAAAAAATGAACATAAATTAAATAGTTTATGGATATAATCCATAATCATAAAAATGTTTTTTTGAGTAAATCAATCCCTTAATAATGGTTTGTAAATAATATGAGAATTATCCTAAGCATATACCCCTGGAGTGTCGTAACCAAGAGTGCATCAAGACCCATTGTCCTGATCCAGTTCCCGTTCGAGTCTAGCTCAAAGGGGTGTTTTCGGGTTTTACCCCTAGGTACATCTGTGCCAGAGCCACCTCTACCTGCTTGTATCCAGACATGGATTTATTTCTTAGAAAACTCACAAAATCTCTACAATACCAAAATTCTAGGAAGTTCTTATATACTAATCCTCAAAGTCTATCTTAGGGTGATATTCTTTAATCAGAGTTTATCTAAATCTAGTTTCCAAGGTTATTGCAAAACTTCCTCTGATACCAACTTTAACGCCCCGACCTCAGTTACCCAGAGTTGGTGCATTATTTTAATACATTGGCATGATTACAAGGAATCAATCCCCAAGGATCGATCAGTTTAGCAGTCTTGGAAAATAGATTACATACATGAATGCTACATTACACTTTATAACATAAAAAACAACATAAATAATCCTTTATGAACACCATTATTACCCTGGCTTAACCCTGCATATCAATCACAATACACTTCTTGGAATCCTGGGAAAATAAAACATATAAAGGGGTGAGCTCAAATGCTCAGTAAGGGTAAGCAATACAACAGAAACATTCATAAATAAGAATAAACATTTAAGGAAATGTATAAAACTAAAACAAAAGCCTTTTAAACTTGAACTTCAGCATAATATGGAATAAATAGAATGAAATAATTCCATTTACTTATTCACATGGATATTCTACTAATCGAAAAATCACATGAAATATCAATATCCACTTTCATAATGATGGAATGCATAATTCCAGACTATCATAACCACGTATCCAAGGCATCGTGCCAAGACTACAAATAAGATTATATAAAGGCCTCATGCCAAGACACTAGTTTGTATCATGAGACCTTCCGATGAATCAAGGAGCTATAGAGAGCTCCACCCATCACTTACTAAGTCCAATGCATTCCACATATGGAAAGGTTTAAACATAACATAAACATTCGTACTAAAAATAGCATAAAAAATGTCAATAATTTACCCATAAAACATGAATGGTATAAAAATAACACATACACAGTCAAACATATCACAAAACCCTCAATAAAATATGAATGTTTTGTATCATAATAAATCAACTTCAAATAAGCTTAAAATTCCATCAAATGATGTTGACATAGATGAAAATGTTTTGTAAAACTGTTTTAGAGAAATATCCCTTTTTCATGAAAACATTTAAAAGTTACACAATTTATAAAGTAATAAATTTAAAGACATTTTTGAATCAAAGTGTCCCATACCACTTTGAAACTTTTGAAAGGAATTAACATTTTTAAAACATTCATGTCCATATAAATAAATCCCTAAAAACCATTTTGAAAACAAGGACATTAATGAGAATGATTTAGAAGAATAAATATTTAAAACATTTAAAATGATGTTTTAGTAAAACGTTCCTTAAAAATAATCCATTTGAAAACACTTTTATGAAACATGGACTTGAATAATAAATATGTCCCAGTAGATACTTATGTAAAAACAACCTCAGGTAATAAAGAAATTGTGAAATTAAACCCTAACAATATGGTAATTTACAAAAAATACACCCCATGAAAGAGGTATCATATAATTAATATGTAAATACACATAAATTAAAGTTTATTACACAAATAATACAATTATGGGCAGTACATACACCACACAAAAGGTAATAGTGGCAATATGGCATGAATCTCACGAGAATAAGGAGTGAGATGAAAACCCCTTACCTTTTACTTTTCCTTGGTTGAGGGTAGTTTAACATCCGGTATAATGGTTAAATAATTGTTACTAAATTATACAAGAATCATATACATTAATATGATATCATATATGATCTTTTAACATTGATTTGTTAGTAATATCTTAGTATTATCATCGTTTCGGGTGTTAACGGATTCATCTTTCTTTATATTCTTTGTTATGTGAGCCATATGTTTTATGGATGGGATGTATATTATTAATATCCAAAATGATATCAAGTCCTTAAACATTATTTTTAGTCATGAAATGAGAATTAGACTTGAATGGATACGATGGGGAATGAATCTTATCGCGTTCTTGGAGACGGTAGTCCGTACGTACGCAAGAGTTTGATATTAAAATAATATATAATTGGATGGTATATAATATATAAAGAATAATTATCATGTTATATTTATTATTTAAATGAATTACACATCATTATTATACCCATCCAAATAATATTGTTTTGAATAACAATTACACCACGACGTGGAGACGGTAAGTCATATGTACACACGTATGGTGACATGTCATTCAAAGGATAGATATAATAATGAATATGGTTGTACCATATTTATAATAACATAAAAGTATATAGAATATACTGGAGTTATTATTTTAAAATGGCAATAACAAATAAAGAAGAAGTTGAAAAGAAAAGAATTTGAAAGAGGGTGGTGAAAACATTACCTCTTAATCAGGTTCTTCCTTCTGATTTGATCAAAAGGGCTCCGTAGGTTGGCTTTATGATCAAACTAAGGCATCTAGGTTGAATTGAGGGAAGTTGAGAGTATATTTGGGCAGAGGTTGGTCGAACCAAAAGGCTTCAAAGGTGTGAATAATTGGTTAGAAGTGGCATCCTTTTATAAGGGGGAGGAGGGGCTCTTTAGGAAAGATTGAAAATATTATTTTATTACATAATGATATTCAGTTTATAATGGATCCAAAGTGTATTATTCAAAGTATAATGTGTGGGTGGGTCTAAATCCTTTCAACCAATATTTTATAGACAGGTTTGGGTCATTATATTAACCTTATCTTTTAGTTCTAACTCTTAGTTAATTAGTTTGACATTTAACATGTCAGTTTGTATTTTTATATTATATAGTTAATAAACATACTATATAAATCCAAAAGGCCCCCAAGTGGTCCATAAATGATACAAATATCATGATATAAGTCCTTTGTCTGAACCTTAGAGTTTTAGGAATATAATATCAATTAATTATATAATATTTGTTTTAAAAACTCATTTATGTCAATTTTGACACTATTCAACAATTGATTTTTGTTAAAGTATTAAAAACTTTATTAATTAGAATAAAATTCATTTAATAAATCCTAACATGTAATATTAACCAATAAAATTCGTGTATGGAATCAAAACTTTCAAATTATATTTATTTTAACTATTATAATTCCAATTATTTGATTCTTTCATTAATAATGAAAATACTGCATCATTATTGTGTCACAAGTAAATTTAAATATTAAATGTCTAAAAATAATAAATAAAATACCATTATTTCGGAAATATTTTTATATTTCTAATGAATATTTATATTTGAAAATATAACACGTATAACCCTATGTAAAAATTGGTTTGCAAAAAGATATATGCTTATGTCATTTTTGAATTAATTTAACGTAATTAATATAAAGTATCCTTATCACCTTCAAGTGGCTCCATGGGGTCCCAAAATCGACCCAAATATGCCCATAGTCTGAAATGTATCAAAAAATAAGGTTAAGACATGTTTTAGGGTAATTTATTATTATTATAATATTATTTTTTACCCTTATTTACCGGATTTACCCTTTAACCATGGTAAATAAAATATTTACCGAAGTAATTATTCAAAATGTCTAAAAATAAAAGTTAACTATTTACACAATTTGGAAATCCTGATTCCAAATATGGAATCCATTTTTCCAAATTAAAAACACACAAGTGGTATAAATTAATTTAAAATTAATTCCTGTTGTTAAAACAAAAAGAGTGTTTTTAAGAGATAATAACTATCCAAAGAATGACACTTTCTTATGTTTTGTTTAAATATGAAATTATGTCCAATTACCAACATTGGATTAAATGGTAAAATTATAATCTAATTATACTTTAAAATCACTCAAATTCATAATTTATCACTTTTAATTATTTTGATTAAAAAATTTGTTTTTAATTAAAATTTTGTAATTTTCACTATTCATCTAAATATGAAAGTTATCAGAAAAGTACCAAAAATTCACCCTAAGATAATTTGAATATTAAGAATTAAAAAATGAAGTCTATTTTACCAAATTCAAAACATAAAAGTTGAATTTATTAATTTAAAATTAATTTCCGCTGTCAAAACCAAAAGGCATATTTTAATGAAATAATAACTATCTAAAGTTTGACACTTGTTTATATCCAATTTCAAAGTAAAATTACTTACAATGACCATCATTGGATTAAATAGTAAAAATATAATCTATTTGTACTTACAAACCATTAAAATGTATAATTTAACAATATAAATTATTTTTATTAAAAAAGTTGTTTTCAGTTAAAATATAGTATTTTTCACTATTCACCCAAATATTAAAGTTATCAGAAAAACCCCAAAACTTTATTGAAACTAAATTCTTATGTCCCGATTCTAAATAAGAAGTTCATTTTGTTAAATTTAATATATAAAAGTTTCAAATATTGTATTTAAAAAGGCTTCGCCATTAAAAGGTGGTAAATTTCATTTTTTGAAAAATACTTCTTTTATCTGAAAAAAATGAATTTGTTTTTAAATTATGTCTTAGAGACTAATAATATAGATTCTAAAATTATAAGGATAATATAAAATTTAAAATTCTGTTAATACTATTCATAACCGATTTTGAACAGCTAGTTTGGTAAGTCGTGGTGCGCTTGAACTCAGTGTTGCGTACAACACACGCTATTGTACTATTCAAAGAGAAGCATACCATGGAAGCTTGGGGTGTTACAACCACGGTTAAAAGTAAATAGGGTAATAAAAATTTATACCTGGGAGCCTCTGAGCGGCTTCGGTGGAGCTCTCCTTTCTTGAGCTAGGGTTTCGCTTCGGTCCATCTTCCCTTCCCTCCTCCGGTGAATCTCAATGTGGAATGGGGTCAGCGTATTCGGCTTGGCGTCATCATGTCCCGGTGATGATCTACTCGACTCAAATTCTTAGAGACAACTCAGAAAAATGTCTGGTTCGACATCTTGGAAAGTCGGCTCAGCGAAGGTAGTTCGGGCTTCGTCTCCTCTTGAATGCTCGGGTGTGGATTTGGCCGGTGTGTTGGCTCGACATTGGTGATGATCTAGCATTCAATGAGGCTATAACATGCGTTTTATTCCTGTTTTCCGGCCGGCATGTTCCAAGAGAGACTCCCAAGGCGAAGCGAGGCCCTGGCCCGGTGAGTGGGATGGAGGGGGAAGGTTCTTTTCCCTGGTTTCAGGCATCTTGGGTATATTTTTGCAGGTTGTTTGTTTTTGTTTGAAGTGTTTTACAGCGCCACTGCTGGTCGAGGATGAACTGAATGCACTTGATGATTTCTATCGATGGGGTTTTCTGATGAGGCGTGGATGCTTTTGATTGCTGTGCGATATGAATTTGTGGTTCTGTGGTTCTTTTTTTCTAGTTATTTCGACGGTCCTGCTGGTTATTTAGTGTTATGTCGGTGATGATGATGAGTTGTGTTGAGGTTTCCTCACTAATTGTAATATGTGAGTGGTTTTTTTGCATTGTTGAAGGTATAACGGCGCTGGTTGGAGGGTTTTCGCCGACGTCCTAGTCTGCGACGGCGATTGGGGTTGTTCGCTGACGGTACGGCTTACGCTGCAGGGGTGTAGATCGTGGTGTCATTCTGCCCGAGACACCTCAGTACTCATGTTTGAAATGATGGAATGGGTTTTGAATTTTGAATTTGGAAGGTTTAATATGTATTTGGGGTGTTTTTTGTATTTTGGATCAGTTTCTGTATGGTTAGTGGTAACCCATAAACCGGCTTTGAGAAAATGAAAAAAAAAGATTTCCAGCTAAAAGTAAATAGGGTAATTAAGGGTTAAAATGATATTATTATTACCCTAACACAATTCATAATTATATTGGATAAGTGTAATTCAACCAAATACATCATTAAGAATAAAATATGATCCTTTAAGTCCACTCGGATTAGATTAGGACATTTATTATTAGTTTATTTAAAGAAGAGTTAAAAGAGTTAAAATCAAAGTTTAATAACTAAACCATTTTTAATATAGGGATATAAAAAAGATAAATAAAACTATAAATATTAATTATAAAGATAAAAATATTTCCTACATAATGGTATTTTATTTATAATAAGTAGACATTAAATAATTAAATTAATTTATGACATAATGATGATGCAGTAATTACCTTATTAATGAATGATTAAAATAATTGATATTATAAATATCCAAATAAACCTACATTAAGAATTTTGATGAATTACACTAATTTTAAAGGTTAATATGACATTCTAGGGTTGATTAAATTAATTTTTTAAGTAATAATGCTGTTATGAATTTAACAAAAACAAAATACTAAATTGTGTCAAAACTGACATAAAAGAGTTTAAAAAAAATATATTATATTATTAATTGATATTATATTCCTAAAAATATAATGTTTGGAAAAAGGGATTAAATAACATTATACATGTCATTAAATAACCACTTGAGGTTTGCTTTTAAATTTTATAGTAATTTTATTAACCATATAATATAAACATACAAAGAGACATGGTAAATGTCAAACTGTTTAACTAAGAGTTAAATCTAAAATATAAGGTTAATATAATGTCCAAAAAATATATAAAACCTATTTTTTGAGTGGTTTTAGACCCATCCTCACCTTATCATTGAAATAAATTATTTTTGATCCATTAGAAATAGAAAATGAGTTTATTATAAAATAATATTTCAATCCTTTCCTAAGGTGCCCCTCACCCCTCTTATAAAAGGGCACTTCCCATTCTCTCAAATTCACACCTTCAAATACATTTGGATCGTGCAAACCCTACCAAAATATCGTCTCAACTATCCTAAATTCATCCTAGAGGCCTTTATTTAGACATAAAGCCAATCTACGAAGCCTTTTTGATCAAATCAAAAGGAAGAACCCGAAGAAGAGGTAAATATTTCATAACCTCTTTCAAGTTCTTTTCATCTTCCACTTCCACTTTATTATTTCCATTCTAAAATAATAACTACTAAATATTATATATACTGTTATGTCATTATAAAAATGGTACAACCATATTCAGTATTCTATCCATCTGATAAATGACAAAGTCATCATACGTGCATACGTATGGATTACCGTCTCCACATCGTGGTGTAGTCTGTTATTCAAATACTTCAGCATTTGGATGGGTATAATAATGATTATAAATGATGTAAATAATAAATATAACATGATAATGATTTTTTATATATGATATACCATCCAATTATATATGATTTTGATATCAAAAGAAGGATATTGTCTCTCGTGCGTACGTATGGATTACCGTCTCCACGAATGCAATGAGATTCATTCCCCATCATATCCTTTAAAGACTAATTTTCATTTAATGATAGAAAATATTGTTTAAAGACTTAATATAATTATGAATATGAATAATATAAATCCTATCCATAACAAACATTACTTAGGTAACAAAGCATATAAAATAAAATGAATCAGTTAACACCAGAAATGATGATACAACTGAAATTTCATTAACAAAGCAGTATTGGAAGATCATATATTATATCATAATTATGTATATAGTTATTGTATAATTTAATAACAATTATTTAACTATTATACATAGGGTTAACGTACCCTCAACCAAGGAAAATTTCTAGGCAAGGGTTGATTTCATAATCTCTTTATTATCTGAGGTTGTTTTTATGTAAGTATTAACTAGAATCTCTTTATCATCCACATCCACGTTTCTTAAAAATGTATTCCAAAGAATTTTTAATATTTACAAGACTATGGGTTAAATTAATTTATACCCTTGCTTTAATTTTTATAAAGTGGTTTGAAATGAATATTTCCATTGTTTTACAAAAAAGGTACCTTATGACCTTTTCGAATAAAAATTAAGGTAAGAATGTTTTTTAAAATTATATGGTGGGTGTGGCTATTTTCCACTATTACAACATTGTCAAAGATTACCATAAAATATTATAAGAATATTTTACAAATTAATGTTTTCTTTTATAATTATATGACTTTTAAATGATTTAAAAATAGAAAGAGATATTTCTCTAATTTTTTTTGATTTCATCTATGTCAACATCCTTTGATGGATTTTAAGCTTATTTGAAGTTGATTTATTATGATACAAAAAATCAGTATTGTATTGAAGTTTTTTAATATGTTTTACCATGGATGTGTTATTTTTACTCCATTCATATTTTATAGATAAATTATTGACATTTTGTACGCTAGTTTTAATACGAATTTTTATGTTATGTTTAAAACTTTTCATATGAGGAATACATTGGACTTAATAAGAGATGGGTGGAGCCCTCTATAGCTCCTCGATGCATCAGTAGGTCTCATGAGACAAACTAGTGTCTTGGCCCATGTCCTTGAAAAAATCTTATTTTTAGTCTTGGCATAAGGCCTTGACTATTTGGTTATAAAGTCTGGCATTATCCATTCCATCATTATGAAAGTGGCTATTAATATTCCATGTGATTATTCGACTAGTAGAATATCCATGTTAATTAGTAAATGGAATTATTTGATTTTATATTTTCCATATCATCCCGTTGTTTATGTTTAAAAGGATTTTGTTTTAGTCTTATACATTTCCTTAAATGTTTATTCTTATTTATAAAAGTTTCTGCTATATTATTTTCCTTAATAAGCATCTGAGCTCACCCCTTTATATGTTTTATTTTTCCCAGGATGTGAAGAAGTATTTTATATTTGACCTGAAGGGATATGAAAATGATATAAGTGTGTTCAAAATGGAACAAAATGTTGTTGATGTTTTTATTTCATGATGTAATATAAAACTTATTAATGTATCTAGTACTAACAAAGCTAATAAAGTGATAGGTATTTTGGGTCATGATTCATTGTATCATTCCAAGGTTATGTAATAATGCACAGAATCTGGGTAACTAGGGTTGGGGCGTTACAAATAAATGAATATTGAGTTAGTTTCATGCATTATAATTAGGAACAAGTTTTCCAGGGAAAATTATATCTTGAGTGGAAAGGAGGTGTCACAATGTCTTTCTATGAACACCTTAAGGCATTAAAACATGTGCTTATAAATTGTAAACATATCAGTTGGATATAGAGTATTCTGTTTTTAGGCTCTGAATTCTATAAACCTTGGAATCTTATAATTACTTGGATATAGAGTATTCTATTTTTAGGTTCTGAAATCTATAAAATTTAGGTTCCATATTATTTGAAATTTAGACTCTGAATTCTATGAAATTATGACTCCTAATTATTTGAAATTAAGACTCAAAATTCTCTAAAACTCAGACTCTGAATTCTTTGAAATTCAAACTCTGAATTTCTCAGAATTCGGACTCCAAATTCCTCACAATTCAGACTCCGAATTCTCAGAATTCAGACTATGAATTCCTCAAAATTCAGACTCTGAATTCCTAAGAATTTGGACACCAAATTCCTCAGAATTAAAACTATGAATTCCTCAAAATTTGGACTCTGAATTCTTCAGAATTTGGACTCTGAATTATTCATAATTTAGACTAATAATTCCTCATAATTCTGATTCCGAATTCATCAAAATTAATACTAAGAGTTCCTCAGAATTCAGATTCTAAATTCTTTGTAATTCAGAATCCAAAATCTATAAAATTCAGATTCCAAATTCTTTGTAAAACAGAATCATAATATCCATGTATTATAGACTCTGAATGTTTATTTGGTTATATTATGAATTCTATTTTTCCCTAGACTCCCAAAAATAGAATTGTTTATGTAACTTCATTTTCCTTACACTTGTTATGAAATGATTTTGTATAATCTGTTTCTAACTAACCATTGTTTGAGTGACACATGTATAGGTCCCTCCTAGATTCAAGGAGAAATATGACTGTTGGAGGAGGGTCCCAACCATTGGAGAAGTACCTATAAATAGGAGCTCGTTTGAATGAGCCTATGACCGTTCCATCACTCTAGAGATTTCATGCTGCTGAAGTGACTTCTAGAGAGAGAGACTCTCATTCATTGTGCGGTTCTGAACATCTTGTTCAGATTGTTTCATGTGACTCTGATTGTTGCTGTGTAAAATATAGAGATTCAGGGGATAAGACGACATAAGTTCCTACTACCATAAAGTTCTAAGACTTCTGGGGATAGGAAGACAGAGGTGATGACTACCTTATGTATCGAGGTCTTGTGGGGATATCAAGACAGATTTTTATATTCTTATCAATGGATTACCCTGGTGTGGGTAAGATAGACATTCTAGAAAGTATAAATCAAGATACCTTTATTCAAGGTTGTTGGATAACATTCTCTTTGGGCTAAAGGATTTCATACTTGTTACTTGTTTTGTTTCATGTATATTTCTGTTGAATTTTGGTAAAGGAATAATTTATAACATTCTTATATTTTCTTGTACGTTTTCTTACTCAGATAAGTAAGATTATATACGCTTTAAGGTAGAATCTTTTCCTTGTAAACTTTCCTCTTGTTTAATTTCCGGAACCATATTTTGGGAACCTAGAAAGCTAGTTTATTAGAACTATAAGAGGTCTTGTGAATTTACCTTGCTTAACTTTGTTAAAAATAGTTTTCCTTGAGGTTAAAAATGAATGTTTTTAAACATAAAATTCACCCATCTTGTAATTTAGAATCTACATAACTATTTTGATCCTACACATTTGAGGTCGGTGATTCATGTGAGATGATATATTCAACATTTTATTTATTTAAATAAGAATTACATATTGAAGACTCAGGGTATTACATACTTAGGATAACTGGAACATTTTCCCCTCCAAACATCCACGTCCTTATAGATACCCTTTCTCTTAGAACAATCCATAGAATATATTTCCTTAATCAAGATTACACATTTTCCACATAACAAACATCACTGGATTATTTTACAAACTCACGTAGCCCTAAAAATTGTGTATTCCTTTGATAATTAAAGTCTCTTATCCTATTACGGATATCCCCTAGGTTATTCTCTCTAAGAATTATATTCTGTGGAGTATTTTTTAGATGACGTATTTTCTTTATAATGATGATCCATCCTCTAGGAAATCCAGATGGATTTTTCTCTGCTCTAACCATCTAACCTAAACATCTTGTCTATTTTTAACCATCCCCATGTTCCACTGAATTCTCAGTTAGCATACCCTGTCATCCTCATTTTTTCAATCTAATTAGACAAAGGTATAAATGGTACTTTAACCTAGTGTAATCCCTAAATACCTTCACCAAACTCATCTACCAAAGTAAACAAGATAAGGACATTCTTATGTAAGTCCCATGTCAAACTATTACTAAGTATCTTTATCTTGACACTCTATTCATCCTAAACATAAATTTCTCAAAATTGGTCCAAATTTTTTGACTTTAAACTATAATACACAATGTTCCTCTATTCATGACCATAAAATGAATAAATAATGGTCTTGGTTGCCTCACCTTAAAATTCACACTATTAGTTATGGCAACATAAACTTAAAAGAAAAAATATGGTCTAAATTACATGAACTTAAAAGGTATGTCACACATCATTAAATGTCACTAAACTATATTGGTTTTGATTCCCCTTATAGAGATACATAGGAATATCATATCATCAACCCAATCCCAACACCAAGACAAATTCTTTCTTCATAAATGGTGATGAATTCTAAAGTGACCAGTGAGAAATATTTAAATTACCACATAACTAATTAATGAGGGATGATGGAAAACCTATCATGACTTGTTCTCACAAATTTATGGTTTTAATCAATAACTTTCACAGTATGGGTAACTGGTATTTTAATTGGGAAAGATTTCTCAAACATGAATTAAATATATAAGAGAGTATCAAACTAGACAATAATATTATCTATAGGTCTATGAAGAAAAAAAGTGTTAGAAATAGTCATATACCACATCATGGTTCAATGAGGTTCCTTTGAGTAAATTTATATCAAAAAATGGCTTGTGCATAGATACCATTCTGTGGTGTCTATATGTGGCTTTCAAGATTTTTTAAAATGTTTTACTCAAAAATGATAAATAGAATAGGCCCTTTATTTGAATTTAAACCATATAAAATGCATTATTTATTATTATGATTGTCTAAAGATTCTATATTTTATATTAAATCTATTAATTTTTTAATTATTTATAAAACCCCTATTCAAGAATAAAAATTGATTATATTATGAATGTTGTGTGATTCAATTTAAAATTTTTAAACAACTTGTTATAATTATCAAACAAATTATATAGGAATTATATACTATGAATGGCATAAAAGATTTAATTTTCATTTATCTAAGATAATTAGTTTTTATTTTAGTCTTGAATTAAAAAGAATATGGTTATGATTTATGCATATTAAAAGTTAGATTTGTATTTGAATTTATATATATAATGTGTATTGATCTTTGGATAGGGGGACTTGGGGTCATACTTCTCATTACACTGGGATATTTATCTCTATTCTATAAAATCAGGGGTTGGGTATTTGTTTCTCTACACTTTCTCTTGTGAGGATTATAGTTTTATATAATTCTAATCCTTCTCATGAAAGTATTTTATGTACATTATTCATGGGATGCACTTGTCTATGAGTATATACACATTCCTTTTATTAGTAGTTCAGTTATATAAGTCATGAGTTGTATAAAGTGTTATACATTAATATGTTTGAAACATATTAATTTGGTTGGAATAATAGGATTCGAAAACTAAATAACTAGAAGCAAGGTTATCTATAGGGATTAGATGAGAAGTAATTTTTTTATTTTCTAAAATCATTAAATATATTATGCAGAGGATGAGTATGGAAATGTTGAGACTAAAAAATATATATAAATAATAAGTTTTATATTTCATAAAAAGTTAATACCTACTAGGATCTCAGTCATTCAGTATGGGTATGTAACACCCCATGATTTTTGTTTGTATTTACCTTTAAATAACTCTCGTATGTTTGATAACTTATGATATATGAAACATTGAACTAAAATTAACAATCATTTAATTCATTATAGCATAATATTTTACCAAAAAATGAAATAAATTATGAGATAAATAAAATAAACATAATCTGTAAAACTACTAAAATAACGAAAAGAAAAGTTTATAAAACTACTGTAATGTTGAAATATCATCATCACAATATATCATGAATATCACACCATCAATGATAACTATAAAAATAATAAAATATGTTATAACTATGAAAAAAATATTTACAAGAAAAATAGATAATATGATGAATGATTTTAGAGATTTATGTATGGCCATATAGAGTAATATAATATGACGATTGTACATATGTCCATTAGTCATATAGCCATAGGATATATAGTCATCAGATAAATGGTCATTGGATATGCTTACATCCAATAAGTAAAATAAAGTAGTGTAATTTTTAGTAACAAATTAAAAAAAATATTATTTACATATAATGAATAATTCTAAAATTAAATAAAAAGATAATAATTAAGATAAATTATCTATTATAAAAATATTTATTTTTATTCGATATATATTATTATTATTTTTATTATTATTAAATATTTATTTTTTGTATTTATAAAATAAAATTAATTATCATAATATCAATTTATTAATAAAATTAAATGGTATGTATAGAAATAATGGGATGTGATAAAAATCATTTAATGTTAGAAATGAATAATTTTCAGAGAATTTTTTATTTAAATAAATTAAATTGATGAATTTTAAAGGATGATTATAATGAAGTGTAATGTTTCAATGGATAAACTAATATATTAAATATATAGACCCTGACCTTAATTTCTCAATTCTAGTTCCTTACTTTATTACATTTATATAATAAACAAGGAATTCATATCCCAAAAGACTGAATAGTTTAGTAATTTTGGGAAAAACATTTGAATTTGTCATGATTGTTTGTATAAAACCGAAAAAGAAAATATATTTTTTTTAATATTTTTTTTATTTTTCAAAATTAATGGTGTCTTAAAAAAAATTATGGATAATACATTAGAATGGGTAAGAAATCGAGAGATTCCCTTTAATCAGGCTTGCGTATCGGGAAGAAATGAGAAGGGAACCATATAAAATATATATTATACCATCGAAAAATGATGAACCGATTCAGATATATGATTCAATAACATATATATATATATATAATTTAGAATAATTATATAAAATTAATGAGTAATTACATTTTTTTACAGAAGAATATATAATAACCCGAAAGTAAATAGAGGTTCGGGAAGAAAACCTTAACCTTATGTTGAATGTGTTCTAAACTTGACACTAATGTCCTAGATAATAAAATTAAATATATTAATTAATTAATTCATAACATTTTATACATGTATTAGATTTATTATAGATTTATTATAGATTTATTATGTTCATTTATGTTCTTATTGTTGAGTTTTAGAGTTTAATTTAATCATTTTAGAGCTTTCGTTTTCTTAGTTTTCATAATCAGTTCACTTGTTTATAAGTAACGAAGTACATGTAAAATTGGTATAAGTATATATAATTATAATTATATGCTATTAATTAAAATGGATAAGTTTAATAGGTTTTATAATTTTTTTCATAGATATGGGGATGAATCATTAGATAACATTATGTTGATATATGTTTAGATTGATTGAGGCAGTTTTAGAATAGAGAGAACTCATTTTGTTTTATCATTTATTATTATGTAAATATTTTAATTATATAAAATAAAAAATGGTTTCAATATAAATTTTAAAATCTGTTTTAACCATTAAATGTTATTTATGAAAAACCTTGAAAAGGGTGAATGAAATTGAAAACTTGTTTCTATTGAAGGTGATAAAACAACACCTCACGATCAGCGTTTCCATTTTTAGAATAAAAGGGAGAGGATAAGGAGCTCGATGATGGATTATTATATTATAATAATAAAATTACAACCTATTTAAGGTAATATTTTTATCATTCCATTTTTATTAGGTGAATTTATTAAAAAATAATAAAAGAAAATAACTTAAAAAGAAAATAAAAGGAAAAGGAAGAGGATTTTTTACCTCTTGGATTCTCATCCTTGAGAACCTCCCTAAGGGAATTGGTTTTTCTATTTTTATGAGACCAATATATATTTTAACTGGGGTAGGGTCTTAGGAATAGTATTGGAAGGAAATTTCACAAGTCTCAAAGCTTGGAATGTGTGAGGATAAGAGGTGGTATTTATAGTGGAGGAGAAGGGTGTTTTTTTGAATATTTTATTCATTTGTTTATTATTACGGATTATGAATATAAATACTTTGAGAATTGTCCCCAAATATATTAAAATTATAAAACTAATTTATAGATTATGGTTTATACATCATAAATTACTCAAGTAATAATCTATTTAACTTATAAGATAATTATACCGCAAATTACAGTTTTTTAATATTAAAAAATTCAAGTATTTTAGTAAAATCCAAAAAACCCCCTAACCATTTTTTGATTTGTAGAATTAAAAAATGGACTCCATTTTATTAAAATAATTTTCTAAATATGATAAATTTAATTTTTAAATAAATCCATCATTTACTTGAAAAATACAGATTTTAAATTTATAACTAATTTTATAACACAATGAAAATTAACTAAGGTCTCATAAAATTATGTTAAAATAACAATTAAATAAAATATTAATTTATGAATAAATTTTATGAAAATAAATTTTCTTTTAAATAACTTTATTAATTATAAAATTTTAATTAAATATTTATGACTTAAAACAATACCAACACATAATTATTAATTTTTAAAATATTCACTTACTTATACTGTGGTATAATTATATCATAATTTAATTTATAAGGTGCCTCAATTTTATTTATACCTTCATGGGTGAGGTTACTATTCATTTGTCCGATTTACTATTCATTAAAGTCATATTACAATTCCTAAGGTCAAGTTACTAGTTCATCAGTATAGGTTCCTTAACTTCTAAAAATACCTCTTATTTCATTAATTAATTATTTATAATGTTTTTATTTTGTTCTATAAGTTATTTTATGTGATATATACTATATAAAATAAACATATTAAGAAAAATATCTTTTCTAGAATTATGGGTCGTTACATTCTCTTCTCCTACAAAAATTTCAATCCTTGAAATTCCCCGAATGTCTCCTCATAAGATTATTTGAGGAGTTCTTCATCATAAGTTCCCCAGGATCCCATGTTACCTCTTACATTTTATTAATTTTCCAAATTTCCTTTACCGGCTGAGTTATACGATTCCTTAACACCTATTCTTTAGTGTCTAGAATCTAGACAGTCTCTTCACAATTAGAAAAATCAGGTTCCAATTTTATTCCTTTAGAAGTGAGTACATGTGTTGAGTCTAGCATGTACATCATTTACAAGGATATTTGGATGACATTTTGTACCTTATAAAGTATAAGAAACATATCTAAATAATAGAATACACTAGATTGGGTTATAAATAATAATGAATAATCTTAATCTATAAAAATAATTAACATAAATTGAAATTAAATTCATAGTTATTCTCATAATCATAAACATTGTTTCTTTGAGAACATATTTAATTTTAAATCCTTCATAGTCATTTTTAATGAAAATTTTACTAATCCTAAGAATATCCCCCCGGAGTGTTACAATAAGAGCATAATAAGAACTATTTTCATGTACCAGATTACCCCAAGTCAGGCTCGAGACACCTTGTAAGAGTTGTTAACATTAGGTACATCTCTGCTAGAACCATGCCCACTTTTAGTATCTAGACAAGGATATATTTATAGGAATATCCATATAATCTCTACCCAACAAAAATTCTAGTATGTTCTTCGATTCTTATACTCAATGTTTATCTTAGGGTTATGTTCCCTAATATATGTTTTTATAAATCTAGTTTCCAAGATTTATAGTAAAATTTATTTGATACTAACTATAGAGACCCTGACACCAGTTTCCTAGATCTAGTTCCTTACTTCATTACATTGGAATAATAAATAAGGAAGTCATATCCCAAAGGATCGAATAGTTTAGTAGTTTTAGAAAAAACCATTTCAATTTTTTATGATTGTTTGTATAAAACTAGAAATGAACAAATATAATTTTTCATGACAACGTAGTGAATTTTAAAAAATAATGGTGTCTTAAAAAATATTTTTGATGGTTCATGAAAATGCAAAAGAATTCAAGACGTTCCCTTTAATCGGGCATGTGTATTGAGATGAAATGATAAGGTAACCTTGTAAAACATTTATTCTCCCATCACACAGTGACAAAAAGATCTGTATATATTATTTTGGAACATATATATATATATTTTAATAATTATATAAAAATAATGAGGAATTACATTGGTGTATAGAGGAAAAAATCATAACTCGAATGAAAATGGAGGTTTGGGAAGAAAACCCTTAACTTATGTCTGAATGTGTTCTGCACTTGACCTTAATGTCCTAGATAATCTACTCAAATCAATTAATATATTAATTAAAATTTTTTATACATATATTAGATTTATTATAGTTTTATTAAGTTCATTTATGACCTTACTGATGAGTTATAAAGTTTAATTTCATCTCTCCAAAGCATTCATTTTCCTCATTTTCTTGATCGATTCGCTCGTTTATAAGTAATGGAGTTCATGTAAAATGGGTATAATTCTCCATAATGGAAATTTTATGTTATTAATGAAAATAAAAATTTTTAATTGGTTTTATATATTGTTTCTTCCTAGATAAAAGGATGAATAATTAGATAACATGTTTATGATATTCGTTTAGATTAATTTAAGTGGTCTTAGATGACAAAAAACTCATTTTGGCTTATCATTTATTATTATGTAAATATGTTACTTCCATAACATAAAAGGGTTATAATATAAATTTTGTAATATTTTTATAAAAATTAAATATTTTTTAAACAACCTTGAAGATGGTGTAAGAAAATGAAAACTTGTCATTCTTGGAGGTAATAAAACAACTCCTCACAGACAACGTTTCAATTTTTAGAATAAAATGGAGAGGATAAGGGGATTGATGTTGGATTATTACATTAGAATAATAAAATTACATTGTATTTAAGGTAACAAGTTTATCAATTCATTTATATTAGGGGAGGTGATGATATAATAATAAAAGAAAATAACATGAAAAGAAAATAAAAGGGAATAAAAGATGATTTTTACCTCTTGAATTATCCTACTTGAGAAAATCCTTAAGAGGGTTGGTTTTAGTATTTTTATGAGACTAATAGATCTTAGATGTGGTGGACGGTCTTTTAAATATGAGTTTGTAGAAATTTTGCAAGGCTCAAATCATGGAAGGTATGATGAGAAGGGGTGGTGAGGGGTGGTATTTATAGTGGAGGAGAGGGGTGTTTTTTGATCATTTTATTCATTTGTTTATTATTTTAGCTCAAGACTGTGAATAGTTTGAGTATTATGAATAAATATATTTAAATAATTATGTTAATTTCAAGATTATGGTGTTTAAATCAGTGATGACTCAAGGAATATTCTATTTAACTTATAATGTATTTATACTATAAATTACCATATTTTACTATTCACAAAATTCAAGTATTTTAGAAAAATCACAAAAATTAACCCTAACCATTTTCAATGAGTATAAATTCAAAAAATAGACACTATTTTATTTAAATAATTTTCTAAATATAAGAAATCTAATTTTTAAATAAAACCATCATTTACTTGAAAAATACAGATTTTAAATTTTTAACTAATTTTATGACACTATTAAAATTTAAATAAGGTCTCAAAAAAGTATCATAAAATAAAATAAAATATTAATTTGGGAATAAATTTTATGAAAATGAATTTTCTTTTAAATTATTTTATTAATTATACAATTTTAATTAAATATTTATAACTTATAAGAATACCAACACTTAGTTATTAATTTTTCAAATATTAAATAAGTTATACTATGATATAATTATATCATACTTTAATTTATAAGGTGTCTAAATTTTATTTTTACTTACATGGGTGAGGTTACTATTCATTTGGCCGATTTAATATTCACAAAGTTCATATTACTATTCCTAATTTCATGTTACTATTTCATTGTTATAGGTTCCTTAACTTATATAAATACCTCTTATTTCATTCATTCTTCATTTATAAAGTTTGTATTGTGTTCTATAAGTGATTTTCTTTTTGAAACAAAGGATGTTCTTTGTTAGAAATGGATCATGGTTTTTGTTTGTTTTTAATCCTCACATATATGATGAGGGGGATTGTAAGGAAAGGGATTACATAGTTCAAGCCATAAGCAGTATTGAAGGTGTCTTTGTTTCCCAGTGTTTGCTAATTTTTGGGGCCCATATTTTGGAGAATGGAAAGCATTGAAAAAAGTGCGTTTTCTTCAAGGCCATATGAAAATATAGTAAATGATTGAGTTTTACAGATATAGGATTCCTGATTTTTGTTTCCCAAAATATTAAATAATTATGATGGTGTGTTCTATGGTTAGGATGAGCATCAAAAATGATGGAGGATTAGAGCATCACGATCGGTGATGGTGATCTCTACAACTACAAGATTTGGAGTATTGTGGTCCTATGAAGGGTTTGACAGAGAGAATCATGAAAACATCAGATTCCAATAGAGATTTGTGAACGGAGGAGCACTGCAAAGATGTTTTTGACTAATCCAGAAAACACACTGGAGGTGATGGAACTCCGCTATCCGCTGTGCCTATAAATAATAGGCTACTGCTCTTTATTTGTTACGATTTTTTAGAGAAAATATCAAATCGCTATGATTTTTTGAATATAGGGGTGCTCTGTGAAACTGGTATTTTATGAGATATTGATCTCCAAAAAAAGAGTATTTTATTCTTGAACAAAGTCAATTCTTCAATGTATTTAGTGATTTGTGAAGATGGGATGTTCCACATTGGCTCAGTGAGCTTCGCGAAGAAAGGTTATTCCACAAAGGCAGTGTGCTTCGTGATGACATGTTGTTATGCAAAGATGAAAGAGCTTTGTGCAGTAGTGTACTTTGAGAAGTAGAGATCATTGTGAAGGAGTTATCATTGAGAAAGAGTGAGCTTTGCGAAAAAGGAGCTTTTTGAGGGATATTTTCAAAGGCATTTTGCAACAATAAGTGTTTGAATTTCAGTTTTAAGTGAACATGGTTTTCAGTGTGCATTAACTCAAGATTTTGATGCAAGCAGGTCTCATGATGAAAAAAGACTAAGAATTTAATTCCAAATCATTGAAGAAACCCTTATGTCGATAAAATGAGTCAGACGTCACTTAAACTAGTGAGTTAGGTGGAGTTAGCCGAAGTGTTCAGAGAGACGCATTGATTTGTCCAAAAATTATTATAAAGGAAGTGTGTGAGGCACAGAGTGAGTGTAAATGGAATTTTGTATTCCATAGCTAGTGAAGACTAGTGGATTTTGGTATGACGAACACGTTGTCGAATTATGGTTCTAGGATATATCTCTTAGTGTTGAACCAATTAAAAGTGTTGTGTGGTATCTTTGCATGTGTTTGTTTGCTTGCTCTTCTTATCCATCATACAGGCTTAAAAAGTTCCTACCAATGTGGAAACAAGATCCATCACATTAAAAGAAAAAGTTGACACCCTTATTCACCCCTCCCCTTTTAGGTTTCTCTAGGGTCCTACAAGTGGTATCAAAGGGATTTTTCTAGTGTTAAATATTCCTTTTGTTGTCATGGATAATTCATTCTATGTTAGGGGAGTCCCCATATTTTGTGGAAGTAACTTTTAGATTTATAAGAATGGGATGAGATATCCCTTAATATCTCTTAGAATGGATTCCCTTTTTAAAACTATGAAAGGAATAAAATTCACTGATCCAACATGGATTTCTATGACTGATAAAGACCGAAAAATACTTGGTGTAGATGCCAAAGAACAAAATGATCTCATTGTAGAACATTATAATCAAACCTATATGAATGTGATGAGATTAAATTTATAAAATTATATATCGAAAAAAAATAAAATATTTATTAAAGAGACATTAATGTAAAAAAGGTGAAACTCCAATTTTTTCACAACAGGTTTGATGATCTGAAGATGGTCCCTGAGGAAAATAGAGATTCATTCTTCAATTGAATTACTGATGTTATAGGAGTAATTCGAGGTATTGGTGAAGATATCGAAGAAATTGATATTGTAAATAAAATATTGAGAATAATTACGCATTTTTATAAGGAAAAGGTGTCAGATATTGAGGAAATGGATCTCTCTAAACTTTTTCTAGAGGTGTCATACGAAATGATAATAAATCCAAAAGATGTGAAGAAATGTGTCAGCAATAAATTGAATAAAAATCCATGAAAAAACTAGGAATTTCTTGAGATAATTTTGACAAGGAAAAGGATAAAGGAAAACATCATTCTCTCATTTTCATGAAATTCAGAAAGAGAAAATGGAAATTAAAAGTTATGCTAACTCTAGCTTGTTTCCAGTGTGGACAAGTTGGTCACATTACCACTCAGTGACCAATAAAGTTTGATGATGAAGAAAGTAAAGCTGGAGACATGTAGAATCCTCTGAAAAAAAATTTAACAAGGGAGAATTAAATTCTATTCATAAATCACAGAGAAACAGTTTTTTATATGAAGTAGAAGATAATTATAGTGAATAATTTGAGGAAGAAGAACCAAAATTTAAATATGGAACCCATGCATCAATGATGTTACCATTGAAAAGATAGAACCTTTGGCAGAAAAATCTAGAGATAGTTAGTTAACCACTGATTTTAATCTCAAGTTTCAACTGAAGGATGCTTTTAGTAAGATTGAGAATAAATGAAAGAGAGGAAAAAAGTGGAGAGAAATTATGGAATCATCATAAAAATGTATTGATTATGTTGAATCTGAATTTGAACAACTAGAATAAGTAGTGAAAGTACAGTCAACAACCCTTGAAAGCATAAAATATGTAATGTAACTGAAGCTATGAATTGAAGAATTGAAAAAATTCATCAATGAACTAACCTCCAGACTAGAAGATAAATCCAAGACTGTCAAGGGTCTTAAAGAAGAAGTTGTTACTCTTATAATTAGACTTGAAAGTGAATCAATTTCAAAAGAAACAAAGAAGAAAATATAGTTTAGAATATTATCAGATGCTCAATTTATAGAGAGTTCCATGCATGTTTTTGATGGAAGTGAAAATATTTTGAATGATCAAAGACATTAATGCCTGGGAAACAATGGAATCAGTTGTGATACCAAAAAAACAAATTCTGAAAATAATGTTTTTCAAAATAAAGGCAAGATGAAATTTGGTCATGTTGAAAAGTCACCTGAAGTACTGAAAAATAAACCCTCGACTCAATATAAAATAATAACTAAAAACTATCCTCAGGTATCCAGAAATTATTTGCAGCCAAATTATTTTCAAAATAAGTACATATGAAGATGAATTTAAATGAGAAGACATTTCCACTCATGAAATGTCAATTTTGTAAATATTTGAGTCATACCATGTAATATTGTGAAGAGTTGAGGAGCTATTTGAATGGGGATGAGATAAGATCTCAAAAAAAAGATAAAAAAATAATATCCTAATTCTTATAGAAGAAATCATTTCTATGGATATTGTTTTTATTATTCTATCATTGGGGATAAATCTATGTATTACTAGCAGAGGAATGATAGGACAAATTCATAAAATACTTTAAGAGAAGTCAATACTCGACAACCAGATGATGTTTCTATTTTAAATAGGTTATCTACCTTGGAAGAAGATTACACATATAAAGATAACTTGAATGAGGAAAAGGGATTTAAATTCCATCCCTATCCTACACATATTCTAATATTTCACGGAAGGAAAAGAGGAAAAATTTAAAGTCCAAAATTTTAGAAGTGGCTCTCAAAGATACAAATAATAGAAGTATGTGGATTATTGATAGTGGGTTATCATTCCATTTGATGTGAAATGAAGTCCTATTAATGAATGTTAAGAAAAATGTTGATGGAATAGTAAGGTTCGGTAATAATGGTGTTTTGAATATAAAAGGTAGTAGAAGTATTGAACTAGCCAAAACAGAGCTCAAGAAAAATTAAGTTCTTTATGTGGATGGGTTACATCACAATATTATAAGTGTAAGTCAACTCTATGATGCAAGACATATAGTGACTTTCAATCAAAAAAGATACAATATAAAGGGAAATATTGGAAATTCTCCCATGAAAGTATTTAGAATATATGGAAACTTGTATTAGGTTGACAGTGAAGAAAACATTTTCCACATGACAGTTGAAGAAGAAAACAATTTTTGGCATCAGAGATTGGGGAAAATTAATAAAAAAGACAAGGGAAAGATATGTAAACATAATATTTTCATGCATATTCCAAATTTGAAGCATTAATGGGAGAAGGATTGTGATTCTTGCATGTAAGGAATGTTGGTGTGTAGTTAATATCATCCAAAGAAGAAAAGGGCATCAAATATTCTTATTCTCATCCATACAGACATTTTTTACCTGATAAATTTTTTTAGAACTCATGGAGAAATGTACATTGTCCTATTTATAGATGATTATAGTAGAATGGAATGTGTGATGGTTATGCATAGAAAAAAAAATTCTTAATTGAATGAAAACATATCAACGAATTAATGATAAAGATACTTGATGAACAATCAAAGTTCCAAAGTCTAAAAATGGGGGAGAATATATATCTATTGAGTTTTAAAATTAAATGTAGAAACATGGAATTCAATATCATGTGGATTCTGTAAGAACCCCAAAGAAAAATGGAGTTGAGTACCAGAATAGATAAGTGAACAGTATGGTCAAAACTATGCTAATTGAGAGTCGTATCTCTCACCATTGTTGGAAAGAGGTTGTTCAAGTTGCAGTATATATTCAAAATTTAATAGGGTTTTATATGGGTGAAACCAAGAAACATTATGAGTTGTGGCATGGAAGGAAGCCCTCTTTGAAGTATTTTTACATTTTTGGAAGTAAATGCTTTATTAGAAACAAATAAGGAAATCAAGTCAAGTATGGTGATGCGACAGATGAAGTAATATTCCTTGGATATTAAATGAATAAAAAATCCTACAAATGATTCAATAAGTTCCATGGAAAAATTATGGAATGCAGAAATATAAAGATCATTGAAAATAAAACAAAAAATGCCTCAAGTAATTATTATACTAACGTATTATAAGATGATGAATAATGTAAACATGGAACAGATCCAAATACAGAAGTAGAGGAATGTGTGAAAAACATTAATATGTCACAAAATTATGTGGATTTTGATAAAGAATCATAAAAGGAAATTGTGGCTAAAGAAAAACTTTCAAAACCTCACAGGAGAAAAAAGAGTAGAAATTTATCAATACAATAACATTGGGGATTAGAAAACTCCCACTTAGATAAGAATAATGAGGAATAGTTCACAATCTACATTCCTATAAATGGTGGAAGCATCCTCATTTGAAGAAGCTATAAAGTATGAACCATGGGTTAACACCATGAATGAATAGTTGGATTAGATCGATAATTACCAAACATGGTATATGGATATGAGACATGATAATCAGAATTTGATTAGTACGAAGTGTATATTCAAGAATAAATTCAATGATCATGGTAATGTGATCCAAAATAAGGTGTGACTAGTGTGTAAAAGATATTCAAAAATTGAAGGCATCAATGTTAAAGAAACATTCTCTCCAGTGGATAGACTTGAGTCAATCAGGCTATTTATTTCCATGACAATAAAAAGAGGGTATAAAGTATATCAAATGGATGCCAGTACACCATTATTGAATGGTGTTCTCAAAGAAGAAGTTTCTATTGAAAAACTAGTGGGGTTATTTTTTAGAAATGATAAAATAAATTTTTGTATATTATAGAAATCACTATATGGTCTGAAGCAGGCACCAAAGATGTGGTACTCTCGGCTTTATCCTTATCTAAAATATAATGAATTCAAAAGAGGAGGATTGGATCCAATCCCTATGTGAATAATTCACAAAAAGATCAGTTCATGGTACTGGTGTATGTTGATGATATTATTTTTGTTGGAAGAAGGTAGGGATCAATGGATGAATTTTGCAATCACATGAAATCATAATTTGAAATGTCTATTATTGGAGAACTCGTGTACTTATTAGGGCTGCAAGTGATTCAAGGGAAATATTACAATTTCATCTTGTAGGAAAAGCATGTGAGAGAATTGATGAAAAAGTTCAATATGCATGAATCAAAACCAATTTCAACTACAATTACAGTAGGAACTAAAATGGGAAAGAATGAGGATGAGACACCTATAGATCCCCCAGTGTGTAGGAGAATAATTAGAAGATTACTATACATGTCAGTAACATAACCAGATATTTCCTTTGCAACATGCTTAGCAGGCCGTTTTTAGGGTAATCCAAAAGAAGAACATAAGGTGGAAATGAAAATAATTATGTAGTAAATTCAAGGTTCTCAAAAATATGTATTATACTTTTCTACTAGAATAGATAGTGAACTATCAGGGTTTTCTGATACCGACTGGGCTGAAGATATGGTAGAAAAAAGTCTTTAAGTGGTGGATCATTCTTTATTTGCAAGAATTGTGTTGTTTGTTTAATTAAGAAATAGGAAAGAACTTACCTTAGTATTGATAAAGATAATTATATATCTACTACAGAATATTACACTCAGCTATTATGGATGAAGCAACAACTGACTGATATTGGTGATGAGGTAAAATATCCGATGGTGATTCACTATGATAACAAGAGAATAATTGATCTTACGAAGAATCCTATTTAGCATTCTTGTATGAAAAAACATTGAAACCAGATATCAATTCATTAAGGAAAATTTTGAAGAAGGTTTGACTAAAATGGCTCATGTGGGAATTGATGAGAAAGTGGATGATATTCCAAGAAATCCCCTGGCAGTGGCTATGTTTGAGAATCATCAGTTGAACCTTGGTGTTCAGCCACCACCTAATGCATGAGGAGGGCATGAGATTCCTCTCTCCCCAGTTGTGCTAACTATTTTTAATCTGTTTGTAAAAGTGATGCATGTTTTTATGGGAGATATGATCTAGGGGGGGTGTTTTGAGCTCTACAATGCACAAATACTTGTCTTTGTGTTTATAGCCAATGGGGGGGGGGATAAATTAAATGGTACAAAGGAGGAGTATAAAGTGTTTTTATGGTTATGAGAGAATAGATAATGGAGAATGATAATCATTCAATGTTATGAGGAAACTGTTCAAGACATGTAATGATTCTGTGTCATGATGATAATTCGGTGTCACGATGATAATTCTATGTTAGGAGGAAATTGTTTAGGAAAAATAATTCTTTTGTGATATAGTTTTGATAGTGGCTCATGCTCTATTGAATTTATCTATAAATTTACAACAAACCCAAAGGGGGAGATTATTATAACCAAGGATATTATTTATTGGAAATGGAGCATGGTTTGGGTTTATTGTCAATCCTCACATGGATGATCAGAGATATTGTAAAGAAATGGATTATATAGTTCTAGGCATAAGTATTATTAATGGTGGCATCATTTCCAACTGTTTGCCAAATTTTTGGGGTAAAAAATTTGGAGAATTGAAAGCATTCCAAAAAGTGATTTCTCTTGAAGGCCATATGAAAATATTGTAATGGCATGAGTTTCAAAGAGTTGGGCTTCATGATTTGTGTTTCACAAAGGATTAAATAATTCTGACATTGTTATCTACAATTACTAAGAGAATCATGACTGATAGAGGATTGGAGTATCCTGATCTGTGATTGTGATCTATGTGACTACAATATTTTGATAATTATGGCAGCATGATGGGTTTGACAAAGATCATCATGAAAACATCAAATTACAGTGGTTATTTGAGAAGTGAGAAGCACCACAAAGATGTTTTTGACTAATTTAGAAAATATTCTAGAGGTTTTGTAGCTCCACGATCGGCCTTGGCTATAAATCTTAGACTACACACTTTATTTATTTCAAAAAATTTCAAAGAAAATCCAAAATCCCTCTGATTTTATGAAGAAAGTGGTGCTCCAAAGAACTAGGATTTTATGTGAGCTCAGGCTTAACGAAAAGACTATTTTATTCTTGACTGAAGTTAATGATTCTATTTATTAAGTGCTTCTTGAATATGGGATGTTCCTCATTGCCTCAGTGAGCTTCTCGAAGTAAGGTTGTTCCATGAAGTAAGTGAGTTTTCTGACATAAGGTTGTTCGACAAATCGGAAGGATCTTTTCAAATTAGTGTGCTTTGTGAAGTAGTGATAATTAAGAAGGAGTGAGAATTGATAAGGATTGTGCTTTGCAAATAAGGAGCTTTACGATGTATCTTTGAAAGGTAGATTTGAGAAATGGAGTGTTGGAATATGATTTTTATGTGAATAGGGTTTTCAGTGTGCATCAACTCAAGCTTCTGATGCACGTAGAGTCTCATGCTAGACAGTGGAAAGGACTTTAATGCAAAATCATTGAAGCAAACTTCAAGTTGATAAAATGAGTCAATATTATCTCAAATCAGTGATGTAGGGGGAGTTAGTAGATGTTTTCTAAGGGACACATTGAGCTATCTTTTAATTCTTATAAAGGAAGTGTGCCTGGTATAGAGTGAGTGTGACCAATATTTTTTATTCTATAGCTAGTGAATATTAGTGGATTTTGGTATGATTAAACCAATATTAATGTATACTCTTTGGACATAGCCTTTAGTGGTGAACCAAGTAAAAGTATTGTGTGGTATATTTTAATCTGATTATTTGATTATTGTTCTTATCCATCATACATGTTTAATGAGTTACTACCAACAAGGGAACAAGATCCATCACTTTAAAAGAAAATGTTGACACCCTGATTCATCCCTCCCCTCTTAGGGTTCCCAGTGGTCCTATAAGTGGTATCAAAGGAAGGTTGTTGGTGGTAAAATTTTCTTTTATTATCATGGATAACTCATTCAATGTTAGGGGAGTCCCCCTCTTCGATGGAAGTAACTTTCAGATTTGGAAGAACATGATGAGATCTCATATAATATCTATTATAATGGAATTCCTTTTTTCTAATATGAAAGAATTACAAGTCATTGTTCTAACACAACTGTATATGACCGATACATGCAGGAAAATGTTTGATCCAAATTCCAAAGCATATAATGATCTTACTTCAACTTTCTGATTAGATCTATCTGAAGGTGATCAGCTTCCCTTCAGAAAGGTCTATGAAGAAAAAACATGAAAATATTTATGAAGGAGATTTTAATGTGAAGGAGGTGAAACTACTTGTTTTTCAAAACATTTTTGATGATCTGAAGATGCACCCTGACAAAAATGTATGGTCCTTATTCAATTGAATTACTGAAGTTGTATGAGCAATTCGAAGGCCTGACAAAGAGATCAAAGACATTGATATTATAATGAAAATATTGACAATACTTCTTTCTATTTAAAATTAAATGGATTCATATATTAAAGAAAGGGATATATATAAACATTCTCTAGATGACCTACTGAGAATTATGGTGGGATACTAAATTAGATTAAATTTTGAAGATGGGACAACATGTGTCTGCAAGGAAATGAAATTCAAATCTTCGAAAAAAATATAAATTTAAAGATATAATGTTGATAAAGATAATAATGAAGGAAAAATTATATCTCTCATTTAAAATAAATTAAAGAAGGTAAAAAGGAAAATTCAAAGTTAAGCTACCTCTATCTTGTGTCTGTTGTGGAAATGTTGGACATGGTGCCTCTTGGTGCACAAGAAATTTTGATGATGATGAAAGTGAAGCTAAAGACATGTATAAGGCTCGAAAAAGGGTTTTCAAAAAGGGATACTTCAAGTCTGTTAATAAATAATAGAGATTTTTTTTTCTATGAAAAATAAGATAATGATAGTGAATACCTTGATAAAGAATAATCGGAATTTAAATTTGGAACCCAAGCGTCAGTGATGGCTACTATTGAAAAGACAGATCCTTCAATAGATAAATCTAAATATAGTATGTTAACCATTGATTTCGATCTCAAGTTTCAACTTAAGGTTAATTTTAGTAAGATTGAGAATCAATGTAAGAGATGTAAAACATGGAGAGAAATTGTGGAACAATTTTTAGAATATGTTGATCAGCTTGAAGCAGAAATTGAATGACTAGAATAAGTAGTGAAAATACAGTCAACAACCCATGAAATCATAAAAGATGTAGTGGAACTAGAGATAAGAATGGAAGAATGGGAAAAGGCCATCAATTACCTCACCTCCATAGAGGAAGAGAAGTCCAAGTCTATCAAGGTTCTTGAAGAAGAATTTGTTACTCTTTGGAGTAGAATTGAAAGTGAATCAATTTCAAAAGAAAAAAAGAAGAAAATTCCATTTGGAAGATTCTTAGATGATGAATTTATGAAGATATCTAAGTGTGGTTCTAATTAAGTTGAAAATATTTTGAATGATGAAAGACCCATATGCATGGGAAAAATTGGAATTATTTGTGAGGCAAAAAATCAAATACTACAAATAAAGTTGGGGAGAATAAAGGCAAGTAGAAAGTTGGTCATATTGAAAAGTCTCATAAAGTGATGAAAACGAAACCCTCAATTAAATCTAAAAGAAGAAATGAAAATCATCATTATGTATATATAAATGATAGGAGACCAAATTTTTTTTTCTAATATAAGATACAAAAGAAGGAATCAAATTGAGAAGACATTTCCACTCATGAAATGTCAATTCTATGGATATCTACACGATACCATGTCATATTTTTGAAAAAGCAAGGATCTATTTGAATGGGGATGAGATAGAAGATCAAAAAAGGAGAACACATTCATATCCTAAAACTTATAGAAGAAGGAATTTCTATGGATATTGTTTTCATTGTTCTAACTTTGAACATAAATCTATGTATTGCAGGCAGAGGAATGATATGAGAAATTTATACCATTCTCAAAGATAGGCCAATACTCGAAAACTAAATGGTTTGTATATTTCAAACATTTTATCTTCCTTGGAAGAAGAGTATGAATATGAATAGATTGTGTTTGTGGATAAAGGGATTTGAATGTCCATCCATATCCTCCACTCATTATAATATTTCATGGAAGGGAAAATGGAAGAATGAAAAATCTAACCTTGCAGAAGTAGATCTCAATGCTACAAAGAACAACAGCGTGTGGATTCTTGATAGTTGGTGCTCATCCCATATGATGGGACATACATACCTATGAATTAATTATATGATAAAGGTTTATCAAATAGTAAGTTTTGGTAATGATAGTGCTTTGAAGTTCAAACACATTGGAATTACTAAACTAGCCAATGGAGAGCTAAAGAAAACTAAAGTTATTTATGTGGATGAGTTATGTCACAATCTCTTATGTGTAAGTCTACTTTTTGACCTAAGGATTATAGTGAATTTCAATAAAAAGTCTACAATATAAATGAAAAGACATAAAATTATTTTATGAATGTATATAGAAAAGATAGAAACATGTAACATGTTGATAATAAATAAAAGTTTTTCTAAATGATAGTTGAAGAATAAAACAACTTGTGGAAGATAAGGTGTGTCTATTTTCACGCAACATGCTAAAGTTGAGAGGTTGCTTCCTCAGCATCAGTGTTCCACAATTCCTCGACATCTTGGAGGATATTAAAGAGCTTATTAGGCATAAAAATTTATTTTAAACTCTTCAGGTTAGAACTCCTACATTCTGAGATTTATTTTTGGAGTTCGTTTTCACCTTCATGTTTGATGGGCCCCCCTACCTCCAAATTCCCACCTATATAGCCACTCCAACTCAATTTTTATTGGGCGAGCAATAATTTTCTCTGAACATGGATGAGTTTGGTCAAGGGTGTTTCTTCTATCCCCATATTACCACCCTACCTCCTATATCCACCCTCACCCTCCCTGAGTGCTCTGAACTTGTTTCCATATGGCGGGAGATTGTTAGGCCTAACCACAGTTACACCCACACATCCCAGAAGAGCACACTCATCTTTTCCCCTCCCCTTTGTTTCCTCAATAGGTTTTTCAGTGCCATTATTTTACCTCACCATGAGGATATGGGTATCGTGTTCTAGAAAGACATGGAGATTCTCACCTGTATTGTCCGACACGATTACCCTGGAATCCCCTGTCTTTCTGCCACATATTTCCACTCCATGATCGATGGTCGTCAGGGAAACTTGAATAGTGGACTCTATCCCACCCATTTGGCACACCACCTACATTTTTTTGATCCCTCTCTGCCTCACAAACCCTTAGTTTCTCCTCAGTGTCTAGACTTCCTCATGCTTATCCACATGAAGATGGTTGAGTTTAGGGGGGATGAAAATGTTCTTGTATAGGATGTCCCAGCTTCAACGAGGTCGAGAGATGACCCCGATGCCCCCACATGTGTTGTTGAGTAGGTCCCACCCCCTCCACCAGCAGATTCTCTTTCCCCACCTCACGCAACATCCTCTTCCTTTATATCTTCTTCATACATTCCCTCTTATTATGTTCCCTCCACATCTACACCTCTACCTACACCCTCAGCTGATCTCCCCATCACCCTCTGCATGGCCATGATTGACCACCATCTCGACGTCCTTGAGCACCATCAGACTACCATCCTATAGTCCCAGGTGTAGCTTGCATAGATGTTGTGGATTTTCCTTCAGCATCACGGTATTCAGTTTCCCCCATCACCTACTACTCCCTCTAAACCTCAGCCTTCATACACATAGATACAAATTACCACTCTGGCCAACAATTTGGTTCTTCTCTCCACTGATAGTCTACCTGTTCTTTCCACTGTTGCCACGATAGATATTCCTACAATGATTTCCACTCATATCATCGATCAAGTGCTTCCAGTTTCCACTATAGAAGAGCCTTTTCTTCCGGATGATCCTATTGCCAATGAAGCCTCTAATAAGGTGACCAATTGACTTGTTTTTGGCACATTTGTTTCATTTAAATATTTCTATTTTGTGCTATGAATGTTCTCTAATGTTGTATGTATATGCATATTTTTTCCTTTTCCTCACTAGTCACAGGTACCATGTAGCATTTCTTGGGACTTTTCTTTTTTACTACATCCCTATTTTTTGACTCACCACTAGGGGAGTATTATTTCAGAGTTTATTTTTCGTTTTTACTTTGGATTTACTTAATTCATTGCTTCCCCTCATCTTGACTGCCCATGTGTCACCACATCTTCTCCTCTAACTTAGTGTTTCACTTGGAGGACCATGTGTAATATTAAGTGTGGGGGTGAGTTTCTAACTACACTAGTCTTTACCCTTTAACTGGTCTAGGAGACATTATTAACAGTTGAAATATTTTAAAATGTGGATTTTTTTGATTTATTATATTTATAAATAATAAATACATAAAAGAGAATTCTAAAAGTTACATGCTTATTTTAAAATTTAAAGAATTGTAAAATGATTTCAGGTATAAGTTTGATTCTAGATTTAATGTCGTAGATATTTTCCTTTATTAGACATCTCATTTGTACTCACGTCATGACCTGATTGACCCTTTATTTTTCCTCATTCCTGAGAGGTATTCTAAGAATTTTTGACATATTATTTCTCATATAATCTTTCTTGATATATTTTCAAGATATGCATAACTACTATAACTTGTGAGCCTTTCTCTTCAAAAAATGAATATTTTTAATCACCTTAAAATGATTGAGGTATTTGATTATTTTTCATACCCTTTGACCTTGATACCTACCCTAAATATAATCTTCTTAAAACCCTTAGAAACCATGATATTACTTGATTGGAAGCCACACTACAAGCCTATTTACCCTTCCTACCCTAATTCTTTTATAATTTTTCATGATTATTTATTTGTTCTTTAAAGAGGGTTTTTTGGTTATTCATGGTACATTTTGGTGAGAAACCATGAAATTAAGTGTGGGGAAGAATGCCTCATGTTCATTTGGGAAAAAGGGTTTCAAAACAACTAATAATTATATTCATGATGGTCCTTATATATTAAAAAAATATTAAAAAATGAAAAAGAGGGAACAGATTCATTCATTACACATTATTTGTGGTTTATGGACCCATGTTGTCAAGGGAATTTCACAAAAATGATACCCTTTGAGAGATATTTATTGGGGATAAATTTTCATTGAACTATATTTCTGAATATCATGCATTACTATTTAAGAATTAAGCATCCATTTTCAAGACTCTAAGTTTATTTTTAACATCATTACCAATCTACCCGAAGCCTTATAATCATTTAGACCTTATTGGAGGAATTCATGATTTTAGTGATCTGATTTCTAATGTAGAGAATGAGAATAGTTTCAAGCCTATGGATAGATTGCGTATACTTGATATTGAGAATGAATCAGATAAAATAATCTTGCGTGATGAGTTTGGTAACTTCTAGTGTGGTAAATCATTAAGTGACATGTGTAGTTATGAAAAGTTAAAAAATGTGGATGAAAGAGGATAAAAATATTTAATTGAATTATATAGGATGCATGATTAGAGTATCATTGGAGTTGAAATATGTTTTGTGCTATTTAAAATCCTCTATAGAGGCTATAGTATTTATATGTATAATTAGTTGAATTATTCCCTTTTTAGAGTGTGGATTATATTGATTAAATGTTGAGTTTTTTCTTAAGGGATTGAAAATGTCTATGTGTGGGGGAGTTTGATGTACATGATTTGTGTATAAATTTTAATACATTTTATCAAGTATAAAAAACATGTTTTCACCAGATATACGTTATTTTATAGATAAAATGATTTTTTTCAGTGTTCATGGTAATTTTCAGGTGGTTTACAGCCAAAGTCACAAATCGATAATGATCAGAAAAAATGTTCATTTATACATAGCATGTACTCCAATACACACACTGTGTAAACTTGGCCAGACACAGATCGACTAGACCCAGCACATTCCAAAGTAACCATCCAGATATTGAACTCCATTTAATTCACTATAAAAATCGTGAACTCCCTTCTATAAGCATTTGGTGGTTGAAGACGATACTACACTCCATGTGGAGTGGTGCTACATACCGTGTACTCCAACAAACCGACCGAAAACGCCTTAAAAGTCAATGAGTAATGAAAAGATCATCTACGAGTGGAGAAAACTATGAAAGAAATAGTTGACTTTATTACACACCATGCACTTTATTGTACACACCATGTAGTCTTTTATTATATAAATAATATGGAATCCATCCTTTTTGTGGTTGTTGGACATCCAAGGGGGGTGTTTCCACTCTACTGTCTGAGCCTCCCTCAAATACATTTCAAATTTTCCTTTTCTATTTTCAATTCCCATTTTAGTTTAATTTCTGTTTCCCCATTTTCCTCTCATATCCATGATAGGTATTGAGTTTTGACTCAATCCTCACACCATGACCATGGTCAAAAGAGGCTAGTTCCCCTCATGTTGGGTTTTTAATAAGATATTGGGTTGTAGTAATTCGAATCCCATAGTGTTATTATTATTAAGATATTAATTTTCATATACTTTAATAAACATGATTCCATAATCACTGCTGGTGTTGTATCAAACCAAGAATGATACCAATGAGAAAAACTAAAGGAGTTTTAGTGAATGAACCCATGCCCATTAGGGGAATATGTTGCCACTATTTTAGGGGTAAAGAACATAAACATGTTTAAAGTAATTAATCACTAGACCAAGGTTTTAATCCTTTTAAAATGAAATTAAATGTTATCAGAAATAGAAACATTAATTAAATTAAATCCCCATGGTGTATAAATATAATTTATAATTTTAATTCTATGTAACACTGATCTCAACAAATCATAATTGACTTGCAACCCCGACATGAATGATTTATAATTTCTATGATCTATTTCTGTTTTTAATTCCTTTACATGAATTGTTTTAATTTAATAGATAGTTCCCTTCACTTATTTTTATCTAGATAGTTGGCTGCGATTCATCTGACATGTGTATGACCATTGCTTCTCTGTTTTCCTTGTCAGACCAACCTTGATTACCACTAACTACTGAGTAGTTGGTTTAGAAGGGAATAAACAAATAAGAAGGACCTTTTCTTTAATTTGTCATGCTCTTTGATATGGGAGTGGTGGAAAATATAAATAAGAGGTTTATATGCCCTAGTGTTTCACCTTGTTATGAATAAAGTAGGACCAATGTGTCTCTACATTGATTATCAAGAACTTAATAAGTATCCTCTACCCTGTATTAATGAATTTTTTTATCAACTGTGAGGGTATAAATACTTCTCAAAGATTTATCTTCACTATGAATATTAATATTTAAGTTTGAAAAGGAAGGATATACCCAATACAATCTTCAATACAAACTATAGAAACTATTATTTCATATTGATTCCATTAATACTTACATTGGTCTCCACTATATTCATAGATATGATGAATAAAGTCCTTAGAGATTACTTTGACAAATTTTAGGTAGCCTTTATAAATGATTAAGGTTCTCCAGATATACACTTACTAATCCAATGCTAAAAATTCATAATCATTGATACTAACTGAGATAACCCATGCATAACACACACATATTGTTACACCATTTCCATAATTTAAATATTTCATTTGAAAATTAACACAATATTAGAACCCAAATATTTAGTATATTTAGATATTAGATACATAAAAAAATTATTTTATAGCATTTTGAACATTTCTCTATAGTCACACCACACTAGACCCCCACTTTAGACACATCATATGCTACACTCCTCTTTATAGCCAGGGGAATGGAGACATAAAAAAGGGGTGAGATCAGATTTGTAGAAAGAGTAAACATAAGAGATAATAGTTTAAGAACTTAAGTAAGAATAAGATGAGCATGTGGGTTTGGGAAAAAAATTAAGGTGTATGTTCATAACATAAGTAAATCATACCCAATAAAACATCGATCATAAATCATGAGACTTGGAATAAGGATTTTAGAATAACATAAGAAATGATTCATAGAAGTGAAAACACGATTCAATAATCATGAGATATAAGACTATAATAAAATAACAGAAACATATGGCATTAAATAGAAGTAATAAAATGTTTTATTAACCAAATATGAATTCATCACATAATAGACAAAGATAACCACCTACCCATCACATAATTGGGTTAGGATAACAACACATGTAGCATGTTGTGATTGTGATACTAACTATATACCCTTTTGGTAATAAGATACTACCAATGTTCCCTTTTTATCTTGGGCCACAACCCATGTACCCTTTTGGGCTCTGGATGCTACATGTGTGTCCTTTTGGGCTTGGACTACTACCCATGTACACTATTGAAATTAGGCAACTATCCATGTATGATTTTGGGATTGGGATAATACATGTGTAAAATTTTAAGCTCAATATATATAAAACCTTAGACAATGAATCATAGGGCTATATCCAAACCACCCATATAATAATGATAAACCATATATATTTGTTCTATGAGAACAAAAAAAATTTATAATTATATCATAGAATAATTAACCTATGGGAAATAAATGGGTCTCATGAAAACTTTCATATGAAATTATCAAAAAAATATACTGATATATAAGGTATATGGTATCGTTATATAATATCCACAATAAAGTATAAGAAATATTAAATGATGTTGACATGGATGTAAAACACTTTTAAAATATAATCAGAATATTTCATTGAAAATTAGGATGAAATTTCATTTTCTTTGGAAATATTTACCTTTAAAAGAAAATAATTAAAAAAATGGGAATTGATATTACTTTATAAAACCCTAAAAACATAAAAATTAACCTTTTAAAATTAAATTAAAAAAGGAGAAAATGGAATTCTAATGGTAATCAATAAATTAATATTCCTTTCACACATTTATAAATAAGGTCAAAGTTGGTAAAAGAGGATCACACTAAAAACATTAAAAGGTGATCATGTTTTTAAATAAATTTTATTACATTGAAAAATAAATTAATAAATAATATAATTTTAGAGAATTTCCTGTATAAAATGAAATAAATAATATGGATAGAGTGGATAAATATTTTTGATCGAAAAGAGTAGGTAAGGTCAACTCTATAAAAAATGTATCTTTATAGTTAAATTGTGAATAAAATGAAAGTAAAAAAGTAGTATTACATGTAAAACCCATGAATAACCAAAGTATAAGAAAATATATGGGATTTTAGAGAGAAATAACATGTAGTTTTCTTATATGTAAACTTAGTCATAAAAATCTCAAATTAAAAATGAGATAGGAATGAAAAACCTTATGAATTGGTAAATTTTGAATCAGAATCCATTGAAAGAGACAGCCTAAGATAGATTTTTAAATCCATTAAATTAAAATAAAATTATGATAAAATAAATCAATGGATAATATATACACAATAAAAAAGAAACAATATAATGAACACAATCATCTGAATCCATTATTTTATAAATATTTTCACATGCATTAAATTTTATATTAATCTTTTATATTTATTTATTACATTGTTATTACTTATTTTTTATTAATTTTGATCATCGATTATTAGTAGTTTCAACCATTATTTGTTAGTTTCAGTGTAATAGTTTCCATCATCATTAATGTTTTATCTGTTAATAATATATATAATATTAAAAGTACCAGAATAGATTTTAATTTATTAGTTATGTGGTACTGTTTTCATTCCATGAGAATTTGGGGTATGGTTCTCCAAGAGGAAATCCATAACTCGCTTGTTTCTATGATTTTCAACAAAAAAGATGTGTTATATTAATAATTAGTTAAAATATTAATATCACTACTATATAAAAATAAATATAACTTAATTTATATATTAACATAAAATCTTAGTATAAATTATGTTTTCATAGTCATCCATGATGAAAATTTATAGCATCGTTCATGTAGGTGGTTAAACCAACCCAAACAAGAATATGATATAATCAATAGAGGGATATTATTATTAATTTATTTTGTTACAATATTAATATTAAATAATTATATTGAGATTATTTAGGTTCTATTAAAATTATAAATCATAATTTTTAATTGATAGATGAAGAATATAAAATAAAAACCATGATAAGAAGTTGTTACTCACAAAGAAGAAATTGTATCTTATCTTAGAAAGATTATTGGTTTTGAAAAACTAATATCACTCTATTGATGATAGATGACACCCAATGTGGGAGAGGTTTATTATGTAAATAAATATGGATGATTATATATATTAATTTTAATTTCCTTAGTGGTTAATAAGGGGTATTGGATGGGTCATTTAATAAGATATAAGGGGATAATGTTTTAAAAATATTGATTCCTTAATGAGAAAGGAATGTTATTTTCAAGGATAGGGGATACAATGTTTAAAAATAGATTTGGGATACTTTTTCGTTGATAAATACTTCATACATACATTTATAGATAGATTTATAAGATATTTTAGGTCTTTACCATTTAGTTTAACCCTTATTACCTCATTTTAACTTTACCATGATAACTCAATTTTTACATGGGGAAATTATTTTTATGCCTAAAAATGAAATTGATCTACTTACAAAATTTAAATGTTATAATTAAAATTTTGGAATCCATTTAATCTAATTGAATTTATAAATATGGTAAATTTAACTTTTTAATGAAAACATACAATATAAAAACATGTTTGTATAAAAATGATATTTTAAACAGTATGTGATATTAAAACCATTTCACATCAATTAAAAATTAAATGAATGTTAATAGTTTTTTTATACTTTGAATCTTTTTTTAAAATAAAACTTTAAAAGTGATTAATTTAATTTATTAAGATAAAAATGAAAAATGATTTAAAAAAATCATTGAAAAATACCCGTTTTATTATTAAATGATTTTAATCACATACCCTTAAAATTAATTATTCATCTCTTAACCATTAAATTTTATTAGTAAATTAGAATATTTCATTTAATTTTATAAATCAAAATTTTTTAATTAGAATAATAATATATACCACATAAGAATATATTTTTATAAGAAAATATTTGAATTAAATCTTACCTTTTTGTTTCATCATTTATCATTTGTAAAATATGTTATTTTCAATTTATTAATACAATATACACTACTTAAATATACATATTTTGTAAATTCATACCCAGTGACCATATTTCCAATAATCATATATATAACTATTAGATTTCTTTCCTATAGGCCTTACATAAACTCATATAACCATTCATACAATTCTTTTTCATCTCACTTTATAGATCTATTATATTTCTAATTATTTTAATAGTTGAAATTAGGGTTATTATCTTCATGGAAAACATTGTGAATGAATATTTTATATTCATGGTACTTTTATGTACTTGTTGATTTATTACACTTTAAATTTTATTAAGTATGTTTCACATTGTATTAACATAATGTATTAATTGTAATATTTTATCTCAATAAAATATAAAATGTTTATTTTAGTATAGTGTCTCATGTGAAATAGCATATGCAATATAGAATTTATTTAAATAGAAATTAATCAAAGATTATCAGCGTGTTATATCCTACCACCTTAAACAAATTGTATCCTTGTAATTTTAATTATCTCTCATTGATGAAAATAGTTGAGGGTATCGAAAATATAGAAAAGAATCAAGATATAATTTCTAATGATATATTAACCTCACTATCTTAGGTAAGACTTTGAAATTAATATTTTCCATTATAGTTAGAATGTTCCCTTAATTAATATTATTTATAACAATTTGAGTTAAATACCCCTCATTATTGGCTATTAACACCCATATAATGGAAGAAATTACTATAGGTATTTCATTATCATATTTGATCTGATATATGATCGTAGGTTTATTAGGGACATATAAAGTGATTTAACTATTCTATAAATTAATTTAGACTCTATGTAGAGAGAACCAATCCATGTTAAAAACTAAATAAATTTCTACTAAATAGATAATAATAAAATTTACAGGAATAACACTCCCACAAACCTCAATCACAGAAGAGTAATAAACACATGATGAAATAATTTCACCACAAATAGATTTCATTTATAGTTCAATATATATTAGTTTAGGTTGGTATTTGATGCCCTTGTAAAATTCTCTTGATATAGAGGACTGGGGTAGAACTAAAATTAAATAATAAATTTTTAGTTATAGATTTAATGATAAGTGTTCCTCTAAGATATTAATTTTAATGAAACAATTTAGTAGTTGTGATTGACTTGCTGTCCCCTTAACCATTTCCCATAGGAGGTTTATAAAATTTATTTTCATCATTAACTCTTTGTTTTGTTATCCTTTTTGAGTAATGCTCAAAATCCATACAATTTAAGCTTTGGATTGTGAGTGGTTATTGAGGTTGTGATTTAACTCCATCCATTTTATTAGATAAAATCTTAATATCACCAAGTTATTCTTGTGGTTGATGAAATTATGTGCTATAATTGAAGTATTTACATGATACTTGGAGAAATTTCTCCCATGAATTTCCCTACATTTTTTACGTGTATGAATATGAATTTTATTTTCTTCAATGGGTTTTATCATTTGAGTATCCATATAATTCCATTTTTCTCTTATTTTCTATAAAACCATGAGAATAATGGGAGTCACAAAATTAAATTTCCACCATTAATGAACATTGAACCATCTCTTAATATGAACCAAATTCTCTTATATCCACTTCTTTTTGAATACTTCGTTTTAATCCTTTAATGAAATAACCAATTTTTTTAGGTTCAATGATAAAAACAGAAGAATACCCTAAAATTCTTTTGAAGTTACATTATAGGTACCAATGGATTCATCCTCTTTTTTCATATAATCAATGAATTCAATCTCGATTTTAGTGTGAAGAGTTTGAGGAAAATATATAGTAAATAATATTTTCTAAAACTCATCCTATTTCATGGAGTCGACTTCCACCTTCAGCTATGTGTTTTTTTATCAAATTCCACTACTGGTCCACTTAACCTTCCAACCAATAAAGATCCAAGATTACATTTTCTCTCTCTGAACATTACAAAATAGAAAATATTTTTTTCAATGTTAATCCATTCCTCAATAATTAGTGAATCAAAAGACTTTATAAAGGAGGATGGTCATTGAGGCATAAAATTTCCAATAACATGTTTTTCATTATTTGGTTCGTTTGGGAGCTCAACAAGGTTCATGTTATTATTCATAGATTGAGATAGAATTTCCATTATGTTTTTAACACTATTTTCTAGGCCATTTGGTTTCTCATTGTGACAATACTTATTCTAAAAATCACACTCATTGTTAACATGATAACCATAGTTCCATCCGTTGACTAAATACAAAAATGTTAGTGTGATTATAAGGAAACAATAAACAGAGTATGAAAATATATTATAAGGGAAATACATCCTAATATATTGAAAATTATGACATATTCATTTAACTTATGACATTATAGGTTCATCCTTCATTATTTTGTGTTAAAAATAGGGTGTTCTAAGTCCTATCATATTATTATATATAACACAATCCCAAAATATTACTAGACCCCACATAGCTGCACACTATGTAACCTATACTCACACTCCCTAACCCAGTGCTAGAAACCCATATGATTTGATACCAACTGAGATGACCTGATCAAAACACACACATATTTTAAATCATTTATAGAATTTAAATATTTCATCTCATAAATTCATAAAATACTAAAAACCCAATGGTTTAGTGTCTCTAGAAATTATATATATAAACAACCTAATTTACAACAATGTGAAAAAATATCCATTTTCTCACTACAATAGACCTGCTTAAAGAAATATCATATTCTATAATATTATTTATAACCTGGGGAATGGAAATATAGAAAGTGTGAGTTCAGTATATTAGAGAGGGTAAACACTTGAGATGAAAATTGATGAAATTAAGTGAGAATAAAATTAATATTTGGGTATGAGAAAAAAAAATAAAGGTGCATGGTAATAACATAAGAGAATCATACCCAATAAAACATAGATCATAAATCATGAACATAATACATGATTCATTGGAGTGAAAATATGAGTAAACAATCATGATCCATGAGAACATAACAAAATTACAAAAAAATGTGGAATGAAATAGAACTAATAATATCCTTCAATGTTAACCAAAAAGGCATTTGTCACATAATGGTTCAATATAATCACCTTCACATAACATAGTAATCTTGGTAAAATAAACAATATAACATTTTGTCTTTTAATACTACATATATACCCTTTTTGGCTTAGTCAACTACCAGTGTACCCTTTTCATATTTTGATACAACATGTGTACCCTTTCGGGCTTGGTCTATTTATTGTATAACCTTTTGGGCATGGGATACTTACTCTATACCCTTTTGGGATTGGGATACTACCAGTGTATCCTTTTAGTATTGGGTTACTATTGGTGCACCATTTTGATCTCAAAAGATATAAAAGTATACCCATTTTTTCGATGGCCTATATCAGACCCAACTGTCTTAGATAGATAAACCAGACATATGTGTGGTATAAGAATATTAAAACATTAAATATTGTATTATTGAAAAATTAAACTATTGGAAAGAAATTAGTTTAACAAAAACTTTCATAATACATTATTATACTCTATCTAGAGAAACAAAGGGGATAAAATCATTATATAATATTCGCAATAAAGAATAAGAAATATTAAAGGTTGTTTAAATTGATGGAAAACTATTTTATATGATCATAAAAAAACTAATATGAAAAATAAAAATAAATATCCTTTGTATATGAAAAAATTACTTTAAAATAAAATAATTTATAAAACAATAGAAATATAAATTAATTTGAAAAACATGAAAAATAAAAAACAAATATTTTTAAATAAAATTGATGAAGAAGATGGTAAAATGATTTTTGGTGAATTTTTCTTAAGATAATATTGTTTTCACACCTTTGTTAATAAAGTCAATGTTGATAGAAAATGAGCATACTGAAAAAATTAAAGTTGAATTTTGTAACAAAAGTAAAGTCTATTGAAAAATAACTTAAGAAAATATATAATCAGTGATAGGTTCATCCATAATATGATATAAAGAGTATATACATGGAGTAATATATTCTCAACTGAAAGAGGAATTTATGTCAGTTCCACTTAAAAGAATATTTACAGTTCAATTGCGTAACAAATGAAAGTAAAATAATATGAATACATATACAAACTACAAATAAATAGTAATAGAATAAAATATATGGTGTTTTAAAGATAAATAACATAAAATTTCCAAATATCTAAACATACATATAAACAATGTATAATTTAAGGAATGATTGGAAAAAAAACCCTTACTACATGGTATATTTGGAATTAAAATCCTTCGAGAGAGATAACCTTAGATGTATTTTTAAATATTTTAAATTAAATTAAAAACATGATAAAATAAATAATTGGGTAGTATATGCACCATATAATTTTTTTTTGTTAAGATGGAGCATATTTTAATGAAGTAAAATGAGTATGATAAAAACTTTACCTTTTCTCCAGATATCCATGATAGTGGATTAACCTCTTAATATATATATATCAATAACTTATCTAATAAATATATTCATGTTTATTTCCTCTTATATAAATCTTTTATATTTTTTTATTACATAATTAGTACTTATTTTTAGCTAATATTGATCGTCGATTATTAGTATTTTCAACCATTCCTTGTATATTTCGGTAGAATTTTTCTGTTCATCATTCCATGTTCATTAGATAATTATATGTAAAATAGTAATGGTATAAGAATATAAGTTCCATAATGAGTTATGAGGTTCTAGGTTCATTCCATGAGTGTTTCAGACACGGTTCACCAAGATGAAATCCATAACATACTGGTTTTAGTAATTTTTAACAAACATGAGGTGGTATATTAATAATGGGATAAATATTAATATTAGAAATCTAGAACCATAGATATAAAATTATTTAAATATTATTATTATATCTTATTATAAATAAAAATTTTATATCAATCCATGTTAGAAATTTATAGCATCGTTCATGTAGATGGTTAAACCGACCCAAACAAGAATATGTTATAATAAATGGATGAGTCAGATTATAAATTGCTTTTATTATATTATCATTATTGTATAAGTATAATGATATTATTTATGTGCTATTAATGTGATAAATAAGAATATAGAATAGGTATAGAAATAATAAATTTCATATTCTCTAAGAAACCTACTTGGCTTTGAAGGAATTAGATCATTCTATTGACATAAAAAACTACCCAATGTAGATGATAACTATTAAAGAAATATAATATTCCATAGAGAGGTATTCTAATTTTTTGTATGGGTTAGACATGGTAGTTTAGGGGTACTTTTATAAGGGGTGAATGTTTTGTAAATATATATTCCATACTGGGAAATTAATTCCATTTTCAAGAAAGTGGCTACAAAATAGACAAATAACAGAGGTTCGGGGTTAGAATCCTTTGAGTCTAATTTTAGGGAGAACCTATCCCCTGGGATCCACCCATATTTCTAGTTCACCTGGTCCCTGACTGGGTTTGTGTGAGGAAATATCCCCTTGTGCTGTGGGATTATTGTGTTGAACCATCACTGATCAAGCCTTTAACCTCGAGGATGCTCTCTCATCTCAGCTGGAATTGGATACATCCTGGATGGGGCCTCTCTAGAGTTATCCCTTCATGGGGATGGGGGTTTCCTGGTGTGTTGGGTTTAAAAAGACCACACCTTGGAATTTCCTTTTCATAGGTAAGACAAATAACAGAGGTAATATTAGTTTTGGTTAAGAAATCCCTCATAAACACATTTATAGATAGTTTTTTTATAATACCCAATGATTTTAAAATTAGAAAATAATTTTTGATAAAATGTATGAAATGTAACACCCAGATCATAACGGAATGTAACACCCTTAGACTTTATAATATTTTTATTTTTAAATAAATTCAATCTCTTTGATAGCTTATTGAACACTCAACCCTGAGTCTAAATGAACTGTAATATTATATATAATTATTTCATAGCCATTAAATTGGAGAATATAAATGGTACTAAATTAATTATGAAAATAATATATTTTAAATATGCATAAAATATATTCAATTTCTATCTATTTATTAGAAATAAAATAAGAATCATTTGAATGAAAAAGAAATGTTTTTTGTAATACATTATTTTTCTAATAGGTAGTTTCATCATTAGATTAAACATTAATTTCAAAATAAATTGATTTTATTTAAAAATGTAATTAATTTTATAAATCATTATATAAAAATTTACTTTGGGTGAAATTTTGGGATTTTTTATAAAATAATGATTTTCACTAAATAGTCAAAATACAGATATTTTTTTTGTAAAACCGCCATTTCATTTCAAATAATTAAGTGATTTAAAAGAAAAATTATGATTTGAATTTAATTTAAAATATAATAATAATAATATAGTTATATTTAATGAAATTAATTTCATTTAAATAATTTTTATATTTTTTTCTGTATAAATTTAAATTTAGTCTATAAAAATATTTTTATAAAAACTTTTTTAAGTGCATAATGTATCTTCATTTTAGTTAAATAAAAAACCAAAAATGGGGAAGGATTTAAATGAAATTTATATATTATATATCTATAAATTTAAATTTAAATTCATATAATGATTATTTCTAGGCATGGAGTTAATATAAGATTAACATATTCTTGAAAAATAATTTTTTTTGAAAAACCACTTCTTCATCGCATCTGCAAGTTTAATTTCAAATTAAAATTTTCCAATTATGTGAATTTAATTTAAAAAAATTGATTCCATATTTATAATAATCATAATTAATATTACTTAATAAGGTGAAATTATTTTTTTACCCTAATGAATAGTGAAAATAGTAAAAATTAATTACTGCTGTTAACGTAAAAACTGGTTTACCTGGGGGTTAAACTAAAAATATAAGGTTATTTTTGCCATTAAAATATTAAAAATCATATTTTATATCCATATTTTGACCTTATCCATACCAAATTAGAATCTAATGTCATTTTGAATCATTTCTCTTTGGAATTTAATTATCATTTTGGAATCTTTTGGGAAATTTCAAAGTAATTTCCAAGAAGCCCCCTTCTCCCACTTATAAAAGGGAACAACCTCCACTAACATATTCACACATATCAAGCCCATTGGAAAAACCAAAACCTGAAAAAATATCTCCCCAAAATAATTAGACACATTCTTGAGCTTCTAGTCTTCCCAAAGACCAACTTTAGAGTCTTTAAGGGGAGATCCAAAGGAGGCTTCTCTAAGAGAAGGTAATCATCTTAACAAAGCTCTTCCATTTCCTTTATTCTTGTAAAAAATTAATTTATGTATTAAAAATTCCAATATAAGAACACCATTATCTCCCATATAAATATATTTTATAATGTTTATGGAATAATATTTATCCATCATCACTTCCATCTAATGGAAAACAAAATTGTCTCTCATGTGTATAACAGACTACAACCCCATGAACCAAAATAATTAATTTCCCATCACCACATTTAAAGGATCGATATAATTATGTTTTTAAAATATTCATATGATATATATGACATAAATTTACTTTTTTAATTATAATATCACATATAAATAGCTTACCATCCAACACGTTGGGAAACAGTAATGTTGCTCATGTGTTTGTATGGATTACCACCTCTATGTAGCAATGTGAAGTGTTTTTCATTTTATTTACACATAGAGTGTAATAATGATATATTAAATGAATATAAGAGAAATATTTTATATAATATTTTATTTTAAATTTAATATATCATTTAACCTTTTTATGTTCCATCTGTAGGAAAATAGAAACATTTTCCATGCGTAAGTACGACCTACTGTCTCCATGAACGGTGCAAATAATTTGACCATATCTAAAATTTATAAATTAATATAAATAAACATATAATGAATATATATTATATTTATATCATGTATAAAATTATGGATACTATGGAACCATTATCAAATTAAAAGGACTAAAATTACCGAATCAAAACCTATATGAAAAACGAAGAAATTACCCTACGAAACAATGATTTTAGCAAAGAATTATGAATAAATTTGTGATAAAAGTATATAAGTGAATAATATATGGTATTATGTATATATATATGTTTATAGTTATATAATATATTTATAATAAATCAATATTTATCATATAGGAGATTTTAACATGTACGAATGAAATCATACAAGTGGAAAGGCTTTCTCATCTAACTTTTAATTTCATGATACATATACCATTTTCACCACTAAATTTTTATATTTTGTATATATGATCCCAATTTTAAGTTCTATATAATTAATCCATTTATATTAATGGTATTCAATGTTTTAGTTGAATTTATTTCTTTCATGGGGCTTATGATTCAAAAGTTACCAAAGAGAAAAGGGTTACTTTCACAATCTCATCGTTATTCAAGATTGTTTATGTTTAATTACCAAATGAGGGAATTATTTGGTATTTATATCTAAATTATATTTATTTTATATGGTTATTCATAAAAATCTAGTAATAGTTTTATTTTACCTCTATTTGGTTCATAAAATGACTGAGAAAGAGTTTTTAAGAAAATATAATATACTTATCTCTTCAGTTGAAAATCCTTTTTTCTTTCAAAACAATATTTTATACAACTATTTTCAAAAAATGTTTTAAAATGAAAATAATTTATTAAATAATTTTTTACCCATATTTGAATTTTTACAACATGGTTTTAAAATAAATATTCTTTGTTTTTTCAAACAAGGCTCATTTGGATTTTATAGAAATGTGAAAGGAATATTTATTTTAACATGTATATAATGAACAAAATTTACCATTTTCATGAAAGATAAAAGTTTTAAAGTATAATTTATAATTTTAAATGGTTATTTTAAAATAAAATTATTTTCAAAACATTTTTTGAACTTTTAGTTTTAAAAATATTTTCAATGTGAAAATGTTATTTTCCTTATAAATGTTTTAAAGACATTTTTATGGTATTTATATTCATAAACAACATCAAACCTTTATTTTACTTATGATACAATGGGTATATGTTGTAATTATACAATAATTACTATTTATTTGGATTTTATATGATCAGTTTGATTGAGGATGTAAAATTTTATTTCCATTCACAATATTACTATGGATGGTTTATGATTTTTTATCTGATTGGGGTAAGTATTAACATTTATTATGATAGTTTTTCTATAAGAATTTTTATGTTGATTAGGTTTAGAACATTTCATATGAGGAATTCATTGGAATTATTATGTTAATGGTGTGCACCAATTATAGATATCCCCTATACGTAATGTTAGGTTTTATGAGGCAAATCTGTTTGCCAAATCAGCTAGGTTTTTACCCCTATTTTTAAACTATCTTTTGGAAGATATTTAAAATATATTTAAGATGTCTTGAATCATGTATTTTGTTATTATGAATTTATTTATAAATGTTTTACCAGATTATATGATCATTTAGAATATCCATGGATAAGTTTCAAGCTCATGTCATTATTTATATGACCTCATTTGATCATTATTTATTCTGACCATAATACACCCTGGTTATTAATTAAATTTCATGTGTTTCCTTTTTTTCATTCCATATTGATTATGTTTATTTATTCATGATATATTTTACTATATGCATACCCTTACGAACCATGAAAGTGTTCTCTTTTATTATGTTTTATTTTCCCTAGGATACCAGGAAGTGTTTTATGATTGATATGTAGGATATACTAAGGGGAATAAAGAAATTCTCAAAGAAAATGATATGTTGTATTTGATATCTAAAAATGTAAATGAGATTCAAGTATGTACCTAATTTACTTATACTAATAAAATATTTAGTCCTTTGGGATGTATTTTCTTGTATCTAGAACCAATTTAATAAATTAATCACCGACATTAGACTACTAGGGTCGGGGTATTTATAGTTGGTCTGAGAAAAAGTTTAATAGAAACATTGGGAAATAGATTTAAGAAAATATAAATTAGATAACATAACCATATGAATGAATATTTGGATTATTCTATGTGTAGGATGACATCTAAAATATTTGGTAATATAAATATTGCATGGTTTACTAAAAAATACATCCCTGTCTAGATACTAAAATTGGGCGTGGTTCTAGAACATATGTACTTAGGGTAACAAATCTGAAAAAGACAAGACGAGTTTGACATGAGCATTACCTAGTAAAAGAAAATGTTCCTTACTGCGCACCTAATTTGAAATTCTTATGGGGACATGCTTTGGTCAATTCACATTTTCTTTACAAACCATTATGAAGGTTTTGGGAATATTTTTATGAACTTTCCCAAAGAAACCATGTTTCTTATTTTGAGATTATCCATGAATAATTTTTTTCAATTTATTTAAAGTTATTCACTAGTTTTGGGACTATAAATTATGTTCAATAATGGTATTATCTAATATAGTGTATTCCATTATTTAGAAAATACTCTTAGTGGTTGAATATTAAGGCAGTTTTTTGAAAAATATTTTTCTCATGATCAACAAGTGAATATAGAAAGAGAAAACCCTAGTTTGAGAAACAAATAATAGGTAATTGTTTAAAAGTATGAAGAAAAAATTATAATGTTATAAAGTAACGCTATGAACTACATAGATAACCTAAAGATCATGATTGACTATTTCTTTGATGGGTTAAATCCAATTCTTTAGAGGGAACTCATCTATGAAACCGTATAATCATAAGTGGACACAATATAATGTGCTATAAATAAATATAAATAATTCTCTCAGTATTATGGATTCAAAGTAAATCAATAGAATTATATAATGGAAGTTAATAAAACATATAAGGGGTATAAGGGAAGGAATAATTTTTATATATGTGATAATTATAGAAAGAAACACTACGGTATTTGCTTGAAGGGAAGGGGAGTTTACTTCAATTGTTGAGAGAAATTAATTTTACCCTGTGAATGAAAGGGTAATAAACAAACCTTTTTTGTTTAGTTTTTTTTAACTATAAGGTGATGTGTAACTAAACAAATAAATTATCTAAGCGTTAGGGGAATATACCCCAAAAGAAGATAAGGGATCAACGTGAAGATTATGTTATTACTACAGGCAAAGTGGAATGATTAATGTGCTTGTGATTTGATTTAATAATTATGTTATTATAGTACTTAATCAATGATATTCTAGTTATAAGAATTATAAAATGTATAAGGATTTTTCAATAGTACTATTTCTCTAAGGATTTAAGAGAATATATTGAATAGTACTGATGACCAAGAAAAGTGAGTCAGTGGAATGTTTAACTTCTTGGAAAAAGAATGATTTATAGTGGATAACCCTTAATATATACCCAATGTCGAGATAATAATAATAATTTTATGGTATAATACTAGTTATAATCAAATTGGTTTGTGATTTAATGGTTTATGTTGTCTTTGATAGATTTTACTACATTTTTGGATTTAGGGAATTTACGTAATAATATGAGATTTTATTTTTTGAAGAATTCATGTTTTCATTAAGGTTCTATGGTGATCAAGGTATTTGAATATTTATAATGTGACATTAAGATCCACTTAATATTATTCGGGGAATATAATATTGATTTCGTTACCTTCTTTCTAAATGTTTGGACTTAGAATTTGGTCAGACATATCTTGGATGAGTCTTAAGGTTAACCATTTATGAAATAGATTATGTTGTATTTTGGGAGTTACTATTTAAGTATTATCTATTAATGTATTCTATTATATAACTTTTTATAACCATTTATGTTTTAGTAAATACAAGAGGAATAGCTTGTTACTCTTTTATAGGACTTATGACCCATTAAAAATAATTGTAGTTCCTTAAGCATAAAAATATCATATTTTATATTCATTTCTTGGAGTAATAAAAAAATTATGAATTCATCTAAACAAAACCAAAATATGAAATTGTAATTATATTTTCTGTTGTTCTCTATCATAATATTTAAAGAATCCCCCTACTTGTAACACCCCAAGCTTCCACGGTACGCTTCTCTTTGAATAATACAATAGCGTGTGTTGTACGCAACTTCGACTTCTAACACACCACAACCAATCAAACTATCCATTATAAATAGTAATACCCACTTTTTAAAATTTTATACATTTTATCTTTCAAAATGGACTTCATTTTTGGATTCGGAGTATCGAAATTAGCTGAGGGTGAATTTTTGGTATTTTTCTGAAAACTTTCAATTTTTGATGAATAACGAAAAACACTGAGCTATAGTTTAACACCGAATTTATATTTAAATTATTATTTATTTCATTTAAATTTATTTTATGTCAAAATAGATACATAATACCTATATATGTTCAATGTAATTCATTGGTGTCCGTTTATAATAATTTTAGATATATAAAAATTTTATTGAAATTTTAACCGTCTTTTACCCACCTCTTAGGAGAATTTGAAAATTTATATAAAATTTAATTTGACCACTTCTGTGAGTTGAATTTAAAAAATATGAGATAAAAGGTTGATATCAGTAAGTAAAATTTTGTTCAATGAGATGAATTTTTTTGGTGAATAATAACTTTTGACTCTTATTTACCACGGTTAATAGTAAATAGGGTAATCAAAGGTAAAAATGATATTATAATTACCCTAACACATGTCCTAATTATATTGGATAAGTGTTATTAGATCACAAACAACCTTAAGAATAAAATATAATCGTTTAGGTCCACTTGGATTAGATTAGGACATTTATTATTATTTAAATCAAAGAAGATTTAAAAGTGTTAAAATCGATGTTTAATAACTAAAACATTATTAATATAAGGTTATACATAATATAAATTAGAATATAAATATTTATAATTAATATAAAAATATTTCACACATAATGGTATTATATTTAAATTTTTTAGAAATTAAATAATTTAATTTATTTATGACACAATGATGATGTAGTAATTACCTTATTAATGAAATATTAAAATAATTGATATTATAAATACCCAAATAAATGCAATTTGAGACTTTTTATGAATTCCAATAATTTTATGGTTAATATGACATGTTATGGTTGATTAAATAAATTTTATTTATACTAATAAATCTGTTATGAATTTAAAAATAACAAAATTCCAATTAGTGTCAAAATTGACATAAAAGTGTTTAATAAAATATTATATTATTTATTGGTATTCTATTTTAAAAAATATAGATTTTGGCCAAAGGGATTAAATAATATTATATATGTTATTAATGAACCACTACGGGTTCACTTGTATGTTTATAGTATGTTTATTAACCATATAATATAAAAATACAAAGAAACCTGGTAAATGTCAAACTATTAAATAAGAGTTAAATATAAAAGATAAGGTTAATACAGTGACCCAAACCTGTCTAAAACCAATTGGTTGAGTGGTGGTAGACCCATAACCACCTTATCCTCTAAATAATTTATTTTTCAGCAATTAGAAACTGAAAATTATTTTATTATAAAATAATATTTCTAGTTTTTCCTAAGGTGCCCCTCACCCCTCTTATAAAAGGGCACCCCCTTCTCTCTAATTCACAACTTCAAAACCATTTGGCTCGGCCAAAATCTACCCAAATACCCTTTCAATTGTCCTCCTTTCATCTTAGAGGCCTTACTTTAGTTAGAAATCCAACCTAAGGAGCCTTTTTGATCAAATCAAAAAGAAGAACCCAAAGAAGAGGTAAATATTTAATCACCTCTTTCATGTTCTATTCTTCTTCCACTTCATCTTTATTTGTTGGTTCCATTCTAAAATAATAACTCCAGTATATTCTATATACTATGATGTTATTATAAATATGGTACAAACATATTCATTATTCTATCCATCCTTTAAATGACATGTCACCATACATGCGTATGTACAACTTATCGTCTCCACGTTGTGGTGTAATTGTTATTCAATACATTATTATTTGGATGAGTATAATAATTATGTGTAATTAATGTAAATAACAAATATAAAATTATAATTATTCTTTATATATGATATACCATACAATTATTTCTTATTTTAATATCAAAAGAATGATGTTGTCGCTCGTGAATACGTACGGAATACCGTCACCACGAACGCGATGAAATTCATTCCCCATCGCAATATATTCAAGAATATTTTTCATTAGATGATTAAAAATAATGTTTAAAGACTTAATATCATTATTAATATGAATAATATACATCCCATCCATAAAAAACATTACTTACGTAACAAATCATATAAAGGAAAACGAATCTGTTAACACCAGAAATGATGATACTACTAAGATATTATTAACAGAGCAATGCAAAAAGATCATATATTATATCATATTAATGTATATTATTATAGTATAATTTAAAAAAAATTATTTCACCATTATATAAGAGGTTAAACAACCCTCAAACAAGGAAAATTATGAGGTAAGGGTTAATTTTACAATCTCTATATTATCCGAGGTTGTTTTTATTTAAGTATATACTCGGACCTCTTTATCATCCACAACCATGTTTCTTAAAAATGCCTTTAATTTTATTACTATTTACTAGACAATTGGGTAAAGTCATTTATACCCTTATTTTACCTTATATGTTTTGAGTATAATCTTTCCGTCGTTTTCCAAACAAGGTACTTTATTACCTTTTCAATAAAATTAAGTTAAGAACGTTTTTTAACTTATACGGTGGGTGAAACTATTTTTTTTGTCATTATAAAATCATGGAAGATTAACTTACAAGTTTATAAGAATATTTCCAAAAATAAATATTTTCTTTTATAATTATATGAATTTTAAATTATTTCAAAATAGAAAGAGCTATTTCTCTAAAAAAAGGATTTCATTTCATCTATGTCAACATCCTTTGATGGGTTTTAAGCTTATTTGAAGTTGATTTATTATTATACAAAACTTCCATAATGTATTAAAGGTTTTGTGATATGTTTGAATGTGGATGTGTAATTTTTACACCATTCATGGTTGGTGGATAAAGTATTGACATTTTGTATGCTAGTTTTAATATGAATGTTTATGTTATGTTTAAACCTATTCATATGAGGAATTCATTGGGCTTAGTAAGTGATGGGTGGAGCCCGATATAGATTCTCGATGCATTGGTAGGTCTCATGAGACAAACTAGTGTCTTAGAAAAATGCCTTGATGAAATATTATTTTTAGTCTTGGAACAAGACCTTCACTATATGGTTATGAAGTCTGGCATTATGCATTCCATCATTATGGAAGTGGCTATTGATATTGCATGTGATTATTCAACTTGTATAATATCAATGTGAATAATTAAATGGAATTGTTTGATTTTATCTTTTCCATATTATGCTGAATTTTATGTTTAAAAGGTTTTTGTTTTAGTCTTATACATTGCATTAAATTTTTATGATTATTTAGGAAAGTTTCTGCTATATTGTAATCCTTAATGAGCATCTGAGATCACCATTTTCTATGTTTTATTTTTCCGAGGATGTGAAGAAGTATATTATGAATGACCTGCAGGGAGAGTCTATGGGATCTCAGTTTTGTCTATGGAAACAATGTTTTTGTAGTTTTCTATTTTATGATGTAATGTAAACCTTATGAATGTATCTTTTACTTCCAAGGATAATAAACTAATCAGTCTTTTGAGACTTGATCTTTTGTGATCAAGACAACGATATGTAATAATGCACCGACTCTAGGCTTCTGGGTTCAGGGCATTATAGTTGGTATCAGATTAAGTTTATTAAAAACCTTGGAAACTATATTTAGATAAACTATGATTAGAGCACATATCCCTAAGATAGACTTTGAGGATTAGTGTAGAAAAACATCCTAGAATTTTGGTATTGTATATATTTTGTGAGTTTTCCAAGAAATACATTCCTTTTTGGATACAAGCAGGTAGTAGTGGATCGGGCATAGATGTACCTAGGTGTAAAACCCAAAAACACCACTTTGAGCTTGACACGAACGGGAACTGGTGCATGACAATGGGCCTTGATGCACTCTTGGTTACGACACTCCCAGGGGACATGCTTAGGATAATTCTCATTTTCATTACAAACCATTATGAAGGGTTTATGAGTATATACATCCTAAAATAAAACATTTTTATGGTTATAGATTATATACCTAATCTATTCAAATTATGTTAAGTGTTTTAGAAATTTTGACTTATGTATTGCAATTCATAAACTAATATAGTTTATGCTATTGTTTAGAAATGGAACCTAGTGGAATGAATGGAAACCGTATCAATGAAACCATTACATGTTTGGATTTCCCTCCTACTCAAGATAATTATAGTGGAGCTGGTGACACAATTAGTACTGATCAGCTAATCACTATACTGGGACAACTCACTCAGGTTATGAATAATGACCTTACCCGTATGGAGGACCCTGATCTACAACATGGAGGATAAATGTTAGATCACTTCATGAGTCAAAAAAACACCAATATTAAATGGGGGTAAAAATCCATTAGTATCTGAGTAATAGATAAATTTCTTAGAGAAAATTTCCCACGCCTTGGGGAGTAGTGAAAGGAAAAATTTGTCATGGAAGTTTACCGCCTCAACGGAGATGCTGATCAATGGTGGTCATTGATTCAAAACACAAAGGAAGATGATGAAGTATCAAATATGGAATAGAGGTATTTTAAAGAGATTTTATAAGAAAAATACTTTCCTTGTGACCATCGAGTAGATATGGAAATCCAATTTCTGAGTATGAGGAAAAAGGACGATGAGAATGTTGAAAAGTATGAGGCTAACATTACAAGGTTAGTGAGGCATGATGCAGACTATATAAGTAATCCAAGAAGTAAGATGGATAATTTCTTTGATGTTTTTAAACCATTTATCCACCGAGCATTTGTCTCACAATCCTTCTCATCATAAGAAGATATTATCTCAGGGGCTATCAAGACAGAAAAATAATTCTCTAAGTATTATGACTTTAAAGCAAAGCAAGAGAAGAATAGATCCACTAAAAACTCTAAAAATGGAAATAAGGGGATGAAGGGAAAAGTTTAATATCCATCTTGTAATAAATGTGGGAAGAAATACCATGTTACTTTCTTGAAGGGAATGGGAGTCTGTTACAAGTGTGGTGAAAAAGGCCACTAAGAATGTGATTTTAAGGGGAAGAAAGAGGATGTCGATGTTGAATAATACAATTGTAGAGAAAGGGGGCATTATGTGAATGAATTTCCTAAGAGTCAGGGGAAATTACCTCAAAAAAGTCCAAGCAATCAAGTCCAAGCTTATGCTATCACTACTGCTGAGGTTGATCCTTCTAAAGAAATAGTGGGAGGTAATTTAATGGTTTCCTCAAGTTTAACAAATGATTTATTTGATTTTGGATCATCGCATTATTTCATATCTTCCTAGTTTGCTAAGAAAATTAGATATTTCCAATTTTATTTAATAAGGGAGTTGTTAGTAAAAACTTTAAGGGAAGTATCATTGCAACAATGTTTTGTGAATCAGTCCCCATTAGGGCATATAAATGTAGTTTATCTACTGATCTCATCATCATACCCATGATTGAATTTGATATAATTATCAATATGGATTGGATTTCGGACCACGATGAAAAAATTTATTGTAAGAAGGAGGAGGTTACAATTTTTGATGACGATGATAAAGAACACCTCATCTTTAGAGCAGAAATGTCACCCCCTAATTCTTATCTAGATCTACCCCCAGTAGCTCAACTAAATTCAATTATTGGGGAGGAAGAGAATGAAATAACTGTGGGTGAGGAATGGAATGTTCACATAGAGGATGTACCTTTTGTAAAATGATATGTTTATGTATTTCCAAAAGATTTACCTGGACATCCTCGTGGACAAGAAATTGTGTTTTCCATTGATTTAATTCTTGGATCAAGTCCCACATCAAAGACCCCTTATAGAATGGCCACTTTGGAATTAATTGAACTAAGGAAGCAACTAGAGGAATTGATTAATAAGGGATTTATTTGACCTAGTTGTTCTCTATGGGGATCCCATGTTCTTTTTATTAAGAAAAAATATGGATCTATGAGGTTGTGCATTGACTACAGAGAGATCAATGATATAACAATAAATAAAAAGTACCCCATACATTGAATTGATGATTTATTCGACCAAATTCATGGAGATCAAAAATTTTCAATGATTGAACTTCAATATGCATATCATCAGTTATGTGTGGATAAGGATGAAATTCCGAAAACAGCATTTCGAACCAGGTACATGCATTACAAGTTTATAGTAATGCCATTTGGATTGACTAATGCACCCTCTGTCTTCATGGATCTAATGAATAGAGTTTTCAAGGAATATATTGATTAATTTTTAGTGGTATTTACTGATGATGTCTTGGTATACTCCAAAATCTACGATGATCTTGAAAATTACTTGTGCATTATCCTGAAGACTCTTAGAAGACATGAAATATATGTGAAGTTTAGCATGTGTGAATTCTGGCTTTAGGAGATTTATTTTATTGGTCATACTGTTTCTAAGGATGGAATCTCTATTGATCCTTCTAAGATAAGAGAAAACCATGAATGGCTAACACTAGCGAGTATAACTAAGGTACGTAGTTTTATTGGTTTAGCAGGTTATTATCAGCATTTCATCCAGAATTTTTCCCGATTGGATAACCCATTATCCTAGCTCACACATATAGGGGTGAAATTTGTTTGGACAAAAGAATGCGAGGAATGTTTTGAATAATTGAAGAGAAGATTAGTCAATGCTCTAATATTGACTCTACTAATGGAGAATGATGGGTTTGTTATTTCTAGTGATGCTTCAAAGAAAAGACTTGGTTGTGTCCTTATGCTGAATGATAGGGTTATAGCCTATGCATCATGACACTTAAAAATTCATGAAAAAAACTATCATACTCAAGATCTTGAGTTAGTAGCTGTAATATTTGCGTTGAAGATATGGAGACATTATCTCTATGGTGAAAAATGTGAGACATATACTGATCAAAAGAGTTTGAAGTATATTTTCTCATAGAAAAAACTCTACTTGAGGAAAAAGAGATGGATTAAACTACTCAAGGATTATGATTTCACTATACACTACCACCTAGGGAAGGAAAATAAGGTGGAAGATGCTTTGAGTAGAAAGGATCATGGAGTTTTGAACAAGATGAGAGTTGAAAAGGATCCTATATACATGGATCTATTAAAAATGGACATGGGAATCACCATGGAAGGTGAAACATCAATACTTATTCAAATAGTTTCCAAATCATCTTTACTAGAAAGGATAAAGAGTTCTCAAACCGATGATGAAGAGTTTCAAAATAATATTAAAGCTGTGAATGATGGGAGATTTGGTGACTTTGTGTATGAAGAAGGAATGTTGAAATTTGAGAAGAGACTTTGTGTTCCCGATATACCTGATCTAAAATGGGAATTGTTGGATAAAGATCATAGTTCCAATTTCTATATACACCCTGGTAGCTCGAAGATGTATAGAGATTTGAAGGAACATTTTTGGAGGGACAACATGAAGGGGGAGATTGCTGATTTTGTGTCAATATGTATGGTTTGTCAACAAGTGAAAGCTGGAAGGCAGCAACCTGGAAGAGTTATGAAACCTATTACCATACCTGAGTGGAAATAGGATGATATCATGATGGAATTTGTCATGGGGCTACCAAAGACTCCTAGAAGGAACAATGAAATATGGGTCATAGTTGATCTTCTTACCAAGTTAGCACGTTTTCTTGCTATAAGAGAAGATTTAACACTTGAACGTTTAGTAAGACTATATATTAATGAAGTTGTAAGACTTCATGAAGTACCAATATTGATTGTTTATGATCTTGATCCCCATTTTACATCAAGATTCTGGAAACTTCTTAAGAAATACCTAGATACTGAACTTCGTTTGAGCACTGCCTACCACCCTCAAACTGATGGAAAATCATAATGGACTATTCAAACCTTAGAAAACATGTTGAGATCTTTCTCACTTGAATTTCAAGGTATGTGGGATCTATATTTACCTTTGGTAGAATTTTCCTATTACAATAGCTTCCATTCAAATATTCATATGGCACCATATAAAGCGTTATACAGAAAGAGAATCGCAAACCAACCTATTATGATGATGTTGGTGAAAGAAAACTTTTAGGTCCAAAAATTATGGAGGAAATGATGGAAAAAGAGAAGGTAATCCAAACCCACATTAAAGGAGCTCAAAGTAGGCAGAAGAGATATGCCGATAACCGAAGGAAGGATTTGGAATTTCATGTAGGAGATCAAGTTTTCCTAAAGATATCTCTATGGAATGGTGTTATATGTTTCGGTAAGAAGGGTAAATTGAGTCCTAAGTACATCAGAACTTTTGAAATTCTAGAACGGATTATGGCTGTAGTTTACCATTTAGCAATGCCGCCAAGTATCTCCAGAGTTCACGATGTATTCTACGTATCACTCTTGAGAAAATACAATCCTGACCCAATGCTTGTACTCAACTATGAGGAATTAGAACTAGAACCTGATTTGTCTTATTGCGAATAGCCTGTCAAGGTCCTTGATACAAGAGAACAAGTGCTGAGAAACCGGACGACTCGTCTAGTAAAAGATCTACGGAGAAACCATAAAATAGAAGAGGCAATGTGAGAACCCAAGGAACTTATGATGAAGAACCACCCAAGACTTTTTATGCTGTAATATTCTTGAAATTTTGAGGACAAAATTATTTTAAGGACAAAATTATTTTAAGGATGAGAGAATGTAACACCCCAAGCTTCCACGGTAGGCTTCTCTTTGAATAATACAGTAGCGTGTGTTGTACACAACTTCAAGTTCTAACACACCACAACCAATCAAACAAGCCGTTATGAATAGTAAACCCACTATTTGAAAATTTATAAATTTTTTCTTTCAAAATGGACTTCATTTTTAGATTCGGAGTATCGAAATTAGCTTAGGGTGAAATTTTTATATTTTTCTGAAAACTTTCAATTTTTTATGAATAGTGAAAACACTAAGTTATAGTTTAAAATCGAATTTTTATTTAAATTAATATTTATTTTATTTAAATTTATTTTAGAAATAAATAGATACATAATACTTATATAAGTTCAATGTAACTCATTGGAGTAAGTTTATAATAATTTTAGATATACAAAAATTTATTGAACCATTTACCCTCTTTTACCTACCTCCTCGGAGCATTTGCAAATATACATAAAACATAATATTACCGCTTCTGTGAGTTGAATTTCAAAAATCCGAGAGACACGGTTGATATCAGTAAGTAAAATGTGGTTCAATGAGATGAAAATAATTTTTGTTGAATAATAAATTGTGACTATTATTTACCATGGTTAAAAGTAAATTGGATAATAAAAAGCAAAAATGATATTATAATTACCCTAACACATGTCCTAATTCTATTGGATAAGTTTTATTTGACCAAAAACAACCATAGTAATAAAATATTATCCTTTAGGTTCACTTGGATTAGATTAGGACATTTATTATTATTTAATTCAAATAAGAGTTAAAAGTATTAAAATCAATGTTTAATAACTAAAACATTTTTAATATAAGGTTATACAAAATATATATTCAACTATAAATATTCATTATAAAGATAAAAATATTTCCTACATAATGGTATTTTATTTATAATTTTTAGGAATTAATTAATTTAATTTATTTATAGCACAATTATGACGTAGTAATTACCTTATTAATGAAATATTAAAATAATTGATATTATAAATACCCAAATAAATGTAATTTGAGCCTTTTTATGAATTATATTAATTTTATAGAATAATATGACATTTCAGGGTTGATTAAATGAATTTATTTGGAAGTAATATTGCTATTATGAATTTTACAAAAACAAAATCCCAAATAGTGTCAAAATTTAAAAAAAAGAATTTTTAAAACAAACATTATATTATTAATTGGTATTCTATTCATAAAAATATATGGTTCGTCCAAAGGTATTAAATAATATTGTATATGTCATTAATGATCCACTTGGGGTTCTCTTCGAAGTTTATAGTATGTTTATTAACCATATAATATAAAAATACAAAGAGACATGGTAAATGTCAAACTATTTAAATAAGAGTTAAATCTAAAAGATATGGTTAATATAGTGACCCAAACCTATCTAAATCCTATTTTTGAGTGAAGTTTGACCCAACCCCACCTTATAATTTAAATAATTTATTTTTTATCCATTAGAAACCGAAATTTATTTTATTAAAAAATAATATTTATACCTTTTCCTAAGGTGCCACTAGTAGAAAAATGATTTTTAACGTCACCAGTCTGACATTGGTTTCTTATAAACCAACGTAAATAATTTTTTTCGATAAATTTTTGGCATCGGTTTTTTTGTAAACCGATGCCAAAAACAATTTTTTTTGGAGTCGGTTGTTAAAAAAACCGATGCAAAAAAATAAAAAAAAATATATTTTGGCATCGGTTTTTATAAAAACTGACACCTTAAATTTTTTTAAGAAATACAATGTTTTAGATAATTCCCTAAGATTCGATTTGACTAGTCGTGGAGAAAAAATAGAGTTACAGATTAAAAATTCTGGATGTAGGAAGTTGACCTTCTCTAAGAGAAGTCTTAAAGAAGTTCAACTTTCAATGTCCATAAATTTTATTCTGTAACTCCGTTTTAGCTCCACGAGAAGTCAAATCAAAGATTAAGAAATTATCTAAATCAATAAAATTTGTTTTAATTTTTTGGCGTCGGTTTTTAAAAAACCCGACATGAAAAGTTTTTTTTAAAAAAATTTTAGCATCGGTTTGATAAAAAAATGATTCCAATGATATTTTTTTAACTTTTGGGCATCAGTTTTTTAAAAAACTGACGTGAAGAATGTATTTTCTTTTAACTTTTTAGCCTCTGTTTATTTAAAAACTGACGCCAAAAAGGATATCGATTGGCATTTTTGGAATCGGTTTTCTAAAAAACCAACGCCAAAAGACCATGTAAATCTACTTTCATGTCATTTTCAAACAAAACCAATGCCAAAGAGTAACACGGGATCATAATTTCAATTTTTTTCACAACATGCATTTAACTTTTTAAAACCCTGCCTACATTTTCATACAACACAATAGAAAATATTTTCGTTTACTATATATATATATATATATATCCAGTTTCTCCTTCATTCATCATTTTCAACATCTTCGATTCAATTATGTTTTTAATGTGACTTCAATCATTAATTTGAACACGGTACATATTCTATTCATTTATTTTCTTTTTTATTATTATCCTTCATTTATAAACAACTGGATTGGATTTCTTATAATGATGATTCATTCTCATTTCTAAATATAAGTTATATGATGATTAAAAACATATCATTTTTATTGATCCCCTAAAACCATTGAAATATGTTTGTAAGTATTATGGTTATTTTATTTCATTTGGTGTATATAATTTTAAATTATGTTTATCATGTTTTATTTGAAACAAGTTGTATCAATCAAAACATTTATAGGTCCAACTTCTGACAGCAATAACTTTTGATCCGTGACTCTGTTTTAGGTCCACAACCTGTCAAATCAAAGCTTTAGAAATGATCTAAAACATAGAAACAGAAATTTATTTTTTAGCGTCGGTTTTTTAAAAACTGACACCAATAATATTTTTTTTATTTATGGCGTTGGTTTTTTAAAATAACCGATTCCAAAACTATTTTTTTTTAATTTTTGGCATTGGTTATTATGAAAATTGATGCCAAAAATGATTTGAATTAGTTTTTTTGGCATCAGTTTTTTACAAAACTGATGCCAAAAAACAAATGTAATTCATTTTTCGTGTCGGTTTACAAAAACCAACGTAAAAAGTTATATTTTTTTACGTCGGAGACTTCAACATCGGTTAAAAACCGATGTCCAAAATAAAAAAAACCAACATTAAAGACCATTTTTCTACTAGTGTGCCTCTCACCCCTCTTATAAAAGGGCACTCCCCCTTCTCTCTAATTCACACCTTCAAATCTATTTGGCTCAGCCAATCTATACCCAAATACCCTCTCAAATATCCTCCCATAATCCTAGAGGCCTTACTTTAGTCAGAAAGCCAACCTAGGGAGCCCTTTTGATCAAATCAATAGGATGAACCCAAAGAAGAGGTAAATATTTCATAACCTCTTTCAAGTTCTTTTCTTCATCCACTTCATCTTTCTTTGTTTTTTCCATTCTTAAATAATAAATACAGTATCTTCTATATACTATGATGTTATTATAAATATGGTATAACCATATTCATTATTTTATCCATCATTTGAATGACATGTCACCATACGTGCGTACGTACGGCTTACCATCTCCACATCGTGGTGTAATTGTTATTCAATACATTATTATTTGGATGGTTATAATAATGATTTTTAATTCATGTAAATAATAAATATAACATGATAATGATTCTGTATATATGAAAAACCATCCAATTATATATTTTTTTAATATCAAAAGAGTGATATTGTTGCTCGTGCGTACGTATGGATTGCCATCTCCATGAATGTGATGAGATTAATTCCCCATCGTAATCCATTGAAGACTAATTTTCATTAGATTATTAAAAATAATGTTTAAAGACTTAATATAATTCTAAGTATGAATAAGATACATCCTATACATAACAAACATTACTTATGTAACAAAGCATATAATGGAAAACAAATCAGTTGACACTCGAAATGAGGATAATACTAAGATATTATTAACAAAGCAATGTTAAAAGATCATATATGATTTCATATTAATATATATGATTTTAGTATAATTTAATAATGATTATTTAAACATTATAAAGGAGGTTAATCTACCCTCGACCAAGGAAAAGTACAATGTAACGGTTAATTTCACAATCTCTTTATTATTTGAGGTTGTTTTTATGTAAGTGTCTACTGAGACCTATTTATCATCCACATCCATGTTTCTTAAAACTTCATTTCAAAATATCATTACTATTTAATAGACAATGGGGTAAAGTCATTTATCCCCTTATTTGACCTCATATGTTGTGAAAGGAATTCTTCTGTCGTTTTCTAAACAAGGTACTTTATGCCCTTTTCGAAAAAATTAAGGTAAGAATGTTTTTTTAACTTATACGATGAGTGCAAATATTTTCTATCATTATAACATCATGGAAGATTCCCTTACAAGATTATAAGAATATTTCTAAAATAAATTTTTTATTCTATAATTATATGAATTTTAAATTATTTCAAAATATAAAGAGATATTTCACTAAAAAAGGTTTTGATTTCATCTATGTCAACATTCTTTGATAGATTTTAAGCTTATTTGAATTTTATTTATTATGATACAAGACTTATATATTTCATTGAATTATTTTTGATATGTTTGACTTTGTATGTGTTATATTTACACCATTCATGGTTTATGGATAAAGTAATGACATTTTTATGCTACTTTTAATATTAATTTTTATGTTATGTTTAAACATATTCATATGAGGAATGAATTGGAATTAGTATGTGATGGGTGGAGCTCGATGTAGCTCCTCAATGCATCGGTAGGTCTCATGAGAGAAACTAGTGTCTTGACACAAGGCCTTGAAAAAATCTTATTTGTACTCATGGCACGAGGCCTTAACACTATGGTTATTAAGTATGGAATTATGCATTCCATCATTATGAAAGTGGAAATTGATATTACATGTGATTATTCAGCTATTAGAATATCCATGTAAATAATTAAATGACATTATTTGATCTTATATTTTCCATATTATGCTGATGTTCATGTTTAAAAGGCTTTTGTTTTAGTCTTATACATTGCCCTAAATGTTTATGCTCATTTATGAATGTTTCTGCTATATTTTTATCATTATTGAGCATATGAGCTCCCCCTTTCTATGTTTTATTTTTCCCAGGATGCGAAGAAGTATATTATGACTGACCTGTAGGGATAGTCTATGGGATTTAAGTGTTGTCTATGGAAACAATGTTGCTTTTGTTTTTCATTTTATGATTTAATGTAAACCTCATGAATGTATCTAGTACTTCCAAGGCTACTTAACTAATCGGTCTTTTAAGACATGATCTTTTGTGATCATGCCAATGATACATAATAATACACAAACTTTGGGATTCTGGGATTAGGGTGTCACATTACTCTAGGAAAAGGATCTTGAAAAAAATGTAATAATATCACATTCATATATGATGAATAAAATGGTATTTAAAATCATCACAGATTTATGGTATTGTAGATTTTGACATTCCCTTATTTATTCACTTTCTTTTGATCAATGATATCTCTCACTCTCTATAATTATTTACACTTTTCTTCAATGTCTATATCTTTACTTCCCACTAATGATTTCCTATTTGGAAACCTAGTTACGTGTTATTAAATATGAACTTTGTACATCCATTTATCTCTTATCAAGAGGATGTTTTATTAACCCTTTTTATTATGTAGGTTTCCAATAATGGTATTATCAAATTTCAATCCATTTATTACAATGATATAGAATATGTTTTGTGGACACAATTTATTTAAGGATGATAAATTGTAAAAAATAATGATTTTAAAAGTGTAAAATATTGTTTAATAGAATATATGACATGAAACACCAATATTATAAAGTTATTTAACAATAATATACTTTATGATATATTTATTTTTATATAAATTCAACCTCTTTGATAGCTTGCAGGATATGTAGCCCCAAGGAAAAATGAACCATAATATAGTATATTGATATAACCTAGTCATTAAATTTCAAGGTATAAATGGTAATAAAAAAATTATGAAAGTATATAGATTAAAAATATATAAAATTTAATGGTTATCTATTTATTATAAATAAAATAAGAATTATTTTAAAGAAAACAAATGTTTTCTGAAAAACAATATTTTTCTAAAATGTAGTTTCATCAATTGTTTCTCACTTATTCTAAAATTTATTTTTATAAATTTTAAAAATGAATTTTATAAATGAAAATTAAATTTTAAATCATTATATAAAAATTTACATAGGGTGGAATTTTTGTATTTTTCAAAAAATATTGATTTTTAAGTAAATATTGAAAATACATTTTTTTGTAAAAATGACATTTCATTTAAAATAATTATTTAATTTAAATATAATAATATGATTTGAATTTAATTTAAAGTAAAATAAAGAGTAATTCAAATATATTTTATGATTTTAATTAAATTTAAATAATATTTATTCTAGATTTTATTATAAGTTTTTTTGTCATAAAAAAGGGATTTTTATGAAAACTATTTTAAAGAGAATTATATTTATTTATTTTAATTAAATAAAATAAACCTTAAAAGGAATGATTTAAATTTAATTAATAGAAAATATATTTATAAATAATAATTGAAATACATACAATTATGATTATTAGTCATGGAGTTAATATAATATCATCTTATTCTTTAAAAATACATTTCTTGAAAAATGTTTTTTTGTTGAGTTTGTGGGTTTAATTTTAAATTAAAATTTTTCAATTTTGTGATTGGAATTTTAAAAAATTGATTAAATATTTTTAATCATAATAATTAATATTTTATAATAATGTAAAATTAATTTCTTACCTTAATGAATTGTGAAAACAATTAAAATTTATTACCACAGTTAAGGTTAAAACGGGTTTACTGAGGGTTAAACTAAAAATATAAGGATATATTTTTCATTAAAACTTGTAAGAATCTTATTTTATAGATATATTTATATCTTATACATAAAAATTTAGAATATAATTTCTTTTTTATGAAATTTTCTTGGGAATGAATTTATGATTTTGGAGTCTTTAGGGAAATTTCGAAGTAATTTCCACATATAAAAGTGCACTCTATAGCCTCCCTTATTCAAACATATTAAGAAATTTTTCATGAACAAATCATGAAAAAATATCTACCCATAAATTTATCCACATTCTAGTGATTTTATCCTTCCCAAAAGACAAACTCTAGAGTCCTTCATAAGAGATCTAAAAGAGGATTCTCTAAGAGTTTGTAAGCATCTTAACAGAGCTCTTTAATTTAATTACATCTTTTAAAAACTATATTTATCTTTTGAAAAATAAAATATAATAAAAATATTATATCCCATATAATAATATGTTATTATTTTTATGAAATTATATTTATCCATCTCCACTTACATCAAATGGAAAATGGAACTGTTACACCTCGTGAACTGAAATAATTTGTTTTCCATCACCACCTTTCAATGATGGAAATAATGATGAATTAAAAATTATAATATAATATTTATTAAATAAATATAATTCTTAATTTATAATATCACAAATACCTTCTTACCTTCCAACCCATTTGGAAACAATAACATCCCTCGTGTGTATGTGTGGACTACCGCCTCCATGTTACAATGAAACGTGTTATTAATTTTAGTTTTAATTGTATGGAAATAAGGATAAATTTAATGAATATAAATTAATAATTTTTATATAATAATTTCTTACAGTTTAAATATAATTTAACTTTTTTAAGTTCCTTTTATTGGAAAAATGGAAAAAACATTCATGTGTATGTACAACCTACTGTCTTTATGAAAGATGTAACTTATTTTCCTATATCTATATTTTATAGATTTGTATAAATAAATATATAATGAGTATATATGATATTAATATCATGTTTAACATTATAAATATTATGGAACAATGATAAAAGTAAAAATACCAAAATCACCGAACCAAAACATAGATGAAAAATGAAGCAATTATCACCCAAAATAGTAATTTTAACAAAACATTGTAAATAAATAGGTGATAAAATTCTATAATTTATCATATATGGTATTATATATATTTTTATCATTATTGAATATATTTATAATAAATAAGTATTTATTATACAGGGGGTTTGAACATATAAGAAATAAATCAGCCAAGTAGTAAGGGATTCTCATCTCACTTTTAATTCCATGAGACATATACCATATTCACCACATAATTATGTTTTGTAGTGTATATGTAATACCACATAGATATATTATATCATTAATACCTTTATCTTCATAGTATTCAATGTTTAATTTGATGTTATTTATTTCATGAGTGGTGTGATTCAAAAGTTACCAAAGTGGTAAGGGTTTATTTCACAATCTCATCATTATTTAGGATTGTTTAGGTTTATGTATACCTCGGTGGAAATATTTGATATTTATATATTAAAATAAATACACTTGACCTAGTTATTCGTGAATGTTTAAAGTAATAGAAATATATTTCTCACTGTTTTTTACTTAAAATGACTGAGAAAATGTTTTTAATAAAATCTACTTTATTTATCACTTCAATCGAAAAAACTTTTTCATGAAAAACAATGTTTTATAAATTTTTTTTTCTAAAAATGTTTTAAAATTATCCATATAGTTTATTAAATAAATTTTTATCCATGATTCACTTTTTACACAATCCTTTAAAATGAATCTTCCTATCATTTTTCAAACATAGCCCATAAATATTTTACAGAAAATGTGAGAGTATTAATTTTAACTTGTATGATCACCATAATGACAAAAAAAGTTTTAAAGGTTAATTTATAATTTTAAAAGTTTATTTTCAAAGAAAGTTATTTTCAAAGCATTTTGTGAAATTTTAGTTTTAAAAAAATCAAATTGAAAAGGTTATTTTCTTCAAAAATATTTTTAATGAAATTTTATGGTATTAATATTAATTAATGACATAAAACCATTTTTTAATAATGATACATTATAAATATTTTATAATGATACCATCCTTATTATTTCTTTTTATGGTTTATGATTTGTTTGACTAATGACATACAATTTTATTACTATTCACCATATTAATTTGGATGGTTTATGATTATGTTTATTTCATTAAGATAAGTATTAATATTTTAGTTTTTAGTTTTTAAATATGAATGTTTATATTTATTACATTTCACCAATTTTATATAGGGAAGGAATTATAATTATTAAGTTATGGGTAGGTCCTTGTTATGGATAATACCTCGAAACATCTGACCTAAACTTTCGTTTAAGTTGGTTAAAGTTTAAAATTTATAATACTACAAACTATAGTATATGTGGAAAGCAGGGTTGAACCCAAAGAGAAGGCAAATTTGACCACTATTCTTCAAAAAAAACATTCAAAAGATCCCAATGTTGTCAGTAGTGGGATATATTTTCTATTTTTGCAAAACTTTTTTCCCAGAAATGAAACACTGCCGTATTTTTGGGTTTTTGTTCTAAATTGTAATGAAACTAAAAATAGGTAAAAAATATAAGAAAAATAGATATAACATGCTGATAAGTGAATTATCAAGTAAAATTCCTGTGGAAAAGTCACCATTCTACTGATTTTAAAAGTAATCCAATTCACATTAATGTTACTGTAGTGCACCACCAAAAAGAGAATGACTCACCTCCCTCGCCAAGAGCTAAGTCACAGAGGCTGATCGATTTTGGTGTTCGCCACTCCAAAAAAAATCAACTACAAAAAGTTCTAATTGAAAATGACAATGGGATGAACTCAATTTATGTCCCAAAGTATTTGTGAATTTATTATTTTTTTGAAATATGTGTCCACAATCAATCTCGCCAATTTGATTGTGGAGTTTTGAATATTAAGTTCTAGTGGTGAAAATCAATTGAATGAACTCAGTATCAATCTCGTCGATTGATACTGAACACATTAATGTGTTAAAGTAAAAGGAAGAATAGTAACCGGTATAAGTAGTAATTCCCTGAGCTCAAAGATTCAACCCATTAATTTTTTCATTATCAATACAAAAAATGAAAACATACTAGAACAAAGTACAAGAATTCCAACACGAGGGAAGAATAACATTCCTAATACTACTCTTCACTCAGACTTCAAGGCCTACAGCTCCTCTCCAATGCTGCTCTGATATCTCCCAGGAGTCTTCGCTCCCCAAAAAACGGTGTGTTCGTTCTAGTGAAAGAGCATATTTATCAAATGAATTTCCCTCTAAAATTTTGTTGTTGCTCTGCTTTTGTATCCACCGTCACCTTCTGCATGTCACCGCTCATCTTTCACGAACTTTAAGTGTCCTCATGCGTGCACTGGACACGTGTATTTTTTCATGACTAACACGTCGTTCTATATTTTCCCATGTAACTAAATCCCTATGAGTTAGTAAAATGAATCTAGATGAGACTTCTTCTCTCAAATTAACCAGCATAGTTTAAAGAGAGAATAAATAAATTATGATGCAACGAAAGTAAAATAGTTAATTTTTTAATTTAAAATTATATATCTTGTTAAAAAGTTAACTAATCGTTAATTAATAAAAATATTCATTGATAAATGTTATTAAATATTATTATTATATTTATTAATTAAATACTGTTATTAAGTTTAAAAATTATTATTATTAATTAAGTTATTAATGTAAGTATTTTTAATAATTAGAGATTATAAATAAATTAGATTCTTAAATTAAATTAATACTTATTACCTAATCAATTAAATTATTTATTGTGTTAAAATAAAAGTGTTAAAATATCTATTTTAATTAATAATTTAATAATTTATGGTTGTATAACTTTTTATTAGTGTGACTTATATTCTATTTTATAACTTATCAATTTATTAATAATAAAAAATTTATATATAAAAATTATTATATATTATGTTATATTATATTGATTAATTTGTTATTTATTTACTTTTACTTTTTTTATTACTTTCATTTCATATTTTTATTAGTTAATTCGCTTCCACTCCTCCCCAAATCACACTACAAAGTGGGAGGGGGCGTTTTCTTCCTCTCAAAGAAAGCTGCTGCGACTCCCTCCCCCTCTAGCATCGCAGCAAAGTGTTCTTCCTCCCAGAGATAACATCAAAACTAGTGTGGCATCTGCCTCGTCTTGGAAATCAGACCACAATGATGGCAGGGGGTGTGGTGGCTTCTGCTCCTCAGAACAGGAAGATCCCTCTTCATCTGACCAGAAGTGACGGATCTGGTGCGGGGGGTTTCTAAAAGGTGGCGGCAAGTGACTCTTCCTTCTAGAAATGCAGAAAGGAGTTTTTGGAGACTTCAGGTTCTTTTTAGTGGTGGCACAACCTCCCTCAAGCGCAATGGAGAATAGTTGCGACTTCAGAAAATAATGTTGGTAACTCGAATCCATTTTTTTTCCAAAGGATAGGCACACTAAATGGTGAGTATGGTTCCTCCTCGACGGGTAGAGAAGATCTAGATTCGTGGCTTGGGTTCTTCTTTAGATAAAGAAAGTGTAGAAACTTTAATTAGAATCTTTTTATAGTTGTGAATGTAGGTCAAAATCCACATCAATTTGTTTCTAAAAGAGGAAATGAAAGAAATCAGTATATGGATGAAAGAATGTAGGGACTTTGGTGTCTGTGATGCTACCAATGGAGAACAGGGAGTGGGGATGAAAGAATTCAGTGTGAGGAGCGGAGAATGGTGAGGGGGATACGAGGTTACAGATAGATAAAAATTAAGGATCATTGATAGAGTTAAAAAAGTCCCCGATATGAAAGATCATCATGAGAAAAATAAATTAAGATTACGGATACTTAAAGGTCACTAATACAATTTCTAAAAAAGTTACCAATAAAAAAAATATCACTGTCAGCTTTAAATTAGAAGGTCACTGTTAGAACAAAGGGTCTCCATTTTAATTAAAGGTCAGTGGTATAAAAAGTGACGAGTAGTGGTGAAACAGAGGATACCAGTGGGATAAAATTAAATACTCACTGTTTCACACACAAAAAGGGTCACCGATAGAATTAAAGGTTACTGATACAAATAAAATTAGAGGCTCACTGTTAGAACAATGATAATGAACTAACGGTGACCTATAAAAATTAAAAATGCATGAATTAAATGTAAAGTTAAAATTTAAGTAAACTAAAAAGAATGGTCGAAAATAATTAATTAATAGAATGTTGAACACTATAAATTAAAAACAGGATTTTTGGTATACTTAAAGCTTTAAAGTCACAACTAAAAGTATAAATAGATAACACTTAAATTAAGAACAAGATATTTGATAAACTAAGTTGACAAATTAACTAAATTAAAATTATGATATAAATTAATTACTAGGTAAACAGTGAATGAAAAAGGGTAGCACTGGTGACCCAATAGGACACCAATGGCTCTTGCCTACCTGCCTAGTAGACTAAAATCAATAGGAAATGAATAAATAATTTAACTGCATACATAAGATTAAATAATTAATGTTTTAAAACTCTTAGTTAATTATTTAAACAACTATTTGAATATCGAAAATTAAAAATAAACTATTTTATTTAGTTTAAAACTAAAACTCTTAACTTATTTAATTTGTATAATGACTAAAAATATTAATAAATAATGTAAAAAATATTTTAATAAATCTATATCAATGAATAAAATATTAAACTAAAGTCTAAGTTAGTTAAAACACAACTATAGAAATCGAATAACTATTTATTATTAATGTGAAATTATTAAAAGGTGAGCAGAATAATATTAACAAAAAAAATTAACAAATAATTAAATTAGATAAGAAAAGTAAGAATAAAATTATTAATTTAAAGACTAGAAATACAAAATTTATTATAAAAGCTGATTAATTAAAAAAATTTAATTATATAAATTAAAAAATACAATTATTTAGTATAAATCACTTAAATTATTAATTAAATAATTAAAAATTAAGAAAAAATAAGTGGAAAAACTATACAAAAAATAGAGCCACATAAAATTCCCCCACACTCAAATATTGTTTGTCCTCATACAATCTCATGTTTTATTATCTTTGAAAATAGAAGTATGATATTCATAATTTTGATCAAAATGTAACATGTCCAGTAATTTGAAACAAAAGACATAAACATGCCAATAGGCTTAAGAAAATGAATTTCTCATTTGAATCCTACTTATAAAATACTCAAAGGTAGTCAAGAGAGTAATGAATCAACAAGAAATGAAAGTGTCATGCCTCATTAGTGAACTTACCGAGTGAATAATTACAATCCAAGATCATGTTCTAATTCCAAGAATGACAAGAGGTAAATTTATATGGAATTAAGAACATAAAAAATGAAACATTGTACTTTGACTTTTTCACTTAGGTTCCAAATATAAATATATTTTTTGTGAATAACCTCAATGATACAACCTAAATGATTCCCATATAAACTATTTTACCCCTTCTTCATTTGGAATTCATCATTCCACTCACCTTAATGAACTCATTTTTGACACTGGACACTTTATTTAATTTTTCCCAGGCCATGTATCATTGTGATAAGAACATTGCAATGAACATATTCAAGGTGTACAGAGGGCTTATAATAAATAAAAACGCACCCAACATCTAGGGTCTCAGAGCTTCACTGTGGGATCCCAGATTCCCAAAATACTCAAATTTCACATGTTTTATATAAAAATAATTTACATTAGATCATTTAGGTGATTACTTTTAATAATTAAAAGATGAATGAGGTCCCTAAGATCAATACTAATCATCTAGTTCCAAGGGCTATGATCATAATTCCACAAACATGTAACCCAAACCACTTTCAAATAAAGTCCCTAAACTAAGATATCTATTCAACCACTAAGTAGATATCACTCAGAAATCATCCATTATCATTAATTTCAGACTCAATGCACAAATTTAATTCCAAAGAAATACTGACCATAAGCAAGACCCAATTGAGAGACCGTGTAAATCATACATTTATGACAAAAAAATTTAAATTTTTTTCCAATTTTTGAAAAAAAGTTTTAAGTTGTAGTGGGGAATGATGGACTTACAATTAAGAAACGTTTAGCACAGTCAAGAATTGACCCCCTCTCCCACACTTAAAACCCAAATTTTCCCAAAAGTTGACTTTGAAACACAGAGAAGAACAATTAAACATTTATGGTTCAAAACAGATTTTCAATTTGGTAAATTTATGACATGTATAAAGGGAATATTTGTAGTTCAAAAAGAATTGATTTCCACAATGAATAACTTATCAGCAGGCTGATATCCAGATACATGCATTAATATTTAATCTAATGACAATGATTTTCCATTAAAATACAAACCAATCATGTAACTTGTGGATGCAGAGAGAATTGGGTGTATGGAAATTCCAAAAATATGATTCAATTATATGTTCAATGAAACATAAAGCAATCATTCTGAACAACCCTTAGAAAAACAATTTTAATGTAAAACACAACAACCTGTAAGCATGTATCCCCTACAATTAATTCGTAATAGTGAAGATTTTATGAAAAATGAATTTCAGTTCAAAGAAACGTGCACATGAAATTTTTTTACAAGCATACTTTCATTCCAATACAAGAATAATTTAAAAAATATAAAGAATTTTTTTATATTTCTGTAGCAAGGCATGAAACAAAATTTTATAGAGTTCAGTCCATACAACAGAAATTTTAGTACACATGTAGCATAATTTTATACAAGCATAATTTTCTAGGAAAGAAATACATGCATTAGATTTTTCACTAAAGCATCAGGGAGAAGAATAAAGAAATAAAAATTAACAGAAAGATAATTCCATGTCTAGATTCTCCATTACTCCTTCAGCATGATAATTACACTCCATAGATGACAACATCATCAACATCTGAAAAATCACAAGGAAAGAAAAAAGAGACAAAAATTTCTAGCAGTGACATAACAAACTTAAGGCAGCAAAGAAGCACTTTATTAAAAGTAAAACAAGAAAAAAACAAAAGTAAAAACAAATAAGGTGAATGGGTTGACTCCCATGAAGCATTGAGTTTAATGTCTATAGAAAGACTCTATTTAATCAAAATTTTTATTTATTTATTAACAAAATAAAAACCAAGGGTTGCCTCCAATATGGCGCTAGTTTTATAGTCTCCATCCAGATGTAATTTCCCTAGATATTTCAAACTATGATCATTTAATGGGAATAAATTATTAATAGTTTTAAGTTCACTATTATCTAAATATTCAAAAATAAGATCATCCAATACATTATTGTCTACAATATCAAATAATATTTTGAAAAGTTATTTTAACAAAACAATTGCTAATATACTATCCAACCCATTTTGGCCTCCAAAGACCACTTCCTCAGCTCTAAAATTGTTCAAAAGATTCCTATGAAAATTACCAAGTTGAACAATAATACTTACAAGGATTCCACCACACATAGAGGTCAGATCCATCCCAGAATTAGAAGAAAAAACATCAGCATGCTCTTCAGTATTTTCAACAAATGTTCCCAGAAAAGCTTTCACAAAAGACAACTCAAAAAATTCTTGGAGGAAGGAATCATATTCAGGTTCAAACACATGGTACCCAATGTCCAAAGATGACTCAAATGATGTGAATTTTTCACGTTCAGGTTGTAATTCATCACAATAAACATCAAAATGAGCAAGATAGAAAGTTACCAGAAAATTAATTTGCTCATAATGGGCACAATCTAGTTTTTCATCAGGACTCTTCCCAGAACTTTCTCTAAATTCAGAAAACCTTAAACAATCAACTTCATAAGGAAATTTTTAAAAAATGGGTTGAGACAGTTCATGAAATGATTGTGATCCCCTCTCTAGTATAGGTTCTATAGAATGATATTTCTCATCTAGATAAAGGAGTGGGACATGAATAGAAGCCTGAAGAAAAGGTTCAATAGGCCGGGGAATAATAATCTCTGTGACCTCAATAGGGAAAGAAACATACTCAGATTGGTCCTCAATTTTAAAACATTTATTCTCAGAAATATCTATCAAATCACAACCCACCACATGTTGAGGCATTCCAAACACTAAAAACTCCTCCACATCATCAATAGCTTGGAGAGTGGGTTTTCGCTTGGACACATTTATGACAGCACCAGCTGTAGCAAGGAAAGGTATACCTAAGATGATTGAGACTTTTTCATCACACTACATATATAAGATAAGGAAGTCTGTGGGTAGTTTCATTTTTCCTACACTCACTAATAGACCATCCACCCTCCCTGAATGGTGTGTGAGTGATCTATCCGCAAGATAAAGACAAATATAAGTTGGTTTGAAGTCCCTAAGACCTAACCTTCTAAATAGAGAGTAAGGCATAATATTGATGCTTTCCCCTAATTCACAAAAACAATTTAATTTCTCACATGATCCAATTTTTCATTGAATAATAAATCTACTAGAGTCCTTCAATTTTGGAGGCATTATATTTAACAAGATTTCACTACACTCCTTATTGAGATTAACTTTGTGAAACTTCTTCCAATCATTTTTATTTCTTTCAAAACCATTTGGAAAATGCAACATGTGAAGGGATTTTATCTAAGGATTCTAAAAATGGAATATTGATACTAATGTTTTGAATCATTTTAAGAAACCTCAAATAACCAGGTTCATTATTCTTCTTCTCCCTTTTAGGGAAGTGTATGGGAGGGTCATACTTTTTTAGAAATGGTTGATTATTATACTTCTCTTCAAATGCATTCTTTTTCTTTTATTCTTTAATTAATTCCCACTTCATTTTCCTTGGTTCCTGAAACTTTTCAGATGTAATTTCAACATTCTGTTCAGGTTGAAAAAAGCTGTCCAGATTCCCAAATTCTGTTTTAAAAAGATTTTTCTTTCCAGATTCAATTTTTTATCAGTTTTAGTTTTCCCAGAGTGTATATTTACTTGTTATTGGATTTTAAGGCCAGATATGGTGGTTACAACCATGATATTCTCTCTTTCATTATGAATTGAAGTGTTGGGTAGCTTTCCCTTTTTTCTATCACCTTGATCCCTAGCCATTTGAATTATTTGATGTTCTAAATTGTGAATGATACTATATGTTTCCTTCCTAAATGAACTATTCTCTCCCAAAACATGTTGTAACAGCCCCTTTAACTATCCTTGAGAATTAGAAGACTCATCCCCATATTTTTTGAGTTATAAATTTTAGGATGTGATTGATATCTAGGGGAAGTGGTCTGTTTTATGACACATTGTTCCTTCTGGGAAAAATTTGGGTTATTTTAATAACTAGAAGTGTACTAATTATATAATTGATCATTTGTCTCTTGGTTCCTAGCCCTAAAATCCATAAAATTGGAACTCTCATCAATATAGGCAGGGAGATCAAAATTAGGACAACTTGTATGAGTGTGACCAAACATCCCACAATGATTACATTGCTCCCTTAGGATCCTATCACTAACAACAACAGCATGAAAATTGAATTCACCTATATGAAATACCCTCTTCTTAGAGCACTTGTGCTGAGATTTTTGAGCAAGCTTTTCATACAGAAGTTTCAGTTCATCAGTACTGGAGTCAAAAAAGTCACCCCCACAGAATTGGTCAACTAAATTTTGGTTGTAATGGGTGAGAGCATTATAGAAGGTCTCCATGAGTAGATGGGGAGGAAAATGGTGATTGGGACTTTTGTCTAGGGATACTTATAAACCTATCCCATGCCTCATGAAATAATTCCCCCTCATCTAGGACAAACCCAATAATTTTGTGCCTAATCTCAGAGGTGGTGTTCCAAGGATAGAATTTTGATATAAAGGAAGTAAACACCTCTTTCTAGGTCACAAAATTTTCTTCATCTATGTTCTGAAACAAAGTATTATCCTTCCCTTTCAGACAAAGAGGAAACATACTCAATCTCAACTCCTCCTCGAAAAGCTCTTTCAGAGGTAATTGTTGTAGAAATCTATATAACTCTCTAATGAACTCAAGTGAATCCTCTCCTGGAAAATCATTGATTGAAGGAAGTTGAGAAAGGTGAGACTGCTTAATTTCATAGTTCCTAGACCTAGGGTTCAGCCTAATATAAGATGGGTTACTCTATACAATTGGAATTTGAAACTCCATAAGTCTAGATAACTGAAGGGATGGGACTACGGGCTCTAGCATATTCATGTTTTGATCAACTCTACTATCCTAATTCTCTATTACAATGTTTTTAAAGGAGCAGTTAAATTTTTGTCTAGTTCAGAGTTTGAAGGCTCTAATGTAACAAAAAAATTCTCTAGTTCTCAAGCAATGTGTAACAACAGTTCAAAATAGCACAATAGTAGAACTAAGAGAATTTCAACAATATAGAAAACAGTAGAAATTCAGTTGTAAATGAAGCAGATTTTTTATAGTTTAATTTTTTTTTCAATTTTTTAGTGTTTTTTATATGTTTTTTTAATTTATAGAAAAATAATGGCTCGTGGCCTCCCCGATAATGATGCCAAAAACATTACCTAAATTGTCATTTATTTTGGTCAAAGTTTAAAATTTATAATCCTACTAACTACATTATATGTGGCAAGCAGGGTCGAACCCACAGAGAAGGAAAATTTGACCACTATTATTCTAAAAAACATTCAAAAGATCATATTGCTTTCAGTAGTGGGATATATTTTCTATTCTTTTAAAACCCTTTTTTTTTGAAAAAATGAAACATTATAGTCTTTTTGAATTTCTGTTCTAAACTATAATGAAACTAGGAATAGGTTAAAAATAGTAAAAAACAGAGGTATAAAGCACTAATAAGTGAACAATCAACTAAAATTCCAGGGGAAAGTCTCCATTCTACTAGTTTTAAAAGTAATCTAATTCACTTTAAAGTTACTACATTGAACCACCATAAATATAATGACTCAACTCCCTCACCAAGAACTAATTCACACAGGCTGATGTATTTTTGAGTTCTCCACTCTAAAACAAATCAACTATGAAAAGTTCTAATTGAAAATGACAACAAGATGAACTCGCCGTAATTCCTGATGTATTTGTGATTTTGATATTTTTTTGAAATATGTGTCCACAATCAATCTCGCTAATTTTATTATTGAGTTCTGAAAGTTAAGTTTTAGTGGTGAAAAGAAATTAAATGAACTCAGTATTATTCTCGCCAATTGATACTGAACACATTAATGTGTTAATGTAAAAGGAATAAAATTAACCATTAGAAGTAGTAATTCCTCAAGTTTGAAGATTTATCCCATTAATTTGTTCACTATAAATATAAAAAATGAAATCATACTAGAACAGAGTATAGGAATTCCAAAATGTAGGATGAAGAACTCCCCAAATACTACTCTGCACTCAGGCTTCATGGCCTCTAGCTCCTCTACAGTGCTGCTCTGCTATCTCTCAGGAGTCTTCACTCTCAAAAAAATGGTGTGTTCGTTCCACTGAATGAGCATATGTGTCAAATGAATTACCCTCCAATTTTGTTGTTGTTTTCTTTTGAATCCACCATCACCTAATGCATGTCACCAGTCGTCTGTCACGGACATTAAGTAACCTCATGTGTGCTCCGCACACATGCATTTTTTCACAACTAACACATAGCGCTAGATTTTCCCATGAAACTAACTCCTGGTGAGTTAGTTATGTGAATCTGGATGGGATTTCATCACTTGAATTAACCTCCATAGTTTAAATAGAGAATAAATAAATGATGACACAAAGAAAGTAAAATAGTTATTTTTTTAATTTAAAATTACATTACTTTTCAAAAAGTTAACTAATAGTTAATTAATAAAAATCATAATTGGTAATTGTTATTAAATATTATTATTATACCTATTAATTAAATTAAGTTATTAAGAATACAAATTATTATTAATAATTATGTGATTAATATAAGTATTATTAACAATTAGAAAGTATAACTCAATTAGATTATTAAATTAAATTAATACTAATTACTTAATCAATTAAATATTTTATTGTGTTAAAATGAAAGTGTTAAAATATCTATTTTAATTAATAATTTAATAAATTATGGTTGTATAAATTTTTATTAGTGTGAATTATATTCTATTTTATAACCTATCTATTTATTAATAATAAAAATGTTATATATAAAAATTATTATATATTATATTATATTTATTTGATTAATTTGTTATTTATTTACTTTTACTTTTATTTTATTATTTTTATTTTATTTTTTATTAGTTAATTCACTGCCCCCCCCCCCCAAATCATGCTACAAAGTGGGGGGGTTGTTCTTCTTCCTCTCAAAGAATGTTGTTGCAGCTCCCTCCTCCTCCAGCATCGTGGCGAAGTGTTCTTACTCCTAGAGACAACCTCAACACCAGTGCAACATCTGCCTCTACTCTAAAATCAGACCACAATGATGGAAGGTGGTGTAGTGGCTTCAGCTCCTCAGAACCGGCATATCCCTGTTCATCCGACCAGTAGTGACAGATTGGGTGCGAGAGGTTTCTAAAAGGAGGTGAAAGATGACTCATCCTCCTAGAGATGCGGGAAAAAGTGGCTGTGACTTCAGGTTCTTTGCAGTTGTAGAAAAACCTCCTTCAAGCGCATTGGAGAAAAGTAGCGACTTCAGAAAATACTATCTATGACTCAGCTCTGTTTTTTCCAAAGGATAGGCACACTCAACGATGAGCATGGTTCCTCCTCGGTGGGTAGAGAAGATCTAGATCTGTGTCTTGGTTTCTTCTTCATATTCTGAAAGTGTAGAAACTCTAATTCAAATCCTTTTCTTATTGTGATTGCGGGTCTAAATCTGCATCAATTTGTTTCTAAAGGAAATGAAAGGGAAGAGTATATAGCTGAATAAATGCAGGGACTTTAGTGTCTGTGATGCTACCAATAGAGAACAATGAGTGGGGATGAAGGATTTCAGTGTGAGAATCAGAGAACGGTGAGTGGGATATGAGTTTATCGATAGAAAAAAAAGAAAGGATCATCGATAGAGTAAAAAAAAGTCACCGGTAGGAAAGATCACCATGAGAAAAATAAATTAAGGCTACTAGTACTTAAAGGTCACCGATATAATTTTTAAAAAAGTTACCGATAAAAAAATAAAAGCTCACTGTCAGCTTCAAATTAGCGGGTCACCGTTAGAACAAAGGGTCTCTGTTTTAATTAAAGGTCCCTAGTTGAACAAGTGAGGAGCAGTGGAAAAACAGAGGTTACCAATGGGAAAAAATAAAAACTCACCATTATGAACACAAAAAAGGGTCACTGATAGAATTAAAGGTTACCGATACAAATAAAATTTTAGGCTCACCGTTAGAACAAAGATAAAGAACTAATGGTGACCTTTAAAAATTAAAAATGCATGAATTGAACTTAAATTTAAAAGATAAGTAAACTAAATAAAAATATTGAAAATAATTAATTAAAAGAATGTTGAACACCATAAATTAAAAATATGATTTTTGTTAAACATAAAACTTTAATGTCACAACTAAAATTATAAATAGATAACACTTAAATTGAGAACATGTTATTTGATAAACTAAATTGACAAAATATATAAATTAAAATTACGATATAAATTAATTACTAGGTAAGAAGTGAATGATAAAAGGTAGCATTGGTGACAAAATAGGTCACCGATGGATCTTACCTACCGGACTGGTAGACTAAAATCAATAGAAAAAGAATAAATAATTCAACTGCATACATAAGATTAAATTATTAATGTTTTAAAACTCGTATTTAATTATTTAAACTACTATTTGAATACATAAAATTAATAATAAACTATTTTATTTAGATTGAAACTAAAAATCTTAACTTAATTAATTATAAGGATGACAAAAAATATTAATAAATAAAGTAAAAAAATATATTTTAATAAATCTATATTAAAAAATAAAATATTTAAATAAAGTCTAAGTTAATTAAAACACAACTAAGGAAATTAAATGGCTATTTATTATTAATGTCAAATTATTAAAAGGTGAGCAGATTGAAATTAACAAAACTAATTAACAAATAATTAAACTAGAAAAGAAAAGTAAGATTAAAATTATTAATTTAAAGACTAAAAATACTTAATTGATTATAAAATTTTATTAATTAACAAATTTAATTATATAAATACAAAAATACAATTATTTAGTATAAATCGCTTAAATAATGAATTAAATATTTAAAAGTTAAGAAAAAATATGTGGAAAAACTATGAAAAAAATAGAGTCACATCAACATCGATATGTCTCATGAGACAAATCAGATGGGTATTTTACCTATAGTTTTAAATTGTCTTGAAAAATGTCTTGGTGGTATGTTTTAGATGTCAAAAATTATGAATTCCCTCATTATGAATTCAGTTATTGATATTCCATGTGATTATTAAATTTATTATATTATCCATGGATAAGTTTCAGGGTCATGTGATTATCTACATGACATCATTTGATGATTATTTACTACTACCATATTATGCCCATTTTATTGAAAAAATGACATGTTATTCAGTTATTTAACATGTCATATTGATTATACTTATTTATTCATAATATATTCTGATGTAAGAATACCTTCACTGAGTATTTGAGATCAAACCTTTTTTATTTTTTATTTTCCCCGGGATAAAAGCAAGTATTTTATGACTGATATATAGGATATTAAAAAGGGAATAATAGAATTTTCAAATAACATTCTATGTTCTATTTTATGTTTTGAAATGTAAACGAGATTCATGTATGTATCTGGTTTACTAAGACTACTAAACTATGTGGTCCTTTGGGATGCAATTTTCTATCTCTAGAACCAATGTAATAAAGTAACCACTAACTCTGGTCTACTAGGGTTGAAGTATTTATATCTTTGATATTTTAATACCACTTAGTTTAATCAATTTTACATTACTTTAACTTTACCATGGTAAGCCTATTTTTACCTTTGTATCTTATTTTTATTCCAAAAAAGAAAATTAGAAAAATTAACTAATTTTAATGTTCTAATTAAAAATCTAGACTAAATTTAGTATAATTCAATTTTAAATATGAGAAATTATTCTTTAAAATAAAAACATAAATATATAATTTTTTATTATTAACAAATAATTTTTTAAACTTTTATATTTCATAATCCAATTGCATATCAAATATTAATTAAATGAGTGTTAATATATTGATTTATAGTTTGATACATTTTGTTATCATAATCCTTTAATATTGATCAGTTTTATTTATTAGGATAAAAATACACAATAATTAAAAAAACAATCATTTAAAAAATATCCCTCTTTAAAATTAATTGATTAATTTCATCCCTTAAAATCAATTATTTATATTCAAATGAATAAATTTTATCAATAAACATAAATATTTCCTTTCATTTTATAAATCTTATTATTCTTTAATATTAATAATAATATGTAACACATAAAAATGTATTTTTAAAATAAATTTTATCTTTTTATTTGATTATTTATAACTTTGAATTATAATATTTTCAATTTATTACTGAAAATTATAGAAATTAAATATATATTTTTCATATATGCAAACACAATAACTACATATCCATCAATCATATTTCTTATAACATTATTTCCAATGAACATATATAAAATGGTTAGATTTTATTCCTATATATTGCCTTATGTAAATTATTAGAAACATTAATCATATTCATTTAATTCTATCTCAACATTTCTATTATCATTTTAATTATTTTCCTTATTTCCATAATTTTAATAAGGTTTATACTCTTCATGGAAAACCGCAAGGATACATATTTTATGTTCAGGAAATTTTATTTATTTTTTGATTTATTCCCCTTTTAATTTTTATAAATATGTTTCATATCATTTTCTCATAATGTATTAATTGTAAAATTTTACCATAATAAAATGTATCATGATTTGTTTTATTTGGATGTTTTATGTGAAAAATTCTATTCAAAAAAGTTTTTATTTAAATGGAAGCTCATTTAAAAATAAAAAGGTGTTCCAATGACATTATTTTGTATTCTATAAGTAAGGAAAATCATAAAGATAATTTGAGGAATGCGCTGAATACCTTGATAAAGGATCAAATCTATGAAGAATTTAAAAAATTTTAATTCTATTTAGAAAAAGTATAATTCTTGGGGTCATATCATCATAAGAATAAGTATATCTATAGATCCTTTAAATACAAAGAATATTGTAGAATGTATTATACTAACCATTGTAACTAAAATAATTAGTTTTCTTGTATTGGATAGATACTACCAATTCTTTGGGAGAAATTTCTAATGACCCTCAAATACACTAAGCATGTTAACTCCAAATAGAGTTAAGTTCCTCTAGACCTATGAATGTGGAGTATATTTCAATGATATTATGTGAATGTTAGTCACTGCACCTATATGCACACTACATAACAATAGAGACGAGATTGTGATGTACAATGATACATAAAATAATGTATTAGGTTGCATTATTATTCATAATTACATGTTTTTATCAAATTAATCATATTTATTATAGGATCATATGATAAATTATTCTATATATTCTTTTGAACTAGATATGGTAAATTTTTTATTAAATACATAGTGTAATTTTCTATTTGGTGAAAATTTTGAAATATATATTGATCACAATATATTAAAACATATATTCACACAAAATTAGTTGAAAATATTGTAAAAGAGATAATTTTAGTTGATAAAATAATATTATTATTCAATACATTACCACCCTTGGAATATAAACAAGGTAGCCAATTGTTTGAGTAGGACGGATAATGATACCTTATCCATGATGAGGATTTAAAGTGACCCAATACTCTTGGATTTTTTAAGGATAGACAAGGGAATAATAAATGAGGGGGTAACATCCTATATTTCCAAAATGACTACTCAAACACCCATGTATGGGAAGATAACAGAGGCACAAAAGGAGGATATGGAGATGTAGAATAATGTAAGGAATACTCAAGAGTTTAACATTAACAATTATGGAATTGTAATATTTGGGAAATGAATTTGTGTCCCATAAATACTAGAATTGAAGAATGAGTTGTTTTATGATTGACATATCTTATCATCCTCCATATTTCCCAGAATCATAAAGATGTATAGAGATATCAAGAAACATTTATGGTGAGAAAAAATGAAATGGGATATTGCAGATTATATATCTTAATTATTGGTATACCAACAAGTTATGTAAGAACAACATAAGTCTAATGGGATGATGAAAACATTACCCATGCCTGTATGAAAATAGGAGAATATCACCACATATTTCACCATATGAATTTTCTAAAATTATAATGGTCATAATTTTATTTGGTTTATTGTTTATTTCTTTATAAATTTGGTAGATTTCAGTGATATTCATGAATATTTATCACTCAATAAACATTCCAATATATACATAAAGGAATAGATATGGTTTTATAGAGTTCAAATTTCCATTGTATGAAGTTGATTTCAAAGGTTTACCTCATTTTTTTGGAGAATAATTAATAAGAAGTTGATATAGAGATGATATTTAATACAACCTATCATCATAAAACTGATAGTCAATCATAAATAACCATTCAAACCCTAGAAGATATGATGATATCTAGATCGATAGATTTAGGATCAACAACTAACCTTTTTAGAGTTATCATAAAACAAAAGTTTACATTCATGAACACAAAGGGTACAATATGAGGCTATATATAGAAAGTTGTGTAAAACTCTAACATGTTAGGATAAAGTTAGAGACTACAAGATTATGGGACCAGATCTTGATCAAGAAATTATAGAGAAGATTCACTCTATTGAATGAAACATTAAAACTACACCAAGTAAATAAAAGGGACACACATATAATTGTTGATGAAATTTTGAGTTTGAAGTTAAAGATAAGGAATCCCTTAAAATATCACCATGATAGAGGGTTATGAGATTTGGAAAGAAAGGAATATTGAGATCTAGATACATTGGCCCCTTTGAAATCTTTGATTGTGTGGGGACAATATCTTATTATCTTGAACTTTCACTGAAACTCTCCCAAGTTCCAGATATATTCCATATATTACTTCGAAAGAAGTATATAATAGAACCTTCACTTTTATTAAACTCATAGGTAGTAAAATAAGAACATTGTCTCTCTTATGAGGAATAAATAGTAGAATTATTAGATCATATATATAAATTAATGTTAAATAAGACCACTCATCTAGTAAAAATTATCTAAAGGAATTATATGTTTGAGTAAGTGATGCACCAAACAGATGATGTCATGAGAAAAAGGTTACATCATTTTTTAATTAGTGTAATGAAATTGCAACATAAAATTATTTTAAGGAAGTTTGAATGTAAACCTCATGATTTTATATTGAATTTCCTTTAAATAAATCTTATAGGTTTGATATATAATGATATACAAAACACCATACTAAAATAAACAATGGTTTTTTTATTAAGGTAGAATACTATAATAAAAAATAAAATACATTTATAGATAACTAAATTGAACACAATTAGAAAAACTATTAAAGGAATGAAACCATAGGTAAATAAAATTACTAAAAAGTTGAGATTGTCATCACCACAGTCTGTCATGAAGATCATACCACCAATGAAAACTATAGAATGAATGTAACACAATATAAATATGATAAATATCTTTATGAAAAAATTATATAATATGCTGAATGATTTTATAGATGAATGTAAGCAATTAATTATGAATATAACATCACTAGTGGACATATGGTCATTAAATATATGATTTTTTGATATACTTTCGTCTAATGTGGACATTAATGTTTTGTAATTGTTAATAAAAAATTAAAAACAATATAATTCTCATATAACAAATAATTTTGAAATGAAATAAATAATAATAATAAATGAAAATAAGTTATTATATATATATTAATTCAATATATATTAATAATATTATTATATAAATAATGATGAAATGTTCTTATAAAATTTAAATATTTATTAAAATGGTAATAAATTTAAAAAATTGAATTTTTAAAGTATAAATAATGGGATTTGATTAAAATAATTTAATTTTAAATAGGGATAATTTTAGAAGAATTTTTTTTGTAAGTGATGTGTATTTTTATATTAATTAATTATATTGATAAAATTTAAAGGATAATTATAATTAAATTTAATATTTAAATGTATAAATTAATATATTTACATTCACTTAATTATTAATTTATATGAAATAATATTAAGAACTCTTAATGTTTAAAATGTATTCTTTTTATAAAAAATAGTTTTTAATATATTTTATTTTTTCATTTAAAAACTAAATGTATAATATTAAGAAATTAAATTAGATTAGATAGATTCCATTTTTAGTTATAACATAAAAATTCTTTAATAAGTTAAATTTAATTTATAGGTATAAAAATAAGTTACCAGGGTAAAAAGTAGTCTACGCTATAAAGGTAGACTGTGGTAAAAAGGTTAAATTAAAGGGAACATTAAAAAAACACGACAAAGAAATGTCTATAATTTTTTAACGAGATAAAAATAGACCTAAATTCATAATTTTTTTATTATGTTCCACTTTATGTCCACTTTCCATGTAAAAATACATTCCTTTCACTTTTAGGAATGATTATTTGTGAAAATGTCACTCAAACTCACATGTAAAAGGACCGCTCCTATATACAATTAAACCCAAACCATTCCTTATATTTCATCTTAAATATTAATACAAATTATCTCACTAATAAAAATATCCATTATTTTATAAATCATTGGCTACATGAATGAGTCCCAAATCCCATATTTCAAAGAAGCTCTCTAAGAGAAAATTCAAGTCTTTAATATAAGTGTTATTTTCTCAATAATTCTTATTCTTTAACTTCTTCATCCATATATTCTTAAGTATGATTTATCACATTACTAACATGTTTTTAAAAAATCAAAATTATGTTAATGTTATATTATCAATATACAATAATATGTTCTTACTCATTCAGTCGTTATACCATGTTCTTATTTTAGTCAGTTTTACCACCAAAAAAAATGGCGTTATAACGTTTTCATATTGAATGAAAAATATAAAGATAAATCCTTGAAATATGTCATAATAATGATTAATTTATTATATTTTAATAATCCCATAATGATTATTTTCTAAACTATATTCACTAATAAATTCAATTCTTTTGATAATTCAGTAATTACTAAAAAAATTATTTCTAAGAATTCCATACAAACCGCCATAGTAAGTTCCATAAAAATACCATGGGAATATATAAATATATAAAATACATATAATAAATCATTAGTAAAATTATATAGGATATGGAATTATTATTAATATGCATGTATCAAAACCCCTAAATCGAAACATGCATGAAAAAATTAAAATGATAAATAATCAAATATTAATTTTATCTATGAATAATCAATATGTGGGTGATAAAAAATTATAAATTAATTATATGAGATATAATAAATATTTATATGGTTTTCATAAATATGTATAATAATTATAAATTTGTTATATATGTATTTAGATCATGTCCGACCAAGAATAAGTCAAAGGTAATGTTTTCTTTTCCATTCTAACATTGGAATCGAGATTATCAGTGTCTAAATTAAAATTTTGGGAATTTCTGGATTCTTTTACTCAAAAAAAAAACAATTCAATTTCTTCTATTATAGTTATTTATTAGGTTTACATGTCTTCTTACCAATTAACCTCCCTTTGGTTCACAATTTAGTCAAAATGTAGTCTGTAAGTGATACTGACCTTATCACTTCTTTATCAGTAAGGAATATTTCAACTATATGTTTAGGATTTTTATATACTTTTATAGATGTCCTTATACCAACATATATAACTACTTAAGTTTAATTTCTATTAATATTTACGATATTTACAAAAGTGTGTAAGGAATGTTTTGAAATTTTTTCACATGACTAATTTTTCCTATTTTTTCTTCAATTTTATTAATAAAGTTTCATTGTCACGATTTTTTATAATTCATAAAAGTATTTTTTATTTAATTTATCACTATTTTCTTAAAAAACTATTTCTTTAAATATTTCCTTTTAAAATTAAACTAAAGGATATCTCCATTTTATTTATCAATGTGATTTTATAATGATCTTTTAAAGTGTTTTTCATCTATGTAAATATCCTTTTAATGTTTATCATGCATCACTAGTGATATAATCTAATGATATAATCCACATTCTTTATCGATATTACTTATGATTATTTCTTATGTAAATATTTATAAAAAACCATTTCTATTTCATTATATGTTTGGTTGGATGTGAATTATACAGCTCTCCAATTCATTAGGTAAAACTTTATATCTCATTATTTGATATATAAAAGAATTGGGAGTGAACCCAATCCACTATTCCACTATATCCACTATATTTATAGGGCTGGGGAGTGAACCCAATCAACTTTTAAACTCTTTAAACATTGTTTATAGGAATGAGGAGTAAATCCAATCTACTAGGTTATGGGAATATGTCCACTATGTTATGATGGTATTAGTAGTGATCCTTGATATATGGAATGATTTTATATTCTTATATATGTTCCATATTATTATTCCACATTTATATGTTATTATATATTATTATACTATCATTCCGAGGCTCATAATTATTAACTTGTGTTTCCAAAACCTTATGACTCATTTCATATGATTATCATAAAAGCCATTTGTTATGGCTAATGATTTATGATCTATTTTTTATTAGGTACTATTTTCTTAGGATATATTTATTTACCTTGATTACATTCTCATACCCACACATTTATCTTATTCTATCTTATGGACCTCAATTGATACCTATTATGTTTATCCTTACTGAGTATCTGAGCTAACCCTTTTCTTATGTTCCAATTCCATAGGTAATTAAGAATATTATTACCCTCAATTTTTCTCTAAGGGTGTCACGTGTAATGATTATTTGTGGGATATATTCAATAATATTTATAAAATAACTTGGTTATGAATATATTATCTAAAGACACTAAAGTTATTAGTAATGGGGTGAAATTTATTATGATTTGTAATTAATATTAATGTAAAATAGTATAATATATATGTATGTTATATTTGGGTCATATCTGGTTCACAATAACCATTAAGTACCCATAAATTATCTTCTGTATGGTAAGAAGATTATAGGTGATCCTAAACATTAAATACATATATCAGATGTGTGATTTTGGTTATATTTTTCTGTATGAAACTAACTATTAGGTTCATAGAGGTATACAGTTATGAATATTCATACGATTAATTATGAAATAATATTTACATATAACTATTAAATAGTTTTAGGTGATTTATTTACATTATTGTATATAAGATACAATCAAGGATTAAGATTCAAGCATATATCTGTTAAATCATGAAGAAATATGGTTCTCAGACCACTAAATAGATATGATGTATGGGGTCATCATTTTTAGTGGGAGTATATTCATTAAAATTATTTTTTAAAATGATTTAAAAAAGTATATTTACATAAATATACATATTTTTATTAATTATAACATGAATTGTGAAGTCTATGTTGAGATATATTTTAGGTTGGTAGTATAGGTTAATAGATTTTTATCGAAGGTTGAGAAGTGTTCTCAAGAAGAATAATTATGAGCATATCCATGTGAATGTTAAAGAAATTAATTTATCAAAATCTAACTCATGGGAATTAAAAATTGAGTGTACATCACAATTTTTTTTTGATAAATATAGACATAGATTTATAATACAATTTTCGAATAGAGAAGTAGATCTATTTGTTGAAAATGGTTAAATGGTTGTTTCCTTAGGTGTTTCACTTATAATATAATTCTACCTTATGTATTACTTCTATAATTGTTTATATATTCTACATATAGATAATATAATTATAACATTCAACATAAATAGTAAAATGTTGATTCCAACACTATTCATCATTGGCATTGTTTCCATGGTAAAATATATAGAAAACACATACAATGAGACAATAAAGATTAATTGGTGAACACATTTTATTATGAATCATTTGAAAATTTATGCATACTTTTTATTAGGAAAAATGGATAAATAACCATTTGTTAGTAAACATTATAGTGATATTATACTATTGGATCATATATATTATTATATATATGGACCAATGACTACTTAAGAATGTAGTGGGTATTGGTAATTTAGAAAATTTACAAATGTATTTATTCCGATTGGTTATGTTTTTTATGATAAAAAAATGTGAAACCTTAGAAAATTTTATAGAGTTCTGAAAAGAGTTACAAAATAAATTAAGAAAACATATTAAGATTCTCTAAGCAAATCAAGGGGGTTCATACTTGAGTTAATAATTTATTGATCATTTGAGATATTTTTTAACCATTTTACAATTAACACATTTTTTAATGCCATAATGGGATTATTTATTTGATAGGTGGAATAATGAATGTTATATGGGTTTAGCATAACATACAAAAAATTAATAGATTGTAACTTTATGTCTTTTGGGTGTTGAAATTGTTTAAAGAAGGTTATACGAAGGGTGATGTGATTGAAGCTGAAATTTTATCTGAAAAGATTTAATTTTGGTGTGGTTTTATGTGTTTCTTCATTAAAATTTGGATAGGGGAAAGTTTTTTCTATAATATAGTGTGTTTCATCTTGATGCATGTTATTATGGCATGACAATGCATGTTACGGTTTGGACTATGAGTCATGATTTTTTTATGTCACTATGTCTTGAAAATTAAGGATGGTTCTGACATGGTGTGTCTTTTTATAGTATAAATGATCCTAATTAACTATTAGATAATATTAAAAGAGTTAGAATGTGTTCTGTAGTATCAAGAGTTAGTATTTAATAAGGTAAACTATGAAATTATTTGTTTAGGTTTTGGTGGGAAATAGGGGATTTTTATTATGGAGAGGGTACCTAGGTTTATTCATTAATGAGGCCTCCAAAATTAATCCTTTTTGAGTGTTATTATGGTACAACGCTTCTCACTATGACTTGGAGTAGCTGGTGGTAAGTTCCTTGGTTCATTCTGGATGATTTTAATTACCCCTTAGTTCCATTCATTTCATTATTCTTTGGTTTGGGGTTGATTATATTTTAGGGGATATAGTTGAGGATCCCACCATGATCTTCTGTGGTAGGTATAACACCTCATATCATAAAAAACCCATAATTTCATTACTTATTAAAAGAGATACACCTAATTAAATTTTTTGGATATTTTAGGGTTTTTATAGAAAAATTAAAAGAATAATATAAAAATGTGTAAACTTCAAAATAATGTACATTTTTTTCCACAAAAATATGATAATAAATTTACACCCATATTTCATTCAAGGAAATTTTTTCTTTTTTAAGACGAGTCACCATAGTGGAAATATTGGACTTGATATAGCTTCTACGGTATATAGTATGTTTATTAACTATATAATATAAAAATACAAAGTGACATGGTAAATGTCAAACTAATTAACTAAGAGTTAAAACTAAAAGATAAGGTTAATATAGTGACCCAAACCTGTCTAAATTCTATTGGTTTAATGTTTTTCGACCTATCCCCACCTTAACCTTTGAATAATCAACTTTTGAGCCATTAGAAACCCAATATGAATTTATTATAAATTAATATTTTTAGGTTTTCCAAAGGTGCCCCTCACCCCTCTTATAAACGGGCACCCCTCCTTCTCATTTATTCACACCTTCAAAGACTTTTGGTTCGGCCAAACCCTGCCCAAATACTCTCTAATCTTCCCACACTACAACCTAGAGGCCTTATTTTGATCAGAACGCCAACCTAAGGAGCCCTTTTGATCAAATCAAAAGGAAGAAACCGAAGAAGAGGTAATGTTTTCCCCACCCCTTTTCATGTTCCTTTCTTCTTCCACTTCTTCTTTCTTTGTTATTATCATTCTAAAATAATAAGTCCAGTATCTTATATATACTGTGATGTTATTATAAAAATGGTACAACCATATTCAGTATTCTATCCACCCTTTGAATAACATGTCACCATACATGCGTACGTACGGCTTACCGTCTCCACGTTGTGGTGTAATTGTTCTTCAATATATTATTATTTGGGTGGGTATAATAATGATGTGTAACTCATTAAAATAATAAATATAACATGATAATGATTCTGTATATATGATATACCATCCAATTATATATTATTTTAATATCAAAAGAATGATATTGTCGCTCGTGCGTACGTACGGACTACCGTCTCCACGAACGCGATGAGATTCATTCTCTATCGTATCCACTCAAGTATAATTATCATTTGATGATTTAAAAATAATGTTTATGGACTTGATATCATTCTGGATATGAATAAGATACAACCTATCCATGAAAAACATGGCTTACCTAACAAAACATATAAAGGAAAATGAGTAAGTTAACACCCAAAATGACGATAATAATAAGATATTATTAACAAATCAATGTTAAAAGATCATATATGATATCATATTAATTTAAATTATTCTTTTATAATTCAATAACAATTATTTCACCATTATACAGGAGGTTAACCTACCATCGACCAAGGAAAAAGTACAAAGTAAGGGGTTTCTTATCTCACTCTCAATTTCGTGAGAATTCCATTGTTCACCACTTATTTATTACATGTGGTGTATGTGTACTGCCCATGATTTTATTCATTGTGTAATATACTTTAATTTATGGGTATTTATATCATCATTGTATGATCCTTCTTTCATGGGTGTATGTTTCATAAGTTACCAAATCGATAAGGGAATTTGAGATTTCAATTTCCACTCATTCGGCTTTACGCATATTTCATTGATTATATTAGTCCAAGATTATGTGTGGAATCACTATTCATTTGATTATGTCATAATTTCCACTCCCCTTCCTGTGGATATACTTTTGATACACATAATCACTCCATTGATAATTTCTCAAGTCATCGATATGAATTTGATAATAGTAATTTTAACTCATTATCCATTTGTTGAGTTAAACATCCAATTCATTGGTGTTGTTTTTAAAAGATTATGTGTGAATGTAGTTTGATTTTTTTACACTAAATATACAATCATATTTAGTGTATTTATATTTGTCACACATAACTATGTCGTTGATTTATCCTTAACCTAAGGATACAACCTTTATGAGAGATTTCATCTCATCTTAAATTCCATTGAGTCTTCTTTGTTGTTATACACCAAATCACTTTTATGTGGTGTATATAATGTACTTTGACATAGTATATCATGAATCTCTTTATTCCCATGATATTACAATGTTTTGATTACCTCAATTATTTTTATTCAAGTGTCTCTCTTTTGGTTAGAATCTCTAACTAAAATACCATTTTTAAATGTTTTAAAGACTTATTCATCTAAATCTTTCTCATTAATGTCCATGTTTTAAAAATGGTTTTAAGGATTTATTTATATGGACATTAAAGTTTTAAAATTAAAACTCTTTTTAAAAAGTTTCAAAGTGGTATGGGACACTTTGATTCAAAAATCTATTTTTAAATGGCTTCTTGACAAATAGTGTGACTTTTAAATGATTTTAAGAAAAAGGGGGATATTTCCCTCAAATAGTTTTGATAATTATTTTCATCTATGTCAACATCATTAATTATTATTGATAGAGGATAATGTGATACAATACAATCTTTCATATTGTATCAAATGATTTATGTTTGACTATGGATGTGCTATTTTTATACCATTCATGGTTTGTGGTTAAAGTATTGACATTTCGTATGCTAGTTTTAATATGAATGTTTATGTTATGTTTAAACATGTTCATATGAAGAATGCATTGGACTTAATAAGTGACGGGTGGAGCCCTCTATAGCTCCTCGATGCATCGGTAGGTCTCATGAGACAAACTAGTGTCTTGGCATAAGTCCTTGGCAAAATCTTATTTGTAGTCTTGGCATGATGCCTTGGCTATGTGGTTATGATAGTCTGACATTATGCATTCCATCATTATGAAAGTGGTTATTTATATTTCATGTGATCATTCGACTAGTAGAATATCCATGTGAATAAGTAAATGGCATTATTTCATTTTATCTTTTCCATTTTATGCTGAAGTTCAAGTTTAAAAGTCTTTTGTTTTAGTTATAAATTGCCTTAAGTGCTTATGCTTATCTATGAAAACTTCTTCTATAATGTTATCCTTACTAAGCATCTAAGCTCACCCCTTTCAATCATTTTTTATTTTTCACAGGATTATGAAGATGTAATTTATGAATGACCTGCTGGGATAGTATGAGGGGATATGAAGACAAGATGTTTTTTTTGATGTAATTTAAAACTTTATGAATGTATGTAGTGTTTCCAATGCTACTAAACTAATCGGTCTTTCGAGACTTGATCTTTCTTGTGATCATGCCAATGTTATGAAATAATGCACCGACTCTAGGTAACTGGGGTCGGGGCATTACAGTTGGTATCAAAGGAGGTTTAGTACAAACCTTGGAAGTTAGATTTAGATAAACTCTAATTAGAGCATGTAAACCTAAGATGAACTTTGAGGATTAATATATAAGAACTTCTTAGAATTTTTGTATTGTAGAGATTTAGTGAGTTTTCCGAGCAATACATCCATGTCTGGATACAAGCAGGTAGATGCGGCTCTGGCACAGATGTACCTAGGGGCAAAACCCAAAAACACCGCTTTGAGCTAGACTCGAATGGGAACTGGTGCACGACAACGGGCCTTTCTGCACTCTTGGTTATGACACTCCCGGGGAATATGTTTAGGATAATTTACATTTTCTTTACAAACCGATTTAAAGTATTATATATATAAGATGAGAGTAAATGACCTTGGTTAATTCTAATATGTTTCAAATTGAGAATATGGTGACATGTTAATCTCTAAATTATTTTATGACTATTATTACTCACAGAATGCTTTCTGGTTTTAGACAATGGCTGGATTCCAAGGAAGTCATAGTGACTTTGAGAATGATGTACAAGTTGGGAACGGTGGTGGCAATGATCAACAAAATGGAATGTTGATAGGCGTAAAAGATATCATCTTTATGCCAAATCAATTTTCCAAAAATATGATAAAAAATATATATATTAACTGATTACCGGACTCAAAAAAGTAGAGAAAGGTGATGAATGATAAGATCTCCAGTAGTGGAGACCATGGAGAAAGAAATCCTCAATTTCAATCATGCAGGAAATGTGGAAGGAGACACCCAGGAAAGTGTCTCAATGGGACAAAGAAATGCTTTACATGCGGGAAGGAAGGACATAAAGTGAAGAATTGCCGAAGAAAAATGAAGAGTACTATGGAAGAAGATAAGAATGGTCCAAAGAGTCCATTTACAGTCATTTTCCATAAATGTAGGGGACCTGGCCATTACCCGAGTGAATTCCCTATTCTATAGGATATTTTCTTGGTCAAAGAAGAAGCTATGTGGAAATAAATTGTTGGCGAAATGTTTAAAAAGTATTAGTGCTCCTTGTTGATGGGTTTACTTTGGAATAATTTTCTCTTGTATTTGTAACCCCGCAGTTTTCCATGTGAGAATGATATTTGAGGAAGAATTATCTCTTCTCTTGTGGATATAGTTAGAAACAATCATTTGGATTTATATGATCGTTGGGTTTGAGGAAATTATAAGTCATCATAATTTGGGATGAAAATGCAAGGTATGAGATATGATTTGTGGTTAAATTATGTTATGGTTATTTTGAGGAATTTATTTCATTTTGGTAATATTATAAAATATAGTTTTTGAAAAAGGACAACACACAAACCATGTGACAACCCATCGCGTCAAACAAAGCTGTGGGAATCAAACCCACAACCAAAGTGCGATTGGGATTTATCACCTACCACTGGACTACTTGAAGTCCCTGGTTAGTGTGACTATTATTTTTAGTTAAATGATTTTATTGATCAATAATAATTTGATTTGGGATCTTATGTTATATCAAATGAATACCCTTAGTATAGGAAAATGATTTGGTGATTAAGTGATAAATGTTATTTTGGAAGTTGTTCGCTTTGGTGTGAACACCATATGCCCAAGGAAAATAGAATAGTATGGTATTTCATTTGAGGAGTAATGGTGGATTTTTATCTATGTTTTTATTGTGGATTTATAATGATTTGGGTTATTTATGGAAATGATTAGGTTAATTAATTTTAAGTATGTGACTTTAAGAGTAATTAATGTCATTTGGAGATACAATTTAACGTGGAAGACTACATTATTAATAAGTTTTGGTTTTCAATATTAGTTTTGATTATATTGAAGGATTTTAAGGACAATTGATTATTGAATGGTATTTATTTAACTTTGGGGTATTATTGGTTTAATTTTGGAAATTAAGATTAGTGTTTATTTCTTTCAAGGAATATCCTTTTGGGGGATCATTAGATCTTGTACTAACCATTTTGGTTTTGATTAATCTCTAAAGACAATGTAAATATATAGTTCATCCTGCATGGATCATGAGATTCTATAGAAGTTTATTCTAGCTCTTCTAGTGTGACCAAGTCTTCTTGAATACTCATCGTTTAAAAAAATGAGTTAGTGGTGGAAATTTATTAAATAATGAAACTCTTCCTAAAATGTAAGCATATATCTTTATATTCTAAGTCAATATCACAAATGAATGTAAATTAAAACAAAAAAAAATGTTGTCTGATTACTTTCCTACTAGGAGACTAATGGTCGTTTGTCCCAACACAAGTTTGTTGTTTTCTTGTTGTTAAATTTCTCCTGATCATGATTTCTATCCCTCTCCATCATAACTTGACACTTAGTTTATCATCCATATCCATTTTTTCCTACATGGAATCCGAGTATGGGTTATCTTGGTTGACCTTTATACCTCTTTTTTTTAAAAGTGATAGTTTTATTGACTCTTTTTCTGATGTGGGACTTTCCATTATATTCCCAAGAACAATTTTAAAAATTGCGAGGATGCAATTTATTGAAGGAGGGGAGAATATAACACCCCAAGCTTCCATGGTACGTTTCCCTTCGAATAATGCAATGATGTGAATTGTACGCAACTTTGAGATTCTAACACACCACAACCAATCAAACTAGCCGTTATGAATAGTAATAACTACTTTTTGAAATTTTATAAATTCTATCTCTCAAAATGGACTTCATTTTTGGATTTGGTATATCGAATTTATCCTAGGGTGAAATTTTGGAACTTTTCGGATAACACTTATATTTTGATGAATAGTGAAAATTACAAAATTTTAATTAAAAACAACTTTTTAAATAAAAATAATTTGTAGTGATAAATTATATTATAGAGTGGGTTTAAAGTATAATTAGAATAAATTTTTACCATTTTATCCTATGGTGTTCATTAGAATTAATTTCACTTTGAAATTGGACCTAAACAATTGTCAGTCTTTTGATATATATTGTTTCTTAAAAACACGCTATTTGTTGTGACAGTGGGAATTAATTATAAAATTAATTAATGCAACTTATATGTTTAGAATTTTGTAAAATAGACATCATTTTTGAATTCTGAATATCACTTATAGCTTAGGGTGAAATTTTGGCATTGTTCTGAAAAACTTCATTTTTTGATGAATATTGAAACTACTAAGTGGTGGTTAAAAAAACTGAATTTTTCATAAAACATAACTTTACCGCTTATGTGAATGGAATTTCAAAAATCTGAGAGACACGGTTAATATCAAGAAGTAAAATGTGGTTCAATGAGATGAAAATAATTTTTGGTGAGTAGTAACTTTTTACTTTTATTTACCACGATTAAAAGTAAATAGGGTAATTAAGGGTAAAAATGGTATTAATATTACCCTAAAACATGTCCTAATTCTATTGGATAAGTGTATCTCGACCAGAAATAACCTTAGGAATAAAATATTATCATTTAGGTCCACTTGGATTAGATTAGTACATTTATTATTATTTAATTCAAAGAAGAGTTAAAAGAGTTAAAATCAAATTTTATTTACTAAAAAATTTTTCATATAGGGTTGTCCAAAAGATAAATTCGATTGTAAATATTCATTAGAAAGATAATAAGATTTCATACATAATTATATTTTATTTATAATTTTTAGACATTCAATATTTATTTTATTTATGAAACAATGATGATGCAGTAATTACTATAATAGTGAAAACTTAGAATAATTGATATTATAAATACCCAAATAAATATAATTTGAGACTTTTTATGAATTAAACTAATTTTATAGGATAATATGACATATTAGGATTGATTTAATTGACTTTTTTGAAGTAATAATTCTGTTATGAGTTTCAAAAAAATCAACTATTGAATAGTGTCAAAATTGACATAAAAGAGTTTTTAAAACAAATATTATATTATTAATTGATATTAAATTCCTAAAAATCTAAGGCTCGGCCAAGAGACTTATATCATGATAGATATATCATTAATGGAACACTTGGGGGTCTCTTGGATGTATATAGTATGTTTATAAACTATATAATATAAAAATACAAAGTGACATCGTAAATGTCAAACTAATTAACTGAGAGTTAAAATTAAAAGATAAGGTTAATATAGTGACCCAAACCTGTATAAATTCTATTGGTTGAATTTTTATCGACCTATACCCACCTTAATCTTTTAATAATCAACTTTGGAGCCATTATAAACCGAATATGAATTTATTATAAATTAATATTTTTAGCTTTTCCAAAGGTGCCCCTCACCCTCTTATAAAAGGTCACTCCTCCTTCTCCTTTATTCACACCTTCAAAGCCTTTTGGTTCGCCCAAACCCTGTCCAAATACTCTATAAACGTCCCTCACTACAACCTAGAGTCCTTAGTTTTATCAGAAAGCCAACCTAAGGAGCCCTTTTGATCAAATCAAAAGGAAGAACCCGAAGAAGAAGTAATGTTTTCACTACCCCTTTTCAAGTTACTTTCTTCTTCCACTTCTTCTTTCATTTTTAATACCATTCTAAAATAATAAATACAGTATATTATCTATATTGTGATGTTATTATAAATATGGTACAACCATATTCAGTATTCTATCCACCCTTTGAATAACATGTCACCATACGTGCGTACGTACGGCTTACCGTCTCCACGTCGTGGTGTAATTGTTATTCAATATATTATTATTTGGGTGGGTATAATAATTATGTGTAACTCATGAAAATAATAAATATAACTTGATAATGATTCTGTATATATGATATACCATCCAATTATATATTATTTTAATATAAAAAGAATGATATTGTCGCTCGTGCGTACGTACGGACTACCGTCTCCACGAACGCGATGAGATTCATTCTCTATCGTATCCACTCAAGTATAATTATCATTTGATGATTTAAAAATAATGTTTAAGGACTTGATATAATTCTGGATATCAATAAGATACAACCTATCCATGAAAAACATGGCTTACGTAACAAAACATATAATGGAAAACGAGTAAGTTAACACCCTAAATGACGATAATACTAAGATATTATTAAAAAATCAATGTTAAAAGATCATATATGATATCATATTAATTTAAATGATTCTTGTATAATTCAATAACAATTATTTAACCATTATACAGGCGGTTAACCTACCATCAACCAAGGAAAAACTACAAAGTAAGGGGTTTCTTATCTCACTCTTAATTTCGTGAGAATTCCATTGGTCACCACTTATTTATTGCATGTGGTGTATGTGTACTGCCCATGATTGTATTAATTTTGAAATATACTTTAATTTATGGGTATTTACATCATCATTGTATGATCCTTCTTTCATGGGTGCATGTTTCATAAGTTACCAAATCGATAAGGGAATTTGAGATTTCAATTTCCACTCTTCGGCTTTACGCATATTTCATTGATTATATTACTCCAAGATTATGTGTGGAATCAATATTAATTTGATTATGTCATAATTTCCACTCCCCTTCCCGTGGATATACTTTTGATACACAAAATCACTCCATTGATAATTTCTCAAGTCATCGATATGAATTTGATAAGAGTAATTTTAACTCATTCTCCATTTGTTGAGTTAAACATCCAATTCATTGGTGTTGTTTTTAAAAGATTATGTGTGAATGTCTGTTTATTGTTTTACACTAAATATCTAATCATATTTAGTGTATTTATATTTTTTCACACATAACTATGTCATTGATTTATCCTTAACCTAAGGATACGACCTTTATGAGAGATTTCATCTCAACTTAAATTCCATTGAGACTTCTTTGTTGTTAGACACCAAATCACTTTTATGTGGTGTATATAATGTACTTTGACATAGTATATCATGAATCAATTTATTATCATGATATTACAATGTTTTGATTACCTCAATTATTTGTATTCAATTGTCTCTCTTTTGGTTAGAATCTCTAACTAAAATACCATTTTTAAATGTTTTAAATACCTATTGATCTAAATCTTTCTCATTAATGTCCATGTTTTAAAAATGGTTTTAAGGATTTATTTATATGGAAATTAATGTTTTAAAATTAAAACTCCTTTTAAAAAGTTTCAAAGTGGTATGGGACACTTTGATTCAAAAATCTATTTTTAAATGGCTTCTTGACAAATAGTGTGACTTTTAAATGATTTCAAGAAAAAAGGGGATATTTCTCTCAAATAGTTTGGATAATTATTTTCATCTATGTCAACATCCTTAATTATTCTTGATTGAGGATAATGTGATACAATACAATCTTCTATATTGTATCAAATTGTTTATGTTTGACTGTGGATGTGATATTTTTATACCATTCATGGTTTGTGGTTAAAGTATTGGCATTTCTAATGATAGTTTTTATATGAATGTTTATGTTATGTTTAAACCTGTTCATATGAGGAATGCATTGGGATTAATAAGTGATAGGTGGAGCCCTCTATAGATCCTCGATGCATCGGTAGGTCTCATGAGACAAACTAGTGTCTTGGAACAATGCCTTGGCAAAATCTTATTTGTAGTCTTGGCACGAGGCCTTGGCTATGTGGTTATGATAGTCTGGCATTATACATTCCATCATTATGAAAGTGGTTATTGATATTGCATGTGATCATTAGACTAGTAGAATATCCATGTGAATAACTAAATGGTATTATTTCATTTTATCTTTTCCATTTTATGCTGAAGTTCAAGTTTAAAAGGCTTTTTTTTAGTTATAAATTTCCTTAAGTGTTTATGCTTATCTATGAAAGCTTCTATTATAATGTTATCCTTACTGAGCATCTGAGCTCACCCCTTTCAAATTTTTTTATTTTTCCCAGGATTATGAAGAAGTAATTTATGAATGAACTGTAGGGATAGTATGAGGGGATATGAAGACAGGATGTTTTTTTGATGTAATGTAAAACTTTATGAATGTATCTAGTGTTTTCAAGGTTACTAAACTAATCGGTCTTTCGAGACTTGATCTTTCTTGTGATCATGCCAATGTTATGAAATAATGCACCGACTCTGGGTAACTGGGGTTAGGGTGTTACATCTACACATCCTATATCATATTTAAAAAATTTTAAAATATAGGATGAGAAAAACAAAGTTTATTAAGGGATATAAACATAGATTAAGTCGGCCAGTCTATTGAAAAATATGAAAACCCATGAAAATGTTTACCTTTTTTCATAACAAAACTTTTGAGAACATAAATAAAACACATCCACATGAGAAAATAATGTTCAACTGAAAGGAATTCTTTGAAACCCATTATAAATTATAGTAAAACCATTAATCCATCATTAGTAACATGATAACTCATGAAAAAATATCATTTAAAAACAAAAATTTAACCTTTAATGTTTTATATAGTTTCAATACTTTTGAAAAAAAATATTTCAATAAAACCCTAAACAATCATAAAATAGGTATATTAGATAATCATATTAAAAAACCACGTTCACATGGGTTTTAACAATGTTAGGATAACTAATCCTAAGTTAATTATATAGGATTAACTTACCCGATTTTCTCCCTCATTTTTACCTCTAAAGACTAAATCATTACCCAATGCATTATAGAGATATATCAGTCTCACCCATCATTATGATCTATATAGGGATTAACTATAATAATTTATAATGTCAATGTATTTAAATTTTTAACATAAAACCTTTTAAAAACTCATTCTAACTCATAATCAAATCACTTTCTATTATCACATAAAAATAAAGAGAAATATCTATTTAATTTGAAAACTATTAAAAATGAAAAATTCCTTTATGATTAGGAACATCACATTCCTAATTTCTTTAAATTATATAGTAATCCTTATAATTAATAACATATTTTATTGTTTTAAAGGATTAACATTCAATAAACATTAGAAAACATTTTTTTTTCAGTTTTACAAAAAATGAAAAAATGCCGTGTATGGAAAATATAAAGAAGATACATTTAAATTCTTTTTAAATAAATTAAAATTGAGTAAAAAAATTATATAAAAATATTTTATATATAAAAGAACATTATTAACACGTTTTTATGAAAATTAATATAGAGAAAAATTATTTTAATGAAATACTTTTAAACATGGTTTTAAAGAAAAAATACATTATTATAAGTCTCGTATAACATTATACGTTACATAGATCCAAAATAATAAAATTATATTTGTTATTTACTTGACTAATAATCTTTTACATGTTAATTTAATTAGTATTATTACTTTTATTTCATTTTTACCATGTTTTATTTAGTTACTAAACAATCTTTGTTTATGTCAGATGTTTAGAGGTTGTCTAGTCTTTACTATTTTTATAAAACCATTATAGGTTGATCATTATCAAGGGATAATGTTATTATAATATAATTAGTGTAAAAATTATTATGTTTATACATTAAATACAATTTTTTAAAAACCATGTGAGGAATTCCTGAAAAATGAAACACATTATTTTATGGAAGTAGTAGTCTACGCATACACACGAGCGACATTTCCATTTTTCAATAGGGTGGAACAGAAATAACATATATGATAATTTAATTTCATATAATCTTAAATATGTTATAAATGTTATATTTATTTATTAGTTCAATACTTATTACTAAACATGTGAGGTGGAAATGAAAAATGAATCACATCACTTTGTGGAGGTGGTAATCCACACATACACATGGGAAAAATTATCATTTTATAATAGATAGGAGGGTAAGATGGTAAGTAACATCTCATATTTAGATAATAATAATTATTTCATAAATATAATATATATTTATTTAATTTATCATTTAAACCATCCATATGATGTAGTGATGAAAAATGAAACACATTACTTCCTAGAGGTTGTAGTCCACATGTACACCTGAGGGAAGTTTTCATTTCCCATATGATGTAAAATATGTGTAAAATAGTCATTAAATCAACATAATAAAATTAAAATATTTTTAATATACTATTTTAATTATTTTATAATAGTTAAAATTGATTTATATGGAGGTATAAGAAGAAATAATCTTGAAAGAGATCAGTTAGGACCTATAACGCCTCCTTGGATAACATCTTCGTCTTACACCTTATGCCTTTTAAGATGTGTATTTTAAGGATACAAGACATATAAGATGTGCTGATGGATTTTTTTATGTCTTGGTTGAGATATATTTCTCAAACGAGGTAGAGAATTGAGGATAACATGTTCTCTTTTATAGGATAAGGGAGTGACAATCTGGTAAATACAGAATACTCTTAAATATAATATATTCCTTTATCAAGGAAAATGGAAATAAAATATAAATTTTAAAATATAATGAGATTGAGGATGAAATAAACTCAAAAAATAATAATCAATCATGTTTTTCTGCTATCTTAAATCCTTATCAATTTATTTTAACCCTTTAAACTCATTTTATCCTTAAAGAATGTGAAATTTCGTTAACTAGGTAATTAATTGATATAAAAAATAAAAGGGAATTTATTAAATTTTTTGTAAATGATGATTCCAAATATTTACTCCAATATATCAAATTTAATTTTTAAAGGTGGTAGAAATTTCATTTATTATAATTATGCAAAACACACAGGAAAAGGGTTTTAGGAAAAAACACCCATTTTATGTATAAAAAAGAATTTTACACTAAAATTATTCATTCAATTAGTTATCATGACTTTAATTAGATTATAATTATATTTGGGAAATTTAAAAGATATTTGGATCATGTAAAAACCTAATGGAATCTTACACCAACATTATTAAATAATAAGATTCAAAAATATTTATTAATTATAAAAAATATATCTTAACTTCCAAATAGTGAAGCATGGGTTTCAAAATTCAAATAAAAAATATCTTTAAATTATTAATATTACCTTTTAAACAAATATTTAATTGAAAAAAATGTTTTAATTGTTTTTAACTCAATCCTACATCATGATGATTTAATAAAAAATATTTTATTTGTAGAAATTATATTTTCACTAACTAAAAAATAAACCATTTTAGAAAAATACTAACAATTCACCTTAATCCAAATTAAATATTTTGAGTACATAAATGAATTCCATTTTCATAAAATTAAAATTCTAAAATAAATAAATTTAACATTTCAAAAAAACCCTGTGATATGTAAGAAAACAATTTAGTCAATAAAATTATTCAATTTTCAATTGAAAAATTATTTAAAATATTATTTAAAAAACAATGATCAATATGAATCCATAAAATGAATAATTTTAAATCATAGTATTGAAATAATTTTAGGATTAACTAGGTTATCCCATTTACCACCTTAAGAAATTTCATCCTCAGAATTTTATTTATTTTTTAAATAAGTGAGGGTAATTTTATATCATAGAATTTTCTGATTCCCATGTTTCTTACATAATCATGAGACTCTTCAATAAAACGTTTATCTATTGATACACCTTATTCCACAATACTTTCTCTTTATATTCTAATATCTGAATTTTTTCCCTCATAAGATTGATTCTCTTCCAACTCTACTACCTCAAGGCTCAAAACATGAGAAGCATTATGTATATATTTCGTTAATAATGAAATTTGAAACACATCATGTACCTAGGATAAACATGGAGGGAAATCCACCCAGTAAACACATGATCGAACCTTTTCCATAATTTCATATGGCCCAATAAATTAGAAACATAACATTCAAATTTTACCAAATTGAATAACACATTTCTTTGGAGAAATTTTAAGAAGGACATGGTCACCGACCTCAAATGAAAGACCTTTCCTATAGTTTTCTATATAAATATTAATTTTGATCTAAGATATCCTCATTTTCTATTAAATAATCATTTCCTTCTAAAAAACATCTTATAATGGTTTTTTTTCCAAAAAATTACTTATGTTTACTTCATCCCAACATTCTAGAGTTAGAGATCACTTTCCAAATATCGCTTCAGAAGGTTCCATCTGTATAGTAGAATGAAAACTGTTATTATAAGAAAAATCAATTAATTAAAGATGTGAATCTAAAATTTCCTATAAATTAAACGAGACGACATAAATTATATCCTCTAGAATACGAATCATGTGCTATTAATATCTATCAAATTTTGGATGAATGGATGTACGTAAATTTAATTTATTACCCAATGACTTCTGAAGTACCATCTAAATATTTGAGTTAAACATGAGACCATGATAAGATAAAATAGAGATATAAAATCCATGTAATATAAATATATATTTAATATAAAATATATAAAGTTATACCAATGATAGAATATCTAAATAGTCAGAAAATTCATAGATTTAGTTAACCAATCAGCAATAACCCAAATCAAATTATTACCCAAAAATGCCTTTAATAATACCACCATGTAATCCCTAGATATATTATCCCATTTAAATTTAGGAACCAAAGAAGGAATAAGAATCCCCTGTGATAGTTTTCACTCAAAATTAACCCATTTAAAATTTAATCATTTCAATGTAAAATTTGAAATATTTTTCTTTATTCCATCCCTAAAATAATATTCCCAAATGTCTCTATACATTTTAGTGTTGAGATGATGAATAGAAAATATAGAGCTATGATCTTCACTTTATAATTACTTCGTTAACTATAAATCACTTGGCACACACAAAGACCTTCCATATATTATAAACCTTATTTATCAATGTTTGAATTAGTTAACTTACTCTTCTTGACCAATTCTACTATTTCATGAAAATCATAATCTTCTTTTTTTAGGATGCTTAATTTTTTTTGACAAATATGACTACACTGGAATCTAAATAAAAAGAGAGGGATTTTCTTTATGCACAGTTTGTAGGAAAATATTCATTAAATTATTAACTAAAGGATCATGTTCCAAACAAAGCTTGGTTAACAATATATTATATTTTTGACACATGAAATTGAAAACTTTGATTTACCTAGATGATAGTGAACAATGAAATCATAATATTTATTAGTTACAAACATCTTATATACCTCATGCTCGACTATTTTTGTGTTAATATATAATTTAAACATATATGGTAAATATATATTTCATATTTTACCCTATATAAAATCCACCTCAAAAATTTTAAAGGAAAAAACCATTGTTGAAAGATAAATATAATTCACTGGAAAATTCTTCTTATGGAGATTCAATTGATGTGATTCAAATAAAATCACCCTATCCTCAAGAATCAAGAAACAAAAAAGTACCTTCAAATAAGAATCACTATAGCTAAACAACTCAAAATTTCTTATTGAAAAGACTTACACTGTAGATTTAACAAATATTCATTTAAATTATTAAAAACATTCACCATTCTCCTTCATCTAGATGAACTTAAATCTTCATCGATTGGGGGAAAGATAATCCAGAAATGTTTTCAAGAGACCATTAGTATTAACTCGTCAATGAAAGAAAATTTTTATTCTCAATGAAATTTTTTGGTCTTGGTAAATCTTCCACAATTTTAGTTTTAGAAATATCAAGAGTTATTATATCTTAAGAAATAATATTCATATTGAATGAGATCTCTTGTAACCAAAATTTCTATTTTATATATATTCCATACAACTTTTTTTAAAACTTAAAAATAATACTTTTATATTTCTCATGTTCCTCATAAGATTTATAACAAACAATAATTTTATTAAAGAAAATCACTAAAAATTATCTTCATACTCATGGAAAACTCTATTAGAAACACCCATAAATATAGTGGGTTCATTCATCAACATGAATGGAATTACCACAAACTCATAATGTTCATACCTATTATAAAATTCTATCCTTAGAATGTCTTCCTCCCACACTTTTAGAAAGTGATTCCTATACCTAAGATAAACCTTTGGAAAAATATTGAGCTCCATAGATATAATAAAATAATTCATTAATATAAGGTAATAGATACTTTTTATTAATTTTGATGTTATTGAGTTCTCTATAATCAATGTAAATCCAAGTTATACCATACTTATTGTTAAAAAATAAAACAGGATCTCCCTAAGGTGAATTGATATGATGAATGAAATATTTATCAAGAGTCTCTTGAAATTTATTTTTCTCTCAACATAACTTTTTTTTCAAACACTTTAAATGGAAATGAAAAAACCCTAAAAAATTACCTGTTTAAACAAAAAAATATACTACAATTTTTTTGAAGGATAGCTGGAGCTGATTGAAAAAAATATCCCTAAACAATATCTAGGGAATATAATTTACCTGAGTGTCGGGGTGGTCCTGTAATATGACTTCATAAAGATGAGCTATTTTATCCCAAGATTTCATGTGTTCATCCTTGTTAAAATTCCCCATATTTAAGACTATAAGAAAAATGTGGAACTACTTATAAATCCTCTCACCTTGATCATTAATAGTGATCACACAAAGATATCTTCTCATCTTCTTTGACTCCTTAATATCTAGAACTTCCTCTACCATTTCTTCATCCAAGAACATAAGTAGATCCTTGTGTACCATCATAGTGGAAATAAATCACTGAGGTTCTTTAGTGGAGACTATCTCACATTTTTGCCCATAGTCCATCATCTCTTTACCACTCCGGGGGATGACAAGGTCAACATACTTGCATCCTACAAACACCAACTCATTGGAGATGTCGACGACCTCATTCCTGTCAGAACATTTTCACCTGCTCATGGGGGAGATTCCTGCAATATTAGGATCCATATAGGGAATATTACTCTTACTTGCAGATCTAGTAATAGGATGACTAGGTAGGTTGCAATTATTCTTCATATGTAGCACCCTCTTGTGGTTCATAACAAAGATATCAGAATCAATAATAGCATTCTTTCCCTGCCACGAAGATGATCTAAGATAGTCCTTTTGCAATGACCACTTCCTTGGACTCAGTAGGGGAGTCCAAAAAATCATCCTTTTCTTCTTGATAATATTCTAAATCCACTGAGGGGTCCTATCCATGGATACAATACACCCCTTTACTTCTTCACTAGAATGGTATTCCTCTTCTCCTAACACTGTAATCAGGTTTGAGAGCTCAAATTTTATCCCCTAGATTTAATGTTCTCGGCATAAGAAATCCTATCTAGTGTGATCTACATTGACTTATCTGAAACTCCTACCTGTTCAGAGCATCATCCCATAAATTATAATTTCATTGAGGTTTCTTCCAGAACCAATATTGGGAATCTTCACAAGCTCATTGGTCCTCACAGACTACCTTAGTAACCAGAGTTTCTATGGTTGTATTGTGTGGAACCATCTGAATAGCCATTACAGAAACCAAGTGGACCTCCCTCTCTTCCTACCCAACACCTTCCTAGAACAGTCCCATGTACTTTTTAACCCCAGCACTCCCATACTGATAATTAAAAATTGGGTAGGAAACATTGCAAAGAGAAAACCCACTATCACACAGAGGCGCAACAACAGCCTCAGTCAAGCATGCCAAACCTAAATCATATTTCAGCCAATGAGAAATGTCAAAGTATTTTGGGTTAACCTAAGAAACCAGAGATGGATTTCGAGGAATCATGAATTCTTCATATGGGGGCTCGGAAAAGAGAGAGGAAATGTGTTCATCCCCTAGCTATTATACACCTTCATCAGATTTAGTCACATCCACAATTGCAGCTAAGACTGGGGGTATGAGAGGGCCTCTAGCCTCAGAAGTCGACCCCCTTTTCATGCCCTTCATCTTCACCGACATGAGTGGGACAGGTGCCCAAGGTGTCAGCACAACGAAAAAAGTGCATCCAAGACTCGAACAAAACATGTTTCTTGCAAAAAAAACACCTCACCTACCAATATTAAAATCCATTTGAATGGGGATTTTGAAAAATTGAATTCAACACAAATACGTGGAGAGATCGGTTGAAAAATCAAACAGGTTCTCAAATCTGAACAAATATAGAGGCTGACTAGGTTTTTAAAAATATAGATAGTATAAGGGTTATGAAATGGGAGAGGGAGCTTAATAAAATATACCCATAAGGATATTTTTAGGTCAACCCACTTCATATGAATATTGAAATACTATTTCAAAACATTGAAGTGGTTGACGTTATAAGATTAAGGATCCCCAGACCATGCAGTTATTAGATATTCTGAAGAAGAGAATAAAATAATTATGTTTCGCTTGTTGAAGAGACCAAACATCAATGTTTCCTAAATCCCCTATAATCCAAAGGCAAATATATCAAAGATATCAATTGATGGGTGCCTCGAGGTGAACCGAGAAACCAAGGTCAGGTTAAGAATATTTGAAGAATCCGTAAATTCTAAGGTCGAAAGCCCATGATAAGGGGAGCCGTCTTGAAGATCCAGGATCTTCAGGAAGATGGAAATTTTAGGGATTAGAGGAATGAAATAGGGATTGTAAAACTGTTAAAAACAAGGACGATTCTACACTAAAAGAGAAGAGTGGCCCATAACCTACAGAAGGGGGAGGAGTGGAGGCAGAGATCATTACTGCCTTGGTCACGAATGAGTCGCCAAAGCCAAGAGCTGTGAGGGTGTCAACACATATCTCTTTGAATTCATTTTTCATTTCAAAATGTTCTACTAGATATATTTGATAAGAGGGTTTTGAAATCATCCTAGAATCAAACACTAAGTAAATAGTAAATTAATCTCCTGGTTTGGAATAACACTAGGGAAATCATCAGGAAATACATCCTTATATTCATTTACAATTTTCATGTAACTAATTTGAATAGTTTTATTATTTTAAAAAATATGTGAAAGATACATTTCCATCCCATTTTGAATTTTTTTTCATATTATTGATATATTATAAAATGTATGAATTAATAATTATATAAAAATATAAAATCATTTAATAAATACAACTTCTTTTTCTATACAATCTGTCATAGAATGATAAAAAGAAATCTAATCCATACCAATATTAACATCAAACTATATGATGGAAATGAAAATATAGTTTTCTGGAAATATTATTACACCAATGATAACAAGAAGATTCCTATAATTTATTGATTCCTTAATACTAATTTGATGAGATTTTAACAAAATTTATGAATTCATTTAATAAGATATTATTTCCAATATACTATAAAATTCTCAAAAATAAAATAATTTTTGGATCTCAAATAAAATAAGACATTAGAAAAATCATAATAAATAAGCCATGTACCTATCACTACTTCGATTGATGGCCTATTATTTTCTACTGTTGTCATAGAATACATTTCCAAACCTTTTGTTTTAGTGTTTATAATTACTAAATTAATTAAATAACATCAAACATGTGTTATCATAATGAACAAATTCATTTCAATTAAAATATCTCATTGGTGGATGACTATCAGTTTTCCCAATACAAGACTCATTATAACTATTTTACTTAAATTCATGAGTCAAATGACAAATATTACCACATAATTAAAACTTTACTAATGTTATAAAAAATTATTTAAAATATTTTTTATCACTTTGGAACATTTGGGGGATTTCCTCCAGATTACTTGGTTGACTGTTTCTTAATGGTTTTCCACCTAGACAACTTCTTACCCTTGTGTTTAGGAAGTTTGTAAGTGTTATAAAACTCATTATGAAATTTATCAAAACATAAAAAAAATTTCCTCATATTCTTTATATTCAATAGAGTTTAATTATCTTTGTAACATTGGATTCATACCTACATAAAATATATCAATTTTACTATCATGGTTTAGAATGAAATTAAAATAATTCCTGGATAGCCTAGTAAAATTTTATTTATAAGAGTCCATTAAGTATTTTTCCCTTTTTCTTAAACATTCTAAGTTAACATTAAATTTTAATGAAAATAACTTTAGTAAAATACTCTTTAAGAATAGTATCATTAAATAATGTTTACTCCATGGAATATTTCTCATCATTTTCCTTAGTATTCTTAATCATAGTACAACATTAGATAACTTTAACTTTAAAATGATAAATAGAAAGAGTTAATTTTTGATATTATGTATATACCAAATATTAAATATCTTATATAATGAATTAATATATCCTTCATCTTTCATCATGTACAATGATCTACTGAAATCCAGAGGGTTCTCTTTCATGAAATTATCCACTATAGAAATGTCACTCTAAAGATAATTTGGTTAGTCTCTTTAATGGGTTCCAACATTAATATCCTACATAAAATTAGATAACACTTCCATAAAATTATCTATTATAATCATTATGGTTTTTATAGTTATAAGGTTATCATCCCCTTGATACATTCCAAATTTATCTTCCTTATTTATTCATTGAAAAAACCATTCTAAATAGTAATATATTAGATGAAGAAAAATTAAAATATTCAAAATCTATCTCATGATAATATAATCGTAAATTAGAATCTATTAATGTGTCTTTCAATATAACCATAACCTCTAATGATATCTATAACTCTCCTTTGATACTAATTATAACACCCAATCTTGGGAAAAATCAATAATTACCTAATTTATAATAAGGGCTTCACTTCCACACATTTTCAAGATCATTAAGTTTATATTTTTATAGAATTAATAAATCTATTACATAAAAAATTGGACACTTACACATAGTGTATCTTTTTTTTACAGAATTAGGATCATAAATTTACATCTCTATTTTTTAAGATACTTTTTCTTTTTAGACAAGCCACTATAGTGTAAATTTTGGAATTTCAATAATTCCCACACATTCTTAGATCCTACAAAGAAACATTTCATGACATGGGGTAATTAAAAAATGTTCAGTAAGGGATATTAAAATAAATTAATCTCAATAGTCTATTGAAAATTTGAAAAATCCATGAAAATGATTACCTTTTTCACAATAAAAATTTTCAGTATATAAATAAAATATATCTACATGATAAAATCAAAATTTTCTCAATAAAAACCCTAAAAACCCATTTTAAGAGTATATGAAATCCATTTAGTTATCAAAATGAAGATGAAAAGTCATGAAAACTTTTCTTTTAATAATAAAAATTTCACCTTGAAATGTTTTTGAACTTTCCTTAATTTATGAAATCAAAATATTTCCTTGAAAACCTATAGAAATTATAATATTAGAATATTGGAGCATAAAATTCATAACCAATTTGGACTTGTATTTAAACCATGTTAGAATAACTAATTACTATTCAATTCAATAGGATTAACATACCCAATTATCTTCCTCACATTTCACCTTTTAAGACTAAATCATTACCCAATGAATTAGAGTGCTATATCAGGATCACCCATCATCATGTATATGATGATTACCCATCATCATATATAATTACAAATTATCATATTATAAATAAATCATTAATGATATTAATAAATTTCATCATAAAACTTTTGAAAAACTTATTTTAACCCATAAGTAAAGAACTTTACATTTTCTCATAAAAATAAAAAATATGTCATTTTATTTTATAAAATCATAAAAAAATTATTAGAATAAGAATAATGTATTATTATTTTAAAAAATAAAATTATTATTTAATCATGTTCATTAACAATAAATATGAATACAGGAAAGAGAATCCATTCAATTAATTCTAAAATGCATTATTTTTTAAAGGTGTGTAAAGAATGTCAAAATGAGTCATTTGGAAAACGTAAAGAATATTTTTTAATTTTTTTTAAATAAATTAAAAAGGAGTTGAAAATTAAATTTAAAAATATTTTATGCATAAAAATAATATTCATGAATTTTTTTAGAACTTGGATTTGGAGGAAAAATATTTGAATGGAATAATTTTAAACAAGGTTTTAATGAAATAATACCTTACCTAAAGTCCCATATATCTTTGTATGATCATTAAATATTGAATAATAAAATTATATTGGTAACTTAATATATTAAGACAATTTTAAATGTCAATTTAATTATCATTATTCGTTTTATTTCATATGTTACCATGTTTTATTTATTTACTACATTAGAAAAGTTTACGTCATACTTCTAGAGTTCATTTGGTATTTAATTTTAAAAATAACTTTTATATGTAGAAAATGGTCAATGGTCCTTAAAAATATTATTCATGTAATTAGTTTTATATTTATTCATGAAATACACTTTTTAAACCAAACCATTTAAGGTGATTTAAAAAAATGAAACACATTGTTTCATGGAGGTGATAGTCTGTGCGTACACACGAGTGATGTTTCCATTTTTCTACTTTGGTGGAAAATAAATATAATATAAAATATTTTTCTTTTAAATAATAATTAATATGTAATAAATTCCATATTTATTCATTAGTTCCATCCTTATTACCAAACATTTTGGGCGGTATAGAAAAATGAATCACATTGCTACATGGAGGTAGTAGTCCACACGTACACATGAGCGATGTTATCATTCTCCAAAAGATGGGAGAGTTATAAAGTAAGTAATATATCATCTGTATAAATTAATAATTATGTCATAATTATTATATAAATTTATTTTATCCATCATTTTATCCATCCATATGAGGCGATGATGAAAAATAAAACATATTTATTCATGGAAGTGGTAGTCCAGATATACACACTAAAAAAATTATCATTACTCATTGGAAATAAAAATGGTATAAAATAGTTTTTAACATAAATATAATAACACTTTATTATAGTGAATATAATTATTTTATTATGTTATAATGGATATAATGGCTTATAATTAGGTAGAAGAAGAAATAAATTTGAAAAAATTTGGTAGGGACATATACATCATCCTTGGATAACCTCAGTGGATTAATCCATAATACCTCTAGGATGGATCTTTTTAGGAGACTAGGACCTCTAGGAAGTGGGGAATAGAGTTCGTTATGGATTTAGGTAGATATTTTTTAATCTAGGTTTCTAAAAGTGTGTTGATATGTGAGTAGAAGAGGTTTCCCTTTATAAGTGAAGGGAGTGTCACTCTTGTAAACACTTAAAACTTTTAAATTTAATATATGTCTCTATCAAGGTAAATGGAACCAAAAATATCAATATCAAAAGAATAAGGTGGTGGGTTTAAAAAAATAATTAAAATTAAGAACTTTTTTTGAGTTATCTTTGTAGGTTTCATGCACAATGAAAGCACCTTGGATGACATGTCCAACTCGGTTTTTAGTCTTAATTTATGAATAATCATTATTAAACATGTAATAAACCATCATGTCCAATTAAAATAACATATTACATGAAACAATAAAACAACATAACTAGATATATAGGGAAATTAACATGTAATTTATAATTAATTTATGAATTGACATTTAATTACCTCAACTTGAAATTTTCTCTTCATTGATGATATGATAGATAGACCTTATCATACCATCATTTCACTATAGTATCCTATTAGATAATCCCCCTAGTATTGATCCACATGTACACCCCAATATATTCACACCACCTTTGAATTCCCCATTGCTTATAGGACTGATTCAGATCCCTTGCATTGTTCATGGTTGATCATATAATAATTCTTCTAAATAGGGGAAGAGTTTATGATGATATCTTGATATACCGATATAGGAGGAAGATATAGTATTTTAAATATATATATATATATATATATATATATATATATATCTAGGTCTTGATATAGTCTCTCTATATGCTTTGTAAAAATCAATGACGATCAGGGAAAGTGATATAATTAGATATTTTTATGGTAGGTTTTAGTTTACTAAATAACACACAAGACCCTTGATAATTCTATAATTCTTAAGTTGACCCCATTTCAAATAATAATAATAATAATATTAAACACTTGACCTGTGAAACACATTTAATAATAAAATAATATTATTTATACTATTTCCAATCAAGCAATTAAACTCTGTCCATGATCACCCTCCATGGTATTTACTAAACCATGAATAATGATTGTTTATTCAATTATAAATATCACTAAATTAGTCCCTGATAAATATAATAAATATTATATTTTAAAAAAAATTTAGACAATAATTTATTATTATTATTTAACTCACTTATTCTTCTGAATAACTTGTGGTTAAATTATGACAAACAACCAAACCTGAATGAATATTATTTATTCTATCATGTTGATCTCTATACTTGAATTTATTTGAGATTTCATATAAACTTAGTGTGTGACCCTCTAGTACTTTTTCTCAGTGTCATTAATCATAATTCAAATATTCCATGTTTAGTATCTATAATCACACCAAGGATCCCATATAAAATGATGTTAACATCACCATTAAAATCATAATCTTACAAACGTTTACCGTGTAATACAATCCCATTATCATGGTATCTAAAATCAAGCTGGTTAGAGACTGATTCTATCAACCCATACACTAGATTCCTCTTTCTTTGGCATTCCAAAAATTAACACACCCACAGAACACCATTGTCATGGTTTTATTCATATAGTTTCATTCCCACCAAAGGGCCTAAGATATAAACTTCCATCAAGGGACGTAACGGATAAATAATTTATCGCATTATCAATTAATCCAATATCACTCCTGACACACCCAACATATCCTACCTCACCGCGAAGACATTTCATCACAGTTTTCATCAATATATAAAATTACATTAGTCATGATATCCATTAACGATAATATTAAAGTATAAGGATCAAAATATATATATGAAGAAAAGAATATCTAATGACACATGGAAAAGTGGATTTCTTATTGGAGGGTATATTATTATAAACTATTATCTTATAGATTACCATAAGAGATCTCTATGATAAGGTGTCTCAATTTCTTATGATCATTGTACCCCTAATAGCTTATATTTTTTATCCCTTTAGACAATATCATATATGCATAGAACTATATTAATGAATATTTTCATGGAACCTCATGGTTCTCATCATAGTGGGGGAATTCTGTGAGCTTTTAGTCAGACATACATTCTAAGAATATTATCACATACTCAATTTATGTAGATGAACAATCATGGCTTGAAAATAAAAATTCATTACTAAAACATGCAATAAAGTACTAATAGAGTTGGTTCTAGGGAACCAACTCCAACATATTCCCACTTTAACTAGGTCAAACTGAAAACATCTTTCATTCCACTAACAATAACATAATAATCTTGTCTTTACTAAGAAAATCCTTGTTCAAGGGGTCTAAATTTTTTTTCATAGATTCACTCCTCACTACAAATTCACTTTATTTAGAAAAATCCCTCAAGAGATGAAAATTTTAAAGGATTTGATTTGTCCTTTGTTGTGACCTTGTCCCTTTCAAAGGGGGAACCTCTATGGAATTATCATAATAAACTATGATAGGGTCTTTACTACTAGTTTTCACATAATGATCTTAGAAAAATTTTTAAATCCAAAACTAATTTATTGGATTCATTAAAATCCATAATATACTCAGAATCTAAAGTAAAATTGATGACAATTGATTGTTTTTATCTATTTAAGCACATAGTTTTAACATTGAAAAAAACATATCCAGAATATTACTTCAAATTTTTTAGATCTATCTAAAAACTAAGATCCATATAACACTTATTGAATAGTTATTAATTTCATGCATATACCATGAACATATCATTAGTTTGACTTAGATACATAAGGATATCCTTAACAGTAGTCCTATATTGTTCACCTATATCAGATTGGTATCTTCCTACCATTATCAAAGCATATGAAACATCACGCCTCATACATAAATGGTATACAAGATAGATCTTATCATAAAATTATATGGGATCCCATTCATTTTTCTTCTTTCCTCTTATGTGTAGAGAAATATTTTTTTTTGAAAATGTGCATACAATGTGACCTTGGTACCAATCCTCACTTTGATTGTTCCATAATAAATCCTTTAAAATATATAGTAAAGTTATATAGTTTGACTTTTCCCAAAAATCCTCTTTGATTGATCTTGTATGATCTTGATTCCTAGAATCTAGGTTACTTCCCCTAAGTTCCTCATGGAGAATCACTTTCTCTACCATGACATAACCTCTTTTAAGGTTGATATTTTATTTTAAATTAGTAATATTTAATCAAAATATACTAAAATGAAAACAAAAACACTTCCACTAATGCACTTGTTAACATATGGCTCACATTCACTCTTAATGAAAATAAACTCTTTTATGGCTTCATCAAAACAAATGTTCCATGACCTAGAGTCTTACTTTAATCTCTAAATGGATCTCTACAACTTCAATACCATTTTATTATTTCCTAGATTAAGAGAAAATTATGTTTATTTCATATAAACATCCTTATGAAGGTTCCCATTAAGTAAAGTAGTTTTGAAATCCAATTTTCAAATATCATTTTCATGGAAAGGTAGTGAGGAGAACAAAATATTAATGGATTTAAACAAGGAAAATAGGAGAAATGTTTCATGATATTCAATTACTTAATGTTTTCTAAACCATTTTCCCACTAGCCATGATTTATTAGTATTTACTTTACCTTCTGTGTCTATTTTCCTATTGAATATCCTTTTACACCCAATAGGATTTACATCAAATGGTGGATCAATTCCAACCCAAACGTGGTTTTGATATATGGAATCCATCTTATAATTCATGTATTATTTCCATATTATATCTTATTTTATCTCTAATTAATCCTTGTATGATATAGGAAAATCATTATCGACTAATAACGACTCACCATCATTTGTGGATAGAAAAACACATCTCTTTTGTTCTCTAATATCTCTGAAACTCATATGAAATACTTGTATTTCAAGAACAAATTCTTCCCAAACTACACATGGAGTCTCTTCCTATACCAAATCTAATATATCATGAACATAAACTTCATTAACATCAAACTTTCTCATATTATCCTCCATGAGGATGTGATCTCTCTCAAGATAAATAACATGTATTGTGGTAGTAACTTTCTTATCTAAGGGGTTGTATATATAGTATCCAATTAATTACTTGGGATATGTAGCGACTCGGGTTTTTGGCCCTGTCAGACTTTGGAATATTTCTACGAATAATTCCAGAGCTAGGCGCGAAGATGGCGTGCGATTCCGAGGCCCGGTGTGCCCAGAATTAATTTTATAAAAATATTAAGTATTTTTATACTATGCACGTGGTGGGGGTGTGATATCTCCTAAAAGGTAGCTCAGAACGGGAATCTGAGGGCACGGTTGCGTCCGGAACGTGCTGTTTACCCTAGGCGGGGTGTAAACTTTGCGGGCGCGGGCCTGCGGTGAGAAACTCCACCAGGGGCGTTTCCGTAAATAAGTAGCAAGTTAGTGGGCGAGCCTCGGCTCGAATAACTTCTGAACGGAGTCTCAGATGGAAAATTTGAGTCCGCTGTTGCGTTCAGAACGGTGCATTTACCCTAGGAGTGACCTTACTTTTGTTCGCATCGGGCGTCGGGTCCGAGGCGGGTTTGACGCAGGCGGGCCGCTGATATAAATATCAACACCCCCCTTTTAATCGTTCTTCGCCGTTCTTCGCCATTCTTCACCGCCACTCCGCCGAATCGAGCAACAGAGTGCCCACGAGCTCAGAATTCGACGGCGGACGTTCCAGGAGCGCCCAGCGGAAGCTCTGGAGCTCGGATCTGAGGCAGAACATCGGTGTTTCGCCCGCAAGGTAGGCGGTTTGAGTTTTACAATCCCGGATCCTGTTTTTGTGTTGTTTTTCTTCAAATTTTCACAAGATTTGTATAGTTCGGGTCCCGAGCTTTCTGAAACATGTTTTGGATATGAATTTGGAGCACCGGGGTGCTCCCGGTGGCTCCCAGAAGTTTTCCGGCGAAAAACCCTGTTTTCCGGCGAGACCCGCGGCGGCCATGGCGGATTCCGGCGAGTTCCGCGGCGGCACGGCAGCGACGCGGTGGTTTCCGGCACCGGCATGGCGGAGTCCGGCGGCGGCGCGGTGGTTTCCGGCGACCCTGCGGTGGTCCGGCCAGAATGTTCGGGGGGTTCTTTAAACCCCCGTAACTCACAAACCGTAACTCCGATTTGCGAGCCGTTTGCGGCGACGCGCTCCTTGCGTCGAGACGGACCTTTTGAACTAACTTTGAAAATTTTATGGTTCGGGATCGTGGCCCGGGAGTTAGAAACGTCGTATAAAATAATATTATTTTATTATTTTACGACTTCGGGCCGTTGTAACTTCTACCCGGAGCGTCCGATTGATGTGCCGTCAGTGGCGTTGAGACCCTGATGGTACGACAGAATTTTTGAGATGGTTTCCGGGTGTTGGGACTACGAACAGGGTGCGGGCCCCACGAGGCCGGGTTTTGGCGTTTGTGGGGAAACGCAGCTTTTGCACCAGGAGTCTGATTTTGGCGGATGAATAGTCGATCCTGTGTGTTTTTCTGAGAGGATCGCAATGGTGCGATCCGTTCGACGAGTTCCGAAATCCAGGCGTGGGCCCCACCCGAGCCGGCCTTCGGTGAATGGTACCTTTTTCACCGGGTGTCCGTTTTGGGCGAGCGAGTAGTCGATTCCGCTTGTTTTTCCGAGGGGATCGCCATGGTGTGATCCGCTCGATGGGTTTTGGGATCGTTGTGTGGGCCCCGCACGAGCTAGCTACGGTGAATAGTGCCTTTTTCACCGGTGCTCCGTTTCGAGCGAGTAAACAGCCTATCCTGCGTGTTTTTCCGCGTGGAACGCGATGGTGGCCTCGGTTTTGGCTTCGGAGGTGCGCAGTGTGGCTTTGGGACGAGTCGCTCGGGTAGCGACGTTTGGACCAGCAGTGGTTGAGGGTTCTCCCTTGGTTCGTTCCTAGGAGGGTTCGTGTGGTATCACAACCTTCGTATGGGTTTGTGATCCTCTCGATGGGATGTTTAAACTGTTAGAGTTGTGGTATCCCTCCGGTGGGCCCGGAGTGGATCCTCTAGCATCTTTACCCTAGATCGGGTTCTTGGTATCGCTGTGACCGCTTATTCACGGGCGGCAATCCCCTATCTAGCAGGTTAACCCCGTATGGTTTGTGGCATCATCGGGAATATGATCCCCTACGCGATGGGTCGTGCACAGTAGGGTTGTGGCATCGTCGGGTTCACGATCCCCTACTCAGCGCTTGGTGTCGGTAGGGTTGCGGTATCGTTGGTTATACGATCCCCTACTCAGCGCTTGGTGTCAGTAGGGTTGCAGTATCGTTGGTTATGCGATCCCCTACTCAGCGTGTGGTTTCGGTAGGGTTGTGGCATCGTCGGTTCGATCCCCTACATCGCGAGTTATACCAAATAGGGTTCCGGTATCATCGTGACCATCTTTATAAGGACGATGATCCTCTATCTGAGTGTTGAGCTTCTGTCGAGCGCCAGATCGGGTTCTGGTATCCCCCAGCGGATCCTGGGTGTGATACCCTATCTGTGAGAACTACGTATGCCAGATCGGGTCGTGGTATCCCCCAGCGGACCCTGGGAGTGATCCCCTATCTGTGAGCTACGTATACCGGAGTGGGTCTTGGTATCCCCTAGCGGACCCTAGCGGCGATCCCCTTTCCGAGGAGTTTGGTGGTTATGGTGTTTCAGCGATGTTTCCTCAGTGATGCTATCCGACGAGCGTGGTCTCTCGGGTGAGCATCTGAGATGTTTTTTTGGGACCCAATGGAGTGTATCTCTCGGATGAGTGTCATCTGGTATGACAGTGTTCGTGGTGTACCCTCCTGGTTGGGGCAGTTGCTGGTGATGAGGTCGGTACCTCTTGTGGCTTTGTGGCAAAAGCTGTGTATATCTGGATTGTTCAAGGTGTATGTATGGGTATACACCTAAGCTGAGCTGAGCTGACTAGTTGTGTTAGCCCAGGATGGTCACGAGATGGAGTTTCTCTCTCGTCTGGGTTCCCTCTGGCTGGGTTGAGCAGACTGTTTCCTTTCAGTTGCTCCCTTGGGTTTTGGGTTTTTGGGGTGCCTACTGAGTATGTTTATACTCACCCCTTCACGGGCTTTGCCCTCACTTTTTTGTGTCTTGTGTAGACCACAGGCCTTTTGACAGAGTCCCAGGAGGACCCGGAGCAGGCGGAGCTTAGTGAGCGTGTTGACCGGGGTGTTTACCGGAGCTGTGTCGAGGGAGCTTTCCGGTGGGTGTTTGTGGCAGCGTTTCCCTTCTTCAGAGCAGGTTGGATGCGCTTTGTAGTTTTCTTTTGGTGGGCCCTTTTTTTCCCTTGTACTTTTTCTGTTGCTCTCTGGTTTGGGATAGATTGTATGCATGCATTTTCTTTTCAGTTTCTATATCTCTGCATTGTTGCATGGAGGTGTTTGTGGGTGCTTGTGTATAGGTACCATAGGCTAATGCCTCCCATGTGTGTGATAGCCTACTGGGCGCTAGTCGCCAGCCCCTGGCCTATTGGAGGCGGGCTTGGGGAGTCACAGCTCGAGCCCCGTTGGGTCGGGTCGTGACAGGATACCCTATAAAAATATACTTTATGCCTTAGGATTCTAGTTTTTTTCTTGAAATATACTTAAAATTGTTCTCACAATCCCATTTATGAACATGTGAAAAAATGGGTTTCATTACAAACTATAACTCAAAGGGAATAACTGTTTCCACTATTATTGGTACTCAATTTAGTAATTATGATATTTTCTATAATGAATATCCCTGAAATGAAAATATAAGTTTTACATGAATCATAATCAACCTTACCATGTTCAGCAGTGTATGGTTTTTCCATTAAATAGAACCATTCCACTGTAGTGTATAAGGTGGAGTGAGTTGAGATTAAATCTCATACTCCGACGAAATGTTGATAAAGTATTTTTTTATATATTCACCATCTCAATCTGATTAAATATTCATTATATTTTTACCAAGAAAATTATCAAAACTATTATTCAAATGCTTGAATTTATCAATGATTCCATACTTACAACTCATTAATTATATATAGCCATACCTAATCATGTTATCGCTATAGTCCTAAAGTATGATAATCCAACACTAGCTTCTACTTTAAAAGGTACTCACACATCAATGTATACTAATTTTAGAATCTCTACAGACCTCTAATATTTTCCACTAAATGGTTATTTTTTCATATTACCATGTAAACAAGAATGGAATCATTCAAGTGGCTTAATCTCAAAAGAGTCTAAAAACATAACAATCTTGATAGAACTTTGTCAAATGATTTTAGTTTTTGTGTCCAAGATGGTGATGTTGTAACTGAGTGTTAAATGAGACATGCGTATTTGTTTCATTATCAATTTATATTTTTTTTATTTAATAGATAAATTATGTTATTTAACTGTTCCATACAATAACATATGATTTATATATAAAATTATAAACTCTTATTTCCAATGAAGAAAATAAATCCATCCTTGCAAAAAAAGTAAATGGAAATAATATTCTTGGTATCACTAGGAACATAATAAAATTTCTATAAAATCAAAATCTACCATGTTGGAAATGTGAGGTGGTATTATCCAATGTATTGAGGATCCATCATTACTCTATTAGCATCCTATATATTCACATCACCTCATACAATGTTCTAAATTCTTTTTGGTTCTTGTATTTGGATACAAATGTGAGTAACACATTGAATATCTAGTACCCAAATTATAGATATATAAAGATTACATTTGATAGTGAATTCAATGGAAGATTCCCCTTGATTATTTTGCTAGACTAAATTTTTCTTCTAATGGACCTGCTTTCCACATAAAAAACATACCACATCCTATTCATTTACTTTCCTTGGGATATTATTCTTCCTGGAAGGATGATTCTCTAGAGCCTCAGACTTAGAATGAGTGTTTTGTCTCTTGACCTTGTTCCTCCTATTATTATTTATGATAAATACTTTGAGTTTATCATGCCCCATGTATTCATAAACTTGGATAATAAGAGTAATATGTTCCTAAAGTGTATTATTGTTATTTCTCATATTATAATTCACAATAAATCAATTCTATAAGACTACGCATGAATATTTCATATGATATCTCATATGTCTATGATATCACCTTCTCTGAATAGATATCTTGAAGGTGATAAATTATTCTATACACATCTATATACTAATATTTATTTAAAATATTATTTACCATGATAGATAATATCAAATAGTGAACATAAATTTTTTCATCCACATGTTTCACATAGAGAGATACTTCTTCCTCAATAGCCTATTTGGAATGTGATTTAGGAAGTGGGGTTTCTACCATATGCACTTTTTGTTCATGGAATAGTATAACGTGAAAGTACATGAATAATTACTAGAAATTCACGTTGGTGAGAAGGTTATACATCTCAATTATGGATAAATGTGATATTTTCAATGTCGTTTGATTTACAATTTCTATAAATTAAGTGCAGATAATCAGTAATTGTTTTATTACCCAAATATATTAATAAGTTTAAATTAAATCAAATCAATATCCCACTGTTTCATCGAAACATAGTAGTCATCACCATTAGTTTTGAAATATCTTTTTTAGTAGTTATTCTAGTGGAAAATTATCTATATTCCACTTTGTATAACCAGAATTGGGCTGACAATCTATTTGAAGGGTTTTAGGTAGGTGTAACTTTCCAACTATAGTTAATCACAAGTCTTTAATCTATTAGGTTGAATCCCCAATCCAAAAATCCTAGATAAATATTTCCTCAACTGTTTCCTCTCAGTTACACCAAGTCCTACTTGGGAAGTCAACCCTTGATGTAAACCAAGTTAATTAAACCCAAAACATCGTGTTAAAGGTTCAATGATAATTGAAAGCACCCCAAGTTGTGATAGTCAATCACTATGACCTATGAGGTCTATTTTAACATAATTACTAGAATTATATACTGAATTTAATATTTTGATCAAGGAATTTTTATCAATATTCATAAAATGTCATTTTACATTACATTCCTTGTTAATATTTAGTGTATTTTAGTTATGTGATTAACCATGTCTGATAAAACATTAATGCATAATAGTGTTATATTTTATTCAATATTTCATGAATGTTAATTTATTTAGTATGTGGTCACACAACATCAAAAAACATTTATGATTTACTGTACAACTAAAAAAATTAAAATATAACTGGCATGATCATGATATTCTCTATTTTTTAGTTTACCTAGAGAATGATAAACTGACCCTTTAACCTAGGGTTAAATTCCTTAAAACGTAGTTTATTTCATGTTGTCGTATTCTAGCTTGGGACTTTTTTATCATATTTATTGGTTTCTCCTTGTATTCTTTTCTTGGACCATCTCCTCTCACTAGGGATATATATCCTTACAAAATAATTTACTCATACACAGGTGAGGGAATCCAATGTATTGGATAAAGGAGGTTTACATAAAATAAACAATGGGAATGCATTCCCTTACATAATATCGAAGAGGGTATGACTCACATGTAATTAATTTAATTTAATCATAAATTTAAAAGGAAATAAATCATATATAAATGTATGGCTTAATATGATGATCATCCAAATAACATTCAATGAGAATTCATTTTCAATTATGTTCTCAATTACTTTTCTTCAATCATTAACTAATAAAAAAACCATGTATTAATACAATTAATTTAATGTATATTAACTCTATTCATGGAATCCTTAACACACCATAATCTATAAATTTAAACAAAATTAATTTCATTTAAAATAAAAAATATTAAAGTGTACTTGGAGGAAACTGGTGTGTTCATCGAAAAGTTTAACATGTAAATTTATTTAATATATAATTATTAATCATAATACAAAGATTGTATTATTAAATGAAGGAAACATAGAACAAATGTGAATAAGTTTAATTATATATTTAATTATTCTCTATATGATAAATTTAGAACACAATCTGTACCAGACTATGGGGTTGGCATGTTCCCTGCCACTGATGAGTTCGAAGTACATGGTTTGTTACCTTTGAGTTGCATGGATCACAGTCCCCATGTCATGTTTCCAAAACTTGTAATACTGGGATACCTTGTGTTCTTTACAATAATAAACTAGGTACTACATGTTGTGTATAGTGAGTACAAGGCATGTAGTTATTCAAGTCAAGCTCTATTCGGGCCAAATCTATATGCCAATCTAATCTATTTGGATTAGATATGATTTTTTTATCTGACCTTATTGAGAGAGACACTGATGAGAAAACTAAATACATGATGTGTATATGGGAAGTACGTGTTTTTAAGTCCATTTTTGTATAGGTATAACCTTAGGTACCTATAAATGTTAATTGTTGGATTTTTATTTACCTTTTAATTTCATTATTTATTGGTTCTATTAGAGATAATGAAAAAGGTAAGATTCAACAATGTTAGACATAAAAAATGAATTTATTTATGTAAAAGAAAATGGAAATGCATGAAATAATTTAAAAAAATAATAAATAATTATAAATTAATCATATGACCCATCTAATACTAATTGTAGGTTCCTGGAATAATGGAAGAGTATTATATGGCATGGCCAACCCATCATTTAGTCTTAATTTATGAGTAATCATTACTGTATATGAAAAAAACCATCATGTCTAATGAAAACTGAATATTACTTGACCATATAAAATATCATAACCATAAGAAAAAGGATCTTACCATGTATTTTATAATTAACTAATTAATAGATTCATAATTACATAAACATGAAATTATATTTTCATTGATGATTTAGTGAACTAGATATCTTTTTAATGTCATTGCACTATGTGATCCAAGCGATGAATCCATCTGGAGGTGATCAACACGTACACCAAAATCGTTGAATGTCACTATTGAATGGATGGGTGCTAACACATCTGATTCAAATCACTTATGTTTTTTATGATTGATTATAGAAAAATTATTCTTGAAGGAAAAAGATATATTAATTATCTCTTGATAGCTTGAGATTGGATGAAGATAAAGAAAATTCTAAATAATTAGTTCTCTGTCAAGGTACTGATAGAATATATCTCTATCCATTTGAAAAATCCATAGTGATCATGGAAAGTGATATAATTGGATACTTATTATGAGAGGTTTAGGGTCAATAAATAGAACACATGACCCTTTCCAATTCTATAATTCTTATGCTGACCCCATGTCAAATAATAATAATTTATAAATTATTATTAATCACTTGACATGTGAAAAATATTTTAGAATATAAATAAATATTATTTATACCATTTCCAATTGGACCATTAAACTTGATCCACTCTCAACCTCCTTGATATTTATTTAATGTCGAATAATTAATTATTATTTAATAATAAATATTGTGGAATTATTTGTCAATAAATATAATAAATATTATATCCACCAAACCATGAAAACAAACATTTATTATTATTATTTAAATCACTTATTATTATGAATAATTTGCGATCAAATTATAGGGATCTACCAAACCTAAATTCATATTATTCATTATATCTTATTAAATATAATAATTTAATTTAACTGAGATTGTGGATACACTTAATATGTGACCCTCTACACCTCTGTTTTAGTGGAATTAGGCATAACTCCTAAAGTCCAAGGTCAGCATCTAGAAACATGATAAGGATCCCATAGATAATGTAGTAAATCTATCAATGAATAATATCCACCTAGAATGCTTACTATGAATAAAATCCCATTATTAGGATATCTAAAATCTAGTAGGTTGAATACCAGTGGCATCATCCTACATGATCAATGTATCTTTATTTTACATTCCATAAATAATCTCACCTACAGAACACCTTCGATGTGGATTTATTCATGAAGTTCTAATCACAATAAAGGGCCTAAGATATAATCTTCTGTTAAGGGACAAAATAAATAAATCCTTTCTCATATTATCCATTAATGAAACATCACATGTGAAACTCCAAATATATCCTTCCTCATGACAAAAAAAACCTTATAGTTTTCTACAAAAGATAATAGTATGAGAATCATGATATTCGTTAATGAAAATCATAAAGTCTAAGGATCAAAATACACATTATTGGATAAGAATTTCCAATGACACTACTGAAAATTTAAAACATACCAAAGGTTAAAAACAATTGGTATTAAATGGAAACCCGTTGGTATAAAATATACCAACGGTGTTCCAAACCGTTGGAAATTCAGGCATAGGGATAGATATATACCAATGGTTTCTAAATAACCATTTGTATATATTTAAAAAAATCACAGATTCCCAATAGTTACCTAGAACCATTGGAAAAAATCTATACCAACTATTTAGAACAGTTTGTTTACAAAACATTAAGTGTATTGCCAATGGTTAAAAATCAATCAGTATTGTTTTTTCCCAACGGTTGCTTGTAATCATTGGTAAAATGTAGAAGTCCTTTAATATACCAACAGTTTTTAACCATTTTTATACCTTTCACATTTCTTTCACCTCTATACCAACAGTTTAAAACCATTGGTATAGTATTAAAATTTATTTCAATAGTATACCAACGGTTATAAGCTGTTGGTATATCCTTCTCCCAGATTTCACAGCAACATGCTGAACCCAACTCCCAAAATTATGCAGAACACAATCCACCTACAGGGAAGCCTATGCACCAAGGCCAATACACCACACAGAATCCAATATCACCTACACATAGAATCCAATATACAAAATCCCAAAATATTTCATACACCATACTTGAATACACATACAGTAAATCAAATACACTTGGAGACACAAGCCAATAAACCATTTCACAGAATCCAATATTGCATACACCAGAATCCAACATTGCACACACTATGAAAATTACATTTTATACTCATAATAAGATAATCTTTTTAGAATAGTCCTCATAGTAATAGTAGTTACATTCCAAACCCTCACCTTTCACATTACTAAACATTAAAACTGGGTAATAGCTGAATGTTTTCTCATCAGTCTTCCAACTAATATCAAATTCCATGTCTTGGTAATTTGGTCACCCAATAAACTATAACCAATAATTGATACCACTTTTTTGGCATAGGTGGAGAATGTCAATTTATTGAATTTATATATTACAATTGATAAAACTAATGTGATTCGACAATTGAGACTAGGTAGTCGAGGCACTACACCTATCACTCTAATCCACCCCTGCTTCCTATTTGGTCACCTAATTTTTCTTCCCAAAGCACTTATATTTGATGAAAATAAACATGAACGAAATAATGCGTGACATAAAATCAAAAAATAAAAACACTGGGAAATATTTGGTTTAGATAACAGTAACATTCTGTTAGGGAGAGGTGGTGTGGGATGTCTGGGGGGCTCTCCTTTTGGCCTGTCTGGGGGGTGGGAGGGGGGGGGGAGGGGGGAGGGGCTATCCAAGGGGTGGGGGGAAGTCCAGGGGTAAGGGGTGTACAAGGGGTTGGGTGGTGTCTAGGGGTGGGTGGTGTTCATGGGGTATGTCTAAGGGGTAGGGAGTGTCTAGGAGGGTGGGGGTGTCCAGGGGGTGGGGGTTGTCCAAGGGGTTGGGGGGCTACCCAATGGGGTAGGGGGGTCTGGGGGGTAGGCTGTGTCCAGGGGGTGGGGGTCTAGGGGGTTGGGGGCTATCCAAGGAGGTTGGGTGGTGTAGGGGGGGGGGGGTGGGTATCCACTGGTGTGGGGGCTATCCAGGGGGTGGGGGGCTGTCCACAGGGGTGGCGGGGCTGTCCAGGGGGTAGAGGGTGTTTAGGTGGGAGGGGGTTGCAATGGTTTAAATGGAATGAATTTCATGGATTTTAATATCATTGGTATTATTAAAATGGTTTTGGAAAAGTTTTTATTTCAATAGTATGTGTTACGTTCAGAAAAAATGAATATTTTTGGTGTGTATGGTAGGAAGGGGGATTTGGTTATTAGGAAATGGATTAATTTTCTATTGTGGGACAAAAATACTATATTATTTTTGAAATGGAACCTTAAAATGAATTTTTATAAACCATTGGGGAGTTTCAAATAGAAATAAGTCTCTATTATGTGATTTTGAAATGGTTTATGAAGAATTATTTAGGATGTATCTTTATGTGATTTGTGATTTTCTGTCCCTTGTTTTAGAACATCAGATTATTTTACTAAAGGTTTTGTTTTTGATAATTTTTTGGATTTCTACCACTATAAATGAATCAAAAAGTCATTTAGCGGATATATCAGGGAGTCATTCTTGTGATCCAACTATTGTCTTTTTAGTCTTGGTCTCTACTCAAAATCTTGTGGAAGTGGAACAACCATGTTCTTCTCGGATCATTGATTTTGCATCGGAGTTTCAAAAATAACATCCACTATTTTTTAGTGGTGATCAAGGATCCCAGGAAGAAAACGAAGTGGGTAGCTAAGATTAATGGGATCCCCGAGTTGTTAGAAACCCTGTAATCCATGGGGGGAGGGGGGTGTCCACCGGGGTGGGGGGGGGGCTATCCACCATGGTGATAGGTTTTTCCAGGGGTAGGGGGTATCCAAGGGGTGGGAAGGGATGTCCTAGGGGGTGGGGTGGGGTAGGGTATATACATGGGTATGAGGTGTCTAGGGGTGGGTAGGGATTTCCAGGGGGTTACAAGGTGTCCAGGGGGTGGGAGGGCTGTCCACAAGGGTGGCGAGCCTGTCCAGGGGAGTTGGGGGTGTTCTGGTGGGTGGGTGGTCTATCTACGGTGGTGGGGGATTTCCACGGGGGGAGGGGTGTCCAAGGGGGTGTGAGGGTTTTCCATAGGGGTGTCAGAGCTATTGAGGGGGGGGGGGTGTCTAGGGGGTGGGCGTGCTGTCTACGGGGGTGGGCGTGCTGTGCACGGGGGTGGGAGGGCTACCCATAATGGGTGGAGGGGGGGGTGTCCATGGGGTAAGGGGTGTTCATGGGGGTGGGTGGGCTATCCATGAGGGTGGTGCTGCTTTTAAGGGGGGGTATGGGGTGTCCAAGGGGGTGGGCAGGCTATCCACGCAGGTGTGGGATGTCCAGGGAGTACGGGGTGTCCAGGGGGTGGGTGGGGCTGTCGGGGGGGGGGGGGGGGTATAGGGTGTCCAGGGGGTGGTAAGGCTACCCATTGGGGTGGCGGGGCTATCCGGGGGGTAGGTGGTGTTCGCAGGGGGGGGGGGGGGGGGGAGGTGGGCGGGCTGTCCACGTGGGTGGCGGGGGGAGGGGGTGTCTATGTGTGGACTGGTTCTCTACGTGGGTGGGTGGGTTATCCATTAGGGTGGGGGTGTCTAAGGGGGTAGAGGGTGTCTAGGGGGTGGGTGGGCCATCCATAATGGTGTCATGAATGTCAATTGGGTACGAGGTGTCTAAGGGGGTGGACGAGCTTTCCACCGGTTTGGGCGGGCTGTCCACATGTGTGGGAAGGCTGTCTACGTGGGTTGGGGCAGTCTAGGGGGGTAAGGGTGTCTAGGTTGGTGGGAGGGGCTTTCCAAGGGGGTATAGGGTGTCCAAGTGTGGGCGGGTGCTCCATAGGGGTGGAGGGCTGTCGAGGGGGTTGGGGGTGTCCAGGCTGTGGGTGGGCTCTCCATAGGGGTGGGGGTGGGGGAGGGAGGTTTTTTCCATAGGGGAAGGGCTATCCATGGTCATGGGTGGGCTATCAATGAGGGTGGAGGAGCTGTCTAGGAGGGTAGGGTGTCTCTAGGGGGTGGGTAGGCTGTCCACAAGGGTGGGTGGGCTATCCACGGGGGTGGGTGGTCTGTCCACAGGGGTGTGGGGGCTGTCTAGTAGGGTACATGGTGTCTAGGGGGTGGGCAGGATTTCCATGTAGGTGGATGAGCTATCCACGTGGGTGGGGGGAATTCAAGGGGGTATGGGGTGTCCAGGGGTGTGGGAGGGGCTATCAAGGGTGTACGGGGTGTCTAAGGCGGTGGGTGGTCTATCCATAGGGGTGGCAGTGCTGTTTATGGGGTAGGGGTGTCCAGGCGGTGGGTGGGCTCTCCACGAGAGGGGGGGGGGGGCTGTCCATGGGGGGAGGGGCTGTCTAGAGGGGTGGGTGGTCTATCCATGGGGGTGGAAGGGCTGTCAATGGGGGCAGGGGGTGTTCGGGGGGGGGGGGGGGGCTATTCAGGGGGTACAGGGTGTCCAGGGGTGGGTGGGATTTCCTTGAGGGAGGTGGGGTATCCAGGTGAGTACGGGGTATCCTCGGGGGAAGTTGGGATGTCCACGGGGGTGGGAACACTATCCATGCTGGTGGGGGGTTGTCCAGGGGGTGGGAAGGGATGTCCTGGGGGGTACGGGATGTCCATGGGTGTGGGCGTGCTGTCTACTGTGGTGGTGGGGCTGTTCATGAGGTAGGGGTGTCCGGGGGAGGGGGGGGGGGGGGGTGGGTAGACGGGCTCTCCATGGGGGTGGGGGATGTCCACAGGGTGAGTGGTTGTACAAGGTGTTTCAGGGCTATCCATGGGGTTGGAGGGGCTGTCGAGGTTCGTGGCAGGTGTCCAGGGAGGTGGGCGGGAAATCTACAGTGGTGGGCGGGTTGTCCACGGTGGGTGGGTGGGGGCTGTCTAGGGGGTGGGTGGGCTATCCACAAGGATGGTGGGGCTATCCAGAGGGTACGGTGTGTCCAAGGGAGCGGGCGAGCTATCCACAGGTGTGGACGGGCTATCTACGCAGGTGGGGGCAGTCTAGGGGGGTACGGGGTGTCCAGTAGGGTGGGTGGGGCTATCCAGGGGGGTACGAGGTGTCCAAGGGGGTGGGCGAGGATGTCCAAGGGGGTTGGGAGTGTCTAGAGGTGGGCGGGCTCTCCCTGGGGGGGGGGGTATCCATGGGGGAGGGGCCATCCCCGGGGGTGGGTGGGTTGTCCACGTGTGTGGCAGAGCTGTTTAGGGGGTAGAGGTGTCCAGGGGGTGGGCAGGCTGCCCATGGGGGTTAGTTGGCTGTCCATGGGGTGGGGAGGGAGTGGGGTGTCTAGTGGGGTACATGGTGTTGATGCGGTGGGCGGGCTACCCACGATGGTGTCGGGGATGTCCAGGGGGTACGAGATGTCCAAGGGGGTAAGCGGACTGTCCATGGGGGTGGGAGGGCTTTTCACATGGGTGGGGGCTGTCCAGGGGTGGTACGGGGTGTCCATGGGGTGGGTGGGGCTCTCTGGCGGGTACGGGGTGTCCTAGGGGGTGGGCTATCCACGGGGGTGGCGGGGCTATCCAGGGGTTGGGGGTCTAGGGGGTGGGTGGGCTCTCCATGGCGGTAGGGGGCTATCCATGGGGGGAGTGGCTGTCTAGAGGGGTGGGTGGGCTATCCATGGGGGTGGTGGGGCTGTTAAGGTGGGTAGGGGGTGTCCAGGGGTGGGATGACTATTCATGGGGGTGGGCGGGCTATCCACAGAGGTGGGGGGAGGGGCGCTGTCTTGGGGGTAAAGGGTGTCCAAGGGGGTGGGTGGGTTGTCCATGATGGTGGTGGGGCTCTCCAAGGGGGTATGGGGTGTCCAAGGGGTGGTTGGGTTGTCCACAGGGGTGAGCGGTCTGTCAACGTGAGTGGGGAGCTATTGAGGGGGTGTGGGTTGTCCAGGGGGAGAGGCTGTTTAGGGGGTATGGGGTGTCCAGGGGTGGATTGGGTATCCACACGGGTGGCGGGGCTATCCCGGGGGGGGGGGGGGGGGGCTCTCCACAGGGGGATGCGGTGTCCATGGGGGTGGGGGGCTGTCCACGGGGGTAGCGGGGCTGTCCAGGGGGTAGGGGTGTCCAGGGGGCGGGTGGGCTATCCACGGGGGTGGGTGGGCTATCCACAAGGGGGGGGGGGGGGGCTGTCCAGGGGGTACAGGGTGTCTAGGGGGTGGGTGGGCTATCCATGAGGGTGGCAGGGTTGTCCATGGGGTACGAGTTGTCCAAGGGTGTGGGTGGGCTATCCACGGGGGTGTGTGGGATGTCCATGTGGGTTGGGGGTTGTCCATGGGGGTACATGGTGTCTAGGGGTGCAGATAGGGTTGTACAGGGGGTACAGGGTGTCCAGGGTTGTGGGAAGGCCGTCCACAGGGGTGTGGGGCTGTCCATGGGGGTAGGGGGTGTCCAGGGGGTGGGCGGGCGATCCACGGGGAGGGGGAGCTATCCACGAGGGGATGATCTGTATAGGGTGTGGGAGGGTTTTCCACAGGGGTGGTGGGGCTATCCAGGGGTAGGGGGTGTCCAGGGGGTGGGCATGCTGCCACAAGGTTGGTGGGGCTGTCCATGGGAGGGGTGAATCAGTCACAAAAAATCATCAAGTCATGTTTGATTATTTATAGAAAAAATAAATAAAGAAAATGTGACCTATCTAATCCCACATATATTCAGGCACAACAGATCTATAAACATCAAAGGTCTGTAATATCAATAAAAATGTGATGGGTCAATATATCCCCCATCACCATCACTATCATCATCGTCATCATCACCCTCACCCTCATCCTCATCGTTATCCCCATCATCATCCCCACCCTCCTCAACTCCCTCCTCTTAACCCTCATACTCAGCCTCATCCTCCTTATCGCCCTCCTCCTATGCCTCAACCTCCTCTTCACCCTCCTCTTCTGCATCTCCCTCCTCCTCCACCACCTCAGCCTCCTCCTCACCATCATCTTGACCACCACTAGAACATCCACCCAGTGTCCCATATATAGAACACATCAACAACATATATTCTTCACAAGCAGTGAGGGCCTCTAGAGGAAGTGTTGGACCTAAAACATCCATGAGCTTCATAAATGTAGTGTTTTACCTACCAGATTATTATTCCATCCCTATGGCCCTTTTTTCATACTTTTCTACATGTGCCTTAACTTTTTTCAAATCAGTGGCACTACAAATCATACCTGAGTAGGGCCAATACCTCATCAGAACGTTACTCTTCCTAGGCCGATAGCGTACACTACCAGGGTGCCCATCTCCCAACACCTGATATAAGTGATCGTTTGGCCCAAAATTGTCACGTTCCTAGTAATCAAGGGCCTATTAATCATACTGTTACAAATATAAATAGATAATTAATTTAAAAAATATAGCGTAATATTTTAAATCTACAAAGTAAAACTTACAATCTGATGATCAGTCGATTCATTAACCGCTCTTCCATCTTTCATTCTTCTACTCGAGAAAAACTATTTTGCTCGAGGTACACATCCTTCTATATTCAATTTACACCTCTATAATGACATTTAACATAGGTAAACCAAATTGAAAATATGATACCAATAATTAATTGCATAACTAAAATTATATAATAACTTTAGCAATCAAATAAATTATGGAGGATGCAATAGAAAGTGGAAGTCGTAAAGAAAGATTAGAATCTGTCAAACCTGCTGTCTCTCATGATCGGGAATCATAGTACGTCCCAATGTTTGGAGGTATTTTTTATCATCAATGTTTTTGTATTTCTTCTGGATGATTCCTAAATAAAATTAAATAATTAGTATTAACGAAAAACATGAAAATTTTCATTTAAATTTCTTTAATGTAATTAATACATTAAACTGGCTAGTCGTCCAATAAGTATTCATCTGTAGATACTATTCTAATGGGAAAAAAATCCACGATGGGGACCGCATATAAATCTCAGCCAACTCTAGCATGCCATCCAATATACAACTCATGCTTATAAGCTCTCCAAAGCTCACCTAAATCCTTTAGACGTGCTGGTCGTGCACCATCACCATCGGGGAAATTAAACCAAAGTTGACACCAAAATATTAATTCGTATAAATACAAAAAATAATATATTTCATTAAATAAAATATATTTTTTTACCCATATCTCTACCCAAGATTTATACTTGACTTAATTTGGCAACTGTCTCCCTGAGAGCAGACTCAGAGGAATGATGTCAGAGTATTTGTCAAGCGTCGCCAAAAAACTCCGACATTACTGCCATGATTTTTCAATCATTTGACTGTCTTCATTGTAGTCCACTATAAAATGTGTGTGGTGGTTCCACACCGCAAACATGCGTGTACACTCCTACCCCCACCTCCAATCTTTATATGTATCTGTTATGAAAGGAAAAAATATATTATCAATTCCTTTTATAATGAAAATAAATAATGGTGTAAAAATTTGGTAGGGTTGTATAAGTAAACCTATGGATGTCTGATAAATGGAAACCACTGGATCCACAGAAACTGAATGAAAACTCTATATAGGTGGAGTGGGTCCCAATTTATTCTCTATAGGGAAAAAATCTGGTAGAGAAGGTGTCAAATAAGATGGAATATAAAATCCCAAAGAGAAGGAAGTATAATTAGAAGAAGATGATAGGGATAGCTGACCGAATGTTGGATGGGGAGTGGGAATTATCATCAGATATGATACATACAGGTGAGTAGGCTCAGATTTAAAGGGTGGTGAAAAAATGGGAGACCTAAATATCCTGTGTGTCCCTAACGACACACCAGGATCAGAATGTGGGATGGATGGTATGTCAGTGGGAGGGGAAGGGTCTAATTGGGTACACCGACTAGTTTGTCTAGCTCACATACTACCCCTCCTGATACGAACACCCTGAGTACTAAGAACACTACTAGGATTCTCATCAAATAACCCTCTCCTAATATATTGATCCTTCAACTTTTTTAAAAAAAACCAATCACATGACATTATATATTATTTAAATATATATATTTGAAATAAAATACTCACTACAGGCACTACTGGTGGAATGAACAGCTCATTCATGTGATTATTGTTTCCCATAATCAATTTTCATCACCTCTCTTCAATAGGTTTTAATTTCCTACATTTGAAAAAAATATGGAAGTAAATAGAAAAGGATAACTAATGTGTAACCCAAAAATCAAAATAAATGAGAGGGAATAGGGGGATTCATGTATAATTTAACTATCTATTGTTCTAGGTGAGCTTGAATAAATATTTAATGAAGTGTGTAATCTTACAATATGTAATAAAGAAATATAATTTTCAGTAGGATGGTTATTTACTATGTGTCATCAGTCTATTAAAATCATAGAACATTGATTTTACTAGATTCATAATGGGTAATGAAGTTGTCAAAATTGAGGAAAATTTTAATTTCTTTAGCCCAGGTAGATGATGTTGGTTTCAATACATGTTTTTCAGAAGAATAAAAACAATCACATTCATTAACTTGTAAAATGTTAAATAGAGGTCTTAGATTTATACTAATTTTATACAAAACCCATTTGAAGCATTGAATTGTTCACCAAGTTAGAAATGTTGGTTTTGTAGGTTTGAATACAGTTTAATTCCAAATTAGAAAAATGCAATTCAAATAAAATTCCAAACAATAAATATTGAAAATTTAGGTTTGTGGGCTTTCCACAGTGGGGTCGGTGGTGCCTAGGGGGTTGGGGGGATGTCCAGGGTGGTCGGGGTGTCAAGGTGGCTGGGTTTTCCATGGAGGTGGGGGCCATCCATGGGGGGTACGGGGTGCCCAGGGGGGGTGGGAATGCTATCCACGGGGTTGGAAGAGCGTTCCAAGGGGATCCAGGTGTCTTATGGTGGGGGGTCCAGGGGTGTGGGGGGGGGCTGTCTAGGGGGTACGGGGTGTCCAAGGGGTGGGTGGGCAGTCCACTAGGGTTTGGGGTGGGCGGGCTGTCCACGGGCATGGAGAGGTTGTCTAGGGGGGTACGAGGGAGTCCATGGGGGTGGGCGGGGTTGTCTAGGGGGTGGACAGACTGTCCATGGGGGTTGAGTGGCTGTCTAGGGGGGTCGGGGGTGTCCAGGGGGTGGGTGGGGGGGCTTTACAGGGGCGGGGAGTTTGAGGGTATGGGGGGGGGGGGTCCGGGGGGGTGGTTGGTGGGTGTCCAGGGGGGTGCACAAGTTATCCACAGGGGTGGTGGGGCTGTCGAGGGGTGTTGGCGGGTGTCTAGGGGGGTGGGTGGGCTGTCAAAAAGGGTGGGGGTTTCTAGGGGGGTATGAGGTGTTCAGGGGGTGGTCAGGCTATCCATGGGGGTGGGGGTTGTCCAGGTGGGTGGGAGGGATTTCCACGGGGGTGGTAGGGCTGTACAGGGTGTATGGGGTGTCTAGGGGAGTGGGGGCCTGTCAACGGGGGTTGGGGGTGTCCATAGGCTGTGGACAGGATATCCATGGGTGTTGTAGGGCTGTCCAGGGGGGACAGGGTGTCCAGGGGGACAGGGTTGTCCAGGGGGTGGGTGGGCTGTCCACGGGGGTGGAGGGACTGGGCAGGGGGGATTTTCAGGGGTGGCGGTGTCTGGGGGTGTCCAAGGGGTGGTGGGGGGGTGTCCAGGGGGTGGCGGGCTATCCACGGGGGTGGAAGGGTTTTCCAGGAGGTTGGTGGTGTCAAGGGGGTGGGCGGGCTATCTCGGTGGTGGTGTGAGGGGGGGGGGGGGTGTCCAAGGGGTACGCAATGTCTAGGGGGTGGTCGGGCTATCCACGAGGGTGGGGGGGCTGTCTAGGGGGGTGGAAGGGCTGTCCACGTGGGTTGGGGGTTGTCCACGAGTGGTGGGTGGGATTTCCACATGTGTGGCGAGGATGTCCAGGGGTTACGAGGTGTCCAAGGGGTGGGTGAGCAGTCCACGGGGGTGGCAGGGCTATTCTGGGGGGGGGGGAGGTTGTCAATGGGGGTGGGCGGGCTGTCCATGGGTGGGGGGGGGTATCTAGGGGTAGGGGGTGACAAGCGGGGTGGGCAAGATGTTCATGGGTGTCGTGGGGCTGTCCAGGGGGTTGTGGGTGTCTAGGGGGTCGGCAGGCTGTCCATTGGGGTTGTGGGGATGTCCAGGGGCTGGGCTGTCCATGTGGTGGGCGGGTTGTCCACTGGGGGGGGGGGGGATGTCTAGGGGGTAGGGGGTTTCCATGGGGGTGGGGCTATCCAAGGGTGTAGGGGGTGTCTAGGGGGTGGGCGGGCTGTGCACGGGGGTGGCGTGGTTGTCTAGGGGGTACGGGGTGTCTAGGGGGTGGGCGAGCTATCCACGAATAATTTAACTATCCATTGTTTTGTGTGAGATTGAATAGATATATAATGAATTAAATAAATCAAAGAAGATTATTTTGTAGTTCCCTGAAACATGTGTTCTAGTTTTAAGAATCACTATTTTTAGGTGGTTTCCATTGGATTTATTTATGGAACCAGAAAATCCCAAAAGTTATTTATCCAAAGGGGAACTGCTTTCCAAAGGAAAGAGTTTGTTAATTTTTAACTTTACAACACATTAGAACATTCATTAGTCAAGGGGATTGGATTTTGGACTCATCACACTCTTTTTGGGGAGAATTATTGTCTACTCCAGGACCCTCTTTTTAAATTTAAGATATTTTCATGAATCCTTATTAATTCACCAAGTATATCATAAGTATCCCTTGGAATTTACAATCACTTATTAACATATTTAAAATTCAGAATCATCATTATGCATTCATGGTTCTTCATTAATGGAAATATCTAGATGTATTCAGGGTTTTCCCTCAATGGTATCCTCTAATATACTACTTATATATTATTTTAATCATTTTTGTGATTATACTGGTTTTCAATCCACTCAGTGGGGACTCTACAATTTTTTGTCATCCAGGGAGACGAAGTTTTGATTTGATTTTTGGGATTTTTCCCATAAAACGGGCTCCCTACATATCCCTGTGAAAGGAATAAAAACCCTTATAGTTCGATGTCGCTTAATAGGACACATAATTACTTTTAAGGTCATGTGATAAGGACTTCTAAGAGAAAGGTGCTTGGTCAAATTTTAGTGTGGGACTTATGCTGAAGTATCCCAATGAACTTTGGAAAGGATATGGGTTTCTAAGTAGGATTATAACCTGTTGGGAATATGTCCCAAGGAGAACAAGGATGATTTGAATTGTTGCGTTTGAACATCAAGGAGTCTTCCTACATATCCCATATGGATGGGAATCAAAGCCCATGTAGTTTAATAAGTATCATATAAGAGTATGGTCCTTTGAGAGAGATGATTTTGGGATTACTTTCCGAAAAGGATGCCTTGATGATTTGGGGTTTAATTTGGGGCTTATTACTAAGGAGGATGCCCAGATTAAAGGAATTAGGGTGGGATTCTTGGAGAGGATGTCCAGTGAGCTTGGGCCCTAAAAAGGCTTCCTACGTATCCTGGTTTGAATAGGAATCAAAGTTCTCATAGTTCATTTGATTGTGAAAATGTTTCAACCATGAAAAATCTCTAATCCCACATGAGTCATGCTTAGTGTGAGAAACAAGAGGATGTTAAATATTTAACAAAGGCATTCACACATTAAAAATTTTCTTCCTCCACGGGTGGATGACGACGCACCTATGATGTTCAAGGTAAATGAGGTTGAGGCGACCATCGAAGAGGGCGAGGTGATGAGCCTTCCCTCTATTCTATTAACATTGTACAAGGGTCCAATGTAAGGAGGAAGGGATGAAAGTTAGGGGCTTACACAAGGATGGAGGCCCATGGAAAAAATCACAATAGGAGAGGGAAAGGGTAATAAGAGTCCCTGTGCCCATCTCCCCTTTGGTCTTTGGAACTGAAGAACAGAGGAGGAGTAATGATGCCACCTCCTACATGGAAATATAAGGGCTTAATCCAAGATGGATTCCTTAAAATTGATCATGGTAGGGGAAGGGATACTTTTTCATTATTTTTAAAAGGAAAAGAATGTATGAATTGAACCTTACCTACCAAAGACCTGAGGTTCTTGGTCATCTCTTAGAGAAGGGAGAGGTCGGGACCCAATCCTCTTCCAAACTGGGAACTTCCAAACACTATTTCTATGATAAAGGCACATGTTACTATGGATATACAAACCCAAAAACACTCCAGGAATCCTAACCCCATTTTGAAAAAAATGTGGTAAACCTATGACTGTGGAAATATAATCCCAAATAAGAGAAACGTGGAGGTTCCTTTCCCAAAGGTTTGATAAATAAGGTTGTTTTTGTGGAGGTGTCAGCAAAATCCCTTTTAGACAAGGGATCCAATGAAGAATAATACATTCCATGAATGGTGTTGATAAAGGCTTGATGGACTTTTGAATGATGGAAGTGATGAATGTAAGTGAATCTAAAAGGGGCACCCAAGTAAAGAAGGGCGCACATGTATGGGCGCACAAGTAGGTAAGGACACGCAAGTAAGGGCACATAAGTTGGATTGGGTTACCAAATGTTCACATAGGTGATGAACAACCTGTATAGTAATAGTTGGGTGATACCTTGCTCAATCCTTCAATAGTAGTCACAGGTGATCCAATAAGTTGGGAACTCAAGTTACTGTGAGAGGAATGAGAGACGCCAAGTATTTCTAAATTGAGGAGGATGGGCGCTTTAGGCGCGCATGTTTTAAGGTTTTAAAACACAAAAGGACATAATTCTATTGTTCCTCTCTTAAATCCTCTACTCAAGGTGTTGAAGAAATTCTTTAAAAGTTTCAAAACACTAGGGAGAAGTACTAGAGAGACTAGATTAGAAATTATGATTCAATGAAATTCATCCATACAAATGGGGGCCCCGAGGGTCTATTTATAGGCAAATAAATGACCTTAGGTGAAAATAAGTTGGGTGTGCAAGTGACTTAGGTGCCAAATTGGGGCCCACAAGTACCTTGCGTGCTGAAGATTTCTTGGCTAGACTATGGATACACCTTTAGGAATTAGCCAAATTTATACATTCATTCGTCTCCAACATGGTGGTGCATAAGTGGGTTGCACGACATATAGGGGTGCGCAATCAGGCTACGTGCCAAATGAGTTTTGGATAAACTATAGCGGGAACAAACTTATGGCTTTAAAAATCATTGACATTTCTTTATCCATTCCCTCTTTTCGTTATAATGGATTCCATTCTTCATGTTTTTTAGACACTTTGATGGAATGGAGTGTCTAAAAAATCCCTCCCATAATTAGTTCTCAAAATGAAAATATGATCCTATACTGAGGTAAACAAATGAAGGAGAGGAAGATAGGAGAAAGGAAAGAGAACTGGGGTGTGCAAGTGTTGGTGCTCAAGTGGACTTGGGCGTGCAATTTTGGAATGCGTAAGATTCCTGGCGCGTAGGTTGACATGCATCACTTATATATACTGGATTCACTTCTATGAAAATTTTCACAACTTTTGAATTTTTAGCTCTCAGTGCGCATGTATTATTTCATTCAGGTGCTTCAATTTCACCGTGCTTCTTCTGTATGTTTTTTAGCTGCATGATATAAGTGGGGCATTGTACTTTCATGCTAACTTATACTTGCGCGCCAAGTTTTAAACTTTTTCACCTTAAGGCCTTTGCCATTTTTTTGTAAAAAACAAAAAATGAACATACTTTTAAAAGATGATCTCTATCTTTTTTTAGGTTTAATGGCACTCAAAAGAATGGGAACTGGTGATGATCTTGCCAACAAGAAGATTGATGACATGATGAATGTCATTGGGCAGGATTATTTTGACATTTGTGAAACCACCTTTCTAGACTTAGAAAAATATTTGAAGAAGTATCATTTCAACTTTCCTCAAAGAACCTATGTGCCTTTGTATAGCTATGCCCCTTTTCAGGATTCTAATATTCCAGATCCAGTGTAATATGTCCCACATTCTTGGTTTCATGATTATACCAACTTCTCGTCAGCCAATGTTTCTATTGGGGGATCATTTTCTAATAATGGGATAGTAGAGAAAGATCATGTTATGCAACATATCCCTTGTGCTCCATATTTTAAGGCACACACATGAGTTGAAACCACACTATTATTAATCCATATTTTGAGATTCTCAGATAGATTAGTCCAAGGGCTGGAAGAAAAGTTGGGAATTCCTCCTAAGAGGAGGTGTAAAACGCACATCGATGTGGGCATACTGGGTCTAAAAGACATGTGCATAACTTTTAGATGATTTGAGAGTTTTCGGGATTTACGAGGCTGTATGGGTTGGGAAATCCTACGTGTATAGGAATGATGATTTTGTGCCAGAATTATTTAGTTGGTGGAGTCCATAGATCAATTCCTTCCATTTAACACATGGAGAGGTAGGTATCAGCTTATGGGAAGTTTACAATATTTATGGAGCTCCAATCATTGGAGAAATGTATTATGAGTTTATTACAACCAAGGTGATCTGGAATGTCTTAGATAAGACACCATATTTTTTTCGTGAGTTGATGAAAATATTTAACAAACTCAAGAATTCAATTACTGTGAAAACTCACACCAGGAGGGATATTCATCTAGAGGAATATATTGAAATATTTTTGATACAGATGAAGGAAAAGGGTACCACTTACACCTATCCGACTAGATGTCCAAGGGTAGAGAAGAGAGGCACTCCTGAAACATTTTGGACAACATTGGAAAAAAGATAATTTGATAAATAGGGATATGATATCAACCTAAAAATTCCTTCAATGACACATCTGGCAGGTTTCTTAGCCATGTGGCTCAGCGTGTATTTATTACCATTCCAAGACTCCAAAGGAGGCGTGAGGTTGGGGACCATTTTTATTACAGCTAGCTAGCGGAGAAAAGGATGGTAGGATTGGATACTTCTATTTTGGCCAAGATTTATAGGTTTTTTCTGCATATATATAAAAGTAAGTATCCATTTAGAATAGTGTGAGCATTCCATGTTTTGTGGAGATGGATTGCTACTCATTTTAGAACTTATGTTGTACAAATTGGGGTACAGGTTTTTGGAAGTTCTTTCTGGCTATCTGTTCAGGACTTTTCTAGTATTTTACCCTGGTCTTTCAATGATTATGAAATCAAGGATAGATTGAGCATGCATAACGAATTCCTTTTCTTTCCTTATGGGAATCTTCCTATATGGCGATTCGTTAATGATGGTACTTCCAGTTTAGAACTGAGGGAATATATGATGGCTTGTAGGGATAGCGTATTGGCCACCAGAAATGATGGAGAAATCATATGTGAGGCCTATGATCCATATAGATTTGCATGTCAATTCAAATTTCTACAACAAATTATTGTATCTCCTCCCTTTCATGTCAATATTAGAGTAACACCCAATGGTTTCCCGACAACTATGGTTGTTGACATCTGTAGAGAAGACTAGGGAAATATTTAATTTACCTATTGTGGAGTAATAAGATTGACAATTTGGTATGCTGAAAACTGGGTTTCATCTTACCCCATAGGGGTATTAAATCATGTCATCCCTTGAGTGGGGATAAAGAGAAGTAGTAGAAATGAACCCCATCATTTGGAAGATAATTCATCATCATCAGTGGCCTACTTGCAAGAATCAGTGGGTGGATGTGACGATGTACAAAATTCACCGAAGTGTCCTTGTGCTATATATAACCCTCCTATCATAATTAAGATAACCACTCCATCAATCCCTATAGATGTTGTATCAATGCGATCTGGTCACCATCATTCTGAAGAGCGGAATGTTCTATTTTCTAATCCTCCATCTGTGACTATGAGTTCTGGGAAGAAACTCAAGTCCATGTTTGTAGCATCCTCCCCACAACCCTCAGACATACATTCTAAATATATATGACCAGAGGCTATTTGAACATGGAAGAATATATATTGTGATGTTGAAACCATGTGGAAGGATATATGAAAAGGAATTCATATTCTAGGAGTAAGAGATTTGAAGGCTTCTTCTGACATTATTTTTAAGGGTAATCCCAATGAGGTGATGACCTATATTCGAGAGATGAAAATTATCTTATATTCCACTGATGAATCAAGTCATACAACAAAGAGGTTAAAGAAAATGATAGATTATGGTATCACTAAAAAGATCAATCATTCATTAGATGAAGATTGGTGTGACTTTGTAGACCCTGAGGATGTAATTTTCCTTTTTCTCGCATTCTCTTCAATTTTTCCACATGAAATTTAGTCAAGAAATTATTACTTAATAGAAACATCATCTTCACTTGCAGTTGGGTAAAGAAAAAACAACTGAAGTTAGTTCACCATAGTATATCCCTAGAGGCATTTCTCTTGGATTTATTGGGTCACCCCATGAATCGGGAGAAATATCTCTGGGATAACAGACCATATAGGAAGAAGTAGAGAGGGTAATGGAATCTCTGATACCTGTCTTCATATATTATGATGCAAGACCTCCCAAAAAGTCAAAAAAGGAAAAACACCAAAGAAATAAGGCCACAGTTAAAAACTTTCTTATAAGTGGAAAGTCTCCTTGATAATCATTTATTTTAGTCTTTATTCATGAAAAAGTGTTCAGACTTTTTTAAGATTAGAAGGGATTCTTCTATTTCTTCTTTGAAATAAACTACTGATAAGATTAAAGGAGCCGTATAAGGTGATACTGAGAAAACATAAATTCTTGCAAATCCAGTGGTTCGTGAAGAGGCACTAAAGCCACCGGAACCAACATCTATTCCTAGAACTACTCTAATTCTCACTATTGGAGGATAAGAAGCTTTAGGTAAATCAATAATACTTTATAAAGCATAAAATGAAGTAATATATAACTTCCATTCTGTGATACTTTTAGGTTCATCACATGAACTAGAACATCTGGAAATAACTAACGTTAACCCCATAATTGTTGCTGAATAAGCTATTCAGGGTCATAGGTTTCCAGAGGAAAGTTGTGAAGGAAACATGCCATGTGCTCCCATGGCTGAGACTAACCTGGTATCTGAGATATCATTGGATGAAATGATGAACCTTGTCATGTATTTTAATGAACTATTAGAACATGTTAAAATATCAAATGCTCTATAAGATTTTGGAGTTCCTTATATAGAATCAACTGGACGCGAGTTATCATTATTTGTCCTGTTAATATTCTTATGATTAACTTACTAACCATGGATGATTGAAATATGTTGTTCCATTTAATGATACATCTGGTGAAATGGTACTTGAAGGAAGTTTTGATACTAATTTCAACCCCACTAAAGATAGCACTCCTAATCCAGGTACATCAAACAAAATTTTTGAAACTAAGAACATTGGGGGAGATTCTTCTCAAGATGATGGCCTACTGTTTGGTAAGAGATACTGATATTCTGATTGAATTTACTTTTTTTATCTCTTGAATATAACCATAATTCTTGATTTATCATATTGGGATATCAAATTCAATGGCTAGGTCTAGAGGTGAAGCCTCTTCATCAGCCCAAACAATATTGAAAGCTGTAGAAACCATTTTCCAAGAAGAAATAGATCATGGATCTTCTTTAAGTGCATTATTCCTAGAATATATCCCTCCTTATGACATTGATTCTGAATCAGAACCAGAACTGCAGAAGGCTCTTCATCTTGCTTGTCGCAAATCCTGGAAAAACATCTCGAAGATAATATTTTATATGTCCCTTGAGGAACTACCATAAAGAATTACATGACTTTCATCTCTGTTTATTATGCTAGGATTTTTATGTTTTGAATACCATAAAATTCATACTATAGTGAAATATATTATCTAGTGGAGGGATCAAGAGGAAAAGCTTCAGCAAGATGTCAAAAAAAGTCAAACTATCAATCAATATTGAAGCGTTTCAAGTAGCACTGTCTCATGGTGAGGCTAATCATAATGCAATGTTGAAGGGACTGAGGTAAAAAATTAATGAAAAGATTGTTCGGAAACCGCGCCTTCAACAGGAGTTAGATATCATTACAGGGGACCTTGACCAGCTTCATAGCTCAATAGGAGAAGTCCCAAAGGACGGTGCAAAATCCATTGCAGATGCTAGAGAAGCATTTCATCATGATGAAGAGAGAAACGATGGTCAAATAGACTAACTCCAGCAAGTATTTGATGGGGCTCAAGAATCTGTAAAATGAATGAAGAATTATGTATAAATCATTTTGTAATTTCTGAGAGAGAGACTCCAATTTTTGGATACTTCTCTGTGAATGTTTTTATAAAATAAAAGTATTTTATTTTTAATCATTTACGTTTTGACTGTCATTAATTGATTTTGTTTTAACTAGGCCATTAGGCCCAATAAGCATAGTATGATTTTTTACTAGGGTTATATGGTCAATGACACAAACTTTAAATCTCTTGAATTTTTATTGATCAATATTACCTAAAACATACAAAATGCACATTTAGTGACTGGGACTTAATTTTTTTTCAGAGTTCCCTTTACGGGTTCTCAATCTAATGGGTACATAGTCTTTCTTTGTTTGGTAGATTAGAGTCATGCATGTTGGATTATAATGGGATAATATTTAGGGTCAAATATCTTTGACTATAAACATTGAATTATATCCCAAAAAAACACTATGGCTAATAATTTCATTAATATTATTTAAATATTTGCAAGGCGAATCTTGAGCCATGATTTTTATGGTCACCAAATTTAAAACCTATATCAACATAAGGGGTGTCTTTTCCAGGAACGATGTTACCATTATTTGACAAACCCATTAAGGGGGCTGTGTTATGTAGGGACAACTGGGTAATATTCTACATAACCAAATAGTGACATCTTTTGACTAACATGCCTATTATGTAGGCAACTTATGCAAGGCTGCCTAAGGGAACGTGTTGTATAGTCAAACAAAAGATCTCTTTGAAGTTTAACATTTTTATGTTTATAGATAGGGGAAAATAATATTTGGGTGACTCTAGACAATAGTGGGTGGTTTTTCCAAGGAAAAGAATTTTAAGAAAGCAAAAGGGATATTTTAGACTGACATAAGTCATGAATAGGAAAACCACTTATATAGAAATTTGGTTTATGATTAATGGTTAAAATTTCTCATAAAGTGGAATTTCTAATATAATATTGAAATTTTTTAATTCATACAATGAGGAAATTGGTACTGTGGAGTTTTAAGTCATGTAGTGAGGACATTGGTACTCTATAGTTTTAAGTCATGCAGTGAGGACATTGGGTGGCTTTAATTTATGGTCTTTAGCTCTGACCAAAGGTATGATAAAACTCTCCCAATTTCTTGATAATTTGTTTCAAAAAATACTATCATATTCAGGTATGGAAGGGAAAATTAAAAATTGGGATTTGAGAATTTTTGGAACCTAGGAATGATATAAGAAAAGGGATAAAAACATTAGAGGAAGTATTTTACAAGAACAAAGTTACCATTATTTGACAAACCTGTTATGGGGGCTATATTATGTAGGGAAAACTGGGGAATATGCTGCATAGCCAAATTGTGGCATCTTTTTACTAACAATCGTATTATGTATGGAACTTTTGCAAGGCCTCCTAAGAACAGAAGCTACATAGTCATACAAAATAACTCTCAGATGTTCAACGTTCTATTGCTAAAGGATGAAGAAAGTTTATGGAGATTCAATTTTTTTGAAGGAAAAAGTTTGGTTTAGGGAGAAAAGGTACCTAAATATGGAAATGTTATTTCCACCCATGATTTCAAAATAATTAAAGGAATAGTACTTTTACGAAGTTCTAACCGAAACATCAGAAGTATGGGGTCTATAGTTTTAGGTTATACAACTTGGACCATAAATAGAAACAATATATAATATGTGGCCAAGTTATTTTAAGATTATTTCATATTTTATTGAACACATGGTAAGGGAAATGTGTAAAAAATGGCCTTGAATACATTCATATTATGAGAAATATAATGGGACAAGTATACTTGAATGACTGTTTTAAAATATATATTCTTCTATATTGTCGTCAAAGATGAAAGGGGACAAAGATTCTCTAACCAATAACGAAGATACCATTATTTGAAAAACCCCATTATGGGGGATGTATTATGCAGGGCCAACTAGGGAATATACTGCATAGCCAAATAGTGTAATCTTTTGACTGACAGGCCTGTTATGTAGGCAACTTATGCAAGGCCACCTAAGGGAACGTGATGTACAATCAGGAGAAAGTGCTCTCAGGTATTAGAAACTATATCACTAAAAACCGTAAGAAAGATTATGAAGCTTTGAAAATATTCAAGATTAAGTGTCTAAAATAAAGAAGTGGTTTATGTAAAATGCATATGGTAAATATTTGAACCAATATTGGCCATGAGTTTAACATCCTTTACATAGATCTCACTCATATGTAAAATGGAGGCTTTCTTTGTTTCCTCTGAATTAATATTATGATGTTTAGTTTAAAGTCATGCAAAGAGAAAATTATACGGTGCGGTTTTAAGTCATGCAGTAAAGACATTAATAATCCCATAATAAATTTAGACACCTTATTTATATAAAGAATCCATTTACCTAATTCCTAATCCCACGTGAGCTATGCTCGGTGTGAGAAACAAGGAACAATAAGGGTTTCTTTTACAGTGCAAAGGTGACGTAATTGAAGAATAGGGTTTCTATATTTCCATTTAGTTTAAAATCATGTTGTAATGATGAAGATGAACCAATTTGAAAGGAAAAGATATACTGTAATTGGTTTAAGTGATAAAACCCAAGTGTCACTAAATGACATTGATAGGGAAAGAATAAAGTCATACATAGTTCTTAAAACATTCCCTATGTAGATTTGATTCTTATATAAGAAATAAAGGTTTTTTTTATCATGGTTGGGCCCATGATTGGAGTTCTAGGAACCTATATGTTTCTCATTTAAATAAGATAATCAATCCATACATAGTTCTTGAAACAGTCATTTCTCATGCCAATCGAGTTTGACATGAATAATGAGAACTTTTGACACATTCTGAGATAATGGTGAATCTTAAGACATACAATGGTATATATACCAAATCATATATCTTAAGGAAACACTCTATATCGACCTAATTCATATACAAGAGGAGAAAAGAAAATAAGATGATTTTGTGATTGGGGATGGACCCAAAATTATAGATTTAGGTGTCTCTACATATCTTATTGGAAAATGAAAATCAATCCATACATAGTTCTTGAAATAGGATCTCTATGGTGATATGAATTAGACATTGGAAAGAGAGGGACTCATATACTACTAAGGAGTAGTGATAACGTCAATGATGTTTGCTGATGGAAGCTTCTAACGACAATATAGAGAAAACTTTAGTTGTACAAATGATTTCATGCAGTTTAAAATCATGTGACAAGTACGAAGACTCTATGAATTTTACTGTCATGCAACATGGACACTTATGTTTGTTATGCAGTTTAATGTCTTGAAACTAGGACATGGGGGCTATGCAGTTTTAATTCTTGCAGTAAGGATATGGTACTATGCAGTTTAAAGTCTTGCAGTGATGATGGATGTTCACAACTACACAAAGTATTTTTTCAAGAATCTCATATTGGTTGGAGTTGTAATAATCTCTACATCCATTGAGATTAAGGAATAATATCCATTTGAATAGAACTTATGTATGGAATACGGTCCTTCCAACTTTGGCTCAATTTTTGGAGGTTTCTATCCTGGTATCATTGGAGTCGTAAAGACTAATACCAATTCTCTTTGAATAAATGAACAGAGGTGAATCTTTTTGTTAAAATCCTATGCTATTCTATTTTGATAGTCTTATAGATGATGCAATGTATGCAATATTTTCTAGTCTAATTGTTCCAACTCATTGAACCATTTCAAATACCTCTCATCTGTAGACAAATGAACTCATATAGCAACTCTAAGTAAAGGTAATTGCATTTTAATTGGAAAAATTACTTTGGTTTAATATACCAATGAATAAAAAGCATCTTGGGTATAAGTACGAGTAGTTTTCCAATAATACCATAAAGCATTCAAAATTTTATCAGGCCATGATTTCTTATAATTATCCACCATTTTTAGAGTATATTAGATAGGGTCTTATTGAAGGCCTCTATCTATCCACTGGCCACCACATGATAGCGATATAAAAGGTTAGATTTGATATTATGTTTCAGATATAACTTTTTCACCTCAGTAGAACAGGAATTGGTGCTGTTATCTATCAAAATAGTATGAGGGACACCAAATCTAGTGATGATATTTGTTTTGACAAAACCAGTAATGCTTTTGGATCTGACAACCTTGAGAGGTATTGACTCAGCCCATTTAGAGAAGAAGTAAGTAGTAGTGAGAATATACTTGAACTGATTAGCCATGGATGAAGGACAAGGCCCTACTATATCCATTCCCCATGTGGCAAATGGCCAGGAGTATTTAGATGTATGTAGAAACTCTGGGGGTTGATGAATGAAGTTGGCAGGTACTTGTAAGGGATGAATTTTTTAGTGAAATCTGTACAATTTTGCATCATTGAAGTTAAAAAGCATCCAAGCCTTCAGATCTGATTAGAGAGTCTATACCCATACTAGTGGGAACCAAAAACTCTTGAATGTACTTTTTTCATGACAGCTGAAGTCTCTATCCATCAATACAGCTAAAGAGAATTCCATAAAATCCTTTCTTGTAGAGGATCTTTTGGTGGTATGGACTACCATAAAGAGTGAAATTAGCTACTCGTCATCGGATCTATTCCGTTTCATCCCTATCTAGTGGAAGTACCCCATTTTGAAGATCTTCCATGATGGATATTGTCCATCCCATGGTATGACCATATGGTTCAGAAATAGGGAAAATTTCATTAATTTCCTCCATTATGGTTTGACCAAAAGGTGACACCACATGACTATAGGCTATTTTAATGACTATCTCATCCCGATTTGGATCTTCCAAGGTTGTATCTACATTAACAAATGAATCTTCTTGGGAACTTTGTTATTGTGGGACATTAGACAATGTCAGATCTGAGGTATATTCATCCATTAACCCTCTGACGTAATCACACAAAGGGATTAACTCTTATTTTCTGAATGTTCCCCATTAATTTGTTTGATTACTAGTTCTGAATCACCTTTCACCTTTAAATAATCCATTTTCACCTAAAGTTCCAATTCCAAACCTGTGATGTGAGATTGATATTCTACCTCATTGTTGATACCACCTTCTGATATCAAGAGGGAATAAAGAAATACAACCTTTTCTAGGGAAATAAGGACAATTCCTTACCTAAATTTTTTGAGTTTATGGTTTTCCATTCTTTTCCCTGTTGGAATTCTGGAAGCACCATCAAAATACATTTCCCATGTTTTGGAATTATCTTGAATTGATAAGATCCCTTCATCAGGATGTTCAGTATTAAAAGATGTATCTTCCACAGATTGATGATCAGCATGGAAATCGGCCAGATATTGGCCTATTATTTTCTTTTGAGGCACAAACTAGATATCAAACTATTGCAAAATAACTACCCACCAAGCCATAAGCCTTGTGATCATAAGTCAACTGCGGATAAATTTGAGCGGGTTACTAGAAGATACTAATTGGACCTCATGATGTTGTAGGTAGTGCCTCAATTTCTGAACAACAATGATTAATGCCAAGCAGCACTTTTCAATACTTGAATATCGGGTTTTCGCATTAATCATAGTTCTACTGAGATAGAAAGGTTGTTTTCATTCCTTACATCATTCTTTTGGGAAAGGAAGGTACCTAGTGATCTCTTTAAATTTGTCATGTAGAGAATAAGTGGTATTCCTTCAATAGGTGGAATTAATACTAGTGGACTCAAGAGATATTTCTTGAGGGTATCAAATGCTTCTTGTCAGTCTTCGGTCCATTGGTAGGTGACTCCCTTCTTCATTAATCTGGTAACGGAAAATCACTTTTCTTTCCAAATAAGTGATAAAGCACTGAATATAGGCCAAGTGTCCTTGGTTTTTTCTTAATTCTTTCAAATATTTATGAGGTGACATACCAAGGATTGATTTATTTTTTCTCAGGATCAACTTTGATACCATGATGGTGTACAACAAGGACAAGAAACATTCCTGAGGTTACACCAAAATCAAATTTCATGGGGTTCGCCTTAAAAATGTGTTACGAATGATTATGGAATATGGTTTCCAAATCAGCCAAGTTATTGGAAAGTTTTCTGGATTTGGCCACTAAATCATCCATATAACTTTCAAAAAAATTCCCTCAGAAGGGTTTGAAGATATGGTTCATGACACATTGGTATGTCGCACCTGCATTCTTTAAGACAAAGGGCATTTCCCGATAGAAAAACACACCATGAGGGGCGCTAAAGGCTATAGATTCTTCATCCTATGGTCCATAAGGATTTTATTATACCCAAAGTATCCATCCATGAAGGAAAGATATTCATAGAAAGATGTTGCATCGATTAGAATCTCTGTAATCGAAACTGGGAAATCATCTTTAGGAAAATGCCTGTTAAGATCTTAGAAATTAATGAAGACTCTAATTTTCCTATTCTCATTTTCACTTAGACAATATTAGATAGCCATTTGGGATATTAAACTTCCATGACAATGTTATCCTTTATAAGCTTATCAACTCTAGCTTCAATTTTAGAGGCATGAGATTGTGTGTTCTTTTTACTGCCTGCTTGAATCCATGATGTTCTTCTAGCAAACCCAAATTATGGGTGGCTACATCAGGATTAAGATCTAGCATTTCTGTATAATTCTATGAAAATATATCTTGATGTTTCTTTAGAAATGAAGTGTACACCTCTTTCTCTTCAGAGGTGGTGGCCACACTAATTAGAGTGTGGTGTATATCTTCTTCTATACCCATATTTATTTCTCTAAGCTCATCCACAGTGGTAGAGACAACTTCCTCAAATGCTGGAAGAGAATCCCTAAGATCTTCCTCTTCTTATTAATTACGCATTATATTTTCTGTTTCCATTTTCATAGTAGATGACGAGTCAAAACTCCCAGAGTTAGAGGGAAAATCAATATTAGAACATCCCGAAGAAGAGGCCACCATATCTGAACCTACTAATGACAAAGCGTTTTCCTGTAGTAATAAAGAGGTATTGATGGATTGAGAATCAACATCACAGTCTTTATCTATAATTTCTAAAATATATTCTACTCTGGTTGATGAAGTAGAGGATTTTTGTAGTTCAGTGGATGAAATAAAAACATATACATTTAGGATTTCATCATTGCTTGGTGGATCAACAGCTTCTTCCATGTTGTTATGTTCAATTTCCATGATTGACATTTTTGAAATTACTGGAAGAGTTCTTAGATTTGGGTTTAACTTCTCAATTTTATTGATGGGTAACACATAATTTGTACTCATATGTATGAATGGATTTGATGGGATCTTTTCCAATCAATTTAGAACATTAATTTTGGTTAATTCTTTTGTAATGGACTTCATTTTTTTTGGGTGATAAAACTCTTCCACAATATATTGATATACACACATTTTTAATGGATCCATGTCAGCATACAATGTCCCAATTTGACCATTGAAATAATACTTAAGATATTAGTGGTATGATGAAGGTATGGATTCATGCGGATGCGGTCAAGGCCTTCCAAGAAGAATATTGAAGGCTGTGTCTTGAAGAACAACCGTAAAATCTGAATTAGACACAAGATCTCTAAATTGATTCTTAGTGTAATCTTGCCCATATTTTCTTGTTCATTCTTATCATAAAAATGCAATAATAAAGTCGAAGGAGATAGGCTAGATTTAGTCAGGCCAATAGACGAAGTGTACGAACGGGAATGAGGATGACTGCAGAGCCACTGTCAATGAAGGCTCGTTGAATGTCTACATTGTTTACCTTGTGACACAAGTAAAATGGTCAGATATTCCCATGAACCACATCATTTTCATCTTCATCTGTAAGAGATATGAGTGCATTACATTCTGTAGAATAATTCTCTATACGGTAAACCTCAACAGTAGGTACTTCAGTTTCAAACTCTTGAGGACTTGACAAAGCCTCAATGAGTGATTCTCGAAGATCTTTTGACAAACTAAAAGCATCCAGAATTGATATCTTGGCTGGTACTTGAGTGAATTGCTTCAAGAAATTAGACTTTTGGTCTAAAGGTTTTCATTTCCCAACATGGAGATGTGGTTTTTTTGGTGCTTTAGAAGTTGATGCTTCTGATGTAGACACACTCTATGTCAGAGAAAAAGCTCAAAATACTCCTTACTTTGGTAAATTAGTCTGACTAGGTCGATTCATTTTATGGGAATAATATGGTGTGACTTCTAATCAATCTTCCAAAATAATTATGTCAGAACCAAACCTATAATTTAGGGTAAAAAACTCTTTGTTTCTTGTAACGACCCAAACATTCATTAATGGAAATTCCTCTTGATCTAATTAAAAGTCTTATTATGGTTATATAAAATGTTATCTTCATTGGTTTTATGTTTTTAGATTTTAAAATACTGTTATGAATTGTGACTATTTCCAATATAGTTGTTGAATAGTGATAACATGATTAGTATAAATACATGGCTTTAACAAATCCAATTTACTCAGACAGAGGAAGTGATGGCCTCATATAGTAGACTTTCCCCAAACGATTCCCATTTTCAAAGCTCGGAATGGAGGTAGCATCATTAGGATTCACTCTTGACCAAGCCTAAGCCGATATTGAACTAAGATTGAGGGGAACTGACTATAGGAGAAGTGGATGTTAATAGAGATTACCACCCGAGCGATGTTATCCGAGCCACCCTAAGAGTCTGTCACCATCACACACCTTAACCTTCGGTCTTATGTGGGTGTTATAAGGGGTTATGTAATGATACCCTAGCACTATGACTATGTACATTATTTTTGTATAAATAATGTGAATTCATTTTATTATTGTTACTTAGTAAATAGTTTTGAAAGTGAAAATAGTATTTTTAGTTAATATTCAACTAAGAAATCTATTTTTGATGAATTAATAGATTTTTGAATTAAATAATATTTTAATAAAATATTATTATTATTAATAAATTAATTTTCATAAAATATAAATTATCATATAATTTTATGAATACAATTTTAATTTTTATTAAACTTTGAATGTTGTTTTTGTCAAAACCCATGATTTTTTGATAAATGGCGGTTTTTATATTAAAAGTAAAAATTCACATATTTTGAAAATTATTTAGATAAAATGAATATTATTTTTGGAATCAGGATATTGAAATTATCCAATGGTGAATTTTTCCTAATTTTCCGAGACAGTCATATTTTTGGGTAAAAATTAAATACCGTTTAAATATATAATGTGTTTTATGACATCATAATGACCCAATAGTGATGTAATAAAATACTATAAAAATAATATTCGACCAATATATGTTTGTTGACGCTCCTTTCCATCACAGACTCTGACATCTGAAAAAGGGAAATAGCTTAGTCCAAAGTGATTCATCCTTTGAAGAAACATAAAAAATCGACAAAGGGATGAACAAGGAGAACATTTCCCATAGGTCACGCAAGTTCCCTTATGGTCATGCAATTGAATTGCATGATGTTGACGCCGAAAAAAGTTTGTAACTCTCGGAGGAAGTTTCGGAATGATGAAGCAAAGTCATATTCGGAATTAGAGGCCCGATCCGGAGGCCCGGGATGTGGTGTGCGAAATAAAGGAGGCTTCGTGCGAAAAATTGTTCTGCACACGTAGAATCACCAGGTTTCGTGGAATTGAGCCGTTGAGGTGCAAAATCTTTGCGCGCCCTGGTTCCGCGCGGAGAGTTATTGCGCGCCGGCTATGCTCGGTGCGAAGAATTTCGCGCACCGCCTGGATTCCGCACCGGAGGTCGCCTATAAATAGAAGGTGACCCCGAACGGTTTGGGGGTTGAGGAATCCGAAGTGACTCCCGTGTGCTCAATTCGGCTCCCCCCGCGCACAAGATGACTTCCAAGTAAAACCCTCATTTCACGCAACCTTTCCCCAGAGTTCGCCTTTGCGCGCAACTCCACCGGCTTCAGTGAATTTACCCCCTTCCCAGTGTTCCAGCCTTGCGTGCAATGCGTGTCTCGTGCGCGCAATAGGCTGCCGTGCGCGCAAAACCCTGCGTGTAGTTCCCTCTCCGTGCGCAATTCCATTGCTCCAATTGCACTCCGTCCCAGAGTTTTTCACGCAAACCATCCCTTTTGCGCGCAAAGCCCAGGACTCCTCACCTTGACGCCCCTTGGCTGCCCCCTGCACCAGAACCTAATGTCTCCCCCTGCCGGGCATGCACACCATGCGTTGTTTTCCCGTACGGCCTCCCAGGCTCGTGCGAAGTAACCTCAAGGTCCCTTGGTCCATGTTTCCCATTGCGTTGCTTTGCCTTATGCTTCTCCCTATAGGCACGCTAACGACTATTTCTTCTTCGCATAGCCACACTAACGTGGACCCCCCGGTGGTTCGCCCTACGGCCCCCCTTCATTATGGCATTGCCGATGCCTTCCCTTCCACAAGGGGTGGAGGGAGTTGGGCATGTAAGCCCTAGGGGTGTGGAGCGAACCCACCTCATCCAAGATGCTGGACATTAAACCGCTAAGCACCTCGTCCTTAACACAAGACGTTAAACTGTGGTTCGACCCCGTGCTTCGCACACATGGTCCCCCCAGCTCAGACATTCATTATGCCACTCGTCTCCACGGGAATGGACTATTCCTCACATGGAATGAGATCCTCCTTGTCGGAGCGACGTTTGTCCGTGGGGGAAGGGCTGCCTCAGAGTGTAAGCCCCTAGCCTTTCTTGCGGATGATTGCACCCGTGCATCTCCGTACGTCCCCCCTGCCAAGGCCAGTGTAGTCCTTTTCCCACTGCGCTTTGTCGCACCACGGGCAAGCCCCTATTTCCTCTTTGGGCCGCTCAACGCATAAGCCCCATTCCGCTTCTCACATATGCACCCTTTGTGACGTGATCGTCTGGTCCTTGCTACCTCTTGTTTCCCACACTGAGTATGACTCACGTGGGCTTAGAGCGTGCATCGTCCATGAAATCCTCTTATGGTCTGCCCCAGATCATAAGACCTATCACAACTAACTACGTGGACTTTGATCCGTGCTAACGCACAGTACGTAGGAAGCCTCCATGAGGTTCAATCCCACCACCCGATCGTCCCGACCTCTCCATGTCATTTCCCCGACCACCTTGGGATGCCTCAGAGCATAAGCCCCAAATATTCCATCCCGCATGACGTTAAACTATATTCCGTCCCGCATGATGTTAAACGGTATTCCGTCCCGCATGATGTTAAACTGTATTACGTCCTGCATGACGTTAAACTGTATCGCGTCCCGCATGATGTTAAACTATATCGCGTCCCGCATGACGTTAAACTGTATCCCCCCTCTTGGGCTGTCTCAGAACGTAAGCCCCATGTCTCACTCCACCATCCATCCTGATCCTTACCTGGGCCTCCACATCCCGGTGAGATCATGCCACCCTATCCCACTCCATGATATATGGGAAGCCTCCCACGTGCTGGCCCCAACATCAGTGTTCCCCCCTAGGGATCCTTCAACCCGATCCATCTCCACAAGAAGTTAAACTCGTGACATACCCCATGTTAAACATGGGAAGCTGAGGAAAACCTCAGATGGTACACATTCCCCGTGTTCGATGTGGGATGCCTCAGGATTCCACGCCCTCGAGAAGCCCTGTAATGAGGGACCGAAGACAGACATGCCGACGACGCCCCAACGTGACCATTCTCCTCACCGAAGGTTGTTGTCCTAACAAGACCCCTTGGAGCATCTTGACAGAAGAAGCATAATTAACTGGCGTCCATGTAGATATGGAACCGGGAATGAGCTTCACGAACCCATCTTAAAGCTATGAGGGAGACTCGTACTAGGTAATGAGCTCCAAGGAGGAATCCATGGATGGAAGAACCGACATCCCATCATCCAGGTTTCGATCAAGGAGCAGACGTACCTGAACAAGTAACAGATGCCACCCGCCTTTGGAAAGCGGGAATGTGGGGAAACAAGAAGTGCGTCATCCCCACAGACGGATGCGCGTGCCCCGACGAAAGCGTCGGAAACAAAAAATGGTGAACCCGGCGTGAAGCTCTTCTCCTCAACAGGGGGAATGGTAGCTGTTGGGGCATCGGAATAATAGCATGTCACCAGGTCTGAGTAACCCTCACCGGGACGTGAACCTGCCAGGGGTCGAGGCGGTCAGGACGTTGACTACTCCATTCTGTGACGTCGTCAGCGTGGATCCCTCTCGCCGACCATGGAATACAGAATGACGCTGGGCCTTGGTTGTTGATCTCCTTTCTTATTGATACTAATGAGTTTATCTCCCTATTTCTAGGAATCAGATCACTGCATTCGAAGCTCGATTGCCACCTGCCCACTAGCGCAGGGACAGGGGCAGTACCGACGTGGCTACCCCACGCGGTCCCACCTATTCGGCGGTCGCTCCGGCTTCGACCACTGTAGCATCCGGGCGCTTGCTCCCCCTCTCCCTGTTAGAAATCATCCAGCAGAGGGTGATCAATAACCTGGTTCATAGGTATGACGAGGAAGGGGTCATCCCCACCAGGGGCACGACCCGATCGGATCTAGAGGCGGTCGCGCCTCACCACCATCGCCACCCTCGAGGGCCGCGCAAGGAGCCGCCACTCCCCACGTCGATGTTCAACCGCTTCGGGAGCCTATCCCCATAGTGCTTTGACACATCCCTCCCCTACGCCAATGAGGTGGGGGATGTCCGGGTCCACCCGATCGGCGATCCATCCCAGGGGTTAACGGCAAGAACCCCCGCCAGGCTGCGTCGACGCAGCCACCCGACTCCCCGAGCCGAGGAGTAGGCAATCTTCATGCCCGCACCTCCGGTTCCGGCCCATCTGACTCGACGCCAGTGTCGGGTGCGAGCGGGAGAGAATTCCAGTCCTGGGGCACCAGCATCAGCAACCAATGTGGCCCCATCCACTACTGACTCCTGTTCCAAGATCCATGCGCATGTTGAGCAGGGGTAGCCGCGTGCCCGACTGGGATCGAAACCCCGACCGCCTTGCAGGCAGGTTGGGTCAAATCTCTTGGTCGCGGACACTGGCAATGTCTACTACAGACCAATCTGCGGTAGTGACAATCACCATGAGGGCTCATTCCATGCCACCGATCTGGGAAGCCAAAAGCTTCTTCGCGACGGCTATGCTCTGGGTATGACTCCATCCAGCGCCCACTGCATGGGGTATGAGGTCACTCCCCCTACTTCTGGTCGCGATCATGGAGCCGTTGTGTATCCAGTCGCTCACTCACATGGAGGTCCTCCCCATGTCCCTTTCGACATCTGTCCCGGTGCTTCTCGCACCCCGGCCATCGGTCCCCTCTGCCCCAGCTCTATCGTGGCCGGGGGACCCCATGACGGAAGTCGTCCTTACCCTGAGGAGCTACCCACGGGCAGGAAGTCCGGGCGTTGTCGCCGTAGGAGGAATGTTAGGGGAGTCTGGACAGGAATCAGACCAGTCCGTTTCTCGGATTCGGAGGCAGAGTACGACTTGACGATGGAACCTCCCCCCCAACCCTTCGAGTTGAGGGCAGGGGTGGGGACGCAGCGCGTCAGTCTCGTACTCCCCGAATGCGAGATCCATATGATTCCCTCCTCCCTTCGAAGGTATATCTAGGAGGACGAGGACTTGGCGTACCGCCAAGGATCAAGCCCGCAGTTGCCGCTGATCTCCTCGGAAGCACCTCCCACCCCTGTTAGGGAGGGTGAGGAACTTTTCTATGGACTGATGGGAGAATCGTGAGGCGAAACACCCTCGGCGAGCACCGACGCTGTGATAGGAGGCCCATCCACCGGCCCATCCTATCGCGACGTGGCAGCCAGGGCACTGCAACCCCTGGAGGATGACCCAGGGATCAGTGGCCAATTGGCTTGTTCGCCGTATTCCCTGCCGGCCAGCCCACCGCCCCGATGGCCTTCCTCGGCGCCATTTCCAATTCCCCGACTTTAATCAGTGGAAGATCAAGGGAGGAAAGTTCCGGACCCCGAACCGTAGCCGTGGAGCTTCTGGACCGTTCTTGTAGCGGGCTACTTCCCTGAGAAGTTTTGGCCGGTCACAGAATTGGGTTTTGATGTGCCAGAGTCACTCACCCCGGGAGAGTTTGAATGCTTCCACCAGATTCTTCAGGTGACTCACTCCCGCCTCCAACATCAGCTAGCACCTTATCCCGGGAGACAAGCGCATCCCGAGGAGATTGGTGAGCAGTGCCTCTGGGTCGACCTAGAAGCGCTCCCCGTAGTCCAGCACCCCGAGTTGCTGGGCCTCCACGAGGCCCTTCAGCAGAAATGCGTCCAGAGTTTTCAAGTACTCCATAGAGTTATTGAGGAGGCCACCCCCCATGTGCACGTTCGCGGGTGGGGGCAGTACGCTGCTCTCCTCTTCTGTGCGATCCGCCGGCAGGCCAATCCACTGGGCGGCCCTGAGGGAACATCGCCAAGGGCAGTAGTAGTCAACATGGCTAAACCTTCAGATGAGGGAAACATTGTGGAGCCCCTCGACGGAGACTCACCCCCCGAGGACAGGCCGCTACTGGACCCATCTGGGAGGATTACTCGCCAACAGAGGAGCCTCCTAGGTCTTCCTGTACCCATGGAGGCACTGGCGCTGGGCCGATACATCGGCAATGGTAAAGAGACCGTCAGGTCTGTCAAGCTTGCCAACCCATCTTCCTCAATGCAGAAGGTAGAGGAAGATCCAGAGAAGGCCACACTATGCCGACAGCTAGCCGAGAAAAAGAGGCTGGTTGATGAGCTCCTGGTCGAATGCATTGCAGAGCGGCGGCCTGACTACGGCAACCCTAGACCAGGACAGCAGGGGCAGGAGCATCTACCCCTTTCTGAGATCCCCCCGGGAAACCGTGACTGTGTCGTGTTCGCCGACAGGGGAGAAACTGGAGCCCATGGCAAGAGGGCGCGATATGTTTCGCCGAACCCTCCCGAGCGGTGAGACAACTTGGGGGACCCTGCTCGATTTCCTCCCGCCGCTCCGAGAGTCACTCCGCCAGCTGCCCCCCGAGCCGCTGAGTGTGACTATCGTATCAAAGATCCTGACAATGCGCTTGTGGTTAGAGATCCTCGTCAGGATAGGAATCCGCATCCGGATGATATGATGGAAGTACTCATCGCTCTCTTGGAGGCCTTGGAAACTCAGCAGGTGGCGATCCCACCGTATGGAAAGTCGTACCCCGCATGGGTGGATGACATGCCGGCCTTGCCGGGATTTGGGAACCCCACTTTTCCCCCTTTAACGGGACCGGAGACCCTCCACAACACTTGGCCCACTTCAACTCGAGGTGAGGGCCTATGTTAGGGACTCCGGTTCAGCAGGAGGCTACCAAGCTCCGGTGCTTCGTTCAGACACTGGAAGGACCAGCATTAGTTTGGTACAGCCAGCTCCCTGTTGGATCAGTGACTAGCTGGGAGGACCTTCGCCGAAAATTCCTCTACTAGTTCAGTTCCACAACCTGGAAGATGAACATTGCAGACCTCTTCAGGTGCATGAAAAGGCCCGACGAGCGAGTCACTGACTTCATCGCCCGGTGGAAGGGGCTCACATACTCCCTTGACATGCCACTGACTCAGGATCAATTACTGACGATGTGTGTGGGGAACTTCAAGGAGGAGTTGGTTCCTTCGCCGATCATGCAGAATTACCCTAGAGGGTTCCGGGACTTCTCGGACAAGGCTTACTGCCTCGAAGAAGCCATGCAACAGGCCAGTCAGGCACGCCCCGCTGCCTCCTGTGATCTCTGCAAGGAGAGCCGCCAGAGCAGAGCCTGCTGCTGTGGCACAGATAGAGGCCCCCAGAAATCTAGAGTTTCTGCCAGTGAGGCCAGCTCATCAGGCTCAAAGGGGTCTATCCCCACAGCCTCCGGCCCAGCAGCGACCGCCTCAAAATCGGCAAGCGCCTCCATGTAACGCACCGCCACCACCTAGTCGAGGTAATCCGGCTCCGCCTCCTCGGCCTGCTCCTCCGGCCCCTGGCCATGGTCATCCCCCAAGAGTCCCCTTTCCAGATAGAAGGAATCAGGCTTACTCATTTGGCAAGGCCCAGGTCCCCGGTTATTTCCGTAGCGCCTTGGAGCAGAGGATCGTGCGACTGCCTGAGTGCCGGAAGCCAGAAGAGGCGTGTCTCACGGATTGCCCTAACTACTTCCCTTATCACCGGTTCCTGGGACACACCATCCAGCAATGCTATCTGTTCAAGGATTGGATCTAAGACCAGATTGACAATAACATAGTCAGGTTGGGCCCAGCCCCGACATAGGTGGCAGGTGTCTTCGTGGGATCAGATGGCAGTAGTGACGATGGGGATGGGTGGGAATAGGTTTCCGACTGGGGGTCCCAGAAGTATAATGACTGGATGGCCCGCAGGACGGTCGCCCATGCCCATGGCATCATCCGTGCCCGCCTGGATCAGCCAGATCCCTCGGAATCTGCGAGCGCCGCTTCGGCATCGTCGTCCCAGCCTACTTCTTCCCAGAAGAGAAGGCGGTGGCACAAGAAGAAAAAAGACGCCCTGCCATTGCCGTCGTCTTCTATCACGCTTGGCGATTACATGCCCCTAGAAATGGGGATCCCTCCGAGACCCCATCCGGTAATGGATGACTCCTCGAGTGAGAGCCCGAGGTATGCTTCGGTTAATACCATAGAGTTGGTAAATCCCGTTGTGGCTCCTGACGACGAGGAGCGCCAGGTGGACCTCCCCGAGAGCCCGGGGTACGCTTTGGTTAACACCGTAGAGTTGTTAAATCCTTTTGTGGCTCCCGACAACGAGGAGCGCCAGGTGGACCTCCCCGAGAGCCCGGGGTACGCTTCGGTTAACACCGTAGAGTTGGTAAATCCCTATGTGGCTTCCGATGACGAGGAGCGCCAGGTGGACCTCCCCAATGTCCCCAGCCGTCACCAACGTCAACGGAGCCATGGCTACGTGAATCACCGGGGCACAACAGTCGTCACCTCTAGTCAGGCTGTGCACGCTACCGAGACCAGGCGGCAGGCCCGGTATAGAGAGCAGCACTCACGGCTCCCTCACCCGGTGACAACAGGTTCGCTTCCACCACTTTTTGTGTTACTGGATCGGGCAGAATCGCCTTGCCCACGTCGCAACTATCCCATCCCTACCACTGGCTAACTACGGCCTTTCGGTCCTAGCATGGCAGCCACCTCCAGGGCTTCAGCTGGTGAACAGCGGGACGTGCCTAGTACCAGCCAGTCACCAGTCCCGCCAGCAGGGCCCGTCATGCCCCCAATCGGAGAGCGACCTCTTGTAAGCAGAAGCTTGCATTTGGTGCGAATGTATGATGTCCTGAAGCATCTGGCTGGCATTACGGCAAGTATTTCCATCCTTTAGGCCCTCCGCCTGTCGTCCGAAATGCGTGAGGTGCTCTCCGAGGCTCTAAGGTGCCCCCTCCAGTTTGAAGCGGAGGTCACGGCCACAGGAGCCTTCCACACTGAGGTGATTGAGGATGCCGAATGTCAGGCGGTTATCTCATTCTCCGGTGAAGATGAAGACCCTCCCATACAGGGGCACATCCACCCGCTGTACGTCACCGGCCAGTTCAATGGCATGGAATTCCATCGCTATCTTGTCAACACGTGTTCTGGGATTAACTTGATCCCAACTCGAACACTGCGAAAGCTGGGGTTGTCCGGGGATGATTTAACTCCCTCCGACCTCAGAATCCAGGGGTATGACAGGACCAAGCAAACTCCACTCAGCAAGATTCGTCTGAAGACCCAGTTCGGCGGCTTAATTTCCAATATTGAATTCATAGTGGTCTCTCAGGACACTGCCTACAATGCATTGATGGGCAGGCCGTGGCTCCATCTTCACGCATCAGTTCCCTCATCATACCATCAGTGCCTCAAATACTCCCTTAAGGGTCGAGTGGGTGTGATCCAAGGAGATGCGTCTCCGTTTTCCTCTTGTGAAGCTCGTTACCTGGATGCTGACTATTACAAGAGCAAGGAGAAGCAAATCCTGGCATGTGAGGTTGAGCCCGTCACTGTCGCGAGTGATCCCTGGGCAGGTTTGGATGACGCATATGTCTTCCCAATCCATCGGTTGGAGGCCACGACTCCCGATATGGGAGAGTGCTTTTTTGTCTCGGGTACCAGAGGAATGCATATTTCAGGGTCTAAGAGATGATGGGAAATTACCTCGTACTCTTACACCAACTAGGCCCGGGTGATCCCCGAGCCTCCTACCCCTGTACGATATCGGGGCGTCGGGCTCATGGCAATGGAAGTACGTCATACGTGTCTGTTTCTACAAGCCGGGATCGACCGGATCAAGCCAACGTGTCACCACTTCTTTGATGTCATAAAGAATGTCCCCTTGGGCTGCAGGCCGGATGAGATTGGATCAACCGCCTTTGTCGCTACGGTCTTCGCGGTGCATGGGTCTCCCGTCATGATGACCTCTACCGCCCAAGCCAGTGATAGCTCCCCATCATGGTCTAGCAGCCCCAAAATGGCTCCCCCCATGGACGATCCTTCCATAAGCAGAGAAGAAGACATGGAAGATGCTCCTCCTACCTTTGAGGAGGGCGTCTCCTCCACGGTCGACGAGCTAGTACAGGTGATCCTTGGTAGTGAGGCGGACCCGAGACCCACATTGGTCAGCGCCGCTATGCCTCCCGAGGAACGGAAACAGTACATAGACTTCCTCAAATAGCACCATGATGTGTTTGCCTGGAGTTAAGACGAGATGTCGGGACTAGATCCCCAGGTAGCCGTCCACCGCCTTGGCCTCCCAGCAAACCATCGCGGGTTCAAGTAGCCTCACAGAAAAATGCACCCCTTTCATGGTGCCATGGTTTAGGCCGAAGTTGATAAGCTCATTAAGGCCAACTTCTTCAGGGAAGTCCAGTACCCTAGGTGGGTAGACAACATTATGCCTGTCAGTAAGAAGAACGGGCAGATCAGGGTCTGCATCGACTTCCGCGATCTTAATCGCCACTGTCCGAAGGATGTCTTTCCCCTTCCCATGACAGAGCAGTTGATCGATGCAACGGCCGGGTTCCAAGCCCTATCCTTCATGGATGGGTACTCTAGGTACAACCAGATCCGGATGGCCCCCGAGGATGAAGAGTGCACTACCTTCAGGGCCCCCAAAGGCACTTTCTGCTATCGGGTTATTCCCTTCAGCCTGAAGAACGTGGGTGCCACCTATCAATGGGATATGCACCGCATATTCAAGACGATCCTCGGGACGCTGGTGGGGTGCTATGTAGATGAACTTGTGGTTAAATCTCTTCAACGCCAGGACCATCTCAAAGACCTTGAGAAAGTTTTCTGTTTTCTCCGTTCTCACCAGTTGAAGATGAACCCGTTGAAGTGTGCCTTCGGGGTAACCTCCGGAAAGTTTCTTGGCTTCATCGTTAGGTATCGAGGCATCAAGATCGACCCCGAGAAGATCAAGGCCATCAGTCAGATGCCTCCCCCGAGTAATATTCGGGAGCTATGAGGCCTCCAAGGCCACTTAGCATATATACGCCGATTCATTGTGAATCTGGCCGACAAGTGTAATCCCTTTTCTCGGCTCATGAAGAAAGGCGTCGCCTATGTGTGGGATGAAGAGTGTCAGACCGCTTTTGAGGAAATCAAGCAGTATCTGCTTCAACCTCCGATCCTGATGCCACCTGTTCCCGGAAAGCCGCTGGTCCTTTACGTGACCGCCTGGAGCGTTCCCTCGGCACCCTTCTCGCCCAGAAGAACAACGAGGGAATGGAGAATAGCCTCTAATACCTCAGCCTCATTCTCCTCGACATGGAGGTTAGATACTCTCCCATCAAGAAGAGCTCCTGGAACTCGTATTCACCGTACAGAAATTGCAACACTACTTGCAGCACCACGAGGTACAACTGGTCTCTCGGGTAGACCCGTTGAAATACATCCTGAGTTGGCCTATATTGACCAGACGATTGGAATGATGGGCGGTGATCCTCCAGCAGTTCGACATTAGGTTCGTACCATAGAAGGCCTTCAAAGGATAGGCATTGGCAGACTTCTTAGTTTCCCATCCAACCTCTGCAGACCAGACACTGGATTTGGGCTTTCCTGATGAGGCAATCCTCTCAGTCGATCACTCCACCCCATGCTGGCAGATGCACTTTGATGGAGCCTCCCGAAGCCCTACCGGTAGAAGGCTCAACGATCCTAGGCTTAACAGAGTGGGCCTGAGCATCGTCTTCATCACCCCAGAGCAATCTGTTCTGCCATATTCTTTCTTATTGTCAAAAGGCTTCACCAACAATGAGGCAGAATATCATGACCTCATCACTGGCCTCGAGTTGGCTCTAGAGGTTGACGTACCCCACCTGTATGTAAAAGGGGACTCTGAGCTAGTCATCAAGCAGGTTAATGGTGACTACGCTATCAGGAAGCCCGAACTCATGCCATTGCTGGAGTGCACCCTCCATCTAATGGCTAAGTTCCCATCCCGACCAGATGTCGTTCACGTTCCCCAGTCGCAGAACAGTTGAGCGGATGGTTTGGCCAGCCTGGCCGCATCACTCGCGGAGCCCAAATAGGATGACCTAATCATCCACATGGTGCACCGAAGATTCAATGCTCCTGTTATCTCGGAGGGAGATCGGGGCCCGCGAGTGAACCATCTCACCGCTGGTGCCCCCACATCAGGACCCCCCGGTGCTTCAGGCATGGTGATCGAGACAATTGCTGACTGGAGGACACCCTTGGTTGAATATCTCCGACACGACAGTCTTCTGATGGACCGAGCAGAGCGGGAACGAATCTGGTGCCGTGCGCCGCAGTTCACCCTTCAAAGCGGTCCCAGCCGTGAGTAGCTCCTTTATAGGCGTGGGTTTGACGGTGTTCTCCTCCGTTGTCTTCAAGGAGTTGAGATCCCACAGGTCATGCAGGAAGTGCACACTGGTTCCTGTGGAGCCCACCAGGCCGGGTCGAAGTTGTCCCACCAGATTCGGAGACTGGGACACTTCTGGCCCTCCATGATCCACGACTGCATCGAGTACGCCAAGAGGTGTCACACGTGCCAAGTTCATGCTAACTTTGTGCATCGGCCACCGGAGCCTCTCCATACTACTAAGTATTCTTGGCCCTTTACGGTCTGGGGTTTGGATGTCGTAGGGCCTTACCCGCCGGCGATGGCCCGCCAGTGCCGGTTCATCTTAACCGCCACGGATTTCTTCTCAAAGTGGGCAGAGGTAGCCCTACTTAGGGAAGTCAAGGCTGGTTTTATCGCCGACTTTGTGAGTTCCAATATCATTCACTAGTTTGGAATAACTCATGCTATCCTCACAGATAATGGAACCAACTTCCGAGCGACCGAGCTGAAGAGATTTTACAACAAGTACAACATTCGCTCTAACCACACCTCCCGCTATCATGCGTAGGCAGATGGATAGATTGAGGCATTTAACAAAACCCTCTCTAACATTCTGCAAAAAATGGTTGGTCAAAACAAGAAAAGTTTTCCGGACAAGCTCCCCAATGCCCTCTGGGCTTATAGGACGGCGACTCGGAATTCCACCCAGGTGACCCCGTATTCCCTGGTATACGGAGCTGAGGCCGTCCTTTCCATTGAGGTCCAGCTGCCCTAATTGCGCACGGCGGGCTATGTCCAACAAGCTCCGGACAGAGCCGCCAAGATCCGTCTAGATTAATTGGAAGAGCTTGACGGAAGTAGGCTTCATGCTTTACATAACTTAGAAAGGCATCAGAGCAGGATGGCTCAAGCTTTCGATAAGAAGGTTCGCCTCCGCTCCTTCCTGCAAGGTGACCTGGTGTTGGCTCTCAGAGCACCAATGATTCCCGGCAGGAAACCACCCAAGTTGGAACCCAAGTGGGAGGGACCTTTTATTGTCCATAAGTTCTATCCCAATGGAGCATACTCCCTGGTGACTATGGATGGTGAGCGTATCACTCCTCCCACCAACGCCAAGTTCCTCAAGAAGTACTTTGCCTAGACTGTATGGTCCTGCATGACCTTAAACTGTATGGTCCTGCATGACCTTAAACTATATGGTTCTGCACGACCTTAAACTATACTCTTCCCTACATCTGGGCTCCATGGTCCGAGATCTACGACCTAAAACTAAGATCCTCTTTCAGTTCTTCCCTTTTCACGGTCCGAGCTCTAAGACCTAAAACTAAGATCCATATTTCGTCCAACATGACATTAAAATGTATTGCCAGAACTACGTCTAGCTTGATTCCCATCCTAATGGGATATGTAGGAACGCCCAGACCTTTCGTCTTTGGGTCCAGCTTGAGGTCCTCTATTGAATCTGTTTCTCCTTTGGTACCTCGACCACAGGGTCACGTGGCGTGGTGTGAGATTATGTCCCCATTCACGTCGGGTTTGCAATGGCTGCACCACACACACCCTGTTCTCAGGGTTTATCCCTCCTCTATCCAATGGTGTTTAAAGACGCATATCTAGAACTACATGTGGCTTGATTCCCATCCTTATGGGATACATAAGACCACCTGAACACCTAGATGTCAGGTCCATCCCCATCTCTTAGGAGATCCCACGATCTCCCGGTGCCCAGGGTGTTTGGCATTACGCCCCCCTCTTTTCCCCAAGGATCAACCATCTTTTGGCCGCTCTCAGACTGAGCCCTTTGACCCTTTCCAGTGGTTTGCTGATGTGCTCAAGGCACTCTGGTCTAGAACTTGGAGTGCCATATTCGACTTAGGCAAGTTCTATCCACTTTCCAAGCTTCATGTTCCCCTTCATTCGGGCCCCCGTCATCCTTCATACCCGTAGGGACCCCCAAGAACGGCCTGGATACAACGCCCAAGGGCTCTCCTACCATCATTGGCCAACGCCCCCGAGGGTTTCATACAACAAATTGATACAAATCCCGCGTTGCGAACATGGTCATCAGTTGATGCTCATTTGTTTGTCCCAGTGGCTAACATGACAGGATGCTGCGTTGCAAACATGGTCAGCAGTAATCCTCAGTCGTCATGCCGGCTTCCCCAGGACCTGAATGTTGGTGGCATGGTTTATGTCATGTTCCGCCCCACCGTGTCAAGGTGGAATCTCGACACTCCTTGTACTAACCCTCAGCACACCCCCACACATCAGACAGACCGAGCTGTGTAACGGTGTCTCTCGGGGCTCCCACGATCTGAGCGCTAGAGTATGTGCTTGGGTCACTTCTTTACGGGTTGCGTACAGCTTGACCTTCATCCCCTTGGGGAGTGAGGAGTCACCTAAACATTGCATTTTGGGCCCATCATAGCTGGGAGATGGCATCTCCTACCCCTCCCTGATTGTTGAACCCTCGTAGGCCCCTTTGGCCCAAGGCCCCTCTCTCGGTTGGTCAAACCATATGACCTTAAACTATGTTGTTGGTCCAAAACATATGACCTTAAACTGTGTTTTTGGTCCAAACCATATGACCTTAAACTGTGTTGTTGGTCCAAACCTTATGACCTTAAATTGTGTTGTTGGTCCAAACCATATGACCTTAAACTGTGTTGTTGGTCCAAACCATATGACCTTAAACTGTGTTGTTGGTCAAAACCATATGACCTTAAACTATGTTGTTGGTCCACACCTTATGACCTTAAACTGTGTTATTGGTCCAAACCATATGACCTTAAACTGTGTTGTTGGTCCAAACCAGACGACCTTAAACTGTGTTGTTGGTCCTATCACACAACCCTAAACTGTGAAATTATCATCCTGACCGCACGAAGAAAAACGGCACTGCATTGTGGTGACCTCGTTGTAGAGGACATCACGTTGGGTATTGGTCTTATTCCATGCCATTTGTCAATGCCTATAAAAGCTTGATGCTTGTGGCGACACCATGACCTACTGCTATAGGCCTGTCACTTCACAACAACAAAACCACTCACCTTAAAGAACAAACAAGATTTGTCAAATTCCGCTTCTTTTAGTGCAAGGGCCACGCCCGCACTCCCCTTTTCCCTTGGCACTCATATCTTACCATGTCACTTTCAAGAACTATGTGTGGCTTGATTCTCATCCTTATGAGATATGTAGGAATGCCTGGGGAACTTCCCCGCGGGTCCATCCTACCTTCGTGTTCGGTCCCTCGACTCGAGCATTTCCCCGGAGAGCACATGATAAGTAGGGCTTAGGTCCTCCTTCACGTCGGGTTTTGTAACCACCTGGACATGTGTCCGTTTCTCCCCTTTCCTCTCAGTCCGAGCTCCAAGACCTAAAACTACGATCCTCTCGGTCCGAGATCTAAGACCTAAAACTAAGATCCCCACGGTCTGAGTTCTAAGACCTAAAACTAAGATCCGTATTTCGTCCCGCATGACGTTAAACTGTATTTAGTCCTACATGACATTAAACTGTATTTTCAAGAACTACGTGTGGATTGATTCTCATCCTTATGAGATACGTAGGACCGACCAGACATTTCGTCTTGGGTCCAGCCCTAGGGATTACTAAAACCCGTCCTTCCTTATTATTGGCCACTCGTCCCGACTTCATGGGAAGTGGTGTAATCGGGATATCTACCCTGAGAATGTTCGGGATGCCCCATGGTAATAATGGGAAGTGGAAGTTCTCTTGCCAAAGAGGTCCTGCCTAGAAATTGGGATGACCCGTGGTCAGGTTGGTACGTCTGCCTAATGCGCCTTCGCCATGGTGGCGCAATTTTGGGAGTGTTGGACTCTGTTCGAAAAAACCACCACTCCACCTTCCACGCCTTGCGTCCCCCCCTTATTCAGATCCTCATTTCCTTTCGTGTTTGACGGGACCCCCTAACAGTATGGATGCTCGACCAATGGTCCACCTATTGTCCTGGGCCAACGTTCTGGAGAACTGGTCATGTTTGAAGGGACCCCCTAACAGTATGGATGCTTGACCTATGGTCCGCCTACAATCCTAGGCCAATGTTCCAAGGAACTGGTCATGTTTGACGGGAGCCCCTAATAGTATGAATGCTTGACCTATGGTCCGCCTACTATCCTGGGCCAATGTTCTGGAAAACTGACCAACAATATTTGAGTTCGGCCCCGTGTTACGAACATGGTCAGCGGTCAGCCCTCATTTATTGTCCCCCCATTCCAGGCCACCGTGATTTGGATGCTGTGTTTCCACCACGATTGACAGTTATCCTCCATGGTTGCGCCCCATTGGGTTCCAAATTTGGGTAGCGTGATTCACCCTTCCTCTCCATTCCCCTGTGTTTGGATGGATTTCAATGCCCCCGGCATTTCCCCGCTTATGTGTAAGAGCACATTCAGAAGTCGACACATCAATCGGCTCAGGGGTCTCCTCAAAAGTCCAGGCCCGATTTTGGATGCCTGAAGCTTGGTCAATGCCCCATAGTTGAACGAAATGATGGTACGAGCATCTTCTGCTTCTTGCGTTGGGCATGACCCACAGGAGCCTAGGGATGAGTTGTTATTCGTTTCGAAACTATGGTTGAGTACATTAAATCAAGGGTACAAATGAGTGGATTTTACCACATATTGGATTGAGACGATGAGCAGTACAAGAAGAAAGTTCATGATATGGCAAAAACAAAGCCCTTAGGGATTAGCGTACTGAAGAGATCTTTCTAGCACTGCTACCTTCTGGCTGGTAGCCTCCCGGACCACTTCTCACTCTTTGAAGACTCTCTCCTCATCGGCCACCATGGAGCGCAGCTCGCCAGCCCTAGCTTATGCCTGCGCCTGCTCGGTTTGATGTACGGTCATATGGTGACTCGCCTCCACCAGTTGAACCTGCGCATCAGCCAGCTGGGCCGTCAGTTGCTCCACGAGCTCAGAGCATGTTGCGATGAAGGCCTCCTTATCTGCCGCCTGCTCTTCGAGGTACCAGACTTCCTGCTCCGCCCTCAGTAGCGCTTGAACGCTCACCGATCATTCCCGGCACTAGGAAATGTCGATGCGCTAGCTGCTCTCGCGTATCTTCTTGGAAATGTAATCACGGACCGTCAGATGAAGGCGCTGAGCGTCAGCCCCTTCGGCGCACAGGAAGAGCAGCCAGGTCTGAAGTGATCCCATCTGCCTCATCCAATCCGACTGGGGATGCCTGAGGAAGTGCTGGATACACTTCCACCCTTTGCACCGTGTCATCCGGCTCTCCTCGGCAGCCTCTGAGTCTGAGTCATCAATCTCCTCAGGGTCAGCTGGTCAGTATATGGGGAAGGCTACCAACAGATCGGCAACATGATCCACCCCAGGGATGTCTTTGGGAGGAATAGAATCCTCGACGTTCGGGCGACCTTCTCTCGCCCCAGCAGCAATAACGCCTCCACCAGCTTCCGACCGCATTTCAGGAACATTGCCGCTGATGTCCTCCACCCCCTGTTCATCAATTTTTGGGGTCGAATCAGTGCAGAGAGCATGTTCCGAGTGAGGTGGTATGTTCGCCGCTGGTCCAGTCGCGGATGGCCTGGGCTCCACAGCCTGACGTGCCTCCAGTGTTGAGATCACTACGCTGGGCATACGCTGGTCAGACGAGATCTTTTGACACGAAGTACCAGTAGTGAAGCGTGAGAATTACAAGAATCCAGAGCGTCAGTCCCCAGTGTTTCGGCCGCTGCAGGAGCTGCTGTAAGGGGAGATCCCTCTACGCTGGTTAATTCAATGATGGGTGTCGGATCCCCATCATGTCCCACTGGTTCCTCTCCGCCCTCCTCTGGTGGGGATGTCCGTCCACCGCTCAACTGCTCCTGAGTAGGATGGGGAAGTGAGTTAGAAGTTGGAAAGTAGAATGGATGAATGAGGGAAATGAATGAAGACTGAGACAAACCTTGAGAATCTCGGTTATGTCAAGATCAGAGTTGGCAATCTCGCCGCTCTCTCGGAGACTCCCTTGGTAGGTCTCCCTTTGCGAACCCTCAGCTTCGGGCTCCTCTTCTTCATCTTCTCCCTCGCCTTCATCCTCTCCGGTTTCCTCCTCCCCCTCCGGCTCTTCGTCACTGTCGCCTTCTCCCGGCGACATCGCTTCCGGATCATGATCCTGGCTGAGCATCACTTTCACTAAGAAAGTTGGCTCCGCACGCCGCCCCCTTTGGCGTGTGCATGCGTACATGGCCGTTAGATAAGCATGCCACCGATGGAAGTTCACTCGGTTGGTAATCCGAACGAACCTGACCTCCGGCAGTTGGATCCCGTTTTGCATTATCTTCTTCCAGATGGATTTGACGCTCAGCGATTGCCGCAAGGTCATCCAGGCCGACCACAGTGCTAGTAGAATTGCGTCATGGGAAGGTTCGAGCAGATATCTTATCTGCTTCCCGGGCAGTTCTCTGGCCGCCTCATGTGACCCCCCTGCGGGTAACGAGGACGTGGTAGCACCATGTGATGTTCCCGCTACCGAAGTCCAGGCCTGCGCAGGCCTTGCTGCCTAGCACACCCTTGATTCCCCCCTTTCGACGACACCGTGCCTTATTTCCCGTCGCCCGGTTTCCGCGTGAGTAACCTCGAGTTGCCGGACGCGCTTGCGTAATAGCCCCTCAGGGTACACAATGGTCCAGTTTTCTGCATATTCGGTTGCTAGGCCGGCATCGTCCCTAGTGGGAGGAAGAGTAACGACGTCGCCAGAGCCGAAAGTGGTCAACATCAACCACATCTGGCGTAGGACGCATGGATTCTTCTCCTGCCAGACAGCTATGAATACCTTCTTCGGCTTTCGCTGAAGGCACCCGAACTGCCTGGCGAATCGGGATGGCAGGTAAGGCTCGCAGATCACCTTCCCATCGATCCGAGCCACGAGCACCCCACCCCGAATTCTCTGGAAGTATTCCTGCTATTCTAGAGAGCCTCGCCCGTTGTCCACCAGCTGGCCAACTAGGGTGGGGAACGGGCTGAAGTTGAAGTTGGCATGGTTGCTGATGCAGATCCTCATGCCCTCCTCATTGAGCGTCAATAGTGCCACCCCTGCGATGTTTAGCAAGGACGGTCGCAGGCCATTGCCCGGAGGATGGACGATTTTTGGGAAAGTATACCCGCCGAGATGAGCAGCCACCCAGCCGTGGAAGATCTGGAAGGGACCACAGACTCTCTGAGGCGACCCCCCTCGTGAGATGCACCCCAGGATGGTATACTGCTTGGCCAGTAAGGGGATGCCCAAGTTGAACTGTTTTTTGGCGGCCATGGAGCCGGCCATCACCAAAGTCGCTGGACGGACGCCCATCCTCGCGTCCCGCACCGGAAGGAGCCACCCGCTCAGGAAGGCGGAAAGGAACCCAGCATACCAGACGTTCAGGTCTCGGGCCTCAGTGACGCAGTAACCCCATGATTGGTATTGCCCCACCTCCAGGGTATTCCCGTATGACCCGTCCTTGCTCCTCTGAGTCGCGGTTGGGCACCGTTTCCCCTGTCCCGACATCTTGACGGCGGGATCCCTCTCAAGTAACAGGCTGAACCAGCCCTTGTAGGCGATGTCCTTCAGGAAGTCCTTGACTCCCAGCCTCTCCTTGGCCAGCTGCAGCAGGTGCCACGTCATCATAGGCGTCCGCGACCTGTCTCCCCAGGTGTTCTTTGGAGCAATGAACTCATCGTATTGGTAACCCTCCAGTAGGATACCTATGATGTAGTGAACATCCCAGAGACTGATGCCAACTTCCCCATGATGAAGGTGGAACGTGTTGGTTTCAGGAGACCACCAGGTGAATAGCTACGGTCCGAGTTCAGGCTGGCGGTGGAAGTGGAACTACGATGTCCATACCGCCTCGAACAGGCCGATATACCGCAGTTCATCCTCAAACTGGTCACAGGTATGGCGAACCCAGAATGCCCAGGCCCATTCGCTGGTGAAGTTACCACCGGACCGCAGGTCCCAATCCTTCAGCCAGCCCTTCGTGTCATCTGTGATGCTTTGACGGAACGTGCTCACGTAGAGGGCCGGAGAATCCTCTGCCACAGGCTCATCCCCGGTAATGGTCCTAGTCCTCGGGTTTAGGAAATAAACGTCCATATGTCTAGTTTCCATGGAAGGATGGCCGTTGTTGGTGATGTTGTAGCGAGGAAGTTTGTCCTCCCGAGTCACCCAAGACCGCGGCGTGTCCACCTCGAAGCCCGGTAATGGAACCTCCTCTAGGATGCCAAAATTCCAAAGTGGGTTGTTGTCCGACAAGGGATATGTCTTCTAGGCCGGAGTCAGCAGGTTGAACAGGGTCATATTGTTGGATACAATCACCTTGGCGCCGTAAACCTCCTCGTTTGCCGCCATTTCTGTCCTACGGGTAGCAATTTCCCCCTCATCAACTCGGTTTGAAGCCATCTCGAATTTTTCGCGAGTTGGTAGAAATCAAGATGCAGTGCACGGAATCGGAGAGTTCGGCGTGAAATCTAGCTGAGTTGCGCGGAATCTTAGAGATGAGTGCACAATCGGCACGCAGAGCGCGAAAGAGCCTGGCGAGGTGCGAGATCATGACCGAATTTTGGATGGAATTCCGCGCTGCTAGTGCGTTATTACGCGCAGCCGCGTAAGTGATTTCGCGCACGAGAGCGATAAGATTATCACACGGAAAAAGCGGAAGTACGGATTTGGGACCCAGCGCCCCTTTTTATAGGTGAGGCCAGGGTTCCGCGCCGCGCGGAATGAGGATTTTGCGCGCGTCAGTAGGTTTTGCGCGCCCCATCGGAATTTGGCGCGCAGCTTGATCAAGAGACTTGGCTTTATGGTGTTTCGGCGTTTCCCTTGGAATCCGATCGTTGTGACCTCTCGCCAATCCAATTACAAGGGGGGGCATTTGTTGACGCCTAAAAAAGTCCGTAACTCTCAGAGGAAGTTTCAGAATGACGAAGTGAAGTCATATTCGGAATCAGAGGCCCGATCCAGAGGCCTGGGATGTGGTGCACGAAATAAAGGAGGCTCCACATGAAAAATTGTTCTCCGCGCGTAGAATCACCGGGTTTCGCAAAATTGAGCCGTTGAGGAGCGCAATCTTTGCGCGCCCCGGTTCCGCGCGGCGATTTCTTGCGCACCGGCTACACTCGGTGCGAAGAATTTTGCGCGCCGCCTGAATTCCGCGCCGGAGGTCGCCTATAAATTGAAGGTGACCCCGAACGGTTTGGGGGTTGAGAATCCGAAGTGACTCCCGTGCGCGCAATTCGGCTCCCCCAGCCTGTAAGATGACTTCCAGGTAAAACCCTCATTTCGCGCAACCTTGCCCCAGAGTTCTCCATTGCGTGCAACTCCACTGGCTTCAGTGAATTTACCCTCTTCCCAGTGTTCCAGCCTTGCGCGAAATGCATGTCTCGTACATGCAATAGGCTACCGTGCGCGCAAAACCCTGCGCATAGTTCCCTCTCCGCGCGCAATTCCATTGCTCCAATTGCGTTCCATCTCGGAGTTTTGCGCGCAAACCATCCCTTTTGCGCGCAAAACCCAGGACTCCTCACCTTGATGCCCCTTGGCTGCCCCCTGCATCGGCACCTGATGTCTCCCCTGCCGGGCATGCACGCCATGCGTTATTTTCCCGTACGGCCTCCCAGGCTCCTGCGAAGTAACCTCAAGTTCCCTTGGGCCGTGTTTCCCATTGCATTGCTTTGCCTTATGCTTCTCTGCATAGGAATGCTAACGGCTATTGTTTCTTCGCATATCCACGCTAACGTGGACCCCCCGGTGGTTCGCCCTGTGGCCCCCCTTCATTATGGCCATGCCAATGTCTTCCCTTCCGCAAGGGGTAGAGGGTGTTGGGCATGTAAGCCCTAGGGGTGTGGAGTGAACCCACCTCGTCCAAGCTGCAGGACGTTAAACTGCTAAGCACCTCGTCTTTAACACAAGATGTTAAACTGTGGTTCGACCCCATGCTTTGCACGCAGGGTCCCCCCCAGCTCAGACATTCTTTAAGCTACTCATCTCTACGGGAATGGACTCTTCCTCACATGGAATGAGATCCTCCTTGTCGGAGCGGCATTTGTCCGCAGGGGAAGGGCTTCCTCAGAGCGTAAGCCCCTAGCCTTTCTTGCGGATGATTGCACCTGTGCATCTCCATACTTCCCCCCTGCCAAGGCCAGTGGAGTCCTTTTCCAACTGCGCTCTATCGCACCACGGGCCTCCACCCTGGAGTAAGTCCCGACACCAAGGGCCACTAACCACGTGTAAGCCCCTATTTCCTCTTTGGGCCACTCAATGCGTAAGCCCCATTCCGCTTCTCATGGACGCACCCTTTGCGACGTGATCGTCTGGTCCCTGATGCCTCTTGTTTCCCACACCGAGTATGACTCATGTGGGCTTAGAGCGTGCATCGACCATGACATCCTCTTATGGGCCACCCCAGACCGTAAGTCCCATCCCAGCGAACTACGTGGACTTTGATCCGTGCTAACGCACGGTACATAGGAAGCCTCCACAAGGTTCAAGCCCACCACCCGGTCGTCCTGACCTCTCCATGTCAGTTCCCCAACCACCTTGGGATTCATCAGAGCGTAAGCCCCAAATATTCCGTCTCGCATGACGTTAAACTGTATTCCGTCCTGCATGATGTTAAACTGTATTCCGTCCCGCATGACATTAAACTGTATTCTGTCCCGCATGACGTTAAACTGTATCGCGTCCCGCATGACGTTAAACTTTATCGTGTCTCGCATGACGTTAAACTGTATCCCCCCTCTTGGGATGTCTCAGAACGTAAGCCCCATGTCTCACTCCACCATCCATCCCGATCCTTACCCGGGCCACCTCATCCCGGTGAGATCATGCCACCCTATCCCACTCCATGATATATGGGAAGCCGCCCACGTGCTGGCCCCAACATCGTTGTTCCCCCTAGGGATCCTTCAACCCAATTCGTCTCCGCAAGACGTTAAAGTCGTGACATACCCCGTGTTAAACATGGGAAGATGAGGAAAACCTCAGATGGTACACATTCCCCGCGTTCGATGTGGGATGCCTCAGGCTTCTGTGCCCTTGAGAAGCCCTGTGATGAGGGACCGAAGACAGACATGCCGACGACGCCCCAACGTGACCATTCTCTTCATTGAAGGTTTCTGTCCCGACAAGACCCCTTAGCACGTATTGACAGAAGAAGCGTAATTAACTGGCGTCCATGTAGATATGGAACTGGGAATGAACTTCACGAACCCGTCTTAAATCTATGAGGGAGACCCGGACTAGGTAATGAGATCCGAGGAGGAATCCACAGAAGGGAGAACCGACATCCCATCATCCTGGTTTCAATCAAGGAGCAGACGTCCTTGAACAAGGAACGGATGCCGCCCGCCTTTGGAAAGTGGGAATGCAGGGCAACAAGAAGCGTGTCCTCCCCACAGATGGATGCGCGTGCCCCGGCGAAAGCGTCAGAAACACGCAACCTAAGTGATAACCGCCCGAGGTCTTCTCCTACCTATAAATAGACCCTATGGGCCCCCCATTTAAAGGAGGATTTTTTTCTAGAAACTCAGATTTGAGCTCCCGGTGCCCTAGTCTATTCTCAAAGCTTCCGAAACACTTCTAAGGTAATTTCTTACCTAGAACGGAATATCTAAAGAGTGGGAGGAAGGCCTAAGTGTTGAAACTCATCAACACTTGCGCGCCTGAGTGGCTAGCCCTTAAGGAAAAAGGACCACACTTGTGCACCGACTTACTCCTTCAATAGATCTTGTGCACCCCTCTTCTGGAAGAACCTCAAGAGGATTATAAAGGCTTTAATGAAGAGTCACTCAAGTATAACCCTGCTGGTTAACCGTCGCGCAAGTACATCATGTGTCACGCATGCGTATACCTGTGCGACCAAAACTTGTGTGCCCATGCAGTACCTGCGCGCCGGCCAGGACTTGCGCGCCCCTGCCTTTTTGGGTGCCTTTCTTGCCCATTTTGCCCCTCTTAAGCCATTACACCTTTCCTATTCAAGATTCAGTCTTCAAGACACTCATCAAATCCATTTATGGAATGATTTCTTGATTTTACTTCCTCATCTGAAAGGAATTATGTGGAATATCTCTCAAAACATAGTGATTTACACATCTTTATGTCACTAAAGATTGAGATTTCATTCATTCAACCTCATTCTTTAAGAAGAGAGAATCCTTAACCTGGGTCTCCTTTTCAGGAATAATCTACAGTCATAAGTCCTCTAATTTGGGCATCCTCTTTAAGAGTAATCCCTAGATCCCCTAACCTGGGATTCCTTTTTAGAAGTAAGCCCCAGTCTCAAATATGGGCCTCCTTTTCAGGAGTAAGTCCCAGTCATAATTCCTTTAACCTGGGCCTCCTTTTCAGGAGTAAGTCCCAGTCATAATTCCTTTAACATGGGCCTCCTTTTCAGGAGTAAGTCCCAGTCATAATTTCTTTAACCTGGGCCTCCTTATCAGGAGTAAGTCCCAGTCATAATTCCTTTAACCTGGGACTCCTTTTCAGGAGTAAGTCCCAGTCATAATTCCTTTAACCTGGGTCTCCTTTTTAGGAATAATCCCCCATCATAAGTCCTCTAATTTGGGCTTCCTTTTCAGGAGTAAGCCCTAGTATCAAATATGGGCATCCTCCTTAGGAGTAAGCCCCAGTCATAATTCTTAACTTGGGCATCTTCCTTAGGAGTAAGCCCCAATTCTTAAAGTTCCCAAATCTAGGCATCCTCGTTAGGAGTAAGCCCCAGTCCCCTAATTTGGGAATCCTCCTCAGGAGTAAGCCCCATACCATAATCATTGACCTCAGCCTCCTTTTCAAGAGTAAGCCCCAGTTTTAATTTCTCTTAACCAGTCCTAATTTACCTTTGATCTGGGATTCCTTCTCAAGAGTAAACCCAATCATAAGTCCTCTCCTAATTTAGGCCTCCTTTTCAGGAGTAAGCCCCAAGTTAGAGTATTCAAAATCTCCATGAAGCACATATACCTTTATGGACCCTGTTCCTGGATTTCTTCCCTAAAGTAAATCCTAACCTTCATTTATCTAGGTAGTCATACATATATAAGCCCCACATTATTTCTTATGATTGCATCTTTCATGGCACAATTGTCTAGTTTTTTTACCAATACCTCTTGTTTCTCACACTGAGCATGACTCACATGAGCTTAGAGTGTAAAAGTAATTATGAAATCCTTTATTGAGCCATCAATCATAAACATCATACTCCCTTACTCGAACTATGTGGGTTCTGATTCCTTTTCTAAACAAAGGATATATAGGTAGCCCATCTGCGGGTTCAATCCCAACTCTGAAATAATCCATGTCCTTATGAATGAAAATAAACTTCAAGTGCCCCACTGATTTGCTTTAAAACCAACATGGTCATTATAATGACCAAGAGACTTCTATATAAATGTGTCGAAGGGTACCATTGACCAAGAATCTCTAATAAATACAAATGATTCTCTATCGATGAAGAACCTCGAATACATATAAAAGATTCTCTAAATTTCCCACATATCAATATTTGATTGTTAGATTTGAAGGAAAGCTCATTTTATACTTGGTAATGTAATAAGGATTCACGAACATAACTTAAATATATAAATAGAGTCTCGGAATAGACAATAATTCCCCTAAAAAAGGTGTGATGAGTCCGACCACCCATCCTCTCGACCAATGCAAATTCCTAAGCCTCATAAATCCACAAACTAATGAGCACCTACCTTTGGAAAGTAGGTCCGAATGGATATGGAATTACTGGATGTTTCCGGTTCTACGAACAAAACCGTTAGAAACCGATCAGAATGTTTGAACCTCCCATCAAAGGTGGTCATCCCCGGATTTTGAGGGAAACAAAAAATGGTGAACCCGACGTGAATCCTTAACCAAGTTAAAATGTTGTTTTACCTATTTGTTAGGCCCCTATTTAAAACTCAATGAGAGGGCCAACAAAAACAATCATTGATATATGTGCTAATCCAAAAGATGTAGTGGATGAATTTATCTTGATTACGTCTGTTATATCAAAAAGGAACTCTTTTCCCAAGATCTTCTGCATTTCTAGAATGGATGATCTCAAGTTCACACCTGTGAATACTGCTGCTGAAAATGCCACTACTGCTACTCCTTCTGGATCGTCGTCCGCTCTTAGGACGATATCACCTACTCAACGACTTCAACGCTAGGTATCAAACACATTGGTTAAGGAGTACCGTCAAAACGGTACCATCCCAACTCTGGAGGCTGCCCGACAATCCCTCCAAGTAAAAAACTCACATCGGTCATCCGGACAACGACGACCAGTGTTCAAGAAGCAAGCGGTGCTGACTACCATCTCCAACCGTCTTGGGTTGTTATCCTCAGAACGCAATCACCATTCACTCCCTTATTCTGGGGAGGTCAATGAGCAGGTCCCTCAGGACCTTAATTTAAACAGACAGGAGTCCTTCCTGAGGGCTCCCACAAACAATCGCCGCCAGACTCGTGCGGCAGTGCACCCTCAACATGATGAGGGTACCGAATCTAGGCGTTTGGCTCAGGTTGCTTGAACCCGAGCAAGCAAGACGAACCACCAGATGCGGAATTCGGTCAACAGTGAGAAGGTTCTCATATCTACCATCTCCAGAGAAGTCCACCAACCTAACTTGGTGGCAAGCAACGAGCAGGCAAATACACCTGCCCGTTTTAAAGCCGCTGTCCAGCAGACTCGTCTGGCAGCATCATGCCAATCCCGTCCGGAAATTCTAGTGGAGTACTATAAGCAGGAACATACACCTGTTTATAAATCATCAACTAGTCAAAAGGCTTGTCTGACTACATATGATGGATCTCGTCAACCACGTTTGGCGAAGTGCAATCAGCAGGAACATACACCTACTGGTATTAATCAGGCCTACCAACAGTCTCGCTTGGTAGAATTCGGAGAAGTTAGTCGGAAAGCCCCGACAACAAATAGGAGGCGGACTCAACTCTCTACCCCCACACTTGAGTACTGTCAGGATTCACTGACAGGAAAAGGAGGACAGGAGCCAGCACATACACCTGCTCCAAGCCCGGAATGGACGTATATTCCCGTTCCGGCAGCTGAAGTCACCAAGCATATTCTATCAATGGTGAAAGAGCAGAAGCAAATCCCTGCTCATATTCTGGATGCCTGCCAGGATATTATAACAACTTCAGTAGAATCTAAGGGAAAGACATATAAATATATCCCTACTAGTGGAGTGATACATCAAAAATTCACTCCGGAACAGACACACACATCTGTTCCAGTCCAAGAGGGTTGTGGGGCATACTCCCCCATAACATACGGACAACCAAGTCAGGAACATACACCTGATTTGAGAGGATATCGTCAGCCTAACCTATCCATCTTTCATGATCAGGCACATATACCTTCTTAGAGAAGCCACTTTCGTCAAAAAGTGGTTTTCAAGGCAAGTAAGAAGGCGTCTAAGAAAAAGACCCTCCCAACACAGTCAGGAGATCAAGTTCCAATCTGTAACAAGGCCTTGCTCGATGCTGGAGTTCTTGAATCCCTTAGGAAATTATCTGTTGGAATTCAAGATTCTACTCCCTCAGTTCCCAATAGTGGGAACATTAATTCTGAAGGTCTTTAATAGACACTTCCTCATGAAGTCTTGCTTCATGACAATTCGGTCGATCTCAAAGTTTCATCTTCAGATGAGAGCCACAAGAACCCTCTCTGTGGTCAGAAGACCAAGGAGAAGGAGATATCATCTTTTGTTGTAACCCATTATGGTGGTCCTCCCCATGATGATGAATTTTTCTGCGAAAGTCCTCTCCGCAGTAGTGATGCACATTGCCCGGAAATTACTCCAGTGGACAATGTAGTGCCGGGAAATCCCTCCAATCTTGAGGCACATTAAAATGCGAAACCAGTCATGTCCGAAGCTTCATCGCTAGCAGGTGAAATAATTTCTCAATCAAAAGATAGCCCAGGGTGTAGGTCATTCTCCGAACCACCCCTATGTCATGCATCTTCTAGTTTGATCAATGATTTCTCTACCAATCTTGTTGAATTCAATGGAGCAACAAGGAAAAACCAACTCTGGTCAAATCAGGTAGAAGAATCTTCATCAAATGATAAAGAGGAAATGTTGAATATGAGAAAACAAATGGCAAAAGGTGAAGTGCCAGTCATGTTTTGGCCTCTGGCTGACTCTCAGTATAATATTCCAGAAATGTTGACGGAAGATGAAATTCATGATATTCGTCTCAACATATGGAAAACTCTTTTCAGTTGAAAAAGAAAGTATTATCTTATGATGAATATGAAAATCATATTATGATAATAGAAGGGTTACAACTTCAGATTGATTTGGCGTCTCTATCAGTCTCTCGATATCTGAAGGCTCAAAAGCAGCAGAGAGCCCTTCAACGTTCATGCTTTGGTGCACTAAGAAGATTGCGTCAGTTAATTGCCAATGCCCCATCTGGTATTCGTGTCATAGGATGGGGTGTTCATGGAGCACTGCATTTCACGGTGCTATCCAGTTAGCAAAGACCGCCGAAAATGGTCTCATGTAATGCTATTTCCCATGGTCGGCCACAGTCAGTGGGATTTGTTTGTAATCAAAAGCTTGCTCAAGAACAGCCTTCAACTAGTTCCTCTCAAAATCAAGCATACTTAGAACAAGTTGTTGAATTAATTCTACATCAAGAAAACAAGAATATTGAAAATGCCTCTCGTATGGAGAAAGCACATCATCGAGTGACAGAAATGTCAAAAATCATCCAACTGTCTTTTGAACTGGGTGATAAAAGAAGATACAGATTAATGCATCCAGCTAATTTCTGGACTATGGTTCGCAAGATCAGGAGGACTTTCAAGAAAGTATCAGAAATAGCATGTCAAGAGCCACCCCAGCTTGGCAGAATGGGGACTCTTTTAAACCAACCCTCAGAATCAACAAATAGGATTCGAGGAGTTGAGTGAAAATAGAAGGAACGACCCCAGTCCACTGGACTGAGGACTTTTTCAAATCATCAATCCCCTCCTCAGAGAAAGTCGGTCTTTTCTCGATTAGGGAAGAAACATCAAGATGAATGAAGATCCAAATTATCAGGAGGTTCCCTCCAAATTACGGTTCATCAAGAAGTTCCCGAGGGATTGAATCAACAAAAGGCATTATGTCATCAAAGACATGGAAGAAGACAATATCACAGAAATGCTGACAGAAGGGATGTGATGCATTATGCATCAATCAATGTCATCAATGTCGTTGTTGATGATCCACCAGATGAGGCTCAATCAGGGGACTCAGATGAAGATGTTCCTACTCAAGAAGATGTACGGACCGACACAAATGAAGAAGGTGTGCATACATGAATCAAAGGATTACTCAGAACTTAAGTAATCCTTCGAGTAACCCACTTCCCCCTCTCCGAAAAGGATCCAACAAAGGGAAGGGAAAGAACTAGGTTACATATCCTTCCTCTGGAGAAGGTCAATCGCTCTCACTAGAGCAGAGGTTTTCACAATAGGAGGAAGAAATGAAGGAATTAAGAAGGTTGAATGCAAAACTACTTAAGAGTAGTATTCTTATTAAGCATGCTCAAGTCAGTCAACCAAAGAAATTTGTTGCAGCTACTGAGATGGATCAAGAATATCTTCCTCTATCAGTACACCCTCATAGGTCTAATCTTACGGGTCATGTGCAACAACAGTTGGCAGTGCTACCATCAGTTGCAGCACCAATCGCCACATCTGTCCAAGCTTCAGTCATAGCACCTACCCAATTACAAGTTCAACCAGATGTTTCTCAAAATTTAATAACTACTATTGAGTCATTAACAGCTCAGTTAGAAACTATGGAAGGGAAACGAGTGAAAGTTCAACCAGAAAAGAAAGTTTACCATAAATGGGTAGATTCAATTTCTCCTCCATCCAGTTTTGGGAATCCTGTATTCCCTATTTTCAATGGATCAGGTGATCCTGAGCAACATTTGATGCATTACGTGTCTTATTGCAATCCAATGATGGGAACTCCGGAGTAGCAAGAAGCAGTGAAACTCAGATGCTTCGTGCGAACCTTGCAAGGACTGGATTTTGTTTGTTATACAAGCTTGCAATCCCAGTCAATTACCGGATGGGAGGATCTTCGCAAAAAATTCCTCCTTCAGTTCATCTCAACTTTTCCAAAGATAACAGTTTTCGATCTTACAAACTGTAAGCAAAGGGAGAATGAAAGAGTCTCTGATTTCATTGCTCGCTGGAAGGGATTAAGATATTCCTTGAGTTTAGCACTCCCTCAAAAAGAATTATTGCCAATCTTTGTGGCAAATCTACATGACGAATTACGCACGCCATTAATCCCTGTGAAATACATAGGAGGGTTTCGAGATCTTACTTCAATCGCTCAACAGATTGAAGATTCCCTTATACAGGCTAACGTTAAATCTCGTTTAATTCCATCAGCTCCAGGAAGAAGAATGGGTAAAGTAGAAACTGCTACAGTTATGCTTAAATAAGCACATGTACTTATTTCTACCTCAAAACCTTCATCTTCTCGAAGGGCTCCACCTTCTGAGTGTTAACAAAAAAGGCCTTTTCGTCAAGATGATCAAAAAGATCAAAGACGAAAACAATTTGAGGATCTAAAGAGCTAATCATACTCTTTCTGAAATGAAAAAGTTCCTGGTTATTTCATTTTGGCTCTGGAAAACAATTTGGTTCAATTGCCAATACCGAAGAGGCCAAACAAGAAAGAAGATGAAGACCATCCTATTTATTGCCCATTTCATCAAATGTTGGGGCATCCCATCCAGGAGTGTTTTGTCTTCAAAGACCTCCTGCAAAAGATGGTCGACTCGGGACATGTCACATTAAAAGGCTCCTCATCCCAAGTAGCATGTGTCACTACTACAGTTCTAGAGGAGGAAAATGAATGGCAGGAAGTCAAAAGCAAAAATGCACAGAAATATGATGATTGGATGGTCAGAAAGACAATAAATTGAACTCATACTATTTTGCGAACACAAATAAAGAAACCAATTGTGTCTTCTACCATGAATGTTGCAGCAAAACCCTCTTTGTCAGAGGGAAAGTCCTCAAAGAAACAGCATGATTCAAAGAGAGAAAAAGAATCAGAAAAGGATGAGTATGTGTCAAAGCCTAAGTCGTATTTGACTTTGGTGGACTTCATGCCATATACTTCAAAGCCACGGGCACCACCCCACCAAACGGCACAGTCTGAACATGCTAATCAAGCAGAGTCTTCATCAGACGAAGTGTTAATCTTTGGTTCTATTAATATGATTCAATTAACAGATCCATATGCCAGTTTTTTGAAGAGGTATTTTGTATAAACTACAAAGTTACTATTTCGTCCTTGCTATAGGACGTTAAACTGTAATGTCCCTGCAACATGACACTAAACTGTGCAGCACCAGATCATCCTTGCTATAAGATGTTAAACTGTAATGTCCCTGCAACATGACACTAAATTGTGCAGCACCAGTTCGTCCTTGCTATATGAAGTTAAACTATACAACAATGGTCCAGTATGACCTTAAACTGCAACTTCATCCCACACAATGTTAAACTGTGAAAAAATTCCCTAAATGGTCTAGTATGACCTTAAACTGCAACTAGGTATGGTATGACCTTAAACTGCATCATCAACGGTCCATGCATATGACCGTAAACTATTTGCGAGTCCCTTACGTCCAGCAAGACGTTAAACTGTAATGTCCTAACTACATGACACTAAACTGTATAGAAGTCCCTTACGTCCGGAAAGACGTTAAACTACATAAGCATCAAAGGTCCTGTATGACCTTAAACTACACTTTTGTCTAGCATCACATTAAACTGCAACATCCACGGTCCATACATATGACCTTAAACTATTCGCACCTTCGTCCAACATGACGCTAAACTGTGGAAAAAATCCCCAATGTGTCCAACATGATGTTAAAATGATGCACTCTTTTGTCCTCAGTACATGAAATTAAACTACACAGTTCCCCCTGTCATCCAACATGATGTTAAACTCTATTGTCCCCATCGTCCTAACTACATGACGCTAAACTCTACAGAAAGTCCATGATACGTCCTACATGACATTAAACTGTATTTTGTCCCTGCTACATGACACTAAACTGTGCAGTACCAATAGTCCTAACTGCAAGACTTTAAACTGCATAGTCCCTTTATATGTCCTACATGACATAAAAACTATGCATCGTTAAGGTTTTTGTTACCTCTTGTATCTCACACCGAGTATGACTCACGTGAGCTTAGAGAAAACCTCAACCATAACACTCTCTCTAGGATGCTAACCATGTGTAAGTCCCAACATCATTTTTTAGGTCGCTGTCCCCAAGAACAACTTGATCATTAATTCATTCTTTAATTTAACTACACAGACTTTTATCCTTGCATTCTAGGCCGGGTATGTAGGCAACCTCCCAAGGTTCAAGCCCAAAACCATTCTATTCACATAGGTTCACCTCCATCTCATATGATGTTGATTTGTGAAACCGCCGCTAGAATCAATATCTTTACATTGGTTCACATTTGTCCTTGTTATACGATGTTAAACTATACAACACTTTTTTCCAGTATGACAATAAACTAAAAATTTCTTTGATACCCTCACCTAATAGGGAACCATTATTTACATTGATTTTTCAATCATGTTTCATTTCAAAGAATACATGCATACATGGCAACGCTTAAACCTTTTATCTTGGGTTAAACCATCATTGTACTAAAGTCCCCTTTCACCCTTTATATGTACGAACCAAATTTGTACAAAGGGTATTTCTAGAACTACGTGGGCTTGATTCCCATCCTTATGGGATACGTAGGAACATTCGAGTATCCCTCGAATCAAGCCCCAAGTCTTTGGGCCTAACCCGAAATTCCACTTTCAGTCCCTTGGTTGAAAAGAACCCATGAAAACACACACTGTGTATTTCTTAAAATGGTCCAAGATCTATGACCCTAAACTAAGATCTCTAATCCTTTTGTCCCACATGATTTTAAACTGTAGTTTAAGAACTACATATGGCTTGATTCTCATCCTTATGGGATACGTAGTGAAGTCCAACATTTCAATTCAGGACCCAGCCACAACATGATTATAGTTAGCATTGATCTGTGTATCTCTATATACATTGAAAAATACCCATATTTATGTGTCATAATCCTAACCTTAAATATTTTCAGATCTTCATAACCCTTTTCATGACTTCTAGTCACAAAAATGTCAGACTTTTGAGAGTTATTTTTCCTGACTATGCAGCACGTGCCCATAGGCAACCTTGCATAAACAGTCTACATAACAGACTTGTTATCCAAAAGATACTATTATTTGACTATGCAACCAATGCCCTTAGGTGGCCCTGCATAATTCAACCCCCTAACGGGTTTGTTGGATAGTGGTAACTTCATTTTTGGGATGAATGCATCTTTTGTCCTTATTTGCCTTAAATGACAGTATGTAGGGATCCGCAAAAAATAACCATCCTTAACATATTTTTCCCATATCCTTTTTCATGATCTAAAAGTATTCAAGTCTATGGTTTATATTATTCTTCCCTACGTTTGGATTAAACCTTCGTAGGAGTGATATTTATCCAGTTCTTCGATAATCTTGTTTGGAAATATCTTCTCCATATTCAAGTACCTATTTCCATACAAAAAACTCTATACTTTGGAAGATTTGAATCTCCATAAACTTCCACTAGCTTTTAGCACTAGGAAAGTAAATTTCTGAGAGTTCTTTTGTCTGACTATGCAGCACGTGCCCATAGGTGGCCTTGCATAAATAGTCTACATAACAGACTTGTTAGCCAAAAGATACTATTTTATTTAACTATGCATCCAATTCCCTTAGGTGGCCCTGCATAATTCAACCCCATAACGGGTTTGTTAAATAATGGTAACTTCATTCATGGAAACTAGTTGTTATAATGCCTTTTATCTCTTTTTCATATCATACATCAGATTCAAATATTCTTAAGTCATAGCATACATTTTTTCCCTCATACATGAGTATGGTAATATGTTTTTAGATGAATTTTCAAGGAATTGAGTCAATTCTAATCTATTTCGGTCAAAGCTATTTCGACTTTAAACATTAGCCTTTGTATGTCTGACATGCATGACTTTAAAATTGCCAGATTTCTTGTTTTTTCTTTTTCATCTCAGAGTAAAATCCTCTTTTCTCTCCGGATCTAACTCTGAGGGGGGACTTTTGTTGACGCTCATTTCCTTCACAGAGTCTGACTTCTGAAAAAGGGAAATATCTTAGTCCAACGTGATTCATCCTTTGAAGAAACAAAAAAAATCAACAAAGGGATGAACAAGGAGAACATTTCACATAGGTCGCGCATGTTCCCTTATAGTCGCGCAAGTGACTTGCACGACCTAAGTGATAACCGCCCAAGGTCTCCTCCTGCCTATAAATAGACCCTGTGGGCCCCCCATTTGAAGGAGGATTTTTTCCAGAAACTCATATTTGAGCTCCTGGCGCCCTAGTCTCTTCTCAAAGCTTCCAAAACACTTATAAGGTAATTTCATACCTAGAACAGAAGATCTAAAGAGGCGGAGGAAGGCCTAAGAGTTGAAACTCATCAACACTTGTGCGCCTGAGTAGCCAGCCCTTAAGGGAAAAGGAACACACTTACGCGTCGCCTTACTCCTTCAAAAGATCTTGCGTTCCCCTCTTCTGGAAGAACCTCAAAAGGATTCTAAAGGCTTTAATGAAGAGTCTCTCAAGTATAACCCTTCTGGTTAACCGTTGCGCAAGTACATCATGTGTCACGCAGGCCTATACCTATGTGACCAAAACTTGCGTGCCCATGCAGTACCTGCGTGCCTGCCAGGACTTGCGCGCCCCTGCCTTTTTGGGTGCCTTTCTTGCCCATTTTACCCCTCTTAAGCAATTACACCTTTCCTATTCAAGATTTAGTCTTCAAGACACTCTTCAAATCCATTTATGGCATGATTTCTTGATTTGACTTCGTCATCTGAAAGGAATTATGTGGAATATCTCTCAAAACATAGTGATTTACACATCTTTATGTCACTAAAGATTGAGATTTCATTCATTCAACCTCATCCTTTAAGATGAGATAATCCTTAACCTGGGTCTCCTTTTCAGGAATAATCCCCAGTCATAAGTCCTCTAATTTGGGCATCCTCTTTAGGAGTAAGCCCCAGATCTCCTAACTTGGGATTCCTTTTCATAAGTAAGCCCTAGTCTCAAATATGGGCCTCCTTTTCAGGAGTAAGTCCCAGTCATAATTCCTTTAACCTGGGCCACCTTTTCAGGAGTAAGTCCCAGTGATAATTCCTTTAACCTGGGCCTCCTTTTCAGGAGTAAGTCCCAATCATAATTTCTTTAACCTGGGCCTCCTTTTTAGGAGTAAGTCCCAGTAAAAATTCCTTTAACATGGGACTCCTTTTCAGGAGTAAGTCCCAGTCATAATTCCTTTAACCTGAGCCTCCTTTTCAGAAGTAAGTCCCAGTCATAATTCCTTTAACCTGGGTCTCCTTTTTAGGAATAATCTCCAGTCATAAGTCCTCTAATTTGGGCTTCATTTTCAGGAGTTAGCCCCAGTCTCAAATATGGGCATCCTCCTTAGGAGTAATCCCCAGTCATAATTATTAAGTTGGGCCTCTTCCTTAGGAGTAATCCCCAATTCTTAAAGTTCCAAAATCTGGGAATCCTCCTTAGGAGTAAGCCCCAGTCCCCTAATTTGGGCATCCTCCTCAGGAGTAAGCCCCAAACCTTAATCCTTGACCTGGGCCTCCTTTTTAGGAGTAAGTCCCAGTCTAAATTTCTCTTAACCAGTCCTAATTTACCTTTGATTTGGGATTCCTTATCAGGAGTAAACCCAATCATAAGTCCTCTCCTAATTTGGGCCTCCTTTTCAGGAGTAAGCCCCAAGATAGAGTATTCAAAATCTCCATGAAGCACATATACCTTTGTGGACCCTGTTCCTGGATTTCTTCACTAAATTAAATCATAACCTTCATTTATCTGGGTAGTCATACATACATAAGCCCCGCATTATTTCTTATGATTGCATCTTTCATGGAACAATTGTATAATTTTTTTACCAATACCTCTTGTTTCTTACACCGAGCATGACTCATGTGAGCTTAGAGTGTAAAAGTAATTATGACATCCTTCTTTGAGCCATAAATCATAAACATCATACTCTCTTACTCGAACTACGTGGGTTCTAATTCCTTTTCTAAACAAAGGATACGTAGGTAGCCCATCTGCGGGTTCGATGCCAACTCTGAAATAATCCATGTCCTTATGAATGACAATAAACTTCAAGTGCCCCACTAAGTGGCTTTAAAACCAGCATGGTCATCATAATGACCAAGAGACGTCTATATAAATGTGTTGAAGGGTACCATTGACCAAGAATCTCTAATAAATACAGATGATTGTCTATCGATGAAGAACCTCGAATACATATAAAACATTCTCTAAATTTCCCACATATCAATCATTGATTGACAGATTTGAAGGAAAGCTCATTTTATACTTGGTAATGTAATAAGGATTCACGAACATAACTTAAATCTATAAAGAGAGTCCCAGAATAGACAATAATTCCCATAAAAAGGGTTTGATGAGTCCAACCTCCAATCCTCTCGACCAATGCAAATTATTAAGCCTCATCAATCCACAAACTAATGAGCACCTACCTTTGGAAAGTAGGTCCGAATGGATATTGAATCATTGGATATTTCCGATTCTATGAACAAAACCTTTAAAAACCGATCGAAATGTTTGAACCTCCCATCAAAGGTGGTCATCCCCGGATTTTGAGGGAAACAATGTTTTCCCATTAAATTAATGTGCTTTTGGGTCTATTAGATTAATTTTACAAAGAATTAGTGGACCTTTCAAGGCTTATAAAACATTTTGTATTTTAAATTGTTTTCCACGAGAGTGTGACTCACCTCCAGATAAACAACCCAATTATTTTAAGAAGTTTGACCATTGTACTTATAAAATATTTTTTTCCACGTTCTATTTGAAAAAACCATGGGATGGTTGTTAGTTTTGACTAGTTAAATGTGAGGTGTCCCAAACCTAAATAATGAAGAATTCCATATCCTTTCCTATATAATCCCACCGAAGCTCCCACTTTCTCTTCACTCAAAGTCTTTGGAGTTTTACCAAACCCTGCCTTCTACTCTCTATAATCTTTTCAAGGTGTCCCAGGCTCCAAAAAATCCTCTCTCAACCCTCTCCCAAGCCCTTGGGATCACACTTCCAAGTAAGGGATTTCTTCCTTTCCCATTTTATACCAATTTTTTAAGTTATTATTCCCATTTATTTTCAATTACAAATGTTGGGGGTATGATTTGACACTTCCCCCATACTACCCTCTTTCTATTTTGATGATGGGAGACCCATTTCTCTCTCATTAATTCTTCCCATGTACACCTGTTACCATGCTAAAATCCCATGATGGATTTCTCTCTCCTCTTTTACATCCAAGTAATTCTTATGTATTATGCATCTAAATTCCATTACATTTTTTGTGAAATGTATCTATATGACCCCATTACTTTTCATTTTATGTAAATATTATGAGACACCTATTTATCACTCAACAACCATTTTCGTGAATCCTTATGTTATGTCGTTATGATGCCGAAATTCCACCGTGTTTTTCCAAGACAAGATCATTGTGTAGTTAATATCATACCCATTTCTCTATCAAAGGTATTCACATTTATGCACATATACATGTTGAATGGTACTTTAATTTATTTACTACACATTAATTAATCATGGAATAACTTATGATTTTGATTTATTCCATGTTATATGATACATGTGGAACACTTATGCTTGGAATGAAATGTTTAAGAAGGGTGTGTCCTTATAGTGCCCCAATGCATTGGGTAAAGTATAGTATCATGATACATCATGTGAAATGGATGTTGAATCATTATAATTCAAGCGCAATGAGTTTTTACTTGTGCTTCATGTGCAACGATGGTTTACTCATTCTCCATGTGCAATGAGCCTTGGCTCATGCTAATTCAATGTTAAGTGTTGTTGCCACATTTCCATGTTATGATTATCATGATTTATCATGCTTTTATGTTCATGTTTATCTTGTGATCCATTGATATACCTATTGTCTAACATGTTTTTTATTCCTCATGTTATTCCATGTTTATTCCCTTACTGGGATTTATAGCTCACCCTTTTCTTATGCATGTCCTCTGGTTATCCCATGCAATGCTAAGTATGAGGGAATGTAGTGGTCATATAAAGGAGGTTTTCAATAAAGATGTTGTATTTCATGCTTTAAGTTGTTATGTAATAATCCTAAAACCCAAATACACTAGACCTATCGATCTTCCTTGTTGTGTCAAGTGAAGATTTTATGTAATAAATCTTGTTTAAGTATGTAATAAAGAACATGGTTTTTATAGTTGGTATCAGAGGACATGTTTAGTTATTTTGGGATTAGGATTAGAAAACCCTAGTGAATACTTATAGACAAGAATAAGTATAATAAAAACATCCCTATGTATTTATGAGAATTGATTAAGTGGTTTATCAAGAAAATACATCACTGTATGGATACGAGTGGGTAGAGGCAGCTCTGGCAGATATGTATCATAGGGGTATTACCTAAAAACACCACTTTCAGCTAGACACAAATGGGAACTGGTGAATGACAATGGTCCTTGCTTCACTCTTGGTTACGACACTCATGGGGGATATGCTTTGGTAAATTCACAAGCTTAGTATTAACCCTTATTAAGGGAATAAAAAAAAATTCCCCTAAGAACATATGTTAGAAAGTAGATCATGAATAACATAGATTGAAGCATATGGATTCATTAGTTAAAGAAATGAATGTTATTTATAAGTCATCAGTTTTTTCCTTGGATTACCCTTTATGTGTTACCCCTAACTTTCCTTTAATTCCATCCAATGGCCGGTAATAGGAGTACTCAGGATAACAATCGATGTGAAGATCAGTGTGATGATTGTGCTAATGAAATGCCCAATTTGATGAGAGTGGGAATCATGAACTTTGTCATGCTTCTCTCTCAATTAACTCAAGATTTGAATAGAAACATGGGTCAAGAGGAAAGTTAACCCCCCCACCAATAATTAACAAGTCACTATCGAGAGCTTCATGATACAAATGCCTCCTACATTTAATGGATCATCTGATCCCTCAATCGATGAACAATGGATGAAATCCATTGAAAAGATCTTATATATCCTTCAATGTTCTGAAAAAGAGAAGGTTATTCTTTCTTCTTATTGTATAGAAGAGAAGCTGATCAATGGTGGACGTTGATCAAAAAATAAAAATCCTGAGGATGAGATCGAGGCGTTGGAATGGAAGTATTTCTGGAATATGTTTTTCAATAAATATTTTATATGCACCCTTTGAATTAAGATGGAAAGGGACTTCCTTAACCTCAAGAAAAATGATGACAAATCTGTCAGAGTGTATGACAAAAACTTTAAAAGGCTTGCATGATACGCCTCTGGCTTTGTCATTACCCCTGAATGCAAGGTTGATCGCTTCTTTGGAGGGCCTAAACCTAGCCTACGGAAAGTGCTGGCAATCTGTGACTTCGAAAACTATGAAGAAATTGTCTGATGTGCCCTCAAGGTCAAAATAGAGATTGGAGAATCTTAGGGGTATAATGGGAACAAGAAGCATAAGGTAGACTTCAATGTTGGTGGTCTGATAGATAAACCCAACGGTGCTATGAAGATCCAGCACCCCACATGCCAAACGTGTGGAAATAAGCACCCCTAAAATTTCCTAAATGGGATGAGGAAATGATTTAGGTGTGGAAGAGAAGGGTACATAGCTATTAACTGTAGATAAAAAACACATGGATGTAATATAGGAATGGAACGCTCCGTTCGAACCTCAATGCCTTTTTCATTGCTACAACTATAAAGAAACATGGCATCTTGAAAATCAGTTCCCTAAGCCAAAGGGTTTTTGGAGGCAACCAACAACCTCCAAGGTAGCAAGGGAGAGATTTTTCCATCACTACTACCGAAGTAAACCTCGAAAATGAAGTAATGATAGGTACACAAGTTATTCATTCATGAATAGTGAAAATAATTTTTTATTTTGGTTCTATGCATTATTTTATATCCCAAATGTTTAGTAGAACTATTTCAGCACCACCATCGAATCATGGAAGTAATGATGTTTGTGAGTATGTAAAATGAGGCAATCATTGCATCCCATGAATATAACTACTCCCCTATCATAGTATGTGGATTTAATTTCTCGTAGAACCTCATCATACTCTTTTTTGTGGGATTTGATTCAATTATTGGCATGGATTGGATTTCCTTATATAGAGCCAACATAATTTGTTGTGAGAGGTAAATCACCCTCCATGTGGAGAATCGACCCCTGATTCTATATAAGTTCAAGGAGGAAGATGAATCTTCTTTAGCTCCATCATCTCAAGCATGGATATTACTGCCCTATGAGCATGCATATCTGTCTTAGATGATTGAGTCTAAGGGGGAAACCATCCTTGAAGAGAAGCCTATTTTTAGGGAATTTTCTGAAGTGTTTCCCTATGAATTTCTGGGTCTTCCTCCTAAAAGATATGTTGAATTCTCAACTGATCATATACCTGGGCCATTTCCAATATTGAAGACACTGTATAGAATGGATGTTGTGGAGCTTGTGGAGGTGAAGAAACAACTACAGGAGAATCTGGATAAAAGTTTTATACACCCAAGTGCTTCACCATGGGGTGCAGCGGTCCTCTTCATGAAGAAGAAGGATGGGTAAATGCGCCTTTTCATTGATTATTTTGAGCTTAACAAAATCACAGTAAATAAAAAGAATCCCCTCCCATGAATTTATTACATTTTTGATCAGTTGTGTGGAGCCCAATACTTTTCCACGGTAGATTTGTAGTCGAGATATTATCATGTAAGGGTGCAGAAAGTAGATATTCCCAGGACTTCTTTACGTACAAGATACGGGCACTATGAATTAATAGTAATGCCTTTTGGACTCACTAATGCTCCAGAAATATTCATAGACTTGATGAATATATTCTTTAGAGATTACCACATAAATTTAAGTTAGTCTTTATATATGATATTCTAATATACTCCTAAACCAAGGATGATCATGAGGAGTATCTAAGAAATGTATTACATGACTTGCGAAAGGAGAAGATCTATGAAAGGTACAACAAATGCGAGTTTTGTTTGAAAGAATTCTAATTGTTGGGCCATATCATCAGAAGCAATGGGATATCTGTGGATCCATCCAAGACAGCTACAATAGAGGGATGGTCGAGGCCATCATCGGTAATGGATATCCATAGCATCATGTGGTTAGCTGGATATTATCGACGATTTGTAAAAAATTTCTCGCAATTGTCCAACCCTCTTATCAAGCTAACTCAGAAGGGAGTAAAGTTTCATTGGAGTGATTAATGTGAAGAAAGTTTTAAGGAGTTGAAAATATGGCCTATCATTGCGCCCGTGCTCACTTTACCCACAAGTGGAGAAATTTTTGTGGTATTTATTGATGCTTCAAAGAAGGTCCTGGCCTGTGTGTTGATGCAAAATGACAAAGTAATTGCCTCTACTTCAAGGAAATTGAATGTTCAGGAGAAGAATTATCCATCACATGATTTGGAGTTGGTTGTAGTGATCTTCACTTTAAAAATTTTGTGGAATTATCTCTTTGGGGATAAGTGTGAAATATATACAGAACACAAATGCCTCAAGTATATATTCTCACCGAACAAGTTGAACATGAGCCAATGAAGATGGTTAGAGATGATAAAATACTATGACTGCTCAATCCATTACCACTCTAGGAAGGAGAACAAGGTGTAGGATGCTCTAAGTAGAAAGGAACCAATGATTCTGTCATTGATGAGAATTTAAAAGGATCCAATCTTCTTAGATTTGATGAAGATGAAAATGGGAATCATAATGAAGGGAACATCGTCAATCCTTTCACAAATAATTTCTCAATCGTCTCTTTGGGAAAGGTTAAAGGATGATTAAAAGGATGATATGGGAATTTAGAAGAAAGTGGAAGCTATCATAAAGGAAAATCCTCAAAGTTCAATTTTAATGAAGAAAGAATTGTGAGATTTTGGAAAAGGATATATCTTCCATCAAGTCCAGAGTTGAAGAAGGAAATTTTGGATAATGCACATAGTTCAAATTTCTCTATTCACCCAAGACACAAAAATATGTATTGAGATCCCTGAGAGAATTATTGGTGGGATAATATAAAGAAATATATCGTTGAGTATACATCAATGTTCTTGGTGTGTCAGCAAGTGAAGGTAGAGAGTCAGAAGTCTAAGGTGATGATGCAACCATTGCCCATACCAACATGGAAATGGGAGAACATCACCATGGACTTTGTCACCAAACATCTAAAGACATCCAAAGGGAACAATACAATCTGGGTTGTTTTGGATCGTCTTACAAAGTCCGCACAATTTATTTCAATTCAGATGTATTTTCATTGGATCAATTGGCCCGAATATATATTAGGGAAGTGGTAAGACTACATGGATTAACACTATATATTTTATCTTATTGAGATCCATGATTCACCTCTAAGTTTTTCAAGAGTATTCAACATGCTATGGATACTGAACTGAACTTCAGTATGGCCTATCATCCAAAAACTGATGGCCAATCTATGTGAATGATTCAGAAACTGGAGGATATGTTAAGACCATGTTCTATGGACTTCAAAGGAGGACCTGACCAACATCTTCCACTGGTTTAATTCTCCTATAATAACAGTTTCCACTCAAGAATCCAAATGGCACCATATGAAGCCCTTTATGGGAAAAGGTGCAGAACACATGCGTTTTGGGATGAAGTCAGCGAGTGTAAGCTATTAAGACCAGAAATGGTCAATGAAATGGTGGTAAAGGTGAAAACCATTCCGCAGCATATCAAGGCATCTCAGAGTCAACAAAATTGTTATGCAGATAACCAAAGATGAGGCCTTGTGTTTAAAGTTGGAGACATTGTATTTCTTTGCATATCTCCATGGAATAAGGTCACGAGGTTTGGAAAGAAAGGGAAGTTATGTCCTAGGGTACCTCAGCCCCTTTGAGATTCTTGATCATGTTGGGGTTGTGGTCTATCAACTAGCACTTCCACCTACCATAACCAAAGTAAATGATGTCTCTCATGTATCCCTCTTAAGGAAGTATATACCAGATCCTTCAAATGTACTCTCTTTAGAGGCAGTGCAACTAGAGGATGATCTTTCTTACGAGGAGAAACTAGTGAAGATCATAGATCGTAGAGAAAATGTTCTACGAAATAAGAAAATTCCCCTCATCAAGGTGTTGTGGAAAAACCAAAAGTTTGAAGAAGCGACATGGGAATTAGAGGAAATGATGAAGCAGAGTTACCCACATCTGTTTTAGTGTGGGAAAAGGAAATTTAAAGGGAGAAATTTTTTAAAGGGGGAAGATTGTAACGACCCAAACTTTCTTTAATGGAAATTCCTCTTGATATAATTAAATGACTTATTATGGTTTTAGAAATTTGAACCTCACTGGTATTATGTTTCTTGATTTTAAAATACATTTATGAATTTTCACCATTGCTAATATAGCAGTTGAACAATGATCACATGATTAGTATAAATATAGGGCATTAACAAATCCAATTTACTCAGAAAAAGGAAGTGATGGCCTCATCCAGTAGACTTTCCCCATACAAATCCCATTTTTCAGAGCTCAGAAAGGGGGTGATGTCATTGGGCTTCTCTCCTGACCCAGCCCAAGATGAGGTTGAACATGTTAAGCTTGAGCAGAACCGACTACAAGAGAAGTAGAAGTTAATAGAGATTACCACCCGAGAGATGTTATCCAAGCCACCCCAAAAGTATATCAACATCACACACTTTACCCTTCAGTCTTATGTGGGTTTTATAAGGGGTTATGTTGTGAGACCCTAGTATTATGACTATGTACATTATTTTGGTATAAATAATGTTCATTCATTTTATTATTATTACTTTGTAAATAGTTTTTAATGTGAAAAGTGTATTTTTAGTTAATATTCAAATAAGAAATCTATTTTGATGAATAAATAGATTTATTAATTAAATAATAATTTAATAAAATATTATTATCATTATTAAATTAATTTTTATTAAATATCAATTATCGTATAATTTTACGAACGCAATTGTAATTTTCATTGAGGTTTGAAAGCTATTTTTGTCAAAACCCGTGAATTTTAGATAAATGGAGGCTTTTATCTTAAAATTATAAATTGAAATATTTAGAAATTTATTTATATAAAACAAATAATATTTTTGGAATTAGGATGTTTAAATTATCTAGCAGTGAATTTTTCATAATTTTCCTAGATAGTCGAATTTTTGGGTAAAAATTAATTACCATTCAAATATATAATGTGTTTTATGACATAATAATGACCCAATAGTGATGTAATAAAATACTATAAACATTATGTTCATCCAATATATGTTTTACCATTAAAATAATGTTATTTTGGGGTTTTTTGATTGATTTTACAAAGCTTTAGTGGACCCTTAAAGGCTTATAAAACATTGTGTCTTTTTAAATTGTTTTCTATGAGAGTTTGACTCACCTCGACATAAGCAACCCTACTATTTTAATAAGATCGGCCATCGGAAATATAGAATATTTTTTCCACTCGTATTTGGAAAAAACAATGTTCAAAAACCTTGAGTTGATTTGTAGTTTTGATTAGTTTAATGTGAGGTGTCCCAAAACTAAATAATAAAAAATTCCCTCTCCATTTCAATATAAACCCACCCAAGATCCCACTTACTCTTCACTAAAAGCCTTTGGAGTTCAAACAACCCCTACTCTCCTCTATCTATAATCCTTCCAAGGTTCCCCAATCTCCCAAGAAGCCTCTCTTGAGACTCTCCCAAGCCTTTGGGATCACACTTCCAAGTAAGAGATTTCTTCCTTTCTCATTTTTGTCCAATTTTCATTCAATTGTTATGCCCTTTTGTTTTCAATTAAAATGTAGGGGTATGATTTTAAACCTCCCACATACTGTCCCCTTTATGTTTGGATGATGTTATACCCCTTTATCCCTCATTAATGTCACCCATGTACACCTGTTACCATGCCGAAATTCCATGAGGTATTTCTCTCTCCTCTTTTACATCCAAGTAATTATTTTGTATTATGAATCTAAATTCCTTTACATTTTTTGTGAAACACACACAAATATATATATATATATATATATATATATATATATGACCCTTTTACTGTCCATTTCATTTACATATTATGAGACACCCATTTCTCTCTCATCAACCATTTTCATGAATCCTTATGTCATGTCGTTATGCTGCCGAAATTGCACCGCGTTTTTTCAAGCCAAGATCATTGTGTAGTGAATACCATGCCCATGTCTCTATCAAGGGTATTCACTTTTATGAACATATACATATTGAATGGTACTTTCATGTATTTATTCCACATTACTTAATCTTGCAATAACTTATGATGTTGATTGATTCCATGTTATATGATCCATGTAGCACACTTATGCATGAAATGAACTGTTTAAGAATGGTGCGCCCTGATAGCACTCCAATGCATTGGGTAAAGTATAGTATCATGATACATCAAGTGAAATGGGTGATGACTCATTCTAATTCAAGTTCAATTAGGTTGTACTTGTGCTTCATGTTCAAAGAGGGTTTACTCATGCTTCATGTGCAATGAGCCTTCGCTCATGCTAATTCCATGTTAGGAGTTGTTACCACATTTCCATGTTATGACTATCATGATTTATCCTGATTTTATGTTCACGTTTCTCTTGTTCTAAATTTACATGCCTATTTTCTAACATGTATTGTTTTCCTCATGTTATTCCATGTTTATTCCCTTACTCGACTTTATAGCTCACCCTTTTATTATGCATGTCCTCAGGTTATCCCATGCAATTCTAAGTAAGAGGGAATATAGTGGTCATGTAAAGAATGTTTTCAATAAAGATGTTGTATTTCATGTTTTAAGTTGTTATTTAATGATCCTAAGCTCCAAATACACTATACCTATTGAACTTTCAGGTTTTATCATGTGAAGATTTTATGTTATAAATATTGTTTAAGTATGTAATAAAGAGCAGTGTTGTTATATTCCTGTTGAACCCGAAGAAGGTCTCTTCCACGAGTTTCTACCGCATATATGGTTCGAGCAGGGGTAAAGTTAAAATGGTGGTTTCTAGAATTCCCTCGTTTTCCCCTGTATCCTAGACCTCAGCCTCTTCCTCTTGTTTCCCAATTAGGTACAAGGAATTATGGATCATTATAATCAGAATCATTATTGGAATAAGGATCCATTAAATGGAAAACATTAATTGAACCAAATATTAGTTCTTCATTTGACGAATATTCTTGTTGATACGTTAATTCTAGTTGTTCCCTTTGGCAGGGCAGTGCCCAATCTTTTTAAATAGATGGAATAAAACCTACCAGGGTCAATGAAAAACATTGGCCTTGAAACGAGCTCATATTCTTCTAACTGCTCTTTGTCCTTATAATCACTTCACTTTATTGAGGAATAACCTTGTGATGAAGGTGGTTTTCTTGTGGAAGGAGTGGAAAAATACATTTTTAGTTGTTTCAACTATGTTCGTAAAACGACATGACTCCAGTTGATCGTTTTTCTGATCATCCCATCATCATATTTCTACACATTTTTACTTCTGACCTTTTATCATCCGCCTTCTTCCTCTAGATCAGTAGCAATAACACATGCCACTTGAGCTGATGAAATTTTCAGTTTCACTTGTCCAGAGTCTACCATCTTTTGCCGAAGGTAATTGAAAAAAAACTCTTTAATGGGGTGTCCCTACATCTGGATAAAGGGATAATAATTTGAAAAATCTTTATCTCCATCTTTATTTGGATTCGTTGGCCTTGAAAATTGAACCAAATTGTTTTCTAAGGCTGAGATGAAGTAACGAGGAATTTGTTCATTCCTGAAATAATAAAATTTATTTATTAATTCCTCAAACTGTTTCCTCCTTTGGTCTATTTGATCATCTTGAAGAGGTGGTTATTACTGCTAATGATCAAGAGGTGGAGACCTTCAGTATAATGAAGGTCTTGAAGTAGAAGTAAGTACAGGTGCCTGTTTGAGTGTGAATGTAGCAGATTATGCCTTTCCTATCCTCCTCCCTGGAGCTGATGGAATCATATGAGTTTTAAATTTAGTTTCTATAATAGAGTCTTCAATCTATTGAGTGATTGATGTATGGTCTCAAAAACCTCCTGTTTATTTCATAGGGATCAATTGTATGTGCAATTCATCACAAAGATTTTTCATACAAATTGGAAGGAACTCTTCTTGAGGGAGTTCCGAACTTAAGGAATATGTTAATCCTTTCCATCGAGCAATGAAATCTAAAACACTTTCATTTTTCCTTTGTTTATAGTTATTAAGATAAAAAATGTCATATTTGGTAGCATTGAGAAAAATTAAAGAAGTAATTTCTGAAAGATATCACCCCATTCACTAATTGATCGAGATTGTAAACTTGTATACCAGATAAAAGATTTTCCTTGTAAGGGCTGCACAAAAAATCTATGATTAACTGCTTCTTGTTGTAGAGAAGTTCCCATCATGGTATCACAACAAGAAACAAAATGTGTTACATGTTTTTCTTGATCTCTCAAACCATTAAATATTTGGAATGTGGTATTTACAGAATTTGGTGGGGAGTGGGGATTTAATCCACCCATTTAGGGTAAGCTCCATTTTCTAGCTGAACTGGTCCACGTCATTCCTCCATAACTTCCAATCAAGTATTTAATGCCTCATTTGTGTTAATAATCATTTGGGGAACATCTGGATGAGCTTTAACTTGTGCAGGTATAGCAACTGGAGCCTGAGATGGTGCAATGACCAACAAAACCACTGATGGTGGTGTTGATATCTGCCTTGGATAACCCATAGGAAGAGGCCTACCAGGATGTATATGGTCCATCCTTGATTGTGTACCCATTGGAGGGAACTCATTATCAGCATCTGTAGTTACTACAAATCCCCTTTTCTAAGGAGCTCCTACCATATTTTCAAGTTGACGACCGGTCTAGGGAGTACGTCTAGTGGAAATGTTGTTTCGAAAAAATTCTGTATTGAGTCTTTTCAACTCCATAAGTTGCTCCTCTATTTGTGAAAGTCTCTCTTCAAGTGAGAGATATTGACCTTCTCCTATGGAAAAGTGGGATGAAATATGATTTTTTCCTTCCCCCTTGTTATATTCCTTTTGGAGAGGGGGAGTTGGTTATTTGAAGGCATACCTAGATTTTGCGTAAGCCTCTAATTTCATGTACACACACCGTCTTCATTTGCCTCATTGTGTATTGTATTATGGACAAGAAGTTCATCTTTTGATTTCTCTGAACATGATTTATTTCTTGGAGGATCTTTGAAAATAGTGTTAATGACATTTCTTGATGCGTAACACATTGATGGAATTCTGTCAGTATTTTTTCAATATCGCATTCCTTTGTGTCTTTCATGAGACTCCGTTCTCATATATGACGAATTCCCAGGATCTGTTTGGTGTAAATTAACCCAAAGGGAATCCTAGGATAGTTCTATTGTACACTTTCGTTGTAGATTCTTCCCTAATTGGGAGAAAACTGACTTCCGTTGAGGAGGGGACTACATATGTTAAAAATCCCCCAACCCTTCAGGCTGAGGTTGTTCCTATTTTTATTCTTCAAACATTTGACATTTGTTGAATGAACATGATTTTTGAATTAAATGATCCCCCATATTTACAAGATGGGGTGATTCATGAATAGATATGGCTGAAATTTTTGCGGCTACTCTTCTAATTTTGTGAATTTTGGTTTGGACATTAGCTGGGTGAATCATCTGACAACCACTTAAATCACCTATTTAAAATATCACTGTGCTATTTCAGACATTTTCATTCTCTAACATTCAACATCCTCTAAGAAGTATGCATTCTAAATATTCTCGGATGCTTGATGTAAAATTAACTCAACAACTTATTTCCTTTGGGCCTGATTCAGATGAGAACTAGTTGAGGCATGTTCTTGAGAATACATCTGGTAACATACAAAATCTATTTATTGTGGCCAACCATGGGAAATGACATTTCATGAGACCAATTTTGGCAGACTTTGCTGATTTTGGAGTGTAGTGAAAAGAAATGCTCCATATGCACCCCTTCCACTGATATGAACACTAGATGGGGAATCAAAAATCAACTGGCGTAGTCTCTTTAAATCATTGATAAATGCACATTGAAATGTTATCTGTTGTTTTTCAACCATTGGATGTTGTGAAACTGAGAGAGAGGCTATGTCAATTTGGTGTTTCAACCGTTATATTACCTTTACATGATTGTGATATTCATCATATGGTAATACTTTGTTTTTCAAATGACAAAGAGTTTTCCATAAGTTGAGACAAATTTCATGAATTCAATCTTCTGTCGCCATTTCTGGAATGTTATACTGAGCATTTTCCAATGGCTAGAATATGACTGGTATTTCTCCTTTAGCTAATTGTTTCCTTATGTTTAACACATCTTCATCATCATTACCTAGAGGGTTCTCTACTTGGTCTGTCCAAAGTGGATGCTCTGTATTAGAAGAAAAATGACCCAAGGGAGGTTCAGAGAATGATCATTCCATTAAGGAGTCTTCTGGGTGAGAAAGTGTTTCACCCATAAATGACAAGGCATTAGACATGACTGGACTTGTGTTTGCAAGTTCCTCGAGATATGAGGGCTTTCTTGTCACTAAATTTTCAATTATGGAATTTTATTGAAAATGCAAAATACTACTGTAGAGGGGACATTCGCAGTGAAATCCATCATGGGGAGGATCACCATGATGGATTACATAAAGGGATAAATCTTCTTTCTTCTTCATATTTTGGCAACACTGAGGGTTGTCGTGGCTCTCATCTGGAGATAAGCACTCTAGATTGACCGAATTTTCATGAATCGAGCCTTAATGATAATGTGTCTGATGAGGGAAATCATAATTACAACTACCACTCCCATAATTTGGTAATGATAGGTTAGGTTATTGAGCTTCAACAGATAAATGTTTGAGGGCTTCAAGAACTCTAGAATTAAGAGGATCCAAATCACATCTTGAATCTTTATTTTCTAATAGTGATCAGTGAGACTTATTTTTTGATGTTCTCTTATAATTAGTTGGGGCCACATTCTAGGAATAGTGGTTATCATGGGTAAGTCTATGTTCCTTCAATGGAGTGGTTACCAGAACAAACCGATTACCTTCAGTTGGAAAGGGTGTATGTTTCTGATCTTATTATCCATATGATATGGGGGAATATGCCCCATAACCCTAGTGGATGGGAATAGAGTTATGTATCTGCTATGGGATGACATACCGATGTGTCATCCCATGTGTAGGGACATATTTATGTGTCTGTTTCCCTGATACTACTGAATTAGTTATTAAAATATCTTGGCATGCTTCTAGAATATGGGAAGGGATTTTCATCTTCCCTTTCATCATTGATAAAATATGTATGGTGACATCAGTGGTAAGAACGGGAATATACATCCATTCCATATTAAGAGTAGGTGTCTGTGACTGCTCCTTTCCTCCTTTTACTATCAATTTATATTGAAAGCACTCATTTATGGGGGCAGAGAGTTGGGTCTTCCCCAAATTTGTCATTCGAGCTTTTCGACTGACTTCTTTGGGTGCTACCAAACGTGACTTTTGGAAGGCTTGATAAACATTGGTAGGTGTATGTGCCTTCTTGATGTTTTCCATCAAGTTTTGTTGACAACATTCCTTCAATACTGGAAGATGAGACTGCTGACATAATTGGTGATTGAAAATAGGTGTATGTTCCTATTTACCAGTTTCCACCATATTAGATAGGTGGGCTTCTTTAAATGCAGTTAGAAGAGCCTACTGACTGATTGATAACTTATAAGAAGATATATATATATATGCGTGTTCAAAATACTCCACTTGGTTTCTTTGGTGGTATTGGTGGGTTGATGTCAGGCGTGTCAGCTGAGGAAAAAAATTAGGACGGACATGTGTATGTGCCCGCTCGTTGTTTACCATTAAGTTAAATTGATGGAATTCTCCAGACGAGGCAGCGGTGAGATCTTGATCCCTATTGACTAGATGTAGTACTTGTTGGTTTGTCTTTCGTGCCCTCATCTGAGAGACATGGGCCAAATGTTCAGAGGAAACACACCCATGATGTTGGGGGTACACTACCACATGATTCTACCATCGACTGTTGGTGGGAGTCCTTAGGAAGGACTCCTATATTCTTGAATTGAGGTTTTGAGTGACATCTTGATCCAAATCCCTGTAGTATTGTAAGGATTTATTATTGTGTTCTGGGGACAAGGACCCAAAATGGTTGGATACAGTGTTTGGCACCATTTGCTTATTGATCATTGGTCATCGTTGGCTAGATGAACGAGGATTGTTATTAACCTGGAGGGCCTATTGAGCAACCTCCAAGGTCGGGATTGTACCATGCTGTAGATATTCCTTTACCAGCACATTAGAGACCCATCGTTAAAGATGCTGGGTTGGTGATGACGGCATCCCCATGGATGGATATCCAGCATGAGCAGGGGTCAGGAAGTTCACAGATGTTGTCTTGGAGAAATCCATTTTGGAGTGAAGGGAATTCTAAGAAGAAAAACATGAAAAGAAAAACAAACTCCATTAAAGCAACATCTATTTATATGGATAAATGTGTGAATGATTCCTTTTTATGTCATTTATTTATGAATTTATAGGGGCCTAACAGGTTTGTAACAATATTAATGTGGTTAAGGATTCATGTCGGGTTCACCATTTTTGTTTTGTAGTTCCTTGAAACATGTGTTCTAGTTTTAAGAATAACTGTTTCTAGGAGTTTTCCATTGAATTTATTTAGGTAACTAGAAACTTCCAATAGTTCGTTATCCAAAGGGTACCTTCTTTCTAAAGGTATAAATTTTTTACTTTTGAACTTCACGATACATAAGAACGTGCATTGATTGAGAGGATGGGAGGTTGGAATCATCACACCCATTTTGGGGGTAATTATTGTCTACTCCGGGATGCTCCTTATAAATTTAAGACATTTTAATGAATCCTTATTAATTCACCAAGTATATCCTAATAATCCCTTTGAATTTATAATCACTTATTAACATGGTTAAAATTCAGAATCATCAGTATGCATTCAAGGTTCTTCATTAATGGAAACATACGGATGTATTCGAGGGTTTTCATCAATGGTATCTTCTAATATAATACTTATAAATCCTTTTAATCATCATTGTGATGATACTAGTTTTCAAGCCACTCGGTGGGGCACTCTAAAATTTATTGTCATCTAGGGAGATTAAGGTTTGATTTGATTTTTGGATCGTGCTGATAAAATGGGCTACCTACGTATCCTTGTGAAAGGAATCAGAACCCTCGTAGTTCAGTGTCACATAATAGTACACATCATACCTTTTAATGTCATGTGATAAGGACCTCTACGTGAAAGGTTCTTGGTCAAAACATAGTGTGGGACTTATACTAAAGTAGCCTAATGTACTTTGAAAAGAATTTGGGTTTCCAATTAGGATTAGACCCTGTTGGGAATATGACCCAAGGAGAATAGGGTTGATTTGAAGTGTTGGGTCTGAATCTCAAGGAGTATTACTAAATATCTCATATGGATGGGAATAAAAGAAGACGTAGTTCGATAGGTCTCATAGGAGAGTATGGTCCTTTGAGAGAGATGAGTTTGGGCTTACATACTGAAAAGGATTCCTTGATGAGTTGGGGTTTAATTTAGGGCCTATTTTTAAGGAGGATTCCCAGATTAAAGGAATTATGGTTGGATTTCTAAAGAGTATTTCCAGTGAGCTCTAGCCTAGAAAAGGAATTCTACGTATCCTGATTTGGATAGGAATCAATGTTCTCATAGTTCATTTGATTGTGAAAATTTAGTGAACGTGAAAAATCACTAATCCCACATGAGTCATGCTCAATGTGAGAAATAAGTGGATGTCAAAGATTCAACAAAGGCATTAATAATATAAAAATTTTCCTCCTCTACTAGTGGAAGACAGTGCACATATGGTGTCCAAGGTGAATGAGGTTGAGGTGACCATGGCAGAGGGTGAGGTGATGAGCCTTCCCTGTGTTCTGTTTACATTGGACAAGGGTCCAATGTAAGGAGGAAGGGATGAATGTTAGGGGTCTACACTAGGATGGATACCCATGGTGACAATGTGCAATGAGATAGGGAAAGGGTAACAAGAGTCCCTATGCCCATCTCCAATTTAGTTTTTGGAACCAAAGAAGAGAGGAGGAGAAATGATTCCACCACCTACAAGAAAATCTAAAGGATTACACCAAGATGGTTTCCCTAAAATTGATCTGGGTAGGGGAAGAGAGACTTCTCCTTTATTTTTTAAATGGAAAAGTATGTATGAACTGTACCTTACCTAACAGAGACCTAAGGTTCCAGGTCATATCTTTAAGAAGGGAGAGGCCAGGACCCAACCCTCCTCCAAACTAGGAACTTCCCAACACTATTTCTTTGAGAAAGTTCCATGTGACTGTGGATATACAAACCCAATAACACTCCATGAATCCTAACCCCACTATAAAACAAATGTGGGAAGCCTCTGAATATGGAAATACAAACAAAAATAGGAGACACAATGATGTGCCTTTCCCAAATGTTTGATATTTCAAGAGGTTTTGGTGGAGGTATCAATAGAATCCCTTTCAGACAAGGAAGACAATAAATAAGACGTCTTTCCATGAATGGATTTGAAGAAGGATTGATGGGTTGTAGACTGAAGAGAGTGAAGAACGTCAGTGAATCATGGAGGGGAACCCAAGTAGAGAAGGGCGTGCAAGTATGGGCACACAAGTAGGTAAGGTCGCTCAATTAAGGGCACACAAGTAGGCTTGGGCAACCTGATGTTCACTTAGGTGATGAACAACCAGTATGGTAATACTTGGGTGAGACCTCACTCAAACCTTCAAGAGTATTAACAGGTGATCCAAGAAGTGGGGTGCTGAAGTTCCTGTGGGGGGAAAGGATGACGCACAATTATTTCTGACTTTGGGAGGTTGGGCCCTTTAGGCGCGCATGTGTTATGGTTTTCAAACACTAAAAGGACATAAGCCCAATGATCCTACATTAAATCCTTTTCTCAAGGAGTTGAAGAACTACCTTGAATGTTTCAGAAGATTGGGGAGATGTACTAGGGAAACTAGAGAAGAAATTAGTCTTCAAGGAAATTTTTCCATACAAATGGGGGCCCTAAGGGTCTATTTATAGGCAAATAAATGACCTTGGGAGAAAAAAAGTTGGATGCGCAAGTGACTTGGGTTCCACATTGGGGCGTGCAAGTACCTTGCGTACTGAAAATTTTGTGGATAGACTAGGGAGACACCTTTAAGACTTATCCAAATTTTATACTTTCATACATATCCATCATGGTGGTGCATAGGTTGGCTGCATGAAATATAGGGGCGCACAATTAGGCTATGTGCCAAATGAGTTTTGGCTAAACTAAGGTGGCCAGAAACTTATACCTTTGAAAATATTTAAATTTTCATTATGCATTGCCTCTTTTCTTTCTAATGGATTCCCCTCATCTTGATTTTTAGACTCTATAACGGAATTGAGTGTCAAAAAATATGTAATAAATAAATTTATTTTTTAGTAGGATGGTTATTTACTAAGTGTCATCAGTCTATTAAATCATGAAACATTGATTCTGCAGCTTTATTTCACTCAACTACCAAGAGAGAGAGAATCATAAATTATACCTCTTGAAAATTCATCAAGGTATATATGGGAATCAAGAGTGAGAGGTCAGTAACATTTCAGAGATCCCATGATAGTTAGAGTTACATTTTGAGAATGTGACTATGTTTTTTAGTTTTTCATTATGAAAATTGCGGCATGAGGTGAATGTGTGATGAAATAATTTACAAAGTGTGGTTAATATATAGGGATCAAGAGTGATGTTGGACATGTATGAGCCTTGTGTTTGATGTGGTATTTTATAGGCATCATGTATTGTGTGATTATTAAATGATAATATGATGGAATGTGGGAAATGATGGTGCATGATGCATCTAATATGGGTGTTATGGGTGATGGCTTCCGTGGAACCTCCAGGATATTGATACCTTGGGTCAGGAAGTGATGAGGTAGGTAATTCCTAAGGGGGGAGTTCCCATAGAAGGGATCAATTAATTATATTGTGTAGTTGGTGTATTCTAGGAATGTGGGAATGATACTTCTATATTCAATGTTATCAAATTTTGGGACAATGAAGATCGAGCACTTGAGATTGAGGAGAGTTCTGGTCTGTGTATAGACAAAATAACATATGGATGATCTATTATATATTTGGGATATGGCAAGGAACATGTATTTTTCATGGATTTAAAATATTTTATGGTTGGGAGTGTACAAAACCCCAATCCCACTTCACACCCCCTACAACCCCCACCTCCCACTGCACCCCCCTACAGCCCCCACCTCCCACAGCACAGCCCCCACCACCCATAGCCACCCCTCCCACTACACCCCCCAAACCCCCTACCATGACAGAACCCCCTATATCCAACCCCTCCCCACCACCCCCCTGCAGTCCCCACCACTTCCCCCCTACAGTCCCCACCCCCACCCCCACATCCCCCTCACCCCCTCTAGCCCCCACCCAGCATAACCCTCTCCACAACCCCCCAATACACCCCCATAGCCACCCCCTCCCACTACATATCCCCCCGCTTCCACTACACACCCCCTACACCCCCATAGCCAACCCCTCCCACTACATATCCCCCCGCTTCCACTACACACCCCCTACACCCCCATAGCCAACCCCTCCCACAATATAGCCCCCTAAATCCACCACCCCCACACCCACACCCCCTACAGTCCCCCTCCCCCACCTCCCCTGCAGCCCCCACCCCCACATTGCACACTCCCCTCACCCCTTGAAGCCCCCACCCTACATAGCCACCCCCACTGCACATACCACCTACAACCAACCCCCTCCCACTGCACCCCCCCACTCCCACTGCACACCCCCTACAACCTCTCTCCCACTGTACAACCCCCTACTGCCCCTCCCACTACACAACCCCACCCTCCAACTCCACACCCCCCCTGCCGCCCCCACCCCCACACTACATAGACCTCCTCACCCCTTGGTGATACCTCCCTACACAGCCTTCCCCTACAACCCACCCTGCATCCACCACTACACATCCCCCACCCTCCAACTGTATATCCCCCTCCCATGGCCTTGGAAAATAAATTATGAAATGGATACCCAAAGTAGGCCTCCCTACCATTTAATAACTAACTACCATGTTGGATAAATATAATAGGACATCACTAAAATGTTACTATAAGACATGAAATATGCTTATAATAAAAAGGGTCTCAATATAATACCTAAAAGGAACTCTATACAGTTTAATGATTCTCAAAGGAACTCAAATCAAGGGCATAACATTCCATAGATACAAATTTATGAACTAGAGGAATCATCATTTGAATAGATATTGTTTTAGAGAAATCATGTGTTATGTTAGGAGAAAGACAATACAATGTTTTATCATCTATTTTAGGTGGAAGAAAAAACACTTACATGAATCAAGGATGGATCACAGGTTGGGAAGAAGGGTTCACAAAGAATAGGGGAGCTGTCGTTTAGGGATAATCAGAACAAAAAACAAAAAATATAATTGTCTTCAAAGAAATATGAATAAAAAATAGAATAAATGGGGGTAGAATATAAAACTTAATTATAAAATACATATTTAATGTAAAAGAATAATAAATCAGTTGCTGGGAAGAAGGGTTTTCATGCTGGAACAATGGAGCTCACTTTTAGGGCGCAATGTGGGCGGATCACGATTGAAACTGTGAGCTCCATTTTTGGAATTTTATCCCAACAGGTTTTAAAAACAATTGGAAAATATTATCAATCCTATTCCAATGGTTTTAATGAACCGTCATAATAAGGGATAAAACCATACACTATCCCAATGGTTTCAAAAAACCGTTGGGAAAACTATCATCTACCCAGGCCTATCCCAGCAGCTCTTCAAACCGTTGGGAAAATAGACTCTAAAACATCATATTCCAACAGTTTTTAGAAAAATGTTGGTATATGAATCATTTCCCAATGGTTCATAGAAATTTTTGGGATAGAGGCATTGTTATAGGAGGAATTTTCAGTACTGTGACACATAAAAAATTGATTTCCTATCAATGGTTCTATTCTCATAACCTCTTATCTTATATATTACTAAGGGCGAACACCAAAAGAAGGTCTGACAATGTCTTATGATCCTCTTACCCTTGATATCCTATATTTTCTCTATCCTATAAGACAATATAATTCAATTATATAACTATATTTAATAATACTATTGTTGTATCTTCTGGTTCTCATCATACCATGGAGCTACTATATATATTCTTAAGACATTATTACATACTCACGTAATGTAGAAAAATAATAAAGACTTGAAATGAAAACGTCATTAATAAAAAAATTAATCATTTAATTAGATATTCAATTCCAGGGCACCAAATTCAACAATATTAAAGTTTTTTTACCTCTATTTTGACCTTTTAAACCTATTTTAGCCTTAACCAAGGTGAAACTTTCTTACCAAGGAAATTATTTTTGTTGACCAAAAATAAAAATAGAACTTATCAAAAAAAAGTGGACATAATGATTCAAAATATTGAATTCTCCTTATCATATTTATTTTATAAAGATAGAAGAAAATTCTTTTAATAAAAATATGAAATATTCTTGAAAAACAATTTTTATGAAAACTCATATTTTAAGTATAAAAATGATTTTACTATAAAATTATTTATACAATTTATTCGCATAAATTTAATTAGATTACAATTAAAAAATAATGCTATATTAAATTAAGGCCATGAAGAACCAAAATTTAATCTTCCAAACACACAGTTAAATGCAACTATCCAAAATAAGTTTTTAATTAGAATAAAATATAAAAAAATTTCAAAAATTCAAGCATGGATAAAAAAATTCAAAATAATGTTTTTAAATGATTTCTTTAACTTATTAAGCACATTTTTGGTCAAGAAAAAGGTTTTAATAAATTTTAATTCAATATTAAATCTTGACGACATCATAAATGCTATGGTATTTATAAAAAATGATATTTTTACTAATCAATCAAAAATAAAAAATTTCATAAAAATCACAAAAATTCATCATAAGTAAAATTCAATACGATGAACCCAAAAATGAGTTCCTTTTTATAATGTTCAAATTATAAAATAAATAAATTTAAATTAAAAAAAACCATGTTATAAATGGAAAAATAATTTAGTTAAATAAAAGTATTCATTTTTTGATTGAAAAATTACATATATATATATATATAATTATTTATAAAACCATGATGAATAGGAATCCATAAAAAATAATACGTATATATCATAATATTGATATATTTCAAGGACTATTTATGTTATCACACTGGTTTTTTAGAGTGGACACCTTCCCATTTCATAAAAATGGTTATCAATGTTGGTTTTAAAGTGGGTTGAATTTAGAAATGTGGGGAATTTTGTACCATGATTTTCATATCATCCTATCATTGTAGTGTGGTTATCCCTATCATGCAACGATTCTATATTTCATCAGATAAATTTTATATTTGGTTTTTTATATGAATTTTCTCCCTTTTCTATGATTTTATTCAATCCATAAGCGACCTAAGGTGAATCTTGTGATACATTTAGCCATCAATTGACTGTTTTTCTCCCATAAATTCATGATATCAACATTCTTTTGATTTAAATTGATTTCACAACTTCAACTTCATTCTCTTTTCATTCCATCTTGTAACTTTATCTATTATAAGTTATAAAAATGGTTTATATTTAAATTTTGTTTTCTTTGGTAAGGGTTTTTATGGATCTTGATCTATTATAGGCTGTTGAGGATCTTCCTTGTGTGTTCTTTATATGGCGTCTATATTATTCTCATTTTCTCATAGAAATTATTAAATCTTCTATTGAGGTAGGGGATTTAATAATTTTCCTTCTCAAATTGTGTTTAAATTTTGATTAAGAATATGTTTATTCATTGGTTTGATAGTATTAATTAACCTATATAAGATAATAAAATGGATTTAAGAAATTGAAATGGATGAGGTTATTTTCTTGTGCTTTACAAAAATTCATGTCATTTATTATTTTTTAATCTTCTCAATTGATACTTTATTTTATGATAAACTTTTTTATTGTTATTGTAATGGTGTAATAACCTTCAATAAAATATTATGAAGTTAAATATAGTAACAAAAATGGTGGCATATAAATCTAGAATTTATATGAATTGTGTTTATTCATGGTATGTTGAACAAATAAAATATTATACTTAAATAATAAGATGTAGGGAGATTTTTTGTGATTATTGTTACATGATATTTTTGTGAAACCTACCACATTTGATAATTATACAATCATGTAAATATAATAACTAATTATAATAATGTGAATCTAGTAATATAATTTATTCATTTATACAAAAATAATTAAATGAATATGAAAGAATGATTAAATTGAGATTGTTTGGTGTGATTCACTATTGAAATTACTATTTTTTAATATTCATTACAATTTTATTTCTATTTTGGTCCTTAAATTGAGTTATAGGGGATACTTTTTTGTGATTCTATGGCGTGAGTACTATAGTGAAAGTGGGTGGGGGGAGATAATGATGTTTATTACTTTGTAAAGTTTAACATGGTCATTGTGAGGAAAAGAGGTTGATGTGGTAAAAATGATAGATTGATATTATGGATATCATTTTGGTTTAGTTTGGAGGTTATTAATAAGGGTTTTATGGTGGTTTATACAATTACAGTGGTGGTTGATGTGGTTTTTGTGGTAGTTTCTGAGGAATATGGTTTCTTGCTGAAATTAAAAGAGAAGAAATAACTAATAAAAATAGCAATAGGTTGATAGGTTAATGAGGTACAAGAAATGTTAATTGTTTAAATTCAAAAATGATATTTTTCAAGTGGTATGTTTAAATAAAATTTTTAAATATTGAAATAAATTTTAATAAGGAGTATTTAATGTATTGGAAGTGAAAAGCTGTTTATTGAATGGTTTGGAATTAAATATGGTTAATTTAATTTAATATGGATTGTATAATAAATTTGTATTTAATAACAATTTTTTATAATGAAAAATTTACTCTAATTATGGGAATATTTGGTGTGGATGGTTATAAAATTATAATAGCTTTGACAGTGGTAATTGTTGTGTGGTAGATAGATTATTGGGATAATTTCATATGGGTGATGTGTTCTGATTTAGACCTTAGGTATGGAGTTTTTTTTAATATTTTTTTATTTTCATTTTATTTATTAAGCACCACCATCTAATTAAATTAACCATACAAACACTCATATGTGGAAATGGGTTCTGGGTGTTTTTTCCAATATCTAATTTATAGATGGAATGGATGTCTATTCTATCCCTCTTCCACACTCTCCCTTAATACATTATATGGTCTGTGATTTCCAATTATGGGTGTATATATATAGACTTGGATTTTAGTTTTGGTTTGTATATATACTGGAAAACCTGGTTATGTGGATATGGTGTTGATATATAGTGGGGGTTATGTATGTTAGGGGGAGGGAATGAAGTTGATTTCCATCGTGTTCATGATGACCTACTTAGATGAGGACATGATGTGAGATGTGATATGTCTATGGTATATGGTATTTGGTTGTCAAATGTGGTTATAAAACTATTATAAAAGGGTTCAAGTACATGATGTATACCTTTGGGTAATGAGAGAGGACATATTAATGTGTAATAAGTTTCAGGGAACCTTCATGATATATATTATTTCAATATTATATCGAGTTAGAGGGACTTGGTGGGGTTGGGTAGTAGTTGTACTGAAATAGGAGTGAGTTGGTTTTATTGTTTATTCACTAAAGCATTAGTATTCTCCATCCAGATTTTCATGAAAAGTTTTCAGGATTATCCTAATAAGTATACATGTGTGACAAACCTTTACACACACATGAAAACAAAACCACACACAAAATCTCTCTCTCTCTATCTCTATCACACACACAAATTTCAGATTTATAAGAGTGATTTGGTGACCAATGTAGTCTTTACTAGCTCATGGTGTTTAAGATTGGTTCCCACAGGTTGCCTTTATAGGTTATAATTTTGATATTATTTTAGATTTATTTATGTATATCATTACATGAATTTGTGGAATATTATTTCTTCTTCAACAAATATATAGTTTCTTCATGGTATTTCTTTACATTCCATGAAATTGTTAGGGTAATGTGGCCTATTTATATGTTTCTCTTACATTAATTCTAGTCTCTAATCTTTTCCCTACAGGAGGTAGGCATATGGGGTCACTCTTCTCATCACTATCGACCGAAGAGGGGAAATGTGCGGATTTTCCATGAAAATGTGATTGATGTTGTGTCAATGTGACCTTATTATATTATTTCTGGGATATTATTTGGAAGAAACATATTTTATACTAAATCAAATTCCATCTAAGGTACTCATAAACACACTATATGAGAAAGGTAATGGGAGGAGTGGAAATTTAACTTTTATAAGGATTTGGTATTGTAAATCATATGTATGACGTTTTGATTTTGATAAAATTGGCCGTAAATTAGAAAAATTACTCTTTTTTAGTTATCATAAAAATAACATGGGTTATTAATTTTATAATCCTATATAACACAAATTGTTTATGACTTAATATAGTTTTTTCATTGAGAGGGGTCACATTGTTTTAGGCATTAGTGGGAGAAAATTTAGACTATGATAAATTCAAAACCAATAAAAAGGAATTTTTACTAAGATGGAAATTGAGTTACTTCCACAAGAGGTTGTGGAAAATTAACTGACTCCAGAAACACAAGAACCTCATAATCCTTCTAGGATTTTTCAAGACCCTAACAGATGTGGATTTAATATAGAAAATTATAATTAATTAACGTTTATATATGATAAACCTACTACTTATTAATAATTCCATTGATATTTTTGGTTAATTGAAATGGTTATAATCTGTGAGATTTGATATAGACTCCATGAACACCAAACAAGTTTAATTATTGGTGGATGGACCCAAATGAGTGAAATCGATAAGGTACAAGTGGGTTTAATATAATAAAAAAACATTGATGGTTGATTTTCTACCTAGAATGTTTTATTGAGGGGAGAAGGTCAAGGATTGGGCTATGATATTCAATATTTATAGTCTATCAGCATGGAAACCTTGGTCACACCATGGCCATCATTACTAATTAAGGATTTAATGTGATTTGACTTTTGGGATATGGGTGTTATCAAGCCATGATTTTCGAATAAAGATTTTATTATGGAATAGTGACCACCGTCACACTATGATTCTTTATTATACCAAATAAATTATAAATTAGTGTGTTTTCATGAATGGTATCTTATGTTTATGACTTAATTAAAACCCTGGGTTACCATAGGTGTGTACTTGGGGATCTCTAACCATCATTTGATTGGTTTTATCCCTCAACACCAAGAGATCAAACTTTTTTGTAATCCAACGTAATTTATCTACTTATTCTTCTGCATCCACTTCTCATTACTTCTTGTTCCTTTTTCTTGGAGAAGTTATGGAAATGATTTTAATTTGGGTATTTTAGTCATTTTTCATAGTTTATATGGATCCTAACATGTTATAAGCTAACAATTATCCTCATTTGGTGTTAGTGGAGGGGTTTCTATCTACTTCTATTTTTTTCGGCAGAAGTTGTTGAAGCTTCGATTTATGAAGGGGATTCAAGACTTATCCTTCTTAAATTATGTGTAAATTAGATTAATTATACTATTTTTCTGTTAGGTTTATGGAATAAATTAACTAAAATTAGACAATGAATCATATTATACAAATTGAAATAGAAGGTGTGATTACCATGTACCTTACAAAAATTCATGTCATTTCTTATTTCATAATATTTCTATATTTATAGATTCTATAGTAATAAACTTTTTTAATGATATTTTAGTTGTTTAATCACCTTAAAATGTTTAAACACTTAAAAATTTTAATAAAAAGGGTTTCGTACAAATTTATTTTTTAAAATGATTTTATTTGTTCATGGTATGATGAATGAATAAATAATTATGGTTAAAGAAAATGGATTGGGGTGGTTTGTTGTTCTTATTATTTTTATATGAAATTTTTTTGATACCGAACTCCTTTCATAATTTGATAATCTCAATAAATATATTAATGAATTTGTATAATGGGAATCTAAAAATAAAATTGCTTCATTTATGAATAAAGTGTTTTGTTATTATGAATATATGATTAAAGAGAGATTATTTTGGGCCATTTACTACTAAAATTATTGTTATTTATCATTGGATTGTAATATTTTATTTTTTTAGGTCTTAGTTGGGAATTTTAGTCACTATTTTTGGGTAATAGTGTGATGTGTCATCTATGGTTAAGGTTGGGTGGTTTTATGATGTGTATCATTATGTATATTTAGGAATGGTTTATAGGAGGAAAAGTAGGTGATGTGATGAAATTTGAAGATCAATATTGTGGTTTTTGGTTTTGTTTATTGTATCAGTTGTTGGAATGTGTGTTTGTAGCAGTTGATCTAGTTATGGGATAATCTAATTTGTTTTGTGTCATAGTTTTCTAGGAACATGGTTTCCTAATGAAATTTTAAAACATAACAAATAACTAATAAAAAGAGTAATGGGTTGATGGGATATTTAGGTGAGAGAGAAGTTAATTATTGAATTGTCTAAATGATATTTGGTAATTAGGATATTTAAATGAAATATGTGAAGGCTAGAATAAAATAGAATAGGACGTAATGAAAAATTTGAATGTAAAATGTAGTTTAATGAATAGTCTGAAATTAGATATGGTTAATTTAATGTTATTTGTTTGGTAATGGTAAATATTTATGAAATTACCCTACAAGATCATGAATACACTCTAAGGTGGGGGGGGGGGGGTAAATCATCATGACCATATTATATTGTATTATTTTATCTTTTAATTTACCCTCTTAATAGTCAAACTTCTGTAATTTTATGATGAATGGGTATGATTATAAGTTCATGTAACACAAAACCAAACCTAAAGAAGTATATAAAAAAAGATAAAAAAACAAATTTGTTTACATGGTGTTATCCTAATGTAGTTATATATTCCTTAAAATGTTCAATTCTAACATGAAACACAAATTTTCGTATTAATCGATTGAAGTGATTTAAAATGGTGAGAACGTGTCATACTTAATTAAACACTTACTAAGGGTGGGAAGGTATGTTCTTTTACCTTTGAGAAGATATATTTATTAACCCAATGTTATCTCTTAAGGTTATATATCTTCAAATAGATATTAAGTCTCTTTAATGGGTTGGCAAATATTATACTAGATCCCTCCAGTCTTGGAGGATCCTACAACATACTATCGAAAAAAGGATATTTAATAAGATCTGGGATGACACTAAATAAAATATTTATGATCATCTATATCAAAGTAATGTCTTAGATAGCTAATGGGTGATCAATAATACCATTATGTAACTTGACCACTTCCTCTAACTTTAATAATAATCAGTTTCTGAATGAGAGAATTGACACATAAGGACGTCTTCTTACTCGAAAGTATAAATCCTTATTTTTATCGATAATTTAACATATCTTCCTTGACATAGATAATAAACAATAGTATTAGGTTCCCATAAGTCCAAATTAATATTTTTCAAGAGCCTCGATACACAAAAACAGTCTCAACCTTCCTGAAGTATTATCTTCTTCTTCCACTTCCTTCACTTCTACTTTTATGGTTAATATGTCATGAAGTAGAATTAACTGAACATCCATATTCTTATTTAATCTCCTATTATTCCTTATAACAAAGGTTCTAACAAATATAAATATCATCAACATATCTCACACTCTGTTTCTTTGATACATAGAATTTTCACTGGTGTGTAGTATTGGAATCTCCTCACAATTTTCTCTCTTATCTCTCTTCCACTTCATAATTATTTATTCATTGAATCATGTGAATATATTTTCTATTGTTTGAATATATAAATCCCATGATAATTTACACCATGATATATTCAATCTTCTCATTCAATTCATAATTGAATCACATGGTCCAACTGCCCGTATTCTCACAATATTATTCTTCCTATCTCAACCAGTATTCCATAGATTCATATCTATTCATTTAAACATAGTTAACAATATTCTTGATAATTCATCCATATTTGATCACCATAATTTATTTCTAAATCATTTTATTTGAAAATATTATAATTATAATGTAGTGATATTCTTAACTTTTCTTCATTTAATTCACTACTAATATTGGTTTGAATAATTTTTAACTCTCTAATAGCACCACGATATAAAAACCATGAGGTCTAGTTCAAATACCTCTAATTTTATCTCTAATAATCCATAATTTTATGAAAATATTAATTCTTATAAAAAAAATGAAATATATTATGTATCAAAAATACATATCACAACACCTATGATCAATTTTACACTCAAAACTATCTTACATACTAACAGTGTAACGCCCCGACCCTAGTTACCTAGAGTCGGTGCATTATTACATAACATTGGCATGATCACAAGAAAGATCAAATCTCAAAAGACCAATTGGTTTAGTATCCTTGGAAACACTAGATATATTCATAAAGTTTTACATTACATCATAAAGTGAAAAAAAAACTACAACAACATTGTATCCTTATCCCACACTCATATCCCAACATACTATCCTTACAGATCATTCATAATTTACTTCTTCACATCCTGGGAAAAATAAAACATAGAAAAGGGGTGAGCTCAAATGCCCAATAAAGATAACAATATAGAGGATACTTTCATAAATAAGAATGAACATTTAAGGAAATGTATAACTTAAAACAAAAGCCTTTTAAACTTGAACTTCAACATAGTATGGAAAAAATAAAATGAAATAATGCCATTTACTTATTCACATGGATATTCTACTAATCGAATAATCACATGCAATATCAATTGCCACTTTCATAATGATGAAATGCATAATGCCAGACTATCATAACCACATAGCCAAGGCCTCGTGCCAAGACTACAAATAATATTTTGTCAAGGCCTTATGCCAAGACACTATTTTTTCTCATTAGAACTACCGATGCATCGAGGATCTATAGCGGGCTCCACCCGTCACATATTAAGTCCAATGCATTCCCATATGAAAAGGTTTAAACATAACATAAACATTCGTATTAAAAATAGCATACGAAATGTCAATACTTTCACCATAAACTATGAATGGTATAAAAATAGCACATCCACAGTCAAACATATCACAAAACCTTCAATACAATATATAAGTTTTGTATCATAATAAATCAACTTCAAATAAGCGTAAAATCCATCAAAGGATATTGACATAGATGAAATCAAAACTCTTTTTAGTGAAATATCTCTTTCTATTTTTGAAATAATTTAAGAGTCATATATTTATAAAATAAAACATTTTCTTTGAAAATATTCTTATAATCTTATAAGGGAAGATTCGACGATTTTATAACTGCGGAAAATAACGGCACCCGCCGTATAAGTTAAAAAAACATTCTTACCTTAATTCTGTCGAAAAGGTTAAAAGCACCATATTTGGAAAATGACGGAAACATTCCTTTATTAAACACTTATAAAAATTAAAACAAGGGTATAAATTACTTTAACCCATATTCTTTTAAATAGTAAAAATGTTTTTAAATACATTTTTAAGAAACATGGATGTGGATGATAAAGAGTTCCCAGTAGATCATTATGTATAAACAACCTCAGATAATGAAGAGATTGTGAAATAACCCTTACCTTGTACTTTTCCTTGGTTGGGATAGGTTAACCTCCTGTATAATGGTTAAATAATTGTTATTAAATTATACAAGAATCATATACATTAATATGATATCATATATGATCTTTTAACATTGATTTGTTAATAATATATTAGTATTATCGTTGTTTCTGGTGTTAACTTACTCGTTTTCTTTTATATGTTTTGTTACGTAATCCATGTTTGTAATAGATAGGTTGTATTTTATTCATATCCAGAATTATATCAAGTCCTTAAACATCATTTTTAAATCATCAAATGATAATTATACTTGAATGGATACGATGGAGAATGAATCTCATCGCGTTCGTGGAGACGGTAGTCCGTACGTACGCACGAGTGACAATATCATTCTTTTGATATTAAAATAATATATAAATGGATGGTATATCATATATATATAATAATTAACATGTTATATTTATTATTTAAATGAGTTAAACATCATTATTATACCCATCCAAATAATAATATATTGAATAACAATTACACAACGACGTGGAGACGGTAAGCCATACGTACGCACGTATGGTGACATGTTATTCAAAGGGTGGATAGAATACTGAATATGGTTGTTCCATGTTTATAATAACATCACATTATATATAAGATATTGGATTTATTATTTTAGAATGGTAATAACAATGAATGAAGAAGTGGAAGAAGAAAGGAACTTGAAAAGGGGTGGTGAAAACATTACCTCTTCTTCGGGTTCTTCCTTTTGATTTGATCCAAAGGGCTCCATAGGTTGGCTTTCAGATCAAAATAAGGCCTCTAGGTTGTATTGAGGGAAGTTGGGAGAGTATTTGGGTAGATTTTTTCCAAACCAAAAGGCTTTTAAGGTGTGAAGAAATGAGAAGGAGGAGTTCCCTTTTATAAGAGGGGTGAGGGGCACCTTTTGAAAATCTAGAAATATTAATTTATAATAAATTCATATTCGGTTTATAATAGCTCCAAAGTGGATTATTTAAATTTTAAGGTGGGGATGGGTCAAAAACCACTCAACCAATATAATTTAGATATGTTTGGGTACTTATATTAACCTTATCTTTAAGTATTAACTCTAAGTTAATTAGTTTCACTTTTACAATGTCTCTTTGTATTTTTATATTATATGGTTAATAAACTTACTATATATATCTAAGCGACCACAAAGTGGTCCATTAATGATATAACTATCATGATATAAGTCTCCTGGCCAAACCTTAATTTTTAGGAATTTAATTTAAATTAATAATATAATATGTTTTTTAAAAAACTCTTTTGTGTCAATTTTGACACTATTTAATAGTTGATTTTTGTGAAACTTATAACAGAATTATTACTTCAAAAAAAGTCAATTAAATCAATCCTAATATGTCATATTATACTATAAAATTATTTTAATTCCTTAAAAGTCTCAAATTATATTTATTTGGGTATTTATAATATAAATTATTTTAATTTATCACTATTATGGTAATTACTACATCATAATTGTGTCATAAATAAATTAAATTATTTAAAGTCTAAAAATTATAAATAAAATATCCTTATGTAGGAAATCGTTTTATATTTCTAATGAATATTTATATTCGAAAATCCAACATATATAACCATATGTAAAAATTGTTTTTCTAAAAGATATATGCTTATGTCATTTTTGTACTTATTTTAACTTAATTAAAATTAAGTGTCCCTATCACCTACAAGTGGCTCCATGGGGTCCCAAAATCGACCCAGAGATGCCCATGGTCGGACATGTATCCACCAATAAGCTTAGGACACGTTTTAGGGTAATTTAGTATTATTATAATATTATATTTTAACCCTTATTTACCGGATTTACCCTTAACCATGGTAAATAAAATATTTACCGCAGTAATTATTCAAAATGTCTAAAAATAAAAGTTACCTATTTACACAATTTGAACATCATGATTATAAATATGGAATCCATTTTTCCAAATTCAGAACACATAATTGGCAGAAATTAATTTAAAATTAATTCCAATTGTTAAAACAAAAAGTGTGTTTTAAGAGATAATAACTAACAAAAGATTGACACTTGTTTATGTCTGGTTTAATTGTAAAATTATGTCCAATGACCAACATTGTATTAAATGGTAAAAATATATTCTAAATATACTTTAAAACCACTCAAATTCATAATTTATCATTATTAATTATTTTGATTAAAAAAGTTGTTTTTAATTAAAATTTAGTAATTTTCACTATTCATCAAAATATTAAAGTTATCCGAAAAGTACCAAAATTTAACCTTAGGCTAAATTGGATATTCTAAATCCAAAAATGAAGTCCATTTTGAAATATAATATATATATAATTTCAAATTGTAGGCATTACTATTCATAACGGCTAGTTTGATTGGTTATGGTGTGTTAGAACTCAGTGTTGCGTACAACACACGCTATCACATTATTCAAAGAGAAGCGTACCGTAGAAGCTTGAGGTGTTACATTCTCCTCTCCTTCAAATAATTTCGTCCTCCAAATTTCTAGAATACTTATCACATGAAAAGACTCGGGTGGTTCTTTATCATAAGTTCCTCGGGTTCCCACGTTGCCTCTTCCATCTTATGGTTTCTCCACAAAACTTTTACCAGACGCGTCATCCGGTTTCTCAGTACTTGTTCTCTCATATCAAGAATCCTGACGGGCTCTTTACAATAAGACAGATCGGGTTGCAGTTCTAATTCTTCATAGGTGAGTACATGCGTTGGGTCAGGCATGTATTTCCTCAATAGAGATACGTGGAACACATCGTGAACTTTGGAGAGACTTGGCGGCATTGCTAATCGGTAAGCTTCAACCCCAATTCGTTCTAGAATTTCGAAAGGTCCGATGTACCTGGGCCTCAATTTACCTTTCTTAACAAAATGTATGACTCCCTTCCATGGATATACCTTCAGGAAAACATGATCACTGACTTGAAATTCCAAATCCTTCCTTCGATTATCGGCATAGCTCTTTTTCCTACTTTGAGATGCTTTGATGTGATTTTGGATTACCTTCACCTTTTCCATCATTTACTCCACCAGTTATGGACCTACAAGTTTTCTTTCACTAATGTCATCCCAACAGGTTGGTGTGCGACATCTCTTTCCATATAATGCTTCATATGGTGCCATCTGAATACTCGAATGGAAGCTATTGTTATAGGAAAATTCTACTAGAGGTAAATACTGATCCCACATACCCTGAAAGTCAAGTGAGAAGGATCTCAACATGTCTTATAAGGTTTGAATAGTCCATTCTGATTGTCCTTCTGTCTGAGGGTGGTAGGCAGTGCTCAAATGAATTTCAGTATCCAGGGATTTCTGAAGACTCTTCCAGAATCTTGAAGTAAAACAGGGATCACGATCAGAAAAAATCGATAGGGGTACTCCATGAAGTCTCACAACTTCATTAATATATAGTCTTTCTAGACGTTCCAATGGTAGATATTCTCTTATAGCAAGAAAATGTTTTGACTTGGTAATATGATCAACAATAACCCATATTGCATCATTACTTCTAGGAGTCTTTGGTAGCCCTATGATAAAGTCCATTGTAATATTGTCCCATTTCCACTCCGGTATGGGAAGAGGTTGCATGACTCCTACAGGGTGTTGCCTTCCAGCTTTCACTTGTTGACAAACCATACGTCTTGAAACAAAATCAGCAATCTCCCTCTTCATATTGACCCACCAAAAATGTTCCTTCAAATCTCTATACATTTTGGTGCTCCTAGGGTGTATAGAGAAATTGGAACTATGAGCATCATCCAACAATTCCATTTTTAGATCAGGTATATCGGGAACACAAAGTCTCTTCCCGAATTTCAAAATTCCATCTTCATACACAAAGTCTCTCAGTCTCCCATCATTCACAACTTTAATCTTCTTTTGAAATTCTTCATCATGTGTCTGAGAACTCTTAATCCTTTCTACTAAAGATGGTTTGGAAACCATTTGAAAAAGCATTGATGTTTCTCCTTCCCTGGTTATTGCCATGTCCATCTTCACTAGATCCATGAAAATTGGATCCCTTTCAATTCTCATATTGTTCAAAACTCCGTGATCTTTTTTTCTCAAAGCTTCTGCCACCTTGTTTGCCTTCCCCGGGTGGTAGTGTATCGTGCGATCATAATCCTTGAGTAATTCAAGCCATCTCCTTTGCCTCATGTTGAGTTCATTTTGTGAGAAAATATACTTCAAACTCTTGTGATCAGTATAAATCTCACATTTTTCAGCATAGAGGTAGTGCCTCCATATCTTCAAAGCAAAGATCATAGCTACTAACTCGAGATTATGAGTAGGATAGTTTTGTTCATGAATTTTCAACTGTCGTGATGCATAGGCAATAACTCTATCATTCTACATAAGGGCACAACAAAGTCCTTTCTTCGATGCATCACTATAAATAACGAACCCATCCTTCCCCCGATGGTAGAGTCAATATAGGAGAATTGACTAATCTTCTCTTCAGTTCTTCGAAAAATTATTCACACACTTTTGTCCAAAAAAATTTAACCCCTTTATGTGTGAGCTTCGTTAATGGGTTAGCCAATACGGAAAAATTCTGGACGAAACGTCGATAATAACCTGCCAAACCAATAAAACTATGTACCTCAGTTATACTCGTAGGTGCTGGCCATTCTTGGATTTACTTGGTCTTAGAAGGATCAACAGAGATTCCATCTTTAGAGACAATATGGCCAAGAAAAGAAATCTCCTGAAGCCAGAATTCACACTTGCTAAACTTCCCATATAATTCATGCCTTCTCAGAGTCTTCAAGATAATGCGCAAGTGATTTTCATGATCTTCATAGCTTTTGGAGTATACTAAGATATCATCAATAAATACCACCACAAATTCATCGAGATACTCCTTGAAAACTCTATTCATCAGATCCATGAATACAGAGGGTGCATTAGTCAATCCAAAAGGCATTACAGTAAACTTGTAATGCCTGTACCTGGTTTGAAATGCTGTCTTCGGAATTTCTTCCTTCTTCACACACAACTGATGGTATCCAGATTGAAGGTAAATCTTTGAAAAGTATTGAGCTCCATGCAGTTGGTCAAATAAATCATCAATGCGTGGTAGGGGATACTTGTTCTTTATTGTTATATCATTGATCTCCTTGTAGTCGATACATAACCTCATAGATCCGTCATTCTTTTTAACCAAAAGAACAGGGGCTCCCCATGGAGAAACACTAGGGAGAATAAATCAATTATCACTCAATTCCTCTAGTTGTTTCTTTAGTTAAACTAATTCTACAGTGGCCATTCTATAAGGGGTCTTTGATATAGGCCTTGATCCAGGAATTAAATCAATAGAAAACTCAACTTCTCATTCTGGAGGATGTCTAGGTAAATCATCTGGAAATACATCTACAAATTATTTCACAACAGGTACATCCTCTATTTGAACATTTCTTTCCTCACCCACAGTTATTTCATTCTCTTCCTCCCCAATAATTGAATTTAGTTGAGCTACTGTGGGTGGATCTAATTAAGAATTAGGTGGTGACGATTCTGCTCTAAAGATAAGTTGTTCCTTATCATCATCATCATCAAGATTCATAACCTCTTTATTCTTACAATAAATCTTCGCATCATAGTCTAAAATCCAGTCTATACCGAGGATTATATCAAACTCAATCATAGGTATGACGATGAGATCAGCAGATAAAGAACATTTATTTGCTCTAATGGGGACTGATTCACAAAACTTTGTTGCAATGATACTTCCCTTAAGAGTTTTAACTGACAACTCCCTTGTTAAATAAAATTGGAAATATCTAATTTTCTTATCAAACTAGGAAGATATGAAACAATGCGATGATCCATAATTAATTAATGCATTTGATAAACTTGAAGAAACCATTAAATTACCTGCCACCATGTCTTTTGGAGCTTCTAACTCAGCAGTAGTGATAACATAAGCTTGGCCTTGATCCCTTGGCCTTTTCTGAGGTGATTTCTCCTGACACTTAGGACATTCATTTTCATAATTCCCCATCTCCCTACAATTGTAGCACTGAGCATTGGTAGCTTCCTTCTTCCCCTTTCAATCACGAGCTTGGTGGCCTTTTTCACCACACTGGTAACAGACTCTTATTCCCTTCAAGCAAGTACCGGGGTGTTTCTTACCACGTTTACCACAGGATGGATATTCAACCTTTCCCTTCTTCCCCTTATTTCCATTCCCAGATTGATCAGTAGGTCACTTCTTCTCTTTACTTGCTTTAAAGTCATAAGACTTAGAGAATTCCTTTTCGGTCTTGATAGCACATGAGACAATGTCTTCGTACGATGAAAAGGATTGTGAGACTAATGCTCGATGGAGAAATGGTTTTAACCCATCAATGAAATGATAAATCTTACTTCTTGGGTTACGTATATAATCTCCAGCATACCTTGCTATCCTTGTAAAGTTAGCCTCATACTTTGCGACATTCTCATCCTCATTTTGTCTTAGACTCAGAAACTGCCTTTCCATATCTGCTCGATGGTCACGAGGAAAGTATTTTTCTAAAAACAGATCTTTGATCTCCCTCCATTCCATATTTGACACTTCATCATCTTCCTTCGTATTTTGAATTAATGACCACCATTGATCAGCATCTCCAGTGAGGCGGTAAAATGCCATGATAACACTTTCCCTTTCAATACTCCCCAAAGCCTGAAATATTTTCTCTAGGGAAAATATACATTGCTCAGCTACTAAGGGATTTTTACTCCCATTGAATGTTGGTGGTTGTTGCCTCAGGAATCGATCTAACATTGATCATCCACGCTGCGGATCAGGGTGCTCCATACGGGTAAGGTCATTATTCATAACCTGAGTGAGTTGTCCCAGTATGGTGATTAGCTGATCGACACCAGTTGCATCACCAGCTCTACTATAATTATCTTGAACAGGAGGGCAATCCCTACATGGAGTGCGTGCATTGATACAGTTTCCATTTCTTCCACTAGGCGCCATTTCTAAACAATGGCACAAACTAGATCAGTTTATGAATCAAAATACATAATCCCATACCTATAAAACACTTAACATAAATTGAACTATTTATTGATATAATCCATAATCATAAAATTGTTTTCTTTGAGGAAGTATATACTCATAAACCCTTCATAATTAATTGTAAAAAAATGAGAGTTATCCTAAGCATATCCCCTAGGAGTGTCGTAACCAAGAGTGCAGCAAGGCCCGTTGTCGTGCACCAGTTCCCGTTCGAGTCTAGCTCAAAGCGGTGTTTTCAGGTTTTACCCCTAGGTACATCTGTGCCAAAGCCGCCTCTACCTGCTCGTATCCAGAAAGAGATGTATTGCTCGGAAAACTCACAAAATCCCTACAATAACAAAATTCTCGGAAGTTCTTCTATACAAATCCTCAAATTTCATCTTAGGTCTACATGCTCTAATCGAAGTTTATCTAAATCTAGCTTCCAAGGTTTGTACTAAAATTCCTCTGATACAAACTGTAACGCCCTAACCCTAGTTACCTAGAGTCAGTGCATTATTACATAACATTAGCATGATCAGAAGAAAGATCAAATATTGAAAGACCGATTGGTTTAGTAGCCTTAGAAACACTAGATATATTCATAATGTTTTACATTACATCATAAAGTGAAAACAACTACTACAACAACATAGTATCCTTATCCCACACTCATATCCCCACATATTATCCCTGCAGGTCAATCATAAAATACTTCTTCACATACTGGGAAAAATAAAACATAGAAAAGGGGTGAGCTCAAATGCCCAGAAAGGATAACAATATAGCGGAAACTTTCCTAAATAAGAATGAACATTTAAGGCAATGTATAACTTAAAACAAAAGCCTTTTAAACTTTAACTTCAACATAGTATGGAAAAAATAAAATGAAATAATTCCATTTACTTATTCACACTGATATTCTACTAATCGAATAACCACATGCAATATCAATTACCACTTTCATAATGATGGAATGCATAATGACATACTATCATAACCATATAGCCAAGGCCTCGTGCCAAGACTACAAATAAGATTTTATCAAGGCCTTGTCCCAAGACACTAGTTTGTCTCATGAGACCTACCGATGCATCGAGGAGCTATAGCAGGCTCCACCCGTCACTGATTTAGTCCAATACATTCCCATATGAAAAGGTTTAAACATAACATAAACATTCGTATTAAAACTAGCATACGAAATATCAATACTTTCACCATAAACTATGAATGGTATAAAAATAGCACATCCACAGTCAAACATATCAAAAAACCTTCAATACAATTAAGAAGTTTTGTATCATAATAAATCAACTTCAAATAAGCGTATAATCCATTAAAGGATGTTGATATAGATGAAATCAAAACTCTTTTTAGAGAAATATCTCTTTCTATTTTTGAAATCATTTAAGAGTCATATATTTATAAAATAAAACATTTTCTTTTAAAATATTCTTATAAGCTTCGAAAGTAAGCTTCGAAGATTTTATAATGGCGGAAAATAACCTCACCTGCCGTATAAGTTTAAAAAACATTCTTACCTTAATTCTGTCAAAAAGGTTAAAAGCACCTTGTTTGGAAAACGACGGAAAGATTCCTTTATAAAACTATTATAAAATGTCAAAAAAGGGTATAAATGACTTTAAGCCATATTGTTTTTAATAGATAAAATGTTTTGAAATACATTTTTAAGAAACATGGATGTGGATGATATAGAGATCCCAGTAGATCATTACGCATAAACAACCTCAGATAATGAAGAGATTGTGAAATAACACTTACCTTGTACTTTTCCTTGGTTGGGGTAGGTTAAACTCCTGTATAATCATTAAATAATTGTTATTAAATTATACAAGAATCATATACATTAATATGATATCATATATGATCTTTTAATATTGATTTGTTAATAATATATTAGTATTATCGTTGTTTCGGGTGTTAACTTACTCATTTTCTTTTATATGTTTTTTTACGTAAGACAATTTTGTAATGGATAGGTTGTATATTATTCATATCCATAATGATATCAAGTCCTTAATAATCATTTTTAAATCATCAAATGATAATTATACTTGAATGGATACGATGGAGAATGAATCTCATCGCGTTCGTGGAGACGGTAGTCCGTACGTACGTACGAGTGAAAATATCATTCTTTTGATATTAAAATAATATATAAATAGATGGTATATCATATATACATAATAATTAACATGTTATATTTATTATTTACATGAGTTACACATCATTATTATACCCATCCAAATAATAATATATTGAATAACAATTACACCACGACGTGGAGACGGTAAGCCGTACGCACGCACATATGGTGGCATGTTATTCAAAAGGTGGATAGAATACTGAATATGGTTGTAACATATTTATAATAACATCACAGTATATATAAGATACTGGAGTTATTATTTTAGAATGGTAATAACAATGAATGAAGAAGTGGAAGAAGAAAGGAACTTGAAAAGGGGTGGAGAAAACATTACCTCTTCTTCGGGTTCTTCCTTTTGATTTGATCAAAAGGGCTCCTTAGGTTGGCTTTCTGATCAAACTAAGACCTCTAGGTTTTATTGAGGGAAGTTGGGGGATTATTTGGGAAGATTTTGGCCAAACCAAAAGTCTTTGAAGGTGTCAAGAAATGAGAAGGAGGAGTGCCCTTTTATAAGAGGGGTGAGGGACACCTTTGGAAAAGCTAGAAATATTGATTTATAATAAATTCATATTCAGTTTATAATGGCTCCAAAGTGGATTATTTAAATTTTAAAGTTGGTATGGGTCGAAAAACACTCAACCAATAGAATTTAGACAGGTTTGGGTACTTATATTATCCTTATCTTTAAGTATTAACTCTAAGTTAATTAGATTCACTTTTACAATGTCTCTTTGTATTTTTATATTATATGGTTAATAAACTTACTATATACATCCAAGCGACCCAAAAGTGGTCCATTAATGATATAACTATCATGATATAAGTCTCTTGGCCGATCATTAGATTTTTAGGAATTTAAAATCAATTAATAATATAATATTTGTTTTAAACAACTCTTTTATGTCAATTTTGACACTATTCAATAGTTGATTTTTGTGAAACTCATTACAGAATTATTACATACAAAAAGTCAATTAAATAAATCCCAATGTGTCATATTATCCTATAAAATTAGTTAAATGCATTTAAAGTCTCAAATTTCATTTATTTGGGTATTTATAATATCAATTATTTTAATTTGTCACCATTATGGTAATTACTACATCATAATTGTGTCATAACTAAATTTAATTATTTGAAGTCTAAAAATTATAAATAAAATATAATTATGTAGGAAATCGTTTTATATTTATAAGGAATATTTATAGTCGAAAATCCAACATATATAACCCTATGTAAAAATTGTTTTTCTAAAAGATATATGCTTATGTCATTTTTGAACTTATTTTAACTTAATTAAAATTAAGTGTCCCTATCACCTACAAGTGGCTCAGTGGGGTCCCAAAATTGACCCAAAGATGCCCATGGACGGAAATGTGTCCACCAATAAGGTTAGGACACATTTTAGGGTAATTTAGTATTATTATAATATAATTTGTCTAACCCTTATTTACCGGATTTACCCTTAACCATGGTAAATAAAATATTTACCGCAGTAATTATTCAAAATGTCTAAAAATAAAAGTTACCTATTTACAAAATTTGAACATCCTGATTATAAATATGGAATCCATTTTTCCAAATTCAAAACACATAATTGGAAAAAATTAATTTAAAATTAATTCCCGTTGTTAAAACAAAAGCATGTTTTTAAGAGATAATAACTATAAAAAGATTGACACTTGTTTATGTCCGGTTTAATTGTAAAATTATGTCCAATGACCAAAATTGTATTAAATGGTAACAATATATTCTAAATATACCTTAAAACTACTCAAATTCAGAATTTATCACTATAAATGTTTTTTATTAAAAAAGTTGTTTTTAATTAAAATTTAGTAATTTTCACTATTCATCAAAATATTAAAGTTATCTGAAAAGTACCAAAATTTCACCTTAGGCTAAATTTGATATTCTAAATCCAAAAATGAAGTCCATTTTGAAATATAAATATATATATAATTTCAAATAGTAGGTATTACTATTCATAACGGCTAGTTTGATTGGTTATGGTGTGTTAGAACTCAGTGTTGCGTACAACACACGCTATCACATTATTCAAAGAGAAGCGTACCGTAGAAGCTTGGGGTGTTAAAAACAGTGATATATTACATATGTTATAAGAATTTTAGATATCATCGTATGATTTTTTTCCATTACTGTATTTAAGTAACAACTTTTGGAAATATCTTACTTATGCAATAAAAAAATTATGTGTCAAATGTATTATTTATTCATAATATATATTTCTATATAATCTTTTAAAAATATATTATGTATGAAAAAACGTATTGTTTTTCATCATAAGTTTTTTAACTTTTCATTATTTATTTAAACACTTCATAATTCCTCATATGTATGAACTAAAATATTATATGTACATATTTGAGGATTTTAATTTTATATATCTATGTGGGAAGTTGAACAAATTTCAAACGTATGCTTCAAATTTATTACATATCAACATATGATTTTTCCTTGGCCAATTTTCAGCTTCCACTAAGAATGATTACTATGTATCATCCTGAAACACTTACATATCATATTGGATTTAAAAATATTTCAATTATTTTCTTCAAATTATAGAGAACCATATGTATCATCCTGATAATATTATTTATTTTTGGAATCTTTAACACCATTTTAATTTTATGATTCTAAGGAATATATTATGTATTCTAGAGTTTTCCAATTTTTCATCACAAACACAAAATTCCAAAAATCATACGTATCATCCATATAATTTTATATATCATAGGGAGCTCAAGTTCTTTTCTAATATTCAATTTTTTTAGAAAACCACATGTGTGTCATGCCTTTTCCAATTTTCAGTTCCACTTTGAAATTTCAGAAATTTTCCAAATAATCTTAGAATACTTTTAGATATCATAAAAACGACTCTAATTACACTAATTAAAAAAACATAAATGAATAAATAATATAATTAAGATTACTCAAAACTATTATGAAACATTCCAAAAGAATATTCTATCACTTATACTCCATTTGAGTATTTTAATATATTCCCATAACCTCATTAATTCTAGATTCAAACTAAGAATTATGTAAACATCATCCAAGTGATATATTCAATTTATTATTGCATCAATAATGATGGATAATACAAAGATGGTTCTTCAATATTATGACCAGATTTACTCTTCATAAATCATTGTAAAAAACTCAAACTCATCAAGATCATGGTATTTATGACTCTATCTTCATCCAATCACCATTTTTAATTAATTAGTTTTAAAATCCTTTCTAAAATTATAATATGTTAAGGCTACTTAAAACACCCCAAAAATCAATATTTTCAACCCCTTATTTTTTAACGTATGATGAATCTTACACATCATATCCAATGGATGAAATATTTAATACAAGTTACCATAGGAACTCGAAGATATATCTCACTCCTTTTACCATTGTTCTCTTCATATTCACCCATTTTCAATACATATTGAATTTTCTTCATAGAGACATATGGATAAAATATGTTTGAAATAAAAATATCTTTTTCATATTACACTTTATAACATAAATATTTCCCTTTGAATTTATTATCAATATCTATTTAAATTCTAATAATTTCATTTTCAATGTCAATTTCATTATCCATAATGTTAAAAATAATTGAAATTGTGTAATAGTGAAGGAAAATCCAAATTATTTCCTGAATTTTAATTTCATATTATCATCTTTATTAAATTTGATACACTTGAGAGAATAGTGGAATCTTATCTATCTTATGAAAATGTTTCATAAATTAGTAAACTCTAAGTCTAAATTATCTAGAGAAGTGTAAAAACCCATATTGATTAACCTAGATATCAATGTTATCCATAAAAATACCCATTTTTTGATGTTAACTTAGATTTCTCTTTCCAAGGGTTGTTAAAGTAAATTTTTATGGTCATTATGACCATTAATCAAATTAAAAATCATGTATAAAACCTTGACATGAATTTAGTTTTCTCCCCTTCATTAAATGTTAAAACTAAACTTATTCTCTACATAATAATTAGATTTGATACAATTCAAAAATGGATCATAAAGTGTGATTATTACACCTCATAACAATATTTCTATAAAACTATATTTAATTTATATTTAGATGAAATAATTTCATATGGTAGTTTTCTCATCATATAAAACCCTCTTATGTGATAAAATCTATCCTTGATTATTATGGATTCTCTTCATTATAATTCACTCCAAGCATATAATTTTTGTTGCCAATTGAAATATTTTAAGTAAGAAATAGTAAAATCACTCCATTATGAATAAATCCTATTGTTGAACACTTTCCACAATATTCTAGTTCGACCATTTTATACATCATCTTAAATTACCCACACATAATATAAAATCAATATATATGAGCACAAGGTGGGTTTTCCTTTATTTCTCAATGAGAGCAATAAGGCTGAGATATTATTCTCATCCCAGAATCCATTTTATTTACAGCTCTGATATTATGAGAACATTTCAAGAAATATATTTCTTTGATTTTCATGACTTGAACCCCTTTGGATAATAATATATTCTTATTTTTAGATATATTTTAATGTAGACATGATATTTACTCATCAGTTATAAAGGCACATGCATTATATTTATTTTTATATTTTCATTTCCTTTTCCAAATATATTTTCCATATCATAGTTCACTCCTTAGGAACATTATAAACTTGCATCATATGTGGAAATTTTTTTTAACATTAAAATTACTTGGACATGGAATCATTAGTGATTATTCATATATTTCGTCATATAATTATATCATATAAGAAATGTATTATAATTATTTGGTGTATATTATGAATATTTATGCCTTCTATAAATTCTCTTAGTAGCCTTAAGGTTTCCATTAATTATTAAATTCTTTAAATATTCTTTTGGGATGACTTCCACCAAACCAATCCTCTAATTTTTTCATTAGATTAATTACTTACTTTTTTGTTCATTCTAACTTATTTAACTTTGATGTTAATGTTATGTTTTCAAGGGTACTTAATTTGACATTTTATTCTATAAGAAAAGAATACCTTCTTTGGTGTAACGTCCTTCATGAAATTCTTATTGGGTGTGTTTTGTTTTTTCTTTTTATTACTGCCCATAGTTGCCACGTCTCTATTTATCCTTTGTTTCCTCATCTTTTTGTGGCGTTATTTAACTAACATATTGTAGTACATTATTTTTTGATCTATACCAACACTATTTAAAACTATGACCTCTCATATTGAAATTTTTATTTAATTTATGAAATCATCTATTTCTGTTCATGGTGGTTAGATTCACTCCCATATTTTCTTGTGAATTTTTCTCCTACTTAGATGAACCACTCTTTATGTTAGATATTCCACCCATAAATATATAGCTTCATAATATTTATTAGTTGAAATTTTTTTCCAACATTTAATGTCATGATTTCAATGTATCCCATACCACATATCGTGTCCCAAAAACCTTGGTCTCTTAGTTATAATTAGAGTCTGGATAGATTTAACTTCATACTATTTTTGAAAAATACATCCCTTATTTTGAGATTATTTTGGGGAGATAATTCAATTATCTTAATCATATCCACCCATGATATATTTTTCAGATTATCAATATTTTTATCCACCAAAATGTTTCTTAAATTTAAATTGTAACATGTAATAGCCATTGAAACAGAATTAGTATGTAAATTTTTTTATGGGTTATAGGTTATATTTTATATGATATTTTTGTATTTATATCTTTGGATATTCTAAAGATATTCCTTCTACTAGAGAAAGTCTCTTTAGAATAATTACTCTTATCAAAACCTTTTTATGGAAGAAAACCTACTTTCAGATTCATGTAAATATTTATCCTAACTTCCCAATCTTTCATCTTTACCCCCAAATAAAGTCATTTTGAATTTATAGTGCTCTTTTGATCCTATATATATTTCAATCTATCACAAAATTCCACTCTTATCTTATCAACATGATTTTTTTACACCTTACATACTTATTTCATAGAATTTTCAAGATTCTTTACCCTTTTAGACTTGATTTACAACTAAGCATCATTGAAAATAATGACTTTATTTAGTGCATGAATATTTTCTCACCACTTAGATCTTGAAATGATTATTTAATGAGTGAATATTTTTTCCTATAATGTAATAAGGACTTTTCCTTAGATTCAATGAGTTACGTGAGAGTTTAAAACCATTTAAAAATTTATCTGATTATTTATCCAAATCACTCATCTCCAATTTTAGTTGTGTTTATCATCATTTTGTTCCTTGATAAACCTAAATTTATACGTCAAAAAATTAATAGAAATTATCTTCATAAAATCCATAACTTTAGAGTATATTTATTATGTAAACTCATAATATTCACTCTCTTAAACTCATTCTTCTATCGAATGATTCTCAGCAAATTTATAATAATAATTTTTACATTGATAAACTTTATTTGGTGGTGAATCTTGTTTCTACATTGATATATGTCTTAACATAATAACCTATTTTTTTGCAAATTGTTTATGGTTTTGGTTGAAACATCGAAATTGGTATTGAAAATTATGGGAACTATGTTTTCTACATGACAAAACTCTAAATATTCATTTTATATGTATCTAATAAGAATATTATGAAATTAAATTAATCAAATATGAGGTAAATTAGATTATCTCTAATACCAATTTAAATGGTGCAACATGACCATGTAGTCACTCAGAGAGGGGGAGGGGGTGAATTAATATGACTATATTTTACCAAATTATAATCCATTTTAATTTACCCTCAAAATATTCAAAACTAAGTACCTATTAAGATGTATTGATCAACTTATGAGTTCCCTACACACAACACCTCATTCAATTGAAGCGATTAAAAAAATTTGAGATGTTATAATCCTTAACTCAACGCATAAAATGGGAGGGCAGATATAATCCTTAATCCTTGGGAAGGTAATATATTTAATATAATTATACATTATGATAATTTTTATCGCCCAATATCTCAATATTCTCTCAACTTGTTAGATACGATTATACTCGATCCCTCCCATATCTAATGCTCTTCCACCTTAATATCTTAAACAATACCTTCAATAAGATCTATTATTCTACTAAATCAACCAATAAAAAACATTTTCTTCAATCTAATGTCTTTAAAATAAAATGGATTATGAACAAAAATAATATGAAATTCTGCCTCTTCCACTCTCTTTCAAAATGACGAACATATGCATGGGAGAATTCACACTGAAGTTACATTTAGTTGATGTTATATTTATTTTTAGTTATATATTCTATAATTTTCAATGTAATCATAAAAATGATATGTCTCAAGTGATGAACTATATTATCTACCCAAATAAAGTGAATAAGATTCCCGCATGTGTTGGGTAATAAAGTTTCTTCCCTGGAATACCTAGATGGATTGATTCAAAGGGAAGAATATACATTTATAATCTATTGAGTTGGTCCTCTATCCCATGAAATTATCTAATATAGTTTAGAGTAATTTTTATATGATATAAAATTAGTGGATAAATAACAATAAAAGTGTTAACTACTAATAATATTTTGGTAAGCAAAGTAAATCTATATTTAAATTCTTTCAGAAGGTTCAAGGTGGTCGATGAAGATGGATTGTATTATGGAGAATCCATCAATAGAATACTCAGAATTTTGGTTTTAAAAATTATTTTTAAGTCATCCTTAGATAATGGATAAAATAAATCTAGAATCATGATGGTAGTGAGGCTTATTTTAGATACTCAAAGCTGGGTTCAATGATGAAAAAGTCAATGAAGACAACTTGAATTGTTTTGAAATTATTTTAATAATTCCCATATTTATTTAAATATAATTAATTATGATTTTAAGTGATTGATAAAAGATGATGTTTTAATAGAGAATCTTTGGATTCATTGGAATCTATTTCCATGTCATTTGAAAAAATATAGAATTTTAGAGTTCACCAAAAAATGGAAAATTCCTAGTTCTTATGATATTTATTACAGATCATATGAATTTAGGATGGAGTGTTTGAATTTAGAATATGACTATAGAGTGTGAATTTTAAAGTCCCCACATACAAATTAAATGGGTCATGTGACTTCAAAAAATACTTTAAGCCAACCATACGACTTTGTGTTCTAACATCATTGTACATTATTAAACATTGGATTGACTATATGAATTTGATCTAGTCTATGAATTGGATACCATATTATATTCATGTAATATGATGAATATTCAATAATAGGTTAGACTGTAAAACTTCAAGTTATTTCATATGAATTCATACCAAAATAAATGGATTCAATATTTCTATATTACTTCACAATTCCTATGAAACTCATGTTTCCAAAAAAATTATCAAAATCTTGATAGAATATTACTTTAATAGAGAGATCATATTATATAAATAATGAAAGCTTAACTTTGTAGAACTTATGAATTTATATATAAGAAAATATTAATTTCCTTATGGGTGAAAAATAGGGTTTCTATATTTATGAATCTGAAGAGAAAATTAACTTGGGATGATTCAAGAGAGATTATTTCAAGTTAAAATAACCGTGATGATTGTTTAGTCATGATTCAATAATGATTTTGAAATTTTTAAATGGTTTTAAGATGAGGAGATCATAGTTTTCTATGTCTATGACTCTCAAAAAGTGAAAAAATGGCCTAAATTTATTAAGAATAAAATAGATGTAGATGAGTCAAAACTTAACCTATTAATAATATATTAATTAAATTATAAATATATATTGTTTAGAAAGGTAAACGAATTAAATATATTATGGTGTTAATTATAAGCTAAATATTGAGTCTATATTATTATCATGTTAATATATCATGTCACAAGATGAGTCTTCCGCGCCATAAGTTGATTTTCTATAATTTTCTTAAAGGTTGGGGCTGATGCCTCATTTATAATTAAATAAAAGAAAAGTCATATTTTAACCGGGTTCATATAGATGGATAAATTGAAGTATATATTTTATATTTTTATATTTGAGAAGAAGAATAATCAAGACTACTATATAAAATTCACGTAAGACATATAAATTAGAATTTCAAAAAAGGGATGAATTAATTAAGAGTATTTTTATAATTCCCCATTGATTTGAAAAGGTGGATATATGGAAAACATCAACATTATCCATGAACATATAACTATTCATTTTTCTTTCACACTATCCATTGAATATTTCTAATTCCATAAATATGATAAGACCCCTATTAAAATATTTACCCAACTGTACTAAAAAGTCCCGAGGCTCTCAAAACTAAATATGGGAAGAATTGGTTCTGAAATTTTTTGCATATATGAATCCAAGGAAAATTAAGAACATCTAAAGGAATAGAAATACATATACCTAAAAATAAATTTTGAGATAAAATAGGATAGGTTTAAAATTGTAAGAATAACGAATAAAAGGAATTCATGAAGTTGAAGTTGAGTAATCTTTGATGTATTTGTATTGCTGAGATTATAGTGTTCAAATTATGAGTCAAATAAGCTAACAAGTAGTTTCAATAGAAACTATGATGTTGTTCACAAAATAATATACACCTAGTTTCTAGGAGGATATTTGTTGATATATAAAAAATATAATATTATTAGGTGAGAAGCTAATTTGAATTTGTATACTGTAACATCCTTTATAATAGTGTTGGCTAATTTCAATAGGAGGAGGGAAGTTTTGATCCATATGTTATAATATCAGTGTGAAGAATTTTTAATGTAGTATAAATATCCCTTAACATGTGCAATATTGTTGATTTATGTAAACCATATAATATGGTTACCTCACCCTTGTACTATGGTGAACACATATTTTGGATAATACCTAGCATGCCTGCCGTAATTAATAACATGATTTTGAGTGGAGAAACTGTATATCAGTAAAAGTTAAATAAGATAAGAAGTTGGTTTCCCACATTTAAACCAAATCTTGTAATTTTTTTCCATCTATAATTTCATTATCCAGACTACATAGAGTTGTATTATGGGGTAATCTATAATATATTTGTTAACATCTTAAAAGGTGATAGAGATTTCCGATACATAGAGGGGTGGAACAGGCATAAAATAAGTAATTGTTTTTTGCTAAAATTTCAGCACACCTAGTTAACCCTTACCCCTCATGTGTGTCTACACAATCCAATAGGGACTTTCAATTGGTATTAGAGAAAGGGTCCCCTCTGGCTAGATCACAAAGTTTATTCCCCATTTGTTTTACTAGAATTTGGTGAGGTGTAGATTTTATTCATTGGAATAAGTAATTAAAATATATAATAACGTTAACATGCCTATTAAAATAGATTTGAATGTTTTTACCATGACTTGGAAAGATAAAATTAAGAAATAGGAAAAGAAAATTAGAAATTTATCAAAATTAAAAGAGGTTCAACCACTAGCTTAATTTGTTCCAAGTTATGTTCTTATTGCTAAATATTTTGATCATGAGTCCTCTCGTGATTCAAATTCAAGATGTGGAGGTAAGTAAATAAAATATAATAAATATCTTTACCTTGATGTTATGTATTGTCTGATGAATGTACCAATTAAATTAGTGACATATATATCAAGTTTCATCATTAAAAATCATGATGAGAGGTCAAATCTAGAAGAAGAAGGTTATGTAATAGAGAATACATTAAACAATAATACAATTTCCTACAAAACTCATACAAATATTGTTAAATTTAAATAAAAAACAAAAAAACTTTTTAAGGAAATAATTTCAATGATTATTGAAGTACTGGAAATAGTTTAATTGAGTTAGAGGTGTTTTATAAAGTCTCCATGGATGATAAGTGTTCTCAACTGGAAGCTAAATCAAAGTGAGTGATAGAGATAGAAAATAAATTTTTTGAGATATGTTAAATTATTGGAAACAAAATTCATAAGATGAAGGAGGGTTTATAAGAAATATTGAACTTAGTTATCACTTAAAATAAAAATCTCAGTTTTATGTGTCTTGAGATGTGGGTAAAGCTATGAAATATGGAATCTAGAAAAGCTGAGTCTTCCCGAATGATTGAGAAAAATTGTGTCAAGATAATTTTGATATCATCTAGATAATCATCCACAACCTTTTCATACAAAAAAGTTAATCCACTATCCAGTTAAATTAGTTAAATTTGATTATTTTTTTTTCTAAAAATATATGACAAAAGTAAAAAGCTACAAAAATTTATATGTTTAAATTTTTTAGAAAACCCTCTAATAAGTTAAGTTCATAGATAATAATGTACAATAAATCCACCAATAAGATCCCAAATTAGTGGTGTTCTTACTAAAAAACAACAAGGGTTTCATACTAGACATAATACAAGTAAAGTAAAGAAAAATGTATTAACTAGAATATTTTGGTGATACTAGATATTTGGACATAGGGAAATGTATTTCTAGAATAATATTCTAGTTATAAAATTTTTAGAAGGGCCGAGTAATGGGTAAACCACCGAAATGTTTTAAAGAAACTTACTGGAGAAAAGAAGAAAACATATAAATAGGGAAATAGATCCCCGAGTAACAACATTGATTGCTTTGAACGTTTTTATGACTCCTCAATTGTATGTGTTCTCTATTATGATTAATATTGGTATAACTATTCCATGTTTCAATGATATAATAAAGAAAATATATAAACATTACAAACTGAAAGGAAGATGAGGAGTGAAGGAAAGTCTAGTTTTGGAGATAAATAAGTGAAAACGTTTTTTTAATGAAATACTCATAAGAATCCAATGAAGATTACTGGACATGATTTTCAACTTAGAGGAAATACATTATTCTTCTATGGAAAAGAATACCAACTCATGGATTACATAAATATGGACATGAAAATCAAGAAATAAGGGGTAAATATAAAAACCAAAAGATAATTATTTCAAGAAACATGAATCCAAATTGTTATAGTTTTGGATATTCCAGATGAAGGGTTTTAAAGGCTTCCAAAATGGGTAACTCAAGTTCTAAATAATAGGTGTGTGTAAAGTGAATTATTACAGGACATGTGGATATAAAATTTATGATTATTCTAACTTAAAAAATGCGATACATGGTAAAAACACCAAATAATCATAATATTAGGAAGGTAATTATTAAAATGGTGTTAAAAATCAATATAAATGTTATACATGTGAAGAAAGAGTGCTTGGACATATGTATAGCATAGTTGGAATATGATAGGAAGTTGGAAAATACTGAAAAAAATAAAATTTCTTTCATTATTAAAGATGATAAGATAATTACAGCTTTAATGAAATATGAAGTCCCGAAGTCCATTCTACCATGTAAGGTTTAGATCTGGATACCCAAATAAAATTAAAACAAAAAGAAAATGAATTTTAGATCATTTAGGATAGAATTTTCAAGATTTTGAATGTTTTGTCAGTCCTATGGATCACATTGAAGTTTCATTGGATTACCTATATTATTCCCTTTTCATATTAGTTATGTATAAATTTTGTGAATTAAATGTGAATAAGTTTTTATAGAATCTGTTTTTAGAGATCTTTCAAAATCAATGAAGCTTAAATATATTTTAAATTATTTTAAACATATAATTATTAAAAACCCATTTAAAAAGTGGATTTTATGGTATGGTTTCCACTCTCTTAACTTTTTTTGTTTCATTTTGATTTTAATTTTCAAAGTTAATTATTATATAAAAAATATAGAAACATATGTTCTCATTAAATGTTTTTATGTTTGTGTTCAAGTAAGTTAATGTTCTTAAAACTTATAAAAAATCTACATAAAAATCCCATAAGAAGTGTAAGGTTGGGTTTGTATAATATTGTGAGTGTTTTGTGGAAAAATTTACTATTTAAGATAACATCACTTATTTTTAACATTAAGATTACCGAAATAGACATAGAGTTGGTTAATTAATGGTACATTTCTATGTTATATGTGGTATCAAAATTCTCTCATGGAATGGATTGAGCATAGTTGAATTAAGAGAAAAAAATTGGTGAATATGTCTTCCTTAAAATTATAAGAGTTAGTTTGATATATGAACTTTTCCCTTAGAAGTTATGAGTGTATTTATGAGGAATAAGAACATTGTTAATTCTAATGATATTTCGTGGATATAAAATCCAAAATCACTTGTAATTGGTGTTTAGTGATTATTACATTTTTCTTTATCTCGTGGAATGAAAGAGTTGAAGGTTTGTTAGTTTAATAAGGATGGTAATATTCATTCTTTATGTTCAATTAAGAGGATAAGTATTTCCCCCAAAATTTCAAAATGGGGAGAATAGTTCTCCACACTTTTCATTTATTTATTAAGGGGTGAATACTTTAATTGATCATTGGAATGATTTTTTTAATTTGGAATTGAAAATAAATCTTAATAGAGAGATCTATGTTGTGTTCAGTTGATGTTGTATTTGTTTTCAATTAAATTTTATATCATTGTTAATCTAGTCATTGATAAGGGATGTCCAAGGTCATGTTATTTAGTATCCACCCAAAATAAGTAAAGAAGTTTTCCACATGTGTTAGGTAACAAAGTATATTACATTAAATACATAGATAAATGATTCAAAGGGAATCCCAAAGATATATAATATATTTAGACAATCCTTATTTCCAAGACACATGCTGCTAATTTTTAGAGAACTATCTACAACATGCACATGATATGAAAAAACTATAAGGAATTAGTAGTATTCTAATACAATTATGGAAAACATGGTAAATATGTACTTAAATTCTTAATATAGGTTCAAGGAATTTGTAACAGCCCAAGATTTTATAAAAAAATATTCTTTTTAATTTTATTAAAGTCTTGTGTTGTACGCTACACCAAAAGAAGCTTGCACAACACGCATCCTTGACTTGCCTTGCATTACACGCAATCACGACCTTCCTCGATAGCGTGTGTAATACGCAATACCGAGTTTCACTAAACAACGATATGCTATTAAAATATTATTAAAACTAGCCGTTATGAATAGTAATAACCACTTTTTAAAACTCTGTAAATCTTATTTTTCAAAATGAACTTCATTTTTGGATTCGGAGTATCGAATTTAGCCTAAGGTGAAATTTTGGTACTTTTCGGATAACTTTCATATTCTGATGAATAGTGAAAATTACTAAATTATAATTAAAAACAACTTTTTTAATCGAAATAATTAATAGTGATAAATTATTAATTTGATTGGTTTTAAAGTATATTTAGAATATATTTTTACAATTTAATACAATGTTGGTCATTGGATGTAATTTCACATTTAAACCAGACATAATCAAGTGTCAATCTTTTGATAGATATTGTTTATTAAAAACACGCTATTTGTTTTAACAGCGGGATTTAATTATAAAATTAATTAATTCAAATTCTATGATATGAATTTGGTAAAATAGAATTCATTTTTGAATTCGGAATATGAAATATAGCTTAGGATGAAATTTTGGCATTGTTCTGAAAAACATCAATTTTTGATGAATAGTGAAACTACTAAGTGGTAGTTAAAAAAATTAATTTCTTCATAAATCTTAATTTTACCACTTCTGTGAATGGAATTTCAAAAATCCGAGAGACACGGTTGATGTCAGTAAGTAAAATGTGGTTCAATGAGATGAAAATAATTTTTGGTGAATAGTAACTTTTTACTTTTTTTTACCACGGTTAATAGTAAATAGGGTAACTAAGGGTAAATATGATATTACTATTACCCTAACACATGTCCTAATTCTATTGGATAAGTGTAATTCGACCAAAAACAACCTTATGAATATAATATGACCATTTAGGTCCACTTGGATTAGATTATGACATTTAATATTATATTATTTAATTAATAGTTAAAATAGTTAAAATCAAAGTTTAATAACTAAAACATTTTTAATATGGGGTTATACATAAGATAAATTCGACTATAAATATTAATTAGAAAGATAAAAAGATTTCCTACATAATTATAGTTTATTTATAATTTTTAGACTTTAAATAAATTAATTTATTTATGACACAACGATGATGCAGTAATTACCCTTTTAAGGAAATATTAACATAATTGATGTTATAAATGCTCAAATGAATGTAATTTGAGACTTTTTATGAATTCCACTAATTTTCTAGGTTACTATGATATATTAATGTTGATTTAAGCAACTTGGTTCGAACATATAATTCTGTTATGAGTTTCACAAAAATCATATATCAAATAGTGTCAAAATTGACACAAAATAGTTTTTAAATCAAATATTATATTATTAATTGTTATTGTATTCTTAAAAATCTAAGGTTCAGCAAAATGACTTAGATAAGGATATATATACTAATAATAAACAATTTGGGGTTCGTTTGGCATGTTATAGTATATTTATTAACCATATAGTGAAAGAAAACAAAAAGACACGGTAAAAGTTAAATTAATTAACTTAGAGTTAAATCTAATTGATAAGGTTAAAATAATACCCTAAACTTGTATAAATCCTATTGGTTGATAGGATTTCGACCCATCCCCACTTTAGCTTCGAAATAAGACCCTTTGGAACCATTATAAACCGATTTTGACTTTAATATAAAATAATATTTTGAGATATTCCTAAGGTGCCCCTCTCCTCCCTTATAAAAGGGCACCTCCTCCCCCTCCTCCTCACACCAATTTGAGCACTCAAGCTCAGCCAACCCCTGCCATTTTCTCCTCTACACTTCCCTAGAATAATCCTTGAGGTCCTGGTCTTCTCCAAAGACCAATCTTAGTTCCTTAAGTGGAGGATTCAAAGAGGCGTTCCAAAGAAGAGGTAATATCCATTACCGATCTTTTCAATTTCTTTCTTCTTCAACTTCTTCTTCTTTAGTTGTTTCCTGATAAAGTAATAACATCAGTATTACTTACATACTGATATGTTATTATAAATATGAAACAACCCTAATTCACCTTCTATCCATCCTACGGAAAAATAAAATCACCGCGCGTGCGTACGTACGGAATACCGTCTCCACGCCGTGGTGTAATCTATTTTTCCACCATCACCTTACAAGGATGGGTATAATGGTGTAATGAGTAAATATATATAATTATTATAAAGTAATATTGATACTGAAATAATATATATATATACTCCAATACAATTCCACGATCATAGGAACGATATCATCACTCGTGCGTACGTACGGAATACCGTCTCCACGATGTGATGCGACTCGTTCTACATGATCTTCATTTCATAATGACTATATAAATGAATTGAATGAATGAATATGGTATATAATACACTAATACCATTCAGTAAATGAATTATCTATAACCTAAAGATAAGAATAAGAATTTATTCGACAAAACACGCATAAGAACAAAAAGTTATAATGACCCGAGTAACAAGTAACAATGAAATATTACTAACAAGAAGCTAATAATATGACCATATATGATATCATATCAATATGTATGATTCTGGAATAAGTCAATAACATTATTTAAACCATTATACAGGAGCTTCGGACACGAACAAAGCAAATCAGACCTAAGGTAAGGGAAATATCACAATCTCATTTTTATCCGAGATTGTTTATTCATAAGTATTTACTGGGGTGTATTTTATCATCCACATCCATGTTTCATCAATATGTAATATTATTTCCATCCACCTACAATTGTTTAAATCCATTTTTACCCTTCGGTGAGTTTTTAGTAATATCTATGAAAGGAATCTTTTGTCATACGAGGTACTTTTTGACTTTTCCGACGAAAGTACGAAGAATGATTTTTTAACTTATACGGAACGAACGGATTTCTACTGTTTTATAAAGCCTTATTTTCATGAAGCTTCCTCTAAAATATTTCATGACTATTTTCAATAAAATCTCTTTCTTTTAAAATTTCATGATGTTTTGTGAAAAGAAATTGATTTTGAAGAAGAAAGGATATTTTCCTCAAGAATTCAATTCAAGTGTTTTATCAAAATTATTTTCCATCTAAGATAATAAAGGGTTCTGTTTCTATCCATATTTTTACATTGATTTGACTATGTTGTGATGGAATTATGTTTATGAATTCCTTTATCTTATATGAATTTATTTATGATGTCATGATGTTTCAAGAATCCCATTTTTGTTACATGTGTTATGCGATGATGTATGTTTTATGATTATGTGGAACACATAAGAAAGGATTCATTATAAGATGGGTGGGACCTATATCTCCCTCCAATGCATTGGGTAATGATTTTATATCTCATGAGATAGACATGGCTGGAATGGTAGGTTATACCGGTTCAGTGAAACAGGACTGAAACGAGGGTTACTCGATTCAGAAAGGGACTTTGTCCACTAAGATAGTCTTGGCAATGAGTCTTGACTAACAAGAAATGATTCTCTATGATTATGTGTGAATGCCACAAAGTTTCATGTTTTATGTTATGATTATTGTGATTACATTTCACTGCCATGATTTACCCCATGTTATGAAATTATGATCTCTTTTGCAAGTTAAGATTTCCAAAAGTTATGTGCTTATGTATATGATGTGATTGATATTTCTTTTGTTTACCCTTACTGAGCATTTGAGCTCACCCTTTTATGTTTTCTTTTACCCAGGATATAAAGAAAGGTTTTAGGTATAAAAAAAAGAAGATCTTTATGGGAGATGTTGAAGATCTTTCACCACGATTAGAAGATTATATTCCGAGTTTCCAAAGACACTAAACTATTACGGTCCTTGTGTGTGTGTTTTTGTTATGTACTAAGTATTCCGAAAATGTAATGTAATGTCCATGTACGTCAGGCTCCGGGTCTCTACAGTTGGTATCAGAGGAAAGGTTTAGTCAACCTTTGGAAACTAGGATGCGAAAACATTAGTGAGATCCCTAGAGATATTTCTAAGGTATGTCTAGGGATGTCTCTAAGGTTAAGTATACGTATAGGTTATAGTCCTAGAATTGCGCTAACGATCTTCGAATTTAACCTAAGATGTTAGATATTGAGGGTACTACCCCTTTATTATGTTGTTTTCCCTAGCATGATTTTTGCCTCTCATACTATTCTTTTGGGGTTTTAGACGATGGCTGGAACCCGAAGGAACCGTGTTAATGCGGAATGTGATGGGCAATGCAATGATTGTCCCCCTGAGCAACCAAACGATATGGGAGCCGGAATGCAAAATCTTGTAGCCATGCTCACACAACTTTCTCAAGCTATGAATCATGCAGGACTTCCAAACGAGCAAAGGAAGGAGCAACATTCTGTTGAATCCTTCATGAGGCAGCGTCCACCTTCTTTCAGTGGGTCTACTGATCCATTAGTTGCTGAACAATGGATTAGTACTACTAAAAAGATATTTTCAGTTCTTCAATGTTCTGAACATGATAAAGTCATCCTAGCAGTGTATCGTTTGGAAGGAGATGCTGATCAATGGTGGAATCTTATTAAGAATACGAGGCAAAGGGATGAAATTGAGTCTATGGAATGGGACGAGTTCAAGAACTTATTTTTCAATAAGTACTTCCCTCGTATTCTCCGAACAATGATGGAGAAAGAGTTTCTTGAACTGAAGCAAAGGGATGATGAATCTGTTGGTACCTATGAAGCAAATTTTACAAGACTTGCAAGGTACGCTTCTGGTATTATCATCCAACCTGAAAGTAAAGTTGATCGATTTTTCAGTGGCTTAAAACCAAGTCTTCGAAGGGCATTAGCTATAAGAGACATCAGTAGCTATGAAGAAATTGTGCGTTGTTCTATCAAGGTAGAAATGGAAGTTGGTGTTACATATCCATCTCATGGGTTTGACAAGAAACGAAAGATGGAGTTCAAGGAGAAAACTCAGAATAATGGTGAAAAGAAGATGAATGTTTCCTTATGCACAAAGTGTGGAAAGAAGCATGGTGGAGATTGTCTTAAAGGGACTAGAAAATGTTTTAAGTGTGGAAAAGAAGGTCATCGAGCAGCTGAGTGTCGAAGTAATGGAAAATGGGATTCTAATGAAGTGAATAAAGCAAACACTACAGAGAACGTACAACCAACACTTCAATGCTTCAAGTGCAAGGAAATGGGGCATTATGCTAATAAATGCCCTAATCCAAGGGTTAGTGATGATCGACATGAGCAACCGCTTAAGGCAAAGGACAAAGGGAAGTCACATGCGATCACTATTGGCAATGTTGAATATGACAACGATGTGGTGGAATGATTAAGTGTTTATGTAATGGGATTCCAAAATAATGTTGTATCTTGGAATATTGGAATATTTATGTATTGGTCTAATGTGGTATTCAAAGTGATTGAGATATTATGCGCATAATGAAGGGAAAACGAGAAAATGAAATGTTTAACAGTATTCATGAGCTCATGATTGATATAAGGACTAAGTGATATCATGGTTTGAGTATATAGAATTTTGAGGATTTTAGTATGTGGAAGGTGTTAACTTTTAACTGCATTCATGTTTTCACTAAGGTATTCAAGAGAATACACGATTAAGGACTTTGAATGTTTGGAATGTGACCAACAAAACATATCTTATGATATATGGGGATCGATGATGGTGTTAAATCTCTGGTAATCATTTTCACTATATTATGAGAGTCGACTGCAGTATTATGGATAAGCCTAAAAGATTGGAATGGATTATGTTGGACATAAGTTAGTATTGTTTGTTTTTTCGATATTATTGATGGGATGTTATATAGTTTTGGAAAAAGGACAACCTGCAGGACGGGCGACAGCCCATCGCTTCGGACAAGGCTGTGGGAATCGAACCCACAACCGAAGTGCGACTGGCCTTTATCGCCTACCACTGGCCTACAGGAAGTCCCTGTTTAGTAGAAACTAGTTTTATTATATTAAGCAGTATGATATATGAAGTATAAGTCCATTTTAGGAACCATATATGATTAATCTCACTATAGATCGACTTATGCATATAATTTTTGCTAACCTTTTGTTTGAGACAGATGGAATGACCCGTCATTCTATCACATGATCTGAAAACACTTCATGAATAACAAATTCAACTTCATTTATTTAAGAGATGAAGTGGAAATTGTTCAAGGCACGAACAACAGTGAGATTGTACCAAAATAAAGTAAGTATTTATTCTAATTCAAATTTTCAACTATAGGGAAATGATCTTGAAAACCAAAAATGTTGTCCTAGTTATCTTATACCTGATGAATCAGATGGTACCTTATATCATCACAAATCTATGGATTTGTGATTACTGGCTTTTCCATAGCCATGTTCTCTACCACTCTCCATCAGAACATGATGGTTAGATTTCTCTTCCATATCCATATTTTCACCTATGTGGAAACCCAATGATTAGTTTATTTGGGTAACCGTTACGTTTCATACTTTTGTTTTTAAAGATTGGTTTTGATATTCCATTTTACGATGTGGGTTTCTATTAAAGAAACTTTCGAATAGTAAACCATTTATAACCCCGACGAATTTCGAGGGCGAAATTCATTTTAAGGGGGGTAGAATGTAACAGCCCAAGATTTTATAAAAAAATATTCTTTTTAATTTTATTAAAGTCTTGTGTTGTACGTTACACCAAAAGGAGCTTGCACAACACGCATCCTTGACTTGCCTTGCATTACACGCAATCACGACCTTCCTCGATAGCGTGTGTAATACGCAATACCGAGTTTCACTAAACAACCATATGCTATTAAAATATTATTAAAACTAACCGTTATGAATAGTAATAACCACTTTTTAAAACTCTGTAAATCTTATTTTTCAAAATGAACTTCATTTTTGGATTCGGAGTATCGAATTTAGCCTAAGGTGAAATTTTGGTACTTTTCGGATAACTTTCATATTCTGATGAATAGTGAAAATTACTAAATTATAATTAAAAACAACTTTTTTAATCGAAATAATTAATAGTGATAAATTATTAATTTGAGTGGTTTTAAAGTATATTTAGAATATATTTTTACAATTTAATACAATGTTGGTCATTGGATGTAATTTCACATTTAAACCAAACATAATCAAGTGTCAATCTTTTGATAGATATTGTTTCTTAAAAACACGCTATTTGTTTTAACAGCGGGATTTAATTATAAAATTAATTAATGGAAATTCTATGATATGAATTTGGTAAAATAGACTTCATTTTTGAATTCGGAATATGAAATATAGCTTAGGATGAAATTTTGGCATTGTTATGAAAAACATCAATTTTTGATGAATAGTGAAACTACTAAGTGGTAGTTAAAAAAATTAATTTCTTCATAAATCTTAATTTTACCACTTTTGTGAATGGAATTTAAAAAATCCGAGAGACACGGTTGATGTCAGTAAGTAAAATGTGGTTCAATGAGATGAAAATATTTTTTGGTGAATATTAACTTTTTACTTTTTTTTACCACGGTTAATAGTAAATAGGGTAACTAAGGGTAAATATGATATTACTATTACCCTAACACATGTCCTAATTCTATTGGATAAGTGTAATTCGACCAAAAACAACCTTATGAATATAATATGACCATTTAGGTCCACTTGGATTAGATTATGACATTTAATATTATATTATTTAATGAATAGTTAAAATAGTTAAAATCAAAGTTTAATAACTAAAACATTTTTAATATGTGGTTATACATAAGATAAATTAGACTATAAATATTAATTAGAAAGATAAAAAGATTTCCTAAATAATGATATTTTATTTATAATTTTTAGACTTTAAATAAATTAATTTATTTATGACACAACGATGATGCAGTAATTACCCTTTTAAGGAAATATTAACATAATTGATGTTAGAAATGCTCAAATGAATGTAATTTGAGACTTTTTATGAATTCCAATAATTTTCTAGGTTACTATGATATATTAATGTTGATTTAAGCAACTTGGTTCGAACATATAATTCTGTTATGACTTTCACAAAAATCATATATCAAATAGTGTCAAAATTGACACAAAATAGTTTTTAAATCAAATATTATATTATTAATTGTTATTGTATTCCTAAAAATCTAAGGTTCGGCCAAATGACTTAGATAAGGATATATATACTAATAATAAACAATTTGGGGTTCGTTTGGCATGTTATAGTAAGTGTATTAACCATATAGTGAAAGAAAACAAAAAGACACGGTAAAAGTTAAATTAATTAACTTAGAGTTAAATCTAATTGATAAGGTTAAAATAATACCCTAAACTTGTATAAATCCTATTGGTTGATAGGATTTCGACCCATCCCCACTTTAGCTTCGAAATAAGACCCTTTGGAACCATTATAAACCGATTTTTACTTTAATATAAAATAATATTTTGAGATATTCCTAAGGTGCCCCTCTCCTCCCTTATAAAAGGGCACCTCCTCCCCCTCCTCCTCACACCAATTTGAGCACACAAGCTCGGCCAACCCCTGCCATTTTCTCCTCTACACTTCCCTAGAATAATCCTAGAGGTACTGGTCTTCTCCAAAGACCAATATTAGTTCCTTAAGTGGAGGATTCAAAGAGGCGTTCCAAAGAAGAGGTAATATCCATTACCGATCTTTTCAATTTCTTTCTTCTTCAACTTCTTCTTCTTTAGTTGTTTCATGATAAAGTAATAACATCAGTATTACATACATACTGATATGTTATTATAAATATGAAACAACCCTAATTCACCTTCTATCCATCCTACGGAAAAATGAAATCACCGCGCGTGCGTACGTACAGAATACCGTCTCCACGCCGTGGTGTAATCTATTTTTCCACCATCACCATACAAGGATGGGTATAATGGTGTAATGAGTAACTATATATGATTATTATAAAGTAATATTGATACTGAATTAATATATATATATACTCCAATACAATTCCACGATCATAGGAACGATATCATCACTCGTGCGTACGTACGGAATACCGTCTCCACGATGTGATGCGACTCGTTCTACATGATCTTCATTTCATAATGATTATATAAATGAATTGAATGAATGAATATGGTATATACTACACTAATAACATTCTTTAAATGAATTATCTATAACCTAAAGATAAGAATAAGAATTTATTCGACAAAACACGCATAAGAACAAAAAGTTATAAAGACCCGAGTAACAAGTAACAATGAAATATTACTAACAAGAAGCTAATAATATGACCATATATGATATCATATCAATATGTATGATTCTGGAATAAGTCAATAACATTATTTAAACCATTATACAGGAGCTTCGGACACGAACAAAGCAAATCGGACCTAAGGTAATGGAAATATCACAATCTCATTTTTATCCGAGATTGTTTATTCATAAGTATTTACTGGGGTGTATTGTATCATCCACATCCATGTTTCATCAATATGTAATATTATTTCCATCCAAATAAAATTGTTTAAATCCATTTTTACCCTTCGGTGAGTTTTTAGTAATATCTATGAAAGGAATCTTTTGTCATACGAGGTACTTTTTGACTTTTCCGACGAAAGTACGAAGAATGTTTTTTTTAACTTATACGGCACGAACGGATTTCTACTGTTTTATAAAGCCTTATTTTCATGAAGCTTCCTCTAAAATATTTCATGACTATTTTCAATAAAATCTCTTTCTTTTAAAATTTCATGATGTTTTGTGAAAAGAAATTGATTTTGAAGAAGAATGGATATTTTCCTCAAGAATTCAATTCAAGTGTTTTATCAAAATTATTTTCCATCTAAGATAATAAAGGGTTCTGTTTCTATACATATTTTTACATTGATTTGACTATGTTGTGATGGAATTATGTTTATGAATTCCTTTATCTTATATGAATTGATTTATGATGTCATGATGTTTCAAGAATCCCATTTTTGTTACATGTGTTATGCGATGATGTATGTTTTATGATTATGTGGCACACATAAGAAAGGATTCATTATAAGATGGGTGGGACCTATATCTCCCTCCAATGCATTGGGTAATGATTTTATATCTCATGAGATAGACATGGCTGGAATGGTAGGTTATACCGGTTCAGTGAAACAGGACTGAAACGAGGGTTACTCGATTCAGAAAGGGACTTTGTCCACTAAGATAGTCTTGGCAATGAGTCTTGACTAACAAGAAATGATTCTCTATGATTATGTGTGAATGCCACAAAGATTCATGTTTTATGTTATGATTATTGTGATTACATTTCACTGCCATGATTTACCCCATGTTATGAAATTATGATCTCTTTTGCAAGTTAAGATTTCCAAAAGTTATGTGCTTATGTATATGATGTGATTGATATTTCTTTTGTTTACCCTTACTGAGCATTTGAGCTCACCCTTTTATGTTTTCTTTTCCCCAGGATATAAAGAAAGGTTTTAGGTATAAAAAAAAAGAAGATCTTTATGGGAGATGTTGAAGATCTTTCACCACGATTAGAAGATTATATTCCGAGTTTCCAAAGACACTAAACTATTACGGTCCTTGTGTGTGTGTTTTTGTTATGTACTAAGTATTCCGCAAATGTAATGTAATGTCCATGTACGTCAGGCTCCGGGTCTCTACAGAATTGGAGTAAACTAGTTTAAATTATAGATAATCAATCAATATAATTCTTAAAATTTGTGTTTTTGAAATTATGGAAATATTTCCCTGGATGGTGACTAAATTAAGTATATAATTTTGATTTTAGTAGGGTTTTTTAGAAAAACTCAAAGTTTATTTCACATTATGAAAATATCCTTAAAGACAAGTTAAATTATTAAAGAATTATTTTAAAAATCACATATTTATTTTAAGCTGGTCCAAGATGATTTGAAGTGATTAAAATTGAATAGAATTCGAATATAAAAGCCTTGGGGACATTTAAAGTCATTTGAATAAATATAGTGTTTTTTATTCACTAAAAAATGGATGATTCCTAGATCATATGACTTTTCCCACTAATTCATAGAATTTTGGATGAATCATATGACTTTGGAATATACCATCAATGTGTACCTTTAGAATTTACCAAAAATGACATTGTTGGATCATGTGACATAATCATAATACTTTAAGTCGACTTTATAAATTTTAGTTTTAATGCCAGACTTCATCGCATGACTTTGAATTGAACATATGACTTTGATTCAGAGCATGACTTAGAAACAATTGAACATTCATGTCATACAATGTAGAGTCACTCACATGGATACTGTTTTATTTCAATTCATTTCAAATAACCTCATGTGAAAACATATGAATCCAAGATTTATATATGACTTCAGGAGTCATATGAAACTAAAGTTTCCTAAAAAATTGGCAAAGACATAAGAGGGTATGAATTTGAGAGAGAGACCGTATGATATGAAGCATGATACCTATATAAGGTAGAAAATACGACATTATACTTAGAAATTTTTTTACACTACTGTAAAACAACCTATTCCAATGATCTGGAGAATTTTTTATAGATATACTATTAAAAATAATTCCAACTCTGCGTTTAGATCCCATGACCTCTATGTAATATTACAAACAGTTTACCAATTTACAATAACTTATTTTATGTCTTTATTAACATATATATCTGTATGTGTGTATACAAATAATAATTTTGAATTATTTATTTTTATTATTATTATTACACATATTTTAATATATAAATATATTTATGTTGATATATTTATATGTAATATATACTTTCTTAAATATTGTTTATATATGATTTATATATTTTTTAATATGGATTTATACTCAATATATACAATATTTAGTGAAAAAGAGTTTATAAAATGATTAAAAATTAATATTAAATAGTAATTTTTAAATTAGTATCGATTAATAAACATTTAATAAAAATTTATTGATAAAAAATAATAAATTAATTAAACCTTTAGATAAGTGGAAAATAATAATTAACATTAGAAAATCTATAAATTTTGATCCAAGTGCTTTTTTGGGTTCCACAAGATGTTAAATCAAAGATTGTGAAAATATATACATCATCAAGACCCAAGAAAATAACAATCCTTGTTTTTCTAGTTAAAAATTCCCAAAGTCTATCAAAAATGAGTTTTTAGTTGGGATACCCTACTTTTTGAACATTAAATTGATTTTCATCTTCATTTAATGGGTATATCTCCTCTTTTTTCAAAGGATAAATAATATATTTCTATGAATTAAATTTATATAGATGTTATTGCATTCAAATTTTATCATTTTTCATTTTTAGTGTTATTTTTATTTAAATATATACCTATATATAAACAAAAATATTTATATATATTTAGATATACATATTTAATTTTATAAATAATTGTTTAAAAATATTTACATATAAAATAAATTTTTAACTATATAATCCATAAATAAATAAATAGTTATTTTTAATTTTATTTAATATATCAATATTAAAATAATCATATATTAATATATATATATATAACGATACATGGATTATAATAATATAATTAAATGTGTAATACTCAATAATAATATGAAAAAAATAAATTTATATTATTTTTAATAATTTTATAAATAAGTTTCACAAAATATATTATATGTTAAGTGTAAATACATATTTAGAAATATATAAGTCCTATATAAATCATATTTAAGTAAATAAAATGTATATATATATATATAAATATATTTACATATTAAAATATGTGTCATAATAATAATAACAAATAATTTAAATTTTTTTATAAATATATACATATACTTATATATATGTAAACATAAATGTGGTCACAACAACGCAATTGGGTTTTTGAGATACAACTCAGAGTTCTAAGATCAAAATATTACATTGGAAAATTTTAATAGGTTACCTAAACTAAAGGTTTAACCAAACCATTGATATAAGTACTCTAATGGCATGCCTATACCAATGGTTTAGTCAAGCCATTAACATAGGTGGGTGAAACGATACCTATACCAATGATTTTAAAAACTATTGGTGTAGGTATGTTTGTGTAGCCTAAATTACCTATAGTGTTAGTTCCTGATGGGTGAAAAATAAACATTCTAAGTTGAAGAATATAAATAGGAAATCAAAATAGGAAGATTCAAGATTTGTTCTTTCATGTTCAAATAATCATGATTCTTGGTTAACCATGATTGGATCATGAGTTGAGAATATCAAAATGGGTTGAAGATGAGGAAATCACAGTTGGATAAATATGTGATTTTCAAAAAGCGAAAAATAAATTATTGAATTTTTAAAAAATAATGGAAATGTTGGTGAGTTTAAGATAGAGTTATCCATCAAATATTAAGTCATTTTGGATAAAAATTACTTTATAAATTGAAAAAGGTGTTGAGTTGCAGCTGCTAAGTATGGGTCAAAGCTCGAGTATGTATTATTCTCATATGAAACTCCTATGCTATATGATGAGTGTGCCACATCATAAATTGATTTACTATATGAAATTTATATATTTGGAGAAATTAATGTAAGGATGTTATAGTGTTATTTTAGAGAAGAATAATCAGAAAGTCTTCTAAGTAAAATACAAGGAGGACTTATGGAGATGAGTTTAAAAAGTGTGATGAATTAATTAAGGTAATTGTTATAATTCACCCTTGAGTTGAAAAAGTGGTGATATAAAATTTTATGGATTACTTGTGTATGTGGAAATATCAATTTTTCTCGTACTTTATCCATTGAAGATTTTAATTTCTAGAAATATGAGAAGAACCCAAAAATGGTTTAGCTGCATGTACTAAAATGTTACGTGGCTCTCAAAACAAAAAAGTGAGAAGAGATGACAATAATATGTTGAATCTAAAAAGATGAGAGAAACTATGAACCTCTCAAGGGAGAGGAGAAGGATATGCTGAAACAATAATGAAGAGATAAATCTATTGTGCTTTAAAGAAAAATAAGTTAAAATAAAGAATGAATTCTATAAGATGAGGCTGAGTGAGATGTGATTTATTAAAAAAAATCAAGCGCATAGTGTATAGATTCTAAGCTAAGGAATCCAGAAAGTAGTTTCAAGAAGAACCAAGAAGTTGTGCACATAATACCAAATATTGAGTTTTAAGGAGGTTATTTATAGATCTACATGTAGTCTAAAATTATAATGTGATGATGTTGGTCTATATTCATATGTGTTAACATCATGTGCATTAGTACTGAACAACTTCAATATGAGGAAAGAAGTTTTGATATAGATAGAATAATTCCAGTATGAAGGTTTTTGGGTGTAGTATAAATATACCTTCACATGTTTAATACTGTGGATGCATGTCACCTTTGTCATATAGTGACCTCACCTATGTAACGTGGTGAACCTATATTTTAGATAATCTTTGGACAAAAAAAATAATTGTTAACAATATTATTTATATAGAATCCATGTATTAAGAGGAGATGAACACAACAAGGATTATGTTTCCCACATTGGAAAAAAACCTGGAAAAAACACTTGTTCTATCTATGCATTTAGTATCTTCACATTATGTAGCTGAATTTCAAGGTAAAATAGAAGAGATCCATTTAAATACAAACATGTGATAGAGGTTTGGAAATCCAAAGGGGTGGAAAGATATTAAAATAAGTATTTTTTTGGATAAAATATGTTCACACATGATTTAACCCCCCCTCTTATATTTGTTTGAGTGATCACACAGGGACTTTTACACACATATTTTTTCTACTTCCTCCTAAAATACAATAATTTTATTGATCAACACATGAATCTTCTTTACATGATGCAGATGATGGAAAAAAATTATAGAATCTCGTCAGTTTCACTTATTCTTTTTCTAGATCTTGACACATAGTAGTATTTTCAGACTTCCTCAAATCTTATGTTACTATTCCTATTCTTTCTTATCTTATACCTTTAATGATAAAAAACCTAATGGATTGTGATGTTTATGATTATTATTAATACGTATGTTAATATGTGTCGGATGATGAGGAATAAGATAATGATTTAGGGGATTGATGAAAATACGATTATTATTTAAGCGTTTCGTGAAAAGGGGGAGGTTGAAGAGATATTTATTATTTAATGTAACATGGAATTTAACATGAAACTTATTATAGAACACATGATTTGAAGCTACATTAGTTGAATCTTTCAACCATTGGAAATGTTAAATAAGATTAATCTTGTATATTGGAAACGATAAGGAAGATACAACTATTACACGAAATTCTCAAACAAATAGATTCAAGATAGTAACATTTATATATGATAATTATTAATCCAAGATAAATTCGACATAAAAGTTTCATTGTATATAGGTTAATTTAAAAATGTCTAATTTTTTAAGAAGATTGAGTGAAGCTGGATAATATGGGTGCTAGTGAAATGTTTTGATATGGCTATTAAGAAGGATTTAAAATATGTGAATGGATAAGTATAAAGAATGGATAAAATATTGAGAATACATCCATTGATTATTGAATATGAAAACCATTATAATCATTGGAGAATATTTTTTGGCTGAATATTTGACAAGGCTGAGTTCATGTTGGAGTATTTGAGGTATTGTAGGTTCATTGAAGCAATAAATGTTGAGTGTTCATAAGCTATAAAGCATTGGAAATGAATTTAAATAATTTGAGAATATTTTCATATTTTCATAAGATAGTTACTATTGCTTGAGTTGTTTTAGATTAGATTAAAATTTCTCTAAATAGATAAAAAGAAGTTACATTTTTTTAATAATCACTAAAAACTATTTTTCTTAGAGAAAATGAAAAATTCTTGAACCTCCCTTCAATATGTAATTTTTTCTTCAATCGAAAAAATTAAGTATGTCTTGAAATCACTAGATGTAAAGACCCATAATTTACATGTTATTTTTTTAATGAAATGGGAATTTTACGAGTTTGTGAAAATTGCCGGCATGTGATTTCGAGGCCCGGTGTGCCCAGAATCAATTTCTGAAGTTTTTTTCAGGTTGGTTCAGTAAACATACGAGCATGGTTTTCTAATGCTTGAACTGGTTCTTGGAATTGAAATATGAGGGCACCATTGAACTCGTAGGGCTGTTATTCTCTAAAGGAGAATTTCACCTCGACGACATATAGTCGAGGGTGAAAGTTAGTTTTTTGGGGTTTTCGTGTAAGAATAAAATAAAAATAAAAGTGTGTGACATTTTTATTTTTTTATTTCCAACAGCCATATTGGTGTTGGGAGGTGTGGTCCACCAGAACTGAACCTCCATGTGGAAGTTGAGAAGTGGGTACCACCTAAACCTAATCTCCCATGAGAGGTTATGGTGGTGTTGACCTCCCAAGGCCAAAACCACTTGAAATCCCCTCATTATGAAGAAAAACCTCTCAACCCCCTCATTAATGTGAATGAGACTCTTTAATTCTTCCACATTAATTATGCCAACCCTCCTAAATTAATCTTTCAAACCCTTCCTTTTAATTAATTGAACCATCAAATCAATTAATTAATTAAACTATTTGAATTCATGCCAACTAACATAATAGAACTCATAATCTATTATTTTGGGCTACGAATTATTTCTGGTTGAATTGGGGAGAGGGGGAACTTGGGGGAAAGCTCTCTAATGAAGAGCGCTCTTCCAACGAAGAATGCTGAACTCCTTCAACCTTCTTCCTCGGGACTTATTTCGACGTGGGACGTCATCATCTATGGTGAATTGATGACCGTACTACCTTCTTGCGCCAACGACAACAAGTGAATGAGGTAGGGATTTTATTCTATTTTTTTATTAATTTCCATGTACTACCTTCTTCTCTTGTGCGGGATTGATAATAATTAAGTTGTGGAAGATCATGGTTGGCGTTCATTGCTTTGTTCTTTGTGAACCGCTTTCTACCACCCTAAACGCTGAGGGTGTGGGCCAAACTAACATGGCACGACCCCTCCTCCATTTTTCGTTGGTGTGTTCATCGAAATGGAGGAATGCAAAAAAAAACAGTGCTCCACCAACCATGGTCACCGCCTCACGTGGCCTCCGTGCCCCGCGACACTCCACCGCCTGCGGCCTCGCCGCTTTGCCCCATGACACCCGCATCCTCAACCGCTCTGTGCCACCGCTAAAATTCCAGCAGAACTAGCCTGCACCTCTCATGGTGCCCCGGCCGAACCGGCCCACGCCCCTGTCGGCACCTCGACCGAAGCGGCCCTCCGCCCTCCCGTCGCCCCGACTGAACATTCCGACACCCTGCTCAGCACCCCAGCCCAACTAGCCTGCACCCTGTCGGGCACCCCAGCTGAACCAACCCACACCCTTTGTGTCTCCCTGGCCGAACCAGACCGCACCCTGCAAGGCACCCCGGCCGAACCGGCTGGCACCCCCCACGTCGCCTCGGCCGAACTGGCCCATGCCCCCTACGGTTCCCCAGCCGAACTGGCCCCGCGACCCCGCGACGCCTCGACAGAACCAGCCCCGTGCCCTTGTGGCACCCTGCGGCCGTGCTACCCCCGGCACCCGCGGTAACCACGGCCCCTCGCGGCCCTCGCGGCCTGATTAACCTCCCAGGAAACCTGGCCGCATCTCGAGTCAGGACTGACCCAGCTGGTGGGGCCGGGTTGACCTGAACTGGGTCGACCCATGCCGGGTCGGGTCGGATCAGTCGGATTAGACCCAGGCCCACTACGACCCATTTACGCTCTTTTGGCCATAACTTTGGGACCGGTTGTCCATTTAACAAACTATCAGCAGCGCTAGAAATCATAGAGTGAGAAGTTCTCTTTGAGTGATACCCCATTGAGTTTTGGATCGAGAAAGAGAACAGTCAAGTTGGATCAAGAACGAATCCAATCGTGCCCCGAGGACTAAAAGTCTAATAACTCACAGACCGGGCATCCGATTGACATGCCTTCTATTACGTTGGGACCCCAATGACATGGAAGACATTTGAGATACTTCTTCATGGGACTTCATGAAAGTTGGAGTATTGACTAGTAGCTCGTGGAGCAGATCCTTCTGAAGACGAGTGAGTATAGTGCGGAGACCTAGTAGGTGGCTGAGACCTGATGACTGCTGACATATTCAACTTAGAGTGACTCGACTAGCCCATTGGGGAGGGCCCTGGTGTCTCGGAAGACCCACAGTGGGGAGAAACTTGGTGTCGCAACAGACCCACAGTACTCTATAGGAGGAGTACCTCAGTAGGCTACGAGGGGGAGCACAGTTGTTGATGCGGCATACCAACGGTGGGGAGCACGCTTGGTGTCGTGGTAGATCCATGGTACTCGACAGGAGAAGTACCTCAGCAGTCCAAGGTTAGTGGGAATTGCCTCTATGTGATGTGGATAGCCCACTATACTTGATATAGGAGGAGTTCTACAACATCTGAGGGTTTCAAATGTTACTTGATACTACCCCAAGAATAAAATCTTGGTTAGAGATTAGTCAGTTTTTCTGTGTTTTTCCTCATGATTGAGATGGATTACGTGATAACTTAGGTATATGTATGGGAATATACCTAAGTAGGGTGATCTGTTTAATTCTTTATTTGTGGTTTATCCATGGTAGATTTTGTAAGACCTTGAGGGTCCCGGCTTCCCTACTGAGTATCAATATACTCACCCCTTCACGGTCTATGCCTACACCTTGTTGTGTTGGATACAAACAACGGAGAGTGCTGACTGAGGTTGAGAGTACCAGGACTGGACGGTACCCAGAGGTGGACCATACGGTGTGTCGGTACATGGAAGAGATGAACAAACATGGAGTGATGAGGAGGCAATCTATACCTACCCTTCAGGTAGGTACCTCGGTGGATGACCCAGTAACTATTTATCCTTTTTCCTTAGTTGTACTTGTACTTTCTGTTTCTCCTAACTTTACTGTTGGCCTTGTATTCTCACCCCTTTTACTTTTCAGAACTCTGTTTGTTATACAGTTTACTTGTTTTGGTATCTTACTCTGTACCTGGTTGTGGGTGTTTACTGGTTATAAAGGCAATTCCTTTCTAGTATACTGATTTACGCCTTTGGTGCTATTCACCAACCCCTGGCCTATGGAAGGTGGGCTTTGGGGCAGCCATGGAACGGGACTCGGGGGATGGGTCATGAAAAATTGGTATTAGAGGATTCGGTTCTGCCACAGAACATAGGACTATGATCTTTTCTATGAAGCAATAGTGTTAAGTGTAGTGAGTATAGTTCTTAGTTCAAGGAGTCCAGTATTGGTGCAGCGGCCGACGTGTCCATACACCAGGACCCTGACTTCTGATTTCCGACTCAGTGAACGAAAACACTGATTTTGTGTGTGTTTTCAATATTTTTCTTAAGGTCAACTCACCAGTTTTAACTTATTAATCGTATCACACCTGTTTCATTCCAGGATTACTCCACGCATTCATCCAACTAGATTCCCAAGAGTTGTAAAAACTGATTGCCCAATGAGCGACGAGGCCTCGGTGCAAGGCCCTCTTCAATTAGAGGCACCAGCAGAGGCACCAACAGTACCATTACCTATTGGTCCACTGATGCCACCAGCCCCAGAAGCAGACGATGCATGCCTCTTGAGGGCGTTTCATGAGTTCCAGTGCCATAGGCCACCTAAGTTCAAGGGGGAGATGGACCTGCAGGCAGCTGAGGATTGGATGGAGGTAGTGTTGAGAGTTTTCCAACTGGTAGGGACACCAACCGATCTCATGGTGATTTTTTTCTACCAGCCTTCTACATGCCGCAACAGGAAGATGGTGGAGCTTGATGCTCCAAGTTAATGACAAGGTGACAATTCTCTGGGAAGACTTCGAGAGCCTGTTTCAGGTAGAGTTTGTTCCAGCGACTCTTCGCATAGTGCGCATTCAGGAGCTACTTCATCTATAGCAGAGCAACATGATTGTAGCTCAGTACTCAACGAGGTTCACATACCTCTCACAATACTCCACCAATATGGCGATAGACCCATTTTTCAGGGCCCAAACATTCATGCAGAGACTTAAGAGGGAGATCAGGGCTTCAGTGATCTCACTCAGCATCTCGATGTAGGTAGGGGTGTTAGAGATAGCCCTCCTAGTTGAGAGTTTCCTTGCCGAGCAGTCTCCAGGAGCGAGATACACCACCAGTAGACATATAAGGGATTCTTCTGTAGCTGAAAGTAGACATATTCTGCAGAGTTCTAACATGACATACCTACATGTGGATGACCACATGATTCAGAGTTATTTTTGTGGGGAACCTTAAGCAGATATAGACATTCCAGGAGTGGGCATTGTTTCAGATGTGGTGGGTTAGGTTACATGGCTCTTGACTATTCGACCCACTGTATGGATGATCAGTAGATGGTCGAAGGACCATGTAGGAAGAGATAGAGGATCGACTAATGAGGTTTGCAGGGAACATGAGGATGTGGCAGAGGAGCTGGTCGTGTAGCTGGTGGTGGGTGATGATTCGAGTTATTACCACCACCACCACCAGGAGGTCCACCCCGACCATAGGGAGATGGTGGACAGGGGAGAGCTCAGCTCCAGGAAGCTGAGCCTTACGATCACGGTGCTCCTGAGATGATACGAGGTACATTCTGTGTCTATTACACCATAGTTGCAGTACTTATAGACACAGGTACCTGTCAGTATTTTATTTCCACCACCCCTTTTCAGATCTTGAATATTCCAACGGCGCCGTTGGCTAAATATTTATGGCTAGAGACTTCTATGGGAGAGGATTCGATGATTACACATTGGTTCTGGCAGTGCAAGCTTACTCTAGGAGGCAAGAGCTTCTACTGGGATATCCTAGTAGCGGTGTCGATGCCTTACGACCTCATCTTGGGTATGGACTAGTTATCTACAGTCCATGCTTAGATAGACCGTATTAGGCACAATGTGCAGTGTGTCTGCACAGATGGGAACATCTTTACCTTCACCCGCAAGAAGGGAGCCTTTGCATCACATGATGGACTTACCCATAGGAGAGTGCAGCCGATCACTCATTAGAGGGCTAGCCTTACCCTCGGAGCTGTTGATGCGGAGATTCCGAGTTATCCTATATTGGTGGACCAGTACGTGGATGTCTTCCCTGATGATGTTCTGGGTCTAACTCTTCATAGAGAGGTAAACTTTAACATTGATTTGTACCCCAGGATGACATTGATATCTACACCTGCATATCGGATGGCTCCCGTTGAGCTTCGTGAGCTGTGGGTACAACTGGAGGACTTGCAGGGGAAGGGATTTATCTGGCCCAGTGTTTCTCCCTGGGCAGCCCCGATTCTGTTCGCCAAGAAGGCGGATGGGAGCTTGTGGATTTGTGTTGACTATTGGTTACTGAACCAGGTGACCGTGAAGAACAAGTACCCACTACCAATGATTGACGAACACTTTGATCCGCTGAATGGAGCACTGTGGTTCTCGAAGATAGATCTCAGATCAGGGTATCACCAGCTCTGAGTGTGAGAAGAGGATATATAGAAGATTAACTTCAGATATCAGTATGTACATTGAGAGTCCTTGGTTATGCCATTTGGTGTAACCAATGCTCTAGTAGTGTTCATGGGACCCATGAACATGATCATTCTTCCATCCCTTGATCGCTTCATAGTAGTCTTCATCAACGGAATTCTGATCTACTCGACTACTGAGGAGGAGCATGCCTTCCATTTTCGGGTAGTACTGGACACGCTCTGAGAGCACTAGCTTTATGGTAAGATATTGAAGTTCCAGTTTTGGATCCAAGAGATTCACTTTCTGGGACATGTCATCTCAGAGGCTGGAGTTTTAGTGGATCTAGCAAAGATTGAGGTGGTACTTCCTTGGGATCTACCTAGGAGTGTTGTGGGGGTATGAAGTTTCCTCAGTTTAGATAGATATTACAGGAGATTTGTACCAGACTTCTCTAGAGTTACAGCGCCACTACCAGCCTTGATGAAGAAGGGGCATCCCTTCAGGTGGTCAGAGAGATTCCAGCAGAGTTTTCAAGAGCTGAGGTAGAGGCTAACTAGTGCCCCCATCTTGAGGCCTCCAGAGGAGGGCATATGGTATGTAGTTTACTGCGATGCATCAGGGACCGAAATCAGATATGTTTTTATGCAGGAGTGAACAATGATCGCTTATGGTTCTTGACCACAAAGACAGTATGAGCAGAACAATGCTAACCGTAACCTGGAGTTAGCAGTAGTGGTCTTCCCCTTGATGATGTGGCGACACTATCTGACAGGAAAGCATTTTACTGTGTACTCTAATCACAAGAGTCTCAGGTATATCTTCTCCCCAAAGGACCTGAACCTGAGATAGAGACACTGGATTGAGTTCCTCTTGGACTATGAGTTCGAGATAGTATATACTCCAGGAAAGGGGAACGTTGTTGCAGATGAACTTAGTAGGAGATCTAGTATATAGCTACTAGGTGAGGTGATGGAGAATCTAACTGCATTACAGATATCCTTCATGGAATGTGATGGACCAACTTTTATTCAGTCTCTTATAGTCACTCCCCCACTTCTTCATTGAGTCAGGGAGGCACAACGTGGGGATGCTAACTGCGAGGCACGACGTGCTCAGATATCCACAAGATAGTCACTTTATGGATTTTATGAATGTGGGGAGCACGTCATCCTCTTTAGACGACGTACCATGGTACGAGTGTCTTTTGAGGAGGATATGTTGAGGGTGTTCTACACATACCCTCTAGCGGTACATACATGAGTGGAGAAGATGTACCAGGATCTCTAATGACAGCACTGGTGGTGGGGAATGAAGAAAGCAGTAGCAGATTTTGTCACATGATGCCTCACTTGTCAGCATGTGAAGGCGAAGAATCAGGGACCATCTAGCTTAGTTCAGCCTTTAGAGGTCCAAGAGTGGATGTGGGATGGGATATACATGGAATTCGTGATAGGACTTCCAAGTACATCTAGAGGCCATGACTCTATCCGGGTGATCGTTGACCGACTCACCATGTTGGCCCACTTCCTACCGATCTGAGAGCAGGGTTCAGTATAGAGATTGGGATGCCTCTATGTGTAAGAGATTGTGCGGCTATATAGAGTACCTTCGATGATTGTCTCTGCTTGTGACACACGTTTTACTTCCTTCCTAAAGAAGGGGTTGTATTAGGCTTTTGGGACACAACTTAATTTGAGCACCGCCTTCCGTCTTCAGACAGATGGCCAGACTGAGCGGACCATTCAGACCCTCGAGGACATGCTCTGCGCTTGTGTCCTTGACATTAGTTTCTTCTGGGAGGATCAATTTCATTTGGTGGAGTTTGGGTACTACAACAGCTATCACTCCAGCATAATCATGGAACATTTCAAGGAATTATACGGGCAACCATGCAGATCACCTTTGTGTTGGACTGACCTAGGAGAGTCAACACTCATGGGAATAGAGATGGTTCAGGATACCATAAAGAAGGTGTAGATCATCCAAAAGAGGATGAAGGCTGCACAGAGAAGACATAAGTCGTATGCCAATAAGATATTGAGACCTTTGGAGATTGAGGATAGAGACCACTTCTTTCTATGGGTCTTACCTCGATGAGGTTTACAGATATTTACCCAAGGGGGCAAGGTATATCGGAGATTCATTGGACCTTTTCTAGTTCTCAGCAGAGTTGGAGAGGTGGCATACTGCTTAGCTCTTCCACCTTAGTTGCACCGGGTGCATGACGTCTTCCACGTATCCTAGATGAGGAGATACATGCATGACCATTCTCACATCATCGACCATGGTGAGCTGGACTTTGACGATGGGGTGACTTTTATGGAGGTTCCAATAGAGATTGGGGATCGACAGGAGTAGAGTTTTTGTGGACAGTCCATACCTATGTTGCATGTTCATTAGCATCAAGGGAACCTCCAGGAGAGCATATGGGAGTGGGAGGCTCAGATGTGTGCTCAATACCCCCCACATGTATATATAGTTTGAGTTGTGGCTTACGAGGACGTACATACCTAAGGTGGGAAGAATTTAAAGAACCATAATTTCCATGTAATTTTTTAATTAAATGAGAATATTAAAAGTCCGTGAAAATTGACGGTGCATTATTCCGAGGCCCGGTGTGCCTGGAATCAATTTCTGAAGTTTTGTTAGGGTACGTTCAGTAAACGTACGAGCGGGTTTTTTAAAACTTTTGAACTGGTGGTCATAATTGTAATATGAGCGCACCATTGAACTCACAGTGCCGATATTTTCTTAAGGATACTTTCACCTCGATGACAGATGGTTGAGGGTGAAGGTTAGTTTTTGGATTTTTCATGTAAGAATAAAATAAAAATAATAGTGTGTGACATTTTTATTTTTATTTGCAACACCCATGTGGGTGTTGGGAGAGGGGGTCCACCAGAACAAAGCCTCCATGTGGAAGTTGAGAAGTGGGGACCACCATACTTTAACCTCCCATGAGAGGTTATGGTGTTGGGGACCACTCGAACCTAACCTCCCATGAGAGGTTATGGTTGTGGGGACCACCCAAAGACAAAACCACTTGATCTCCCCTCATTATGGGAAAAAACCTCTAAACCCCCCTCATTATTGTAGAAGAGACTCTTGAATTCCACCACATTAATTATGAAAACCCTCTTAAAATTAATCTTAACAACCCTTACCTTTAATTAATTCAACCAACACATCAATTAATTAATTAAACTATTTGAATTTATGCCAACAAAAATAATAGAACTCATAATTTATTTGTTTGGGATATAAACTATTTTTGGTGGAATTGGGGAGAGGAGGAACTTGGGAGAAATCTCTCCAATGAAGAATGCTCTGCCAATGAATAATTATGACCTCCTTCGACCTTCTTCCTCAGAACATCTTCCGACGTGGGACATCCTCATCTACGATGAATCAATGACCGTACTATGTTCTTGCGCCAATGAAATCAAGAGAACAAGGTAGGGGTTTTGTGCTGTTTATTACATTCCATGTACTCCCTTCTTCTCTTGTGCGGGATTGAGAATAATTAAATTGCAAAAGGTTATGGTTGAAGTTCATTGCTTTGTTCATTGTGAACCGCTTGCTACCACTCTAAATGCAGAGGGTGCAGGCCAAACTAACGTGGAAAAAACCCTCTTTCATTCTTCTTTGTTGTGTTCTTAGAAATGGAGGAAGGAGGCAAAGGAAACTGTTCTCCCCCACCTGTGGCCACCGCCACCTGCGACCTCAGTGCCCTGTGGTGCTCCCCTGCCTGCAGCCTCGTCGCGTTTCCATGCAGCACACGTGGCCTCTACCGCTCTGCACTGCCGCCAAACAGCCGGCCGAACTGGTCCGCGTCCCTTGCGGTGCCTTGGATGAAACCGCCCGATCCCTCATGTCACCCCAACCGAACCGGCCCTATGCCCTCATAGCGCCCCGACCGGACCATCCCGTGCCCCTAATGGCTCCCTGACCGAGTAGGCCCACGCCCCTCATGGTGCCCTTGTTGAACTGGCTCGTTCCCCTTGCAGCGCCCCGGCCAAACCGGCCCCATCCTCTCCCTAGCCCCCATCCAAACAGGCCCGCACCCCTCCCTAGGCCCCGACCGAACATGCCCGTGCCTGTCGCGGCACCCCGACCGAATTGGACGCATGACCCCATGGCGCCTCAGCCAAACTAACTCTGTGCTCTCGCAGAACCCCTGTGGCCACGCTGTCTAGTGACACCCATGTTCTTCGCGGCCTCTCGCGGCCCTTACAACCTTTTTCACCTCCCAGCTGACTGAACTCGGGCCCACTACTGCCCATTTACACTCTTTTGGCCATAAATTTGGCACTGGTCGTTCGTTTGATGAACCGTCAGCAACACTAAAAATATTGGAGCGAGACAGTCCCTTAGAGTGATACCCCACTGAGTTTTGGATAGAGATGGGTAATGGTCAGGTTGGATCAGGCATGAATCAAACCGGGCCCTTAGGACTAAAAGGCTAATAACTCACAGACCGGGCGTCTGATTGACGCGCCGTCTGTTACGTTGGGACCCCTATGACATGGAAGACCTTTGAGATACTTCTTCATGGGATGTAGTGACAGTTGGAGTATTGACCTGTAGCTTGTGGAGTGGATCCTTCCAGAGATGAGCGAGCATAGTACGGAGACCTAGTAGCTGGCTGAGACCTGACGACTGCTGACCGATTCGACTCGGAGTGACTCGACAAGCCCAGTGGGGAGCGCCTTGGTGTCCGATAAGACTCACGGTGGGGAGCGCCTTGGTGTCACAGTAGACCAATGGTACTCAATAGGAGGAGTACCTCAGTAGGTTACGAGGGGTAGCGCGCTTGGTGGTGCAGCAAACCCGTGGTGGGGAGCATGATTGGTGTCGTGGAAGACCCACAATACTCGACAAGAGGAGTACCTCAGTAGTCCATGGTTATTGTGAAGCCCCAATGTGTGACATGGAAAGACCATTGTACTCGATAGAGGAGGAGTTCTCCAACAGATGAGGATTCGAAATTTTACGTTATACTACCCCTAGAATAAAATCATGGTTTGAACTGAGTCAGTTTTTCTGTGTTTTTACTCATGATTGAGATAGATTACATGATAAATTAGGTATATGTGTGGGAATATTCATAAGCAGGGTTATCTATTTAATTCATACTTTTTGATTTATCTTTTTTGGATTCTGAGATACCTTCAGGGTCTTGGGGTCCCTACTGAGTATCGTTATACTCACCCCTACACAGGCTATGACCGCACCTTGTTGTGTTGGATGCAGATGATGAACAGCGCTGACTGAGGCTGAGTGTACTAGGACTGGACGGTACCCAGAGGTGGACCATACGACATGTCGGTACCCGGAGGATACAAACATACATGGAGTGCTGAAGAGGCGATTTGTACCTACCCTTCAGGTAGGAACCTCAGTGGATGACCCATTAGCTATTTCTCCTTTTTCCCTAGTTGTACTTGTATTTTCAGTTTCTCATACCATTACTGTTTGGCATGTATTCTCGCCCCTTTCACTTTTTTGCACTATTTTTGTTATAAAATTTACTTGTGTTGCTATATTACTGTGTACTTGGTTGTTACTGTTTATAGGTTATAAAGGAAATCCATTCCTAGTATAGGGATTTACGCCTTTAGTGCTAGTCGCCAACCCCTAGCCTATGGAAGGCGGGCTTGGGGTAGTCATGACACAAGCCCCAGGGGACAAGTCGTGACAGTAGTTATGTAAACTTTTATCATAATTTTTATAATTTTTGGTTGGAGTTTGTACTAAAATGTGGAAAAGTTATTTGTGAATAATTTTTTAATCAAAAAATATATTTAGAAAAAGTCCATAGAGGTTACACTAGATACGTAACAATTTATATAATGTATGTATTATTTTCAATATCAATGCATCAAAACTGAAATTATTATGTAATACAGAATATTTTAAAAAAATATTACTCATGAGTCATTAATTGGAGGAGATGCAACTAATTCTAGAATATTATTGAGATATACAAGTATTATAAAACCTTACATGAGGTTTTGTGATGGATATTTGAAAAAGTTATCAGATCTCATAGTGATATATGATGAATTATATTTCATACATAAAGATTAATAATTAGAAAACATATGAGATTACTGAAACTAATAGGGTGTTTTTAAAGGAGGTTCCAAGAATTACCACATATGAAGTTACAACAATTCCCCAGTTAATATAAATATTAAAATTATTCAATGTGGTTGTGATTTAATCTGATAAGATAATATTCACACATTGAGAATATGTTCACACAATGAAGGGATGTTTTATCCAGTAGATAAGATTACCATGTCATGACGAAGTATGGGGATGAGATACTAGAAAAATCATGTTCTATGAATTGTGTCACAACCATAGTATGTTTAGTAGAATGTGCCACATTAATCTTTTTAATGAGAATATTGTACGTTTTCCATGTTGTGATATGAGACACCACATCACAACCATTTGGATCAAGAGAAATGTGATAATTGAATCACTAATGAAAGATGTGTTGCATCAGAAAGATTTAATACATATGGACATGTATAAATAGAGATTTATTTTGGATTTTGGGGGAATTTTTGAAGAAAGATAAACTCAAGTATTTTTAAAGAAAAAATAGAGATACATATTTGACTAAGATTAAATGAGAATAAAAGGTGAAGGTATTTCTGACCATATATAATGAGAATATCACATTGTTTCAATTCATGGTAGATTTTCATATTCAAATATAGAAATATTCTTCATATGATTATTTTATGTTATAATGAATAATATGAAGAGAATAAAATTCATCAGGAACTTGATATTTTATTCCAAAATATTATATATAGTATAAGAGAGATAACTTGATGACAAGTGGAAAGAGAATAACATGGGTATCAAAGAAGTAAAAGGATAAGAAGAAGAGATATAATGAGATACCTTCCCTACAATATTCCTATATCATAGATGTTGAAGTAACATATGATCTATGATATATATATCATAGAAGATAGTCAAAAAGAAAAATATATGATTTGAGAGAGAAACTGATAGCCACACTATTTCTATTGATGATATATTTTGAGACACAAGGGTGATGAAGATCTACTACAACTGAAGATCAGTATGAGATAGAGTTGAAGAAGATGGTCAATTTTAATGAGACTATTTCAGAAAATATACTAGAAGTTGAATACCTATTTTTGAGGAATAATATCTTATTTATATGATAAAGTTACATTTAAATAATTATGAAGTTATTGTTTTGGAGTTCATTGGGAGGATACATTGAACACTAGTGGGAGCCTATATAAATAACCAATCAGGAGACTATAATCTAGAGGGGTCCATTATAAGAAACCTATTGGGAGGTAGAATAAGATTTTTTGGAGATAAATTTTTTTATTCAATTGTATAATATATTTAATATCTATATCTTATTATGAATTTAACATAATAAGTAGTGTATTACCACATCGGGGTCAAAGCTTGGAAAAACAATGTGTGCTACTTTCTCTTATATTTTCTTTATATTGCATGAGATAGTGAGTATCGAAGAAACATAAATATATCCATAAATATTAATCAAGATAGACATTAAAATATAGACATGGGATAATTAGAATAGTAATTTAATTTATTTAAAAGGATTAAAATGACTCATCCACTCTCATTATACTTGCACGATCAACTAGGAACTTCAATTGGTATCAGAGATAACCAAATTCCTTATGATTGGATCTATTTTATTTCCCAATTATTTTATTAGATATATATAAAGATTAAATTTGAATAAATATTAGAAGAGATATATATGGAAGATTTATTCCCCATTTATGCCAGCACCAATATTGATATTTTTGATAAGACCTCAAATAAAAAGAACAGAATGGAGTCTAAGAAGCCAAGAGAGAGATGAAAAGAGAATATAGATTGAACAATAACCGAAGGTATTCAGAGTGGTAATCATTTTGATATTTTTTTATGAATGATCCTCCATATGAATCATCATCATATTTTGAATAACATAATGAGAATATAAATATTTTTAAATAACTCTATAGTAGGGTTAAAGATCACTTGAAGAAAGTTCCTATGAATGTTATTACTCGTATATTTGATTTGACCAAGTATTTATATGTTGAGAACAAAAATATATCTATATATGGAAAATATATAAAAAAACATTAGCAACACCAATAAAAAGGTGACACTCCCTCATCAAATAAGAAAACTCTAAGGATAAATACTTGATGATCAATAAAGTAAATTTTTATATAACTAAATATTCCTTAAAACTTAAAATTGATGTGAATATTATGTTAAATAGAGTCTACAGAGAGAATATACATACTTTAGAATAAATTCAAAAATATTTTTTTTGGTTTCAAGGATGCATAATTGGAGATCAAAGGGAAAAAGAATTAAGGGCCTTGATAACTCTGTCACAAACCATCCTAGTGGGGCCCACGCCGCGACTCCCCAAGCCCGCCTCTAATAGGCCAGTGGTTGGTGACTAGCACTGAGTAGGCATATCACAAACATGGTAGGCATTTCCTAAGTACCTGTACACATGCACACATATCCAATCCCACAAATGCTGAAATGTAAAATACTAAGTAACAAAATGCATGCATACAACTAATCCCAACCTTCAGAGTACGACGAAAGGTAGAGTACTATAAAAGTAAACTGGGCCAAAAATACAAGCCCACCAAAAAGAAAACAAACAATAGTCTGAAACCACAAAGTCCAACATGTAAGCTCAAAAGGTACTGGGACTGCCGCTCGTAGCCGTAGGAATGCCTCGGCCTCTAGGAAACTAAGAAAGATCGGTCCTGTCTTGGTCCGCCCTGGACTCTGTCAAAAGGTTTCTCATCTTCATAAGACACCAGACGTGCGGGCAAAGCCCGTGTAGGGGTGAGTATGACAATAATCAGTAGAGGACCCCGAAAAGCACAAGCTATACAATGTAAAGGTACAGTCATCTATGCACATTATATGTTTACAGAACATATAAAACAAGATAGATATACTCAAAACCCAGACCCATGGTCTAGATACATGTTACGCAACCGCATACCCCCGTAAGGGATTCTGTTCGGAGATTATGTGACCAATTCTACCGGGCGTTGATCCTCTACCTAGCAGGTGAATTCCGGATGATTCGCGGTATCTGCCACGGCCCTGGTAGTGATTCTCATCTGTGTATAGAGATCTTTCCCACTCAGGAGCGTGTCTCCCGTAATGAGTGTAGCTATCTCTCATGATGGTTCCTGATGAACAGAACTTCTTGGAAGGACGTCATCAGAGCTATAGGACTTGTGGAGTGTGTTCTCCCAGAACGAGTGCATCACAGAATCTTCGAACAGAATCCCTTACGACGGTATGCGGTTGCATGACTTGTCTCTCGACCACGGGTCTGGGTTTTGAGTATATCTGGTTTGTTTTATATGTTCTGTAAACATATAATTTTAATATCTGACTGTACCATTACTTTGTATTGCTTGTGTTTTTCGGGGTCCTCTACTGAGTATTGTTATACCCACCCCTACATGGGCTTTTCCCACACGTATGGTGCCTTGTGCAAATGAGCAGCCTTTCGACAGAGTCTAGGGTGGACCAGGACAGAACCGAGCTTTTTGAGTTCCCTATAGGCCGAAGCGTTCCTACGGCTACGAGCGATAGTCCCAGTACCTTTTGAGCTTATAGGTTGGACCTTGCAGTTTCAGACTCTTGTTTGTTTTCTTTTTGGTGGGCTTGTATTTTTGGCCCAGTTTACATTTACAGTACTCTACCTTTCGTTGTACTCTGATGGTTGGGTTTAGTTGTATGCATGCATTTTGTTCCTTAGTGTTTTACATTTCATCATTTGTGGGCTTAGAGATGTGTGAGTGTGTACAAGAACTTAGTAAATGACTCCCATGTTTGTGATATGCCTAATCGGTGCTAGTCACTAACCCCTGGCCTATTGGAGACGGGTTTGGGGAGTCACGGCGTGGGCCCCACTGGTACGGCTAGTGACAACTCCTGGAATGAAGGTATAAAAAATCACAAAGATCGTACTGTGATGATGAATAAAATATATTAAAAAGGAATAAAATTATAGGAGGATAAGAAAAATTTCCTTAATATGAAGTTTCTTGATCTTGAAGTTTAATTAGTAAATTTATAAACTGTTCTAGATGTGTTTTTAAAAACTATTGAGATAAATGTTACTAGAATATACTATTCTGGTGGGATTATTTATCCTAAATTTATTTTTATTGATTTTAAATAAGAGATTTATATTATATAACTATAAAACATCTATAAGCTCATAGAAATAGGTAACCCATGCTCTAAATATTTTTGTTTGAACTAATGTTGTTTCATTTTCTAGTATATGATAAAATTAAAATTTTATAAAAATATGGGTGAAAAAATTATAAGAAACCCACCACTACTTAAAGGGTTGATCAGAGTGTGGGAAATAAAAACATATCCACAATAATCTCTCAAAAGAATTATGTTTCTACCCAAAAAATACCAAGAAAAAAATCTAGACCGACTGAAACTTATGGGAAGAGAGCAAGATTTATTTGACCCAGTTAGTTATATTTGAGATTGGTGAAATTAGATATTGAATATTTGAATAATATTTAAAAATATATATATTCTAGAAGGAAAAAATTAAGGTGAATAAATTTATAAATCAAGAAGAATTATACTACAATGATGCATGATCTAAAGAAGAAGATGTGAGTAAATATGTCTACCAAGAATATATTTTAATGACTTGATAGATTCTGTAGTGATTAGACAATAGGTTTTCACTAAAATAATGAGTTATGGTATAAAAATATCCTGAAAAATTTACAAACTAATGATAAGGCAAAAACACATAAGATAAATAAACAATAAAATGTAGATTAGTCTTCTTTGGTATAAAATAAATTATAGTGTATTGAATAATGCACTCCCAAGAATAATCTATCGAAGAATGTCACACCAAGGAAGAGATACATATATTGTGGCTAAAAAGGATATTCCATGGACCATTTCAATAAATACAAGAATCGTAATGAAAAATAAAACATTCTAATATAAGTAAGTGAATCAATTCAAGAAAAAATGGAAGGATTAGTTTGGTAGAAGAAATTAAAGATGAGGAATCCAAATTTCATGAGAGGTTGTCAAAAGGTGATATACCAAGATCCCATGAGAATCTATAGTGAAGGTAAAATCAGGTTTGACATACTAACAATAATTCCAGGATATGTATACTAGGAAAAGAAGAGTTTTTGAAGAACTAAGTGAAAGAACCAATGACTTCATGTACCAAGAATAATGCAATGGATATGGAGTCCTCACATAAGATGAAGTTTCATTATGTTCATAAGAAGTGATTGAACATATGGCCAACACTGTTTGAAATGTATAAGAGGATTTAGAAAGCATAAGAAATTTCAAGTTCTTTTCATGTTAAAGTGAAAGAATCAGGTTCCATCAAATAATAAAGATTAAAATAACATGAAGACCATGCTACACAACGAAGTCTAAATCTATAAATTCAAAGGAGGTGTAATCATGAAGAAATTTAATCATGTTTTAGCTAAAAAGAAAAGGATTTCCAGGTTAAAATATAAATAACAACCATGTTTCACTCATTAATAATACTTTTAGATCCACCTTATTCTCATATTTTCTTCAGAGATATATATATAGAATTTAAGGTGATGACTTAAGGGGGTAACTTGATTAGTATTGTAATTACCAAGGCACAAGAGAAAACATCCATCATTAAGTGCTTGATGTTTCATTGAGACATTTATATGTGGTATTAAACATGATGGATATGGGTATAGTTAATCCCTTGATGGGGAGATTAAAAGATGGATGATATACCTTATGTAATCATAAAATCTATATAGATTCTAAAAATTTAAGGGTGTTGTATGATAATAATAAATTCCCATTATTTTATTGATTGAATCACATCTATTTCTAAAAGGAATTCTTTTTGAATTATTGGGGAAATACATTTGTTCATTTAAATTCTATATTGTGTTTTTAGATTTGAGTGCAGTTGATAAAAATTATTATAAAATCTGTTTTATGAGCCCCTATAAAGAAATAAATATGATCGGTATCACATATTGAACAATTTATAGACATACTTTATTTTTATGTTAATCACCATTATATTATACATCGATATTTCTCATTTATTAGTGAAATGTGATGACACCATTATCTTTAATTATTTTAAAATTTTCTATAAAAATGAGGATATTAAGGGAGAGAAGATGGAATTTAACTTAAGGTTGAAGAATGAGATGAGAAGGACATTCATTAATATTTATAGATTTGAATTTATTGTTAATAATGAGATAAAATGAGAACTTATTTTAAAAAAAGGATAAATCAAGAAAATATTATGAAAATATATTGAAAATATTTCCAGGGAAATAGTTAAGGGTATTGAAAAAATTTTCAAAGGGGGGATTAAATAACCCTTTGTATTTTGATGGTCATATTTGTTGTCAATAAGTAATTAAATATATATATTATGTGATGATAAATAACTAAATGATTAAATAAATTGAATAACTTTCCATGATTGATGAAGTGTTTCATGATAATAGGATATTGAAGAGTTCATTCATATTGAAATTATTCTCAGAAGTTATCTTTAATGTTAATATAGATCACATGATTTGATGTTTTTTATATTGTACATGTTAAATAATATTTATTCATATGTTGTAAATGATAATGGAGGTGAAGATGATATATATAATTACCATATAAAAAGATTCAATGCAACAATTTTTTAATATATTTATTTTTTGGTTTGAGTTAAATGTGGATGAAAATTCTTATTGGATATATATAAAAGAACCAATTTATATTATATATTTGTGGAGGTTAATTGAAGATGACAGGTAGAGACGTTTAAAGAGATGTATATTGTGAAATATTACAGTGTTTTGAAAAAAATATGGATAAAGGATGGATGAAATATCATGAAACCATTCATTAATTATTGGAAATGAAAGTACTGTAATTAGTAGAGATTGTATTTTGGATTAACATTTTAGTAGGATGAGTTGACGCTATAGTTCAGGTGGAAGTATAGTTTCATTTAATCACTCAAAGTTGATCATTCATATGATATAATGATTTTTAAATGAATTTGAAGAGATTGAAAATACATAGATATTTTACAATATCATTTCAATTGATTTGTTTTTATTTTTATTAAGATTGAAATTCCTTGAGGTAATTTGAATTTTTTTATTTTGTTTGAATAAGTTCTATAAACTATGTTTCTTGGAGAAAATGAATAATTCTAGAACCTACCATCAATACAGAAGTTTTTCCTCAAACCATAAAATTTTCTAAGTGTTGAACTCACTATATACATAATATTTTTCCTATATAGTATGTATGTTTTTATTGGAATTAATACTAAAATATAAAAAATCCATTGGATGTGTAGTTTTTTACTCATATGTAAATATTTGGAAAATTACCTCAAGGTTATAGTGGATATGTAACATTTTATATATGGTATATAATATTTTCACTAGAAATGAGACAAACCCTGAAACCTCACATGATATATAAGATTTAAAAAATCATACGTATAATTCATTAGTTCGAGTAAATTCAAGTATATCTTAAATCTTGTTGAAAAACACAAGGCTTATAAAACCTTACATGAGGGTTTCCAAATATATAGTTTTCAAAGTGTATAAAGATCAAAATGACACATAAGGAATTATATTTATTAAATAAATATTACTAATTTTAAAAAATGTGTGATTTAAAAATATTATAGTGTTATAGAAAGTGGTTCCCAGAGTTGACCTAGATGATACTGAATTTGTTCCTCAATTTAAATAAACCTCACAATTATTCAGTTTGATTATTATTGAAGACGAGAAGATGATATTAACATCCTGAAGAATACGGTCACATCAATAGGGGATGTTTCATGTAATTAAGAAGAAGAACATTCCATGAATAAGGTTGAGGATAAGTTATAAGTTGAAGTTATTTTTTTAATTGAGTCAGAACCATGTCACGAGGAGTAGGCCATGTCCCAATGAGTTGTGAAATGGGAATTATGATTTATTTCCAAGGTGTGATATAAGATTTCATGTTGTGACTATTATAATTAGCATAAAAATTATAATATACTCTCTCTGTGAAGGATGTGTAACACTATAAATATTTTCAACATGTGTACATGAAGACATAGAGATCACTTATCAATTTTGAGAAAGTTTCTGAATAAGGATTTTCCTGATTCCTTTGCAATACTATATATATTAATATATAACTGAGATTAAATGTAAATAGAAAGTTGTATATATCATTGAACAAATTTAATGAGAAGATCACACTACAACAATTCATGGTGGATTTCCATATTCAAATATGAAAACTTTCTTTACATTATTATATGAATTTATAAAGACTAAAAAGAATGGAATAAAATTTATTAAGAACCCAATCATGTATTCCTAATGATTATCAGGATTATCAAAGAGAGTTGTTTATGATATCATGGAATAAAATTAATTTTTCATTAAATAAAAATAAGAGATTGGATCAAAGACCCATCCTATGATATTTCTATATAATAGTATTATAATAATAATAATTCCTATGAAATATCTATATCATAGAAGAATATTGATAAAAAGAATTGAAATGTTGTTGCGATTAAAGTGTAAAGTAAGATATGGCTTAATAATAAGGCCCACATGAATGAAATTATTTCAATTCATATACTAGTAGTTAGGACATGTTCATGTGGAAGAAAAAACTTATTTTAGTGCTTTAGTGACATCTACAACATCCTATTGATCTTGCTCAGTTTTATTGTGAGGACATATTGTAAACTAGCTGGATACAATATAAATAAATGCTTGGGAGGTTATAAAATAGAGGGATTTTGCATAATGAACCAATCATTATACAGTAAATTATTTTTGGTAGATATACTTATTTATTCACTTGTGTAATACAATAATTAATTTTTTATGGGAATCAAACACAGTAAGGAGTATATTCGCATATCCGGGAAAAATCTTTTACGAACCTTGCGTAATATTGTCATTTGATTTTTATCAGAATTATGTCAGGAAGAGGGTATTGGGGGTGTATAAATATATATAAACATATTCACTAGGACATATTTTTCAATACATATATGTTATAATTAAAAGATGTATTGAATTTAATAAAAAGGCTCACACTGACACACCACTTTCTCAATGTACCTACATGATCTATTGGTTTCTTCAGATGATAGAAGTGTATGCAGTAGTAATACCACATATTAATTATTCTTTCTTATATTATTATTAATCTATAAATAATATTTTATTTACAAAAATATCATTCCCCTCTATCACACTCTATTCATTTGATAAGAAAATGTTTATTGTTATGTATTATCAATTTCTCCTCAAGATTCTTCATTGTCTCTCTCTACATCTTCACCTTCATATATTAATAGAATCAAAAGAATATAATTTCTATTTTTTTTATATATAAATCCCATGATAATAAACATTATGATCTACACAATATTTTCATTTAATTATATTCAAAATTACATGGAATTCTCCATAATATATCGTAATATTATTTTTCATGTCTTAGCTAGTATACAACAAATACCCATCTTCTCATTTAAATATGGTTGTAAATATTCTTGAAAATAACTCCACCTTTATTGATGATCAAATATATATATTATAATATTCTAAAATTATAGAGAAATGAAATTCCCAAATAAGATTTATTTAATTGTTCTTTAATATAAGCTTAAATTTCTATTTTTATCCAAATATCTGTACATGGTATGTTTTATTATGATTTTGGCTAATTTATATTTTATATTGTTAATGATAGTATTTATAGAAGTATGATAGTTCTGAGGGGTGTCACGGGGCATCGAGACATGAAAAATAAAAAAAGTGGTCATATAGTGTATAACACATAGTTGGCAGATGATTAGTTTAACATGTACCATAGATAATGGGATGAATGGTCTGAAAACTATGCATGGTTGGATTGGAAATCATATGGGCTTGGATAGAGCAATACCACATGGCCTTTGCATGGTTTTTCAAACTGTGTGGATAACCCAAAAAACAATGAAACTCGGTCAACAAAGGGATAGTGGAGACCTCACGATTGGTGTACAATTTAGAAAATCATGGAGCCAAAATGTGTACCTATTTAAAACTGAAAAAATGTCCATTTTTCCTCCATAAATGTATATTATTTTCACGCCATTTACTATCCTTTTCTTCCACAATAGAAAGTGTTAAAAGAAAAAGTCTCTCTTCTCTTCCAAGGATCAATGTCCCTTGATTCCTAGGTGTTTTATGCATTATTGGATGAAAATTGATGCCCTCAACAGGTGTTCAACTCTATTTCCTTCTATTTTTTAGGATAATCCTGGAAGGGTGTTTTATTCAATTACAACAGATTATGAACCCTATTTCAATGAAATTCCTAGATTAGGTGTGTAAGTTGGTTGAGGTTGAATCAAGGACCGTGGTTAACAAATTACTTATCAACAAACATAAGGTATGTGGTCTACCAGTTATTTCCCCTAGTATTAATGTTTATTTATGTGTATATGGTTTTTTTGATTGTGTTTTTGTACCCTGAAAGTGATTCCCTATTAAGGGATTATAAATTTGGTGTCTAAATATTGTGTTAGACCCATTATGGATCTTTTTGGGCCTGTTGATAATGATTAAGATGGGCCTAAGGCCACCCATGGGGTGTGCCACTCCCTTTAGAATGGTGAATTGTGTTATCAAATGGTGATTTAGATGTTTTATATGATTAACCTATATTAATTATTTTTTGACCTGTTAGCATGACATAAAGGTCCATTTGACTTAACTTGGATAGTAAATGGGTTATCATATGATAAAGAGAGTAAATGTGTAATGGTTAAAGGGTAATGTTCATGTTATTGAAAGGTTTAAAATAAAATTTAATTATTGAGTTAAATGGATAAATGGTCGAATGGTTTAAATGCTGTATTGGGCCATAGAGGTTGAGTATAAAAGAATGTAGGAATAAGTTAATTTTGTAATTGGTGAACCCTTGATAATAAGGTCTTGCATGTTATAGCTTGAGAATTTTAAAATGATGAGATGGTTATAGATGAAATTGCTGACGGTTACAACCCTTATGAAATGACGTTGGGCATGTGGCACCATATACTTGATATAAGATGGGTATGCATGAAGTTTGGTTTCTTTGATATGATACGAGGGACATCACACTCTCTGATCTTAGCTACGGTGCTTAGACGATGATATGGGAACCAAGATCATTTTATATGGAAAAATAAATTAGTTCAACACTATTTTTCATGTATGTTTTGGAAAGTATAATAAATGAATCCTTGGAAATTTAAGTGTTAAAGCAGTATAATTGAAAACTAATATTGGGATAAATGTTTCTTTAATTTTGTGTTTGTTATTCACTTTATACTAATGCATACATTATTATTATTATTCTAAATGATATTTATTTTGACCCCATTAGTGGTAGCCTACTGAGCTGTACTCACACCCTACTCGTGATACTATTGGGTACCTGGGAATATTACATGGATGTAGGTTAGGATAAGGGAAAAGGCCTGGTGATAGATGGTTGAATTGATATAGAGAATGGATGAGGGGGGGAAACAATTTATCAGGACTCATTTGTGGGGATTATCATTAGAGTCTTATTTTGGTTTTTCCTTTAGCACATTACAATATCATGACATGAAATGATTATTGTATTGTATTTTTGTACTTAAAATTTTTGGGAGATGATTATGTGATGTTTAGTTATTATCTATTATTGTATGTTAAGTTTATTATGATTTTTGATAATCATTTACTCGGGTAGAGAGGGTATAGCCTGCCAATATGTTTCATTAAATCCTCACTACTAGTTGGAATCCTTTTCCACATGGGGATCCATACTTGAGGTCATGTAAAGAACTATCTTGAGGCACCAGTTTCATGGTACCTGGGCTAGGATATTATAAATTAGTGTCATATAATGGTTTTATTTTATATCATTTTAGTATTTAGAAAGGGTAAAAATGATTCCAAGATGTGTTGATCCATGGAAATGAACTCGTTTATGGGAGTAACTAACCCATGTGTGGCATAAAACCCATGTTTCTAGAGTGGTATTATTTTTATAGATGTTCACTGTTATAGTTGGATTTTATTTCACCTTGGGTGAGTCAATTATGGTGTGATGTTATAGGTTGATGATATTTTACTTGTGGACCAACATGGAATGATATTGAACATGCATACACCTTTTTACATACTTAGGGATTTATGTGACATGGATGTTGTTGGGAACACACGAAGGAGATCATGGGTAATGGTAAATAATTTTTTTTGTACCCTGCAGTTTTAAGTAAATAGTTCTTAATAAATATGATGCATTTTTTAATTGAAAAATATTAGTTGAAATGGTTTATATGGTTCTTAATGAGGAAGATTCAATTATGTTTAAAAGTATAATTTTTTTATAACAATGTCTAATTTAATGTTTTAATTTTAATGTTTGGTTTATCCTACATTATCCATGGACTATGATAGGGATGTATGGATGTTGTGACACTACTATAATTAGGTACATTGGGATAGTGTATGCGATGTAACATATTATGGCTAGTTATAAACCCTTTTTAGTAACTGTTAAATAATGTGATATCTTCCCTTAAATGTATTTTTGTCACTATAGAGGGAAACCACCAAGATAATGTTTATGGTAGGACAACATGATGACATTTATGAGATTGATATTTTAGTAGTAGGATAAGAATTCCAAACAGTTCTAGGGGATTAGGGGGAGTAGTTCCATGATAAATTTTATCATTTTATATACTTTATGAATATAGACCAAGATTGGGATACAACGAGTATGTTTTATTGACTTAGGAGGTCCAACTAAAACATCCTATGAAATTTATCATAGAGAGTGGTCTTGATCAAGCTGTGTTACGGATTGAGTCAATCCATATGATTCTATATCATCTAGAGGCTCCACTGGAAAAGATTTTCAAGTTAGTAACCTAAATGTTATGGGTACCATCAAAGCATTTGTGGGACATTTAGGTTCAAGATGATCAGTTTGATGGGATGGTATGTATGGATTTACATGAGATGTTTCTAGAAAAGTTATACCCTAAGACCATGAGGTAGGAAAGGGCTAGTGAGTTTATGCATTTGACCTAGGAGAATATGTTAGTAATGAATTATGATGGTTGTTTCGCTAAATTAAAGTACTTCGTTACAACACTATTTGGGGATGATACAAATTTGGAAAAACATTTCAAACATGGTCTTAGATATGAGATTAGGTCCCGAGAGAATATGTTCCATTTAAATAACTATACTAAGGAGGTGAATATTAGGTTATAAACTAATACTTGGGATGGACTGATTAGTTTCATATTAATATAATCTTTTTTTACCATATAAGAGTCACCTTCATGTCACCTAAGGATGACACATAAGTTCATCATGGGTAATGAGATATCTAGGAAGTCCTTATAGGTATGGAATGTCAAAAATTTTGTGTGATCATGGCCCAGGTGTAAAGTGTTATTCTTGATTATGGGGGAGTAGATCATGACCTCTTCCCTCTTATATTGGATCATTTTGATGAAAATTTCCTTTAGATTTTAAGAGATTCCACTTGAGAGTGATGTTGAGTTCATGATTGAGTATATTTCTGCAGTTATTTCAATTTCTATCCCACCTTATATAATGTCACTAGAGGATCATCAAGAACTAAAGACTCAACTAAATGATTTTGTGGATATAGGGTTTATCCTTTTGAGTATGTCCACTTGGGGATATACAGTTTTATTTTCTAAGAAGTCTGATTTGAACTTGTGTTTGTGCATTGATTAACAGAAGTCAAACTGGGTAAAAATTTATAACCAGTATCCTCTTACATTTATTGATGATATTTTTGAACATCTAAGGGTTGATGGTTCATTCTCCAATATTTATTCGAGATTAGGGTATCTTCAAGTATGGGTTGACCTTATGATATACCTTGAATGACTTTTAGCAGTAGGTATGGTTTTTATAAGTTCATCATGAAACTTTTTGGCCTAAAAAACACTTCTACTATGTTTATGGATTGAATGAACCTAATATTTCAGCCATACATAAACTAGTTTGTGGTTTTATTCATTGATTCCATCTTAGTGTACTCCCATACTCATAAATATCACGCCACATATTTTGACATCATCCTGAGTATATTGAGATATAATTAACTATATGTCAAAATATCTATGAGTGAATTCTGGATTGATAAGGTACATTTCTTAGGTTGCGTCATCTATAATTAAGGTGTGTTTGTGAACCTTGAGTAGGTTCAAGAAGTTGTTTCTTTGGAGGATCCAAATATTTTTTTGACATCTAATTTTTTTTTGGATTTTAAGGATACTAATTAAGGTTCATAAAATAATTTTTTCACTTGGAATAACCACTTTCATTCATAGAAAATAAGTGTGTAATGTTTGAATCATATGGTGCATGGGATAATGATTTCCGAGAGCTGATGAAGAATTTGAAAACATCAATAATTATAATCTTACCTAAACCAAGTGAAGAGTATACTCTATTTGGTGATACATCTTGGATCAGACTTGGGGAAATGTTGATTTAGGGTGATCTATTTGTGGTATATAGATCATGATAGTTGTTTCCACATGAATGGAACTATATGTTTTATGATCTTGTGTTATAGTGTGTATTTTATGCCTTAAAGTTGGTATCATTACCTTCAAGGTGAGAAGTTTACCATTTATACTTATAAAAAATCCTTATATACATCTTTTACCAAAATTATTTGAATCTCATATAGTGTATATGGGTTAAATATATGAAATATTTTGATTTTGAGTTAAATTATACATCGGATTAAGCAAATGTCATTATGGATGTTTTAAGTCATAAGAACATTACTCAAGTAGTTATAGAGTCAATTTTTGAGTGGAAGATGATGTATTTGTTTACTGAGATGCATATCAATGTTCAGGAGGAGAGGGAACATATGAACCTAATGTATTTTTCTTTGATCCCTCTCTATTGATATGGATCAAGGGGAAGAAATATGAGGATTCAGAGTGTTTGGTGTTGAGGTAAAACTTTGATGATGGGGAGTGACCTACCAAATACACTATCAATGATGATGAGATATTTCATGTTAGTGGATGTTTCATTGTTACCACTTGTATACATGAAGAAATGATGCCTGAGTTTCATGACAAAAAGTAGGATGTACACCTTGGTTCCAAAAAATTGTACCATGATATCTATTAGCAATATTTTTTCTAGACATGAAGAAAAATACATTATGATTTGTGATGTGATGTTTCACCTAGAATTAAGTGAAGGCTGACCATCAGTGGTCTGAGGTTCTTCTACAGTTATTTCCTATTCCATAATGGTAGTGGGATGACCTTATGATTGATTTCATAGGGGGTGATTGAGGAAGTATCATAATAATGATGTGATATGGTTGACTGTGGACTAGTTGACAAAGATATCCCCTTTTTTACCAATATGAGAGACTTTTACTATTGATTAGTTGGGAAATTTTTATGTCCTTTAGATTGTATGTTTTCATGAGGTACCATGAAATTTATTTTAAGAGCTTGATCCATGTTTTGCTTCACATTTTTTTGCAATGATTTTAGATGTAATTAGTTACTTAGATATTTTTGAGTACAACTTTAATCCAACAGATAGATGGGAAATCAAAACGTAATATTCAAGTGTTGGAGGACATGCCAATAGCATGCATTCTAGAATTTAAAAGATATTTGGAAAATACTCTAGTTATTATTGAGTTCGCATAAAATAATAGTTACCAAATGATGATTCATATTTGAACATTTGATGCGCTATTTGGTAGACCATTTTGATCACTATTGTGTTGGTTTGAAGTGGGAGAATCAGAGTTGTCGATATTGAGTATCATGTAGGAGACATCAGAGAATGTTTATTGTGTTCGTAAATGTTTGGATGCAGCACATAGTAGATAGAATTTATACACTAATAGAAATCATAGATCACTAGATATAATAGTGGGTGATCATGTGTTTCGTTAGGTGTTTCTAATATTAGGTCACTGTTGGATTTATAAGTAGGGAATGTTAGTACCTAGGTATATTGGGCCTTTTGAGAATGTGAAGAGTATAATGCTATTGGTGTATTGACTGGCTCTTCTATAGTGATATAGGACTATCCGGGATGTTTTTCATGTTTTACATATTTCATATTATCACCCCAACCAATCTCATGAGATAGATGTTGTTCATGTTGATCTGGAGGCAGATACGTCCTTTGAGGAGCATCTTATTCATGTTGTGGATCATAGTGATAAAATTATTTGGGGTAAGACTAGGACTATAGTCCAAGTGTTGTGGAAGAATGGATTTTTCTAGGAGTAAACATGGGAGAGGGAAGATGATATACGGTCCCGGTCACCTAATTTTTTTACCATGGAAACTTAGTGATTTTAAAGGGTGTTTCTCATGGATAAGCTATTATAACGTGAAAAGGTTATAAGATACTTATATTCATATAAGGTATGATTCAATTAAACTTTAATTAATTTACATTTTATATTGTTAATTATATCCTCCCTATAAGTATTAGATGTATTGGAGGTGTATCGAGATATCATTATACTAAAAAGAGGAAAAATGGCCATACAATGCATGGAACATAAATGGTGCACAATTAGTACTAACCATGCAACAAAACTGTGAGCACTATAGAATGGGATGCGTAGATTAACAACCATATATGGTTATTCTAGAAACCATATGGTATTTGATGGATCTATATCGCATAACCTCTCAATGGTTTGAAAAAACATATGGGCTCTCTAGAAAACCCTATAACATAGTTTGTCAAGGGACAATTGAGGCTGCATGGTTGATGCACGGTTTAAAAAACTTTGTGAAAAACCCATGATCCTCTTTAAAAGTGATAGAATTATCATTTTCCCTCTCAGCCATTATATTATTTTTATACCATTCCCTCTCTATTTTTATCCCAATAGCAAGTTTTATGAGCCAAAAGTTCTTGGATCATCCATGGACAAAACTCCCCCGATTTTTAGGCATTTTATTCATTATAGGTTATTAATCAAATCCTGGGATAATTATTAAACATTTCTTCCTTATATTTTTTTAGAATCATGGATGTGTTTTTTCTCTTATTCTAATGTTATATGAATCTTATTTATATGAAATTCATATATTTGGTGTTGATGTTTTTTGGAGTTTGAATAAAGGACCATGGTTGAGAGAGTGTTTTTCGACGACCCAAAGGTAAGTGGTCTATGTATTATTTCCTATAGTCTTAATGTTTATATATGTGTATGCGGTTTGTTCACTTGATCCATTGTGCTGAGAAAATGATTCCCTATATGGGATGAAAAACTGGGTTTCTAAATAATGTGTTAGACCCATCAGAAATTTGTTCGGGTATGTTGATAATTATTAGGATATTCCTGAGGCCACCCATGGGGTGGGTCACTCCCTTGAAAATGATGAAATGATTTTTTAAATGATAACATAGTGGTTTTATGTGATTAACCCAATTTTAATTGTTGTTTGGAATGTTGGAAGGAAGTAGAATCCAATTTGGATTAACTAGGAAAGTAAATGAGTGATGATATTATAATGTGAGTAAATGGGTAATAGTTAAAGGGGTATGCTCATGTTATTAAATTGTTGAAAAGAAAATTTAATTTTTGAGTTAAATGGATAAATTGTACAATAGTTTAAGTCTGTTATTGGTCCAAAGAGGTTTAGTATGATAGACCATGAGAATAAGTGAATTTTGTAATGGGTATACCCTTGATCAAAAGGAAACATATATTGGATCTTAATAATTGTGCAATTATGAGATGGTTATAGATGATTGAAATTATGGTTTCAACCCATGAATAATGATATTGGACATGCGGCTCCTTATTCTTGACATAGTATTGATAAACATGATGTTTAATACCCTTAAATTTATATAATGAAAATAATACTCAATGATCTTGGTTAGGGTGTTGGGGTGATGATATGGGCACCAAGATCATTTTATATATAGAAAGTAATTTGTTTTACACTCTTTGTAAAGTACATTTGGAAGGTAAAATAAACTCTTTGAAATTTGATTGTTGAACCCTTATAATTAATAAATAATATTGAGATACATATTTATTTCATTGCCAATTGATTGGTCCCTTTATACTACTTCATATACTATTACTATTATTTGAATTTATATTTCTTTAGAGGCTATTAATGGTGGACAAGTGGATTGTACTCACACCTTTCTTGGGCTGCCATTGGTTACTAGATATTATTACAAGGTTTTAGTTAAAGATAAGGGAAATAACTTGATGATAGATGGTTTACTTGGGATGGATCATTGAGGAGGGGACCATAAATGTTTTCAATGACCGTTGTGGGGATTATCTTTAGTGTATTTTTTTGGTTTTCCATTGGTACCTCAGACTATCATTACATAACATGTATATTGTATTAGATTATTGTACTTCTAGGTTTTTGGAGATGATTTTGTGATATTTGGTTATTCTCTATTATTTCATGATGTGTTTATTATGATTTTCAAAGTTAGATTAATCTAGTGAAGAGTGTAGAGTCTCCCCATGTGTTTCATTATACCATCATTTCTAGTTGGCAACCGCTGGCATATTGGATGGTGTCTTTGGGGTTACATACCAAACTATCTTGGGGTACCAAGTCTAGGACATTAAAACCTTTGAATCTCTAACATTGTCATGATATTAAAACCATGAATTCTTACTCAACATAAACTTATTTGATCTCTAGATGTTTTCATTTTATCAAACTAATAATTCTCATGTAATAAATGTAATATCATACATATGAAACACAATATAATATATATTACAACACATTTGAATCTTTTCAAATTTTCTACTAAGAAATATCATATATACCAACTATGATATATTACGTATCCTCTAAGTAAATTACATATAAAAGTATGATTTTTTACCATTTAGAAATCCTAGTAATCACTTAAAAAAATATCTGATGTATACACTAAATATCTTATATATCAACATAAGTTTTTCATTAATATATTTCTCTATGATCTTAAGATAATTTATTTTGTATGAACCAAGAATGTTTTGTAACAACATAAGGTTTTTTACTTTTCCATATTACTATATCCTCTAAATAATGTATTTTATATATTATCTAAAATATCTTATGTATATACTTACAATTTTTCATTAGTTTCATTTTTTATTCACTTCAATAAATTCCATATCCATGATTTAAATATATTATGCATAAATTTATAATATTTCCTTGAAAAATTTTCTAATTAAACTCAAAATGATTCGTATATATCATCCTGAGACTCTTATGTATCATAGTAGCTTCCAAAACTTTTCTGGTTACACTTCTTCCTCATCTTAGAGTTCACTTACATGCCATCCTTAGAATCTTACGTTCCTTAGTGAGCTTCAACACTTCCAATTTTTTGATTATGAGGAATATGTTATATATGAAATTATTTTCCCAATTTTTAGACTTAAACTCAAAATTTAGAATGTTTTACATATTATACATAAACTTTTACCTATTATAGTGATCACCATTACTTTCCCTTTATTTTTCTTCTATGAAAACCTTATATATTCTATGAATTTTCCAATTTTCATCTTTAACTCAAAATTTCATAACATCTTCAAATCATCTCAAATTATTTTTATAAATTGTTGGGGTATATACAAATACTAAAATTCATTTCAAAACAAATTAAATGAGTTTAGAAATATATCAAATCTTCTCAAATCTATTCATCATATTTCCCAATGCATCATGAAGCATATATGTACTCCATTTGAGTATTTCAAAATATTCCCATGTGCTCGTAAATTATAGCTTCAAACTCATAATTATCTAACCATAATCCAAGTGATACTATAAATATAATATATCTTCAATTATTATTGATAACCCAAGTATCATTTACCAACAATTTATCCATATTTTATTTTTCATTTATCATATCCATTTTCATAAACTAATGAAGACAATATTTTTGATTGTTCTCTCTTCATCAAATCAAGAATTTTCATTAAATAATTATAAGACCATCTAAATAATTAATAGTTTTTAAGGATGATTATGAAACACCAATAATTAACAATTTAGTAACCTTTTACCCAAAATATATATGAATCTTTTTCAATATATCAAATTATAGACAACTTTAATACAACTTTCCCTAAGAACTCGAATTTTCATATCACTACATCTATTAGGATCTTAATATTCACCCAACATCAATATATATTGAATTTTCATATTGGTTGAATATTGAAAAAAATATAAACCAAAAAACTCCCTTCATTTTAATCCACTTGAGAACATCACTTTAATTAATTAATGGTTTGGCATAATTGTTACTTGTTTTATATTGTGGGGTTATTCAGTGTGGATGGGTATGATGGAATAGTAATTTTGCAAATAGTTATTGTTTTGTAGTGTCTAGGTTTATGTGATACATGCATGCAGGTGAAGTGTTGTGATTTTACGTTTAGGTTAGGAATCTCTGTGACTATTATATTTTTTATTTTAATGTTATTTATTAACAACCACCACCTGAGTTATATAACCTTACCAATGGTTATATGAGGACATGGGTTTCTAGTGTTTCTGCAACATACATGTTATAGAGGGTACATATAAATGAATGATAACTCTTACCCAATGACACATCAAACATATCTGGGTTATGATGGATCTTTATTGGTATATATACACATGATGTAATGGATTTGGTTTTGTTGTTTACATATTCTAGTTGTCCTAGTTATGTGGTTGTGGTGTAAATAAATGGGGGGGGGGGGTCATGAATGGTAGGAGGGGTATGAGTTTGATATAATACATGTTCATGATACCCTATTATTATGATGATTATATGTGTGGGTGTGATATATTTTTTATATGTTATGAAATTTTTATAAAAAATTATATAATTATATGATATCGGTTAAAGCATGTGATGTTTTTCGTTGGGGCTTGAGAGTGACCTGATCCATGAGGAAGTTGTTCCAAGGTGAAATATTTATAGTTATTATTTATAAATCATTATACTAAATTTGGATGCAATATTGGGTGAGGGAGCCTTTTTTAGGTTGGTAGATAGTTGTCTCAATATAGGTGCAAGTAAGTTTTACTGTTTATTCACTGAGAAATTAGTATGCCTATTCCACAATTTCACAAGAGGTTATGAGGATGATCCTCTTGAGTATAAGTATATGATCAACCCTTTATATATTTTTTTCTTCTGATATTAAGGATAGATTTTGTGACCAAGTTGGACTTTACTAGCTTATGGTGTCCATGTCTAGTGTTTGTGGGCTTCTTCTACAAGAGTTTTTATTGGTATTATATTTTATGGTTTATTTTATACATGTAATTACAAGAATTTGTGGTATATTAGTTATTTTTCCTTATATATGTAGTTTATTGGTGTTACCTATTTATATTCCTTGGATTTATGAGGGTAACTCCTCCCATTTATGGGGTTTTAAACCCATAGTGCTAGTCTCCTACCAAAGGAATACTAGAGGTAGGATTCAAGGATCACACCCATCATTATTATTGGCCTATGAGGGGTTCCTGTGGGGTAGGGTCTTGAAAAAGAAGGATTAGATATATTAGTGATAGTTATGATGGAGTTTAGAGTTGGGAACTGGTGAGGATTGCAAGGTTTTGATAAATTAAAAGTATTAATCATACAGATCATGTGATGTGGAAAGGGATACTAGCAAAGACATAAGTTTTTAGGTCCCCATTATGACCCATTTCACGAAACATATCAATACTAAGAATACGAGGTGAGAATATGTTTATTTTAGTGTAGACATATAGGAAATGTACATGCAACTTTCTTGTTTTAAATAATATTTTAAAAATGGATAATTCTAGGGAGATTTATGTGAAAATTTTAATTAAAATATCTTACTGGCGATCTATTTTTTTAGGATTATGGATTTTATTTTCTTTTAACTCGAGTAAATGTTTTTGGAATATTAAGGGCATTATCGGTATCCTCATTACTAATGATTCCATTTATTTTGATAAGTTATAATTTAAAACTAGTTTAGTTTTAATATATTTCTTTTATTAATTTGTATACATATTGAACCTTCCTTTGATTTATTTTTTATTCTCATGTTCTCATTTTTTAAAAGTAATTTGGAACAAGAATTAATTTTAAACACTAAAATGTAACGAATTTTAGTTAAATTAATAGATTTTTTAGAAATGGAAACCATCATAATTTTAAAATTGATTTAATGTTTCCTTAATTTTTTCATGAAATGCATAATCTTTGTGTTTACCTTTGTTCATCCATGATAAATGATGATATGTTGGTAAAATATGTAACAGTTAAATAACGATATATTAAACATATATAATCCTTACAATTGTAATTCATTGGTTTTATAAAATAAGTATGTTTAACATTATATGTCAGCTGACATGTTTAGTATGTTCTATATTTCTTAAGTTGGTAAGTTACCTATCATAAGGAATGATGGAACATTCAACATGATAAAATTTAATTGATTGATAAGGGAGATTCTTAATATCCTGTTATTCAAGAAGTAAATACTATTCATTATTGTAGAAAGTTAGGTTGTTTAGAAGGTCAAGAGCATAATCCTATTTAATTGGTAATGAAAAGAAAATAATTTTGGTAATTGTTATTAGATTTAAACATTTTGATTTGAAATGATTCCTATTTTGCATCCAAAGGTGTATAATATTGATTTTTATTGATTTATAAAATTGTTTAAAAGATGAAATTATTATTTTCTATTATTATTACTTAAATAATATTAAAGATTAATGTGTTTTCTCTTAATAAAATTGTGTTGATTTTAAAAGTGGTTTTTCAAAATGGTTTGGTATTGATTTTTAAAGGGTTTTTAGTACACAGTTTCAAGGAAATATTGATGATTTGTTATTTTAAATTAAATTTGGGAAATTATATTTTGAAATAAAAATGTTGATGTGTTTTCAATAAATGTTTTTTCATCAATAATAATTATTTTAAAGAAAATAAATTGATATGAAGTGAGTTTTTATTTTCTTCAAAATCATTGTCAATGTTTTCCCATAATAGAGGTATACATTATTTTTGTGTGATTATTTTAAATAAGCATGTGGTTTTTTAGAATGACTAATGGTATATTGTTTAGTATTTAATGAAGTGTTTGGGTAGTTTTTATTATTGAGAAGAATGATGTTGATATTAAAATATGATAGGGTTTTTTCACAGATTATGAGTGAATTTTTTAAATTTAATAATAGAGGGGTGAAAATTATTCTTATTGTGTGATTATGAATTACTTTTTTTAATATGATTTAATTTCATGAATTAATCTTACATGTTTTTATTTTTATATTGAAGATATGTCATGTTGCATCATCGATATCTCATACACAGAAAGAAGAAGGAGGATTCATGGGATGAATCGCTATTAAGTTTCATGTTGTAATGGGTGAAAAATATATTTGGTGGGGCATTTTGGCCTCAATATTGAATATTGGTTATAGAAATTTGATGTTTAATTTTAATTTAAAAGAACTCCATATCAATTTTGAGTTTCCCTAGAAGTGTATTTTTTATGATTAATGGAAAGAATATGGTAGAATATGAATCATGGTTTCACACAAGTGGTTTCTGGGGAATAATTTTCCATCATGGTTAATAAGGATTATATATCATAAGTTTGGAAGGATGAAAATATGATGATTCTATTGGAGTTAGATTATGGTGGATCAAGTGTACATGACCATGGATATCACTTGTGGGTATTGATTTCCCAATTCAAAAACCTTTTAGTCAATGATAACATGTGAATACTAAATTTTAAGTCTAATTTGATGTTGTATTTTCAATTAACGGGGGATAATTTATGAATTATTTTTTGGAAGTAAGTTATGGATCATTCTAAGGTGATAAAAATAGTTTTCTTCTAGTATATTGAGGAATTTTAGGGCCATTCCTTAAGTTATGGGTCATTCGGTAGCTGAAGTTGGAGAGTGTGGTTATTTGTTAGGGGCTAGATGAATCTATGAGATGTACGTTTGAATAGCTCAAATTTTTAATTATAAAGTAATATAAATTTTTTTCTCATGATATGGTGGGTCATTGATAGAACGAATTCCCTATTAATACTTAATTCCAAGGTTTAGGTGAGATTATTGTTTTCTCATGAATAGTAGTCCAATTTCAGTGGGTAGCTAGTTATGATAGAGTGATTTTGGTTTGAAAATTTAAGATTTTTTATGTTCTAAGCTATTGAAATTATTCCTTTTATAAGAATATATTTTAAATTATTGTTAGAAGTTTGGTTTAAAGTGTTTTATTTATAACAGTCTCACGTTACTCCTCTTAAAGTAGTTTTTAAATTTTATCTTAATTTTTTAATCAGAGTATTGATTTAACATTGATTTATTTTAAATGTCCAAATAATATAAAAAGTTATTTTATAGATTACATAAATCGTAAGTATTTTTATAAATGTATAATAATTTTAAATAATAAAATTCCATGATTATTAGAATGAATTTTTTCAAAAACAAAATTTTATCAACTTGTTTTTTCATTATGAAAAATTTAATTTTTTGTAAGAAGGTGATGCAATAGGATAAAGTGATTTACATTTTCTTCTTTAATACTATATTTTTTTAATACCCTTTTTATTGAATAGTTTATTTTTAAGAGGTATAACATGTGGTTTATAGGTTTTACAGAATATCATATTGAAAAAGAGATGGGTTTTTAGTAAGGTTCTTATATTGAGGGTGACAAGTGTGTAGTAGAAATTTCCTTGATTTTAGTAATCCATGAGAATTAAAAATGGTTACTTAGAAAGGTTTACTTTTTTTGGTTGATACAAAGTAGTTTTTTTATTATATCCATATTTTCGAAGGGATATCTTCATTAGTGATTAATTTATATAATTTTCTCTCCCATAGTTTTTTATCGATGTTGAAATTTATAAATTTGGGTTGTTATGATCGAGGTTGTTACCACTTGTGTTGAGTTTTTGTTTTTATGGTAATAAGATTCTCATTTGAGAAAAAATCTCATAGATATTTTGTTTTCATGTCTCTCTTCTTCTTTTATAGATTACTATTTATCCATAAGGATGAGAATCATTTGAGAGGTATCCAATGTAACATTCTAGACTTTCTTAGACCATTAATTCATGATCATGGGGTGTTATAAGTTTTAATAGAATTCTTTGGGAAGGTAAATGGGGTTAGAGCTTGAATTTAAACTAAAGGATTAGACTATAACAAGTACTTATGATTTTTTCAATGATGAGTCATATGGGGGGTTTTTTAGTAGTTTGGTGTGATACATCACGATGGATGGTATTACTCTATAATGATGCATGTTATGGTTCAAGGAATTGCCCGTGAGACTTCCATTCTACTGTATCTTGGAATAGAAGGCATGTTGTGGACTTGTGTGTATTGTTTAGTGTGAAGGGTCCCAATGAATTTTTGGTTAATCCTATATGAGTTTGATAATGATGTAGGATCTCTTAAGTTAGTCATACATATGATCAGTTGCAACATGATTGGTTTAGGTTGTGTCATGAAACACCATGGATTTTTCTTAAATATTTGGTCCCTAGGTTTTTTCTTACATGATACAACATGAATTAATCTTTCAAAAGGGTTGTAGAGGAAATAACCTTCTTTATTTGAAAAGGATTCTTGAGTTTTATGTTCCTTTTATTTTTCAATCTAAGGTATGATTGACTATGGTGTATTTAATTGCATATTGATTTGGTTTGGGGTTCATCATGTTTGAGTGGAGAAGGATTAGGTTCCTATGGTGACCCTTAGTAGTTATAGTGTTGTGAAGTTGACACCATGGTCATATTATAACCTTAATTATTAATGATCATTTTAAATTAGTTTAACATATGAGATGTAGGGTATATCACACTATGATTTTTGGATTGGGATTCCATTATAGTGTGGTAATCCCTATCATGTTTTTATTATTTACTTTAACTATAGTAAATATAAATTTGAGTGTTTTAATTTATTTAGACCTATTTCTATGACTTTATTCATACCCTAGGTATCCATAGGTGCATCCATTGATATCTTTATCCATCATTATATTGGTTTTTCCCTCATCTTTAAATGGTCAACCATTTTATGATCTAGGGTGATTTATATTATTCTTCATAATTTTCTTCCCATTAATTCTTATTCCTTCATCTAGATCAGTTGAAGAAATGCTTTATCTATGGGATTATTTTTTTCAGTTTTGGTTTTGATGAAATTTCATCTGTTATTATATATTTAGGATCTTCCTTTTCTATTCTTAGTGGGGGGTTTCATATACTTCTTTTTTTTCCCATGGAAGTTGTTAAATACTATGTTGAGTTAGGGGTTCAAAAATTCTCCTTAAATTGTGTGTTAATGTAGATTAATTTTAATTTTGTTTTCATTGATGGATGGTAAGAATTAAAATATATTACAGAATTAAAAATATTATAAAAATTTAAAGGTTCCATGTCGATAGTATAGTGTAATCTGTTTCTATACACAAAATATACCAAGGGAAAGTGATCCTACCATCTGAATACAAAGTCTAACATGAAATCCCTTAGCATATCCTCCGACACCTAGATACTACACTTGAGTTTCCCATATATCTACCATGAAAGGCTATACTTATCCTCATCTTGGTCTTGAATGCCTCATCCAGATCTCTCTGAAAGTGTGACATGAACTACAAATCATGACTAGAAAAAATAGTCAAGGGAACCCCATGAAGGAAAAAAATATATCATATGCACATTTGACCCAAAATCTCCACTGAACTCTGCTTTATGATTGCAAGGAAGTGTGTTGACATTGTAGGTCAATCAACTATCACCCAGATGTTGTCACATACCTTTAATATTAACTTATTCCCTATCACAAAGTCTATGGATATTCTATCCCATTTACACTTAAAGATCTAAAGGTGCTACAAAAAACCTATCAGAACCTGGTGGTCAGTCTTCACATGAGGATTGGTGAGACATCCAGATATGAACTCGGCCACACTCTATCTCATGTTGGCCTACCAAGACTACCACATAAGGTCTCTGTACATTTTCCCACAATGGGATGTAAACCAAATGATATTTTTAAAATTCTACCATCACTTCCTCCAACATCATGACTAGGATCACCGACCATCACGAGAAAAGGATGACATGATTCCCCCTTTAGAAAATATATCGGTAAATCTCTTGGGGATATATGGTCGAGAAAGACCTCACAGTTGGTGTCTCCCAACTGGGACTCTATCACACAATTATAGAGTAGAGGATTCAACACCATCAAATGAAGAAAATTTTCACCCTCCTACTCAACAAGGGTTATCTACACGGAAGCTAACTTCTCAAATGCCTCTTGCACCAAATGGTACTGTGACTTCCTACTAAGGGAATCTATTACCATGTTTATCTTCCGCAACATATAGACTATATCAAAGTCATAGTACTTCATGATCTCCAACCATCATCACTATATTTGGTTCAAGTTTCTCTTTATGAAGAGATACATGAGACTTTTATATCTTGAGTAAACCACAAAGCACTCACCTAGAAGATAATGACTCTATATCCTTAGGTTTAAGGAAATCGCTACTATCTCTAGGTTGTGATTCACATAGTTATTCTCATGGGGTCTCAACTACCTCAACATGTATGTGATAACTATATACCATTTAATCAAAATTAATCCAATCCTAGCTCTAAAGGCAATGTAAATCACTACATACTCCATGCCCTCCTCTGGTAGTCTCAAAACATAAGCAGTAGTCAACCTTAGCCAAAAAATTTATAAGGCCCTGTAGAAAAGCTTATTCCATATAAATAGATGCCATTTATACATCCATGTAGTTAAAGGTGATGAAATCTCGGAGAATTGTGATAAAAACCTCTATTAGTAATCCTTCAGGCCAGAAAAAATCCACACCTCTACCACGCTCTTGGGTGGATCCCAGGAAAGCACTACATATATCTTCACCAGGTACACAAATAAACCATGGTCATAAATGGAATTCCATAATATGTTAACCTCATTAATATAAAAATGAAACTTAGAGAGCTTTCAATAATTATTGTGCTCTCGATAAAAATATATGGCCATCCTCAAGTACTTTACATGATCCTCATCTAACATAGACTATATGAGGATGCCGCCAATAAAGACAACCAAAAACTTGTCCAAGTATAGATGAAAGATCTAGTTCATCAAATCCAAAAACATGGAGGGGATATTTTTCACACTAAAGGGAATCACTATAAACTCATAGTGTCCATACTAACATAGGAATTCCATCTTCGAAATATCAGCCCCCCAAACTCTGAAATAGTAGTGTCCATAATATAGATCAATCATTGAGAACAAACTAATTCCACACAATGGGTAAATAGGTCATCAATCCTCAATAAGGGATACTTGTTCTTTAACATGTCATAGTTCAGGAAATGATAATCCACACAAAGATTCAGGTTTTTTTCCACATTTTTCATGAACAACCTTGGAGCTACATAGGGGAACACACTGGGCCTTATAAAACCATTTTATTGAAGGTCCTAAAAATAAAAAAAACTCCCATATCTCGGTTGGTTTCATCCAATATTTCATAGAATATTTCCTAGAGGTAATGGGATTCATGATGAGACAAAAATATATATCCCACCTTATAGGTAGTCCTGGAACATCTTCATGGAGGATGTATGGATAATACTACACAATTAGTGTAATATAGATGCTACATGATCCTGATACACTAAGGTCTATACTCCCCAACTAATGGGTTATGAGATACAACCTCCTACTCACAAAACCCACTCATCCCACCATGAGATTTCTCTTTCCCGTAAAGTTGAATCTCATCCCATGAGTGAAAAGGAATATGAATCAGATATGTTGACATTAAATTTGGGATCAATCCTTGGACAACCAATACATAAACAATTTGAATTCATAGGGTTCCATCATCAAATACAATAGTTTTCACCTGAACCTATTTCCACCAAGAAATAACTTATACTACTGGTGGATAAAATACATAGAAGAAGTGTTCCATTTAGGAAGCCCAAGACAAAGCTGTTGGGATAAAACCTCAACTCAGAGCTCAATATCTTACACCATGAGTAATGATGTAAAGTAATAACTCCCACACGTGTCTACTAATACTGCAGAAATATTATAATAAACACAGATCATACCTGTAATCAAATTTTGTGTAGCCAAGTTGTATACATCCATATCCTATAGCTGTCTGTAGGCCCGATTTCCAGCTCCCTAAGCCTAAAATGGGCTTCCTAGTGGTGGTGATGGAAGGATCTCATAGAATAATCTACCACCCATAGATCCACCCACTAAGTATCCACCTTCTCCTCTTATAGCCCTTTCTCCCAAGGGGCCACCCTGCCCTTACCTTATAGATCTATGATCATGATGTTGAAGGTTCTCGGTGTAGAGGAAGCACGTGGGTGGATGTGACCACTTGGCTTTTTTTCATTAACAATAATCAATCTGGGATCAATACGATGATAAATTCTAGTCTCCATGGATCGAATCATAGAAATAGACAAAGAAAAGGAAAGTCTTGGAACAACAAAGTAGGATCGTTACAGGTTTATTATAATTAATTTAATCAATTGAAAAGAAGTATCTTTTGGGTGTTCTTTCTTAGTTGATTTTCTTGATCACATTCTGATGTTATTCATCATTTCGTCATAGAAGCCATGTGTATACTTCCTCTAGCGGTGATCCACACGTGCACCTCATATCTATGGACGTCGCCAAAGGATTCCATGGGTTCTAGTGTGGAGAAAACTTTTCTTACATTGTCCACATTAGATCATCTTGATCTGATGGAAGAGGATCTCTATCGGTCTTGAGAGTATTCTTGGAGAAAGAGGTTCTTTTGGCCTTGAAAGAATTCTCCAGAATTGTTGTCTACAATGATTCTCTTGTGTAATAAAAGAGTTAGGGTTGTAAAAATATATATAATCAAGTTTGAGGTTGTAGAGTTATGAAAATAAATAAATGCATTACACATTTTATTTATTTCATTGACTCTTATAAAACCCCCTATGTAGAATAATTAATTTCTTTGATATGTGCCCACGCTAAATATCATTTAATAAAATAATATTACAACCTCAAAATCCTGACTGCAAAACTACACGGTGTGTAATCATTAATACATGGCGTGTACTTGTTTTTAATAAAACTAAACAGCGTGTAATCATTAATATAGGGCTTGTACTTGTTTTTTCTATTTCCTTTCAAAATGAAAACTACACAGTGTGTAATCATTAATACACAGAGTGTACTTGTTTTCCATGAAAAACTACACAAAGTTTAATCATTAATACTCAGGGTGTATATCTTGTATTTAATTTCCTTCTTCCTCCATCATTAAAATAATTTGGGCTTCCTTGAAAAATTATTAAACCACGTACTAGAATAATCATTATTCTACTTGGGATACTTGGATACACATAGTGTGTGCCCCTCTAGGCCTCTTTCTCGTTGGCATTAGGCGGGCTTGCCTAATGTCGATGATTAATTTCTAGCAATGGGTCAAGGAACCTAAGAGAAAGAAGTTGATGCTGCATTGACGTGTCACCTCATACAAATGCTTACTGTGTAATTTAATCCATTTGTCTCAATATATCATCAAGCAGGTTTCATGGTAGTGTCATAAACCAATATTCTTGATCTGTCATTATTTGACTTCTAGAAATAAACTCATCGTGTCACCATGGCCAGGGAATTTGTTCTAAATTTCTATTTAAATAAAAGTGCCCGAGATATCTACTTCTATAAATATGAAAGGGAAAAATCCTTCATCAACTTATCCATTAACAACATGTCATTCGCGACGCACCCAACGTACACTACTTCCCACCAACTGTCTTAGTGATGGTTTTTGTCAGAAAATCTAGTGCGTGAGTCATGAAATGAGTTAATGATAATGTTCCACTCTGAGGACCATTACACACGCTCGTAGATAGCAATATCAGATGACACCAAAACATGTAGAATTACTACTAGTGGGTCTGTTCTCATAATCCCCCGTATTGGAGATTACCAACTACGAACTCCATGGGAGAGAGTCTTGTTTTCTTACGAGTACTTGAACATGATGGTCTGTATACTATGTGTCTTATCATAGTATGTCATCCAACCACAGAACTTTATTTAAGAATATTTGTTATAGAATTTCATGTTTCTCATTATATCGGAGATATTCCATGACCTTATTAATGCCACAAAAATTCAAAAACATTATTATATTATAGTCATGCAGAACAATGAAAAATATATGATAAGTGAACATTCATGTAATCAAAGTACAAAATAGTTGGTTCTCAGGACACCAACCCTTACAAACTCCCACTTGGACTAGAGCTTACTACCTACGACTTTTAGTCCGCTAAACCTCACATGATGATCATGTTTCTACTGAGTCAAGGCACTACCACAAAACTGGGCAAGGACAGCGCCACCCCTTTATCAGCGCTAACGAAAAAGCACTGATAAGGGGGGGGGGGGCTTTATCAGCGCTAAAAAAAGTGCTGATAAAGGGTCAAATTCAATTTTTTTTAAAAATATATTAATATATTAATATAGTTATATAGTTATATTGATATAAATATAATATATAATTTTTAAATATATTTTAGATAAGTATAAATGTACATTTACACTTAATATACTTAATATATAATATATTTAGTGAAAATGGATTCTTAAAAAATTAAATAAATATTTTTAATTAATAATTTGATAATTATTATGGAGTAATAGTCATTTAATAACAATTTAAAGAATAAAAAAAATAAAAAAAATAAAAAAAATTAAAAAAAGATCCGAAATATGTTGAAAACGCAACTCAAACTTCAAACAACCATAAATTTTGATCTGGGTGTCCGTTTGAGATCCACCATATATCAAATCGAATCTTGCGATGAGTTCTATGTCTTTATGACATAAGGCAACCCTGGTCAAGCGTTTTTCGAGGTGAAAAGTGGCCCAAAAGGCCTCCAAAACTGAGTTTTTTTTTCGGGGAACCCTGATTTTTTAACATTTTGAGGATTTTCAGCCTCGTTTAAGGGGGAATTATTGGATTTTTTTTGGTGGGGACTGAATTTATTCCACAGTATTACATTCATATTTATATTATTTCTTTGAAATTTCATCTTTTTTTATAATTCACTGCTATTTATAATCAAATATATAACTATATGTACAAATTTTTTATATATTCACACCTAAAAATTAAATTTGTTAAATTAATAATTAAACATATTTACATTTAAAATATATTAGATTTATCTAAATAATAACTAATATCCATTTTATTTAAAATACCAATACATGAATATTTATATAACTACTATATATTAATATAACTATACATATATTAATATAACAATACATATATTAATATAACTATACATATATTAATATAACTTTATGTATATATTAATATAACTATATAACTATATATATATTAATATAACTACATTTATATATTAATATAAATATATATTACTATATGAATAAATATAACTAAATACATATATAAATAAATAGATATATAATGAATAAGAGAACAAGTCAATATAGGGTAGTGGAAAAGGCTTTAGGTGCGCAGGGGGGAGGTCTCGAGATCAAATCAGGGTGGAGGCACGGGTGCGCGCACAAGGTTGATTTAAAGGGCTAGCACTGATAAAGGGTGTAGGTGGTGCGGACGGGCGCTGGAGGTGCGGGAAAGCACTGATAAAGGGGGATCAAGAATTGTAAAAAGCCCCCCCCGAGATTGGCAGTATTTTTTTTATTTTTTTAATTTTGTTTAAATTTTTAATTTTTTTGTTATTTTTATCAGCGCTAAAAAGAAAGAGCTGATAAAAGACCCTTTTATCAGCGCTTCGTTTTAACGCTGATAAAAGATCCCTTTTATCAGGGATTTTTTAGCACTGATATAAGGGGTCTTTATCAGCGCTTTTTGGAGCGCTGATAAAGGGGACCCACTTTATCTTCGCCGGCTTTATCAGTGCTTTTCTAGCGATGATAAAGGCCATTTTTAGCGCTGATAAAAGCCGTATTTTTAGTAGTGAGGCTTTAGTCAAGGGGTTCGCCATGATTTCTTCCGTGGAAATACTACTCACTGCAACTTCACCTCTCTGAGAAAAATCCCTCAAGAGATGATACTTTCAAAGTATTTTCTTTGTCCGCTGATGTGACCTTGGATCTTTTTCAAGTGTCATTGCTACAGTATTAACACAATAGAGTGTGATAGGATCTTTACTGCAAGGTACTACATATCGCTCTTAGATAAAGCTTCGTATCCAAACTTCTTCTTTAGCTTCCTCAGAAGCTGTGATATACTTAGACTCTACTATAGAATCTATAACCACAACTTGCTTTGACATATTCCAGCTCACTACACCTCCATTCAAACTGAATATTTATCTAGTCTGCGACTTCATGACATCTTGATCAGTCTGAAAACTAGCATCTACATGTCCTTTGATGACTAGTTCCTCACATGCTCTATAAGCCAGGAACATATCCTTAGTACGCCTCAGATAATTAAGGATAATCTTGACTTCCATCCAATGGCGGTCTCCTGGATATGATTGATATCTGCCTACCACACTTAATGCGTAAGAAACATCTTGCCTTGAACATAGCATAAGATAAATTACTGACCCAATCAAGGATGCTTAAGAGATCCTTTCCATTTCCAATCTTTCCTCATGTGTCTAAGGGCACATTTTCATGGAATGATGAATGCCATGTGACACTGGAAACAATCCCCTCTTAGACTATTCCATATGGAAACTCTTCAGTATCTTACCATTGTATGTACTTTGACTCAGACCCAACATTCTCTTGGATCTATCACGATGGATCTTGATCCCAAAAATATATGCTTCCTCGCCCAAGTCTTTCATAGGGAAGATTTTATCCAACCATGCCTTAACTGACTGCAAGATAGGTACTTCATTTCCAATTCGTAATATGTCATCAACATATACTACTAGGAAAAAAACTGCACTTCCACTAAACCTTTTTTAGACACAAGGTTCACATTCGTTCTCAACAAAACCAAATTCCGTTACGGATTCATCAGAACGAATGTTCTACGACCTTGATGCTTTCTTTAATCCATAAATGGATTTTTGAAACTTTCATACCTTGTTGGCATCTTTTGGAGTCACAAACCCTTATGGTTGTGTCATGTAGAAATCTTACTGGAGGTTCCCGTTAAGGAATTATGTTTTGAGATCCATTTTTGAAATTTCATAGTCATGGTAAGCAGAAATGGCCAATAGGATTCTGATGGATTTCAACATTTCAATTGGTGAAAATGTTTCATCGTAGTCAATTACTTGATGCTGTCTAAAACCTTTTGCAACCAGTCGTTCCTTATAGGTGCTGACTTGGCCCTCCATGTCATTTTTCTTCTTGAATACCCATTTATTACCAACAGGCTTTACATCAACTGGAGGATCTGCAAAAATCCAGACTTGGTTTTGGTACATGGAATCCATTTCAGAATTCATGGCTTCTTGCCACTTGGTAGCATCTGTTCCTTAAACTACTTCCATATAGGTAATAAAATCATCATTGTCAATCAATAATGAGTCACCATCCTCGTTGACAAGAAAACCATATCATTCTAGTTCTCTCACCTGTCTTATTATCCTACGTAGTTCTTATATCTCTGGAACAGAATGTTCTTCCACAGGGCTTTGTGGAATTTGTTCTTGTATAAACTCTTGTTTATCTTGAGCCTATACTTCATCGAAGTCTATCCTGCTCCCACTATCGTTTTTGGAGATGTTCTCCCTCTCAAGGAATATGGTGTGTCTTGCCACAGTTACCTTTTTATCTGAGGGGTTGTATAGGTAATATCCCCTTGTTTCCTTTGGATATCTCATAAAGATACCCTTTTTGCCTCGGGGTGCAATCTTGTTACCTTAAGAGGAATTAACAAATGCTTCTCTACCCCACACATGTAAATTTGATAACATGGATTTGCATCCACTCCATAACTCATATGGAATACCATTTATCGATTTAGTTGGTACTTGGTTTAGTATGTGTACTGCTGTTTGTAATGAATATCCCCAAAAGGATAATAGAAGACTCACATGACTCATCATTGATCTCATCATGTCCAATAGGGTGCGGCTCCTCCCTTCACTTACACCATTCCACTGAGGTGTGTAAGGAGGAGTGAGTTGAGATAGAATCCCAAACTCCTGTAATAAATCAATGATGTCCTGATTAAGATATTCTCCCCCTCTGTCTGAGCGGAGTTTCTTAATATTCTTACCAAGCTGGTTCTCAAATTCATTCTTGTATTCTTTGAACCGATCAAAAGAATCTGACTTATACCACATTAAGTAAATATATCCATATCTACTAAAATAATTAGTAAACGTTATGAAGTACGAGGACCCACCCCTTGATTCAACTGGAAATGGTCCACACACATCTGTGGGAACTAATTTTAGAAGCTCTTTTTCCTTTTCACCTTTCCCACTAAATGGGGATTTGGTAAATTTTCCTTGTAGACACGCATGACATACACTAAGTGGTTTTAGTTAAAAAGAATCTAAATACCAATCTTGATGTAATTTGGTCAAACTTTTCTCATTAACATGACCTAGATGGTGATGCCAATGTTCAGTGTGGTATGAGTCATGTGAATTAATTTTGTCATCGATTTCCATTACGTGGTTTGTGTAGTCTAACACCTAAAGGCCATTATATAAATGTGACCTACCAAAAAAATGCTATCTTTATAAAAATAGAAACATCCACTTACAAAATTGAAGATGAATCCATCAATATCTAATCTGGATACTAAAATAATGTTTTTGGTTATAGAGGGTACATAATAAAATCCTTTCAAAACCAAGAACATCCCAGTAGGGAATGTGAGGTTTTATTCCCCGACGGCTACAACAACAAGTCTGGATTTGTTGGATACTTATAGATCCACTTGACCTCGGTCAATCATTATGAATATACTTGGTTCCTATATTTGGGTACATATGTGATCACCAAAAAAAGTATCTAATACCCAATTGGTAGAAACAAATATATTTCATTCGATAACAAATGCACCTGAAGCTTCCCATTGCTTTCTTGGATGGGTGTAATTTTTCTTCTATTTACCCTTATTTCCACATGCCAGACAAACAACATCCTATTCTCTTGCCTCCCCTTTGATCCTCATATTCATAGAAGGCCTTGAAGAAGCTCTGGGATTAAAACTCTTCGCCTTCCCTTTCCTTTTATTCACCATAAGGACAAAATGTTTTCACACTTCATATCATTTTCCACTTGGAGAATAAGAACAAGAAGATCAGATAGAGACTTCTCGATGTCGTTCATGTTGAAATTTACAACAAAGTTGGAGAAGCTCTGGGGGAGTGATGCACGAATGAGATCGATACCCATTTCTTCAGGGAGTTTAAACCCTAGAACCTCCAAGCGATCAGTGTAGTCAATGGGCTTGACTACATGAGGCCCGAATGGGGAACCCTCTATAAGCTTGCTCTGAAATAGAGCCTTGGAGATCTCAAATATTTCTTGTCTTTCTCTCTCCTGGTATAGACAACAGAGGTGCTCGATTATGCTATATGCATCCATGACCTCATGAGAATTCATGAGCTCACTTGACATTGATGATAGCATCAAACATTGAAAATCCAGTGCATCTCTAAAATGTTGATCATAGACCAGGAAATATTCATCACTCGCCCATGGGGAAGGAGAGTCATGAAGTGAGGACTCCGACATGTAAAAATTTCATTCATAGCGGAGGATAACTCGAAGGCGCCTAAACCATTCCTAAAAGTTACTTCCAGTGAGGATGTTGTCTTTATCCAGAATTGATCGCAGATAAAATGTGGTTGATTAGTTTTTCATATTGATTCAACAAATTAAAAGGGCAGATTTATTAGTACTTACTTGATTACATTTTACAAGAAATAATAAATTTTATTAAGTCTCACACTATTTTATCATGTCCCAATGGCCCTCACCATTAAACTCGGAATGTCGAGTTGCTTTGACATTCTAGTGGAAAGGATCCATATTCTCCATCGCATAGCCCCAACCAGGGTTGGCTAAGCTATTTGAAGGTATTTAGGTAGAAAGGTCTTTGCCAACTGTGAGCATTCAGTTCCTTGATCTGTTGAGTGGTCTCACCAATCCTGAAATCCCGACTTGGATTTCCACAACTCTAGCCTCCAATATTACATCAAGTATAGCAAGGGTTACTCCTCTTGATGTAATATGGTTAAGTCAACCTGAAACCTTTCATAAGGGCTTCCTTTATAAAAGTTTGTTTCCCAACAAGGGTTGGTCAAACACATAGTTTTATTGTGTCTTTCCCTTAATCAGGTAATAGAAGGCTTGGTCTGACTTAATTTGGTATTGAGGGATTTTAATCCTTTATGTGTAGTTTTGAATTATCACATGCTTGTTAATATTAATTGATTCTTGTTTAAGTGATTAACCATGTTCTGATAATGTTTATGCATAGTCCAGTTTTTATTTTATTCCATATTTGCATGCTTGTTTATTTCATTAATTATGTGATCACAACAACACATACATAATAAATAAACCATGAAATCAAATAGAAATAAAATAAGATGGCATGATCAAGAGATTCTTTTGGATAGCTTATCTAGCAGTTTAATAAGATAACCCTGGCCTAGAGAAAAACACCTTGAACCGATGGTTTGTGTTTTGCAGCTCCCACCTGTCCAATTTTATATATTCTTGTGTTGGTTTCACCTTAGCTTCAGGTTTTGAACCGTCTCCTATGGCTTGAGAGATCCTCCATTACATGGGGTTTAAATTAAAGAAACCATGGGCACTCAGGCCCTACATTTTATTGGTATAAGGCTCACAGGCCAATGAATTTAAATTAAACAAATTTAAATGAAACTATACCCACATACAAAGGGTCTTTGGTCTAGATCATGATCATCCATAGCATGAAATGACATTTACGCATATTTAAAATTCAAATTCTTTTAATCGTTCTATTATTTAAGATAAGACACTCTTGTATTCAATTAATTATGATCTTATAATTAATCAATTATTTATCTTAAATTCCTTTCTGAATTTCCTTGAGATTCTTCTCATCAATATTCCTTGTACAGGTCTTTGTACTTTTGGAGGAAACCTGGTGAAATTCAATTTCTGGAAAGTACACGACGTGTAATTTATATTTACATGGCATGTATTTCTTTTCACCCTTTATCCAAAGTACATGCCAGGGGCTTTGGCGTGTTTTCTCTACTTTGGAAATTTTACAGTACATGACATGTAGATTAATCTAACACCGTGTGTACTTCCTTGTTACACAGTTATTGGCCTAGCAATCCCGTGTATGCGGAACATGGCTTCTCCTTGTACATGGTTTCACCTGGACCAGATCGGACTACACAGATTGTTGATTGAACATACACACCATGTATTCCTATTCCCACATACCATTCATTTTTTGTTAACATGGGGTAATAAATACTTAGGTGTATTCAATTCACACGGTGTGGTTTGGCGGACCAGTACCAGTTCATTGAACCTAAGTACACGACATGTAGTTTTCACTACACACCGTGTATTCCTATGTTGTACGGATATAAAGAGCGGCTCCTCCAGACGAGATCCTCATTTTTAATTTAATCAAAATTAAAATTAAAAGTTTTTTTCTGTGATTTGAATCAAGAAACGAAGGAGGAAGTACAGATCCCATTCATTTAGTTTTATAGAACGATTTATTTTGCATTGAATCGGATATAAATGCGTAAATTATCAACGAAAATTGAATAACTATAATAAACGTTGTAACCTTGCTCTGATACCAATTGAAGGTTATGGGCATAGTGGAAGTGTGTGGGTGGATGTGTCCACTTGGCTTCTCATCATTAACATTGATTAATCTGGGATCAATACAACGATAAACTCCAGTCTCCATGGATCGAATCATAGAAAAAGAAAAAGAAAAGTAAAGTCCCAAAACCACAATGTAGGATTGTTACAGGTTGATTATAATTAATTTAACCAATTGAAAAGAATTACATTTTGGGTGTTCTTTCTTCATTTATGTTCTTGATCATGTTCCGATGTGATTCACCACTGCGTCGTAGAATCCATGTGTAGACTTCCTCTAGAGGTGATCCACACATGCACCTCGTATCTCTAGACGTCACCAAAGGAGTCCCCAGGTGCTAGCATGAAGAAACCTTTTCTTGTGTTTTCTGCTTAACATTGTCTTGAACCAATGGAAGAGGATCACTCTCGGTCATTAGAGATTTATTGTAGGAATAGGTTCTTTTGGCCTTGAAATAATTCTCCAGAATTGTTGTGCACAACTATTATCTTTTGTAGGAAAAGAGTTGGGGTTCTGAGGATATTTATAATCAGGTTTGAGGTTGTAGAGTTATGATAATAAATAAACATGTTATGTGTTTTATTTATTTCATTGACTTTTATTGAAACCCCCATGTAAAATAATTAATTCCTTGACATGCGCCCATGCTGATTATAATAAATATCATATAATAAAAAAATATTATACCCTAAAAATCCCGACTGGAAAGCTACACGACGTGTAATCATTAATATATGGCGTGTACTTGTTTTCCATAAAACTACACGGTGTGTAATCATTAATACATGGCATGTACTTGTTTTTTCTATTTCCTTTCAAAATTAATACTACACGACATGTAATCCATAATACACAACGTGTACTTGTTTTCCATAAAAAACTACATGGCATGTAATCATTAATACATGACGTTTATATCTTCTTTTTCATTTCCTTCTTCCTGCATCATTAAAACTATTTAGGTTTCCTTGAATAATTATTAAACCACATACGGGAATAATATTTATTCTACTTGAGATACTTGGATACATATACTGTGTGACCCTCTAGGCCTCTTTTTCATTGGCATTAGGTGGGCTTGCCTAAAGTACAAGATTATTGTCTAGCAACGGGTCAAGGCACCCAAGATAATGAATTTGACACCGCACTGACATGTCACCTCATATGAATTCTTACTGTGTAATTTAATCCCTTTGTCTCAATATCTCATCAAGCATGTCTCATGGAAGATTCATAAAACAGTATGCTTGATATTCCATTCTTTGACTTCTAGAAATAAACTCGTCGTGTCACCATGGCCATGGAATTTTTTCAATAGTTATATTTCAATCCAAGGGCCCGAGATATCTAATTCCATAAATATGGAAGGGAAAAATCCTTCCCCGACTTATCCATTATCAACATGTCATTCATGATGCACCCAACGTACCCTACTTCCTGCAAACTGTCTTCGCTGATGGGTTTCGTCAGCAAATCTAAGTGTGCGAGTCATGACATGAGTTAATGGAAATCTTCTAGTATAAGGACCAATACACACGCTCGCAGATAGAAATATCCGATGAAACCAAAAATTGCAGAATTACCACTGGAAGGTCTGTTCTCGTAATCTCCCATCTTGGAGATTAGCAAGTGCGAACTCCATGAGAGAGAGAGTCTCATATTCTTACGAGTACTTGCACATGACGGTCTGTATACTATGTGTCCTATCAAAGTATGTCATCTAGATGCATAACATTATTTAAGAATATTTGTTATAGCATTTCAATGTTCTCATTAAAGTAGGGATCTTCCATAACTTTATTAATACAACAAATATTTCTGGACATTATTATATTATAGTAATGAAGAAAAATGAACAATATATAATAAGTGAACATTCATGTAATCAATGTACAAAACAGTTGGTTATCAGGACACCAACCATTACAGATGTGCCTCCATTTTGTTGATATTTCATCTATCTTCAAGTGATCCTCATCACGTTTGTCCAGAAAGTCACATTCCATGTGACTTCACCCATCAAAATCATAGATCCACCACTCTCCAAAATACCTTGGTTCTCTAAGCTATCCCTGACCATGTTCCCAATATTGATTCTACAAAGATCTCCTATGCTGACATCCTATTGACAAGAATTTTATAGCTGTTGTAGATGAATCAACCCTTTAATTCCCACTACTAAATTCACCTACTAGGCATATCTATGATAGGAAATTATCTTTCACTAGAACCTGCTCCATCTCTTTCACATAAGTGGGGATGGATAAGGGTACCACATTGGCACATATATCTATATGGATTCCTTGCTCAAACGTCTTTTATCCAATGTTACCACCCCAAATCATGTCAAAGAAGTAACATGTAAGATCTCTGAACCTCACATAATAATCATTTACTTTCATCCCTTCCTCCTGTAGTTCCAGAAGCTCTTGAATCTAAACTGAGTTAAAAAATGATGGGTAATAATTCCCATGGAATATCTTCTAAAATATGGTACATGAGAGTGTTGGCTCATCATGCATTAGGATAATAAGACTCTACAAGTGCCCAAATTCTCCATGTAAAAGGATAGATTAAATCTCAATCACCCGATCTGTTAGTTTTCGAATAAGCCTAAAAACATGGACCGCTGAATCTATCCAATCCTCCACTTACTCAGGATCTAGGTCACCCTAGAACATAAGCAGCCTCTGGTGTTAAAACTCACAAAGTTTTCTAAGCCGATGCACATCCTCATCCTACCATACTAGTATGATCTGATTCTCTCTCAGTGGTGATGCAACTACATATCCACATGAAAGAAGTATCTCATGGGATGGAACCTAAAGTGGGGCCTCATCACTCATCAGATATCCATCATGATCTGAAATTGGTAACATGGTTTGATTTAATTATAGAGTAATCCTAAAAATTTCATCAAGATCTACCACAATCAGATGAGAATATATATATATATATATATATATAAATTGGAGCTAACAGAAGAAGGATATTCAAAGTCTTATTTCCATATGATGCATGTACCATTTGATCCAAGAAACCAATTTCTTAGAATAATGAGTTTAAAAGTAGGTATTAAATGTCCTATTGAATGGATACATCAATCGACACACCAACACTATATTCCCTATAATTAAATATGCACTCGAGACACTTTGAAACTATTTCCCTAATTCCCAACAAAATCCTCATAAGGGGACTATACTCTAAACACCATCCTAAGGAACGAAATTGTATGATACTAATTAGTTATGACCCAACCCAATGGGGGCTTGATCCATAACTATCCCAAGCCCGCATGCATCTGACAAGAGATGCTGACTAGTTTTGAATGGTATAGCCATTATGGGAGGCCTTTTCATAATGTACTTGTATGCACAAACGTGACCATATTAATGTTGTAGTGAAGATGAATATAAATAAAAAGATGAAATTTATAGAATATAATCTTGAAAATGAAAAAATTATAGGGTTTAAAAGGGTATGAATTTTTAAAATTAAAATAAAGAGAAAATATTCATGTGCAACTAAAAAGATGTCCCAACCTATTAAAACTAGATAGTAAAATCATTGACAGAGCCCAACTCATGATCTCTATGATCCGACCAGTGTATGCAGTCCAATACACCAGGTATCCCTAACATCCTATGTAGTCACCACTGACCTATCCACCATCTTCTTAAAAAACAACACATATAGGAAAATCTCAAGAAAATATGAGTATATATATACCAAATAAGACTCCTTGAATACTGAAGGGTGATTAGTAAGAGGCACGATAGGAATAACTAGACATTAGACAACTCAATCAAAATTTAGAGAGTAAAAAGAATCTAATAACTTGGATATATACATATATGAATGAAAAAAAATCACAAATAAGATATAAGGGGATCTCCATCTCACAACCTAGCCCGGTAAAGAGTTTGGTGGTAGGAATGGCCAGAAGGCATACATTTTATATTATTTCTTATAATCCACCTTTCAAGGGGTGAGTAAGAACCCTTAAAAGGCATGAATGATTAGAGATAATTAAATGACCCATGGGACTTAGAGGGAATCACCCAGAAAAGAAAACTTGGAACTGATCCTCCCCATCACATGTTATGATATAATCACTCCACCTTCGCAGGGCTGGTCGGCTAGCTGACATGTGCAAAGCCGCACATGCCCGATACTGATGTAAATTCTATACCTTATCGTTCTTCCAATTCTAGTTAGCCCTAATTTAGTTAATGTGCCTTCCCTAAACCTCATCTGAATCCTTTTCACTTGTAGTCTGACTGGAACATCTACATCATGTTGACCAAAGGACATGTGGTGGTTCTAAGACCATAAGGTAGCCTGAAGGCCTTGAGAAACAATTGGATCAAAGGCCTTGGGTGGCCTAAAATCCTTTCAGGACCTAAGGACCAAACCGAAGGCCCAGAGGCCCATATGGATGAATATTTCTAACTGCTACACTACCAAACAATACCTACTATAGTACAACTACATTACTTTCTACAGTTTTGTTACATTACTACTACATCACTGTAGAGACCCGAAGCTTGACATACATGGAAATTACATTACATTTGCAGAATACTTAGTATATAACAAAAACACACACACAGGGATCGTAATAGTTTAGTGTCTTTGGAAACTCGGAACGTAATCTTCTAATCGTGGTGAAAGATCTTCAATATCTCCCATAAAGATCTCCCTTTTTTTTTACCTAAAACCTTTCTTTATATCCTGGGGAAAAGAAAACATAAAAAGGGTGAGCTCAAATGCTCAGTAAGGGTATAAAAAAGAAAAATCAATCACATCATATTCATAAGAACATATCTTTTGGAAATCTTAACCTGCAAAAGAGAGCATAATTTCATAACATGGGATAAATCATAGTAGTGAAATGAAATCCCAATAATCATAACTTAAAAGATGAAACTTTGTGGCATACACACATAATCATAGAAAATCATTTCTTGTTAGTCAAGACTCATTGCCAAAACTATCTTAGTGGACAAAGTCTCTTTCTGAATCGAGTAACCCTCGTTTCAGTCCTGTTTCACTAAACCGGTATAACCTACCGTTCCAGCCCTGTCTATCTCATGAGATATAAAATCTTTACCCAATTCATTGGAGGGAGATATAGGTCCCACCCATCTCATAATGATACCATTCTTATGTGTGCCACAAAATCATAAATCATATATCATTGCATAACCCATGTAATAAAAATGGGATTCTTAAAAAACATGACATCATAAAACCATTCAAATAACATAAAGGAATTCATAAACATAATTCCATCACAACATAGTCAAATAAATGTAAAAATATGGATAGAAATAGAACCCTTTATTATCTTAGATGGAAAATAATTTTGATAAAACACTTGAATTGAATTCTTGAGGAAAATATCCTTTCTTCTTCAAAATCAATTTCTTTTCACAAAACATCATGAAATTTTAAAAGAAAGAGATTTTATTGAAAATAGTCATGAAATATTTTGGAGGAAGGTTCATGAAAATAATGCTTTATAAAACCGTAAAAATCCGTTCGTGCCGTATAAGTTAAAAAAAACATTCTTCTCGTACTTTTGTCAGAAAAGTCAAAAAGTACCTCGTACGAAAATGACAAAAGATTCCTTTCATATATTTTACAAAAAACTCACCGAAGGGTAAAATTGGATATAAACTATTGTATAAGGATGGAAATAATATTACATATTGATGGAACATGGATGTGGATGATAAAATACACCCCAGTAATTACCAAAGTAAAAACAATCTCGGATAAAAGTGAGATTGTGATATTTCCCTTACCTTAGGTCTGATTTGCTTCGTATGTGTCCGAAACTCCTGTATAATGATTTAAATAATGTCATTGACTTATTACAGAATCATATTCATTGTTATGATATCATATATGGTTCACTTATGATATTATATTACCCGTTCTTTTGTAAATTCCATGTTAAAGAAGCGTTTTGGGTAAAATCGTTTCATTTATTGTAGGTGTTTTGACTTGTTGTTCTTGACATTATTATTATTTATATCATGATTTACTTACTTCCAGAATATAAAATATGATTTATATATCATATATATTCAGTATATATATATATATATATATAATAGATAGATAAATGAAATGAAAAACACCGTTCATGGAGACGGTAGTCCGTACGTACGCATGAACGCTGTTTTCCTTTCCTTATTGTCTTGAATGGAAGTAAGTAGATGACATACATATATATATATATACATAAATCCAGTAGCTTTATAATGTCATATATTTCATTATTATTTCTTATATATACTTTATAATCATTCTTAAATGGTTAACATGGAGAATGAATCTCATCGAGTCGTGGAGACGGTAGTCCGTACGTACGCACGAGCGATGATATCATTTTCATAAATATTGAATTGAATCGGAGTGGATTATACAATATATCAGAATCAATATGATGTTGTAATAACTATGTATAGTTATTCTTTACACCATTATACCCATCCATGTAAGGTGGTGGTGGAAAATAGATTACACCACGGCTTGGAGACGGTATTCCGTACGTACGCACGCGCGGTGATTTCTTTTTCCATAGGATAGATAGATGGTGAAATAGGGTTGTTTCATACTTATAATAACATATCGGTATATGAGTTATACTTATGTTATTACTTCATAATGAAACAACCTAAGAAGAAGAAGTGGAAGAAGAAATAAAGATGAAAGAATTGGTAACGGTAATTACCTCTTCTTTGAAGCGCCTCTTTGAGACCTCCTCTTAGGGCACTAAAATTGGTCTTTGAGGAAGACCAGAACCTCTAGGATGTTTCTAGGGAAGTGGAGAAGAGATTTTGGAAGGGGTTGGCCGAGCTTGAGTGCTCAAATTGGTGTGAGGAGGAGGGGGAGGAGGTGTCCTTTTATAAGGGAGGAGAGGGGCACCTTAGGAATACCTCAAAATATTATTTTATATTAATGTCAAAATCGGTTTATAATGGTTCCAAAGGGTCTTATTTCGAAGCTAAAGTGGGGATGGTTTGAAATAATATCATCCAATAGGATTTAGACAAGTTTAGGGTATTATTTAAACCTTATCAATTAGATTTAACTCTAAGTTAAATAATTTAACTTTTACCATGTCTTTTTGTTTTCTTTCACTATATGGTTAATACACTTACTATAACATTCCAAACGAACCCCAAATTGTATATTATTAACACATATATCATTATATAAGTCATTTGGCCGAACCTTAGATTTTTATGAATAAAATAACAATTAATAATATAATATTTGATTTAAAAACTATTTTGTGTCAATTTTGACACTATTTGATATATGATTTTTGTGAAAGTCATAACAGAATTATATGTTCGAAAAAAGTTGATTAAATCAATAATAATATATCATAGTAACCTAGAAAATTATTGTAATTCATAAAAAGTCTCAAATTACATTTATTTTTGTGTTTATAACATCAATTATGTCAATATTTCATAAATAAGATAATTACTGCATCATCTTTGTGTCATAAATAAATTAACTTATTTGATGTCTACAAATTACAAATAAAATACCATTCTGTAGGAAAGCTTTTTAGCTTTCTAATGAATATTTACAATAGAATTTATCTCATGTACAACCCTATATAAAAAATGTTTTAGTAAATAAACTTTGATTTTAACTCTTTTAACTCTTCTTTGAATTAAATAATAATAAATGTCCTAATCTAATCCAAGTGGGCCTAAATGATAATAATTTACACTTAAGGTTGTTTTTGGTCGAGATACACTTGTCCAATAGAATTAGTACATGTGTTAGGGTAATATTAATATCATTCTTACCCTTAATTACCCAATTTACTTTTAACAGTGGTAAATAAAAGTAAAAAAGTTACTATTCACCAAAAACTATTTTCATCTCATTGAACCGCATTTTACTTACTGACATCAACCGTGTCTCTCGGATTTTTGAAATTCCTTTCACAGAAGCGGTAAAATTAAGTTTTATGAAAAATTCAGTTTTTTAACTACCACTTAGTAGTTTCACTATTCATCAAAAATTGATGTTTTTTTAGAACAATGCCAAAATTTCATCCTAAGCTATATTTCATATTCCGAATTCAAAAATGAAGTCTATTTTACAAAATTCATAACATAGAAGTTGCATTAATTAATTTTATAATTAAATCCCGCTGTTAAAACAAATAGCGTGTTTTTAAGAAACAATATCTATCAAAAGATTGACACTTGATTATGTCTGGTTTAAATGTGAAATTACATTCAATGACCAACATTGTATTAAATTGTAAAAATATATTCTAAATATACTTTAAAACAACTCAAATTAATAATTTATCAGTATTAATTATTTTGATTAAAAAATTTGTTTTTAATTATAATTTAGTAATTTTCACTATTCACCAGAATATGAAAGTTATCCGAAAAGTACCAAAATTTCACCTTAGGCTAAATTAGATACTTCGAGTCCAAAAAATGAAGTCCATTTTGAGAGCTAAAATTTCTAAAATTTTAAAAGGTGGTTATTACTATTCATAACGGCTAGTTATAAGAATATTTTAATAGCATATCGTTGTTTAGTGAAACTCGGTATTGCGTACCACACACACTATCGAGAAAGGTCGAGATTGCGTGTAATGCAAGGCAAGTCAAGGATGCGTATTGTGCAAGCTCCTTTTGGTGTAGCGTACAACACAAGACATTAGTGAAATAAAAAAGAATATTTTTCATAAAATCTCGGGCTGTTACATTCTAACCCCCTTAAAATGAATTTCGCCCTCGAAATTCGTCGGGGTTATAAATGGTTTACTATTCGAAAGTTTCTTTAATAGAAACCCACATCATAAAAAGGAATACCAAAACCAATATTTTAAAACAAAAGTATGAAACTTAACGGTTACCCAAATAAACTAATCACTGGGTTTCCACATAGGTGAAAATATGGATATGGAAGAAAAATCTAACCATCATGTTCTGATGGAGAGTGGTAGAGAACATGGCTATGGAAAATCCAGTAATCACAAATACATAAATTTGTGATGATCTAAGGTACCATATGATTCATCAGGTATAAGATCACTAGGACAACAATTTTGGTTTTCAAGATCATTTCCCTAAAGTTGAAAATTTTTATTAGAATAAATAATTTCTTTATTTTGGTACAATCTCACTATTGTTCAGGCCTTGAACAATTTCCACTTCATCTCTTAAATAAATGAAGTTGAATTTGTTATTCGTGAAGTGTTAGCAGATCACGTGATAGAATGACGGGTCATTCCATCTGTCTCAAACAAAAGGTTAGAAAAAATTATATACATAAGTCGATCTATAGTGAGATTAATCATATGTGGTTCCTAAAATGGACTTATACTTCATATATCATACTGCTTAATATAATAAAACTAGTTTCTACTAAACAGGGACTTCCTGTAGGTCCGTGGTAGGCGATAAAGGCCAGTCGCACTTCGGTTGTGGGTTCGATTCCCACAGCCTTGTCCGAAGCGATGGGTTGTCGCCCGTCCTGCAGGTTGTCCTTTTTCTAAAACTACATTACTATAACATCACATAAATAATATCAAAAAAAAGTTCTATACTTAAATAATACTAACTTATGGTTAACATAATCCATTATAATCTTTAGGCTTATCTAAAATACTTCGGTCCAAGCTCATAGTATAAAGAAAATGATTACTTGAAATGTCGTCAACCAAGCATGTGAATACCATCATTTATCCCCCATATATCTTGTTGGTCACATTCCAATCATGTGAATACCTTAATGATGTATTCTCTTGAAAAAAAAGAATACCCATTAAACCTTAGTGAAAACATAAATGCTGTCAAAAGTTAACTCTTTCCACATACCAAAATCCAAAAGTTCTATATACTCAAACCATGATATAACCTTCTCCTTATATCAGTCATGAGCTCATGAATACTATCAAACATTTAATTTTCTCCTTATCCCTTCATTATGCGCATATCATCTACATTCCATAAATATCTGAATAACCTTTCATGGATACTGGTAACATTAATCAGACAACAGTGTAACAATCCTTACATGTCTCTTTAATCCATAGTACCATGAGATTACTTATACAACATTACACATGATAAACATGTAATCATTCCACTACATTCTTAAACCATTGACCGAGCTTCAACAATTCTTTCATCTCACATATCATTTGTAGTCTCTTCATCATCATCCACATAAATACTTCCCATACGACCATACTGATTATCTTCATGAGACTTTCCCTTAGGGCATTGGTTTGTATAATGCCCGCACATTCCACATTTAAAACATTTAACCATTGTTGATGTCGTAGTAATACCATTATCCTCATCCATGTTGTTAACTGGACCTTTTCCTTTGCATTTACTTGCTTTGTGTGATTCTTTTCCACACCCAAAGCATCTTCCAGTTCCTTTGAAACATTCTCCTTGATGCCTCTTCCCACATGATTTACATAGGGGAAATTGAACTTTCTTTCCTCTATGATCATCATGAAACTCCATCTTTCTCTTATTAGCCGAGTCAGGAAACATACCAAATTTTACTTTATTGATCATATTATGAGATTGCTGATTCGGCATAATAATGATGTTTGGACTTCCAAATCCCATTTCATTATGAAGAATATCATTCCATTGTCCATCATATCCTCCATTATCATGAATCATCTTGTTTCCAGCCATTTTCTAAAACCCAAAAAAGAATAGTGTGAGAGGAAAAAATCATACTAGGGAAAAGAACATAATAAAGGGGGAGTACCCTCAATATCTAACATCTTATGTTAAATTCTATGATCGTTACCATAGTTCTAGGACTGTATCCTATACGTATACTTATCCTTAGGGACATCCCTAGACATACCTTATAAATATCTCTAGGGATCTCACTAAGGTTCTCGCATCCTAGTTTCCAAAGGTTGACTAAACCTTTCCTCTGATACCAACTGTAGAGACCCGAAGCTTGACGTACATGGATATTACATTACATTTGCGGAATACTTAGTATATAACAAAAACACACACACAGGGATCGTAATAGTTTAGTGTCTTTGGAAACTCAGAATGTAATCTTCTAATCGTGGTGAAAGATCTTCAATATCTCCCATAAAGATCTCCCCTTTTTTTACCTAAAACCTTTCTTTATATCCTGGGGAAAAGAAAACATAAAAAGGGTGAGCTCAAATGCTCAGTAAGGGTATACAAAAGAAAAATCAATCACATCATATTCATAAGAACATATCTTTTGGAAATCTTAACCTGCAAAAGAGAGCATAATTTCATAACATGGGATAAATCATAGTAGTGAAATGAAATCCCAATAATCATAACTTAAAACATGAAACTTTGTGGCATACACACATAATCATAGAAAATAATTTCTTGTTAGTCAAGACTCATTGCCAAGACTATCTTAGTGGACAAAGTCCCTTTCTGAATCGAGTAACCCTCATTTCTGTCCTGTTTCACTGAACCGGTATAACCTACCGTTCCAGCCCTGTCTATCTCATGAGATATAAAATCTTTACCCAATGCATTGGAGGGAGATATAGGTCCCACCCATCTCATAATGATACCATTCTTATGTGTGCCACAAAATCATAAATCATACATCATTGCATAACCCATGTAATAAAAATGGGATTCTTAAACAACATGACATCATAAAACCATTCATATAAGATAAAGGAATTCATAAACATAATTCCCTCACAACATAGTCAAATCAATGTAAAAATATGGATAGAAACAGAACCCTTTATTATCTTAGATGGAAAATAATTTTGATAAAACACTTGAATTGAATTCTTGAGGAAAATATCCTTTCTTCTTCAAAATCAATTTATTTTCACAAAACATCATGCAATTTTAAAAGAAAGAGATTTTATTGAAAATAGTCATGAAATATTTTGGAGGAAGGTTCATGAAAATAATGCTTTATAAAACCGTAAAAATCCGTTCGTGCCGTATAAGTTAAAAAAACATTCTTCTCGTACTTTTGTCAGAAAAGTCAAAAAGTACCTCGTACGAAAATGACAAAAGATTCCTTTCATATCTTTTACAAAAAACTCACCGAAGGGTAAAGTTGGATATAAACTATTGTATAAGGATGGAAATAATATTACATATTGATGGAACATGGATGTGGATGATAAAATACACCCCAGTATTTACCAAAGTAAAAACAATCTGGGATAAAAGTGAGATTGTGATATTTCCCTTACCTTAGGTCTGATTTGCTTCGTATGTGTCCGAACCTCCTGTATAATGATTTAAATAATGTCATTGACTTATTAAAGAATCATATTCATTGTTATGATATCATATATGGTTCACTTATGATATTATATTACCCGTTCTTTTGTAAATTCCATGTTAAAGAAGCGTTTTGGGTAAAATCGTTTCATTTATTATAGGTGTTTTGACTTGTTGTTCTTGACATTATTATTACTTATATCATTATTTACTTACTTCCAGAATATAAAATATGATTTATATATCATATATATTCAGTATATATATATATATATATAATAGATAGATAAATGAAATGAAAAACACCGTTCATGGAGACGGTGTTCCGTACATACGCATGAACGCTGTTTTCCTTTCGTTATTGTCTTGAATGGAAGTAAGTAGATGACATACATATATATATACATAAATCCAGTAGCTTTATAATGTCATATATTTCATTATTATTTCTTATATATACTTTATAATCATTCTTAAATGGTTAACATGGAGAATGAATCTCATCGCGTCGTGGAGACGGTAGTCCGTACGTACGCACGAGCGATGATATCATTTTCATAAATATTGAATTGAATCGGAGTGGATTATACAATATATCAGAATCAATATGATGTTGTAATAACTATGTATAGTTATTCTTTACACCATTATACCCATCAATGTAAGGTGGTGGTGGAAAATAGATTACACCACGGCGTGGAGACGGTATTCCGTACGTACGCACGCGCGGTGATTTCTTTTTCCGTAGGATAGATAGATGGTGAAATAGGGTTGTTTCATACTTATAATAACATATCAGTATATGAGTGATACTGATGTTATTACTTCACAATGAAACAACCTAAGAAGAAGAAGTGGAAGAAGAAATAAAGATGAAAGAATTGGTAACGGTAATTACCTCTTCTTTGAACCGCCTCTTTGAGACCTCCTCTTAGGGCACTAAAATTGGTCTTTGAGGAAGACCAGAACCTCTAGGATGTTGATAGGGAAGTTGAGAGGAGATTTTGGCAGGGGTTGGCCGAGCTTGAGTGCTCAAATTGGTGTGAGGAGGAGGGGGAGGAGGTGTCCTTTTATAAGGGAGGAGAGGGGCACCTTAGGAATACCTCAAAATATTTTTTTATATTAATGTCAAAATCGGTTTATAATGGTTCCAAAGGGTCTTATTTCACAGCTAAAGTGGGGATGGGTTGAAATCCTATCATCCAATAGGATTTAGACAAGTTTAGGGTATTATTTAAACCTTATCAATTAGATTTAACTCTAAGTTAAATAATTTAACTTTTACCGTGTCTTTTTGTTTTCTTTCACTATATGGTTAATACACTTACTATAACATTCCAAACGAACCCCAAATTGTATATTATTAACAAATATATCCTTATATAAGTCATTTGGCCGAACCTTAGATTTTTATGAATAAAATAACAATTAATAATATAATATTTGATTTAAAAACTATTTTGTGTCAATTTTGACACTATTTGATATATGATTTTTGTGAAAGTCATAACAGAATTATATGTTCGAAAAAAGTTGATTAAATCAATAATAATATATCATAGTAACCTAGAAAATTAGTGTAATTCATAAAAAGTATCAAATTACATTTATTTTTGTGTTTATAACATCAATTATGTCAATATTTCATAAATAAGATAATTACTGCATCATCTTTGTGTCATAAATAAATTAACTTATTTGATGTCTACAAATTACAAATAAAATACCATTCTATATGAAAGCTTTTTAGATTTATAATGAATATTTACAATAGAATTTATCTCATGTACGACCCTATATAAAAAATGTTTTAGTAAATAAACTTTGATTTTAACTCTTTTAACTCTTCTTTGAATTAAATAATAATAAATGTCCTAATCTAATCCAAGTGGGCTTAAATGATAATAATTTACACTTAAGGTTGTTTTTGGTCGAGATAAACTTGTCCAATAGAATTAGTACATGTTTTAGGGTAATACTAATATCATTCTTACCCTTAATTACCCTATTTACTTTTAACCGTGGTAAATAAAAGTAAAAAAGTTACTATTCACCAAAAATTATTTTCATCTCATTGAACCACATTTTACTTACTGACATCAACCGTGTCTCTCGGATTTTTAAAATTCCATTCACAGAAGCGGTAAAATTAAGTTTTATGAAAAATTCTGTTTTTTAACTACCACTTAGTAGTTTCACTATTCATAAAAAATTGATGTTTTTTTAGAACAATGCCAAAATTTCATCCTAAGCTATATTTCATATTCTGAATTCAAAAATGAAGTCTATTATACAAAATTCATAACATAGAAGTTGCATTAATTAATTTTATAATTAAATCCCGTTGTTAAAACAAATAGCGCGTTTTTAAGAAACAATATCTATCAAAATATTGACACTTGATTATGTCTGGTTTAAATGTGAAATTACATTCAATGACCAACATTGTATTAAATTGTAAAAATATATTCTAAATATACTTTAAAACAACTCAAATTAATAATTTATCACTATTAATTATTTTGATTAAAAAATTTGTTTTTAATTATAATTTAGTAATTTTCACTATTCATCAGAATATGAAAGTTATCCGAAAAGTACCAAAATTTCACCTTTGGCTAAATTCGATACTCTGAATCCAAAAATGAAGTCCATTTTGAGAGCTAAAATTTCTAAAATTTTAAAATGTGGTTATTACTATTCATAACGGCTAGTTATAAGAATATTTTAATAGCATACCGTTGTTTAGTGAAACTCGGTATTGCGTACTACACACACTATCGAGGAAGGTCGAGATTGCGTGTAATGAAAGGCAAGTCAAGGATGCGTATTGTGCAAGCTCCTTTTGGTGTAGCGTACAACACAAGACATTAGTGAAATAAAAAAGAATATTTTTCATAAAATCTCGGGCTGTTACAATCACATACTTCAATACTGCTATAGTACCCCATAAAAATATTTCTCCACCCATATTTGATCTCTGGTCTCTTGGATGCACATTCCAAGTTTTCAACAAACAGGCTGAGGCTCATGCGCACTTGGTAAATAGTTCTATCTATACCAAAAGTCCATTAACTATGCACATCATCTTTCGCAAAGTGCCATCCAAGTCAATCCATGTCACACTAATATTCCACATAGTTTAGGGGCCAAAAGCTCTGAGTAGAGGACCTATTACATTGTATAATATGAGGATTCCATTTAGTAGTCAATAGAGGACCCATGCCATGACACACAGGAGGGTTCCACTCTAATGGTTAAAAACCCATTCCTTGTCTCCATAAGAGGGTGCCACACAATAGTAAACTGTAGAGTACCCATGCCCTATCCAAGAAGGAGGGTTCAACTATACTAAATAGTAGATGTACCATTCCAATCTATTCTGGAGGGTTCCACTCAAATATTTTAGTACTTACACCCTAATAACATAAGAGGGTTCCACCTGGATAACAGATAGAGGAGCCATGCCCTACCCAGTAGGGGGTGGCACTCTAATAGTAGAGGAATCAAGTGCAAACCTTATGCTACATGGCTCACTAATAGTGTAGCAATAAATGGTGTGTAGGTGAATTATATATTATGCCTCAGCCACCCGGGGTCCTGCCCATGCTTCCTGGCCATGACTGTGTAATTCATTATATGGTGGGTCTATGCACATGGGATTCCACACATGTCCCTGGTTGTGTTCATGTATCTTGGCAGATGGTGTATTCCTGACCATTCTCATGATCATGTACTTGAGGAGTAGTAAGCAATGACCTACCATAACAAGGTCACACTACTTGTGGGGGTCCCAAATGGCGTGTGATAATTATAATTTCATGAAACCCTATCCGCTATAGCCAAGGCCCAACACACCATGTGTTCTTCAGACTACACAACATGTAGTTTGTATTTTTCTAGAAATCTATATCTTCTCCTATGTGTATAGGTCTGAATCCTCCACTTAGAATTAGGTCTCTTCTTTACCCGAAATTGAAGAGGAAGGTCCTTTTTCATCGATTTTGACCATCAGATGGTCAAAAATTAGTACACATTGATCCATCATAAGGCGCCACATGACCCACACACCTCCAACCATTTGATGTTCAGTCCTAGATCTCAAATCCATTGTATTCGTCACTCATATCCTATAATGCATCCCAATATTTCCACAAATCATCATTCCATTCATCATATGTGAATCGACCATAAATCCATGGGTCCAATCGTACTTGATCCTGCCTGTCAAGGTCAAACCATGGATTTATTTCCCAATGGTAGAGAATGTGAAGAAAAGATAATAAAAAAAGGTGAAATAGTCACTAACAATGAATTCTTTCCCAAATAATTAAAATTGGGGAAACTGAGTCGAGAAAACATAAAAAGCAAGAATTAATCGAATTAAATAATCTAAATATGATACTTGGGATCTTGAAAAGTCTTGAAATTGAAACATATAAATAAAAATAATGATCATGTAGAATTAGTTCAATCAATAGGGGAATAAACAACAAATTGATTATTCCTAGAAGGAGATTATATCACCCATCATCAAATAATGGGATCTCTAAATATAGAGAGGGGTCGTTTTGTTCACTGTGTCTCAATTATCCTCGATCCAATGTATCATTATTGTCTCATTCAATTCTCAAGTATAGTAGAGGAAGAACAACTATAAATTATCCCATGTTTTATTTAGATTTTCCTAGAGAATTTACATAATGGATTTTAAACAGAGAAAATAAAAATATGTTAATTAAACTCTATAAATGAATTTAATTATTTATCTAACTAAACAAACCCACCCACAACCACTTTTATCTAAATGTCTCATACAGACCTATTTTAGGTCATGACAAGGTTAAACATCACATTATAGACACAACTTTGATCTTGGATTTTGGATCCAATATTATGTTTAATATTTATCCTATTTTATTTATGAAACAATACATGCGTAATATAAAGTATATGTAATATTATTAAAAAATTAATTCTGGGAACATTGGGATCTGGAATCACATGTCTTATTTTCTTCTGTCTTTGAAAATATATATAGAAATATTCAAATGTCTTACAAGAAAAAACAAGGTCTCTACAGGATACAAATCTTGGATAGATATAATGGATGAAAAATAAGAGGAAGTGGATGAAATGAAATTTCACATAAAAATAGTTACAAGATTTATATTGGGAGTTATATTGAGTGAAAATGTGTGTAGTTTTTGTTTTATAGTGCATAAAGAATAGATAAAAATGGAATAAGTGGAAAAATTATAATAAGAAGAAGAAAATAAAGCACAATTACAACATGATAAAGATTATACTTTGTGATGAATCTTTTATTTTTTAAATTAAGAATCTATATCTTTGTTTATAATGGAAAAATTACATAATATGGAAGAAAAATTGCATATCACTTGTTCAAGGATAATACTTTATCATCTATTATGCACATGGTGATTCTAGTGGAATGTCTGATCACATGTTTTTTGAATCATTCCAAGGATATAACTTCTCATTTTGATTTGTGAGAATTGAAAAAATATGATGTTATTTCTATGTATATGCCTTAATGTTTTTATAATTTTTTTATAATGATCTTTTCATACAATCTAAAAGGTAATGATGGTTGTTTTTTTGTAGAAAACCATAAGAGGTAAATAATTCACTGATTCATCCCGATAAATTGTCACTTTCATGTGTTTCTTTTTAAATTGGTAAAAATGTATTATAGGTCTGCTTAAAATATAATTAGTTTTTTGTTTAGTTTGAAAATAGTTCTTCTATGTTTGGTGTTTTAGGCTCTGAATTTATATTGTGGTCATGGAAGATATTATTTCAGTGAAAAATAAAGGTATTTACATTTTTGAGCAGAAGAACTGCTATATTCAAAAAGATATAATGTCTCAATATTTTTTATAATAAATTTAAATATATTATAGGATGGTAACAATAGGTTTAATCTTTTGTTTAATATTATTATATGATGGAAGAAAATGGAGAAAATTATTAAATGATGTCTTTGCTTGAAATGACATATTTTTATCTCTTTTAGAAAAGGAGTTTTTGAAAGTTAAATGGATCAAGAAAGTAATGATCATTTAGGATGAATTATAAAACAGTTGTTAATATAATGAAATTGTGACTAAAAATAAAATTCGGGTTTGGAGATTAAACTATGACGATCTCATGATGGATGGTGATTAAATAGTAAATGAATTCTTCACTCAATTCAAATAAATTGTGACCACCCTTAGTGGTTTTAGTGAGATATTAAAGGATTTTAGGGTCGTTTAAAAGATACTTCATATCTTACCTAATAGATTTGATGCAAGGTTTTGACCCTAAAAAATCATGATCCAGTCACACACCCATTGGATAAATTTCATATAATTTTTATTGTTTATTAAATGAGGAAATGGGGTGTTTTTAGGAAGAATAGAAAGAGTGATAGTTAAATAAATTTTAAATAATTAGAATAATATTATTCCATAAAATAATTTATTTATGAATAAAAGATATTAAAATAAAATTTAAAAATCTCATGTTATTTATTTCAAGAAGAATGAGATTTAATAAAAGAAAGTATTGAGGAATGCTTCCATATAAGTGTTTCAATTATATAGCTACTGGGAATTTTTCTGAAATTTTTATGAGATTAAAATAGTAAAAAAATTGAAGAAGAGGATAAGAATAAAATAATTTTATCAATTAATAATAATTTATAAAGCAAAAACTCAATGTTTTAATCAAAGAGTAATGGTAATATATATTTTTTAAAATGAAGAATAGAAATTTATTATCTAAGTATTAAAATAATGATAGCAGTTTAGATGAAGAATATGTTTAGAAATTTATTGAAGTTGGTAAAAATATGCTATATTATAAATTGAATAAAGAATAAATTACAAGTTATGAGAGTAATAATGGTAAAATAAAGATGGAAAATAAAATGGACTTTGTGCTAAATCATGCACCTCAAGTCTTCATAGAGGATGATTGATAACAATAAAAGATACTATCAATAATTCCACTCGACTTTCTGTATTGGGATCAACCATACAAGAAAATTATACAATGTCCAAAAGTGTCCAAAAGTGAATATCTAATTAAACAAAAGTAAATAAGTGATATCATAAATAAATCAAACTAAAAATGTGGCATGAAATAAACCATAATATGAAACTCAATTTACCATACAGTCGACCAAATATATAGGTAAATGTTTTATTGTGGGAATTAAAATAAAAAATTCCTAATATAGGAAACCGATAAGAAAAACATAATTGCATTGGTTTCAAAAATTGAGGAATATTCTATCAGGAGATACATATAGTGTTCATCCCATAGTGGAAGAATAGATAGATTATGGGAAGAATGTGGATTAGATTAAATATGTGAGTAGTGCACACCTAAAAGATCCTCACCCTCAAGATGACCATATGGAAACCATTTGGGGAAAAAATAAAAAACTATACTCATGAAACTAATTGCAAGGATAAAGAGGAATAAAAACAAATATAATTATTTCTTATCAACCATGTTTTAAGGAATTTCATTATTAGAATTTAACCTTGTCTTAATTTATATGAGAGATTTGTTATTTCTCTATAATTATAATTTTAATTATATTCATTGTGAATACATGTGGAGGTCAACCTAGAATGAAGAACTTCGGTATTTTTATCTATTTTTAAATAATACCCCATTTTGGCTAGGTTTATAGGGAACCCTTATTTCAATTGTATGCCCAGAAGTTCAAGGACTAGTGTATGACATGAAGGACCAAATTCCAAACAACACTATAACTAACCCTCCCCATAATGTGCATAACTGAATGAAACCATCTCCCAACCTTCCATGGATGATCTACTAGCATTTCCTCATGCACAACTACATGGTGCTTGATACCAGTGGTGATTTACATACTCTACCATTCTTCCACTCTAGTTAGCTCTGTTTTGGTGGATACTAATTTTTATGAATCATCTTATATGTATTTCACTTATGGGGTCTGTTCAGAATACTTCATGGTGCTATGGCCAAAAAATACATGGCCTTAAGCATTGAGGTGTCTTAGAGGCCATGTAGCTTGACGCTAAAATGTGGGTCGACAATTCTGTGAAATATAGTCCCAAACAGGTGGCCTAAAGGGCAAAATCAGATGAGTTGTTTTGGATGCTATAGAAACACATGGCACATACTATTGTTTTTCTAAATTACATAAAAATATTCCCTCGGAATTATTTGATCATGTGTTTTATATAGGATTATGGTGTGTGTTAACCACAAGACTACCACCCCAACTTCCATTATTCATCCATGTTATGTCATTATCTTCTCCCTCATTTTTTTGTGTTTCCTCAACCTCTGTGATATACGTAGTTATCATAAACTCCACGATCATGAGTGAAAATCAAATTTTGACAATTCCAGGATAATTATAGTGGGACTTATGAAATTTATACACTTATTCCTACTATATTTCTTATCTAATTATTGTGTGACCATAATGTATAATGTAGTGGAGGTGATTATCACTCTATATTAAATTAACACTACTACACTCCTAAAGTAGTTGTTCATCAATGTATCATTCTAATTGGATCACACATCAAACTAGTGTAGTAGTGTTGTATGAAAGGAATAATCGTGAGTGGTTGTTTCGAAGTGTGTGAGTAAGATAATTTACTCAATTGAGGAGTGAGTTTTCCAATCCACTAGGGGGAAAAATGATATTACTAATATTTTGAGGATTATTTGAGTATATTAGTGGTTTTATAAAAAATGAAAATAGTGAAGTGTTAGTAGATACATTATTTGTTTCTTCTCATTAAGCTATATGATTTATAACAAATGTAATTGATGATTTAACCACCTATAATTCGCAATAAGTATACCTAAATTTCTTATTGATTTGTTCCATGTGTTTTTTTTCATTTTTTTAGAACGTAAATATAAATTAACACTTCATTTATTCCTACTTTCAACACATATAAAAAATGAATTATTAAAATAATTAATATCCTAGGCCTAACTCCTTGAGATGTGACCTTTTTCATGCACTATTATATATTCGTTGTTTTCATAAATTATGTTTAATGTGGCCCAATGGAATTCCTTCTATCAAAATGGAACATTTTACATGGAGTCGGAACATAAATTCACCATCCTTTATCAATTTTTAAATATTCACTATTTTAAAATTATAATTTGGAAGTATAAAAAATAGAAAATGAAACACCCACATTTGAAGAAACTATATCGTATTTTTCTTATAAAATTATAGAGGTTTTCAAAAATAGTAGTGATGGAGATTTTTAGGGGATTATTGAAAACCATAAATAAAACATGAAATTACATATGTTGGAAGAATTATCAGGATAACATAAAGTTTTTTCATTATTTTCCCTTGAGTCCCATGCTAGAGAGATGAAGTAGCAGTGTGAGTTTCAATTAGAATAACTAACCTCTATAATAGTTGATGAATACATCCAAGATTTTAAATAACTACTTGAAGAAACTTATCTCTTTCACATTTTTAAATGATTCATGAACCCATCATAGATAAATAATCACATCCATATAAATATCTTGAGTGGGATGATCAAACTCTAAACTTCCTTGAATTTACCTTTTCTCAAATCTATTGGAAATATAATCCCCCTAGTTTTAGGGATACTTGTTCAGCACTTATGTAGTATTCTATAGAGGAAGAAGAAAAACAGATTTTGGGATTTAAAAAATACCTGATGTGTTATTTTCTTAATATATAAAAAATCAGTATGGGGACATTCATTAAAGATAAATATATTAAGTTCAAGCCACTATAGGTACTAGATCTTTCCCTGGACCCACTTTTTTTCACTACTTGAATTTAATTCTAGTCCTCTTTGTATTGTATTTACATGCATGACAAAAGATAATTAGGACCAGGATGATGAAGAAGAATGTGATGTACCGACTATTAAACATATTTTGGTGTATGAAATAGAATAAAAGGCATCCTAGTTTTAAGATGAAGTTTCCATCTTATTTGGAAAATATGGAATATACATACACCCTCTCCATTTTGTGGAAAAGGTTTGGAAACTACCATGTTAAATAAATAAATGTCCACTCAATAAGTGGGAGAAAAATTATATAAATCTTTGGGACTTATGTTGAATCCAAAAATTTCTCAGCAACACTATAAACAATAACTGGAGAAGGAAAGAATTGCTAATAGGGAGACCCTTTACTTTTTTCTCCTATACTAAACTTTAAATTCATTAATAATTTAATGGTGTGAATATTGTACATCGTACATGGGATTCTCAAAGAAAAATTTACTTTTATATATATTGGAAAAACATATGTGTGGTGGTTCCTATTAAAGAAACCAAACCCCATTCTAATTGTATTTAATAAATCTAACTTCCTATTAGGGGTAGTAAATAATTGGTTCCTACTTGGGGATCAAAATATGCTTTATATATTTATTTATCTTCAATAAAATTTATTTTATTTTTAATTATATTTTTTATAGGTTTAAAATATGTGGAAAACAACTAGTTGTCATGGTCATGATTTCTAACAAGCATATAGGTAATATTCTAAATCGAGAATATTTAATAAATAAAACAAATTTGTTTCCCTATTTTTATACTTATTTACTCACTATAATTGTTTAATTTTTTTAGAAATTCAAGTGGGTAGTTTTTGAAAAGATTAGAGGAGGTATAAAACATATTTTAGAGTATTGTATAATATTATTAGATTCTATTTTGAGTTATTTAAATAAAATCATCATTATGTTTTTCTATTCTAGTTTTGATTTTTATTATGTTTTTAGTATAGGAAACTAAAACTTCAATGTTATCCTAACTATAAATGATTTTATCTTAGTTTAAGTGGAATTAGGTAATTTTAATTTTTTTATTTTTATAATTGTTGATTAAATTTTATTTATATTTTAATGAAAATTATTTTTAAGAACTAGGAAGGGGAGTGAATTTTAAATGATTTACGTGCAATTGAAATAAAAAATGGGGAACTATACTTTTGAATAGAAACCAAGGTAACTTATCCTTTGTGAAAAGAACACATAAAGGAGTCAAATAAAAATAAAATTATATATGTTTGTTTAAAATCGAGTAAATAAATAAATTAAGACACCAAATTGTTGTTTTTCAAACAATAGGTTCAAGGTGTGTGAGTAAATGAAATTCATTTTTAAATCGAATAAGTACTTTCCACATACATTGATGTGAAAAAATAAATAATTTCCTATTTTTCTAAAATGAATTCATTAAGTCGAGGGTAATATTGAACCCAAATGAGGTAGTGGAAATTGAATTATAATAATATAATTTTATTTTTTTCAAGGAACTAGAAGGTGGATCATTGGTTAGAGTAACACAAGGTAAATTAATAATTAAAAATTTTTCATGGTAAGATATTAATTCCACTTAAATTTAATATCTCTTAACTCAAAAAAATAAAATATTGAATTGAATTGAAGTAAGTTATGTGGTTAATTCACATCAGAGGCAGGTCATTTCTAGAAATCTAATAATTATTTATTTTCTTCATTTCTGAAGTGTATATTTTAACAGTGTAAAGACTATTATTTTTTTAGGATAAATTATTTGTATTTATTTGGAGTGAAATAGTGTATCTGTGGGGGGTGACGCGAGCCAAAATTTCCAAAATTTTAAGTAGTTTTTTTATTGAGAAGTAACCATCAATTTGGATAAAACATTGGGAAATCATAAATTTTTTCAGTTTTATGGAATTTTGATTTATTATACTAATGGATGAAAACATGATTTTTAATGGTTATATATATATTTGAATTTAATTAAAAACCCATGATTTGAATTTGAATTTAAAATTACTAGGTTAAGGACTATTTATTTTTTGATTTTTATTACTTTAATTCATTTTAATACTAATTTGAGAAATTACTACACTAAGTTTAATTTTCATTTATTACAACTCTGGAAATATAAACGAAAAGAGACTGTGCACCTCTAGTGATTGTGGCAAATGATCTATTATAAGAAGAGATATTATGGGCCTTGCCTCTCAACTAACTACTCAGAGATTGATCATGCGATAAATATATAAAAATTCATCAAGAGAGTATAAGAAGAACCAATATACTATAAATACAGAAGAGAATACATGAAGTATTACAACCTACTATGTGGTAGAAAATTTACCATGATAATAAACTCAGTCGACCACATAGTTGATCTAATAAATAACCAAATTTCCTTCCATGATAATTAAAATCCAAAATACCTAAAAGATAAATCATTCAATAGAAACCTGACTACACTGGTTACACCAAATCAGGTAATAATATCTCTAGTGATCCACTTGCACACATCTCATAGTTAGTAAGAATACAAAGTATCTGGAAGATGATATTGACTCACACTTGAAGATATTTTCACCCCCGAGATGTCCTTGTTGAATCTATCTTAGGAAAAATTAGAATTCATGATCACAACATTGAATTCAATGGGAAAGAAGAGGGCCAAATTATATAAATATTTACCTTCCCCCATACTTTGAATAATCCATACATCATCCTTCATCCTAATCTTGATTTTGATTAGGGATTTACTATATTTGTTTAATTTTAATTCAAATTATCTTAATTGTTCATTTATATTTGTTTGTTCTATCCTCCATAACATCTTATTATTTCCTCAACCTCTATGATGTACCAAATGATCTCAAACTCTATTGAAATGAAGGGATAACCCATTGGGTTTGATTCGAGTAGAGTTATATTGTGTCTTGTTGAATTAATGCACTTAATTTATTCTCTATTTGTTTTTTAATTTTGGTGGGATTGTTAAGGTGGAGTGTAGAGGAAGTTATTTTCACTATAAATTTTATTAATATCGTTTTACTCTTCCACTAGTAAGGTATCAAAGTCTCATTCCAATTGGAATACACATCATATTTCTGGAGTTGTGTTGTTTTAAAGGTAAAATGGTGAGAAGTATCCATTAGGTGTGTGAGTAGGATCATTCACTCTGTTTAGGAGTGCTTTTTTACATTCAATAAGAAGAAGAAAAAATGATATTATAGGTTTATTTGAGGATTATTAGAGTGGATTATTGGTTTTATGAAAATTAATATAGTTAATGATGGGTAAGTGAATGATCTTGTGAATGTTAATGAAATTATGGGGTTTAGAAAAATAGAAATTATTATTGAACCCACTGTAATTCACCCTTGTAACGCTTGTATTTCTAATCAAATTTATGTGTTTGTTTATTTCATTATGCTTTCATTTTATAAATTTATAATATTAAACAAACACTCTATTTATTTATACTATTAACACATAAAAAATATATAAATTGTTAGCATAGTGAATACTGTACGCACAACTCTTTAAGATATGACCCTGGTAATACAATAGGCTTCATTCCACATTTTCATAAATTCTATTTGAAGGGGCCCTGAGATTGGCCTTCCATCAATATACTCTATGTTACATCCTGATCTATTATCTTCAGATATTCATAGTGCATGTTTTACCATTAGATATCATTTCTTTTAAAATTACATTTTAGGTATCTATAAAACGTTTATGTATTATCACATATTGTGTTAATATTTTTTATAGTGCTAGATATATATTACAACATTATGATAATTCTTCATCATAATGGAGTCAATATTGGATGTTAACAGTGTATCATAGTTGATACAGGTAGTGTTGGTAAAATGGAAACATTATCCTGATCCAAGATAAAGATTTTGGTGAAGTTGTCATTTTCCCCCATTACTCACACTTAAAATTTTAAAAATAACACACTATTATTTATAGGCATACATAACATTTCTAAAATATCACTTTCCTAACTTCCAACTGAGAAAAAGTTGTATTTTGGGTGATGAGAATTAATGTAATTCACCAAAATTTGAATGTTAGTAAAATTATTTGAATATAATTGAAATTCCACAAGATCACTATCATCTCAATATTTAACATGATATTTTAAATCCTACATGTATCAAATAACTTAGTAAATATATCATCTAACTATTATTCAGTAATTACAAATTAATAATTAAATTATCCTTTCCTTATACAATTTTACATGAAGTGATATCATACTTCAATATTCTTAGTACTTGAATACTGTAGTGGATTATTAGTCATTGATAATGATGAATAATTATCCCACATAATTTGAATTATATCATTATAAATAATAAAATTTGAAATAGATTTCTTTATATGAAAATTTTGATCACTCTAGCTAGTTTCTTCTATATACTCCCCTTAAACTGTCGATAAAGAAATTAAATGTTTCTTCCTTGGTATCCCTAAAACATGACTCTTTCTCATAATGTGACATAAGCTAGTTGTACTTTTTTATCAATCCGACATTTACAAAGTCTAAATTATTATAACTCACACACTATAAAGATTTCAACCTAGGGTAGAATAACCCAATATTTATAATACCATTCATATAACTAACAACTATTTTAACTATTGTAATATCGGTTTCTAATGGATTTTCCTAAAATATAGAACAAATTAACACACTATACATGAGATATGGTTTGCTTATTTTTAAGTAAAATATACTCCCAATCATTTCTCTATACATATTGTGATAAAAAGACTTTCTAGTAAGCCCACAATCCAATCTACATATAGTACCCATTGGTGTAATCATGACCTTTCTTGAATCTAAAAAAACACTTCACTAATTCTTTGAATAATTACTGATATTTAATGAAATTACATTATATTTCATATAAATTTTAAATCCAGGAAATAATTTGGGATATGCCATAAGACTTATCTCGAATTAATTAGTAAAGAGACATAATGAATCCATATAAAGAGAATCAATATATGTTCAAAAAATGATATCATACATATAGATTTATACTATAAGAATATTTTTAGAGTTCCTTTAAAAAAAAGTGATGTATAAACCTATAAATTTTCAAACTAATTTTATAAAAGAAATAATTAAAATATCTTATACCATGCACATGGTATACATTTTTAATAAAACCATCACAGACTACTACTAAACCGATAGAAAAACCATCTCTCCATAAGGACCAAACACAATTATTGATCCTCAAGGTCTGGAGACAAGTTATAAGGCTATCAACATACACCTATGGGATCAATTTAAGCCTTATATAATAATAAATGGGCAGTGGAAACTACCAAAACTATAACATTCCATATCTGGAAGGTGGGAATCAATACATATAAAATAATCATAAGAAAAAAATTAGCAAGAAAAAAATGGAATAGATAGGATAAAAATTCATCCGAAAATACGAAATTAGATCATCAAAAAAATAATTTGGAATTATAGCACAATGGGTAAAAATATAAAATACACCAGACCAAACTAGCCAATTCCTCATAAAAAAGGAAACCTAACTCAAGAATCAATAATAGAACCTCTACATGACCCAAAAAAACTCATCATATCTCAAAATATCAAACCATATACCCAAAAAACATCTATTAATGGGACAAAAAATTTAGAACTTAAGAGAAAACATAAGAGCTACACACACAACAATGCATATTCATGGTGTGGTCCAAATATAACCAATAATATTTCATCAAATATTCCATGAAATTCCTTTCTTATTACATTCTATAAATGATATTTTTATCATAAATTGTAGAATATATTTTTCACAAGATTAAACATACGGTACAAATATCATCATTTATGATTTTCTATCCCAAACTAGGGTGAGACACTATTTTGGAAACAAATGGTTCCCAACCGACCTAAATCTCCCATTTTTTAACTATTATATAATCTGGTATGTCTTTTAAATCATCTTAAAAAAATTAAAAAATTACTTTCATGTAGGTAAACAAAATAATAATTTCATACTCATTTCCCAAAACCATTCTCAAATTCCCTTTTTAAAACCAACATCACTTTCCATTACAAAATCAAACTTTACAAAGAATATACAAATTAGTTTTAATGTAAACGAAAATCACCACAAAAAAATGGAATAAACCCAATGTAACCAATATATAAATAGATACAAATAAAAATATCAATAATGAAACCAACGTGTCATGCAATCGAAATCTAGGGGATACAATAAACCTATTTTCATCCTGATCCCCTAAAAAATCATAAAACAGATCTATTGTCCTTAAAAAATCACTAGGCTATAACATGAATAATGTTGTATTGGGTTTTTTGGATCAATATATTCAGTCCCCCTATGTGAAATTGTGACATCCAATTCATTACCCATTTGGGTCACCATGTACAAAATCAACCCTTAGGAGGGTGTAACTTTCTTAGGGAACCTGATAGAATATACACAAAAATATAGCTTAACACTCATCCAAATCTTCTACTTAGGGATCTAGGGTTACCATGATGTAAAAAAAAATAGGTGGTGACAAAACAATACCATCACATGCTCATAACAAAAATGCACATTATAATTGAAAGCAATAAACCACATATCACCTCAAATACCCTTTTAAGAAACAACACCTTTCCCATCCAGGTAAAATAATAAATAATAAAAAATATAAAACATCCCCTTCAATTAATCAATCCATAATGGAAAAAATGAAAACAAAGGGCTCCAACCACTAGGGTAACCCGAACATCAAATAATATATTTTCATCAATGTTCCACACATGCCTTTGAAAACACACTTAGAATTACAATTAACTTATCCAAATTTAATGCTAACCATTTAAACATTTTTTAATCAACTTGTTCCCATCACCCCTTTTAAATCACTCACTTCCCTTTGTGGAAACACTTTAAATCCCCACAATATTAAAAGAATTAAAATCATTAAATTTGGTTCCAACAATAATTTTTTAAATAAAACAATACTTTTAAACCTAAAACACACACTTTTCAAATAATGTAGTATGAATAACCCTTATGAAGTATTTAAATTATTTTTTAAGTGCCAATAAGGTATTTTACCAAACACATGGTATGTGAAAATTCCATGCCATATTACGAAACTAGATAAAACCCATTTCAACCCCCACATGGGCATTTCATATAGATATAATTTAGAATGATTATAATTTTAAACAACCAATAATTTCAAGGAATGACATGAAAAATCATGCCTCGATATAAGTGGATGCATCTGAAATTTGTCGCTAAAAATGAAGGGATTGAAACCAATAAAATGAAACCCTCCTCAATCCCCAACAAAAATCCTCATAATTAGAACTCACCAAAAATTTATAATTAATCCATAAAATGAAGAGGGTTTAGTGGAGAATGAATAAAATAAAGGGGAATGATATGGGAAGGATGGGATGGGGCGAATGAAAAAAATAACTTCAAAGATCACTTAAAATAGACATATAAGGGCGCATGAGGTAATGGAGAAGGAAGATAAAGTTGGAGGATCTCCCAGGATTTCCCTCGGTATGATGTGAAAGAGAAATATGGAATAAAGGAGGGGAACCCCCAAAAACCCCACAAGGAAAAACTGGAACTTTGAGAAATTTTAATGCTGGTAAGAAAAAACCATGGGTCAACCCTACCATTACGGTTCAACTCCCCTACCCTTAGCACCTATGTAGCGTAACCCCCATTACTGTAGCACAGAGGGCCTCCTCAGTTCATGGTCACCACCCATGAGCCCATTAGGCCACTACGATGTAGCCTGAAATGCTATAACATGAAGTCCTCACAAGATAACTACTACACCATAACCTCCAAGGATAATAGTGTAATGGACCACACCAAAAGTATCCCACAATGTAGCCCAAACCTATAGTGTATAGAACCCTATGTAGGAAGAACCCCTAAACCTAAGACACCCAACCACTATAATGCAACCTCTCATTCATGACCCATATCACCTATTGATGAAAAAAACAAGATCCTATCATAGGATACCCCTCCACGGTGAATCTTAGGTGATGTGGTGTGGTCCCTCCATCATAAACACCAACATGGCATAGCCTTACCCCTATGACATATAATTCCTCTGTGACTCTCATGCAGCCTCATGATGAACCATAATCAACACTAAACATGGTGAAGCTATTGTTTCATGTCACAACACACCATTGAGAACTTTATGTAACAACCTTATACATTATCTACCATGATATAGCCCCTACTCCACATCAGAATCACCTTTCACCCATGAATTGTTTTAAAATAAATGTGGAAGGTTGTGGCGTGGTTTCCTTGGGTTATGTTGTTCCCAACTACAAACGTAGAATGTAACTCCCAAAAACATCCTGAAATACCCAAAAAACATTGGGAACACTAGGAAATGTTAAGATACCCAAATAATAAATAAAACTTAATAGATGAGTGACATGAGGGTGTTATAATTTTCAAAACCATGCCAATTTATGCCCCCAATAAATTCATTATAATGTAAAACCAATGAAAATACATTCCTTTAACACTCAGATAAGAGGTGGGAGATAGGGGAAAAACTAAATATGTCTCCGAGAAGTGAAAACACCAATCAAAAACGAATTCACAAAACATCAACCAGAAAACCCTATAATAACCTAGATCAGAACCATCCAATATGATGGTCAAAGAAAAAAAGACCTAGGATAGTTTTCCCCACCATTTATAAATCATGTAAAATGAAGAAACAACCAATAAGAACCACTTAGAGAATGAAAATCAACAGAACAAACATATTTAAACAAATCATCGACTTCCAACTCAAAACATCATAAGAGATAAAAACCCACAAAGGGATATCAAAAACCAATACATCCCGAACTATTTTGGAGAAAAAAATAATCATGAAGATTATTCAACATGAAATAACATAGTTCTAACCTTAGGTCACAAAACCATGTAGTAGAAAACTCCTAGCGAACACCCAAAACATCAACTATTAGTGACCCCGATAATAAAATACCAATCTTGTAGCCCTCATGGTCAAAACCGCAATCTAATAATCATTTTTCTTACACTAAAAGTACCCAAGGAATCCCTATATTATCCATTAAAAATCATCATCCCATTGTCTGCACAATTCATAAATGACAACAAAAATTATCAAACAATAAATGTTGAACATCACAAAACAACCACCACTCTTGTGAGAGTAATCCAAAAATCACCCAATGGATACCGAAAATTATAACCACCTCAAAAACAAAACTTCTATAATATCCTTGAGAAAAAATCCATAAAACCAATCATCACGCCAATCCATATCACATCCCAAAATCCATCCCACACTCTCTATATATGAGACTACTAAACAATACTAGAAACAATAGCTCCAACTAGATCCAAATGAAAAAAATTATTGGGGATTAATTTTATTGTGTCACACACTTGAGAACACAACATATTTAATGTATGGTCCTAGACCTCATACAAAAAACAAAGAAATAGCCACCTAAAGAGGGATCAAGAACCCAGTGGATTGTCTTTTTACCTAGTCTCAAGAAAATTCCAATGAATAAAAACTATCTTAAATAAATTTAAAATATGTTATATAATATGACAAGTTAGAACACATACTACCACCACTCTATTCTAATATTGGGTAGTGCAAAATTCTAAGAGTAAGACACTTAAGTAACATGAGGACTCATCCCAAATACAATTATCCCAAGGGATGAATTTCTATCTTCCAAAAAAATAGTTTGGGGTGGAATAATATAAAAAATATGAAACATGAATCTAAACCCTTCATGTTTCCCAAATAAAAACAACCATTCTATACCCATAAATAGAGACCAAATCCAAAGACAAACGATTCCAATGAAAAACACATGACAAATACCATTCTTTAAAAAACACCACATTATATATAGAGTGAAAACTCATTTTCCAAATAAAAGTTTGTTTTTAAAAGTACCCAATGTTTTAAAAAACATCAATTCATTTACTAACCCCAATTACTCTATGAAATTTCATTGCATTTAGCCCAAATTCTAAAATCACTCATTCCCCTTTAAAAAAATCTATTTGATCATTAAAATTAACCCCTTTATTTTTAATGATTTCTAAAAAATTAAACGTTCTATTTCAAAATTCTTATCTATTAAAATTTTCTAACACACTAACTAATTTTATTATAAAACCTATAACTCTTGAAAACACACTCTAATAGGTTCAAAACATATTAGAAACAACATGATGAACAAGATGTAATCCAAAAACACTTTATGGATTATATGATGTATTGAACAATTTTTGAAAAATATTTTACAAAAACTAATTCCATTTAAAAATAATCCTTCAGGAATTATCATAATTCTCAAAAAAACTATTCATGAATTTTTGCCTTTTCCCCACATAAATAGTTTTCATATAAAGAAAATATACAAAAAAATACCACAAATAAAAACAAAATCCAATCTAACACCATCATCACATCATAAAACTACCTTGAATTCATCCCCATCATCAAGTATCACTCAAGGTAATTATAGACAACAATGCCAAATATTTTGAAGAACCATGAAGGACTTGGAAATTTTTTTTAAGAATAATGTGAAAATCATTAAAAAATATCTATAATTGTTTTTGATTCGTGTGTCAAACCACTGTGTAGTTTTTTAGGTTGTGTGAGAAAACTATGAACCATTGATTTTTCCACCATTCCTATCACAAAAATGGGAGAGTACTTAATGAAACATATAAATATTAAGGAGGATGAAAAATTAATCATTAAATCCCAATCAAATAAAATAAGTAGAATAAAATGAGGAAAAAAAATAAAATTATGGAATAAATAAAATAAAAATTCATCCAAAATAAACACAAATAAATATAAAATAAAAATTCAAAAGGAAACCAAAATGGTTATAAAATATAAAACACAAATAATTAACCTGGATGATATAACATCCCAAAAAATAAATAGAACCTGAACAACCCCAAAAGAACATCCACACACTATATGAAAAGTGGTATTTAGTGGATGGTTAAACCACCAATAAATCTGTTAAAACTATTGTGAAATGATATTTTTAGTGGTTTTAAAAAATCATCGCAAAACATTTTCAGTATAGGATTTAAAAACTTCCATGAAATGTTTAGAGAATGTTTAATAAAACTCAATATATATATATATATATATTTAAATTTTAATTATTTTCATAATATTTAATTAATTGATTATTAATTATTTATTCTCCCATGCATTCATTAGCCATGGATAAATGTTTCATATATATGTTGTAACAAACCAACCCAGGATGACATAACTCATCACCTAAGTTGGCCGACCACATGACCCAAAGTGTGTTCTCGATTTCTATGGGTTGGAGACAAGTACTGGGCATAACCAATTAGCACATGGGAATGGTTTCACCATTGGTAAAGTGGAATGACCCATCCATTAAATTGAATGGACATCCCAATATCAGTATTTTCTATAATATAAGATAAACTAATACTATAAAAAATTATACAAATCAATGTATAATGAATTCCATAATTAAGAATATACATAGTATCACTACAAAAAATAGTGCTTTTATCAGTGCTAGAAAATGCTTTTAACAGTGCTAGAAAAGTGTTGTTAGTATCATCAAAGATAAAGGGTGGGTCCCCTTTATCAGTTCTAAAAAAGAACAGATAAAATGTGTACTTTATTTGCGCTATTTTAGTGTAGATAAAAGACATTTTTATTAGTGCTATTTGTAACACTGATAAAAACAACTTTATCAAAACATTAATTAGCACTGATAAATAGTGCCATTTTTAGCACTTGAAATAGCACTGATAAATGGTTCCTTTATCAGTGCTTGAAATTGCACTCATAAAGGCTTAACTACCTATAATGTTATATTTATATAACAACACACCCACCAGCCGCACCTGCACAACAAACAAACACCACCTACACAAAACAACACCTGTAAGGAACAAACATGAACAATGAAGTTCACACAACATCATACAGAACAACAAATCAGTGAACAAAAGCGTTTGGAAAACAATTATATATACATTTCAAACAATGTTTCGTATAATTAAATCTTCAATTATCCAACAAATATTTAAAGACCTTATTGTTTCATCCTTTTACATATGTGATCCCCTCCCAAAAATGTCCACCCACGGTATTAGTTGATGAAAAATCATCCCCACTCAAGAAAAAGGTTCCACCTATATAGGAAATCAAATATTCTGTTAGTAATACTATAAATAAATAAATTAAACATTAATATAGAACAATACATTAATAAAATGTCAATATTTAATAAAAAAGACACATTGGGAGTTATACAAGTCCCATCATGCATCTTGTTGAGGTGGGGTTGATGATTACACATTGCAAGTGAGTTATGGATCATTGTCATAAAATATCAAAACAATCTGATTGAGTTTTCTTGGTTTTGATAGTGTCCCTTATTTTTTACTAAAATTGATATCAAATTTAAATGACATACCTAGATTTATACTGGTCACATCATTCTTTATATTGAGGGGTGATTGATTCCTATACATCAGAAATTACTCACGGATCATTTTTCTAAAGTATCAAAACATGTTGAATGGGTTTTCATGGTTTTCAGTATGATAGTTTTTTTTACTAAAATATCATTACAAACTAGAAACACCTATTTTGAGTTATACCTGTTGCATCATGCCTTAGTTTTATGTGATAATACTTCATACATTCCACAAATGAATTACGAATCACTCTCATAAATTATGAAGACAATCAGAGGGTGTTTTCTTTGTTTTCTGTGATTGAAACGTTTTCAGCTAAAATGTCAATTTTAAACTAATAATGGACACTTTTAGTCATATTGGTCACATTGTGCATCAGATAGAGGTGTGTTTGATTCCTACACATCATAAATGAGTCATGGATCATTTTCATAATGTATAATAACAATTTGAATGTGATTTATTTGTTTTTATTATGAAACTTGTCCTTTTTACTAAAATTACTATCAATTTTAAATAAAAACACATTTAGTTTTATACAGATCACATTTCTAATGGAATTAAGTTTTATTTTATTCCTACAAATCACAAATAACTTATGGATCATTGTTATATGTTATAAATACATTCCAAATCCATTTTCCTAGTTTTTAGTATGGTAATTTTGTTTTTTATTAAAATATCTTTTCAAATATGAAACAATATTTTTGAGTCATATTGGTCACATAATGCATCAATTTGAAGTGAGACTACTCCAAACAAATCATAAAGGACTTATGAATCACTTTCTTAAATTATGAAGACAGTCAAAAAGAGTTTTCTTATTTTTTAGTGAGTGACACATTTCGAGATAAATTGTAAATTTTAAACTGATAACAGACACTTTTAGTCATACCGGTCACATAATTAATAAGATTGAGGTAAGGTTGATTCCTACACATAAAAAATGAATCATATATAATTTTCCTAAAGTATTAAAACAATCTGAATGCACATTCTTGGTTTTGAGTATGTCACTTTTTATTTTTACTTAAATGGATGTCAATTTTAAATAAAAAAGAAACATTTCGATTTATATAGATCACATCATGTGTTGTATTGAGATGGGGTTGATTCATACACATCCCAAATGAATCATGAATCATTTTCATAAATTATAAAAACCATCTGAATATTTTTTCTTGGTTTTCATTATACTAGTTATGTTTTCTTCTAAAATAAATGAAAATCTTAAATAAAAAGAGACACTTTGAGTCATAATGGTCACACCGTGCATTGGATTGAGTTGCGGTTTATTCCTACACATAAAATATGACATAGATATAATTTTCCTAAAGTATAAAAACAATACGAATGTGTTTGCTCAATTTTTAGTATGAAAGTTGTGTTCTTTTACTAAAATATCATTTCAAACTGGAAACACATATTTTGAGTCATACATGTCACATCGTGAATCAGTTTGACATGATACTACTTCATAAACATAAAAAATAACTTATGAAACATTTTCATAAATTATGAATTCAATCATATCAAGTTTTCTTGGTTTTAATGAGTGATTTTTTGATATAAAATGTTAATTTTAAACTGAAAACGGGAAATTTTAGTCATATCTATCACACTGTTCATCCGATTGCAGTGCGGTAGATTCCTACACATCATAGATAACTGGTGGATATTTTTCCTGAAGTATCAAAATAATTTTAATGTTATGTATCAGTTTTTAGTATGAAACTTTTCTTTTTTCTAAATTTATTTTTAATTTATTATGAAAATACACACATAAAGTCATAATAGTCACACCATGTGTTGGATTTAGGTGAGGATGATTCTTAGACATCAAAAATATCTTATAGATCATTTTCCTAATGTATCAAAACCATCCTAATGCGTTTGTTCAATTTTTATTATGGTACTTGTTCTTTTTTACTTAAAATTCTAAAAATATTACATAAAAATAGAAACTTAGAGTCATATCAGTTATATATTTATGTTATTTTGGTAAATTATTCCATCAAGTATGGTTCCAATTCTTTTCTAAAATAATATATCTCATCTTGTGGATAGGAGTATTTTCAAAAATCATGGTATTACTGAAAACATATAAATACAAAAAGGATTAATAAATGTTTTAAATGAATTATTAATTATCTTTGAAAATACCTCTTCAGGGATGATGGTTTGTTCATGGAATACAATCTCTTTCAAAAATTTAGAATCATAATTACCATAGTATTTATCATTTCTTTGTTTCAGACATTGTAGAAACATTGATAAAAACAAGTAATTTTTTTATATGTGTTTGGACGGTTAAATATTATTTTATATACCATAATTTTTATCCAGTTGTATTACTTATAGTGTTTCTTGTCCTTTTATCCTGGCCTCATTCCATGATGCTGATGATATTCATGCCCCAACCTATCATAAAAAAATACAAATTAAAAGATAACATACATTATATAATTATATGTTTTGTTATAAAATGTTGGATGTAGTTTATTACAAATTCAAAACACATTAATTTTTGTTTGGTTTGTTTGATATCCAAACATTTAATCTATGAAATATATCTTTGGACTATCTAAATTGATCTCAATGAGTATCCAATGCTACCTAAAAACACAAAAAGGAATATGTCATGAAATAAATTAAAATATATTTTTGATATGATTAATTTATACAGTTTTACCCCTGCATCATTGGATTTTAATAAGATTTTGTCATCCTTATTTTTGTTGTGAAAATATTGGAGGAGCCCTGCCAATATTTCACGCTTTTTTTGGATTTTATATCTATTTGTTTTGTAGGGGTAACGTGAGGACTCACGAGTCCAAATTTCTATTCATGGGGAAATTCCTTCAATTGTTTTTCATATATATGCCTTCAAAAAATATGATATGTATTTATTCAAAATTATCGTAGTATATCTGCTTTTGGAAAATCAAATCATGAAACATACCCCATGTATACATTTGCAACTGATACTCCTAGCCAATCATGCTATATGATTTCACTTCAATCTTCAACACTAATGAAATTTGGGACATCCCCACTGTACATATTTTCATAAAAAATAATTTTGTGAACCCCATGGTCTTTCGACTTCATATTCACATGATCCTATAATAATAATAAATTTGGATATAGAATGGGTGGGTTTAAGGTGATTTTGGTAGATCATTTTTATCAGTTAGTTGATCCTTGAGATGGTTTGGAGTCATTATTTATTTTAACCACCTTCCATGTGTCTGTCTATAATAACATTAGTTGGTTCATACCATTTTTCATTAAATTTTAAAATTTTATCTTTTAAAATAAATTTGAAATAAATACCTCATTGTCGACATGTTTTTTTAAAACTTGTGACAACCATGCGATGAATGTTCCAAGGTATTGTTCGAAATTTTTAATATATTCATCATCCATTTGAATAGGTAACTCTTAACTCAGCTCATGGTCTTCCTTAATCAAAACTTTGACAACACTTGTTGGAAATGGTCTATTGAGTAACATGAAATTTTGGATATTGAATATCGTATCCCTCGCTAGAATGCGATGAGTGGGTGTTGATAGATATAAATCACAGTCATTTTCACCCTCTACAATATCATTTCAAGAAAGGTATAAGTTTCTATATGATTTAAAATTCACAAAAACAATTATAAAATCCTTTATTACCTCATATAAGGAAATTTTTGAGGGGAATGGATCACCTCAATGCTAGTGGGGGGATCTTCATGCACTAATTTTTATTGAGTTGTTTCTTGTCTTCCCCCCTCCATAATATTTTCCATGAAATATCTATGTAGTTTCATATGTTCTTTAATCAATGTTATTCTCCCTCTCATCCTTTTGATTTCTTCACTTTTATCCACCTATTTGTTTCTCAAAAAATGTTTGGGGTGTCACCCCAAAACCTGTACCTCTAACGTGACCATAAATTTCTTGATGCTTTGAGGACACCAAAACTATGACTGCATCTGATTTGGGTGTTTATAATTCTGGTGACTATGTTAAAGAGAAATATAGGAAAATAAGTAATCTTTGTTATGTAATATCAATTTAAATCAATAAAAATATTTGTTATGTCATACATACTCATGTTTCCCACACTTTTGGTGTATTTTCATCTATTATTATTCCATATTTATTTACATGAACCTCCTTCCATATCACATGGCGTGAGATGGAAGTGACATTGGATTTGGATTCATCAATCTATATATAAATAGTGGAACGTAGTTATGGTGTTTTTTTATGACCCATATAAGTATTATGGTATATTTAAAATATGTACCATTTATTTTCACGTATAGAATACCCCATTCGTACATTACAGTAGGGGTACACATGTTTTGTTGCTTGTTCCATATTTTTAGTACTCGGTTGCTGTTTTATAAATAAAAAACTATCTATCAAAGTGATGAATACACATATCATTAAAAAACTTATTACCAACCACAATGTACCTGAAAAGACTCCTCGACATGATGGATAATAAACGCAACCCACGATCCTTGGGTTATCTTCTGTGCATAAATAAGAGGTAGGTGCAGGTTTATTTTACCTTCAACATAATTAAGATAACATTTCATTAAAATTTTTCAAAAGCCTCTGTGAATCCTTCCAACAACACTTAATACATATTCCATGTGTGATTCATACACTATAAATGCACACTACATGGTATGGTGAAGAGTAATTCAATGATTCATAATTTTATTTTTTAGTAAATTAATGAAATGATATCATAATGTTACCATAATTTCTCCCCACATCAGTGTCTTAAGCCTGGTGACAACATGGTTAGATGACAATACATCAATTGGAATTCATTTTCGAGTGATGATTCCAATGTAACTACTAAACATAGCCTTGTTGGGGTTAAAATATTAGCCCACTTATTTCATAATGCCTCATATTTGAAGCCTTTTGCCATTGCCTTAAGGACTTTTTCTAACACCATCAATCTACAATGATCTTATTTTTTCTACACTACTATTGTTTTAGTGCCTACCATTTCCTCAGTTTCAATGACATCAATACATTCCTTCAATGTGATAACATCAACATGTGAAGATGGTGGTTGTACCTTTGAACTTGGAGAAGTAGCAATAAGAGGTTAATAAACCAATAGGTCCCCTGCACTACAAGTAGTAGCAGGTTGAGAGAACTATTGTACCATGGGATTGGGAGAATCATCATGTGCAGAAGTCATTTTTTCAGAAGTGGTTCACAATTTAGTTTAGACTACCTAAAAGCAGTAGAGAACAGATAATAACACAAGGTAACATGATATATATTACAAAAAAATATAACCTGATTATCGAGCTTTTTTTAAGGCTAAAGGGATTTGACCCCTCTATCGACTCTCCAAATCACTTCGCTGAAATACTTTTTTTTATTATTTTCCAAACACTATTTGGAAAAGTGAGAAACCCAAAGTCACTTTCAAACCCACAAAACACATCCAAAGAAGAACAAGTAAAAAAACACCCAAAACACCCAACAAAAACTAAAAACCATAATATTCATACCCATAATCACAACCAACACATAAGCCCTCCTCTGTAGTGGCCATTCCCCATTTAGAAGTCAGATTTAAATGCCTCATGAAATCACTATAATAGTCCCACCTCACATCATCCAAAGTGATTCGCCCAAAACCATCTTACTTGTACAGACTGACTTTTTTAAAAGCCAAGGACACCCCATGGTCCCGCGTAAAGGAGGCTTGGGTACACAATGGTTGAGGCAGATAAGAGTAATCCTTCATACCTTTTCTTTTTGGAGTAGCAGATGGCACTCCTTCATCCTCAGTCCTGGTTCTATATCCACCATGCACTATATCACTGAAGGAGTGATTTCCCATACAACCTCTATTCTCCTTATCAATCCTGGGAAGCATCCCATTCCTTCCAATAATTCTATCAGAGTTTGATTCCTTGCCCCCCACATCTCTAACTCTCCTCTGATCAGGCATGTTGCAGTCGATCCCAGACAGATAATTACCTACAATGCCATCATCCTTAAATTCTCCTTTTCCTTTCCCCTAAATAACATTTCCCATGTTAGCAGATTTGCTCTATTGATAAATGGTATTCACCATAGTGGATTCCACCACAACCTTACAGGAATCTTCATGGTCAGCTTCTCCTACCACGAAATCCTGCATACCAATCTCCAAAGATTCATCCTGCTCCGCTAAAATAGAATTAAAACCCTCCTCAGCAAGCCCCTGAGACCTGTTACTCAAAAGAAACAAAGGTGTAGATGAAACACCTAGTCCCCCACTATCCTGGCTTCTCCCATTCCTACCCAATTCCACTGCCGAGGCACCTTTTTCTCTTTCCGCCCTCTATTCCCTCATTTCCATTGCATCACCCAGATGAATATCCCCCAAATTCTCTTTGACAGATGGGTTACTATTCATATGATAACTCTGATTATTAGAATTCTCTAGTCTTCGTTTATTTCCTGCATCAGACACCTCCAGATTGCATTGAGATGTCATAGCATCCATCAAGGATGAGCCAAAACCATTCCTATCAGAATCCTTTCCAACCCCTTCTACTAGCTGCTGAACGAAAGGACCCAGCAAATGGGAACCCCTATTTTACCCCTCAACATCTGTTGTTCTCAACTACAGACCCTCCAACGACTGAATCACAGGGGTAATCCCCACTTCATTATCCCTATTAACCGAGTCCTGGTGCTCCTGATTCCAAGGTTTCAGCACCTATGTTGACGAATCCATTCAACATCTCTCTGAATGATGTCCAAAACGGTTACAAGTCAAGCAAAAATCATACCAGTCATCATAAATAAACTACTTTTTACACCTTTATTCCTCTCCAATTATAATCCAAATAAACTAAAATGGAACCCTAGATGCATCCACCTCAACACATACACGAGGGTTAATCAGATGACACACCACTTCAGTGCGGAAATCCGCAAACAGAAATCTACCCACAAGATTACCCAACATTCTTATAATAGAGGGATTGTGAAAAGGTAAGGGAAGATTAGGAAACCTGGCCCAAACCACCACCGATGGAACATATCATTTCATATGAAAATCAAATGACCAATGAAGAAGAAAAAACCAAATACCATTGCAACTACAAGGAGATCTTGACCAAGCTTGGATGAGGTCCTCTTCTGACTCAAAATGAATCATAATATGCTGTCTGTCTAGCAACCCAACAGTCGCCCTTTCGTGAAGATCCCAAGAGGAGAAAACAAACCTGTCGAACACATCAATGGAAGGTATCCTCTATCTGAACTAAGATACAAGAGTAAGATTCAATAGCGAAGAGGATTCTGTAAACTTGGAAGTCAAAATCTGAAGATTAGGGTTGACATCCAAAAGATCCCGAACTTTAGGGCTCATGAATGCTTTTGGAAATGGTGTAAGAAAGTTAGGATTGTAGAATTATAATATGTTGTTTGTCTTGATATCCGGAACATTGTACTACTGTAAAATGATTGTGATATCCTAATGAAAGGGTGATCCTTTATTGAATTTTCATCTGACCCTTTAGTGGTTTTGGTGGATAACAGAACAATTGACTAGTTTTGGTTTGTGGGATCTTGAACATATAATACCAGTACTACATGTAATGCCATTATATATGGTTCTTTATTGTACCCTTATTTACTGAAATCAACATTCATGAATCCCAACACATCTATTTTAATAGCACTCTTATTATCAATCCACATTCATTGAAAAATCCGCACTTATAATTTTATATAATCCATATCCCATATTTTTTTGATGATTCAAAATTATAAAATATTCGCATGAATTGGATTTCTATAATTATCACCATAAACATTCATCACTTCATCCATAAGTGTAACTCCACTACTATTAATGGTACCTTATTCATCATGTTCATTATTATAAAATGTATAAAAATTAATTATATAAGCATAATAAGATAATACATATACACTTGGTCCTCCAATTAGCCATCAAAGTCGTTTGGAAATTGAGTCCATATTTTCATCTGTCACCTTAAATATATGGTTTTGAAACCATCCTATAAACTATTGATTACATGTATTCTATATCCATTTTTCATCCCATGATGGATTAAAATTCCTAATAATTTAATTGTGGGTTATGAAATATGGGTCAACCTCTAAAGTGGTTTGAAAAAAGCAAAGGTGAGCCTACTCTTGATATGTAATATTGATTGTGACAACCTCTCTTCTTGAAATTCATTGACCCGAAAGCCACCTAGTGTGATGAGATTTCAGTAGACCAATTATATCCACACCAGACATGTATTGATATGGAATTCAATGAATTCCTCAACAATACATTTCTTCTCAATATAACCCTATGTCCGACTTCGATTTTTGACATATGCTTTCAAAATATTAAAATACTGTTCAATGGGATATATCCATCTATAGTGTACATGACCACGCAGTTGAATCTATCTCACAAAGTGGACCATCAAATGAACCATCTTGTTAAATAATTTTGGTGGGAAGAACATTTCGAATTCACATAATATGATGAAAATTTCTCCTTCCAAACTCGGCAATTTTTTCTGGTCTATAACATTATAGAATATATATTTGAAGAAGAAACAGAACTTCGTTAATGTATAAAATAAATTATAGGAAAAAATGCAACGTAAAGCTTTAGAAATTAGATCTTTCATAAAAACATGGTAGTCATGTGATTTCAGACCCGTTAAATTTAAATTGTTCACTGACATGATGTTCATGATATTCAATGAATACACATATGGAACCATTAAATCATTCAAGATGTTGCAAAACTGATATCTCTACTTCCTTGAAAGAGTGTAAACAACTAGAGGAAGAAAATTTCATTCTCACCCCTCACAGGTGCTTACTCTTATCATATTCTCATGTCAACCATGTCCAACCTAGCCTTAATTCCATCCTTTGTTTTTCTAGGTGCATTTAGAAATTTGTCGATGACACTGTCGCATATATTTTTTTCAAAATGAATAACATCAAGAAGTGTCTAATATATAGACAGTTCCATTATGGTAATTCAAAAAAACGAATATCTTTTTCCAACTTGTTTTCATAAGGTTTCTCAAAAATGATTTACCAAAAGCAGTGTCCACATATTTTAATTTCACAAACAATTGATCACCAGTTAGTAGAGATGGTGATGTACATTATTTTTAAATTCCATAAAATGATGTCATCTAAGACTAGTACTTATGTCATCAGGTTATAAATAAGTGATGTCTTAGAGACAAGTTTTTCAATGAATGTTTATATCTAATTGACTGTGTACCTTGTTCGCATATGGGACACCCCTGACTTCCTTTAATTCTATATCCTGACAAATTCTTATAATCTGAAAAGTCATTTATCGTCCCCTACAATAAATATATCAATGTGAAATATTTATTTCTATAAGAATCATAAAAGGTAACACCTGAATCCCACAATAATTTTAAATATTCGATCTATGGAGCCAAATAAACATCAATATCGTTATCCAGTTGTTTCAGTCCTGATATAAGCATAATTAATCTGATGTGATTTTGTTTTATGCATATCCATATTGGCAAGTTATAATTTACCAACATAATAGAAGATGTATTGTGAGTGCTTCTTTGAAATCTAAAAGGATTCACTCCATATGTAGATAATGTAAGTAAAATGTTTCTAGAATCATTTCCAAAACCAGGATACTCATGACCAATCCTCTTCCACCATGGAGAGTCTGGTGAGTGACATAGTTTCCCATATTAATTCCATCTACCTGCATCCCATGTCAATTTCTTTAGTCTCCTAACATCCATATAGGCGCCTAAACCTTGGAGTGATTGGAATTTACCATAAATATTTTGTAGAACCATATTCATCTTCCTTGTATGATGAACACTATAGTTTGGGAATTATCTAAGTGATTTGTGCTGCTTATGAAACTATACACATTCATTCAAGAAGGCATGTATTCATTCAGATATCATACCCATCAATTGTAGAATTTTCTTGACATTGTATGTTCGACTCAAGAGACCATTATCTTATGGGAGAATTTCATTCAAAAGAGTAGGTAATTCTGTAAAACATGCATCACTCCACCTGTTGTATGCTTTCAAATTATACAACTTCAGTATGGCTGGAAATGCTGTATATTTAGTGAAACCACCATACAAATGTGTCCTTGCACAACTCTTTAACTGTTCAAACAATTTTGGGAAATCATGAAATTCATCTTCAACTATCCATGTAATTTCCTCAATATGATCTTCATCATCATTCACATCTATAATCAAGTCCTCGATATGATCTTCTTCATTGTCCCCACATGTAATCATATCAGATGATCCATAAAACATAGTCATTACCCACCTCATTTATGGTTAAGATTAGTATTTTCATCAATATCCTTTTAAGATCATAGAAGGACCTATCATGAACCTATAAATACTCATATTGAGTTAAAAAACTTAGTTCATGTCTCGTATATTGCCACACATATTTCAATGTTATTATCAATGATTGAAATTTGAAGTTAGTAGTTCATCTCTATCTCATATAATTCAAATCTCATATAAGAATCCTCCACCATCTCACATAGATCCTTATCTACAACCATGCCTTAACCCGACCATCAATATAGGGAGTATAAATGACCTATGTAAACTTAAGCATCGTTACAAAGGGTAGTGATTAAGAACCCGGTCAACACCAATCACCTGATTCTTAAAAAAATCATAACTCATTCTTACTAAAATATACTAAAATGAATGTTAAAATAGAATCAAAACCCAAATAACTCAAACATCAACACTAGTTACCCACTTTAATTCGTTACATCCAATCATCTAACCATGGACCAATCTGAGCATCAAGAACAAAACAAAATAGGGCACTGAAAAAGGAGATGGAAGAGTGTCACACACTCCCGTCCACAGATTCATATATAGTTTGTGAGCTAAAATTTAATTTTATGATCTCATATATAATTATCTTTTAATCCCTTCCTAATATAGTTCATAAAGTGATATTTTGAACATAAGTTATAAAATATATTTTCACCTGAATTATAAAATAAGTATAAAAACAATAAAATTACACATTTTCAAACAACCATCCTTTTTGTAAAATAAAAACAAGGATGGCTAAAAATTTTAAATAAAAATATCAAAAAATGGAAAGAGGTCCTTTAAACCCATAAAAGGCATGCCAAATCATAGTTTATACCTATTTTAAATAATTTTATAAAAAATTATTTTTCATAAATAACAATAATGAAATGCCATTTTATCAAAACTCATTTAACAAATAACAAATTTTTTTCCTTTTTAAATAAAAATTTTATCCTTTTAAATCAACCTATTTGAATGTAAGAAAATACACACTTGATTTGAAAAAATTATCTTATATAGGTACGAAGGAAACAAGGAAACATAATCCAAAAAAAAACCACATGAAGGTTATATATAGTAAAAAACCCAGGGTAAAATGATGTATACATGAAAGTAAATCCTCTAAAGTATCCTAAGAATGATGTAACCATCGTGTAAAAATTTATAAGACCCGTGTTTTTGGATCCTGAATTGGAGATGGGGAACCTATGGTGATACTATTTAACATTTCATATCCAAGTAAACCTATAGAACGCACTAGGATATATCATGTTCAAGAAATCAAAAGAAACCCTGGTCCCTTCCAGTACATTATAGGCACAATAAAACATCTCAAAAACTCACTCACTCTAACTAGATCCTTACACTAGGTAGCACACTCTACAGTAGGGATTTCACTTATTTGGATCCCTACTACTCTCATAGGACAACCATGAAATTTATATAGTGGAAGTGATCAACCAATGAAATAATTCGTCATCAGATAAATATAATTTCAATAATTTCAAATTTAACCTTGCCCCCCCTCCTACACCCTCACAAGAAACAACCCATTTCACATCCTTTTATAACATTCCTAATAACCATAAGAATATAAAGAATCCCCCATGGGGTCATGATCAACAACATGAACATTAAATGCATGGAGATCAATTGAGGGTCTCCCATATTTATAAAATAACTTACTTTAAATTAAAAACTTGGATTTTACAAATGGGCTCTAAAAAAAATTTATTTTCACCCCATTTGAGAAAAAATTTCAAATTTCATCCAAAAACCATTTATCAAATTTCACTAGAAATTATATTTGAAAACACAACAATTTTTTAAATGAAACTTTAAAATATTAAATCCTTTTAATTTTGAAGGAAATATGTGTTAAAAACCCTTCAATTAATCTTCAATGTGCTTTTGAAAACATCTTAATCCACCATGAGAGTTAAGGGTCTCAAAAACATTTAAATAGGTTGAAGGAAAATTCCATTCATTTTAAAGAAACATGAATTCAAAATATGCCATATTCTCTTTAAAGAAAAAAATTTTATGAAGAAAATTTGAAAATATTTATATTACTTTAAAGAATCCACTTTGGAATTTTACAAAACACTTGGAACATGACATAAGTGTATGCCAGGTCTTTAAACCATTTTCGAGCCAATTGAAACCCAAAAAAGTCATAACTTGGGAATATAATTTCATAATAAATCATTTAAAAACATTCAATAAATTTATAACACGTATTACAAGGGATTTCCAAAGAAACACCTACAAAACTCAAGAAAAATCGAAGGTAAAACTTGCCCACATTAAGGGAGAACACATAAATATGTCAAGTGACATACTAATCAACCCCTAATAATAACAATAATTATAATTTAAAATAAATTACACTATTATCTAGTGGCATCACACTTCATATCCATAACTGATTCCCACAAAATCAAAGGAAAAAATATGAAGAGGAATACCAACCAACATGCAATTCATTTACTATGAAAGGAAGCACCACCAATGACCACAATTTTCAGTGGGGCGTTTAGCTTGTATAATTCACAACAAACCATTAATATCAAACTATAATTACATGTGAAAAAGACAAAACTGATGACAACAAGGAGAAAAATCTCCGCGGAGGTGTGGTTTAGCTTGTAGTGGAGATGTGTTCATAGCGAAGGAGAAGATCTCGGTGGAGGAGAGGTGCGTGTCGGAGGAGAGGTACTGACAGAGGAGAGGCGCACAATAGAGGAGAGTCACACGAAGGAGGTGTGGCACATGAAGGAGGTGTGACACATAACATAGGTGATGCACACGACTATATAGTTCACGCATGGCGGAGGTGTGGCGCGTGGTGGAGGAGAGTCGTACAGTGGTCAGGATCACGGTGAAGGAGAGGTGCATGGTGGAGGTGTGGTTTACGGTAGAGGAGAGGGGATAAGAGAGGAGGAGGAGAAGGAGGAGGAGGGGGAGGAGTGGTGGTGGTGATCGGCTTCCACAAGAGTTTGAGGGGTGCGAGGAAGGAGGAGAAAGTTAGAGTTTTTTTTTATAAAAACTAGTGAACCTTTTATTAGCGCTAGCTAAAAAGCACTAATAAAGGGATGTTTTATTAGTGATAAAATAGAAAGCGCTGATGAAACATGCCTTTATCAGGTATTTTTTAGCATTGATAAAGACCTATATTTATTAGCGCTAAAAAAGTGCTAATACCAAATGTCTTTATCAGTGCTAAAAATATAGTGCTGACAAACACTCCTTTTATAAGCACTTTTTAGCACTGATAAAAATTGGCCATTATCAGCGATAAAAAAGAATTGATAAAGATTCAATGTGAATAATTTATTTTTATTAATATATATATTTATAACTTTATATATATGATAAATAAATAAATATTTATTTATAATTGAAACTATATATATATTTATAAAATTATAATATAAATAATTCTAAATTTATAAAAAATATACTTATTATATTTATAATCATAGAAATATATATAATAAATATATTAATTATATATATATAAATATTTATAAGATTATAGATATATATAACTATATTTCTTCTAAATTTATAATTATTTATAAGAATATATATTTATTTTTTAATTATAATTAAAAATGAATATGTATTTATTTAAATAATTATAAAATTATAACAAATTTATTTTTAAAAATTTATTATTTCATTAATATATTAATTATATATTTATAATTATTTAAATATATTTATTTGTATATAATTAAAACTACTAAATGAACATAAATTTATTTTTAAGTTAATATTATAATAAATAAATATTTATTTATAGTTGTAAGTATAAATAAATAAATAAATAATATATATATATATATATATAATTATAAAATTATAACAAATATATTTCTAATTTTATAAATATATATAATTAATATATTTATTATATGTTTTTAATTATTTAAATATATCTACATTTTTTTAGAATTATATTTATAATTTTTTTTATTTATAAATGTATTTATTTAATTATATATTTATAATTTTATAATTAGTATAAAAAAAATTTATTATAATCTCATAATTATTAAAACATATTTATTTATTTAAATTTATAATTATAACTAGAAATAAATATATTTATAAATATTTGTATATAATTATAAATAAATATATATATATATATAATTATATAATATGTGTTTACTGTAATTTTATTATTATTTAAATATATATAGTTATAACTATAACTAAATATAAATATATTTAAAAAGTATTTATATGTAATTAAAATTAAATAATTATAAATATGATAATGTTATTTATTACTTAAATATATTTAATGTATTTTTATAAGTATTTTTTAGAACATTATTGTATAGATGGGTAACATTTATTAATCATATATACCTAGTAATAAAGTATACATTACAAAAAACAAGTCATTATGGACATCATGAATAATAAGAAGGGTTTAATGTATAAATGAACATTAATGAAGATACATAACATATATGCATGCATGATCGATCAATATATTTATTGGCCAAATTCATTAGAGTCAAATATATATTTAATGACTACAATATAAATATATAAAGGTTTGTTTCATCAGCACTAAAATTTAAATCGCTGATCAAAGAGACATTTTCAGCGCTAAAAAAGCACTGATAAAGATATTATGTTAATAATTTATTTATATTAATATATATATTAATAAAATTATATATATGGTAAATATATATATATGTATATAATTATAAATATATATATCTATATAATTATAAAATCATAATTTAAATAATTATAAAATCATAAGAAATATACTTATTATATTTATAATCATAGAATATTTATAATAAATATATTAATTATATATATTTGTAATATTATAGATATATAAAACTATATTTCTTCTAAATTTATTATTATTTATATGAATATATATTTATTTATAATTATATATATATATATATATTTAATAATAATAATAATTATAATTATAATTATAAATGAATACATATATATATTCATAAATAAATAATTATAAAACTATAAAAAAATTAATATTTCTAATTTGTATAATTTTATTAATATGTATATTTAATATATTTATTATAATTTTTTATTTATTTAAATATATCAGTATTTATTTATAACTATAAATATAAGTATTTGTATTTATTTATCAATAGTTTTATATATTTATAAATATATATATTTATTTGTATATAAAATTATTTATGAAAATAATAAACATATTTTTTATAAATTAATAATTAATTAAATAAAAAAATATATTTATATTTATAAAAAATAAATAAATATTTATTTATTTGTAATTAAAAATTATAATAAATAAATATTTATTGATAGTTGTAATTATAAAATATATATATATATATATATTTAAATAACTATAAAATAATAAAAAACATATCTATAATTTTATAAATATATATAAATATATTTATTATAATTTATTAATTATTTAAATATATGTACATTTATTTAGAATTATGTTTGTAACTATTTGTTTTTATTTATAAATATTTGTATACAAATATAATATTTTGTATATTTATTATCATTATTTAATTATTTAAATATATCTATATTCAGTTAAGAATTATACTTATAAATATTTGTATTTATTTATAAATATATTGATATATTTATAAATATATTTATTTAATTATATTATAACTTTATAAGTAGTATAATAAATATATTTATTTTCATTTTATAATTATTTACATATAAATAGCTATTTATAGTTATAATTATAACTATAAATGAATATATTTATAAATATTTGTATATATATATATATACATATATATGTATTTATTGTTATTTTATAATTATTTACAGATATATATATATATATATATATATTTGTAATTATAATTACTAATTAAAATATTTAGAAAGTATTTTTATATAACTAAAATTTAGTAATTATAAATATAATAATTATATTTATTATTTAAATATATTTAATGTGATTTTATAAGTATTTTTGAGAGCATAATAGTATACATGGGTAATGTGAATTAATCATTTGCCTAGTAAATATACATAATAAAAAACAAGGCATCAATGGAAATATGAATAATAAGAAAGGGTGTAATGTATTAATGAACTTTATGATACATAACCTATGCACAGATGATGAATATATTTGTTGACCAAATTCATTAGAAACACGTATATATTTAATATTTAATATAAATATATATATATATTAAAAAATGTATTTATATATATTAATTATAATTAAAATAAATATAATAAATATAAAAAATATAAAAAATCCAATTAATCTAACAAATCTAATAATCTAATAAATTAAATAAATACAAAAATCTAATTAATTAATCAAATAAATGTAATAAATATAAATCTAAAAATAAATAATAAATCCAATAAATCCAATAAATCTAATAAATCAAATAAATATAATAAATATAATAAATATATTTATTATTTAATGAAATTTATTATAACCTTTTAATTATTTAAATATATATGTATATATTTAATTATTATCATAGATATACTTTTTTTAAAGATTATATATATATATTTTTGAATTATAAAAAAATATTAATTATAAACATGCGTTTTTCATGAATCTATACAAATAAACATTATTTTTTAATATAAATATAATACTTTTATATAATTTATTCAAAACATTTATCAATGACACATATAGCACTGATAAATGAATCCTTTATCAATGCTTTTTCATAGTGGTGATAAAGGATGCATGTATCAACGCTTTTATCTAGCTTTGTTAAAGCCCCCTATCAGCGTTTTCTGGTTAACGCTAATAAAAATAGGTGCTTCCCTTGCCCTGTGCACTGGTAAAATCCCCCCTTCATCAGCCTTTTTAGATTAGTGTTGGTAAAAATAGGTGCTTCCCTTTCCCTGTTTTGTGGTAGTGTATATCAAAAACAAACCCTAACTCAAAATGTGGGTACAATTTTTAAAAAATAACTAAGTACAACCCAACGGTTCAAAAATACTAAATAACGACTCCACATGATTTCATCCCTGTAATACCATGTATCCTCTACCAAAAATTCATGATGGTAATTAAAAAGATTAACCTTGGAACATGGTGACATTTCCTTTACCTATATCCTACAAAACAAGATCTATAAATTTCTAAAAATGAACCAAGAAGGGTGTGACAAATGAAAACCAATAGGATTACACTAGGAATCTATTTAAGAGTTTAAAGAATGAAAACCAATAAACATATTTGGAAACATTTTAAAAACTAATAACACTTTAAAAATATACAATTTCCAAAGAGTCCTTCAAAATCCCCTTGGAATTCTTTTTTGAAACAAAACATGGTTTTATTAAAAACTCTCTAAACATGGATCAAATCATCAAACAAGCCACAAGTCACATCATACTCATCATAAAAAGGGAAAACATATAGGTGATCAAAAAAATCAACATTATGTAACCATATAAGTAGAAAATGAATAAATGGGCATGATACATATCATAAAATCAAGATGCAACTAATAAAATGAATAAAACATATAAACACTCTGACATGTGTAATGTAAACCTAGGGACTGTAACCATCAAGTCTATCATTCGTGACTAAACATATATTCTAGCTAGTTAAGTATTAGAAGCTCTCTCAGTCTTCTTACCCAAAGGCCCTCAAGCTCCCTTGGAAAACAAATTGGAGGCTCTCATGGTCCTCTCTTTGAGGCTCACATGATCCCACAAAAAAACTATCACTGACACCCTGGTTATCCCATGTGATACTCCATGCCAACGCATCCACATAAAAGATCCCATATCAATCAAGATATAATGAAGGCCATTTTTCAAAAAAAAAACATGCCCAATTTTATTAGAACAACTTTTAAAAGGTAAAAAGAAATTCTCAACCACTTTAGAAATCAATTTAAAATAAAAACATCTTTTAGTTGTTTTATCAAATATTTGGTGGGCATATAAGCCACACTAATTTTGAACACCCCAATTTAAACACCCAAATTGCCAAATCAATCCATGAAATACATCAAACATGGAATAAATACCAATAATTAATCATTTTAATGGATATTAAAATAAAAAAAATCCATGTAATATTAGGAATTTTATGTTATACAATGGGAAACACACTTAAATAGAGACACCTACCCTAGATTCTGTCCAATGCTCGCTGCCTTTGTTGAATACCACCAAAAAGAGGTAGTAACAAGGCACACACACCAAATACATGATAAATTGAACCAAATATCCACATAAAAAACTATTTTCATCAATCACCCCCATAGGGTTTCAAAAATCTATTATAATAGAAGATAAAGGATTAGGGAGGGTAAAGGAAGAAGAAATCAACTTACGTAAAGATAAACCATGAAACAATCTTGAGAAAACCCAATGCAGATGGATGGGAGAGCTTCATGGTCCAGGGAGGAGGGTTGTGCACCCTGGATGAGGAATAATAACCCCAAAAATCTAAAAACATAATTGGGGAAATTTAATGATTTCATCATTTTCAATGAGATTGAAGTGGTCTTGTTGTTTGGAGACACGGTTAGGCAAACCATATTCCAACAGTGCATCTTCCACTATCCACACAAAAATATTGCATGGTTTCCTCTAGGGTGTCAAATTTTTTTAGAAGAAATTCTCAAACAATGTGAAACAACATTGTAAAAAAAACATAACCCCTCGCACTATTGATACATGATTTAGACAAACCCTATGCTAACTGTGCACCCTAGTTTTCCTCCCCCCAACTCAAAGTTTCAACCCCTGTAACCTAGAAACTCCATGACTTTATCAATGATAAAAAACTTTACAGTGAATTGGTAGGTGTCACAAACTCTCAATTATACCTTTTTCTTCCCTAAGAAAGTCCTTAGGCTTCACTTGATAGAAATAAGATAGGCCGCTGCTCCCTCACCCAACCTTCCCACTCCAATGTCTGATAGATATCACCACCATACTACAAATGCACCATGACTAACTAGATCATGTTCCCATGAAACACCTTGTTCTGAACATCCATGATGTGAATAAGATTCTCTATAATGTTGGCATCAATCTCTAACTCCAAATAATCCATCTACAACACATGAAATGGGTCCAGACCATATCTTTTTAGGTGGGAAGATTTTAATATTTCATGAAATAAGGTCATCAGTGGAGGAAGATCCATTTGGTAGGATACCTTTCCTATATTTTACATAACATGAAATTCCTCAACAAAACATGACACCAAATTCCCCTACTTGCCAAAATAATGGGGACACAACTGATATGATACTTGAAGAAACACCTGATCACTAACCTAAATCTACAACAAAAAATAATTATAGTTTGAATATGACTTCTAGAAACAATAAGATTCCTCTTACCACTTCTTAATCATCCACACTATCTCAGTCATATCCTGGACAAGGGTTGGTCTGACCAAGGAATGATAACCCACCATAGACCAACACAATGAGGAATGGCACCACTGACCATACAACAACTCAAATAGTGCCATCCTGATTAAGGCCTTATAGCTATTGTTATATGAAAACCCACCTACTAGAAGGTTACTTTCCAACAAAAAACATAAATAAACCACACATTCCCATAATATATCCTCGATTGTCTGGATGGTCTTCTCATACTGGCCATCCATCTGAAGGTGATATACAATGTCCAACCTCAAATGGGTTCCCAAATCCTCTTAAAATGCCATCTAAAAGTGATATGTGAAATAGTAATATTGATATGACACTATCATTGAAAGAAATATATAAATATGAACAAATTCTTGAATATATCGGTTCCTGAGGTCTTATACCTTTTTCAACTCTATAATAGGAAGAAAATGGGATGATTTCATCTGATGATCAATAATCACCCACATGTCATCTTTCCCACTTAGAGTATGAGGAGGTTCGTTCAAGAATTCCACAGATATATAATCTCACTTCCACACTCGAATGGGAAGTGGATGTAACAACACAACTAGTATTTTATACCCATAATTGATCAGATGAAAGTTCCACATTATAAAAATAAATCCCACCATAGAATATCTCATACCAAGACACATATATATGACTATCAATGTATAAGACATCTTGGAAACCCTGGGGTGAATGGCCCAACTGTAATGATGTGACTCCTACAACACCTCATGACTCATATTTGAAGGAACTATAAGAAACTTCTGAAATAGAAGTGAACCATTAGGATACTCAGACCAATCACCCCATGTCTCCCTGCTATTTAAAGAACATATAATAAACTGACACTTGGGGTCGGAAACCAACTCAGTCATCACCCGATCATTGAGAGAAGGTGTATCCTATAGACTGGAATATAATATATTTCCTCCATTACCCTACACATTTAGTCATAGATTAGAAAAAAATCTCATTAAACCTTACACATCTACTAATTCCAAAATATCTCATGCTATATGATTCTTACTCAGTGCATCGATGACCACATTTACCTTCCTGGGAATATACATAGTATCAAAATTAAAAGTATTAAGGTGCTCTACCTAGTCCCTATACCCGTGGTTCAGGTCCCTCTAATTGAAAATGTAATTCAGGATCTTATGATTTCTATACAGTATAAAAAACTCTCTATAGAGGTAATGTCGCCATGTCTTTAGTGAATACATAACATATTCCAATTCCAGGTCAAGGGTGGGATTGTTTCGATCATGTGGGCATAGATACCACAATCCATATTCCACCATATGGTTTTCCTACATCATCAAATATCCCAAAACCACACCAAAAGAATCACAATATATAATATAATCTCTCCCAAGTTTAGGTAGAATAAAAAAAGTTAAACATGTTAAATGGTTTTGCAACATCTCAAAATCACTCCGGAACTTATCATACCACTGAAACATCACAACATTATTTGTTAAATATTCCATCAAATAATTTAAACAAAAAAATACTTGAACTAAATGATTGTAATTACTGGGAAAGCCCATAAATCTATGGATATCAAACATAATCTTGGGATACTCCCTAGACAAGACTGCTTAAGCCTTCCTTGGATCCATGGAAACCCCTACCTCAGATATCTTGTGTCCTAAAAAATTCACTTCCCAATTCAAAAAATATAACCTACGAAACATATCATACAAATATTCCTCACTAAATACCCACAAAACAACCTCATCTGGTCATCATGATCCTACTCTATCTTGTAGTATTCCAATATTTCGTCCACAAACATGACTACGAATGATTCCAAAAAGTGATGAGAGATCTAATTCATGAGCGCCATCAAAATAACTAGAGCATTATAAAGACCAAATGTAACAACAAAATACTAAACATTTCTATATCAACTTTGAAAATTAGAATTTTGATCATCATATTCCTAGAACCTCAACTGATGGTTCCCTGACCTCAAGTCGACTTTCAAAAACAAATGGGCCCTCTAAGATGATAAAATAAATCATATATATTGGGAAACATGTATGTATTCTTTATTTTCACCTATTTAACATTATTATAGTCAATGAATAGTTACAGGCTACCATATGACTTCTTTTCAAATAGCACTAGTGAAGCCCATAGTGAAATACTATAGAGAATAAGACCCTTTCCCTCAAGATCCTCTACTTGAGCTTTCTAATCCTTCAGGTTGGTTGGATACATCTGACAGTATATAATGGAATTTGGTCTTATCCGAAGGATAATTTCAATAGAAAATTCAACCTATTTATGGGGTGTAAATCCTAATAAATCATATAGAAACATGTATGGTTCCTTGTCTATGAACACTAAAAGTTCACTCAAATAACGCTACTCAACAACCTTAAGGAAAAACCTGGAAAACTGGAACAAGTTCAACCAAAAATTAGAAGAAACATGATCTTTTATCACTATACATTAATCTCACACACCTTAGAATATGTGATTCCTTTGATCAAGAGTAATAAACTAGACCCTATGAAGATAAAATTTGAAAAAAACGTTAAATTTTATCAAACAATTCATATTGATAATGTGTTTGAACACATCCATGTCTAAAACAAGGATGTCTCGTATGAAATCCACACCAGCTACCACAAAATAGAACTCATGTAACTCGAAAAATTAATCCTTCTTCCCATCCAATCGGGTTATAAGATCCATATCATAAAACATCATCTCATTTTGCATACCAAAAACATTGATCAACTTATGTTAAATTAGATAATGTTTTGTTCTAGTGTAAAATAAAACTTCTTCCATAGAATAAGCAATAAAAATTACCTATAATAGTGACTAACCCATAATCTAATTCCTATATAATGACCTCCACATCATGGAGTCTCTATGAATTGGAACATATCTAACTTTTCTTCACTTGATAAGAATCCAACACTCCACAAGGATGAGATCCTCCACCCCAGGTTGTCTCTGTCTTCACCTATGATCCCATTATGAAAATAGCACCCACATTTCTCACATGAAAATATAACTATGTGAAGCAGTGAAAAGGTCTTGACTTCCCACACTGGTGGAATATCCTTAGAGTATTTAGGAATTTTTTCCTAGTGTGTCCTTTCTTCCCACACTGATAACAAAAAACATCTTAATTCCCCATAAGATCAACATAATCTGATCCCATAGAATGATGGACACTCCTTTCACTTCCTCTATGAGAATCATCTTGCTCCCACTTCTATACTAAATTAGAACGGTGTATACCACCCATAAAAGAAACACCATTGAGAATTATCTTGGCATTCAAATTTTATTCATCTCTTTATTCCATTTATAACACTTATGAATAGGTCATAAGGCATAAAATAATGTGGATAGATCTGATCTCTAGCCTCAAGCCCATCTAAAAATGTAGATCCATGAGATAATAATTCATGAGATCTTGAGAAAAATATACCAGCTCAGTAAATTTGGCAGCATACTCAATCACTAACCCTAATCCATCTTTAGAAACTCATGATCCTTCAACAATCTAAAGGCCTCCGGGTAAATATTCTTGTTGAATGTTACTTTGAAAGTGGTCCACATGAGATCATTGTTTTTTCTCAAAAGCACCATTGACTCCCACCTCATTCTACTCGGTACTTTTACCTGGAAAATACCACTTTTAAGGTCTTAAGTGTCTTCAAGAACACAATGATATGATTTATAATATCCAAAAACTATATGGGATCATTTGGTCCCCTATAACCATAAAACACATGTAAATTATAGCATGAAAACTCTTGAGAATGGTCCACAATCCACATCTACTCACAACCACCCATTTGACCCAAGGTTTGGATTGTATGAATCATTGAATCCACTAAATATGGATGAATATGATGGTTCTCAGGTGGGTTAATCATGACCACACCCTCTATACACCTATAATAGGTCCTTCTATGAGTGATATTCTATAGTACATAAAATACAAGCTCTATGAAGAAAAAATAAAGCTTAAACAATTAAAAGGATCTAAGAGAATCCCATAAAATTGTAGCATCACATAGCACTAACATCAAATTAATCCCCAAAACATAGGGGAACCAAAAAATTATAAATTTTATGCATTTTTCAAACTACGTGGTTTGAAAAACCATGTGTGAACTATATGGGTTTCACTAGAGATATAGGAAAATCTACATGGGCTATGCATAGTTACTGCAAACCATACGCACTAACTCAGCACCTCCTCTAAACCACATTGTTCCACCATAAAAACTAAAATTTCCCCTATCTTACAATGGGAATTCCCAACAACTGCGAAATATCTTGAAATATCATAAAAAAACCCATTACTAAGATCAATACTCAACTAAAATCATGATCCACCCATGGAATCTCAATGTTTGACAAGAAGAAGAGATGTCTAAGAACTCCCCTGCTCATACCTCTCACGTCTTGATGGTCCTATCTATAAAATAATAATGAATCAAAATTAAAAAAGGCTACTCCAGTATAAATTTGAAATGAACCAACCTAGGTAGATTTAACCCATCACCTATGTCGACCCACCACATGGTCTGAGGTAGGTTCCCAATTTCCATAGGCTAGCAACAAGCACTCAATATAACCAACTAGAACATGGGAATGACTTCAACATTGGTAAATGGGAATAAACCATCTATAAAATTGTACGACCACCCATATATCAATTTTTTCAATATTTGAAGATAAATCAATACAATAAAAAATTACATACAACAAAGATCAAATCATTCCACAACTAAGAAAATACATGGTATCTAAAAAATAAATCGAATTTGAAAACCACATTACAATTACAAACAAGGATCAATTACATCCTAATGGGAATAAAATATCAAAAAATGACTCCACATGATTCCATCTCAACAAGACCATGCCTCCTCCAAAAAACTCCACAATATGATAATCATGAAGATCTGCTTGGGAACATGGTCCTCTTTACATTACTCATGTCCTAAAAAATGAAACATACAGATTCCTAGAAAGGGACCAAGAAAGGTGTGTGGAATGAATTACAATAGTATAAAACTTTGAATCTATTTATGTTTTTGATCATACAAAGCAATGAACTACTTCAAAAAAAATTCAAAACAACCACCACTATGAAAATATACCAATTCAAAAAAAATCAAAATATTGTGGGTCTTCCTTTTTTAGAATGAAAAAGGTTTTGATAAACACATTCTAAATATATATCAAATCATTAAAAAAGCCTCAAGTTACACCATGCTCATCATAATAAAATGTTCATCATAAAGGTGACAATATGAATCAACATTATATAACCATATATGTGGAAAATGAAGAATTGGGAATAATACACATCATCACAAAAAATGGAACTAATAGAATTTGGAAAGCATATAAACCAACCTGGAATGATTAATGTGAACCTAGGGGATATAACCTTCAGGCCAATCATGAGTGAGTAAACAAGTATGATATATTTCTATGAAGTGAATGCTCTATCGGTCTTCCTACCCAATGTATCTCACAGGCCCTTGGAAACCAAATTGGAGGCACACATGGTACCACATTAAAAGGATAACATGGTACCATTAATAAACCCAAATATCACTCCCAAGTTAACCCACATGCTTTTCCATGCCAACACATCCATAAAAAAGTTCCCCTATCAATCAAGTTGTAACACTAGACATGTGAAAAAAAACATGCCTAGTTTTATCAAATAACATTTTTCAAGGTAAAAAACATTTGAAGCCCACTTTTAAATCCATTTAGAATCACAATATCTTTTTGATCAATTTTAGAAAACATTTAGTGGTCATAAAAGAGAAACACATTTGGAGAACCCACATTAAACACCCGACTTTCCAAATTAATCCACAAAACACTTCATACATGGAATAAAAAACAAGAAAAATTCATGTGAATGGATTTTTAAATAATAGAAAACAAAATATATTATAAATTTAAAGGCATACCAAGGAAAATACCCTTAAATAGAGACACCTTCCTCAAATTCGATACATATCTCGTGTCCTTTGTCAAAGACCACTCGGAATAGGTATAACCAAACCTTAGTAAACTAAGCCATTTAAATTGAACTAAAACCCCCATCAACAACCCTATAACTATCCATCCCCACACCTACGGTTACTCAAATCCCTAAAAATAAAATAAAAAGGACTGAGGAGGGGAAAATAAGAACACATCAAGAAGAATTAAAATTTTCTCAAGCCAGACTGCCAATACTACAAGAGGAAAACCTCTATGGTAGAACATGTAGATCTCAATGGCCAAGGGAGGAGGGATTCATAAACTGTAGCAGGAAAAAGAACCCTAAAAACAAAAAAAAAATATAATAATAATTTGGTAATTTCACCATTTTTAATGAGATGGATATGGTTCCATTATTTGGTTGTATGATTAGGAAAACTGTGTGCAAACCCTGAGGGTGACACCGTCCACCCAATATAGGCCACATGATTTTTTTTCTGGTGTCACATTGTTTGGAAAGCCATGATCAGACTATATTAAATTTAACTATCAATAAATGTAACACCCATCACATGGTTTCTACAATGTTTAGACAAATCATACCCCAACCATTTTACCTATGTTGTCTCCCTAAAAATTACCCATTTCAACCCCAACACATGGAAACTCAAATAACACACTCAAGGATAAATGAAACTCAAAATAAAAAATCTAGTGACCTAAATGTTTTAACATACTCCCCACCATGCCACTTTCTACCCTCAGAAATTCTATAGGATTTTCTAAAAGGAATGAAAATGAGGAAACTGATCTCTCACCCAATCATTCCACTCCCATGTTACATGGATATCACCAGCACACTTCCAATGCACCTGGACCAACATGATAAACTTCTCATGGATAACCTTGCTCTGAACATCCATGGAACTAACATGATACTCCAAAATGGTGTAATCATGATCTAAATTCAAATACTCCCACTCAAACACGTGATATGGGTATGGAAGGTATCTATTAATCTAGGAAACATGGAAGACATCATGAATCAATTTAAGCTATGATGGACTCTCTAACTGGTATGATACCTTCCCTAGATGCTCCAAAACCTAAAATGACCTGACATAACGTGGTGATAATGACCTCTCAAGAATCATTTAAAACATGTAACAATTAAAGTACAACAAATTTTACTTTTAATAAAATGAGTTTTAAACATGTGATGTAATCTACTATCATATATAAAACCATCTTTATATTTTTCAGTTTTTGTCAAAGACATAATCTAATGATATTTTTGACATCCTTGAATAAAAGTAGATAAAATTTGTTGAAGACATTCGACATCATTGTTTAAATTTTCATTCAAATCTTGAAAATATTTCAAATATTTTTATTCTTTTGAATGAGAAGTAGAAGTAGTGTTTCTTAATTATTCATTTTATTTTAAAATTAATTTATTTTTAGAAATATGTTTCTCATTATTTACATTAGTATTTTTATATAAATCAGTGGCTTTGAAAATATCTTTCCATAATCATTTGAATTATTTATTAAATAAAAAACATTTGGGTTTTAATAATTACATTCAGAATCAAAATATTAAGAAAAACAAGAATTACTACTCTTATACATTGATTCCATGAAGCACATTTTTAGAATATTCATTTTCTTTTCCAGCTTGTTCACTAGAATCATATTCTTCTGTACAACTCCTACTAGTTGTTAACACCTTTTGGTCCTTATTTTTTATTTTTTGTTATTCTTTAGTTTAGGAATATTAGGTTTGATATTCCCTTTCTTCTTGGACTTATAATAGGTTACATATAAAGCATTGAAATTTTTTCCATCTTTCTTATCTCCCATATTTTTTTGAGGGTTTCTTCTAAACTGATTTTTTGAATCCTTTATTTTTCATTGAATTGTAATCTCCAGTTAATATCTGAGAAATATATTATTTTTCAATATCCTGTAGATCAGAATGAAAATATTTAGTAGAAACCACATTCATATATTTAAAATATAAACCATTTGTTTTTTGTCTCCTCATTAGCTCTATTATTCAATTCCAGTTCATATTATAGTAGTGATCCAACAAATTCATCAAGTTTGCATTATTTTAAATTATTACTTTCATCAATGGAAAGCTTCTTGGAATGGAATTTCTTTGTTAATTCTCATAGGACTCATTCAAAAAGTACTGGGTTTTCCATTGAATCTCAATGTGAATTCATTCCATTCATAATGCTTTAGAATTTGTGGAACATTTGGATTACTGTTTCATCTTCAGACATATTAATGTCTTGGTACTCAGCACAAATAATTAAATTTTTTATATGGATTAGTTTTTCAGAGCCAAGGTGAGTAACTTGTATAGTATTTAGTTTTTCTTGAGTTGTCATAAAATCAGACACATGACAAAAAACACATCTGTTAATATCACAATATAAAATTTTAACAAAATTATAATTTAAAACATATCTAGTAGCAATAAATTTTGGTAAGGGAATTTGTGTCATCTTTAGGAAGTGTGTACTATTTTGACATGTTATACCACTCCTTAATTCTAATCTATTTGAGTTAAACCTCATTTCAGGATCTCCAGTAACCATAATCATTACCATCAAAGTGAGGTGGATTTTGAGGAATCCAAGCATCATTCATGTTAAATCCTTCCATATTATAAGATCTTGATCCTTAGACTACGAGGCATAGGAATAGGTTAATATAATCAAATATAAAATAAGACTCTATAAAAGGGTAGGCTAAATTCCATAAGGAACATCCAATGATACCAATGTTTGGTATTGAGAAAGAAAATGATAGAGATAAACTATTTTTAATAATTTTATCCTTTAATACCAATTGTTAGGTATTATAGGGGGAACAATATATCAAATAAACTCTAAAAAGTATTTCCCTTTGATATGAATTGTTAGTTAAGATAGGGTAATAGTATATGGTCTATAGGGGGGGGGGGTGGTGAATTGAATAAATTAAAAATTTTAAACAAATAAAGTTAATAATTAAATATTTACCAGAGTTAATTATAAATGTTAATTGGAATCGGAAAAATTAAATAACATGAAGATTTATTTTATTGTTATTTGATCCAAAATGGGCCTACTTCTACTCTAATACCTCTCAAAATGGCAAGAGATTTGTGTGTAAAAAATTAATTTTTATGGGGGAAACATAACCCAATTACAAAATATTTTTCTAATGGAGGGATAACCATGACACTGACTTTTTTATGGGGAGTCACAACCCTTAAAAACTAACTTTAGATAAAGGGAGTCAAAAGCTGAACAGTAAAGACTTTAGATATAGGGATTCATAACCGTTAGATCCCAAAATTAGAATATGAGAGTCACAACATGAAGAAACACAATAACAAATAATTATTTTGTGTTCAAAATAATAAAGAGGAAAATAGTGTGTGTATGAGAGATGGGAAATAGTGTTACAGACTCACAACCAGATGAATGAAAAAAATAAAATATTAAAGCAAAGGTACTTATTGATTAGGATTTTATCATCTCTTCCCTTAATGGAAATAATATTTTAATTAGAAGTAATTCATACCTTAAGAGATCATGTAGGTGATGAAACAGAGCGTGGAAGGACGTTGAAAATGCATAACAGGTTCAATGTTCATAGCATTTTCTCTTGGAAAAATAGATTATAAAATATGTTAGCCCATGTATTTTGTGTATTTATATTGTATATATAACCTGAAAGAATGAATGGTATATAAAAATAAAAAAATATCCAGCAGTTGCAACAACTCCACTTCCTTCAAATATTCCAAATAAATTAAGCTAAGAGCTTTCATAAATATCTCCATAAAATTGAAACATCATTTCCTCCTTATTCTTATAGAATAAATGTCTAATAAAATCATTCAAAATAATTTGAATAAGACTTCCAATAATATGCCCAGAATAATAATAGTGTTGAATCATTTAAAATTACAAATTAAATTCATTTATTCTAAGTCAATAAGCTTTTGAAAGTCTAGTAGTATAAGAAACAAGTAAAATCAAATATATGAAAATAAATAAACATTTAACCACCAAATTTATTATAAAAACTCATTGAAATAATTTATTAATTTTTCACATTAAATATTCTTCCAAAAACACTAAAAAAAACTTGGCCACAATTCATAGTCTTAATGTGAATTTTTATAGTAGAAAAACCTTTAAAAATTATCCATATATATACAACAAATCAATTTTCAGCATAAAAGAATGAAATGAATGGTAATGTAGTGTATGGATAGTAATATAGGGAATTAATAGTAATATAGGGTTGCAAAACCATACATTACAAAAGATAACAGTAACATAGAATAGGAAATGAATAGCAATGTAGGGTTTCCCAACCATACTTTGTAGAAATAAATAGTAATGTAACATAATGAATGAATAATAATGTAGAGTTGTCAAACCATAATTTAAAGAAATCAATAGTAATGTAACTTTGGGTATGAAAAGTAACATTGGGTTGTCAAACTTTACATAAAGGAAATGAATAGTAACTTAGTGTAGAGAATGGACTGTAACGTAGGGTACAAACCATACTTGGTGAAAAACTAGACAGAAAGTTCTAACATATTCAAATGAATTTTTAAAAGCACTTAACCACAGATTTAGACATTGGTCAATAAGTCTTATTTTTATAAAATCTTATTATATTCCAAAATAATAAAGAATAAAATAAATATAACATCTACTCCTCCTAATATCATTAGAAAATAGAAGCAACAATACTCTAGAGAAACTGTAGTTCTGAAAAATAAGTATATATATTCAGAAAATTTATTTACCATCCAAATGACCTTCATATACTTTGATGTAAACAAATGAAATAAAGATAAAAATGTTCGGTTTCTAAAAAACGTTTCCTGAAAATTCAATATCATTATAAATTATAATAAAATAAATATAAAAACGTTTTAAAACTACAGATTGTAGATGTTCTAAAACTAAAGCAGCAAATTCATTGAATTTTTAGAGTGCTAAAAAATCATTTTTAGAATTCCTCATAAAAAAATTAATTTTATATAAATCTCTTATCTATATAATGAGACAATAATTAGGCAAATAAAAACACTATAATTTACGATATCATGAAAATATAGAAAGATTTCTCAAAGAAAATTACATGTAATAAAATAAAATCATAAAGTGTAAAAAAAAGTAAAATAATCTATAATGAAACAAAAGAAAACATGCACATAGAAAAAAATTTCCCTATATATAAACATATTTAATCCAAAAAAATAAAAGATTCACCTGCACAAACATTCAAAAAATGACCTTAGGCACACCTCTCCATACGCTAGAGACTACCAACTGGTAGTGAAGGTCTAATAAGTAACATGGGGAGACTATACCCTCTTTATCAGAGTAAGTTAATAGAGAAAATAATTAGAAATATTGAGAAAAAGTATCTAGTAATAATAATACATAACAAAACTAAATCCCAAAATTGGGTAAATACCCACAAACCACTATTATAAACATGCCATGTCCTAATAGTGCTATGTTCTAATGAAAAACCAAAATAAAGACACACTAAAATCCTGATAATGGATCCCAAAATCCTGACCAATCTCAACATTCATGATCTATCCCATGTACCAACACATATATATATCACATGCCCTTTTACAATTTCCAGACATGCAACCACTTACTCTTATCATGTACTAATGATGACCTAAGAAGGGTGTGAATAAAAATTAGTAGGACACCACCAATGGTGTCTAAAGATATTAGCTATCTAATATTAATGTATGAATAAAATATTAGGAATACAAGAAAAGGCAATAAATTTTATCATGTTATTTAAATAAATATTTTTTAGTGAGACACTTGGGCTATCGAGTTACACAATGACACCTAACCTACCAAACCTACTTTGACCCATGTCATATGTATGAACCATATACCATAGAGGTTTAAAACTATAAGTTACATAGAGATTTCATAAATAAATACAATTTAGATCAGGTTACATTGGATCATAAATCCAGGTTCCCATATCATGTCAAAACTATTAGTTATTTCACTACACAAAACTGACAGTTTAGTAGTAGTTTTTTTACCGAAGCTAAACCTTTAAATATTTTCATACCCAAAACACTCTCCCCATCCCCCAACAACCCTAAACCCCTGACTCCCTGACTCCCCGAAGCCCTACCGGCCCCGTTACCACCCCTCACCTCCCCCACCGTGCCTCGCCGCTCTCATTGTGCCTTGCTACTCTCGTCGTTCCTCACTACTCTCATTATGCCTCTCTGCTTTCGTCGTACCTCTCTGCCCCTCGTCGTGCCTCACCACCCCTCTAATCCTCCACTGGAGTTGATATTCTCTACAATAACATAATTATAGGAATATAATGAATTTATTTTTTTTGGCTATTTCATTTCTCATGCCCACACATCCATCCTTATTTCCATAGCTTTTATTGTTTGTCCTTTATCAATTTAGAACATATATCACAGTGTTGGTAATATCATCAAGGAATAGGTGTTTATTTGTTGCATCATCTCTTCTTCTTCTCGGATTATTAGTGATTCCATAAATGTACTTGGATCTCTACTTTTTATATAATTAATTATATCAATTAATATTTAATTATAAAATGTTCTTCCTTGTGAAGACACTTCATTAATTGATTTTTATATAAATATCATAACCAAATAATATCATTAATATTAGTTTTTGAAAATGAAATTGTGAAACTCCAAGAACATCAACAATTTAGTGATGTAATGTATAAAATATGTTAATAGATTCTTAATTTGTCTCCTCATTTGAGCTTATTTAAATTAGATTCACAATCAACGTTTTAATTATCCTTCAGACACATACATTAAATTATTATGAGATATTCAATAAATCAAAACATTGATATACACCATTTTTTCATGGAACTATGATTTAGAAATAACCTTTAAGGTTAAAGAAATATACACATTATCATTTCATGACATCACATTATGTTTGATACTACATTCAAAATACGATTCATACTAAATATTAATCTTATTTTGATGTTTGATTTATTTTAAGATCATTGAATTAATAATATTAATTTATTCCCATTTTTAAATATAAATTCCTCAATTCACTGTATCTATATAAGTTAAATAAAACCTTTACATGTGTCCTCTTATATCAATCTATAACTCCAAATACCCATTCATTGACAATAACCTTATTATCGTTTCCCTTTCATCAATAACACTAAAATAGACACCTTTATGATGTGTTACATTCTTGAATCCCATTACATCATCAAACATACACTGAGATCCTCCCCTATTTCAGGTATCTTAACATCAACCTCCATATCTGGTTGATTCATATGATAATGCTCATATGTGGAAAATTTTGATGTGAATCCCCATAAATGAGTACCCCTATGTGTATCCATTCATACATGAATATGGAGTTTTACAAGAGGAATGTATTAACATGTTTGACCCTGACGTGAATCACTTTATGAGGTAGATTATATGTGAATCCTTTTATGTGAAAAACTTTCCATTTTCCCGAATATCACTGTAATTGTATTTGAATCTCATCCATTTGAATCAGTTCCTTCTTAAACACATTGCATTCATCTAAATCAGTAATGGGATTTATTAGGAAAAAATACATAATTCAAGGTCAATAATTTTATGGATCAATTCTCTCTTCCCATTAATGACCTCAATTCGAACCCCCTTTATTGATATCTTGGGGTTAGGGAGGAACATTCTTCATTCATTTTCTCCATCTCCAATTTTTTTTCCACTAAACATAATTTAAATCTTGAATTTATTAAGAGTATGATGAAATTGAATTTCTTAAAGTAGTAGGATATTAATTGGATCAATTAATGTCTATGTGTTCCATGTCTGGAATATAAAAAAGTTTTATTAAATCAATCATTATGTAAATAATTAAAATTTAAAAGGTTATTTCAACTAATGATAAATATTATTTTTTGTGTTAATCTATTGTTTATTCATTCAATATACATTCATTCATCTATCTCAACAAAAATATAAAAAAATTCAATTATAATATATGAGTTTTTTACATCTTTTATATATTTATTATTTTTACTTCACAAATTAATACATTCATTTACATTTGAACATATTTATTTATATGAGAATAGTATAGTATATAAAACATACAGAATAAATGAAAACTACATGTTTTCTATAGATTTTAAATATCCGAACATGATTAATATATGGATATTCTTTTCTTTAGGTACATAAAATTTGAATTTTTTATAACTTCATAATGTTGTTTCATATTAATTGGTTGATCAAAAAAATTATATCCCTTTAAACATTATTGGACCTATCAAATAATCATCTCCCATTTTTGGGTCATACTCACCCTAGATTGCATCACATTAAATTTCCCTTTTCATTTAACCTTATAACAAATTATTATAAAATAATGTACATATTCCTTTCACCATTATTTAGTGATATATGGTTGATAAATAAAAATGATAAATTTGAGAATGAATCTACTTAAATGCATTCCCTTTCAACTAAATGCATGTCTAGTATCTTTGTAGCTAATTTTTTTTGATAAGATTTCTTACAAATAATGAAATTCCAAATATAAATTCAATATTGAACTAATGAATTGTTATACCCAAATACCAAATTCCACCTATAAATTTAATATAACTTCAATTTTGATAGGATTTGTTATATATATTTTGTTTGTTAGTATTTTGCATATGTTATCATTTTTATTTTTATTTTGCATAATTTTTTGAAATATATGTTCTAAACATAATTTTATTTTATTAAATGATAGTAATACCATGAATAAATAGTTATACTATTTCATTGACCACACCAATAGATGAAGATCCATATGTCTCCCTCCCTAAGGAATCTAAGACACCATCCGCATCCCCCCTGCACCATCTCCACCTACACCATCTCTCACACCCTTCGTGAGAATCCATTCAGCTGTTTAGTCATCACCTTCCCTTTTATGAGTCTCAAGAATGCAGGAGTGGGTCACCACTTCTATTTATTCATGGGGATGCTGGAGGGTGACTAATATAGGTACAAATTTTATATGAATAAATTTATTTATCATTTTTTTATACTAACTATTTGTTCATAAATGATGGAAATAATTCATGTATGGTGAAAAATATGAAAAGGTAAGATGTATGGAATATGACCGAAGAGAATATTGTTTTCCCATTAGATTCATATGGGGTCCATATAGATGACACTGTAGGATTAGTTGGAATGATTATATGCCAGTTTGCCGCAGAGCCAGTTTCTCTTCCTGTTACATATGATTATTGGAGGCATATGCCTTCAAATTTAAAAAAAATGAAATTTTTGATTCCCAAATTAATTTAATTTTAATACATGATGGTGTAATTTAATGTCATTATGTTATTAAATTATAATATTTTCAAAATGAAATTCTATGTACATATTTTATTCCACTTTACGATTGTAGATGTGATATCACAAAAGTGGTAATTGAGAAATCTGGTCTAGAAATGGAAATAATTTAAATGGAGATTGTAGAGTGGTGTCAACAATACTTTATTGATTTCCCAGTAGATGTATCACAAGATACCCGATGGGATACCCAAAGAGCAATCAAACATTTTTGTTAATAGACAGTGTGATGAGAAGTAGATGATATTTAAATATATATTATTATATTAATCTCATTTTACTGTTATAAATGTATATGAAAAGGATATGACATTGAATACATTACTATTATATTACGTTGTATTTATTTCAAGCTCATTCAAGGAAGAATGCATCAAGCTGGGATAAGCAAGTCATCCCTCACACTGTGGGTCAAAAGTGTTTTTCTAGAAGCCGATCAACTATGGTAATATTTTCATTAGTTTAAATATTTATATGATAATATTATCTATTTAATATATTAATTTTTTATTTATATTTCTTTAATGCAGTCACAAAACAAGGGCACCAGGCATCCTGAATAGAAGTGTGGTAAGATGATCCCAAAAAATCTTACAGATGTTTTGTTAATGAGCCTTCCAAAGATGTTGCTGTATGAACTCATTTTTTATTATAATAAATTTTAATCATTGGTTACTATTTTAATATATATTGTTTCAAATATGAATGGTATTTGATTTATAGGTAAAACTTAATGAACTATGGGATGAAAATTTAGTGCAGTCCCACTCAGTCTCTCAGGATGACCTAGTTGGTGATGTCCTTGAAAAGGAGCATCCTAGTCGAGTGCGTAGGATGGGTTTAGGACCCATACCATCTGTGGTCTTTGGAATGTCACCAGGGACTATAGTTGCATCTACTTCTGGTTGTAGTCAATTCATACCCTCAGATTCTCTTAGATAGATTGATTCTATACAAAACATAGTTCAAGAACAGGGGACTCAGATATCCTTTTTTCAAAAACCGTTGATTGATTTATATCATAAGATGATCAGATCTATCCTTGGAGGAATTGCATCAACTGATGGTGATAAGGTAAATCACAAAATTTCTAAATCATTTAATTTGAAAACATTTATTGGTTTTATGATTAAATATAAATATTCAATAGTATTTAATTTTCAATATAATTTTCTTACAGGTGCCGGTAGCAGGAAGTAGAGGTGGAGGTGGAGAGGGTGGTGAGTTGTGTTCATTATTAGACAATGATTAGTGGAGAGGGTTCCAGTAATAGTTTCTGTATATGTATCCTGTGTGGCTCTGAGAAGTCACCAAAAAGTCTTCATGATTGAACTTTTTCTTGATATCTCTAGTTTCTTTTATGTATTATGAACCCAGTCTTCCAATGACACTATGAATTTACAATCCTTATATTGTATTAAAGGATATTTATACTTATGAGTCATATAACAATATGTGTAAAAATTTCTAGGTTGTAATATCTATGGTTTAGAGGATCAGGAGGTTTTTTTGGTATTTATATAATCATCATAGGTTTTTCATAGAGATAAATGTTTCATCATACTGTCTAATGGTGTAGTTTTTAGTGGTTATACCTTTTTTGGAATAGTTTCACCCTGGAGCAAGGATGTGGAATAACATCTTCTTGATAAGATACGACAATTTATGTTTATACTTATGTAGTTTTTGGGGTATTTTAAATGAAAAATTGGATGCCTAATGTTTTTTAGTTTCAAAGGCATATAGATTTGATAAATTCATGTTTTAATGTTTGATGGATTAAAAATTCATGGGTTTATATGTTTAAAGGTTATAGGATCGATATTATCAGGGTTTGAAAGTTATGGGTTTAATGGATTCAATTGTTCTCATTAGAAGTTTCTAGTTGCTAGTTTTCCAATTTTTTAAGTATTAGGTTTAATGTTTTTCAGGTTTGAATATTTTTAGGTTTATAGTTACATGTTTTTTGTATTTTTTATTTTTATTTAACAATTTATACATTTTTTGTTTTTCTAAGTTAATTTTTTATTGTATTCTATGTTATATGTTTCAATTTTTGTATAGTTCTAGAGTTCTTTTTTTCACTTTTATTGTTTTTATGTATCTAAGATGTTTTTTACAAATGTTAATGTCATATGTTCACATGAATTATAGTTTATCAAATTAATAAAATAGATTATTCAATTTTACTATTTTAAAATTTTTATATTTCATATTTATTATGTTTCTTGGTTTTACATTTTAGGATTTAAAATTTTATTATTTGATATGTTTTTATTTTTAGGATAATGGTTGGATGTTTGCACATTTTTTGTTTTCAATAAATGATTTTGAATTTTTTTTGGATTTTAGGCATCAATATATCATGTTTAACGATTTCTAATGTTGTATGATTATTATATATAGGTATGAGGATTCCATGTTTTCAATATTATAAGTTTCAGTTTTTTTATTAGAGAAATGATTAGTTTTAATGTCTGTTGGTTGAATGATTTCCAATTTGAAAGAATGCATGTTTGAAAATTTAATTTTTTTGGATTACATGTTTTCAGGGTACTCATACTGGGGCTGTAGAATCTATAACAATTTTTTATTTTAAATTTTCTTTACTGGAAGTCTAAACCTCCACTATATAAATGGATCATAGTTTGTAGCATTTCAGACAACCACTATAATTTGGTATCATACTATCACCAGCAGTTAAAACCGCATCTACATACATGAATGGTATAATTTTAGCTACTGTTTTTTTGATTAAGCAGAGGTTATTTTGAAAAAATGGGGTTTTTTATAGCGGTTGTTTAGAACAATGATAAACATTTCTCATTTTTCATTACCACTTTGAGGTAGTTCAAGTGGTTTTCCCAGCATTTTTCCTGAAAAAAATGAAATTATTTTTAGCGGCATTTTAAACCACTGCCAAAAAAGATATCATTTTGTCTTTGAAAAATGCCACAAAAACCACAATAACCATCGTGAAATGTGTTTTATACAATGATTACCAGAAACTACTTCTAAATTGAAGAAACCATAGAATATTGTATACTTACACCCCATTTTGCAGTGGTTTTATAATACCTCCACAGAAGCATATGGCGGCGGTTTAAACCGTCGCCATAAAAAAATCTGCTGCTATGAAGTGATTTTCTTATATTGTTGGTGTATCAATGCATCATCCAAACTATACATTACATCAGTGGTAGCAAGATTATTAATCTGGCATAGAAAAAATATGAGGAGCCTCAGTCCAATATACTAACTAAACCATTATTCACATTTTCCATGTTTCATCATTATTATACTTTTACCAACCAATAAAATTAATGGTATACCTTTATCCCATTTCCATATATCAATCATTTTACCATTTATTCATATAATACAACTATTAAATGTTATTTAAAACCATTTAACACATGAAACCTCCCATTTAACCATTTAATTATTCATCTTTTTATCATATCATAAGTATTTTAATTTTAAAAATTAAGACAAACAACCCCTTATGCCCCGCTACATAGCAATCAACAAGTAAAAACATTTTAATTTCACAAATCCTATATTCCATCATGTATAAAAAATTTCACTATTTTCATGAGATAGTAAAATCCCAACCATAGGCCTGATATCATAGAATTTAATAGACCCAAGGGATCTATGAAGGTTGTAACACATCATTTAAATTACCAGTCTAATTTTATTAATCACAAAATGAATGTGCAGAAGATATGAATAATAACTGAAACCAGATGAACATGAACAACATAAAGAGTATGTGAAATGGATTATAAACCATCCTACCTCATAATTTAAGACAACAGCTCATCCAACCCCGAACTTTGATACAAGATAAAAAAACATTAACTAAAATAGTTAATAGATCCCTAGAAATAGGGCTCTTAGTACTTAGAAGAAGAAGAACATACAACCTGTGAGTTTCCAGATAATAAAAGGAAAAATTTTGATAGACTAACCCACACATTCAAATCATAATTAATGTAACCAAAAATGACCTATAATTAAAGGAAACCATCATTGGGAGAAAAGGCAGGACTTGGTTCACACCATAGGCAACTGAGAGTGAAATTAATGATAAAATAGAGGAATATGAATAAATATTTGGATGGAGAAATCATAAAATTGCCTCTTTTAAATGGGATTGTGATTTCACCTCATGGTTTTCCAAATTCTATGCCAACTATGTATTCTCTTCTATCCAAGTGAAACACCTGCCAAATAGATTTCTAGGCCACTAGCATCGTTTGAGAAACCATATGGAATCCTTGTGAATTGATATATACCCAACTCATATGGCCACCATGCCACATAACATTGTTTTAATTACCATGATCGCTGGTACATGCCTCACAGTCATATTGTATGGTTTTAACTAATTGTGCAGTAACCTTGAATAATGAAAGGTAAGTACTATTTTCTCTCTTTTCCAAGTCTCAAACCCTCAAGAATCTTGTGAGACTTTCCCTACTCATGGTAATCACTCCATGAGACAAATAAAATTAGTTTAATAAAAACAAAAAAATAATGTTCCTCATGAAGGTTTGGGATATTATAACCTCACACTATAAAATATCTCATCCTTGAGCTACACTCTCCAACATCTCTACGACTCTGACATAAAAAAGGTCAGACCACTGGGACCATTATCATCTTCCCTCTCCCATGTTTCCTCTAAAAGAAGACCAATATTCCACCACACTCAGACTAAAGGTATTGCCTTACCCCAAATAGTTTTTTCATCATGATCTAAAATTAGATTCAAATTTTCCCCAAAGTAAACATCAACCTCACTATCAACATCATCATTGTCGATCACTTGATAAAGGTCAAAGTGATACTAGTAAAGTTGTGACATGTACAATACATCATTTATTGCACTCTAACACCATGAAAGAGAAAATTGATATGATATTTAACTGATACATTAAATTTTTTTGAATAGATGACATCCAAGGGAACCAACTTAACCTACTTCTAAATCTTATAGTGACCTAATCTTGGGGAAACCTAAAGAAAAACACCCTTACCCACTAAAAAAGCAAGAGGTAGAAGATGCAGATATAGATTTCAATTATATATACTCTGAGCTATACCCATATGCATCCAAATAAACTATACATTCTCCTATGTATCCAAAAATGAATCATCCCCAACAACTCGGATTTTCATATTGTTATGTAACACAAAGGGGATCATTGTGACCTACTATAGAGTGACTTGTATGGAACCATCTGAATAATATCCTGATGATTGTTGTTATAGGTTAAATAAACAAGCACAAGGTAATTATTCTAATATTTTTCAAAATTTAGGACTCATGATCGTAGCATGTCTTCTAAAACCTAAATAGTATGTTCCAATTTCTCATCTTTTTGTTGTTGGTAAGTTATACTAAAAAACTGTTGAGTATCAATATTTTTCTACAGGAATTTCTAAACGCAAAATGTAAAACATCGATCATGATATGAAACTATACTCCAATGAACCCCATGAAAATGAACTATATTCCAAACATTTATGTCACCCAACTGATCGATGTTAAAATTATCCCATATTGGTAAGAAATGGGATAAATTTTTCAATGGGTCCACAATCACCCATATCATGTCACTCTTCTGAGGAGACATTAGAAAACCCAACTGAAAAAAATGGTAATATCATTACACTTCCATTCCAGAATGATAAATGGATGTAACAGACTAGAAGTTTGATGATTCCGATCCTTCACTGACTGACAAGTTTAACATCACACTAGAAAACCTATCATCTCAATCTTCATTCCTAGAAACTGATATTTTCTATAAAGATGATGGTAAATTGTAGTCACAATAGGGTGCACCACCCACTTAAATGAATGAAAATCACACATCATTTCCTCTCACATAAAAGTATGCATAATGATGTGACCATGAATAGGGATAATATCATCATCAACATCAATGATCCAGTAAAGGGTCATCTCCCCACCATCATTGTCTTCCTAGAATTTTAGGTACTCTAGATCCTCATACTACCTCCTCTTGATCTGACTTATAAGGGAGGGTAAAAAATAATGACATGAGGTTTATTTTGTCATACTAGTCCTAAACACCTATATTCATCTTTGTGAACAATTCCATCATCATTAACATGGAACTAGACACCTTCAATACCTTATTCTTTGTCTTCTGACTCAAACCATCAAAAACACTATTCAATTTTCCCACTGCATAAGCTAGCTCAAAATCAAAAGATTATTTATACTCAACCCATTTACACTTCTAAATATTTAGTACCTTTAGGAGAAAGTTATATTCAAGGATATTATGATAATCATAAATAGTAAAACATTCACCTAGAAGATAAATATTTCAATGATTTTTGTTGTGAATCACTATAGCCAACTCAAGATTGTGTCTAGGATAGTTCCATTTATGTGGCCTCAACTTTTGTGACCTATACACCGTGAATCAACCTCATTTCATCAATACTAACCCATGTTTGATCCTAAATGCATCATAATATAGAGTATAATCCTTACTCAGTTCAGGTAAGGATAGAATTAGTGTTGTTTTCAAATGCCTCTTCGACTTATAGAAGGAATTCTCACATGCTTCTCACTACTCAATATTTATACCCGTCATGGTCTGGCCCAATAGTGGGACTGCCAAGAAGGAAATTTTTTGAATGAACCTTATATAGTAACCAACTGTAATACCCCACTATTTTAAAAACAATTTAATATTGAATTCATGAATCATTAATTCTCTATAAAACATCACTTTTTTTAACCTATCCAGTGAACATAATTTTTCCACCTCTTTGATTTTAATTTCAAAAAACTTACATACACAGTTGCGTTCAGTAAGATATTTAGAGTTTGATAAGACAAACATAAATTTTTATGAACAATTACATGCCCTTATTAATAATAACATACCCTTATGGATAGTAATTTTACTCTTATTAATAGTAATGAATAGTAAATCAGCCAGAAAAAAAACTTTACCCATGAGTGTATAAATACAATTTAGACATCTTATAAGTGAAAAAACAATCATAGTATAAGTATTGGTATTTTTATGTCATAAAAATGTATTTAAATTTTTTTGATTAATTTAATACCTTAAAATATAAATTTATTTTAATAAAATGTAGTCATAAATTTTTTTATTTTCCTATGGTTATATGATAATTTTATGTGAAAATGATTAATTTCTCATGGTTTTATAAAATGTGTTATTGTTTTAAAGTTGTATTTCAGATTAAATTATGATTTTAATAAAAAAAATTAAATTAAAAATACTTAGAAAATTATTTTTGAAAAATTTATTTTATATTTTAATTCTATACATAGAAAAATGTTTGGGGTCAATTTTTGGAATTTTTCTAAAATACTTGAATTTTTTGTGAATAATAAATTACGATAATTTACGATAAATGCTAAATACCTAATTTATTAGGTCATAAGTGAGGTAAGGCTGATATAATCCCACTTGGTTTGACCTCCCATTCACTTATTAAAATTTTGGGTCACATTAATCAATACTATTTATTGTCTTGAGAGAAATAATAATATAAAGAGTAAAATAATGGGAAACCCCTCCACTCTTACACTATAACCCCCTCCCTCTTCTATTCACTTCTCTCAAGCCTTATTCCTTGTCTAAATTCTGATGAAATATCCTCCATATCTCTACCCCAACATCCATCAGCCCTTGGTCTCATAGAAAGACCAAAACCTCTCCCCTAAAGAGGCTCTGAAGGAAGAATACTTCAAGAGGTAAATCCCTCTTTTCAATTCCTTTATTTCAGGTACCTTTATTTTCTTTTTCTTTCCTAAAATAATTTCTTCAAAATGTTGTTATGAATATAGTACCTTAAATATAATCTAATTTTTATGATAAAGGAATAATTCTTTATCATCTCTCATTTGTCATTCTGTTATACTACAAAAGAAAACACCATCTCAGATGTGATAATTTATCAGATTCAAGGGCGATGAGTTTTCAATTTCTGTTACCATCTTTAATTCTGGTCATGAAACATTTTTATGGTTGAACCAGAATATTATATATGTATTTTAACTTATTTAAGGTTGTATAATCCTTCTATACGCATGATATTAATTTATAAATAAAAAAGAGTTTGTTGTGATCAAGAACAACCAATTAACCCAAACAAATGTCAGTAAAGCTTTATATAATGATTCATCTTCACTCCCAATATCCAATTTTTTTTATAAAAAGGTAATCTTATATATCTTCAATAATAAAATACAAATTATATTCTAGAAAACCATTCTCATTATAAATTTTTATCTGTACATGAATATAAGTAAACCAATCATGAAAAACAAGGAAGAAAACACTCCCAGGCAATGAAATTGGATCTCTTAACCTATCTAAGGACCATGAATGAACCTAATAATGTATTATAAATAAATTATATGTATAAGAGGTTTTTTAATCATTATTTTATGGACCTAAATTTTATTATTCGGGTCATTATGAACAATTGAGGAACACGAATGGGCTTAAGGTAAGGGTTTTTTAAGAGAACCTTTACTTTAATTCAGGTTACTCTTATTATCTAGTTACCTCAATAAAATTATTATTTATTCACATGTACCGATAATAAATTCTGTTTTAATGTTTTATATATATGTACCAACTAGAATCCTAATTTTAGTTTTGGGTAGTTATATGTTTTAAAAGGGTCTTTCAAAAATTCTTCCCGAAATACAAGCCTGATCCAAGAGGACTTCTCAAATTCTTACATATTGTAAAGGGAAATATATAATATATTTTTAGTAACCATTATCTTTCTAAAATAACTTATTTTATTATGAAAATACTATCTAACTTCAATTATGGTTTTATAAAAAGACTTTTCCAAAATAACTCCTCTTTTCTAAATAAAAGAATATTTATCTCAAGAACTACTTGACGTTTTTATAAGAGTATCTTCACCTATTTAAAAATTCATGTTAATTATTATTTATTATTGGGAATAATATTTTATGATATCATAAATCATATTTACTTGAATGTTTTATGATTATTTTGATTGTGAATGTGCTATCTTAAAACCATTCACCAATTTTCTTCGAATGGTTAATGTTTATATTTAAGGCTTGGGAAAAGTTATTTACAATCAATTTATTAGTTTTAGTATGAATTTATATTTTTTTATGTTTATACCTATTCATATTAAGAATTCATTGGACTTATTAAGTGTCAGGTGGGGCCACTATAGCACCTAGGTGCATTGGTATGTCTTATGAGTCAAACTATGGTCCTGGCACGAGGCCTTGACAAAATGGATATTTATGGTCTTGGAAAGAGGCCTTGATAGTATGGTTATGATGTCCCACATTATGCACTCCCTCATTATGAAAATAGTAATGATTTTTCATGTGGTTATTTTACTAGTAGAATACCCAAGATTATATTTTGTTATGGCATTATTTATTCATCTCTTATTCCTGCCATAATGGGTTCAAGTTCATTTTTAAAGGTATGCATTTTTTAGTTATTCTCCCTGCCTAATGTTTATATTTATGATATCTTTTACTGTATTCATTATACTTACTAAGCATTTGAGATCACCCTTTTCTTATGTTTCATTTTCTCAGTACGTGAAGAAGTTTATTATTATTGATTTGCAAGGATAAACATATAGTTGTTGAGGCTTAGTAAAAAACATATATGTTTTATTTAATTTTAAGTTGTAATGTTGAACTTATGCATGTATCTTATATCTAAATCTACAAAACTACTCTATATTTTGGGATGGATTAACCATGTTTATATGATAATGTAATAAAACAGGGCACCGACACTAGGCAACTGGGGTTGGGTCATTACAATTTGTATCAAAGGATATTTAGTAGAAAACATGGAAACCAGATTTAGAGAACATAGATTAGGGAAAAGAAACCCAAAGATAATCTATGAGGATATGACATAGAAGAAAATCCTAGAGTTTTTTGTAAGGAATAGATTATATGGATCTTCTTAGCAAATACTCCACTATCTGGATAATACAAGTAGACGTGGTTTTGGAACGGATGTACCTAGGAGTGAAAACTCTAACAAGGACTTTTTTGTGTTACCTAGGTTATCCTGAAACATGACAATAGGCTTTACAGTTCATCTATTTTAACACTCATGGGGGATATGCTTAGGATAATTTACATTTTCTTTATTATCCATTATGAAGGATTGATATGTAAATATTTCCAAAAAACACATGTTTATGATTATGATATTAGCTATGTACAGAATTTAAATTTATGATAATTATTTTTCTACATTTAGATTAAACAGTATGATTCACAATCTAATTTATTGTATGCCATTATTTAGAAATGGATCCTAGTGGGATAAATGGAAACAACAAGAAGTCCCATGTCCCATGTAGGGATTTCCCTCTTATACAAGATAATTATTTTGGATCTAGTGTTGTGACTGGTGATGAGAAACATATAACTATTTTGAGATAGCTGACACAGGTTTTTAATAATAACCTTACCCGTATGGAGAATCCAGATCCACAACACAGTGGAGCTATTATAGATCGCTTTATGCAAAACAACCTCCATCTTTTAATGGGACTACAATCCCAATCGTAGCAGAGTAGTGGATAAGTTCATTAGAGATGTTATTTCTAATTTTGGTATGTAAATAAAGAGAGAAGCTTGTCATGGATGATTATTGACTATTGGAATATGAATATTAGTGGTGATCATTGATCAAAAACAAAAATGAGTAGGAAGAAATAGAATATATGGAATAGAGGGATTTTAAGGAAATATCCCTCTAAAAATATTATCCCTATAACCAAAGAGTGGATATGGAAATGAAATTCTTGAATATAGGGTAAAAGGAGGATGAAAATGCTGAAAAATATGGATATAACTTCACAAGGTTAGAAAGACATGAAACAAACTACATATTTAATCTAAGGAGCAATATTAATCAATTCTTCAATGGTTTAAAATAATTCCTCTAAAGTCTAGTAGTCTCCCAAATTTTCTCATCATATGAATATATTTCCTCAAGTGTTATCAAGGTGGAAAAATAGTTTTTTAATTATTTTGAATTTATACCAAACTAATATAAGAAGATGGAAGTCGAAAACTCTAGAAAAGGAAATAAGGAAATGGGGAAGAAGGGAAGAGTCGACCTTCCCTAATGTTGTAATTGTGAGAAGAAACACCCTGGAACTTGCTTGATGAGAATGGGAGTCTATTACAAGTGTGGATAAAAATACCACCAATATTGGGATTTTAAGGGGAATAAAGGAGCTACCAATGTTCAATTACACAATTTTAGGGATAAGGGACACTATGAACATGGATTTTCTAAGCGTTAAGGAAGCATTCCCCAAAGAAGGCTAAGGGAGCAAGGATAAGCTTATGTAGTCACAACTATGGAGTTTGAAGTTCCTAACGATGCGGTGGAAGATACTTTAATCATTTCCTTGAACTTAGCCAATGCATTATTTGATTCTAGATCATCACATTCATTCATATCTTCCTAGTTCTCTAAGAATAATAGATATTTCCTATTTTATTTAATAAGGGAGTTTTCAATCAAAAATCATAAGGGAAGTATCGTTGCAACAAATTTGTGTTAGGAATTCTTGATTATGGTATAAAAATGTGCTTTATCTTATGATTTTATTGTCATAACCATAATATAATTTGATATAATACTTAGTATAGAATTTGTTTTGAACCATGATGTAGAAATGTTTTTCAAAATGAAGAATAATATAAATTTTGAGGATGATGTGGAATCCCTTATCTTTAGGGATGAAACATTACCATCTGATTCTCATCTAGATCCACCTCCAGTAGCTCTAATGAATTCAATTATTGGAGAGGAAGGGAAAGAAATAACTATGGATGAGGTAAATAATGTTAAAATAGAGTACATACCTATTGTACAAGAATATTTTGATGTATTTCTAGAGGATATATCTGGACATCCTCTAGAGGAAGAAAATTGAGTGTTCCATTGACTTAATTCAGATTAAAGGACAATATCAAAGACCCCTTATAGAATGCACACTATAGAATTAGTGTAACTGAAGAAACAACAAGAAGAACTGAGTGATAAAGAACTTATTCTCCCTAGTGTTTCACCATGGAGAACTCCTATTCTTTTCATTAAGAATAAAGATAGATCTATGAGGTTGTGCATTGACTATATGGAGATCAATGATAAAACAATAATGAACATGTATCCACTACCTTGAATTGATGATTTATTTGATCAACTTTATGAGTCAATATTTTTAAAAGATTGAACTTCGATCTAGATATAATCAGTTGCTTGTGAGGAAGGAAGACATTCCAAAAAAAGAATTTTGAACTAGATATAGGCATTAAAAGTTTAAAGTAATGCCTTTTGGATAGACTAATGCACCCTATGTTTTAATGGATATAATGAATAGAGTTTTCAAGCAATATCACAATGACTTTATGGTGGTATTTATTGATTTTATCATTGTATACTCTAAAAGAAATAAAGATCATGAAAATAAATTTCACATGATTCTTAATACTCTTAGAAGAAACAAATTATACGAGATGTTTAGCATGTATGAATTTTTTCATCAATCAGTTTATTTTATTGGCCCTATTGTCTCTATGGATAAAATGTTTATTGATCCTCTGAAGACAAATGCTATTCAAGAATGGCCAACTCCAACAAAAAAAACTGAGTTACATAGTTTTATTGGTTTAGCATGTTATGATCAACATTTAATTCAGATCATTTCACATTTATCCAACCCAATAACCAAGCATACACATAAAGTTGTTAAGTACATATAGACAAAATAATGTGAGGAATGTGTCATATAATTAATGAGGAGATTAGTGAATGATAATAACCTAACTCTATCATTGGGGAATGATGGTTTTGTGATGTAAAGTGATGCATCAAAGAAAGAACATGGTTGTGTCTTTATGAAGAATGATATATTTATTTCCTATTCATTTAATTAGTTAAAAATTCATGAAAAAACAATATTACTCATGATCTCGAGCTAGATGTTGTGATCATTGCTCTAAAAATATGAAGACACTATCTCTATGGTGAAAGATGTGAGATATATATGGATCACAAGAGTCTGTAGTATATCTTCTCACAGAAATAAGTCAACATGTGGAAAAGTCGATGATCCGAACTACTCAAGGATTATGATTGTACTATACACTACCACCCTGGGAAGAGAAAATAAGGTATCTGATGTGTTGATCTAGAAGGATCATGGAGTTCTCAAAAATATATGGATTGAAAAGGATACTTTGTACATCGATCTAGTGAGGATGGATATGGGAATTATCAAAGAAGGTGAAACATCACTTCTTTTTAATTTGGATTCCCAACCATATTTATTAGAAAGTATTAAAATCTCTCATCCTGATGATGAGAATCTGCAAAATAAAATTAATGTTGTGAAAGAGGGGAAGATGGATGACATCCTATGTGAAGACAAAATTCTGAAATTTGGGATGGAGATATGGGTTCCCTCTATTCCTGAGCTAAAAATGGATTTATTGGATGATGCCCATATCTTGAATTTATTTATACACCTGTGTAGCACTAAAATGTAAAGATATTTGAAGGAACATTTTTGATGGGACAACACGAAGCCGAAAATATCTGATTATGCATTAAGATTTTTAATTTTTTCCACTAGTGAAGACTGAATGACAACATCCTAGAATATTTATGCAACCTCTACCTATTCTTATTTGAAGATAGGAAGAAATCATCATCGATTTTGTCACTGGATTACCCAAATATCCTAGAAAGAATGACGCAACATGTTAATTGTGGATCAAATTACAATATTTTCACATTTCCTTACTATAAGGGAGGATTTTACACTGTATCATGTTGCATGAATCTGTACCAATGATGTTTTAAGACCTCATGAAGAACCTCTTTCAATAGTTTCTGATCACAATCCTCAATTTAGATCAAAATTATGGATAATACTTTAGAAAGCATTGGATACTGTGCTTCGATTGAGTACTGCTTATCATCCTCAAACTGATGGGAAATTAAAGAGGATGATGCACACTTTAGAAGACATGTTGAGATCATGCTCGCTTGACTTTCAAGGTATTTGGGATCAGTATTTACCCTGGGCAATTGTTTCCTAAAATAATAGTTTCCATTCTAGTATTCAAATGGAACCATATGAAGAATTTTATGGATATAGTTGTCATACACCAACATGTTAGGATGGATGCTAGTGGGCCCAAAGCTTGTGGAGGAAACAACGACGAAGGTAAAGACTATTCAAGGCAATAACAAAGCAATTCAAAGAAGACAAAAATATATAATGATAATCAAAGTATGGATTTAGAGTATCAAGGGGGAGATCATGTTTTCTTAAAAGTATCTCCATGGAAGGGTGTTATAATATTTGGGAAGAAAGGGAAACTTAGCCCTAGGTACAATGCCCTTTTGAAATTATGGAGAGAATTGGAGCTGTTGCATATCATTTGGCTATGCCACCTAACCCATCAAAATTACACAATGTGTTCCATGTCTCATTACTGAGAAAGTACATTTCAAACCCAATGCATGTCCTCACTTCTCGAGGTATTTAATTGGAAACTAACTTATCTTACTGTGAAGAGCCTATCTAGATTCTGTACACTAATGAACAAGTGTTAAGGAATCAAATGACTCGACTGGTAATGATACTTTGAAAAAATCATAAAATCAAAGAGGAAACATGGATGAATGAGGAGCCTATGATGAAGAACTACCCAAATATCTTTGTGAGGTAACATTATTGTAAATTAGAGGGAAAATATTTGTAGAGAGGGGATAATGTAACACCCCCATATTTTGAAAATAAATTCAATATTGAATGTAGGAAACACAGTCTCTACAAAACACAAATTTTCTATAATCTATCTAATTAACATAATTTTTCCACCTTTGTGATTTGAATTTTGAAAAAATAACAAAAACGGTTGTGTTTAGTAATATATTTAGTTTCTGATAAGATAAACTTAATTTTGGATGAATAGTAACATACCCTTATGAAAAGTAACATAACCTTATGAATATTAATGTTACTCTTATGAATAGTAATGAATAGTAAATCCACCCAAACAATAGAAACATCACCCATGAGTGTATAAATACAAGTTAGACATATTATAAGTTAAAAAAACAATCATAATATAATTATTGGTTTTTTTGTATGTCATAAAAATCTAATTTCAATTTTCTTATTAATTTAATCATTTAAAATGAAAATGTATTTTCATAAAATGTAATCATAAATTGTTACTTAATATTATTATGGTTATACGATAATTTTATGGGACCTTGATTAATTTCTCAAGGTGTAATAAAATGAGTTATACTTTTAAAGTAGTTTTTTGGAATAAATTATAATTTTATATATAAATTATATCAAAAATATTTTGAAAAATTTTCTTAAAAAATGGATTTTATTTTTGTATTCTATACACTGAATAATGGTTGCGGTAAATTTTTGGGATTTTTCTAAAATACTTGAATTTTGGGTGAACAGTAAAATATGATAATTTAAGATAAATGCTAATAGATGAGTTATTGGGTCATAAGTAATGTAAGGATAATGTAATCCCACTAGTTTCAAACTCACAAGCACTTATTACTATTATGGTTCACATTAATCAAAACAATTTGTTGTCTAGAGTGAAATAATAGAATAGAGTAAAATAATGGAAAACCCCTCCACTCATACACTACAACACCCCCACGCCCTCTTCTATTCAATTTTCAAAAGCCTAGTTACTTTCCTAAGTTATGATCAAATATCCTCCCAAGATCCTCCACTACATCCATCATCCCTTGGTCACATAATGATACAAAACCCTCTCCCATAAAGAGGCTCTCAAGGAAGGATACTTCAAGAGGTAAATTCCTCTTTTCATTTATTTTATTTCATGTTAGTTTCTTTTAATTTTCATTCCTCACATAATTTCATCAAAATTTGGTGATTACTCTAGTAACATACATGTACTATAATTTTTTCAAGATAAATTAACAATACTTTATCATCTCTCCTTTCCCCTTATTTTATACTATAAATGAAAACACCATCCGAGATGTGTTAATTTATCACATTCAGGGATGATGTGTTTTCAATTTATATTACAATTTTTAATTTTGGACATAAAACCATTTTTATGTTTGAACCAAACTATAGTATATTTATTTTTAATTATTTATGTTTCTGGAATACTTTTTTTCACATTATATTAATTTATAAATCAAAAAGATTTTGTTGTGATCCAGAACCACCAATTAACACATACAATTGTCATTAATGTTTAATATAATGATTCTTCTTCACTCCCAATAACCAAATTAATTTTATTACCATTTAATATTATGTTTTTTCAATAATAAAATTCAACTTCTATTCTGGAAAACCATTATCATTCTAAATGTTTACCTATACATGAATATGAGTAAACTGGTCATGAAAACCAAGGATGAAAACACTCCCAAACAATGAAGTTGTATCCCTTAACTCATCAAAATGACATGAATGAACCTATAAAGGTTATTATAAAGAAATTAAATTTATATTAGGTTATGAAATCATTTATTAACGAACCCAAATTGGATTATTCCAGTCATTAAGATCAAGCGAGGAAAACCAACAGACATAAGGTAAGGGTTTTCTACCCGAACCCCCACTTTCATTTGGGTTACTATTATTCTATAATTCCATCAATAAAATTTCTATATTTTCACATTTAATCCCCATAAATTTTGTTTTAATGTAATATATATGTGTACCAACCATAATCCTACTTTAATTTTTGGATAGTTATATGATTTTAAAGGGCATTTCAAATATTCTTCCAAAAAAACAAACCCGATTCAAGGGAATTTCTCAAATTCTTACCTATTTTAAAGGGAACTATATAATCTATTTTTATAAACCATCATCTATATAAAATCACTCATTTTATTATAAAAATACTATCTCAATTCACATATTTTTTATACAAATACTATTACAAAATAATACTTTTCAAAATAAGAGTATTTATATCATGAACTATATGATGATTTTATAAGAGTTTCTTCAACTATTTAAACAATCTTGTTTATTCTTATATATTATTGGGAATAATATTTTATGATATCATATACCATTTTTAGTTTAATGGTTTATGATTATTTGTACTTTGTATGTGCTATCTTAAAACCATTCCCCAATTTACTCTGAATGGTTAGTGTTTATGCTTAATATTCAGGAAAAGTTATTTAAAATTTATATATTAGTTTCAATATTAATGTATAATTGTTTATGATTATACCCATTAATATTAAGAAATAATTACAATTATTAAGTGTTGGGTTGGGCCAGCTATAGCCCGTCGGTGCATCAGAAGGTCTCCTAAGACAAGCTATTGGCTTGGCACGAGGCCTTGACAAAATGGATATTTATAGTCTTGGCATGAGGCCTTGATGGTAGGGTTATGATTTCCCGAATTATGAATTCACTCATTATGAAAATATTATTGATAGATTATGTTGTTATTCGATAAGTAGAATACCCATGATTATGTTTTATTATTAAATTTTTTTATTCAGCTCTTATTCCTTTTATAATGTGTCCAACTTCATTTTTAAAGGCATGTGTTTTTTAGTTATTCACCATGCCTAATGTTTATATTTAAGATTTATTCCTATATATTTCTAATCCTTACTGTGCATTTGTGATAACCCCTTTATTATGATTCATTTTCATGGGACATGAATATGTTTATTATGATTAAACTACAAGTATAAACATATATTTGTGGATATTCCCAAAAAATACTTATATATTGTATTTAATTTCAAGTGGTAATGTTAAACTTATGTATTTATCTTGTTTCCAAATCTACTAAACTACACCACCTTTTAGGATGCATATTCCTATTTTATATTCCAATTTAATGAAATAAAGCACCGGCTCTAGGTAACTGGGGTCGGGTCCTTACAAAATACAAATACAAAAATAATCAAAAATAAAAAACATTCTATGGATTGTCCTAAGAAACACCTGATTTGACCATATTAGGAACCAGAAACACACCATCTTCTGAGATGATTTAACCCAAGAAATTTACCATTCCAATCCATAAATGGAACTTAGATATCATGGCATATAGTCAATGTTCACTTAGTGTACTCATGATGATTTCAAGATGTTTTTCATGATCATATCGATTTTGGGAGTATACTAAGATGTCATCAATAAATACTCCCACAAATTGATCCAATTATGGGGGAAATTGTTTTACATTATGTCCATGAACACATAATGAGAATTTATTAGCTTTAACGATGACACAATAAACACATACAAGCCATAACTATGCCTAAAAGAATTCTATGGTACATTATATGACATCACCCTTAGTGGATGATACCCTAATTGACAGAAATATTTTAGAATACACATGAACACCTCAAGTGGTCAACAAGATCATCAATACATAGAAAAAGATACTAGTTATTAATTGGCATCTGGTTTAACTTCCTATAATCAACACACAAGAGCATAATTATATTATACTTATTGAAAAATTGAACTAGTGATCCCCAAGGTGACGTACTCAGATAGATGAAACCATTAACATAAAACTCCCCAAACTAAATCTTAAGCTATTAAAGACACAATCATTCAATTCTGTAAGAAGGGATATAAATTAGATCATATCTAAGAATCAATTCAGTCATGATATCAATATCTCTATTAGGTGTAAATCCTATGAACTCATCAGGAAATACATCCATGACCAGAACCACTATAGTGATAATTCATCATACCCTACTCTCTATCATCTAGCATGAGATTCACCAGTTTTTCTATCATCTCACCCAGATGCTAATGGACTGTCCCTATATGTCCCCCCTAAATATCCCATTTTCTAAGATGAACATAGATTTTACCTATAGGGGAGGTGAAAGTCAACCTAAAATGGTTTTAGTCAAAGAAATACTTGTTAATAATCAACCATTCCATCAACAATATCATGTCAAAACCTTAAAATATCAAGAATGAACAAGTCCCAAAAGATACAATAATCCCCAATATCAAGGACACACTCCATATGTTTATGGATACCCTCTGATCACACCCCTAATAGAATGTATATCGACATGACCCCAAAAAATAACTCCACGACCCAAAACAAAACATTCAAAAATCATTAAAATATAAAATAATATGAATCTTGTATATTAAATAAACAACCTGAATGTATAGAAGCTAAAAAAATTATACCTTGGATTTTTCATAGTCCAGCCTCACTACCATCCATAGTAGGCTCAAATTTATATAGTTGAACACTCCCTCAACCCAAAACATCAGTCAGGGTCCCGTGAGCTACACTAATATGTTAATATTGATTTCCATGTCTTGAATCACCACATCCCCACCCTGACCAATTTAGTTTGTGGAACTCCAATAGCTAGAATGATAAGGGGTAGAAGATCCCCTCCTAATTCTCTATAAAATCCTAACACCTCCATCACAACCCATCTATTAAGGTTTCTTGTAGAACATCATTACATTCACTATCCTACCATTATATTTTCACTCCACTAGTGGTTAAGGATATTGACCTCACATATAGATACATATACGACACTGATAACAGATCACTCGATCACGTACCTAAGAGGAAAAACCTACATCTTAGATACTTTTCATACTAATACTTTGTAAAAAGTTTGCATAATTATGATTTATAATATATGAGGATATACTCCATTATTATCTAGTTGAAACCATATATTCACCACTAGATTCCTAATTCGGGTTCCCCTCACATATGAGATCCTGTTTCACCAACTCAGCTAACATAAACTATGGAAAATATTTTACTGGGACGTGATATCACATATAAGTCTATCCTAAATTTCATTAACTATTGCATCCTCTTCCAAATTTGGAATAAAACAATGCAAGTTTGTGAATTAGATCGCATAATCCCTCATAAACATAGTCCCTGGAGTAAAATTCATAAATTCTATACCCATTTTCGCTTTTAGGGTCTTTGGGTATAAGTGTTCCAAAAAATTCCCATATAATTCCTTCCATTTGAATCCCTATAACTCCTCATCCTAAACCTAAATATCTATCCAATGCTTTATAATTCCCCAGAAAAAATAAACTAGAGACTCAATTATCTCCTCTAAGGGAGTCTACAAGTGATTTGGAATTATCTGGATAGACTCAATTGATAACAGAGATACCTCATAACCACTATCTATAGAGAAAATTAGAGGATTATATACAAGGAAATACCTTTTTGGATCAAACAAATACAATACAGAATGACTAGTATCTCCCTCATTAAACTATATAAAGTGATTGAAATCCTCGTGAAACATCTCTTTTAGCCTATCACCTTGAACAAACAGGTTTAATTGTACCACTACCGGAGGAACATTCTCAATAATTTCCTCTTTTCTCCCTAATTTTAAACATTATAAAGAAAGCATACCTCTATAATTACAAACTCAAGTTTTAGGGAATAAAACATAAAATTATATAGTTACAAAATATAGGGGTCACAATAGATATAAATAAGTTATTCTATAAGCACCATCCTAAGATAAATAACCACAATATTTTCACTACTTTTAAACATCCTCATCCAGGGATACTAAATAACCCAGGATAAATCAAAATTCTAATTTATAAACCTTATGTTAGAAAACAAAATTCAAGTTCAAGTAATATCTTCCAATTTTAAAAAATTTGTAACCTATTTATTAGTCACTGTATCATTTAAACCCCAAAATAAATAAAATTAATTTTATTTCTCGTATCAAAATTTCACTATTCGAATAGAATGAACCAAAAATGAATTTTAACATGTGTACCTAATATGATGAATATCAAATAAATCCCTATGTGTCTAACATGATTCATGCATACATAATTCCCATACCATACTGGCCAATGCATAGAATCCTAGAAAAAGAAACTTTATACAACTAATGTTTCACAAAAGGTGTAATAACATTCAACTATAATAAGATAACATCAAGACCAACAATCCCAGCTTGGGAACATGTGGTTTTCCCCCCACATGTGTTATCTACACCCATGTACAAGCTAATTACACATGCATGACACAACCCAGTCTCTTTTATACCTTTTATAAATAGTAAAGAAATAAAAAAACTCTTTTAGTAATTTTTTTTAACATTTAGACCTGAATCAATTGAATTATTATCCAAATAGATTTTCCACATGACCTCAGGTGTGCCTCCCCTTACTCATGAGGCTATCAAATAGCAGCAAATGTCAAATGAGGAATGTGCAGAGACTATACTCTATTTATCAGATTAAGTAAACATTATAAATAATGATAAATAATGACAAGAATTATCCTATAATAACCATACATCACATATCCAAATCCCAAAATTGGGTAAATTCTCCCCAAACCAATATAGTAAACATGACATGTCATAACAGTTTCACGAGCCAAAGGAAATAAAAAATAAAGACACGCTGAAAATCCCTAAAATTATTCCCAACATCATGGTTGGTCCCCTAATCCATGCTCTATCCCATTTCCCAACTCATCTATCTATCATAGGGTCTTTCCCCTTATCCATACATACAACCATGAAATCTACTTAGGATCCAATGGTGGCTCGAGTAGAGAGTGACTACAACTCAGTAGGGAACTACCAACAATGTCTAAAGAAATATCAAGTATTATAACAGTGTATATAGAAGTATAAGGTATAATAGTCATGTAAATAAATGTAAATACGTTATGGAAAAAATAGTTTTCAATTAGACTCTTGGGAGATTAGGCTCCATTGTGACACTGGAAAAACAAAACTTTCTTTCACCCACACTAGAAATTTGAACCAAATATTATAGGGTTTTAAAACATTAAGTCCAAAAGTGTGTTCCAAAATCAAATCAATTCAAATCAATTTACATTGGAGCGTTAGTCCAAGTTCCAATATCATGTAAAAACTTTTACTGTTTATAGAATCAGTCCAACATTCATACCATGGATACCATTAGTTGTGTGTAGAGCATCAGTCTATCCCAACCAAAATATGAGGATCCTCATTTAAACATTCTAATAATCCCATTATTCATATTTCACAAGGTTCATCCCCATTAAAATTTTAACCACCAAACGTAACAAGGGTTACTCGTTAATTAATTTTCATAAATCAACCATTTTACCATTAATTCAGATAAAATATCCATTAAATTTTATAGAAATCCATTAACTAATATAAATACCACTTTAACCATTTAACACTTAATAACCTTAACATACCATAGCACATTTAATTTTTCATATTTAGATAAATATCCCCTTATTCCATGATACATGCCAAGAAAATAGTACAATATGTTTTATCACAAAAACGCTCTCTTCCATCACGTACATCCCATTTTATCATTTTCAAGGGATTGGAACACCCCATGGGTTTCCATATGCCACGTATCATAATCTTTGATAGACCCAATATGATCGTTTAAGGGTTTAACACATATTTTAAATTATTTATATATTTTTATAAATCATGGAATTAATGCACAATATGAAAGTACAATAACATAATATTCATACACATGAAAAATATAATGACATTTCCAAATATCTTTTAAATCACCAAAATTATGCTCACAATCAACCACAAATCCAATGATATCCTTTGATTCATGATAAAACCACCAGAAAAAAAGAGAAATCTTAGAAATGGTGTTCATGAGACATAGAATTATAAGAACAATCATGATTTTATTTTTCTTGAAAATAAAAGGAAACATATTAATAGACACACCTATGGATTTGGATAACAAGAAATGATACCTGAAAACACAATATAATATATGAAAAAACACACATGGAAGAGATGGTAGGATTCTTTTACACCCTCTAATTATAAGCGAAAAATTAGGGTGGAAATTTGGGAAGATGAAAATAATAATTGGAGGAAAATTAGTAAAATTTATTCTTTTAAATTGGTTCACATTTTGGACGAATATTTTTACAAACCCTACACCAACCAATCATGCTCCTCTATCCAAGGAAAAAATATAAGGAACAATTTTCTAGGCCACATGAATGGTTTGATAAAACATACAGAATCCATGTAAAGGGATTTAGGCCCAACCCATACATTTTCATGCCACCAAGAACAATTTTAACAGGTATGGTTCCCCATCATCTATTTCGTGTGGTCATGGTTCACTATTATCACTAAACTTGTGATAATTATGCACCAATCACTAATAATTCAAATTTACATATTTTCCAAGTCTTGAACCCCTTGAATCCTCTTGATACCTTCCCTAAACTTGGTAAGAACTCCATATTCCAAATAAGAATATTTTAACCAAAATTTAAATAAGAATGTACCTCTTAAAAGTGTTATGATCTTAAATGACTTCATATCATGACCTTCCGAAAATTTCCCTTTGAAAATGCCCACAATATCCTTCTAGAATTGTCTTTCTGAAAATGGTATCCTCAAAAAATTATATACATAAAAAGCTCAAGAACATCTTTTTCATGTTGACAAAAAATACAACACCTTTAATAAAACCATCGGTTCTCCACCTAATATGAAAACTTTTATATTATTCATTATATGTAATTTACATTAAGAATATTATATTATGTAAAATACAAACATTCTATACTTTGGTTATTTTTTTGTAAAAAAATTACATAATCTAAATATGTATTATTAATTTTATTTAATCCTCGATCCATTCAATTATCAAAGATTATTTTTATTTGGTTTAAATGTTTTCTAAAAAATACTTCAATTTAAAAAATAAAAATTAAATGTTATGAAAAATTTATAATAATAATATAAAATATTTTATATCTTGGACTTATTTTTTAATTTAAAAATGCTTTAAAAAGTATAGATAAAATTCCGAAATAATCATTTATATCTAAATTAAAATTCATTCCAAATATTTTAAAAAATATATTTTTTCAATATTAAAAATTTATGTTATAAGATATAAAATAAATGTTCCAAAACCCATTTAAATATTTAATTATAATCATTTCATAATTATTTAATTTACAAAAACATTATAAATAAATGAATATCCAATTTCAAAATTTCCCCTAATTTATATAAATTTTATAAAAATGTGTTATTTATGAAATCGAAAAACCCAAAATTTCTTCTTTTATTTAATGATAAATCAATTATGAATGGATAATTAATAATAAATTGAATGAAATAGATATACATATGATAAAATAATCACCTGTGTATGATTAAACATGATGATCATACATGAATTAACGTAATTTACTATGTATGATTAATTTGATGTGTAGGGGTCACGTAAGCTGAAACAAACATGACACAACCTATTTAGAAATAATGAATTATGATAATACATTTTGTCAGGTTAATTTCACATGGGATATTTATTTTTTGACATTAGCCAAGTGCTGCATAAGAATAAATCAATTATATAAACCTATAATTAACTCACCACACAACATCCTTGTGTGATATTAAGCCACAAAATGGATTATGATAAGAACTTACATAACATTTATACTCCACATTATGTGACATAAACCAAAAGATTAGGATTACTATAGGAGTTGGGCATAAGAAATATCTATCATACAAGGACTTATATAGGGTTAGTAAAGGTGTCTCATTTGATTAATCTAGATAGCCTATGTAATAATGACAAAACATTGTAGTGGAATGGAGCATGATTAATCTAGCAAGTCAATATGATATCATCCCATCATATTGAAGGTACGATACCCTATTTTTACAATAACATGAACTATTTATATTTCATCATTATATTGATTAATAAATTCGTTTTTTGGCTGTAATACCACATTTTGGTTTCTTATGATCCAACAACACTCATTAAACAATGTTTCAGTAGTAAGAAACCATAAAATCAAAATCACCATTCACAAAAAAGAAACCATGCGTAAATATAAAATTAATTAATTATATGTGTACCTTACACTGATGAGATGTGACATCCATCCTCATCCTATTCATGATAAATATCACCATTATTGAATCTAAAAGACATCCCACCTCTGTATTTTATCAGCAGATTGAAAACGTGTCACCCAGTTCTTGGGTGGGATTCTCTATCCTCCCCTAATATAATAGTATACCATATAGTAAAAGGAGGAGTAATAGAGCATTATGGTTATGGAAGATATTCAATATAGATTTAGGAATACTCAAACATGCCATCTCAAGGGTAGTTAACTATATATATATATAGGCCTAAGGACATTCTTGAATCTTTTTATGGATTTTACTTGAATGTTATGAAATGTTAGAGTAATGACTTAAATTATTAACACTTAATATCCTATAGTTACATTCATTCCCATTTTATCATCACATGAATCTATAAACATAATGAGATCTAATGTGGAGGATTTATAAAACATGTACTTTTAACCTTTACTATCATTCTAATGTAGTGAAAATAATTGAGATATCTAAGTCTTTCCAGATGAATCACAACATAGGATTTATATCCACTTATAAAATATGACTTTCATAAGCCGCATGAATGATATATTATATCATTCCCTTACAATATACCAATATTTTCTCTTATGATATAGAATAATACATCACATGCATAATGACTTTAAGAAATATCTATTTCAAATATAACAACAATATATATCATTAGAAAAATAAAGGCACTCCCACTAAACTACTTATTGACATAGGGCTTAAATATATTCTTAATGAAATCAAACTCTCTAAATACAATATAAAAACAAAAAATCTAGGATCTTTATGAATACTTTAATATATAAATGAATATGTTCAAATTTTTTATTTTTTAACTTCCTTTATTTTCATAAACCCTTTCAGTTGTGTTATATAGATATATTATACTAAATTTTCATTCATGTTTGTAGTTTTGACATCCATCTATAAAATAAAATAACCATGTAAAGAACTATTGAAAGTATAATTATAATGTATTTCAATATATTAATTGGTGTAAAAGTTCGATCATAGTATATTCCTTTAATTTTCCTAAAGACTTTGACAATGAATCAATATTTATAGGTACTAAATTCAGAATCCACGTCCAATTTTCTTGAATATTTATTTTCATCTAATGGGATTCGTTCCAACTAGAGGTTATAGGAAAGTCCAAACTCCATTTTGGTATCTGGAATCCATTTCTAAATTTATCTATTCTTATTATTTGGAAACAATTGAGTCATCTACTACATAATTATAGGATAAAAAATTATTCTTATTAATTAGTAGTGTTTAAACTTTCTTGGTGTTAAGGAAATCATATATCTATGTTTCTATAAATTCTCTATTTGACCTATAAGAAATAAACATCTTAATAATATTTTCTTCCCCGAGGTCTTTTGAAGCTTATTTCAATGGTAAATCCCATGTATCTTGATCCTTGAATTCATAAAAGTATATTGTGTTCTAACCCTCTACAATGGAAATGTTTTCCTTTTATATAAATATAGTTAGTTTACATAATCATAACATTTGGTATCTAAGGGATCATATATGAAAAAATATTTTATTTCTTATGATAACATAAAAAATCAACTTTATTCTTTTTTATACATGTTTATTATTATAATTATCCATAATTTCTTTATCCTTATACATGAATATGTAATAGGTTGATATTCTTCCAATACCATAACTCATATATGATCTCATTTTCCACCTTCTTTAGAACATTGTTATGTGTGTACACCGCTTCATGAAATACATCTACCCAAAAGGATAATGGAATAATTGCATGACAAATCATCAATATCATAGTGTTTAACAAGTTTTATATTTATTTCGAATATCATCTCACACTATTTAATGTAATCGATGAATTATTGGTTATGATATTTTCTTATTTGATATAACTAATGTTTTATAATCTTTTTAACAAGTTGATCCTTTACGTCAATTTTTTTTTCATTAAATATGTTAAGTAAATAACATTTTTCCCTAGAGTATACAATTCTATATTTACTAATTCCATCAATAAAAGTGATTAAGTATAATAATACACCTCTAAATTCATCTTGAAACAATTCACATACATCTTTATAAACTATTTTTAGATGCTTAATGGCTCTTTAACCTTTAATGAAAAAAGGCATCTTATTCATTTTACTTTGTAAGAAATTATAACATATATCCTTGGTTTTTAAATTAAAGGGATTTAAATATCCTTCTTCATAAAATTTTGTTAATTATTCTTTGTTTTAAATGAACAAAGAAACAAATAAATTACTTCGTGTGATATTAGTCACGTCATTTATATTTTTTATTTATTATCATTATAATATGTATTGATATTTAAATATATATATATATATATATAACATTACATAAATATTTCATACCATAATACATGTTCTAATTGATTTTAAACATGAAATAAAATCCATTATTACCTAAAATTGAAACAAAATTATGTTCTTCATAATTATAGACACGTGATAACAATTTTCAAATCAAACAATCAATCCATTGGGTAAATTGAAATAGTGATCTATTATAGATAACGAACCAAGTCTATCACTATCCACATCTCGAAGATTCAACTACCTTATTTTAATATTTTTAAAGATTCTTATTTTCTAAATTTGAATATAATTTTCTGAGAAACATTCTATATTTAATAGTATGTGGTGATGCATATACCTAATGTAAAATATTCCCCTTGATTTTTTTTATGCATTATAGTTCTTCTTCCATTTGAATTTTTTACAATCTATAACATAGAGAAAACTATTCTTATTATCTCCCTCTAAATATTTGTCTTATTCATTGGATAATGAATAGGTACCTATAGCTTTGGTCCTATCTTTTCCCTTTTTAAATTTCCTTTATTTTCATTTACCATAACAGATAACGATTTTGATTTAGTTATATCATTACTACTTAAAAAACCAAAGATAAAATATATTTAAGTGTATTCTAGATATTTTTTATTTTATTATTATGATTCAATAATGAAAACAGAGTGTATAAATGATGTTGTGAAGAGATGTGTAGATAGATCTTTATGAATCTTGTATATTAATAATGTCAACTAATTCATGAACCAAATCATTTTGATCGTAAGAGAAACAACAAATATTATATCTCTTAACATGTATGTTAATAGTGCATTAAAGATCTAGTGTAATTGTTTCTTCAATATATTCTAAAAATGTTCTTATATTTTAGATAACATGGTGAATTATCTTTTTCCTAATACTATTTTTGCAGTTTAGTAGACATTGATGATAACATGATGCATTAAACATTAATGCTCCATATGCCTCTTGTAGGATTTCATATTCACCTTATTCTATCCTTAGGGTATTACATCACATAAAGAGAAATATGGTATATAAAATTTCCTCTTTTAGCACAGTTATATATATAATCATCAATACAACTACTATAAATTAGTCTTAGCTAAGACATTTTATTAATCCAAAATTAAAAAATATGATAATGAGTTTGTGGTGTCACCGATCATCTAAACACCAAATTTATGAAGTTAATACATTAAATTTATTATCAATTTACATTATTGATTTAATAATAAACTATATATCTCACTATTTTATAATATTACAATATCCTTCATCACAAAATTGATAATGTCCAGCTGCCTAGATATAGTAGTAGAAAACAATCCATGTTTCACTCGTTATAGTACAGATTATGGTCATGCTAAGAATTCTAAAATTGTATATTATTTTATTATTCAATAACCAATAATTTTAACTAAGTTGAGTGGGAACTATCCACATGAACCAAAGTTCCATATGTAAAAATTCTTTAGAATTACATGGTCTAAAGGGCTAGTGCAATGAGGCCTAAACTTTTACAGCACCTCTTATAATTCTGTTGTAAGTCCCTGTTAGTTATTTTATATTTTCAGATCTATAATTTCCTATATTAACTTATTAGGTTATATTTGTAGAATTTATCCATTTATAGTGATCAGTCTCTCCACCACTACAACTTTCATGGACTCTCCTCATCCAGACTCGAGAGACCACCACCATCCACACACCACCTGAGCTACTATATGTCCTGAAATCCTTGTGGCCCAAAGGCCAAAGATGGCCCAGAGTCCATGTGGTATAAAGGTAGATAAATTCATAATTAAATCCTCTTAAAGATGAATAGTACCACTGATACAATTTCCGCTATAGTTCCCACACTACTATAGTGCTATAATACCATTACTACACCTATAGAAATTCACTCTCACCTCGTTTTTATCATATGATTCATAAAGAATTACATGGTTCATTTACCACTTGGGTGGGCCCCAAATCATATTCAAACTAATAATAAAAATTATTTTGATAGGATTTACTTTTTCATGTTATGTTTACTAAAATTACGTTGATATATGGTGTGTACATACAATTCATGAATCATATACCAATACTTACTCAACATTCACATATAAAAGTGTATCAAGTTTGTTATGAATGATTCTTTAATGATATTTTTTGTTAATTGGACCATTTTATTTCATTAAAACTCAATGATATATATATATATATATATATATATATATCCTATAATATGCTATGACAAAAACCTAAAACTGTAGTTTCATTTCAATTCAACTAATAGAAGGAGTATAATGACTTGATATTTACTTAGAGGGGGTTTTATGTCACGACCCGTCCTCAGGGCCCGTGCCGTGACTACCCCAAGCCCACCTTCCATAGGCTAGGGGCAGGCAACTAGCACCAAAGGCGTAAATCCGGATAACTGGGAAGGAATTGCCTTTATAAAGTAAACAAAACACCATAGAGTACAAGTGGCAGTAAAACACTAAGTACAAATAGAAGTACTGAAAAGTAAATGGGCCAGAATACAAACCCAACTGAAAGTACAACTACAACTGAACAAAAGTATAGCATAAAACGACAACAGCTAGAAGAACGGAAGCGGCTCCTGAGACGTCCTCCTCGGATCCTACCTGAAGGGTAGGTATAGATGGCATAGCTCCTAGATCGTCCACCGCAGATCCTACCTGAAGGGTAGGTACAAATAGCCTCCACAACGCTCTCGCCCGTCAACCTCCTCTGAGTGTCGTCCCACCGTGAAGTCCACCTCCAGATACTGACTTGTCGTGTAGTCCACCTCGGGGTACTGTCCAGTCCTCGAACACTCGACCTCCGTCAGCACTGCCCGTCATCTACAACCAACACAACGAGGTGCGGGCATAGCCCGTGCAGGGGTGAGTATAACGATACTCAGTAGGGATCCTGAGACCCTCAAGGTATCACTAAAACCAACAAGGATAATCACAAAGAAGTTCTCAACAGATAACCTCTACTTAGATATATGACCATACATATAACTAAGTTATCAAGTAACCCATCTCTATCATGAGGAAACAAAAAAATTATGAAATCAACGGATAACCACTACCCATGTATATGCCCATACATATACCTAAGTTATCAATTGACCCATCTCAATCATGAGGAAAACACAAGGTCATAGACTCAGTTCAAACCAGGATTTTCATTATGGAAACCGTAACTACTGAAGAGCCCCATCTCTGGAGTGTACACTGGTCCTGTCACGACTCCGAGGTACTGCTCACTAATTCATGTATCTGAGGTATTCCTCCTGTCGAGTACCGTGGGTCTGCTGCCAAATACAGGGCACTCCATCCGCTGTGGGTCTACTGCCAAATACCGGGCGCTCCCCCTAATAGCCTACAGGGGTACTCCTCCGGTCGAGTACCGAGGGTCTGGTGTCAACTACTAGGCACTCTGTTCGCCATGGGTCTGCTGCCAAATACCGGGTGCTCTGCCCACTGGGATAGTCGACTCACTCCAAGTCGAGTCGATCAAGCAGTCGTCAGGTCTCAGTAGTCTACACGGTCTCTTTACTCTGCACCCTCGTCTCTGGGAGGGTCCTCTCCATGAGATACAGGTCGATACTCCATGTATCTCTAAGGACTGCCTCGTCATAGGGGTCTCAACGCAATAGACGGTGCGTCAATCGGACGCCCGGTCTGTGAGTTATTAGCCTTTTAATCCCAGGGGCCCAGTTGGTTTCGTGAGCAAACCAACCCGGACATATCTCAACTGTACCCCGAACTCTTTTAGGGTATACTCATAGAGACGATTTCTAAACGTGATCACCAACGCCGCTGACGGTTCGTCAAACGGACGTCCAGTCTGAAAGATATCAGCTTTTCTGTTCCAGGGGCTTGGTTGGATTTTGGGTACAATCCAACCCGTCCACTATCCAACATCAATCAAATCTCAGGAGAAGTATGCCAAAAGTTCCATCTCATCAAGAGGAATTCAATGAGACAGACGGCGCGTCAATCGGACGCCCTGTTTGTGAGTTATTGGCATTTTCGTTCCAGGGGCCCGGTTGGTTTCATGAGCGTACCAACCCGACCGCACTCTGACGGCATCCAAAACTCGAGCGGAGTAAGCCAAAAGATCCGTCTCACTTAGAGGAATCAATCAAAGTCGATGGCACGTCAATCGAATGTCCAGATCTCAAGATATAAGCGTTTCCACTCTGAGGGCCCGGTTGGTTTCGTATCCGAACCAACCCAGCTGAACCCAAAGTATTCCGAAACCTTGAGTGCGATATACCGAAATTACCGTCTCGAACCAAGGATTGCATCTCCGTTGACGGTGCATCGATCGGAGGTCTACAGCTCATGATATGGGCAAAAGACCGTGAGGGGTCCGAAAATGGGGGTTTCGGGCCCGGACCGACCCGGCCAGCGCGACCCGGCCCGGCTGGGCGCGGCCCGGCCCAGTCTGCCCAAGCCGGCCCAGCTCGGCCGGGGGTTCGGCCGAACGACCGAACCATGCAGGGGGCGCTACCCCCGCATGAAGAGTCGTGGCCCCGCATGGGGCCGCCCGTGCCAGCGGACGCGGCAGCCGGCCGCGTCCCGCCGCTCCCCTCCGGTGATGCCGCGACGGATTCTTCCGGCGGCGCTCTGGGCGCCGTCGTCCTCGACCGCCGGCGCTGCCGCACTGGTGGGGTGCGCCGGCAGGGGATTCTGCGGACCACCGGATGCGCTCCGGTGGTCCGATTCGCCTGCGGTCTTCGCCAGTCATCATCCAGGGACCCGACCTTCGCTGCAAAGATCCCACAATGCTCGTGCAGCTTTGTTTGTCGTCGCCCATCAATCCGCATGTCAAATAAAAAAATGCGCCGTCTTCGTGGTTCTCCGGCGCGACGTGATGGCACCGTGCCCCTTCGCCATGGCCCGACTCTGTCCGCGGATGTCTTCGGGTTTCTCCAACACGGCGCGACGGCGTCACGTCCATGTTCGTTTCCACGGCGTGGCGTGATGGTGCCGCGCATTCCTTGCCGCACGATTCTGCGCGGTGCAACGGCTCCGCGCCATTCCCATTTCAATCCACAAAAGAAACCAACATGGATAAGGAGGAGGGTCGGCCGTGTTTGTGCGGTCTGGCCCCCTCTCGTTAATTGATATAAATTGTTCATATATCACGAAGAATGTCAAGGTAATAATCACGAACAATTTAAATAAATAAACCCCTACAGTTTCCCCGAAAAAAAGAATTCCCAACCCACAACATATTCTTCGCGGATCAACTTGATGTTTAGTTGATCCGCGTTCTTTGATTTAGAAGGAAGTAACATGGGGTTTATTAATATTCACAAAACAATTCCCTACCTCGACGTTGCTTGAATGGAGGTTCGTCAAACGAGGATTCATCACGGAATGAGACGTCACGAAAGAAGACGTCGTCAGCGTCTCGGTAAGAGGCGTCGCGGAAGGAGACGTCGTGGAAGGAGACGTCGACCTCCGAGGAATCTGGCGTTCTTTGCGTTCTTCGTGTTCTTCGACGAAGAAGATGAAGAAACTCAAGTCTCCCTTAGCTTTTCTCCAAAAGCTCTCAAGCAACAAGCCTCCAACCCCAAAATAAAATAAGTCCCTTACTTATTTTATTAACACAACTTAAGGTTTGAAATTCAAGAGTTTGAAATTCAAACACTCACATTAAACATACTTCATTAATAACATAAGTTATCAAAACATAAGTTATCAAATTAAAATGTGAGTTGAGGGAGTTAAGGAATGTGATGGGTTGGGGTTCGTGTGTGCCCCATCACTCTCATAACCTTCCATGGGAAGTTGGGTAGTTACCCAACTTCCACCCAAAGCATAATCCACTTAGAGAAAATAAAAATTGCAGTTAAATTTTTATTCTATCTTCCACAATTTTTATCAACCTCTCTCATGAAAACGCAACTCCGGAAAAGGTGTTTCTAAGAAATTATTGGCGCTGCGGTTTCATCTGTGCCCTCAGAATTCGATTCCGAGCACCAGTTCAAAAGTTAGAAAAACCCGCTCGTTCGTTCACTGAACCTACCAGAGCCAATCTTCGAAAAATGATTCCGGGCACACCGGGCCTCGGAATCAGGCGCCGTCAGAAACTGCGTTCTTGTAAAGATCCAAAGAAAATTAAGAAACAATTTCCTTGAAATTTCCAGGTCTTTACATTTTAATTAACTTCATGTAACAAATATATATTTATGTATCATTTTTGGTTAACACTTATATGTGATCACCTATAAACAAATATTAATATTTTATAATAAATAATGTCTTCGGTAAAAAATTCCAATTTTATCTATGTATACATGTTATTTATTCTAATTTATGTGACATCATAAATTGTTAATAATCAATGAAAATAAAATAAAAAATGTGAAATAATAATTATCCAATAAATATAAGATGGTTTATCAAGAAATGATAAACTAACCAAACTCTAAGGGGAATAACACATTAAGTTTCACTCGACTCAAGTTATAAAATCCAACATTATACTGTGATTATTCATGTTTAGATTTAATTTTTCCTGTGACTTAAGTCATTTCCTTGAAGGATATATATCTTTCATAATATTATTCACACACAAATGTGGGAGGTCATGTGTGAGGGGTTATATAAAATAAATAATAGAAAATAAATTTCATACATTATAATATGGGATGAATGATTCTTAGATCATCAATATTTAATTAAAAAATTATTGAAAATTCTAAAAAGAATAATAAAATTAACATAATAAAAAAATAAAACCCAAAAATAAGATAGTGGATAAAATTTATGACAATTCATAGTGAAATGGAAATTATATAAAATTAAACAAAGATAAAAATTTACCTCATTGGTATTGTTTAATAATTAAATTAAAATAGATTGATATCAATTATTAATTTTTCTATTTATCATACTTAATATCCCTATTTTAAACTCCATATTATACTACAAGAATATGGATTTTTTTTATTATTTCATATAAATAAATAAATAAATAAATAAATATATATCATATATATATATAATTCAATATTTATATAATTTATAATTTTTGTAAAAAATAAAGGGGGTGGACTGCACCCCTCCCACCTAAGGGGGCAGGTGGATTCCACCCTCAATACACAATGTATGCTGGTCAAAGATTAAAAATAAAATATGGGGGTTCCACCTAGGAATAGACAATGCATATCATTTGTAGCCACAGTCGACCACACTCCTTTAATTCCCCAATATCCAATTTAACAATCAGATATGTGTTCTTGTATCAATTTTCATTATTTTTTTGTAATTAATGGCCATTATAATTGTTATTTATACGCTGTCTCAACAAAAACTACATAAAAACACTAGAGATTAATTTGAGTAAATTAACATATAAAATTGATTATAAATTATATTTGGTGCCTTTTAATCACATGAAATATTCGGGTGAAAAAAAAATGTATGGGATTACCATTTAAAAAATAAAAAAATTATAAACATAAAAAAAAACATATAAATGAAAAATGGTTATATCTATATAATTAATAGAAAAAAATAATTTATAATTCCATCCAACGGCCCGAAGGCCTTCATTTTTTTTTATTATTTTGACAATAAGACCCCCTTTAATTGAAGAAGGGGGGGAACCCAACAGACATCAACACTTAAAGACAAAACAAGACCCAAAGATAAAACCATATTAACAACATGAAACTGCCCCTCCGCACCATTTGATCTTGAATCTCTCCATTGTTGAATATCTGATCAGCAAGCAAGTGTCCTATGTCAAAGCACAGGCCCGATCTATTGGCTGACGCCATACCCTCTCAAACATCCAAATCTGAACAACACTGCAAAGATGAACTTCCAGCTCTAATCCTCCTTGGGGTTGATCCATGTGATCATGTTCGGCCAAATTGGGTCATCCACAAACAGCATACCAAATAAAACCAGACACCAAAGGCCACTGTCACAACCCACTGCCGATGCGGCAAACCAAGAAACCACAAATATAAGACTCAAAAAACAAGACATGAACAACCTTCCTGAACCACCACCCTACCTCAAGGCATACACCAGATTTCTGGTGAGCTTCACCGGTGTCCACTGTCGCCATCAAGAAAAATAATCAACACCAAGATCAACACTGACGTCCCAACATCCCCCTCAACCGAATGCATCTCCCAATCGTTCCTGGAAATCCCTACCAGTCGCAAAAATATGACCCAAAACTTCTACTGATACCAACACACCCGACCGACCTGGAAGGGGAGTGGATCAATAAGCCCGAGCCGAGTGGGATCGGCAAAACCCCACAACAAAAACTGGAATAACATAACGATGAGGGAAACCCGAACCATGAACAAAACATAAAATAAACCATCACCGCCACAGCACAGATCCATGCCGGAAGAAGACCGCTGCAAAAACACCAAACCACAGCCCGTCGCCGCCAACACTCAAAGAGACCGCAGATCCACCCAAGCACATAGATGAGACACGTGATCACACACTCATACCATAGAAAACTGGATCTCAACCAAAAACTTCACCACACCACCAAGGAAGTCGATCCCAACGAAGATCGCGAGGCTTCGACACCGCATAAACCCGTTGTTTGCTACAACCCACGATGCCGACAGAGTCCTCAAATCCCCAAAACCAGAAAATACATAACCTTAAGCAACGTTGGAATCTGAAATCGAGCCTCGTCATCACCAAAGCAAGAGAACCATGCCACGATCTCACCGAGAACCGAGGAATGGAGCCGCAGTCGACCGAGGACGAAAAGGTGGTGATGGAGAAACCCTAGTGCCACAGAGGAGCCCCTTATGGGCCCATATCTTTCCTATGAATTTTAGTTATTAATTTATAATTAAATATAATTAAAAATAACAAAATTAGTAATTTCTCCAATCAAATACTCTCTCATCATTATCTTTTTCATTTCTTCAAGAACCCAAAATTTAAATTCACTAATGATGTCCACACATGCTCTAAGGAGTTTCTGACATTGATCTTGATTCATTGGGTTCTCTCGTGAATAAATAAGAGTGTTATGATATCCAATTCCTATATCTCTCATATATTTCATGTTTTTATTGAGAGTGAGGAAGATAATATATACAATTCTCTCTATGTTATAAAAAGAAGGAATTACACTCACTTAATCACTTTGACATGCAGCTAATTACACTTTTATATTTAATTTTATGTATTAAGGAACTATAAAACAACTCATTCCTTATATGTTAAATCTAAAATAATCCTAAAGTCAAAACAAATTATTTATTATATCACTTATAAAATGAATAATTATTTAATTGATACATAGATAAATTTCATGTTGATAATATTAGTTTAATATAGAATTTCTCAAATAATACTTTTTTGTGTCATGTATATAATAAATCTTCTACAATAATAATTTTAAAAATTAAATATTCATTACATAGAGATAAGTTATTTAATCATCCCTAGAAATACCCTTAAATAAATAATCACTTATTTTTAATAGTATAATGATAAATATAGATTCAATCCCATTATTATGATAAATAATAACTTGAAATTAGATTCTAATCGATATTAATTGAATAAAAAAAGATCCATAAACATAGAATAATTATATTCTAACTATTAGATTCAAGTAAATGTGTTGTTCATATTCATACACATAGTGTGTGACCCTCTTGGTCCCTTTCTTTGTGTCAAACTATCTAACCCATAAAATTAGAGTGATAAATAGTAACACACCATAACCCCATAAATACGGATAAAATTAATTTTAATGAAAACCTCCATATAAACACAACCAAGTAATTTAATCCCTCTATTAACTTATATCTTATAAAGTTTTATGTATAAATTTATAATCACCCATTACTTTTTAATATGTAACTCATTGAATTACTAAGATGAACCTTCATGTAATGAACATTACAATACCACACCCTCATAGAGGTGAATACCATTTTAAATTTTGGATAAAATGCTTTCACCACATAGGTTGGGTGTGTTTCAAGTGTTCTAGATGACCTCAAGAGAATTTGGGGTTCATGATGTTCTAGAGGCCAGAAATATACTAGTTTAGTACCACTAAATAATTGGTTAGAGTAAAATATCCCTATATTGACACTGGACTCACAGGATGGTTGGTATCCAACATAAATTTTTTTTGTTAAAAGGGACGTTTTGATACTTTGGTCCCTTTCTACTTTAAACCCCAACATATGTTTTTTAATTCTTTTTATGGTTTAGTGGAAGCCCCATAAATGCCCATATCCCTCTTCTAGGGTCTTGAAAGATGTCTCTTTATCCTTAGTTATTCGATTTTTGTCTCCCGTGATTAAAATATAAAGGTAAGGTTATGATTCCTTATCATTTTTTTTTCATTTTTTCATTATCAAGTGATATATTTCAATTTTTATATAATATTCGATATTTTCCAAGTATTTTTATAGTTTCTCATTTCTTCCCATTTATGTCAAACCAAAGGAAAATGTCAGATATATGGAATATTCTATGTCTATGATTGGTGGTATCTTTAGTTAACCAATAATATCACTTTAACATTTAATAGTGGTCCATTGAGCAATCATATATGCCTTACCATGCATTGGATAACATTAAATAGAGATAATTAATTGATGTTTTACCTTAGGTCGAATGAAATATTTATTGTATTATAGAACCTACTCTATGGGGTTATAACAAGAGGAATCCAGAGGATATATTTTCCCTTTTAACAAGATAATGAGATGTAATGTGGGATCAGGAAATATTATAGATACTCGGTAATGGAAAATCTTTAATCATAAAAGGATGACTTGGTATTTAACATGTAATTATGAATTGAAATAATGAATACATATGTATAAATTATAATTGAAATTTAAAAATAGAAAATGATGTCACGTGATGAATTATGGAATGTTAAGAGGTTATAAATTAGTAATTCATATCTTATAAGTAGTAAATTAATTATTTTGATGTTAAAATGAAAATGAGTAACATGATCCGATTACTTAAATGTTTCAACCACTTATTTGGTTTTTCCTATATAAATTTTTAGAGACATATTTTTGAATGATCTTATAAATTGATAAGGACATGCTAAGTATTTTGGTATATTGATTATCAAAAAGAATGAACATAATAAAATTAAAGTTTAAAATTATAAAGTGATTTATTCTATAACTATAAATTGACTTTTCATTTAGGTAATTCTCAATTATAGTGAAATATTTGTTAAAATAAATGGTTAAAAGTATACCATGTGATTAACTATATTGGTTATTGTGCAACACTTACTAAAAAATTCTAATTAAAAATTATAAAGAATTTTACTTTATAAAATGTTATTGTAATTTTATTTATCTGAGACCTGTTAATGAGATTTTGGGTAATTAAAAATTGATAATTTGAAAAAAAAAATGATGAACTGTATATACTTCTATGATGTGTATCAAATAGGAATGTGATTTTTACCCTGTGTATGGATATATAGGGCTATTGAGAGTTCCTAAGTCCTGAGATTACTATGGTTTTTGATATGGGGAAAAAGAAAGAAATAGAATTTTTACCCCTATTTTTAAACTGCAATGTTGGATGTTCCTACCCAAAATGTGATCTGGTGTAGTCCATAGTTTTCATAACGTCATATTAACAATGGAAAAATTGGTGGCTTAGTTGAGAGCCGAGGATGCATGACCCTTGTTAATGTGTCATGTATTGCGTGATAAACACTACAACTATTGTAAATTTTGTTTTACTAGTGACCTTTTTGGGAGGTTTTAATCTATGATTTTTAGTGACTTCTAGTGACCCTAGATGTTTATTATAACCAGATATTTGATGTAGTAGATTATATTTAGACCTGTGATTTAGGCCTTACTTGGGTAATGTCACATTAACACATTATTATTATGAGATAAGATCATGCATGTTTCTATGAGCTATGATTCATATAGGTTATGAAATTTGATCAATTTGGGGCATCCTTTTTTAAGATGATACCTTACTTTAGTGAGTTCATTTCTAGTTATTTTCATGGGTAGCTACTTGTGGGGTTAACCAGGACTTATGAGGGATGTAAGATTTATGAAGCCAGATTGAATGATTGCATATGAGACCAATATATAGGGGTGTTGTGAGTGTGTAGTAGTGGCTTGGGATTCTCCTATAGAACATTAATGATTATACTGCATTGTGTTTTCAAATACCCTTTGATGGGTTTGATTAATTTCCTATAGATTCCATATGACGTTTTTATTTGAAAATTATTTTCAAGGGAATGATTTGGATGCCTAGAATTATTAATTATTAGTGTGGTTTATAATGAAATGGTCAATAGAAACCCTAGTTGGTAAAATCTATAAAGGTAGAGTGTGTTTAGACACATCAGATCCTGGAAATATTCTTGAGTTATCAGTAGTCATGTGAGTGGTTTTAGTTCGGTAATATGCCTCAGTGCTGAGGAGTGTTGAGGGTGTTTTGACTTAGTGAGACTAGTGTTCTAATGAGGCATAGACAATTGCATAGGTGTGTGACCTGGTTTTTATAGGATGTTACTCAATGTTATTGAGTTAGGACCTTGGGATTAGGTTACACAAGAGCATGAAACTGTTATTGTTTGATGAGGTTAGTGAGACAAGAATATGTTGAGGATTAATAGTGTCATTTTTCTTATGGTTTGGGTGGTACAAACCATATTATGATGAAACATAAAAGAGTAGGTATCGATGTGTCTAGGATATGGATTTCAGTGATTCAATGAGGGTATTGTGGTCATGTTAGAACAAGGCAATGTTTGAGAATCAAGGTGTTCCTCTGGTGTGAATGATAACATGGATGGGTTCAGGTGTGGGGAAGTGGTCAATTCTATCTCCACCCTTGTAATGGGTTAAAATGATGAATGCGAAAGGCTTAAGTTGAGAGAAATTCATGTCTTTTTCATGGAATCTTTTGAGGTTATTCTTTAGGAAAAATATATGTGAAGTCATATGGTGGGGAGTACACCACTGTATGGTTAGGGTTGTGACACTTGTTTTGAATAGAGTTCTAGACAATTTCAGGGATGAAATTCCAGGTATGATGAATGTTAGTGGAATTTAGTGTTTTGTGATGTAACTTAGGTATGAGTGGGATAGTAACATTTGATCATTACATGTACTAATAGGCATAAGAAGGACTATGGAGCTGGTAGTTTTTGATTTTATGTAGCAATGATGAGGGTAATCCTATAGTGGGGAGTATAAAATTAGTTATAAGCATATGATATGATGTGGGTAGGATTGTGGATGTAGTGAGACCGATCCATTGACAATCAAAATGAATCTAGAATTCCTACGTCAAGATTAATCTATATTAATCTTGTTTTATATAGAGTGCTAGATTTAGAGTTTGGATGAAAAATTGAAGGGATTATGAATTTTTGAATTAGAACTGAGGAAGATGTCATTTATTTGAGCTGGAGTAAGATCATTGATGTGTTAGTGCTCACATTAAAAACCTGATGAAATCCATGGTTGGTTGAGTATCTAGTTGTGTAAATGTACCTAGAGATAGGTTTAGACTGCATTGTGTATTCTGGGATGGTCTAATGATGCCTTCTAAAGCTAATAATCATGGTCGGTAAGTGTGGTGGAACATTAGTGGGTGTAGTCAAGTACCTTTTATGGGAGTCAGGTGGTGGTGGGGGGGGGGGAGTATGAATGGTGATGTTATGGGTCGTCAGATGCAATGTGGTAGAAAATACTCATGAAAATTTTTGTAACATGGGGTTCAGGTATTGATAAATCAATTAGTGATTTTGGGTGGAGTTGGGTCTTTTTTAACTGATATATTATATATGTGGGGTAATAGTTGAGTTATATGACTGGGGGAAATTGTCTGTAAGAAGGTTATTACAGTGACCGGGTCTATGTAGATTCAATGTTAGAGGGTATTCAGTCTATATAAATGATGATTTGAGGCCTCTAGTTATGGTTAATATTGGGAATGAGACTACTATTTTTTATGCTTAGGAAACTGGGAATTTTTTTAGAGGTTGGGAAATGGGGTAGAGTGAGTTGTAATGGTAAATATCATGTAATATGGGCTAGAGAGGGTATGATTAGTAAATATAGTTTGATAGTATCATTAGAATGAACAAGGCCAGTGGTAGGATGGGGAATAAGTATTGTGTGACCCTATCTCATGTTGGAATCCTCATAGTGAATTCAGATGGTATTTGGAATGAATGACATATTTCTATAGTATGAAAAGTATACAAACAGATCCGTGTGGCTGATCTCATGAGTTTGAGGTGGGTGATTGCATTTTCTTGTCGGTGTGGAAGAGATTATAACATTTTCATGTTATGAGTCTAGGAACCACACACCCAATTGTGGGTCTTGTCAAATGTGTGAAGAGGGTCAATGATGATTGGGTATATAACTCGAGGATGATCTATTTTATGGTTGGTAGGTTATAAGTCCCCACACTTACAGTGGTGATGACCCATTTTAATTTTAGCTAAATCATTTTAACCTCTTGGGTTTGTATTTTTTTGAGTATTCTAGGTGTTCATGAGAGAGTCTAGGGGGTATAAGAGCAGGTGGTTTCCTATATCATGGAACTATAGTGCCACTGACAAACCAATATAGAGGTACCAACTAACCTGTGGAAATTTAGTAGTCTTTTAGGGTAACTAGGATCACTGACTAACTAGTACCTCCAATGGATGTTTTTTTATTAAGGGGAATTTTGGTACTTTGTCCATTTTCCCATTTAATCCCCAACCCAGTGTTATCCTTCTTTTTTGGTCTAATAGAAGTACACATCTACCCCTCTTCATCTCCTTGGGTATTGAATATTATTTCTTGAAATTTGGTGGTTTTAGTTCCCATAGTTTGAGATCATGATCTAGAGGTAAGTATATATGTACCCATCCTTTTTTTCTTAATTTATTTCACTCTCAAGTGATATCTAACCAATTTTATCTAATATAATATATTTTCAAGGATTTTTGTCTTGTTTCTCATTTTATATCTGTTTAGGCCGAACTAAATGTCAATGTTAGATGCGTGGACTCTTATAAGACTAATGTAGGTGGTATCTAATGTTAACCAATAATACTACTTTTTCTTTTAAGAGTGGTTCATTGTGTGTTCATGTCAACCTTGTCATGCATTACATTATTCTAAATCAAAAAAATTTATTTTATTTTTTTCCTTCTTTAGAATGCCCTAATTAATGTGTTATAAAACCCCCTTGAAGGAGTAACATTTGGAGGATTCCATGGATAATATTTTTTCACATTAGCTGACTAATGATATAGAAAGAACAACTATTAATGTTTACAAATATTTTAGAAGGGTAATTCTTAAATTCTAAAGCGATTACTTTTGATTTAACATGGTATTAGTGAATTGAAATAAAAAATTTAAATTTATAAATTGGAATTGAAATTTCAAAATGGGAAATGAGGTTAAGTGATTGATTTTTTAATGATTGGAGGTAATAAATTTTTAATTCATGAATTATGAATAGTAAATTATTTTTTTATATTGAAATACCAATGGTTGATAATGGGATTTGAATTTCCATTAAATGAGATATCAAAAGAACATAGTGTATTTTAAATAAAACTGTAGATTGAAAGTTCACTTGTTGGATGATTCCATTGGTTTGGATTGATAAATTATGAAATGATAATCTTAATAATTAGTAAATGAATAGTTTTTTTTGAAATTGATAAAGGATGGACATGATAATATATAATAAAAAAACATTGTCGTGGTTTGTGGCACTCTAAAGAAAACACTCTTCAGGGTTTCCCACGATACTAAATAAAGCAACACTTTGGTGTATTATATTATAATAAAAAATAAACACCATTAAAATTTATCCTTGATATGAAAAAAACACCCCTTTAGGGTGTTCAATGATACATTAATGAAAACACACTTCTGGTTGACCCATGATACTAATTAAAACACCCCTTTGTGGTGGGTTGTGATGCTCTAAAAAAACTGATGAGGTTCATTATGATACATTGGTTCTCATGGTCCACACAACATTCTTAGATACAACCTAACACTGGATGAAGTAGGTATGGTTGATCTAGGTCACATACCTAAGTATCATGGGTGGAATATACTAATCTGGAGTGTCACTATGGATATCAAGCATCAATGGTTATCTAATACTTTTAAATTATATTGTCCAACCATTTAATTATTAATTTTAGCAATTATATTTTCACTTTATTCTACATTGGTTATATTTAGAGACACCATTGGAAGTGGCCTACTGACTTGAACTCCGACACCGTTAGGTCCCCCATGGAACTTGGGTATTCCAGAATACATCACTATTTGGTCATTGGTATATGTTTAGGGTATAGTAACAATGTATGATTTTTTTCTTGGCATGCTAGAATAAATTATAGATGATGGTAATAAACCATTTTCAGAGATTTCTAGTTTTTCTTTTTGTTATTTGGTTACTTTTGTGCATTAATTTCTGATAGTGTATACCATTCGTAACTTGTTGTATATAGTTTTTTTGATACATCATGGTTTATTTTTATGGTTTTTATCATTTTCCTGAATGTCAATTTATCACTTTATTTTTATGGTGTAAATAATTTACCATATCTCTACTATTTCTTTACTATGATTTGTGGGTATAGTCTACACACCATACCACCATACACCCACACTACTAGTTAGAAGCCTCTGGAATATAGGGAGGTGAATCAGAGGTCAAGAGGAAATTGCCAGTCTAGGCACCCATTAGTTTCTCGAGGTGGTGGGATGTTACAATCATGGTCGTCCATTTTTACCATACACATATATCTCAACTAAGGAGACAAATACATGTTATTAAATAATTTAAAAGGAAAAAATTACATATTTATAATTCAATATAGGCGACTCCACTCATAATACAACCAATTAAATCTAATATTCTATTAGAATAAGTGTCATGTATGTCATCTTGCATAAAATTATGAAATTAATTTTATATATTAATAATGATGTTAAATTTAAGAACCAATACACTTGATTATAGATATGAACATCCAGTGATAAAAAAGTACGAAAAAATACTACTGATGGGTATAACCTCAATATCTCCTCACCAAGTATGAACATCATAAGAAAAATAACCAATGATTATGAGAACTAAATTACTGATAAATAAACACCATTTACATCCTTACATATAATGTTCCTACACTATATGACAGAGATTGAGAATATTTTTCTTTAATCTTTAGGTTCCCATATAGTGGGAAACTGCTATAACTTATTAAGGTGAAAAATACTCTAAGGAAATTATTACATATATAATAAGGAAAAAAATTAAACATATGATAATTATATAAAATTTATATATAAAACTATATACATGATATGGAAACAAAAATAACATTGTAAATTCAGTTTTAGGGAATCAAATCTAAACTAACAATATAAAAACCACCTCATGATTGTCAATCTACACATAAAACAATTAAATGTTTGACTGACCTACACTATATGGTAGATTGTCTCCATAGAGGCCTTAAGCTTCAAATCTTATTACATTGTTTGATTTGGTTGTTGGAGGTTTTTTATGTATATTGGGGGAAGAGTGGTGGATTTTTGTCTGAAATTTAATCTAGGGGATAGTTTTGTGGTGTGATGGTTATGGTTGTGATGCAGATATGTCTTGGGGAGGTTGTGTGGTATTTTGAAAATAGTCTCTTTACAACATATCCTCATTTACTGCAACTTAGGGCCTAGTAGGAAAATTTTGATGGATATACCCTTTTTAGGTATCACTTCCTTATGGTGTTCTTGATATAAAATGGTTAAAACATAGAGAGTTGATTTTATTCACTGTAGAATATCCTTGTAGTGTGTTTTTAGCTTCTGTACTTTAGAGTTTATGGAGGTCAAAAAAGGGGGTTATACCATTTTAAGGGACCTTTCATCATATCATTAGTTTAGGTTTGATCAAGATAAAAGAGATATTAGGATTTTCGGTGTGGTGATTCTATATATTCCATTATATTTACCTGGGATTGTAGAGTCGAGATGTTGAATATGATATGATTTCTAAATATTCTCCAAACTTAAACCCATTTTGGTGTGGACCTAACCTTTGTGTTATGGTTTTGTATTCTCCATCGTGAGTATAAAATTCAAGATCCAGTTGGAATTCCCCTTGTTTCTATGGTCTATATCAAATCCTATGTTATATGAAGTGACCCTTGGGATAAATTTGAGAGACCTTTGATTGACTGTATTCCTTGGAATTATGTGGTTAGTTTATTATGATTCTACATTATTTTATCTCTTCTTATTATTCTTCATTATTTAAATTCCCTTTCACCCTTGAGGGGTTATATAGTGGATTGAAACTGGTAATTATGGGGGATAACTATGGTTGTGGTTTATTTTTGGTCCCCCTTGCATTGTTTGGATCATGTGGAAATCATCATCTTCATATCCTTATTTTTAGTGGATTATGAACCACCAATTTTGAAAAGGTATTTCTGAACTCGTATTCTATCTTGTAGAATAATATGCTTTATTTTCTTTCTATAATCCATTAGAAATTTGTTATCATGTCCTTCTTATAAATTATTTGATATTTTTATTCATGGTTTATGGGTAGAGGGAAGAAAAAATCAAGGTAATCCTAATTAAACAATAATGAAATTAAAGGAAGATGTTAAATGAGATAAGAGAAAATTGAAAGGGTAAATTGAATATCATGTGGCTTGTGGATTTTCATGTTAACATATATATGTTGGTTATTATTTGTATGTACTATTTATTATAGCTTCATTATTTCTAAAATAATTGAAGAATCTTCTCAACCTTATAATCAGTTTATCACATAAAGACATAAATGGGAAATGGATTCTGAAATCTAAAAAATAGAAGGGTTATGTTTCTACTAATCTTATATTTTGTTCTTGTGATGACCTATCAAGGATCCTGGAACATCAAATATTCGTTTTGGGTGAATATCCATTATGGGTTTTTCAAATTCAATTCCCCATTCTTCAAATGTGAACGATGTAAAAATCATGACCAATGGAATTTTCCCAAACAATATTGACAAATAAATCCATTAACATAGAAATTATACATTTCATGTTAAATTTATAATTAATTAAAATTTGATATGAATAAGGAATACATCATATTAGAACCTTTATTTGATGTTGTTGTTGATCATTTGAAACAATTATCGGATTACTGTTCTATGCATAGAGAGGAACCAAAGTATATCCCCTATATTAGTGATTCACATGTGGTCCTTTGATCTCATAACAACACCTATTGATTTTCGGATGATAGTACAATGGATCAAATTTCATACATTGTTAATCTAAATCACTTCAATATCATTCAATCTTGAGGGTTTCATCTTATTCTTGAGAAGATGAGAGAATAAAAAATCTAGATTCGAGTATGTTAATTGAAACAATTATCAATTCATAATTAATCCCATATAATAGACTTGAACATCTATTTATAGTGTAAGAGATTATCTTAAAATATTATTTAAATTAAAAAATATATTTAAATAACATAATAAACCTTATCTAAAACCATTCTATATAAAAATAATATTGTTATTATTTCAGTATCATCTATGAACTTTCACAATGATAAATAATATTTTTCTTGCTTACAAATTAATATCTATCACTAGACAGGTTCTAAGTCTACTCATCATAGACAACATTTTTTAAGTACCTGAATAAATAAAATATTAAATATTTATCCATTAGAAAATATTTTATTCACAGTTTGTGGAAGAAACATTTATTAAATATTCAATATATAATTTTCAATCATAAAACTTGAATAAAGTTATTCCTCTTCATGAGAACAATATTTACTCTAATAATTTAACTCTAATATCATTTAATTGAGATCAACATAAAAACATAGAGTCTTGCCTTATATGATACTTTCTCATTGGAATTTTGAGGTCTTACCTAAATTCCAATATTACTATCTAGAAATAGGTTATGGAACCCATGAGAAATAATTTAATGAAAAAACATCTACCACCACACATGAATGATTAATGATTAATAAAATCACTTTTTCATAATATTAATCAATATGGTTTCACATTTAGGTCATCAAAATATATGATTGTTACATATTTCATTGCCTATATAGAAGAAAATCACCATTACACCATGACCAAGGAATTTAATGTGAAAATTATATTTCAATAAAATGGAAAGATATAAATTTCTATATGTATTGATGCGGAAAATCATTCCTTAATATATTCATTAATAACAGGTTACTCATGATACACCAAACATACCCTATTTCCTGTGACTATATAGAATCATTTTTTTGGTTAGTGCATCAAAGTACATGATTCATGACAAGAATTAATAATAATCGCGAATTCAATGAACTATTATACACATTCATATATAGTAATATATAATGAAATGTAAAGATGTGGAATTCTTATTGGAGGGTATGTTATCATAATATCCCATATTAGATATTATGATGTTTGAAATTCCGGATATGAAGTCTCATCCTTTTATTAGTACTCGTACCTAACAACCAACATACTTTGTTCCCCATAATAGGATGTTATTCAACCATATAACTGGGTTTAAGAATACCATCATATAATTTCAAGGTTCTCATCAATGCGAGGAGTCACTTTGACTCCATCAATGTAAAAAATACTATAAAACATTATTAAATTAATGACATTTATAAAAAAAAGAAAAATATATAAAAATATGTTTATTAACATTTAAATATTAAAATATACATGCAATATAATGTAAAAAAGATGGTTCGAGAACACCAAACCCAACATACTACCACTTAGACTAGATCCAACTACCTAAAACTTTTAGTCCTCTAGACCTCACACGATGAACATGATTCTATTTAGTAAAGGGGTCTACCCCAGTGTCTTTTATAGAAATTCTTCTCACTAAAACATCACATCTTTGAGAAAAGTATCTCAAGATATGATACTTATAAAGAATGTGAATCATTTACTAATGTGACCTTGGATCCTTACAAAGGACCACGGTTTAATTATTTTCAAAATAGATTGTTGAATCAAATTTACTATTAGGTAAAACATCAAGACATTGAATGAATATTCATAATAAAAATTTATTCCTTAGCTGCATCATAAGATATAATATACTCAAAATATGTTTTCAAATTAGCAAACATATCTTGTGTTGAGATCTTCTAGATCACAACACCTAAATTGAGAGTGAATATTATTTCCATCTATGATTTTATAAAATATTGATATGTTTGGAAAATATCAACTTCATATCCTCTAATGACTAGTTCCCCATTTTCTCTATTAAATAGTAACATATCCTTCGTATAACGTAGATACATAAAGGGATTCCTGACTTCAATCCAATGTAGGTGACCTGGATCAGTTTCATATCTTCCTATCATAGGTAAGACATAGAAGACTTCTAGAATAGTATATAGTATATCATACATGATTGACCCAATATCCTATGTGTATAGAATCCATATCATGCTATATATTTTCTCTTGTGTCTCATGGGATATTTTCATAAAAAGATGAATACCACATGAAATTAGAAATAATACCCTCTTGGATTGTTCTATACCAAATATCTTTAGTATCTTGTAAATGTATATACCTTGACATAGAAAAATTAACCTCTTGGATATATCATTATGGGTATTCATACAATGAATATATGTTTCTTCATCTAAGTCCTTCATGGGGATGAATTTATTTTCCTAGGCTTTAATAGACTATAAGATTAGTATTGCATTTCAAATAAGTACTATGCCATCAATATAAACTATTTAGAAAACAATTTCACTCCCACTGAACCATTTGTAGAAAAAATGATCACATTCATTCTCTATAAAATAAAATGACATTATGGCTTCATTAAACTGAATGTTCCATGACCCAAATTCTTTCTTTAATACATAAATTGATTTCTTCATTTTTTATAACTTTTTGGAATAATTTTTATTTATAAACCATTCAGGTTTCCCCAAAAATACATCTTCCTATAGGTTATCATTAAGGAAGGATATTTTGAAATCTATTTTCCAAATCTCATCAACATGGAAGTACACTATAGGAAGTATAATTCTAATGCATTTCAGTATTGAAATTAGTAAAAAGGATTCATCGTAGTCTATACCTTGACACTGTTTTAGGCCTTATGTAGAAAGTTGTTCTTATAAGTAAAGAATTATATATCCATGTCTAGTTTCTTATTGAATAATAGTTTAAAATAAATGGGATTTAATCCCTTAAATAATCAACCTAATCCAAACACGGTTTTTTCATGTTGAACCCATTTTAGGATTCATAACTTCTTGCCACATGGAAACATCTTTTCCAATTACTGATTCTTTATAGGTTACACAATCATTATTATCAACTAAAAATTAGTCTCCAACACTAGTTACTAGAAAAATATATATTTCATGTTATTTAACCTCTCTTATAATCCAACACATTACTTTTTTTTCTAAAACTTCTTATTCCATAGGACATTGTAGAATTGTTTCCTATTCCAACTCTCATGTACCTTGATTATAAACTTCTACAAATTCTATGTCACTACAACTATCTCTTTTATAGGTGCGATCCTTATCAAGTAATATTATATTTCTTTCCACTATCACCTTTTTTAATTATGGGTAATATAGTTAATATCCCCTTTGGTCTTTTGGGTATCCTATAATGGTGCACGTTATTCCTCATGGTGAAAGTTTGTTACCTAAATAGGGCTTAAAAAAAACTCCACACACTTGTATGTACGAAAATTCATGTTTTTTTCCACACAAAAAATTATATAGAATATCATCTCACACTTTAGTTGGAACTCCATTGAGTATGTATACTAAGGTATATAATTTATATCCCTAAAAGGATAATGAAATACTTTCATGACTCATCATTGATCTTACCATGTCCAATAGGGTGTGGTTCCCCAATTATCATATATCATTCCACTGTGGTTTAAAAGGTGGGGATAGTTGATATAGAATATCAAAATCCAATATATAATAAATCACGTGTTGATTAGGATATTCCCCCTTGTGGTTTTAATGGAGTGTCTTAATCTTGTTACTAGAATAGCTCTCAAATTCATTCATCAATTTATTTAATCTCTAAAAAGAATCATGCATAATACCTTATTAAGTAGACATATCCATGTCTATTAAAATAATCAGTAAAAGATATTAAGTATTTGTAACCACCACTTTCTTCAACTAGAAATGGTCTACAGAAATACATATGAACTAATTAAAGAATCTCCTTAACCCTCTAACCTATTTTAATAAATGATGATTTGGTAAGTTTTTATTATAAACATGCATGACCTACAGAAAGTGGTTTTAGTTCAATGTAATCTAAGTATCCATCTTGATTTAATTTAGAAAAAATAATAATTCACATAACATAGTTGGTGATGCCAATGTTGGGTATGGTATGAGTCATGTAAACTAGTTTTGTTATCAATTTCTATTAAATGGTTTGTGTAATCCAACACATAAAGACCATAATTTAAATATTCCTTAAAATAAGAAAATATTTCCATAATAAAGAATTAATATTTATTCCCAGATTTGGAAGTAAGTCCATTTTTATCATGTCTGGATACAGAAATGATGTTCATTTCGAAACATATGGAACATAATTACAACCTTTTAAAACCGTGATCATTATCATCATCTAAGTGAGGTGGTAGTCCCAAATTTCCATAACAATTAGTATGCCTCCATTGGATTCTTGTAGACCCTCCCCACAATTATAAATCTTATCGAATCTACTTGGTTTCTATATTAGAATACATATGTAAGCACCAAATGATATATCTAATAACCAATTTATAGATATAGATAAATTTAAATTGATAAATAAATCACTTGAAGAATCCCCTTTCTTGTTTTCATGGGATTATTTTTTATTTTAGTGTCCCTTTTTCCCACATGAAAAATAGATAACATCATGTTACCTAGGTTTCCCCTTGGTCTTTCTAATCTTTAAATGACATTATGAAGAAGATTTTTTAGAGATATTTTCCTAGACCTCCATTTTATTGACCATAATTATGAAATTACTTTTACAATTCAACTCCTTATAAACATTGTGAAGCAATGTGATAAGATATTTATGGGACTTATGCATGTTTTTCTTTTCAAAATTAAAAACAATGATGGATAAGCTCTGAGTAATTAATGCAAGAATGAGATTGGTGAACAGTTCTTCAAGAAATTAAACCCTATAACCATTAGGAACTCAATATATCCAATGAGTTTTACTATGTGTGGCCCAAATAGTCCACCTTCTCTATGATTAATTTTAAAGACTTCCATGTATATGTCAAACTGTTCCTATCTAGATTACTCCTAATATAGTACATGGAGATGCTAGAGCATGTTATAAAAATCCATGTCTTTATGTGACTTCATGAGTTCATTAGACAAGGAAAAAATAATTGTACACTAATTTTCAACAATATCTCTCAATGTTTTATCATATATAATTAACTCTTCATCACTTTACTCCTTTGTATGCAGATTAGGCTATAAGGATTCTTGTATAAATGATTTTCATTAATGGCGCAACACAAACCATAAGCCTGAAAACCATTATTGGAAGTTTTTGCCTATAAAGAGATTCTATTTATCCAAAACTGATCATAGGGATAATGCGGATGATGAACATTACATTATAGTATAGTTATAAAAGATTATATTATCAGTAATTCAAATGATTACAATTTTTGTAAGACATAATGAAATTAACTATTTTTAAGTCTCCCATTATTCCATGAACATCCAGTAGCCCTCACTATAGCGACCCTTCCTTTTCATACATTACTATTACATTATTTTAAATATAAAAAACATAATATTATTACACATAAAGGATCCAAAGGTTTAGTGTCTTGGGAAAACTAGGACCATACATAACAGTTTCAACATCAAGCTTAAACATTTATTTAATTTCTTCTTCTCTAGATTCTTATTGGAACTTGTCCTCTCCTTAGTACATGTAACCACCCAAGGATATACATAAAAAGGGGTGATCTATAATGCTAGTAATATAATAGATAATAACAATATAGCATGTGATGAGCATAATCATAACATGGGAAAAAAATTATGAACATGAGAGGAATAATAAATATATGACTTGAAATGTGGCGATGCAAAAAAAAAATGAAACATCCTGTCTTAGTGGTTAACTACCATACATAATTGAGAAAAAAATATTGCATCCTATCAAAATCATTTCACTTTTACTCATGAGATTAATCACTTTTCCGAAGGCATTGGAGCGCTGTATAATTTCAGGTGCACTCATCACATTGAAACATTCATATTGCGCTATATAATTCCGGGCGCACCAGTCACATCATAACATTATCATTTATCATGCATGAGAAAATTATAATATAACAAGAAGAACATAACTAAACCATGAAAATTAATGGGTTCCATCTCATAATAACACTTTCATAAAAGTTGGGTTCCCAAAAGAGAGAAGGAAGTACATACATGTTACAAGAACCATCAATCTTGAATGAGAAGTAAAAGGTGTGTTCTATAAAGAATAGTTCTTTTGGAAAACATTTGGTCTGTCATAAATACCAGTGAAAATAATAGAAAATTAAGGGAAAATATTAACAAATGATTTTTAGGAGTAAACATATCAAAAATGGAGTCAAAGAGGGTGAACCCGAAGGATGGAATTTAGGTTCGAGAATTTCCCCTTACCTTGTATCGGAATGCTTCTTTCTCTTTAATGTCTAGTATAATGACATTGTACTCATTAATTAGAAATCTAGAACCTTGTGTACATTAATATTGTTCATTATGGTTTTATTATGTGATTTTATGTGCCTTTGGATGGTTTAAAAAAACATTTTTTGGGAATGTTGGTTTTTATGGTTTTCTAGAGTGGTTCACTTGTATTCTAAAGTTGAAGTTCGGGTAGAACATGGGTAAACATACAGAACTGATATTTCATGTCATTAATGATATTACAGGAGTTTAAATGATCTTATAATGAATAATATTAGATCCATTTAGAAAATAATTAAATGATGACTGTTTGGGTTAATTTGTGCGATTTTTCGATCATAATGAACTTGTTTTATTCTATCACTAGAAATATGGTCATAAGTTAGTTAAAAATCATTAAATAGTGGATAATACATATAAATTGTTCTTTTTCAACCGTAAAAATGGTTTCATGACCATATTTGAAGGTATAAATGGATGAAGAAAAAGTGTCGTTCTTTAAGGTGATAAATTAACACCTCATGAAATATGTTCTCCTCAATAAAATAAAAAAAAAGGGAAAGGGGGATGGATGATATAATACTTCATTATCATAATAACATTACATTATATGTATAATACTAGATTTACAATACATTTGGATGAATATAGATGGGTAGAGATCAAGAAATGAACTTGAACTTGAAAGGAAATTAAAGGAGAAGAGGGAAAGAAAATACCTCTTAAATCATCCTCTTGAGATCCTCCTTAAGGAAGCTAGGCATGGTATTTTGATGAAACCAGAAGCTCTTGAATGTGGGAGAGGGGCAAGGAAGGATGTTTGGGCAGAGATTAGTGAAGTATTGGAGCTTGAGAGGTGTGAGGAAATGAGGGTGTGAAGGGTGGTTTATATAGTTGAGGGGAGAGGGGTTTCCTTAATATAAAATTCATTAGTTTATTAATTTCACCTAAGACAAGGAATCTGGAGTCTAAAATGACCAAGAATAGTAATTGTATCATGTGATCCCAAAAAAAGCGGGTTTACATCATAAGAACATCACATATGACTCTATAATTAGCTTACTTATCTTATTTTTGTAAATTATAGTATTTCACTATTCATAAAAAATTCAAGTATATCTCAGAAAAATACCAAATATTTAACCCAACCATTTTTAGAGGTGTAGAATCCAAAAATGAAGTCTATTTTTCAAAAATAATCTTCTATATATTATTAATTTAATATTTAATTCAAATCATAATTTACATAAAAAAATAGTTTTTAAAATTAAAAATGATATTATAGTGCTTTAAATAATTACATAGGGTCTCATAAAATTATCTAAAAACTATACTACATTGATTTGATAATTAATGAACACATTTTAGGAAAATAAATTTTCTTTTAAATTAATTAATTAATTATAATTAATTATTTATGACTTATAAAATACCAAAACATTTACTAAGGTCAAATTATCACTTTCTAAGATGTATAAATTTTATTTAATTATTCATAGGTGAGGTTATACTTATGTTGGTAGATTTACTAAGGATAAGAGTCATATTACTATTCAAATGGGTATGTTACTACTCATAAGGGTAGAACACTATTCACAAATAATTATTTTTGTTTTACTATACTTCAAAAAACAACTTGAACACAACCGTGTATGTTAGAGTCTCAAAATTCCCAATATTGAAGTGGAAAACTTATGTTTAGAGGTCACATATCACTTAGTAGTTCATTATTTTGTGTTTTCATGTGATTTTATGACATAATTATAGCAAGATAAATCCCATTTATATTTTCTTGGATCTTTACATTCTTCCCCACTTAAGAAATTTTGGGCCCAAAATTTCACTTTTCACAAACAGGTGTGAGTAGTTCTCCTTAATCACCTCCTCCAGTTCCCAAGATGCTTCTTAAAAATTATGGTTCCTCAATAACAGTTTGACAAGGTGGGTTGTCTTGTTTCATAGTACCTTATCTCTCTGATCCGGAATCTCTACTGGTTGTTCCTAATAAGAGAGATCATCTTCAGATATACCACCTCAGAGTTTAGTACATGTGAGGGGTCCGGTATATACTTCCTCAGGAGTGATACGTGAAACACATCATGAACATGATCCATACTAGGTGGAAGTCCAAGTTAATAGTCCATTACTCCTATGTGGTCAAGGATCTTAAAGGGGCCAATGTACCTTGGGAATAGCTTCCCATTCTTCCCAAATCACATGACTCTCTTCCATGGAGATATTCATAAGAAGAATTTATCTCCAACGTCAAACTCTATGAACCTTCGACGGTTGTCTGAATAGCTCTTTTTTTCACTCTAAGCATCTTTGATGTGTTTCTGGATGACTTCAAACTTCTCTGTCTTCTCTTGATCATGATTGGGTCAAAGCAGCTTTTCCCCCCCAACTTCATCCCAAAAGGTTGGAGTTCTACATTGATTTCCATACATAGCTTCATATGAATCAATCTGAATACTCAAGTGGAAGCTATTGTTGTATTAGAACTCAACCAATGGGATATGCTGATCCCATTGACCTTTGAATTATAGAGAGCGGGATCTTAGTATATCTTCAAGCGTCTGAATTGTCCTTTCAGACTGGCCATCAGTTTGGTGGTGTTAGGCCGTGCTGAAATTAAATTATATACTCAAGCCTTGTTGAAGACTTCTCCAGAATTTACATTTGAACCTTGGATCACAGTCAGAGACAATCAAGAGTTGAACTCCTTGTAGTCTCACCACTCCCATCACATATCTCTTTGAAAGTTGTTCAAGCAAGAGATCTTCCCGAATAGCGATAAAATGGGCATTATTGGTGAGTCGGTCAACCACAACCCATATCGCATTACTTCCCTTTGACGTCTTCTGGAGACCCATGAAAAAGTCCATAGTAAAAGTTTCCCATTTCCACATGGGTATAGGCGATGGCTACATCATACCTTTGGATTTTTGTCGCTCAGCTTTAACTTGATGACATACCAAGCACCTTGATATATATTCCTAAATATCCTTCTTAATGGTCTCCCAACAAAAGTGTTCTTGGAGATCACGGTACATCTCAGTACTCCTAGGATGGATAGAGAATGTTAAGCTACGTGCATTTCCCAATATCTCCTTCATTATCCCACGTGATGAAGGCATAAAAAGCCGGGTTCCAAATCGAATCAAACCATCATCATCGATATAGAACTCCTATAGCTTCCCTTCCTTTACTACATTCACCCTCTTTTGTATCTCCACGTCATCTCTTTGTGCTTCCTTAATCTTCTCTTGGATGGATGGTTCCTCAATCATTTTGGAATGGTAGGTTGTATCCCCTTCCCTTATGATTTAAAAATCAATTCTTTGAATATCCAATAAGATAGGATCATTCTCAATCCACAGCATGGATAGAGTAGCATGTTCTTTTCAACTTAGTGCATCAGCTACCTTGTTCGCCTTTCTAGGATGATAGTGAATAGAGCAATAATAATATATTATTAGCTCTAACCACATACTTTGACACATGTTGAGATCATTTTTTGTGAATATATACTTCAGGCTCTTGTGGATGGTGTATATGTCACACATCTCACCATAAAGGTAGTGCCGCCAGATATTCAAGGAAAAAAGCACGACTGCCAGCTCTAGATCATGTGTCAGGTAGTTCTGTTCATGGATCTTTAGCTGTCGTGAGGCTTAGGCTATCAAATTATCATTTTACATGAGTACACAACCCAAGCATTTCTTTGAAGCATCACTATATACCACAAAACATTCTCCACTTTTCCGTAGTGTGAGTACATGTGCAGTGATCAGCCTTCTCTTTCGATCCATGAATCATCCCTCAGATTCTTCCTTCTAGTCATAGTTTACCCTTTTCATGTTAACTTAGTTAGCGGGGTTGACAATCGTGAGAAGATTCTCACAAAATGTCGGTGATACCTAGATAATCAAAGAAAACTACGGATTTCCATGACACTAGAGGGCCTGTGTCATTCCTAAATCACCCTTTTCTTTGAAGGATCCACAGAAATTACCTCACTTGTGATCACATGTCCCAAGAACATGACTTGTTTCATCCAAAATTCACACTTACTGAATGTGGAATACAACTTCTCCTTTCTTAATGTCTCCAAAACAAGTCTTAGATGTTCTTCATGTTCCTCATTTCTCTTGGAGTAGATGAGAATATCATCAATAAACACTACCACAATTTTTTCAAGGTAATGTATAAAGACTCTATTCATCAAATAAATGAATATTTCAAGGTAATTATAAAGTCCTAAGGGCATCACCAAAAACTAATAGTGCCAATACCTTGTATAGAAGGCAATCTTCTGAATATCTTCCTTCTTCACCTTTACCTGATGATATCCAGAACGAAGATCCAACTTTGAGAAGTATTGAGCTCCTCTTAACTGATCAAACAATTCATCACTCTTAGGGAGAGGATACTTGTTCTTTATGGTGATCTTTTTGAGTTCCCGATAATCGATACATAGCCTCATTGTTCCATCCTTCTTCTTCACCAAAAGCACTGGTGCACCCCAAGGTGATGCACTAGGGTGTATGAGCCCTTTTTCCAGATGCTCTTGCAGCTGCTTCTTTAACTCCTCCAGTTCAATAGGAGCTATCCTATAGGGAAACATTGAGATAGGAGTAGCTCCAGGTATGAGTTCAATTGAGAACTCTACCTCATGATCTTGGGGAATTCAGGGTAACTCTTCAGAAAAAACATTGTTTTATTCACTCATGATGGGAATTTCCTCAAGGTTGGCACTTTCATTTGACTCAACCATTTGGGAAAGGTATGCTTCTTCATAACGAATCAACAACCAAAACATTGAAGGATTTTTCAAAGGAGATTCATGATCTTCCTTGAATTTGTATACGAGAACAGGATGGTTCAGAATATGGAAAAATATATTTTTTTTCCTGAAAGTTGATATGTGATCTATATAAAAAGAGCCAATCCATTCTCATTATAGCATCAAATTCCACCAAGGGAAGTGTTACGATTTTTTCTGGAAGAATCTTCCCACATACGCCAACTGGAGAAGAGTCAAGCACTTGGGTTGCAATGATTGCACCACTTGGTGTTTTTATAGATATCTCTATTTCAGGGTTTTATAAATTCGATTCTATAGTTATAGACAACTTTCATGATATAAAGGAATGTGTATAACTACAATAAAATAAGACTTTTTCCATTCTTGAGTGAATAGGAAGTGTACCTTGTACGACTTTATTATCTTTATCTACCTTCATAGTAGTGATGCATAATACTTCCATTGTTCCTTTGGTTTCGATGGCTGCTAATGCTGATTACCCTCAAGAGCTCAAGGTTTAGTGCAATGGTTTTCATAGTGCCATAGATCCCTAAAGTTGTAGCATTGAACCATGAGTTGTTCTCTCCTTTAATTGACTTCATTCTCCTTCCTTTTCGTGTCTTTTTGACATTCCTAAGCATTATTCCCTTCATTCCCACACTTAAAGCATTTCCCCTTCCTTTTGAGGCAGATCCCATGGTGCTACTTTCCACATTTTTGGCATGTGGGTCTTGAGTATTCTTCCCACATTTATCATTAGATTCAACGACTTGAAACTCCATCTTTCATTTCTTATCACCATAGCCGTGGGACTATTCTCCAATCTCCATCTCCACTTTGAGAGCACACCGAACAACATCTTCAAAACTCCTAAAAAATCGAATTGCAAGAGCCTTTTTAAGGTGTGTTTTTTATCCACTAATGAATCTATCAATTTTTCTATCATTGTTGATAACAAAACCCGAAGATTACCTTGCAAGCCTTGAGAAATTAACTTCATAGGTTTTCATAGATTCTATTTCTTTTTGACTGAGCTCTATGAATTCTCACTCCATCTTCGTATGAAGAGTTCATGGGAAACACATGTTAAGAAACATTATCTTAAAGTATTCCCATTCCATCTCTTCAATTTCTTCCCTTTTCTTGGTGTTCTTAATCAAATCCCACCATTGATCAGCCTCTCCATCTAGATGATAAATGGCTAGAGTCACCTTCTTGATCTAAGAACAATGAAGAATAGAAAAGTTCTTCTCCATGGATTTGACCCACTATTCCGCAACTAGTGGATCAGAAGATCCACTAAATGTTAGTGGTCGTTTCCGTATAAAACATTCAATAGATAGTTACTCCCTATTTGGTGAAGGATGACGTTACCCATTATTATGGTTATTGTTCAAAACCTGAGATAATTTGGTAAGCATCACCATGAAGTTTTGAACTCCTCCTTCCTATGTAATTATTCTTGTGTGCATATTTGTACATAGTCTCATGCTAGAGGTTTTCTATAGGGTTCACTAATCCTAATTCCTAAATTATCTAAACCATGCCTCTGATACAAACTATAGATACCCTGCCTTTTCTTACATAAATATTACATCATTTTAAATATAAAAAACATAATAGTATTACACATAGAGGATACAAAGATTTAGTGTCTTCGGAAAACTAAGACCATACATAACAATAACAACATAAAGCATAAATATTTATTTAATTTCTTCTTCCCTAGCTTCTTATTAGCACTTGTCCTCTCCTTAGTACATGTAACCACAAGAGGATATGCATCAAATGGGGTGATCTAGAAGCCCAATAAGAGGATATATAAGAACAATATATCATGGGGTGAGCATAATCATAACATGGGAAAAATATCATGAACATGAGAGGAAGCATAAATATAAGACTTGAAATGTGGCAATGCATAAAAATGAAACATCATGTCTTAGTGGTTAACTACTACACATTATTGAGAAAAAATATAGAATCTTTTCCACATCATTTCCCCTTTAATCATGAGATTAATAACTTTACCCCATGCATTGGAGCGCTGTATAATTCTTTGCGCACTCGTCACATTGAAACATTCATATTGCGCTATATAATTCCGGGCGTACCCATCACATCATAACATTATCATTTTTCATGCATGCCAAACTGATCATATAACAATAAGAAGATAACTAACCCATGAAATTTAATGAGTTTCATCTCATAAGAACACATTCATAAACATTGGGATCCCAAAAGAGAGAGAGAATAACATACATGTTACAAGAAGCGTCAATATTGAATGAGAAGTAAAAGGCGTGTTATAGGAAGAAGAGTTCTTTTGGAAAACATTTATTTTGTCATAAATACCAGTGAAAAAAATGTATATCCCAGAAAAGGAAAGTAAAATATGAACAAATAATTTTTAGGAGTAACCATATCAAAAATGGAGTGAAAGAGGGAGAACCCGAAGGATGGAATTTGGGTTCAAGAATTTTCCCTTACCTTGTATCCAAATGCTTCCTTCTCTTTAATGTCCTGTATAATGAAATTATATTCATTAATTAGAAATTAAAAACCTTGTGTACGTTAATATGGTTTATTATGGTTTTATTAAGTGATTTTATGTGCCTTTTGATGGTTTAAAGAAACATTGTTCGGGAATGTTTGTTTTTATGGTTTTCTTGGGTGGTTCACTTGTATTCTAAAGTTGATGTTTGGGTAGAACAAGGGTAAACATCCAAAACTGATATTTCATGTTATTAATGATATTAATGGAGTTTTAATGATATTATAATTAATTATATTAGATCCATTTAGATAATAATTAAATGATGATTTTTAGGTTAAATTTAGAAATTTTTCAATCATAACTAATTTGTTTTATTCGATCACAAGAATTATGGTCATAAGTAAGTTCCAGAACATAAAATAGAAGAAAATACATATAACAGGTTCTGGTTTAACCATAAAAATGGTTTCATGACCAGATATGAAGGTAGAAACTGAAGAAGAAAACTTGTCGTTCTTGAAGGTGATAAATTAACACGTCACGAACAACGTTCTCCTTAATAAAATAAAAGGAAGAGGGAAAGGGGGTTGGATGATATATTATCCTATTAGCATCATAAAATTCCAGTAAATGTATAATAATAGAGTTACAATACCATTTTGATGATGATACATGGGGAGATATCAATAAATGAACTTGAACTTGAAATGAAATTAAAGGAGAAGAGGGAGAGAAATTAACTCTTAGTTCTTCCTCTTGAAATCCTCCATAAAGAAGATCGGCTGGGTCTTTTGTTGAAACTAGAAGCTCTTGAACGTGGTATAGGGGCTAGGTAGGATGTTTGGGAAGATTTTAGAGATGTCTTGGATCTTGAGAGGTGTGAGGGAATGAGGGTGTGAAGGGTGGTTTTTATAGTGGAGGGGAGAGGGGTTTCCTTAATATAAAATTCATTAGTTTATTAATTTATCCTAAGACAAGAAATAGTGAGTCTTAAAAGACCAAGAATAGTAATTTCATCATGTGATCCTGAACCAAGTGGGCTCACATTAACAGAGAATCACACATGACTCTATAGTTAGCTTATTTATCTTATTTTTGTAAATTATGGTATTTCACTATTCATAAAAAAATCAAGTATCTCGGAAAAAATCCAAAAAATTTACCCCAACAATTTTGTGATGTGTAAAATCCAAAAATGTTTTTTTATTTTTCAACAATAATTTTCTAAATATAATAAATTTAATATTTAATTAAAATCATAAATTACTTAAAAATATTTTTTAAAATTAAAAATGATTTTATAGTGCTTTCTAAAGTTACTTAGGTTCTTATAAAATTATCTAAAAACTATAAGACATTGAGCTTATAATTAATGAACACATTTTACGAAAATGAATTTTCTTTTAAATTAATTATTTAATTATAATTAATTATTTATGACTTACAAAATACCAAAACATTTACTAAGGTCAAATTTTTACTTTCTATGATATCTAAATTTTATTTAATTATTCATGGGTAAGGTTACTCTTATATTGGATGATTTAATATTCATAAGGGTCATATTATTATTCATAAGAGTATATTACTATTTATAAGGGTAGGTTACTTTTCACCAATTTTTTTTTTATTTTATTAGACTTCAAAAACCATCTTAAACACAACCGTGTATGTTAGATTCTCAAAATTTTCAATACAGAAGTGAAAAATTTATGTTTAGTGGTCACTTAGCACTTAGTAGTTCATTATGTTGTTTTTTCATGTGGTTTTATGGCATAATTATGAGAAGTTAATTTCCATTGAAAAACTTTGGGTTGTTACACTCACTATTGGAATTGAAATGTTTAGTTTATAGAAGACTATAGTGTAAAGGAATAATATTCCCATTCCTATAACCAAGGAGTCATCTCAGTTAATTACTCAAAGGTATTTATGTTGGATGATCATTTCCAACTCTGGTCATGAAGCCCCTTGATCTGTTGAGTGGAATCTCTAATCGAGAAATCCTTACACGTAATTCCTCAAAACTTGTCTCCAAGTTAAACCAATTCTAGCATGGGATACTCTAATTAATGTAAATTAGTTAATTCAACCCAAACATTTCATAAGAACTCCATGTGAAAAGTACGTTTCCTAGTATGGGTTTGTCAAATAATCAGTTATATGACTTTTATTCATAATTAAGAAATGTAAGGTTTAGTCTGACTTAAAAGTTCATTGAGGGATTTTATTTATTATGGACAAATATTTCTTCTTTTATTGTTTACATGTCATAATAATTTTAATTAGATTATACATTAGTGATTAACTATGTTTTGATATTATATTTATGCATAATCTAATTATTTAAATTCCATCATTGCATATTAGTCCATTTATTTATGTGATCGTAGTTTGCATCAATAAAATTAATAATTCATAAAATAAAAATAAATAAAAGAACCAACCATGAGATAATATAATTATTTAATTTTTAAGTGAATAATAAATCATTCTTTGACCCTAGGGAAAATCATTTTTTCAGTCTTTTCATTTGTTGCAGTGTTCCATCTATCCACCTATGTGTCACCTAGTTTAGTTTCATCTTGCTTGCATCTTGATCTACCTCCAGGAATCTTGGGATACTCTTTTTATTTTATATGTTTATAACTCAAATGTAGGTTATGGGAACCAAATGATTGGTTAATGTAGGTTACATAAAAAATCCTTGGATATGCAGGTCCTACATAATAAAAGAGGGAGGAATGACACACATTCCATCATTATTTAATTTAATAACATATAATTTCAAACCAATTCAATAAAATTGAATTAAATTTAACCAAAACATACATTGTTTTTTTTTTCAAAGCTCATGATCTTTCATATTCATGAAAAATATAGGAAAAAGAACACTGACTATCATTCACATCAATTCATTCATTATTACTAAGATAAACACGCTTGTATTAATTAATTAATTAATCTATACATTAATTCACTTTATCATAATGACCAATTGATGTCTCTTAGAGATACCAATCATAAATTCATTCATGTAAAGTAAAATTTCATAAACAATAATTATATATAATTACATTAAAATAATTGATCTTTTATTAATTCTTCAAAACCATTATTAAATAGGCAAAAAAAATTGTTGCCAATAGTGTACTGAAGGTTCAATGTTGAAATTAATTGTTGTAAAATTAAATTAAATATATTTTTATATGGAGACTACATGGTATGGACTAATGAGATACATGACTTGTTCATCGATTGTTGTGTACCCAGGATAAACGCATGGGTATTTGGTGTAATCCTTGACAAGATTACATGGAATATACTGATGAGTTACACACCATGAGATCAGCTTACCATTTTTTCATGTAACCCAAAGATTGATTCAATGTGTTCTATAAATGGAATCACATGACCTGTAGCCCAGATACACATAATGTGTTCCTCTTTTTTGTGTGTATTGGTACCACACTGATTGGATTGACTTGTAATTCAAACATGGTAATTAATGGATTATAGGATTTTTATGCAAGCTAAACACCTTGTGTAACATTAATTATCCAGTTTTTCAGTACCGCGCGGTTAGAAACTACATATTTGACTATATACTTAGCTATAATTTTTCTGATAATCGATGTAGACTACATGACATGCACATGTGCTAAATGTTGTGTAATCTAAAAAATTGTGTTCTTGGTTGGACCAGTCTATATGAAGTATAAAATAAATGAACCAAATGTAATAATTGCTTGATGTTTCATGTATCAAGAAACACATCCATGTGTAGTGAACTCGGGAACATGATATTTACTCTAACTACCTATTGTTTGACTTAATCAGCTCGTCAAAATTTTAAACCTCCAAATACAATATCCAATCATTCTTCATCTTTTCTTGAGCCTTTAGGAAATATGATTCTTGAATGGTAAATATAAAAATGTAAAAATCATATTAATTAAGCTTCAGATTAAATAAATAATAATCTGTAAATTATATATTTAACAACTATTGATCATATAGATCAACAATCAAATAAATAATTATACATTTAAATGTGATCACTCTGATACCAATTGAATGGTTTGAGTGTATTAAGTGGGCCTTTTAACCATTACTGTTTTCCTCATATTCAACAGATCATTTTCCAATTGTACAAGATGTTAATATCATGATCAAAGAAATTTGTTATCGAATATTTACATAGAAATACAGAAACCCAAATGTGATAATTTTCATATTAAATTTATAATTACTTAAAATTAGATTTAAATAAAGAATAACACATATTAAGATATTTATTAGTTTGTTTTTCTGATCATCTGAAACCCTTATTAGATTAAAATTGTTGCATAGAGAGGATCCAACGCTAAGCCCCTATAGCAGCGATCCACATGTGGTCCTTTGATCTCTAAAGAACAACAATATATTTTTGGTTGCTAACATAATGGATAAATTATATTACAATTTTCATCTTGATCAATTTAAGATCCTTTATTCCAAACGGAGTTTTTTCTCATTCAAGATAAATTGGAGAATGATGAATCTTGAGAGAATTCTGTTGTGCACAATGATTCCCAATTCTCGATTATCCCTACATAATAGAAATAACCATCTATTTATAGAGTTAGGGTTTAGTTTAAAATATTATTTAATTTCACATCGACCCATAAATAATAGAACATAACTTATCTAACCCCATTCCAAATAATAATAATTATATTATATTTTAATGTTGTGTTAAAACTAGTACAATGAAAAATATAATTTCTTCTGCTTTAAAACTAATATTTAGAACCAAATATGATCTTAGTCCCCTCATCCTCCTCATAATTTATTGAATACTAGAATAAATATTTAATTAAATGTTTATCCATAAAATAAATATTGTAATCAATTTTTAGAGAATAATGATTTATTAAATATTCAGTAAATACATTTAAATAATAAAACAGAGATAAAATTATTCCTCAGTCCTGATAATTATATTTCGTTCAATAATTAATTTCAAATAGAATTTAGTTGAGATCTATTGAAATACACCATGTGTGACCCATTATGGTTCTTTCTCATTGGAATTAGTTTGGTGTGCTAGAAGTCCAAGATTACTATCTTGTAATGGGTCAAGGAACCCAATTAAAAATTTTAATGTCACAAATGACTAAAACCAACCATGAATTATTACTATAAAATATAATCTCTTTATCACAATTTCACATCAATAAGGTGCACATCCGGGTCATCAATCTGTATCTTTGATATGTCTTTCTTTGACTATCTGATAAAAAATCTTCATTACACCGTTGAAATGTAATTTAATATTATAGTTATATTTCAATAAAGTAGAAAAGATATAATCTTCCATAAAGATGTAAGGGATAAATAATCCATTGAATTATTCATTAATAACATGTTATTCATGATCCACCCAATATACCCTACTTCTCGTAAACATATGGTGTCACATGTTTGGTCTATACATCAAATTATATGGTTTAGGAAAAGAAATAATAATAAAAATAAAGTCTTATATCTATTAAACATGCTCAAAATAGGAATATATGATGACACATAAACATGTAGAGTTCCTAATAACAAGTATGTTCTCATAATCTCCCATCTTGGAGATTAATAAGTGAAAAAATCCTGAGTTGATGTCTCATCAGATTACCGGTACTCACACCTAATAGACAAAATACAGTGTTCTCTATCATAGACTATTTTTTTACCATAGAACATGGGTTATGAATATCATCATGGAATTTCAAATATCTCATCATAGCGAGGAACTACTACAACATTATCAATGAAGCAAATACCCTAGGACATTATTACATTTAATTCTTGATGAAAAATGATCATATTTAATAATATGATTTTTTAATATTCACATATTCATATATAAATGTACTATAAAGTATACATAGTTCATTCTATAACACAAAATCCAACTTCCTCATCTCTTGGTAGCAAGGGATGAACTTGTTTGGGCTGAATTTATGAGGATGGGAAGGGGTTGTTGGTATGTTTTTATTTGTTGTGACTTCCTTTAATTATTGATAAACTGGTTTATGAGTTAAAAATTAAATGGGAATGGGTATGAAATATAACACTAATTGGTTAAATATTCAAGATAAAAACATAGTATATCTATTATTAATTAATTCATTGATGGATAGTGAAACCAAATATAATTAAAATAAGGGAAGTTCAATGTGAAATGAATCCTGGAGTGATGAATTGAATATGAATGGAATGATGAATATTTTAAAGTGGGGAAGAGCTATTAATAAACTCTTGATGATTGAAATTTATGAAGATAACTAATGTAAATTTGATAAAAGTGGAATGAATGATCAAAAATTGGATTTGGATTTATGGATATATTGAAATGGGTGAATGAATGAAATAATAAATATAATGAGGGTGGTAATTTGTAATTGGTAGGATAAGAATGACATAAAAAATTGAATTCATTTCTTTTGTTGTTTCTTTCCCCATGGTCTGGTTGTGACATTGATGATGAGGATTTAGTTGTAAAAATTTTACTTTAATGTGTGTTTTATATTCAATTTTGATATTGTATTGAAAGTGTTTAAGGGAAAATGATTTTCATAAAGGAAAATGTTTTGGGGAAACTTTATGGACTATAATAGCTTTTATTTACTTTATATTTAATGGTTTTTATGGATCAAAGTAGGAATGAGAATCTGTGAATAAACACTATGAAGTTATGAGTATAAAATATGCATATAAACTTAGTTATGTGGTGGTGAATGATTATAAATGGGGGTTTTCATGAATGGTAGGATTATGGAATGAGTTTTATTTCCTTTATGTTCATGATACCCTAATATAAATGATATGGGATGTAGATGATTTATATATACAATTATATTGGGGGATGTTCATGCCAACAGTGTTTACATTAACCTACTGAGGTGTGATTAGAAAGGTGGTTATGTGTTTATGGTTGTGGATATGTTTTGGTGTGGTATGTGATGATGGCTATTGGATGTGGTTAACGTCATTTTATATAGATTCAGTCATGGTTATGGTCAGATAGAAAGATTCCTGCACAAGATGTTTGACCTTGTGGGAGGTTGGAGTATATAGGGTTGTGGTCTGATTATTGAGGAAATGTCTAAAAGTGAAACCACTAAAAGATAAATCCTTTATATGTTAGAATATCTATTTTCCCAAATATTATATGCTGTGGAAGCTAGATCAGTATAAATTCCACCTAAACTTAGTGTATAAAAAGATGTGAGGACTATCCTCCCTACTCACAACACTACGTCATACTTTCTTACACAATCTTTTTGAAAAAATCTAAAAAATCATTTAAATAAATGAAATTAATAAGATTATTAAATTTGAAACATAGGATTATATGGTTTATAATTTCATCTTATGTCCATAGGAGAACACTGGATACTCTTATATTACCATATTTACAAAGTATTTCCAACATTGTAGGTAAAGAGAGAATATTACACTTTAATTTTTCGTACAAGATTCTATATGCCTCAGCCACTAGTCCCAAATATCCTTTATAGGATCATTAAACTAATGTAATAGTTTGTACTTATATTTAATATTTATAGTCATCCATCCACTGACCTCAATATTCATCTGTGGCATGTAAAAACCCAACGTCTACAACTTATTGACTATTCATATCCCCCATACTGTAAACAAATACTAGTGTTCAAATCTCACTAGAAGAATGATATCATCAAGTAAATGAAACCCATGTACTTGAGACATTGTTTTTTCTTCCATTAAAAATACAAATTGAACTTCCATGACTTTTTTCTTTTGGTAAGTTGGATATATTAACTTGAATAAGCTTCATAATCCCAATAATATCCATATTGAATATTTATTTTGGTGGTATCCCTAGCTTAATTAAACAATTTGGTAATGTTTATCCTCTTCTTTCATGAATACAGTGTTCTCCGCCATATTGTGTTCACTTGAGTTTTTCTAAGGTATAATTATTCCTTAGGCTTTTGAGGACTAAATTTTTTGTAAACACATCATCCATATTTTTATTCTCTCCTATGTTGATTAGTTCAAACATTTTAACTTCTAATATATTCTAGATGGAATTTTATTTCAAGTCCAAATGTTTAATTATTTAATGAAATAATGGATTCCAGGCTAGATAAACTACACATGGACTATCATAGAATGGAATTCCTTCTTTTTGTGACCTTCTAAGATCCTTACTAAGTGTTTTATCTAGAAAAAAACCTTTTTGAATTTCTATGTTTCTATTTGTTAAACATTCAAAATAGATAAATTAAAATATAGGATGTAGATGAGAAATACAAATGAACATCATTATGGGTAATGTAAAAAGTAAATACTTCATTATCTTCTGAGTTTCTAAATACCCAAAAAATTCTATGTGAATATATCCTTACAAAAGATCATTTTTGTAAAAATTGAGTGTTAATCCCTATAACCCATTTAATTATCAGATGACCCACTTCATGGATTTATAATGACCCCTTATTTGTTTTGACCTAAACCAATATACTACTTCCACTAAAAAGGAAATATATTATCAAGTACATATCATTTCATATATTAATCTTTTGACAGTTGCTGTATAGAGAAATTTTTTCAGGTACTAGAACTCATATTTTGATGACAATGATTATTCATTGGATAACGTGAAGTTTTTCAAAAGGGGAGTTGAGATAGAATTATATTCAGTCGACATAAACTTATTGATTACCATATATATGAAATATTTTTGTGATAACATGAGAGTACCATATTATCTATCCCTCTCTATCAACATAATCAAGTCCTTATCTAGGAAAAGATCATTCATTTCAAATCATCCAAACGACTTACACATTATATCATGAATCTAATAACTATCTAGACCGACTAATAACTTTTCAAACATATAGATTATAATTACGATGTTTGTCTCATCAAACCAAAACTTCTAATAATTGTAATTATCATATTTGCATCATGTAAAACATTCCTCTGTCATGAATGTTAAAATTTTTAGCTTCCACTAATGATGTTTCTACATCAATCCATAGAGACTTCTCATCAATTTAAAAATAAGTCACTCATTATAATGATCATGAAATTCCTTGGTTTTGTTCATAATGTTCTCCAATTCTATGCCTTAATGAAGAATGTTAGTACTAAAATACATCTGTATAGACCATCAAAATCCACAAGAATATGCATCATATAGATGAAAGTATACTTAATTAAAGATTAAAGTATTTTAGAGAAATTTATTCCTTTATTCATTTAGTATAGTTTGAAAACCAACCATGTCTTTTATAATCTACTTCCATTATATTCTTCCTTAAAATATAAAACCCATTAATTCATTAGTGATTTATTTCCTTTAGATAGTTCAACAACCTCTTCTGTTCTGTTGAAATTAAGTTAATTCTTTTCCTTCACCATGCATGAATTACACAACTATGATTCATTGAATATTTTTACCGCGTGAAATAATTTGGGTTCCAAAATGTCCATTAGAAGAAATAAATTCATATATACTACATACCATTGAACTGATCATTTGACTCAAAAATATATACTCAACTCTTATTGAGACGCTTCTCCTATTTTTGTTTCAGTTTCTTGTGCCCCAACTTCTGGTGGACAGACAATTGGTTTCTAAACTAATGTATCCATATTTCTTAAAAAAACATTGATCATTATACCATTTATATCATTTTTCATATTTCTATTGAACTAGTAATAATATTTGGATTCACCAGAACTTTTGATCTTTGAGTTCATCTCTCTATATTAACATGTACTTCAGTATTTGGATTACTCTTCTCAACTTAAAATTTTAAAAAGTCTTGGTCTTATATAGGATATTCTCATTGGATATTTTATTTTTACTTCAGGTGAATTAGAAATTTCCATCATCCCATATGCTCGAATGAAAATATTTAATCCCATAGCCTGTGAGAAAACATTATTTGGACTTTTCCTATAGCTTATCTATATCATTCGAATCAATGAGTGAGTAAGTTAAACATCTTATGATTTGTAGGGTTAAAAATTTAATGGACTTATCATATGATAATTCTTCCAATAACTTTTTTGAAATAGCAATCGAAAGGATTATTTTTGATATGTATGTTGTTATTTTGATTGCTACCACCCCGATTATAAATTTTAGAGGCACACATATGGATCTTGAATATTCAATCAATTTCCAGTTTATTCTCTTTAACACTATTTTTTTGAGTTTTGGGTACTATTATCTCGATCCTAATCCATTTATTATGATAGAAATTATTGAAGATACCTCCACTGTATGCACCAATTTTTTATAACATGAAATACCACAACTTTCATTTAATATCTGTGTCCTACATAACATTACACTACTCAAAAGATCTAAAAACATTATAATTATGTTTAATTAAAAACATCATAAATTTCTTACCACATCATCAATGAATGTGAGGAAGTAAATGGATATCATGTGAGATCAGACTGAATATGGCACCCCTGAATCGGACTAAACATGTTCTGATTTTGGAGCTCGCAAAATACATCTATTGAAGTTGAATGGAACCCTATTTTTGTTTCCCAACACACACCTCTCAAAACATACAATACTTGTGTGATTGTGATTCAGAATTCGATACACATCTATTACATTCCTTTTTTTCTCACCAGGGTACCAATACCTACAATGCTAAACTATCAGATCATATGAGGATGAAATTCAAGCCATTTCAAATCTATTTAAATATCAGGTAAATATGACTGTACCATTCCTTAATCTTCATACCAGAACCATGTACCCTTGTGTTACATACCAAAATCTAACTAAAAAGGCTATTTCGTATCCTATTCTATCCAATTTACCCAGAGATATAAGGTTGTTCTAGAGACATGGAATGTGTCACACATCCTTCAGACATAGGAATCCATAATTATTCATTTGGATATTTACATCTCTTCTTTTGATCACTTAGAAAGTATCGTCATCTACAAGATGAGAATTACCAAATATTCCTGATTCATTGATTTTCATGATCCTGTGATCTGTCATTGAGTGGAAGGATATACATGAGTCAAACACCCATGACTAAATTTGGACACTATAATTGAGTAGTAGGTCACTATGATATTATATTATTTTAATTTTTTTTGAACAGATAGAAAATTTTCTTCTAGTAACATCTTTATGATTATTTTAATTACCTTGAATATGTCTACACACCCACAATTCTAGAAAGTAAGAATTTTAATAGTCGACATTCCCTGGAATTTATCTCTAAAAATACCTTCCATAAATAAAATATTCTTTCTTAGATGTTATTGTCTTATTCCTTCAATATTAAATGCATTACTGGAAGGGACATAGGTCTCACATATCTAGATTTACTCATTAAGGATAAAATTTCAGATGTCTTCAAAAAACAGATTAGACATTCCATTGGAATTACTAACCAAGGTAACCATTCCATCCAATGATTCTAGTAAAGATGAAATTAGAAATAATTACCCACACATAATCCTTAAAAGTAAATTTCACCACTTCTAGTTTATTTTTCATCATGCAAAAATTATTCACATGATCTTTAATTGATCATCATTCTCATAACATCAGACTAAATATCATTCTAATCAAAAAAAAAACTCATTTATCTCCATTGGTTTTTTTCACATGTTGACTAGGTACTCCAACAGTTTTACATGTTGAAGGCTATATTTCATGCTAATGGAATATTCACCAAGCTTGAAGATTTTATGTCCATATTTTATGATGGAAATTTCACTATATTTTCCATATTCTCTCCACCCAATAAATGATCATGATCGTGTTGGATGAGATATTTATCTATCTGCATCTACTAAAAAATTGTAATCATTTCCATCATCTTATATAAGAATGAATGTAAACCATACTGAAATAAATATAACAAAGAGAAAAAAGTTAATGATACCTGAGTTGTTGGATGACTGTAAACTGATAATATTTGATACTATTTATAATGGGAAGAACCACAAGTGAAACCAATAGAAGATACATCATTAATCTATCATAAAATATATTACACCAATGATTTAACACTATAGAATCCAGATAACTAGAAACATCCCCATATATTTGTGTTCTAGGAGACTAGAATAATTGACACCCCACACACCATAATATGTCAGACTTGTAGAAAAAAATATCTTTGAACAAGATCTATACATGAATTCGACCACAAAGGAATGAAATAAGAAAAGAAAATTTAAAAAAATATTATTTAGTCCAAAATTTCATTCTACATCCACAAGAGAATATTTCAAAGTATTATATTACAAAAATTATAAATTATCACAAACACTATATTGATGTATCTCGTGTTACACATTGATTTTTCATACTAGATACTCGATTTTCAAGAAATTGGTTCCCCCTTTCTTTTATAGAATAACGCATCTGGTTGAATAAGTAAAACCACCATCCTATATTTTTAGTCATCCATATATTGAATTTATCATTATTTTGAGTAATGAACTAACTCAACAACTACATTTGGTGGAATTTTCATATACCCCATTTGATAAACATAAACTGGCCTACAAATTAAATCAGAGGAATTCTATCTTACAATAAATGAAACCCATGTGATGAAGAAATTATTATCACAACCTAGATAAACTTGAAGTGGATAACTATATTTTTTCCTTTGGATAAGTCGAATATAGTAACATAAATAATATTCTCAATACCAAAATTGACCTGCATCATATGTGAATTTATATGTGAGAGGCAGATGTATTGTGGTTTATAATAAAATATTGACTCATAACTGTGATCTATTATTTATGTTGTATCATTATCACATCCTTGAATATTTAGTGAGGGTATTTCCTACTATCTTTCTTTTAGTTTGATTTATATGAGACCATAACTAAAACATTGGTGTAGTGGTGAATTTCAAACTCGTTTGTATATATTCATATTGATGATGGTTATGGAGTTGATGAAATTTTATTGGTTTGGTTATAGAAATGTTTTGGGTTTTTTGTTAGAGGAGTGATTGAGGATTTTGTGAAAAATCAATGACATAGTCACAGTGATGTGGAATGTGGAGTTCTATATATTCACTTCATATGATTATTTGGGATTGTATCTATGTTTATGTTAAGTTTGGTTGATATCACTCTTGTTAATCTTGTATATTTATTTCAAATAGATGTTGATTTATTTATTTGGACAGTCTTACTGGGTACTCCCATGTTCTCACCTAACTATAGTTTACCAAGTTTTTTAGGATATATTGATAGGGATTGGACCTATTTATTGGATAGATTAGATAGATCATGTGGTTAATTTAGATTTTTAGCTCATTCATTCAAGTATTTATCTCTTGATATGTATTTGAAGAATTATAAATATTTAGGTTGTGGAATTTTAGTTTTTGGAATGGGGTGTCTTGCTCTTGGTTGATTCTTCATCTATTATTAATAAGATACTATCTGGGAAATGGTTCACATATTCAGTTTTTATTACCTCAGTGCAAGTCCCCAATCCAAGGCCTATTGGAGGCGTGCTTCAAGGGTCACCCTAACTTTATTTTAAGACTACGGAGGGGTTCCAATGATATTTTATTTCATGAAAGTATCTCATTTTATGGGAATGAAAGTTCAGAAAATAATCATAATACCATTTTACTTATCATATATGATCAATTGACCTTTGCAAAGTTCATATCATGATTCAAAACAATCTATTGAATCTTTATCCTAACTTAATTGCATAGACTATTACATAGTTTAAAATGGACACATGCCTTATCAATTTTTTGTCCTTTTCTAAACCAATGTCAAAGTCTCACAAGCCTCCAAATAACTAATAGAAACCTTAATAAAACTTCTAGAAAATAGGTCTATACCAACAGTTTTGCAAAAAACCATGGGTATAGGGATAGTATGTGAGCCTATACCCATGGTTGTGACAAAAACTGTGGGTATAGTTTTCTTTTAAGAACTATACCCACGGTTTTGTAGAAAACTGTGGATATACGGCATTTTCCAATGACCTATAATGACAGTTCATCAAAAACGTGGGTATTGAGATTTTTTTTGAAGACATAGACCCACAGTTTCCAGAACCGTGGGTGTAACTTTCCCGCGTTATGGAGGGGAAACAAATTAGGTGGGATGCAAAAAAAAATTTGGCAGGAAGACATTTATTCATGGTTTATATTAATATATTTATGTAAATATAAATATATAATTTCAAAAATTCAATATCTCGGTTGGTAATCCGTTCTTCACGGCTGTAGTAGGTCGCGTATTCGATTTCCGTCGTTAACATTTTTCGAAACATGGATCATATTAATATATATACCTATATATATGTATATATATCAAAATAAAATGTTAGGTCGGTTGGTCCTTGGCACTGTGCATCCGTGAGGCCCTTTGTGAGACGCTGGTTTGAACCCCACTGGCGACCTTTTTTGAATTTAAATACCTCACTATATTATATTAATATATATAAGTAGATATATGTATATATAACAGTTAAATATAGTAGCTCTGTTGGTCTCTTGGTGGGGAATGCCTGTGAGGCATAGTATGAGGCGCGAGATTGAATCCCCCTGCTCCTATTTTTTAATGTTAAATTCCCCACAGTTTGAAAACCGTGGGGTCTGTTGTGTGCCACACTGAAACAGTGGTGTGCCACATTTGACTCCCCTATACCCATGGTTTTTGGAGAACCATGGTTATAGGCTAAGACCCCTATACATAAGCCTTTCCAGCCCATGGTTCCCAAAACCGTGGGTATAGACTATACCCACGGTTTTGGGGGCTATACCCGCAGTTTTGAACCATGGGTATAGGTCGTTTTTCCAGTAGTGTAAAAAATCCATCCCAAAATACTTAGCATGTGTTGAGAATTCACGACTACAAAAAAACATAAAATTAATTAGAGATTTTAATTAAACACTAAAAAGTATCTCAATTCTCTAAAATATTCATTAACATTTATCTTTATTCATATAGACATCAATTCAAATCAATCTTTTTTGATCAACCATTCTAATAATAATTCTTCATATGTTTGATGAACTTATTATTTCATGGATTCATAGTAGTCTACACAATTACCATAAGAATTTTACCCCAAATACAATGTAGATATCTTCAACTCCTAATATTGAAAATTTATGCTCAATACATATGAATTCATCTCTCTATATATAATTTATTAATCTTCATCTTTCATCCTAGTCTTAAAAAAATAACCCAGCCCTTAATCATATAACAATCATCATGGTCAATTCTCTTTAATAGTTGTATTATCCATAATCATCTCAACTTATATGTTCTTCATTACATAATAAATAAATGTGGTTGAAAATAAATACAACATTATATAACCAATGGGAGAATTACCTTGTAGTTTTATGTGGATAATATAAGCTAAACTCAAGACAAAGGGAATTCATTAAACATTATGATTTTTTATCCATGTTCTTCCTAGTCAATATGAATTTCTCTTGAAACACTTGTTATGTCTTTTGTAATACCTAATAGAAACGTTAACCTGGTATATCTTTTCCACCCTTCATTTTTAGTGTATAAGTTTTCATTTTTTAATCTGTATGTTATTGAGGGGTCCCTGCTTATAGTTGCACTATATAAAATTTTTCATTTAAAAACCACATCTAAATGGTTCATGTTATTTTCTTAACAAATGGTTTTAGAAAACCATAACAAATTCATGTTGTTTTATTTAAAAACTATTTCCACATTGTGAATACTTTTTAATGATGGCTAAAAGCTTTCATAAATATGTTTTTTTTATTTTTTATTTTTTATTTCTTATTTAATTTCAACAATGGTTTTTTAAAAACATGTGCACAATTAATTATTAATTAATTATTCATTCGAATATGTATTATTTTGTAATTATAATTTATTATATATAATTATTTTTCATTTTTTAAAATAAAATTAAATAAAAAATAATTATTAATTATTAATTAATTATTAATTATTAAAAAAATATATTAATTATTAATTCTTAATTATTTAGTAATTATTTATTATTTTTAATTAGAAATTTTTATTTAATAATTTTTATTTTAATTAACAATTAATTATTAATTATTAATTATTAAATAATAGTTATTTATCATTATTAAATAGTAATTATTTAAAAACTATTGTAATTACTAATTATTAGTTAATTATTAATTGTTAATTATTTACAAAATAATATTGAGTGATTAGTAAATAGTAAATAATATTAATTTATATAATTATATATTTACTTTTACACACACACACACACATACATATCTATATTAAAATAATGAATGAAACTTCCTCACTTAACTAATGTTCTAATAGAAGTTTAAAGTTTGACATCAAATTTAAAAGACAAAAAAATTTTCATATGGGTATCAATTTATACTTCATGACATTCCAAATCAAAGAATATGAAAATAAATATGATCATATAAGATATAAATTTGATAGTAATTAATAATTAAAAAATTATCAATGTTTTTATAGAAGTTGAAAATCAAACATCAACTTCAAACAACCATAACATTTAACCTGAGTGTCTGTTTACGCTCGATGGACAATTAAATTAACTATTATGATAAGATCTATGACACATGGTATTAGGGGATCATCATACTAAAATTTTTCTTACAAAAAATATATTTAAAATAAATATAAAAATGAATGTTCTGCTAATGAAATTTTGGAGCACAATTACATTAAACACACTTACACCACACACACAATAAGTGTTATATTGGATCTTTTGATGGTATTAATTCCCACTAGGACAATGGGTCATGTACAAAATAAATAAGGCTTGATGGGAGGGTTATCCCCATGGGGGGGGGGGCATGATAGCCTTTCCTACCTATGTATGTGGTGTGTATGTGTTTAATGTAATTTTACCCCCAAACTCCATATATAGATATATATATATATATATAGTAGGATACCTAGAGTGCTTAAGGGTCATTGATTGGGAATTAGGATGAAATCATCATCAAGGACACGGTTGAGCCTTACACCTTTATGGAGGCCCATAATAACTATCTCCTTTCTATTGATATAGTAGGATATGGTTAGGGAATATACATAGTAGGAGGCACATACATATAAAACTCAATATCAAGTTTATTCTAGTTAAATAGTGACATAAATGTCTTATTGGACATTTATTTATCCTAATTAAATAACTTAAGTGATCGTGGTGCCCAGGTGGGAAACTTGGGGGGATTGGGCCAAGACACACATGATTAAATATCTGGCTGATTCTTGATAAAGAGTGTAATCAGGACCTTGTGGGAAATATATTAAGCCTAATTAAAGGTCTTGAGTGAGTGGGGTGACCATGTGGGAATCTTGGGTGGTATGAGTGATGATTTCTAATGGTTTTGGGCATAACATAAGCTCATATTAGGCATAACAAACTCATCATTTTGTCATAATCGATAAATAATATAAGATGTACATGATGAATAATTTCATTAGCAATGTAATTAAATCGATGAATAATTGAATATAAGAATAACATACCAACAAGGTTAGATCATAAAATATAATTTATAATTAATTAATAGATTATTTTAAAATTATTGAGTCTTGTGATTTTTTCTATGGGAATTATTTTGTTTAATCCACTCATCATATCATCATTTCATCATATGATCTATTTGAAAAATATCTCTAGTAGTTATCCCCACAAGCTCCATTTTTTTTAAAATCATCATAGAATCATTGGGTGATAGCATGGTCGATCTCAATTCCATGCATCATTTGTTTTTGATCACATTAGGAATATCTTCATGGCTGAAAGATCCTTTAGATTCTCTTGAAGGTGTTAGAGTGGATGAGGATTTATTATCACGTTCTTGAGTTTTTTCTTGAAATGTTTATTCCTATGATTGGAGAGAAAATAACTCTATGGTTTTTCTTCACAACAAGTGACTAACCCTAAAATGTAATATAACCAGCAATTTTGAATACTAGGCTAAGGTTGGTAATTTCACTTTGGCCCTTATAAAATTTCTTATTCCATAATGAACCTCATGTATAATATTAATATTAATATTTTTATTATTTTCATAAAATGTAAAACACATACAGATAAATAAAAAACAAATTTTCAAATAAATAAATATATATTTATTTAAATGATATTTTATATATCATTTCCACTCATACCATTAAACTTGATCCACAACCCTCCTCAATATTTATCTGTTTTTAAATAATGATTAGTTATTTAATAAATAAATATCACTTCATTATTTTTCTCAAATATAATAATAAATATTTTTATTCATTAAATACTTTAAATTAATATTTACTATTATTAAATTCACATATTTATCCAACTTAATAACTACTGGTTAAATAGTTGTTATTATCCAATCTATAAAAATTATTAAACCACAAACTAGTAATAATATTTATTATAAAATAATAAATTCATATAGAATATGATTGATATTCCAAATTAACATAGTGTAATCCCCTTTATAACTATTTATAAATAGAATTAAATGGAACTACCTAATGTCCAACGTATAATCTATATGTCTTTCTATACCTTTTTATATAATCCCTTTATTATGATATCTATAATAAAGAAGATTTTAAGATGATATCATCAACCAATATTTTCGATAACTATTTCACCAACGTTGACATGGATTTATTTATATAATTCCATTCCTATTAACGGGTTTGAGATATCAAAATAAATTAAAGAAAAAAAGGGGAAAATACTATGTGATATTATTTATTAATGTAATATCACTCATGATACACCCAAATAAATCCTACTTCCCTATAAAAATATTTCATCCGACATTTCATCAGTAAAAAATATTTATGTGAATAATGTTATCCATTAATAATAATATTAACCTCTAAGGATAAATACACCTTCCTATAGATAGGATGTCTCAATGGAATTATTAAATGTGGATTTCTTACTAGAGGGTCTTGTTCTCATAATCTCCTGGACCAAAAATTACCAAATGTGTACACTATCAAGAATTTTCTCAAAAAAACTATTAGTCTCCACCCTCTATAGCCTATATCATTTATGTCCCATTTAAAAATATCCTATGTCAACAGGATATATGTTTATGAATATTATCACGAACCGTCTATGTTCTCGTCACAGTAGAGAACTACTATGATCTTTCAGTGTGATAGTAACTCTTAGTACTTTATCATATACTATGTTGGGAAATATAATAATCATGATGTGATAATAAGTTTTATTAATATTAAAAATAATTAATAAAGGTATTCATAATGTTCTCAAAAGAAGGTTTAAGGTCACAAACTCTAAAAGGCTCCCACTTTCCCTAGATCCAATTGCAAACAACTGCTAATCTACTAACACTCGCATGATATTAATTTTAATTTTGATATATGAATTTAGTCAAGGGGTATATCATGTTTTATCTCATGGAAACTCTACTTAACATAACATCAAACTTATGAGAAAAATTCCTCAAGAGGTGATACTTTATGAGTATGCGGTTTCTTTGTTTGTGTGATCTCAGCTCCATTATGAGATCCATCACTACATTATGATCATAATATAATGTGATGAGGTATTTACAGTTAGGAACTGCATCAAAATATTTAAAACATTTATGGATACAAAATATATTCATTGGCTTCATTAGAAGATTCTTTAAAATTGAACACTACTGTAGAATCAGAGACAATTAGCTACTTTAAACTCTTGCAGCTCAAAGATCCTTCATTGAGACTAAATATGTAACCTGAGGGTGAACTTAAATGATTTTGAACTTTATGAAAAATATAATCAGTATATCCTCTTATGATTGTCCCTTCATCTCCTCCATATAAGAGAAACATGTATTTAGTTCTCCTTAGTTTCTTAACCATAACCTTAATAACTGATTAATTTTTTTCACATGGATAAACATGATATAATCCCATAATGATTTGGGCATAGTCTATATAAATACTAGTTCATAACAAGGAATACATGATTGATCCTTTCATAGAAGAATTGGGATCTTACTTATTCTCCCCCTTTATCATTGTGTCTAAGGACACATTTTATAGAAAAATGTATACCAAGTGACACTGGAACCAATACCCTCTTGAACTATATTTCACTAAATATACTTAGTACATAGAAAACTTATATACTTTTAATTACTATAAGATGCATCTTGGATCTATAAATAATGATCTTAATCCTTAGAAAGTATGTTTTTTCACTTAATTCCTTAATTGAGGAGTGCTTGTTTATCCAGTCATTAACTAATAATATGGATAGTATTTTGTTTACAATAAGAAATATGTCACTAAAATATACTACTAGGATATCAACCATATTACGAATGATCTAGTTTAAAACACATGTCTCACAATCACTCATAAAGAAACCAAATCTATTTATAGATTCATCTAATTGAATATACCATGATGTGGATTCTTACTTCAAACAATTAAGGGATCTCTAACATTTTTATACCCTTTTGGAAATACCTAGAGTCACAAACCCTTCTAGATGTTTCATAGAGACTTATTCCTAAATTTATCCATCAATTAATTGTTTTTTGAAATTCATTTCTTAAATCACATTGTAATGGAAAGCTATTATATCATGTAAAATCCTGATGAATGTAAACATTTCTATCATATAATATGTTTTTTCTTTTTAAATTCCTTTATGTTTTTTAAAACCATTATCCAATATTTATGATTTATAGGTATTCAATATACCTTTTATTTCATGGTTTCTCTTGAATACCCATTACACCAAACACCATTTACATCAACATGTGGATCGACCATAACCTAAATATTGTTCTAATACATAGAATTCAACTCAAATTTCATGTACTATTTTAATCTTATAGCTTTTTATCTCTCTAATTTATCTTTGTAAGAATTTTATTCATCATTATCTTCGACTAATGAATCACCATCCTCAGTGACTTTAACAAAATTATATTTTTTTTCTCTAACATCATCTTGTGCTCCTATACAATAAATTTTTTCAATAAATAAATCATCCATGGGACCTATGTAATTTTTTACTATAGAAACTCTTATATATTGTGAGTGACAACTTCATCGATGTCAATCTTTCTCCCACTATACTTCTTTATGATATTATATCTCTCAGTAAAAATGGATTGTCTTGGAATTATCACCATATTATATAAGAAGTTTTACAGATATTATCCCCTTATTTCTTAAGGATACCAAATAAAGATACACATCATTATTTTGGTGCTAGTCTGTTTCCAAAGTGGAACATAAAAAATTATATTCATCCCCATGAAAATGTATGTGAAAAAAAAATTCTTCCCATATATTAATTCCTAAATTATTTTTTTACAACCTCATTTATTAGTTAGTTTATATTGTGTGTTTAATTGTGTAATAAATATCCTCAAAAAGATCACGGATGATCAATATGACTCCTCGTAAAAAATACCATGCTAGGAAAGGTAAGGTTCCTCATTTCAATAACATCATTACACTATATTGTATAAGGATAGGTGTGCTAATGAGGAATCCTAAACTTCCTTAGAATGTTGACAACCTCACGGTTAATATATTAAACATATTGACCAGATCAAATCATATTTATCTTCTTTATAAGTTGATAGTTTACTTCATTATGCAATTATTTGATTTTTAAAAAGGACTTAAACTTATATTCCATCATGTAAATATATCCAAATCTACATAAGTTATCAAAAAGGAATAATGTAAGCATGTCCACCACTACCTTATACTAGAAAAGGACTACAAAAATCCGTGTTTACTATTACTATAAACATCAAGGTCCTTTTAAACTATCCAAAAAAGGTTGTTTTTTTCATTTCTTAAAAACAATAATGACAAATTTCAAGTGTTATTAGATTGAAAGAGTGTAAAAAACCATCTTGATAGAGAATTAATAGACACGTCATGCTTACCTGACCAAGATAATTATTCCACAATTTAGAGTTATATATGTTATACCAACTTGATTCCTTATCAATTTCTAAAATATAGTTCTACTAATTTAATCCATAATGAAGATTATTTAAATTTGTTATACTATTACATATGTTTCCTTTGTAAAACAAACAAATATTATTTCTAAGCATCTAAAAAACCAATTTTTATCAAAATTGGGAACATAAATAATTATATTGGCAACATTTCTCACATAATAACAATATTTTAAAACCAAAAACATCCATGATGGAAAATGAGAGGTGGTAATATCCTACAGAAAAATAGTAAGCCATTACACATTAGCTACTCATAGATCCACCTCTCCTCTAGTATTTTTTTGGGAATCTATTGAGGTATTTTATTTTAATATATATATATATGAGAACCAGAAGGTAAATATAATTCTAAATTTTTAGATATGGAAAGATTTAACTTGATAACAAATGTACAAAAATATTCTTCAATGTTCTTTAACGTACAGTTCTTCTTTCAGTATCCTTTAATTACATATGAATAAAACACAACATTTTATTCCTTTTATAACATTGTATCTTTTTAATATTGTAAGGATAATGCTTAGTATCTTTAGAATTTGAATGGGTCTTTGAGGAATTTCCCTTGTTCTTCCTTTTCATATTCACTGTATGTATTTTATGTTTTTCACACCCCATATTCTTGTCAAATCAGTGAATAAAAGAAAGATTTTTTGAAATAATATTATTGAAAATTTTCTTATTATAGTTCATAATGAAACTATATAAGAATTTTGGTAGTGAGGGTACAATGAGATCTATGTGAAACTCATCTGGGATAATAAACACAAATTTTTTTATTTTCTCTAGGTATCCAATCATCTTCACTATATTAGGTTCTATGAGTTTAGACTTTCTAATATTTCACATAAATTGTGCATTGGAGATCATATATCTTTCATGTCCCACCTTCAATTGAAAAATAATATAAAGGTGAGGCATGATTCTATATAGATCCATATCCTCATGTTTCTTAAACAAATCAATAGACCTGGATGATGACATGAAACATTAGAAATCCATGTAATCATCCATGTGTTTTAGGTAGAGATATAATTCTTCCTCACAATCTATTTTAGAACGTTACCCAGGAAGTGGGGTTTCCAACTTGTATGATTAATATCACTGGAATAATATAAATTACTAGTGTCTATACCATTCTACTAAATTCAAGACAGTGAGAATGTTTTCTTTTTATAGTATAGTTTGTGGTGATATAGTCAATGTTGTGTGGATTTTTATTTCTACAATAATTAAGAAAAATATTTTAGTAATTTATTTAGATTACAAAATTTGATCATAAAAGTTTGATGAATCAACCCATTAGGTCCCTCTTAGTTAGAGGAAGGTTGAATTTGACAACCACACACACACCTCCAAGAGGCTATGGGATAGTGACAAGCACTGAGAAGGAATTAAAAAAATGGTAGGCCTTATCATATGTACCTATATGAATTCACACACCCATCTCCATGAATAAGTGTAGAGAAATATAATAAATATTGAAATATCTAAGGTATAACCATGTATGAAATAAAGTCTATGAAATACATCAATGTGTATTAAATTAATCCAAATTATAAAGTGGAAAAATATATTCCCAACTAGAAACCAAGTCCCAACCTAACTACAACTAGATGAAAAATGGAAAACAAAAGATATCTTTGCTACTGATATTTATGTATGACCACCAAATATGGTCAATTCAACCCTATCACCATGTTCCATTGATGTCACAACCTATATACCTATCATATAGATAAGATATAAAATGTGTGGTAGAATACCATATAGGGATTAGTATATACATACCCAGTAGAACACCCTAAAAACCATAAGGGAAGCAATATAATGATTAAATAGTGGTTAGATCAACCCATAACTAGAGGGAAACAAAACCAAAGATTTTTGTTCATTAAGAAACAAATACAAGAGTTAAATTGGATAAAACTATCCATATCTCGATGAGGTATGATGATCTTCCTATATCATTAGAGGTCTATTTCTAATACCTATTATCTCACATATCCATTTATGTGTCCATGTGGAGGGACCTCACCTTGTCACTATGCTCCACAACATTGGGGGAACTATTTCCCAACCATGCATCCATCATAACCTCACCAAAATCTTGTAGGAGGAATGACACCTCATCACTATGATCCAAATATGTTGGGGAATTATCGCGAGTGATGTATATGGGGTGACATCACATGAATCAAGGTGGAGGACCTGTGGCTTCCCACTTTTCTCTACAATCAAGGGGGAACAATCTCAAATAAGGACTCATTCCCTAAGGTTATTAGGGGTGTCAATCAGTAGATATAGTACCTTTTCTAGTATGATTGGGGGGTACCACTCAGTAGATAGAGTTCTCATGTCCTTATTTTTTAATGCGGCACCTCTTACTAAATAGATCGATATAGGACATGCTATCTAATGCATTAGGTGGGTACCACATAGTCGGTCGAGGACTCGTACCCTAGAGCATAAGGGGGTACCACTCTGTAGGTAGAGGACCTAATCCTTGGATTATTAGGGTGTTAACAATATATATGTAGATACCCAAACCCAAGTTTATTAAGGGGGTTTCCCTCAACTTGAGAAATGATAATGGGGGACCCATGCTTGGGTGAAATAATGGTTTTCCTACACTAGAATCTCTCATATAAAAAACTGAACACTAACATCGGTCAAGAATTTCAATAAGAAAATTCACTAACAAAAACCTCACATAATATATTAAAATCCACTATAAAGGATTAAATTCCATTTTATATGTAAAAATACTCAGTAAAGACATATTGTAGGATAAAATACATGTCCCGAAGAAGGAGAAAATTAAAATAGAATAGATTTAGGGATGTGCACTATTTGCACCTAGAGTCATACAATGTGTACCCTCTCTGAGACACATGGATCTATCCATTCTCATATATAGCTTCTCTAGCCATGTGGGACTACATAGTTTTTACTATCTATATAAGACATGTCTTGGCCACATGGGGACTTCCCATATACCCAATCTTGTTCCCAATTATATATGGCCATGGTTTTTTATATCTGGTCATGCTTGTGTACTTCAGGTTGTGCATGTGTGCTGAGTCCTTATGCAAGTATCGGGATATAAGCATATACTCTCAGTTATGACAATGCCTCTATAATGCCATAATACATGACAATATTCCATCATAGGGTCACACAACATATGTTGTCTATACATGACATGTGATCCTTATCTTCCTAAACACCCTAGCCGTTGTAACCAGGGTACTACACGATGCGTGTTCATGAACTATACACTGTGTAGTCAGTTTTTTTTTACACAAAAGATGGGAATACTTCATATGTATTTTTATTTCACCTCTATTTCTTCTGAAAATCATGTTGGGGGTCTTGGATTTGGGGCCGAATATTCTCAGTCTATAATCGGTAGCCTAATTCCAGCCACCCTTACCCCGCTTTGCTAAACCATCACACCACACCACTCCTATACTTGCTCTAGATCCCAAATCTATGGAGAAATCACTTATAAATAATAAACCATCCTAATCCATATGAAAATCACCACCCCATTAATTATTTTCACAACAACTATAGATCTTGGGGTTTAATTGTTCTTGAACCCACCATGAAAATGTCAAGTAGAAACCCCTTGGGCCAGTGAAAAAAAACGTAAAGAAAAGTGGTGGAAATGAACATAAAAAAGTTTATAAGCAAAATTGTAGGATGAAATCATAGAAAATGATCATAAAGAGATGGATAAGGTGTTATTTAATTTCATAGTGAAATAAACTGATTTAAACCACATAATTTTCATTCATCTTATGTGATGAATGGATAATCACAGATCAAAAATAAATTAGATAATAAAATCTATTATTATTCAACAAAATATTTAAGAAATCAAAAAAATAACATGCCCTAACTCGATAATGGTCTATCATTGTCGAATATATTTTTCACCAGTGATGAAGAAGACCCACTGCATTTGCTACCTACCTATTGATTCACCTTGACTTGTTTATCATCACTCTCAGATCATGATCTACCAATAAAGAATAGTTTCTCCACCTATAATCCTCCAAATGTTATGTAGATAACCCTTTGAAAAAAAATAAAATTTATGTATATTTAGAGGTTTATTAGGTTTAGGGTTATTAAATAAATTAATAAACTATATAATTAATTCACTTATCATACCTGCGAATGGATGCCTAAATCTATCATCTGATACCAACCAAAATTAGGTCATTCCTAGGGTAAACCTAATGATACAGAGTCAATCATGGTTTGAGAATTCCATATCTGAGGTCCCAAAGAACATGGAAACCATTTTTTATAAAAATATACAAGAGCGTGATAAATATATATTTAATATTTTTAATATCACCAAAATAAGGCCCTTCGAGCTCTTGAATCCCACACCGACTCAATTCCCACCTTTGGAAATATTTTAAAAATTATTCCAATGTCCTGCATGATTAAAAAAAGTCATTAAAATCTATCCACCAACATGTATTTTCATCCCAATAATAAAAAACATACTCAAAAGTAAGGATATTGAGTTCTCATCTGGGTCATCTTATAACAAATTCTCTTCTTAATGTTCTCATACTATCAAAAGAGATTCCCCCAAAGTAAACAATTCCCCATACGGGGTCTCCTACTAGTAGTTATAGAATGGCTTTGGGGTATATGAACTCCTCAAAGAGGTAAATCCTCCCCCAAAATCCATCCCATCTTAGTACACATCATGGAACATGTTGTTCATATATCTCCACTGCTACAACATGTGGAAATACTAACCATCAGGCATAACTATGATCAAATTGTATAGTGATACGCTGCCTCAATATCCAAACAAATTAACTAAAAAAAGGAGCCTTAGAACATCAGATATAGTCTATTATCCTAACCAAACTCTATAATCCTTAATGAGGAGAGATTTATCAAAATACATTATCTCCTTGATGAACTATAAAGTCCATCGTAATTATTCCACATACGATTCCATTTTTTCTGAGAAGTTCTCATCTACCATAGGATAAATTGCACCTTTCACAACAATTTATGTCACTAAATCTAGGCCCAATAGAACTATCTACCACTGGCCTTGACTGATACAATATAGGATCATAATATCTTTCATACTCGAACTCAAATGGTGCTAAACCAATGATGGTGTGGTAACTTCTATGATACTAAAAATCTATTGATGGTAGTCTCCATATATGTCCTAGATCCAACATGAAAACCAGAATCATGCACACCTAGCTTAAATGGTCCATTCTACTTGAGAAGCTATTTGGGGTCGAAACATGATGATAACCCACAACTAAGTCCCAAATACCTCCGGAATAAACTCTATAATCATGACATGAAATGTGAATCATGGTCCAAAATTACTATTTAAGGAATTCCATGAAGTAGGACTACATCATACACACACAAAAATCCAAAACTCTCCACTAAACATCACATTTAGATGGTTGGGAAGTGAACCATCTTATATATATAGTCTATGATTACATTGATCGTATCGTTAACTCTCACTAGGTATTGAATCCCCCATGATGAAAAGAAAAAACAATAAAATTTCTACATACATTTAAGAACCTTGGCCTCCACAAATAGGCGGGTGATACCTCAAGATCTAAAATTAGAAGTAAATAACAACATCTTGTCCACCAAAAATGATACTAATGGATCTTGGTAAACTATACCTCACCATTGTTAACTAATAAGGGAAAGAAATATCCTTAACATATCCTCTCATAGAATAACAGGTTTCATTCCCCATCCTAGAACAAGGATGACATGATCCCCACCTTCAAAAGACTCATCAATAACATATACAATGGATATATGATCATGCAAGATCTCATAGTCTATATCACCAAGTAGTACCTCCCTAAAATTCTAAAGATGTCGTGGGGTAAAAACCAATGAAGGTATGTGTGTTTTAATATCCTCATCCTAAAGTTCAAACAATAAATAGGTCTTCTAATATATAACCATTATAAATAATAGAATATGGAAAAAAGATTCACTACGTACATTTATAGCCAATACCATACCTTTGGGAATCCTTGAAGATAGCACTACATTAACCTTTGTTGGGTCTGCTGTCACTCCCATTTCAATAATAGATATCACATGATGTGGGAATCCCAAATCCAGAGCTAACTTTACCAAAGCTCCCAAAAAAGTTGGTGGTCATGGAGAATTACCTAAACCATCCTTAATTATTCCACATACTTCTCCTATAACATTTAGTACACAAGGATGTCACCAAATAATACTAGAATGAACATATCCAGGAATGTTTAAGGATACCATTCATATGTCTCGCAAACTCTGATGATGTATTCAACATGAAAAAGGGTATAACCAAGAACTCAAAGAAACTATAGAGAATCTAGGAATCAATGCTTGTAATATCCACCGATTGAACATGGATTTGGTGATAACATGTCCTCATGTAAAACACTAAGAACCACTTTTTTCCTAACTACTAGTATAAGAAGTCATTCATTCTCATTGAGTGGGTACTTCTCCCTGAAATTCATCTAGCTCATGTGATGTCAATCCACATATAGCCTCATGTTCTCATTCACCTCTAAGGTAGAAAACACTATGTTGATGATTATAACACACTAAGGATAAAAATCCCCCACTCTGTAGACTCCTCAAATAGTACATCCATCACTCAAAACAACATATGGTTATCAGAAGTGAAATAACACAAATTAGACCATCCCTAGGTGTATGTCTATGTAGAAAATGAACCTTCTGTGGAGTTAATCCTGATACATTCAGAGGGAATATTCCCTCACACTATCTAACATTATAGGAAACTAAAATCTTATAGAACCCACTTCTCTATGGGCCATTCCATCCAACTAATTATAAATTGGTTATATCCTCATAGAAATGAGCTCATTCTACTCTTCCTACTAGTGCTTCGTACCATAATAGGAAAACTTCATCCCACAAATAGGATACACCACAACACTAAATGTTTAAAATCTAATGATAATGAATGGAATGAAAAAATTACATATTGTGGAAAACATCATAAGGCCTCACAACATGTTATAGAAATATTTATTGTTAGGATCTCTCTCTTCCTAGAGCCAGGTCACACTGTCAATAGAAGTGTGATAACTGATCACCCTATTCAAGGGCCTATCAGTATAAGGGCCAATAAAAAAAGGCTCCACTAGTGTCGATTGGCCTAAAAATGGTCAATATCCTAGGAAATATGTTTCATGACTCTATCATAAAACTATAGTTGTCATTGGACACACATATCACACCTCTAGACACACTTGTAGCCATTGGATCAAAATCTCCTACTGCTAGAAGAAATCATTTCACCTACCCTCTTGTTTACCACAACTAGGGATTTCTCTAATACCTTAGTATAGAAACCCAATTTTAACATACATGGATATTACATTATTTTAGTTGACAATTCACTACATTAAAAAAGTACATCCCTAAGGACCATAATAGTTTATTGTCTTTGGAAACTGGGAACACAATCTTCCAAATTGGTGGAATATCTTCAAAGTTTCCCACAGAGATATTCCCCTTAATTAATCCTACTCAAAACCATTATTCATAACATTGGGAAAGGAACCATAATAATGGATGAGCTCATATTCTCATTAAGAGTAAATAAATGAGATATGTAAGCATGAAATTAACATAAGGGTATGAGAACATAGTTATAATATTTCAGAATCCTACCCTCCATATCAAAGATCATAAACATGAGTCACGTAATTAATATTGGATGAACATGAGGCCTAAATCATAAATGAATCAAGATCATAATATTCTAAATCATTACAAAGGAATAAGATCTCGAATTTTTTTCATACACATATGCATGTAAAATCATTCCCTAAAATTCAAGGCATGTTTCCAACACATATTAGGGAACTTAATGGGGACTACACCAACCAGGAGGGACACACCCCTATCCCTATTCATATCATTTTCATTATAGAGGATTTGGGTGTACCTGCTTCGCATAGTGAATCATGTTCATAAACTTGTTACCATTATTATCTTGTTAGATATAAATATTTACCCAATGCATTCGAGTTCTATCTAGGATTCCACATCATATAATATATAACCATCATACATAGAACTATCAGGACACCCCATTGTACATGCTATAATGAGAATAACCAGCACTGTCTTATCCACATAATTGTATAAGCTATTACAGTCTTACCCAGTTCTATTCTCAGCCACCCCATCATATAAGTTGTAATGGGATAACCCAACATAAACTAGACCTACCTATAATATAATCCATTTATATATCCCAAAACATAGATAAAGTACAAAGATCTGGAATATCACCATAAAAACACATCAAAGCAATTATTATTTCACTACTTATTATCCCATGGAAATGAAATGGGTTTCCTATCTATCTCTTTGAAATGTGATTAGCTAATGGAAAAGAGATAGGTTTCATAAAAATACATTTTAAAAAGTTTTACTCAAATAAAAGAAACATGTTCCATATACATTATTACTTAAAAACATAAACCATTCAATGAAATAATACCAATGACATCTTTAGATTAGATCCATATTAAATAAGAAATCTTCCAATAGGTATAAGGATTATGAAAGATCACTAATAATAGTTCTTAAAGAAAATAACCTTTCTATGAAAATCATATAATATTTTAAAAATTATTTTCTTTGAAAACCATATTTAAAACATATGAAGCAATATTTTAAAAAACATTTAAAAAATTTATTTATAAAAATATAATTTCTATATTGAAAAAACATTCTAAAACATAAAATATTTGAAAAAACATTTTCATTGAAAATAACCTTGAAAACATATAAATATATATTTGAAAACCATTTTAATGACTTTAAAACATAAAACAATTCTTTAAAACAATTTTACATAAAAATTATCTAAATATATCATTTAAAAACATTTCTATAAAACATGGTTTGTTAATAAAATATATTTCCGACTAAATAGAGAAATAAAGTCATATTTTCTTAAGTAAATTTTCTAAATTATCTTAAGTACCAATGTGTGAAGAAATGGTAGAAATATATTAATATATCATGAATTAACATAGGATAAGAAAAATCATGGGAATTATTGAGATATGTATCAAAATACTTCATAAATGTAAGAATAATCATAAAATATCATTATAATTGATGAGATTGTAGCAATAAACTATTACCACATTCGTAACATTGAATCATAATACCCATGAAATAATTTCTTTACATGAAGATTAAAATATCATGAAATTAAATATATTGATGTTATACCATTTCAAAGGTAATTATATACCCCTCATATGATAATATATGTGCATAACATGACATTTGTCTCAATGAATGAAAATTGAGACAAAATTACATTATTGATTTGGTAAATTTTGAACCATAACCCCATGAAAAAGATATCCTAAAAAGGATGTGCTAATACCCATAAATTTAACTATTATAATCAAATAATAAATTAATTTTTATTATACACACAATATAGAAGATACTTTTTTTAAATAACATATATGTCTCACAGAAATAAAAGAGAGACTAGAAATTCCCTTACTACTTGAGTAACTCTTGAATCCTAATCGACATGAAAGAATAACACAAATTGATTCTTCTAATATAAATTAATTAATTAATGTAGTTATATTATATTACATATGGAGTTATATACACCACACAACAAGAATAATTTTTGAATATAGTATATATCTCACAAAAATAAAACTGAGATGAGAAAACCCTTACCTTAATTCTAGAATTTCTTTATACATGTTCCAACCTCGGGTATAATAAATATAAGTTTATTATAAATCTATAAATGTACTATATTATTATACCTCATACCATTTATTATTTTATTATGACTTTATATTACCTGTTTATTAACTATTCCATGTAAATATTACGTTTCAAGTAATATCTGCTTTGTTTTTCATATATATTATGACTTGTAATTCTTGATCCTCTTATATAGATCATGATTTACTTATTTACAAGATTTAAAAATGATATAAATATAATATATATTAATTATATTGGTATTTATAATAATCAATAAAATATATAAATATGAAATAAAATACACCCTTCATGGAGACGAAAGGCCATACGTATGCATGAATGATGTTTCCATTTTTTGTATTTTTAAAAGAAAAGAAGTAAATGAAATATATGTATATATTTATATGATAACTCATGTAGAACTATTATTTCATATATATCACATTTTTTTATTAAACACATACATAAATCATTCCATGTAACGTGTTATCAAATAACATCACTTTGAGGAGGCGGTAATCCACACGTCAAAAAACGGAGTTACCATATTCCCACAAAATGGAAATCCTGAAGGTATGTGTTATATAACAATTAAAGAAGAAAAAATTTATAATATATATAATATAATTTATATAAAAACAGAAATTAAATCATTATAAAAAACCTTGATATGTGGTAATGGATGAATGGACAACTTTGGTTCGCGTGGTGGTAGTTTGCCATACACACAAATTATGACATTGTATCACATTTGATGGATGTGATTGTGAGTGAAGGTAATAAACAATAACATAAAACATCTAATTATAATTATGATACTATGTTTATTATATAGTCACGGAATAATGATAATTTAATGGGTGGATAAATAAATAAAACAGAAGTTCTTGTTGAAGTATGTTACCACTTATTTGGGTAAATCCTTTTGGTTTGTACCAAAAACCACCTTGGTTTACTTTATTCAGAAAGTGATGATTCTAATTTTATAGGATTTTTTTGAGATTATTTTTTCTGGATTTATATGATTCAACAGGCTTAATAGGTGTGAAGAAGTTGGGGGGGGGGGGTGAGTTCCCTTTTATAGTGGATGAGGAATGACATTCTTGTAATTACAAAGAGGTATACACTATCGAGAGGTCCCCATTACATCATTTTCTTAATATAATTGTCCATTTAATATATTATTGATCATATGGTCTAAATATGGATACAAATGGATTTTTTTACAAGTTAAAATGTTATTTGACCCCTTAAGATTAATGTTTAACCACTAAGTAAACTCATTTGACCTTAATTGTTGTAATTAGTTTTAATTTCTTCCAAAAATATTTTTTCTAAAAAAATATGTTAAAATTTATTGAAGTTATAAATTATTGTTATTCAAAATATGGAATCAATTTTACCAAATTCAAATCACAGAATTGAAAAAAAATTAAAATTAATGCTACAAACAGGATGACCCAGAGGATTTTTAAAATGATAATGTTCAAAAGTTTGAAATATTGTTATATTAAATTTCAATGTGAAATTGATTAAAATTACCTAAATTGGATTAATATATGTATAATTAATCTAAATATACTCCAAGAAAATTCAAAATTTTATATTACAATATACATAAACTAAACTAAAAATTCTTTTTTAATTAAAATTTAGTATTTTAACTATTCATTAAAAAAATGATACTTCTTTGAAAAATACCAAAACAAATCACCCCAATCTATTTTTGGAATTATTATTTAGAAAATAATGTTTATTTTGTTGAAGATAATTTTTAAAATTTTCAAAATTAGATTTAAAATAGGTTCACCATTAAAAGGTGGTAAAATTACTATTCAGACAAATATAATTCTTTATGTGTAAATTTTGATTTAATTTTATATCTTGTAAAAAAACATAATATGAAATTTAAATAGTTGATTGAATATATATATATATATGTGTGTGTGTGTGTGTTTTTCATTAACATAATTTATCAAAAAAGTTTTTAATAATTTGTTGAGGTCAAACATATTTGATTGCATAAAAATTGATTTCTTGGAAGAGATTTCCAATATTTTCAAGAGTTTTATTTTCGTTTCTAGTTAATTAGTCAGAAAATTAGTAATATTATGTACATTTTTATACCATATTTTCATAATATAATTAATACTACTCATAACTTCCATTCCAATGGATATGTGACAACAATAATAATACTTTAATATTAATATTAATTATATATTTTATTTTGGTAAAACTAGGTATTGTGAATAATGAAAGCTATTGAAGGAACTCAGAATTGTGTGTAACAAAATCCATACATAGTGTTGTGTATACTTCAAGATAATATAAGTGTTGTGTGTTATGCGATCATAACATGGTGTTTTGTGTGAAGAAAACATAACTTGGTGTATCTTTTAATAAAATCCATCAATGAAATTTAATTTATTTAAAAAATAACAGTTCCTAAATAGTAAGAGTGTTATATTATACCCCCTTAAAATGATTTTTCCTTCAAAATTATATTGGTTCTTCAAGGGTTTAATAATTGAATGTTCATTTCATAGAAACTCACCTTGAAAAACAGAATAATGAAACTTCCCTTAAAAAGGGAAAGTCGGAAACATCACGGTTACCCAAAGTAACTAAAAACAGGGTTTCAACATAGAAGAACATAGGTGGAAAGTGAAAAATTAATCATGGAAGATAAATCTAACTATAAAGTTCTGATAGAGATTGAAAAAGAACATCATCGTAAGAATTTTAATTATCAATAAATCCATAAACCAAAGTTTATTGAAAAGGGTCATTGATTTCATAAAAAAGTATGATAATGGGATAACATTTTATTTCATGAACATTTTCCTAAAGTTGAAGAATTTTCACAAGAAGATATACTTAATTGACTTCATTCCCTTTCATTAGAACAATCTCACCCCCTGGTTTGACTTTGATCAATTTCTATTACATATCTTAATCCATGAAATGATGGTGAATTTTTTATCCCTAAAAGACTAGTGAATCGTAATATCCATAGGTATAATGATATGTCATTACATCTATCTTCAGTTATCATAAAAAAGATGTTTATATATGTTTTCCATTATGAATAAATCTTTATATGGATAAATAATAAGTTAATATCTAAACCTCATCCAAATATTAACTTAAACCATTCTATAAATGGTAAACCTTATTTCCCTTACAAAATATTAAAATAAAAAACATTAGAAATAAGGCCAATAAATCAATATAACATTGATCCCACATATATCATAAAGTATCGCTTTGTTGTCACATACCAAACATGGTAAAACCTTAATCAAAATATCTATTGATACATTATAATAGCCATAAATACCATAAAACCATATTTAAAACATGAATGATTTCTTATTAGAAATATTATTGGATATATTCATTAAATAAAAAAGTTTTAAGGTTAATCCATGAAAACATAGAACACTTTTCAATAAGTTAATAATCAGTTCCATGGTAATTAGTACTATCCAATTTACTTTATTCATAATAATAATCTCTTTATCTAAGCTAATTATAATTTTTTTTATCATGATGAACACATTAATGAAGAATTTCACATAATCAAATTATCACATTTCCATTAAATAAATTGTATATTTCATTAAACAATTCAATATATTTTTGAAAATAATTAATATAAAACCTATACTTCATGATTCATATAACATAATTCTTTAATTATAGTACATATACACTTCAATCATATAACTTTATTCTGAAACCATTACATAGGATTCGTCATCTTATTCATTAATAACCCTTTCCAAGAATATGAAATTTGGATTATTTATAAGGTTCCTAAACCCCAATTTAATCATGATTCTTATGATTAATGTAAACAATACTGTTAGAACATCTCATACCTTTCACATTTCATTCATAGTCTCTTTACCTACATAAGTATAACCAATACTCATACCACCTTCCTAATTCGATTAATGATATGTACTCTTACAACATTAATTTTCATAATTCTCATAATTTTCATATCTGAAAAATTCAATGTTAACCCTATTATTTTTAGTTCCTACCATTGAATAGAACCCGAAAGCATACTGTGATAAACACTTATCACTGAATAAAACCACATTATCCTGATAAATTACTGATATGATTTCAAAATCATGGAATCTTATTTAATATATGACACTTTTTGTTAATCCTAAGTCATTTATAATCATGTTATACTAAATAATTTCATGATGGTTTATAAATAGTTTGTTAGTTTCTGAATTATATAACCCAGTAGTGTCAAACCATGTGTGTAGAAAGGCCTATTATTATGCACTAGTTCTCGATCGATTCTAAATTCTTCTTGTCCTTGTTTTAAATTCTTGAATAATCTAATCTTTTGATACCAACTTTAGTGAACCATGCTTAACATACATGGATATTACATCATTTTATATGAATATTCAGAACATTTTAAAGGTGAATGCCTGGGGACTTTAATTATTTAGTGTCTTTGGAAACAATGAACACAATATTATAACTTAGTGAAATATATTCATTGCTTCACACAAGGATATTTCCATTTATTACTATAACTCAAAACACTTCTTCATATCCTTGGGAAATCAAACATATTAAAGGGTGATATCATATTCTCCATAAGGGTAAATAAATGATATATGTTAGAATATCATGAAAATAAGGGTATGAGAACATGAGAGTAAAATTTGAAGATCATACCTAGAATATCAAAGATCATACCCCAAAGTCATGGAATAAATATTGGCAGAACATAAGTAATTAATCATAATATAATCAAGAGAATAATCCATGATAGAAAACATTGGAATAAGAAAAATATTTTTTGGTATACACATAGTCATGTAAAAAAATTATTTATAAGTTAAGGCTCATTGAAAAAACTTATTTGGGCACTTCAAGGTGGATACACCTACTAGGAGGGACACACCACCATCCACATTTTCAGCCTTATCCTTATAGTGGATCTAGTTATAACTTCTTCCCATAGTTGATCATTTCATATACTTGTTCCTATCATTATATTTTGATATAAAAATCATTACCTAATTATTTGGATTGTTATCTTGGTTACACCATCATATAAGATATAACAGGCCTAACCGACACTATCTAGGACACCCCATAATATAAGATATCAGGGTATTACCCAGTTCTATTTGGGCCACCCCATCTTATAAGATATAATGGGATTACCCATTACTATTTTGGGCCACCCCATAGTATAAGTTATAATGGTCTCACCTGGTACTATCTGGGTCACCCCATCGTATAAGCCATGTCCAAGTACCACAACATGAATACAATACAAAATCTTATAATTCTTTATTTTTTATAAAATTAATGAAAAAATAATAAATAATTATAAATTAATCATGTAACCTTCATTTGATACCACCTAATAGTTTTGGGCATTGTGAAAGAACCTATTGGGCATAAAATACTAATTTTTTTTTCTTAATCACAAATAATCTAAGATGTAATTGATGACGAATGTCATGAAAAATTAAAGTAAATTATAAATTAATTAACATAAATAGCACTGGAACTAAGAATTAAGGATCACCACATATAATTGTTAATTAATTTATTGATATATTGAGAATTATCTTGTCTTATAATTGTTTATTTTCTGATTATTTGGATATCAACCCTCATCATAACGTTACTTAATTATATCATCAATGATAAGAATCCATCTAGCGGTGATCTACATGTTCTCCAAAATCTCGTAACATTGTCATAGAATCACCAGGTTCTAGAATGGTTGATCTTGATTTCTTGCATCATTTTCCATTGATTGTAGCATGAATATATATGTGGAAAAAATATTATTGAGCTTATCTTCAAATCCAAAAAGTTTATTTGGATTCATGATCAAGTTATTGAGTGTGTTCTTGATATATTTATATCTTAGTTTTAGAGATAAATATTCTACCTCTCCCTATTTTAGGTGTTTTAATGATTAAAAGCACATGTTATGTTTCTAAATATTTACTTAGATAGTATTTCATTTATTGTGTATGGATATCATCAATGGTATTTTCTTAGAAAAAACCATGGGATCAATATATACATGGAGAATAATTTTTGACATCATTGTTGACTGGAAGCCCCAGATACCCATTTGGAAGGCATCGACTAGTGAGTAGAGCTTTATAGTGTACCTGATCCTATTTAGTCACACTTTTCAGTTTTTGCCTACCATGATATATGAGATGTGGTAGTGAGATAAACCTAGATACTTTCCACACCACCAACTAGATGACAGAGTCCCTTTGGCTTACTGGTGGAACTTGGACATACAATGTTAGTTTAAAGAAAACCCACTTACATGCCAGTGGTGTAACAACACCGGTTCTCATGTTTGATCCCTTTGAAAATTTCTATTATTTATTATAGAATTAATTAAGTAGTTGGAATGGAGTTTCAAGTTTCATAGGACCTCAATATTGATTTAAACAAATTATTGGATTTCTTATAACATGAGAGAATGGTATATCAGAAAAAATGGAATTTATATTTGTTGGAGGTTCAAATGGAAAATATAATATTCTTGTTGAATTTGAAATGTGGGGCTTAACCTGATGTTCCATAAGTTTTTCCTTCATTGAATGTTCTATTGTAGTGCAGTCATTGCTGTGTGTATTAAATAAATTAAATAATTAAGTTATTTAATTTACTAATATCCTAAACCTATCCTCTTTTATATATGTATTCTATTATAGAAAATTAAAAGGTATAGCTAAATTTCACTATGATACTGTAGAGAATAAGGAGAGATCCTTAATTGCATTGAAAGAAGATCTCAAGATCATTGATCAACAATAAACATAGAAGAAACATCAATGAAATCACTAATGAATGTTTTCATCACCAAAGATCAATCTATTGTCCAGGTTAGGGTAATTATTTTATTTATTCATGCCATGTTTTTTATTTAAAACATGGATTTTACCATATTACTGAAATCCCCATTTTTTTATCATGGTCACATGCCCTAAAAAAAACCACGTTTATATTCTGGTCAATTTATCCATTTTGATATTTAATCCCTATATATCCATCATATTCCATAATGAAAATCATTTCCCAAGTCTTTATTACTCAACAATGAAAATAAATTAGGTGTTTTCTTTTTTTTTTCTCCCTCCGTTCTTTGTGTTATTCACCACCAGACATATTCCTGGTGTTTTTGGCCTATGTTGTTTTTTGGTTGTATTTTTTGTCAAAAGATAATATATATATATAGATGAGAATAAACAGAAATAGGGTTTGTTGATAGACCCTAAGAAGATGCATCAAACCTTAAAAGTTAGATGCCTAAAAAAATAAACAACATAGTTCTAGACATATATATCTAGACCCGGTTGATCAGACATAGTTTCTAGTGCTATAAAATCTTATAATACTTTTCTTGTTTGTATGATTTTAACATCATAAGTTAATAAAATATTTTGATAATTTTTTTTTGACATAATGTGAAATTTTATTTTATCTTAGATATAGGATGATATGTTGATCTGGATGTTCTTAGAAGCATGTGGAAGAAATGATATATGCAATAAGTTTATGGAAGAGAATATAATATGTATTCGATGTATTCAGACTGTAGTTTATCAGTGTGGGAATCACTAGGCATAGTTTTTGTATAAAGATGGGATGTTTGATTTTTCTAATGTTTTGATTGATTGATCCATTAGTCTTGACAATCCACCTAATGAACCATGACAAGTGATTTTTTATTAGTTTCAGATTATCTAAAACAAAGAAGTTATTGAAGAAACTGGTCCATCAGAAGAAATGTACCATCGAACCATTATAAGAGATCTTACACCAATGCATTAGATAATTTTTGGTAAATTCATGGAATCAAATATAGGGTTCTATTAGAAGAAGTATATATTGGGTTGAGTAGTTGGGACTATTGAAAGAGATGGGATCATAAAAAATTATTCATATATTGTTCAATAATGTATTATACCATTTTAAACGATCAAAATATTTTTTGTTTATTTTCAATTGGGTCCAGATTCGTCAAACAAAGAGTGATATCAAATCTGCCAAAGGTAATGAGTGACTTATCTATCCGAAACATAATGAAACTGATAATTAAAGCGAATATAGACCTCATTAGACATAGTTCTCAAAGGCAATAACAATTTTTGAACAATTGTGGAAAATTAGATTTATTTTGAAGATGTTGTCAAAGTGTTGTTGAGGTTATTTTTAGGCTACATAAGTTATAATGATGTTTATAGACCAAAAAATCAATAACTTGTTTGGATGTAGAGGAATCTAATAAATGAACATAAGTCTATCTAAGCTTCAATAATTTATATGGAATAATTGTTTCAATGTTTTAGTTGAAAATCGGAATAGGTAATCATCAGTTATACATATGTTTCATCATAATTAATAATAGTATCAGAGTAAAATATGTATTAGACTAATGATTTTTTTTAAATTTGGTAGTTTGATAAAGTTGTGATAATATTCCCAATGTTTCAATAATAAAACAGAAGATTTTAGAAGAAATGAAGAAAAAAATCTGGAATCTGAAATATAGAAGAAATTTATGATTCATGTATTTTATTAAGTGGGAAAACATTTTCAAATTCCAATACATTCAATTTTTTGACGCCTATAAATAGTGACCAAAATACATTGGTAGTTTAACACTTTTTATGTGTGTAGAAATATAATGATCTTACATTTTTTTGAAAAGATGATTTATTCCAAAAATATAGGTTGAAGATGAAGAAGATCAATCATATCAGGATTCATAAGAGTGGGATCCATCGATTCAAATACCCATTGATGAGAGATCTATAAGATCGAATTCCCATCAGGTAGAGTCCTATTCATTGGAGGAGTTGTGTTTTTTCAATTGAGTTTCTATTTAGATTGATATAGGAATAAAAGATGTAGAACAGAACTAAGAAAATTAGATAAAGCCACATCTGAATTATGTTTCAAGAAAGAGGCTGATCAGACGAATATCTCTAATTAAGTTTTTTCGAATAGAATTTCTAGAATGATTAACATTAATTATATTCATATTTTCTAAAGATCATGATGAATTTTCATTACCAACAATTTCTTAAGAGAATTATAGAATATCATGAAAAATTTATATTGGTAATGTTGATCGATATTACATGTGGAGGACGTAAAGAAGGTTCTGAAATGGATCATAAGAGAATAAGAAAAAATCTTATAGATGCGGATTTTAACCAATTACTAAAAATACTTGGTTACAGGGGGGTATAACCAACAATTGGGAAAGTGGATAAAAAATGATATTTAGGGGGTGTAACAAACTATATCATAGAATTCGACTGCTGGGTTGAAAACCTATTTAATTCTTGTTACTTTGGATTCTAAAAATAATATTAGTGAAAGAGATCTATGTTGGTGGGACCGTGCAACATGGAATAGAGTAGTTATTTATACCAATCCATTTAGATATCACATTTTTCAACATCCTTATATTTGATGAATATTAAAGGTGAGGTTAAAACTTATATTTTAGTGGATCATTACACTAACATATTTTATAGGTAAATATAGTATTCTAAAAGTGTTAAGAAAATTTCAAATTAAAATAAACAGGTACCACATAATCATCCCCTCTCCCCTCAATGGTCTCAATATCACTTTGCAACAACAATTGGTATCGAAATAGGTTCCCTTTGAATGATCCAAGTATGAGAATAAAGAACGTAAATTCAATGAATAATAGGGAAGCTCATTTTTTGACGGAAAACTAACATAGGTTGAAGAATATGTAGATACCCTATCTTCTATCTATCAGCCTTGAAGTTAGAGACACAACAAGAGTAGGATTTCCACCCATTTTTGAATGTTTTATAATAGATGATGATAAGAAAAATATATAAGTTGATGGGGAATACTATAATTCTATGATAATGTATGTTATATATAAAATTGATATAAAGATCATTGGATTGAAACTAGCTAAGAAAATGTGGGGTAATAAGAGAAATAGCTTTTAAGGAAATGAGAAAGTTGAGGAAGCCATGTTAAAAATCTGGAGAAGAAAATATGAATTTGTAAAAATGGAAAATGAATAAAGTATTCATGATTAAATTATAACAGTTAATGAGATTGTGAGTAATATAACATGTTTGGGTGAGAAATTTGAAGAGTCTAAATTTTTTAAGAAACTAATGAGAAACATTATAAAAAAATTTACTAAAAATTGTTCAGCTTTAGAAGGTAATAAAATTTTATCTTTAGATGAAATTATTATTACTCTTGTGGAATATGAAATGAAAAAAGATATCATTTTCAAGAAAAATGATGATATGGAAACTTTCTTCAAATATATTTTCAAAGGGAAAGATAAATATAAACAAGTTAAAAAATAATCAACTAAATTGAAGGTAAATAATGAAGATGAATATTTCAAACAAAATGATTTCTCACATTTCTAGAAAGTAATATCAAGGCAATTGGATGGGAATGTTAAGAACTCCTTCAAATTTTGAAATTATTAAGAGAAATAACATTTTTCATACAATTTTCTATGAAATAAAATTTAATACTGTGAGTCTAAATAAGAGGATAAGACGTCTTAAAAATGAATGTGGATGAAATATAATGAAATATTTCTTTATAATAAGAAGAATAAAAGTTATCTAAGAGAATTAAATAATGATGATGCTTCATCCAGTGATGAATTTGATCATCAAATAAACATAATTCCTAAAGTTTGAAATGTTTTTATTTCAACATAAAAGATTATGATCATGATGAAATTATATAATTTGATTGGATTCTTAAAAAAATTGGAAATATAAATTGAGAAGAATACCAAAAATAAGAACGAAAGAAAGAAGAAAAAAGAAAGATTTTGAATATATAACTTTTGAGAATAGTGATCTAGTAAAGAAATATGAGACAAATCTCAATTTAATAAGATTATAAGAAATTAATATAGGTGATATTGAAAGAGAACTAAAAATTTATGAAGAAAAATCAGTTGGTAATGAGAATCCACACATGATAGAATATTCACTTATTGAAGAAAGAAATCTGAACAAGTTAAAGATAGTTGAATCTAAAAATATGATAGATGTTTTTAGAAAAAAATGGCTGAGAAAGAATAATATTTTTTAGAAACACTATAAATTGTTATTGAATAACAAATTGATATAAGGAAGATGAGTGGAAACAACACCAAGGTAGATGATGTTAAATGTGAAAACTCTAAAGATGGTAATAATAAGGTCTTAAAAACATATTTGTGAGAAAATATCTTTCAGTAAGAAAGATAGTAATTATTTATTAAAGTGTATCCTTGGGAAAAGTGGTCCATGATTTACGGAGAAACAACAACCACACAGTTCTGAGGAGTGTTACGATCAGTCTGAAAAGTCAAGATTCAGTGGTCATTTTTGGTGTTATGGAATTTTTATACATAGAGATTTTTCATGTTGGAAAAACATTTCTCTATTATGAAATAGGCATGAATCAAGGGGTATTTATATTGATAATATAAAATAAAACTCACATTAGAAATTTTTAAACTAAATAAGTAATTTCAAAAGGTGAATAATGTTGAAGCATAAAAAAAGAAAAAAGAAAATCTATTGAAATTTTAGAACATTAATAAAGTTGATAAAATTAAAAATTATAAGTCAGAATATAATGAATTATTATTTATTTGGATAGAACTAGTTTTTTAAATATAAATTTTTAATAAATAGAATGATCAGCTAATGAAAAGGTGAATAAGAAGGTTTCTGAAGATATGAACAAAGTTGATAAAGAGATATAAAAAAAGTGTTTATTGATATTGAAAAGGTCTAAGTCATGTGGGAAAGGATGGAATGTTACTAAAATATTTATAACTATCTTTCCATCCCAAGAGGAAAACATTAATAAGTTGTCACAAAATCATTATAAAAAAATATTAATGAATTCAAATAAATGTTGACCTCCTCATAAAAATACTCTACAGATGAGATAAAACTTATTTAAAAAATATTCAATGACAATAAAAGGAAGAAAAAACATCCAATGAAAAATATATTAAAAAGAAGAAAAATTTAATATTATATACGATTATCATATTGAATGTGATTTCTAAGAAACAACAGAGGCCCCTATTTATTTAAAAAAGATATTTGTATATGTGTATTATCATGTATGTAATTGAAGGAGATTATGTATGGATGATGGGTGAGTGTTGTAGATATTTTTCAGCAAGAAGTTATGGGATACCCTTGAGACATAGTAAATGCGTTGTTTTGGTGTGAGTATATTACTTTTATTTTATAATAAAGTAAAAATATTTTTAAGTAATATATTTTGGGAAAGTTATGTTTATACACTTTAACTTTCTAATATTTTTGTTAAGATAGGTGTTAGATTGATGATATTTTGAAAAATGTTCATAGATTTTCTCAGAGATAAGAATGATAGAAGAAGAATATTAAGTGTATTTCATGTAATTGTTTAATGGAAAACATTGATAAATATTATTATAAACTTGGGTTTTATATACTTTTCTTTCCCATATAGACTTAGAGATATTTAGTTAAAGGCTCTTTGTTAAGAAACACATATGTTACCACTTTTTTTCAGAATAATTTTTTCAAGATTCATGGGAGGCCACTTTGGATTTCTTTTCAATAAGGGGAAGAAGAAAAATCTTCGGAGAATAAAGAAAAATGGAATATTTTTTAGTTTTTGAAATTGCTGTGTGGGTATTGAAAAAAACACATAGGGGGGATTGTTTATCCCATGTTGTGTTTTGGTTGTATTTGTAGTAAACATAAAAAATATGTATAAATATGAGAAGTGCTGGAGATCTATTTTTTGGACATACCCCAAGAATATGCATAAAACACTATAGATTATATTCACAAAAAAAATGAACAACACTTTTTTGGTCAAAAATATTCAAAACTAGTTGATCAGACACAGTTTACATTCCAAGAAAATTTAATGACTCTTTGTTTTTTTGTATATTTTCAACATAATATGTTAATCAAAACTTGTGATCAATGATTTGTAAAATAAATGTATAGAAAAGGTTATATTATTAATATGATTATATATTGAACCTATTATTCTAAACATCATGAGGAAGACATGATACAAGCATTAGTTTTTTGAAATAAAATAAAATATGAAATCGAAGTCTTCTGGTCGTAGATTATCAGTGTGAGAATCAATGGACGTAGTTTTTTTCTAAAGGTTGGGCAGTTTAATTTTGATGAAATTTGGATTGAATGATTCATTAAACTATCTAATCCAATGAGAAAAACTTTCCAAAGGATCATTAATTTGTTTAGATAATCTGAAACAATTAATTTTTTGCTGATATTGGTTCATCGGATGAAATGTTTCATCGATCTATCCGAGGAGATATGACACTGATACCTTAGATAATTTTTTGTTATCATTATTTTATTAGATTAAGAGTTTTATAAGATTAAGAATAGATTTGTTGGAGTTTTGGGTATAATGAAATATATGGGATTAGACATTGGTGAGTCGGATGATGTTTAATAATGTAGTCAATCATTTTCAAAGAATAGAAGTTATATTGCATGTTTTCAATTAGGTCAAGTGTCATCAGACAATAAGTGATGCCAATCCACTAAAGGGGGTCAATGAATGATATATTATACACAAAATAAGACATATGAAACATCAAATTCTTAACTACATTAGATGTAATTTTCATCGGTCTGATGAATTTTTGAACGATTGAGTAAAATGATATTTTTTTAAAGCTATTGCCAAAGTTTTGTCAAGGGATTTATTGGCTAAAGAAGTTGTAATGATTTTTATTAAAAGTTATATGAATTAATTGATCATCCTAAGAGTAATAAAATAATTTAAATTAATACAAAATAATTTGTAACAATGTATACAACTTTTTTATCAAAGATTCAATTGGAACATCACAATGGTGAACCATCAAATTTTCTTACGTTTCATCATAATGAAGAATAGTATCAAAATGAAATATGCACTAAACTAAGTATTTTTTATAATTTGGTTGCAGGATAAATTTTTTAGAAGATTTGATTTGTTTTAAGAAGAATATAGAAAAGTTGAGATTCATTTAATACGTTAATCATAAAGTTGAAATGTTGAAGAAATTCAAGATTCAGGAATTTTCATATATTAGAAAACATTTTCAGATTCCCACCTCTTACATTTTTGGGATGATTAAAAATAGAGATCACAATACATTAATAGACTTAAACTATTCTAGTGTTTGGAAATATGATGCTCTAAATTTTTTGTGAAAAGATGATTTCTTCCAAAAAAACATGTAGATGTTGAGGAAAATCCATTAGAGCGTGATTCATAGGAGTGAAATCAATAAAATCGGATCCCCATTAGAGAATTATTTATCCGATAAAATTCCCATCTAATGGAGTTATATTTAATGGAGGAGTTTTGTGATTTATATTGAGTTTATACTCTAATTAATGTAGTATGAACAGTATAAGGACAGGATTGAGAAATGTTGATAGAGCCATGTCAGACAGAGGTTATCAGATAGAGGCTATTCAAACTGCCAATTGCTATGTAATTTTTGTATGAAGAATTTATGGAAATATTTAGATTTAGATTTTTTATATTTGATGAAGATCTTGAGGATGTTTCATGACCAAAAATGATCTTAAGAGAGTTTTCAAAGTTATTAAATATTATACATAGGTAAAGTTTATCCATCTTTCTTGTGGAGTAAGTGAAGAACTTTTTGACATAGATTAGAGATAAAGAAGAATCTTGTATTTTTGATTTATAACCAATTACTAAAAATCCATAGTTTATGGGGTTTATTATATAGTGACCCTATCCTTTTACACATATTATTACATGGTTTTGAGCATAATTGACCATAAAATACAATGAATGATCGTAAATTCTAGTGTTTCTGGAAGATTTGGTACATAGTTAAACATCATGAAACTAAAATAAAAAAATTATTTTATTCAATATTCATAATGAGATCCTAACATCCATTTAGGTCTTACATAAATATAGGATATCCTGGGGAATACATTTACTAAAGGGATGAGCTAAAAATCTCAGTATGGGAATAAATATAATAATAAACATAGAACATGGGTTAGAAGTCATAAAATGATGAAATTATGTCATTGAACATAAATAAACATAATGAATTTTAATATTTATAACATGGATCTTATATTCATGGAATCATGGGAATGTGGAAACAACATATAACATTACATAAATATGATTTAATGCTAACTACAAAGATTATATCACATGGTGGAAAACGCCCCATAGAGGAATCAGGTTCACATACTATCCCAACATGACATCTCTTGAGAATAAAAATTACCAAATATATTGGAGATCTATCTAGGATAACCCATAATAACATGTTAATGAACATGTGCCACATGAAGAATAAACATAAGGGTTACCCCTGGAAAGAAATGGGTATCATAATCATATCACAAGGCATAATTTTTTTGAATATCCTAAATGTGTCCATGAAAGAATAGATTAAAAACATACATGGACATTAAGAAGGGAAAATAGGCATAAATTATGATAAGTTATTTCCAATTGAAGATGAAACATGTAAAATTTGTTTTTAGGATACTTTAAGAATGAATCATTTTAGTACGGTTTATGTAAAATATTACATATAATTTAAAGTGTAAAAGGCATATTTTTTCATAAATCTATAAATGAACCAAATAGTTTTTAATGATAAAATGTGTGATTTTTGAATAATAATGGGGTCTTAAAACTTATTATGGAATTCACTTGAAAACTGGTAAGAAATCAGGAATTTCCCTTGAATCGGGCTTGATTATCAGGAAGAATTAAGAAGGGGGATTTTTAAAACATGTATTACTCTATCAAATAAGGATGATCAGATATGGATACATATGTTTGGAAAATATAAATAGAATTTATATGAATTAAAAAAAATAAAGAATCATTACATTGTGGTAAAGAGAGAGAAAGAGTAACCCGAATGAAAAATAGAGGTTTGGGTAGAATATCTTGCCTTATGTCTAAAACTGTTATTCACTTGTACATAATTCCACGAATAATAAATTTATATTCATTAATTAATTATACCAGAACATATTAATCATTTAATTTTATTATAATTTTACAAAACTCATTTATGATATTTTTGATGAGTTATAAGATACAATTTTATCATTCGAGAGTGTTTGTTTCCTTGGTTTTCATTATTGGTTTAGTTGTATAAGAGTATAGAAGAACGTGTAAAGTGGGGTTACATATCCATAATTGAAATTATATGTTATTATGGATATTATAGAGGTTAAATTGGTTTTACATTTCTTTTGTTTTTATGGAATTCTGATGAATCATTAGGAAACTATTTAATGATATTCATTTGTGTTAATTTTGGGGGTTTTCGATCTCAACAAACTCATTTTGTTTTATCATTTAGTATTAAATAAATAAGTAAGTTTCTGAACAAAAAAATGGTTAAAAATTAACTAACTGAAACTGTTTCAACAATTATAATGGTTTTAATACCAGACTTTGTGGAGGTAATGGAAAATGAAAACATTTCATCCTTGAATGCGATAAAACAACACCACATGAACAACATAAAACTTTTTAGAAAAAATGGGAGAGGAGAATGGGTTTGATGATTAATTATTTTATTAGAATAATATAATTATAGTATATGTATGCTAATGGAGTAATCATACCATTTAAATGAGATGAGGTTAAGAGATAATAAAAAAATAAAATACATAGAAAATAAAATAAAATAAATGAAAAAGGATTTTGCCTCTTAAATTTCTACTCCTTGAGAACCTCTTAGGGAAATGGTTTTGTTATTTTGATGTGACCAAGAGATAATAAATATTGTTTAGGGGTTTTGAAAGAGTATTTTTTAGAACTTTTAGAAGGATCAATGATTTAATGGCGTGAGGAGACGAAGTGGTGAGCATTGGTTTTTATAGCCGAAGAGTGGGGTGTTTTCTCAAAATTTTATTCACTAGTTTATTATTTCGTCTCAAGATAAGAAATAGTGATGATTACATGAAAAATACAGTAAATAGATTAGTATAATTCATGATTATGGTACTTAAATTAGTGATGAATCAAGGAATAGTGTATTTAATTTATAATATATATATACTGTAAATTACCGTATTTTACTATCCACCAAAAATTCAACTATTTTGGAAAATACCGAAAATTCACCCTAACCATTTTTTTGACATGTATAATTCAAAAATAATCTGAGTTTTTAAAAAATAATTTCTTAAATATGATAATTTGTTTTCTAAATAAAAGAATAATTTAGTCAAGAAATACCAATTTTAGAATTATAACAGGTTTTAAAGCACTTTGAAAAATTAATTAAGGTCCCATAACATTCTCTTATAATAATAAGATAAAAAATATTAATTTATGAATCTATTTTATGAAAATAATTATTATTTTTCAACATTATATTTTTATCAAATTGAAAATAAATGCTTATGTTTGTTAGAAATATCAACAATAAATTAGTAATTTCTTAAACATTGATTTACTTATAATATGATATAATTATATCATATTATCATTTATAACATGGATAAATTTTATTTATACATTAATGTGTGAGGTTAAAATCCTATTTACTAATTTCTTATTTATATGGTTCATATTACTATTCGAAGGATCAAGTTTCTATTTTATTGGTACCTGTTCCTTAATATCTAGAAATACTTTTTATTTCAATCATTATTTATTTGTAAAGATTGTATTGTATTCTTAATTTTATTTTATGTGATTATAATACATGATATAATTATAAAAAGTGAATTTCCATTGATAAAGATTTTGGATCATTACATTCTACCCCCTTATGAAACTTCTCCATAGAAATTTTGTTTTACATTTTAAGCTGAAAATAGGTGTTGGTATTTCTCATTAATCGCTTCATCAGGTTCCCATGTTTCCTCTTCATAATTATAGTTTAGCCATAGTAATTTGACTACAAACTTAGTCTTATTATGTATAACTTTATATCTACGATCCAAGAACTTCATTGGTTTCTCCTAGTATAAGTGATCATTTTCCAACTTTAACACATATAAATTTAATTCATGTGATGTAATTTTTATATACTTCCTGAAGAGGGATATGTGGAATTCATCTTATACTTGAGACATGGTTTTTTGATGTTTTAGTTGATAGGATATATCTCCAACTTGATCAAGGATCATAAAATGGTTGATGTACCTAAGACTAAGATTTCCTTTCTTTACAAATCACATGATCCTCTTACATAGAGATATACTAGGGAATACCATATCTCTAACCTTAAACTATAGGTCTCATTGGAAATTTGCTGGATCACACATTTCTTGAATTTGGGATACATTGATGTGTTGCTAAAAGGATTTCACCTTCTACAACATTTATTTGACTATAATGGGATTCATACGAATCCATATGGATACTCTAATGGAAACTATTATTATATGAGAATTAAACCAATGGAAGTTGTTGGTCCCATACACATTTGAAATCCATATAACCCACTCTCAACATGTTATCCAGAGTTTTAATTATCTTCTCTAATTGTATATTATATTGAGGTTGATAGGCCCTATGGAAGTTTCATTCAATGTTTAGAGAATGTTGGAGACTTTTCCAGAACTCATAGGTGAATACCAGATCTAGATTAGATATAATAAGTAGTGGTACTCACTGAATCCATTCCACTTCTCTGATTTACATCCATTCATGTTTATCTAGGGAGTAGTCTTCTCGAATTGTGATAAAGTGAGTGGTATTTGTATGGCAATCCTCAATAACCCATATATAATTGTTTCCATTGGATGAATTTGGAGTTCAAGTGAAAAAGTCCATGCTAACGATTTCTCACTTCCATGTTGGTATGGGTAATGGTTTAGACACCCCTTTATACTTTTTTCCTTTTATCCTTCACCTATTGACATGCCAAGAACTTTGATTTATAATCAGTTATCTCCCTTTTCATATTTACCTCCCAATAGTTATCTCTGAGATCTGGATACATCTTTATGATTCATGGATGGATAGATAAGGTTCAGCTATGTGCATCATTCATAATATCTTTATTTATATCTTTATTAGACAGTACACATAGTGATGACTTAAATCTCATGACTCCCTCATTAGCTAATTTGAACTCTTAGGATTTATCTTTTGTTATTTCTTCCACCTTTTTCTAAAATTCCACATCCTTTATTTTAGAATTATTTTATTTTCTCAATGAGGGATGGTTGAGAAATAATTTGAGAAAGAATTGATGATGTTCATTCATTAATTATTCCCATGTCCATCATTTGAAAATCTAATAATATTGGATCCTTCTCAATTATCCACATTGATAATGTTGTAGGATCATTTCTACCTAGAGCATTTTGTCCTTATTTTATTTACCATGGTGATAATGGATTGACCAGAAATAATCATTATTGAGCTCTACCAATATTCACCAGTACATATTAAGCTCCATCTATGTGAATATATATTTGAGACTCTTATGATCAGTATATATTTCAATCTTCTACCCGTAAAGATAATTCCTTCATATTTTATATGCAAAGAACACATCCTCCAACTCCAGATCATGCATGGGATAGATTTTCTTATGAATTTTCATCTTCCATGAATCATATTCTATCTCATTATCATTTTCATCAGCAAAAAAACTGATAACTTCTTTAAAGCATTGTTTTTTACAAAAATAGTTCCCCACTAGTTAGTAATGTGATCATTGTTGTAGTGATTAGCCTTTTTTCAACTATTGAAAAATGTCTTCACATTCATTGGTCCGGAAAAACTTTTCTCCCATCCAAGTCGGCTTAGATAGTGGGTTTGATAATCATGTAAAGTTCTTCAAAATCACCTGTAATACCTAGATAGACCATGTAAATTGTAGATCTCCATTACAGATGTTAGTCCAGGCTACCCTTTGATTGCATTTATCTTGGAAGGGTCCACAGATATCCCTTTTCCGATGATCACATGCCTCAAGAATGATAATTTTCTATCCAGAATTCACATTTACTGTACTTTTCATAATTTTTATCCCTTCTCAAAGTCTCTAACATTGTATTAAAATGCTCTTCATGTTACTCCTTGGTCTGGGAGAATATTAGAATATCCTCACTAAATACTACAACAAATTTGTCAAAGTAATATCTAAAGACTCTATTCATTAAGTCCATGAAAATTTATAGATCATTAGTGAGTCCCAAGTGAATAACTATGAACTCATAGTGTCTATACTTCATTTGAAAGGTAGTCTTGGGAATATCTTCCTTCCTCACCATTAGTTGGTGATATCCTAACAAACTGTCCACCGTAGAGAAATAATTAGACCGATGTTGTAGATCGAACAAGTAATCAATCTGTGGTAGGGGATAATTTTTTTTATCATGAATTTATTAATATCATGATAATCAATATAGAGTAACATTTATCGATCCACCTTCTTGAAAAAGAGGGATGGTACACCATATGGTGAATCACTCAGATGTATAAAACCCCTTTTCAGATTCTCTTGTAATGGCTTATTTAGTTCTTTTTGATCAATGGGGGACATTATATAAGGTGGATCTGAAATAGGAAAAGATCCATGAATAAGTTCAATTGAGATCTCACCCACTTGATCATATGGAAGTCTAGGAAATTATTTAGGGAATACATTAGTGTAATACATCATGATAGGCATGTCCTCGAGCATGATTATGTCATCTATATCAATCTTTTGATCTAGATATGGTTGGTCATAAGAAAACAATATCCATAATTGATATTATAATGATGATGATTTATCTTCTTCCTTACACACGTATATAATTGGAGGATCCTTTATGATGTGAAGAGTAATATGCCTTACCCAACAGTTGATGATGGATTTATATAAAGATATCCAATCCATTCCTAGTAAAGAATAAAGCTCTACCAATGAGATCATGAAAAGATTTTATTGTAGGTTCAGTCCAAAAACATTATCCAGGAGGTGTTATAATCTATGGATGCAATAATTTCCCCATTTTATATACTCATAGATAACTCAACCTTCAATTTTTTAGGTGGTGATTGAATATTTATACTAAACTTGCAAGATATGAACTAATGAATAGAACTATAGATGACAATACAACCTTTCACTATTATATTCTCGTATTAAACACTAAATTCATCTAAGAATGACTTTTGGATGAGAATTTTTAAGCATTTAAACACATAAAAGGGAAACCAAAAACATTAAAGGGATAACTTATAAGTGAAAAGTATGCCCTAAATTGCGATTCCCATGGATTCAATCGCAGTTATCCATGATATATTCCCTAAAATATATTATTATAGTATTTTTGTATTCCATTAATAATGATTTGTAATGAAATTATGGATTTACAAAAGAATAACCCCCTAGAGTTTCAAACTAGGTGTGTAGTAAACCCTATTATTGTGTACCGGTTTACCCCAAGTCAGACCTAGAACACCTTTACAGAGTTATTAATCCAAGGTAAGTATGTTCTAAATCCATGTCCACTTATAGTATATCAACATGGATTTATTTTTTTGATAAACCACTTACTCTATACTAACCAAAATATTGGGACGTTTTCTTATACTTAGTCTTCTACCTATGGATTACACTGGAGTTTTCTAATTATAATTCCAAAAATTACTAAATGTTTTCTCTAATACCATCAATAGTGACCCTAGGATTTTACAAAAATTATTACATGGTTTTACTCATAATTAACCACCAAATACCACCAAGGATCATAAATTATATTGTATATGGAAGATTAGGTACACAGTTAAACATCATAAAATGAAAAAAAATTAATTTAATATTCATAATTATCTTCTAACTCCCATTGAAATGTTATATTTTCATGTGACATCCTAGAGAATACATGAACAAAAGGGAGATATTAAAATAAAATTAAGGGTATAATCATAATAATAAACTTAACACATGGTTTATAAGGCATAAAATGTTGATATAAAAGGCGTGGAAAAAGAATAAACATAAGGAAGAATAACATTTATAAAATGGGAACATATATTCATGGCATCATAGGAAAATGGAAACAACATATAACAAGACATAGACATGATTCAAGGCTAACTACCAAGACTATATCACATGGTGGACAAAGTCCTATAAATGAATTTGGTTTGTTCCCTATCCCAACATGACATATCATGAGAATAAAAATTAACCAATTCATTGTATCACTATCTGGGCTCACCCATCATTACATGTTCATTAATATGTGTTCCAAAATAAGAATAATCATAGAGGATTCCAGTGGAAATAATTTTTTTTCATAATCATGCCACAAGGAATAACAAATGAGCATATCATAAATGTTTCCATGAAAGAATGGATTCAAAAGATAAATCGATATTTTGAAGGAAAAATAGGCATTGATTATGATAATTGATATCCAATTTAAGTGGAAATATGTAAAATTAGTGTTTATGAACTTTAGAAATAAAAAATTTTATTGCGGTTTAAGGAAAATATTAAAGTGAATTTAAAAGGAAAAAGGAATATTTGTTTTTAAAAACAAGAAAATTACCATGATAGCTTTCATAATATAATTAGTAATTTTATAAAAAATAATGGTGTGTTATAATAGATTATGGATTTCACTTGATAACATGTATGAAATCGTGATGTTTCCTTGAATCAGGATTCTTTATCGGGAAAAATTGAGATAGAAATATTTTTTAAACATGTATTTCCCCATAAAAGAAGGATGATATGATCTGGATAAATGTTTTTGGAATGAATAAATATAATTTATAATATATACAAAATAATAAAGAAGCATTACATTGGGGTAAAGAGAGAGAAAGAGTAACCGAAATGAAAAATAGTGGTTCAGGTATAATCCTAAAGCTTATGTCTGAAACGGTTTAGAAATTGTACCTAATGTATTAAATAATAAAATTATATTAATTAATTAATAATTTCATAACCACTTATGGATTTATTTGATTTATTATAATTTTATTAAGTTCATTTATGGACTTTTTATGAGTTAAAAGATACAATTTTATCATCCGGGAGCATTCATTTCCTTGGTTTTCGTGATCAGTTCACTTGTATAAGAGTATGGAAGATCAAGTAAAGTGGGGGTAATTGTCCATAATTTAAATTATATTCCTAAGTATAAATTGTTCTTATATATAATTTGGTTTTATTACATTAGTATGAATCATTATACAAATAGTTATGGATAATCATTTGGGTTAATTTTGGTGGTTATCGATCACAGTGAACTCATTTTGTTTTATCAATAAGTATATTAATATTTTAGAAATAAAAAATAAAAGGGTTATAACATAATTTTTAAAATATTTTTCAACAACTATATTGGTTTTAAGAACATCCTTAAAGGTGGTAAATGAAAATTAAAACTTTTTACCCTTAATGATGATAAAACAACACCTCACGAATGACATTTCCATTTTTAGAAGAAAAGAGAAAGGAGATGAGGTTTGATGATGGATTATTCAATTAGAATAATAAAATTACAGTATATTTAATTTACTTATGTTATCATACCTTTTTCATGATGGTATTTGATGAGATAATAATAAAATAAATTAACATTAAAAGAAAACAAAGTAAAATATATAGGATTTTACCTCTTGAATTTCTCCTCAATTAGAACCTCCTTAAGGAAAAGGTTTGGGTATTTTCATGAGAAAATGTGCACCTAGACATGAGGGAGAGGCTTGTAAAGAGTACTGGTTAGAAATTTTCAAGGTTTAATGCTTGAAATGTGTTAGTAGATTAGGCGGTGAGGGGTATTTATTACAGTGGATGAGAGGGGTGTTTTCTCATTATTTTATTCATTATTTTATGAATTTTGACTCAATACAAGCAATAATGAATCCATGAAAAAATATAATAAATAGAGAATGATAATTCTAGATTATGGTGAGTAATCCGTGATGAGTCAAGGAATAGTTTATTTAATTTATAATGCTAATATATCGTAAATTATAGTATTTTACTATTCAGAAAAATTTCAAAAAAATCAAAAAATTCACCGTAACAATTTTTTGATGTGTAGAATTAAAAATTGAAATCCATTTTAAGAAAATAATTTTCTATGTATGAGAAATTTAATTTTCAAATAAAATCATTATTTAGTTTATGAATGCCAATTTTAAAAGTATAGCTTATTTTATAGCTTCATGAAAATTTAATTAGGGTCACATATAATAATATAATAATCATAATAAAGAAAAATATTAATTTATGAATCTATTTTATTGTAAATAAATTTTCTTATCAAACATTATATTAATTATAAATTTGAATGTAAACCCTTATTATTTATGAAAACATCAACAATAAATTAGTAATTTCTAAATCATTAATTTAATAATAATATAATATAATTATATCATATTTTCATTTATTAGACGATGAAATTTTATTTATACTTTCATGGATGAGGTTACTATTTTATTGTTTGGTTTATTATTCATAAGGTTCACAATACTATTCCCATGGTCAAGTTACTATTTTATCAGTATAGGTTTCTTAACTTCTAGAAATACTTCTAATTTCTTTCTTTCATTATTTATGAGGTTTGTATTGTGTTCATAATGTAATTTTATGTGATTATAATATATTAAATAATTATAAACATGGAATTTCCATTTATAAATATGTTTGTTTTTTTCACATAACCATTTTTAGTTAATGTGAATATAAAAAAGATAGTTGTGGGTTATAACTAACTATAGAAGAAAAGTAGACTACTAGGTTGTAGAACTCTTTACAACTTGTTCCTATATATTCTGAAAATAATATTAGTGAAAGGAATCCATGTTGGTGGGAAAATAAAACATGGATAGGAGTATGTCTTTTTACCAAACATTGTAAATATTGTGTACTACTACATATTTATATTTTTTCATACAAAAGGTCATGTTCAGTCTTATATTAGAGTTAATCTTTACTCTTAAAATATTTAGAGGTTAAAAAGGTGTTCTTAAAAAGTTATGAATCTTTCTTACTAAAAAAATCGATTCCCCCCCACCGCTCAGTAGTCTCAATACTATTTGGAAACAATAGGGTGGTGGTTTTACATTTTTCTAAGGAGATTTATATGAAAACAAACTCTCTAATTTTGTTTGATATGGTTGTAAATGTAATATGAGATTGAGGTGCATGGTAACATCATGTGTTATGGAAATAGAAATATGTGATATTGGATTGATATGGTATTTCACTCATACGGGGAGTGCATGAATGAAGGGATTCAATGAAGACATCCATTCTGGAATTTCAGGGGTCCGAAATCGACTTTCGTTGTTGTGGAATTTGTGATCTAAACTTCTAGAAAAATTAAATAGAGAGTATTGTGGTGACATTGGTGGAGCCAATGAGAAATAAGAAAGACACTATGTCTGTCCTAAATTATTAATCAATATAACATGTATTTACAAAGAACACATGTTATGTATGTTGGAATATCACAATAACTAGGGTCTTGGACTAACTTAAATATCACACATTTGAAACCCTAGTTGTATAGCCAAACCATAAACCATTAGTACACAACAAAGATGTTTTTTACTGACACATTGTTTTTGATGGCCATACACCTTGGACCCTACTCAAGTAGTGAAATCATATAGAACGAGGAACAAGCCTTAGACCTTGGGTGGTCTGACACCTCATATAACCCTTAAGACACACTATGTACCTATCCCTATACACGTTGAGTGAATCAGAGGGGCATGATCAGGCATAATCGTTGAGGTGTACATTATGTACCCTGAAAAAACATTTCATTATGTCTTTATAGTGACTTATACCTCCCACATATCATTTTTGGGACATAGAAATGGTGTTGTATGTAGTACATTATGAAAATAATTCCATATAAAATGCAGTGGTATCATTTGTTTAGGTTGAAGAAATATTATACAAGTTCAACATGTTGTTAACTTATTCTATCTCAGATATCTAATGTCATAACATGTGTGTGATCTTTAAAGATACATTATATTTATTGACCCACCCTGATGAAACATAGGGGTTAGGATATGGGAACCACATTTCCTTGTACATGTAGGATGGAACCCCTATATAATCACCCAATAATATGGTTTTTTTATTCTTTAAGGAGTGGTGCTCCCATCATCACGTGCTAGAAGAGGCTTGGGACCTCCAACTTTATAGGGTCTTCACCCCATGTTGTAATGTTCAATTAGTATAGTGTTGTTACCCTATGGATCTTGTGAGGTTTATATTGGGTTACTAGAATCTGGGAATCATGGATGCACAAATTTCTAAGAAAACTTTTATTTTAAACTAGTTGTAAAAATAGAGATACTTATCTCACTGTAAATTTTTATCATATATTCCTCTTAAGTTATATTATCACCTTTTGTATCATGGTACTAGTTGACAAAAAAATTTAATATATCATTATATTGTTAGATTAATTTTATTAGAAATGTATATACTCACCCCTATGTGGGATTTTCATTCACAAGTTGTGTCTTATAAATATGAAATCTTATTAGAAGGTGAATTTTATTGACCCAATGTTGACAGAGAATAGTAGTACCTAGTGGAAAAGTGAGTGTTTTGTGGTTGTTTTCTGGAGATCATGATAAGGGATCTACCTTTATTTTCCATTTAATAGTATCTAGGCTACAACCCATTTTTGGTTGGGAATGTAATTGTCCTATTTTATTCTGATGGTCTTTATTATTGTACTTTAATGTGTTCCTCTAGAATTTTTTAGGAATTTTCATTATCTAGTGGATTTTAGTTATCCTTAATAATCTTCTTGGCATAGATTGTGTTGGTGTGTGTTTGTGTTTGTTTGTGTTTGAATGTCATAGGCTAAGGCCTCCCTTGTGTGTGTTATCCCTACATAGTGCTAGTAGTCATCCCCTCGCCTGTTGGAGGTGGGATTGGGGTGTCATTATTGGATTACCACTACTCTAGGCATGGCCACATTGGGTAATGTCATAACATAGTGGTATCAGAGTTGGTCTATCCTATGGATAATGTTGGGACTTTGATCTTCCTTGCATATTGGTTTGGGAACATAGTATAACAATGTTCATGTGTCTTGAGTTTGGCTTTAATTCAATGGAACCCTGTGATGGTGTGATGGTCAATGAATCCATACAGAAGGACTCTAACCACTTACTTTTCAACTCAACATATTTAATAAAAAATTATAGATAATTAATGATACATGCATCATATATGAATTGGTCCTCGAATTCAATGCCCTTCTTGATGTATATCCCCATATATGCTCATTTAAAAATGTTTCACCTTGTAAAAATTTCTAAATGTTTCCATTATGATAGTCGGTAGAAGTTCCATAATTGATTCACAAGGATGCGTAACTCAGTGATGAGGCTTCTATTTAGGGTCCAGTCCTCAAGACATTCCCTTTGGGTGGGAATTGAGTAATTCCCCCACCCATTGAGTGGAAAATTAAGCAAGCTACAGTAGCCCTGGCTAGAGACTCCCTTCCTATTGAGTGGTCAAGATTTCTATAAGTATAAGATGATGATGTGTATGGGATATCAACACTATGAGAGTTTAAATGTAAGAGAAAACTTATTTTCCATGGTGATATAGATCCTTAGGATATGAGGGGTTAGCAAGAATCGGCTTTTCTCATATTTCGACTAGTTTTGGACCTAACTGATAAAGATGTTGTGACTATAGTCATCATTTTTCTTGGGGTGGTTTGGCATTGGTAGTATATGGTTACCCAAACCCATGATGATACAATTTTCACCGGGATAGAGTTTGACTGTTTGTTCAATAAAGACTACAAACCATTGACCTAACACTCAATTCAAATAATATATCTTTTGGAGATAAAACAAGGTTATATAACTATCGGTGAGTCCACATAGTGGTTTAATGATCTCTAATGGTACTCCCTCGATATAGTGTGAGGTGGAAACTTCCATGAATTTGAGCATGAGAAATTTTTCCCTGGATACGTTTGAGATACATTATTTCGTCTTTACCTTCCCATTTATGTGGTGGTGGTAGAGAAACAATTCCTGATAGAGAGCCTCCTGGTAGAGAATATTTATGTAGATAGTGTAAACAGTTGGCACTATAGAGTTTCATCTTCTAATACAGTTGGTAAATGATGTAAATTTGGAACCCAGGGGTGGATATCTTCTAAAAAGAAGTATAATTAGTCTTAGGGTTTAGTACTATATGGATACCTTCGAGGATCCAATTATTCAAGGGATGGTTGATGGTATGATTATGATGTTAATGTTCACATTTCATGTGACTTCCCTATATGAATTGATTCTGAGAATAGGATGATAGTGTATATACCATTGTAGTAGAGGTATCACCTTGATTAAGGAACCCCTATGGTCAATCAAGGTGGTCCCTAAGGAGGTAGAGTTTGAAATAACGTTAGAGGATCCCTAAGAGAAAAAGAAGCTTGTAAAGGGATATGTTATAAGTAACTTCCACCCCCACAACATGAAGAACATGACAGATTTAGGTAGATGGTGGAAAAGGGGATTTTCAACTTCAAGCTATAGAGGAATTTGACCATGTGGCACTAGACATGATCGAGGTATGATTTGTTCCATCTAAACCTTAGATCTAGTGCTGATGGATACATGTGTGACTAATTCCTTCAACTATTTATACCTAGTTTATGAGCATGATATTCCAGTATGAATCTTAGACAAACCTATGTGTCTAGAGGCTCTTACTAGTAGAGATTATACTATATCATACATCTTTCGATAGTGTGAGTTTTCACACAGTGGAGAATTTTTTCCTTGGTGTCTCATTAAGACTATGATTAAGACTATGATTAAGACATTTGACCTCGCCATTGGTATATATTAGTTAACAATAGTCTATGAACATCGAAAATGTCAGAATGGGAAAGTGGGGTTCCTTTGGTAGGATGGGATGAGATTCACCTAAACATGTGGGGAGGACTTCATTGCAGAGAAAGAATGGATCTTATGAAGAAAACTACATCCCATACCTCATTAGATAGTGAGCTTAGACCATGGGGAAAAAAATCTACAAGAACCTAGTATATATTAGTATTGGTCATATAAATGGATGTATTTTGAGAATATTTTTTGATACTACCTTTAATATGGGGGATAAACTATTATATCATATTACATTCATGGATTGTATCAATATCTTCTACATCATATCAGATGTACCATGTTATGCTCTAAGTGCTAAGGCTGTAGTTGAATATCCTTCCATAGAAATTCTTATTCAGACCCAATGTATCCCTCTAGGTATCCTTAGTGTTTGTCACCAAATAGGTTAATTGGATCTATAGGTTTTGTGTTTACTATCTATGCATGAATCGGGTGATAATCATGAATAAGTACCACATTTTAAGAAATGATGATCTATTTGACTGGATTAATGGTAAAAGTGGGTTCTTGAATATTGACCTCATGTCTAGTAATCACTAGTTATAAGATCATGAGTGGGATATCTTTATGATGGAATTATAATTATATTATAATAATTATTAATTAATATTGATGCCTTTCAGTATGAAAAATTACCCTACCACATTCATGAGACTCATGAACTAAATTTTAGATCCTAACTTGTATCAGTTCATGGTATTATTTATAGATTAAATCCTCTTCTAATATACCTAATAAGAGTATCATGTGGAACACTTGATAATGGTTATAGATTTACACTTAGAGAACTAGTTCTACATTGATTCATAGAAGTTTTTGTTAATGATTAAGGAGGTACAATTTCTAGGGCATGTTATTTCAAAGGCCGGTATAGTTATGGACCCCTTAAAGGTATATGTATAGATTTATTGGGAACCAACAAAACATGTGACTAAGGTGAAATGTTTTTAGGACATGGATGGTTACTATCCAAGTTTTATGGCCAACTTCTCTAATATATCATAACCTTTTATGTACTTACTTACAAAGGGATGACCATTCATTTAGATAGGGAAATGTAAGTGATCTTTTTTATGATATTATACAGAATCATTGGTTGTAATTAATATAATATTATAATTTTTAAATATTCTTAATATTAGGGAGGGTAATGAGGTGTAATATTTATTTAACAAAAATTATTATTTACATTTGGTAAAGGAGGAGATAAATAAGACAACATATTTTCTATGGACCTTCACAGAGGAGAAATGATTAGATTTCCCTTCAGTCGATGTTGGTGATTCCATCATTTCTTTGGTGTGTAAGAGATTTCCATTTATAATACATGGAATAGGAAGTCCTTTATGACCGGTTATCAATAAGAGATTCACTTGATGATTTATCTAAAGGTGGAAATCACAATATACTCTTCTAAGGATGGATGATGATAACGATTATGCAGTTGGAGGAGTTGAAGAATGGGTTTCATAACACCCTTTTTTAAATTACATTCTAATATGAAGAAGATGTGTTGTGATCTTTGGTGGATTTTTTATTGCCAGGTACGGAACAGAATTTCCCTAATTTCATCTATCAATACCTCACTTATCATTAGGTGAAGATTGGGCACTAGGTTACAATAGGCTTGACATAACCACTTGGGGTCCTATAAGAGAGGTGGAATAGCCTATCGACATACATTGGTTAGTTTTGGGAAGATATATTAATCTTTTTAGAGTGCGACTTTAATAATATTTTCCACCCCACTATCAGTATGGCTCTATTTGAGGCCTTATACAAGAGACCTTTCAATCCACCTATATGTGGAGTAGATATGTGAGAGTCATCAATCAATGGGTCAATGCCAGTGATGTTAATGATAGGGAATGTTCAGGTGATCCAGAAATATATGAATATCAATTAGAGTTGGTATAAATAGTTTTTAGACTGATGTTGTAGGCCCTTCGAATCAAGTAGAGAGACCTTGTGTTGTTGAATTTCTCTCCACTAAAAGATTTATCAGGATGTTCTAGACTCTGATTAAGGATAGAAATGTTTCCTACCAGCTAGACCTACCCCACTGGGAAAGAATGATATTGTGGATGGAGACTCATTTTTGGTGTACACAATGACAATTGAGGATCGATGGGAGATGATAATTCATGGGAAATACATCCCACATATCATTTTTTTTTCAGCACTGCAACATCTGGAGAGCTCATGGGAGTGTGCGAGTAAAATGTCGGCATAGTAAAGTCACCTTTTTAGTATGTTTTTTATTTTCAGAGCAAAAAACCATGAAAGTGGGTAGAGTGTAATAGCTTATATTTTTATATTTTATCCCTCTGAAAATTTATATGGATTATCTTGTAATTTATTTTTATGAATTTGTAGAATTATAGGTGTTATAGGACCCCGATATTGATGTAATAAAAATATTAAATATATCTATATTTTCAAAACATGAAATTTCAAAATCAATCAAATTCCCATTGATTGGAATCATGGATGGAAAATTTTGGACCATAGTTATATTCAGAATGTGGGGTTTAACATAGGAATAAAATAAGTTTTTTTCAGGGTCAGACGTTCTATCGTAGTGCAGTCATTGGAATGTGTGTAAATAAATTAAATAATTTGATTGTTTAGTTTTTTAAATTCATTAACTTAGCTTCTTAAATACAAATAATATATTATTTCAAATCCCTATAGTTAGCTAAAAACCCTTGGGAGACTAGGGAGGAGGATGGGAGAGAATTTTTTGATTTTGCATATGAGCTCAGGATGATGGATTAATAATGAATAATTGAAGAGATTCATGGGATGGATGAAAAATTTAGTGGAAACATCAATTAAATTTCTAGAGAATGTATTCATCACAAAATATCAATATTTTTTTATGGGTTGTTATTTTATGGATTGTTTCCATATATATTAATTTTTTACAATTGATTTTATGGTCTCTTTGAAATCCATGTTTTTCTATCATTATCTTGTGCCCCTGTAAACCAGTGTCTACATTAGGATTAATTTATCCATATTTATCTTAGATACATTTTATTATAGATAATTTATAATGGAAATAATTTTTCAAGACCACATTGTCCAATGGTTACTATAACATTAATGTTTATACATTTTCTCACATGGTTTCTCACCACTAACCACATTCTGGGTTGTGGTTCAACCATTGCCTAATGATTTTGTGATGTAATCAAAGACTCATATTTTTTTGATGTCGTTGTAGAAATATAATGAGATTTATTCATGTGGTATCTTCATGAGTGATAAAGAATACAAGATCTGAGATTTTATTTGGATGGGTTTTACCTGATATGGGGCATTGGGGAATAACAATGTTAAACTAAGACAGTCATTCTCACATTACAGTGGTCCAAAACCATCTTTCAATGATTTTGGGTCCATGGTTGGTGGTTATAGACACGTTAAATAGTGATAATTGTAGATAAACTAGTGTATCTAGTGAGAAAAAAGGATGAAATCACATAAATTCCAAATTACCAATCTACATCACATGTAGATTGTATGAACACATGCCTCATATCTTGGAATATCTTGACGTCTATGGTTTTGGCCTAATTTTAAATATCAAATATCATATTGAGTTACCACACACCATGTGACCTATATTATTTAGTAATAGTGGGTACCATCAATACATGAATAGGAAATCTATGAGTCCTATACACCATATATCTAGGACGAACCTTGGGTTCCCTACTCAAGAATTGAATCCATATACAATGAGGTACATGCCTTGGACCTTGTGTGGTCTCACACACAATGTCACTATTATGAAATGAAGTGTACCAATTATTTTACACATTCAGCAAATTCATGGAACATGACTAGGATTATGATTTGAAATACACCCCATATAACTCATTAGGGAATTCCATATAGTATTTTCAGTGACATATATCTACCATATATCCTTCTTTAGGACTACACAAATGGGCCCATGAGTTTCCTATTCTAACCATTATTTGGAATACAATGCGATAGAGACCATTTTTAGGTAGAAAATATATTATATGAGGTGTAATCAGTAGTTCACTTCTACCACCTTGGATATATGAGTTTGAGACTCATGTGTAATATCCAAAGACACTTCAAGGATGTTGACCCCTATTAGCACACATGGTTTAGGGCATGGGTATCCCATTTCTTGTTAGAGGTAGTATGGAACCTATATATTCTCACCTCAGAGCATGTATCTTCTATTTTCAGAGTATAACCCCCTTTAATTAACTAATAGACGAGTCATCAGTCCTATACCTTTCTAGGGTTAGAATCCCCCACATTGTAATGTGTCAGCAGTCTGGTCTGGGTCCTCTATGGATCTCATGAAGTTTACATTGGGCTACTAGATGTAGGGAGACATTGACACATGGATTTTCATGAAAAAATATATTTGAAAGTACTTGTAAAGATGAAGATCCCCTATTTATCTTTGATTGAGATTATTTGATAATATCTATCAATTAATTAATATTTCCCCTTTAGTCTCCTGATTTGAACTGACCATTGCTTTTATTATTTACTTAATTGTTTTCAGTAAGTCCTACTAGGTATGTATATACGCATTATTTGATGGTATTTACCCTCACATGACATTTCTTATTCAGATAAATACATTTTAGATGATGGATTTTTTGGACATAGTGTTGATATAGCATAGTAGTACCAGGTGGCAGAGACCACATTTGGTGTTCATTCATTGGATATCACGATCCGAAATATCTTGTTCTTTAACCTTTTCAACATTTTTTATGTTGGGATTATATTTATGGTTAGTAAAGTATTTTACCCATTTATACATGTCTTTGTTATTGTACTCTAATGTTTTATTAAATATTTTTGCATGCATTTATATACTCTTGTCAATTTTAGTTATCATATCTCTAATTTTTTATAGAGTTTGGTGGTGAGCCTGTCTATGGTAATATTGGGTAAAGTCTCTTATACACATGTTCTTAAAAATCAGTGATAGTTTCCATACACATCCTTATTGGATATGGTCTCGGGGTTTCACTCTGAGCTTACTACCAGTCTAGGAAGACCCCTAGTGAGTCGAGTCATGACAAGTGGATCATTTTAGCCGAATGATGGATATTTTCAAAAGAAAAACAAAACTAGAGGTAATGGATTCTCCCCTTCAGCCTATATCACCTATTAGAGGATTAATTAATGTTTAAATATTTAGAAAAACCATAGGGAATCCAGAGGATATAAACACAGCCCCAAGAAGGATTTCACACAAGTGGTTACCATTTTAATACCTTGTACCTTCAGTTAAGCTCATTTGTGCTTCCATTATTCTAGTAAATTTCCCCCACTTTTCTTATCCACACGATCTCTCTCATTTTTTATTTCAATATTATTTAGAAAATTTAGAGTGTACTATAAATTGTTGGTGTATAACAAATCAGCCATTCCAATTCTTCTTCTTGGGTTCTCACTACCGTCAAAGTGATATTTCTTTAGGTTTTTATCTTAACTAATAAAAAACAAGTGTTGTATCAGGAATTTTTTTTCTACATTAAAAATAAAATTTCTTTCTCTTTATCAAGTATCTAGGATACTATTAAATCCAAGAAATTAATATAAAACTATCAAGAATTGAAGAAGAATACACAGGCACTATGTATTGTTTTTTGACCAAACTACATTATCATTATGTTGTGCCATGTGTTTTATTTAATTTTTTGATGAACTCACTCTTTTTATTATTATATATCAAACATACTAGTTTAATTTCATTTTATTGATTAATTTCCTATTTTTATTGAATTATTAACTTTTAATTTTTAAATTTAAATTCAACCTCTTGTGATCTTACTCTGAAAAAAATTGTATCAGAGGGATTCTTGGTTTCTAAACCTTTATTGGTTTAAAGGAATGGCGATAAAGGATAATCATTACCTATATCAGTGAAGGTGATCCTATAGTACACTCAATTAGATGATACCATTTTGTTGATTTCATACACAATAATTATTAAAAAAATTCATTTATACTCTTTTTATAAGTATATGATATTCAATCTGGAAAATAGTCAAGAATGGATATGCTCCCACTATAAAATCAAAGGAAAAATTAACTCCCGATGATATTGCGCCTTTAAAATTTATGGAAAATCCATGAATTATATTCACTATGGACTATAATGAAATGATTTTAATAAAATTTACACTTTTAAAATTTCTTATGAAATTTGAAAATTACTTGAATTTACACATGGGGAACTAATAAAGTTATGAACACTATGCTTGACAAGTACCTTAAGGATTTTGAATGATTTATCATGCATACTAATGAATATATAACTAAAATGTTTACATGTTTTAATATATATATGAAATAGTACAAAATCTTTTTGTGGTGATATTTCTATAGAAACTCTTTTGAAGAAGATACTTTGGGGTTTACCCAGTTATTGGGAACCCAAGGTAATGGTGAATCAAGAAGAAATGTGTGTTAAGGAAATTCCAGATGATGAACTTAGTTTGTACCTATTAAGTACTATGGGATTACCATGATGATGAAATATATAAAAATAAAACAAGTGAAGGAGTAGAGTAAAAAAATTTAAGTCAATTTATGATAAATTTTCCAACAGCAATGAAGATATTTCTCAACTTTCCAAGAATATGAAAAGGTTTATTAAAATAATGAAATATATAAAACATTCCAAAATGGAGAACCAAAGTAAAGAACTGAACGTGACATTATATGAATGTAAAAAGGAGGAACAGATAAATCTCATGTGACTTATTTTAAAAAATAATATGAAAGAAAATAATAAATTATATAAGTCCTTTAAGGGATTAACATGGAGTAAAAGTGACTAACCCCGCTTCTTAAGTGGGTCAAGTGTTGAAAGTACAAAATTTCTCAAGACCCAAATGATGGTTATTTATGAGGAAAATTCTTATAAAAATTAGTATTCCTCATATTATTAAGATTATGAATATCTTAAATATTATAGGTATCATGTAGAATAAGGATTTTTTGAACTCCCCATAAAATCCAAATAAAATTAAAATAATTATAATCAAGTTGATAATGAAAAAAATATTGAATGAAAATAGGAAACTAAGAGAGGATAATTAGAATACAAAATATTTTATTCTAGAAAATGATGAAGATCAAGAATGAATATTTAATTTTCCTTAGATGATATAACTAAATTTAGTGATTAATATAAGATTATTTAAAAGGAAAATAATAATTAAATGAATAATATAATGTTTTTACATTAGAATATACTATTAAAGAACTTATAAATTATCTTTCTAAGATTACACATGAAGTATCCCTATTAGGATTCATGTATCACGGAAAGGGGGATATGGTGAATCAATGATATAATTCTCTTTTTATGTTTCTTATAAATTAAATAACCTTAACCTTATTTTAAAAAATTATTTCCCTACTGAAATCAATTCATAAAACCTTCTATAAAAACCCATGAATTTATAAGTTTTACTACTCAACAAGAGTACATAAGTCCTTAGTATAGTTTTGAAAAAATACAATACCACAAAATCTAATAGAAAACAATAATTTTTTGTGGAATATAATGAGTAGTATATGCCCTTACACTTTTGTAGCACTTTGAAATAAATCCAATAGAGTGTCTTAAAATTCTAGAAAAAATGATGAAATACAATGTTATGGTGATTCTTGATCAACTTTTATAATTATGATCATGGAAAATAATTTTTCACTTTCTTACTCAGAAGAAGGTATGAACATCCTAGAATTTTCAATGATACTAATTTCGATAACCCATTCTGATTTCAGTGTTTGATTTCTCAATATTAAAATCCCACATTTCTATCTATATGTTTGTTTGTAAAAATTGCATTAGAAATGTATTTTAGTTACTTTTTGATCATCCTTGAGACATCAGTAGACTGTCCATCTTCCAACATGAACAAAAATACATACTGAGTTGCACCACATGACACGAGTGCTTTATGGACAACCTTCTTCTTCTATGGACTGCCCTTGCTTTGTGGATTCATGATTTGTTCTCTGATCACATATACTCCATTAACCCTTTTATTTTGTGGGTTACAGATCCATGTAAACTCCTTTTGTGGGATTATTTATCCGTCACAAAATCCTTCCTCTGTAAACTTTTTCCCTTCAAAAAATTAACCCACACAAACAATTGTCCTTCAAGGAATTCTCCCTCACGAACTCTTTGAGACTTAGGCAAATTCTTCCAGCATCGATGATCTATTATAATAAAATTCTCTCTACCATAATTATTGGATTAGGGTCCTTTATATACGGAAATAAATCCAAAAATCACACTAATCCAATTTACCAAAAACATTGATGTGGGACAGCCTTCACCCCAGACTATTCTATGTGGTATACCTAGAATATTTGTTTCTTTATGATGGAATATATCTTCCACAAACAAAATCCCACCCATTAGACACAAATGACATGGATCCCAAGAATGGTTGGAATTATATATACCGAAAACCTCTTGTGAACTATTTTTTACAACAAAGTCTGAATAGAATGCTTCACTATATGCATAACATTGTAATGAAAAAATAATGTCATTTATAATTTTATTCATTTTTTGCACACGCCCTTTTCCATCAGTGAATTTTTCTTCATGGTCTTTGAACAAAACTTCATGGAAATACTTCCTTTTCCAAAAAAACAATTCTTAATTTTTAGGCCCAATACTTCGGGAATCTCTGGGATACTATACCAGCATAAAAATTATCTTCTACAACACCAATGATACTAATTTAGAGTCATCTATATTTTTCAACAAAAACATATTGATACATCGTTAAATCTTCAGTAATCTTCTACAAAAACTCAATTCATTTCAAAACAAATCTATTGATTTTATAATGAGTCACATCTATCATGAAATTTATACTTTTATCAATTGCCTTTAGGATCATCATATTTTCGAAGGAAAGTATTGTAACTCCCCATCTTCCAGCAATATATGTTTTTCTAATAAATCCTGAATACAATTGGAAACATATTTACCCACTATTATTCATCAAGCAAGCATAATAAGTTATCCAAGAAATTTATGATATTTTAGAAAAATAAATCAAAAAATAATCTTCATATTTATCATAACTTTTACAAAGTGAATTCATTTATCCTTTTTGAAAAAATAGATAAAACTATTTAAAAACAATATATTCTTACTTTAAAAAACCTTCCCCATACAACATGGTCCCAAAAAAAATTCCATTTTTATTTTTTTCATCTAGAATTAATAAAACACTGACTATTTTAACCTCAAGATATGGGTTACTTATCAAAAATTCTAAGCATACACAAGCTAACTCATTTTAGAAAACAAGATTATTTTATAGTAAAACCACGCCTTTAAAAAGTAGTGATAATGAAATCTCTTCAGATTTTCTTCCTCATCCATTATTCCACAGATTAGACTTTATTCCTCAGAATTATTCCCTAGAATACAAAAATTAATGCTTCTTATAACAACTCTATCAAACAGTTAAAAAATACCACACACTTACATAGTGGATTCACATCTTACCCACTAATCCCTATTTATGCATGCTTCCATATGGATGGATTTATAAAATAATTATCTCCCTTAAAAAACTATCCAAAGGTAATATGAGAGAGAGGACATATAAACATACCTCAAACTTGATGAGAATTAGGTTGGATGCCGATGTTTAACCTCAATTTATTAAATGGTTCTTTTAGTAAAGATTTAGTGAATATTTCAGAAACTTGTTCAGATTTAAGAATATAATATTGCTTCAATTCATTCATCTCCACATGCTCTTTAATGAAGTATTACTTCCTTTAAATATGTATTCAATGATAATATTGTACCAGATTCCATTTAATATTGATTGAACTTTTATTATCACATCCCAAGAATGAGGTAAACTTTACTTCAATAAGTTTGTATTCCAACTATGTTTTCATCCACATAAGTTGACTATAATGTTGATTGGTAGAAACATAATCAGCATCAGTTGTGAAAAGAGTTACTAAATTTTATTTCATTATATTCCAACAAATTTCCCCCAGAAAGAAAACTCCACCAGATGTGGATCTTCTATCATCAACATTTCTTTCCCAATCAGCATCTGAATACCCAAAAAATCAATAATTTCTAATATATCATACCTTATTCAAAAAAATTACCTTTGATATATCTAAGAATTAAATTTCCAAGAATTAAACATGATTTTTTAGGAGCACTCTAAAATCATGCACAATATGTAATAGTATAAACAATATTTTGTCTTAAGGAAGTAAAATACCACAAACTTCTAATTAGATTCTCATACTCTTTCTGATAACTTTCTTTCCCTATCTATATTAATATGACTTAGTTCTCATTAAAATTTATGTGGGAACTGGTTTTTAATTTTCCATGTTGAAATTATTAAGAAGTTCCTTAGCATTATTTTAGTTAGAAAGAAAAATGTGTTTCTTCTTTGGTAATATTTTTAACCAAATAAAGTATTTTATTTCTACTAGTGCAGAAATCTCAAATAACTTTTTCATATCTTTAGTAAATTTTTTACAAGGTATTTCATCATTCTGGAAAATGATAATTTCATCAACATAAACAATATAGTTGAAGGAAAACTCCTGACTTTACTTGATCTAAATATTGTTATCAACTCTTCCTTTATTAAAATTCATATTTCTCAAGAAAGTATCCAACTTGAAATTAATTTCTCTTAGATCTTGTTTAATCCCATACAAGGATTTATTTATCTTAAACACATAACATTCATTATTTAAAACAAAAAATCCACATGGTAGTTCAATATAAACCTCATCAACAAGATCCCCTTTAAAAAATGAAGACTTCAAATATATTTGAAAAATAGGTTACCTCATTGTAAGGAAATAGAAATAAATATTCTAATTATTTATAAAATTTCCAATAGAGAAAAACTCTCACTAATATTTACTCCATCAATTCGTGAATAACCTTTCCACACTAAAATTACCTCGATCATTATCACTTCACCTACTTCATTCAGCTTGTTTCAGAAAACCAATTGTGTGCCAATAATTTTTTTTCCTTAAGCTTGGATATATATACACAAGTACAATTCTTTTCTATCTAATAAAACACTTCATTAATAGCCTGAACAGATTCTAGATTATCAAAGCCTTCATTCAAATCAATTTTCTAGACTTTTAAATAAAAAATAGTGTGTGTTATAACTTTTCAAGTTCTTCTTGTTTGAACCTTTTGATATTGATCACTAATAATGTTCTGAGCCTCTACTTTTTTTTTACCAAGGATGAGCTATTTGAGTTTTATAATCATCACATGAAATAGATTAGTATGATTCTTCTTCTTGAGTACGATAACCAATGTCTTCATCCTTATCAAAATTATTAACAAAACATTCCTTATCCTACTCAACATCCATTACATCATAAGTCTATTTTTTTCCTTCATATTTTTAACTACTATCACATCAGCATAATAAAAAATTATTCATGTTGTTTTTTTGAAACACTAATATCATCTTCCTTCTGGATCATATCTTTGAAAATTTCCATCTTCACCTCTTTTCTCAAACATTTCAAGGTTTCCACATTTCATATTCATAATGCATGGACTCCCAAAAACTCTTAAGTGATTAAAACATGGAGTTTTTCCATAAAACATTTCATATGGATTCATATCAAAACTTTTCGTATATAGACATTGGTTTTTAATGTACAAAATGATACTCGTGGATTGACTCTAATAGTATCGAGAGATAAAATTTTCTTGCAACATATTTCCCCATTTACACCAAAATTCTATTCCTTATTTCAGTAACCCGATTTTTTGGAGTTGTGTATGGTGAACTGAAATCATGCAGAATTCCATGATACCCAATATAATTTTAAAACTATTTATTTTTATATTCTCCACCATTGTTAGTTCTCTATTTATCCATTGAATAATCATATTCATTTTCACATTTCCTCCTAAAACTTTTAAAAAAATTTCATAGCATCTGACTTATGTCTCAGGTAAAAAACATAAGTAATGCGAGTAATGAAATCAATGAAAGTGATGAATTACTTATCTCCATTTTTTGATTATATTATCATTGGATGAAAAATATCAAAATAAATAAGTTCCAGGGGTATTTTTAACAAATTTCAACATTCTTATGCACATAATTATAATATTTACTTTTTAACAATAGTGAAAAACAATCTCTTCTTTATGACATATCAGGAATATCGAGAATACTATCTTTCTTTGTAACTTTCTCATGTTTCATTTACGCATGTGTTCTATCCTTTCATGCCACAATTTATTTTCTTCCCCCATACCCAAGTAGAAATATCTTTGTATTTAACCAACATTAAATAAGTTTCCCATTGTACGTTGGACTCTTGTAACTATCCTTCCATCTACCTCACTTTTCAAACAAAATCCAAATTTTCTATGGATAATTTTTTACCCTCACCACATAGTTACAAAACACTCTACAGGTTGCGGTTCATCCCATCAACATATATTGTTTTCCTAGATTTCATCTTTTATTTCCCAATGTTGGATGATCCAAAGCCTTTGATTCTTATATATTTATCATTTCCAAATTTCATGGTTCCTCATTTGAATTATTTTACATTATTCAAAAAAATATGTCTCCTACCATATGATAAGAACACCCATTATTAATAATAAAATGGTGTAGTCCTTTATACCTTTCCAAATGGTTCCAATAATAAGATATTTTTCTTCTTTCTTTTCCTTCTTCACCCTTGTATTTTGAGAATTTTTATATAATTTTTTATGCCAGTAACAAAATAAGAAAACCTTTATCAATATTTCAAGGTTTTAACATCTTTCATAAATAGTTTTTAGAGGTTGGATTCTATTTTCAACATTCACACCAACTATGTCAGTTTTCTTCTGAATTTCCATCTCATACTTTTTTCTCTATGGAGATTGAATCCCCCTAAAACATTGTCTACCATAATTGGTGGATAAACAGTAATGTTTTTGTTTGAACATACACATATTTTTTTTATTTTCAAATCCACCACAATACCTGCAGTAACAATAGAAAGACTACCTTCCTCTAATTTTTTTGATTGATCATTTTTGTGAGTATGTTTCCCAGCAACCTTCGTAACAAAACAATTTTGAACATCAACTTTTATACTTTTCAAATAGAACATTCTTCTTCAACTCATATTTATTTCCCAATTTTTTAGAACAAGAAGTCATATAAATGTTTCCACAATCTGGGTTTTTAGAAACATCCCATTTTTCATCTCTGGCCGCATACATAACTTTCCCATCATTCTTCTTCATTGAAATAATTCCATCTTTCATTTCATATGTTGAAGGAAACATTTTATGATCCTTCAAAGGTTTATCCTTTTTAGAACTTTCACCTACAACTGAGATAGTGTTTTTGAAATTTATATCCCTAAGTTCAGCTTCAGAAAATTTTTGTGGAAAAAATTATAACTACTCTTATTTTTCCTTCAACTTAACTTCCATATGTTCATTACGATTCATTTATTTCTCAATAGAATTATTCAAATAATGAATCTATTTTACCATATTGACATTCTTATTAGGTATTTTTTTCATTTTTTATGAGTAATTTTCACTTATCAACTTCCTATTTTCCTTCTCAAGCCTTCTAATCTTTCTCATACATTATTTTAAGTCTTCATTAAGATGAGAATAAAATTGATATTCTTCTTATTCAGAATTTATTCTCCCAAAATAATCATTATTTTCTATTAAAATAAAATTATTATATATAGATTTATCAAAAAAATATTTTTTAAATTCAACTTCACTATCTTCTTCTTCAACATATTAAAAAAACTTCATCTTTAGATTTTAATAACTTTCTATCTTTCCCTCAAGAAAGTTTTTTCTTTATCATCCTACATATTATAGAATATTCTTGGACTTCTTTCATCTTCATTGATGTCTTCTATATTCCTTCCTTGAGAGAAATTTGCTGAAAAGTGCACAAAATCTCTATATTCAAAACATTTCAAGGGAATTTTCCATTTATATTAATATTTTACTCTTCTCACATTTTTTGAAAACTGGGATAAAATATAATCTAGCTTTTTACAGACATTTTTTTTGTTTTTAGAGTCAACAACATCATTTTACTCAATAATCTTTTTAGACATTAATTTCTTCGTAGATTTGAAATAAATTTCTCTATTGTATGATGTTTTTTAATCATTCTCTTCTTCCTTCTCATTTCCCAAATGATGGGCATGATATGAAAATCATCCATAGATAATTTGTTATGGTATCTATATGTAAATGTATAAATGTTACCATAAAATTGATAGGTAGAAATATTAATATCTTTATGAAAACTATAGAATCCCCTAAATTTTCTCCAATACATATGATAGTGCGAGCAATGTCACTTAACCTGGTAAAGAAGTACCCAATATATTCATATTGAACCATTTTAAAATCTTCAATCTTTAGCCTCTAAATTTTTTGTTTTTATTTCTTCACTTTAGTATTTCCTTCATACATTCTTTTCAGCTTATCCCAGATATCTTTAGCTCGGAAAACACCTTTCACTCGTAAAAACACACTTTTAGAAAGTGATGAGAGTAAAGAATTTTTCGGTTTTCTATCATTCTATAGATTCTATTTTATCTAAAGGTGTAAGAGGAAACATACCTTCAGTAGGAGGTGTTGAGTCAATAAGGTTTTCCTTATGGATTTTCCATTCCTTCTTGTTGTGAAAATCACAAACACCTTATCTTTACGGAAAATTGCTTTTATAAAGAAAATTGCTTTTATAAAGAAAATTGCTTTTATAAAGAAAATCTCTTTTATAAGGAAAATCGCTTTTATAAGGAAAATCGATTTTATAAGGAAAATTGCTTTTATACGGAAAATTTCTTTTATAAGGAAAATTTCTTTCATAAAGAAAATCGCTTTTATAAAGAAAAATTACTTTTATATGGAAAATCAATTTTAAAAGGAAAATTTCATTTATAAGGAAAATCAATTTTATAAGTAAAATCGATTTTATAAGGAAAATTATTCTTATCATATTTTCATTATCTATATCCATATATTTCTTAAGTATAAGAATCAGTTTCATTTCTATATTCTCAAAATCGTTTAAAAATTTGATATGAAGCATTCTGTTTTAGGCTCCGAATTCTGGGTGAGAACTGTAATGAAGTTCTACTCCGAATTCTGGATACGAACACTAATAAATTTCCACTCCGAATTCTGGATATGAACTCTCATGAAGTTCGACGCCTAAATCTAATGATGAATCCTGATATAAAATTCTCATTACAAATTCTGATGAAGAATTGTTATTCCTAATTCTCATTCTGAATTCACCTATTAAACAGAATCTGATCATCTTTTCTTTATACACTCCAAATTTATTTAGACTCAGAATATTATTTTTGATTAGACTCCGAACTTTCATTTTGCTTACACTTTTATAGTTTGTCTACTCTTTAATATTTTTCTTACACTCCGTATCTTCACTCCGAACATTTGAGTTAGACTTAAAACGATGTCGTACCTTCTGTTATACATGTTTTGTTACAAAACAATGTAGTCTATTCCATTATAAACTAACCGTTGGTTAAGTGACACGTGTACATGTCCCTCTGATTTTAATGGAAAATATAACCGTTGGAAAGGAGGCCGACCAAGCCTATAAATAGGTGCTCATTTGAAAGAGCTCGATACTACTGAATAACAACTTCTTAGACATTGTTCACACATTCTGTGAAGTGATTTCTAGAGAGAGAGGCTCATATTAACTCTCAAAGCTTCGTGCGACTCCGAATGTTGGTGATTACATTCGAGGACTTCCGGGGATAGGAAGGCAGAGGTGCTGACTACCTTAAAGTTCAGGGGCTTCCTTGCTGAGGAAGAGAGAGGTTCCAACTACCTTGAAGTTGAGGGCTTGCGAAGATATCAAGATAGAGATTCTGATCTTCTTATCGAGGGCCTACCCTGGTGTGGGTAAGACAGACTTTCTTGAAAGTATAAATCAAGGGACCATTATCCAAGTTTGTTGGATACCCTTCTCTTTGGGTTAAAAGACGTATATCTTGTTACTTGTAGTTTTACTACTTGTTTGTTCTACTGCATATTGTATTGTAAGGAAAGTATAACTTTCTTATACTTCCTTACTTGTACTCTGTTCCATTTAGATTCTATACTCTTTAAAGTAGAATCTCATATTGTAATCTTTAGTTAAATTTCAAATTCCAGATCAATATTTCCAAAACCTACTTTTGGATTCTCTTTCCATTTTTAAGCAAGTACATAGACCTTGATGTTTATAACTTCATTTATTATTCCATGTTTTCAATTGGTGTTAGAGGTGTTGTGAGTTTACTTAGGTTAACTTTGTTAACTTAGATCTTTCCTTAGTTTAAGGAAATTTGTTATGTATACAATTCTCCCCCCTATTGTATACTAAGCATCTACATCATTATTTCGATCCTACAATTGGTATCAGAGAAGGTATCTGAAATACTTGTACTCACGTATATGTTTTTCTTGATCACTTTATCATTCTGAACTTTACCATTCCGAACTTTCTCATTCCGAACATTGTCATTCCGAACATTGTGATTACGAACTTTTTCTACTAACAAGTTTGTGTGCCAAAGGTTATTTTAAGTATAGCAAGAGTCAATGTTTGTTCCATTGATAATCTAAATCCTACCAGACGACCAATATTTGATGGTAATTATTATGAGTACTGGAGAGATCGAATGAAGACTTTTGTTATCAATACTGGAGTGGACAACATTGTTATGCTTACTGGATATTATAAAATTCTTGATAAGGAAGATAGAACATTCACTAACCAAGAAAATCAAGAGTTTCAACTCAATTATAAGGTACACAATACATTACTTTGTTCAATAACTAGAAATATATATAGCCAAATTTCTTCTTGTGAAACAGCTAATTGTATCTGGAAGAAGTTAGAGGTTACAAAATTTGGAACTTCTAAAGTGATTGAAACTAGGAGATCTATGCTTAGAGCTGAATACCATGGCCTCAATTTTCCTTATGGTGAACCAATTTGTAAAGTTCAACAAAGGTTTATGACTATAGTCAACAGATTACAGTATATGGGAGAAAAAGGGTTAGACGATGAAGCACTTGTGGAAAAGATAATTGATATCATGCCCAATGAGTGGGAATCCAAAAGAACTTCTATATATTAGAACAGGAAGGTCACTCAAATTTCTCTTGATGAGTTATTTGGAACTCTTCTCCAACATGAAACAAGAATGAAGAGAGATGAAGACAACATCAAAATGAAGAATGGGAATGGTACTGTTGCTTTTACATCAACATCAAATCATATGAAAGCTAAGACTCCTGAGAGAGTAGCTAGATCGAATTCTAAGAAGATTGTTAATCAATCAGAATCTAGTGAGAGTGAAGTCTCTGAAAATGAATTAGCAAATCTTGCTCGAAGGAAGAACAAGATAGCCGGCTAAAGAAATTTCCAATCAATGTATAAGAAAAAGGAAAGGAAAGATAGGAAAGATGGATAAGTCACATGTTATGAATGCAAGAGAGCTGGACATATTAGACCAGATTTCCCTTTGCTCAAAAATAAAGAAAGGAAACAAAGGAATTTAGACAGGAACAGAAAGAAGTATTATAAAGACAAAGCTAAGAAAGTCCTTAAAGCTAGTGACACATGGAGTGCTAGTGGTGGTGACTCTACAGATGAATCTTCAGATTATGAATCTTTAGGATAGAAGAATATTGGCCTTATAACCAGATTACCTTTTGACAATCATTGTTTTATTGCAAAGGTATGAAATTCTGAATCATTGACCAATGTTTCTTTAAATTATAATGATAGTAAGTATTATAATTCCTCAGATGAAGGATCCTCTTATGATGAAGAAAATACTTTACCTACCTATGAAGAAGTCTCTAGGTTTGCTGAACTTCTTGAGATTGAGAACTCTAAACTCAATATGAAACATGATAAGGCAAACTCTAGAAATTATATTCCTACGAAAGAGATATCAGATCTTTCTAAAGATCTTGATAGAAAAAATTCTGATTTTTAAAGTATTTCAAAAAATCTTGAGGAAGTATGTTCTGAGAGGAACAAACTTTCTAAAGAGTTAGAAAAAGTAATTTCTTAGAAAAATGTTTTCGAGCCTAGCTCTAGTTCTAAAAGTAAATATTTTGAGGATAAAAACATGGTTATAAAACTCATGTCCGAAATTATTTCCTGAATGAGTTGTTTATCAAACTTTACCCATGGTAAGGAAAATTTTGATAAAATGTATTCCCAAATACGACCTTTAAGAAATAAATCCGGATTTGGTTATACACATGCAAAAAAAATTTAGTAACAATTATTTTGATCCTCAAAGTGACCCATTTTGTACCAAGTGTCAATGTGGTGGTCACTGGGCAAGGAATTGTTCCTTAAACAAAACCCAATCTCTAGGATTTCACAAAGCTTATTTTTCTAAGAAGATGTGGGTACCTAAAATTTTGTTATCTGGAAATCTCGGATCCAAACAAGTTTGGATTCCGAAAGTATAATTCTTTTCTTAATTTTAGGAGAATAAAGAGAGTACCAGCAGCAACACATGGTATATGGATAGTGGATGTTCCTGGCACATGACTGGTAACAAAAGCTATTTTGAAAAGAATATCAAAATGAAAGGTGGAAAGGTAACTTTCGGAGATAATGCTAAGGGAGAGATTGTTGGTATTGGTAATATTGTTCTTCTAGGTAAAACCTTGATTTCAAATGTTCTTATTGTTAAGGGTCTTAAGAACAACCTCATTATCATAAGTCAGTTATGTGATGAAGGATACCTTGTGAATTTTAGGAATGATAAGTGCTTAGTTCACAATTCCAAGGACGAATTTATTCTCTCAGCCAATAGGAAATATAATGTTTACACCTTAAATTTAGAAGACCTCACGAGCCAAGATTTATCTTGCCTAAGTGCAATGGAAGATCATTCCTGGTTATGTCATAGAAGACTAGGACACTATAACCTTAGGAACTTATGCAAACTCTCTAAGAAGAAACTAATTAAAGATCTACTGGAGCTTATATTTGATTCATCTAAAGTTTGTGATCCCTATCAATATGGAAAGCAACATAAATCTAGTTTTAAATCAATCGGTGAAGTCTCAACAACTTATTCATTACAGTTTGTACACATGGATCTTTTTGGTCCAACACAAACTAGAAGTATTAGAGGAAAATACTATGTGTTTGTTCTAGTTAATGATTACACAAGATTTATTTGGGTTTATTTTCTAGCAAGGAAGTCTGAAGCTTTTTCTTATTTCAATAGTTTTAGAGATTAAGTTAAAAATGAGAAAAACCTTCCATTGAAAACTATTCATAGTGATCATGGAGGAGAATTTCAAAATTCTGATTTTGAAACTTTTTGTAGTAGGAAAGGTATTACTCACAATTTTTCAGCACCTAGAACTCCTCAATAGAATGGTGTAGTTGAGAGAAGAAATAGAATTCTTCAAGTGATAACTAGAACCATGTTGACTGAATATTCTATTACTAGACATTTCTGGGCTGAAGCTGTTAGTACTGCTTGCTATACTATAAATCGAGTTTTGATTAGACCGTTTCTTAATAAAAATCCTTATGAGTTATGCAATGGTAGAAAACCAAGACTATCATACTTCAAGGTTTTTGGTTGTGAAGTATTCATTTTGAATACTAAAGATAACTTATATAAATTCGCACCAAAATACGATGAAGGAATTTTCATAGGTTATTCAACAACTTCTAAGGCATATAGTTTTTTCAATAAAAAAAGTTGTATTGTTGAAGAAACAATGCATGTAAAATTTGATGAGTCTGATCATTTTATTTTTAAACTATCCCAACCTACATCCTCAGATGTGTTTTCAAAAAATAATTGTCAACCTTTGATAGAAGATCCTTCCGATAAGGAAAATGTTCAAGAAGATACTTTTGAAACATTTACCCCAGATGATTTTCTACCCAATGTTGATGAACATGATTTTCAAAACCCAAATCAGGTGTTTCTTAAGAATCATCCCAGTGATAGTATCATTGGTGATGTAAATCAACCTATAAGGACTAGAAGTTCCTTAAGAAATGAAATAGAACATCTAGCATTTTTTTCCCAATTAGAACCAAAAAGCACTGATGAAGCTTTAGGTGATGATGATTGGATCAAAGCCATGCAAGATGAACTAAATGAATTTGAGAGGAATAAAGTCTGGACCTTGGTTGAAAGACCTAAGGAAACATCTATTATTGGAGTAAAATAGGTTTTCAGAAATAAATGTGATGAAAATGGAGTCATAGTAAGAAATAAATCTAGACTTGTTGCTAAAGGCTATAATCAGAAAGAAGGAATAGACTATGAAGAAACCTATGCTCTAGTATCGAGACTTGAATCTATCCATATTCTACTTGCCTTTACATCATTCTTTAATATTAAACTTTTTCAAATGGATGTGAAATGTGCTTTTCTTAATGGTTATGTTCAAGAGGAAGTTTTTGTTGAACAACCTCCTGGCTTTGAAGATACCAAACATCATGATTATGTTTTTAGACTTACGAAAGCTCTGTATGGTCATAAACAAGCCCCACGAGCATGGTATGATAGACTCACTGGATTTTTTCTTCAAAATAACTATGTTAAGGGAAATATAGATCCAACCCTTTTTATAATGAATGATAAGAAAAATGTTTTGATTGTTCAAATTTATGTTGATGACATCATATTTGGTTCAACTCAGCAATCTTTAACCGACTCTTTTGCAAGTCTAATGAAATCTGAGTTTGAAATGAGTATGATGGGTGAGTTAACTATTTTCCTTGGTTTTCAAATTTCTCAAAAACCAGAAGGAATATATATATATCAACATAAGTATATTAGAGATCTTCTCAAAAAGTATGGTTATGACAACACTAAGAGAATAAGTACTCCCATTGGTACCTCAAACTCTCTAGATCTTGATGAAGCTGGGAAACCAGTAGATCAAACATCTTTTAGAGGTATGATAGGATGTTTACTTTACTTAAAAGCTAGTCGACCAGACTTAATGTTCTCAGTATGCTTATGTGCAAGATATCAATCCAATCCTAAGGAATCTCACTTAAAGGTAGTAAAAAGAATTTTTCGCTACCTTAATGGAACCGTGGATCTGGGATTATTTTATACTTCTGGAAATGATTTTGTTCTAAAAAGATTTTCTGATGCTAACTTTGCTGGATGTAGAATGGGTAGAAAAAGTATATCCATAACTTTTCATTTCTTATGAGATTCATTAGTTTCTTGGTCTTGCAAGAAGCATCATTCAGTAGCACTTTTCACTGCTGAAGCCGAATATGTAGCAGCTGGAAGTTGTTGTACTCAAGTTTTGTGGATGCAACACACACCCACAGAATATGGCTTGAGTTTTACTAAAACTCAAATTTTGTGTGATAACACAAGTGTCATTTCCCTATGTAAGAACCCTGCACATCACTCTCATGCAAAGCACATAGATATTGGGCATCACTTTCTTAGGGATCACAAACTAAAAGAAGATATTATTTTTCATTTTATCGGAATGCAAGATCAAATTGCTGATATTTTCAAAAAATCATTGCCTTCTAATAGATTTGAATACATTAAATAGTAATTAGGAATGATAACAATAAGGTAATCTTTCTTAATTAACATTCTGTTGAAAATGTCTACATATAGTAATAAACTCCTTTTCATAGGGGGAGTACATTTGATTGTTAGAGTAACTAAAATTTTACAAAGTTAGTTTTTCAAACTTTTCGGAACTAAATTTTTGGAATGAAAAATTTCGTACTGGTGTTTCCGTAACGAGATTTTCGTACCGAGACTTTCATAATGAGATTTTTGTTTTCAAACTTTTGTAATGAAATTTTCATGCTGAAATCCTTATAATGTTTTTTCGTTTTTTTTCTCTTTTCGTACTGAGTTTTCCGTACTGAGTTTGTCTTTCGTAGTAAGTTTTGCGAACTATGTCTTTTCGTAGCAATGTTTTTTTTTCGTAGTTAATTTTTCTTCAAATATTACCCATTACGAATAATCCTCCTTAGCCAATTCGAAAGGTATGATTTCCTTACTCATGTTTTCGTAATCATATTTTACTAGCTGGTATTTTCTTATATTTTGTTTTTGGACTATAGCTTTCTTAAATATTTATTTTAACAAAAACCTCAAAATATCAGATTCATGTTTTCTTGCGGGATTGTTCTCAACCGTTAGATCATATCAATGTTTTTTTTTCAACCGTTAGATGAATTTGGAAGACCAACGGTCAAATTATTTTCCTATATAAAGGGGACCCCGATACTGGTTGCACATTAGTTTTTCAAGCTCCAGCTTCCCTAAGCTCTGCCTCTCCGTTTTAAGGCTGTTATGATCTTCAGCAATCTCCATTCCGAAATTCTCAGAAGTCTTCAGATCTGAATGTCTGTGGAAGTAGCTTCTCAAGACATTTCTTATTATAAGAATATTTCCAAGTTCTTAGTATATAGATAAGGGTTATTTCAACCTGATTTCTTTAACAAGTATGATTCTCTTATATGCAAGAACATTAAGCTTAACGGATGAGAAGATGTTGTTGTGTCTAAGCCCGGAAATCATGATGACGTATATTCAGATTTTCTTATAGAGTTCTATGAGACAGTTTCCTTCTTTACGGAAGACGGTAGGGAGAAATTGTCATTTAAGTCTTATGGAAAGACTTATAAGATTTATTATGCCAAGGCTGCCAGCTTGGTAGGGCTGAACAATGAAGGAGAAGCCGAGTTCATCACTCATGTTTTGTTGGATTCAAAAGGATGTTTCGACAAGGAAAAATCTTTGGAGACTCTCAGACTATCAGATGATAAGGCTCCAAAGATTGCTAGTCTGTCTATGAATTTTCGGATTCTAGAATTTGGGTACAAGGCTTTATCGTACCGAGAAAAGGTGACAAAGGCAGTTTGAACAAGAGCGAGGTCATTATCATAGATTTTCTAATTAATCTAAGGATGTTTAATCTGATGAGACACCTTCTTATTACCATTGAGAATATTAAGAAAGGGAATCTGAGAGCTCGGATTATAATGTATCCAGCAATAATCTCTTAGTTAATAGTTCGGTACCTTGAGTCTTTCATGGAGGATTTATAAGCCAAGAGTTTGCAAAATTATTTTGGTGAGTGATGGTACCCTCAAAAGGATGGATGTTGCCATCAAAAAAAGACTGGTCAGTTCGTTGATTTTCCAGCTCAAGAAGAAGCGGTTCTGAAAGTTGGTGAACCTGAATCCTCTAAGCCGGTGAAGAAGAGAAAGTTGAAAGAAGTTGAAGTCGATGCAGAGAATCCCAAATCTATGGAAGTTCATTCCGCACCTCCAAAACCGAAGAAGAAGAAAGCTTACCCTAATGAGGTAGTTTCTATGTGGAGGGAAATCAAATAGAAAAGAGTGCAAGGGGACCCTCAGTTTGGATTTGATCCTACAAAGGCTAAGGCCTTGAAGGAAAAGATAGCGGATGAGCTAGAAAAACTAGTGAAAGAAAAGAAGATTAAGGAGAATATGTCTGAAGCTACGGTGGTTCAAACATTATTTAAGTTTAATGAGACGGCCTCCGGAAACATTCTAGTTCCGAGATCTTTCTCTTTGGAATCTGTACCTGAGACTCCAGGAAGAAACTATGTCACTCCAAAGAAGGAAAAAGCTAGGCATGTTGAGGAAGATGAGCAGTTTGAGCAAGAGGAAGAAGCAGTTGCTGAAGGTAGTGGTGATACCAGAGATCTATTGAAGCAAGTAAACAATTATAAGGGGTCACCTTTGGAACATCTATCTCTCTGAACTTTATAAGATGAGTCTTCTAAGTTAGTCTCTCTAGGGAAGGATGAGGAGAAATGAGAAAAAGAAGTAGCTTATCATGCAGAGGAAGATCATATTCTACATGATATTGCTCAAATGGAGAATGTAGAGGATGGTTCTCACAAATTTTCTGATGATGAAGACAATGTTGTTCAAGTGTCTGATAGTGAACAGAAAACTCCAGAACAACAATCCATTCCAAAAAAGGACAAGGGAAAGAAACTTGTTGTCGATACCCCAAGCTCAGTGGTTGTAAAGAGAAGGAAAGTTGGTGATTCTTATAAGAAGAAGGATGAGAAATTTGAAGAAGAAAATCCTCCAAGTAAAGTCTTAGATTCAGAGTCATCTTTGTTGGGGCATGAATTTGTTGTTCAGTCATTAAAGAAGTTGCTAGGTTCTATTCCGACTTTCTCAAGTATTGATTCAAGATTCCAGATGCTCTAACACACTTTGAATCAGAAAATAGACTCTGTATCCATGGTTATGGATAAATGTGTTGAGACCCAGGATCGGTTCAAAACTTTTTTTATCGGCTATGAAGCCCACAAAAGGTCTTGTAAGAAAATGACTAGTTGGTCGATGAAAACTGTAACAGAGATGAGACACTTGGATGAATTCCAAGATAATGTTAAAGATGATTTTGACACAGAAGACAGGATGATAGATGATCTAACTTCATCCTTTGAAGAAAAGTTGACAGATGAAAATAATTTCCTGATTCAAGAAATCAGAGATCAGAATGGGAAGATGAATTCTGTTGCTCAAAACTAGAGGAATGAATGGGATCATCAGAATGAGATTGAAGAGAAGTTGTTAAAGCAAGAAAAAGTTTTGAAAGCTTAGGAATAAAATCATGAAGCCCAGGAAGAAAAGATTGAAGCTCAAAGTGCCAGAATTGCTGTGTTAGAGAATCAAGATGAGGAAGGCCATAAAGACTTGAAGAAGATAAAGACTTTTCTTAAGGGTCTCATGTCGAAGGAAAAAGATCCAAAATAGACAAATCCGATCTTTTTGTTGTATCTTAGCTTTCTTGTTTTTGAACTTTCAAACTTAATGAAAATCTTTCTTGCTCATTTCTTTTCATGTTGTAAATAATTTCTTAGGTACTTTGTTATATTTTCCATTCCCTTGAATTCTTTTTAAAAATAACAAAGGGGGAGAAGGAAAATGAACCCTAACAAAAGGGTGGAAAGGAAAAAGAACCTTAACAAAGGGGGAGAAAGAAAAAGAACTATAATAGAGTTTATCTAAGGGGGGGTTTTCCATTGAAGAAGACATTCTTATTCTTAATGAAATATCATTCCGGAAATCTAGAATATGATTCTTAGAGTTTCAAAGCTTAAGGGAGAGTTAGTTGTATTCATCAACATCTATAAGAAATGGGAGATAAGCCTTAATGTTTTTTTTCCTTAGTCTTTATTTTTAGTAAGGATGTTTGTGCTTTCCAAAAAGGGGGAGATTATTGAGTCAATAAGGTTTTCCTTATGACTTTTCCATTCCTTCTTGTTTTGAAAATCACAAACACCTTATCTTTAAGGAAAATTTCTTTTATAAGGAAAATCGCTTTTATAAGGAAAATCACTTTTATAAGGAAAATTTATTTTATAAGGAAAATTGCTTTTATAAGGAAAATCGCTTTTATAAGGAAAATCTCTTTTATACTGAAAATCGATTTTATATGTAAAATCACTTTTATAAGGAAAATTGATTTTATAAGGAAAATTGCTTTTATAAGGAAAATTTCTTTTATAAGGAAAATAGCTTTTATAAGGAAAATTAATATTATCATATTTTCATTATCTAGATCCATATATTTATTAAGTATAAGAATCAGTTTCAGTTCTATATTCTCGGAATCGTCTAAAAATTTGATATGAAGCATTCTGTTTTAGGCTCCGAATTCTGGATGAGAACTGTAATGATGTTCTACTCCGAATTCTGGATACAAACTCTAATAAAGTTCAACTCTAAATTCTGGATACGAACTATCATGAAGTTCAACACTAAAATCTAATGACGAATCTTGATTACAAATTCTCATTACGAATTCTGAAGACAAATTGTCATTCCGAATTGTTATTCTGAATTCACCTATTAAATAGAATCTGATCATCTTTGCTTTATACACTCCGAATTTATTTAGAATCCGAAAATTATTTTTGATTAGACTCCGAACTTTCATTTTTCTTAAACTTTTATAGTTTGTCTACTCTTTAATATTTTTCTTACACTCCGAATCTTCACTTTAAACTTTTGAGTTAGACTTAAAATGATTTCATACCTTCTATTACACTTGTTTTGTTACAAAACGATGTTGGCTATTCCGTTATAAACTAACCGTTGGTTAAGTGACACGTGTACAGGTCCCTCCGATTTTTAAGGAAAATATGACCATTGGAAAGGAGGCCAACCAAGCCTATAAATACGAGCTCATTTGAAAGATCTCGATACTTCTAAATAACAACTTCTTCGACATTGTTCACACATGACGTTGAAGTGATTTCTAGAGAGAGAGATGATCTTATTAAATCTCAATGCTTCGTGCGACTCCGAATGTTGGTGATTACATTCGAGGACTTCCGGGGATAGGAATACAGAGGTGCCGACTACCTTAATGTTCGAGGGCTTCCTTTCTGAGGAAGAAATAGGTTCCAACTACCTTGAAGTGGAGGGCTTGCGGGGATATCAAGATAGAGACTCCGATCTTCGTATCGAGGGCTTACCCTGGTGTGGGTAAGATAGACTTGCTTGAAAGTATAAATCAAGGGATCTTTATCCAAGGTTGTTGGATACCCTTCTCTTTGGGTTAAAAGACTTATATCTTGTTACTTGTAGTTTTACTACTTGTTTGTTTCCGCTTCATATTGTATTGTAAGGAAAGTATAACTTTCTTATAATTCTTTACTTTTACTTTGTTCCATTTAGATTCTATACGCTTTAAGGTAGAATCTCATATTGTAATCTTTAGTTAAGTTTCAAATTCCGTATCCATATTTCCGAAACCTACTTTCGAAGTCTCTTTCAATTTTTATGCAAGTACATACAACTTGATGTTTATAACTTCATTTCTTATTCCAAGTTTTCAATTGGTGTTAGCGGTGTTGTGAATTTACTTAGGTTGACTTTGTTAAACTTAGTTATCCATAACCAACATTAAAGGTTCCAAAGTAATTTTTAAAGTATACAATTCACCCCCCTCCTGTATATTGAGAATCTACATCATTATTTCAATCATACAGGAGGATATCTATCTATTTTAGCTTCAAGAACTTCTTACCGAAGATACCTAAGATAAGGAATCATTTTATATCTCCAAAAAGTAAAGTCCTTTCTATTGAAGATTAGAATCCATTTACTTTTTACAGAATTAAAATTCTCCATCAAATAAAATCTTCCAAAATTTAGAAAATAATAAATGAAGGGAACCTTCAGTTATTATACTAATTGAAGTTTCCCAGTTAGGATTCAACTATCATTAAGAGGGGGAGTGGGTGAATCAGTGATATATTTTATGTTATGTTTCCTTACAAATGAAACAACCTTCACCTCTGGTTAAATATTTCCTTACTTAATGAAAAAAATTCAAACACACATCCATAGGAACACATGAATTTATAAGGTTCACAACTCAAAAAGTGTAGCTACATCTATGGTATGGTTTGGAAAAAATAAGATACAACACAATCCACTATAATACAATAATTTTTGTAGAATAAAATGAGTAGGATATTATCTTATAGTCATGTATCAATTTGAAAACAATACAATAGTGTTTTTGCTTCTTCTAAAATTAAATGATGAAATAAAATGTTGTTGTTATTCTTGAACAACATTCACAATTACGTCAATGTCTTAAAAAAATCTTCTTAGAATTATCCAATTATGTGATAGTGGTTTCAATGTTCCTTTTGAGAATGATTTTTTAACATTTTTGATACCGAAGGAAAAAATTTATTTTCATCCTCTCAATTTAATAATTCTTATAATATTGATTTAAAATATCATGCTAGCCAACACGTTAAACGTTTGAGTGCACAAGATAGTTATTTATGGATTTGTAATATAAGTATTGGACATTGTAACCAACGCACACACACGCTTATCAAATTCAACCAAAATCAATTACTACATGATTTTAAAATATTGGATTTCAAAAATAACATTGTGTGCATGCATTGAAAAATTGGTAATAATCACATATCATCATTTAAATACAAAAAGGAAGATTATAACTCTATGACCCTAGAGCTTGTAAACCTTGATCTTTTTTTAACAACTCAATTTTCTAGTATAAATTTTAAATGTTACACCTTAATAAGTATCAGTGATTATAATTATGATTTACTTGGGTTTTTTATTGGAAAATAATAATATGGATTATAAAGTCTTTATTAAATATACCTTGAAGGTTGAAAATGAAAATAGGTATAAGATCATATATATTCTGACTGATCATGGGGGGGGGATGTTTGAAAATAAATAATTTGACGAACTCGATACTTCAAAAGTTTGTAATCATTCATTTTACACTCCCACGAATCCTTAAAAATGAGGTTATTAAAATATGGAATCAAACAATTTATGATATTTTAATTACTCTCTTGAATGAATTCAAACTCTAACAAAAATATTTGGGTTGAGGCATTTAATATCGCTTGTTTTACATTGAGTCATGTTCTTGCATGACCCTTAATTTAGAGGAACCCTTTGATAATTAGATAGGAAAATAGCCAAATGTTTTATATATTAAGGATTTTGGAAGTAAATTCTATATTCTTAACACCAATTTCAACATGGAGGAATTTTAATAGAAATCTGATGAAGGTAATTTTATTATACTCTAGATCAAGTAAATCATATCTAATATTTAATAAAACAACGAATACCATGTAAGAATAAATTCACAACAAATTTGATGATAATTTTAATAAAACTAATGCCCAACATAATGATGCTGAGTTCAACCAAGAATATTTCTCCATGAATGAACCACCTATGTCTAAAGAAATTGTTGTTAAGGAAGAACAATTATCTAGCCCTTTACGTGTGGCACATGTGATATCCAAATAACATCCCTTAAAAATGTTATCAATGATTGGAACATGAGTACTTATACTAAAATTACGTTTTTATATAAGTTTAAACATCATTATTTTGTTTAAAAACCAAAACCCAAAATATTGATGATTCAATTAATAGCGAAAATTGGGTACTTGTAATGCAACTAGAGTTGAACCAATTCATAATAAATAAATATTTGGATATTGTTGAAATCCCAATTGATCATACCATTATTGGTATTAAATGGTTTTTAGTATAGTGTTAGATTAGAAAATTAACATCACATGTAAAAAATATTGGCTCATAGTTAAAGGCTATATTCAAGAAGAATTAATTGGTTACAGTGACACATTTTCCCTACACACTAGGATAGAATTTATTTGAATATTATTACAATTCACCACTCATTTAAATTTTATGGTTTTTGAAGTTGATGTTTAATATTACGTTATGAATGGTTTTATTTTTCAAACAATTGTTTTAAACAACCACCTAATTTTGAACATTCCAAACATCAAAATCATGATTATAAGTTAACCAACGATTTTTGTGGATTAAAACAAGACCCTAATGCTTCGTCTGGATGGTTAGATAAATTTCTTTTAGAAAATTATCTTAAAATGGTAAAAGTTTGTGCAATAATATTTTTCATTAAAATATCAAAGGATTTATTAGTTGTCAAAATATAGTATTATAATTGTGTTTTTCATTCTAAAAAATAAGATCTTTTAAATGAGATATTAAATTTAATGAGAAAGAATTTGAAGTGAGTTTTATAGTCAATATAATGTTTTTAGGATTCAAATTTCTCATAACATGTATGATATCTTTCCTAACCAAGAAAAATACACTGATGAACTTTCAAATTTTTTTCATGTGACTAGTTAAGGAAATAAGTACACTTATGAGTAATTCATTTAAGATAAACGTGGTTAAATAAAATAAAACAATTGCTAAAAAAAATTATCATGGAATTACTGGGTGTCTTTATTAACTTATCATAACTCAAATGGACATTATGTTTAGTTATTGTCTTTATAATCATTTTCAATACAGTCCTAAAAAATAAAATTTGAAATCTCGCAAAAGAATTTCTAAATATTTAAAATTTTATAATAATATTATTTTAATTTATCCAAAGTATACTTATTTTAGACTTAAATATTTTTGGAATTCTGATATTATTGGATTTTAATTGGCTAGGAAATGTAAAATCAGGACATATCACCTTGTTGGAAAATCCATAGTATTAGAGAGTAGTAATGAGAAAATTGTGTTCATCTTTATATGGCCGAATTAGAATATATAGACATGATGATTTTTTCAACAAAAAAAATATGGATGATACAAACTCTCTTAGATTATGGTGTTAAATATGATCATTTTCTTATTAAGTATGAAAGAACTTATGCCATTAGAATTTTTAGGAATATGATTCAACTCTCACACTTCGATCTTAAAAACCACATATTATGATATCACTTAAAAAACATAATATATTTCAATAATTCATAATTACTTATCTACATTTAGCTTATATTTTCTCTAAAACCCTCACTCTAAATCATTTTAATTCTATGAAGGTAGAGTTAATAATGGTATTCTTGTGAATCTATAACTTAAAATTGGGATGATTGTGGATTTTTTGTCTCTTTACCTTGAAAAAATAAATTTGATTCTATATATAATTTAGCATTTTAGACTCATATTTAAATTTGAAGTTATTATTAAGTTATTTTAATATATTATGAATTTTCTTTAATTAAATCAATTGATCAATTTTTTATTAAAATAATTGAATAATTTCTCTATAGTTCGTAAATGTTTTCATAGTAATAAATATTATTTTATGTATTTATTTTATGTTTTAATTTACTAGGATCTCACAAGATAGGTTGTCAATCCTCAAAGGGTAGTCAGCTGGCTTTACAGATCCACTAGTTTTGGAAAACCCAAAGCATCCCATCGGTGGCAGTCACTGACTCATAGGTGGCGTTAGGCTAAGCCTATTTGGGCTAACCAAGGGAGGGTATTCTAAGACAACCCCACTCCAACTCAAGTTCCATGGGAATTTTTCTCCTCACTAACCCTCATAACATCCCTTAAGACCTATGTCCTCATATCCTCTAGATATTCACTCTTTAGTAAGGTTATTTACTTTTCCAAATCTATTACATAAATATAACATTATTTCCTCTTGATTTTTACCTTTTTCTTCAATATCAAAACCCGAGATAATTTTTTTGTTCATTTCAATAATGGATACAAGTAAAACCCATGAAACTTCCACCAAATTAAAATAATGTTTGTTGAACCTTTATTATCTCATCACATCAATAAATTTAATCCCATTTTGGATGGGAAAATCATAATTCTCAAAAGTATTATATATTTTATGTGGGTTAAACTCTCCCTCCTTAATTTAAGTAGATTCATTAAATTTTAATTTTGGCATTACTTCTTACAACTACTATCAAATTACATTCATTGTCCCTTCATAATCAAACAATTCTATACCCAAATTATATTTGATCATGATGATGATTTTGATACTAGCACTTACAATATAAATGGGATATAATTGTTTATCACATATCTAGAATGTATAAATTATGTTTGAATTCTTAAAATGGGTCCTCAATATTTTACACAAGGTGATGTTCCAATTCACATGACCTTTAAAAAAACGAGTTACTGTCTATTTTATTTTTATATAAGATTCACCCACCTTGGTTAGGATCTCTGACCTCTCACATTAAAATAATATTCATGACAGAGTTGTCAAAAAATTGACTAGTCCTTATATTTTGATCATGACACCATTAAGTATGTTGAAATTTATGATAACTATTTTATTGTAAGGGATGTTCATTTGAATGATATTTATTTTATATTACATTCCTTATAGAACATATGATCACATCCTTAATGGTCCAAGGAATTTCCTTTTAAAAATATACTCACCCATATTTTCTCTTATGTTAGAATTATTTACAATGACATTCCATTTGACCAAATTCAATATATAACATTTTAAAACAAGTAATAGTTCAAAAAATATTTATCCAATGGAACCCATGGATCAATAGTATCTTTATGACCGGGTGAGGCTCCCAAAAAAAATTTCTCCTCAAACTGAGTAGAATATCCCTTCAATTGAAATTCCCCATGTGGTCATTGAGGCATATCCTTTTAATGATGAGTGTGAATACATATAAGAAGATGACAGAGATTAAGGTTATAAAAAAATTTAAGGTGGGGGAGATGGCGATCACATGGGAAAGGGTGAAGATCATGATGAATTGCATGTTGTAGTTGAGGATGAGCCTCCTTGAGATAATGGTACACCATTGGGGAAGCTACCATTTTAGGAACCATAATCTGTATGGGACTCTCTTTAAAATTATATTTGGCTATATTTAGATAGTATAGATCATTTTCTCACATCCCTTAAGATTGTTATAGACCAATGAATTACTAATATAGGGAATGATGCCTCCTCACTCTATGAGCAGATAGAACTACCAAAGAAGGAGACTTGAGTGCTTAAATGTTCTATCTCGTGAGGTGTCTCTAATGTAAGTAAACATACTTTTATATTATATAGATATTTATATCCTCTGTCTTATTATTTTGTTTTTTTTCTTTGTTATGGTAATATTTTTTTAAATGAATGACCATTTCCCCTAATGTATGGATCTCTTTTTTCCCTTTTCTTTCTTAACCATCTATGAGTTTTATGAACCTTCTCTATAAACCAAACCCCCCTATATGCGTTTTTTATAAACCCATTAGGGAGAAGGTTTCAATCTCAGTTGTACATTTATCTTGTTAAAAATATATAATTTCATTAATGCTTTAATTTTTTTAATGTTACTCATATTAGTAAATATTTTCAAATCATTTTTAAGTTAAATTTCCTTTAATTAATATTTTTAATGTTCATTTTTTGAACATTTTATAGGATTTTAAAAAACTAATCTTAAATTTCATTATAGAATATTGAAATTCATTTCAAAAAATACATGGGAACATTTTGAAATAAATCATGTGATATACAAATCTATACCTTGTTTATTTCAATTGTTTTTATTATAAAAAGGGGTAGATCGATGTACCTCTTAATCTATTAGGTTTTTTAATGATCACAAACACCAATAATGTATAAAAATATTTGTTTCTTGTCTATTTTATTTGTTATGTTTTGACATAAACTAATGAAATTTATCAACAAAACCAAAGGATCAAGATATACATTGAGGACCATTTTGGAAGACCTATCTTGTTGTACCTCTCGTACCCCTCGTGGTTTAATTTTCATGATCACAATCACTCTCTTATTTATCTAATCTTTTTTTAAGTGTTTTTGGATGATAGGCATGATTTCAGGTTGCCAAGGAATTGGGCCAAGAAAGCCAAGAAGGCAAAAGTGGACCAATTTCAGTCCACTGGCCAACTGGTGTCCCATCACCGGCCAGCCGGTGGAACCCAGACAGAAGGGACAGCTACTGTCTCATCACCGGCGAACCGGTGGCCTCCTCACCGGCCAGCCGGTGGTGCCTGGGCGGAAGGCCTCTCCCATTTTTCAAGCACCGGCCAACCGGTGGCACTGTACCGGTCAGCCGGTGGAGCCAGTCAAACTAGCCGTTGGGCTTTGACCAGCCTGCTCCCAACGGCTCCGAAGACTTTTCGAACGGCTCCGAAGACCCCGAACGGCCATATGAGGGTTCCCCCTCTATAAATAAAGGACTAGGAAGCCCCGGAAAAATAGTGAATCCCATGGGAACATTTTTCAATCATTTGGAGAACCTTTGACTCATTCCTTCAAGGATCCCCACCTGCTCCAACTCATTTCCACAATCAAGGAGCACCACCAAAGAAGCTTGGGAGCGCCCTTCAACATCACCAATCAATCCATTGGCGCCCAAGAATTATCCACATTACGGTTTTTATTGTTTTATCATTTTGAGCTTTATTTTAAGTTTGTGCATACAAACTCCTCTTTCTCTCATCCTCTCCTTGTTTGGGTTTTCACGCCACCTTGAAGGTGTGAAGAGGTTAGTCAAGCCTTCCCTTTAAAAGGCTTGAGTCATAGGTGAGCTAGCCTTCACCTGTAAAAAGGCTAGTGGGTTCTTGCTCAACCATTAAAAGCAAGCTGTAATAGGTTCTAGACTACCTTAAAGTCTAGTGGGTTTCTTGCTAAAACCATTAAAATGCAAGCGGTAGTAAATCTCTCAACGGTTGAGTTGGGAGCGGAGACGTAGGCTTTGGTTTAAGCCGAACTCCGTTATCAAGTTTTGTGTCTTGCCTCTTTTATTTCCGCTGCAATTTTAACTTTGATTTTAAATTGTTAAACTTTTTTAAAAGGCAATTTACCCCCCCTCTTGCCATCACTTTCCGGCCCAACAATTGGTATCAGAGGCAAAATTTGAGTAATACCTTCACCGGTTTCAAATTCAAGATTCTTTGTGATGGCTTCAACTTCTTTCGCCCCCGAAGGCTATTCTTTGGGTCGTGCTCCATTCTTTGATGGAACCGACTACACTTATTGGAAAACTCGCATGATTAATTTTCTTAGAAGCATTGGTTATCCTATTTATAGAATTGTCATGCATGGTTACTCTCTCTCTTCTCCCGATGAATCTAAATGGACCCCCGAAGACATTGCTAATTTTGAGCTTGATGGCAAAGCCATGAATGCTCTTCATTGTGGGCTAGACCGTAATGAATTCAACAGTGTTTCTACTTGCTTCTCTTCTTATGAAATTTGGAAACTTTTAGAAGTAACCCATGAGGCCACTTGGAGTGATAGCTCCTCATCCTCCTCCTCCTCAAAAGACAATGGTAAAAAATGTCTAATGCCATTTCATGAGGTAACCTCTTTCGACTCCTCTTCCTCTTGTTCTTCAAATTATATCAATCATTTATCTTATGAGGATCTCCAACATGCTAGAGATCAATTGGAGGAAGGTTTTCACGAACTTTCTTCCAAATTTATTGGTTTGAAAAAGAAAAAGAAAAATCTCATTTCTGAAAAATAGCAACTTCTCAAAAAGAATGAGGAACTTACCCTTAAGATCCATGATATTCCAAATGTTGATTCTTTGAATTCAACCATTAATGATTTAAGGGAGTCTCTTGCCAAGTTCACCCAAGGTGAATGAAATTTGACCAAATTACTAGGTTCCCAATGCATATCTAGAACCACCCAAGGGCTTGGCTATTCCAAGCAAGCTTCCTCTTCCCATGCTCCAACTATTTTTGTAAGGGGGAGCTCTCAAAATAAATTTTGTAATTATTGTAGAAAAACCGGACATATGATTTATGAATGCAATTGTAAAAATGATAGATATGGCCGCCCCAAAATCATTACCTACTCGGATGAATATCTTAGGATGTATCCCTCTAGACAAGTATGGATTGAAAAATCCCTTTTAGTGAGTCTCACCGGTCCAAAATTTGTCTCAGTTCTAAAATCCTCTCCCCGATGATTTGTTGTTTTTATTTAGGGGGAGTTAGGATCGTTTAATCCTTTTTGCATTTTTATTTCTAAACTTTTATTTCAAAACTTTCAATTTCAAAACATTTATTTCAAAACTTTCAATTTCAAAACATTTATTTCAAAACTTTCATTTCAAAACTTTCAATTTCAAAACATTCATTTCAAAACATTCAATTTCAAAACTTTCTTTTCAAAACATTCAATTTCAAAATTTTCATTTCAAAACTTTCAATTTCAAAACATTCATTTCCAAACATTCAATTCAAAACTTTCAATTCAAATTTCAAAAATTTCAATAGGTTTAAAAACTCTATCTTGTTTTTCAACCTTTCCCTCAATCATGTTTTATGCCCCGTGCTATATTGATAATCACAAAGAGGGAGAAATTCTTGGTTGATTGGGGGAGAAATCTTTCTCTCATGCTTTGCTTTACTTTTCAATTTATCCTTTAAAGCATGCCTTTCATTTTAGTCTTTTACATTGCTTGTTTTGGTGATTGTGATCATCAAAATAGGGGGAGATTGTTGTACCTCTCGTACCCCTCGTGGTTTAATTTTCATGATCACAATCACTCTCTTATTTATCTAATCTTGTTTTAAGTGTTTTTGGATGATAGGCATGATTTCAGGTTGCCAAGGAATTGGGCCAAGAAAGCCAAGAAGGCAAAATTGGACTAATTTCAGTCCACTGGCCAACCGGTGTCCCATCACCGGCCATCCAGTGGAACCCAGACAGAAGGGACAGCTACTGTCTCATCACCGGACAACCGGTGGCCTCCTCACCGGCCAGCCGGTGGTGCCTGGGCGGAAGGCCTCTCCCATTTTTCAAGCACCAGCCAACCGGTGGAACTGTACCGGTCAGCCGGTTGAGCCAGTCAATCTAGCCGTTGGGCTTTGACCAGCCTGCTCCCAACGGCTCCGAAGACTTTTCCAACGGCTCCGAAGACCCCGAACGGCCATATGAGGGTTCCCCCTCTATAAATAAAGGACTAGGAAGCCCCAGAAAAATAGTGAAGCCCACGGGAACATTTTTCAATCATTTGGCGAACCTCCGGCGCATTCCTTCAAGGATTCCCACCTGCTCCAACTCATTTCCACAATCAAGGAGCACCACCAAAGAAGCTTGGGAGAGCCCTTCAACATCACCAATCAATCCATTGGCGCCCAAGACTTCTCCACATTATGGTTTTTATTGTTTTATCATTTTGAGCTTTATTTTATGTTTCCGCATAAAAACTCATCTTTCTCTCATCCTCTCCTTTTTTGGGTTTTCACGCCACCTTCAAGGTGTGAAGAGGTTAGTCAAGCCTTCCCTTTAAAAGGCTTGAGTCATAGGTGAGCTAGCGTTCACCTGTAAGAAGGCTAGTGGGTTCTTTCTCAACCATTAAAAGCAAGCTGTAATAGGTTCTAGACTACCTTAAAGTCTAGTGGCTTTCTTGCTAAAACCATTAAAAAGCAACCGGTAGTAAATCTCTCAACGGTTGAGTTGGGAGCGGAGACATAGGCTTTGGTTTAAGCCGAACTCCGTTATCAAGTTTTGTGTCTTGCCTCTTTTATTTCCGCTGCACTTTTAACTTTTATTTCAAATTGTTAAACTTTTTTAAAAGGCAATTCACCCCCCTCTTGCCATCACTTTCCGGCCCAACATATCTATCTAGATTCACCAGATACCTAGTGGGATGGTACCATCCCACTGATAGAACATGAAAAAAAATCATATCCTGTCTTGACCCACTAGAAGACTACTATCCTTCTACAAAATAGTTATTGAGGATGGAAGTGTCACTTAACTACTATCCAATACACCTAGCAGTTAGTGGAACTGAAACATCTTAGGTGAGGGATATGAAACCCACATTCTATATAGTGGATCCTACTAATTGGTCATTGGTTCTTTTCCAGAAATAAATACTAGATATTAAGGCTTGTCCTCTTTAGCATCCTTCACATACCAATAGATCTATTGAAGTCCCAAAACCTTCAACACCACTACAAGATATAAAGAGTCTATAAATAATCCCCCAATATGTCTTCAAATCAAATATTTACCATTTTTTTACATTGTCCCATCAGTTTATCTCATTTGTGATTTAAATTTTTTACTCAATTACTCCCAAATTTCATTTCATCTGTTTATATCACATTTCAGTTTAAATCATACTAAGAAAATTTTATGTGTATTGAAATGGTTTCGTTCTAAAAAAAGCACACATTCCAATTCTTCATCTTGGATTCTCAATACCATTAATGTGGGGGATCTTTGGATTCCTATCCTAATCACTAAGAAATGTTTTTTGGATATCATGGTTTCTCCATTAAAAAGAAATTTTATTTAACTTTATTGGGTATCTTGGATACTGTTAATGATAAGGGATTAATATAAAACTCTCAATCCTTGAGGGAGAAGATTTAGGTACTTACATATTGATGTTTAGATGAACTCTGATATCAGAATTTTTTCCTTTTATTTTACATTAATTTTACACTACACTTACTCTTTTGATTATTATATATTGTGCTTACTTTTTTAATTTCATTTTACCCATTAATTTCATGATTTTATAGCTTCATTCAGATTTAGTTTTTTAAAGTCAATTTACACTCCCTCTTTCCATCTTACTCAGATCAGTGATAAAGTCTCTCCAGGGTTGTTATAAAAAAAACTAATTAACCCTATAATGTTATTTAATAGTTATTTTTAAATCTATTCTAGGGTTTGTAGTTTCCCATAGGCCCTTATCCTACCCCTAATTCCCAATAGAACCCTTTTTCTAAAAACATTATATTTTTTTATTTATAGGTGAAACACCTAAATATAAATAAATAATACTTGTTAAGTATATAAATATTTATTTATTTAAATGATATTTAATATATCATTTACAAGTATATCATTAAACTCAATCTGCAACCATCCTTAATATTTATCGATCCTTAAATATTGAATATTTATTAAATAAATAAATAAATATCAGTACATTATTTTACAATAAATATACTAGATATTTTATTCATTAAATCATATGAATGAATACCTATTATTATTTAATTCACATATTTATTCTTTCAAATAAATTGTGATTAAATAATGTCAATCAACCAATATCAAATAATTATTACACCATACATTAAGAATAATATTTATTATAAATAATTAAATTCAAATATATTTTAACCTACATTTGGGATATACATTGTTTTAGACACGTAAGTCCTCTTTCATAGATAAATTATGTGGAAGTGCCTAAAGTCTAAGGTTCACATTGAGAAACAAGAAAAGGCCCCCATAGAGAATATTATTAATGTCACAATGACATAAAACCTCATATGAATAAATAATGTGTAATATAATACATATATCATGATATCTCCAATCAAGCAAGTTTCATGATGGTGGCATCAACCTGTGTGATAAATAACTCATTCATTGACATTTCAGAACATGACATACCAATTGAACACCATGACCATAGATTCATTTAGGTTTTTTTATTCCCATAAAATATTTAGAGATATAAACTTCAATTTAAATTACTTAAATGAAAAATCCTCTATCATATTATTCATTAATGAAATATCACTCATGACACACGTAATGTATCCTACTATGTCATGAACATATGTCATCATGGTTCTCATAAACATATAAAAATATGTGACTAGTGATGTCAATTAATAATAATCCTAATGTTTAAGGATCAATATATATGTATTTATATAGGAACATCACATGAAATAATTAAATGTGGATTTCTTACATGAATATGCTATTCTCAGAATCTCTTATACAAGAAATTACAAAGGATGGGAACTATAAGAAAGTCCCTCACTATCAGTGAGTATCCACCGCTGATAGCCTTTATCATGTTAATCCTATAAAATGATGTTATCCGGATATAGAATATATGTTTAAAAATAATACTGGGATATTTATCAGTTCAAATCATTGTAGGGAACTGCTATGACCTTTCATTGTAACAGTAACTCTTAGGATTTTATCTAAGGTGAAATGAATATTTAAGTCATATATTATATCATTTTAGATTAATATTCAATACATATCATAAATATACATGAATAATTATCATAAAGGTTTATTATATTTAAATACTATAAAAATAATAATTTTATGTAATGATATATCTTCAATATCTCTAACTATGTTCTTTGAAATTAGAATCATTCTTAGAAATATCATAATTAATTTTTTTTTCATATCTTGGGGAATGAGAAATATAAAAAATGTTGTGATCAAGTTCCCTAAAAGGGTAAAAAAGTGATATATTAATTATCATTTAATAATAACATGAGCAGAAGGGTATAATAATATGACCTTAACTTTTGAAAACCATAAATTGTAATTCATATATCATAATAATTAGTTATGATATAAATCATAGAAGTATATAAGACAAGAATCATAAAATAATCAAAGAAGATGATCCCTGAGATGATAAAATTGGTATAAGATTGAGTTAAAAAAATGTGGCATAATCATAATCAAAGAAATCATATATCAAGGCTACCCACTAGGACATCTATCACATGTTAGGCATGGGACCAACACCCATATACCAACTTCTGTCTTGTTATATCCTCCTGTGTACCCTATTTCTGGGCATGGGATAACCTCCCTTATACAGTCTTTTTGGGCTTGAGATAACCTCTTGTGTACCCTTTGACAACACAAAAAATTAATATTTACCAAATGCATTAAAGGGATATAAAATTACCACTTGTCACATAATCATAATCCATTCAATCATATTCCAAAAGATCATGAAATTATTTATCATTTCATCATAATTTAACCCATAGAAAATAAACAGAGTTTCATCAATATTTCCTCATCATAATAATAAACCACCCAAATAAAGAATGAGTAAAGTGTCATAGTATCATATTCCATGTCAATCATTAGTAACATAAATGGATGATATAATATATTAAAATACCATTAAAAGACCATTGAGATAATTCTTGATGAAAATAAACTTTTAATTTTGAAATACCCTGAAAATCATGTCTGGTTAAACCATCCCCATAAAATATTAATAAAAAAGTAAAAGAACAAAGTTAGGCAGATCAAGGTGTTATGATAATTTAGGAATAAGACACTCCCAATATGACATCCTCTACAAAGGATGTATAAAAGTCAAAATCTCAAAAGGACCACATGGTAGTCATTTTTTTGACTACTCTCTTGGACAAGGAATCTTCCACTTGATTTTCCTCTCGGTAGGTATGAGATATCCTTATATTGAGATGATTTAATTGGTTAAGACGTCCAATCATGTGTGGTATAATACTCTATGGAACATCATGGGTTCTTTTCTTGAGAGCATGTACTGCAAGTTCGGATTCCGATTCAATATATAAGAGATTCCATCTATGAAAGACAACATGTTTAACAACATAGATAACATCCCATAGTTCTGCTTCTTAAGAAATTCACATTCCAATAAAATGATGAAAACAGGCTTTGAAAAGTCACAATATGTGCAGAAGACACCTCCACAACTTAATATACCAAGCGCTCTAGATGTAGCTTCATCAACATTGAATTTAACACATGGAAAGATCTATGATATCCAATGAATAAACATAACCACCAATGGCTTCTTTAGTTAACCTGAAATACCAAGCATCAACAATGAAGGTAAATTTATATAGGTATTATCTATGCATCCATTCTATATCACATTGGTAGCATGTAAGTCTTGACGAACCAACATTGAACTTGCATTACAGGAAAGTGCGTTGTTATCAAATAGGAGGTTGTTCTGGGATGTCCAGATGGTGGGACAAACAACTGTTGCAGAAATCGGCAACATATTCGGGACCTACACACTCCTTCCATACATGGAGGTGTTTATCATCAAATCTCCTAGAAAACTATGTGATCATAAATCCATGTTGAATATGTCTCTAATGTATTTTCATATCATCTGGGAAAAAGGACAACATATAAAGAGATTTTGTACAGTTTCAATTTCATTCAGGCAAAGATATAAGGAAGACATAATACATTGACTAGCCTTTCATAATTGATCATGCTTTGGAATCCTACTCCACTACATTCTCTATGGGAAAATAAGCTGGGAGGGTTTGAAAAAAGGCACTTTAAACTTATGTAACCATGAAGGAACTTGTGTGGAGACATAAAACTACATGTTATAAAACTCATTGAGATTAAAGTGTTTGTTCCTGTTGGGATTCCTTACAAATATATCACTATACATGAAGGGGTAGGTCTGGATTTCTTGTTTATCCTGGTGAGTAACCATGTTTACAAGACTATCATACTGATCCAGATAATCTTTTATAGACATGTCTAGTAGGTAGGAGGGGATATCTCAAATATATAAGACGTTGTCTAGCCAAGGATTGTTGAAAAAGTTGAGGCCAGAGTGTCTACACACAAGCCATTTAGAGTTCTGAAAAATATCATTGAAGTATTGCTGAAGGGGAGTCCCTACAGATGATGATATATAGTGAGGGTAACCATTAATAAGAAACATTTTTAACCTTCATGATATAAATATAGGGATGAGTCATTGGAGGTTAAAATATTCCATGTGAATTTATTAATAAGTCCCTCATTGAAAATATGAAGGTCCTTGATTCCAAGACCACCTAACTCAATGTGTTTAATGAAATCCTTCCAAACAATGGTGATAAACATCCTTTTAGTGATATATCCTCTCTATATGAAATTATCCATCATGTAATAAAGTTCCTTGAGTAGAATTTTGGCCATTTATAGAGTGAGAAAGAGTTACAAACATTGAGGTGATCACTTAGTTAATAAGGCATGCCCTCCCAGCATGAGATATGGATTTACACTTCCATTTCTCCATCTAAATAATGATACTAGAGTAATTTCCATCTAGGTACCGCCTATGTATCTTACCCCAAAAGATTAGAACTCCATAATAAATGATTGGCAGAGCCCATTTTTAGATTCCAAGGGACTTTGTGACCATATTGTTTTTAAAAAAATAACCCCATCACCAAAATCAAATAAGTATTTACTCAAGTTCATATTCTGTCCAGCAACCATCTCATAGTGTGAGAAGAAAGCCTTGATCTCAAATATTGATTTCCTTGAGGCTTCCCCAAAAATTAGAATATAAATAGCATATATTAGATGAAATGGGACATGTTTTCCCTACAAGATTTTATCTATCTAAAAATTCTTATTTGGGATAGCTCATTAAGACATCTACTCATAGAGTCTTCAGCAATGGAAAAATGAATCCTAGCGAAAGGATCACCTTGTTGAACACCTCGAGTATAGTGAAAATAACCCTTGAGAGATCCATTAATTAAAATGGATAGCCTGTCATATGTAATAATACTTTTGATAAGGTTGATGAAGAAACTTGAGAAACCAAATATCATGAGGACATCAATGAGGATGCTCCACTTGGGGTTGTCAAAGGCTTTGGAGATGTCTATTTTGATAGAAAAATTTACACGCTTTGCCTTATTTTTCATTAGGATGATGCCTTCTGATGCCATCAAAAGGTAGGTAAGAATGTTTCAACTAGGTATTTAACCATACTGATTCGGAGAGATGTGATCCTTGATTAATCCCCCCAATCTATTCATCAAGATTTTACTAATGATTTTTGGGGTGGTGTTCCCAATCGCAAATGGCCTAAAGTCTTTGAAATCAATTGAATTTTCCTTATTAGGAATCAAGGTAATGAAGTTATTGTTTAAACCATATAGTATATAACCCTCATTGAAGAAATCCCTGACTGTACTAACCAAGTAATCTTGAAAAATATCCCAATAGAACATAAAAAACATGTTGGTGAAGCCATCCGGTCCAGCTGTACTTTCCATGTTGAGAGAGAAGAGGGCCTCCTTGATTTCTTCCTTTGAGGGAACCGTTATAAGAGAAATATTTTGATTCTCTTAAATATAAGGGGAAATGTTATTAATCATCTCTTGAGTGTGATCCATGGTATTATTAGAATAAAGGCTAGAGAAGTAGTTCACTAATGCATTTGAAATCTCACTTTCAGAGGTGTGGAGGCAACACTCAACTTTAATGGCCTCTAATCCAGCCTGGATTATTTATTCATTGTGTATCTAGTTAAAACATTTAGAGTTCCTATAACCATATTTCAACCACATTACATTCAACTGATTATGATCCAGCCTTTCTTTGACAGTCAAAATGTCATTAAGCCTTGAAAGTTATTGAATTTCATCAAGTAAGGGACTATTATGGTTTTGATTTTTAATTTTATAGCTAGAAAATTAGTATTCAAAAACCTTGATCTCACTATCATTATTAGAGAAGATGCCTTGATCCATTCCCGTAGGATTACTTTAATAGTCTTATGTTTAGAAACAATAATATACAGTGGGCTGCCTTGAAAATCATTCTTCCAATCCTTAATAATGACTTCCCTACATCCAGGAGTCACAAGCCACCCTTTATTAAAGTGAAATAGAATAGGACTAGACCTAAAAATATGGAATGATATATCAATTCCAATGGGATTTTGATCCAAGTGATGTTTTGGTAAACTGTTTCAAGATATTCTAGAGTTATCACTCTCATCATCCATGAGAACCAAACATCGGTCATGTTTACTCAACTGCCTTCCATAAATAGTATACCTACTCCAGGTAAAAGAAGATCCCTCAATTGGAATTTTATAAAGATGAAATTCATCAATAAAATATGATAAATCTAAGGAGGCCACCCTATTAAAGTTCAATCAAATTTTTTCTGCAGATCCCAAGACAATGATAAAATCTCCCATTATCACCCATTTATTGAAGGTCTGTCCAGAAAAGGTTTCAAGATCACTCTAAAGCTCCCTTATTTTTATATAGGATGGGTAGGAGTAAACAAAAGTAGCCTCAAGGCTACACCCTTGACAAGTGAATGGGACAATGAACCATTTTTGATTCTTAACATAGGAAGTTAATTTTGAACTCTCATACATGCAATCCCAGATATGGTATTTGTTGATATCATGCAGATTTTGATAAATAAAATGGTAACCAAAGGAATTCCATATGAAATATTTCCACTTATCAATGTGAATTTTATGATCTTCAATACCAAAAAACATAGGTTTATAGGCCACAATGTAATGTCTAAGGTCCCAGGCCATTGGGGTGTTCCTAAGTCATTGACAGTTCTAGAAACAAAATATTCATTGAGGAAGGGTTTGGGTAATTTTCTAGGGCCTATTTTCATTTTTGACAGAAATTTGGACACTTCCTTTTCTTATAGTTTACGTTTTTTTCATTTACACTTTCATTTGGATCATCACAAGGTGAATCAATTTGAACACTCAGGGTGGGCATATCCTGAACGTCTTGAGGGCCATCATCATCATCAGACCAAAAGATTCCTTTCATAGGATAGAAATTTTTGTTGGATAGTAGGTGACTATGTTCACTACCCATGTGAGGTGACCTTTTCACAATCTTGTTTGGGTTACCTGTATGAAGGGGCTCTCTAGAGTACCATCAGTTTCATATTCAACATTTTCCTCACCACATATTGATTTCCCCATTTCCATGAAGCAGCACCAACTCCATTTTTATGTTGCAAATCCTGTGTAATAGAATCTTCCAGGAGAAAAGATTCCTCCACTCCAGGAATATGACTCATTCTTAGAGGAAGTCCCTCCCCTTGTAAGCCTGACACCATGAATTTCATTTTATATAACAGTGGATAGGGGATCCTCAGGAGTGGGTAGAAAATGAGATGACCAACCATTCTTATTGGGATTCTACACATCCATTGACACCTCACCATCATCTGGCTGGGAAGGATCCACAGAGTCATGCCCAACCTATGTAGGTGCACCACCCCACACCAAGACATATTTCTCCTCAAGACATGTAGAAACAGCCACATCATTCACACTCACATTAGCAAGGCCATTTGCCTCTCCCACATCTAGATATGGCACACCATCAGAGATAGTATTAGACGAAGGCCCAGTTCCAAAAATCATTCTCTTGGGTGGTTACAAGACCTGTCCCATCTTGGGGGGCATCAATTAGTGATGTTCTAGTAGGATCATTAACTTGGACTGAAGAAGGTGCATGGTCCAAGTCACCATCAACAGGTGGAGGTTCAAATGAGGGTCTAGTAGCTATTTCTGAAGATATGACTATTTTCTTGACTTTATTTTTTCTACATGAGGCATCATCAGGACCTATAACTTTTCAAAGAGTACATTCCTTCTCTTTGTTGCATTCATAAGAGAGATAACCAAAGAGTATGTAGATCATAAAAATTTTGGCTTTCACTCGTACTACATTACAAGCTTAATGATGTCATCCCTTGTGGTGAGTACTACTTCTTCCACTAAAGTACTGAAAATATCCACCTCATAACGTACTCTCTCATAGTAACAAAATTGAGGGTTATCTATTTTCTTATCCAGTCGGATGAGACTTCCAACAATGGAGGAAATATCCTATAGGATCCTTGGATACTAATACAACCAATTCAAATGACATATGTGAATCCAGAGCTTTACATGAGAGTTCCTTACATTGTTATGATCAAAGATCCTATCCCATTACTGAATATGTAAGAATTCAGGCATTAGAGGGAGAGGTTAGAAGCTTTAAGCCTTGAATTTCAACTAATCATAGGGGAATATTATATGATAATATCCCCTATTGTCATCATTCACCGGTCCATGAAACCCCATAGCTGTACAATCCTTTTGGTAAGATCATAAAATTTCTTAAACTATTTCACCTTTGGGGACAACAACTTAGGCACTTATAATGTATCTACATAGATTCACCCATTCTGTAACTACATCATGGTTGGCCTATAGATGCAAACCATTCCCCTTTTGATGGCTCTTCCAAGCGGTGGCATTTCAAAGTATGAGAAGGAGAAATTGGAATCAGATTTCACAACCTTCGAAAAACATTTCTCCGGTCAAACCGCATCATTTAGATTATTTCTTTTTGATCTGGACTTTGCGGCAATTTATAAGAGTTCCTTGTGCCCAAAAAAACTCAATCAATTATATCCTTTCTTTCTCTTCCTTATGACAACAACATCATTGGGGCTGGTCACCTCTTTGCTCCTCTTTTGCTCCGCCATCATTAGTTCTCCCTTTCATTTTAAAATAGATTTTTTAAAATCTATAAATTTTAAAAAATATTAGAAAAATAACATTATTTGAAAATAATCATGGAATATTTTAGTGTATATAGAAAATATTTAGTATTCATGATAATAGATAATTTGTTCGTATGGTATACAATAAAAAAATTATATTATAGATACCTTTTGTAAAAAGAACCCAATTTAGAAAATGACAAGAAATATCATTTTAAATCATTTAATAGAAAGTAAGACATGGGTAAAATGACATTAATAAATATTTGGAGAATATTTAAATCATTCTAGTGAAATATTTATTAAAAATATGATCATGGAATAAAATATTCACACCCAAATATAAAACAACATCAGGTTACCTAAAAAACATCTTTTAGACCGTTGAGTACTTAGAGAGAATAAAATTAAAGGAATCCTTTGAAGTTTATAGATAACTAGGGGAGAAAAAAAATATTATTGTTATATATATATATATCATTTAAATTCATAATTGGAGAATTTAAGCATAAATAATCCCATTAAAAAGTGAGACAATAACATAAAACCCTTACCTAAAGTCTAAATTTCAGTGTAAGTTTCCTACCCTCCTATATAATAAATTGAACATTATTATAGTTATAAAAAAGAACCTTATTCATAACTATAATCATATATATGTCCCACAAATTACATTTGGATACCCGTTTATTAATTATTCTTTATTAAAATTGTCTTTTCTGGGTGTTAACTATTTCATTCTTCATTAAAGATTCAGTTCGATAGTTCTGGTCCGTATACATTGATCATGTTTCCATCATATTTATAATATTAATAATTATATAAATATAATATATATATATATATATATCAATTATATACATATTTATAACCATCCATAAAAGGTAGAGATTGGAAAATGATATATAAGGTTCATGGAGATAATAGTTTCTATATACACACGAGTGATGTTTCCACTATTTGATGGATGGAATGATATAAATGTAAATAAAAATTCACTATTATAGAATCATTATTTTATAATTAATTTCATTCATGTTTTTAAGTATATCCTCATTACCATCCATATAATTCAAAAATGGAAAATGAATGAAATCACTTTTTAGATGTGGTACTCCATATGTACGCACGAGCGACATTATAATTGTCTAATGGATAGAAATGTAAGAATTTATATATGATATTATAAATATAGAAAAATAAATATGCCTTAAATTTCATGAAATATTCTAGGATTCCATCCAACCGGACACCTGTCTATACACATGGCATGACTCTAAGGGTATTCTCGATCCCCATAGGTTGACAACTAGTGTCTGGGCATCCAGTAAATTTTTTGGGAATGATTTCTCCAATGATAATAAACCATAACCAATAAAAAATGATAGAATAAAACTAAAAAACAACCATGGACTATAATAAACTGAAATCCATACACCAATTGAGTAATAAAAATTAAAATTACATGAAAACCAAAATAACCTAAAATGGGGAGGGGAAAACTAGACCATCAAATCCTCTACGTGTTATGATGGTCGACACCCTATATCACCACCACCAACACCTGCCAAAGTGGAACCAATAGAATCTATATCTACCATCACCAACATGAAATGAATTTACTTTACATGGGTTAAACCTAAAAAGGTTTAAATACACCTGAGGGTGTATGTTTGGTGTAATCCAATGTTCCCTGTAGGATACCACCAAAATAGATTCCATGCATTAACATTAAAAAAAGATTTAACAGTATAGTTTTCATGAAAAATAAAAATACAATATAAAATAGATAATTAATCCAAAATAAAATAAAATAGATATTAAACATGATAAAAATATAAGTGGAAAACATAGAATGACAACCATAGGAAATCCCTATGGTACTATGGTTACTAGGGTCCACAGATCCTCTTACTCTTAGAAAACCATCTCCCAATTTCAATGGTCATAATTGAGCATCCAATATCAATCACATATTTGTTTAGTTAATGTTGTTATGTAATCCTGTTATGGAGACTGGGCCTCAACCCTAATGACTCACATAAAATACTAGACCTTTTCTTCCCACCTAGATACCCAGGATTCCCATGTGCTCAATTTTATTCCCATATATCATAAACCATCTTTTATAAAACTATACTTCCAAATATTGTAAAACACATGAAAAACCATTTATAATTAGGAAATAATTATTAAAAATTTAAAAACACCAAAACCTATGTAAAACATGATTCACACCTCCCATAAAATATATAAAACCCATTTGAGAACCAAATCAAGGATACTAAAATAATCAAACTATGTAAAATCATGGAATCACCTACATATTTCTTATAATCATATGAAAAAGTGTTGAAAACCACAACTTTACCTAGGAGATACCCTATAAAGAAAATAAAACTCCATATCCAACAATATATAACCCAATGGAACATGTTTGAGTCCTCATTTGTTAAACCTATCCACTATAAAAAGGATAAAACAAGAGAGATAGGAGAAAATGCCAAGAAGAAGAAGGGGAAGAGATGAGGAGGAGATTACTTGGATAATTCTTCAAGATTCCACCCAAATATACCCAATATTTGGATCCCAAGGGTGTGAAAGAGAAAATGGGAAGACCCACAGGGACATGGAGTTGAATGGTGGACAGAAATGGATGATTTGTGGTAAAAATAAAGGAGGGGTTGTTTAGGAAATTCAAAAAAAAGATATGGCTGCCTATATTTTTTGGATACACTATATTTTAGATCATGCGCTATCATTAAGGATCCTCTATTCATGATTAATGCTGAACACATGGTTTTCTTCTAGGGGGTGCACACCAGTGCACAGAACCGTTCACCTCATATAGAGACATCGTCACAGGTGCACAGTTAGCCTTGGAAGGCTACACAACTTTGCACTAGCCAATGCGGCTTCAAAAGTGTCACTGTCCAAGGAACATGGTTTTCACTGGTTTGCTGCAAGATTTCCCAAACTATGTGAATCCTATTATCTGACCTAGAAACCACCATTGTTTCTCAAAAACTACCAAGAAATACACAAAATAAGGGTAGGACCAAAAATAAAAAAGAAAATACCTCAAAATAAAACCACAGATGTGATAATAAATATCATGTCTATAAAAATTAATTATTTTATAATAAACAACAACAAAATATGGTGATGGAAAATGAATCATATCGCATTAATGAGATTTCAGTCTACAGGCATGAAAAAAAAGATACATTCATTTTTTATTTGAAATAGAGGATACAGAAAAATGTTACTAAATAATCACTATAAAATATTATTATATATAAGATACTAATTTTGTTATATTTTAATGGTTAGTAAATAGTTGAAGGAGGTAAAATAAGAAGTAAAATGAAATTTATTGGTTAACGAGATTATATGCTCTTTGAGAGACCTTTATTGTGATTTTTATTAAGGACCATTGGGATGGTATTTTGAAGATACCTTCACCACAAGAAAATTTATAAGGATGTTTGGAAGATGTTTTTTGAAATTTTTTGAGCTATATGGATCATGGTGGTGTGGGGAATAGAGGATTGATGACGACCTATTATAGTGAAGGAACAGAAATAGTTTTAATTATTTAAAAAATTTCAATATAATAAATTCTATTTTATGTTGAAGTGGAACCAAGTAGATATATTTAGAATCTATTATGATGATGAGTCAATATAATCTCATATAATAAAATTTACACTAGTTTATGATATTTTTTAACCGTTTTCTCAATGTTTTATCCTCCTCTTTAACCATTATGATGAATTTCACAAAATAAATATTTTTTACAATTTAGGGGTCATTAATGATAATATTAATGGAAAAGTGATCCATAAGTGTACCATGGTTGATAATACTGAAATTATACCAATATATTGGATGAATATAATATTTTAATAAATTTTAAATCATCTAAGAAAATATTATTTAATATAAGATACCATTATTGTTATTTTCCAGACTATTCATTTAGTTTGAATTTAAAGACATCAAGATAAAAAAGGAATTAAAATATAAACTTTTAACACATAAATAATATGTTATAGTTATATAAAAATTAAATATAATAATTCATCCATATTTTATTACTTTAAATATTATAAGAAAAATTTATTTGAATTTCAATTACTTTAACAAGCATTTTGTCTGTGTTGCATAACCATTTAAAGTAATTGTTATATCACTAGAAACTTAAAAATTATTACCAAAATAAAAAAATAATTTCATGTTTTAAATAACCATTTTTAATAAAATATAACCTTTTAATTTACATATGAAAAAATATTTTAGATTTTAAAACAAATAGAGATACACTTTGTACATAATCTTAACATAAAATAATATTTAGTTTATTATCAAGGGAAATAAGAAATAAATTTCAAAAACATAAAATGAAAGATTATTAAGTTCTAAAATAATATACAAAATTAAATGAAGTCAGGTTTTTATATTATTATTAGGCTTATCCCATAGTTTTTAAGAACATTCAACCTGTTTTACCCTTACTAAGGTGAAAAATATTCACTATGGTTAATATTCATTATTGGAAAAATAAAAGGGGAATATTTAGAAATAACTAAAATCCTAATTATACAATCCAAATAAATTTTTAAATATTTCACTTATATAAGATATATAAATCAATATTGATATAAAATTGTAAAAAGCAATGAAAAATGGTTTTTAGAAAAATATGTTTTTAAGCATAAAAATGAGCTTATACAAAAATCAATTAGAATATTGACTCTTATATGATTAATTATATTATCTATAATTCATGGATTATTAGGTTAATTTAAGATCAAATAAACATATAATGATACTATTAAATTACTTTGTTAAGTGAAAAAAAGAATGTTTTACAAGAAATTAGTATTTTTCACTATTTATTGAAAAATAAATCTCGTAGTTTAGTCCAAAAATTTATCCATGATATAATATTAAAATACTAATTTTTAAAAAAATAATGTTATCTATTGTAGTTAAATTCCTAAAAAACAGTTGAAATTAATTATAATCTCAGCATAAAAAATAAAATAAAACCATTTTTGAATAAAACATATTTTTGAAGTATAAAATGACATTATTAAAAATTGAGTACTTATAAATCAATAAATTTACATAATATAAATCCTTTATTAATATTTATTATCATCTATATATTCTTATTTATACCACCAATTTAACATATGGGTTATAGTATATTGTGATTCAATTAAAGCTAGGTGTTTTGTGTCTAATAAATTATTGAACACTTACAATTTCTTTAAAGAAAAATATATTCAAAAATAAAGGGGTATTATATTCCACCTCCCAATTAAGGTGTAGCCTAAAAATTTTAATTATCACTTACTATAATTTGTTTGTTATGAAAAAGTAATAAAATATTCTGTAAATTCAACCATGATAACTAATTTTTATGTCACTACTATGAAACATATTGTTCCCTAATTCTGTATTTGCAAAACAAAGTATGTAGCACCCCTTGGTTTCACATAGGTAACCAATTATTTATGATTTTAAGCATATAAAATATATGTGTGAGGTTGGGGATATTTTGTATAACTTTTATTGTTTTTTGGAGATTTTTTAAGGGTTCACGGTTGGTGCATGGTTTTGGGAAACTGTGAAACACTTGTAAGAAACCATGAAGAATGAGACAGTGGCTATTAGAAAGGTGAACTGGCTATGCATAGTTTTTCAAAACCATGCATAAGTCTAGGATAAACTATGCTATGTTGGATAGTGGGCTTTGGAATGGTGGGCACATAGTTTTATAATCTTGCAAGCTAAATGTCCAAGGTTCATTCTTGAGATAGTGGCTAGCACACCGTTAGCACACGATTTACCTTACAATGAGACCAACCATACACATGTTAAAAATGAGATCCTAATATTCTAGATCTCACACGTTTTGATCTTTAACTCCCTTTTTTCCTTCTATGCAGTCCTAACATGATATTATATCTTTTAGATGGCTATAGAAGCTTCTCCCATCAATCCAAAGGTGATCTGAAGTGTTCTCTTGGTGATTTGAAGCAAGATTCTCATATAAAGTGATAATTCTTGGTTTTTAATGGTGGTTTTTTCTAATATATTATTCTCCATATCTATTTTTTATATATATATATATATCCTTTTTAGATATATATATGATATTTTATGCAAAATATTATAATATTTGGATTTTTTATTGACAGGGGAACATATCTAAGGTTGTTTTTTTGGAGTTTTAACCAAATTTATTTGGTGTTTTTGTGTCGTTCTTCATTTTGATCATAAAACATGAGGTAGGTGGGTTCACTATTGACTCCTCTATTTAAAAATTTAAGACGTAGATTAAAATTGATTTAATTTTTCAATTTAAATATGAGACTAGTGTGAAAATCATGGTAGAATACTTTTTTAGTGATGTTTTATGGATTTGTGTGAACATTGAAATAGTTGTTCAAAGTGATTTGATAAATGATATTAAAATGTCTATTTTAATTTTTTTTATTATTATAAATACTGTTTTCAATAAATGGTTTGTCTGATTGATTTTTTTTGCAATGGTTTCCTATAAAAAGGTTTTTTTATTTGAAATGGTTTTGGAATTGAACTGGTTTTGGCATGGTGTTTGGAATACATGGGTGTGTGTGTTCATATTACATTATGAGGCTTTGTTGAAATATAAATTTTTTCTCAATATCAATGTTTTAATGTAACATTGGATTTAATTACCCAGTGATCACTTGGTATATTGATATGAACTCACTCATGAGTATAGAATTATTTTAACAAAGCATCCATATGTAGATGTGTGGATTTGTGGATAAGTTGTTTGGAATGGGGTATAGAAAATGGAATGATAGACTAGTTTTGGGAACTTTCTTGGTTTCTATTCATGAAAAACGGATTTTTTTTGGATTTTTTTTCAAAATATACCTTTTTAGATAATTTTTTTAAATGTTTTATAGAAATTATTTTATAAAAATGTGAAAAAAATTTCTATCCAATTATAGTGAGTTAGGAAGAAATTTAGGAAAAAACTACTAAGTTTCATTACTGACCCATGCTTTGTATCTTTAGTGCTATTGTAGATTTCATTTATCAAGACATGGGAAAAGGTAATGTATTAGACATATTTAATAGTGCATCATGATACATGGGATGTTTCATGGTGTTGGAGCATAGAGAATTTTGGATCTTAGAGTTTGTCCTTGGTGACTTTGAGTTTTGTCTTTTGTCATGTACTTTGATATTTTAGTCTTCTACTATGGTACTTGGTTAAAGAGTGATTTTAATATCAATTATTTTCTTTGAGTGTCCTTTCATTGATATCGGGCATCATGTAGTGGTTTATTTGGTTATGTAATTTTTGGGTAATTATTTTATTCTTAAAGGTAAAATCACCCCCCATGTGTATTGAATCCCTTCTCCATCCTTTCACATCATAGAGATGTCACTTGAAGAAATGTAACGTCCTCCCGCCTTCTTAATATAATGGGGATGGTCATGATATTATATGTGTTATTAGTTTTGTTACATCCAAAATCTATTTGAGACAAAAGGTATCAGCTTTATCCTTCTGAATTTCTCCTAGAACTAGTGGTATTAGTCTTTTTTGGTCTTTTAATTGGTCTTGGTTGTCTGTGTTGGAGTTGAAATACATTCTGGTATATTCCTTGAGTTGGGATCATAGAAAGGAGTAGGATTGTTGAGACTTGAAATGTAGAGCATAAAAAGACATCACTAACCTTTTTATGATGAAACTCAAGATATAAGGGAGTTGGTACATAATATTTTTAGAGAAACATATTGGAATTGGAATATCATTGTCATGGGTTTAGAAAATGGGATGATCATGATATTCATTGATGTAATGACATCTCGCTAGGAGTACATACATCATTTTGAGTAATGATTTACTATTTGGTGAAAAAGTGTTGATTTTTGGAAAAAATTAAGTCATTTACAAATGAAAGATTTTGAAATGGATCAATATTTTAGTATTTTGAAAATGTTTCTATTTTTAAAAACTCAGTGAAATTTTCAAAAAGGTTTAAATGTTAGAAATAATTTGTGTGAAGTGGTATAATTTGAAATGAAAAGACTACAACTTCTCGAGAGTGAGACTTATGACATTTGTTTTTCAAATATGACACATGTTAAGCATTGTAGAAATGAATCAGAGGAAGCTACTAAGAATTTGGTTACACCTGAATTATAGGTGAACCAAAAGATGATTCAGATTATTTTCCACACATTTTAGCCCGTGGACATCAGGAACAAAAGTGATGAACCAAGGTAAGTGGATTATTCAATCTAATTAAAGAAGTATAATCTACCCATCTTTTGGGGTGATTATGAACCATAAAAGGATGAGGTGTTTTTAAATAGAATTATTAATATCTTTTATTTCATTGGAACACTAGTTGAGATAAAAGTAAATATGGAGAAGTATATGCTGGAAGATATTGAATGCTAGTGGTGGGACTTATTTGTTTAGGGTAAATTAGACCACGACCCTGCATGGGAGGATTATGAAGAAATTTTCAACAAAACATATATCCTCCTACATTCAGAATTCAATGAATGACTGACTTCTTTGGTTTGAAGTAATAAAATCTATTCGTCGCGGAGTATATGGATAAATTCAAGAAATTGGTGCACTTTTCAACTGAAGTTGCAGCTAGTGCATCCCTGAAGGCTTGCATCATTGAATTGGTGATGAGGTAGGAGATTTTCTTGAAGATTGTTGTGCTATATATTATTGATTATACAGAGATTGTCAATAGAGGAATGGTATCTAAAAGAGACATAATAGAAACTATGTATGAATACCAACGAGAAATGGTGGGAACTCAAATATTAGAAGCAAGTAGAAGGGGGACACCTATTTTCCAGGTGGGAGCATGAATCAAAATCCAACGTCCAGATTAGTAAATATTCGTCAATAACCGAAGTGCAACATTGAATGTTTTTGATTTGGTTAATTCCACTAGATGAAGATATATTTTACAACACCATTGAGATAATTCCATAATTACAACAAAATGGGGAATATTTAGCACATTTTTTCATAGTTCTCTGAGTACGGCTATTTGGGACACTTCTTCGGAGTCACAGACACTATATACTTCGATGGGGCGAGGGAACCAGAATCTGTCTCATCAAAAGAACTAATATATCAATGGTTATTCTAGAAATACCATGAATCTTCAATAAGGAAAATATCAACATGGAAATATGGAACAAATTGTAGTGACGAGGCAATTATATGGAGCTAAACAGGTTATTGTAGATGATCAGTATAGACCATCAATCATGATAGGTACAATTATATTAAATTATACCCTTATTCAAGTGTTATTTGGTATGGGTGAATCCAATTAATTTATTTCTTCTCATATTTTTGAGTTTAAATATTTCGATGATGCCGTCTGTGATTAAAAATCAAACTTCTCTAGGTCAATGATTTCATTGAGCCCTTTTTTCGACCACATGTTTTATAACCATTGAAAGAGACAATCTAAAAAGGTATTTGTCTATTATTGTGATGTTGGTCTTTCATATATTCTTGGGTATATATTGGAAAACAATGTTAAAGGCTTACATCGATTATTATACTAGAAAGGTCAGTTTTACAACTAAATATGGCGTCGAGCATATCTTTCAATAAGATCAAAATGTAGTGGTAGGTGCAACGGGCTTGTTGTCCCCAATAGTTGGAATGATATTATACCAGTTGGTAGTGTTTTCTTTGGAATCGATGATTGAGAATGAGAAGTATATTTTTTAAACAGTGGTAGATCAGTTTCCAGACGTGTTCCCGAAAAATTTATTAGGGTTTCCACCTAAGAGAGAAGTGGTTTTTTAGAGTGCCCTTTTTCTAAGGACCAGTCCTATTTTCGTTCCATATTATTGGATGATCTGTAAAGATAAGGTTTCATTTAGGCAAGAACATCTCTATGGGAAAAACTAGTATTATTTTTCAATAAACATAGATATATATTTTCAGTTGTGTGTGGATTATCGTAAGGTTAACCAAATATCAATAAAGAACATGTATCCACTTCCATTATTTAATGAACTATTTGATCTATTTACGGGATATCAGTGGTTCTATAGGATTTAATTTCATACAAGATATCCACAATTTTGAGTTCAGAATGATGAAATTTAGAAGGCAAATTTCATAAACAGATATGTCCATTACGAATATGTTGTTATGCCTTTAAGTCTTACGAACACACCAGCAGTCTATATGAAATTGATGAATCAAATATTTTGGAGCTATATATGTTCATTCATAGTGGTGTTGTGGATGAAATATTGGTGTATTCAAGGACAAGGGCTGGGCATGAGCAACACATGGTATTAGTGTTGGGAATCTTGAGGGATCATAGTACGTATTCCAAATTATCAAAGTGTGATTTTTGGATACAAGAGGTACACTTTTTTGGCCATTTAATATCTTAAAGTGTTGTTTTTATGGATCAATAGAATATTGAAGTTGTTATCTTTTGGAAGCCACTAAATAATGTCTTTGAGATACGAAGTTTCTTTGGTCTAGATGGTTATTACCAATGCTTTTTTGTGACTTACCATGACTAGATTCCCCTAAGAAATATTTTAAAAACAATAATTTTCCATTCCAATAGAATTAAGAATTGCTAAAATATTTTAAAGAGATAAAATTTTATCATACATCAGTACAAATATTTATTTTTATGGAATCAGGACAAGGGTACGCAGTTTATTGTAATGCTTCAGGATCGGGGGTTAGGATGTGTTCTCAAGCAAGGAGATCATGTTGTTGCATATGGATCAAGGATGTTATGAGTTCATGAGTAGAGCTACCAAACACATTATTTTTATATAGATGTTTTATTCCATACATTGAAAACATTGCCTCATTATCTCTTTAGTGTGAAATTTACTATGTTTACAAATCATAATACACTGAAGCATATGTTCTCATAGAAAAATTTGAATATGATACAAATAATATGAATGGATTATCTCCAAATTTTTGAATTTTAATTGATGTATACACTAAGAAAAATAAATTTGGTGGCTGATGCATTAAGAAGAAAGTCATATGCTCATATTGAAAGAGAATCATTAGAGGAGTGGTAGTTGATGTCAGTCCTAGATGACATGCACTTGGAATGTAAAGACAACGGTGAAGTTTCATCCTTATTTTTGTGTGTGTTCTTGATCTAGAGAATATGGTTATAGAAGAACATACTTGGGATGTATAATGTGTGTCTATGAAGATAAAACTTAATGTTGGAGAGATCATTGAAGGTGAGATGTTGGATGGGAGTTCAGTTATTTGGTTCAGAAATCGAAAGGTTGTACCCATAGATTTCTAGGAAAAACATCTTCCTGATTACCACTGTTCAAGAGGGGATATTCATCATGGAATATAGATGATTTATAAGTTATTGAAGGCACCTTTTTTGTTGGTTTCAATAAAAAAAATAGTGTCTGTGTTTTTTTGGAGATGCCTAACATGTTAGTAGGTTAAGGTAGAGAATCAACAACCAGCATATATGATGCATTCTTTAACAATTATAGTTTAGAAATGGGAGAAAATAGATATGGATTTTTTATATATGTCTTTTAAGAATAGTTTGGCAAAATTATTACATATCCGTGATCATGGATCATCTCACAAAGTCTTCTCATTTCATTACAATTTGTGAAAATCATATGTTCAAGGACTTGTCAAAAATATATATTCGAGAAGCGGAAAACATTCATGGAATACCAGTTTTAATGATGTCATACAGAGATCTTAGTTTTATGTCTCATTTAGTAAAATCCTTAATGAAATCCTTTGGGAATCAGTTGGCTATGAGTATGGTGTATCATCCTCAGATGGATGGGGAATCTGAAAGGTTGATATAAAGGTTTGAAGATATGTTGTGGTATTCTGTAATAAATTTTGGTCTCTCCTGGGATGATCACATGTCATTAGTGTAGTTATATTATAAAACCAGTTATAATTCCTTTATATAAAATGGCTCTATTTGAAGCATTGTATGTGTGTCCTTGTAATTCTTCACTCTATTGGGTGGAAATAAGCGAGGTTTCAATATTTAGTCTGATCCATGTCCAAGAAACAATATGGATGATTTATTTGATTAGGAAACATATAGAGATGACACAAATTCCTCCAAAATCATTTGTGTATCACCGTCGATGGTCATTACCATTTGAGGTTAGTGATAATGTATTCTTGAGGATCAATCTAAGATTTTTACATTGTCATTTTGGTAAGTAGGGAAAGTTATCTCTAAATATATAAGCCCTTCTAAGATACCATAACGGGTTTGTGAGGTGGCATATTAGCAAGAATTAACACCATTGTTTATTGTGGTTCGTAATGTGTTTTATGTATCACAGTTGAAAATGTATCAGTCCCATATAAACCATGTGATCTGATGGGATCATGTTGAACTAGATTCAGATGCTTCTTTCTCACATATCATGATGTGGATTATGGATAGGATAGAGAAAGTCTTTTATTGAAAAATCATAAGTCTAATACGAGTTTTGTGGGAACATAGTCAGATTCAAGAAGAAACTTGGGAATGGGAGAAGGAAACGAAAGAGTTGTGGCAAGATTAATTTCAGCAGAATGATGGTTTTATACTTTTTGAGGAAACAATCACAATAGTAGGGAGAATGTAGAAACCCTATTTTCAAGTAACCCTTTATTACAAATTTTAAGTTGTCAAATTATATGGGTGAGGTTTGGGTGATTTTGGAAAATTTGAAATGTTTTTCTGGGGATTTTATAAGTGTGAAAAGTTGGTGAAAGGTTATTGGAAACCATACAACACCTACCAGAAACTGTGCATAATGAGACAACAGCTAAAAGGAAGGTGCCCGGGCTCCATATGGTTTGTTCAATCCGTGAAAAAGCCTATGAGATAACTTGATATTTTGGATATTGGGATTTGGCATGGTTGGCACACAATTTTATAACTATTCTATCTAACTATTCAAGGTTCATCCTTGAGGTAGAGTCGAGCACATGCTTAGTGCACGACTTTCTTAATCATGTTACTAACCATTCACAAGTCAAAAGTGATATCCTAAATCTATGTATCTCGCACATTTTGATCCTTAACTCCCTCAATTTATTATTATTCTGCATAAATTGATATTATCACTTCTAAAAGGATAAGGAATCTTCTCCCATCTGTTTAGAGGCAATCCGAATGTATATATTGGTTATTTGAAGCCAAATTCAAAAAATAAGATGTCGTTGAAAGTTTTTCTTGGTGGGTTTTCTTAGATAATTTTCTATGACTCTCTCAATTTATTAGATCTAAAATTTATATGGATATATCTAAGATAGTTGATGTCAAATATGATTATATTTGAATTTTTATGACTGGTGAAGAGTTCTAAAGAAGTTTTTTTGATTTTTAACCAAGTTTCATGGGCATTTTTGTTTCGTCCTTTGTTTTCATCACAAAACCCAAGGTAAGTGGATTCACTCTCAAATATTGTACTTAAAACATGAAGGATTGGATTCAAATTTAGTAAATTGATTTAATTTTATTGTGATGTTTTTGTGTAATGTATGGAATAAACATTATTTATTGATGGTTTGTGGTTTTTTTGTGAATATTTTGGAATGGTTGTGAAAGGTACTTTGATAAAGGATTTTAAAATGATGACATTGAAAATGGTTGTTTGGTTTTGATTCTTGAAAAATGGTTTTAAATAAAATGTTTGGTTTTATTTAAATGGTTTTTTAGAAATATTTTTAACAAAAATGATTATTTATTGAAAAAATTTCGTAATTGAAATGATTTGGGCTTGGTTTTGGGCATACTCAGTAGTGTGTGTTCATATTTCATTATGAGGCTTGGTTGAAATATGAGTTTGTGCTTAGTGATAAAGGTGTAATGGTATCTGGGATTTAATAACCTTGTGATGACTTGGTAGATCAATGATAAAATTCTCATGATTATGGAACTTTCATAATGAAGAATTCATGTGTAGATGTGTGGATATGTGGATAAGTGATTTGGAATGGGTTTTTCCAAAAATTGAATGATCGAATGGTTTTGAGAACTTTTTTGGTTTATTTTCATGGAAAATAGCTTTGGTTTGGAAATTTTTTTTTCGTATAAATAGTTATGGTTTTGAGATGAATTATTTTAATTTTTTTATATAAATTGTTTTATATAAATGTGATAACTTGTACTATCCAAGTGGCATGAGTAGGGATGTCATTTAGGAAAAACATACTGAGTTTCATTACTCACTCCTACATTTAAATTTTTTTGATTTTCTAAATGTTGTTTACCAAGACATGGGAAAAGACAATGTATCACACATCTTTAGAAGTAATTCATGATACTTGGGGTGTTTGAGCATGGTGCATGATGGAGTTTGGAATTTGTTTTCATTGGAGTATTTGATTTATGTCTTCCACTCTGTACAATGATATTGTAGTCTTCTGTTGTGGCACTTGGTTCTAGTTGTATTTTAATATCTATAGTTTTCAATGAGTTTTCATGGATTGATATCATATATCATGATGTTTTTTATTGAGTTATGGAATGATTGGGAAATTTTTTTATTCATTAAGAAAAATTGCACTCCATGTGTATTAAATCCCTTCCTCATTTATTTATACTTTTTGGAATCCTGTAGATTTCAGTTAAGGATAAGTAATGTCCTCCCACCTTCTCAAGCCAATGGGGAGGGGTAGGATTTTACAAATTATGTGTCATTATATGACTCTTTGGTTTCTAAAAACATAACACGATATTTGATTGGTACAGTTTATATAAGACTCTATAGATTTAACTTACTCTTAATTGAGTAGAAGAAGAAAATTACACATAAGGTGTAGAATATTAGATAACATTATTAATTGACTTATTTCCATACAATAACCGTACATTAATCTGTTGATTGTGCTTATATAATTTATCCATCCCTAATTCATCTCATATACAATTTCATAAATAACCACGATGACTTTTTTTCAATCTGGAAGGACTAAAATCAACTTTTAATCAACTACAACATCCCCAAAATGATAAAAAAAATATCCTTTATAAAACTAAAAAAATCAAAATAAAAAATAACAACCTATATAAATAAACCATCATACAAGGAAATATTAAATTAATCTCTAAAGCCAAAACAATTACACAAAAAGTTCAAAAAACCATTTAAAAAGTAACTAATATTAAAATTATTGAAAAAATATAACTAGATAGGTTAAAACACAAAAATAATATACATATTATCACATATTATTCTACGATCAATTTAAAATTAATCTCTATACAACATTAATCACTCATGATTTCATACAACAAAAATATTTTAAAACTAAACACATACTCCAGAAAATATTCTAACCTTTTCCATAAATATCCTAAATCTCCATAACTCCATAATAGAATTGTATAAGCTTACAAAATGTTACTCTAAAAGATACCATCGAATGTATTTTATCAATATACATTATCTCTTTATCCTAACTAAACATTAATTTCAAGGAAAAATTGAGGTTTATCTATCCTCAATCACGTGTTTTCTAAAAATATTACCTTACCATCAAATTGCTTTTAAAGGTTATCCATACTGTTTATCTTATGTTTACAAATACTTAATTAAAAAATACTTCAAAACCATCCATATATGTTTGATGATTCTTATAACCTGAATATAATTGACAATACACTTCTACAACATAATTCTATAACCCAAATACATAAAAATGTCAATCATTATACTTAAATAATTGGCATATAATAAGACCTAACATGGCCTGTGATCTATCCTTTAGATTATGGAATTGAATAAGATAATGCCTAAGTTCCTTGTATATAATAAATTGAATTATAAATGGTACCATAGTATGTACAACAGTTTCCTCCATCAAACTATTTATTTTTTCATATAAATTACTTATTATAAGAAACTAATTTCAATATGTGAAACATATTATTATTACTTTGATCCATTTCCTTGGGTTCTTCTTCCCACATAATTGACATTTAAGAAGTTTAATCATCTTCCCTCCACAGTCTTCATCAAATAAAATCCCATGAAAATATATTTTTCATATATTAAGTGTGTTTGGAAATTCACCCATATTGAGGTTTTTAATCATATAATAAGATATGTGATTTATCATAATCACATGGTTTTTCATTCCATACCATGTTTCATTCTGTTTCTCAAGAGGAAGATCATTCAATTGTCTATTATGTTCAGTGTTAACACAATTAATCATGTTTCTAACCTTTGACTGAAACCAAAAACTATAGTGTGAACAACTATAATCACAGCGAGTAATCATATAACCATGAAAAACCATTCATATTATATTCAAATCATGACACCTTCTATTCAATCTATGAAACCTTAGGAAATTCATGGTAATTATCTATTCAAATATTTCATAATGTTTCACAACGAAAATGTACATTAACCCAACATATCCCTCAGGAGTTTCCAACTGGTGTGTGGTCTTAGGTTACTTATTATGAACCAGTGATGACTAATTTAATACCTAATACATACATTTTATAGCTTTTACCCCAAGATTCATTTGTTCCATAGCCACATCCACTTAGAAGTATCCAAACATGGATGTATTTTCAAGGAAAAACACATAATAAATACTTTACCAAAGCTTCAGAATGTTTGAGTATACGTAGAAATATCACCATGGATTTAAACAATTTAGTCTAATCATAATCTGAAAAAATAACTAAACCAAAATCTGATACCAAATGAGGTGCCCTAAACATTTAATACATATATATTATATAATTTTACATTAATATTTAATACATCTCGTAAAAATACATGCTCAATGACTGTAAATGATTAGTGTGTTTGGTTACTAGACACATAATCATTTTATTTAATGATAGATCTTCAATATCATCTACTAAGTTATTCACATCTTGAACTCTTCTTAGTCATAACATATATGAATCCTTTTTCATATCCTAGGGAAAAGGAAAAATAATTATGGGTGAGCTCAGATGTATAGTAATGGTTTTCTAGGGAGAAATCTATGATCATTTAATAATGACATGATCATAAGGGTATTAAAACATGATATTTAAATTTTGATACCAAAACAAATAATCCATGGATCATAATCATGATTCATAGCATAAATATTTTCAATTAATAATACAATAATCATAAATGAATCAAAGAAAATGGCTCATGAGAGCATAACATTGGCATAATATCATGTAATAAAACTATTGTATAAAGTATAGAATAATCATAATCATATAAATATTATTTCAAGGATATCCACCAAGACATTCATTACATGTTTGGATTAGGAGAACCACTCATGTTCTAGCTTTGGGCATAGGATAACCTCCCATGTACCCTCTTTTTGGGATTCAGATAAACTCTCATGTACCCTATTTTTCATCTTGAGACAACCTCTCATGTACCCTTTTAGGTAATAAAACATTAATCATTACCAATTACTTATGGGGGATATGACATACTCTCTCATCATGTAATCATAATCCATTCATATATATTCCATAATATCATGAATAAATTTACCATTACATCATTCCTTATCCAATGTAAAATAAAACTAGTTTCATCAATATTTCATAACAATAACCATAAACCATCTAGAGAAAAAACAAGGATGTTAACATAGAGTCATATTCCCATTGAATCATAAGTCACGTCAATGGATATTATCATGGATGAAAAATGACTTTAAAATATAACTAGAATAAATCTGGAGGACAATTCCTTTTTTCATTCTGAAATAACTTATTTAAAATATAAAATTTTCAAAAATATTATTACTGAAAATAACCCTGGAAAATTGTGGAGGATCTTATAAAATATTTAGTGTTCATGATGGTGTTAAAATTATTTCGTGCAGTATACATTAAAATAAAATTTTCATTCACACCTTCAATAAAAGGTACCTAATTTGGAAAATAAAAATTTGATTCAATTTAAAACATTTTATAGAATGTAAAACATGGGTAAAATGAATTTAATACATCTTTGTATAATATAAAAACCATTATTGGAAACAATATAAAGAAATCGTGGACATGGAATAAAATATTCTCAGTCGAATAGAAAAAAAAGTTAGTTTTCCTTTAAAAATCATTTTGGACCTTTAGGTTCATAGATGGAATAAAATGAAAGGAAATATATTTATTTCGAAATATAACTATAGTATGATAAAATTTCTAAATCAATTTGGAGGTATATCATATAAATTCATTATTGAAAATTTAAGCATAAAAAATTTGGGTAAACATAATTACCTCAAGTTTAAATTTCTTAGTAAGCACTTTATCGTCCAGAATAATAAATTAAAAATTTATTATACCTATATTCCAAAACTATATTTAGACATATAATTCCATAAACGGTGCACTTATAACTTTTCAACAACCATTTATGAATAAATAATTATTAAAATCACCTGTTACATGTGTTAAATGTTTTATTTTTCATAAAAGATTCAGTTTATAAGTTAGCATATAAATACTTTGATTGTTGTTCTATCATCTTTATAATTTTAATTTTAGATCCCTGGGATAGATTGACCACTACAGGGGAGGTTGAATAAGTGGTTTACTTTTATGAATTATTTCCTTTTAATTTAACCACTTGAATAGGTTAATATTCTTGATCCACTCAATAATATCTCATAGTCTCACCTAGTACATATAAATAATAAAAGTGAGCATAAAACATGATATTTATTGGTATAAATACAAATACTTGATCCCTAATATTTTTTATCCCCAAAACATGAATTTATTACCAACATATTTTAGAATTACAAAGGCACTGAAAACAATTGGTTCTACACACCAGTAATTTTTCTACCAGCTAACCCTAGTTCAACTCCTCAATAATGAGTTGTTCTTCCATAGTTGGATATAACCCAAATATCCTTCTTACCTACTCTACCTTCTTCTCTATTTAGACATCCCAACCTTGATTATCTTTATCAACTAGTTATAATCCCTATATAGAATCCCATTCTTCTTTATAGTATTGATCGTGTAGTAAAAAATCATCTTCCTTCTTCAAGGTGATCTTCCTACACAATCATATTTGGTCTAATCCACTCATGTACAACATATATATCTTCCAAAACTTTTTAGAATTTTTTTTTGTCTCTAAACCCGTTTACATTAGATCCTTAATGATCATGTTCTTCACAACATACTCAATAATCTGACATAAGATTCTTCCTCAGCAAATATATTCTGCCTTCAGTTCCAAGAACTTTTTACCTTTAGCAATGGATCAGTTCATTCTCATTCATTAAAATTATCATGTAATAATTCTTCATTATTCAGATAAAGTCCCAACCTCAATGAAATATGTGAATGTTATGTACATAATCTCATTAAAATTATTTTATACATGAATAATCTTGAACATTAGTAAATAGAGATTCTCATCATCATTGTGAATATAGGATACATTGCATGGTATTCTCATAATAGCAAACCCTATCACATATATACAATATTTTTATTATTATTTTATGATATATTTCAATTATTATAATATATCAATTTCAGATTCCTTGGATTTCATTCTAAAAATATCATGTAGATGATTTTTTGTCTTTGTACTTGTGCATGGTAATTATCACACCCAACAACACACATATTGTATTATTTGTATAAACCAAAACAATTATGTCATATTTATATTCTCAATGTTCACTAGCTTCATGTATCTGTTTATTTATATGGGTTATCTTGGTTCCTTCATGTCAAGAACCAATCCAAGTTACCATTTAAATAGGCACACAACCAATCCCTTGGAAATTCTTGAAGGGAATTTCATATTCCCATGGGATGGAACAAGTATCTGGGTATCATAAATAAAACTTGGGAATGATTTACCCACATTTATAATCATAAAAAATCAAACAGAAATCAATAAAATGAATCTGAAAATCCATAAAAGAAAATTCTTAAAAAAATCAGAACTGAGTTACATAGTTTAAAACCAAAACCAAAGAGAATCACAGTAAAAAGTGAGTTGAAAGTCTATCCCAAATCTACAACACGACAAGGGGGAATCCCCCTTAAGCCATCTCTACAACACCGCACCAATAAATGAATCTAACAACTAGAACCACCATCTTTAAAGACCATGCTCTTATATGTTTCAAACATTACCAAACCTTAATACACCCAAAGGCTGAAGTATGGTGAGAGCCTAATCCCAATAGGGTGCCACCAATAAAATTTTGATGCACTTAAAATTAAAAGGTAAAAAACATACAGGAATTTATATGAATTAAATGAGAGTAATAATTTTTAGAAAATAGCTTAAAATGAAATATAGTTTTAAAGAAAGAAATCTTAAAGAGAACGCACTTGATTCTGAAATTTTACCATCAAACACTAATTTATGCCGATGGTAAGTGCAATATAGCTAATGAGAACTTACCACAGGAATTGTCCAAAGGAACTAACTAGGAGTGGGACACTAGTTGCATTGTATCATGGGGATATGTGGCATAAAAAACAACAAACAACTTTGGTCTCGTGTACAAGACACTATTAGGGAATATACCCATAACCTAGTGGCCTCCAATAAATTATCATTATTTAGTTAGTTTAGTACCATCAATACATCTAGAAAAAAAGGGACAAACCACTTCTGAATAATCTAGTATAATAGTCCTAGTCCACCCACCTAGATACCTTGGTTTCCCTTTAGTTCTCAAAAGGGTTTCACATATCACGTTACATAACTTACACATCCAATATTCCATTTTAACATCAGAAGAACACAAAAATAGTTTTCAAAAAAATTTCACACCCCTTTATATAATTTAATAAATAATTTTAAAAAATTGTAAAATAATTTCAAGAAGTTCCTTATGGTTTTACCCACAATAAACCACTCCAAATCCTATTTGAAGACCAAAATCACACAATCACTATACTAAAACAAAATGGGAATCCCTTGAATGTTTTAATAAACCTTTTTTCACAACTCATAATCATTTCGAAAACATTTCCCAACGTGGTTCGCACTGCCCATACAAATAAATAAACTATTTAGGGAATTTGTAAAATAATTTTCAAAATGACACTAAGACTTTTCACCAAAAAATGAACCCAAAGTTATATTTTAAAATCAAAATCACCTCAAAACCATAACAAAATATAATTTTCATCAGTTACATAATATAATAGACCAATTTCCTAAGTTATAAAATCATGACAAGTAACACAACAAGAGTTTACACATGAAGACATATAATTTCATGTAAAATAGACACATTAAAATCAAACTCACACGTAGTAATTTAGAACACCACTTTATCACCACACATGATGATCAAAGAACATGATAATTTTACATGGAAGAAAAATACATTAACCAAATAATTGTTAAAATGGAACCCCCAACCTGAAATACAAGTGGAATGGTAACGCAGACCCAAAATCACACCCTGAGGGTTCAAGAGCCTTAAATCAATGAAAAGGAATCATAGACTACCAAAACCCCCATAAAAATGGTGAAACATAGACCTTAAGTTGGGAAAGACTTGGGGAGAAAATGAAACAAAGTGGAATTTTACGAAAAGGTAAGAGGGATGGGAAAAGAGAAGGAAATATCTTAATAAAATTAGCCCCAATGTGAAGATCTCTTAGATGTACACCAGAGAGGAGGAGGAAAGGCTTGGGAGGCAAGGGAGATGCCTCCATAGGTGTAGAAAAACCATATAAAGGTTTTTTTGGTAGATTTTGGTTAAAAATGCCAAGGAGGAAAACATGGAAAACACATTTTTTTAATCTAGGTAGTGCCACACTGTTAGGTTGCACCATTTATCAAAGCATGTTCCAAACCATGCACCAGACACCTGAGCAGCCACATTGTCACTCCTGATCGACTTCATGACAATGTGCCATCCATTCAATAGGTTTTATTCCTTCTACATGTTTACCTAGGTTCGGCCACACACTTTTTCAAACTGTGCATTGACCGTTCTCAAGGACTATTTAATCCAAAATTCTATGTTTTGTCAAAAAACTCTTAAAAAATCCAGGACCAGCCCTATGGAAAATATAAGAAAAAGAAAACCCTTTCAAAATCAACACATTTCACACCTAAAACCCAAGAAAAGGACTGTTATTCGAAATTAACCAGATCAAAACTCAAACTTAAAAAAATGGGTGTGACAATTCTCCCCACCATTAATGATTTCTGCCCCCTGAAAGCCGCAACAAGTCCTAGATCCATCATGAGGACCGATACCCCTACACAGATCAAGGGAATTCTAAATAGATGAAGGATGAGATAGAGACTAGAGAAACAACAACAAGAAAGGTGACACATAAATAAAACCCTGTGGAACTAAAAGGACTCCCTGCTAAGTGTCACCTCCAACCTAAGACACCTACAGTTGATCAATCAGGGAATATAGTCAATTATAATGCATGGTCCAAACACTTGAGTCAAAACACCACATAATTCACCAGATAAAACATATCCCACTTTACAAAAATGATCATGTAGAATGAAACCACCTCCCCAAAAAAATCACCTTAAACACGACCAAACGAGGCTCATGCAATTCACCTGAGATGAAAAATGACTTCAAATGAGGCTACAACAACCTTGATTCAACAAAACCATTGGGAGTTCTCCAATACCCAATGTGTACACAATGAAAGATATTGGGGATAGATAGATACAAATTAGACCACCTACTACTAATCCAATACTGGGAACAAAACCAGACTACAAACAAAGGGTGGCATGAACGGGATCCCCACCAAAAGGGATAAACCAACACCCGAGACAAGGCTAGAAAGATGACACGGGGAGCCCCAAATAGACTCCCAACTATATGGAACATGATCCCATTGAATTATTTAAGAGGAAGTTTAGTGAGACCCATAGTGGGTCTCCCAAACATTATAAACAACCATCTTATACACTCTGTACAGATTGACACGAGAAACCTGAAATGGGCCAATAGATGAACTTCCAACAAAAACTGGGAACCTCACCATAAGAGGAACGACTAAAGAAATTCCAAAAAAATGAAAATACTACAAAAAGTTTCCATATCCATGGGATGCATAAACTTTCAACTGGCACAACTAGCACCAATGCTGACTTATATGGCTGATTGTACATGGAAAACCACATGGAGATTCACATTTTAAAAGTTATGACCAAATATATTCAAGAAAAAAGGACAACCATGCCTCCTTTATAACCTAGAGGAATTATTTCACCCCTACTAATTGTAAATAGAAACAGGGTCCCCTATGCCCCTTTCCCTAAGTAGGGTCATCCAAAACAAAATAGCTACAAGGGATGATTTGAACTATCTCCACCTTCAACACCAATGACATAGATTATACAGGGATCCAATACAATCCTTGGGCTCTTGAATACATGATAGATTTACTCTAGGACCTATGGATGGAACTCTAGTGGTTGAAGCATCTCATGCCTCGCAGTTAGGCATCACAACTTCAGAACAAAGCATCTTTTCTTGGTACCACAAACAACTACACCCCAACCAAGACAACACCATCAAACCCAGCACACCATAACATCCACTTAATCCCAAACGACATAGTCACCAACAAAAGGACTTAGATGGTTTACATGCATCACCCTTGTTACTTCAAGTGAGGGTATTCAATAGGAAGGATACACATAAGACTCCTCCCTCCCAAAAAGTGGAGTTTTGAAATTTCTAGATAGAAAACACAATTTTATCAAAGTAGGGGTTCTTAGAAGATTGTACAACCTTTACCCATACATTCGAGTGAGAAAAGGACACCACAAAACATCACCTAAAATGGCCATTAAGATCAATTGAAACATTACACAGAGAATGACAGTAAACTAAGTCCCAAATAATATAAAATTAATGTATATGACCATAACAACATCTTACGACCAAAAATTACACACTAGTGGCCTAACATGGTATTTTTATTAGAAGAAACTAACAAACAACCCAAAGGAAATTTAAAATAGTAGCCAATATAGACAACTCCAGAACACTTCCACATTTTCTTACTGTAATTCCCTTTATCGCTCCTAGATAAGACCTTCCGATGTGATGGTGTAAAAATTCACCTTTGATCATCAAAAGACTCAAGGAATCCAAAGTTGCACTCAACCCCGCTCGCATTCACTCTCATAATGAAAGAGGATCCTCTTAAATGAGAAGGGAAAACATATGACTAACACTAAAAAAGGAATGTTATTGCTTTGATCGATTGGAGGACCTACCAATGGTGAGTTCCCCACATCCACACTTCACTCGTGTGCTCACGCTTTAAGGGGGTATACACTAGCCAAGAAGAAAAACCCAAAACCCAACCAAACTAGTCCATTGGCTAAACATACCATGGGAGAACAGCAAATTCATTGTAAAACCACCAAAAATGTTCTTGAAACACTCCTAGAATGATACCACTAACCAACAATTCAACCCAACATACCAATGAAATTCAAAACTGGAACATCATCTAAAAAAGAATGGATTTCAAACCCAAAACACCCCCTACAATATTACCAAATCATAATAAGACACACTAAATGAATATTATTTACCAAATACTAGATCCTTTATTTAAAATCACATTTGAAGATAAAAATGGGACGATGGGTTGCACATTCACCAATGGTATCCCATTGAACCTCTAACATGCATTATCCTCATTCCAAATTGAGAAACCATTAATTTATCTCTCATACCATATGCATATGACCATGAAAATAAAAATCAAGGTTAATGGAAAATTTCATTCCATTTTTCAAAACAACATTCAACCCACACATCCTCTTCTAAAAAAACCAGTCACAAAGTTAAACCCATTTAAAATTTCATAAAAATCCACATCATAAAAGCATCAATCCTTCAAATAAAACCCACGTTGAATATCACAAAACATTTTTGACAATAAGAAATCATCCAAACAAAATTTCAATCTAAAACCATACATGTGAACTTCAAAACATTTCATTTCACTAAAAATAGAATTTTAAAACACCCTTAAAATCATCCATGATATCCAAACCCTCATGTTTGTAAATACAAGACTTTTGAAAATAAAATTACAATATCATCATAAAAAAGGACATTTTAAAAAAAATCCACCTTTACAAAACCACATAAAAAATTGTTACAAAAACCCATTTTGAAACACTTTTAAAATAATACCATTCTAACTTTAAAATCCCATTTAAGACAGATTTCAAAAACCCTCTTTAACATATCATATGATTTCCCAAAAATTAATTTCAGTAAACCATAGTTTTAACATATGAAAATATAGTCCTAAAAAACTAAAAACCATTCAGTCAAAAACATTTCCATTTTAAAATCTAGTTTCCACAATTTTAAAATAAGAGTTTTCAAAATGATTTTCACCAGACCTGTAAAGATACTAAACAATTCAAGGAGGGAACTAGTGTCAATGGGTGAACAAGACATATGGTTGGTGGAAATATGTCAGTCATACCCCTATCACATAGAGTGTTCTAGTAAAAAATCACCAAGTACACATGGATTTCCATGCCCTCTGATATCACTAAGACCATTGACCCAACTTTCCTTTCACTTCCCAAACAACTAACAACCACTAGGACCAAAAGACCCAAAAAAACTGACTTCCCTAGGTAACATGAGTCTTGTCATGGGGTGTTCTGGCCAGGAATATCTCTCATATCCAGAACATCATGTCCTGAAAATCTGAGCTCTAGTTTATCCCGAATCATTTCCCATGTAACAAGACCCAAATGAGAATACCTCCTCTGATACCATTATTTCACAAACCAGACCTTCTGGCCATCCGAACCAGTACCAGACATGACACGTGGAAAGTCTTGAAGTGTGTTACTTATTCCCATTGTCTGGAATTTGTTCTTGGGTATCATAAACAAAACATGGGAATGATTTACCCACATTTATAAGCATAAAACAACCAAAAATATCAATAAACTAAATCTAAAAATTCAAACCAAACAAGTATTAACAAAAATTCAGAATTGGGATACATAGTTAAAAAAAAACCTAATAGATCCAAGAAAAGGGGAGAAACAATTATATCCCAAGAACTAACACATTGAATGGGGGACTTACCATCAAGACATCTCCATAACACCGCACAAATAAAGGAAGCTAATAACCTGATCCATCATCTCTATAGACCATGCCTTAACCTATGTCAAACACTACCAAGTCTAATTACACCCAAATGTGTAATTAGGGTGTGATATTAATCCCAGTAGGGTTCCACCAATAAATGTTCCATGCACAAAACATTAAAAGGTAAATAACATGAATGATTTTATAAAAAGGATATACTAGTAACAATTTTAGGAAAAATAGATTTAAATGGAAGATAGTTTTAAGGAAAACAATTTTAAAGAGACCAAAATTGATTCTACAATTTAACAACCAAACAATTATTATATCCTCAGAGGGAATCATTAGTTACCAATGGTTATTTAAAAAACAAATTTATAAAACTCAAACTATGTTACTATATAAATTAATATGTTGTATTGGTAAGTTATTGGTTGAACCCACAGAGACAATGATTTAATTTGATTAGGACTTCAAGAGAGTAATATGTAGATGGCAGTGTGAAAACATTAGGTTAATTTATTTTGAGACAAGAAATGATGGGTGAAAATAAGATTGAATGATTGGTTTGAAAACAGATTTTAAGAAGCGTGTTGGGGTAATGTAGTTTTCAGGTTTAAGAGAAATTGGATTTTGGAAAATATATTGATTGATTCATGATTGGTGTTGGATTCGAGATGAGGTAGATCCAATGGTCAAGGTATCCCCTTCACAATGTGGTAATTCCCTATTTACCTCGGTCTAGTAAGATAAGATTTCACCGAACCAAGACTGTCTCAATACCATATTTATACCATATTTCCTCTAAAGATGACAATGGTCATACTGTATTTAGGGTAGTTAGTTGGGCAATTTAAATATTCTTTTTTGATTAATTTATTGATGGTCACAATAAATGAAAAAGAAAAGAATTCTATGTTTGAAGAATGAAATTATGAAAACCAAATACATGAAAAATAAAAAAAATGGTTAATCCAAGCACCTTCCCCCTTAGGTTACATCACCCTAGAACATGGTGGGATTAACCCCTCATCTTAGAAATGAGTGGTTTACAGGGTAGGAGAAAAGAAAGAATAAAGGAAAAAACTCAAAAAAGGTTTCATATCTTCACTCTAGGCGTTTGTCTTCAACTAAATTCTAAGGATCCAAAGGTATAGCTTGGGGATCTATTTATAGGCTTTGAACTAGCTCTGTCTGACCCTCATCATGTCGTGTACTTTTCCTACACGACGTGTAAAGATGATCCACTTTTTTTGTGAATCCACATGATGTGTGCATGGATCTCGTTTAAGATATTGGAAATTTGACCATTTACACGATGTGTACTTGGCCTGCATGTCAAGTACACCTTTTTTGTGTCACCTCTACGTCCGTATGAATCTTCGACATATCACGTACATTAATTTGTAAGTTTTACTCTTATCATGAATTTTTTTGTGGTACACAACACGTACTAGTCCTCTAAAACATGTCCAATCGTCACAACCTGTTCAAGTAGTGACCTGCTTCTCCGATAAATTCATTATGTGTACATGTGGAACACAATGTGTAACAATGTTATTTTTTTCCGAATTTCCATCTTCTCTTCTCCTCAAAAAGCTGGTTTCGTACTGCAAGAGAAGCTATTGACACTAGAAAACACATCCCCAAAATTTTCCAAATGGTCCCATAAAACATCCAAGAGCATAGACTGTTTTGTAATCTTCAATTTGATAGGTCATAGAGCCCAAATGGTGTTATGGATTAGTAGTTATGGAAATTTGAATTTGGGATGTAAAACTGGTTCATGAAGCCCATTTGTGAATCTCCTTCTGCAATCACGGAGCGGAGGAACTTGACTGGAGGCCCCGAGGCCTGGAGTCGGCACAAATCTCCTCCTTCACTAAGCCACCACGGATTAAGGAGGCGGGATGCTCCATGAACCCCCATTGACTTTCGCAAACCTGTTGTGGAGTAAGGATGCATGATGCTCAATGAACCCCTTTGACATTTGCGATCTGCTGCGGAGGAAAGAGGTGGGATGATCTGTGAACCCCTTTAACATTCACGATCCCACCGCAGAGTGAGCACTGTCTTCACACCAAGAAGGATCTGCTTTTCTGTGCCTCTGTTATATAAATACCCGCTCACCCCCTTCATATGGACGGTCACTCTACCACTTGGGTGGACGATATCCTATTTCGTTGAGCTCCGATTTCCTTCATGAAGCGGCTCCGTGAGTCAATGCTCCGTAAGGAGCTTCCTTCGTGAAGGAGGTCCACGAGTCCATGCTCTGCGAGTAGCTTCCTTTATGAAGATGATCCAATATTCCATGTTCCTTGATTACCTTCCTTCAATAATATTCTCCATGAGTCTATGCTCAATGAGTATCTTCCTTCACGATGTTGCTCCGTGAGTCCATGCCCCGCAAGAAATTTCCTTTGTAAAGTTGTTTCATGAGTCCATGATCTGCGAGAAGCTTTCCTTTATCATACTAGTCTGTGAGTACATTCTTCGTGAGTACCTTTCCTTTGAGAAGATTCCCTGTGAGATCCCAGGTTCCATGATCCTCTTTTCTCTGCGAATCTACTCCACGAAGACCCATCCTTTGCGAGGCTTTTACCTTCACGCCCACCAGTCTATACCACAGGGGATGCACCCCTGCACTCCCACTAGGGCTTAGTGCCGAGTTTTAGTCCTCACACTTCAAGACAATCCTTTCGCTACTGTCACTTACCCTTATGAAAAATGGATAGTCACACTGCAAACTTTTTGGTCCCGGACATCGGTAATTTCCAATGCGCCCTTATGCGCAGTCGCCATCCACCTATGGGATACAATTATTTGAGATACACCTCCGCACACCATGAAACACAGTGAGTTAGCATATTACTCGTGGTATATTTCCTATGTCATGAGTTGAGATTCCCCTCATCAAACCCCCTGAGTACTTCGAGTTGAACCATTCCTTAAGAAACTCATCTAAACCCCATCACTAGACTACTATGTTAGGTTGAACCTGAAAGGGCCGCCCTTCCGTAAGTCTCAACACCATCCATTGTTAAGAGCCTTATACCTAATAGTTATCTCTACATGAATTTAATTTTTGTAATCCCTGTATGAGAAACATAGGATTCCACTTACTCAATAAAATAGATGCCTTGTGCATGAAACATAAGATGCCAATAGTCCTCTCTACATGACTATAAATTATAGTACACTATATGTGCCAAACATAGGACACCTCTAGATCTATACAAGATATGCCTTATGCTCCAAGTATAAGATGCTAACATTTCTCTCTATGTAACTATAATATATAGTACATCCTATGTGCCAAACATAGGATGCCTCTTTCTCTATAAGAAAGATGCCTTATGAATCAAGCATGAGGTGCTAACAGTCCTCTCTACATGAATATAAACTTTAGTACACCCTATTATTCAAACATAGGATGCCTCTTGATCCAAACTAGAGATTCCTTATTTTCAAAGCATAAGATGTCAACAATCCTATGTACATGACTATAAACATTAGTGCACCATATGTTCCAAACATAGGATGCCTCTTGCTCTAAACCAGTTATGCCTTATTCTCCAAGAATGTGATGCCAACAATCTTCTATACATTACTATAAACTATAGTACACCCAATTATTCAAGCATATTCTGCCTCTTGATCTAAACAAGAGATACCTTATTCACCATGAGTAAGATTCCAATAGTCCTATCCACATGACTATAAAATTTGGTACACCCTATGGGCCAAACATAGGACAAATCTTGCTCCAAACGAGAGATGCCTTTTGTTCCAAGCATAAGATACTAATAGTCATCTCTATATGACATTAAATTGTATCATGCTCTATCATTAAATAATAGGATGCCTCTTGTTCCAAATAAGAGATGGATCATGTGAAAAGCATAAGATACCTCATGCCATGATTAAAGTGGCGTAATTTCAAGAGAGTTGGAATCCATTCCAATAGTCTATCGCTCCACCTCACACATTGTGTGTCCTTCATTCATATCATCATCCACTTCCATGTATGAAAATACCCCATAAGAGCCTAGTCCCATGCCACATCGGCTCACCTACTATCCTGGACCAACACCCCATAGGAATTTGGCTGTCACTTTGAGTTAGGTCCTATGTTTCAAGCATGGTTAACATTGGACCCTCATTTGTTTTCCCCCATTTCAGGATAACATGATATGGATGATTTGTTTCGAACATGGTCAACAGTTGTCCTTCATCGCCATGCCACCCTCACCGCATTTCGTATAGCGGGAATGTGATTAAAACATTTCATCACCCTTTGTTCAGAATAATTCCCACGCCCTTGGAATTATCCCTCTTGTGCACTAGAATATAGGTGAAAGTATAAACCCACCAGTGGTTTGGGATGCACTCAATGCCAGACATTAGGATGACATTACAGGAAACATCCTTGCATAAGTCCCATTCACCATTGCTGCTCCATAGCGGCACATGACGGCTTCCTTGCATAATCCCTATGCACCATTGTCACTCCATAGTGGCACTTGGGTAGCTTCCTCACATAAGCCCCACTCACTATTGTCGCTCCATATCGGTACATTGGGAGCTTCTATGCATAATACTTATGCATCATTTCCACTCCATAGTGGAACTTACGTAGCTTCCTTGTGTAATCCCCACTCACCATTGCTGCTCTGTAGCGGTACACAATCCACTTCCAAGTGTAAGCCCTATACACCATTGTCGCTCCATAATGGCACCTGGGAAGCTTCCTTGTGTAATCCCAACTCACCATTACCGCTCTGTAGCAGCACCTGGGCAGCTTTCTTACATAAGACCCATTCACCATTGCTGCTCCATAGTGGTACACGATCAGCTTCCATGCATAAGCCCCATGCACAATTTTCGATCCTTAGTAGCACACGTGTTTCATCCATGCATAATCCTCATCCACCTTTTCCTTTGTTTCATGGCACCCGGCCAGCTTCCTTAAGCAATCCCCATTCACTACCCTTCTTGGAAACACCTTTCCGCCATGATCTTCAGGTCTTTTCTGCCTCTTTTCACTCACACTGAGCATGACTAACGTGGGTATAGAGTAGTATGGATTGAATATGGCATCCTATCTAGGAACCCTGGAGTGTTATCCCCAACCACTTACCCGAAATACATGGTTTCTTATCATTTCCAAGTCATGGTACATAGGAAGCCTCCCTAAGCTTCAAGCCCACCATCCATTGGTTCCAACCATCTTCATGTCAGTTCCCACTCTTTCTAAACTATGTTGACTTTGATCCTTGACATGGAACGGTACATAGGAATCCTCCCTTAGGTTCAAGGCCAATAACCATTGGTCCCGACCACCTTCGTGTCGGTTCATCAAACCCAACAAGAACTTCGGGGCCTTTGATCCTTTCCAGGTCAAGGTACGTAAGAATCCTCCATGAGGTTCAAGCCTACTATCCATTGGTTCCAACCCCCTTCACATTGGTCCACCCCCATCCTCCATGATGTTAAACTCTATGCCCATTTTTTCATGCATGACACTAATCGGTCACCCCATCCAATGGTAATCCGTTGTGTCCCCATCCAACAATAAGCCATTATGACCCCATCCAGTAGTAAGATTTTGTCAATACTCTATCCAGTGGTAATACATTATCAATCCCACCAAGTGTTAATCCATTTTCAACACCGTTGAGTTGTAAGTCATTAGCAACAACATTCGGCGGTAAGCAGTTCGAGTCCCTAATAAATAGTTGTTTCCGACGCTTTTGCCGGGGCGCGCACGTCCGTCCGCTGGGGAGGGCGCACTGCATGTTGCCCCGCATTCCCGCTTTCCAAAGGCGGGTGGAATCTGTTCCTAGTTCAGGGACGTCTGCTCCTTGATCGAAACCGGGATGATGGGATGTCGGTTCTTCCCTCCGTGGATTCCTCCTCGGAGCCCATTACCTAGTCCAGTTCTCCCTCATAGATTTAATACGGGTTCGTGATGATCATCCCTGGTTCCATATCTACATGGATTCCAGTTAATTACGCTACTTCCATCAAGACTCTCCAAGGGGTCTTGTCGGGACAGCAACCTGCGGTGAGGAGAATGGTCACGCTGGGGCATCGTCGGCATGTCTGTCTTTGGTCTCTCATCACAGGACTTCTTGAGGGCGCAAAAGCCTGAGGAATCCCACATCGAACGCGGGGAACGCATACCATCTGTGGTTTTCCTCATCTTCCCATGTTTAACACGGGGTATGTCGCGAGTTTAACATCTTGCGGAGATGGATCGGGTTGAAGGATCCCTAGGGGGAGCACCGATGTTGGGGCCATCACGTGGGAGGCTTCCCATATATCATGGAGTGGGACAGGGTGGCATGATCTCACTGGGATGTGGCAGCCTGGGTAAGGATCAGGATGGATGGTGGAGTGAGACATGGGGATTACGTTCTGAGATGACCCAAGAGGGGGGATACAGTTTAACGTCATGTGGGACGCGATACAGTTTAACTTCATGCGGGACGGAATACAGTTTAACGTCATGCGGGACACGATACAGTTTAACGTTATGCGGGACGGAATACAGTTTAACATCATGCGGGACGGAATACAGTTTAATGTCATGCAGGACGACATACAGTTTAACGTCATGCGGGATGAAATATTTGGTGCTTACACTCTGAGGCAGCCCAAGGTGTTCGGGGAACTGACATGGAGAGGTCGAGATGACCGGGTGGTGGGCTTGAACCTCGTGGAGGCTTCCTACATACCATGCATTAGCACAGAAGAAAGTCCACTTAGTTCGCTGGGATGGGGCTTACGCTCTGGGGAGGCCCATAAGAGGGTGTCATGGTCGACGCGCACTCAAATCCCACGTGAGTCAAGCTCGGTGTGGGAAACAAGAGGCAGCAGGGACCAGACGATCACGTCGCGAAGGGTGCGTCCATGAGAAGCGGAATGGGGCTTACGCGTTGAGCGGCCCAAAGAAGAAATAGGGGCTTACGCGTGGTTAGTAGCCCTTGGTGTGAGGTCTTACTCCAGGGTGGAGGCCCATAGTGCGACAAAGCGCCGTGGGAAAAGGACTCCACTGGCCTTGGCAGGGGGGATGTATGGAGATGCATGGGTGCAATCATCCCCAAGAATGGTTAGGGGATTACGCTCTGTGGAAGCCCTTACCTCGTGGACAAAAGCCGCTCTAACAAGGATGATCTAATTCCATGTGAGGAAGAGTCCATTCCCGTGTAGACGAGTGGGCATAAAAAATGTTCAAGATGGGGGGACCCTTCGTGCGAAGCATGGGGTCAGACCATAGTTTAACATCTTGTGTTAAGGACGAGGTGCTTAGCAGTTTAACATCTTGCAGCTTGGATGAGGTGGGTTCACTCCACACCCCTAGGGCTTACATGCCCAACACCCTCTACCCCTTGTGGAAGGGAAGTCATCAGAAAGGCCATGGTGAAGGGGGACCGTAGGGCGAACCACTAGGGGGTCCATGTTAGTGTGGCTATATGAAGAAGCAATAGCTGTTAGCGTGCCTATGCAGAGAAGCATAAGGCAAAGCAACACAACGGGAAACACGGCCCAAGGGACCTTGAGGTTACTTCGCACGAGCCTAGAAGGTCATACGGGAAAAAACTTCATGGCGTGCATGCCCAACAGAGGAGACATTAGGTACCGATGCAGGGGGCAACCAAGGGGCATCAAGGTGAGGAGTCCTGGGTTTTGCACGCAAAACGGAAGGTTTGCGTGCAAAAGGCTGGGACGGCGCGCAATTGGAGCAAAGGAATTGTGCGCGGAGAGGGAACTATGCACAGGGTATTGCACGCACGACAGGGTATTTCACGCAAGAGGCATGGATTGCGCGCAAGGCTGGAATACTACAGAGGGGGAAAATTCACTGAAGACGGTCGAGTTGCGCGCAAAGGCGAACTCCGGGGCAAGGTTGCGTGGAATGAGGGTTTTAACTGGAAGTCAAATTTCTTGCGGGGGGAGCTGAATTGCACGTACGAGAGTCGCTTCGGATTCCTCAACCCCCCAACCATTCGGGGTCAACTTCTATTTATAGGCGACCTTGGCGCGGAATCCAGGTGGCGCACGAAATTCATCGCACCGAGCGCAGCCGGCGCACAAAAGCTAGCCATGCGGAACCGGGGCGTGCAATGATTGCGCACCTCAACAGCTCAATTCTGAGAAACCTGGTGATTCTACGCACACAAAACAATTTTTCCCATGGATCCTCCTTTATTTCAAGCACCACATCCCGGGCCTCCGGACCGGGCCTCTGATTCCGAATATGACTTTGCTTCATCATTCTGAAACATCCTCCAGGAGTTACGGGATTTTTTCGGCATCAACAAATGCCCCCCCTTTAATTGGATCGGCGAGAGGTCGCAACGATCGGATTCCAAGGGAAACGCCGAAACGCCAAAGTGCTGAGCCTCCTGGTCAAGTTACGCGCCAAATTCCAATGGGGCGCGCAAAACCTAAGGACGCGCACGAAATACTATTTCCGCGCAGCGCGGAACCCTGGCCTCGCCTATAAAAAGGGGCGCTAGGTCCCAGATCTATATTTATAATTTTTCCGCGCAATAATCTTACCGCTCTCGTGTGCGAAATCGCTTCCGATACTGCGCGTAATAATGCTCTGGAAGCGCTGAATTCCATCCGAAATTCGGCCGTAATCTCGCGCCTCGTTAGGGTTTTTCGCGCTCCGCGTGCCAATTGTGCGCTCATCTACAAGATTCCACGCAACTCAGCCTAATTTTGTGCCAAACTCTTCGATTCCGCGCACTGCATCCTAATTTCGCCCAACTCCCGAAAAAATCTAGATGGCGGCAGACCGAGTTGATGAGGGGGAAGCCGCTGCCCGTAGGACAGAAATGGCAGCAAATGAGGAGGTTTATGGCACCAAGATGATTGTCTCCAACAACCTGACCTTGTTCAACCTGTTATCTCCGGACCAGAAGGAATATCCCTTATCGAATAACCTCCCGCTCTGGTATTTTGGCATCCTGGAAGAGGTTCCCCTGCCAGGCTTCGAAGTGGACACGCCACGGTCTTGGGTGAATCGGGAGGACAAACTTCCTCGCTACAACATCACCAACAACGGCCATCCTGCCAGGGAAACTATACATATGGATGTTTATGTCCTGAACCTGAGGATTAAGACCATTACCAGGGAAGAGCCTGTGGTAGAGGATTCTTCGGCCCTCTACGCGAGCACCTTCCATCAAAGCATAACGGATGACACGAAGGGATGGCTGAAGGATTGGGACCTACGTTCCGGGGGTAACTTCACCAGCGAATGGGCTTGGGTGTTCTGGGTTCGCCATACCTGTGACCAGTTCAGGGACGAACTGCGGTATATCGGCCTGTTCGAGGCGGTATGGACATCGCAGTTCCATTTCCACTACCAGCCTGAACATGGACCGGAGATATTCACCCGGTGGTCTCCTGACACCAACACATTCCATATTTATAATGGGAAAGTCGACATTAGTCTCTGGGATGTCCACTGCATCGGAGGTATCCCACTGTAGGGTTACCAATACGACGAGTTCGTTCCTCCAAAGAACACCTGGGGAGACAGGCCGCAGATGCCTATGCTGACGTGGCACCTGCTGCAGCTGGCCAAGGAGAGGCTGGGGGGCAAGGACTTCCTGAAGGACATCGCCTACAAGGGCTAGTTTAGCATATTACTTGAGAGGGATCACATCGTCAAGATGCCAGGATGGGGAAAACGGTGGCCAACCGCGACTCATAGGAGCAAGGACGGGTCATACAAGAAGACCCTGGAGGCAGGGCAATACAATCATGGGGATACCACGTCATTGAGGCCCGAGACCCGAACATCCGGTATGTTGGGTTCTTTACCGCCTTTCTGAGTGGGTGGCTCCTGCCAGTGCGGGACGCGAGGATGGGAGTCCGTCCAGCAACTTTGGTGATGGCAGGCTCCATGGCCGCCAATAAACAGTTCAACTTGGGCGTCCCCATGCTGGCCAAGCAGTATACCATCCTGGGGCGCATCTCATGAGGGGGGTCGCCTCGGAGAGTCTCTGGTCCCTTCCAGATCTTCCATGGCTGGGTGGCAGCTCATCTCAGTGGGTATACTTTCCCAAACGCCGTCCGTCCTCCCGGAAATGGCTTGCGACTGTCCTTTCTAAACATTGCAGGGGTGGCGCCATTGACGCTCAATGAGGAGGGCGTGAGGATCCGCATTGGAAACCATGCCAACTTCAACTTCAACGTGTTCCCCACCCTGGTAGGCTAGCTGATGGACAACGGGCGAGGCTCTCTGGAACAGCAGGAATACTTCCACAGCATTCGGGGCAGGGTGCTTTGTGGCTCGGATTGATGTGAAGGTGATCTGCGATCCCTACGTGCCGTCCGATTCACCAGGCAGTTCAGGTGTCTTCAGCGAATGCCAAAGAAAGTATTCACGACTATCTGGAAGGAGAATAATCCATGCGTCCTGCACCAGATGTGGTTGATGTTTACCACTTTCAGCTCTGGCGACATCGTTACTCTTCCTCCCACCGGGGTCGATGCCAGCCTAGCAACCGAATATGCCGAAAATAGGACCATTGCATACCTTGAGGGGATATTATGTAAGCGCGTCCGGAAACTCGAGGTTACTCGCGCGGAAACCGGGTGACGGGAAAGAAGGCATGGTGCCGTCGGAAGGGGGGAACCAAGGGTGCATCAGGCAGCAAGGCCTGCGCAGGCCGGGACTTCAGAAGAGGGAATATCACATCATGTTGCCACGTCCTTGTTACCCGCAGGGGGGTCACATGAGGTGGCCAGGGAACTGCCCGGGAAGTAGATAAGATATCTGATCGAACCTTCCCAAGACGCAATTCTCCCTGCACTTTGATCGGCCAAGATGACCCTGCGGAAATCACTGAGCGTCGAAGCCATCTGGCAGAAGATAATGCAGAACGTGATCCAACTGCCGGAGGTCGGGCTCATTCGAATTATAGACCGAGTGAACTTCCATCAGCGGCATACTTATCTGATGGCCATGGACGCATACACATGCCAAAGGGGGCGGCGTGCAGAGCCAACTTTCCTAGTGAAAGTGATGCTGGACCAGGAGCATGATCCTGAAGCGATGCCGCCGGGAGAAGGCAATAGTTATGGGGAGCCGGAGGGGGAGGAGGAAACCGGAGAGGATGAAGGCAAGGCAGAAGATGAAGAAGAGGAGCCCGAAGGTGAGGGGTCGCAAGGGGTGACATACCAAGGGAGTCTCCGAGAGAGCAGCGAGATTGCCGACTCTGATCTCGACATAACCAAGATTCTCGAGGTTTTTCTCTATCTTAATTAATTTCCCTCATTCATCCATTCTACTTTCCAACTTCTAACTCACTTCCCCATCCTACTCAGGAGAAACTGAGCGGTGGAGGGGCGTCCCCACCAAAGGAGGTCAGAGAGGAACCAGTGGGACATGATGGGCATCTGACACCCATCATTGAATTAACCAGCGCAGAGGGGTCTCCCCTTATGGTGGATCCTGCAGCGACCGGAACACTGGGGACCGACGCTCTGTATTCCTGTAAGTTTCACGCTTCACTACTGGTGCTTGGTGTCAAAAGATCCCGTCTGACCAGCATATGCCCTGCGCAGTGGTCTAAACACTGGAGGCACGTCAGGCTGCGGAGCCCGAGCCATCCACGAGTGGACCAGTGATGGACATATCACCTCGCTCGGAACATGCTCTCTGCACTGAGCCGGCCCTAACAATAGATGAACAGGGGGCAGTGGACATCAGCGGTGTTGTTCCTGAAACGCGGTCAGAAGCTGGTGGAGGCATCATTTCTGCTGGGGCGAGAGAAGGTCGCCCGAACGTTGAGGATTTTATTCCTCCCTAAGACATCCCTGGGGTGGATCCTACTGCCGATCTATTGGCGTCCTTCCCCCTATACCAACCCGCTGACCTTGAGGAGATTGATGACTCAGACTCAGAGGCCGCCAAGGTGAGCCGGATGACACGACGCAAAGGGTGGAAGTGTATCCAGCACTTCCTTAGGCAGCCCCAGTCGGATTGGCTGAGGCAGATGGGAACACTTCATACCTGGCTGCGCTTCCTATGCGGCAGAGGGGTTGACGCTCAGTGCCTTCATCTGGCGGTCCTTGATTACATGGTCGAGAATATACGCGAGAGCAGCTGGCGCACCGACATTTCCCAATGCCGAGAAGGATCAGCGAGCGCTCAAGCGCTGCTGAGGGCGGAGCAAGAAGTCTGACACCTCGAAGGGAAGGCGGCAGATAAAGAGGCCTTCATCACAACATGCTCTGAGATTGTGGAGCAACTGACGTCCTAGCTGGCTGATGCGCAGGAACAACTGGTGGAGGCGAGTCGCCAGATGACCGTACTTCAAACCGAGCGGGTGCAGGCCCAAGATAGGGCTGGCGAGCTGTGCTCTATGGTGGTCGATGAGGAGAGAATCTTCAAAGAGCAAGAAGCGGTCTTGTGGTCTACCAGCCAGAGGGTAGCAGCGTTGGAAAGATCGCTTCAGCATGCTGACCCCTAAGGGCTTTATTTTTGCCATCTCATGAACTTTATGCTTGTACTTCTCATCATCTCAATCCAATATGTGGTCAAATCCACTCATTTTTACCCTTGGTTTAATGCGCTCAACAATAGTTTCAAAGGGAATAATAACTCATCCCTAGGCTCCTGTGGGTCGTGCCCAACACAAGGAGCAGAAGATGCTCGTACCATCATTTCGTTCAACTATGGGGCATTGACCAAGCTTCAGGCATCCAAAATTGGGCCTGGACTTCTGAGGAGACCCCTGAGCCGATTGATGTGTCGACTTCTCAATGTGCCCTTACACACAAGCGGGGCAATGCCAGGGGAATTGAAATCCATCTGAACACAGCGTAACAGAGAGGAAGGGTGAATCACGCTGCCCAAATTCAGAACCCAATGGGGCGCAACCATGGAGGATAACTGTCAACCGTGGCAGAAACACAACAACCATATCATGTTGTCCTGGAATGGGAGGTCAATAAATGAGGGCTGACCACTTACCATGTTTGCAACACGGGGCCTAACTCAAATATCATTGGTCAGTTTTCTAGAGCATTGGCCCAGGACAGTAGGCGGACTATAGGTCGAGCATCCATACTGTTACGGGGTCCCGTAAAACATGACCAGTTCTCTGGAACGTTGGCCCAAGAAAGTAGGCGGACCATGGGTCGAGCATCCATACTGTTAGGGGGTCCCATCAAACATGAACAGTTCTCCGGAACGTTGGCCCAAGAAAGTAGGCAGACCATGTGTCGAGCATCCATACTGTTATGGGGTCCCATCAAACATGAAAGGAAATGAGGGTCCGAACAAGGGGGGATGCAAGGCGTGGAAGGTGGGGTGGTGGTTTGTTCGAACAGAGTCCAACACTCCCGAAATTGCGCCACCATGGAGAAGGCGCATTAGGCGGATGTACCAACCTGATCATGGGTCATCCCAATTTCCAGGCAGGAACTCTTTGGAAAGAGAACTACCGCTTCACATTATTACCATGGGGCATCCCGAACATGCTCGGGGTAGATACCCCGATTACATCACATCCCATGAAGTCGATCTGAGCGAACGACAATAAGGATAGGGTTTACTAATCCCTGGGGCTGGACCCAAGACAAAACGTCCGGACAGTCCTACATATGTCATATGGATGAGAATCAAGCCACACGTAGTTCAGAAAATACAGTTTAGCGTCACGTGGGATGAAATACAGTTTAACGTCATGCGGGGTGGAATACGGATCTTAGTTTTAGGTTTTAGAGCTCAGACCGTAAGGATCTTAGTTTTAGGTCTTAGAGCTCGGACCGTAAGGATCTTAGTTTTAGGTCATAGAGCTCGGACCATAAGGATCTTAGTTTTAGGTATTAGAGCTCATACTGTGAGGATCTTAGTTTTAGGTCTTAGAGATCGGACCGTAAGGATCATAGTTTTAGGTATTAGAGCTCGGACCGTAAGGATCCCAGTTTTAGGTCTTAGAGCTCGGACCGTAAGGATCTTAGTTTTAGGTCATAGAGCTCGGAACGTAAGGATCTTAGTTTTAGGTCTTAGAACTTGGACTGTAAGGTTCTTAATTTTAGGTCTTAGAGCTCGGACCGTAAGGATCTTAGTTTTAGGTCTTAGAGCTCAAATCGTAAGGATCTTAGTTTTAGGTCTTAGAGCTCGGACCGTAAGGATCTTAGTTTTTGGTCTTAGAGCTTGGACCGTAAGGATCTTAGTTTTAGGTATTAGTGCTTGGACCGTAAGGATCTTAGTTTTAGGTCTTAGAGCTCAGACCGTAAGGATCTTAGTTTAAGGTCTTAGTGCTCAGACCATAAGGAGCTTAGTTTTAGGTCTTAGAGCACGGACTGCAAGGATCTTAGTTTTAGGTCTTAGAGATCGGACCATAAGGATCATAGTTTTAGGTCTTAGAGCTCAGACCGTAAGGATCTTAGTTTTAGGTCTTAGAGCTCGGACTGTAAGGATCTTAGTTTTAGGTCTTAGAGCTCAGACCATAAGGATCATAGTTTTAGGTCTTAGAGCTCATACCGTAAGGATCTCAGTTTTAGGTCTTAGTGCTCGGACCATAAGGATCTTAGTTTTAGGTCTTAGAGATCAGACCATAAAGAAAGGGGAGAAACGGACACATGGCCAGGCGGTTACAAAACCCGACATGAAGGAGGACCTAAGCCCTACATAACATGTGCTCTCCGGGGAAATGCTCGAGTCGAGGGACCGAACATGGAGGTAGGCTGGACCCGCGGGGAAGTGCCCTAGGCGTTCCTACATATCTCATAAGGATGAGAATCAAGCCATACGTAGTTATGAAAGTGACATGGTAAGATTCCAGTGCCAAGGGAAAAGGGGAGTGCAGGCGTGGCCCTTGCACTAAAAGAAGCGTTATTTGATAAATATTGTTAGTCCTTTAAGGTGAGTGGTTTTTGTTGTTGTGAAGCGATAGCCCTAGTGTAGCAGGTCATGGTGTCGCCACAAGCATCAATTCGTGATAGGCGTTGAAAAATGGCATGGCATAAAACCAATACCCACCGTGATTTCCTCCACAACGAGGTCACCAAAATGCAATGCCGTTTTTCGTCGTGCGTCCAGGACGATAATGTCACAGTTTAAGGTCATAAGGTTTGGACCAACAACACAGTTTAAGGTCATAAGGTTTGGACCAACAGCACAGTTTAAGGTCATATGGTTTGGACCAACAGTACAGTTTAAGGTCATATTGTTTGGACCAACAGCACAGTTTAAGGTCACATGGGTTGGACCAACAACACAGTTTAAGGTCATATGGTTTGGACCAACAACACAGTTTAAGGTCATATGTTTTGGACCAAGAGCACAGTTTAAGGTCATATGGTTTGGACCAACAACACAGTTTAAGGTCATATGGTTTGGACCAACAGCACAGTTTAAGGTCATATGGTTTGGACCAATAGCACTGTTTAAGGTCATATGGTTTGGACCAACAGCAGAATTTAAGGTCATATGGTTTGGACCAACAACACAATTTAAGGTCATATGGTTTGGACCAACCGAGAGAGGAGCCTCGGGAAAAGTGGCCTACGAGGGTTCAACAATCAGGGAGGGGCAGCAGATGCTAGCTCCCAGCTATGCTGGGCCTGAAATGCAATGTCTGGGTGACTCCTCACAACCCTAAGGGGATGAAGGTCAAGCTGCATGCAACCCATAAAGAAGAGACCCAAGCACATACTCTAGCGCTCAGATCACGGGAGCCCCGAGAGAAACCGTTACACAGCTCGGTCTGTCTGATTTTCGGGGGTGTACTGAGGGTTAGTACAAGGAGTGTCGAGATTCCACCTTGGCACGGTGGGGAGGAACATGACATGAACCATGCCACCAACATTCAGGGCCTAGGGAACCGGCGTGACGACTGAGGATTACTGTTGACCATGTTTGCAACACAGCATCCTATCGTGTTAGCCATGGGGACAAACAAATGATCATCAACCACTGACCATGTTCGCAACGCAGGATTTGTATCAATTTGTTGTCTGAAACCCTCGGGGGTGTTGTCCCATGATGGTAGGAGAGCCCTTGGGCGTTGTATCCAGGCCGTTCGTGGGGGTCCCTCCAGGTATGAAGGATGAAGGTGGCCCGAATGAAGGGGAACACGAAGCTTGGAAAGTGGATGGAACTTGACTAAGTCGAATCTGGAACTCCAAGTTCTAGACCAGAGTGCCTTGAGCACATCAGCAGACCACTGGAAAGGGTCAGATGGCTCAGTCCGAGAGCGGCCAAGAGATGGCGGATGCTTGGGAAAAAAATGGGGTGTAATGCCAGACACCGTAGGCACCGAGAGATCGTGGGATATCCTAAGATATGAGGCTAGACCTAACATCTAGGTGTTCAGTCGGTCCTACGTATCCCATAAGGATGGGAATCAAGACATACATAGTTCTTGAAATGCATCTTTAAATGCCATTGGACAGAGGAGGGATAAACCCTGAGGACAGGGTACGTGGGGTGCAGCTATCGCAAACCCGACGTGAATGGGGACATAATCTCACACCACGCCACGCGACCCTGTTGTCGAAGTCCCAACGGCGAAACAGACGCGACATCAGACCTCAAGTTGGACCCAAAGACGAAAGGTCTGGGCATTCCTACGTATCCCATTAGTATGGGAATCAAGCTAGACGTAGTTTTGGAAATACATTTTAACGTCTTGTTGGACGAAATATAGGTCTTAGTTTTAGGTCTTAGAGCTCAATCCGTGAAAAGGGAAGAACCAAAAGAGGATATTAGTTTTAGGTCTTAGAACTCGGACCATGGAGCCCAGATGTAGGGCAGAGTGTATTTTAAGGTCGTGCTGGACTATACAGTTTAAGGTCATGGAGGACCATATAGTTTAAGGTCATGCAGGACCATACAGTATAAGGTCATGCAGGACCATACAGTTTAAGGTCATGCAGGACCATACAGTCTAAGGTCATGCAGGACCATACAGTTTAAAGTCATGTAGGACCATACAGTTTAAGGTCATGCAGGACCATACAGTTTAGGAAAAGTACTTCTTGAGGAACCTGCCGTTGGTGGGAGGAGTGATACTCTCACCATCCATAGTCACCAGAGAATACACACTATTGGGACAGACCTTATGGAAAATAAAAGGTCCCTCCCACTTGGGTTCCAACTTGGGTGGGTTCCTTCCGGGAATCATTGGCGCTCTGAGAGCCAACACTAGGTCACCTTGCAGGAAGGAGCGGAGGCTAACCTTCTTATCGAAAGCTCGATCCATCCTGCTCTGATGCCTTTCCAAGTTATGTAAAGCGTGAATCCTACTTTCGTCCTGCGCTTCCAATTCGGCTAGACAGATCTCAACAACTCTATCCGGCGCTTGCTGGTCTTAGACCATCGTGCGCAATGAGGGTAGTTGGACCTCGATGGGAAGGACGGCCTCAGCTCCGTATACTAGGGAATACGGGGTCACCTGGGTGGAATTGCGATTCATCGTCCTATAAGCCCAGAGGGCGTTGGGGAGCTTGTCCGGCCAACTTTTCTTGTTCAGACCAACCATTTTTTGCAGAATGTTAGAGAGGGTTTTGTTAAACGCCTCAATCTGTCCATTCTCCTGCGCATGATAGAGGGCGGTGTGGTTAGAGCGAATGTTGTACTTGGCGTACAATCTCTTCAGCTCGGCCGCTCGGAAGTTGGTTCCGTTATCTGGGAGGATAGCGGGAGGTATTCCAAACCGGTGAATGATATTGGAACTCACGAAGTCGGCGATAGAACCAGCCTTGAATTCTCTAAGGGGGGCTGCCTCTACCCACTTTGAGAAGAAATCTGTGGCGGTTAAGTTGAACCAGCACTGGCGGGTCATCGCCGGCGGGTAAGGCCCTACGACATCCAACCCCCAGACTACAAAGGGCCAAGAATACTTAGTAGTATGGAGAGGCTCCGGTGGCCGATGCACAAAGTTAGGATGAACTTGGCACGCATGACACCTCTTGGCGTACTCGATGCAGTCGTGGATCATGGAGGGCCAGAAGTATCCCAGTCTCCGAATCTGGTGGGACAACTTCGACCCTGCCTGGTGGGCACCACAGGAGCCAGCGTGCACTTCCTGCATGACCTGCGGGATCTCAACTCCTTGAAGACAACAGAGGAGAACACCGTCAAACCCGCGCTTGTAAAGGAGCTGCTCACGGATGGGACCGCTTTGAAGGGTGAACTGCGGCGTGCGGCACCGAATTCGTTCTCGCTCTGCTCGGTCCATCGGAAGATTGTCGTGCTCGAGATATTCAACCAAGGGTGTCCTCCAGTCAGGAACTGTCTCGATCACCATGCCTGAAGCCCCAAGGGGTCCTGATGCGGGGGCACCATTGGTGAGATGGTTCACTCGCGGGCTACGACCACCCTCCGGGATAATAGGAGAAATGACTCTTCGGTGAGCCATGTGGATGATTAGGTCATCCTGTTCGGGCTCCGTGAGTGATGCGGCCAGGCTAGCCAATGCATCTGCTCGACTGTTCTGCAACCGGGGAATGTGAACGACATCTGGTCGGGATGGGAACTTATCCATTAGATGGAGGGTACACTCCAGCAACGGCACGAGTTCTGGCTTCCTGACAGAGTAGTCACCGTTAACCTGCTTGATGACTAGCTCAGAGTCCCCTTTTACATATAGGTGGGGTACGCCAACCTCCAGTGCCAACTCGACGCTGGTGATCAGGGCATGATATTCCGCCTCATTGTTGGTGCAGTCCTCTGACAACAAGAAAGAATAGGGCAGAACGGCTTGCTATAGGGTGATGAAGACGATACCCAGGCCCACTCGGTTAAGCCTAGGATCGTTGAGCCTTCTACCTATAGCGCTTCAGGAGGCGCCATCAAAGTGAATCTGCCAGCATGGGGTGGCGTGATAGACTGAGAGGATTGCCTCATCAGGAAAGCCCAAATCCAGCGGCTGGTCCGTAGAGGTTGGATGAGCAGCTAAGAAATCTGCCAACGCCTATCCTTTGATAGCCTTCTGAGGTACTAACCTAATGTCAAACTACTAGAGGATCACCTCCCAGCGTTCCAATCATCCGGTCCACATAGGCCGACTCAGGATGTATTTCAACGGGTCTACCCGAGATACTAGCTGTACCTCGTGGTGCTACAAGTAGTGCCGCAATTTCTGTACGGCGAATACAAGCGTCAGGAAGCTCTTCTCGATGGGAGTGTATCTAACTTCTGTGTCGAGGAGCATGCGGCTGAGGTAGTAGAGGCTATTCTTCGTTCCCTCATTGTTCTTCTAGGCGAGAAGGGCGTTGAGGGATCACTCCAGGGCAGTCACGTAAAAGACCAGCAGCTTTCCAGGAGCGGGTGGCATCAGGACCGGAGGTTGAAGTAGATACTGCTTGATTTCCTCAAAAGATGTCTAGCACTCTTCATCCCACCCATAGGCGGCACCTTTCTTCATGATCCGAGAAAAGGGCTTACACTTTCCGGCCACATTCGCAATGAATCGGCATATATAGGCTAAGTGTCCTTGGAGGCCTCAAAGCTCCCGAATATTACTTAGGGGAGGCATCTTACTGATGGCCTTGATATTATCGGGGTCAATCTCGATACCTCGATACCTGATGATGAAGCCAAGAAACTTTTCGGAGGTGACTCCGAAGGCACACTTCAACGGGTTCATCTTTAAGTGATGAGAATGGAGCAAACCGAACACTTTCTCAAGGTCCTTGAGATGGTCCCGGTGCTGATGAGATTTAACCACCAGGTCATCTACATATCACTCCACCAGCGTCTCTAGGATCGTCTTGAATATGCGATGCATATCCCATTGATAGGTGGCACCCGCGTTCTTCAGGCCGAAGGGCATAACCCGATAGCAGAAAGTGCCCTGAGGGGCCCTGAAGGTAGTGAACTCTTCATCCTCGGGGGACATCTGGATCTGGTTATACCCGGAGTAACTATCCATGAAGGAGAGGGCTTGGAACCCGGCCGTTGCGTCAACCAACAGCTCTGTCACAGGAAGGGGAAAGTCATCCTTCGGACAGTGGCGATTAAGATCGCAGAAGTCGATGAAGACCCTGATATGCTCGTTCTTTTTCTTGACGGGCACAATATTGGCTAGCCACCTGGGGTACTGGACTTCCTTGACGAATTTGTCCTTAATGGGCTTATCAAATTCGGCCTCAACCATGGCACCGTGAAAGGGGTGCATTTTTCTGGGAGGCTGCTTGGACCCGCGATGGTTAGCTGGGAGGCCAAGGCGGTGGACGGCTACCTGGAGATCTAGTCCCGACATCTCGTCATAACTCCAGGAAAACACATCATGGTTCTGTCTAAGGATTTCAATGTACTGTTTCCGTTCCTCGGGAGGCATAGCGGCGCTGACCATTGTGTGTCTCAGGTCCGCCTCACTACCGAGGTTCACCTATACGAGCTCATCAACCGTGGCGGAGACGCCCTCCTCAAAGGCAGTAGGAGCATCTTCCATGTCTTCTTCTCCACTTGTGGAAGGATCATCCATGGGGGGAGCCATTTTTGGGGCTACTCGACACTGATGGGGAGCTAGCACCGGCTTGGGTGGTAGAGGTCGTCACGACAGGAGACTCGTGCACCGTGGAGACCGTAGCGACAAAGGCGGTTGATCCAATCCCATCCGCCCTGCGGCCCAAGGGGCCACACTTTATGACATCAAAGTAGTGGTGTCACGTTGTCTTGAGCCGGTCGATCCCGTCTCGGCAAAACAGGCACGTATGACGTACCGCTGTTGCCATAAGCCCAACGTCCCAATATCGTACGGGGGTAGGAGGCTCGGGGATCACCCGGGCCTGGTTGGTGTAAGAGTACGAGGTGATTTCCCGCCGTTGCTTAGACCTGGAAATATGAATTCCTCTAGTACCTGAGACAACAAAGCACTCTCCCATATCGGGAGTCGTGGCTTCCAACCGATGGATTGGAAAGACATATGCGTCATCCAATCCTGCCCAGGGATCGCTCGCGACAGCGGAAGGCTCAACCTCACCAGCCATGATTTGCTTGTTCTTGCTCTTGTAATAGTCAGCGTCCAGGTAACGAGCTTCACAAGAGGAAAACGGGGACGCATCTCCTTAGAGCACACCCACTCGACCCTTAATGGAGTATTTGAGGCACTGATGGTATGATGAGGGAACCGCTGTGTGAAGATAGAGCCACGGCCTGCCCATCAACGCGTTGTAGGTAGTGTCCTGAGAGACAAAAATGAATTCATTATTGGCAATTAAGCCGCTGAACTGGGTCTTCAGACGAATCTTGCCGAGTGGAGTTGTCTCGGTCCTTTCATACCCCTGGATTCTGAGGTCGGATGGAGTTAAATCATCCTCGGACAACCCCAGTTTTCGCAGTGTCCAAGTTAGGATCAAGTTAATCCCAGAATCTGTGTCAACAAGACAGCGACGAACCTCCACGCCATTGAACTGGCCGGTGATGTACAGCGGGCGGATGTGCCCTTGTATGGGAGGGTCTTCATCTTCACCCGAGAATGAGATAACCGCCTGACATTTGACGTCCTCAATCACCTCAGTGTGGAAGGCTTCTGCGGCCACTACCTCCATTTCAAACTGGAGGGGGATCCTTAGAGCCTCGGTGAGCGCCTCACGCATTTTAGGCGACAGGCGGAGGGCCTCAAGGATGGAAATCCTCTCCGGAATACCGGCCAGATTCTCCAGGACATCATACTTTCATGCCGAACGTGAGATTCTGCTTAGAGGAGGTCGCTCTGCGATTGGGGGCATGACGGGCCCTGCTGGTGGGACCAGTGAATGACTGGTACTAGGCACATCCCGCTGTTCACCAGCTGAAGCCTGGGAGGTGGCTGCCATGATAGGACCGTAAGGCCGTAGTCGGCCAGTGGAAGGGCTGGGATGGTTGCGACGTGGGAAAGGCAATTCCGCCCGATCCAGCAACACAAATGGTGGTGGAAGCGAACCTCTTGTCACCGGGTGAGGGAGCCGTGAGTGCTGCTCTCTATACCGGGCCTGCTGCTTGGTCTCGGTGGTGTGCATGGCCTGACTGGAGGTGACGACTGCCATTCCCTAATGATTCGTGTAGCCATGGCTCCGTCGATGTCAGTGACGGCTGGGGACATTGGGGAGGTTCACCTGGTGCTCCACGTCGTCGGGAGCCACAAAGGGATTTACCAACTCTACGCTGTTAACCGAAGTGTACCCCGGGCTCTCGGGGAGGTTCACCTGGCGCTCCTCATCGTCAGGAGCCACAAAGGGATTTACCAACTCTACGGTGTTAACCGAAGCGTACCCCGGGATCTCAGGGAGGTTCACCTGGCACTCCTCATCGTCAGGAGCCACAAAGGGATTTACCAACTCTACGGTGTTAACCGAAGCGTACCCCGGGCTCTCGGGGAGGTTCACCTGGCGCTCCTCATCGTCGGGAGCCACAAAGAGATTTACCAACTCTATGGTGTTAACCGAAGCGTACCCCGGGCTCTCACTCGAGGAATCATCCATTACCAGACGGGTTCTCGGAGGGATCCCCATTTCCGGGGGCATGAAATCGCCAAGCATGCGAGAAGACGACGGCAATGGTAGGGTGCATTCTTTCTTATTGCACTGCCGCCTTCTCTTCTGGGAAGAAGTAGACTGGGACGACGATGCCGAAGTGGCGCTCGCTGATTCCGAGGGCTCTGGCTGGTCCAGGTGGCCACGAATGATTCCATGTGCACGAGCGTCCGTCCTGCGGGCCATCCAGTCATTATACTTCTGGGACCCATGGTCGGAAACCAGTTCCCACCCATCCCCATCGTCACAACTGCCATCTTATCCCACGAAGACACCTTCCACCTGTGTCGGGGCTGGGCCCAACCTGACTATGTTGTTGTCAATATGGTCTTGGAGCCAGTCCTTGAACACATAGAATTCCTATATGGTGTGTCCCAGGAACCGGTGATAAGGGCAGTGGTTAGGGCGATCCGTGAGACACGCCTCTTCTAGCTTCCGACACTCAGGCAGTCGCACGATCCTCTCCTCCAAGGCGCTACGGAAATAACCGGGGACCTGGGCCTCGCCAAATGAGTAAGCTCGATCCCTTCTGCCTGGAAAGGGGACTCTTGGGGGCTGACCATGGCCAGGGGCCAGAGGAGCAGTCTGAGGAGGCGGAGCCAGATTACCTTGCCTAGGTGGTGGAAGTGCGTTACGCAGAGGCGCCTGCCGATTTTGAGGTGGTCGCTGGTGGGCCGGAGGCTGTGGGGGTGGACTCCTATGAGCCTGCTGAGCTAGCCTCACCGGTAGCAACTCTAGTTGTCTGGGGTCCTCTATCTGCGCCATAGCAGGGGGCTCGGCTCTGGCTGCTCTCCTTGTAGAGATCACAGGAGGCAGCGGGCATGCCTGACTGGCCTGTTGCAGGGCTTCTTCGAGGCGCTGAGCCTTGCCCGAGAAGTCCCGAAACCCTCCAGGGTAATTTTGCGTGATCCGGGAAGGATCCAAATGCACCTTGACGTTCCCTACACACATTTTCAGTAATTTCTCCTGAGTCAGTTTCATGTCAAGGGAGTACGTGAGCCCCTTCCACCGGGCGACGAAGTCCGCGACTTGCTCGTCAGGCCTTTGCTTGCACCTGAAGAGGTATTCAATGTTCGTCTTCCAGGTTGTGGAACTAAACTAGTAGGGGAATTGTCGGAGAAGGTCCTCCCAGGTAGTCACTGATCCAACAGGGAGCTGGCTGTACCAAACGAATGCTGGTCCTTCTAGTGTTTGGACGAAGCACCAGAGCTTGGCAGCCTCCTGCTGCGCCGGAGTCCCTAACATAGGCCTGCACATTGAGTTGAAGTGGGCCAAGTGTTGTGGCGGTTCTCCGGTCCCGTTAAAGGGGGAAAAAGTGGGGTTCCCAAATCCCAGTGGGGCCGGCATGTCATCCACCCATGCGGGGTACGACTTTCCATCCAGTGGGATCTCCACCTGCTGAGTTTCCATGGCCTCCAAGCGAGCGATGAGTACTTCCATCAGATCATCCGGATGCAGATTCCTATCCTGACAGGGATCTCTAACCACAAGCGCATTTTCAGGCTCTTTGATACGATAGTTGCGCTCAACAGCTTGGGGGGCAGCTGGTGGAGCGGCTCTCAGAGCGGCGGGAGGAAACCGAGCAGGGTCTCCCAGGTTGCCTCGCTGCTCGGGAGGGTTCGGCGAAACATATCGCGCCCTCTTGCCTTGGGCTCCAGTGTCTCCCCTATTGGCGAACACGACACAGTCATGGTTTCCTGGGGGGATCTCAGCAAGGGGTAGATGCTCCTGCCCCTGCTGTCCTGGTCTAGGGTTGCCATAGACAGGTCGCCGCTCTGCAATGCATTTGACCAGGAGCTCATCAACCAGCCTCTATTGCTCGGCTTGTTGTTGGCGCAGTGTGGCCTTCTCGGGATCTTCCTCTTCCTTCTGCACTGAGGCAGATGGGTCAGCGAGTTTGACAGACCCGACAGCCTCTTTACCCTTGCCGATGTTTTGGCCCAGTGCCAGTGCCTCCGTGGGTACAGGGAGGCCTAGGAGGCTCCTCTATTGGTGAGTAATCCTCCCAGATGGCTCCAATAGTGGCCTGTCCTCGGGGGGTGAGTCCCCATCGAGGGGCTCCACAATGTTTCCATCATCTGAAGGTTCATCCATGTTGACTACTACTTCCCTTGGTGACGTTCCATCAGGGTCGCCCAGTGGATCGGGCTGCCGGCGGATCGCACAGAAGAGGAGAGCAGTGCACTGCCTCCACCCACGGACGTGCGCGTGGGGGGTGGCCTCCTCAATAACTCTTCGGAGTACTTGAAAACTCTAGACGCATTGTTGCTGAAGGGCCTCGTGTAGGCCCAGCAACTCGGGGTGCCGGACCGCGGGGAGTGCTGCTAGGTCAACCCGACGGCACTGCTAACCAATCTCCTCAAGATGCGCTTGGCTCCTGGGATAAGGCTCTAGCTGATGATGGAGGCGGGAGTGAGACACTCGAAGAATCTGGTGGAAGCATTCAAACTCTCCCGGGGTGAGTGACTCTGGCACATGAAAACCCGATTCTGCAACCGACCAATACTTCTCAGGGAAGTGGCCCACTGCAAGAACGGTCCAGAAGCTCCACGTCTCCGGATCGGGGTCCAGAACTTGCCTCCCCTGCTCATCCACTGAGGAAAGTCAGGTAATTGGAAATGGCGCCAAGGCAGGCCGTCGGGGCGGTGGGCTGGCCGGCGGGGAATACGGCGAACAGGCCGATTGGCCGCCGATCCCTGGGTCATCCTCCCGGGGTTGCAGTGCCCTGGCCTCCACATCGCGATAGGATGGGCCAGTGGATGGGCCAGTGGATGGGCCTCCGGTCACAACGTCGGTGCTCGCCGAGGGTGTGTCGCCTCGTGATCCTTTTGTCGGTCCCGAAATAAGTTCCTCACCCTCCCTAACAGGGGCAGGAGGTGCTTCCGAAGAGATCAGCGGAAATTGCGGGCTTCATCCCTGGTGGTATAAAAAGTCCTTGTCCTCCTGGATATACCTTCGAAGGGAGGAGGGAATCATACGGATCTCGCATTCGGGGAGTACGAGACTGACGCGTCGCATCCCCATCCCTGCGCTCAACTCGAATGGTTGGGGGGGAGGTTCTATCTTCGAGTCGTACTCTTCCTCAGAATCCGAGAAACAGACTGGTCTAATTCCCATCTGGACTCCCCTGACATTCCTCCTACGGCGATGACGCCCGGCCTTCCTGCCCCTGGGTAGCTCCTCAGGGTAAGGACGACTTCCGTCATGGGGTCCCCCAGCCACAATAGAGAGGAGGCAGAGGGGACCGAAGGCCGGGGTGTGAGAAGCACCGGAACAGATGTCGAAAGGGACATGGGGAGGACCTCCATGTGAGTGAGCGACTGGATACACAACGGCTCCATGCTCGCGACTGGCGGTAGGGGGAGAGACCTCATACCCTATACATTGGGTGCTGGATGGAGTCATACCCGGAGCATAGCCATCGCCAAGAAGCTTTCGGCTTCCCAGATTTGTGGCACGGAATGCGCCTTCATGGCGAGCAGTACTACCGCGAATTTGTCCGCAGTGGCCATTGCCAGTGTCCGCGACCGGGAGATTCGACCCAACCTGCCTGCAGGGCGGTCGGGGTTTCTATCCCAGTCGGGCATGAGGCTACCCCTACTCAACATGCGCAGGGATCTGGGAACATGAGTCAGCAGTGGCTGGGGCCACAATGGTTGCTGATGCTGGTGCCCCAGGATAGGCATTCTCCCCCACTCGTGCCCGATGCTGGCGTCGAGTCAGATGGGACGGAACCGGCGGTACGGGCATGAAGATTGCCTGCTCCTCAACTCGGGGAGTCGGGCAGCGGCGTCGACGCAGCCTGGCGGGGGTTCTGGCCGTTAACCCCTGGGACGGATCGCCGATCAAGTAGACCCGGATATCCCCCACCTCATTGGAGTAGGGGAGGGATGTGTCACAACGCTCTGGGGATATGCTCTCGAAGCGGTTGAACATTGGCGTGGGGAGCAGCAGATCCCTGTGCGCCCCTTGAGGGCAGTGATGGTGGTGAGGCGCGGCCGCCTCTAGATCCAAGCGGGCCATTCCCCTGGTGGGGATGACCCCTTCCTCGTCATACCTACGAACCAGGTTATTTATCACCCTCCATTGGATGATTCCTGACGGGGAGAGGGGGCGCAAGCGCCTGGTTGCTAAGGCGGTTGAAGTCAAAGCGACCGTGGGATAGGTGGGACCACGTGGGGAAGCCGCGTCGGCACTTCCCCTGCCCCTGTGCTGGTGGGCAGGTGGAGATCAAGCTCTGAATGCAGTGATCTGATTCCTAGAAACAGGGAGATGAACCCATTAGTATCAACAAGAATGGAGATCAACAACCAAGGCCCGACATCATTCCATCTTCCATGGTCGGCGAGAGGGATCCACGCTGATGACGTCATAGAATGGAGTAGTCAACATCCTGACGGCCTCGACCCCTGGCGGGTTCACGTCCCGGTGAGGGTTACCCGGACCTGGTGACATGCTATAATTCCGATGCTCCAACGACTACCATTCCCCGTGTTGAGGAGAAGAGCTTCAAATCGGGTTCACCATTTTTTGTTTCCGACGCTTTCGCCAGGGCGTGCGTCCGTCCGCTGGGGAGGGCGCGCTGCTTTTTGCCCCGCATTCCCGCTTTCCAAAGGTGGGCAACATCCATTCCTTTTTCAGGGACGTCTGCTCCTTGATCAAAACCGGGATGATGGGATGTCGGTTATTCCCTCCGTGGATTACTACTCGGAGCTCATTACCTAGTCTAGGTCTCCCTCATAGATTTAAGATGGGTTCGTGAAGCTCATCCCCGGTGCCATATCTACATGGATGCCAGTTAATTATGCTGCTTCCATCATGATGCTCCAAGGGGTCTTATGAGGACAGAAACCTGTGGTGAGGAGAATGGTCACGCTGGGGCTTCGTCAGCATGTCTGTCTTTGGTCCCTCATCATAGGGCTTCTCGAGGGCGCGGAAGCCCGAGGCATCCCACATCAAACACGGGGAATGCGTACCATCTGAGGTTTTCCTCAGCTTCCCATGTTTCACATGGGGTATGTCGCGAGTTTAACGTCTTGAGGAGACGGATCAGGTTGAAGGATCCCTAGGGGGAACACCGATGTTGGGGCCAACACGTGGGCGGCTTCCCATATATCATGGAGTGGGACAGGGTGGCATGATCTCACCGGGATGTGGCGGCCCGGGTAAGGATCAGGATGGATGGTGGAGTGAGACATGGGGCTTACGTTCTGAGATAGCCCAAGAGGGGGGATACAGTTTAACTTCATGCGGGACGCGATACAGTTTAACGTCATGCGGGACGGAATACAGTTTAATGTCATGCGGGATGCGATATAGTTTAACGTCATGCAGGACGGAATACAATTTAACCTCATGCAGGACGTGATACAGTTTATCGTCATGCGGGATGGAATACAGTTTAACGTCATGCATAACGGCATATAGTTTAACATCATGTGGGACGAAATATTTGGGGCTTACACTCTGAGGCAGCCCAAGGTGGTCGGGGAACCGACATGGAGAGGTCGGGATGACCGGGTGGTGGGCGTGAACCTCATGGAGGCTTCCTACGTACCATGCGTTAGCACGGATCAAAGTCCACGTAGTTTGCTGGGATGGGGATTACACTCTAGGGCAGCCCATAAGAGGGTTTCATGGTCTACACGCACTCTAAGCCCACATGAGTCATGCTCGGTGTGGGAAACAAGAGGTAGCAGGGACCAGATGATCACGTCGTGAAGGGTGCGTCTGTGAGAAGCGAAATGGGGCTTACGCGTTGAGCAGCCCAAAGAGGAAATAGGGGCTTATGCGTGGATAGAGGCCCTTGGTGTCGGGGATTACTCCAGGGTGGAGTCCCGTAGTGTGACAAAGCGCAGTGTGAAAAGGACTCCACTGGCCTTGGCAGGGGGGAAGTACGGAGATGCACGGGTGCAATCATCCGCAAGAAAGGATAGGGGCTTACGCTCTGAGGCAGACCTTCCCTCGTGGACAGACGCCGCTCTGACAAGGAGGATCTCATTCCATGTGAGGAAGAGTCCATTCCTGTGGAGATGAGTGAGCGTAAAAAATGTCCGAGCTCGGGGGACCCTGTGTGCGAAGCACGGGGTCGGACCACAGTTTAACGTCTTGTGTTAAGGACGAGGTGCTTAGCAGTTTAACGTCTTGCATCTTGGACGAGGTGGGTTCGCTCCACACCCCTAGGGCTTACATGCCCAACTCCCTCTACCCCTTGTGGAAGGGAAGGCATCGGCAAGACCATGGTGAAGGGGGCTGCAGGGCGAACCACTAGGGGGTCCACGTTAGCGTGGCTACGCGAAGAAGCAATAGCCGTTAGCATGCCTATGCGGAGAAGCATAAGGCAAAGCAACACAATGGGAAACACGGCCCAAGGGACCTTGAGGTTACTTCGCACGAGCCTGGAAGGTCATGCAGGAAAACAACGCATGGCGCGCATGCCCGACAGGGGAGACATTAGGTACCGGTGCAGGGGGCAGCCAAGGGGCATCAAGGTGAGGAGTCCCGGGTTTTGTGCGCAAAAGGGAAGGTTTGCATGCAAAAGGTCGGGACGGCGCGCAATTGGAGCAAAGGAATTACACGCAGAGAGGGAACTATGGGTATGGTATTGTGCGCATGGCAGGGTATTGCACGTAAGAGGCACGGATTGCGCGCAAGGCTAGAATACTGCGGAGGGGGAAAATTCATTGAAGCCAGTGAAGTTGTGCGCAATGGCGAACTCCGGGGCAAGGTTGCGCGAAATGAGGGTTTTACCTGGAAGTCATCTTTCGCGCGGGGGGAGCCGAATTGCGTGCATGAGAGTCGCTTCAGATTCCTCAACCCCCAAACCGTTCGGGGTCACTTTCTATTTATAGGCGACCTCCAGCGCGGAATCCAGTTGGCGCGTGAAATTCGTCGTGCCGAGCGCAGCCGGCGTGCAAAAGCTTGCCGCGCAGAACCGAGGCGCGCAATGATTGTGCACCTCAACAGCTCAATTCCGCGAAACCCGGTGATTCTACGCACACAGAACAATTTTTCACGCGGATCGTCCTTTATTTCACGCACCACATCCCGGGCCTCCGGATCGGGCCTTTGATTCCGAATATGACTTCTCTTCGTCATTCCTAAACTTCCTCTAGGAGTTACGGGATTTTTTCGGCGTCAACAATAGTAATTCGTCATCAGATGAACTATGTGGGCTTTGATTCCCTACCACAGGGACACGTAAAAAGCCTCTATGAGGTTAAATCCATTCACTCTTGACTCATCCTGATATATCCATCAACCCCATGTGTTTCTATAAGATCACTCCCCATCCTAGAGGTTCTATTTTTTTTAGATCCCATCCATGCATCCATTCTCATGGGTCACCTCCTCATGTGTCCCATCATCTCACCGAACAATGTGGACTTTGATTCCCTACCACGGGGATACGTAGGAAGTCCTGTCGATTCTCAAACCCAACATCACCATCATCCTCACAGTGGTTCCATATAATTCCTCCTCCATTTCATTAAACTCTCCATCATCCATTCTGATTCTCACATGGGCCACCACATCCCAGGGAGATCATGACATTCATCCCAGCGCCTCTCCTTGCGGCACTTGAGTAGAAAACCCTGCTTAAGCCCCACTCAATCCATAACCATCCACCAAAGAGCATCCCTCTTGCGATGGACAACTATCCATGCATAATCCTTAACATGTATTTGGGTTTTTGTCCTCTGTGTATACCCTGTTTAATCACCCCTTAGAACTACGTGGTTTTGGATCCCTATCATCTACAATGGGTATGTAGGAAACTTCCACAAGGATCAATCCCAGGCAAAGGAAAACCTTGGTGTTCCCTCACATTGGGGTGCACTCCCTTTGATCCACCCTCAGTGGTGTCAAGATCAATGTTCACGGTGTGACATCTTCCCTTTGTGGGACCCACTATTTTGGGTATTCTTATATTGATTATTCTGAACTATCTACCCGGTAAACAGTCCTGGAGCTCCCTCATAGGGATGTACCTACCTAATCCATCATTATGGTACATTCTAATCACCCTCATTCTATCTCTCCAAGATGTTAAACACATGGCCTACCTCGTGCCAAATATGAGATGTCTGAGGAAAACCGCGGAAGACATGCCTTTGGCGTAACCATATCCGCTAGACGTTAAAATTGTGACATACCCCATGTTAAACATGGGAAGCTAGGGAAAACCGTAGAGACATGCTTCTGGCATAAGATACCCTATGACTGATGTTGGATGCCTTGGGTTCTATTCCCTTGAGATTCCCACTGATGAGGATAGATACATATTCAACAATGTCCATGCATCTAGAGATGCCACGACATTCCTGATGTTGTCATCTACTCCCACCGAATGTTTCTACCATGTCATGACCCCATGGAATGTACTGATGGAAGTAGTGTAATTAACCAGTGTCCACAAAGATATGACACCCGTAATGAGATTCACGAACCACGACTTAATCATTATGGGAGACCCAGATGAGGTAACAAGTTCTGAGGAGGAACCAATGGATAGAGGAACTGATATCCCATCATCATGTTTTGATCAAGGAACAAACGTCCCTGAACAGGTGATGGATGTCGCTTGCCTTTGGAAAGCATGAATGCGGGGAAACAACTGCACGTCCTTCATAGACCGATGCATGCGCCCAAATGAAAGCATCAGAAATAAAATTGATGCTACATGAAGTGACATTCAGCTCATATTTTCACCCCTTTTCATTCCTTTTCAATATATTAATTTTTACCTACCACAATACATAAAACAACTCCATTTATTCCAAAATTGGAAATATTATTCATTTAAATCTATAAATCAATATATTAAAACATTCTTAAAATGTTTTTATGAAATACACTTATCTACTATCAAATGTTGACGGAAAGTGCAATATATCCAATGAGCACTAATCACATGAACTACCCATAGTCAATAGCTAGTAGTGGGACACTGGGTATATCGTTTCATGGTGAAATGTTGCATAGGAACCACAACCAACAACATTCTCATGCATGGGCCACTAGTATGGAACAAACCCATAACCAAGTGGGTTCCAATCAATCATTATTATTTAGTTGGTGTTGTTGTGTTAATTTTGATAGACTAAACTGGGAAAAACCACTTTAGAATCATCTAGAGTACTATTCCTAGTCCACCTACCTAGATACCCAGGCTTCCCTTTGTACTCAAACGAGTTTCACATATCATATAACATCCCTTTCACATCCAAACTCAATTTTAACATTATGAACACACAAAAATAGATAACAAAAACTTTTTTCACCCCTTTATATCATTTAATAAATCATTCTAAAATTTTTTAAAACAATTTCAAGTAGTTACATTTTGTTTTAACCACAAATCCACTCCAAATCCTCTTTCAAGAAAAAAATTGCACAATAGCCGTACAAAAATAATGGGCAACACATTCACTTCTTAATAAAAAAATTTCACAACTCATAAACATTACCAAAAAATTTCTTAATGTGGTTCGTATCTCCCATTGAAATCAATAAACTATTTAGACAAGTTATAAAATAATTTTCAAAATACCACAAGGCTCTTTCACCCAAAAAATGAACCCAATGTTCTATTTTAAAATCAACCGTACCTGGACACCATACCAAAATATAATTTTCAGCCCTTACATAATATAACAAACTGTTTAATACATTATAAAATCATGTCATGTAACCCAACAAGAGTTTACACAATAAAACACCCAATTTCATGTAAAAGAGCCACTTTAAAATCAAAAGCACACTTAATCCTTTTGAAAACCACTTTATCACCACACATAATAATCACAGAACATGATAAATTAACATTGATAAAAAATAAATTCACCAAATATTGGTTAGACATGGAACTACATACCTTAAACCCAAGTGGAATGAAAATTCATACTCGAAATGACACCCCAAGTGTTCAAATAACCCTAAATTGATGAAAAGGAATCCTAGAAAACCAAAAACCACTTAAAATGTGTAAAATCAGACCATTGGTCAATGAAATCTAAGGGAGAAGAGGAAACCAAGAAAAATTGAAACAAGAAGGAAGAGGGAGGGGAAAGAAGAAGGGAATACCAAAAAGAAATTATCCCGAACTTGAAAATCTATTAGATCTACACCAAGGGAGGAGTGGGTGGTTTGGGAGGTAAGGGAGAGGCCTCCCTAGGTCTAGAAGAAGTAGAGGAAGGTGTTTTGGGGAGATTTAGGGGTAAAAATCCCTTTGGGGACAATATTTAAAAAGACATTTATTTTAATCTGGGCAATGTCGCAAGGTGAGGATGCATAGTTTTTTAAACTATGCGCCAAATCATGCGGCATACATTGGAGTGACTTCATGGTCACTCTTGATCGATCACATAGCCATGCACCAACCATGTGGTAGGTTTTATACCTGCTGCATTGTTACATTGGTTTGGCTGCACAGTTTATCAAACCATGTGTCGACTATGCACAGGGCCTTTTTAAACCAAAATATTATGTTTTCTCTAAAACTACCGAAAAACTAGGAACCATATATGAGGGAATGATTACAAAAATAAAACACTTCTAAACTCAACAACCTTTACACCTGGAACCCTATAAAAGGGCCGAGATACCCAATGAACTAGATCAAAATCCAAACATGAAAAACTGAGTGCGACACTTCATGAAATGTGGATCATGTGAGATAATGCTTCACTTATCCTCACTTCCATCATCTAAGACAGAATCTCTTTATAGGGTCTCCTTTTTCATGTAGCCAATAAAGGTTCATTGGTTTATTGTCCTTCACATAATGAAAGCATGGTGCATTCTATACTCCTTTAGGTGAGAAAATAACATGGGTTTCCTCAACTTCATGTACCTTCTTCGCATGACTAGGCTAGCCTATAAATACTCTATTTTGTTGGAAAATTATCTCTATAAAATATTCAAATGGAAACCACTGGTTCATTTCTAGTATTCTAGTTATTTAAAGACATGAATTCCCCTCTATAACTTAAAATATTTATGTCGATTAAAGGCCATTTTAATTCATAATGATATCTACGTATATCAATAATTTGAACCCCAATGATTTGATCATTTTAAAGCTCATGCAAAAGCATAAATGGTTGAATCTATTCTTTTCTTTATCCCATCCATCATGCACTAGTGGAAAAATACCATATACCAATGGTTTGGAACCGTTGGTATAGGCCTCCAAACCATTGGTATGGCCTATACCAATGGTTTGGAGAACCGTTTCCAAGTAAGTTGTGAGGATAGGTTTATACCAATGGTTTTGGGAAAACCATTGGAATATACCTATACCAATGGTATTAAAACCGATTTGTATAAGTAATATAAAAATCTATACCAAAGGTTCCATAAAACGTTGGTATATGTAATTCAAAAAATAATCATCTGGTTGGTTTTGATCCCAACACCTCCCATTTGTGATTGAACAACCTATTCACTAACCTAAATTACTTTTGTGAACATAATTTCATAAATATATATATGTATTATCATATGTATTTTAAATTTTGATTTATTTAATGACCGCTATAAGAAGATTCCATTAAAAATAAATGTACCTATACCAACGGTTTTGAGAACCGTTGGTATAGGTTTTTTGATTTTGGGACATATACCAATGGTTTTAGACAAAATATTTTTATAGGGTGGTCCTATACCAATGGTTTGGCCAAACCGTTGGTATATGGTCTCTATAATAGATCTATACCAACGGTTTTGGCCAAATCGTTCATATTGGTCCAAATTAGTGAACCTATACCAACGGTTGGGCCAAACCGTTGTTATAGGTCCCGAATATACCAACAGTCTGTCCAAACCCGTTGGTATAGTTCCATATAAGTGACCTATACAAACGGTTTTGGCCAAACCATTGGTATCAGTGCAAATTAGTGAACTATACCAACTTTTTTCCCAAAACCATTGGTATAGATCATATTTTCAGTAATGATGTGATGTTGAGGATTCATCATGTGATAGTTCGGTGGAAAGGAAATCATGTGATGGATTATTCCCATGATAGATTATTCTTGTTAATGTTATTATTTATGTGATTCTATGGGTATTTCCACCATGGATTTATATTATCGATGATTTTCATGAATCAAATTATTCTACTCACTTTTTAAATAATTACTCATATTATCGAATGCATGAGAGAAATAAATTTCATGCATGGATTTAGGTTGATCGATATGGTGTCGATCTTTGGTTATCATAAGCTCACACTTAGATTATCCTTCATATGAAAAAGCATGAAGATGAAGGTTCACATTGGGTGATAAAACCAATAATGGGGTTCATATGATTGAACTGATCCACATATTTACCTATGTTTTGAGTGGAGGATTAGTAATGTGGACTGTTCAATCCCACATCAGTCTTCAGCTCATCTGTAGTACAATTGATAATACTTCCTACTCAACTGACTGCTCAAACTAGCAGTGAGGTTGGCACCCAAACACAACTTCACCCACTCTCAGCATTGGACATGCTATGATCTTTCACAATCCACATTGGTGCTTACCCCAATGTTCTTTGTGCTCATGGTATGGACTCTTCATGAACTACATGTGAGAGAAATAAATACCTACTCATACGTGCCACTTATGGCTTCCTGAGTATACTTGCCTTCATATGTGGCTGGCCCCTTTGTACCACATCTCTTGTTGAGGTGCGACCTTAGTTGGTCAAGGGTTGAGCCGATTTTTTTCTGAGTCCCACTAAAAATAATTAATGAAAACTATGTATTCAATTCTTATATAGAGATTATTCTTACAATATATAAATATATTTTCTATGGACTTAATAATTAAAAATACTCATGAAAAACATATCTCATATGGTTTTATCAAAATTATCATTAGTTTTTTAAATATTTTAAACTTTGTGATGTGACCTAGTGCACTTTCAATAAGTCATAATACATTAATAAGGGTTCGATTATTATCAAAATTATAGAAAATTAATACTAAGTAGAGAAAAAAATATTAACATCCTTGTTCAATCACTAATATAGTATAACTCATTGGAAAATAATTCAACTCAACATCATTGGACTCAACAATATCCCCTTATGATTTTACTGTCAATACCACCAAAAAATCATATTTTCAACATGTGAATATCTATATCATTTTTCTCCGATTTATTGAAAATAAATATAATGGTGTATTTATGGATACTCAATTAAACTTAAACTTCAACCACCATCAAAAAATTCATTTTATAATTTATCTGAACTCAGGGAATGGAATCATACATTTCAAAAATAAATAAACATTTAGATAATCAAATCTATGTAATATGGTCTAACTCGATATTAAAAACAATAGTTTTTTCACCCAAGTATCAAACCTATCTATAAGAATTTAGTAATGTAGTAATATTCTCGAACTCATTCCAAATTCTTCATTTCAAGGGTTATCTAATGAATTTTTATATAGATATCATGCACACAAAAAAACACATCAAGACAATTCAAGTGCATGAAATATTACTCCCTCTCATTATCTAAATATCAACCCCTACTAATAACTATCAATTAATTTAGTTTATGGATATGGGAGTGATCGTAATACCTCATCTTCCAATTTTATGAATATATTTATAATTTACATGGTAATTATTTAATAAAGACTTACCAAATTTAACTCATCAATGCTTTCCCTTAAGGGGGACATCCATATCCTTTAATTACATAAAGGTTAATATAAATGAATATATACAAGTTAATAAGGAGGGAGATATTTATTTTTCATAAATAACATTCAGGTGAAGAGATTCTGCTCAACCTGGGAAATTTTTTTCTTATAATATAATAATGGGAATATTTTTTGGACTATTTTTTTTTCTATTTTGAGCCTTTTATATTTGATTATCTTAATTATTACCTTTATATTATTATTTTTTTACTAATATGTTTTTACATATTAGTATTTTGGACATTAATGTATCTAGTTAATCGAAACATCTCATAACCTTTAACCTCACCTTTTAAATCCATTTTCATTACATTAACTTAATTATGATTCTATTATTCCTATAATTTTTTTTTCTAATTACAATGCATTTGGCCAAGAAAAATGGAAATAATTCTAAAATTATCTGTCTTCTCAAAATCTTCACATTACATAGATACTATTGCTCTTTAAAACAATTCCCTTTAATAATATTTTGAATCTCTTATAGAAGTATTTTCATTATTTTCTCATAAAAGTGAACTTCTTGATTACATATGCCACAAAATTCTTCCAATCGTTCATATTTATTTTCAATTAGAAGCTTCAAATTAATTTTGGTGACACCATTATTTTTTTGAGGACTTGTTCTCATATATTCAATATGACACACCTTTGATTTATTTTTGTTACCTATTAATGAAATGTTATGTATAAAGAGTAGGCTTTTCTCCTATGTATTTCATAGTAGTAGTAAAAACCTATGAACTTGAATCTTTCACCTTGATTTTCATTATGTCTAGACACTTAGTTTTTTTAACTTCTTCATACTTACCCTTCATTTTCCTAGATTTTGCTGACAATATTGAAATTTTTCCACCTCATTTTAATGTATGAAATTATCAACCACTTTTATCCTCTGTCCAAGTTATTTTGGATTTATTTTTTCACCTGCATTATTTTCCTTTTCTTTTTTCTTCTACTTTTGGTCAGTAGGTTTTCTTTTTTATTTTGATTTGATCTTCCTAACTTATAGAATTCTATAATTTTCATGAATTTTTATATTGTCCAAAAAATATAATTCCTTGTGACCTAACATCAAATAATACAATATATTATATTTGATCTTTCTTAACTTATTTTTTAGTGCATTCTATCAATATTTAATAGGGTGTGTACCTTTTTATTTTTGAGTGGGGACACGACTATTTTGGAAACTTCTTGAGATAAATCTATTCATACATCTTCTCTTATCCACCATTGATTTTTTATGTTTATTAGTATTTTTCACAATCAATATTTTCTATAATTTAGTATATAACTTGTACAAGTAATTGAATCAACATTAATACATAAGAACATTCAAAGGTTATGGGATACATTATTCCTGAAGGATGTTTCCATTTGGTTATAGGACAATCTCTTGATCTTCTTGGAGTCATGAAGATCAATGAAAATATGTTTAAAAGAATATATTTTTTCATTAATATGGGAAATTACTTCTTATAATGATTATTCATTCTTCAATATCACCTCTAACTCAAAAAACATCATGTTGAGGGAGTTCTTCTCATCCTCAAATGATCAAAAAATATCTTCCTAAACCTCTTTTATATTATTTATTTTTTCTTCATGTCTTTTTATTGATTATTTTAAATAAATTTCAAGCTCCATTACATTTTTTACATTAACGTTTTATTGAGTAGCATTGACATCCATAGAAACATTTTCCAATTTTTCAACTGTATGGATGGATTCTAAAAAATATATTTCGAGGAAATATTTCTCAGAACCATTACTTTTCAAAATTTTAATAGATTTATCATATCTTTTATAGTAAATTAAGATTAATTTATCCATTGATCTAACTAGTTTTTCAAGTGTTTTACATTACAAAATTTTAAGAAAATTCTTCTTAATCAGAAGTACTCTATTCTTCTAGTAGTAATTTTTCATCTCGAAGACCCTTGATATTTCTAATAGCACAATTTACCACTACTTTATGAAATTTTTTTAGATGCTATTTTTGTTTATAATAAAAATCACTAAGTGATACATCATCTTCAAAACTAGAAAAATCTTCATAATAAAAATAATAATCAAAATAATTATTACAACTTATACTACTTTGATTTACTTTTCTATAATAGTGTTTATTCATTTAATTTTTGATTCTTCTTTAGCACCCTTTCCTATTTTTCTTTATGTTTTTCTGTGTTAGTGTAAAAATATCTATATTTTTATCCTTAAGAGTAACTTACTTTTTTATATTTGAGGCATCTATCACATTTCCTATAGTTGTTACTACATAATAGCTAGCTCAGATATTTAGAAGAAACCTTTCTCTTCTAATACCAATTGTAGATCACATGCCTGCAATAACCACTAAGAGGGGGGGTGAATCAATGATCTAATTTTATGAATTATTTAATTTTAATAAAATATATTACACTTGGTAATGTTATCAATCCACTCAATAAAAAATCATAATTTAACCACGAATTTCAACATAATAAGAGATTACAGAACACATGGAATATACAAGGTTTAGTACAAAGGCCAACTTCTTTCCATTTTGGTTATCCCCCAAATTTTGTAATCTATAATAACTAATTTCATGTTTACAAATTTATTGAAAAATACTAGTTATACACCCCAATAATCCTTTCTAAATATTACTCTAGTTTTACACCCCAACAATCAACTCTTCTATCACAGTTGGTTATTCCATCCAACTATCATTCTTGTATGATATTCCTTATTCTCTAGTTATACACCACTGCCATGAATCTTCTAATAAAATGGTTATACAAAACAATCACAATAACCATCATATTATTTATCTTGATACTGTAGTATAATATCTTCTTCATTATTCAAATTTTCCTTTCTCCACAAGCATACTATATCTTCTTTGATTGTGCACAACATAAAAATCAAAAAAAATCAGGCAATAAATCTATTGTTCCTGAATCTCATTCAAAATAAATCTCATATGGTCTAGTTATTATTATCATAGTAAATACATATATATGATATTATTACCATAAAAGTATCTTTTTGGCTTTAGTCTCAATCGCTTTTGATCTTCAGTTATTGATATGGTCTTTCTCATCTAATTAAATACAAGGGAAAGAATTATTCATTCTTCTTATGAGGTAATGACCTCTATTTAATGTGAAAAAGTGATACACACAATATATTAAAAAAATTATATAATAAAAAACTGTGAAAATATAAAATTAAAATTCTCATAAACTTCATGAATGTAGGATACATTTCATGGTATTCTCGTGTTTATAAACCTGATCCCATATATAAAATATTATTCTTGTTACTTGATTTATTATTTCAATTTTTTAAATATCACAATTCATACTTCCTTGTATTTTGGTCTCAATATCTCATGTATATGTTTGTGTGACTTCGTACATATGCATGCAAGTTAGTACACCCAATCATACACACATTTTCTTCTTTGTGTGAATCAAAATAATTATGTATTATCTATCTTGTTCAAGTTCATTGTTTTCATGTATATTCATTTTTATACAATATATCTTTTTATATTTCTGAAATAAGGATCATGTGAGACAATGGTTTGGGTATCCTCACTACCTTCATGAATGATAGAATAATTTTATGGGATCTACTTATTATTATATCCAAGTAAATATTAATGGTTTCTTCTCCATTATGTGATCAAAGAAAACTAGATTCTCTACTCTTTCACGGGAGCAAATCATGTGGGTTTCTTCTAGTACTCGTATCTTCTTCACATGGCTAGGGTGGCTCACATATAATTTTTTTGTGGGAAAATGAGAGATACCTCAAATATTTTTATAGTAGTTTCTTGTTATTATCCATGATTCTTGGTATTTATAGACTTGAAAACACTACTTTAGCCAATGATTTTTAGACCCAATCAAGGATCCTTAAATTACTAAAGATCTCAGCATGTCTTAATAATGTGAACCTCAAATATTTCAATATTTTAATATTTATATGACACCAGAAAATTTGGAATCTTCGTTTCTCCTTATCATAGTGAAAATCATACATTAAGGATTCATCATACAATAACTTGGTGGACATGCAATCAAGTTATGTAAGCTTCCCATGATGGAGGCTTCCTACATATTCTATTCTTCATGAAATGTTTTAGTGATTGTCAACATGACATCATGTGATCGATGCATTTAATGCATCACAATCTCCTTCTTTATTTAATACATTATTTTATATTATCACATGTGTAGAAGAGAACAATTTCATTTATAGCCACAAGTCTATCAAACTGGTGTCCATCATCAGTTCTCTCAAGATCACATGCAGTAAGCCCTTTGTAAATAAATGATAAATAATAAGGATTATAATGCAGGTTCAATCAAATAGTAAGGACTCATGCGATCACATGGATTTGATTATTTATATTTGTTTTTAAGTGTATGAATTTTAATTAATGACATGAAATACCACATTGGTATATAACTCATCCATGATACACTTAATCATACTCCCCACTCCACTAACCACTTGTTCTGGAACCAAGGTTGGCATAAAAAACACCTTTCGCCCACGAACTACTTGGTTTGCATCAAACTCTTGTGTGATACATATGGGAGCTCATATCTATAAACCTCGTGTACACTCTGTGTGATCTTCTTATTCTCCCTTTGAGAATTATGCATATCCTCTCACTCATGTTGTGACATCCCATACCTATTTCACTTATAAATAACCAAACTCAGGGGATACATGTCCTCATGTATGCTTCCTTATACTCCGTATGTTGTGGACATACAATGGGGGACTATGATGATATTGTGGGGTTACTATACCACCTTTTTATCAGTGGGATAAAATGATAAATAATAATGAAACAACAGTGGAAATAGATAATAATAAGGAATTGGAATATGATAAAATTATAGATAAATTAATCGATATGAATAAATAATATCCAATGTCATGTATGAAATGATGATGTAATGACACTATATTAAAATGGGTTATAAGGGATTATAGTAGTAGGAACAAAATAATATATGTTGTACAAAACATAGAAAAAGACCAAAAGATATCTCCAAATTGCATCATGAGAACTATCTTGGTACTCTACTTATGTTCTCCATCCTAGGACATAGCATTAGGCATCTATAGTTGGTTGTTTCCCCTTATCCCTATCTAGGCCATCAAAATCTATACAACCACTAATTTTTGACCCAAACAACATGAGAGTAAAACACAATAGGCCACAAATAATGGTGTATAGTACTATCTAGTATGTGAATATAAAATTTTCAGTACGTAGGCATTATGAATAAGAGTAGTAAATTAATAAATCATGTTGGTCTGAGTTCCCCATGGGACACCATTCTGATCCCACCTTCTTCGGTATAAGCCTGAATTTCTCTGAGCATTTAATATTATATAAATTTATAATAATCTTGGACTTGAGGCTTAAAACCAAGGAATCCAGTGAATAATGAAATTAATAAGGGAAATCCATATATTAAATGAGAGAAACACCCTAGGAATCATATCTTAGGTTACATAATGGCATGTCCAATAATTCTAATCAATGACGTGGAGTGTCATGTCTAATATCTAGAAACAAGTGGGTGAAGAGATTCATATCAAATGGTTCATAATAAATGATGAGGAGCATCGTTTCCAATAATTTCAAATAAATAATAAGAATATACATGCCCAATATTTCAAAATTAATGATTAGGATCACCATTTCCAACATTGCTTAACGATTTCATAAAAAACAATTTCCAAGGTCTAATAATAATAAAAAAGTATTTCCTGATAATGTTAGTTGTAAGCATTCTTCATTATTAAATATGTGATAGGTGAAATGGTCTTACCATTCTCCTTTAATTTAACTCAATTATCCATTTCATTTAATAAATGAAAATATAAAGGCACATAAAAGGGGTTCACATTCATCGCCAAGTTATAGTGTTAGGAAATATGTCATACCATTCCATTTAATTTAATTAAACATCTCATATATTGGTGATAATTCAATTCAAAATAAAATGTTGGTTACATAATAAGCATAACATCATAGTCATTAAAATTTAAAATAAAATGCTCTAAGGGGGTGGTTTGTGTCATGTTAGAGAACCTCCAATGATGGAATTTGGTCATATGGTCTAACGAACTCATGATATTAGCAATTCATTTAATTAATTTTACATTTGAGAGTCATCATAAAGAAGGTTCAACATGAAGCATATGGAGACATAATATAAAAATCAAAATTTTAAGGGAACATAACTTGACCACCTACCTTATACAATTATATGACTCATCATTCTATCATGGACAACAATTTTAGCTATAATAAGTGAATTTTTTAAAAAACACCCTAAAAATAGGTCATATTAGCTCACACAAATATAAAATTGATGAAAGTTAGATAGTGCAAGAAAATAAGTAATATGAATGATAGAATTGCCAATGTATATCAGACATGAGGAACCGTGACTAAATCAGAGCTCCGATTACGGAGGGAGATAAAATCCTAGAGGTAGAGAAGAATAGAGTTCCAGTGGAATATGCGTGGTAAATGAGGGGGGAAATAAGATAAATTAAATTTATAAAGGAATTGGAAAAGGTAATTTACCCTTTTTAAAAGACTACATGGATAGACCGCACAGTTAATTAACCATGTTCCAACTGTGTACACCCACTATCTATGTGGAGACATCCCTCACATGGCCTCGCACACTGTTTGATAAGCCATGTGTAGCCTGTCCGCACTCACTACCCAAAAGACACACCCCCTCACATGGTCAGGAAAATGTTTATAAAAACCATGCACAACCCATGTAGGGTTACACTATAAATGTTCAACCCCTCAAACTATTATGTGAATAGTGGGAAAAATTGTTCACATACCATTCTAAACACACTTTCATTTTATTATTGATTTTTCACAACCATGCATCCTCTATTGCATGGTTTAACAAATGATGCTCCTATACTTGGAAAATTGAACATTATGGGGGATTACTGGTTACACTAATTGTTCCCCCTTCATCTCTAGGTCACACAATTTATGTACTCAATTAGATAAATTATGTTTAAATTGTGAACCTCAGTATGTCCTTCCAAAAATAACGGCTCCAGACTCTGAAAAATACATAACCCCTCTAGATCCTCCTTGACTCCATTGAGAATATTTATTTTAAAAATAATATATTTGACCAAATATAAAATAATCAGTTCCTATTTTAAATTCTAAGAAATTAAAAACTCCCCTCCTTAAAACAACACATATCCAAGTTTCCCATCCAAGGGTGGTTGGTATGATTCTAAGTATAACTCTGACCCTTGAGCTTGTATATCTGACTGTCACTCCAACATCTCATCCTATAAATGGATATGATACCATACCACCCATACTAGAGGTACTATCCTTGCATGAATATTTTTAATGATATGATCAAAATTAAAGGTGGGATACTCCTCAAAATAAGCATAAATATCATAATCAATGTCATTAAGATGGGAAATGTGAGACTGGTTTGAGTGATAAATATGAAACTATGAAACATAGAAGACATCATGCATAACCCTGTATATATGAGAGAGTGTTATCCAATAATCCCCCCATTTGAACCTCTCTAAAACCTAAAAAGTTCCAAGGAATCTAGGATCTAGCATATCAAGTATCCTAATTTGTCGAAGCCCAAGCTTGGTGATACTCATAAGAATACTCTATCCCTAACCTGAGACTCTAGGGGTCATCAATGGAGATTAGTATATGACTTCTTCATAGACTTGTCAAGAGTTATACATTACCTGATCAACATTACATACCCATATGTCTCTTAAATGAGACATGCGCCCAATAAAACATCCCACTTGCTTCTAATTAGAACTGGGATTCATGAAATTAACAACTATATAGGTCCGCATAATGAGTCATTGGAAGAGTCTCTTGAAAACTATTATTTTCAGAAAAATAGAAATATCCAACCAGTTCTCTCGAGAACCTAAAAATTCAAGGAAAGATGCATGAAGAATGAATTCTAACACCTAAATTGTACACTTGAATTGGTCATTGGATTGAGGGTGACATTATGTACTCAGAAGAACCTGCATACCTGAATCCTTCTGCAAACCCTTACAAAATTGAGTTGTAAAATTATAATAAATATTTTCACAATGGTATGATGGATCCTATGAATTATTATAATATCATGGACTTATATTATAACAAGATCATCCATTTATAAGGTATCCCTAATAGGGAAGAAGTGGGTGACCATTATCAGCCTATCCAAAATCACCCATACAACGTCTCTACCTCTTTGTGTCCTCAGAAAACCCATCACAAAATCAATGGTGGTGTCATCATATTTACACTTTGATATAGGTAATAGTTGTAACAATCTAGTAGGCCTCTACTGATAGGTGAAAAAATTAGTATCAAAACCCACCATCTCTTCATTCATCCCAGGACACCTATACTGATGGTGTAAGTCATTATACATATTGGTATGCCCTAGATGTACTTCCCATTTCAAAGAATGATACTCCCACATTAATTAAACTAACACATCTATAGAAACCGTAACAAATCCATGAATATTAAAGGTATCATCAACTTTAATAACCCAACCAAGCGGTGGGTCCTCCCCTTAAATACTATCCCTTAAGACCAATCCTTTGAGATAAAAAATACTTCTTATCTTCACTAGATACAAAAGTGAATAATTCAATGATAATTATTCAATTAATGTCTTCTCAAAACATTCTTGAATCTCCAGATATATCTCACAAAATAGGGTAATCAACCACCATTCACCAATGGTTTCTTGAACCACTTCTGTATAAGTTCTCTAGCTTAGAGCATTAGCCATTGCACTCCCTTTCCTAGTCTTATAAGAATGTTCAAAATCAAAATAATAAAGGTATTTGACCCATATTCACTACATGAAGTTCAATTCAGGATAATTAAAATGTATCAAATTCTATCATAGCCTATATACACCAAAATCCATTCTCCCAGTAGAAAATATATCCAGAAATGAATGTCATAAGCAACTTCCAGTAACACAAGATCATGTGTCATGTAATTCCTCTCATCATGCATAAAATGGAGAGACCCATATGCCAAAAATCATTCCCCTTACATAAAAAATAATCCTAAAAATAATCCTGAAACATCACAATAAACTATACAGATTCTACCTCACTCATGATGAATGAAGGTCACCATAGAGTTCCTCATTACATTAAACTCTTGAAATGACTTTTTTAAAGCTTCAGACTATATGAATTTGATTCCCTTCTTGGTCAAGCCTACAAGAGGTGCTGAAAGGTATAAAATTTTATGAATAAAATGCCTATAATAGTTATCCAACAACAATAAATTCTATATATAAAAGATTTTGTTCGGCTACTACTAAGAAACCACGACTCTCCCCTTCTCTGAATCTACATATACTCTTGACTCTGAGAAAATGTGACCCACAATTTTAACCTTATCGATTAAAAAGTGGAATTTCATGACTTTATCATAAAGACAATTATATCTTATTGTTCTCAGTACAATGTCAAAATGTTTTAAATGGTCATGACTAGTCTGATAATACACTAATATTTCATCCAATAAAATATCCTAAAATGCTTCCAGATATGGGTGGAAGACCCAATTTATAATTCCCCAACCCTTGTTACCCAATATCGGTGTATTATTACATTAAATTGGCATGATAAAAAATATCATGTCTCAAAATACCAATTAGTTCAGTAGGCTTGGAAATACTAGATACATTCCTTAGTTTTACATTACATTATAAAATGAAAAACTACAACAACATAGTCTCCATAGGCCACACTCATATCCCTTAGACTATCCCTGAAGGTCAGTCATAATATACTACTTTGCATCCTAGGAAAAATAAAAGATCGAAATGGGTGAGCTCAGATGCTTAGTAAGGATAACAATATAGAAGAAACTTTCATAAATAAACATAATCATTTAAGGAAATTCAAGACTAAAACAAAATACTTTTAGATGTGAAAGTCATCATAATATGGAAAATATGAAATCAAATAATTCCATTTACTTATTCACATGGATATTCTACTAGTCGAATAATCACATGAAATATCATTAGCCACATTCATAATGATGGAATGCATAATACCAGATTTCATAACCACATAGCCTAGGCCTTGTTCCAAGAATACGAATAATATTTTGTCAAGGCCTTGTGCCAAGACTCTAGATCATCTCAGGAGACCTACTGATGCATCGAGGAGAAATAGCGGGTACCATAGTCACATACTAAGTCCAATTCATTCCTCATATGAAAATGTTTATGCATAACATAAACATTCGTATTAAAACTTGAATACAAAATGTCCATACATTATCCATAAACCATGAATTGTGTAAAAATAACACATCCACAGTCAAACATATCACAAAACCTTCAATATAATATGGGTTTTTAGTATAATAATAAATCAACTTCAAATAAGCTTAAAATCCATCAAAGGATTTTGACATAGATGAAATCAGAACTTTTTTTTTAGAGAAATACCTCTTTCTATTTTGATATCATTTAAAAATCATATAATTATAAAATAAAACATTTACATTTAAAATATTTTTATAAGATTCTAAGGGAAGCTTCAACGATGTTATAACAGTGGAAAATAGCCACACCTGCCGTATAAGTTAAAAAAACATTCTTACCTTAATTTTGTTGAAAAGGTCATAAAGTACCTTGTTTGGAAAATGATGGAAAGATTCCTTTCAAAATATATATGGTAAAATAAGGGTGAAAATGAAATTAACCCATAATCTAGTAAATATTACAAAAAAATTAATTACATTTTTAATAAAACACGGATGTGGATGATAAAGAGGTCCCAAAAGATACTTACGTAAAAACAACATTAGATAATAAAAAGATTTTGAAATTAACTATTACCTTGTAATGTTCCTTTGTCACAGGTCTGTTAAAATCCATTCTAATAGTTATATAATTGTTATTAAATTACACAAGAACCATTTAAGTAAATATGATATGATATATGATCTTATAATATTACTTTGTTAATAAGATTTTAGTATTATCATTGTTTCAGGTGTTAACTGATTCATTTTCTTTTATATGATTTATTTCGTAAGTAATGTTTGTTATGGATATAATGTATATTATTAATATTTAGAATGATATTAAGTATTTAAAAATTATTTTTTAATCATATAATGAAAATTAGTCTTGAATGGATACGATGGGGAATGAATCTCAGCGAGTTCGTGGAGATGGTAATCCGTACTTACGCACGCGCGACAACATGATTATTTTGATATTAAAATCATATATAACTGGATGTTATATCATATATAAAGAATAATTATCAAGTTATATTTATTATTTACAACATTTATACTCATTATTATACCCTTCCAAATGATGAAGTGTTTGAATAATAGACTACACCACGACGTGGAGACGGTAATCCGTACATACGCACGTATGGTGACTTTCTCATGTATAGGATAAATAGACTAATGAATATGGTTGTACCATTTTTATAATAACATCATAGTATATATAATTTATTGGATTTATTATTTTATAATGGTAACAACAAAAAATGAATAAGTGGAGGAAGAAAATAACTTGAAAGTGGTGATGAAATATTTACCCCTTCTTCAGGTTCTTCCTATTGATTTGATCAAAAGAGATCCTTAGGATGGATTTATGACAAAAGGATGGACTCTTGGATGGATGGAGGACATTTAAGAGGATATCTTTGTAGGGTTTATCAAATCCAAATGGCTTTGATGGTGTGAATTTGAGATAAGTGGAATTTCCCTTTTATAAGAGAGATGAGGGTCACTTTAGGAAAAGCTTGAAATATTATTTTATAATAAATAAATTTTAGTTTTGTAATGGCTCCAAAATAAAATCTTTAAAGGATATGGTGGGTATGGGTTGAAAACAACTCAACCAATATGTTTTAGACAGGTTTGGGTCACTATATTAACCTTATCTTTTAGATTTAACTCTTAGTTAAATAGTTTGACATTTACCATGTCTCTTTATATTTTAATATTATATGGTTAGTAAACATATAATAAATTTTTGGGAATACCTCAAGTGATTAATTAATGATATATATAATATTATTTAAGCCCTTTTCCTAAGCCGTATATTTCTAGAAATAGAATGACAATTAATAATATAATATTTGTTTTAAAAACTCTTCTATTTCAATTTTGACACTAGTTGGTATTTTGTTTTTGTTAACATTATAACAACATTATTACTTTAAAAAAAACTCATTTAATCAACCCTAACATGTCATATTATTCTATAAAATTAGTGGAATTCATTAAAGTCTCAAATTATATTGATTTAGATATTTATATTATCAATTATTTTAATGTTTCATTAATAAGGTAATTACTGCATCATCATTGTGTCATAATTAAATTTAATTATTTAATGTCTAAAAATTATAAATAAAATAACATTATGTAGGAAATACTTTTAACTTTCTAATGAATATTTATATTCGAATTTATATTTTGTTTAACCCTAAATTAAAAATGGTTTAGTTATTAAACATTGAATATAACACTTTTAACTCTTCTTTAAATAAAATAATAATAAATGTCCTAATCTAATCCAAGTGAATCAAAGAGGTTCATATTGTAATAATAATGTCTTTTTAGCCGAATTAAAATTATCCAATAGAATTATGACATGTGTTATGGTAATTATGATATCATTTTTACCCTTAATTACTTTATTTACTTTTAACTGTGGTAAATAAAAGTAAAATATTACTATTCAGAAAAATTATTTTCATCTTATTGAACCACATTTTACTTTCTAATATTTACATTGTCTCTTAAATTTTTGAAATTCAAATCACAATAGCGGTAAAATTATGTTTTATACAAATTTGCGAATTTTCATAGGTAGTGGGTAAAAACTTTAAAAAGTTCGACCAAATTTTATTTATCTAAACTTATTATAAAATGAATCCAATGAATTATGTTGAAAATATATTGGTATTATGTATCTATTTTGACCTAAAATAAATTTAAATAAAATAATTAAATATTTCATTAAAAATTCGGTTTAAAACAATAACACACTGTTTTTCACTATTCATCAAAAATTGATTGTTTTCAGAAAAGTACCAAAATTTCACCCTAAGAAAATTATGATATTCCGAATCAAAAAATGAATTACATTTTGAAAAATAAAATTTATACAATTTAAAAAAGTGAGTATTACTATTCATAATGGCTAGTTTGATTGGTTTTGGTGTGTTTGAACTCAAAGTTGCGTGCAACACAATCTATTGTATTATTCAAAGGGAAATGTACCTTGGAATCTTGGGGTACTACATTATGCCCTTATTAAAATAATTTCATCCTAGAAAATTTCTAGAATATTACTACATAAAAATATTCTATTGGTTCTTTATCATAAATTCCTCAGTTTCCGAAGTTGCCTCTTCCATCTTATGATTTATCCATAGAACTTTTACCAGAAGAGTCATCTGGTTTCTTAGCACTTGTTATCTGGTATCAATAATTTTGACAGGCTCTTCACAATAAGATAGATTAGGTTCTAGTTTAATTTCCCCATAGGTGAGTACATGAGTTGGGTCAGGCACTTATTTTCTCAACAGTGATACATGGAACACATCCTAAATTATGGAGAGACATGGAGGCATTTCCAAACGGTAAGCTACAACCCCAATTCGTTGTTGAATTTTGAAAGGTACGATGTACCTGGGACTCAATTTACCCTTCTTACCGAATCATATAACTCCCTTCCATGGAGATACCTTCACGAAAACATGATCTCATACCTAAAATTTCAAATTCTTCCATTGGTTATCAGCATATCTCTTCTGCCTACTTTGTGCTGCTTTGATGTGGGTTTAGATAACCTTAACCTTTTCCATCATTTCCTCAACAAGTTCTGGTCCTAAGAGATTTCTATCACCAGAATCATCCCAACAAGTTTGTGTGTGACATCTCTTTCTATGTAACGCTTTATATAGTTCCATATGAATACATGAATGGAAGATACTGTTACGGGAAAATTCTACCGGAGGTAAATACTGATCCCACATAGCTTGGAAGTCAAGTGAGCAAGATCTGAATATGTCTTCTATGTTTTGAATAATCCGTTCAGATTTTCCATCAGTTTCAGGGTGTTAGGTAGTGATCAAAAGAATTTCAGTATCCATGGTGTGCTGAAGACGTTTCCAGAATCTTGATGAAAAATGCGGATCAAGGTTAGAAAAAATCGACATGGGTATTTCAGGAAGTCCTACAAAATCATTAATATATAGTCTTTCTGGATGTTCAAGTGGTAAATCTTCTATTTTAGAAAGAAATTGTACAGAATTGGTATGATGATAAAAAATGACCCATATGGCATCATTCCTTCTAGGAGTATTTGGTAAACCCATGAAAAATCACATTGTAATATTATCCCATTTCCAATCAGGTATAGGAAGTGGTTGCATTACTCTTTCAGGTTGTTTCCTTTGAGCTTTCACTTATTGACAAACCATATATCTTGACACAAAATTAGCAATCTCCCTCTTCAAGTTGTCCCACCAAAAAAGTTCCTTCAAATATCTATACATCTTAGTGATACCAGGTTGTTTAGAGAAATTGGTGCTATGAGCCTCGTCCAAAAATTCCCTTTTTAGATCAGGTATATTGGGAGCACAAAGTCTCTTCCCAAATTTTAAAATCTATTATTCATATATGAAGTCACTCAATCTCCCATCATTCACAACTTTAATTTTCTTTTGAAACTCTTCATCATCAGTTTGAGAACTTCTTATCCTTTCTAGTAAAGATGGTTTGGAAACCATTTGAAAAATAATTGATGTTTCACCTTCCATGGTGATTCCCATATCCATCATTACTAGATCCATGAAAATAGGATCCCTTTCAATTACTATCTTTTTCAGTACACCATGATACTTTCTAATAAAAGCATATGCCACCTTATTTGCTTTCCCTGGGTGGTAGTGTATAGTGAAATCATAATTCTTGAGTAGATAAATCCATATACTTTGCCTTATATTGAGTTCTTTCAGTGAGAAAATATACTTCAAACTCTTATGATCGGTATATATCTCGCATTTTTCACAAAATAGATAATTTCTCCATATCATCAAAGAAAGGATTATAGCTTCTATCTCCAGATAATTAGTAAGATATTTTTGCTCATGATGTTTTAGCTGTCGTGATTCATAGGCAATAAATCGATCAGTCTGCATAGAGACGCAACCAAGTCCTTTCATTGAAGCATCACTATAAATAACAAAATCATCATTCCCTGATGGTAGAGTCAAGATAGTAAATTTGACTAATCTTCCCTTCATTTCTTCAAAACATTCTTCAAACTTCTTTTTCCAAACAAATTTATCCCCTTTACGTGTGAGCATGGTTAATGGGTTAGCCAACATGGAAAAATTCTGGACGAAACATCTTTACTAACCTAAGAAGCCAATAAAACTGCATACCTCAGTTATATTTGTCAGTTCTAGAAATTATTGGATTTCCTTGGTATTTGAAAGATCAACAGATATTCCATCCTTAGAGATAATATGGCAATGAAATGAAATCTCATGGATACAGAATTCATACATTCTAAATTTCCCATATAATTAATTTCTTCTAAGAGTCCTTATGATAATGCGTAGGTGATTTTCAGGATCTTTTTAAATTTTTGAGTATACCAAAATATCATCAAAAAATACCATTAAAAATTCATCATGATATTAAACGAAAATTCTATTCATTAGATCCATGATAAAGGAGGGTTCATTAGTCAACCCAAAAGGCATTACTCTAAACTTGTAATACCCGTACCTGGTTTGAAATTCTATTTCCTGAATTTCTTCCTTATTCACACACAACTGATGATATCCATATCAAAGGGAATCTTTGAAAAATATTGATCTCCATGAATTTGGTCGAATAAATAATCAATGAGTGGAAAAGAATACTTGTAATTTATTGTTATAGCATTGATTTCCCTATATTCAATGCACAACCTCATAGATTTGTCTTTCTTTTTAACCAAAAGAACATGGGGTCCCCATGGAGAAAAATTTGGGAGAATAAATCCCTTGTTACTCAATTCCTCCAGTTGTTTCTTTAGTTCCACTAATTCCACAGTAGTCATTCTATAAGGGGTCTTCGATATGGGACTTTAACCAGGAATTAAATCAATGAAAAACTCAATTTCTCATTCTAGAGGATGTCTAGGTAAATTATCTGGAAACATATCAACATATTCTTGAACAATAGGTATGTCCTCTATTTGAACATTCCTTTCCTCGCCCACAGTTATTTCATTCCCTTCCTATACAATAATTGAATTTAGTTGAGCTGCGGGGGGTGGATCTAGATAAGATTTAGGTGGGGACATTTCTTCTCTAAACATAAGGTACTCATTATCATCATCGAGAATTGTAACCTCATTATTACAATATATTTTCACATCATAGTCTGAAATCCAATCCAAACAAAAGATTTTATCAAATTCAATCATGGGTATGATGTTGAGATCAAAAGATAAATAAAATTTATATTACCTAATGGGAACTGATTCACAATACTTTTTTGTAATGATACTTACCTAAGGTGTTTTTACTGAAAAATCACATGTTAAATAAAATTGAAAATATACAATTTTTTTATCAAACTAGGAAGATATGAAACAATGCGATGATCCAGAATCAAATAAATCATTTTCTAAACTTCAAGAAACCATTAAATTACCTACTACAATGTCTTTCAAAGCATCACCCTCCGCAGAAGTGATAATGTAAGCTTGGCCTTGATCCCTTGGCCTTTTCTAATTTAAGTTTTCTTTAGAACTTAGGATATTAATTTGTTTAATTTCCCTTTCTCTACAATTGTAGAATTCAACATTGACATCCTCTTTCTTCCCCTTTCAATCACGAGCATGGTGGTCTTTTTCACCACACATGTAACAGAATCCCATTCCCTTCAGGAAAGTACCGGGGTGCTTCATTCCACATTACCACAGGATGGATATTCAACTTTTCCCTTCTTCCCTTTATTTACATTTCTATAATGTTCAGTAGATCTCTTCTTCTCTTGCTTTTCTTAAAAGTCATAAGACATAGAGAATTAATTTTCTATCTTGATAGTACATGAGAAAATATCCTCATATGATGAGAAGGATTGTGAGACTATTGCTCACTGGAGAAATGGTTTTATCCCATCAAAGAAATGATCAATATTACTTATTAGGTTACGTATATAATCTATAGCATCTATTTCTAACCTTGTAATGTTAGCCTCATACTTTGCAACATTCTCATCCTCCTTTTTTCGCAGACTCGGAAATTGCCTTTCCATATCCTCTTGATCGTCATGAAGAAAGTATTTTTCTAAGAAAAGATCTCTAAACCCCCTTCATTCCATATTTTATACTTCATCATCTTCCTTTTTGTTTTGAATCAATCACCACCATTGATCGACATCTCCCATGTGGCGATAAACTTCCATGACAAATTTTTCCATTTCACTACTCCCCAAATCATGAAATATTTTATCTGAGGAATTTATCCATCGCCCAGCTAATAATGGATTTGTACTCCCACTGATTGTTGGTGGTTGTTTCTCCATGAAGCGGTCTAACAATGATCCTCTGTGTTGTGGATCAGGGTGCTCCATACGGGTATGGTTATTCTTCATAACCTGAGTCAGTTGTCCCAGTATGGTGATAAGCTAATCAGCACAAGTTGCATCACCAACTCTACTATAATTATCTTGTGTAGGAGGGAAATCCCCATATGGATTACATTCATTGATATTGTTTCCATTACTTCCACTAGGTTCCATTTATAATCAATGGAATACACTTGATTAGTTTGTGGATCACAATACCTAATTCCAAACTTGTTAAACACTTAATATAAATTGAACAGTTTATGGATATAATCCATAATCATAAGAAAGTTTTCTTTGAGAATGTATATACTCATAAACCATTCATATTCGTTTGTAAAGAAAATGATAATTATCAAAAGCATATCCCCCAGGAGTTTCGTAACCCAAAGTTCAGTAAGGACTGCCATCATGCACCAGTTCTCATTCGAGTCCAACACAAAGAAGTGTTCTCAGGTTTTACCCCTAGGTACATCTGTGCTAGATCTGCCTCTACCTGCTCGTATCCAGATAGGGATATATTGCTTGTAAGACTAACAATATCACTACAGTACGATAATTCTAGGAATTTATTCTATACTAATCTACAAAGTCTATCGTAGGGTAATGTTCTATAATCAATGTTTTTCTAAATCTTTCATCCAGGGTTTTTACTAAACTTCCTTTGATACCAACTATAACACCCCAACCCTAGTTACCCTGAGTCAGTTCATTATTACCTAAAATTGTCTTGATCACAAAATATCATGTCTTGAAAGACCGATTAGTTTAGTAGCCTTGTAAATACTAGATACATTCATATGTTTTACATTACATTATATAATGAAAAACTACAACAACATAGTATCCATAGGCTACACTCATATCCCTTAGACTGTCCCTATAGGTCTGTCATAATAAAATTCTTCACATGTTAGGAAAAATAAAACACATAAAGGGGTGAGCTCATATGCTTAGTAAGGATAATAATATTTGAGAAACTTTCATAAATAATCATAAACATTTAAGGCATTGTATGGCTAAAAAATCCTTTTAAACTTAAAATTCAGCATAATATGGACAAAATAAAATCAATTAATGTCATTTACATATTCACATGGATATCATAATATTCGAATAATCACATGAAATATCATTATCCACTTTTAAAATGATGGGATGCATAATACAGGACTTCATAACCACATATTCATGGACTTGTGCCCAGACTAATAATAAGTTTTTTCAAGGCCTTATTCCAAGACACTATTTTGTTTCATGAGACTTACCAATGCATTGAGGAGATATAATGGTCTCCACCCATCACTTAATAAGTCCAATACAAACCTCATATTAAAATGTTTAAACATAACATCAAAATTCGTATTAAAACTAGCTAAAGAAATGTGAATATTTTATCTAAAAACCATGAATGGTGTAAAAATAAAACATCCATAGCCAAACATATCCCAAAAAATTCAATTCAATGTGGATGTTTTGTATCATAATAAATCAACTGCAAATAAGCTTAAAATCCATAAAAGGATGTTGACATAGATGAAATAAAATATTTTTTTAGAGAAATATCTATTTATATTTTGAAATCATTTAAAAGTCATATAATTATAAAAGAAAACATTTATTTTGAAAATATTATTATAATCTTGTAAATGAAGCTTGGATGATGTTATAACGACAGAAAATATACACATCCACCGTAGAAGTTAAAAAAACATTCTTACCATAATTTTGTCGAAAAGGTCATAAATACCTTGTTTGGAAAAAAACGGAAAGATTCATTTCAAAACATATATGGTAAAATTAGGTTATTAATTAATTTAAAACATAATATAGTAAATTTTAAAATTTTTTTGAATTACATTTCTAAGAAAACATGGATTTGGACGATAAAGAGGTCCCAGTAGCTACTTATGTAAAAAAACCTCATATAATAAAGAGATTGTGAAATTAGCCCTTACCTTGTACTTTTCCTTGGTCAAGGGTATGTTAAACTCATGTATAATAGTTATAAAATTATACAAGAACCATATAAGTAAATATGATATCATATATTATCTACTAGTATAACTTTGTTAATAATATTTTGGTATTATAATCGTTTTGGGTGCCAACCGATTCGTTTTCCATTATATGATTTGAAATGTAAGTAATTTTTGTTATAGATAGGATGTATCTTATTCATATTCAGAATGATATTATGTTCTTAAACATTATTTTTTAAATCATCAAATGTAAATTAGTCTTCAATGGATACGATGGGGAATGAATCTCATCGCATTTTTGGAGACAACAATCTATACGTACGCACGAGCGACAATATCATTCTTTTGATACTAAAATCATATATAATTAGATAGTATATAATATATACAGAATCATTATAATGTTATATTTATTATTTAAATCAATTATACTCATTATTATACCCATCCAAATGTTTATGTGTTAGAATAACAAACTACACCACACCGTGGAAACGGTAATCTGTACGTACGCACGTATGGCGACTTTGTCATTTATAGGATGGAAAGAATAATGAATATGGTCATAAAATTTTTATAATAAAATCATAGTATATATAAGATACTATTGTTATAATTTTTGAATTGAAACAACAGTGAAAGAGGAAGTGGAAGAAGAAAAGAACTTGAAATAGGTGATGAAATATTTACCTCTTCTTCGGGTTCTCCCTTCTGATTTGATCGAAAGAGTTCCATAGGTTGGATTTATGACTAAAGGAAGGCCTATATAATGAATGGAGGATAGTTGATTGGATATTTTGGTAGGTTTTGGATGAGCCAAATAGCTTTAATGGTGTGAATTTGAGAGAAGGGAAAGTTCCCTTTTATAAGAGAGGTGAGGGTTACTTTAAGAAATGCTTGAAATATTATTTCATAATAAAATAATTTTAGGTTTATAATGGCTGAAAAATGAATTATTTAAAATCTAAAGTGTAGATGGGTTGAATAACACTCAACCAATAGGTTTTATAGAGGCTTGTTTCACTATATTAACATTATCCATTAGATTTAACTCTCAGTTAAATAGTTTGACATTTACGATGTCTCTTTGTATTTTTATATTATATGGTTAATAAACTTACAATAAAATTATATTCAATACTCAATCGGTTCATTAATTACATATATAATATTATTTATGCCCTTTGGAAGAACCTTATATTTTTATGAATATAATTATAATTAATAATATAATATTTGTTTTAAAAACTCTTTTATGAAAATTTTGACACTATTTGGTATTTTGTTTTTTTAATTCATAAAAGCATTATTAATTCTATAAAAAATTATTTAATCAAATATAACATGTCATATTAACCTTGAAAATTAGTTTAATTTATTAAAAGTCTAAAATTAGATTTATTTGGATATTTATAATATGAATTATTTTAATCTTTCATTAATAATGTAATTACTGCATCATCATTGTGTCATAAATAAATTTAATTATTTACTATCTAAAAATTATAAATAAAATACCATTATGTATGAAAAATATTTAGATTTATAATGAATATTTATTTTCTAATTTATATTGTGTTTAACCCTATATTAAAAATGTTTTAGTCATTAAAAATTGAATTTTACTCTTTTAACTCTTCTTTAAATAAAATAATAATAAATGTCCCAATATAATACATGTGGAACGAATAGGTTCATATATTCTTCATAAGGTTTTTTGGGTATAATTATACTAGTAAAATAGAATTAGGACATGTGTTAGGGTAATTATGATATCATTTTACCCTAAATTACCCTATTATTTTTAACTGTGGTAAATAAAAGTAAAAATGTACTATTCACCAAAAAATATTTTCATCTTATTGAACCACATTTTACTTACTGAAATTAGCAGTGTCTATAATATTTTTTAAATTCAACTCACATAAGTGGTAAAATTATGTTTTATGCAAATTTGCAAATTCTCATAGGATGTGGGTAAAAGATAGTAAAAAGTTAAATAAAATTATATATATCTAAACTTGTTATAAAATGACTCAAATATATTAAATTAAACGTATATAGGTATTATGTATCTATTTTTACCTAAAATAATTTTAAATAAAATAATTAAATATTATATTAAAAAGTCGGGTTTCAACAATAACGTAGTGTTTTTCACTACTCATCAAAAATTGAATGTTTTTAGAAAAATACCAATAATTCACCCTAAGATAATTTTGATATTAGAATACAAAAATGATGTCCATTTTGGAAGATAAAATTTATAAAATTTAAAAAAAAAATATTACTGTTCATAATGGCTAGTTTGATTGGTTGTGGTGTGTTTGAACTTGAAGTTGCCTACAAGACAAGCTATTGTATTATTCAAAGGGAAACCTACCATGGATGATTGGGGTGTTACATGATTCATCAAGGCCATAAAGACCACTAGTGTTATTTTAATCTGACTAGTACTAAAATATGTCCATACAAGCCATACCTGCATCAGAATGCTATATGTGTTATATCTATAATTTAGACTCACACCTGATGATATAATGACCTCAAATCAATCTTTTAGAAGACCTTAGCCTCTTAGATCTAGTTAAAGAGGTTTCATATAAGAGTTTAGTTTACCATTTCTTAATAGTAAGCTGATTAAATATCTATTAAAACACACATATCCTTATATTCAAACCACCTTTATAGAATAAAGCAATAGTGAACCCCAAGGAGAAGTAATTGGGTGTATAAAAACATTAGTTTCTATGTCCTGAAAATATATCATTTTTTCTAAATCTCAACAAGGGTCATAGATATGATAGAATGTGAGTCATGTGGTTTAAATACGAAATATACTATGGCCGAGTCTACTAGGATCATAACAAACATTGTATATGGATCGACCCTCTACTCCTCGGGTATTTGCTACAGAGCATGTAATTATATTAATCTATGACTATATGCTACAACCTGATTTCTCTAGGTAGTTCCATTATGTGGGAAATGTATATCATGTGTCTGGATACATCCACCATTACCACTATGATGACCCCATCGGCTCATGGTACTCCAACTCCCTACCATAGAGTGGAGTCGTAGATCCCACACTAGAGGATGGAGTCAGTGAAGACCTTATTCCACTTGCTATTAGAGGAAATGTTATAAAAACTCAGGATATGTCTCATTCATCCACATTATTAAAACCTAATGGGTTCTTTACTACAATATGGATTAAAATATCTAAGATTAGTATAATGATGAAACCCCACCTAGCGACCCAAGTGTATCTTCTAACTACCACTATCATTGTGAGAGGTCTCTAGGTGGCGCTTCTTATAATCAGATGAACTACCATCATACCAAGGACCTAAAATACTAAGCCCCACACCTTTATATTACCACATATTCCCCTAAATGATGAGGTATTAGTTCATTGTCCTCAAAAAAGTAGTCAACCAGAAGATGTTCAACTTCGATCGGAATTCATACCTATGTCTATCATCAAATCCTCTTGCTCTGGATATCTCATCACCAATAAGAGTATATAAAAAAATGATGGACATTTGTAAAACGATATGTGTACTCCATAATGTATTTAGTTCCCTACTCTATACTCATAATTTCTATAGTTTGATCAGATCTCAACATCTCCAAGTAAAAGTATTTTTAAAAGGATGTATGAAAATTCATCTAGACCATAACCCAATATTGTTCTTCCTGAGTGAAACATCCCAATATAACTTGAATGATTGTCAATGATTTTATATTAAATGAATCACCCTCATTTCTAAAGGTTTATCTAGATAATAAATTCTATAATTTATAGCCTCTAGCCATAAATAAACAACCTGGGGTCTACCTTCCCCCAAAATATTAGGTGTGTGTTGCTACTAAAACTCCATAGTTAACTCAGACATATATGGAGCGGGGAAAGTGCTCCCTGCATGGTCAGCATAAACCACAAGAAAGCCTCTTGAAAATGATCATTAATTTCCCATATTAGTAATAAATGAGATTTCAAAGGTGGAACCACAAGAAGTATTATCGATGGTGCAGGTCCAACCACATTTAGAGCATGGTCATGGACACATTCTTGGTGTTCAACCTAAGGCTATCATGGGGACATATTTCTACAATTCTAGTAACATACCCCATGTCAAAATTCAATATCAGAAAAAAAAATTGGATAAAAGGAATAGGATGGATACAAAGCCTTCATAACTAAGAGTCACTCCCAATGACCCACTACAAATGGTAACATTAGGTAAATGTTCCATATTTCATAATAGAGGCTATGGTATATGGGGTTTCAGTTGCATGTTATAGAGTAAAGAACCCTTTATGTTCTAATTTCTATCCTCTTTTAATGAAAACCATTTATTTCAACCTTTATAAATTAGTATGTTCATATAGAAACATATCATTATTTAGATAGACGAGTTACCATTCACAAATTTTAATGACCTAATCATTATAATTTATAATTGGTACATCATGTAACTGTAAATCGACTTTTACATTTAGTTTTAGAATCTAGGAATTACATATCTATTTGATCGATCATATGGATCACTATTATTAATTTATAGTGACAAAACATTTAAAAATTTCAATTGGTATCCATTTAATCTAAAACAAATAATAATATAAATCCATGAAACCAAGGTTTCATGATTTAAGCTTTTGATGATTGGTTAAATAAGGTTATATTACCATGATTGGTGGGAAAACTCCACTTAAGTCAATAAATATTCTTTAAGATACCAATTATTCCTTCCCTGTATTAGACATCAGATGCATAGGTATATATAGAAATCAATACACATGATGGGGAAATAGAAATAGTAATAATGAAATAAACATGATACATAATATGAATGGCATGTAAATAAAGATAACTACTATGTTCCTATAAATATTCATGCTATAATAATTTATTTCCAGGTCAAACAGGGGTAAAAAATCCATAAAATAGGATATCATCAAATTCATGTGTGCCACCCAATCGTGAAATTAATTCAACAGTAAAAAAGGGATATCCATAACAAAAAAATCCCATCTATGGAAACATAGTTTTACCCCACATATGAGTTGGATACTCCCTATAATGACTTATTACCATGTTTCAACATGTCTTAGTCTCTTGTGTACCAACCTAGAATAGTAAGATATTGTTAATAAAGAAATTAAACTGATACAACTTTGTGATTTTCCAAGCTCAGTTCACTCATAGGCAACTTGTCCTGATGACCAAATATCCTCGAACATGCATCCCCATATTCTAGAGGATTCCAACTATTAGTAAGGTTCTATGAATGTACGGTAGGGAGACTATACCCCCTTTTTATTAGAGTGGTGAAATAATAAATAATAATGAAACAAAAATGGAAATACGTAATAATAAGAGCATAGAAATATAATAAACATCTTGATAAATTAATATATAGGTATAAAAATATATAATTTCATAAAAAAAATATTAATTTTAGGATACAATATGAAAATGGTGGATATGGGAATAAGGTATTCGAATGTAACAATACATGCTATACAAAACATACAAAAAGTACAAAATCTATATTCAATAGCATTGTGAGTAGTAGTTTTTTATTATGATCTCATACTTCATCCTAGTATTGAATATCATGATTCCATAGTTGGGTGCTTCCCATTATCCCTACTTGCATCACTAAAGTCTGTTTAGGTACCAATAGGTAGCCTGGACCAGGTGTGAGTAAAATTCATTATTCCACCACCAACACTATTTATTAATATGCAGTCTGTGTATATAAATGAGTAGTGTTCATGCATAATGAATAAAAAGAGTAAATGAATAATATATATCATTCTAGGATCCCCATGATACACTTGTTCATCCCACCTTCTTCGGAAGAAGATGAGATTTCACTGATCATTTAACATTATATATATTTATAATAATCTGATCCCCAAGGCTTACAACAAAGAAAGCCAATTAATTATGCTAGTTATAAGGTAAATCCATATATTAAATGATGGAATCACACAAAGCATTCAAACCAGGGATATGGAATGTCATTTCAAACAATTATAATCAATAATTTGGAGTTCCATTTCAAACAGCCTAAAATAATTGGCGTGGAGTATCATGTCCAACAATTCAGAATAAATGATTAGGAGAATAATGTATAAAAATTTATAATAAATAATGACTCATTCTTTATCCAACATTTCCAAAAGAATAATGGGAAGCTCCATGTCTAACATCACAAAAAAATTTCACAACAACAAATTTACAAGGTTTGATAATAATAACCAAGAATTTCATGATAATGGTATATAGAAGCATGATTTATATTTAAAAAATGTAAGTGACATAGTCTTAACTTTCACCAATTATTTAACTAAATAATCCATTTCAATTAATAAAGGACAATCCAAACCCACCACAAAGGTTTTCTCATTCCTATATAAGGTATAGGCACAAGCACAGTGTTATACCATATCATTTTATTCCATTAGACATATAATTTATCGAGGAAAATTCTACTCACCTAAAAGGGTGTTTTAAATAATAATCAGATCATTGTATAGTCATTGGTATCTAAAGCAACACACCCTAAGTTAATGGTTTTTTTTGAGGTTGAAAACCTCTGATGATAGAATTCAGTTTCAAGGGCTAACTAACACAAGGTATTATAAATTCAATTAATTAATTATTAATCCAAGAGGGGACTCATTGAAGGTCTAGATTGGGGAACAAGAACACATAATATATACATAAAAAAATTCTAGGAAAAGAACATGACCATATAAATTATACTAGTTGATGACTCTTTTACTAGTATCAATCTTTAATTCATGATACAATGGTCGAAATATAAAACAATGACAAACAACCTAAAAAAAGTGCATATTAGCTTGCATGGATATAAAATAAAATAAAATTAGGGAATTTGAGAAATGAATCTAGAGGAATTATAGTCTTACTAATGGATATCCAAAATGATGAAAAATGTTTGAATCAGATCTCAGATGAAGGAGGGATCTCAAATCCAAGAAGAGTAGTTGAGGGGAGCCTGGGTGGAATGTGCATGGGAAATGAGGGGGGAAATAAGGGAATTTTTTTTAAATGTTGTAAGTGAAAAAAGGTAATTTTAACCATTGTAAATGGTTGCAAGGGTAGGCCTCACAATTATCTAACCATGTGTTAACCATGGGCACCCACGTCTATGTGAAGAAATCCCTTGTATGGCCTGGTAAACAATTAGACAAACCAAGTATGCAGCATGTGCACTCACTTCCCAAAAGACACACCCCCTCACACAACTAGGAACATGATTAGAAAAAATTTTCATATTCCATGAAAGGATTCTGTCTATTGGGTAACCCCCATCTCACAGTAATGCACATGATTTGAAAAACTACATGAAAACATTGAAAAACACACTTGTAGTTTATTATATTTTTTCATAACAATGCAACCAATTATGCATAGTTTAAAATAATATTCTCCAATATTTTTGACTTTCACAATCATATGAGTTTATTTAATGGTTAAACTAACCATTCTCCCTTTCATCTATGAATTTTAGGGTTCCAGTACATGGTTTGATAAACTATGAACTAACATTGGGCCTTAGTCTGTCCTTCCAAAAATTGGGGCTCTACGCTTCAAAGAAGACCAAACACCTATGGATCCTCCTTGAATCCTTTATGAATAGTTATTTAGATAAAAATGTTGATTAACCTAATGAAAAATTATCATTTCCTCTCTATGAATATGGGATCTTACATCTACTGCTCATTTCCGGCTAGATCGACTTGTCTTCCACATGGTCAATCCCTTGGTCCCACATGTGTGGTTGAGGTGGATCCTTGGTTAGAAAAGAATTGTGAATTTTTTTCTAAGCCTGAATGAAAATAATTATTGAAAAATAGTTATTAAATTATTGTTAAAATATACTTCTTGCAAAATATATATTATTTTCAGGGACATCACAACAAAACCCCTTGTTGTAAACTTCTCCCCCATGATTTTCTCAATATCGTATTATCTTCATTAAATGATGTAAACAATGTGAACTCTCCATGTTAAATTTTCATATGTCATTGGACTTTAACAATGGTTGAACAATATTTTTAATTATATTTAGTCAATATTTATTAGCAAAACACATATAAAGATTATTCTTCAGTAACCATGATGTCATACCATATTGAGAAAACATACAACTCAACATAATTGGAATAAAAGTAATAATGATATAAATGTTATATATATTAACTATGTACCAATTTATAAAGATAAATAAAAGGTATTGATATAAAAATTAATTACAATATTCATCTTTTGGTATTTTTTATTTACGAATGGGTGATATTTCCACTTTTTGATAGATTGAACCAAATAAAAGTAAATAATAATTCACCATTATATAATCTTTATTAAATCATAAATATCACACATGCATAGAAAAAATTATATGTAAATATATGTATATATATATTCATTAAATATATATCTTTATTACCATCCATGTAAAGAAGAAATGAAAAATGAATCACATCGATTCGCAGAGGTGGTAATCCCCACATATGCACAAGTGATGGTATCATTTCTAAACGGCAAAAATATAAGATGGTAGATATGATATTATAATTAAAAAAGAATAACTATTTCATAAATATCATATATAAATATTAAATATATCAGAAAAACCAACCATTAATGTTGGTGATGGTAAATCAATCATATCACTAGACAGATGTGGTTGTCCACAAGTACACATGAACGATACTTTCATGCTCAATTTAATGGAAAGGAGATTGATAAAAGTTATGAAATCAAAATAATTAAATTTAATTATGTAGTAAATACTGATTTTATTATATTTTAATGTTTATTATTGAATTTATTGATGTAAAATAATAAATAAAATAAAATAGATCTATTTAAATGATTACATCCTCTTTGAAAAGCTCTTTTAAATTTATTCTTAAGGACACTAAGGATGGTATTTTGAAGCTAAAAACATATATATAACTTATATAAGGTTGTTTAGAAGCGTTTTGGGTAGGATTTGTGTTATAAGTGGCTCAAGGTGGTGTGGAGAAGAGAAGAGGTGTGTTGTTCTTTTATATTGAATCAATGGACACACATGAGATTACTTAAAATAATTAAATATAAAAAAATTCATGTTAAAGTGAAATAATTTTGAGATATTTAAAATATGGGATTATTATGATCCTAAATACTATCATAAAATAATATTTAGACAAGTTAAGGTGATGTTTTAGCCTATATCTCTTATTTTAACCCCTGATAACAATTTAGACAATTACCATGATATCATGTTTTTTACACATTTGGGGTCAAAAATTTACAATAAAAGCAAAAGTGACAAATAAAATAAAGATAAATGATATTATAGAAAATATACCATTTACTTGTCTAATGAGATTTTTTTTGTAATTTTAAAATAATTTACTAAAATACTTTTTTATAATGTTGTGAAATTCATTTTCAGAACTATTTACATAGTTTTACATTAATGATATCAAGATAGAAATGGGATTCGAATATAAAATTTTTAATCATCCTGAATATATTATAGTTATCTATCAAAATAATATAACACAATGATTTATCCAAATTTTATTACTTTAAATATTTTTAGAATCATTTATTAGATTTTTCTATTACACGAACAATCACTGTATCGGCGTTGTGTAACAATTTAAATAAATAATTCAATAACTAAAAAATAAAAAAAAAATAAACATATTAAAAATATTTAATTTTTAAAATAACCATTTATAACCAAACATAAAATCTATTTATCCCTATTAAAAAATATTAATGATAATGAAAGGAAGATAATGACATTTTTTATTTATTCTTTACTTAAGGTTATATTATGGTTATTATTAAAGTAAAGTGACAATAAATTTCAAAAACAAATTCAATAAAATATACTTAATTTCAATATAAACCTATAAAATGTAATAAATTAAAGTTTTTTTTGGAAATTTATAGGTCTTATACCATATTTTGTATCCCCATTTTACATGTTTACCCTTATTGACCTGAAAATTATTTTCAATAGTGACAATTAATGATGCCAATAACTAAAAGGTTCATATATACATAATTTGAACCTCCTCCTTCAAAATATGGAATCTATTTTTCAATATTCAATTAATTTATTTGTAATAATTCAATATTAATGTAAATTCATAAAATAGAATGAAAAAGACCTTTTAGAAAAATGTGTTTTTAAGCCTAAACATTAGCTTACACCAAAATCAGATATAATATTGATTATTATGTGATATATTCTATTATTTATAATTAAAATAAATTTATTAATTTTGTAATATAAAATTCAAAAAATATCGGGACATTCAAATTTATTGATTAGATGAAAAGAAATGATAGTTTCATAAAAAACTGTAATTTTTTACTATTCATTGAAATATAAATATGTTAAGTTAATTCAAAAAATTCACTATAATATAATATTGAAACAATAATTTCAAAAATTATATTATTTTTATCAAATTAAATTTATAAAAAATGGTATAAATTAATTTTAATTACCTCACACAAAATTAAATAAGACCATTTTTGAAGAAAACCTATTTTTAAAGCATAAAATAACTTTATTAATAATTGGGAACTTATTAATCTATAATTATTAATTATATAAATAATTTATGTATATTATTCATAATTTGATTATTTATATTCATACCTAAAATATAACGGTTGAGTTATAATATAACAATGCTCATTTTTAGCTCTGGGTTTCATGCCTAACAATCTAGTAAACACTAATAATTTATTTTAAGATAAATATATTCTAGAATCTTAGGGTATTACGTTATCACATTCAATGTCACAAATAATAAAATCATGATGTGATAATATTTTATATCAATATTTTATATAATGTATTCATGTAATCCAAAAGTATATAGATGTTAGTTATAGGGCACCAAATCAAACAATACCATATACTAGAATATTGTCAATGCTTTCTACTCCACACATCATACTTGTTCATAAAAATGAGGGGTTTTGGGTCCTTATATAAACAATGGGATATGGGATCCCAAACATTAGTGTGAAAAGAACCTTAATTTTTCATTTCAAGTTCATGCAACCATGTAAAATGATTTTCCTTTTAAGGTTGTGTGACAGGGACCATCATTATAACAATTGGACCACTCTAAAAGCAAATGACCCCCCCTTAATATGGTCATGGTTTTTTTCCAACCAGTTGTCACAAATTTCTCCATAATAACATGTTGTTCCCCTTTGTTCTAACCCACATGACTGAATGATTCATTAGAATAATGAAGGTCCTTATAGGCTAACAAATTTTATTTTAGTGTGCTTTTTCCTCACTCAAACACACCCTCTTAAACTTCCTGGAAGATCACTCATCCTAAAACTACATGAATCCAAGATCAATTAATTTTTCATTCCTAATCAGGTATAATCCTGAAAATATATTGGTTATGAGCACAACTGAAGCCTGTGGTGGTGGGTGATATATTAATATTTCTTTTAATATCGAGTTGCTCAAAACCCAAGGTGAGGATCTTACATGTAGAATTTATAAATAATTTATTTATATCAAAATAAATTAATACCTAATCTAAGGATAATTTCTTCTATGTTGATTTCAATCATATTAAATGACCCTTTTGGTTTACATTTATTTGGGTTCGAGGGTCTAAGGATATAATCACTCTATCAGTGATCCACATGTGCTTGTTTTATCTCCAAGTAATTCCAATCGATCTTCAGGTTCTGGCATGATGAAGCGATTTCCTTGTGTTATTTGTATTATTTTATCATCCTTAAATTTTGAAGGAATCTATCTTATAGTTATCATTCTTGAGAGGGAGAGATAAGGAGGAATCGAGAGATAATCCATTGTGCACAATAATTTTCTATTTAACATTTCACAGCCTACACAGTAGACATAACTATATATTTATAGAGATATGGTTTAGGTAAAAATATTATTTAATTATATGTAGGCACATATAAAATATTATAAACATTAATAAACTTCATGCCACATAATAATAATAATAATAATAATATTGTTTGAGGTGCTCCAACTTGTGAAGTAACATATATTATGTAACCAGTTAGTTAATCAATATTTTTCACCAGACACGGTCTTGGTCCATTTTAACTCCTCTAGCATTTATTGCACACCAGAATAAATAATTAAATATTTAATTCATCAATAAATATTTGTGATCGATAAAATGTGAATAAAATTATCCCTTATTCTTGAGAGTAATATTTATTCAACTAATAAATTTCAAATTAAAATTAATCAAGATAATCAGAAACGCTTAGTTTGTGACCCTCTAGGATTATTTCCGATTGGCATTAGGAAGGCTTGCCTAAATTCCAATATTATTTTCTAGAAATGGGTAATTGAACCCAAGAGAAATAACTTACTATTATAATGACAAAAACCACATATGAATGCTCATTGTTTAATATGATCCCTTTGTCACAATATATCATTAAGAATATTTCACATCCATTACACTAGCTTGTATACTTGATACATCTTTTCTTAAATATCAAAAATAATGTGTAATTACATCATGGATATGGTATTTAGGGATAAATTTACATTCCTGTAAATTTTTTGAGATATCAACATCCATAGAGATGGAAGGGATAAATCCATCCTCGAATTATCCATTAATTACTTGTTAATCATGATGCACCTAATGTAGCATACCTAATCAAGAATATATATTATCATTGATTTCATAAAAAAAATGCAATTTCATGATTCATGACATGTGTTAATGATAGTATTAATGTATAAGGATCATTACACATGCTCACAGATAGGAATATATAATGACACCAAAACATGTGGAATTCATACTAGTGGGTATACTCTCATAATCTCCCATCTTGGATATAAATAAGTGTGAATTTCATCAGAAGTGGCCTTATCCACTTATGAGTAATCACACCTATCATTATATATATTAGTTTTCCCATCATAGTATGTTATCTGACCACAAATGTATATTTCAAAATATCATCATAGAACTTAATGGTTCTCATCATAGTGGGGAAATGATATAACCTTAACAATGTGATGAGTAATATTGGAAATTAATACATTAGATTCATGTGATATAATGAAACATTTGCCTCAATATATTATATTAATATTCAATATATCTAATATACATGTAATCAAAGTACAAAAAGTTGGTTATGGGGCACCAAATCTAACAAAATCCCACTTGGACAAGAGACAACTGCCTAAAACTTTTAGTTTGATAGACCTCACAAGATAATCAGGTTTCTACTAAGTCAAGGCCTTAGTCATGGGGTCCCACACATTTCCTCCCATGAAAATACATCTCACTGCATCCTCGCCTCTTAGGGAAAAATCCCTTAATATATGATGCTTTCAAAGTATGTGTTTTGTTTACTAATGTGTCCTTTTCTCTTTTACAAGAGCCAACACTATAGTATTATGGAAATAGAGTGTGATAGGATCTCTATTTAAAGGTATCACGAGAACCACTTAGATGAAGTTTCATATCTATACTGCTTATTTATCAGCATCCAACGTCCTAATATAATCAGAATCTAATATAGAATCTATGACCATTGCCTACTTTGAGCTCTTCCAGCTCACAACACCACAATTCAAAGTGAATATGTATTTTGTTTATAATGTCATGTCATTTTTATTAGTTTGAAAATGAGAAAATTCAAATCCTTGGATGACTAGTTCCTCATCTCCTCTACAAACAAGTAACACATTCTTAGTACACCTTATATACTTAAGGATATTCTTGACTTCCAACAAATGGTAGTCCCCGAGGTCATCTTGATATCTTCCAACCACACATAATGTGTAGGAGACATCTTTGAAATTAAATAGAACATCATCCAGGACTATAAAGACCTAGTATTTTAATACATAGAGATTGCATCATTTTTAGTGAATGTTTATTACATTACACAAACACACTCACAATAATCATAATATTTTACTAGCTTTGGAATTTTGGAAAAATAAAAACTATTACTTATGTGAGATACTTTATGTCCCACTACATTCTCCACAAATAGAATCCATCTATCAAAAACCTGTCATGCCCCATCCACTAGGGCCCATGGCATGACTACCCCAAGCTCGAATCCCCAAGGCCATGGGCTGACAACTAGTGTCGAAGGCATTATTCCACAAGTCAAAGGCATTTTACAATGTACCTATACACATTCACACCACTCCAATACAAAGGTACTAGAAATAAAATCTATCAAAACCATGCATGAAATCCACTACGTAAAACACAACTAGAGTACAATGGAAATTAATGTTTAATGTGAAATCTCAGACTAGTATAGAAGATGACCAAATGAAAAATAGAAACAAAAGTAAAAATCCAAGCCCCTGAAGATTATCCACCAAGATGGCTACCTGATGGTTAGGTGAAGGGTAGTTATCTAAAGCTGTAGAATTACACATCGTTTGTCTAATATCACAAAACGCCACCAGGCCCTGGTCTTCCCTAGACTCCATAAATGTGTCAGTCATCTGCCCAAGACACAACATGTGTGGGAAAAGCCCATGTAGGGGTGAGTAAAACAATACTCTATAGGGGACCCTAAAACCAAAATGCTAAAACATAAGAGAAAAGCCACAAAGGAATGCACAATCAGATCTACACGTTTATATGCCCTTAAATATACCATGAATATCCATGTATAATTATTTCAGCCACTAAGAAAACATGTGGTCCCAACCACACAACCACCATAAAGACTCTCATCGAAGGCTCAAGTCATAACACAAAAACCGGAATATCACACACCATGATCTCGTCCATTCCAGATGGCACCCATATAATAGATACAATCCATCAAGTACAACAATACCATTCAAAATGTTACATCTGGGAGAACGTACTTCATCAGGAAACTTCTACAAGGTTTGAATCTAGTGCTCGACACTAGAGGTCTAGTTGTCACAACCTTGAAACCGATGCAAGGCTAAGGAAACCCATGTAATGAGGCTAACTCCCCATCACTACGCTCAGTTGTGGGAGTGATTATCTATACTAACCTATGGTACCTCAGTGACTCTTATAAGGAGTGGAACATGCCTCAGTCTATTGAGGGATAAGTAACTCAAATCTAGGTATCATTTTCATCAGGTGGATGGTCTCACTTCTCAGTCCTCTGAGGGAGATCCATCACTAATCGAGGACCCGCACCCTAGATGATAGGGGGTACTACTCAGTGACCAGATAAGACATTCCTTGGTATGATAGTGGGTAATACTCAGGGAGGAACTACACCCTGTATCGGTAGGTGAGTACAACTTCTTAAATCGAGGACCCACACTGTACCTGGTAGGGGAGTACCACTCAGTGACTAGAGGACCTTCACCTTGGTAATATAGGGGAGTACTAACTCTGACAATATATTAACAATGTGAAACTCACACCCTAGTACATTAGGTTGGTACTAACCCCAGGCTAGAGGACCCACTCTCTAGCATGATAGGGGTGTACTGACTCTACTGTAGCACTACATATGGAGGACTTAAACCTTGAAATAGAAGTCGAGTAATAACTCCTACAATAGAGGACTCACTCCCTACCCGGTAGGAGAGTACCAACTCTAAATGCATTAGATATAGAGTTCATAATCCCTAGTCTAATAGGGGGGGGGGTACCTACCCCAAGGATAGAGGACCTTCTCCCTAGCACGTTAGGGGAGCACTAAATCTTACATTACTAAATTATCTGAGAACCCACTCCCTAATCCTACAAGGAAGTAACACTGTTGAAGGGAACCACTCAATGGTAAACAAACTGACACCCATGTACATTTGGAGTCACGTATCTACCAAAGCAGATGGATAGGGATTACCCATTCCATTAGTCATAAACATAGTTATCGTCCTGACATCTCATCATAAGAATCACCTCAATTATGCACAATGTTTGCTTGTATCAGGATATCCTACTCATCAAAACAAATAGGTCATCCTTTTACTTTCTCAAAAACTCAATTACAGTATCTCAAAAGGACCATCTTGTCCCAAGGGTCTCAATTCTATAGACGGCTTGTCAAATGAATGCTCTTTTTAGAAGTTACAACCATTTTAGTGAAACGGGGGAAAGTTGGGTCTGGGTCCAGTCTGACCTCGGTAGACCAACCTGACTTGACCTAAACTTAGTCTGAACTAGCCCACCGGGCTGAGGGTCTGGCACGCTAGTGCGGCCCGCCAGAACCAGCCTGACCCATATTAGAGTGGGTTGGCTCTATCATCTCAGATACAGATCTCTCAGATCCATCCAGCAGTATGCAGAACCATATGGTGTGGCTCCTCAGGTAAAGCATTCCTCTCATGTGGACTAGAAATCTTTTAAAAATTGTGTCTTATTGCAGGTCCTTTTCACACTATGGTAAGAGCCACAATTCTCTTCATGCAGCAGCTGCGCGACTTCCGCCATTGTTGCCTCCACAGCGTGCTACCCTACCGTGTGTTGTTGTGAGCACCACCGATGAATGCCTACTCTACAGACTACCAGATGTGATCTAGTGTTTTGTTTTTGATCTGGTGGGTGTTTTGGAGACCTTGGTCTATATTCTTCATCACTTGGGGTTCAAAATCCCATTTTATTTCTTCCTCTAGGAAGTGCTCATCTGTAGGTATTTTCCAAGCCTCCTCAATCCGATCATCACTATCATTGTCATTGTGACAAGAAATTTTGAAAAAAGACTGAAATTTCGTTGACCTGTGAATAATATGAAGAAAACCCATTAATGGAGTGAAAAAAACAAAAAAACATGAGAAATGGACCTCTACCGTTGTTCGTCATAGCATTGATCCTCTATCATTAGAAGGATCAACGAAGAAAATCAAATACAATTAATTTATAAAATGATTTACTCCCAAAAGATAATCCTGATCGAAAAATCCCTCTTACAAGAAGGATCGAAGAGCGGGTCAACCTGTTTGTGGGTTGATCTGCATTCATCATTTAAAACCATGAACAGGGAAATGAACGAAATTGAATAACAACACATGCATGTGTCGGATAGTTTTTTGGCAACGAACGGTGTCACTACGTTCATCATTCCACGATACTCTATTTATGGTTGTCAGTCGATCATCATTGGTGATGATTCGTTTGAAGGGTAGTTGGCGTTCATCGTCATCACCAAGCATAGCATCAGAGTAGAAATAGGATTTAACCAACAATCATGTGTAGTCTGCTTGGCCATTAAAAGATGAAATGAAAATCATCATTTCTATTACATTGATGTTAAGAACTCATTACACTATTTCATTTAATGAAACAATGTATTTAGTTTCATTGTGTTTCATGCCATTTTTCTACAATGGTTTCAAAAGTTCAAAAATAAATTAAAAAACCCACATTATTTTATTTCACCCTTTTCATTAAAAGTCCAAAAACTAAATTTTTCATTCAACCCCTACCGATCAATGATAAATAAAATCTTAGGTATTTTTATCATTCCAGATGCTACAGTACCCTTTTATTTTTAATCCTGGCACTTGTTTAGAAGTTTCCAAAGCTATGCACCCGTACAATTTGGATTCTCTTAAAAAACTCATAGACTAACTTTCACCCTCAACCCGTGTCAGTCGAGGTTAAGATCTGCCTAAGGGAAACACACCATTATGAGCTCAATGGTACTCTCAGACTTCCAATTTGAGTTAAAATTTAGGAGTTATAAGGATTTGAAAATAAAATAATTATTACTTAATTATTTTATTTATATCCAAAAACTATGTTCCACTATTGGCCCGTGCCAGCCAATGTTAGGCCCTTTATAGGGCAATCATGGCATTATGAGTTCAATGGTACCCTCAAATTTTCAATCCGAGAGATGGTTAAAAATATAGAAAAATATCGTGCATATTTAATTAATAAACATTAAAAAAATAAAATTTATTCTGGCAACTTCAGGTCTCAGAATTATGTGCCATCTCAGAGCCCAGTCTTGTAAAAATCCCATTTTATTTTCTAAAAAATACATGGAATTCTCGGCCATTAAATTATCCCCACCTAAATAATTTTCATCCTCGAAAATCAAAAGCCTATGCTCAAAGGATGAAAACTGGGTTCATCAAGGGTCTTTGTGTTACTTAAAAGAACATACCTTGAGGAACCATTGAGATCGACCACTTACATGTCCATCTTATGCTAGGTCAACATCGTGCAACAATAGGAACATGTCTCTTTATGTGTGACATGTGGGGGATAATTACTTAGCACTCTGATCCATTTTTAGTCTTGGGACAAAGAATCTCACCTCCATGCCATCCTAACGTAGATACAAATAGAAACACATAGTTTACATCCACCCCTAAATGAACATTGATAAATCCTTTATAAGAGTTATGCGTTCAAGGATGATTCAAAACATTCTGGGGTATTTACAAACGAAACAAGGCTTCCCTTGAGCCAACACTTGGTCTTACTAGGCCCTCTGTAAACAACCTCTATTGTCCAACCAAATTTCCAAAACTAGAAACAATACCACCCTCAATAGTGGAATATCAGCTGAGTATGGATGGTATGTAACCATTTCATGCAGTGGAAATATCATGGGGTCTAATTCTGCCACCACATAATGATCCGAAACATGAATCTTTTCAAGATTCCTTTATGTGCTGCCTGGGCTTCCCTTTCGCCACAAGGTAAATCCATAATTTACTATTGCAAACACACTGTATATTTTTCCTAATATGGTCAATACAGGTATTAATGGTAGTAACCCATACCATGAATGATGTAGTAAGGCCTTAACGCCATGTCTAAGTGATCCCAACCTCAACTCTCTCCTCTAAGAGTTAGGTCACACTATCAGTGCCCATGTGTAATCAATGGGTCTCTTATAGAAGGAGTCTCTATGAATGTGGATCAATTACGAGATCCAATTGTAACATCAAATCCTCATATAGATCTTGAGAAAAAAATAAGAACAACAAGAACCTATGTCTCTATAAAATGGAATCCAAAAGAAAAAACACAGATCGTACCTTAAACCTCTCCTAGATATTCTTGGTCATAAGCCAAAATCACATGCAGTTGTCCTCGTCCACATCCTCCAGCTCCCTAATCCTAGATTGGACCACCTGGGGGGTGGTTTTGGCAAATATGCAAACTACCTTTCACCTCATGTTGCTCATCCATCTCCTCTACCTTTCCGTCCAACATGTGGAACTCCTTCCTCCAAGATTTGTCTCTACCAAAGAGTCTCATTTTCCAATCCCTCTCAGTGACACGATGGGTAAAAAAATATCTAGTAATATTCCTCGAGCCGTTTCAAGCATTACACCACCTCTCCTAAGGATGATCTGCTCCTTAGCGCTACACCTGTGCCACATAACCATGTGTCTATATTTTGTAATGCGTACCTCTCCTAACCCATGATCATATCTCCTTTCCTCTACTAGCCCAATTAGATTCCTCTACCTCATGACCTATATTGTAGGTCACATCCATATGCTCATCCTCCATGTAGCTGTCAACCACTAGGGCTCACGTCAGCACCCAAATATACATTAGAATACTACGAGTTATCACTAATTCTCTTATCTCTGAGAATTGTCCCTACTTGAAGGTCTGGTTCCTAAAGTAAGGGTCCCACACCAAATATGTAGAGTATCATGAAATGTCCTTGAATCCCATTGAGTACTCTGCTACCATCATGCTTCCCTACCATAGGTGAAAGAGCTCTTGTATACACATAGAGTGTAATGTTTCCAAATAAAAATCCTCCCTAAAGAGGCTCTCAAAGTAAATCGAACTGAGGGTCACCTCATTGTGATTCTAGATCGTCAACCTCCACCATCTATTCGTCAAGCCTTGAAGAGGGATCACATCTAAGATCACCATCTAGTTGAGAGGTTTCTTCACTAGGCAAAAGAACCATGTAATTGCCTCAATTTAATACTCATCTACCTGAGGATCTATCTCACCTCAAAACATGGGATGTCTCTACATCAGGAACTCATGTAGAACAATTAGTTTACACACATCCTCTACTATTAGTATTGTGTGTAAAAATTGATCAATAGGTGGTGGCATCGCTAGTTCACACCCCAGAGGCAACACCTCAGAATCATTTCCCTGCATTGAATCCTCCACTCAGGGTGGATCATCTTTATGATCACGTTGTAGAATCTTATCTAGCGGTCATCATGGTGGAATCCTAAAATATATCAAGATAAACTACTACTAAAGTGTATTTCTGGAGATCTTACTCAAGAAGGATATATAATACACCACCATTCCTACATGATTCAAGTACCCGTTATTTCCCCACAACCAGTGTTTACATGTACTGAGTCAGAAAGTTGGTGTCCAAAGTCCAATTGTAGGGATACATCAGTTGCCACACCATCATTGGAGTCCATGTCATGAAATATGAACTAGAAACACTTAACATGGTTTTCCAAAACAAAAACCATCATACCCATGGACATTAAGGTACAACTGACCACCTTTGAAACCAATTTTTCATGACCTGTCCCCATGGCCCATGTCATGACTACCCCAAGCCCGCCTTTCAAATTATAGGGGATGGAGAACATAACTAAAGGAATTATTCTACAAGTGGGAGGAATTTTCCTATATACCTATACGCACACACACAACACCAATCAAAAGGTACTAGAATGTAAAATCCAAGGAAACAATGCATTCAATCCACTAGGTAAATCACAACCAGAGTACAACAGAAAGTAATGTACATGGAGGAAACCAGGGCCAGTATAAAATCCCCCGGAAATAATAATTTAACCAAAATTAAAACCCCATGCCACTGATGCTCATCCACTGGGAAGCATACTTGAAGGGTAGGTGAATTCTAGAAGCCTAATGTTATTGAAGTGCACCACTTCTGTCTGATGTCACTAAAACCCACCAAGCCCTGGTCCTCCGTGGACACCATCAAAGCATCAGTTATCTTCACAAGACACAACACATGCAGGAAAATCCCATGCAGGGGTGAGTAAAAAAATACTCAATAGAGGACCCTAGAACCACAAAGGTAAATCACAAGAGAAAATCCATAGAGGAATTCACAATCATCTCTACTCGGGTATATAACCATTCATATTCCATGAACATCTAGATATACTCGTTTAAGACACTATGAAAACATGTGGTCCAAACCACACAACTAGCTTCAAGACTCTCATTGAAGGCTCAGGTCATGACACACAAACCAGGAGATCACACTCCCTGAGCTCAGCCATCCCTCATGGAAGGCATTTGGGAGATTCACTCAACTAGGTACAATCCTACCATTTCAAATGGTACGTTCGAGAAAATGTACTCAATCAGGAACATTGTACTAGGTCTGACTCTAGTGCTTGACATTAGAGGCCTAGTCATCAAAACCTTGCACCCAATGCAAGACTAAGGATACCCAAGTGAAGAGGCCCTCTCCTCGTCACTGCACACAATTGAGGGAGTGTGGCTCCAGACCAACCTGCAATACCTCAGTCGCTCGTATAATGGGTGTCCCTTGCCTCTTTCTATCAAGGTAGCACTAAATCTTATCTTGGTATCATTTTTATCAAGTGGATGAGACTGCTCCTCAATTCGTTGAGGGAGATCAATCTCAAATCTAGGACTCGCACCCTACCATGTTAGGGAGTACTACTTAGTAAATAGAGGTCCTGGACCCTGGAATTATAGGGGAGTAATACCGATGAAGTACCCTCACCCTGTATCGGTAGGGGAGTATAACTTCATATATTGAGGACCCGTGCCCTACCCAGTAAGGGAGTACCACTCAGTGATTAGAGGACATGCACCTGGAAATATATGGGAGTACTGACTCTTTCAGAATATTCGCTATGGGTGACATGTACCCTAGTACGTTAGGGGAGTACTGACCCCATGATAGTGTACCCACTCCCTAGGAAGGAAGGGGAGTGCCAACTCTACTGTAGCACTATGTTAGGAGGACCCATATGCTGGAACGGTATGGGAGTACAGACTCCTACAATGGTGGATCCAATACATACTCAGTAGGGGACTACCGACTCTATATGCGTTTGATATGGAGGAACCGAGTCCTAGTCCAATAGGGGAGTAACAAATCCAAGGATATAGGACACTCTCCCTAGAACAGAAGGGGAGTATCGACCCTTCCATTACTAACTTCTCTGAAAACCTATGCTCTAATCCTATAGGGGAGTAACACAGTCAGAGGGAACCACTCATAGGAAAATGAAACCTCACCCGAGAATGTTGGGAGTCCCATCTATACCAAAGAATATTGATAATTAATACACACACCTTGAGTCATCAAGAGAGTAACCTTCCTAACATCTCATCATAAGAATCACCCCGATTCTGCCCAATGTCTGCTCATACTGGGAGATCCTACACTTCAAATCAAATAGTAAATCCAATAATACTATCAAAAAACTAACATAGAGTATCTCAAAAGGACCGTCTCATCCCATGGGTCCCAATTCTGCAGATGGATCATCAAATAGACACTCTGTTTAAAAGATACAAACATTTTAGCGAAATGGGGGTGGGTGGGGTCCAATTCTGGTTCGAACCAACCAAAACCAGAGCTGATCTGAACCGAGATCGACCTGGCCCGGACCGGTGGGGGCCTGGCCCACTGGGCTACACGTCTAGCCTACTCTTCTTAGCTTGGTGGGCGGAGGTTCCGGCGTACTATCGACACCCCCAGAACCAGCCCGACCCGCATTGGAGTGGGAAGACTCCAACATCCTGGATGCGGTCAACCACGTATGTCTAGAAGCATGCGGGACCAGCTAGCACTGCTCCCCTGTTCAACCATTCTTCTCATGGGGAGCGGACCTCTTGCAAGAACCATGACATTCCTTGGATCCTAGTCACACCATGGTCAGAGCCATGATTCTATTCACATGACAGATGAACGGCTGCCGCCACTTCCATCTCCACGGTGCGTTGCAGCCCACATTTTACTACTGGCACTGCCTACAGTCACCACCACTGAAATCCTCTTTCACAAACCATAGTATGTGCTCCGGTGGTCCGTTCATTGATTTGGAGGGTGTTCTGGAGTCCTCTGGTTGTGTTCTTCATCACCTGGGGTTCAAAATCCAACTGTCATTTATTTTTCTGGGAAGCGCTCATCCGACGGTATTTCCCACACACCCCCAATTAAATTGTCAGTTTTTTCATTGTTGTTCCAAGAATGGTTTCACAAAAATCTACCATTCACTGACCTGTAAAGATTGTGAAGAACATGCGTCAATGGGGAGTGGAAAACCAAACCACTATGTGAGGAACGATCCTCCACCATCGTTCGTCACAACGTTGATCCGTTCCCGTTAGAATGATCTACAGGGAATATAAAATACAATTAATTTATGAAATGATTTACTCCCCAAGGAAAATTCGGATAGAGAAATTCACCCTGAAAGAATGACCGAACTACTGGTCAACCTGTTCGTGGGCTGATCCGAGTTCTTCATTTAAAAACAAGAATGATGAAAAGAATATAATTAAATAACAACCCCTACCTGGGTGGGATCAATTGATGGAGATGTATAGTGTCTCTACATTTGTTGTTCTACGATCCTCTGTTTACGACCATTGGTTGATTGCCTTTGGTGATGATCCATTCTAAGGGGGGTTGGCGTTCATCATCCTCACCCACATGAGCTTCGGAGCATAAGTAGGAATGTGCCAATAATCATGTGTCGTTTTATTGGACAATAAAGGATGAAATGTGAATTATTGTTTTAGTGATGTTGTTGTTACGAAGTCATTACGATGTTATATTTAATGAAATACCATATTTTATAGCGTTGTGTTGTACGTTGTTTCTCTTCAACAGTTTCAAAAGTTCAGAAATAAAATAAAACAACCACCACATTTTATTTTATCATTTTCATAAAATGTCTGAAAACTATCTTTTCTAGTAAACCCACACCGGTTTATGTTAAGTCCATTATCAGGAAATGTTGTCGTTCCAGACGCAATGGTGCCCTTATCTTTTTATTCCATGCACCCATTTAGATATTTCCAAAAATGCACACCCACACCATTTTAATTCATTTAAAAAAAATAAAAAAATAAATTTCACTATCGACCCATACATATCATTTTTTAGCACCGCCTAAGGGAAAAACGCCCTCACAAACTCAATGGTACTATCAGATTTCCAATACGGGTAACCGTTTAGCTGTTATAAGGATTTAAAAATAAATTAATTGTTACATAATTATTTTATTTAGGTCAAAAAACTAACTTCTACTGTTGGCTTGCACTAGCCAATGTTAGGACCGTTCTAGGTGAATCACAACATTCTGAGTTCAATGGTGCAATATGATTTTCGATCCGAGTACTTGTTCAAAAGGTAGAAAAATTTTCTCACATGTTTATTTAATAAACTTTAAAAGAAGTTTAAAAATCCATTCTGTCCACTCCGGGTCTCAAAATTACGTGCAATATCTGAACTCAGTCTGATAAATATCCCCATTAATTTGAGAAACACCATTTAATTCTAGGACATTACAATACCATACAAAATACATATCTTCATAACATTGGGGAAAGGAAACCTAAGAAAGGATGAGATCAAAAGCTTAGTAAGGGTAAAAAAGGTATATACATAAGCATAAAGTGAACATAAGGGTATGCAAACATGATCATAACATTGGAAAACCATACCATCCATTTCAAATATCATAATCATGAGTTTCTTATTAAATATTGGTGGTTCATAAGACATAATTCAAATAGAAATCCATGAACATGATCTGTGAGAGCATAAGATAGGTAATTTTTGGTATATACATAAGAATATATAATAATTTCCATTTTAGTAATATTTATCTACCAAAAACATCATAGTGGATAAATTCCTTTACAGAATCAAATTCACTCCACTTTTAAGACCTGTATTACTAAACTGGGTTCACTTTTCATTCTACAATGTATTAATAAAACAAGTTCCCTTCATGTTTGATCCAAATATTACTAAACTAAGTTCTCTCCCCATTCCAATATTTTCAATCTTATAATATATAAATCATTACCTAATGAATTGTAGGTAGATATAGGTCCCATATATCACATAATAAAATTATACATATGTGTACCATAAGATCATAAAAATTCATCACATCATAACCCATGAAATTATTTGGATATTATAAAACATTCATCCTATCTTAACATGTGGAAAAGTGATAGGTTTCATAATCATTTCATCGTAGAATAACCCATTAAAATAAGCGGGTTTCATAATCATATAACATATAGAAGAGAGTCTTGTTTTCTAAAAACCATACCATCATAACATAGACCATTAATTGAAATAATATGAATTGTATCATTTTATCATATCTCCATTAAGTAACAAGAGTTGCATGAATGGATGTCATCATAGATGGAAAATAATTTATAATGATCATTTCAACATTTCTTGTTTAAAATATTTTTTCTACTTTGAAAATTGATTTTTACAACATTAAACATTTTAAAAACATTTTTATATCAATATAAACATGAAAAATTATATATTAAGCATTGAAAATCATATAAAACACATTTTAAACATAAATCCTTTCTGAAAACATTTTTTTTGAAAATAACCTTTCAAACTTATAAAAGAAGATTAAAATCATATAATTTTTTTAATCATAAAACATTTTCAAAATAATTTTCCTTGAAAATGAGTTTAAAAGGACATTTAAAACACTTTTGAGAACTTTTTTTAGAAAACATGGTTTTTGAAGAATCTAGATTTTAGTTAAAGAGAGAAATAAAGTCAAATTTTTATAAAAACATTTCCTTAATTATCTTAATTACCATATACTGTAAAAATGGTACCATTACATGAAGATATTATAATTAACCATAAGGTAATAAAACTAAAGACATTTCATGAGATATGAATCATAATATTTGATCAATGGAATTATAATCATAAACAAACATTGGAAATGATGAGATTGTGGTAATAAACTCTTATCCTTAGGTAACATTGAATCATAATCCTCAGGAAAGTATAGAATTAAATAAAGATTAAAATCTCATTAAAATAATTAAATTCATGATGTAAAACGTAAAAGGGGTCGTATATACCAATCGTAAAATAATATTGGTGCATAACATAACATGTTTCTTAAAGAGAAAATTGATACAAAATTACCTTACTAGTTTGGTAATGTTTTTATTGTAAACCCCATGAAAGAGTGATCCGAAAATGGATGTAAATACCAAAAAATTTAAGTATAAGAATCATAAATTACATTCATGGTTATAATATACACCACATAAAAGAATCATGTAATGAAAATCGAATTTTTCTCATAGAATGTAAAAGTGAGACATAAATTCCATACATTAAGTCTTAACTTCTTTCATAAACATTAAAGCCTATTATATAATAAATATATGTTTATTATAAATATATAAATAAACCATATTCATATATGTCTAACCATATATTATTTTCTTGTGAATTTATACTACCCATTTATTAAAAATCAAATGTTAATGTTATATTTCAGTTAATAACCTCTATGTTTTTCGTATAAGTTTTGAATTGTTATTTCTAGTACACTTACTCTAATAATTATTTAAATTGTTATAGAATGTAAAACATGATATAAAAATATATATATATATATATATATATTATATTTTTATTTAGAGTAACCCCTAAAATTTAGTGATTTCAATCAAAATACTTTTTTTCACGGAGATAGTAGGTCATACGTACAAATGAATATTGTTTCTATTTTCTTGTCATATTGAATGAATGAAATTAAATGATATATATATATATATATATTATAATTAAATTATAAATTTAATTTCATATATCTCACATATATTTATTAAAACCATCCATAACACATTCCTTGTAAATCTTGAATGAATCACATCACTTCACGATGCGATAGTCTCGATACACATGAATGAAATTATCATATTCCCACAAAATGCCATGAATAAAGGTATATGTTATATAATAATTCAATAATCATAAAAACTCAGAAATATCATATATAAATTTTATTTCGTTCACTATTCATTACCTTGAAAAGTGGTATGAGAAAATGAATTACATCGATTCGCGAGGCAGTAGTCCGCCCTACAAACAAATGATGATTTCATAACCCATTTATGGAAGTGTGTGTGTTTGAAGGCCGTAACATCAACATAAAATTATCTATGTATATTTTATATACTTAATTTATTATATAATCATGATATAAAAATAATTTAATGGGTTTGAGGATGATATAAAACAAAAACATTCACTGATGAATGTTGCCTCTTCTTTAAATATCTTCTTTTTGTTTGAAAAAATTGCCTTCCTTGGGTGTATTTTGGCCAAAATTAAGGCTTGTAGAATTATTGGATAGAATTTTGGAAGAAATTTGGATATATTCTATCTTAACCGAATGTCTTGAGAGATGTGAATAGAGGATAAGAGTGGTGGCCTTTAATAAGGGAGGTAAGTGTCACTATTGTAATTTCTTTTAAAAGAGTGAATTCAACCCATGTTTTTCCATGTAAAGTGGTTAAAAAATATAAAAATGCCAAAAAAGTTATTACATATAAATATTTTCATAAAATTGGATTCGAATAAGTTTTGGGTAATTTTTACCCCTTATATTTTCAGCTCAACCACTATGTAATCTTGTTTTTACCTTAATCACTAAAATAAATTTTAAATTATTTAACTAATAACTTTGGTAAGAAATTAATTGTGAATTATTAGAAATTAGAAATTTTTATTATTTAAAATATGAAATAAATTTTTAAAATTCAATTCACAAAATTGGTAAAAATTAAGTAAAAATTAACCCTACAATCCTATCATGAATGTTGGGTTTTATGCAAAAAAGGTCAAAAGTTTCAATGTTTTTATATTAAAATTCAGTGTGAAATTAATTCAAAATAACTTAATGGGAGAAATATATGTATAATTTAATTAAATATACTTTTAAATTAAATCTTAGTATAATTTATCTATATAAATAAATTAAGAGAAAATATAGTTTTCAATTAAAAATCTATATTTGTTATTATTCATCAAAAAAGAAGATTTTCATAAAAATCATGAAAATTCACTCTAAGATAATTTTGGAACACTTAATTATTTTTTATTCAACTTAATTTTCTAAAATTTTCTATAATTAATTTCTTTATTTTTCTCAAAAATAAATAAAAACAATTTTTGATAAAATGGTTTTTTTAAAGCACAAAAAGACTTTACCAAAAATTATGTCTCTTATTGTCAATATGTTATCATTATATAAAACCATTATATTTAATAATTACTTATTAATATTCATATTAATATTTTATTAGTTATTTTATGATGGTCATTTTTTACTAACTATATTAATAATATATCATTCTTTTCTTAAAACCCAGTGTCATGAGTAATATAATCTAAGCTGGTGTTGAATATAGTGAAAGATTAAATAGGTGTTGTGTATAAAAAAATATTTAATTGGATTAGCTTTTGTTTAAAAAAATAAAAGAAAAATTAATTTATTAAGAAAGGATCATAGAAATTTAGGGTGTTACATTCTACCCCCCCCTTAAAATGAATTTGGCCCTCAAAACATGTCAATCTAAATCAAAAAATGAAGGACACTTCAGCCTCATTTTATCCTCAGGTTCGCATGTGGCTTACTATAACTGATGTTTTCACCATAAAACATTGACCATGATAGTTTAATTGATTCATAAAACTTTCTCTATATGATCCAGAATCTCTACCAGTTTCTCCTTATAAGAAGGATCTTTCTCTAGAGGTATGACCTCTAAGGTCAGTACATGTGAAGGATTAGGTATGTATTTCATCAATAGGGATACATGTAACACATCATGGGTTTTATAGAGGTTCTGTGTATGTGCCAAGAAATAGTCTACCATCCCGATACGATCAAGAATTTAAAATTCTCCGATATACATAGGGATTATTTTCCCTTTCATCCCTAATCATATAAGATTCTTCCATTAATAAATTCTTACAAAAACCTTGTAATAAAATTAAAAATATATATCACATTGAAAATTATCAGCATAAATTTCCATCTAACATTGATCTCCCATTATATTCTACTAAACGGATCAGTCCTTCTCTTCCATTTCCTCAGCAATATCATCTCCCAATATATTTCTTTCCCAAAATTCGTTCGAACATATTAGAGCTCTATATTTCATTCCATAAAGGGATTCATAAGGGGAAATATATATTATTGAGTGAAAGATGTTGTTGTAAGAAAACTCAACTAGAGGAATGTGATGATCTCAACCACCTTTAAAATCCAACGAACATGATCTCAACATATCCGTAATGGTTTGAATTGTTTGTTTAGACTAACCAACTATTTGACAATGATAAATATTGCTAAAAATAAATTCCATATCAAGAAAATGTTGAATATTTTACAATGACTATGAAGTAAATCTCATTTCTTGACCAGATATAATAGAATGTGGTACTCCATGGAACCTTACCACTTCTTTAATGTATATCCTAGCAATATTATTTACAAAAAATTATTATCTGGTAGTGATGATGTGTGCTGAATTAGTAAGGTAATAAATTTCCAAGATGATGTGTACTCCATGGAACCTTACCACTTCCAAAATTATGTTCTACAATTTCTATTCTAGTATATGAAATGGACGCAAAATTCCCTTTTACTTTTTTTAGACTTAAGTTGTTGAAATACCAAGAACTGAGATATAAAATCTATGATATCTATCTTCATTCCATCCCACCAAAATTATGATTTAAAATCTCTATTCATATTTATACTTTTATGATGAATATATATTGAAGAACTATGAGCTTTCTCTAACAACTCCTTCTTCAGTTCTAGTATGAAATGAACGCATACTCAGTTCCTCAACCTTATCATTCCATCATGATCAAGGATAAACATGAGAAAATTTATAACCATATTTAGTATCTCTACATCTTCCTTCTATGCCTATTAAATCCTAACTTCAATAGATGGTTCAATATTGAATTGATAAATATAATTCATTTCATCTTAAAACATGATTTCTATATGCATCCTTTGAAAATCCATAAATATTGAATCCATTGTGATCCTCATCATGAATAAGCTAGCATGATTATTTTGACTCAAAACATTGGCCAACTTGTTCTCTTTCATAAGTTGGTAATGTATTGAGTAGTGATAATCATTTATCAACTCTAACTATCATGTTTGGTGCATGTTCAACTCCATCTATGTGAATATATACTTTTAAAATTATATGGTTGGTATATATATCATACTTTTCTTTATAATGATAATTCCTCCTTGTCATGAATGAAAAAAAATACCACAACTAACACCAAATCATGAGTTGAATAATTTTTCACATTCATCTTTAATTACCATGACTTATAAGCTATAACCATGTCATTCATCACTAGAACACATCTCAATCCCATCTTGTATGTAACACAATAGATTACAAACCCTTATCCACTATAGGGTAATGTAAGAATATATGCACTGACTAACCTTTTCTTAAGGTCCTTTAAATTTTCCTCATATTCATCTATCCATAAGAACTTGGCTCCCTTACATGTTAACATGGTTATAGGACTAGATAATCATGAGAGATTCTCCATAAACCATTTATAATATCTATCTATTCCAAGAATATTATGGATCTCAGTCACTGTGTTTGGATGGGAGAAACATTCAATAGCCTCTATATTTAATAGATCTTTAGATATACCCTCTCTTGAGATTATGTGACAAAAAAATGAATCCTTTTAGAGCTAAAATTAACACTTTGTAATTTTTTCATACAATTTCTCCTTTCATAGGGTCTTTAGTACAATTAAAAAGTGTTATCCACGCTCTTCCTTTATCTTTTAAATCAAAAGCATATTAACTAAATGACTACCAAAAACTGATCAAGGTAATCTATAAAGACTCTATTCATTAAATCCATAAGGTAAGAAGGTCAATTAGTAATACATAAAGGTATCACTATATATTTATAGTATTCATACCTTGTACAGAATGATGTCTTGGGTATATCCTCATTCTTGACTCTCAATTGATGATATCCAGAATTATGGTCAATCTTAAGACCCATACACTGGTTGTAATCTCCATCAGAAGTTCGTACATATCATTACATTGATAGAAGATCACAGATCGGTTTTGAAAAAAAACATAACTTCCTTTCCTAAACAATTGATATGGGATTTATATAGACAAATCTAATCCATGCATGGGTTGAAATAAATTTTAATTAGAGGAAGAATGACGAGATTTGAAGGAAACATATTCCCACCAATTTCAACTAGATAGGAATCATAAACTTGATATATGATAATCATGACAATAGGAGTTTTCACTCCAAATTCCACATATAATTATATTGGTGACATATTTATTCCCTTATAAAATTATTCATATATGAAATAATGGATATATTTATAGTCAAATATGAAATTATTAGTTCTATAGGTGATGGAAAGTGTACCTTTAACTATGTCGTTATCACACCCCTCATCAGAAACAATGATCACATGAGATTTCCCCTTATTCGTTGGATGAAAAGGTTTCTCACATCAATCTATATCATTAACCCTTGGTTTAAGGAAGTTTTTTATCATAATTCACATTTTCATTACACTTGAAAAAATAGTGTATTTAGGGTTCATTTTATACATCTCTCCCTCTGTTTGTATCATTATCTAACTTCTTCCCATCACTTCAGAAATCAATTTCTCGAAGAACTTCCCTTACACACATAAAACATTTACTAACACCCTTATGTAAATTTCCTTAATTCTTATTACCACACATAGATCATAAAAGAAACCTCATCTTCTTATCTCTAGGGTTCTTATATTTTTCTGTGAACTCCTTAATCCTTTTCTTGTCAAAACCATGAGATTGGTGTATAACTCCAACATCCATTTTAACCTTTATTTCACATCAAACAATATCTTCATAACTAATAAATTATCTCACAACTAATTCATTTAGGAGAGTTGGTTTTAAGCCATTGAAATATTGATCAACCTTAATTTTTGGTTGGATGATAATATCAGAAGAATAACTTGAAACTCCTATAAAATATGCCTCATAAGTAGTGATAGACTCATTATACTTTCACCTTATCTGAATGAACTCTTTCTCTATATTTATACAAATTATATGAGTAAAGTACTTATTGAATAATAATTCCATGAACTCATCCCAATCCATAGAGTCAACTTTATCTCGTTACCTCATATTCTTGATAAGAGTATACCATTTATCTATTACACCTTCAAAATAGTATATATACAAAATTAATTTTTCATGTTTGGAAGATAGGATAACATAAAATATTTTTTCTGCTTAACTGACTGACTATTCCTAAACTAGTGGATCTTAAGTCCCAATAAAATAAATTTGAAATTTCCCCATGAAGAAATTAATGAAATGTTATTCCCAATTTTGTTTGTTTTTATGTTAATCCTGATTGATATCATGAGAAATTTACATGGGCATAACAATGATATTTATCATTCTGGCTCCCAAAATAGTTGAATAATCAGGAGAAAAAACATCTCATTTCCTGTCACACTTACCATTAACATAGATTCTTCAGGTTCAAACCATTAACTAAAACCAAAATGTATTGAGTTAAAAAACAATAATCATAGTGGTGAACAACATAATCATTAAAACCCACCTATAGGATATAAATATAATTAGACTTTTTTTTAATCTAGGACACCTTAGATTTATCCTATGTCATTTGTAAACATCATATTCTTAAATCCCTCATTATGGTCTGAAAAGAGTTTTTTAATTCTTAAATTGTATCCCTCATATGTTTCAAATGAGGTTTGTAGAAAGGCCCATTATCACGCACCATTTCCCAATCGAGTCAAGCTCAATACGTTGTTTTAGTGGGTTGTTTCCCCTAGAAACCTAGGTTCCATAGCCACATATAATTGTATTATACAGACATGAATGTACTTCTATAATATAACTAACTCTTCCCTATACCTAAATTCTAGGAATTTTATTATACATTGACTCACCCTTCGAATTATCCTTAGGCATGTCCTTAGGGATGTCACTATGGTTTTCTCATCCTAGATACCAAATTTTAACTAAACCATTACTATGAAACCAACTAAAATCACCAAAAAAATTATATATTGAAATTAAATACTTTTTGTGTAATATTTATTACATTACACAAACACAGTCCCAAGAACCGTAATAATTTAGTTCCTTGGAAACATGAAAAAATAAACGCTGATACTTAATTTAGATATATCAGCTCTCACTATGTTCTCCATAACTACCACCCTTATTTACAATAACATAAAAAATACATATAATTATAAGTTTGGGAAAGGAAACATAAGAAAGGGTGTGATCATATGAATAGTAAGGTTAAAAATGAAGATACATTATCATAATGTGAACATAATAGTATGAGAACATGCACATGAAATCTAAAAACCATCCCAAGCTTATCAAATACCATAAAAATGAATTGTGGGATAAATATTTTTAGGTAATAAGACATGAGTCAAAAAGGGAGTCAAATAACATGATCCATGAGAGCATAAGAAGTGGAATTTTTTTCCCACACATAAGAATATAAAATCAATTCCATTTTAGTTTTGGATCACTTCCAAAACCATCATAGAATAAAAATTCCTTTACTGAACAGAGTTTACTCCCCATTCTCTCACTGTATTACTAAATTGGGTTCACTTCCTATTATATTCCCATATTACTTAACAGAGTTCACTTCTCATTTTATCCTTGTATAAATAATCCAATTCCACCCCCCATTTCATTCATATATATCTCATGAGATATAAATATTTACCCAATTTGTTAGAGTGAGATATCGATCCCACCCATCACATAATGAAATAATACATATGTGTTCCATAAGATCATAAAAATTCACATTATCATATCCCATGAAATGAAATGAGTATCATAATCTGTACATCATATCATAACATATGGAAGAGTGAAAGGTTTCATAATCCTTTCATCATAGCATAAACCATGAAAAGCAGTGGGTATCATAATCATATTACCCATAGAAGAGAAATGGAATTTATAAACAAAATTTCATCCAATCATAAACTATTAAAATAAATAATATGAATGGTATCCTTGGATCATATCCCCAGTAAGTCATGAGCAACACAAATTGATATCATCATATATAGAAAATTATTTTGAAAGATCGTTTAAAATATTTATTGAGAAAAATATCATTCCTAGTTCAAAAAATAACTTTTAAGACATTTAATATTTTTAATTTCTTGTTCTTTATAATAAACTCTAAAACATATACAAGAATCTTTTAAAATCCTTTTAATCACTTTTAAAACATAATTTTTTTTGAAAACCTTTTCTCTGAAAATAGCAATTGAAAATTATAAAAGAAGGTTTAAAATCATTTAAAAAATTAATCATAAATAATTTCCAAAATAATATTGCATATAAATTATTTTAAAATATATTTTAAGACAAAATTGAAACCGTTCTTAATTTTTTTTTCAATGATTAAATATTCCCAACTAAAGAGAGAAATAAAGCCTAATTTTCATAAATACATATCCTTATTTTACTTAAGTACCAAAGAGTGGAAAAGTGGAACAATTACATAGTGATATCAGGAATAACAAGAGGATAAGAAAATTTATAATAATTATTGAAATATATATATCATAATATTTCATCAATTTAAGCATATTAATAAACAATCCTATTAAACGATGAGATGGTGGAAATAAAATATTTCCCCATTGATAACTTTCAATAATAATCCCCATGAAAGGATAAAATCACATGAATTTTATGACATAATTAAAGTAAGTATATTAATGATATAACCTATCAAATGGTAAGTATATATACCTATTAAAATAGTATAAGTTCATAACATAACATTGTATCAAAGAAGGAAAATTGAGACAAAATTACCTTACCACATTAGTAACATTTTAAAAATAAACGCCGTGAAAGAGAGATCCTAAAATGGATATATAAACAAAAAATTAATTAAGTATAACAGTCATAAATTATATTAATGGTTACCAAATACACTATATAAAATAAATATGTGGTGAAAATGGAATTTTTCTCACAGAAAATAAAAGTAAGATGGAAGTCCTTTACCTTAAGTCTTGAATTCCTTCATACACATTAAAGCCACTATATAATAAATATTATTTTATTATACATATATAATAAAACCATATTCAAATATATCATATAATATATAATTTTCTTATGAATTTATATTATATATTTATTAACAATATCGTGTTAGTGTTATGTTTCGGGAAATAATTGTTTTGTTTTCATATATGTTTTGAATTGTTATTTCCAGTCTAATTAAATTTAATCTAATTTTAACATTTACAAAAAAAAATTATATAAATATATTATATATTCATTATATATGTATTTATATTAACCCACAAAATTTATTTATAGGAAACAATATACACAGTTCATGGAGATGGTAAGTCCTACGTACACATGAACACTATTTCTATTTTCTTGTCTTATAGAAAGAAAGTATTTAAATGACGTATAAATATATATAATAATTATAATAACACTATTATGTATTATATATAAAATATTTAAAATAAACTCATCCTTAATACATTCTATGTAAATCATCAACCGATCACATTGCTTCGCAAGGCGGAGTCCACCATACACACCAATAAAGTTGTCGTATTCTCACAAAACTGAAATCATGAATGTATGTGTTATATAATAATTATATAAGAATAAATACATATTATATATAATATATATCATATATAAATATTATTTCAATCATTATTCCCAATATTTATAGATGGTAATTGAAAAAAATGACATCAGTTCGCGAGGCGGTAGTTTGTCATACACATGAATGATGATTTTGAAAACCATTTGATGGAAGTGTGTGTGTTTTAAGGTTTTAAACATAACATGAAAAAATAATAATTATATTTAATATACGTGGGTTTTGATATAATCAAAATGAAATAATAACTTAATGGTTTTGAGGAAGAAATAAAACAAAAACATTTATTGATGAATGTTACCTCTTCTTTAGGTATCTTTTATTTGTTGGCACTGAAGGCCTTCCATGGTTGGATTTATACCCAAAGTAAGCATTAAAGGATAATATGGGAGAATTTTTAAATATATTTATATTTTTATTTTCCAATTAAAATTTCATTTAAGGAATAATGAGAGGGGAAGATGGCGTGTCCTTCTACAAGGGAGGTGACGGGCACTTTTGTAATTATTTTCAAAGAGTTAATTTCATCCAAGTTTTTTCCAAGTAAGGTGGCTCAAATAATTAAAAAAAAATTTATCATAGAAGTAATAAGGTCTAAATATTTCCATAAAATTGTTTTTGGAAATGGTTTGGGTTATTTTTACACTGTATATTATATGTTTAACCACAAAGTAATCTTGTTTTTATCTTAATTATTGTAGTTAATTTTAATTTCGTTCTCTAATAAATTTTGTAAAAAAATTAATTTGGCATTATTATAAATTATAGATTATTATTATTCTGAATATGGATTCTATTTGTCCAAATTCAATTCATATATGTGCTGAATATTAATTTAAAAATAATCCTATATATGTGTCGAGAAAGATGGTTTTTATAGGGAAAATGATCAAAAGTTTCCAATGTTTTTATAGTTAATATTAAGATGAAATTGATTCCATTGATCTAAATTAGATTAATATATGTATTATTTAACTAATTATTCAATAAAAAAATTAAAATATAATTTAACTATGTAAATAAATTTAGAGAAAAGATATTTATCAATTAGAATATAGTATTTTTCACTATTCATCAAAAGATGAAACTTTTCAGAAAAATACCAAAAAAATTAACCTGCCCTATCTTTTACCTTATTAATTAAACTTTTTTTATTTTATAAAATTCATTTCCTAAAATCTTATAAAATTAATTTTGTTATTTTTTACAAAAGACATAAAAATGTGTTTTTGAGAAAATGGTATTTTCAAAGCAAAAAAAAAAACAAATATTATGAATTTCATTATAAATTTATTTATTTATAAAAACAAATAATATTTCCAAGGTAGTTATTACTATTAATATTACAATGTTTAACCTCTAGGTTATGATGGTCGAGTTTAAATAATTATAGTAATAGTATATCATTGTTTTGTAAAAACATAGTGTTGTGTGTAATTCAAGTTGAGTTGGTATTGTGTATAGTGAAAGCTTAACTTGGAGTTTCATATAATGTGAGATCTACATGTTTTATAATACAATTCAATCAATAAAATAAATTTTAATTTTTTCTAAAAAATTTCGAATAAATTATGGGTATTACAATGATCGACCTAATCATGGGTGTGTATCGAATCCTTTCCATTCTATTTATTTCATCATGTGTCTGAGGAAAAATTTTATTGGAAAGATGAATTGTATATAGAACTAAAATAAATATCATCATGGGTTGTTCTATACAGAATTTCTTCAGTATCATTTCGATGTACATACTTTGACTTAGGCCGAGAAACCTCATGGATCTATCATGATAGATCTTGATCATGAAAATATATGATGTCTTGTCCAAGTCCTTCATAAAGAATTATTTATTCAACCATTCTTTAGTAGATTGTGAGACCGTTGTTTCATTTCTAATGAGTAATATTTCAACACAATATACTATTAAAAAAATTACTACACTCCCATTAAACACTTATAGCTACATGTATCACTCTTATTATTTACGAAACAAAATTCTATTATGGTTACATCAAAATGAATGTTCCATGACCTCTATGATTTCTTTAATACATAAATAGAATTTCGAAATTTTCATATCTTATTGGCATCCTTTGGATTCACAAACCATTTGGGTTGTGTCATATAGAGATCTGATGGAAGGATCTCATGAAGGTATGTTATTTTGAAATCAATTTACCAAATCTCATAATCATGGTAATTCATAATGGAAAGTAGATTTTTGATAGATTTTAGCATTGAAAATAGTGAAAATCGTTCATAATAGTCAATTACTTGATGTTGTTTAAACTATTTTTAATCCAATATTTCCTTATAGATTTTGAATTGTCCTTCTATGTCTAGTTTCTTCTTGAATGACCATTTGAAACCAATGAGATTTACATCCACTGGAGGATCTATCAAAATTATGATAGGGTTCTAGTATATAAAATCCTTCTTATAATTTATGGACTCTTTCCACATAAAAAATCTATTCAACTTACATCTTATTGTTAAGTTATAGGATCATTATTATCAACTAATAACAAGCCACCATCCTAATTGACTAAAAAATAATATTGTCTGTGTTCTCTAACATCTCTTATAATCCTACATAGTGCTTGTGTCTCTAGAACAAAATTTTCTTCCATAGGGTTTTGAGGAGTTTATTTTTGTGCCTAATCTTATATACCTTGAGTCTCAACATCATCAAAGTCTTTATCTCTCCCAATATCTCTTTTTGAGATGTGATCCCTATCAAGGAATATTTGATGTCTTTCCACTATTATCCTTTTTTATTAGGGGTCATATAGTTAATATCCCATTGTTTCATTATGGTATCCTATAAATGTACACTTTTTCCCTCAGGGTGATGGTTTATTAAATGAAGAGGCCTTAACAAATGGTTCAAAACCAACAAATGTATGTATAACAACATAGGCTTCCTTCAATTCCATGAAGGTGTAGTATACCATAAACCATTTTAGTTGGCACTTGATTTAGTATATGTGTTTTTTTTATAATTCATATTCACAAATGGATAATGGAATACTCACATAACTCATCATTGATCTCACCATGTATAACAAGGTGCAATTTTTCCTTTCAATTACACTTTTCTATGAAGGTGTTTAAGGATGAGTGAGTTTAGGTAGGATCTAAAACTCCCATAAGTAATCCATAAATTCTTGATTAAGATATTCTCAAACATGGTATATGAAAGGTTTCTTAATCTTCTTAACAAGCTTGTTCTCAACATAATTTTGGTATTCTTTGAATTTATCCAAATAATATGACTTATAACTCATTATGAATACATATACATATATACTATAATCATTAGAAAAAGTTATACAGTATGATTACCCAACCATTGTATAAGGACCCAACCTTAAATGTTATAAAACAGAGGACCTTTTACCGGTCTAGGTTCTGTATAATAGATAAAAACTAACAAATTATCAGACTTACAGTAATGATAAAAATAAAATAAACAAAAACACGACATGTTCTAACACCACAAGTGAAGAGAATGCCATCGGGAAACGCTGGGTAACCTATGGAAAATCCGTTTAAAACATTGTGTGAGCATAAAAATGCCCAATAAGGGGCTTAAAAACCTTCGATAAATCCTTATAAAACATTCTTTTGAAAATAACCATGAGAATGAATTTTGAAATAACCTTTTTAAAAATTCTATTATAAATTAATTACGGTTTAAAAAAACTAGATCATTTTTAAAAGCACTTACATTCAAAATTTCTTAAACAAAACCAAGTGTTTTTTTGAAAATAATATGCAAGATTCTAAAAAAACAAACCATTATTTTGAGGATACTTGAATTGTTGAAGGATATTCGGGCCGACCCACTTAGAAAAGGATGGGTTCACTCCCCAATGACCTTCCATATGTATAAAGATCAAGAGACATATTTTATAAAGTTCATTTTCAATCTTTCATTACATATATATATATTTTTACTCAAGTTTCCAATTTTTTTATAAAACACGTCACTACAATAAAATATTCATTTACACAGATTCTTATATATATATGTACATATGTGTATATATTTATATTCTTATTAGCTTTCATGTCGTAACACCTGCGAGTTTCGTTACAACCAAAACCCTTATCATAAATTGTCCATGTATTCAATAAACTTTCCATTCTTATAAATTAATGATATTATTAAAATAATTGTAACAATTATTTATGTAACTCACATATAATTTGAAGTGAATTATTTAAAACATAACATTTCCAATAAAATAAAGGTACTTATTAAATTCAGAGTTTAAACAAGAAAATTTGAATTGGAACCATGATTTTATTAATGTTACAAAGGATGTAGGTGTAAAAGCATAAACTCGTGTCCATGTATATATGCATTGACAGTGCCAAATATGTCATTAAAAAGTTATGACATATTGTCCTCATTTTTCTATAAGCCTGATGATAAATTGGAAATAAAATTATAAACATTATACTAACTATTTCATCCATATATACATCTATCTAAAACACATATTTGAACATGAAAGTAAATAATAAATCTCTTAAACATATTTAAATTAGTCTTGAATGGATAAATATAAATAATTATTTAAAATCAACTCTCAAAAATAAAGAATAGTCTCCCTTATGACAAAACAAATTCAAGTACAGTTCTGATAGAATCAAATAAACATATCTTCATATAATTTCATATCACACACTTCAAATAATTAATTCTTTAATCAAAAGATAATTAGAAAATTTATGAAAAACAAGAACATCAAGTAAAATTAATATTCCGTTACAAAATATAATTTAAAATAATAAAAATTTCCATAATTTCTTGATAGAAACCCAAAAATGGTTTTCTTATTGTTGGAGGTGTTCTAAAAAAAATGAAGGGTTAACTCAAGTGGGGTTTTCTTCATCAAATAATATGAATGAGTCCACCCAAAAAAATTGTGGTATAAATAGATGTTTAAGATAAGTTGAGCAATCTCGAGATGTTGTGATTTGTTTTTAAAAAAATTTCCAAGGGATTGGTGTTGCACTAATGTTGGGATGATTTTCTCAATGAAACCAAAAATAGAAGTTGTGTTACAATTATTCACGTTTTCCATCCTATTATTATCAGATATTTTTTTGTTATTATATCTTTTTATATTGTTATGTAATAATCATTACTTATTTTTGTATTCTATCAAATCAATTGTCAATCTCACTTAATTATTATAATTTTTTATTTTATATTTCATGAAATAGTAAATATATCCTCTATTTCATTTCGTTTTAGCTTTTCCAACAATTCAATGTTTTTCCACAATTTTTTATTATATTACATGATTTAATGATTTTTTAAGAAAAATACATAACACTTTTATTAAAATATTTTGCTTTTTGTTTTAACATTATATATTTAATTCATTTTTTTATAAATAAATCATACTACTCACATTTTTTAAAAAATCAAATACCCCTTTTAACCTATTTATATCATCAAATTTTTTTAAAGAAAATTGTATAGCTTATATATATAAATATATATATTAACCAAAAAATGTAATTTTATATATATATATTTAAAGTCATTTTTTAACTAAAGAAAAAAATATCATTTTATACTTCTTCAATTTTCCCACGCCCCATTATTGATACTCTCCAAAGAAATCATTTTTTGACTTTGTTGTTAATTCCACACCTCTCCCTCATGTTGCAATTATAATATATTATTTATTATTATTATTTTCCTTAGTCATTGAGTCAATCACGTCTCAATTTTTTAATCACACTGTTTTTCCTTTCCTTTGGTGCCAAACCATAATTGTGTTTTCTTCAAAAAAAATATTAATACAATTTCAGGGTTAAAATAATAAAACAAAACTCCTTTTTATTATGTATAAATTTATTTTTTAAACACATATATCACTATTTCATTTTTTTCATATATATATATCATTATTTAAATAATATCTTATTGAAAAAATTAACAATTCATACAAATAAATTATTCGAAATACCAAAATTAAAAATATAAAACGTTTTTTTATTATTATTACTTATCACTCATATATATATATATAATTAATAAAACAATACACACAAATAAAATAAATTACATTAAATTTAATAAAATGCAACTTTTTAGAAATTAATGTAATTTTTGTTTTATACACTAATAAATAATTTATAACAAAGTATTATAATATTAAAAATCATTATTTATAATTTTGGTGTATTAATTAAAACATAAATTGAATATTAATAATTTATTTAACAATATTGAAAATCTAAATATATATATGTATATATAATCACAATTAATTATTTTAATCTTGTATCATTTTTAAAAAAAATGACATCTTTAAAAAATAATCAAATTAAAAGAAAAAATAGATTGTTTAAATTAAATTAAATCAAATATATTTCATAACGTTATTTATTTAAATTAAAATCCAAATAATAATTACATAAAATTTTTGGGATGTTACATTATCTACCCTTAAAAAGAATTGTGTCCTCACAATTCATTTTGTTGGACTAAAAAACACTTCTAAATTTCCATCTTCTAAATTTTGGAAACTAGGAACGCTAGACTACTAAATATTACAACTTAGAAAACACCATTCAATCTCCAGAGTTGTCTAGTACCATTCCTCATATACCAATTATAAGGACACAACCTTAAATGCTATATAATAAAGAGCCTTTTACCAGTCTATGTTTTGAATAATACATACAAACTAACATATTATTAGAGTTGAAGTGAAAATAAATTAAAAAAACAAAAACACAATGTGTTCTAACACCACAAGTGAAGCGAACGCCTTTAGAAAACTCTAGGTAACCTATGGAAAATCATTTTAAAATGTGGGGTGAGCATAAAAATGCCCAGTAAGGGGTGTAAAACCCTTCGATAAATCTTTATAAATAATTATTTTGAAAATTACCGTGAGAATACATTTTAAAATACCATTTTTAAAAATTCTATTTGAAATTACTTAAGGTTTAAAAAAACTAGATCATTTTAGAAACTCCTTAAATTCAAAATTTCTTAAACATAACCTAGTGTTTTTCGTGAATAATAATACGCAAGAATCTGAAAAAACATTATTTTTTGTTTACATGAATCGTTGAAGGCTGTATGAGCCTACCCAATTAGTGAAGTATGGGTTAACTCCACAATGACCTTCCATATTTACAACGATCAAGCGACGTCTTTTATAAAGATCATTTTATGCTTTCATAACAAATATATGTATATATTTACAACAGTTTTAAATTTTCTTATAAAACCCGTCACTACAATAAAACAAGCATTCCCACTGATTCTTATATATATGTACATATGTATATATATATATGCATATTAGCTTTAATGTCATAGCACCTACGAGTTTGGTTACAACCAAAACCCTTTTCATAAACTGTCTATGTATTCAATACACTTACCATTCTTATAAAGGAATTCTCTTATTAAAATAATCGTAATAATTAATTATGCAACTCACATATAATTTAATGTTAATTATTTAAAACATAAAACTTCCATTAAAATACAATTACCTATTAAATTCAGAGTTTAAACCATAAAATTTCAATTGGAACCATGATTTTATTAAAGATGCAATGGAAGTCGATGTAAATAAATAAACAAATGGCCATGTATATATGAAAACATGATGCAAAAAATGTCAATAAAAAGTGATGACATGTTGTCCTCATTTTTGAAGAACCATGATTATACATAGAAAATAAAATTATAAACATGATAAAAACCATTTCATCAATATATACATCTATATAAAACACACATTTGAACATGAAAGTAAATGATAAATCACCTACACAAATTTAAATTAAACTTGAATGGATATATATAAATAATTCTTTAAAATCAACTCTCAAAACTAAATAATAGTCCCCCATATGAAAGAAAAAATTCAAGTATGGTTTTCATAGAATCAAATAAACATATCTTCTTATAATTTCATAACACTCACACTTCAAATTTTTGATGCTTTAATAAAAATATAATTAGAAATTTTAATAAAAACAAGAACTTCAAGTAACATAAATATTCCCTTACAAAATAAATTTTAAAATAATAATAATTACCTTACTTGCTTGATAGAAACATAAAAATGGTTTTCTTATCATTGGGGGTGTTCTATCAAAAATGATGGTCTGACTCGGCTCAGGTTTCCTCAAAAAAAATATGAATGAGTCCACCCAAAAGAACTGAGGTATAAATATATGATTGAGATGGGTTGAGCTTCCTTAAGAATATGTGTTTTTTTTTAAAACAAAAGGTGTTCTAAGGGATTGGTGTTGCACAAAAGTTGGGATGCTTTTCTCAAAGAAACCAAAAACATGAGTTGTGTTTCAATTATTCATGTTATCCATTTTATTAGTATAATATATTCTTTTGTTATTATATCTATTTATCTTATTATGTAATAATAATTACTTATTTTTATACTCTATCAAATCAGTTATCAATCTCACATTTTTTTATTATAATTAGTTTTTTTCTATTTCTTTAAATAGTAAATATATCATATATTTAATTTTTTTAGCTTTTTCTACAATTCAATGTTTTTTGACCAATTCTTTTATTCTATTACATGATTTAATGATTGTTTTTAAGAAAAATATATAATTCTTTTTTTAAAATATTTATCATTTTAATGTAACATTATATTTGTAATTCATGTTTTTATAATTAAATCATACTACACACTTTTTTTAAAACAAATCAAAAACCAATATTTAAAATATTTATATCATAATGTTTTTTAAAGAAAATCATGTAGCTTATATATATATATAATCCAAAATATGTAATTTTATTTTAGATATTTAAAGTGATTTTTGAACTAAAGAAAAATGTATTGTTTTATTTTTCTCTAATTTTCCCACACACCATTATTGCTACCCTTTAAAGAAATCATCCTTTTGACTCTGTTGTTAATTCCAACCCTATCTCTCATGTTTCCATTATGATATATTATTTAATATTATTTTTTTCCTCAATCAAGTAGTCAACCACGTCTCAATTTTTTATCCCCACCATTTGTTCTTTCCTTTGGTGCCAAAGTATAATTGTGTTTTCTTCAAAAAAAATTAATACAATTTCATGTATCAAAATAATAAAGAGAAACTCATTTTTATTAAGTTCAAATTCATTTTTTAAATACATATTTCACTAATATGTTTTTTAATATATATTTATATATTTATTTCATTTTTTAAAATAATATTTTATTTAAATAATTTAATAATTAATAAAAATAAATTATTCAAAATCCCAAAATTAAAAATAAGAAACGGTTTTTTATTATTACATATCAATACAATATGTATATATAATATGAATAAAATAAAATACACTTATACAATAACATACTTTAAATTTAATAAAATGTAATTTTTTACAAATTAATATAATTTTTGTTTTATACACTAATTAATACATTATAATAAATATTATAATATAAAAAAAATATATAATTTTTGTGTATTAATTAGAACATAAATCATATGGTGATAATTTATTTAACAATTTTTGAAATATATATATATATATATAAGCACAATTAATTTTTATTAATCATGTATTATTTTTAAACAAAATGACATCTTTGAGAAATAATCAAATTAAAATAAAAAATAGATTGTTTAAATTAAAATAAATAAAATATATTTCATAAATGTATTGATTTAAACTGAAATATAAATATTAATTACAAAAAAAATTCTAGGATGTTACTAATTGCCTTAATATAATATTGTCCAGACACATCTGTATAAAGAAATTCATGAATCTCATTGGAACTTTATCGTTTTACAATAGATGGTGATTTTTTCATTTTACCTTGTAAACATGCATTACATACCATGTGTTTTTAGTTTAAAAAAACCTAAATATAAATCTTGAATTAATTTATTCAAGCACTCACCATTTACAGGACCTAGAAAATAATGCCATAGTTGGGTGTGGTAAGATTCATGTGAAGTAACTTCATTTTCTGTTGTCATTACTTTTTTAATGAAAAACAACACATAAAGACTATTATTTAAATTTTCCTTACCATAAAAAATGTTATCTTGGCTAAAGAAGAAAAATTTATTACCCAATTTGAAAATAAATCCTTCTCTATCAAGTCTGTATATATAAATATTTTTTTGGTAACAGATGGAACATAATAACAACCCTTCAAAACCATGATCATTCACTTCTTGAATCTGGTGTTCTCCCAGTGGTAATATACCAACTATTCTTTCAAACCATTGCTATATTGCAAAATAAGGCAACATTTTCCAACAGTTTGAGCAAACTGTTGGCAATGCCTAAGATTTCCCAATGGTTTTCCAAAACTGTTGGGAGATAAATATTTTCTCTTAGATATTCCAATAGTTTATCAATCTCGTTGGTAAAGAGAGGATTTCCCAACAGTTTTTAAAAACCATTGAGAATGTTATCCCGCAAATACCCAGCGCCCCAGCTCCCACTCGGCCCGATTGCAGACCTAATACATAGCTCTTCTCAAAGTCTTCTCAGCCGCAAAACGCTTTCCTCCTTGATCCATCTTCAATAAAAAAAATATTTATACACTTCAAACTAGTAAGTGTTACCTTATTTTTTAGTGTTCTTCCTCTTTTTTTCTATTTTCTGTTTTCATTTTTTCTATATTAGAGTTCATGATATTTTTCGAGTACTTAACCCTTTTGTTTGTTTCATGTTTTTTTCCACACATCAAACATGGTAAAGGGTTTATTTAGTGGGGTTTGATTAGTGAAGTGGGTAAAGGGTTTGTTTTATGTTTTTAGAACATTTTTTTAGTTGAAAAAAGGATTTGGATTTTGGAATAGGTTGGTTGAGGGATTAGAATTGTGAACACCCCCACCCCCACCCCCTGGACACCCCACACCCATGGATACGCCCCACCCTTTGACAACCCTCTCACCCAAACCCTAGACACCCCCACCCTTTGGACAGCCCCTCACTTCATCCCCCTGGACACCCCCAACCCCACCCTCCCTAGACACCCCTCACCCCCATGGATAGTCCCCCCCCACCCCCTTAGACACCCCCACCACCTCCACCACCCCTATACACCCCCTGGACACACTCAACCCCCTTGGATATCCCCCTTCCATCGCACCCACTTAGACAGCCACCCCTAGACACCACCACACCACCTAGATGTCACCGCACCACCTAAGTGGATGACCTATTTTTTAAATTGAAATAAACAATGTATTTGATTTACCCTTTCCCAAATGAAATTTTCTATGTGACCCGTAGAACCTTAAAATTGAATTTTTCATGTTTTGAGAAATTGAATTTTTTATGTTTTGATAAATTTAATTTTTTATGTTTTGATAAATTGAAAGGGTTATTTTGGATGAAATGGCTATTGCATGATAGTTGGATTTATTAAGGAATAAATATATTTTAAATAAAATTACCCTAAGGGGATGTATGAGGGGTAGGGGGCTATCCAGGTGTGGGGGTTCTCTAGGTGGTGGGTGGGTGGTCTAGGGAGTAGGTGGATGCATGGGGGGGGGGGGGTTGGGGGCTATTGGGGTGTGGGGGAGGGGTGTATGGGCTTCCCCAACGAGGGGTGTGGGCTATCCAGGAGGTCAGGGTGGGGTGTCCAGGTGGGGTAGGGGTTATGGGCTGTCCAGGGAGGGGGTGGGCTATCCTTGTGGGGGGGGGGGGGATGTCCAGGTGGGGGGATGTCTAGGTGGGGCAGTGGAGGCTGCCTAGGTGGGGGGGGGATGTCCAGGTGGGGGTGGGCTGTCTAGGTGGGGGTGGGGTGGGTTGTCCAGGTGTGGGGGGGGGGATGTCTAGGTGGGGGATACAAGGGAGGGGGTGTGGGCTATCCAAGTAGGGGGTTAGCTATCCTGGGCGGGGTATCAAGGTGGGGGGAGAGGTATGGGTAGTCCAAGGAGGGGGGATGTCTAGTTGGGGGCATGGGATGTCCAGGTGGGGGTGGGATATCCAGGGGGGATATAGGGGAGGGGGTGTGGGCTATCCAAGGAGGGGGTGGGTTGTCCAGGGGTGGTGGTGGGTAGGATATCTAGGTGGGGGAGAGGTGTGGGCTATCAGCGGGGTGTGTTTTCCAACGGGGTGTGGTGGTTTGTCCAGGTGGGGGAGGGGGGTGTTGGTTGTCTTGGGTGGAGGGGGTGGGCTTTCCAGGTGTGGTGGTGGTCCCTGTGGGGTGGGGGATACCTAGGTGGGAGTGCAGGGGGTAGAGGGATGCAGGGGTGTGGGGGTGTCTAGGGAGGGGGTGGGTTGTCTACTCCATTAATCTACAAAAAAAAATGAATCAAATATAACCAATATATAATTTATTTTACACGTTAAAACTTTTCTTGATGTTCCATACTAACAAAAACTCTTACACTTCCATGAAAAAGTGATCTCTGTAAAGAAATCTCACTCAGGTTCATATCCACTGTCCATATTGATATCATACAAATTTAACATTTGTACAACTCCATAAAAACTAATGATATAACAAGGCTCATAATTTTATTAGTAGTTTCCCATTGAAACATGGCTCATAAAATTCCATCCACGTATGATATTTACTGGTGTGTTTACAATTGGGTGTGTTGTGACTTATATGTATGATATTGATGGTTTACACCAAAAATCTTCTCAGTCGTCTATAATAGGCTTGAAATCAAGCTACAATTGGATAAAGATTGGATTTCAAGACCCATGTTTGGGGGTTGACACCCCCACCACTTAGAAATCCCTCACCCCCTTGGATTGCCCCCGACCCCTAGACACCCCACCCCCCTGGAAAGCCTTTCCACCCCTGTGGACAGCCCTTCCACCACCATGGATAGACCTCCCACCAACCTTAGACACCCCTCCCACCCACCTGGACACCCTGTACCCCCTGGACAGCCCCACCACCCCCATCGATAGCCCTCCCACCAACCCTGTACCCCCTGGACAGCCCTGCCACACCCTTGGACAGCCTGCCCACCCCCTAGAGACCTTGTACCCCTGGAAATCCCCCCACCCATGGAAAGCCCCACCCCCAACCCTAGACCCCCTGACCCTCCTAGAAAGCCCCTCCACCCCCATGGAAAGCCCGACCACCCCCCTGGACAACCCGTACCCCCTTGGGACAGACCCCACCCCCATGGACAGATCTCCCACCCCCCTCAACACCCCATACCCTCCTATATAGCCCCTCCACCACTGTGGATAGCCTGCCCACCCACCCCCTACCCCCTAGACAGCCCCTCCACACCCTGGACACCTCGTACCCCTTGGACATCCCCCACCCCTGGAAAGCCCCCCCACCCCTCGACACCCCTACCCCCCTGGACAGTGCTGCCACCCTGTGGGAAGAACGCCCACCCTCTGGACACACCCAACCCCCTGTGGACAGCCCCCACCCTCGTGGACAGCCCGACCACCACCCCCATACACCCCAACCCCCCGAACACCACAACACCTAGAAAGCCCCCCACCCCCCCGAGACCCCCCCCCCCCCCCGACCCCATTGGATAGCCCTGCCACACTAGTGGACAGCCCAACCACCCCCGTAGATACCCCCCCCCCCCCCAAGACACCCCATACCCCCTGGACAGCCTGCCACCCCCGCCACCCCCCTTGATAGCCTGTCCAGCCCTTGGATACCTCATACCCCCTGGACATCCCCCAACCCTAGAAAACTCCCACCCCCCTGGACACCCTCGACCCCCCTGGACTGCACCACCACCCCTATGGATAGCCCCACCACCCCCCCTGGACAACCTGTACCCAACCTGGACAGCCCCCCGCCCCCGTGGACAGCCTGCCCACCCCCTAGACACTAGCCCACCACCCCCAGACACCCCATCCCCCTGGACACCGCCACCCCAAGGAAAGCCCCCCACCCCCCGTGACAGCCCCGACCACATTGGATTTCCCTGCCACCCCCGTGGACAGCCCAACCACACTTGTGGATATCCCCCCCCCTACACCACATACCCCCTAGATATCCCTACCACCCCCACAGATAGCCCGCCCACCCCCTAAACACCCCGTACCCCATGGACAGCCCCACCCACCACTTGGACACCCCGCTAACCCCTAGACACACCATACCCCCTGGACAGCCCCCGCCCCAGGAAATCCCCCCACCCCCTGGACACCCCGTACCCCCCCCTGGACAGCCCCCACCCCCCATGGATAGCCCGACCACCAGGACACCCCGACCCCCTAGACAGCCCCCACCCCTTGGACACCTTTGACCCCCTGGATAGCCCCACCACCCCATAGACACCACTCACCCACCGGGACATACCCACCCTCTTGGGAACTGTTTGTGAACACCCAAGTTATCAACTAAAATATAAAATTTTATATATCTAAAATTTAGAAAACTATTAAATAATTCTCCTCCACAAGTGTACTTGATCTTATACACTCATGTATAGTTATTTAACGATTAATTGTTATAAATATAGTATTTTTATGTCTTTTTTATTATGATTCTCATATAGAGTAGTGTGCTAATTATCGTTTTATATAAAGTGAAAAATTCTCATTTACTTAAATATATTTTCGATGAAACTTCAATATTATTGAATTTATGTTGATGAAATAACTTATAACTATTTTTTTACAGAATGGATAGAAGTTGGATGTATTAAACCAATCGGATCTGAAGTGATTTTTAATGAAAATTCGAGAGATTTTTTGATTTTTCATTTCACAATGCTTTAGATAGTGGACATACAAATTTCCCCAGTTACAAGTGTGTTGGGAGACCTTGGTTGAGCTGTAAAGAAGTCATTTACCACTACTACTGGAAAATCGGTCTATACCCACGGGTTTGCAAAAAACCGTGGGTATAGGGTACCCCTATACCCACAGTTTTCCAGAACCGTGGGTATAGGGGTTGTATGTGAACTATACCCACAGTTCTGGAAAACCGTGGGTATACACCACCTATACCCACAGTTGTAACAAAAACCATGGGTATAGTTCTCTTTTAATACCAATACCCACGGGTTTGGAGAAAACCGTGGGTATAGGGTATTTTTCGAAGACCTATACTGACAGTTCATCAAAACCGTAGGTATTCGGCCCTTTTTTTGAAGACCTATACCCACGGTTCACCAGAACCGTGGGTATAGATTTCCCTCGTTATGGTGGGAAAATAAAATTAGGTGGGACATGAAAAAAAATTGGCGAGATGGCATTTATTCACGGTTTAGATTAATATATTTATATAAATGTAAATATATAATATAAAAAACTCAGTAGCTCGTTTGGAAAACTGATCGCGGCGTCTGCTGTAGGTCACCGGTTCGAATCCCTCTTGCCACATTTTTTTATTTAAATAACCACATGCATTATATTTATATATATAAGAAGAAGTAAATATATATATCAAATATAGTTCATAGCTCGGTTAGTTGTTGTGGGTGTGGCCGTGAGACTTCGCGTGAGATACGGGTTCAGAGCACGCTGGGCGTTTGTTTCGAATTTTAATATTGGATATTAATATATATATAGGTAGATCCATATATATATATTGCAGATTGATGTCATACCTTTGGTGGTTTCTTGGTTGGGCGCGTTCGCCAGGCGTGGTGCGAGACTAGGGTTCGAAACCCCCTGGTTGCCCTTTTTGAAGATTAAATCCCCATGGTTCTCAAACCATGGGGTCAACGCGGTGCCAGCGTGGCCATTCACCTACCACGCTGTGCCTATCCTATCCCCACGGTTTCATCAAACCGTGCGTATAGCCTGACCCCCCTATCCCGACACCATTCCAGCCCACGGTTACCGAAACCGTGGGTATAGCCTATACCCACGGTTTTGGGTGCTATACCCACAGTTTTGAACCGTGGGTATAGGGCAGTTTTCCAGTAGTGATAGTACCAAATATGGTTTTCAAGAAAACTACTTTGTGTTATTTCACAATGGGGAGAAAAATGACATCTCAAATTGTTGATGATCCAAATGAGAGGACTGGATTAGAGAATTTGTTATATGACCGGTTTCTGTTTATTCATCATCATAACAAAAAAAGGATTCTGACCCAAGAATATTTCGATATGAGAAAACATGATGTGTCTAATGAAAATGATGATGTTTTAAAGGTGAGAAAATTGAATGATTTTGCCACGACTTTTTTATATTGACAATGTGGTAAAATATAAAATCTATAATTCATTATCCGATTGTTTCATGGGTAAACTGTGTTTGGGATTTCTAATACTTACTTAGATTGCATTGTTACCTTCTTGAAGTACTTACTTCCAAATGATGCAGATATTCTCTCAAACCACTATATTTCATGGATGTTAGTTGAAGAAACATGGATTTTCAAGAAACAAAATTCACGCTTTCCTGAAAGATTGTAGTATATTCTGGGAGGAAAATGATGAACAGAATGATTGTATAAAATTTGGAACATCCCGCTGGAAGCCAACAGTGGATGAAACACCATCCCGTGGGCCATAGAAAGTAATGTGGTACTTTTCATTGATGCCCAGTCTCCATAATATTCTTATTTCTCATGAAATATCTTAAAAAATGTGATGACATGATACCAAAATAATGAAGACTAATGATGAGTTGGTTCACCCTACAGATGGATTTTCATTGTAGAGATCTAATGCTCGATATCCTGATTTTGCAGCTAACGTGCATAAGGTGAGGTTGGGTCATTCATGTGATGATTTTAATTAGTTTGGGAAAATTCTTATGCCACACAACACATGGACAATTTTTATATACATTTATAATCATCCCCCATGGTTGTGTATGAAGAAACCTTTCACTTTTATGAGTATACTCATATCTAGACCTTCTGATCATAACAATAAAATAGACATTTACATGCAACCTTTCATAAATTTGTTGAATCTTCTTAGGGATGTGGGTGTGCGCACATATGTTGCATGTTCGAAAGACATATTTCAGATGTGTGATGCACTTATGTGTATGATCAATTATTTTCTTGCTTATGTAATGATGTCTGGATGGAGAATGAATGGAAAACTATCATTTCCTCTTTTTATGAAGAATACACAATCCATAAGACTGAAAAATCATTGTAGTTTCATTTTTATGGTCCATCAATGATTCATGCCAATTGACCAACCATATAGAAATAATCATCGAAGATTTTACAATACCATGGAGGCCGATGATCCACCTCAACGTATGTCTTGAACTTAGGTGGTTAATTAATTGAATGATTTCAGTTTTTCATATGGGAAGGTTTAAATGAAATATGGAAATATAAAAATTGTTAACACTGAAACCTGTTACAATTAGAAGAATATGATTGTCTTTTTTGATTTTCCTTATTGGTCAAACAATTTGATAAATCATTGATTATATGTAATTCCCATTGAAAAAATATTTGTGAAATGTTTCATTGGATTATTCTAAATGTTAAGGGAAAGAAAAAAAGATGATTTTTGGCCTCGGTATGACATGGTGGATTGGGGCATCAGACCGGAATTTCATCCTATGCGTATCAGTGAATTTAAATGGAAACTTCCATGAGATTCTTAGGTGATGACACATAAAATAAATAAATTTTTAGAAGTACTAGAGACTATTAATGTTTTTGATTTCTATTCAAGAAACATATCTAAACTGGTCAATAGAAGAGTGTTGAAGCTAAAATCTTTGAAGACTCAAGATTATCACATTCTTCATCATGAGATGATTCCAAATGCAATTATTTATATTTTTTTCAATAATGTAAGGGTGGATGTTATTAGGTTGTGCTAAATTTTTAGTGATCATTGTGCTATGATGTTGTCTAAGTCAATCTTGCAATAAATGTTGGCAGATTCTCCATTAATTTTTTTGTGAGTTAGAGAAAATATTTACTCCATCATTTTTCACATGCATGCTACATCTAACTATCCATATTCTAAATGTCCATATTCTAACTCAAATACTTCTCATAGGATCAATTAATTATCATTGGATGTATCCAACTGAAAGAAATATGTACACATTAAATTCTTATGTCCGTAACAGGAATCATCCCAAATGTTCTATCATGAACGGTTACATGGATCAAGAATTAATGGATTTCTGGTCTATGTTTTTGTCTGATATTACTAAAATAATGAAAAGACCAATGAAAAATGTAGAAGAACAGTATGAAAAAATTGAACCCATTTTCCTATCACTTCCTCAAACAGGTGGAATTATTTAATCATATACATTGACAACATTAAACCTTGAAGAGCGGGAGATGGCACATCACACAATTTTGTTCAACTGTAATTTGTTCAATGAAAATATCTTGTAATTGAATAATATATTTATATCTTAGAGAGAGATATATATTTATCTGTTGAAATATTTCTATTTTTATCTATAAGGAACATAAAGCAATGATAAATAGAAAACATCGTTTTTATCTTTGAGAAGGAGGGAGGCTTTTCATAGAAAAGAGTTTTCTATTTGGTAAAAATTGAAGGTGTTAATATTACTGTTTAAAATAATGTAAACAATATCTAATTATGTTTAGCATTGATTTATATTTCAGGTATTGATTTTTCTTGCAGACTCTATCTCTGAAGAAATAAGTGTTTTGGCTTTTGGTCCTAATTCCATGGTTCATGACTGTAAATCAATTATTATCAATGGGTACAGATTTCTTATCACTGAATGAGAAAAAAACATGAGAAAAAAACAAGATGGTGTTATGGTTACAACTACAATATACTGTTATGCTAGTGCATCAGATAGTAGACCATGTTTTTAAAATGTAGTCTATTACAGAGTCATTGAAAAAATAATAATATTGGATTATTATTCTCATGGATGAGTCACGCTGATGAAATGTAAGTGGTTTGATTTGATGACGAGGTAGGGTACATTTTTTGATGATTGTGGATTCTGAGTAATTTATATGAATTTCACTCTTTCTATCAATGAACCATATGTATTTTCATCAATGGAGAAACAAATATTTTATGTCAAACACCATGTTCGACCTAATTTTTTTTCATTATTGAATTAATTCCAAGGCATATTATTTATGATAGTTTTGATGTAATCAACACCATCCCTACTTCCATTGAAAACAATCCATTTATTACTTTTGATGACCCCAATAACTCAATTGTCAGAGTTGAATGTGAACCGAAAGATGTGGTGGAAAATATATAAAATCATCCATTCATGTTCCTAATTCATTTTTTACGTCGACTTGGGTTGTTAAGTTTTGTATTATTCAAATTTATTTAATATTGATTATAAATATGTTGTATCCGATTTGACCATTATGTGAATTTTCAATATCTATTGGTTGAAATTTTATTTGAATTTCAATTTTTTATTTTGGAATTGCACTGTATTCAAACCTATGAAACCAACATTTCTAACTTGGTGAATGATTCAATGCTTCAACTGTGATTTGAATAAAATTTTTCTAACTCTAAGTCATCTCTTTAACATTTTACAAGGTAATGAACATGATGGTTCATATTATTCTGCAAAACATGTATTGAAACCTGTATCATCTACCTGATCAAATGAAATTAAAATTTTCCTTAATTTTCAAAACTTCTTTACCAATTATAAATCTGGTAGAATCAATGTTCCATGATTTTAATAGACTGATAACTCTTAGAAAATAACCATCCCAGTAAAATTTAAATTTCTTTATTACATTTTGTATGATTTATTGTCTTAATGATATATTTGTTCAATCTCACCTAAAATAATTATAAGTTAAATAATCCATGAATCCCTCTATTCCATTTCATTAATTTTGTTTTTTTGGTTACACATTAGTTATCCTTTTATTTTTAATTATATATTTGTTTTAAACTACCGGAAATGAAACCAATTGAAGAGAGGCGATGAAAATAGATTATAGACAACAATCGTCACATGACTGAGCTGGGCATTCCACCACTAGTTCCTACATTGAGTATTTTATTTCAAATATATATATTTAAATAATATATAATGTCATGTGATTAATTTTTTTAACATTTTTTCAGGATCTATCTATTAGGAGACAATTATTTTATGAGAAGCCTAGTAGTGTTCCTAATACTCAGGGTGTTCGTACAGGGGGGGTATGAGAGCTAGAGGATCTGTTCGACATACCCGATTAGAACCTTCCCCTCCCACTAACATTCCATCCATCCCACATGCTGATCCCAGTGTTTGTTAGGGACACATAGGATATTTAAGCCTCCCATTTTTTCACCTCCATTTAAATCTGAGCTTCCTCGTTCATCTGTAAAATATCTAATGATGATTCCCACTACCCATCCCGCATTCGTCCAGTCATCCCCCTTATCTTCTTTTACTTCTGCTTCCTTCTCTTCAGGATTTTATATTCCATATTCTTCAACTCCTACTCCAGCAGAGTCTATCCCTATGGATCATACATTTAGACCCACTCCATTTTTATAGTGTTTTCCTTCAATTTCTATGGATCCATATGTGGCCATTGATCAGACTACCACATTTATACTTATAAAACCCTAAAAAAATTTACACCATTATTTATTTTCATTATAACACATATTGATAAAATATTTTTTTCTTTCATAAAAGATACATCTAATGATAGGAGTTAGGGGTGGGGTGTATACGCTTGTTTGCAGTGTAAAACTACCACACACAGTTGATGGGGGAGTACAATGAAGATAGTCAGATGATTGAAAAATCAGGGCAACATATTGAGAGTTTTTTGGCGATGCTTTCCAAATACTCTGACATCATTCATGTTATCTCGCTCTCAAAGAGACAGATGCCAAATGAAGTCAAGAATAAATCCTGGGCAGAGATATGGGTAAAAAATCTTTTTTATTTAATGAAATATATTAATTTCTGTATTTACAAGAATTAATATTTTGGTGTCAGCTACGGTTTAATTTCCCCGATGGTGAGGGTGCATGGCCAGCACGTCTAAAGGATTTTGGAGAGCTTTGGAGAGATTATAAGCATGATTAGTACATTGGATAGCATGCTAGAGTGGGAAAATGGTTAGAGGTGGTCCTTGTCATGGATTATTTTTGTTAGAATAGTACAGATAGATGATTACTCATTAGATGAGTTAACAATTTACGGTATTAATCAAATTAGAGGTATTTAAATGAAAATTTTATTATTTTTTGTTAATTCTAAATATTGAATTTTATTTAGGATTCATCTAGAAGAAATAAAAAAACATTGATGCTAAAAATACATCCACACATTGGGATATACTATGATGCCAGATCATTATAGGCAGTATGTATGAAAGTTTATAATCTTTCTTTATGACTTTCACATTATATTCCTTCCTCCATAATTTATTTGATTGCTAATGTTATTATACAATATTTGTATTGAAATTAATATATTTTTTGATATCCTATTTTTAATTATGGATTCTTACATTCAAAGACATTGTAGAGGGATAAATTGAATATAAAAGTATGTGTGCCTCGAGGTAAATTGTTTTTCTCTAGTAGAAAGAAGAAAGAAGAAAGAAGAATGTGTGGTTAATGAACTGACTCAACAGTATATTGTATGTTTTAATTTGTATATTTAAAATTTTAATGTCTATTTTCTAAATTTATAATCTATATTTATTTTTAAATGAATTCTTTAGAGGCCCTTGATGCCTAGCAACCTGACAATTTTGGGTCAAATGATCACTTACATTAGGTGTTGGGAGATGGGCACCCTGGTAGAGTACCCTGCCGACCTGGGAAGAGTATAGTTTCGATGAGGAATTGGCCATCCTCAGGTATGATTTGTCATGCCACTGAGTTGTATCAGGTTAAGGAAGAGGTAAAACCGGATGAAAAAAGAGCCACATAGAAGAAAAACCAATCTGCTAGGGCAAACACTACATTTATGAAACTGATGGATGTTTTATGTCCCACACATCCACCAGAGACCAACACTGCCTCTGATGAATATATGTCATCGATGTGTTCAATATATGGTGAAAAAGGTGGTAGTTCTTGTGGTGGTTGAGAAGATGGTGAATTGGAGGCCATGGCAGAGGAGGAGGTGGGAGAGACGGAGGCACAGGTGGTAGAGGAGGGCGAGGAGGAGGCTGAGATGGAGGAGGAGGGCGACAAGGTGGTCGAGGCTGAGTACGAAGGTGAGGGTGTTAATGATAGTGATGATAGTTATGGTGGTGAGGGACATATTAGTCAGTAATTTTTTTTATTAATATTAATGACCTTTGATGTTTAATGATTTGTTGTGCCTTAATATATGTGTGATTATGTAGGTCACATTATCTTTATTTTTTATCTATAAATAATAAAACATGACTTGATGATTTTTGTGACTAATTAACCCCTCCCCTAGATAGCCCCCACCCCCTGGACACCCCGTATCCCCCTGGACTGCATCGTCACCCCCGCGAATATCCCGCCCACCCCCTGGACAACCCATCCCCATGTGGACAACCCCCCACCCCTAAACACCTCGTACCCCCTAGAATGCCTCACCCACCCTCGTGGACAACCCACCCACCTCTTGGACACCCCTACACCCATGGACAACCCAACCACCCCCATGGATAGCCCACTAACCCCCTAGACACCCCTACCCCTAGGAACAATCCCCCCACCCCCAGACACCTCGTACCCCTAGACAACCCCACCCACCCCTATGGACTGCCCACCCACCACCGTGGACACACCTACCCCCTAGAAAGCCCTTCCACCCCCCTATGGATAGCCGCCCACCCCCATAGACAGCCCCCCAGACACCTCTACCCCCATGGCTATCCCACACCCCCCCAGGATAGCCCGCCCACCCCCTGAACACCCCTAGACAACCCGACCACCCCCATGGCCAGCCTGCCCGCTGCCCTACACACCCTCTTTCCCCTAGACAGTCAGGCCACCCCCGTGGACAGCCTGCCCACCCCTTGGACTCCCCCACCCCTACAAACCCCCACCCCTTGGACACCCCCACCCCTAGAAATCCCCCCCAAACCCCCTGGACACTGCCCATCACCCCTTGAAACACCCATGGACACCCCCACCCCACCACCATAGACACCCCCACCCCCTAAACACCATCATGGATAGCCCACCCCTACCCCACCACCATGGACAACCCCCCCCCCCCACACACACACACACACACATCCCCCATGGACACCACGTACCCCCTGGACAGCCCCACCACCCCAGTGGACAGCCCACCCACCCCCGAACAACCCCTCCTGTGGATATCCCCCACCCCCTAGACACCCCTTACCCCCCTTGGACACCCTACACTCCCTGTACAGCCCCTCCCACCCCCATAGACAGCCCCGCCACCCCCTGAATAGCCCCACCAACCCCCATGGATAGCCCCTCCCCCTGTGGACCCCCCCCCCCTCGCCCACCCCCTTGACACCCCTACCGCCCCATGGACAACCCACCCACCCACTTAGACACCCCTTAACCCCTTGGATAGCCCCTCTCACCCCCATATACACTTCCTACCCCGCTGTACATCCCTTACCCCCGTGGACTACCTCACCCACCCCCTGGACACCCCTGACCACCTGAACTGGCTTGCCACACCAATAAACCGCCCCCACCCCCTGGGATAGAACCCCACCCCCTTGGGTAGAACCCCAATCCCCTAGACCACCCCCACCCCCTGGACACCACACCACCCCTAGACACCCCCTAGAAATCCCCCCAACCCCCTAGACACCACCCCACCCATAGACACCCCCATGGATAACCCCCAGACACCACCCCCAACCCCACCCCGGGACACCCCCATGGACATCCCCCCCACCCTGACACACCCATCCCCCTGGACACCCCCACACCCCTAGACACACCTACCCCCTTGAACAGTCACCCCAAACCCCTAAACTGCCCCAACCCCAGGAGTTCTGAATTGAATTATTTATGTATTTAATTAACGTATGAATTATGTGATAATAGTGTATGTGTATTCTTGTTGTATGTGTATACTTTCTGTAATTACCTTATGAATTATGCGTTACTTCGGTATGTGTGTAGCAGGTAATTAAATACAGAATTGGAGGTATTCAGATTTATGTTTGAATGATGATTTCATACAAAATTCTGTATGAATTCATATAGAATTTTTATGTTTTATGAATGTATGTTTTTTAATGGTGTATTGTGTTACTTTCGGTTTTTTTATTTATTATGTAGATATTCTGTTATCTATGAATTTTTCAGGCCTACTAGTGGAATTGATGCAACTCCACAGGGGCCTGCTGGTGGAATTAATTCAGCTGCACAGGGGGTGACCAGCAAGACGGTTTGCAACTGCAGGTATAAAAAAGATATGCCAATGGTTCATAACTGTTGGTATATGTATAAAACCAAAACATATATCACATTTTTCATGTAAAATATTTGTATAATTATATTCCAACGATTTTTAAACCATTGGCATAGATGGTTTACTTGATATTTTCCAATGTTTTTTGTCAAACCACTGGTAAAAGTCCATACCAACGGTTTATAAAACTATTGGTATAGAGATACTTCCTGCTATTCCTCATGGTTTAAGACCATTCGAAAACATTTATACCAACAGTTCTCTGAAACCGTTGGTATATACTTATTTTTTTCAGACATATCTCAATGGTTCTCATAGAACTATTGGGATATGACTATCCCTACGGCTCAAGACCCAACAGTTTGGACAATCATTGGTATTATTTATACCAAAAGTTTTACAGCCTTTACCAACATTTTTAAACCATTGGTAAAGCTAAAATTTTCAGTAGCGATTCATGTCAAAAAATTGAGGTGGTAGTCCCTGATAGCTACAACAACAAGTTTAGCTCTTGTGGATGCTCATAGTTTTGTCTCGCCTTAGTCAATTGTTCAAAATCTACTTTTTTTGGTATTTTAATACATATGTGATAACCACAAGATGTATCTAATACTCAATTTGTTGAAAGAGATAAATTTAACTTGATAAAAAGTTCACAAAAAACTTTTTCTTTATTTGGATGAGTGTATTTTTTCTTCCAGTGGCCCTTTTTAACATGAAAAAAAATAACATCTTTCTCCATTGCTTTACCCTCAATATTCTTATTTTTTGAAGAGAGTGAAAAATCTTTGGTATTAAATTTATTTTCATTCCCTTTCTATTTTATCACCATAAGTACTGAAGGATTTTTGTTCTCTATCTATTTATCTACTTATCTACTTGGCTATGAAGTGTGAGAATATATGGAAGAGACTTATCAATGTTGCTCATATTAAAATTTACAAAAAATCTGGAGAAGCCTGGATAAAGTGATGATAGAATGAGATTGGTGCCCAGTTATTCAAGGATTTTAAACCTTAGAACTACATAGAACTCAATGTATCCAATTAGCTTGACAATGTGAGGCCCATATGGGGAATCCTATTCAATATTTATTTTAAAGTCCACCTTGGAAATCCCAAACCCTTCCAATCTACCTCTCTCCTTGTAAACAACACGGTGGATATCATGAATTCTATATGCATACATGTTTCTATGAGACTTAATAAGTTCAGTTGACATAAATGAAAGCACAAAATATTGAACATTGAGCACACCACTCAATGGTTTTTCATAGATAAGTAACTCTTCATCACTCACCTACTTAGTAAGAGAATAAGGCATTGAGAATTCTAGCGTGTAATATTTCCATTCTGGGTGTAGAAAAAACCTAAGGCATCTAAAACACTCCTAGAAGTAATTTCCTAGGAGGATATTGTATTTCTCTAATATTGATTGTAGGGATAGTGTGTATTATGATATTTATAGTGTGTTGTATATTTGAAAAGAATATTATTAGTACTTTTTCATGATTTTAATTTATGTGAGAAATAATAAAATAATTTATTTTTATTAAATATATCACTAATTTATCAAGTCTCAATATCCCTCAGAATTGAACACATAATGTCTAGTTTATAGGTCTTTTTAGTGGAAAGGACCCATATTCCCCTTTAAAATCCTCAATGAGGGTTGTGGAAGCTAAATGAACATATTTATGTAAGTAGGACTTTTCCAACTGTGGGCATGAAGATCCTTAAACCACTGAGTGGACTCCCCTATCCTAAAATCCCCACCTATATTTCCTTAACACTTACCTCTAGGTTACATTAATTATTGTGAGGGAATCATCCCTTAATGTTAGATGGTTAATTCAACCCAAAACATTCATATTAACTCCATGTTACAAGTAAATTTCATAATGAGGGTTGGTCAAACACCTAATTTCAGGGCTTTAGTTCCTAGTCATATAATGGAAGGCCAAGTCATCCATAATATTTATTTGACGTATTTTAATTTATTATTCATAAATTTTATCATTTTCCTTCAATTACATGTATTTTTAACATTAATTGAATGTTACATAGTTAATAAACTAAGACAGATAATACAATTACACATAATTAATTTATTTAAATTTCCATATTTTGACATTAATTAATTTAGTTATGTGATAATGGTATTTCATCCATAAAACAAATAACTGCATAGACATAAATAAATAAGTACTTAAATGCACTATTTTTGAGCTTTATCTAATGGTCGATTTACTGAGAGGATATTAAATAAACCTATGGAATTGGGGAAATAACGTCTAGTATTTCAATGAGTTACAACATTCCACCAACCCAACAATATAACATCTAGGTTGGAATCATTATGGTTCTATATTGAACCACCTCTATGTGCCTTGGGTAAATCCCTTAATTTCATGTATTTATATCTCACATACAGGTGAGGGAAACCAAAGGATTGGTTAAATGGGGATGAAATAAATATCCTTAGACACACATGTCTTACATAATAATAGAGGGAGGAATGACTCCGACAACATCATATTTAATTTATTAATAAATAACTTCAAACCCATGAAAAAAGTTACATTAAAACATTCAACACATACAAATGTATTTTTCAAGATCATGAATGGTCAATTATAAAACTTATATGCAAAAGTAAATAGATATGGTTCATTTCTTGTTCATTTATTATTTATTATGATAAAAAAGAATACATTATTTAATTAATTCCCTTTTATCTTAATGAACATCTGAATTCTCTTAGAGATAACAATCCTAATAGAATAAATGGAAAATAAATGGTAGAACCAATAGTTGAATATTTATTATGAAAAAGTAATTGAGTATTTAAAATTATTTTAAACCCATATTAAGTTTTCAAAAATTGAAATTTCCAATAAAATAAATAAGGTTTATATGATGCATTTCTTAATTTAATTTTATTTTATTCTTCCAGTAATTGGAAGAATGCACAATGTGTACTATCTGGAAACACATCTAGTACCTCTATTGTTGTGTATTCGGGTCACACTCTTGAGGCTTTGGAATGTTGACTCGACCAGACTACATGGAATTGACCTTCCAACTACATGCCAGGTATCCTCTTGTAGTGTGCCAAAGATACTCTCTTTGGTCTTCGGAGTGTATCTCGGCGAGATCACAGGGTGTGTATAGGCTAACTACATGCTATTTTTTCTGAATGTCTCATGCCCTTGCAACCTTCCAAAATACTAGGTGTATTCTGGGAAGAGAGACTACGTGACATGTTTTTCCAACTACATGTTGTGAATCTCCAATTTTTTTTGTCTAGATAACTCAACACGTATCATAGATGTAGGAATTGATGAACTACAAATTGTACACACCGCATACATGTCATGTATATCATAAATACTCTAGGTTTTCAGTCTTACATGGTTTAAACTTGTATAATGGCTTCACAAATTATGAGATTTATACTGTGAACATGTGTAGAAAACACTACATGTATACCATATACATTTCTTGTAATCCAACCACTCTGTACTAGGTTTTCCAATCAACACACAATATACACCACATGTAATATCTGTATGGAATGTCTTGTATCTCACAGGTTGGCCACGTGAAGTGTACTATGATACATGATATGTAATCCAACTACACGCCCAATAACCTAATCTTACTAACATAAATTGGATGTTCCTGACAGAATCTTTGGTCATTCTTCATCTATTCATAGACCTTTAATAAAATGAAACACTGAATGAACATGATTAGAATGTCGAAAGATGTTAATTCAAATCATATTAATGAATAAATAATATGAAATAAAAATTTCACCATGATTTCATATGGGTCAATAATCAAATAAATAATTATAAATTTAAATGTAACCTCATCATGATACTACATATTAATTCTGGGCATTGTAGAAGCATACATTGGTTTGTGATATATTTAAATTTCATTTAATACCGAGTTACCTAAAACCCCAAGTGAGGATCTTGAACATCAAATTTGTAATTAATTTATTTATATATAAAGAAACAAATATCTAATTTTAGGATTATTTTTTATATTGATTTATATCATCTGAAAAGAACCTTTAGGTTTGACTTTTTCTCACTATAAGGATCCAAAGATATAATCCCTCTAGTAGTGATTCACACCAGCTCCTTTGGTCTCCAAGTAATTCTAATTGATATCTGTGTTTTAGCACGCTGAAGTGATGTTCTTGTGTTATTCATATTGATTTCTTGTTATTCGATCTTGAAGGAATATCTCTTGTTTTTAATTCTTAAGGTGGAGAGAGAAGTGGGAGTCAAGAGGAAATTTGTTTTGTATAATATTTGTTTATTTTCGATTATACACCCAACCCAATATACATAATTACCTATCTATAAAGCTAGGGTTATGTTAAAATATTATTTAATTTCAAGCTGGCCCTTATAATATTATTACCATTAATAAACCGTAGGACACATAATAATAATGATAATAATATTTTGAAGCATTCCCCAACTTGTGAAATAAAAAATATAATTTAACTCGAAAGTTAATTAATATTTTAAACCAGGTATTTTATTGGTCCAATAATATTTCTCTATCTTCTATTTAACACTCGAATAAATATTTAAAACTTTTATTCATCAATAAATATTTATGATGTATAAAATGTGAATAAAAATATCCATCAGTATTTAGAACAATATTTATTAAATTAATTAAATTCTAATAGAATTAATTTGAATTCATCAAAATCACTTAGAGACTGAACATATAAGATTAATTCTTATTGTCACTAGGTGGTATTGCCCAATGTCAAAGAATTCTATCAAGAAATGGGTCAAGGCACCCAATAGAAATAAGTTAATGTCGCAATGAAAACAACCACTTAAGAAACTTCACAATTTAATATAATCCATTTGTCATAATATCTTATCAAAATAATTCACATCAATTTCACCAACCTATATTCCTGATTCATTTTCCACTGACTATTTGAAATAAACATGTCATTAAACCACATACATGGTATTTAGAATGATGGTTCTATTCCAATAAAATGGATAAGATATCAATGATGGAAGGGAAATATCCATCCTCCACTTATCTATTAAATACATATCAATCATGACACACCCAACATACCCTACCTCACTGAGAATATATGAAAACATAATTTGTTTTCAGAAAATCAAAATGTTTCATTCAAGACATCCATTAATAATAATCTTAAATTAAAATGACTAATAGACATGCCTACAGATAGAAATATCTGATGACACAAAAACATGTGGAATTCCTACATACATATCTATTATGATAATATCATGTCTTGGAGATTAACAAGTTAGAATTGAATGAGAAGAAGCTTCATCCTCTTATGATTACCTACACATGACAGTCTATATAATTTGTGTCGCATCATAGTATGTTATCTAACCACATAACTATATTTAAGAATATTTTCTTAACTATATCAAAATGGTATTTATTCGAGGTAATAATCTTTTTTATTTAGTTATAATCCTTTTATTTGGACCTTATATGGAATCTTAATTAGATCACAGGTGTTTTGGGGGTGTCTGGGGATTGTTCGAGGCCTAGAGTCCATCTTTTTTAGAAAAATAGACTGGCCTCATGGTTAGGAGAAACCATGTGGGGAAAGCTATATGGTTACCCCAAACATTATAGGGATTGACAGTGAGAATTAGGGGGTTTTATAGTTTGAGAAAACCATGCATATTGGGAATCATGACCATGCGAATGATCTGATGTTTTAGAAGATCCATTTTTTATGGTTTACACATTGTTTTCCCAACCGTGTAGCAAAACTTTGCACCCATATTTTTTTGTTAAAACCAAAAAATAAACCTTAAATGATCACATATTTTACCATTATTATTATTTTATCTTTCTAGTGGAAGGGAATCTAATTTCTCTTCTCTTTTAGCACCATTTAAGGCCTAACCGAGGTATTGAAGGAACTCCTCTACTTGACATTCGATCAAGCTTCGATTTGTCTCATTGTATTATTATAGGTGAGTTATTTATTCCTGAAGCTCATTTTTTGTTTTTCCATTCAATCAGATGTGCAATTTAGTTCTAAGATAATATGCCTTATTTTCAGGTTCTTCATATATTATTCAATTTTCTCTCAATTTGGACCAATTTTAGGTTTTATACTGGATGAGGAGAGTTGTACGAGAATGAGGTAGGTGGTCTACTAATTATCCCTCAAATTCTTTATTTTTTTTATAAAATGTGGTATATTCCACATTTCGGTTTGATTGTGTGTTTCCCTAATTTGTATCTTCATTAAATTTGTTGTCCTTCGTGGAACCTATTGACTTGTTAGAACCCAAATTCATATCACGATTTTGTTCCTTAGAGTGATCCATCTCATTGGGTGTGCCATCCATGTGCCTATTTGTAATTCAAGATCTTATACCCAATTCATCATTGATGTATTTGGTTTTACTCTTAAATGGTAATACCATGTTGATACTAGATGGGTGTAGCTGTGTAGAATGTCTAATTACATGATCAATTATAATCAATTGAATTGGTTAGAGGTGAGTGGGAACCCCTCATCACTAAATTAAATGGACAATGTTAACTACATTGTCATTATTAAATATAAAATAATTATTAATTGTTCCTTGAATATTGTTAAACCTAATGGATATTATTACTATGGATGTGTGTGTATGATGGCCCTTACTAGTTAGAGTAAATAGGAATTTTTATCCTTATCCATGAAATATATGTGTGTGTGTGTGTGTGTGTGTGAGTGAATGGAATCCCTCTTACATTATACTAAATGGGCATGACAAACCTTGAACATGTTTTATCTATATGGGAGGGACAACTATTATGATACTATATTGGCATGAAATCCCTTGTGATAATATATGGGAATGATGTCCCTTGTGATACTATATGGGCATGATTCATTTTAATGAGATACTGGGCATGACATCCCTATACATGATATAGGGAATGATGTCCCTATACTGTGATACTATGAATTATATCCCTTACTATTGTGATACTGACCATGGAGTCCCCTATACTATTGTGATATTGGGTATGGTGTCCCTTATTAATGTGATGTCACACATTGCATCCCTTACATGTTCAATGTTATTCTAGTATGGGTTGAAGAAGGAAGTGTCATCATGGTTTCCCTTCAGGAACTAGAGATGACCGATTTATAGTTATTATTACTAATTTTTGTTGTTATATCTACACACTGCCTTATCGTACACACATATTGGGTATTTATAGACATCGTTGGTTGTGGCCTACAGAGTTTATCTCAGACCCTATCTAGGCCACCTATAGTACCTAAGTAGATTACATTATTGCCTCTTATGTATTCATGACTTATTGCATGACTTAGGATGGGATCTTTGTAGCAGATGACTCAGAAAGAGGTCATGATTCTTGGATAGATTTTTTCCTTTTTGTATTCTTTCTTTTAGTATTTTTACATGCTTCTTATATCCATGTTTTACTTATTTATAGATACATGACATACATTATCATCATTTTGTATATGATTCTGTTTTTAGTTATTATTTTATTATTGTTTCTTGGATATTTATATGTTCTTCCGCTCAGGCGTTTTAGTAGTATGATCTTTATAGTGTTTGTTTCTTCTCTTTAGTATGGTTGTATATATCTCCTCTTATTGATCTTTTATTACTTTTACATTGTTATCAACTCTGGTAATGAGGGCATAGTATCACCAATGAAATAGCATAGTCCCTCCTTTATAGTCAAGAAACTTTGGAATTCCGGGAGATGTGCTTGAGGCCATGTGTCAACCCAATCATGGGGCACTGTTCAGGGGCATCTGGGTCCAGAACATCAAAAGTGGTATCAAATACATTACTTTATTTATTTACTATATTTATAAAATATAATTGATACTAGGAAGGAAGTGGTATTTGTTAATATGTTGTTCCAAGGAATAGTTGACTCTTGTATAGAGAAAATCCAAATTGCCATGAATGAAATTTTTTATTTCCTACTTTTTTTTTATTATAGTTGTTATGATTCCATTTTCGGTTGATGCACTCAAATTTTGATATTACTATTGATAAATATTATATTTAACTTTAATAACTTTCCTAATGATATAAGGGAAATTAATCATTAATCATGCATCCTATTATGCACATTGTATGAAATTCATACTCCATGCAATATAGCATCATTTGTAGATTGCATTGCATGTGATGTCTAGGAGTGCTTTGATTGTTAAAAATCACAATGTTATTAGCTAACGATTCTTGCATGTAATTTAATAAAAATAGTTGGTACATTGAGTGTCTTCCATAACCTAAGTACTATTTTCCTTTTTAGTCTATAACAGACACCCTAAGAATTCAACTATGGCATGTTGAGACATGGATCATTAGTCACATGGTGTAGAATGTGTTGTGGTATGGATTAAATGGATGCCACATTTCGGTTCATAAGTTGTATGGGATCTTATGAATAATAAGTGGTAAACCATTTTGTTCAACCATTTATATTATATTAAAATTTAATGATGAAATTTAAATGAAATTAGAATAAAACACAGATCTTGACCGAGTCCCAACCATTGTAGTAGAGAGTAAGTAGTATCTCTCTTGTTCAATATAAATGTTCCAATCATGTAAACCTGACTCTTTGATCTGTAAGAGGGATATGAATATTACATTGAAATAATTTTTACCTATTATATTCTTGCTTATATGTCTTATTACATTATCTACATTTATCTATGTCATGTTTTTGGTAATTGTAGAATAATTCCACCCTGAAAACCTCCAAATATACGCTAGGATGGTAGTGATAACCATGCATCAGAGGTGGTGGGCCATGATCAACTAGTGATACCCCTAGTATTAACTATTATGGAACCCACTCCTATTCACAATACAGGTGATAATGGTAATTTTTGAGGAGATTTCCTGTAACTTATGCATGCATTATATGGAGTCCTTCGCTCGACCACTTCTATGGGTGAGTTGAGATGGGAGTTCTAGTAGCAACATTCACACACGTTTTCAAGGTATGGAGGACGACATGCATATAATCTCTAGATCTAGATAGTTATGACTACATTCGATCATCTAGAGAAACCTCCTGAGAGTAGAGTGAAACTCGCTACTTATATACATCGAGGATTCTCCAAACACTGGTGGGATATTATGAATGAGGTTGATCAGTATCGTGATGTGACTTGGAGGGATTTATATTCAATATTATATTATTATTTCTTCCCAAATACCCTAAGGTCCATCCATGTTAGGGAGTTCATAAACCTATGGTAGGATTTTATAGTAGTTATGGACTATTCAGATTGTTTTATTGTGCTTAATCACTTTACACCTATCTATAGGGTTGATGAAGAAGTAAAATCAAGATGATTTTAGGATGGACTTCGACATCCTATTTTCTCACAGGTAAATGTCTTCTGATTAAAGATTCTATCTGTTATAGTGAAATAGGCCCTCATCAATATGTGAAACATAAGGGAAGATGAGGGTGCGATCCAGTTCGGTTCAGAACCTAGACATAGCAGTGGTCAGACTAAGAGTTAGAAGAAACACTTTGAGAATGTGTACATATGAAGAGGCATCCAAGTGACACCAATAGACCATTACATGGTATTTCTCGAGTGTAGGAAACCTAGGCATAAGAATCCCTAGTATCTTAGAGACCTCGTTGAGTGCTGAGGTTGTGGACGATTAGGAATCTATAACTTTTCTGCATGACATTCCCAACTGTGTTGAGTGGGAGAGGATTCACACTATCACCATTTAGGAGATAGTTCAGTAGCATGTCACTAGGAAGGTAGTTGGAGTACTACTGTCCATATAATAAAATGAGGTGTTCATGGTCATGGTACTCAGACATTTGATATAAAACACCGGTAGAGTGAACCCACTCTTAATAGTAAGGTTATAGAACATTTCCAGGGATCACACTATTTTAATTTAGTGCATCCTATATAGAGGAGTAGGATGTTGAGCCATATACTGTTCGGAGTACTATTCTACTAGACTCTACAATCATTTCTAATTTATTCAATATATATTAATAACATTATTTAAATTTTGTTTCTATTTTAGAGAGCCTTATACTTCATATTGAGTGATCTTATGGTGTTATGAGGCATGATACACCATTGTGTATAATTTTTTGAGAGTATTCTATAGTGAACGTACTTTCCTATTGAGGTAGGTAACTATTAAATATTAGGGATCCTCTTTATCCTTAGTATGATAGACTTTGATGTCATTCTCAGAATAGACTAGTGGGTTCTCTATCAATCCTATATGGATTGTTATCACCAGAGGGTTTCGTTTACATCACCAGTGGTTGAAACAAATATTCACAATGGTGAGTAAGATATCTAGGATAATAGAGATGGAACAATGCATCTTGGTCTAGGTGGATTGACCTCACAGATTTCTAGCAATTATATGGATGATCAGGGGCTACATCAGATTGTGTTCCCTCCTATAGTCGATCGGTTCTTGGATGTTTTACTCATTGACTTTTCAGGACTACCTCTTTTAGGAGAGGTATAATTTACTATCAAGATAGTGTATGGAGTTATACAATTATCCACTACTCCTTATAGTATGGATACTATTGAGTTTCAACGTCTCAATAGGGAGCTAAATGATTTTGAGGCCAAGGGTTTTATATTTCCCAATACTTCTCTCGGGGGTTCACCAGTCCTTTTCACTAAGAATACAGATGGAACCCCCAATAATTTCATGGATTAAAGGATCTTGAATTAGATTACAGTGAAAAAACATTATCCATTAACTCTCATAGATGATATTTTTGGCCATATCATAGGAGTGAGGGTGTTTTCACATAAGGACCTGACATCGGGTTATCATCAGATATGAGTCATACCATAAGATATTCTATGTGTGATTTTCCATAGACATTATGGTTCCTATGAGTATCTCGTGACACTATTTGATCTTAAAAACACTCCTTTCATATTCATGGATTTGATGAATAGGGTTTTCCATAACTATCGATATTCCTTCATGGTGGTCTTCATAGATGACATATTGGTGTTTTCTCACATACAGAGAAACTATGCCACATGCAAGATATTTGTGAATACACTGAGAGACCACCATATCTATAATAAGATTAGTAAATTTTGTTTCTAGATTGAGAAGGTACACTTCCAGAGTTACATTATCCTAGATGCAGGAATTTTATTTTACCCATATAAGGTGGGATCCATGGTTACTTGCGAGCATCCCAAGAATGTGTTTGATGTATGTTTTTTCATGGGGCTAGGTAGTTACTACATGCATTTTACACTGGACTTATCTTTTTTAGCAGCACCTCTTATGGGAGTGACTAAGAAGGGTGTTAATTCTATATAGTTTGAATACTATGAGATAGTATTTCATGAGTTGAAAATGAGATTGATGACCGTACCAATCCAAATTCTTCTAGAGCTGGCCTGGAGATATACTGTATATTGTGACACATCATGTATTGGTCTGGGACTAATTTTGATCTACGAAGATAGAGGTTTTCTTTACATGTCATGGTAGTTGAGGCCTCATGATCAAAACCACCCGACACAAAATCTCAAGTTATAAGCTATTGTACATGCCTTTAATTTTTTGAGTCATCACCTATTAGAAGAGAATTTTGGAAATCCTTTTAATGATTCTTCTTGGTCTTATGAACATGCCTTGCATTGTTAGAGGTGTAGATGATGAAATCATGGTGATACCTCGTCATAATGTGTCACAGGAAGAGCATCTGACATTTGAGGTTCCAGTTCCTAAGGAAGAGCCCTCTGTAGCTCATTATACTTCACCCCATCATAGAGGTTGATGATATTGATATATTCATGTCATTCGTACACCACAATGTGGGATGATACCTCATTATAGATTGTGATTGCACTCATCAATTTATAATATTTCTGTTAACTTAAAGGATTTGAAACAACAATGTATTTTATCCTCTATATGATTGATTGACTATAAAAATCATGAAATTATTTTTACTATCAACTATTTTTAACATGTTTAACCACTATTTAAATTATTATTATATTTTACATATATTTTATGTTTTATAAGATTTCAAAGTCGACTACACTAAACATAAGATAATTTATTAAACTTAATGTACGTAACATTAAATGATTATAAAATATAAACTATAAAATAATTTAATTAAAACTTAAAACTTATCCTAAACATCTAAAAATTTGTTAAAAATTAAAAAATCATTAATATAATAAAAAAATATAATAAACACAAAATAAAAATTATTGATTAAAAAGTAATGTTACAAATTAAATAAATATTTACACATAAATTATAGTATAACTAAAATATAAATGAAATGTAGAACATTGATTAAAAATATAAAACATAATTGAAAATTCAAGGAATTTAAAAAAAATTATAAAAACAAATTTAATGTTTTAAAATAATAATATATTATGTCACTAATGTTACTTTTCATTGATTTATTTAATGAAATACTTGTTATTTTCAATTATTTTTTTATATGTTTTGAAATTGTCAAATTTCATTTAGAAAGTATTTCTACTTTATTATATTTAGACATTTAAAGAAACTAACTTGAAGAATTATTATGTTTCACGAATGTGACTTTGAAAGCGCATAAATTATAAAATTTAAATACAATGTAAATGAAATTTGACAAACACACTCAACATATAAAACATGATTAAAAATAAAAAAATCATAAATATAATAAACAAAATTTAATTTACATTTCATAAAATTTATTACATAAAAACATTAATGTTTTTAGTTTCAAATATTAATGGAAAAAATTCTTATTAAGTATTATATTATTAATTATAATGCTATGAAGTATTATTAATTATTTTATTGTAATTAAATTTTAGTAATTACATTATTAATATTTATTAATTAAATTATTAAATATTACAATAATTAAAATATTAAATCTTAATAATGATGTAAATAATATAATTATTAACATAACTAATAAAGTACATAAAAATATATTTTTAAAATAAATATTAAGTATGTTAGTAATATAAAAAATTTAATTTCTAATAATAATTTTATTATTAAAAAATTATTTATATATATATATATATTTATAAAAAACAAAACAAAATATATATATATATATATATATATTAAATATATAAATATATTTTTCAATATTTTTTATTGATTTTTTAAAATGGGAAAAGTTAGAATCAACTTTCCTGGCTTTATACTAAAATCCAAAGGTGGCAAGGCCATTGTTACCATTATGTATTTGTTTTAAAAATATCATTAACCTAGCATTAATTTAATAAATATTTTATTTAATAATCATATAAAAAATCTCTAATGAATACAACATTCCAAACAAGGTGATATAATGGCTAGTAAGGATCATGGAATGTTTAAAGAAAGAGCATCTTGTAGCTCAGCCTTATCTTTCTGTCTCATTAGATAGGTCAAAGGAATCACCAATTTCTGAACTTACATAGCAAGGAATCATTCCCACACATCACAATTTAATAGAAACAATCCATATTTATTACGAGAACATCCAGTCCTTTTGGAATCTCCACACCCTTTCTCAAATACAGAAGTGGATTCTCAACTATTTTAGTAGATTTACATTCATTATGAGCCATCAAATTCAATTTCATTGCACTCATGTCAAATTCATAGTGTTATTTCAATATAATAATGTTCCCCATAGATCATAGATTTGTAATAAAATTATTTATTCTTTTCTACACATTAATAGAAGTTCTATCCCTTGAGAAATAGCCAAGGGATTTTAAATACTTTGGATTCTTCACCGAACCTAAAAAATATTTGAAAAATGTTGAACATATGAAAATAGAAAACCTCATAACCCTGTAAACAGATCACATAAAACCAATCAATTCTAGAGAATTTTTAACTTTAATAAGATGGATGAGTTTCATCATTTCATCCAAAATGGAATCATAGTTATCAAGCTTGAGGTTCTTTAAGTTATAGTGACACCTCTAACAATCAAGAAAAGTAACCAAAAATAATATGGAAAACTAAGGATTTAGTAACTTAAATACATAAAAGCATATACAATCAAAATTTTATCTCAATTCCACTCATCCAAATTTAATTATTCCTATCTTTTTCTCCGTGTAATGTAATAAACCTGCTAATATCAAAGGAAATGGATCTGATACATATTCAGTATGTTAATATATATAAAAAAAATTGTATTTTAAGAAGCTTCCCAAAATTCAAGCATTTGGTTTTGAAAAACAATTTATGTTATCACTTTATAAGTATTCATTATAAAATAATCACAAAATACTTTGAAAATAATAGATAAAAATAACCTAAAAGTAAAAAACATCGAAGAATTTTTATTTTTCCATGACCAAAAAGATTATTTTTTTGAAAATCTACAAATACCATTTTTTAAAAAATATTATAAATTTTCATAATTTTCTATATTTTCTAATAATTTTTTACAGAAACAAAAACAATAAATTTTTCATAAAATAAATGGAATCCTTAACCTTCTTTTTGTAACCCATAATCATTATTGTATGAACACATATTAACTATGAAAATAAAAACCTCATGATGGTTTGAAAACTGAAGTATATCTAGTAGGGAAAACGGAAAAAAAATAATATACACTCAAAAAATTGAGCATAAAGATTATAAGACCTAGATAACAAAGAGTATATAAATGATTATTAAGGTTGACTTCCACAGTTGACCGTAAATCAGAACATATTATTTATCATAATAAAAACATAATATATTTAATTATATTTTTTAAATACTAAACATTTTATTTATTTTTATCATTATAAAATCGATAGATCAAAAAATATATATTATAGAAAAATATGTTTGAAAAAACATATGATAAATAGATGACTACAAATTCAAATGGGTTCACAAGATAAGTAATATTTTTAACCAATATATCATAAAAAAATTAACTATTAAAAAAAATTTCATAATATTAACAAATCCTAATTTCCTTGAACCACATTTCTCTATGACATTCACAATTTCAATTAGATAACAAATAAAAGTAGATCTGGAAAATCCCAATGAAAATCACTAGATGCATAACCATATTTTTTTATGATTCACTGATCATAAAGAGGAAAAAATAAAGGGAGAAAAAAATTATTTCATCATAAATAAATGTTACAAAATAAATCTTTTCAACACCTATATTTCTCTCATATAGAGATTTCTCAACTCTAAAATACAATAGAGATCACCTGAATCAGATGATGAATTCTGGAAGCACCCCAAATACCTCCTTTTATAATCATTTTGGGAGGTTAAATTTTTTAAACCCCCCCCCCCCCCCATAAATACCCACCTACTAGGAACTTCTTTCTTGATTTCCAAAATAATAGAAGCTATATATGAAGATTGTACATCATCCATGTTGGAATTCATCCACGATGGGCAGAGTTGATGCACCAACCGCTATCCAAGGTCACTGAAAAATAATCCATCTATTCTCCTTATCTATCTATAATCTGTTGGTGAATCTACAAAGGTCCATCTTTTCCTAAGAAACCACATTTTTTACCATATCTATCAGGTTATACATAATTTGGATCTTCACAAGTCTCGTTTGTTATTGATATATCACTTTGTAAATTCAATGATAGAGAATGTGGATGTGATTCATTTGGGAATGGTACATGGAGTTTTTTCTCATGGCCAAAGCACTTTGACTATTGAAATGAACCTTATACTCCTTCTGGCTAGATTCGATATCCTAGAGAATATTATTTATCCATAAAATCTCATTCCCATCTTCCAAAGTACCAACACACTCTACATCCATCATGTATAAAGAAACACACTTATGAAACCTTGCATGACATGATACAGATCCTCCAAAAAATGTATAGATATATCCCAATATGTACTTCTTTACATCTGGATCTCCATTCATATCTTCATCTATATATCCATCAAAGATAGAGTTAGATCCATGGTAGCACCAATATTTATTTGAAGTGCCTTTAAGAAACCTCAAAATCCATTTGACTACATCCCAATGCTGCTTCCTGGATTTGGAGAGATCATCTCATGATCATCATTACCTGGGAAATTTCTGGCCTCGTAATCACCATAGCATACATCAAGCTACTTATTCTTTAGGAGTATGAAATCATCTATATTGCCTTGATTTATTCCTTGGACAGTGGTTACGAACTCTTTCTCAATGTCAAATGTTCATGAAGATGAATGATCACTGGATTATCTTTTTCGAAGTTGAATGTCCTAGAACATGTTCAACATACATCTCCTGAGATGGTCAAAACAACTTCCAGTTTCTATCACAAATGATCTACATCACAAAAATATCTAATATTTCTCCTAAATACATTATATTAAAAGACTTGGATAACTCCTTCAACTGGAATATTTTTGTTGCATCCTATACAATGATCAACATGTCATCAAAATTGAGTAGAAGAAAAAAAATTAGCATCATGAAATCTATGGAAGTAAACATATTGGTCTACCTCTAAATGCTTGTATCCATTACTCTCCATGAAGGTGTTAAACATACTATACCACTTTTTGGGAGATTGTTTCAGTCTGTACAAGCTCTTATTCAATTTTTAGATGAGGTTATTTTATCCTGAAACATCAAAACCTTCAACGTGATTCATAAAGATCTCTTAAAAGTGTTCACCATGAAGAAAATCAGTCTTCACATCTATTTAATCAATCTCTATGCCCAAGATATCCATTAATACAAAAATGAATCTAATTGAATTCATATTCACTATGATTTAAAAGATCCCATCAAAGCCAACTCCTTTCTTCTAAAGGAATCCCTTATCTACTAACCGATCTTTATTGAAATCTTTTTAGTCACCATACTTTATCCAGTCAAACACGTAGTTGTTTGTTATTGTCTTCTTAGCATTGGGTACATCAACCAAATTGTATTCTTGGTTATTTTTAATGACACCATATCATCCTCCATTACATGCATCCACTAGAGTTTGTTAGGATGAGACACTACTTATTGGTATCATTTAATATCTCCCTCATCAGACAATAATTGGTATTCTGACTCCACATATTTTGATGATATAATCCTTCTTCATAAAGATCTTTGAACATGTGAAATGTTTGTTTTGGGAGGCACAACATAACCTAAATCCTTTGATGATTCTTCAACTTATTATGGATAGGATTGAGTCTCTCCTAATCAATACCCTCTTCCACTATCTCTTGTTCTACTGCTGATGAGTCTCTTTTCACCTCCTCCTCTTCACTGATAGGTGGTTTGGGTATAGGTATTGGATTATGAATTTATTTCTCGACAATTTTCCTTTCAGACCTTCTAGGATCTTTCATGTATTTAATCATCTAAAAAATTTGACTATATTGTTGTGTCTATAATGGTAAAAAAAATGGTGGAATTGGCTCTTGTATCATAAAAATCGTACACCGATTGATCAATATATGATCAAATTAGTTTCAATGGCTAATATCAACCAATAACGTGAAGCTAAAGTGGTAGTGATGTGGTTTATTGGATCTTCTATCATAATATCTCCATAAATTTTGTTTCTGTCAAAATAGTACTGTCTTATCCATCAATGGGGTACTATGGAACTGGAATATTGACCAAACATTCACCAATCCTATAGATATTGTTTTACCTCATTTTTCAACACCGTTTACATCATTAGAATCATATCGACCTAAAATTTTATAATTTTACAATTGAATCGAAATTTATAGTTACGTGAATTTTCTTATCATTGTAAAATCTCCACTACTTTCTACCATTTCACATCATCCTTTCTCTGATATCACTATTGTAATTCACTAATCACTAATAGAAAATAATGTAGGGAGAACCAAAATTTATTTCAAAATAAATAAAGGTTAATAAATAATTCATGTCTTCATTTCTCTCTCTCTCTCTCATGGAGCTCTCCCAACTCTCAAATTTAATGGAGCTCACCTAGCTCAGAAAATAAATGTTTGTAGCTCCTCAAAGGCCTCCTTTTAGAAGCATGGAGGGAGGTGTTAAGTTTCACATAACATCCCCACCAACCCACACCAATACTCACCTACCATGTAATTTTATCATGAATTATAAAGGAATAAGAGCTACACATGATGAATGTCAACAACCATGTTGGATGTACTCCATTATGGTTAGAATTGGTGGACCATCCACCAAACAAGGTATCTAGATAAATAATCCATAATCATTAAGGATAAGAAAATCTATTAAATGATCTGAAATACTCAATCACATTCCCATTCTCACCGATTTCAATAGAAAATAGTTCAAGAAACCAAATCTTAGGAATAGGAATATAAATATCTATTCCTATAAAAGGTAACCCAATGGTTTACAAAAAATAACTTCAAAATTGAATAGATGAAGACTTCAGTGAAGTAATGTTATAGTGTGGGTATTATTTTTATGGATATTTTTTTTTAAATTTCAATGTGATTGTTGCCTCACACAATAATCCTGAGATGTCACAAACCATATCATAACCATTCCCACTTTTAAACTAAATCGCCAATGAATATTTCATGTGAAGTGATTATTTGAAAATAAAATATAAAAATTTACAAAAATATGTATGCTGTGGTAAACTGATCACGAACCCAGATATATTTTTGTCTACCTAGACTCATATAAATCCATTTAAATTCTATCATAACCCTATTCGGATTAAGGTAATCATACCCATTTAAATACCTGATGTAATTTAATATATTTTTATTTTATTAAATTTCAATTTAATACTTGATAAATATATTACTCAAAATGTATAACAAAAAAAGGAATTAAAAAAACACATGCTAGCAACAAATACACAATCATAGGTACCTAAAACTCATACAAAGACAATGAAAATATTTATTAAGTGGTTAGGAAAATAACAACAACAACAAGCGGATCATAGGGGTATAAAGAAATAGAGTCCTATATCTCCCCCTTTGAAAATATTCATACACTCAGGCAAAAGACCACAGAAACCTGAGAAGGTTAAGGGAGGACTATCCTCGTCAACTTTAGAGGTAATATAATCAGATTCCTAATTCCCCTCACACCAAAAACGAAGAATCTCTAACCGATCAGTAATAAAAAAACATACAATAATGAATTTGTTAAGTTATAGAACAAGGAGTCACAATATTTCTTTTTATAGCCTCATAAATTATTAACAAATCCATTTCAGTCACATCCAACTTAATGTAATTCATGCAACATAACTCCAAGACGTTTAGATTTGTGCAAGAATTTTTATGAGAGAATCTCCCTTTCTGATAGAATCAACATGGGATATAATGACAGGACCTTTATGATCATGAATAATACCTCACCCTCTCATGACTCCCTATGAATATGATCTATCAACATTGATCTTGAATTCATTTATTGGAGGAAAATAACTTATCTACTAACCATTTAAGAGAATGGATAATAATACTTACATATTGAGTGTATTATTGTAGATAATATATTTTTTCCATATTAAAATTATAAATATAGTAAAAGATATTTTCGGAGCCAAACATGATGATGATGCACAATTCTGAGGCTCATTGTGCCCAAAATTAATTTTTTAAATATATTAAATATATTTTATATCACATGAGTACATTTTTGAAAAAATGATGAAATATCTCCTGAAGAGTGTCCCAAATAAAATATTTGAGAAAATAGTTGAATCTAAAATATGAGGTTTACCCTAGGTGAAACTTAAAATTTGTAACTGCCTGATGTTCGGATGAGGTGGTTGTTGACATTTTTATTTAAATTAAAATAATTTATTTATTTATTTATTTTAATATAAATAACCTAAATCTAATCCTATGTGTATATGTTGTTATGAAATTTCTTCAGTTTTAGTCACAAAACCCTAGGAGGTTCTTGAGATGAGCTCTGGTGACCTTCATTGGCATATCAGGATCATATGATACTTAGTGATCACATCAAGGTGAATTGATAGAAAATTAATGCAATAGACCTTCCCCATAATTTGTGAATGCATTCTTCATCAATGATCAATTCATAATCGAGGTAGGTCTTCTCAATTATGGTTTTCCTCCCCTTTTGGTAAAATCATTCAGGAATTGAATGCAATGAACCTTTTATTCTTTATTTTCACTCTCATCGCATGAGTCATGTTTATGAATAATTTGTTTATTAAATTGTTATATTTTCACTCCATGATCTCTCCCCGAATTCCCATATTTGAAATCATTTTTCTAAAACAATTGGCTAATGATTTTTATCACTCTTCTTAGGGTGATTTTTCCCCACCGTTAATCACGTTATTCACCATTGGCCTATTAGGCCACAAATAGACATTTTTGAGTTGTTATCAGCACAATCAGACCCTCAGATTCATGGAGTACTAGAAAAAAATGGTTGGTATAGTGATTTTTATATAGGTTGAGTTTCGTTGTGAGATGCATATGATTATTCTAATGAATTTAAGATCTATGACTGAGCGTCATCGATAAGAGGAACTATGACGTCATGCAAGCATTTTGGATTCATGGTTTCCAGCCTCCAGAGCATGGAAATCATTGATTTTACACAGTTCCACCATTTTCAGATGATTCCTGCGGTCACCATGGGGATTTGCTGTTAGGAGATCCAAATCCATAATCTGTGTGGAGAACTGGCCATTATACAAAAATCACGACTACATCATGTGGAATGGGATGAACACACACCATGTAGCTCCAATCTACGACAACTAGGGTTTCAGAAAAAAATAAGGATCACACACCATGTGGCTGGGTGATGTGCCATGTGACCTTCACTTTGATGCTAGGCCATGTTCCAACATCACATGACCAAGACACCATAAGGGAGGACACACCGTGTACTTTGGGAGTACACGAGCATGCCCTGAGGTACACATACATGGCTCGGTACCAAGAGGATCACACATGGCATGCTCCATGTGACCAAGAAGCGATGTTTAATACACATACTTATAATTTATTACTACATAGATAGAATTTCATGTACTATAAGGGACACAAATAGACATAGGAGTGGGGCCACACACTAATTAGACCACTTATATGTTGTGTACTTGAGAATCATCAACCTCTCATATATCCTTTATTTGGACTCCTATTCTGGCCTATGAGTAACATATCTTGTGTTTTTATATATATAGAACATGTGGATGGAATTTATAGTGGATCTTTAGATACTATTCAAGATGTTCTGAGTATAAAGATTCTTTAAGAGGTGCTCGATAGTGGCAATAATTTGGAATTATCGTCAGGTAGAGGTCGGGGTTGAAAATCCCCCTATCATACCAGGGTGTGGGTACCGCATAAAAATCTACCTACCAAGGGGTACCCCCATAATAGAAAATTTAATCGTCCCTATACCTAAAGAGTTGTATCACCCAGATGTACTAAGGTGTGGTTCCTCTTCCTAATGAGTGGTAACCCCTAAAAGACAAGAGAGTGAGTCTACTACGTCATGAGTGGCACCCCCTGATGTACTAGGGTGTTGGTCCTACACCTACTGAGTGGTACCCTAAATAGACTAGGGCATGGGTCCTCTACCTAATGAGTGGTACCCTGTGATGGACCAGGGTGTGGGTCCTTTACCTACCGAATGGTACCCCCTGAAAAACTAGGGCATGAGTCCTCTACATACTAAGTGGTACCCCCTGATGGACTAGGTCATGGGTCCTTTCCCTTTTTAGTGGTGCCTCGTTGATCGTCCATGGCGTAGTTTTTCTACATACAGAGTGGTAACCACTAATGGACTTGCCATATCTCTTCTACCTACTATGTGGTACCCCCATGATGCAGTATAGTGTGGGACTTTTACATGAATTTTCCCCTGTTGACTTTTCAACATAGTGGTAATCTGTGAGTTCTACACATGGTTTCTTATACTGTTAGACACATGAGATGCTGGGCATCGATGATGGAGCTTTGAAACTTTTAGAATTTTTTTTCTTTTGTACGTATTTGAGATATAGATCCCCACTCTCTCTCGTCTGAGATTCTTATATGAGCATATATCTTCATTGCTGGGTTTTGTATCCCACTTTATTTGGTTTGAGTTGAATACATCAATCGTGTATCCTATTTCTACCCCTCCAGTTTTCAGGGTGCCTTACTAGGTATTCTTATAATCACCCCTTCATGATATTTTCCATCACATTTCATGTCTTATGCAGACAACCGAAATATCAATAGTGATTTAAAAGACTCATAGGGCTACTCAGGTGAAATTGACCTTGTAACGTGGTTGAGGCTTGGAGATCTATATCTAGGAGATCTTCTAATTTCTTTTCTAGTTGTTGTTAGGTTTTAACAACAGTTTTGGCTGGGTATGTATTATCCGCCTTTATTTTTGGGATTTTAATATCTCACACTTTTGTATTCACTTGAGTTTATTACTTGCATGGTTTTTACTATATATGATACAATATTTTATTATTATTTTGGTGAACTTTTTCATATAGATAGTTGGGTGAAAGAGTATATGTACTTTAAGAAAGGTCCACCCATTTTAGTTTTTCCTTTAAACATTCTTCATTGGCACCCGACCTATAGAGGTGAGCATGGGGTAGTTTTAGCTCATTATTCCATTGACCATATCAGTTCCAGTGGGTTGGGTCATTTCCTATTGGAATTAGAGTTAATCAACCTCTAGTAGGTGTTTGGATTTTTTCCCCTATACGAGGTTCAGTTGGGAACATAGGGAAACAATGTTAAAGTGTGTTGAGTGCAGATTTTAGTCTAGGGAACACATTATTGGTGTGGAAGCTAGAATATTCATTCACCAGGACTCTAAATACATCTTTATTGTCTCAACATACAAAGTCATTTCTTGTAGAGAACATTAGTAACTGAATCATATAGGATTTAGTCCTTTTTCCATCCTTATTGCATAATATTTCCATAAATATATATAATCTAACTGTGTTACATCTTGATAAATTTTCAGGATACCTCTCTATAGGCAGCCAACCAGCTTACCACATCAGGATTCTGATGATGTTCTGATGAGTGATGAGACCATGGTTTAGAGAACATCACATGAGATTTTCCTCAATGTGGACAAGTGTCAATTCTCCTTCATATCATGTTGGATATTATACTAGTAGAGTAGGTTTAAAATGTGATTAGGCTTACCAAAATACATAAGTTAGTATTCCAGTGGTTGTTGAGGTTCCATGGTGATATAGATCCCAAAGATGTAGAGTTTTGACTTGAGTCAGTGATATTAGTTTTCAGACATGTGTTAACCAAGACTGATCAGACCGTTTCACTAACAGCTAATCATTTCTGTGATGTAGCTGGGAGCTGGTGGAGTCTAGTCATGCAGACACATGAAGAGTTGACACTCTCATGATCTGAATTCCATTAGAATTTTCATGATGAGTAATAACCCTAATTCTCATGATCAATTTAAATTTAAGAGTTTATGAAGCTGTTGTGGGGAGGGATGATAGTTTTTGAGTATACCATGAGGTTTACTAACCTTATGTGGCACTCCCTTGACATGATTTAGGATGGTTACTTCTGGGTGTTGATGTTCTAGAAGGGTCTACACAGAGCCATTCATGCCAATGTGGCACCTCTAGACATTCCCTTATATACTAGAGTTCTAGAGTGGGTGATGGAGACATTGAAATTCCTTTCTGAGGGATGCTATACAGCAAGGTCTGAAAGTGGGTGACATAAGGGTGAGTCATCTATAGCATCAAGAATGCACCAGCTGTTGGGATCTCGACATCAGAGACCTCTTTATGATCAGACACAAGCATGTCCTAATGCAACATAGGGACATACCGATGGATCGGGGAAGCCGATAGAGGGTCTATGTCATGCATGAGATAAGAATGGTCACATGGCATGTGATTTCCCAACTTCACATGCTGAGGAGGGAAGGCATATAGAGGATGGACCACCATGGTAGATTCATCTCTATGATCATGAATATAAAAGGAGAGGCTTGGTTGGCTCCTAGGATGGTGGAGATGGAAGAGGAGTGGGTGGGGACCCTATATAAGGAGCTGGTGGTGGTGAATGCATTGTGAGCTACTCCCACCACCACCACTAGGCAGCCCACTTCAGGATCAGGGAGCTGATAGTTGGGGCCATGGGAAGCTGCAGTATATGAAATCATAGGACCCAATAGATCATGATATGATTATAGATACATTCATTGTTAATTATTCTATTTTTTTTATATTATTTGACACAATTTCAACTCATTCTTCATCTTCTTAATCCTTGTGTGAGAGTTGGATCTCCTAGCTGAGTCATTATCCCATAATCATTTCCTTGAGGTTCCTATAAGGAATGCTTATTTCATATTATTTATCTACTAGTAGTCTGAGTTTTTTCTTGATGGAGATAGTTTCTCATGGGACCTCTTGGTACTCACAATGAAGCCATATGATTTCATCTTGGGTTTGGACTTGATATCCATGGTCTGAGCCCAGATCAACAACAATCGTAGAGGAATCAAATGACCTCATAATGATGGGAAAATATTATCCTTTATGGGTGAGAGAGATATCATGGTGGAGTTAGTGGTCCATACACAAAGGAATCTACAACCCATCACCCATTATTTGGGGAGTTTACCCCTTGGTTCATTGGGATCTTCAAATATTTGGATTCCTTAATTCATGGAGGATTATATGTATGTCTTCCCCAATTATGTTACAGGAAAACCTCTAAGGTGGGAGATGAATTTTTTCATTAACTTTCAAACCAGGACCTCTTTATTATCTTTAGAATAATATCAGATGACCCCTACCAAGATCCAAGAACATAGGGTGCAGTTAGATGTCCTTAAATAAAAGGGGTTTTATCATACTCAATGTGTCCCCTTGGGAAGCTCAAATTTTGTTTGTGGAAAAGACAGATGGTAGCTTGTGGGTTTGTGTTTATTATCATCACCTGAACTAGGAAATTATAAAGAAAAAGTACCCCTTTAAAATTATTGATGAAAAATTTGATTATTTTGGAGGCATGAGATGGTTTTTGAAGATTGATATCAGGTCCAGCAACCATCAGATGATGGTTCATGAGGCTGATATTATGAAGCTGGCATTCCAATGTTGCTATGGATTCTATGATTTCCTGGTGATTCCTTTTATTTTGATGAATTCCCTCTCTATGTTTAAATATTTTATGAACTAGATCATCCAAAAATACTTTGAATTATTTGTTTATATCTTCATTGATGAAACACTCATCTACTTTGTGTCATATAAGGAGCACATAGTGCACTTGAGGATGGTCCTAGACTTTGGGAAAACCAACATATGGTAAGCTCTCAAAGTGAAAATTCTAGATTCATGAGGTTCAAATTATAGATAATTTCATTTCTGATCATAGATTAGATTGGGACGTGACAAATATTTATGCAGTGATTACTTTGGAGCCACCTAAGAGCATGTAAGAGGTGTGCAATTTTCATGGATTTGATGGGCACTATAGGAGGTTCGTGGAAGAATTCATCATGATTTCAACACCTTTTACCACTCTGATGTGTAAAGGTCATTTTTTACCTTGACTGCATAGTTAGAGAAACCCTTTGATGATTTTATGATGAGGATAATGAGTGATCTTGGTTTGATATTACCCAAGGAGGTTGTGGAGTACGTGGTGTATTATGATGCCATACGAGTTGGACTCCACTTCGTATTGATATAGGGGTAGGAAGTGGTCACATATAGTTAAAGGAAGTTGGTACCCCATGATCATAATTATGAAATTCATGACTTAAGGTTAGTAGTGATAGTCTTCATAATGAGGCTTCTAGAGGCATAATCTTCTGGGTGAGCGTTTTATTGTTTACTCAAACCATCAATGTCTCAGGTACATCTTTATATAGAGAGGTATGAACCTGATAAAAATGTCTTGTTTATATTTTTTAAGGAATATAACTTTGAGATATTCTATTCTCATGGGAAGTGTAATGTGGTATAATATGCCCTTAGTATGAATTCATGATCTCGTCTTGTGGAGGAGGCATCTGAGTTGTTTCCTTTGTTAAAAATGACCCTGATAGAGGAGGAGGATACATCTTTTCTTTACTCTATGGTGTTGAATTCTCTGCTTATCCCGCATGTGATAGAGACTTACTTGGTATAAATTGACTTTAAGGTTCTAAATTACCAAATAATCTCTAGATATTCATTAGACGGAATCTCTGAAGGAGCAAATTGTATTATCCTTTTCCCGGGATGGATGATGGTTCCAATCACGATGCATGTGGAGGTGATGAGGGAGCTTCCCCATTATTATTTGGTTGTATATCTTGGTTTAGGAGTGATATATATGGACCATAAGTGGTATTTTTTGAGGGATTACATGAGGAATATCATTTCCGAGTTCATCTCTCAGTGTCTCACATGTCAGTAGGTGATTACTGAGCACCAGGTTTTGGAAAAAAAAATTTCATCCTCCTGAGATCTCATAGTGGAAATGGAATGAAATATCCAGGTACGTTTTCATAGGGCTTCTATGAATAGTGACAAGCCACTATGCCATCTGGGTGATTGTTGACCAACTTATGAAGTCGATTCACTTCCTTGCTATTAGGGAGTAATGTTCGGTGGAGTGTTTGGGGTAGTTGGACTTATGGGAGATCATAATACTTCATGTGTTGCCCTCAATGATTGTCTCTGACCGTGTTACATTTTTCACATCATGATTGTGAAGATTCCCACATGATATATCTAAGACCCCGTTGAGGATGAGTACAAATCCACTACCATAATGATTGGAAGACCAAGTGCACTATCCTGGTGTTATAGGATATATAAAGGGAAATCATGTTAGGCTTAAAACAAAGGTGGGGATCAATTAACATTGGTGTAGTTTTATTATAATAATATCTATCATTATACTATTGGAGTGACACCTTTTAAGGCCCTCCAATGGAGGCCCTGCAGGTTACCCTTAGTAAGTACTAAGATCATCAAGGAATCTCTTATTGAGATGGAGATAATGCTAATGATGAGAAAGACAGTCTAGATGATCTGAAAGTGGATGAGGAAAACCTTGAGTAGGAAGAAATATTATGAATGATGATGTTTTAGACCCTTATATTTTGATCAGGGAGACCATTTTTTCCCCAGAGCCTCACTATTAAGAAGGTTATAGAGATTAAACTAGGTAAAAAAAGATATTATTAGGTTTATAATGACATTTTAGATCCTATTGAGGGATGGTGATGTTTCATACTACCTACACAGACCCACGTAATTGGAGTGGGTGCACAACGTCTTCCATGTGTCACAGCTGAGGAGATTCGTGCATGATTCTATGCACATTATTGATTGGGGAATGATAGACATTAAGGAAGGATCCATCTTCATAGAGTAACTAGTGGAAATTGGGTATCAGTAAGAGAGGATCCTATATGGATAGAAATGTCTCTTGGATTGTGGGATGTGGTGGTATGAGAGAATGTTGGAAAGATCATGGGAGATGTAGTGCTAGATTTTGTCTCAATATCTCCATTTTTTCATAGTTTTTTCTTTCTAAGGAAGAAATGTTTAAAGGAGTGAATAATATATCGACTATGTTTTTTTCATTTAAGTATTTTAAATATATGAATAAATATTTTCATATCCATCCCTAGAGACGACGCACGATTCCAAGCCCCGATGATCCTGTAATTAATTTTGTTGAAATATTAAATATATATTATATCACACACACATATTTTCATATAAATATTGGAATATCTATTAAACTTAGTCCCAAATAAGAAATATGATACCGTAGTTAAATCTGAAATACATGGCTTACCCCAGGATCTACCTACAGTTGGTTGGCACTGGATGTTCGAATGGGGTAGGCATTGTTTTATGCGTTTAAATTAAAATAAATGATTAATTTATTTATTTCTATTCAAATTTCCTAAATAAAATCCTCTATAAATATGTCACATATTTTTTCTTATGGATTTTCTAATAACCCTATGAAGTACTTGAGAGGACCATTGATGAACTTCATTAGTAGATTGACATCGAATGATGCTCAATGCTTAGATCACAGGGAATTGATAGACAGTGAATGTATCATATCTTACCCAAAACTGGTGAATGTGTAAATTAGTAATTATTGATCCATAATCAAATTAGGGCTCATCAATTGTAATTTTTATACCCTTTTTATTAAATCTTTTAATCATGGATTGTAATATGCTTTTGGTTCTTTATTTTAACCCCAATCGCAAGAGACCCAATGTTGAATAAGTTGTTTATTCGAATATTATATTTATATACCATGACCTCACCCTAGATTCCCCTCTATAAAATTATTGGTCGAGAATGATTCAATAATGATATATATCACTCTTATTATGGTGATCCCCCCACACTATTCTCCATCTTATTCACCGTTAGACTATGGGTCTATAGTTCGACCTTGTCGGGCAGTTCCAAGCGTGATCAGACCCCTATATTCATGGTGTCTAGGTGAAAAATGATTCAGAATGGAATTTATTGATTGATAGAGTCTCATTGTGGGATGAGGGTGATGCTTTCTTGGGGACCAAAAGGAAGTGATAGACTAGGGAATGTGTCCTCTAACTATTGAGAAATACCCCCTCACATGGGTCCTCTACCTACTAAGTGGTACCCATGATAGACTAGGTCCTGGGTTATCTACTGATTGATTGGTATCACCCGGAAGGACTGGGGTGTGGGTCCTCTACCTACTAAGTGGTACCCTTATAATTCATCAGGGTGTGGGTCTTATACTTGGAGATTGTGCCCCCTCGACTTCGAGGCACATTGTTGTGGTATGGGTTCTCCACACGGTTACTTTTATGTTCAAACACATGATATGATGGGAAGAGATGTTGGAACATTGGAACTATTGGTTTAATCTTTTCATTTATTAGAGGTGATATTGAGATCCCCCCACTATCTCATCTAGGTTTATTATATGAGAATATATATTCGTTTTTGGGTTTTATTTCTCTATTGATTTGGATTGTGCTGAAAATTTTATCTTGTATCTTATTTCTCCACATCTATTTTTCTGGTTCATCCTACTAGTTATGTATATACACACATAGGTATGGTATTTGACCACACATGCTTTGTCTTATGCAGACTATTTATAATTCAATTGTGATTTCAGAGGATTATAGGGATACTCGGGTGCATCCGATCGTGTATAGTGGTCGAGGCTTGGAGATCTGAAGCCATGCTCTCTAAGAATTTATTTTCTAGTTGTTTTTCGGTTGCAGAAATGGTTCTTTTTTGGTTTTTATATTTACCCTTTCATTTTAAGATTATATAATCACAATATTTTGTATTCCCTAGAGGTTATTATTTTCATGGTTTTTACATTAGATGTTACAGTCTCTTATTATTATTCCACTGCATTTATGTATGGATATTGTTAGTTGTGTGCATAAAAGTAATTTAAAAAAAATCCTTCCATTTTATTTATTTCTTTTTATGATTGTCACTATCCCATGGAATATAAAGGCATTCTTATGGTAGTTGAAAATCGGTCTTCTGTCAGCTAGGAGGGCCTCGCTGGGTTAGTTTGTGACAACTGTGATGTATATATAATGTGAAGATCAACTAATTTTCAGAATCTATAATGAGTTTATATAATTAAAGTATATTCAAGAAAGAAAAAATTGCATTTTTATGGAGTGATATATTATTCTATGCACTATGGCATAATCCTATTTGAAATGGGGTAGGGATGAGGATAGTTGTGCTAGTAGTTTTGATTTCATTCTTAATCTTTACAACATGGTTAAAAATATAAGTGAAAAATATTAATTTTTCTATCTATATGTTCATTTAAGTTTTTAATGATGGATTATGGGGAAAGAAGATAAAAAATGGGAATGTTATGAAATAAATTTATTTAAATATGTTTTTAATTTTTGTCGGGTGGCTTTTAAATGATAGAGTTAGGCCCTGAAACCTTTAAAGTAAAAATATTTTTTGCTGTATTGTATAGTATGATCATGTAAGTATTCTCTCATTAATCAATCTATAATTATAATTTTAATAACAATGATTTTAATTTTTTTACATTCAAAAGATATTTTAGGTTTATAGTTATAGATGATTAGAACCCATGCCTTTACTAACCCATAGTTATGAGTTTGATAAAATAAAATATTTTTTTATTCCTAATTAAATTATGGTATAAGATTTTAGAGAATTAAAAAAATAATATTACATATAAAATTATTACAAAAAAGTGTACATGTCTACTTAATATCCATTTCCCTATAAAAACATGATTTTTAAACATAAACACATATATCATTAAAATACATTTACATCATTTAAGAAAAATCCCCCAAGCCAAAAGATAAACCTTAATATAGTTTTTTCTCATCCTTAATGCCTATGAAAAATATTTTACAACATGTCATGAGCACAAAACTCATAGTAAGAGATAAAAAATATAGATACTCGTTAGTCCATTTTGAAAATCATTAAATCCAATGAAAAGTTTCCATTTATATAATTAACCTTTATCTCAAAATAATTATTTAATTAATAAGTAAATTAACATCAATTCCCATATATTTCCATAAAAATATCATAATATATATCAAATGAAAAATTATAATCATGAGAGTTTCTTAAAAAGCATGAGTACTATTGAAAACATTATCTTGAAAAACAAACATTTCACTATTAAAAGGGAAATAAATTTCCATTAAATATATTGTCATTATTTTACCTTAAAAATAAAAAACATCCTTGAAAACTCATTTTAAGTCACAAATATTTAATATAGGTACCTTGATACATCTTTTTTGTATCACCCTTATAATCACTCTTATGAGCACTATTATAAATTGAATAACATGTGTGGTTAATTCCAACACATATTCCCCAAATAATAAACGAATCTTTCAATGAATTGAATAGATATATCAAGATCACCCATAATCATGAAAAACATACAAGGATATATGTGTGTGTATATATATATATTCGTTCATTTTCAATTATAAAATTATAAAATATCTATTTGAGCACATATGAAGAAAAACTTTTGGATATCATGTTAAAAAAGGATAAAAATCCATTCTCTTTGAAAGTCCTAAAGCAATAATTTTACAATATAATGGGAAATAAACTTTTCATTGAAAAAATATGATAGATATATAGGAATATTTTTAAATAAAAATATTCGTGATTTTGAAAACCTTGATTCAAGTGACATGTGTTAAAAACATTCATGTTACAATTTCTTAAAAATAACCTGTATAGAAAACATTTAGAAGATACCCCTTTAATCCAATATAAGGAATATAAAATCTAGTTTAAGAAAAATCAAACAAATATCTATGTATAAGAATAAAATTCTTGAAACATTCTTAGAAACATGGATATGGTTGAGAAATATTCATAAACAACTTCAAAACATTTCAAACAAGGATTTTATAGAAAATACCTTATGAAATTGATAACATTTGAATAAAAAGTATTTTGAAGAGGAGAAATTGAAATATATTTTTAAACCACATAAAAATAAGAAAATATGTTGATATGGAATTTTATACACCACACAAAAGGAATCATTTAGTGAGAATGGCATAAGTCTCAATGAAAGGTAATTGAGATGATAAATTCCTTACATTGAGTTTGACTCGCCACGTTCACACTTTAACCCATATATAATAAAATTATATTAATTTCCAAATTTCTTAAGAACCATTTTCATATTTATTCTATTATTTTAAATCATTTTATTTCATTTATTACCATGTGTTATGTAGTTTCTAAATTTATTATATTAATGTCAGACATTTTGAGGATGTTCAGTTCATAATCCCAAAAATGCTTCTGTTGGTTGACCATGGTTAAAATGGTAATTTCTCCATCATATCTTGAATATTGATTATGTAATAATTTATATTTTTATGAATTAAATATAATTTTATATATATCCACAATACTTGGATGTGAACAACAAATAAAATCACTTCATCGATAGTCCACACATAGACACGAGTGACATTATCATTTTCCAATCAATGAAAGGTAAAAAAATAAGTAATATATTTTATTTTTAGTATCATAAATATATAATATTTATCATATATATTAATTTGATCATTCATTTTAACCATACATAAGAGGTGATAAAGAAAAATGGAACACATATCGTTGTGGTTGAGGTAGTTCACACATACACAAGAGGGATGTTTTCATATTAAATAGGGTGGGAAAGGAGATGGAAGAAGAGTTATACCAAAAACATAATAACATTTAAGTATATTCAAGATTCTTTTGTTATTATATTGACATGGTTAGGATAGTTTTTAAGGAGTTATAAGAGGAAATAAACATGAAAGGACTCGGTAAAAATATACATATCTTCTAAAATAAAACTCTTTTGACGTGCAACTTAAGCATTATAGGATGATGTTTTGAGTGAAAAGAACCACTATAAAGTGTCTAGGGATGTTTAGGATTCATTTGGGTATGTATTTATTGAGCTAATGTGAATGTTATTCCGTTTTATAAGGGACTAGAGTGGGGGTATTTATACTATAGGGGATGGGTTTTTATTGTTAAAAATTTGATTATTTTATCATTAGGATTAAGCCATTTTAGGAGTGATTATTAATAATAATTTTTTGGTTTACTATTAAAATAGATAATTTCATTTTACATTTTTACAATTTCAAAACCAAATAAAAACCTGGAACCATCTTACTAAAACTAAATAATCAAAAATATTTTTTTATTTGGATAACATATAACTTGTGCTTAGAAATATAAAATATAGGCTTATAAATTAAAATTAATTATTTTAAATTAATTATTTTACTCAATAAATAAGAATTTATTTTATCAAACTGTTATATTTTTTTTTGGAGTTTCTTCAGTATAACCAACTACATTGAACATTATATGATATGAATATTCAAATAAGTTAATATTAATTTAAATATATTATGACATATTGATTGTAGTGATGCATAATATTATTGTGAAAATGACACATAATATCTATTTTATTGTAAGGTTATAATAGTTCCCCGCAATAATAATTAATTTTAGATTATATGATGATTTTTCATAGATATAGTTCCACAGTAAGATAACGTACTATTATAGGGCACATAGTGCATAGACTATCAGGTGTTAGTACTCTTAAGAAGATGGGGCTTCTTCTCATGAATTTTTCATTTAGTAATTTTAATGATGGGATATTGTGATAATAGACTTTACAGTATGAATTACACATGGTTTGGTGTCATAAAATATAAATATATTTGAGTGTGCTTAATGGTCCTTAGACTTTATGGTTTTTATTATTTCATGTTATGACTCATGTGCTAGGAATTATTTTGTAAACCACGATGATAACTATTAATAGAGAAATTAATTACATTCGGTGTGACCTAAATTATATTTTGTTAATTAATAACTCAAGGAAGTATTTTATTCTTTAATATTTATGGGATTTTATATCTCATCCCTTTGGTTGATATATAATTTTCGCATTAAATTCTATGGATATGGTGCGGCGAAGTTAATTTCAGATAGTCCAAGAAATATGTATCAAGCACAAAGGTTGATTAAATGAATGTGATACCCACATTATGAGTTATTTTGATGAAGGTATTATATTACACAACATGACTTTGTATGATTATGTCATCATTATAACATTATGTTCATTCTCTTGGGTGCCTTGACCCATTATTAGACAATAATATTTGACTTTAGGCAATCCCACTTAATTCCAATGAGAAATAATCATAAAGGATCACACAATAAGTGTTTCCTTTTATCATGATTAAATTATATTTGAATTTAATTAATAAATAATATATTATTCTAAAAAATGAGGAATAATTTTATTAATATTTTATTGATCGCATAAATTAAATAAATATATATTCACCAGATTGTGAAAAAAATATATTTAATTATTTTATTTGATAATAAATAAAACTTTACTTACTATTCTATGAATAAAATATTTATTTATTATAAAAAAATATTTTATTTAGGGGATAAATAAATTTAGAGGAGTTCAAACAGACAAATATTATGTCCGGTGATGAATATTTATTTAAAAGACACTAAAAATATTCTTCACTATGCAAGTTACCACACGGCATAAAATAATAATAAAATTTTTATTTTTATTTTATGACCTAAGGTTTTATGATGATTATTTTATTATTTAAGGGATGATACAAAATTAAAGAATACATTAACATAAACCCTATCTTTATAAATTGATGGTTATTTGTATAAAGTTGGGATAAACGAGATTCAGAGAATTGATGTGAATAATTGATTCTCTCTAGAATTCAAATTTATCACTCCCACTAAAGAATGGGAAATAAAAGGGATATCCTTTCATGATTGAAGGATGAGTAATAAACATGAATGAAGTAAGACAATTGATTCTCCATGCTTGCACCCAGAAATTATCTTATGTTTCTCATACACCAAAGGATCATATGTGGATCACTGATAGATGGATTATACTATTGGATCCTCACTTTAAAATGAAGGAAATTACAAAAGGGTCTTTTGAGAGGTCAACGAAATCATTGAAGATAGGATCCTAAGACAAGGTATTTATTTTCTACAGATCTAAATAAATTAACAATAAATTTAACCTAAAAGATCCTCGCTTGGGGTTTCAAGAAATTAAATATTAAAATACATTTTATTATATCTCTGACCTCCACCTGCTTCCAATACATACAGAACCTACAAGTTGTATTAGAGTGGTTTTTTTAATTTATAATTATTTATTTTATTTTTGATATAAACTAAATTGTGGTTGAATGTTTTGATTTCACATTATTTAGTCTTTCATCTAATTTAAATTAACATGTTAAAAAAATATTAATCATGTTTTGTCAATGTTCCATTTTCTTAAAGGTTTAAGAACTGATGAATAAAGATTAGAGATTCCATAGATAAGTGCCTAATATTTTTCCGGTAAACTTGGGTTACACAACATGTAAATAGAGTGCACACCATCCATCCATGTTCATTGCTCCTCGATGTGTCACAGGAAACACGAAATGTAAAGAAGTTATTTACTTGTGGTTTATTTATTGTATATTGAATGTATACTAGTCCAACCTGTCACACAGGATCTCTGATTACATGATGTGTAGTTGGTGTAAAAGTCATGTAGTCAGCATGGTTTAACAGCATAAATAGTGTAATTTGTGTGGTCATTTTACTTGGTCAAACTATGTGAGAATGACAGCCTGGAGAATTTATAATATACATGACATGTATACAGTGTACACGCCATGTAGTTCATCATTTATGGAATCCAAAATACATGACGATACATTTGGGGAAAATAGTGGAAACAAGACATATGGGATACACAACCTGTATCCTGCTTTTACATGTTGTGTTGTCTAGTTGAGATACATGCCCAAGATCAAGAATGTATCTGATAGACATGGAAAGTGGATACATGGGGTATATCTAGAATGTGCATACTACATAGTATCAATGAGTAAATATGCAGAATCCTTAGTCATGTAACATAGATACATGACAACTGAGATACATTAATTATAATAAAATTTAATAATTGGGTTTTCCATTTATTTGTCATTAATTTCTTAATGAAGGTTATCTCCAATAGGATTCATATTCTCATTAAGATGAAAGGGAACTAATTTTTTAATTAATGTTATTTTTTATTAAAATAAATAATTAATAAGAATTGTATGTTAACCGGTTTACATTTGTGTATGTGTTGCATGCATGATCATTCATGAGCTAGACCAAAACCATTGTACATGTTTGAATTTATTTTATAAAATTTATTTAATGATTTTGAAATATTAATTATTAAACTAATTTGATGCACTTTGTGCCATCCCTTCTTCCATTATTATGTAAGTCATCTGTTTACAAGGGTATTCATGTAATACCCTTTAACCAATAATTTGATTCCCCTCACATATGTGTGATTTATAAAAACTTCTAATTAATGGAGTTTTCTAAGGTGCATGGAGGTGGTTAAAGATAAAACCATAATGATGTTAGCCCAGGTGCGACATAGTTGGATAGGTGCAATGATATAACTCATGACTTGACTAGAAATATTAGTTATTTCCCCTAGGTCATATGTTTATTTAATGTTCTCTCATTAAATCAAAATTTAGATATTCTCATGAATGGGCCATTTAATTAATTAATTAATTTTGTTTATAAATTATTTATTTTATGGATTAAATACCACGATCACATGATTAAATGAATTAATGTGAAAATATTTAATTTAAATAAATGAAATATGCCAAAATGTTTCTCCAAAAACGTTAATTATTTAAGTAAAATCAACATAATATTAAAAATACATGCAAAGGATAAAAATGATAAAATTTATTCATTATAAATTAAAATAAATAATCATAATATTATGTAGGACTATGAATTATATTAATTTATTTTGAATGAAACCATGTAACAAAGTGCATTCATGGACAGTGTCTGGACACGTAATTTTATTCTGAGTTCTAATGAGGGTTTTGGGTTAACTTAACTAAACTTGTATTAAATTTAATGGGAAAAGTCTGTTCATTACCAATTTAGTGGTGGGTGTTGAGGAAATCCAAGTCAGGATTTTAGGATTGGGGAATCCACTCAACAAATCAAGGAGATGTAAACCAACTATCGACAGAACTATCTACCGAAATACCTTCTTATTGATTTCATGGACAAAGTCTAGATCATTATGAAGTGTAGTATAGATTATTTCCACTAGAATTTCTGGACAAGAAGAGATTTTTATTTCAGTGTTGATGGATATTGGGACTGGATAAAATAGTGGGATAACTAATAAAATTAAATTATTGTTATTTCATACATATATTTTAATCAGATAAAGTATATATAATCGATTCTACTTATTATAGAAAATGGAATGCATAACCAAAAAAATAGAGTGATCATTCCTTATCTCATGTTATGTCTTTACAAATACATATTTCAAGATATGTTATAATCGTTTGTGTTATACATTACTATCAAAAAGTTTTTATTATGTTTTGGAATACCTTAAACCTATTTTTTCATCCCAACTGGTGGAAAAACATGAAAATTATGTCTACCAATGATATTTTTTGGATGCTTCTTATGTCATTCATATTAATTATTAAATATTTATAGAAAGTTGATTATAAAAAATAAAGGAATGGATTATCACACTATAACATCTCATCTTATTTCACTTGATAATGATAAGAAAACGCTTGAAATTAATAATTCCATCAATGCACTATGTTAATGTAAAATATAAAAACGTAATATAGCTAATGATAATAAATTCAAAATGATAGGGTATATTGATTAGTTTGAAAATTTGGGCTTCCACATATATAAGAAATTATCCATCAATCATATCTTATTGTCTGTACCACCAAAATTATCATCATTTGTCCAATACCATATAAACAAATTGGATAAGTCACTCAAGAAACATTTGTTCATACATACTAGGATAATAAGGATTGGTTGAAACAAGTTTCTCAAGACATTTTGGTGAAATGTTTGAAAGAAGATTTTGAAGATCCCATGGAAAACCTAAATGAAATAGAACCTTTAGAGTGTCCTATAAAGAAATAAAACATTAAAATGAAAAAGAAGTAATAGGAGGGTGTTTTCTTCTTATGTGGAAATAATGTACACTAGAAATGAAATTGCAATGAGTTGATAGAACAAGCAGTTTCACCCACTTCAGTTATATTCATCAAGTTTATATTCACCTCTTGTGTATTAAATAAAATATTATTGAAATATACATGTATTCAAAAACATGAAATGGGAAATAATAGAAAGGATATAAAGTAAACTCAAAAGTTACTGAGAAAGGGTGGTTCCTATGTCATCCAAGGGGATCTCATTGTTTTCATTTCTATTTTGGATTGACTCAAATTTGTAATATGTGTTATCAAAAAAATTATATCAGTGTCTATCTAGACACAATGACATGATATTTATTTTTTTAATAAATGTTGTTTTGAAAATTTAATACCAATGTAATGGTATAATAACTCTTTATTAATAAATATATATTAACATGAATGATGAATAAAAAATAAGACCCTTTCTGGGTTATGGATAGAGATTTATTTCTCAAATAAGAAAAGTAGTTTAATTATTTATTACAATTAATGTATTTTGATATCTATTGAGATAAGTTAATGGATATACAAACAAAATAATTATAATTTTTTAGATAAATAATTTGTTTAAAATAAAGTTACTTCATTAAAATTTTAGAGGTAGTTTAAAAAATCCTAGGGAAATATTCTAAATCTAATGGTAACATCATATATTTCGAGGGAAATTTTAGAAATAATCAGTGAAGTAAATGAGTGAACTTAGTAAAGGAAATATCTAAGAAGGCTTGTTGGATAATATCTTATCTAATTAGTCATTGATTACTTATGTGGATTAAATTTTATCCCTAACTCACACTTTTTATATTTATCAATGTCAAGATGTGGGAATAAGGATGATCAATGACGATCCATATATATATTAAAAATATTCAATTATTACATCCAATATATATTTTGAAAAATACAAGTGAAACCAGTAAGGATATTAAAACAATATTTCTTGTTGGATGCCAAATCAATTAAAATATGTGAAGAATATTTGAAGAAACTAACATAATTTTTTTTTAAATTATTCCTTAAAAATTGGCCTCAACTACAAATGAACATCACAACACTAAGTTTCATTTCAGTTAAGTATCCTATTGATACTAAGGGTATTAAAAACTAATATTGATCGACTATATTTCCATAATAGAAGTTTATTTCTTTGAATATTGGGGGATCTGACTTAACATCAAAAGTTTAAGGCTCTTGATGCATATATGTTAGCATAAGAATACTATAATACATTGATCTTTGTGGGTGGAGGAGTTCCAGAGACACATACTGTGTAGTAATTTATGACCAAAGAGGTGGTTTATGTTCACCATAAATGGTGATACATGCATTATTATTTAAGAATAATAATTCATACAAAGAAGCAGTAAATGGTAATATTCTAATGTTGAAATGTATATATATAATTTCAGTTAATAGACTCCATGTATCAACATTCAGTGACAATAAATTTTTATTTTTTATAAGACTTGATATTGTTGGTGTGTATTCAAGAGAAGCGGTACATGTATGATACAACATAGTACCAAGGAACAGTTATTTATTCTTGAATGGTTTATTATATGGAAAAAACAATTCACTACTCATCATGACTAAAATCCCTTTTAAACTATTCTTGTCAAAGCCTATTTCTATGATCATCATATTCTTAAATTGATATTCATGTCCTCATCATTTATAGGATTCCATACATAAAATTTTTATATGACGTGACAAAAAAGGAAATCATGTGGTATATATCTTATAGGAATAAATAAAAGGGTACATGAAATAAATAAATACAAATAAGATATGTAGATTTAATACGTTTATTTATGAATAAATCCTGCATAGTGATCATAAAGCATTAATTTGGTACCAAAAGAGTTACATGTGTCTCTAAATAGTTACTGGGAGCATTATTAGCTTTTAAGAAAAATATATTTATAACATATTCAAAACAAAATTTATGTCTTTAAAGTCCATTAACACTAAGGAATGATATCATTGCAATTATGAATTAATGTGGCATCTGTGTTCTGGGGAAAATGATCTACAAAATGGATCTAAGAGTTTGATGAATAAAGTAATAATACATATATTAAAATATATGTAAAAATAAAAGTAAGAGCAATTCAAGACCAAATTATTATTGGAATATAATCCTTATAGTAGAAAATGCATGGTAATATAAATCGATTTTTGAGATTAAAATTATTCACAAGTTTATGTTCTAGGAATTCATTTGATTTTACATGATATGTACTGATGTTTTATATTAATGATACATAAATCATAAAAGTTTAATATCAAATATATCCAACATAACTGTATATAATTTTAGTTAGAAATATCTGACAGTACATGGAAAGGTATGACTGCAGGAGTTCATCGAATCTGGAAAAGTGGAAATACTACTAATCAAGGAAATTTAAATCATGTCTATACATAGTTCAATTTTATATAGTATCCTAAAAAAGGGATAATGTAATATTCAATAAAATATTATTACATAAAATGGTTCCTATATGTATAATATCCAAGTTTGTTGGGGCTTTTGATGCATCTTAAGAAGCTGTTTAACAACAACCTATTCCACGTTTGGGTTATACCAAAAGAAAAAGATTTATCATTTTATGATAAGCATTGAATATGGATTTAGTCTGTGTAATGAACTATTTTTTTGAGCCATGGTATAATTCCAATGGAATTTTAATTTTTGGAGATTATTGGAAGGGTCTCTCTTTGAACTGAGCTTTGGAACACAATTTTGAAAGTTGGAACCCTTCAATGTGTTGTTTTTAGACTTGGGTAAAAGATCATAGGGTCTATTAGGTGTCTCGTCAACTTTTGGGAGTCAGGTTCTGGAAATATAATGTTTTGGTGGTGTGTAGAGACGCATGGTTTGTATGAAATCGTGCAGCCCTCAATAAAAAACCATGCAGCTTGTTTTAGCAAGAAGAAACACCCTGCATGGGATGCACATGGTTTACCCAAACCATATGCCTAGCCTGCACGGTTAGTATGAAATGTAAAATATGCTCACACTATTCATCTAAAGGTGAGTGCATAGTGTGGAAAACCATGTGACCCAAACCATTCGTTGTGTTAATTTTAATGAAGTGAAATGAAATGAAATTAAAATTAAATTAAAAATAAATAAATCTTTTAATAATAAAAATAAAAATAAAAATTATTATTATTAAATTAGGTTTTAAGAATACCTACAGGGTTCCCCCTTACTCTCATCTTGCATGATACACCCCACCCCCTCATTTCCCAATCTCACACAACCCCCTTGGTCGAGCCACCCATGGCACACAACCTCCCCCTCGCAACCTATTCTAGTGTGGAGGTCAACTAAATTTCTTATGGATTCACATTTGATTCATCAATGTAAAACTTCCTCCTCCATCCTCTTCCACTTTTCCTAATTTTTTCCCTCTCCTCATTGCCTGTTCTTTTTAGTCAAACCCTAGGTTAGGGCTTAACCCAATTTTTGGTTTCTTCTACGGTGTTGGGGCATGCCAAGGCTCTCTCGGGTCATCCTTTATTGTGTTTGGGAAATCACTATCGAAGGAAATGTGGATCAAAGCATTTCAATCCACCCGTCATCAGTTTTGGGTATGTTTTCTTCTGTTATGATTTGTTTCTCAATTCTATTAGGGTCTTTTATAGTTTTTGAGTTCCTAGTAATTTTATTTATGTGTATTGAACCGTTCCATGTTGGTTTTGAGTCACTAGAGTCAAAGGAAACTTACCACATATGCATGGGTAAGAATATATATATATATATATATGTTTTCCCTGTTATGTGTAAATTCACTTATGGTAGTGAATATATATATATATATGGGGATAGGTGTTATTATTTATATATATGAAAAATGTATACAGGTGTAAGTGGAAACAATATGATGTATATAAGCATATATGTAAGGATACCCTTGTATATATTAATGGGAATGAAAATATGTAAATAGGGTCTAGGTGTCTTTTTATATATGAAAAGTTGAATATGCTCAATGGTGGGAAAGATAAACTATGATTGGTTGCCGATGAAAATGTTAAGTTCAAAAGTGACCGACTTGGCCTTCTTCTTTTGTGGTAGGATCCATTTCATTTTACCCTTTAAATTTATGAATGCATGAATTGTTTGCCTTTCATACTTTCCATAGATGTTAAATAGTGTTTTATTATTCTTGAATGAAAGGTTTAATATGCTGAATGATTTTTTGAAAAACAATTTCCTATTTTTATTCTAAATCCCCCCGATATAGGTGTGTTGTTTTCTAAACTAAAATGTATTGATTAGTGATATAAACAATGATTTTTTTTATCATTTGATCTCCCCTATGTTGTAATGTGTGAATCACCCTATTGGTGTGAGTTTCACTTTAATTAAATTATTTAATTGTTAAATTTATTTAATATAAATGGGTAACCATGATATTTTCCCTTGAACAACATATTGCAAAATATATATTTAAATTCTCTTGATGGATACTTCATACAAAAAACCTCATGAATTATATTAATTTCATTTCCACATTAATTTAATGTTTATATATCATGTATTAGTTCATTACATGAATTTAGGCTATTTCATGTTCCTTATAACTTATTCCACACTTTATTCTTACTACTTGGTGCCATAAGTGTGTCACAAACCGTCCCCCTGGGCCCGTGCCGTGACTACCCCAAGAATGCCATCCATAGGCTAGAGACTGGCGACTAGCACCGAGTGGCACATCCCTAAAACCAAGAAGGAATTTCCATTATAACCTGTAAACACGCGAAACCACGCACATAGTACGATAAGAACATGAGTAAACTGAATAGTATATAGGGCGAGAACAGTATGTAAAAGGGTCCAGAATACAAGCCCATATAAAAAGTACAAAAAGATAAAAAGTACAAGTAAACTGAAATAGCTCATGTGAACACCCACCAAGGATTCTACCTAAAGGGTAGGTCTGGATCTCGAATGGTCATCTCTATGGTATGCCTTGTCAAAGGTCCACCTCCATGCTACCTCCAGTCCTTGTACCCTCTTACTCAGTCAGTGTTGTCTGTCGTCTGCACCAAACACAAGAAGGTGCGGGTGTAGCCCATCCAGGGTTGAGTATAACAATAATCAGTAGGGACCCTGATACCTTCAATGTATCACAAAATCTACAAAGGATAAACCATAAATCATGAAAAAGTTTTCAACCCTACTTAGGTATATGCCCAAACATATACCTAAGTTATCAAGTAAACCCATCAAAATCATGAGGAAACACAAGGCCCAACTCATTAACCCAATGAAAAACTATTCCATAAATGAAGGAATACAAAGAAGGTAAGTATCAAAAAGGTATGACACAAAAAAGAATACCACAAAGGTATCACCCCAAAGGTAAGGACTCACCTCATAACAGGTATAATATATGTATAGTAGTAAAGATGATTAGTTGTAACTACTGGATCATCTTACTCTGTTAAGACACACACCCACATTGGATCCTAAATCATCATCAGACCCACACAGGATCCTAGTACATCATCAGACCCACATAGGATCCTAGTACATCATCCGACCCATAGAGGATCCTAGTACATCATCGGACCCACACAAGAATCTAGTACATCATCAGACCCACACATGATCCAAGTATATCATCAGACCCACACATGATACAAGTACAGCAGACCCAAAAAAGATCCTATAGTTTCCCCACATAGATTCCAAGAGAAGATCCATTTGGGACCCTCAATCATAGACCCACGTAGGATCCCAAAGCACAGACCCACATAGGACCACTTTATCATGTGACAGCCAGCTACAAGGTTCCCACACTAAGCTCGCTGCTCTCCAGGAGGGTTCGATCCTCAAGCCACTAGTCGATACTCCAAATACAACGAAGACCCTTGATGAAGTATCCCAAAGGATTGCCACGGCATAAGGGTATCAATGCAATATACGGTGCATCAAACGGATGCCTGGTCTATAAGTTATTATCCTTTTAGTCCCGAGGGACCGGTAGGATTCTTGCTCAATCCATCCCAACCATACACCAAAATAATCCAAATATAAAGTGGGGTATACCAAAAGTACAATATCGCTCCAAGGTTTTTTGTGTTGTTGATGGTTCATCAAACGGATACCTGTAGCTCAATATATTTCTGAAAGAACGTATAGGATCGAACCTAGTCTGGGTCTAGTCTGACTCGGCCCAACCCGGGTCTAGACCGGGGACAGACTTGGCCCGCAGAATCCTACCTGGCCTCTTGGGTCCATTGCATCCCACACTGGGCCACCCATATTGGCTGCATGGGGGGGGGGGGGGGGTTGATTCACGTGCCCCCCACCCTCAATCACGGAATGGCTGAAGTCATTTGGTTGCTAGGATGTATGTGGGACCTATCATGGGTCCCTCTTGGTATAGCTCAACCGGATGAAACGGCTAGCCCCTATCTCCTCTCGGTGGCGCATCTTGTGCCGCCCCTCCATGGCCAGTCCAACACCAACCGCCTTCCACCATCTTTCATGGCTAGGCAGGCCATGGAAACTTGCTCCGACAGCGCGGTCATGCGCCATGCCTTCGTTAGTGTCCAACATAGCTGGCCACCCTCCCTTCGTCGCCGCTGCCCAAAGCTGCTACCCTTGCTTGCCGGGCGGCATAGACGTGCGCTGCTGCCCCTGTCGTGCGGCTGGCCTACTCCAGTCATCGCCCTTACTCTGTCACGACTAATGGGCCACACCCCTTCTCCGGTGGTTCAGTTGTGCCATCGCCATCTTTGTGGCCAGCCGTGGTAACGTCTGCCATTTCTGATCCCCACCGGTGTCGGTAGCCGTCCACTTCCATCGTGAAGAACACTCCAAGAACCAAAAATATTTCTGTGGTGAGTTTGGGCCATGATTATTCGACCCTTACCCTCCACATTAGAGTAGTAGCAAGTAGCTCATGGGAGGTGATTCAACATGAGAGAAAAATTAACGACTACCAATTGAAAATACACCCCTACCTCAAATGTTTTTTGATATCAGTGAGCAGGGAAGGATGTATGTAGGTTCTTTGTCATTAAAGGAATTTCTCATTAGAGAGGATGTTATTCATTGGGGATCATTTTCTTCATTGGAGGATGAGTTTTTCCAAGTGGTCTCTCGAAGCCTCCCATTCACCAATGATTTCTCCCCCGAAAAATGAAGATCCAACCAAAATAAAATATGTTTATCAATTTTAATTTGTTGGAACATATAGAGTTGGCATAATTAATTAATTAATTAATGTGGCATAATTAATTTGGGTGGAGTCAAAGAGTTACCTCCCATTAAAGAGGTATTTTAAGGGTCAGGTGGTCCCAACCTTTGAAATCAAATTTAGAGTTTTTTTTGGGTAGTCCCAACCTCCATAACCACAAAGAAGGATAGAAGAAAAATAAAATATGTTAAATATTTTTATTTTTGTATTCCTCCATGAAAAAGTGGAAAAATAACTTCTTCCCTTTACCTACTCGGTCGAGGTGAAGCTCTTATTAAGGGAATACTACCACTGTGAGTTCAATGGTGCCCTCGGATTTCAATTTCAAACACTGGTTCAAAAGTTACAAAAATCTGCTTGCACATTTACTGAACGTACCTGAAAAAAAGTTCAAAAATTCATTCTGGGTTCACCAGGCCTCACAATTGCGCGCTGTAAATTTTCACAGAGTCGTAATATTCCATATAATTTAAAAAAATTACTTGAAAAATTTTTGTCATTACATTATCCCCACCTCAGGGCTTTCCATCCCCATAATCCACAACTCAAACAAAGGCAACAAGTGGGGGTACTGAGCATGTATCTAGGCCTCCCACTCCCATGTTTTCTCCTAGAGGTTCATGTGCTACCAGTGAACGTTCTCCAAGGGTATCAACTGCCCATGAATGACCCACTCCTGTCGATCCTCATTTTCTACTGGATCCTCTGTAAACGTTCCCCCATCGTCGATGTCTAGCTTTTCGTGGTCGATGACGTGAGATGGGTCATGCACGTATCTCCACAACTCTAATACGTGGAAGAAATCTTGCACTCAGTGAAACTGAGGTGGAAGAGCTAAGCGGTAATCCACCACGCCAACTCTTCTAAGGACCAGAAAGGGTTCGATGAACCTCATTGGTATCTTTTCGCCCCGGCCAAACCTCTGCAAACCTCATCAGGGTGAGACCCATAGGACGATGTGGTCACCATACTCAATATCCAGAGGTCTATTTCTCTTATCAGCATAAGACTTATGCCAACTCTGTGTAGTCTTCATCTACTGTCGGATTATCTGCACCTTCTTCGTGGTAGCCTATACCATCTCTAGTCCCACTGGTGTAGACTCCCCTAGCCTAGTCCAGCACAAAGGTGATCTGCAAGGTCGGCCATAAAAATCCTCTAAAGGATCCATCACAATGGAGGAGTGATATATGTTGTCGTATGAAAACTCCACCAATGTCTTGTGATCCTCCCAGCTTTGACTGATGTCAAGGATGCAAGAATATAGCATGTCCTCGGGGACCTGAATGGTCCGCTTAGTCTGGACCTCCGTCTAAGGATGGAAGGTGGTTCTCAAATGAAGCTGCATCCTGAAATCCTCCCCTAACCCCTTCCATATCTGGGAAGTGAAACATGTATCATGACAAAGACAATCATTGAGGGTACTCCATGTATCCACACAATATCTTACAAATAGAGGAGTCACATGCTCTATACTGAACCCTACTCTCTGATCGGTATAGTGTGGGATGACTTGGTGAGTCAGTCGACGATCACCCAGATATAATCATGACCCCTGGATGTACGTGGATGTCCTATCATGAAGTCCATGGATATTCCATTCCACTTCCACTCTATGACCTCTAATGGCTAAACTAGGCCTCCTGGTACATGATGCTCCACCATCACTTGCTGACATGTGAGGCACCGAGAGACAAACACTGCTACTTCATTCTTTATTCCCGGCCACCAGTGCTATCTTCGGAGATCTTGGTACATATTCGCCACTCATGGATGTACTGCTAGAGGGAATTTGTGGAACTCCCTCAACACTTCCTCCCGAAGTGTCACTGGTACACTGGTACATCCTCTAAAGAGGATGACATGCTCCCCACCTTCAGAAAATCCATTAGGTGCATGTCCTGTGGATATTTGAGCATGTAGAGCCTCATAGTTAGTGTCCCCACACTGCGCCTCCCTGACTCAATGAAGGATTAGGGGAGTGACTGTAAGAGACTAAAGGAAAGATACTCCATCTTGATCCACAAAGGATATCTACAAAGCAGCCAGCTACTCTGTCACCTCACCTAGCAGCTGTATACCAGACCTCCTGCTGAGTGCATCTTCTACTATGTTACCTTTCTCATAAGTATAGAATATCACTAAATCATAGTACTGGACGAACTCAATACAACATCGTTGTCTCATGTTCAGGACATTCTGAGAGAAGATATACCCGAGACTCTTGTTATCCGAGTAGACTGTGAAACACTCACCCATCAAGTAAGGATGCCACATCTTCAAGGCAAAAACCACTGCAGCTAACTACAAGTCATGAGTAGAATAGTTCTTCTCATGTTGTCTCAGTTGTCTAGATCCATATGATAAAAATGATTGCTCCTGCATCGGGATACACTTGAGCTCGGTCCCTGATGTGTCGTAGTAGACTACGTACCCTACACCATCCTCTGGAATCCACATGATGGGGGCACTAGTCATCCTCAACCTTAGCTCTAGAAAACTCCACTGGAATCACTCTAACCACACAAAGGGATGACCCTTCTTCATCAATGATAATAAAAGGTGCTACAAATCTAGAGAAATATGGCACAAATCTCCAGTAGTATCCAGCCAAACCCATGAAACTCGGAACCTTCATCACACTCCTGGGTATCTCCCAAGAATGTACCTCCTCAAGATTTGCTGGATCCACCACAACTCCAGCCTTCGAGATGACATGTCCTATATAGTGAACCTCTCGGATCTAGAACTGGCACTTTGAGAGCTTACCATAATGTTGGTTCTCTCGATGTTTGTCCAGAACAATATGAAAATGATAGGCATGATCCTCTTCAGTAGTCGAGTAGATCAGAATGTCATAGATAAAGGATACAAAAATGCGATCAAGGTATGGCTAAAATATTCTGTTCATGAGTCACATGAGCACTGTTGGGGAACTGGTCACGCCAAATGGTATCTCCAAGAACTCGTAGTGGCTGTACTGACATCTGAAATCCATCTTCTGCACATACTCATCTCATACTCTGAGTGGGTGATATCCTGATCTCAGGTGTATCTTCGATAACCACTATGCTCCATTCAGCTAATCAAATAGGTCGTAAATCCATAAGAGTGGGTACATGTTTTTCCTGGTCACCTGGTTCAGGCGCCGATAGTCAACACAAAGTCTCAGGCTCCCACCCTTCTTCTTGGTGATCAAAATTTGGGCTGCCCAAGGAAAAAACACTGGGCCGGATGAACCCTTTCACCTGTAAGTCTTCTAGATATACCTGCAGATCACGAAGCTCCACAGGAGCCATCTGATATGATGATGTATATATCGGTTTCATCCCGGTGTACAAATCAATGTAAAAGTCCACCTCTCTAAAAGGAGGTAGACTGAGAACTTCATTAGGGAAGACATCCATGTACTGGTCCACCACTACAAGATAGCTCAAACTCTCCACATAAACCACTCCAAGGGTAAGGCTATCCATCTAATTAGTGATTGGATTCACTCTCCTTCGGTTAAGTCCATCATGTGTTGCAAAGTGCCCCTTCTTATCAGTGAAGGTAAACGTAGTCACATCCGTGCGGACACACCACACTTTGTGCCTAATATAGTCAATCAAAGCATGGACTATAGATAAACATTTCATACATAAGATGACATTGTAAGGAATCGACGCCACTACTATGAGATTAAATCCGAAGCTATCGCCTCCAATAGTAATGTCACACTGCTGGCACTAGTGAGTAATCATTGAATCCTCTCCTATAGGAGTCTCTAGTCATAAGGATAGAGCAAACACCTCTATCAAGATCTCTGAGATCCTAATGAGGGTAGTGGAAATAAAATAATTACTGGAACCTATGTTAATAAGTACTACAGCTAAGGTGGAGTAGAAACAGATCATACCTCGTATCATCTTCAGAGCGCCATGGTCATAGTTCTCAACTACCTAGAGCTGAGCTTTCCCATGTCCACTTTCTCCCTATGGTTGGGTTGGACCACCTGGTTGTTGTGGATGTAACATATCGAATAATTTCCCACTGCCAGCAGCATGACCAACTCCTCTTCCATGTCTGTCTGCTCCCTACAGACCTCCTTGGTCGAACCTCTATCTTTTCCTAGCTGGTCACTCGACCATCTACTGATCATCCGTACGATAGCTTAGGCAGTCACAAGCCATGTGACCCTGCCCTCCACATGTACAACACTGCATGTTCCTCACATGATTGGCTCTGTCTCTGGTACCGCGCACAACTTACCCTGAATCTTGCGGTCACCCAGTTGTAGGTATAGTCTTCTTGGACCTCGGTGACATCAGTCTGCTGCCAGGTATGGAAGACTCTGTTATGTGACGACTGGTGGTGCATCTCACTGCTGGTGACTTCTATTCAAGAAAACTCTCAACTCAAAGGGCACTCTCTATCACCCCTACCTACATCAGGATGTTGAAAGAAATCATTGAATCCCTGATCTCCCACTTGAGTCACTACTCAAAGGTCTGGTCTATGATGAATGGGTCTCGCACCATATCAGTGGAGTTGGATTAGTGGTCAGTGAACCTCACTGAGTACTGAGCCACATTCATGATGTCCTGCTACAGATGAAGAAGCTCATATAAGTGTACTGTGCAAAGATTAGTTGGGAAATACTATTCCTGAAACATTCTCTCGAATCTACCCAAAGAAGCATCACCTCTTCATGAAACTGGGGCATCGATATCCACCATCTGCCTATAGAAGACTGGTGTCAAGGATCACCATGAGATCAGATGGTGTCCCTACTAGTTGGAAGACTCTCACGATGGCCTCCAGCCAATCCTCAGCAACCTGTGGGTCCGTCTTCCCCTAGAACATGGGTGGCCTCTGACGCTGGAACACGTGAAATGCACTCAAGCAGCGTGCACTCTCTACTGATGGGGCGGGTGGCATCGATGTCCAATGGGTAATGGTACTTCTAGTTCTTCCACTGCTGTCTCTACTAGAAGAGGTCCATGCACTGAGGCCTCATCGCTCGGTGGTAAATCAGGGCATACTATACCTGAAACCCTAGATGGATGTCTCTATGGAGGCATCCTGAAAATAAATAGATGTTCCATTGTCAATAAGTTGTACCTTGTGAGCTGACTCAAAGAGATCAAAAAAGAAAACTCTTGAAAATACACATGCAGTCGGTGTTTTTGTGCACTGATTCGGAAATCAGATGTCCTGGTCCTGGTGTATGGATATGTCGGCTGTCACACCAACACCAGATTCCCTAAACTGATAACCACACATAATACACTTAACACTATTACCGTTAAAAAGATGAGAGTCTAATGTTCTATAGTAGAACCAACTCCTCTGATACCAATTTTTCACAACTAGTACCCCGGGGCCCATTATGTGAATACCCCAAGCCCGCCTTCCCTAGGCTAGGGGATAGTGACTAGCACCGAAAAACGTATTCCCTAAAACTGAGAAGGAATTGCCTTTATATCTGGTAAACACACACAACCAAGAACAAATCAAGATACGAACACGAGTAAACTGACTAGTAAATAGAGTTACTACAGTAAGTAAGAGGGTCCAGAATACAAGCCCAACATGATAGTACAAGAAAATGAAGAGTACAAGTAAACTGAAACAGCTGCTGTGAACACCCGCCAAGGATCCTACCTGAAGGGTAGGTACAGATCTCCAACAGTCATCTCTATAGTACGCCTCGTCTAAGGTCCACCTCCGAGCTACCTCTAATCCTGGTACCCTCATCCTTAGTAAGCATTGTCCGTCGTTTGCACCAAACAGAACAATGTGCGGGCGTAACCCGTGCAGGGGTGAGTATAATGATACTCGGTAGATACCCCGAGACCTTCAAGGTCTCACAAAATCCACAAAGCATAAACCAAAAATAATGAAAACAACTTACAACCCAACTTAGGTATATTCCCATACATATACCTAAGTTATCAAGTACACTCATCTCAATCATGAGGAAATACAAGGCCCAACTCATTATCCCAAAGCTCTACTATTACACAAAGGATGGAATACCATAAAGGTAATAACCACAAAGGTACGCCACATAGAAGAATAACACAAAGGAATCACAATAAAGGTAAGGACTCATCTCATACCAGGTATGACATAGGTACAGTAGTAAAGATTAATAGTTGTAACTACTGAATCTTCTTACTTTGTTAAGAGGTAGACCCACGTAGGATAATAAATCATCAAACCCACACAGGATCCCAATACATCATCAGACCCACATAGGATCCAGTCACATCATCAAAACCACATAGTATCATAGTACATCATCAGACCCACACAAGATCCTAGTACATCATCAGACCCACACAGGATCCTGGTACATCATCAGACCCACACAGGATTCTTATACAGAAGACCCACGAAGGATCCTAGAGTAGTCCCGCATGGATTCCTAGAGCAAATACATGAGGGACCCTCAAACCCAGACCCATGTAGGATCCCAACGCACGGACCCACATAGGATCCCTTTCTCATGTTACAACCATCTACAGGGTTCCCGCTGTAAGCTTTCTTGTCTCCGAGAGGGTTCGCTCCTCAAGCCACTGGTCGATACTCTATCTTCCACTAAGTCCCATGAAGAAGTATCCCAATGGAGATCCAAGTAAAAATGGTCTCAATTCAATAGATGGTGCATCAATCGGATGTCTGATCTATATGTTATTAGCCTTTTAGTCCTGAGGGCCTAGTTAGATTCGTGCCCGATCCAACTTGACTCTACCCCAACTGTATCCAAATCTCATGTGGGTTATACCAAAATGACCATATCACTCCAAGGTTTTTAACGTTAAAATGGATCAAAAAATAGACACAAGTAGTTCTAGGTATGCCAGAAAGAACGTATAGGGTCAAAACTGGTATGGGTCCGGTCCAACACGGTCTGGGTCGTGACCAGACCGAGTTCTTGTGGACCTGACCTGACTCGGGTTTGGCCATGGTCCAATCCCAGCCCTCGAAATCCTATAGGGCCTGCACTGGGTGGCCCGGCATGGCCACATGAGGGAAGGGGGGAGTTACGCGCCCCCGCCATCAATAACCAAATGACCGAAGCCATTCGGTCGCCAGGTAGCACGCGAGACCCAATGTAGGTCCAACTCGGTACAACTCGGTCAGCAGAAATAGTCGGCCCTTTTATCCTCCTAGAAGTGTGTCGTACTTCACCCCTCCATGGTCGGAAAAATGCTACACGCCTTCCACCATCCGTCGCAGACAGGCAGGCCATGGCCTCTTGCTCCGACAGTTCGGTCACACGCCGCACCTTCTCCGATAGCAAACCATGCCAGCCGCCCTCCCTTCGGTGCCACGACACAAAGTCATGACCCTTGATCATTGAACTGTGAAGATACACACCGCCACCCCCATCGTGCGGTCAACTTCCATCATCCATCTCCCTTACTCTGCCGCGGCCGACGGGCCGTAACCCTTCTCTGGCGACATGGTTGCACCGCTGCTATCTTCACAGCCTGCTGTGGTGCCAGCCGCTATTCCCAAGCCCCACATGTGTCGGTTTCCATCCTCCTCCATCGCAAAGAACACCCCAAGAATAACAATGATTTTTTCGGTGAGGTTGGGCCATGTTCGTTTGGCCCGTACCCTCCACATTAGAGCAGATGAAAATGGCTCAAGGGAGGTGATTCAACGTGAGATAAAAATAAACGACGATCAATCAAAAAAAACCCCCCTACCTCGATGATTTGATAACATTGGTTAGGAGGGAAGGACGGAAGTCAGTTCATTTTCGTTGAAGACATTCCTTGTTGGAGAGTGCGTTATTTGTTGGAGAGATCGTTCTTCGTTGGAGGATGAGTTTCCCCAAGAGGCCTCTCCAAGCCAACATTTCGCCAATGATTTCTCCCAATAGAAATAAGGAGACATCCCAAATAAAATTTGTTTATCAATTTTAATATTTTGGGATATATGGATTCGGCATAATTAATGAATTAATTGATGTGGCATAATTAAAGTGGAGGGAGTTCAAGAGTTACCTCCCATTAATGGGGGAGTTTAAGGGTTAGGTGGTCCCCACCTTTGAATTCAAATTGTGAGTTTTTAGTTCAGGTGGTCCCCACCTCTATAACCCCGATGAAGGATACAAGGAAAATAAAAAATGTTATATTTTTTTATTTTTCCATTACTCCATGAAAAATTGGAATTCTAACTTCAACCCTCAACCTACTGCAGTCGAGGTGAATGTCTCCTTAAGAGAATACTGGCGTTGCGAGTTCAACAGTGCCCTCAAATTGAAATTCCAAGCACATTTTCAAAAGTTATAAAAACCCACTCACACGTTTGCTAAATTGACCCGAAAAAAGTTCAGAAATTCATTCTGCGCACACCGGGCCTCGGAATCACACGCCGTAAATTTTTTTGGACTCATAATATTCCATATAATTTTAAAAAATTACATGGAAAATTCGGGTCTTTAAAAAGTGGGTGGTCTAAACTAAATCCATTTTTATCTGATATAAATATTTACAGTAACTGAGAAATGTGTGATCGTATCAGTATTCCATGGCATTACTAGATAAATTGGATAATACCTGTTAAATTATAATCTATTATTTTCAAACTTCCATTGAATATCTTTGGGTCCAGAGGCAAGGTGACTAAGACCTATAGCCACCAGATAGGTGTTCCAACCTTTGATTTAATTGCGACCTAGTGTATTGGTCTTTTGATCCATATAAAAAATTGGATAATTCGACTCATTTTTGTATTAAACATTGTAATTGACATACTGTTAAAATTTTGGAATTTCTTGTGGAAGAATCACCTTGTATAATTTTTGTCAATTGATATATTAATGAATATAGGGTTAAATTTCAATTAAAATGGGTTATATATAATTATTTTTATGATTTGTATCCCAGATTAATAAAATTATTTTGGTTAGATAAATGATATTTTGATTAATTGATTATTGTGTCTTAAGATAGTAAATCTGGTATGTTTGATATCATCCTTGAGATTTTTTCTTTCATAGCTTTTGATATTATATTATATCGATGTAATTGATACCTGATGATTTGATTTTGATTGAATGTTGAGTTTGTCTGGATACAACTAATGTTTATTTTAGATTCCTAAGGGCTCATTGCATGATCTTTTATACCGCTTCAGGGTTGGGAGCACAAGTACTTGATGCCCAATGGTAGCCTATATGATTATATGGGATGTCTATGTACCATATACACTATCGTTTGATGCCCAAGGGTGTGATTATGATAATCATGTAGGCTTATGCCATTTGTTTATGATGTGATATTAGCGATTCATTCTTGGTAAGAGAATCTACCACTGATTTTGGCATTCCATCGTGCTGTAGGAGGATCTACCCACAGACAATGATATCTAGCATAGGTTAAAGAAATCTATTTGGGATGGGTGTCTATTTAAGAACTCAAATCATGATTCTATTATTTAATTTATTATCACATGGCATTTATACTTTGTGGAACTCTAGAAATTATTGTTTAATTTCACGAAAAGGATTAGTATAGACATTGTGGGACCCATAATGCTGAGAATTATATCTCACTCCCTGATCATGTGCCATTTGGTGACCAATAATACTTATTTTTTATTGGTATAAGGATACATATCTTGTGTTGTGATGAGTACTAGAGAGCAAGGGAGAACAGGACTGAGCTGGTGCTCGAGATGCTCATGGAGCAAGTCATTGGGTAGTTTCCTTTATTAAATTGTATTTTTTATTATCATTATCACTACTTATACCTTTATAATTTTCTACCATTCATGTATCATAACAAATTTTTATTGGGATCTTTTATTATGTTGATTATTATTATTTTTCCGCTTCTTATCATTGATTTATTTACATCTTTCGTTGTTTTATGATCACTATGGGAAAACCCATTTTTTGTGATGGGTTATTTGTGAAGGGAATATATCTAGTCACAACTAATCCATATAAATGGTTATTTGTAATGGGACAATCAACCCATCGAAACTAACCACTTATTTGAAAACGTAATTGGCATCCTGTCGCAAAAACCTCCACGCGGTTTGGCTCGCAAACTGTGCCGATCCGTGTAAAATGGTATTTGAGATGGGTAGGCACCGCCCATTGCCAATACTGGGAGACAGTAAGAACTAAGTGTGAATGGGGATCCCCCTTCACCACTTGTTCGACCCCCAAAGGGTATTTACAATGGGACCTGTCGCAAATTACCAGCGGCAGTAAAAAACTATTTGCGACTGGATGTTTTCCCTTGGCAAATAGTGTGTCGACATGTTACCTTTTGCAACGGGGCCTGTCGAAAATAATCTTTTAACCACCAAGCATAATTAATGCGGCTGATGTTATTTGCACCGGGCCCCATCGCTAAAAATACTCTTTGTGATGGGAATTCGTTCACAAATAGTCCTATCCTAGCTAATCTAACAAATATATACCCCCATCCGTTTTTCTACTCTTCTCCAAATTTCTTTTTTCTCTGCTTCTTTAAACTCCAATTTTATAGTGAAATTTTTTCAGAGTTAGTTTTTTTATGAAGAAGTTGTCAAGCCATCTACAATTATAAGAGATCAAGTTTAAAGGTATTTATGTTTTATTTAATTTTGTATTTATTTCATTTCTTTATATTAATTTTAATAATTGTTTATTAGTTGTAATTAAGTTAGATTTAAATTGTTTTGTCATAAGTGTTTATATGTTATAATAAAATTAAATTACTAGTACTAATTTATAGTAATTAGTAATAATTAATAATTATTAACGATAATTAGTAATGTATATAAATAATTAGAGGTAATTAGTAATTTGTAGCTTTATTTTGCAGTAATTAATTGTAATTAACACTAATTAGTAATAATTAAATGTTAATAGTAATAATTAGAAAAAATAGTAATAAATATTTAGAATTAGTGATAAATAGTATTAATTAGTAATAATTAGTAATAAATACAAATAATTAGTAATAAATATTAATAAATAGTAACAAATACTAATTAATAGTAATAAATACTAATAAATAATAAAAATTAGTAATAAGTACTAATAATTAGTAATAATTAGTAATAAATAAAAAAAGTAGTAATAAATACTAATAAATATAAATAAAGAGTAATAAATAGTTAAAAATAAAAATTAATACTAAAAACTAGTAAAAACATATTAATAAATAGTAATAAATGTTAATAAATTGTAATAAATTGTAATAAATAGTAATAATTATTAATAATTAGAAATAATTAGTAATAAATAGTAATAAATAGTAATAATTAGTGATAAATAGTAATAATTAGTAATAAAGAGAAATAAATAGTAAATATTTGTAATAATTAGTAATGATTAGTAATACTTAGTAATAAATAGTAATAAATAGTAATAAAGAATATTAAATAGTAGTAAATTGTAATAAATAGTAATAAATAGTAATAAATTTTAACAAATATAAATAAATATAATAAATAGTAACAAATAGTAATAATTAGTAATAATAAGTAATAATTAGTAAAAACTAGTTAGAATGGTAAGAAATAGTAATAAATAGAATGAAATAGTATGAAATAATAAGAAATAGTAATAAATAGTAATTAATTGTATTAAATATTAATAATTAGAATTAATTAGTAATAATTTGAAATAATTATTAATAATTAGTAATAATTATTAATAATTTGTAATAAATATTAATAAATACTAATAAATATTAATAAATAGTAATAAATAGTAATAAATAGTAATAAATTGTAATAAATAGTAATAAATAGTGATTAGTAGTAATAACTAGTAACTAGTAGTAATAACTAGTAATTAAAAGTAATAACTAGTAATTAATAGTAATAATTAGTAATTAGTAGTAATAATTATTAATTAGTAGTAATTATAAGTAATAAATAGTAATTAGTAATAATAACTAGTAATTAGTAATAATTAGTAGTAATTAGTATTAATTAGTAGTAATTAGTTGTAATTATTAGTAACAAGTAGTAATTAGTCGTAATTAGTAGTAATTTGTAAAAATTAGTAGTAATTAGTACTAATTAGTAATATTCTGGCCCACAGTATCATGAGTAGTTGCGAGCTCAAACTGAGCTTATAGAGTGTTTGCAAAAGCAGAAGGAAGATATGTGTTAGTAGCATGACGAGGACATGTGTCGATGGCAGCAACAACAACATGAGCAGATAACGTACATGAACCATCTGACTCGTTGTTTAGGGATGGAGTTTCCTCCACCATCTCATCTATCTCCTCTATCTCCTACAGAATACTATCCCCCCCAGTGATTTTTTTTTTTCTGTTGAAATCATTTGAATTGATCATTTGTTTTAATATGAATTATTTACCGCTTTTTGTCTTTTATATTGGTGTGAATATTGCATAATTTATTTATGTTAATTATTTTTAATATTTTTTTAATTTTTTTATTTATTAATAGTAATATATATTTTAATGTTTGTTTATTTTACTAATAATAATAGTTATTATAATATTTTATGAATATTTTATATTTTTTTATGAATATTGATAAATTTAATATTTTTTATTTTGTTATTGTCATAATAATAATAATATTATATTTTATTTAATCATAATTATATTTTTTTATTTGATTAAGTTTTGGCGACATGGTCTTTTGCGATTGGAACTCGCCGCAAATAGAAAAATGTTTTTGTGATGGGCCCGTCGAAAGAGGATTATAACATAAATCTATTTGCGGCGGGGTCGTCTCAACATGTTCTTGTATATATAATTTATTTAATCCGAGATATATTTGCGATGGGACAACTTCCTGTCGCAAATACTATTTTTTGAGACGTGCCCATCACAAAATATACTAGTTGCGACAACATTTTCTACAATGGGCTATTTGCGATGGGGGCCATCGTAAATAGGTTTTTTGCGACGATATCCCATCACAAATAGAGAAAATTCTAGTAGTGGTTGTTTCATATGGATTATACCATTATAATTCTCTAATTTGTGGGTATAGTCCCCCCACTATCACCTCCTGAGACCCTCAATGTTTTTTAGCAACCTCTAGCAAATGTGGAGATGCGCTTGATGCAAGGTGATCTACCAGGAAGGCTACTAGTTTAGTGGAAAGTCACTCCGGGATGCAACAAAGTCATTTCAGGGATTTCTTTACCATCATCTTAGTGTTTTGGTCTAGTAAACAAGAGACTAGAAAAAGTGTCAGTGATTGGTAAACATCTGTGTCTGGGACTGATCACCCCACTCATGTGTAAAAGTCCAAGTGGTCAAAGCTGGTATTACTGTTCATGCTATTTGTTATTATAGTTGATATGAATTCACTTTTAGTGAATGGTTTATTTTACAAAGCATTTGATTTGTGGAATTTTGTTTATTTTTACCCTTGGAAATGTATGGAATGGATGAAGCATTCCATGCATCATTATAGGTACATTGAAAAATAACATCCCTTTCATATTTCATGCCATGTTGTTGCAGTAGTAGGCTTCCTTTTAATTTGACAGTGTTCCTTGAATGTTATGCCCTGATTTTGTATTCATCGTCATGCTTGTTATATGTTGTGTAATACATTAAATTTCCTCTTCATTACTTGAATGTTAATATGCCATGCTTCCTGCTCATTTATCCATCTTTCATTATATGTCATGGTTTTTTATTTGTACAATGTTCATCTTTGTTAGTAGATTGTAACAACATGTTATTTTTAAAATATATGTAAATGGTTTCATGGGATAATTTTATTGGTTGTTATTAAATGAGAACAATTTTTCAGTTGTAAGGTGTTTGGTAGCCTTATAATTGGGAAAAGGTAACCCATATACTCAAACCATATATGAGGTATATACATGTTTAAAAACATCTGTTTAAAATGATGGGATGCTAATATTTAAATACTAATGTGAATTAGTTAGTAAATGGGATCCAAATACCAAAATAGAATGTGTGTGGGTGCTATATAGGTTAGTAGATGGCCACCTATGTGACTAAACCGTTCAAATATGAGCATGTTATTTCCTGATCTAGATTGGGTCTAGTTAAATGGGAGATAGACTTCGGTTTATAAAGTATTTGGGCAACTTATAGGCAGGGGAATGAAAATCCATATATTCAAACATTGTATACGACAATGCTGTAATTTGAAAATTTTGAAATATAAGAGTTGTTCAATTTTAATTTAAAATGAAATTATTATCCATTATAAGGGTTGAACCTTATTTTATGTGGGCTTAATGACTCATCTATAATATTTCACAATGGCATGACAGGACCCAAGTAGGTAAGCTGGGGCTTGATGATAATAAAAGGGTACCAGTAAGGGGATTTTTAAAAGATTAGTGTTTAATATTTTTTGGTTTTATTGTATAACAACCCATACTTTACATAAATTGTTATTACTTCAAAAATGAAGGACACTTATTACAACATATAAAAAACCATGAATGGACCGTATAGGTATAGTGTCTTTAGAAACTGGGAAACATAAAAAACTGGTTCATAAAACATCTACATTGTCTCCAATTTATTTCATCATATCTAGAATCCCTTTTTGGAATATCCTATTTAATACCCTTCTACATGACCTGGGGAAAAGAAAACATACAAAAGGGTGTGGTCAAATGCTCAGTAAGGGTTAACAAAAGAAATAACAATCACATCATATTCATAAGAACATAACATTTTTGAAATCTTAACCTGCAAAATAGATCATAATTTCATAACATGGGATAAATCATAGTAGTGAAATGTAATCCCTATAATCATAACTTAAAACACTAATATTTGTGACATACACACATAATAATAGAGAATCCTTTCTTATTAGTCAATACTCATTGCAAGACTATCCTAGCAGACAAAGTCCATTTCTGAACCGAGTTCACTTGTCATTTCAGTCCTGTATCACTGAATCGGAATAACCTGCCGTTCGAGCCATGTCTATCACATGAGATATAAATATTTACCCAATGAATTTGTGGGATATATAGGTCCCACCCATCTCATAATGATACCATTATTATGTGTTCCACAAGATCATAAATCATACTTCATAGCATAACCCATGTAATATAAATGGAATTCTTAAACATCGTGCCATCATAATAAATCCATATATGATAAAAGTTCATCATAAAAATAATTCCATCATAACATAAGAAAATCAAGTAAAAATAGTTATAGAAACAGAACCTCATATTATCTTAGATGGAAATTGTTTTTGATAAAACACTTGAACTATATTCTTGAGGAAAATATCCTTTCTACTTCAAATTTTTTTTCCTTTCTTAGAAATACATAAAATTTTAAACTAATGAAGTTGATTAAAAATAAACATGAAAACTTGTGAAGGAAGATTCATGGAAATAATGTTCTAAAATTCCATTCGGGCCATATAAGTTAAAAAACATTATTCTCATACTTTGGCAGAAAAGTCAAAAAGTACCTCGTACTAAAAACGGCAAAATATTCTTTTCATATCTTATAATAAAAACTCACCAACAAGTAATAGTGGATTCCAAAAATTGTAGTAGGATAGAAATAATATTACATATTGAGGAAACATGGATGTGGATGATAAATACACCTTAGTAAATACCAAATTATAAAAAATCTCGTATAAAAATGAGATTGTGAGATTTTCCTTTACTTTAGGTCTGATTTTCTTCATACATGTCCGAAGCTCCTGTATAATGATTTAAATAATGTTATTGACTTATTCCAGAATATTACTCTTTGTTATGATATCGTATATGGTCATATTCTTAACTTCTTATTAGTAATATTTCATTGCTATTGTTATTCGGATGTTTATTACGTTTTGTTCTTATGCGTGTTTTGTCGAATAAATTCTTATTATTCCTTTTAGGTTATAGATAACTAATTTACATAATGGTATTACTGTAATATATAACATATTTATTCATTCAATTAATTTATATAATCATTATGCATTGAGGATCATGTAGAATTATTCGCATCACATCATGGAGACTGTAGGCCTTACGTACGCACAGGCGATGATATCGTTCCCATGATCGTGGAATTGTATTGAAGTGTATGTATAATATTTCAGAATAAATATCACATTAAAATAATCATATATAGTTATTCTTTACACCATTATACCCATCCAAGTAAGGTGGTGGTGGAAAACAGATTACACCACGGCATGGAGACGGTATTCCGTACGTACACACGCGCGATGATTTCATTTTCCTTAGGATTGATATAAGGCGAAATAGGGATGATTAATATTTATAATAACATATCAGTATATGAGTGATACTGATTTTATTACTTCATAATGAAACAACTAAAGAAGAATAAGTAAAAGAAGAAATAAAGTTGAAATAATCGGTAACGGACATTACCTCTTCTTTGAAGAGACTCTTCTTAACCTCCTCTTAGGGCACTAAAGATGGTCTTTGAGGAAGACCATGACCTCTAGGATGATTCAAGGGAAGTGGAGAAGATAACTTCTTAGGTATTGGCTGATATTGAAGGCTCAATGTGGTTTTAGTAGGAGAGGGAGGAGGTTCCCTTTTATAAGGGGGGAGAGGGGCACTTTAGGAAAAACAAAAAATATTATTTTATAATAAAGTCATATTCAGTTTTTTATAGCTCCAAATTAATTTATTTCGTAGCTAAGGTTGGGATGGTTTGAAATACTCTCATATAATAGATTTTATTCAATATTAGGATACTATTTTAACCTTATCATTTAGATTTAACTCTATGTTAAATAATTTAACTTTTACCGTGTCTTCTTATTTTCTTATACTACATGGTTAATAAACATAATATAACAAGACAAACGAACCACAAGTGGTTCATTATTAATATATATAACCTTATATAATTCATTTGTCCTAACCATATATTTTTAGGAATAAAATAACAATTTATAGTATAATATTTGTTTTAAAAACTATTTTATGTCAATTTTGACACTATTTGGTAGTTGATTTTTTTTGCAAATCATAACAGCATGATTAGTTAGAAAAAAGTTAATTAAATCAATAATAAAATTTCATATTAACCTATAAAATTAATGTAATTCATAAAAAGTCTCAAATTAAATTTATTTGGGTATTTATAATATCAATTATGTTAATATTTCATTAATAAGGTAATTACTACATCATCATTGTGTCATAAATAAATTAAATTATTTATTGTCTAAATATTAAAAATAAAATACCATTATGGAGGAAATATTTCTATCTTTCTAATAAATATTTATAGTCGAATTTATCTTATGTATAACCTATATTAAAAATGACTTAGTGATTAAACTTTGATTTTAACTCTTTTAACTCATCTTCAAATAAAATAATAATAAATGTCCTAATCTAATCCGAGTGGACATAAATAGTCATATTTTATTCTTAAGTCTGTTTTTGGCCAAATTAATCTTATCCAATAGAATTTGGACATGTGTTAGGGTAATAATAATATCATTTTTACCCTCAATTACCCTATTTACTTTTAACCGTGGTAAATAAAAGTAAAAAGTTACGATTCAACAAAAATTATTTTTATCTTATTGAACCAAATTTTACTTACTGATATCAACCGTGTCTCTTGATTTTTGAAATTACACTCATAGAAGTGGTAAAATTATGTTTTATGTAAATTTTCAAATTCTCCTAGGAGGTGGGTGAAAGACGGTGAAAAGTTTGATAAAATTTATATATATATATAATTATTATAAAATTACTCAAATTAATTACATTGAAAATATATAGGTATTATGTACCTATTTTGACCTAAAATAAATTTAAATAAAATAAATAATTATTTAAATAAAAAGTTGGTTTTTAAATAGTATCCTAGTGTTTTCACTATTCATCAAAAATTGAATGTTTTCAGAAAAATACCAAAAATTCACCCTAGGATAATTTCGATATTCTAAATCCAAAAATCAAGTCCATTTTGAATGATAAATTTTTAAAATTTCAGAAGTGGGTATTACTATTCATAATGTCTATTTTTAATAATCTTTTAATAACATATCTTTGTTTAGTGAAGCTCGGTATTGCGTACAACACAAGCTACCGAGGAAGGTCGTGATTGCGTGTAAAGCAAGCCAAGCTAGTGTTGTGTGTAGTGAAAGATTCCTTTGATGATTTTTATAACATAAAAACAAAATATTTGTCATAAAAATCTTGGGTGTTATATTCTACTCCCCTTAAAATGAAATTCGTCGTCGAAATTCGTAACTGTGTAACAAACAGATGAGGATACCTCTCCCTCATCATATCCTCAAGCTCCCATGTAGCTTCTTCTAATTTGTGGTACCTCCATAAAACACTCACCAAGTGAGTGGTATTGTACCGTTGGACTTTTTTTCTATGATCCATAATCTCTATCGGTTGTCCTTCTTAAGAAAGATCTTGCCCCAACAGTACAACTTCTGAGCTGAGTACATGTGAAGGATCATGTATGTTCTTTCTCCGGAGAGATACATGGAACAAATCATGAACTTGAGAGAGATTCAGTGGAAGTTCCAATCGGTAAGCTACCTTCCCAACACGATCCGGTATTTCAGAAGGGCCAATATACCTAGGGCTCAGCTTTCCCTTATTTCCAAATCTCATTACTCTCTTCCAAGGAGATATTCGTAAGAACACTTTATCACCCACTTCAAACTCTAAGTCTTTTCTTCAGTTGTCGGCATAAATTTTTTGTCGAATATGAGCTGCTCTTATGTGTTGTTGGATAAATCGGACCTTTTCTTCCATCTCATCAACAAGATCAGGTCCTAATAGCTTTCTATCCCCAACTTCATCCCAGCATGTTGAAGTTCGGAATTTCTTTCTATAGCAAGCTTCATAAGGAGCCATCTAAGTACTGGAGTGAAAGCTATTATTATAAGAAAATTACACCAAAGGTAGATTTTGTTCCCAACCACCTTTTAAATCCATCTAGAAATCTCATAATATGTCTTCTTGTGTTTGAATTGTTCTCTCATACTGACCGTCTGTCTGAGGATGATAAGCAGTGCTGAAACTCAACTCTATATCCAGAGTATGCTGAAGACTTCACAAAAACTTTGAGGTAAAACTCAGATCCCGATCAGATATAATAGAAAGTGGTACTCCATGCAATCATACCACTTTTTTTACATACATCCCGGCAAGATGATCAAGAGAAAAATCCTTTCCAATAGCAATTAAGTGTGCTGAATTCGTAAGATGATCAACTATAACCCAGATAGAATTATTACCTTTGGATGTTTTAGGAAGTCCGGTGACAAAGTCCATAGTGAGGTTTTCCCATTTCCATTTGGGTATGGGTAATGGTTTTAATATCCACTTAAACTTCTGTCTCTCAGCTTTAACTTGCAGGAAAACCAAGCATCGAGAGACATATTCAACAACATACCTTTTCTTTCCATCCCACAAGAAGTACTCTTTTAGTTCCTTATACATCTTCATGATTCCATGATGAATAGAGAATAAAGAACTATGAGCCTCATCCAGCATCTCCTTTAATTCTGGGATGGGAGGAACACAAACCTGATTCCTGAACCTTATTATCCCATCACAATCAAGGTTGAATTCAGGAATATTTCTCATATTCTTTTGTACCTCTACATCTTCTTTCTGTGCCTCTTTAATCTTCACATGTATAGATGGTTGAACATTCATTTGGGAAAGATAATCTTTTTCCCCTTCCATTATAATTCCTTGATCCATCCATTTTAAATCCATAAATATTGGATCTTTTGTGATCCTCATCATGGATAAGATAGCATGGTCATGTCGACTTAATGCATCTACCACCTTTTTTGCTTTCCCAGGGTGATAATGAATTGAGAAGTCATAGTAATTAATCAACTCCAACCGTCTTATTTGGTTCATATTCATCTCCTTTTGTGTAAAATTATATATTAAACTTTTATGATCAGTATAAATATCACACCATTCACTATAAAGATAATTTCTTTATATTTTTAATTCAAAGATTACTATAGCTAATTCCAAATCATGAGTTGGGTAATTTTTCTCATGGATTTTCAACTGTCATGAGGCATAAGATATCACCATATAGTTTTTCATGAGAACACACCCCAATCCCTTCTTGGATTCATCACTGTAGATCACAAACCTTTCTCCACTACAAGGCTGTTTGAGAATAGTTGCACTGGATAAACTTCTTTTCAACTCCTTGAAATTCTCTTCACACTCCTCTGTCCACACGAACATAACTCCTTTTTGAGTCAACCTAGTGAGTGGATTAGATAATCATGAAAAAACATTCACAAAACATTGATAATATCCATCCAAACAAAGAAAACTTCGGATCTATGTTACTGTTTTTGGTCTCGACCATCTTTTGATAATCATTGTTTTTGCTGGATCCACAGATATCCGCTCTTTTGAGATTATGGGACCCAAAAATGGAAGTTTTTGAAGCCTAAATTCACACTAGGTAAATTTGGCATAAAGATTCTCCTTTCTCAAGGACTTTAATACAATTCTAAAGTGATCTTCATGTTCTTCCTTGATCATTGAATAGAAAAGAATTTCATCTATAAAGACTACCAAAAACTGATCAAGATAGTCTCTAAAGACTCTATTAACTAGATCCATGAAGATATCAGGGGCATTAGTAAGATCAAATGGAATCATTATAAATTCATACTGTCCATACCTTGTACGGAAATCTGTCTTTGGTATATCCTCCCTTTTTACCCTTAATTGTTGAAACCCTAAATGAAGATCAATCATGGAAAAGTATTGATCTCCGCGTAGTTTTTCAAATAAGTCATCAATGCGTGGGAGAGGATATTTGTTCTTGATAGTGATCTTGTTAAGTTCTCGATAATCAATGAAGAGTCTCATTGATCCATCTTTCTTCTTAACAAATAGAACAGGTGATTCCCAAGGTGATGCACTAAGGCGTATGAATCCCTTATCAAGATTATCTTGGAGTTTCTTATTCAATTCCTGCAACTCAATTGGGGCCATTCTATAAGGTGTCTTCGAAATAGGCATTGCACCCGGTATGAGTTCTATTGAAAACTCAACTTCACAATTTGGGGGAAGAACTGACAATTCCTCTAGAAAGACATTATCAAACTTCAGTACAATGGGAATATTCTTAATTGTGAGTTTCTCTCCAACCATTTGAGATAAATAACCGTCATTTAGTGGAATCAAGACCCATAAGATGGGAGAAATTTCCATCTGAAGGTTATGTTCATCCTTGCATCGATAGATGATCATAGATTGATCTGGAATATGAAATGTGACTTCCCTTATTTGGAAATTTATATGAGCTCCATATAAAGAAATCCAATCCATGCTAAGAATCACAACAATTTCCACAATAGGAAGGATCACAAGATTTTGAGGAAGCACTTTCCCACAAACTTCAATCGAAGAAGATTATAAACTTATGATGTGACTGTTGTGCCATTAGGGGTTGTCACAGACAACTCAACATCTAATGGTTGAGGTAATACGACGATACCCGTAGAAAATTCATTAGAAATAAAAGAGTGGGTGGATCCAGTATCAAATAAAACATTTTCTACTTTAGAGTGGATAGTAAGGGTACCTTTCACCACATCGTTATCGTACTCCACATCGCTGATAGAAATTGCACGTGACATTCCATTGTCTTTAGCCTTAAGAGATTGTTGATGTCGATCATCATAAACAACCCTTGGATTAGGGAATTGATTAGCATAATGCCCCATTTCCTTGCACTTGTAACATTGAAGTGTAGGAGGTACACTCTGTGTAGACGTTTCAATTTTCGCATCACTAGACATCTTCTTCCCATCTTTACGACATTCAAATGCCCGATGACATTCTTTTCCACATTTGAAACATTTACTTCTCCCTTTAAGACAAATCCCTCCATGTTTCATTCCACACAATGAGAATAAGGGAAAACTCTTCTTCTTTTCGGTGTGCTCTTTAGATCTCCCTTTGAATTCCATTTTCCACTTCTTATCAAACACATATGACTGATGGGTTACACCAATCTCGATATCAACATTGAGAGAACATAGAACGATTTCCTTGTAGCTATTGAAGTCCCTTATGGATAACACCCTTCGAAGACTTGGTTTTAAGACACTAAAGAATTGATCGATCTTACTATCTGGTTGGATAATAATCCTAGAAGCGTACCTTGGAAGTCTTGTAAAATTTGCTTCATAGGTACCAAAAGATTCATCATCGTTTTCATTTAGTTCAAAAAACTCCTTATCCATCTTTTTTTGAAGAATACGAGGGAAGTACTTATTGAAAAATATGTTCTTGAACTCATCCCATTCCATGGACTCAATTTCATCTATTGGCATCGTATTCTTGATAAGATTCGACCATTGATCAACTTCACATTCCAAACGATATACTACTAAGATGAATTTATCATGTTCAGAACATTGAAGAACTGAAAATATCTTTTCAGTGGTACTGATCCATTGTTTAGCCACTAATGGATCAGTAAACCCACTGAATGAAGGTGGACGCTGACTCGTTAAGGATTCAACAGAATGTTGCTCCTTCCTTTGCTATTTTGGAAGTCCTTCATGATTCATAGCTTGAGAAAGTTGTGTGAGTATGGCTAAAAGATTTTTCATTCTAGCTCCCATAACATTTGGTTGCTCAGGGTGACAATCATTGCATTTCCCGTTGCATTCCGCATTAACATAGTTATTTTGGGTTCCAACAATTGACTAAAACCAAGAAGAATAGTGTGAGAAACACTAATTATAATAGGACAACCATATGATCAAGAATAAAATTTCACACTTAAGGTCTTATCATAGGTTGTTCATGGAAATTTCTAAAACACTGTGATTATATTATATTCTTAGATATATCCATAGGGTTCTTACTAAGGCTTTCACATCCTAGCATCCAATGGTTGACTATACCCTTCCTCTGATACCAACTATAATGACCCATACTTTACATACATTGTTATTACTTCAAAATTAAATCACACTTATTAAAACATATTAGAAAACCATGAATGGACTGTATAGGTATAGTGTCTTTAGAAACTGAGAAACATAAACAACTGCTTCATAAAACATCTACATTTTCTCCCATTTATTTCATAATATCTAGAATACCTTTTTGGAATATCCTACTTAATACCCTTCTTCTTGACCTGGGGAAAAGAAAACATACAAAAGGGTGTTCTCAAATGCTCAGTAAGGGTAAACAAAATAAATATCAATCACATCATATTCATAAGAACATAACATTTTGGAAATCTTAACCTGCAAAATAGATCATAATTTCATAACATGGGATAAATCATAGTAGTGAAATTTAATCCCTATAATCATAACTTAAAACATGAATCTTTGTGGCATACACACATAATCATAGAGAATCATTTTTAGTATTCAATACTCATTGCAAGACTATCCTAGTAGACAAAGTTCATTTCTGAACCGAGTTCACTCATCGTTTCAGTCCTGTATCACTGAACCGGATTAACCTTCCATTCTAGCCATGTCTATCTAATGAGATATAAATATTTACCCAATGCATTGGTAGGAGATATATTTCCCACCCATCTCATAATGATACCATTCTTATGTGTGCCACAAAATCATAAATCATACATCATAGCATAACCCATTTAATATAAATGGGATTCTTAAACATCATGCCATTATAATAAATCCATATAAGATAAAAGTTCATCATAAAAATAATTCCATCATAACATAAACAAATCAATGTAAAAATAGGTATAGAAAAAGAACCCCATATTTTCTTAGATGGAAAATAATATTGATAAAACACTTGAACTATATTCTTGAGGAAAATATCCTTTCTACTTCAAAAACATTTTTCCTTTCTTAAAATTTCATAAAATTTTAAACTAAAGAAGTTGATTAAAAATAAACATGAAAAATTGTAAAGGATGATTCATGGAAATAATGTTCTAAAAGTATATTCAGGCCATATAAGTTAAAAAACATTCTTCTCATACTTTGGCAGGAAAAGTCAAAAAGTACCTCATACTAAAAAAGACAAAAGATTTCTTTCATATATTTTTCTAAAAACTCACCAAAAAGTAATATTGGATTCAAAAATATGTAGTAGGATAGAAATAATATTACATATTGAGGGAAAATGAATGTGGATTATAAATACACCCTAGTAAATACCAAAGTATAAACAATCTCGGATAAAAATGAGATTGTGAGAATTTCCCTTACTTTAGGTCAGATTTTCTTCATACATGTCCGAAGCTACTGTATAATGATATAAATAATGTTATTAACTTATTCCAGAATATTACTCATTGTTATGATATCATATATGGTCATATTCTTAACTTCTTATTAGTAATATTTCATTGATACTTTTTATTTGGGTGTTTATTGCTTTTTGTTCTTATGCGTGTTTTGTCGAATAAATTCTTATTCATATTTTTAGGTTCTAGATACCTCATTTCTAGAATGGTATTAGTGTAATATATGTCATATTTATTAATTCAATTAATTTATATAATCATTATGCAATGAGGATCTTGTAGAACGAGCCGCATCACATCATGGAGACGGTAGGCCGTACGTACGCACGAGCGATGATATCATTCCCATGATCGTGGAATTGTATTGAAGTATATGTATAATATTTCAGAATCAATATCACTTAACAATAATCATATATAGTTATTCTTTACACCATTATACCCATCCATGTAATGTGGTGGTGGAAAGCAGAATACACCACGGTGTGGAGACGGTATTCCGTACGTATGCATGCGCGGTGATTCCATTTTCCGTAGGATTGATAGAAGGTGAATTAAGGTTGTTTCATATTTATAATAACATATCAGTATATGATTGATACTGATGTTATTACTTCATAATGATACAACTAAAGTAGAATAAGTAGAAGAAGAAATAAAGTTGATAGAATCGGTAACGAACATTACCTCTTCTATGAAGAGCCTCTTCTTAACCTCCTCTTAGGGCACTAAAGATGGTCTTTGAAGAAGACCAATACCACTAGGATGTTTCTAGGGAAGTGGAGAAGAAAAATTGGTAGGTTTTGGCCGAGATTGAAGGCTAAATGTGGTGTGAGTAGGAGAGGGAGGAGGTTCCCTTTTATAAGGGAGGAGAGGGGCACTTTAGGAAAAACTTAAAATATTTTTTATAATAGTCATATTCAGTTTTTAATAGATCCAAATTAATTTATTTTGTAGCTAAGGTGGGTAGGGGTCAAAATAATCTCATCCAATATATTTTATACAAGTTTAGGATACTATTTTAATCTTATCATTTAGATTTATCTCTATGTTAAATAATTAAACTTTTACCACGTCTTCTTGTTTTCTTAAACTACATGTTTAATAAACTTACAATAACAAGCCAAACAAAACCAAATTCTTTAATTATTAATATATATAACCATATATAAGTCATTTTTCCTATACATAGATTTTTAGGAATAAAATAATAATTAATAATATAATATTTGTTTTAAAAACAATTTTATGTCAATTTTGACACTATTTGGTAGTTGATTTTTTTGAAAAAAATGAATGGAAGGATTAGTTCAAAAAAGGTTAATTAAAACAATAATAAAATGTCATATTAACCTATAAAATTATTTTAATTCATAAAAACTCTCAAATTAGATTTATTTGGGTATTTATTATATCACTTATGTTAATATTTCATTAATAAGGTAATTACTCCATCATCATTGTGTCATAAATAAATTAAATTAGTTGCTATATAAAAATTATAAATAAAATACCATTATCTAGAAAATATTTTTATCCTTCTAATAAATATTTATAGTCGAATTTTTCTTATGTATAACCCTATATTAAAAATGTTTTAGTTATTAAACTTTGATTTTAACTCTTTTAACTCTTCTTTAAATAAAATAATAATAAATGTCCTAATCTAATCCAAGTGGACCTAAATGGTCTTATTTTATTCTTAATTCTGTTTTTGGTCGAATGAATCTTATCCAATAGAATTAGGAAATGTGTTAGGGTAATAATAATATCATTTTTACCCTAAATTACCCTATTTACTTTTAACCGTGGTAAATAACAGTAAAACGTTACTATTAAAAAAATTATTTTACCTTATTTAACCAAATTTTACTTACTGATATCAACCATGTCTCTTGGATTTTTGAAATTCCACTCACAGAAGTGGTAAAATTATGTTTTATGTAAATTTTCAATTTCTCCTAGGAGGTGGGTGAAAGACGGGGAAAAGTTCGATAAAATTGTTATATATCTAAAATTATTATAAAATTAATCAAATGAATTACATTGAACATATATAGGTATTATGTACCTAATTTGACCTAAAATAAATTTAAATAAAATAAATAATTATTTAAATGAAATTTGGTTTTTAAATAGTATCCTAGTGTTTTCACTATTCATCAAAAATTGAATGTTTTCAGAAAAATATCAAAAACTCACCCTAGGCTAATTTTGATATTCTAAATCCATAAATGAAGTCCATTTTGAATGATAAAATTTATAAAATTTCAAAAAGTGGATATTACTATTCATAACGGCTAGTTTTAATAATATTTTAATAGCATATCGTTGTTTAGTGAAGCTCAGTATTGCATACAACACAAGATATCGAGGAAGGTCACAATTGCATGTAAAGAAAGACAAGCTAGTATTGGTGCAGTGAAATATTACATTGATGATGCATATAACATAAAAACAAAATATTTCTCATAAAAATATTGGGTGTTACATTCTACCCCCCCTTAAAATGAAATTCGCCCTCGAAATTCGTCACTTTGTAACAAACAGATGAGGATACCTCTCCCTCATCATATCCTCAAACTCTCATGTAGCTTCTTCTAATTGGTGGTTCCTCTATGAAACATTCACCAAGTGAGTGGTCTTGTTCCGTAGGACTTTTTTGCTACGATCCAAAATCTCTATCGGTTGTTCATTATAAGAAAGATCTTGCTCCAATGGTACAACTTCTGAGCTGAGTACATGTGAAGGATCATGTATATACTTTCTCATGAGAGATACATGGAACACATCATGAACTTGAGAAAGATTTTGTGGAATCTCCAATCGGTAAGCTTCCTTCCCAACATGACCCAGTATTTCAAAAGGACAAATATACATAGGGCTCAACTTTCCCTTCTTTCCAAATCTCATTACTCTCTTCCAAGGAGATATTCGTAAGAAAACTTTATCACCCACTTCAAACTTTCGGTCTTTTCTTCGGTTGTCGGTGAAACTTTTTTGTCGACTCTGAGCTCCTCTTATGTGTTGTTGAATTGATCGGACCTTTTCTGCCATCTCATCAACAAGATCAGGTCCTAATAGATTTCTATCCCCAACTTCATCCCAGCAAGTTGGAGATCGGCATTTATTTCCATAGAGAGCTTCATATGGAGCCATCTAATTACTGGAGTGAAAGATATTATTATAAGAAAATTACACCAAAGGTAGGTTTTGATCCCAACAACCTTTGAAATCCATAGAGCAATCTCTTAACATATCTTCTAGAGTTTGAATTGTTCTCTTAGACTGACCGTCTATCTGAGGATGATAAGAAATGCTAAAACTCATCTTTGTATCCAGAGTATGTTGAAGACTTCACCAAAACATTGAGGTAAACCTCGGATCCCGATCAGATATAAGGGAAATTGGTACTCCATGCAATCATACCACTTCCTTTACATACATCCTGGCAAGATGATCAGGAGAGAAATCCTTTATAATAGCAATGAAGTGTGCCGACTTCTTAAGATGATCAACTATAACCCAGATAGCATTATTTCCTTTGGATGTTTTAGGAAGTCCGGTGACAAAGTCCATAGTGATGTTTTCCCATTTCCATTCGGGTATGGGAAATGGTTGTAATATCCCCCTAGACTTCTGTCTCTCTGCTTTAACTTACTGACAATCCAAGCATCGAGAGACATATTCAACAACATCCATTTTCATGCCATTCCACCAGAAGTACTCTTTTAGGTCCTTATACATCTCCGTGATTCCAGGATGAATAGAGAATGAAGGACTATGAGCCTCACCCAGCAGCTCCTTTGATTTTGGGATGTGAGGAACACAAAACGGATTCTTGACCCTTATTATCCCATCACAATCAAGGTTGAATTCAGGAATATTTCTCATCTCATTTTGTAACTCTACATCTTCTTTCTGTGCCTCTTTAATATTCACATGTATAGATGGTTGAACATTCATTTGGGATAGATAATATTTTCCCCTTCCATTATAATTCCATGATCTATCCTTTTTAAATCCATAAATATTTGATTTTTTGTGATCCTCATCATGGATAAGCTATCATGGTCTTCTCGACTTAGTGCATCTGCCACCTTGTTTGCTTTCCCAGGGTGATAACGAATTGAGAATTCGTAGTCCTTAATCAACTCCAAACATCTTATTTGGTGCATATTCAGCTCCTTTTGTGTGAAAATATATATTAAACTTTTATGATCAATATAAATATCACGCCTTTCACCATAAAGATAATGCCTCCAAATTTTTAATGCAAACATTACTACAGCTAATTCCAAATCACGAGTTGGGTAATTTTGCTCATGGATTTTCAAATATCATGAGGCATAAGATATCACCATATCATTTGGCATGGGAAAACACCCCAATACCTTCTTGGATGCATCACTGTAGATCACAAACCTTTCCCCACTACAAGCCAGTGTGAGAATAGGTGCACTGGATAACATTCTTTTCAAATCCTAGAAATTCGCTTCACACTCCTCTGTCCACATGAACTTAACTCCTTTTCGAGTCAACCTAGTGAGTGGATTAGATAATCATGAAAAATCATTCAGAAAACATTGATATCATCCATCCAAATAAAGAAAACATCAGATCTCTGTTACCGTTGTTGGTCTCAACCATATTTTGATAACCTCTGTTTTTGCTGGATCCATAGATATCCCCTCTTTTGAGATTATGTGACCCAAAAATGAAACTTTTTCAAGCCAAAATTCACAGTAGTTAAATTTGGCATAAAGATTCTCCTTTATTAAGGTCTTTAATACAATTCTAAAGTGATCTTCATGTTCTTAATTGATCATTTAATAGAAAAGAATGTCGTCTATAAAGACTACCACAAACTAATCAAGATAGTATCTAAAGACTCTATTAACTAGATCCCTGAAGATAGCAGGGGCATTTGTATGATCAAGTGGCATCACTATAAATTCATAGTGTCCATACCATGTACGGAAATCCATCTTTGGTATATCCTCCCTTTTGACCCTTAATTTCTGAAACCCTGAACGAAGATCAATCAAGGAAAAGTATTGATCTCCACTTAGTTGGTCAAATAAGTCATCAATACGTGGGAGAGGATATTTGTTCTTGATAGTGATCTTGTTAAGTTCTCGATAATCAATGCAGAGTCTCATTGATCCATCTTTCTTCTTAAGAAACAGAAAAGGTACTTCCCAAGGTGATTCAGTAGGACGTATGAATCCCTTATCAATATTCTCTTGGAGTTTCTTATTAAATTCCTGCAACTCAATTGGGGCCTTTCTATAAGGTTTCTTTGAAATAGGCATTGCACCCTGTATGAGTTCTATTGAAAACTCAACTGCATGATTTGGTGGAAGACCTAGAAATTCCTTCAGAAATAAATCATCAAACTCTTGTACAATGGGGATATTATTAATCGTGTGTTTCTCTCCAACCATTTGAGATAAATAACCTTCATTTAGTGGAATCAAGACCCATAAGATGGGAGAAACTTTCACCAGATGGTTATGTTCATCCTTGCATCGATAGAAAATCAGATATTGATCGAGAATTTGAAATGAGACTTCCCTTATTTGGAAATTGATATGAGCTATATATAAAGAAATACAATCCATGCCAAGAATCACAACAAATTCCACTATAGGAAGATCAAAAGATTTTCAGGAAGCACTTTCCCACAAACTTCAATCGAAGAAGATTATAAACTTTTTATTTGACCGTTGTGCCATTAGGGGTTGTCACAGCTAACTCAACATCTAATTGTTGAGGTAATACGACAATACCCTTAGAAAATTCATTAGAAATAAAAGAGTGGGTGGATCCAGAATCAAATAAAACATTTTCTACTTTAGAGTGGATGGTAAGGGTACCTTTCACCACTTCGTTATCGTACTCCACATCACCGATAAAAATTTCTTGTGACTTTCCTTTGTCTTTAGCCTTAAGAGTTTGTTGATGTAGATCATCATCAACCACCCTTGGATTAGGACATTGATTAGCATAATGCCCCATTTCCTTGCACTTGTAACATTGAAGTTTAGGAGGTACACTCTGTGTAGCCGTTTCATTGTTCGCATCACTAGACATCTTCTTCTCATCATTACAGAATTGAAATGCCCGATGACATTCTTTTCCTCATTTGAAACATTTACTTGTCCCTTAATGACAACTCCCTCCATGTTTCTTTCCACACATTGAGCATAAGAGAAAACCCATCTTTTTTTTGGTGTGCTCTTTAGATCTCCCTTTGAATTCCATTTTCCTATTCTTATCAAACACATATGACTGATGGGTTACTCCAATCTCCATCTCAACCATTAGAGCACATCGAACGATTTCCTTGTAGCTATTGAAGTCTCTTATGGCTAACGCCCTTTGAAGACTTGGTTTTAATACACTAAAGAATCAATCAATCTTACTATCAGGTTGGATAATAATCTCAGAAGCGTACCTTGCAAGTCTTGTAAAATTTGCTTCACAGGTACCAATAGATTCATCATCGTTTTGCTTTAGTTCAAGAAACTCTTTCTCCATCTTTATTCGAAGAATATATGGGAAGTACTTATTGAAAAATAATTTCTTGAACTCATCCCATTCCATGGACTCAATTTCATATATTGGCCTCGTATTCTTGATAATATTCCACCATTGATCAGATTCACCTTCCAAACTATATACTGCTAAGATGACATTATCATGTTCCGAACATTGAAGAATTGAAAATATCTTTTCATGGTACTGATCCATTGTTCAGACACTAATGGATCAATAGACCCATTGAATGAAGGTGGACGCTGCCTCATGAAGGATTCAACAGAATGTTTCTTTTTCCTTTGATCGTTTGGATGTCCTACATGATTCATAGCTTGAGAATGTTGTGTGAGAATTTCTACAAGATTTTTCATTCTAGCTCCCATAACATTTGGTTGTTCAGGGTGACAATCATTTCATTTCCCGTTGCATTCCGCATTAACACGGTTCCTTTGGGTACCATCCATTGACTAAAATCAAAAAGAATAGTGTGAGAAACACTAACTATAATAGGAAAACCATATAATAATGAATAAAATTTCACACTTAAGGTCTTATCATAGGTTTTTCATGGTCATTTCTAAAACACTATGATTGTGTTATATGATTAGATATATCCTTAGGGTTATTAATAAGGCTTTCACGTCCTAGTTTCCAATGGTAGACTATACCCTTCCTCTTATACCAACTATAATGAACCATACTTTTCATACATTGTTATTACTTCAAAATTGAAGCACACTTATTACAACATATAAAAAAACCATGAAAGGACCGTATAGTTATAATGTCTTTAGAAACTAGGAAACATAAACAACTAGTTCATAAAACATCTACATTATCTCCCATTTATTTCATCATATCTAGAATCCCTTTTTGGCATATCCTACTTAATACCCTTATTCCTGACCTGGGGAAAAGAAAACAAACAAAAGGGTGAGCTCAAATGCTCAGTAAGGGTAATCAAAAGAAATATCAGTCACATTATATTCATAAGAAAATAACATTTTGGAAATCATAACATGAAAAATAGATCATAATTTCATAACATGGGATAAATCATAGTAGTGAAATGTAATCCCTATAATCATAACTTAAAACATGAAACTTTTTGGCATACACACATAATCATAGAGAATCATTTATTAGTAGTCAAGACTCATTGAAAGACTATCCTAGCAGACAAAGTCCATTTCTGAACCAAGTTCACTCCTCGTTTCAATCCTGTATCACTGAACCGGATTAAACATCCCTTATATCCATGTCTATCTCATGAGATACAAATATTTACCAAATTCATTGGTGGGAGATATAGGTCCCACCCATCTCATAATGATACCATTCTTATGTGTGACACAAGATCATAAATCATACATCATAGCATAACCCATGTAATAAAAATGGTATTCTTAAACATCATGTCATCATAAAAAATCCACATAAGATAAAAGTTCATCATAAAAATAATTCCATCATAACATAAACAAATAAATTTAAATATTGTTATAGAAACATAACCCCATATTATCTTGGATGGAAAATAATTTTGATAAAACACTTGAACAATATTCTTGAGGAAAATATCCTTTCTACTTCAAAAACATTTTTCCTTTCTAAAAATGTCATACAATTATAATCTAAAGAAGATGATTAAAAATAAACTTGAAAACATTCAAAGGAATATTCATGGAAATAATGTTATAAAAGTCCATTCCGGCTGTATAAGTTAGAAAAACATTCCTCTCATACTTTGGCAGGAAAAGTCAAAAAGTACCTCGTACTAAAAATGACAAAATATTCCTTTCATATCTTTTACTAAAAACTCACAAACAAGTAATATTTAATTCAAAAAATTGAAGTAGGATATAAATAATATTACATATTGAGGAAATATGGATGTGGATGATAAATACACCCCAGTAAATACCAAAGTATAAACAATCTCGGATAAAAATGGGATTGTGAGATTTTCCCTTACTTTAGGTCTAATTTACTTCGTACATGTCCGAAGCTCCTTTATAATGATTTAAATAATGTTATTGACTTATTATAGAATATTAATAATTGTTATGATATCATATATGGTCATATTCTAACCTTCTTATTAGTAATATTTCATTGAAACTTGTTATTCGGGGGTTTATTGCTTTTTGTTCTTATGCGTGTTTTGTCGAATAAATTCTTATAATTTTTTTAGGTTATAGATACCTAATTTCCAGAATTTTATTAGTGTAATATATATCATATTCCTTCATTCAATTAATTTATATAATCATTATGCATGGTGGATCATGTAGAACGAGTCGCATCACATTGTGGAGATGGTAGGCCGTACGTACGCACAAGCGATGATATCGTTACCATGATCGTGGAATTGTATTGAAGTGTATGTATAATATTTCAGAATCAATATCACTTTAAAATAATCATATATAGTTATTCTTTACACCATTATACTCATCCAAGTATGGTGGTTTTGGAAAACAGACTACACCATGGCGTGGAGACGGTATTTTGTACGTACGCACGCATGGGGATTTCATTTTCCGGAGGATTGATAGATGGTGAAATCGGGTTGTTTAATATTTATAATAACATATTATTATATGAGTGATACTGATTTTATTACTTCATAATGAAACAACTAATGTAGAATAAGTAGAATAAGAAAAAAAGTTGAAATAATCAGTAACGGACATTACCTCTTCTTTGAAGAGCCTCTTCTTAACCTCCTCTTAGGGCACTAAAGATGGTCTTTGAAGAAGACCAGGACCTCTAGGATGTTTCTAGGGAAGTGGAGAATAGAAATTGGCAGGGTTTTGCCGAGATTTAGGGCTCAATGTGGTGTGAGTAGGAGAGGGAGGAGGTGCCCTTTTATAAGAGAGGAGAGGGGCACTTTATGAAACAATTAAAATATTATTTTATAATAAAGTAATAATCAGTTTTTAATAGCTGAAAATTAATTTATTTCGTAGCTAAGGTGGGTATGGGTCGAAATCCCCCCATCCAATATATTTTATACAAGGTTATGTTACTATTTTAACCTTATCATTTAGATTTTACTCTATATTAAATAATTTAACTTTTACCGTGTCTTCTTGTTTTCTTACACTACATGGTTAATAAAATAACTATAACAAGCCAAAAGAACCCCAAGTGGTTCATTATTAACATATATAACCTTATCTAAGTCATTTGGCCTAACCAAAGATTTTTAGGAATAAAATAACAATTAATAATATAATATTTGTTTTAAAAACTATTTTATGTCAATTTTGACACTATTTGGTAGTTGATTTTTGTGAAAATACTAACAGAATTATTAGTTTGAAAAACATTAATTAAAACAATAATAAAATGTCATATTAACCAATAAAGTTAGTGTAATTCATAAAAAGTCTGAAATTACATTTATTTGGGTATTTATAATATCAATTATGTTAATATTTCATTAATAAGGTAATTACTGCATCATCATTGTGTCATAGATAAATTAAATTATTTATTGTCTAAAAATTAAAAATAAAATAAAACTATGTAGGAAATATTTTTATATTTCTAATAAATATTTATAGTCGAATTTATCTTATGTATAACCCTATATTAAAAATGTTTTAGTTATTAAACTTTGATTTTAACTCTTTTAACTCTTCTTTAAATAAAATAATAATAAATGTCTGAATCTAATCCAAGTGGACCTATATGGTCATATTTTATTCTTAAGTATTTTTATGGTCTAATTAATCTTATCCAATAGAATTAGGACATGTTTTAGGGTAACAATAAAATCATTTTTACCCTCAGTTACCCTATTTACTTTTAACCGTGGTAAATAAAAGTAAAAAGTTGCTATTCAAAAAAATTATTTTTATCTTATTGAACAAAATTTTACTTACTGATATCAACCATGTCACTTGGATTTTTGAAATTCCACTCACAGAAGTGGTAAAATTATGTTTTATGTAAATTTTCAAATTCTCCTAAGAGGTGGGTGAAAGGCGTGGAAAAGTTTGATAAAATTTTTATATATCTAAAATTGTTATAAAATTACTCAAATGAATTACATTGAACATATATATGTATTATGTACCTATTTTGGCCTAAAACAAATTTAAATAAAATAAATAATTATTTAAATAAAAATTTGGGTTTTAAATAGTATCCTAGTGTTTTCACTATTCATCAAAAATTGAATGTTTTCAGAAAAATACCAAAAATTCACCCTAGGCTAATTTCAATATTCTGAATCCAAAAATGAAGTCCATTTTGAAGGATAAAATTTATAAAATTTCAAAATGTGGGTATTACTATTCATAATGGCTAGTTTTAATAATATTTTAATTGTATTTCATTATTTAGTGAAGCTCGGTATTACGTACAACACAAGCTATCGAGGAAGGTCATGGTTGCGTGTAAAGAAATCCAAGCTAGTGTTGTGTGTAGTGAAAGATTCCTTTGATGATGTATATTACATAAAAAGAAAATATTTCTCATAAAAATCTTCGATGTTACATTCTACCCCCCTTAAAATGAAATTCACCCTTGAAATTCGTCACATTTAAGAAATAGATGAGGAAAACTCTACCTCATCATATCCTCAAGCTCCCATGTATCTTCTTCTAATTGGTGGTTCCTCCATAAAACATTCACCAAGCAAGTGGTCTTATTCCATAGGACTTTTTTGCTACGATCCAGAATCTCTATCGGTTCTTCTTCATAAGAAAGTTCTTTCTCCAAAGGTACAACTTCTCAGCTGAGTACATGTGAAGGATCATATATATATACTTTCTCATGAGAGATACATGGAACACATCATGAACATAAGAGAGATTAGGTGGAAGCACCAATCGGTAAGCTAACTTCCCAACACGATCCAATATTTCAGAAGGACCAATATACCTAGGGCTCAGCTTTCCCTTCATTCCAAATCTCATTACTCTCTTCCAAGGAGATATTCGTAAGAACACTTTATCACCCACTTCAAACTCTAGGTCTTTTCTTCGGTTGTCAACATAACTTTTTTGTCGACTCTGAGCTGCTCTTATGTGTTGTTGGATAGATCAGACCTTTTCTGCCATCTCATCAACAAGATCAGGTGCTAATAGCTTTCTATCCCCAACTTCATCCCAGCAAGTTGGAGTTCGGCATTTCTTTCCATTGAGAGCTTCATAAGGATCCATCTAAATACTGGAGTGAAAGATATTATTATAAGAAAATTACTCCAAATGTAGGTTTTGATCCCAACCACCTTTGAAATGCATAGAGAAATATCTTTACATATATTCTAGCATTTGAATTGTTCTCTCAGACTGACTGTCTATTTCAGGATGATAAGCAGTGCTGAAACTCAACTCTGTATCCAGAGTATGCTGAAGACTTCACCAAAACTTTGAGGTAATCCTCGGATCCCAATCATATATAATGGAAATTGGTACTCCATGCTATCATACCACTTCCTTTACATACATCCTGGAAAGATGATCAAGAGAGAAATCCTTTCTAATAGCAATGAAGTGTGCTCACTTCGTAAGATGATCAAATATAACTCAGATAGAATTATTGCCTTTGGATGTTTTAGGAAGTCCGGTTACAAAGTCCATAGTGATGTTTTCCCATTTCCATTTAGGTATGGGTAATGGTTGTAATATCCCCTTAGTCTTTTGTCTCTCAGATTTAACTTGCTGAAAAACCAAGCATCAAGAGACATATTCAACAACATCCCTTTTCATGCCATCCTGCCAGAAGTACTCATTCAGGCCCTTATACATATTCATGATTCCAGGATGAATAGAGAATGAAGTACTATGAGCCTCATCCAACAGCTCCTTTAATTCTGGGATGGGAGGAACACAAACCCGATTCCTGAACCTTATTATCCCATCACAATCAAGGTTGAATTCTGGAATATTTATCACCTTCTTTTGTAACTCTACATCTTTTTTATGCCTCTTTAATCTTCACATGTATATATGGTTGAACATTCATTTGGGAAAGATAATATTTTTCCCCTTCCATTATAATTCCTTGATCCATTATTTTTAAATCCATAAATATTGGATCTTTTGTGATCCTCATCATGGATAAGCTAGCATGGTCTTGTCGACTTAATGCACCCTCCACCTTGTTTTCTTTCCCAGGGTGACAACGAATTGAGCAGTCGTAGTCCTTAATCAAATCCAACCATCTTATTTGGCTCATATTCAGCTCATTTTGTGTGAAAATATACATTAAACTTTAATGATCAGTATAAATATCACACCTTTCACCATAAAGATAATGCCTCCATATTTTTAATGCGAAGATTACTACAGCTAATTCCAAATCATGAGTTGGGTTATTTTGCTAATGGATTTTCAACTGTCATGAGGCATAAGATATCACCATATAGTTTGGCATGAGAACACACCCCAATCCCTTCTTGGATGCATCACTGTAGATCACAAACCATTCTCCAATACAAGGTAGTGTGAGAATAGGTGCACTGGATAAGCTTCTTTTCAACTCCTTGAAATTCTCTTCACACTCCTCTGTCCACACAAACTTAACTCCTTTTCGAGTCAACCTAGTGATTGGATTAGATAATCATGAAAAATAATTCACAAAACATTGAAAATATCCAGCCAAACAAAGAAAGATTCGGGTCTCTGTTACTGTTGTTGGTCTCGACCATCTTTTGATAACCTCTATTTTTGCTAGATCCACAGATATCCCATATTTTGAGATTATGTGACCCAAAAATGAATCATTTATAACCAAAATTCACACTAGGTAAATTTGGAATAAAGCTTCTCCTTTCTCAGTGTCTTTAATGCAATTCTAAATTGATCTTCATGTTGTTCCTTGATCTTTGAATAGAAAAGAATGTCGTCTATAAAGACTGCCGCAAACTGATCAAGATAGTCTCTAAAGACTCTATTAACTAGATCCATGAAGATAACAGGGGCATTAGTAAGATCAAATGGCATCACTATAAATTTATAGTGTCCATACCTTGTATGGAAATCCGTCTTGGGTATATCCTCCCTTTTGACCCTTAATTGTTGAAACCCTAAACAAAGATCAATCATGGAAAAGTATTGATCTTCACATAGTTGGTCAAATAAGTCATCAGTGTTTGGGAGAGGAGATTTGTTCTTGATAGTGATCTTGTTAAGTTCACGATAATCAATGCAGAGTCTCATTGATCCATCATTTTTCTTAACAAACAGAACAGGTGCTTCACAAGGTGATGCACTAGGGCATATGAATCCCTTATCAAGATTATCTTAGAGTTTCTTATTCAATTCCTACAACTCAATTGGGGCCATTCTATAAGGTGTATTTTGAACATCCCAGACCCGGGTGCCACGCAACGGGTGCCCCGAGCCCGATTCGCCACGTGACCTTAAGCGCATTTCCCTAAATGCCAGAGGCTGCCGACTAGCAGCGAGGGCCCAGGTCTGATAGTGGGGAAACTATGCCCTCATTTTTCAAAGTGTATTGTAGTAGAATACCAAAATAAACATACAACAAATAGCGGAAGAAGTAAACATACACAACTGAAATAAAAATAGCAGGGAATATAACCAACAGTACAGAAGTGATGATGCTACATGTTTCAAGTTCTCAGAAAACAGCCAGAACATGTTATACATCAATACAGTACAGCAGAAAACAGAGTACAGCAAAACAAGACAAACAGATGGCAGCGGCATCGTGAGCCTAGGATCAGTCCCATGCCCTCTTACTCCTCAGCAACAGTCAAGTACCTTTATAGGGACTCTTGCCCCTATCTACACCTACAACAACTTAATCTATTTGGGCCGAAAAGCATGACCCAAATAGGGTGTGAGAAATATATCTCAGTAAGCACCCACCAAAGGCCCGTGCCAAATTGCGTGTAAGAATGCAACAACAGTGTGCAGTAGTAAAATGAAATAAAGTAAGCAGTACTCAAAAGTAACTAACTACCTGTAATATTTCCATTTAATTATTCATTTAATCAATTATCTTAGTAACATTCTGTACTCAACAGCACCAAGCCCTCAGGCTAACCAGAAGCTTTCCCTCAGGATAAAATAGTAAACCATGCCCTCAGGCTTTCCCTCTGGCCATAAAGAATCGAACCTGAAGGAATTCCCCTCTTGCGTAACAGAAATTTCCCTCAGGCATAGGATGTGTCGCCCTCAGGCACAGAAGTCAAGCCCTCGGGCACGAAAGGTTTCCCTCAGGCGAAAATAACTACAACCCTCAGGCTAAATAGTGCGGTGCCCTCAGACTAATCACAACAATTCCCTCAGGCTAAATACAAAAACGCCCTCCCACTAAGCCGGTAACTGTGACATGCCCAACAGGTAAACAAGCAGTAACACACAATTCCTCTCATGGAAATTCTACAATTACTACATTGAAGGCATACCCTCGGGTATCCTGGCCAAACGGCTAAACAGAGAAACACACCCCGGGGTGGTTCCAGATCCAATAAACGATCCCAACCAGAATTTTATTATCACAATTAAATACCTTATAAATTATAGGTATTAAATATAGCAACGGCCTCAGCCACACGACACCCCAACATGGGTTCGTGGCACAAAAATGCACAAAACATCCAGCAGTTGGAAAACTAAACACAAAGCCACCTACCTTATATGCCAACGAACGTTATACACGAATGCAGACTCCAGAAACGCCCAAGAATGGCATAGATCTGATGAAGAACAAAACCCACTCAAACGTAAATAACTTAAGTTAGGGAATTAATTGGTAAGAACGGCACCAGGAGAGGAGAGGGCTTACCCGTGCGGTTCCAACGAAATCTTCCGAAGCCGAATCGGATTCCAGACGAACGCCCGGTGGATCTTCAAAGATCCGGCCTCCTCCTTTGGCTCCAAAATGGATCAAGTGGTTCCTCTACCAAATGAGGAGGCTACTTCATGTTTTATGCTGAAAAAAAAGTACACGGCGTGTACTTTTGAGTACACAGTGTGTACTTCTTTCATTTAACTGTTCATTTGGCGGCACTGCCACACTGTTCATCCGTCGACATTAGTACATGGAATGTACTCTCGAGTACATGGCATGCACTGTCAACCAGCTGGTGGTGACGCCATCGCCTTACTGTTTAAGCCTGCTGACTGACTACACAGCGTGTATGGTACCACTACATGGCGTATAGTAGTTCCTACACCCTTCGTCGCCGGCATGGCTACACACCCCGTGTACTCATCCTAACACGGAAAAAAGTACACGGCGTGTGGATAAAGTACACAGCGTGTATTTCCAAAATTCAGGATTTTCCCCATTCTCCATATTTTCTCAAAAACACTTAAGGAAAAGGAAATGAAGATGCTCATACCTCTAAAATAAGAACCGAGTTCTTACAAACTTCTCCCCTTATAGCAATTCGTCCCTGAATTGCCCTTCCCAGGGTAGCGAAGAATAAGCTCAGAACAGCTCTGGCCACTGAGCATGTACGTTGGCATCCCGCTTCCAGGTCTCGTCCTACAGTCAGCCATGATGCCATAGCAGCCGTACGAGGGGACTGACAGGCCTCAGAGAACCTCCGTGTTCCTGTCAACAATACAGATCAGATGCTATTCAAAGGACGCATCATATTGTAGCTCAACCTCCTCTGGCTCAAATGTGTGAGATGGGTCTGAATGGTAGCGACGCAACTGAGACACGTGGAAGATGTCGTGCATGGCTCGATACCGTTGCGGTAACTGCAACCGATAGGAAACCAGCCCGACTCTCACCAGAATTTAAAATAGTCCCACATACCTCGGTGAAAGATTACCCTATTTGCTGATCCGTTTGTGTCCCAGCCTCGGCAAAACACGCAAGAAAACCTGATCCCTGACCACGAACTCCAAAGTTCATCTGCGGCGATCAGCATAAGACTTCTGACGAGACTGCACGGTGGCCATCCACCATTGAATCAACTGGACCTGCTCAGATGTCTCCTACACGAGCTGTGGCCCACGTAAAGCTGCCTCACCTACCTCTAACCATCAAAAAGGTGACCGGAAAGGCCTACCATAAAATTCCTTGTATGGTGCCATCTCAATAGTATCCTAAAAACTATTATTATAGGAAAACTTGACTAAGGGTATATGATTCTCCCAAGAGCCCCCAAATTCTAGGACGCATGCACGCAGCATTTCCTCTAGCACCTGTATCATCTGCTCTGACTGGAAATCTGTCTGAGGGTGGTATGTTGTGCTCAGAAGCACCTGTGTACCCAGCACCCACTGAAAACTCTACATGAAACGAGATGTAAAGCGGGCTTCCCTATCTGAAACAATAGAGTGAGGGAACCCATGAAGACGTACGATCTCTCGTATATACAGCCTTTCGAGATTGTCCACACCAAAATTCCCCTTGATTGGCAAGAAGTGAGCTACCTTCATGAGTCTGTCCACAACAACCCACACAACGTCATTTCCTCGAGGTGACCTTGGAAATCCCATCACGAAATCCATCGAAACATCATCCCATTTCCACTCTGGAATGGGTAACTACTGTAACAACCCAGCTGGTCTCTGATGCTCTGCCTTCACCTGCTGACAGGTGGAACACCTCGTAACAAAACCAGCTATCACTCTCTTCATACCCGACCACCAGTACTGATGCCTCAAGTCACGATACATCTTGGTAACCCCGGGATGAACTGCCCAAGCTGAAGCATGAACCTCCCGCATAAGCTCCTCGCGTATATCCCCTGGAACCCATACACGTACATGGAATCCCAAAACCTCATCATCGCCTATCGTCCAACTGGGAGGAGCGTCCTCACTTGCCACCGACTCCTGTAGAACTAGGCATTCTGAATCCGATAGCTGCCTCATCCTCACTCTGTCCAGGAGGGTAGAATTCATAGCTAACGAGGAAAGATAAGTCTTCCCCTGACTATCATGCACCTCCAGATTCATCTCAGAGAACAAGCCCATATGCTGCCACTCCCCACTGGCCTCCTGCATTACCTGTATCTGAGTCTTCCTACTCAGTGCATCAGCTACTGCATTACCATTACCAGGTGTATAGGTAATCTCAAAATCGAAGGATTGTAGGTACTCGACCCACCTTCTCTGCATCAGATTCAGGCCACGCTGAGTAAAGATATACTTAAGGCTTTTGTGGTCGATGAAAACAACAAAATGCTCTCCCAACAGATAATGTATCCAACAGCACAACGCATGCACAACTACCGCCAACTCGAGATCATGCGTCGGGTAATTACTCTCATGTGGCCTCAACTGCCGAGACCCGTATGACACAACTCGGTCACCCTACATCAAAACATCTCCCAGCCCAATCCCTGATGCATCACAGTAAACTGTATAGCTCTTCCCCTACTCTGGGAGTATCAGGATCGGTGCTGATGTCAGCCTTCCCTTGAGGTCCTAAAAAGCTGTGTCGCAAGATTCTGACCAAACGAACTTCACACCCTTCTTAGTCAGACCTATCAATGATGCTGCTAAGTGGGAGAAGTCCTGTATGAAGTGCCTATAGTAACCAGCCAGCCCTAAGAAACATCATATCTCAAACAAATTCTTGGGATACTACTAGGAAACTATTTCTATCACCTTCTCTGGGTCTACTGCAACTCCTACCTCTGAGATGATATGACCCAGGAAGTGAATCTGGTCCATCCAAAAGTGTCACTTCGAGAGCTTAGCATATAGGCGATGCTCTCTCAGTGTACTCAATATGATCTCAAGATGGGTGGCATGGTCGTGTTGAGTGTGAGAGTACAATAAGATGTCAACCATGAATACTATCACAAATGAATCAATATTTGGATGGAACACATGATTCATCAGATCCATGAAAACTACTGGCGCATTCGTGAGTCCGAACGGCATAAACGTATACTCAGATAGACCATACCTACTCCGAAAAGATGTAAGTGGTATATCTGATCGTTTAACGTGCAACTGATGATATCCGGATCTCAAGTCAATTTTCGAGAACACTTGTGCTCCAAGAAGCTGATCAGATAGATCATCTATCCTCAGCAAGGGATATCGGTTCTTAACCGTCAACTGGTTCAGCTTCAAATAATCCACACAATGTTTGAGGGTACCATCCGCCTTCTTCACAAAAAGGACTGGAGAACCCCAAGGAGATGTACTGGGTCGGATAAAACCCTTTTCCTGTAACTCCTCTAACTTCCTCTTGTCTCCTGCAACTCATGTGTGGCCATTCTATAAGGAGGAATGGACACTAGTGTTACTCCTGGCACTAGCTCGATAGTGAAATCCACCTCGCGCACCGGAGGTAGACCTGATAAGTCGTTTGGAAAGACATCCCTGAAACGATCAACAAATGGAGGGAAATCCGTCTGACAAGTCCCCTAGTCATCCAGATATAAGCTCACAATCTCGGTTGTGACTCCACCTCACCCATGATGCTTTGGTCCATCTCGAATCACGTGAACATCCCACTCACACTTGTATTGAAACTCCCCACCCTCTGGTGACATGAAATGCACCCTGTGACGGTATCAGTCTACGAAGGCTCGAAAGGGAACCAACAAGTCCATCCCGAGAATGATGTCATAGCTCTTCATCTGCAGGACATAGAGATCCCAAAGGAAGTGACACCCGCCAACCTCAAGGGGGCACTCCTTGCACTGAAACACACCAACCGTCCTAGTCCCCAACAGAGTGTCTAGCATCAAGATATCAGAAGAAGTAGAAACATTGAGCCCAAGGCTCTCCACAATGGGTACAAATATAAAACTATGTGTAGCACCCGTATCAAAAAATACTGAAGACAAGACAGAAGCTACTAGAATAGTACCTCTGACTGTAGAAGGTATGGGATCCTGCTCTTGCTAGGTCTGTTGCACTGCATATGCCTGCCCAGTGCCACAGCCCTGCGATACATCCTGGATACCCCGAGCTGTCCTTCCCTGTTGCCTCTGCGATTCTGGTGTCTGGATACCACGGCCACGACCACCGTCTCTGCCAGCACACCCATATGTATTCAAGTTCCCTGACTAGTATGAATCCACTGGTCCTTCTCCCGCACATGGATTCTGCACAGAACCCCTCTCACTATCAACTTGTAGAAATGTCCTGAAAAAGCGCTGCAGATGACCCATCTTGATGCAAGCTTGGCACTCTAATGGGTCTCGTGGACACTGCGTCCTCTTGTGCCCTTCTCTGCCACAATGGTAGCACCTGACCGGTCCACCTGAAGAAGCTACCAAGCTGGTACTGCCGCCCTGAGAGAAGTCCATCTGTCTCTTCCTCTTTCCAGTAGAAATTGTACCAGTAACTGGTGTTGAGCCACCATGGCCCACAACACTCGATTCCCATAGGTTCCTCTCTGTAATTAACGCCTGGTTCACAATCGCGTGTACAGCAGGCAACCAGAAAACATTCACCAACACTCAGATGTCATACCGAAGACCATCCTCAAAACGTCTGGCTCTCAACGTCTCAACACTCACTAGCACGGGTGCAAAACACTGAAGCTCTGTAAAACGAGCAGAGTAGTCCATCACTGACATAGCGCCCTACTACAGATTGATGAACTCTAGAGCTCTATCTGCCCTCCGCATCTCATGAAATAAGAAGTCATAGAAGACTACCTGAAAATCTTCCCACGCCATGTCCCTGTGATGCTCTGATTGGGTGGTAACATCCCACCACCTCTTGGCGGAATCCCGTAGCATGTAAGTCGCGAGTTTGACCCTCCGCCCTGGAGGCGTCTATAGATGCTCGAAAATAGTCTGCATCGATCCTAGCCAAGACACTGCAGCATGTGGTTCATCATCCCCCGAATACGTAGGCAGATGCTATTTCTGAAAGATACATGTCAGCTCGGCCATAGATGTGGCAGCCAGCGGTGCTCCCTGAAAGGTCTGCATAAACCGCAACAAGCCTTCACGGAACTGTGCCTCCGCGCCTGTGTCCAGTATAACAGATGGTGCGGCATCTGGCTATACTGGTGGATCAACTGGTAGCCCATGGCCCACCATCTCTGGAGTATAATCATCTCCGCTCTCCTAGTGAACAAATCTCGGTCATCTAGGTGGCATGACTCTACAAGGTTAAAAGCACGCCGCAGATTCAAGATTATTATGACTGAATGTGAAGGAACCACAAAGGGGGCAAGAGGAAGAAGGTATTAAAAATTGGCAAAACAAGACTACACTGCGTCTACAATGACTACATGGCCTGTACTTGACTTCCCTTCCACTGCTCGGGTCTTTCTACATGGCTAAGCCACACAACTTCTGTTCAATAAAACTACACGACATGTATAATATCTACATGGCGTGTACTGTGTTATTTTCCAACTTCCTATGTCATCTGTGACACGGCCGACTACTCGGCTTGATCCTACACGGCGTGTTACACCGGCACACGGCGTGTATACCACCCTTATTCCCAGCCACATGGCTAACTCCACACGGTTTTTCCTCGGACAAGACTACACAGCGTTTCCCACAGGTACACGGCATGTTCAGGGAGAGGTGACACCGGACCGTGTTGTTAGTTACACGGCCGAGTCCCTAGGTCACACTACACGGCGTATCTATAACTGACACGGCGTGTTCTGTCAAGGATTTCATCGACCCGTGTTGTTAGTTACACGGCTGGACTCTGGGTCACACTACACGATGTGCACAAAAACGACACAGTGTGTCTTACCCAAGCAGTTCCCTACCCCGTGTCACCACCCACATGGTTTGTGACACGGGAATAGACTACATGACGTGTACTCTGGGTACATGGCGTGTACTCAAAAAGTTCATTTTTCTTCCCCAACAGAAGAACACACACTGCGTGTATGAGGTCCTACAAGGCGTGTATTCTGGTTTTTCCAGACAGTATGCCTCAGAAACTTCCCCGGAACCCAGAAAATAATAAAAACCAACACCTAAGTGTCAAATTCCGATCCGTGAGGGCCCATACTTCCCAAGAATCAATGTTTGACATATTATATGTGTTATAACCAATAAACAGTCAATAATCCACCAAATTCCGGTCAATGGGGGCACATACTCCCCAAAAACCAAATTTTGGAGTCCATCCTATAAACAAGATCAACAAAACAGGAAGTTATTTTTCTTGCAGCTATCACAACAGCATGCTTTCTTAGCACATCAACTATCACAACAACATGCAAATTCTAATGCACCTACATGGCATGGAAACTATGCATGGAATTCGATTTCTAGCATGTGAATAAATGATGCATGAGATGGAATACCCTAATCTCATCGAGTTGCAACTAAATAGCACCCACAGATAAAATATAAATAGCACAATCCAAGTGTGTCACCCAACGGTGAAAACATATCAACCTTAAAATTGAAAAATCAAAAGAATGCAAAATACGAGGTAGACTGGTTATTCCCTGTACACGGGTTAGCAATGCCTGGGAAAAGATTAATACCAACTACCATTCTTTCTTATCCCTGACTACGGCTCCAAATAGTAAGTCAAAGAAAAGAAACCCCTATGATACCACATTGTAACGTCCCAGACCCGGGTGCCACGCAACGGGTGCCCCGAGCCCGGTTCGCCACGTGTCCTCGAGTACATTTCCCCAAATGCCAAAGGCTTCCGACTAGCAACGAGGGCCCAAGTTTGATAGTGGGGAAACTATGCTCTCATTTGTCAAAGTGTAGTGAAGTGGAATACCAAAATAAACATACAACAAACAGCGAAATCAGTAAACATACCCAACTGAAATAACTACAGCAGTGGATATAACCAACAGTATATAAGTGATGATGCTACATGTTTCATGTTCTCAGAAAACAGCCAGAACATGTTATACATCAATACAGTACAGCAGAAAACAGAGTACATCAAAACAAGCCAAACAGCTGGCAGCGTCATCGCGAGCCTAGGCTCGTTCCCATGCCCTCATACTCCTCAGTAACAGTCAAGTACCGGTATATGGATTCTTGCCCCTATCTATACCTACAACATGTAATCTATTTGGGTCGAAAAGCATGACCCAAACAGGGTGTGAGAAATATATCTCAGTAGGCACCCACCAAAGGCCCGTGCCCAACTGCGTGTAAGCATGAAACAATAGTGTGCATTAGTAAAATGAAATAAAGTAAGCAGTACTCAAAAGTAACTAACTAACAGTTATATTGCCATTTTATTATTCATTTAATAATTTATCTTTGTAACATTCTGTGCTCAACAGCACCAATCCCTCTGGCTAACCAGAAGCTTGCCCTCAGGCTAAAATAGTAAACCATGCCCTCAGGCTTGCCCTCAGGCCATACAGAATCCAACCCGTAGGTATTTCCCTCAAGTGTAACAGAAATTGCCCTCAGGTGTAACAGAAATTTCCCTCAGGCGTAGGAAGTGTCCCCCTTAGGCACAGAAGTCAATCCTTCTGGCATGAAAGGTTTCCCTCAGGCGAAAATAACTACAGCCCTCGGGCTAAATAGTGGAGTTCCCTCAGGGTAATCACAACAACACCCTCAGGCTAAATACAAAAATTCCCTCAAGCTAAACAGGTAACTAGGCCATTCCCAATAGGTAAAAAAGCAGTAACAAGAAATTCCTCTCAAGGAATTTCTAGAATTACTACATTGAAGGCATACCCTCGGGTATCCTGGCCAAATGGCTAAACAGAGAAACACACCCCGGGGGTGGTTCCGGATCCAAGAAATGATCCCAAACAGCATTTTATTATCACAATTAAATACTTAATCAATTATAGGTATTAAATATAGCAACAACCTAACCCACAAGACACCCCAACATGGATTCGTGGCACAAAAACGCAAAAAACACCCAGCAGTTGGAAAACTAAACACAAAGCCACCTACCTTATATGCCAACGAACGTTATACCCGAACACCGACTCTAGAAAATCCCATGAACAACCTAGATCTGAAGAAGAAAAAATCCCACTCAAATGTAAATAACTTACATTAGGTAATGAATTGGTAAGAATGGCACCAGGAGAGGAGAGGGATTACCCATGCGGTTCCAACGAAATCATCCAAAGACGAATCAGATTCCAGACGAACGCCCGATGGATCTTCAAAGATCCGGCCTCCTCCATTGGCTCCAAAATCGCTAAAGTGCCTCCTCTGCCAAATGAGGAGGCTACTACCAGTTTTAAGACAGCAAAAAAGTACACGGTGTGTACTTTTGAGTATACAGCGTGTACTTCATTCATTTAAATGTTCATTTGCCGGCACTGTCACACTGTTCATCTGTCGACATGAGTACACGGCATGTACTCTCGAGTACACGGTGTGTACTATTTCCCAGATGGTGGCGACGCCACCGCCTCACTGTTTAAGCCTGCCGAGTAACTATATGACATGTAAGGTACCACTACATGGCATGTAGTGGTTCATACACCATTCGTCGCCGGCATGGCTACATGCCCCGTGTACTCCTCCCAACACGGCCAAAAGTACACGACTTGTGGATAAAGTACACGACGTGTAGTTCCAAAATTCAGTATTTTTCCCCATTTTCCATATTTTCTAAAAAACACTTAAGGAAAATGAAAATAAGAAGCTCGTACCTCTAAAATAAGAACCGGGTTCTTACATCTTTGAAATAGGCATTGCACCCAGTATGAGTTCTATTGAAAACTCAACTTCACGATTTGGTGGAAGACCTGGAAATTACTCCATAAAGACATCATCAAACTCATGTACAATGGGGATATTCTTAATCATGATTTTCTCTCCAACCATTTGAGATAAATAACCTTCATTTAGTGCAATCAAGACCCATAAGATGGGATACATTTCCACCAGAAGGTTATGTTCATCCTTGCATTGATAGACGATCATAGATTGATCTGGAATATGAAATGTGACTAACCTTATTTGGAAATTGATATGAGCTCCATATAATGAAATCCAATCCATGTCAAGAATCACTACAAATTTCACTATAGGAAGGATCACAAGATTTTCAGGAAGCACTTTCCCTCAAACTTCTATCGGAGAAGATTATAAACTTTTTTATGTGACTGTTGTGCCATTAAGGGTTGTCACAGCTAACTCAACATCTAATTGTTGAGGAAATATGGTGATAACCTTAGAAAATTCACTAGAAATAAAAGAGTGGGTGGATCTAGAATCAAATAAAACATTTCTACTTTAGAGTGGATGGTAAGGGTACATTTCACCACTTCGTTATCATAATCCACATCACTGATAGAAATTGCATGTCACTATACTTTGTCTTTAGCCTTAAGAGTTTTTTGATGTAGATCATCAACAACCATTGGATTAGGGAATTGATTAGCATAATTCCCCATTTCCTTGCACTTGTAACATTGAAGTGTAAGAGGTACACTCTGTGTAGCCATTTCATTGTTCACTTCACTAGACATCTTCTTCCCATCATTACGACATTCAAATACCAGATGACCTTCTATTCCACATTTGAAACACTTAATTTTCTATTTTAGACAACTCCCTCCATGTTTTTTTTACACACATTGAGCATAAAGGAAAACTCATCTTCTTTTCGGTGTGCTCTTTATATCTCCCTATGAATTCCATTTTCCTCTTCTTATCAAACACATATGACAGATGGGTTAGTCCAATCTCCATCTCAACCTTGAGATCACATCGAATGATTTCCTCGTAGCTATTGAAGTCCCTTATGGATAACGTCCTTCGAAGACTTGGTTTTACGAAACTAAATAATCGATCGATCTTACTATCAAGTTGGATAATAATCCCAGAAGCGTACCTTGAAAGTCTTGTAAAATTTTCTTCATAGGTACCAACAGATTCATCATTGTTTTTCTTTAGTTCAAGAAACTCCTTCTCCATCTTTGTTAGAAGAATACAAGGGATTTACTTATTGAAAAATATGTTCTTGAACTCATTCCATTCCATGGACTCAATTTCATCTATTGGCTTCATATTCTTGATAAGATTCCACCATTGATCAGTTTCACCTTCCAAACGATATACTGCTAAGATGACTTTATCATGTTCAGAACATTGAAGAAATGAAAATATATTTTCAATGGTACTGATCCATTTTTCATCCACTAATTGATCAGTAGACCCACTGAATGAAGGTGGACGCTACCTCATGAAGGATTCAACAAAATGTTGCTCATTAATTTTCTCGTTTGGAAGTCATGCATGATTCATAGCTTGAGAAAGTTGTGTGAGCATGGCTACAAGATTTTTCATTCTAGCTCCCATAACATTTTGTTGCTCAGGGTGACAATCATTTCATTGCCTGTTGCATTCCGCATTAACACAGTTCCTTTGGGTTCAATCCATTGACTAAAACCAAAAATAATAGTGTGAGCAACACTAATTATAATAGGAAAACCATATAATAAAGAATAAAATTTCACACTTAAGGTCTTATCATAGGTTGTTCATGGACATTTCTAAAACACTATGATTGTGTTATATGCTTAGATATATCCTTAGAGTTCTTACTAAGGATTTCACATCCTAGTTTCCAATGGTTTACTATACCCTTCCTCTGATACCAACTATAATGACCCATACTTTACAAACATTGTTATTACTTCAAAATTGAAGCAAACTTATTACAACATATAACAAAACCATGAAAGGACCGTATAGGTATAGTGTCTTTAGAAACTGGGAAACATAAACAACTGGTTCATAAAACATCTACATTGTCTCCCATTTATTTCATCATATATAGAATCCCTTTTTGGGATATCCTACTTAATACCCTTCTTCCTAACATGGGGAAAAGAAAACATTCAAAAGGGTGATCTAAAATTCTCAGTAAGGGTAAACAAAAGAAATATCAATCACATAATATTCATAAGAACATAACATTTTGGAAATCATAACCAGAAAAAGAGATCATAATTTCATAACATGGGATAAATCATAGTAGTGAAATTTAATCCCAATAATCATTACTTAAAACATGATACTTTGTGGCATACACACATAATCCTAGAGAATCATTTACTAGTAGTCAAGACTCATTGCCAAGACTAACCTAGCAGACAAAGTCCATCTCTGAACCAAGTTCACTCCTCGTTTCAGTCCTGTATCACTAAACCAGATTAACCTTTCATTCCAACCATGTCTGTCTCATGAGATATAAATCTTTACCCAATGCATTGAAAGGAGATATAGGTCCCACTCCTCTCATAATGATACCATTCTTATGTGTTCCACAAGATCATAAATCATATATCATAGCATAACCCATGTAATAAAAATGGGATTCTTAAACATCATGCCATCATAACATAATCCATATAAGATAAAAGGACATCATAAAATAATTCCATCATAACATAAACAAATCAATGTAAAAATAGGGATAGAAACATAACCCCATATTATCTAAAATGGAAAATAATTTTGATAATTTTCTTGAACTCTATTCTTGAGGAAAATATCCTTTCTACTTCAAAAACATTTTTCCTTTCTTAAAATGTCATATAATTTTAAACTAAAGAAGTTGATTAAAAATAAACATGAAAATTTTTTATGGAAGTTTCATGGAAATAATGTTCTAAAATTCCATTCAGGATGTATATGTTAAAAAACATTCTTCTCATACTTTGGCCAGAAAAGTCAAGAAGTACCAAATACTAAAAACGACAAAAGATTCCTTTCATATATTTTACTGAAAACTCACCAACAAGTAATATTGGATTTAAAAAATTGTAGGAGGATATAAATAATATTAAATATTGATGAAACATGGATGTGGTTGATAAATACACCCTAGTAAATACCAAAGTATAAACAATCTCGGATAAAAATGGGATTGTGAGATTTTCCCTTACCTTTTGTCCAATTTACTTCGTATGTGTCAGCACCTCCTGTAAAATGATATAAATAATGTTATTTAATTATTACAGAATCTTACACATTGTAATGATATCATATATGTTCATATTCTTAACTTCTTATTAGTAATATTCAATTGCTACTTGTCATTCGGTGTTTATTACTTTTTGTTCATATGTATGTTTTGTCGAATAAATTCGTATTCTTATTTTTATGTTATTGAAATATCATTTCTAGAATGGTATTAGTGTAATATATATCATATTTATTCATTCAATTCATTTATATAATCAGTATGCTATGAGGATCATGTATAACAAGTCGCATCACATCGTGGAGAAGGTACGCCATACGTACACACAATCGATGATATCGTTCCCATGATCGTGGAATTGTATTGAAGTGTATGTATAATATTTCAGAATAAATATCACTTTACAATAATCATATATAGTTATTATTTACACCATTATACCCATCCAAGTAAGGTGGTGGTGGAAAACAGATTACACCACAGGGTGGAGACAGTATTCCGTACGTACACACGCGCGGTGATTTCATTTTCTGTTGGATGGATAGAAGGTGAAATATGGTTGTTTCATATTTATAATAACATATCCGTATATGATTGATACTGATGTTATTACATCATAATGTAAAAAATAAATAATATCAAGTAGAAGAAGAAATAATGTTGATGGAATCGGTAACGGACATTACCTTTTCTTTGAATCCCCTCTTCTTAACCTCCTCTTGGGGCACTAAATATGGCCTTTGAAGAAGACCAGGACCTCTAGGATGTTCCTAGGAAAGTATATAAGAGAAATTGGCATGGTTTGGTCAAGAATGAAGGCTAAATGTGGTCTGAGGAGGAGAGGTAGGAGGTTCCCTTTTATAAGGGAGGAGAGGGGCACTTTAGAAACAACGTAAAATATTATTTTATAATAATGTCATATTCAGTTTTTAATAGCTCAAAATTGATTTATTTCTAAGATATGGTGGTTATGGATATAAATCCTCCCAACCAATAGATTTTAGACAAGTTTAGGTTACTATTTTAACCTTATAATTTAGATTTAACTCTATGTTAGATAATTTAGCTTTTACCGTGTCTTCTTGTTTTCTTACACTATATGGTTAATAAACATAATATAACAAGCCAAACGAATACCAAGTTTTCCATTATTAATATATATATCATTATCTAAGTCATTTGGCCGATCATTATATTTTTATGAATAAAATATCAATTAATAATATAATATTTGTTTTAAAAACTATTTTTTCTCAATTTTGACACTATTTGATAATTGATTTTTTTGAAAATCATAAAAGCATGATTAGTAGGAACAAAGTTAATTAAATCAATACTAACATGTCATATTAACCTATATAATTATTTTTATACATAAAAGGTCACAAATTACATTTATTTGGATATTTATAATATCAATTATGTTAATATTTCATTAATAAGGTAATTACCGCATCATCATTGTGTCATAAATAAATTAAATTATTAAATTTCTAAAAATTATAAATAAAATACCATTATGTAAGTAATCTTTTTATATTTCTAATAAATATTTACAGTCGAATTTATATTATGTATAACCCTATATTAAAAATGTTTTATTTATTAAACTTTGATTTTAACACTTTTAACTCTTCTTTAAATAAAATAATAATAAATGTCCTAATCTAATTCAAGTGGACCTAAATGGTCATAGTTTTTTCTTAAGGTTTCTCTGGGTCGAATTATACATATCCAATAGAATTAGGACATGTCTTAGGTTAATAATAACATCATTTTTTCACTTAATTGCACTATTTAATTTTAACCGCGGTAAATAAAAGTAAAATGTTACTATTCACAAGAAATTATTTTTATCTTATTAAACCACATTTTACTTTCTGATATCAACTATTTCTCTTGGATTTTTTAAATTCCACTCACATAAGTGGTAATATTTTGTTTTATGTAAAATTTCAAATTCTCCTAGGAGGTGGGTAAAAGACGACGAAAAGTTCAATAAAATTTATATATATAAAGAATTATTATAAAATGACTCCAATGAATTACATTGAACTTATATAGGTATTATGTACCTATTTTGACCTAAAATAGTTTTAAATAAATTAAATAATTATTTAAATAAAAATTTGGTTTTTAAATAGTAACCTTGTGTTTTCACTATTCATCAAAAATTGAGTGTTCTTAGAAAAATACCAAAAATTCACCCTAGGCTAATTTCGATATTTAGAATCCAAAAATGAAGTCCATTTTGATAGATATAATTTATAAAATTTCAAAAAGTGGTTATTACTATTCATAATGGCTAGTTTTAGTAATATTTTAATAGTAAATCGATGGTTAGTGAAACTCGGTATTGCGTACAACGTAAGCTATCGAGGAAGGTCGTGATTGCCTATAAAGCAAGGCAAGCTAGTGTTGTGTGTAGTGAAAGATTCCTTTGATGATTTATATAACATAAAAACAAAATACTTCTCATAAAAGTCCCAGGTGTTACATATTGAACTTAAAATGACATCATGGGACCGTAGTAGGTCACCTATTTTACTTCCATACCTTGGTCCCAAACCCCATGGGGTATGTTATGCTATGTGAAAGTGGTTAATTTAAGGTGACCCCTTTTTGGTGCCTTCTTACTAGGAAATAACCATCTTAATTAATAAAAGTCCTTTAAATCTATTTGATATGTCCTTGTTTGAATCCTTGTAAATGAATGAGTTGTGTTTAAAATGGTTTTATGTGATAAAATGGCCTAATGATAATTTACTTTCATAGAGAAAATATGTTAAAAAAAGGTCTTTTAAAATACTTTTCTTGTTATTCCTTGTGGCTAGTGTTGGTTTTTATTTAAAACTAAACATTAAAATGTTTATAGAATCCTTATGTTCGTTTTAATTCTTTAAAATGGATCCTTGTGTGTGGTTATTAGCCTTATCCCTTATGTAAGAGTAGTTTGAGTGTTTTCAAGAGTTCTTCCTTGAAATAGATCATGATATTTCTTGTAGGTTTCTTCCATAATTGAATATAAATAATAGAACTATAATAACCCATTTATTATTATTACAAGTAGTTTATCTTATGTTGTACTGTTTGGGTACTATATTCCCCTATAGTACACCTAGTTTGTAAAACAAAACCATTGTTTTGATATGATGTCGTGTGTTTCTTGACCCATTTCTCAAGGTTTTAGTATTCTGAAATTGTTAGTTCAAGTGGGTTAGACATGCCTAGGTGAATAGTCAACCACTAAGTAATTCATGTGACCCTCTTCTTCTTCATTTCAGTGTTGGATGACTCATTACGATATGAGTCAGGTTAATAGTCATACATAGTAGTATGACTTTGGGTTCAACAAATTTTAGTCCATAATATACTTGAATGCATAGGACTGGAAAATTATGGGTAGTATTAAGGATGTTTCAATTTTTTTCTGAAACCTCGGGTTAGTATGTGTTCACATATGTGGTACACATTGAGTTGTTAAATAAAATAACAAACCAGTTGAGTTTGGTAGGATTGTTGAGCCTTCAGCAGTTGAGTATGGTAATGGGTTATCTCCATAGTAGAGTGACTTGGGAGTTAAGGGAATAAACCTCATCCCAATTGTTTGGTGGACTTTATAGAGACATAGGTGATTTTTAAATGATGGTCATTCTTGTTTTGGTTTTGATTTTTTTTCCTTGTTTTTATGATTTTCCATAGGTGATCATGTCTCGGAGGAGGGTCACACATTTTTTAAAGGTTTTTGGATCTAGAGTTCTTATGAATGATCAGTTTCTCTTTTCTTTTATCATCTAAGACACTCTTATAGTGGAGAGAATGACATTAGTTCTGATAAATGTGCCCTTCCAGGTTTAAGGAACACTAAAAAAGAAGACATTGGTGAATGGTCGGTCTTGATTTGATGCCTTAGAGGCTTACTAGGTATTTTAATATCAGTACATTCTTAGAAAAATGACATTGTTGAGGTTGGATATATATGAAATCCCTTTTTTGTAACACTGTTGGTCTTGGATGGATTTATGGGTAAAAATTCATGGTGCCTTAGTTTTTTATTATACAGATGGTGTCAGATGAGAGAAGCATGGGAACACTAGATCAAATTTTTAGATGAGAAGATATGCTAACAAGTATTCAACCAACAGTAGTTAAGAATCCTTAATTTTGTTATTAAATTTGTGAGTGATGCACAACCAATATTCTTCCAACACACTACATTAGTAGAAACTGAATCATAAATGACCAAAATACACAATATAAATTATCCATGTAATAATAGTTTAGGTCTAGTGCTTTTAGAAACATGGAAACATAAAGAACTTGTTCATAAGAGTCTCTCGTTAGGTTATGCTTTACTAGAAAGAAAAATCATTTCAAAAACTATTCTCAATAACCTAAGGATATAAAATATAATAAAGGGTGATCATATATTCTCAATAATTGTAAACAAGGGAGATGTAAATGATCATATAAGGATAACATAAGTATTAGGACTTCACTTTCATCCTATTTGTGTACAATCTTCCATCATTTATACCACCCATTCAATTCTAAACACATCTATATCATCTTGTGGATATGAGTTTTTTCTAAAGTCATGGTAGTAATGAAAAAATATAAATACACAACGTTTTAATAAATATTTTAAATAAAATAGTAATTATTTTAAAAAATACATCTTTAGGGATGCTAGTTTATTGATGAAATACGATCTCTTTTATAAATTTACAAACATAATAACCATAGTCCTTTCATTTTTTTTTGGACACTTCATGAACATCGATAAAAATAAGTAATTTGTGTTGATATTAGTTTTTATAGTGTAATATTATTATATGTAAGAGGATAATTGTCCATTTTTAGATCTCGTGAGCATTCTTGTTCTTTGGCCTTGGATTCATTCCATGAAGTAGATGATATTGATGCACCACCCTATCATAATATAATCCTTATTAAATGGTAATATAAATTATATAACTAGATTTTTAGTTCTAAAATTTTAGATCTAGTGTAATAAATATTGAAAAAATGCCATCATGCCTTGCTGGTTTATTGGATATCCATGCATTGAATCTAGAAATAAATCATTGGAGTATCCAAATTGACCACAATCACATCCAATACTGCCTAAAAACACAAAAAAGAATAATTAATTAAATAAATAAAAATATAGTTGATATTATTAAATTGTAGAGTTTTAACCCTTCATCATTGGTATTAAAAAAAAGTCTTTCATCCGTATTTTTTTTCAATCAATTTGAGAAGGGATGAAATTATTTCACCCTTTTTATCGTCATTTATTTCTTCTTTTGATGAGGTGATGTAATGACTAATGAGTATAAATTTTTGTTCATAGGGTAATCCCTCTAATTGTTTATCATATAAACACTTGTAAAAAATATGAAATTAATTTATTCATAATTATCATATTATATCAGATTTGGTAAAATCAAATCATGAAAACATACCTCATGTATACAATTACAACTGAGGCAACTTGCCATTCATACTTGAGGATTTCATTTTCATTTTTAGCACTAATGAAATCTACTTTTTATTCTCCATATATTTTTTTTAAAATTCATCTATTTGTGTTTTTCCATCTATCATCATTGTATCCAAATGAACCAACAATGATATTAAATGTGGATATAGAATTGGCGGGGTGAAGGTGCTCTCAATAGATCGTTTCAAGAAGTTGGTTGATCCTTGAGATAGTTTTGATCCAATATTTCATTTCACCCCCTTATCTTTTTTGTTCTTTAATAAAAATCATCAATTTAGTCCTTTATTCATTAAATGTAATGTTATAACTTGAAAAATTAATTTTAAATTAATACCTCCTTGTATACATGTTTTTAACCATGAATTGACGACCATGCGATGAATAATCCAACATCTTGTTCAATCAGATGAATGTCACCATCATCATTTGGAATAGGATGTTCGGGGATAAGCTCTTGAGCAATGTTAATCGACAATCAGACATGATCTGTTGGAAGTAGTCTATTGTATAGCATGTCATTCTGCATATTGAACATTGTAACCCTCGATACAAGGTGATTTGTGGGAGTTGATAGATATAAATCACACTCATTTCACCCTGTTGAATATTAGTACAAGGAATATGTCTATGTCTATGTGATTCAGATTTCATAGAAACAATTATTAGAAATTTTATTACCTTAGCTAAGTCGGTTTTTAAGGGAATGGCTCGCCTAAAAACTACTGGGGGTGGGGAGAAATCATCACTCATGGCTTGTTCTTGAGTTGTTTCTCTTCTTTGTCTCCCCCATAAAACTTGATACCATATTTATATGGTATTGTAATTCTTATTAAAAAATATATAATGTTTCTTTTATCTTTTTCATTTCCTTAGTTTGATCTTATGCTTGTTTTTTTTTTCAGAAAAGATGTTCTTGGTGCCAGCCCACAACATGAACCTCTGATGCGGCCATACTGTTCTTGCTATGTCAAGTCCACTGAAAGTATGTCTTCATCTGGTATGGGTGTTGTTGATTCTAGTGACTATGTTTGATAGATAATTTAAGAAAATAAGTAATCATTTTTATGTAATAGAGATTTCAAAAAACAAATTAATATTATATCATACCTACACATGTTTCCCACATTTTTTGTGTGTTTTCATATATTTTTATCCCCACTTTATTTACACGAGCCTACTTTCAAAACACATGGTGTGGTATGGATGTGGATTTCTATTTTGATTCATCATTATGAAAATAAATAGAGGAACATGGTCATGGTGTTATTTGATGTCACATAAGAGTATTGTAGTAGATTTAAAATACGTACCAATTTTTTATCAAGTGAAGCTTAACCCATCCTTACTTTAAAGTAGGGGTACGTTGGCCTTGATGCCGGTTCCTTATTATCATCATTCAGTAGATATTTCATAAATAAAAAATTGCCAATTGAAGTGATGAATACAAGAATTGTCAAAAAACGTATTACCAAAAACAATGTACCTGAAATGTTTTCTCGGCATGATGGTTGCTAAATTCATCCCACACTCCTTTAGAAATCAATTGTGCATAAAAAGAAGATGGGTGCAGCTTGAATTTCCTTTTAACATAATTAAGGTGGTATTTCATTAAAATTATGTAGAAGCCTATATTAATCCTTCCTGTAACTCTTAATAAATATTCCTTACGTGAGGCATCTACTATAAATGCCTCTTCAATGGATAATGTACAGTAAGTCAATGTCCATGTATTTTATTTTACTATAATAAATTAAATAAATGATATCCTAATGTTACCATAGTATCTTCCCAAATTAGTATCTTAATCCTAATGATAACATGGTTCCACACCTGTACATCAATCAGAACACATTGTTGAGTGATGATTTCAATGTAGATACTAAATATGGCTTTGCTGGGGTTAACATGTTGGCCTCGCTTATTCCATCCCACTTCAAAATTGCATCCTTTTTCTTTTCCCTTAATAATTTTTGTAAAACCATAAAACTATAATGCTATTGTATTTTTTTGTTTCCTTGGATTATTTTCTGACCATTTCCACTGTTTCAACATCATTATTGTGTTTCTTTGGAGCACTAGCATTGCCAATGGGACTAGAAAAAATAGGTTGAGAAACCTGCTGTACCTCAACACTGGGATGAGAAGCAACAGGTTGAAAAACGTATTGTTCCTCTACACTGGGACCAACAACTGCAGGTTGATAGACCAACTGTGCCTCAGGATAGGGAACATCAGTAGGTGAAAAAGTCAATAATTATCTAAAAAAGTGGTTCAACATTTAGTTTAGATTACATAAAAGTAGCAGCGAATAGATAATAACCAAAGGTAACACACTGTATATTACAATAAAAAATAACCTAATTATTGAACTCTATTTATTTATTTATAATGGTTGAATAGATTTGACCCCTCTATAAACTATGTAAATTTCTACATTGTGGTCTCCATTGACATACAAAACGACGCCTACATTGGGACTGTCGTGAAATGATTGTGAAGTCCCAAAGTAAGGGACATCATCTATTGAATTTTCATCTTACCCTTCTGTTGTTTTGATTGATAATAGAACAATTTACCACTTTTGATTTATGGAATCTGGAACATAAAATACTTGTACTTCCTGTGATGCCATTATAAACGGTTCTTCTTCCTTACCTTCCTTACAAAAATAATCCTTCACGAATCCCAATTCATCTATTTTAACATCACTCCTATTATCAACCCACTTGCATTGAAAAATAGGAACTTGAGATTTTATATAATCCAGCGCTCATATTTGTTTGATGATTCCAATGTATTAAATATTCCCATAAATTTTATTTTTTTCCTTAGAATCAGAAACATGCATCGCTTTAGCCACAAGTGTAACCCCAATATTTGGTATGGTACTGTCTTCATCATGTTCATTAGCATTGAATTTATATCCATTAACTATATAATAATTGTAAGATAATACATACACACTTGGTCCTCCTGCTAGGAATAAAATTCGTTCTGAAATTGAGTCTGGATTTTCATCTGACTTTATAAAAATATGGTCTCAAAACCATCTTATAAATTGTCGATTATGTGTATCAGATATCTATTTTTCAGAAATAGAAGAATTAAAATTCCAAATAATTTAATTTTGGGTTTGAACATGCATATCAACATCAAAACTGTTATGAAAATAGTAATGGTGGGCCTGCTCCCAATCTGTAATATTGATTGTGACAACCTCTCTTCTAGAAATTCCTCTACCATCAAGTCGCCTAGTGTGATGAGACTTTAGTCGGCCAATGATTTCTACAACAAATAGGTATTTGGTATAGAATTTAAAGCATTACTCAAAAATATATTTCTCTATAATACAACTCTTTGGATGACTTCAATTTTTGACAAACCATTTTAAAATCTTCATATACCAATCAATGGGGTACATCTATCTATAATTAACAGGACCACGGGGTAGAATCTCTCTCATCAAGTGAACCGTAAAATGAACCATCATATCATAGAATGTTTGTGGGAAGAAAGTTTCCAGTTCACATAATATGAGGGAAATTTATCATTCCATAGTTGGAAATTTCTCTAGGTTTATAACATTGCTGCATATAGATTTGGAGAAGAAAAATATATTCATTAACGTATGGAAGAAATTCACGGAAAAAATTCAATGTAATGCTACAATAATTATATCTTGAATAAAAAATGTAAGTCATATGATTTCAGACCCTTTAACTTCAATTATTTCATTGATATGATGTTCTTAATATTTGTTGAATACCCCCTAAAACCTTTACGTCATTCAAGAAGTTGAAAAACTGATATATCTCCTGCCTGGAAAGATTGTAAATAGAAAGAAGATGAAATGATCATTTTTCACCCTTCACTAGGACCAACATTTCTCGTATTCCCATCTCAACCATGTCCAACCTAGCCTTAATTCCATTATTTGTTTTTCATGTACATTTAGCAACCTGAAGATGACACTATCACATAAATTTTTTTAACATGCATAACATCAAAAAAAAATTGACATACAGACAATTCTAGAATGTTAATTCATAAAAAACCGATCTCTTTTTTCAACAGGTTTTTTATGGTTTTTCAGAAACGGTTTTCCAAAGGTAGTGTCCACATATTTTAATTTATCAAAAAATTGATCACCTATTAGTGGATAAGGTGCTATAGGTTCTTCTGAACTTCCATCGAATGATGTCATCCAAGATTGGTACTTATGCCATCAGGGGAGAAATCTGTGATGTCCTAGAAACACAATTTTCGCTGAATTTTTCAACTTAATTGACTGCGTACCTTAGTCATAAATAGGATAACCTTGAGTTCCTTTAATGCTATATCCTATCAACATTCTGTCAGAAGTAAAGTCATTTATCATCTCGTACAACATGGATCTCAAAGTGGAATATTTGTTTTTGTATGAATCATACAACGTAACACATGAATCTCACAATAATTTCAAATCCTCGATCAATGGAGCCGAATAAAAATCAATATCATTACCTGGTTTTTTTCATCTGGATATGAGCATATATAACATGATTTATTTTCGTTTCATTAATAAACATAGTGGTAATTTATAATTTACCAACATAACTATCCATGTACTATGAGTGCTACTTTGAAAACCAAAAGGATCCACTCCATCTGTAAATAACATAAGATGATGGTTTCTCTGCTCGTTTCCAAATTCAGGATATTCATGATCAATTCTCTTCTACAGAGGAGAGTCTGTCAAGTGATGTAGTTTCCCATCTTTAATTCTTGTATCTGCATGCCATGTCAATTATTATGCAGTCTCCTCACTTCCAAATATGCGCCTAAACATTTGAATGATTGGAAATTACCTTACAACTTTTTTAGTAATAGATTCATCTTTCTTGTATCAAGAACCACCACACTTTGGGAATTATTTATGTGATTTTTGGTCCTTGAAAAATAGTATACAGTAATTTGGGAAGGCGTGTATTCTTTCAGAGATCATACCCATCAAGCATAGAATTTGTTTGTTGTTGTATGATTGGCTTGGGTTCATGTAATTCTGAAGGGAAAGTAGTTCCGTAAAACTTTCTTTACTGCACACATTGCCTGATTTCGTATTATACATATTTTGTATGGATGACAATGCTATATATTTTGTGCAACTAGAATACAGTGGATTCCTTGAACAAATCTTTAACTTCTCAAACAATTTTTGGAAATCTTTAAGTTCCTCTTCAACTGTATTTGTCATTTCCTCAATAAGATATTCATCATCATTCACATTTTTAATCACATCCTCCATACAGTAGTCTTAATTGTTCATTATTGTAATCATATCAGATGGTCCATAAAATGTAGTGTTATTCTATCCACTACCTCTATTCATTTTTCAGCACGTTTATTCAAACATGTATAACTTCAATCTATTCCATAATAGATCCGGTGTCCTTCCAATTCCTTATGACTAATTTTTATTGAATAATAACAACGTAAACACAGACAATGGATTTGATAAGGGTCATATGCATGTTCTTTTGAAAACATAATAAAATATTTCACAACATATTCATAATATTTTGTCAACCTATTGGAATTCAACATTTCTTTATTTATATTCTTCCTATTTGATACAATAATATTAGTATTTAAAAAAATATTTACACAAAATATGTTCAACTATTGTCATCATCCAACTATAATCAATGTAACTAGCTAGCGTAAATAATAACCTTACCTCTCCATGCATTACTGAGGACCTAAGTAGATCACACCAATCTTCCCAACCACCTGATCAATGGAACTAGCTATAAAAATCCTTTGAAGTAGAATTTTTTAGTCTCCCACATGTGATCTATATGCATTGTGGTAAACTAGTTTTAGTGTTTCCCTAGAAACATAATGTCTTAAGTCAATAACTATGGTACTAAACTAATATATTTCATGATTTATCATAGAGTTCTAGCATGTGTAAGTATTCATTATAGGCATTGTTATGTTTATTTGACTAGGGTGTCCATAAAGTGTCCCATTGTGCCCTCTTGTGAAGCGGTTTTCTAAGATTCTGTGGAATTACACTAGTAACAATGTGGTGGCTCCGCAGTTATGAGTATGGTTTGGATTGATATTAAATTGTGTAGGAACTACAACATGGAAAAAAATTGGCATACTAATCATTCCAACAACCGTAACACCACAAAAACACACAATTGTGCTCACAATCACCACACCAAAAAAACCAATCAAACCCAATTTCAGATTTTAATAATAATCCCTTATTCAATTTTTCTTGTGAATTTAGGGGTCGTCACAAATGTTTTATCATCCTAGGGAATTCAATAACTAGACAATTATACGTAAATTAACAATATCAATATTCAAATGGTCAATATGAACAAACCAACATGAGATTCATTTAGTGCATAAACAAGGACCACCAATGACCACGATTTTCAAATAGGCATTTAGATTACACAATTCACAACATAACAATAAAATATCAAATAGTAATAACATTATAAAATGAGGAAAATAATGAGCAAAAGGTGAAAACTCACCGTGAAGGTGTCGTTCAACGTGCGACAAAGGGGCATTTGTGGAAGAAGAGAGGCCTGTGGAATAGGAGATTTCTAAATAAAAAGAAAACATAAAATGAGAACTCATATGTTATACATATAAAAAATTGGTATAATGAGATTTAGGAATGGTAACTATTGGGTTAAACAATTTTATTGGTCAATAGTGGGATTTTATTTATCATCTATGATATTTTCATTATGTTAATTTATTTTTGCATATCTACTATTTTCTAAAATGTTCAGCTTATTAATAGTGTAACACCTGAGAATTTTATGAGAAATATTTTGTTTTTATGTTATATAAATCATCAAAGGAATCTTTCACTACACACAACACTAGCTTGGCTTGCTTTACACGCAACCACAACCTTCCTCGATAGATTGCCTCGTACGTAATATCGAGTTTCACTAAACAACGATATGATATTAAACTATTAATAAAACTAGCCGTTATGAATAGTAATAACCACTTCTTGAAATTTGGTAAATTTTATTTTTCAAAATGGACTTCGTTTTTGGATTCTAAATATCGAAATTAACTTAGGGTGAAATTTTGGTATTTTTCTGGAAGCTTTCAATTTTTAATGAATAGTGAAAACACTAGGTTACTATTTAAAAACCGACTTTTTATTTAAATAATTATTTATTTTATTTAAATTTATTTTTGGTCAAAATTGATACATAATACCTATATAAGTTCAATGTAATTCATTAGAGTAATTTTATAATAATTTTAGATATATAAAAATTTTATTGAACTTTTCACCATCTTTTACCGACCTCCTAGAAGAATTTTCAAATCTACATAAAACTTAATTTTACTGCTTCTGTGAGTAGAATTTCAAAAATCCAAGAGACACAGTTGATGTCAGTAAGTAAAATGTGGTTCAATGAGATGAAAATAATGTTTGGGGAATAGTATCTTTTTAATTTTTTTACCACAGTTAAAAGTAAATAGGGTAATTAAGTATAAAAATGTTATTATTATTACCTTAACACATGTCCTAATTCTATTGGATAATTGTAATTCGACCAAAAACAACCTTAGGAATAAAGTATGACCATTTAGTCCCACTTGGATAAGATTAGGACATTTATTATTAATTTATTTAAAGAAGGGTTAAAATAGTTAAAATCAATGTTTAATATGTAAACCAATTTTAATATAGAGTTATACAAAATATAAATTCGACTATAAATATTAATTAGAAAGATAAAAATATTTCCTACATACTGGTATTTTATTTGTAATTTTTAGATGTAAAATAATTTAATTTATTTATGAAACAATGATGATGCAGTAATTATCTTATTAATGAAATATTGACATAATTGATGTTATAAATACCTAAATAAATGTAATTTGATACCTTTTATGAATTCCACTAATTTTCTAGGTTAATAGAACATGTTATAAATGATTTAATTAACTTTTTCGAACTAATAATATTGTAATGATTTTCACAAAAATCAATTACTAAATAGTCTAAAAATTGACATAAAATAATTTTTAAAACAAAAATTATATTATTAATTGTTATTATATTCCTAAAAATCTGAGGTTCGTCCAAGATACTTATATCATGATAGGTGTATCATTAATCGACCACTTGGGGGTCTCTTAGATGTATATGGTACGTTTATTAACTATATAATATAAAAATACAAAGGGACATGGTAAATGTCAATCTAATTAACTAAGAGTTAAAACTAAAAGATAAGGTTAATATAATGACCTAAACTAGTCTAAATTCTATTGTATGGGAGTATTTCGACTCATCCCCACCTTAGATTTTAAATATATCAATTTGGAGCTATTAAAAACCGAATTTGTCTTTATAATAAAATAATAGTTTTAGTTATTCCAAAGGTGCCCCTCTCCTCCCTTATAAAAGGGCACCTCTTCCCTCTTTTCCTCACACCACTTTTAGCCTTCTATCTCGGCCAAACCCTGCCAATTTCTTCTCTCCAATTCCCTAGAAACATCCTAGAGGTCATGATCTTCTTCAAAGTCCAAATTTAGTGCCCTAAAAGGAGGTCTCAATGAGGCTGTTCAAAGAAGAGGTAATGTCTGTTACCGATTCTTTCAACTTTATTTCTTCTTCCACTTCTTCTTCTTTAGTTTTTTTATTACTAATTAATAACATCAGTATCAATAATATACTGATATGTTATTATATGTATGAAACAACCCTATTTCACCATTTATCCATCCTACGGAAAATGAAATCACCGCGCGTGCGTAAGTACGGAATACCATCTCCATGCCGTGGTGTAATCTATTTTCCACCACCACCATACTTGGATGGGTATAATGGTGTAAATAATAACTATATACGATTATTTTAAAGTGATATTGATTCTAAAATAGTATACATACACTCCATTTTAATTTCACGATCATGGGAACGATATCATCGCTCGTGCGTACATACTGAATATCGTCTCCACGATGTGATGTGACTCGTTCTACATGATCTTCATTACATAATGATTATATAAATGAATTTAATGAATGAATATGATATATATTACACTAATACCATTCTTTAAATGAGGTATCTATAACCTAAAAAAAAGAATATGAATTTATTCGACAAAACACACATAAGAATAAAAAGTAATAAACACCCGAATAACAAGTAGTGATGAAATATTACTAATAAGAATATAAGAATATGACCATATATGATATCATAAAAATAAGTATGATTCTGGAATAAGTCAATAACATTATTTAAATCATTATACAGGAGGTTTAGACACTTACGAAGCAAATCGGACCTAATGTAAGGGAAATATCACAGTCTCATTTTTATCCGAGATTGTTTATAATTTGGAATTTACTGGGGTGTATTTTATCATCCAAATCCATGTTTCCTCAATATGTAATATTGTTTCCATCCACCTAAAATTTTTTAAACCCAATTTTACCCTTCGGTGAGTTTTTTAGTAAAGGATATGAATGGAATCTTTTGTCTTTTTTCATACGAGGAACTTTTTGACTTTTCCGACAAAAGTACGAGAAGAATGTTTTTTTTAACATATACGAAATGAATGGATTTTTAAAACATTATTTCCAAGAAGCTTACTTTACAAGTTTTCAAGTTTAATTTTAATCATCTTCTCTTAGTTTAAAATTGTATGACATCTTAATAAAGGAAAATGTTTTTGAAATGATATTTTCCTCAAGAATGGAGTTCAAGTGTTTTATCAAATTTTTTTTCCATATAAGATAATATGGGGCTCTGTTTCTGTCCCTATTATTACATTGATTTGATTATGTTGTGATGGAATTATTTTTATGAATTCCTTTATCTTATATAAATTATTTTATGATGTCATGTTGTTTAAGAATCCCATTTTTATTACATGGGTTATGCAATGATGTATGATTTATGATTTTCTGGAACACATAAGAATGGTATAATTATGAGATGGGTGGGACCTATATATTCCTCCAATGCATTGGGTAAAGATTTTATATCTCATCAGATAGACATGGCTGGAACGGCAGGTGAAACTGGTTCAGTGAAACAGGACTGGAACGAGGAGTGAACTCGGTTCAGAAATGGACTTTTTCCGCTAAGATAGTCTTGGCAATGAGTCTTGACTACCAAGAAATGATTCTCGATGATTATGTGTGTATGCCACAAATTTTCATGTTTTAAGTTATTATTATTGTGATTACATTTCACTACTATGATTTATCCCATGTTATGAAATTATGATCTCTTTTGTAGGTTAAGATTTCCAAAAGTTATGTTCTTATGTATATGTTGTGATTGATATTTCTTTTGTTTACCCTTACTGAGCATTTGAGCTCACCCTTTTGTATGTTTTCTTTCCCCAGGTCACGGAGAAGGTTATTAAGTAAGATATGCCAAAAGGGACTATAGATATGATGAAATTAATGGGAGACAATGTAGACGCTTTATGAACCAGTTGTTTATGTTTTCCAGTTTCTAAAGACACTATACCTATACGTTCCTTTCATGGTTTTGTTATATGTTGTAATTAGTATGCTTCAATTTTAAATTAATAACAAGGAATGTAAAGTAAGGGTCGTTATAAATAGGGCATGTCTATTTTTCAGGAGAAAGATCAATTTTAATTTTCTCTAAATTCGGGGTAAAATATTCCACATTAATTGTATATTTTTTCTAAGGGATTTTTTCTATCCCGTAGGGATCATGAACACCTCTTAGGTTAGTAAAAAGTCAGATTAGTTGTTGGTTATGATACCAGCCTAGGCCATATCATTACATTTCCAATTTTAAATGACCCATGTCCATTTAAATATATGATTGGGGGGGGGGGGGGGGGGTAGATACTAATATATTTCCAACTTCACTGGAGTTCCTATAGGGGTGGGTCCTGAAAGTATCATATATGATAAATCTTTTATATATTTGACACTAGAGTAGTCACCGCTAAAGATTTACTCATTTTTATGGTATTAATGTCTGTTGAACATAGTGTGTAATTTAAACATTAGAGACTATTAAGTTATTAAAACATATATGATGCCTTCATAACCTATGGAAAAATATATATCAAATATCATAGAAACCTCATTTAATCTTCATAGGTTTGGATTCATTCATCATATAGTTACATGTCATGTGGAATGTGTAAATAATAAGCTTGGGGGCTGAATGATGTGGAGATGTTGATGGAAATGATGATGTGGTAGTGTTTTTAAATATTCATTTTATATTTTTCATTATACTAGGTCTAGTTTAAGTAATTATATTTTTGTTAGTTGAGTTATGCCATCATGAGGTTTAATAAGAAGAGGTGCATCAAGTATTCTACATTAAATGGACTTACTCGGAAAGGACCTAAATATAAGGGAGAACATGACATGCATAACAAAACAAAACATAACAAATATATAAAAACATGCATCACAACACAACACATAGGGCCATGCCATAATGGGTCCCAAAGGAGAAAGAACTACGACACAAAGAAGATGGCCATACCATAATGGTTCGTGGTAAAAACACATCTAGAATCCATGTTCACGGTCAACAATGATATCATATAATCCGGGGTTAATGGGTATGATGAATTGTTCTTCACTACACCATAACCTCTAATCCCTCACACACAAAATATCATCCTATGATTTAGCCTAAAAGAGGTGAAAATGATAAACTAGAAAAAAGTAAAAAAATTGGTCATATTAAAGTTTAACAATGTATGAAAATGAAATAAAACTAAAATTGAAGGAATAAGGGAGGTGAAATTATCGTAGGCTCTCTAATACAAGTGATTAAGGATGAAATATACTCTGGGTGAGGCCGATCCACCCAAGAGGAGAGGAGGGGGAGGGTAGTGTAGCATAGAGAGGTTCTAGACGAGAAAATGGAAAACATCCAGTAAAACATAAAAGGTTCTTGAGGGGATTTTTTTTGTAAAAATTCACTTTTTAAAGGGGTTCATGGGTTGTCCACATGGTTTTCAAAACCATGGGAAAACTATAAAATCTTTACTGTCCAGGATACACCATTTCACATGGTTAATGCACATGGTTTAACAAATAGTGTGAAAACCATGAGAAATTCCATTAAAATTTATTTATTAAAATTTTATGGTTTTATAAGACCCCTAATAGGATTTAACCAAAATTTTTTCCTATGAAAACCAATCCTCACTATTGTGGTGCATGGTTTTCACTAATCTTGTGAAAACCATGCTTTCTATGTTGTTACCCCCAAAACCAAAATTTCACTCCTAAATAGTAGATAACTTGGTTAAGAACCTAAGACACATCTCAAGCCTCAAAAATATATAAAAAACATTATTATGATGTCCCAACTTCTAGGTTCTATATCTAGCCCTCATTTTTAAAAATATATTGTCCATTAATTAAAAACAAGTCCATCTACTCTTGAAAATTAAAATGCCAATATAGACGAGGCATTACAAACTCTCCACCATTGTGCTTATCATACTTGACAATTTATTGTGGAAATATGTAATGTCCCAGACCTCTCTGGCCCATTAGTTTTTCAAAAAGAATTCCAAGAAGTGTTCTGAAGTGTAAAATGGACTTTTCCCACACTTTCCAGAATTTTGAAACTACATGCCGTGTAGTTTGAGTACACACCGTGTACCCCCGTTCTGGGTATACCCCTTGTCGCAGGACGTATCCTCGTCGTGTGAAGTAAATGAGTACACGCCGTGTAGTGTAACTACATGCTGTGTACCACCATGCTGGGTATACCCCGTGTTTAAGGCCGTGTCCTTGCTGTGTGAAATAATTGGTGCACGCCGTGTGTTCAGTACTACACGCCGTGTAGTTCATCCCCGCGTACGCGTTACCAGTCAACGGCCGGGTGTCCTGTTGGACCCGTGTCTTTACCGTGTGCAGTAAATGGGTACACGCGGTGTGTCCAAACTACACGACATGTAGTCCCTCCCCACGTATGTGTTACTCTCAAACCGTTGGTTGACCAGTCAACGGCCGCAGAGCCATGTTGGAAGCCGCATGGAGACCGTGTGAAATAACCGAGTACATGCCGTGTACCATAAATTACACGCAGTGTACATTTTATTTTCTCGCCTATAAAAGGAGGGGTCCCCTCCTCCTTTAAACTCACCCCTCTCATCCCATTTCCTCAGAGCAGAGCTCTCCCAAGAGACTCGAAGGCTCATTTTCTTCCATAACTTCTTCATCCAAGATCCAATTTATGATCTGTCAGCGGCCATGAGATCGTAATGACGAGGCGGATCTTCCAAACATGTATACGTTGTCTTTCCTTCGGCCTTTCCTTTCTGACTTCCACCCAAGGAGGTTTTTCCGTGACCCGATAGAAGTGACGGACGCTGACAGACGTCTTTTGAGGTTGATCTGGGGAAGCGTTGCGATCAGAACCTGTTGAGGTAGGGATCATACCTTCGTCTCTCTAAATTGATCATCATGCGGGGTGGGTATACTATTGTTTTCATGAGAAACAGTTTACCATTAAATGTAGATAAAAAATATTCCTTTGACATTTTTAGTAAAAATTATATGTACATTATTTGGAAAATAAAAAAAATATTCCATTTAATTCATTTTATAAAATTTAAATCTTGGTAAAAAAACATTAAAAAATCATCCAAGATTTAAAAAATACTCCTAAAACCATTTTTCTAGAAAATGTATTTGAAATAAAAGGTATTTTCGATCGAAGAGAGAAACAAATATGGTTTTCTTTAAAAACATTATTTGTGTATCTTGATTTATTAATGCAATAAAAATTAATGGAAAACAAGTAATATAATTAAATAACTAGAGGATAAGTAAATTACTCATATTATTTAAATGTATATAATAAAATTTCATTATTTTAGACATAATCACAAACAATCTTGATAAGAAATGTGATTATAACATAAATCCATTAATGCTTTGGTAAAATTTTAATCATTAGTCCCACGAAAGAATAACATTAAATGAAACATTATAAATCATTAAAATATAGTTATTCATGATATAATATGTCAAATGGGTTATATATGAACCTCATAAAATAATATAGGTGCATAACATAACATATGTCCCAAAGAAGACAATTTGAGATGATAAACCCATACATCTATCGTAATCACTAAATCAGAATATTATAAAAGAGAGAACCTTATATAGAATTTTAAATTCCAAAAATTTTAATTAAATGTATCATAAATGACATTCATGGGAAATTTATACACCATACCCGGGAAACAAGTGGTGAATATGGCATTTGTCACACATAAATAAAATTGAGATGAGAATCCATTAACTAGAACAATTATTTGACTTCAAATTTTATTGAAAAAGAGGGTGAATAAAGGAGGTTAGATAATCATAATGAAATTAGAGTATATTTTGGATACTAAAGTTATTATTTTATGAATAATAAAACATATTTAGATGAGGTATAAGAAGATTAAATTTGAAATAAGTTGGGTAAGATGATTACCTCTCTTTTGGTTGGCCTCCTTTAGATCATTCCTTAATGAACCATAGATTGAAATTTTTAGAAGAACAAAACCTATAGTTTGTGGTTAGTTACTTTTAGAAGATAATTTGGTATGTTTTGGTTAATCTAGAAGTCTCAAATTAGATTATGGAATATAAAGTAGAAGTTTCCATTTATAAGTGGGGAAGACGACAAACTTGGAATTTCTTAAAAGATTAAAATATAATAAAGTCATTATCCAAAATAATTCTTCCAAATGGCCAAAGATTCTAAATTGGGATATTATTAAATCAACAAAATTTATAAAAATTATCATTTAGACATGTTTAATTGGAAAACATACCCTCAACTCTTGTTTTCATCCCCCAGTAAACCCTTATTAACCTTAACCGCATTGACAAAATTTTACTACTTTTCAATAAATTATGAAAAAAACAAAAATTGTATAATTTTAAATTTTCAAATATATTATTAAAAATATTTAATGATTTTTATCAAATTTAATTCAAATTAGTGGTAGAATGTAATATACAATTAAACATGAAAAACATGATGAAAGGCAGTTTTCTAGAATATATGTTATCTTAAATATAAATTTTGATAGTAAAATCTAATATAAAATTTATTCTAATGAAATTAATTGATATATTAATTGTATTAATTAACTAAATTTTCATTTAAAACAATTCTAAAACATAAAGGATGTAAGATCCAGAATTTTTTAACACTTAAACGTTTTTCCCTATTATAGAGGTTTTGCAATGTTATCATCTAAAAAATATTACCTTTTTGTTATGCATAATGTGTTTATTATATTCAAAGAGTTTTGTAATGAAAATTATAAAATATAACATAACTAAAATGAATACCAATTGTACAGGATCATAACAGAGCTGGAAACACTAGATGATAATAAGAATTATTTTTCTTATAATGTGACAAGTTATATGTGGGTGTAAAAATAAATATTTACATGAGTTATGTTAATATTAAACATTTCCAATATGTATTTGAGTTATGAATGTCATACACACACACACACACACTACATTTTTAAATATTTAGGCATGTGTTTTTCAATTGTATTTATTATGCATATTTGCATATATATTTTAATTTTTTATAAATATACATGTTTGTGTGTTGTTATACAAACACACACACGCACACTTTTGTGTGTGTATATATATTTTTTGAATATATATATAACTATATATATTGTTTGTTGTGTGTGGAATATATATATATATATGTGATTATTTTGAGAAAACAAATTATATATATATATATTGTAACTATTTTGTAGTTCTAAAAAATAGAGAGAAAATAGTAAAAAAACCTTGAAGATAAAAGAAATTATAGGTAGTCATTAAAACAATAAGAATCATGGGAGAGATAATGGATAATTAATGAAGTGGTAAAATAGGTGTTAGGTGTGTGAGATAAGAATAATAAAAAGTAAGAAAAATTCACATAAGAAAAAAAAGATATAAGGATTTTAATAGATTGAAGTGAATAAAAAATGTGAGTAATTGGTTTAATTTATGAGAGGAATCATGGGATGAGAAAGAAGAAATGGAAGATATGCACTATGGGAGGAGTAAAAAATCGGTTGAACAATGCACCCCAAATTCATCATCAACTCTATACTATATCTGTCTCAATATTAATTAGAATGATGTAATGATTGTTCTATTGGATTAATGTCTACAACTAGAGGGAAATAAAATATCTTGTTTCTATAGGCATCTAGGTTCTTCTTATATATATAATTAAATATGATTTTTTTGTTTTTAAATGGTTAAATATGGAGAATAAAAAAATTGTGGCTTTGTGTCTATCGTTGAGAATGCTGTTTCTAATTATATTTGAGTTTTTAAACTAAGGTAATAGATCAATGAATTATCTATGTTTTACTATGAAAGGATAAAATTATCATACTTGAGATTTTTGGTTTAAATGGATGTGATTATCCTTAATCAAATAATAGTCTGAAAATAATCATATGATTGAAGTTCATGTGATGATATGGAAATTCCAATGTTTTAAGCTGAAATGAATACCCTGGAATATTGATAGCAGATTATTCTATAATTATTAAAAACATATAATTTATCTTATGTTGAAATTATCAAGAAGTAATCAGGTGGGGGAAATCTATATTTCATGTTATAAAAATACTATTGTTTTGAAAATATTTTTATCATATTTTGGAAACATAACTCGCTTTTAAAATGTTGTTCACTGTATAAATTTTTATTTAATTCCATAATTGAAGATTTAATATTTTGTGCTAAAGATAAGTAATGTTATCTTGAAATTTGGAATCTATTTGTTGAACTTAATATTTTTTATAATAATTTCAAAAATGAGGTTTAATGTTTTAATTCATGACATAGAAAATAATTATTGGATAATTTCTAATATTATTAGAAGAAAGAGGAAATAATTATTTTAAATGTAGTAGAATAATGATAATTATTTTTGAAATAAGTATTCATCATGTATTTTTCACATGTTATAATTTAATGGAATTCTGTGAACTATAAGTATTATCACCGATGGAAATATTAATATTCAAATTCGAATATTTCAAGATATGTGATATCTTTTTTTAGAAATGTATTTTTCTAATTACATTTGAGATTTAATAGATGGTGTTCTATCAATATTTATGACTTAGATATAATGTTAGATATTTTTTAACATGTTTAATTTAATGAAAGTGGTTTAATAACATAAAGACATTAATGTTTGCTGGATAAGGAATTAAATAGGCATGTTCAAACATTTACAATTTATATTGATAATATATTTGAACGAGTGTCTTAGGGAAGAATTCTAAATTAAATAAATATTTCTCTACCTTAGAAAATTCATAATGCTATAGATGATGGGAGTTTTTTTAAATTAATCTATTAATTAAAGGAAATTATGAAAATTATATCATTGTCTAAATCTTTGATCTGGGGCTGAGTGATTCTGATGTAGTTTGATAAAGATTGTATTTCATTATCTCTTTTGATCTATTTTCCTTGAAATTTTGTGTGGAATAATAAATTTTACATGTATTTTCTCTTTATATATTTAGAGATATCATGTGATTTAATGATAAATTTTTACAGATAGAAAAATGTGGTGGGGATTCTCGAGGCTGTGATGTGAACCTATGATGGATGATGGTTGATGTGATATGGGTAGGGATGCCTGAGGCTATAATGGTCACAAAAGGTGAAAATTACATTGATTTTGATATTGGAATGGGGTGAAAAATGAGTTATTACATGCATTGGTGTCTAGGATGGAATCAGTGTTGATGGAATGGGTTTAAGTTGGGATTTCCAGATAAAGTACCGATAGTTGTATGCTTTCTTGATATTGAATCTAATTAATTAATTGGTTAATGACTGATTGTTATTTATATATTCAATTACCAATTGTGGGAATTATTTTGATGATATGCTCTACGAGTTCAGATTTTATGTTGTAGTGTGGGATGAGTCATGGAGTTCCTGGATGATTAAGAAATGATAAATGAATAAGTGAAACAATGAGGTGGTTCTTGATGATTTTTATGATGTTATACTTGAAAATAATCGAAACGATTTAATAGTTCCACCAATACTCATCTTAGAAGATTTAGGATATTAATAATGTAACTGATAATGGTAATAATTTTTTAAAAGATAATGTATTAATTAAAATGATTCTTGATGCTTGTGTGCACATAATAAATCCATCTCTTAGCAGTGATAGCTAGGAGTCTGAGAGATCTTAACTACAACTGATTCTACGAATGATTATTCTGATAGTGTGGATATGAGATATATTATATATTATATGTTTTGTGATTTTATATGATACACCACCCAAATATGTTTGGGTGATTGACACCCAGTGTACTCTAGGAGGGTGTCTCTTCTAACATCCTGATGGGAGGATGGATGTCCGACTACCCCCTCTGAACCCGCTGTTATCTCTTAGTTGTATAATGTGTGTGTATGCATAGGGTTTGGTTTTACCTATATATGCACGTATAGGGTTGTAATGGATTATGTTTATTTCATACATCTGTATCTATGATTATAGTATCCAAATGATATTATAGGTTTGAAAACTATAGGATGTGATGGATTGAGGTACCATACACAGTGTATGGGTAGTGATAGATTGAGGTATAATAACTGATGTATGATACACTTCATACTGGCTGTAGTTGATCATAAAAAATACATTGTTACTATAATGAGATTTTTCATGAGATTATATGTGGATGTGATGTACTAGGTGCATGTTTTGATATAATATCTTATCTTTTAATGGGATTACTTCTTTTGGAGAGATATGGCTTAGGACGTACAATTTTGGGGAGGAGTGGTAAACTAGTGGGGATGTTCTAATGGATAACGCTTGTTGTTTTTATTATATTATGTGATATATTTTATGTGATACTTAGTTAGAGGTAGCCATGGTGATATCGGAAAAATAATAGAAAACATGTTTAGTTGATGGGATAGTTTTATTTGTTTACTCACTGAGCTCTAGTATGCTCCGATCAAATCTTTCATAAGAGGTTGGAAGGTGTATCATGCTGAGTATCCTTGTCATAAACAGCATACCTATATATAAAATATTTTTCATGTTAGAAGGAGATATTTGGATAATTCCCTATTAACCAAGCTATATTTTCCCAGTTTGAGGATATTTTTAAGTGACGTTTGGGCTTCAAGGTCACTATCCAAGATTTCTTTTGGTTTTGACTTTACCTTTAAATTGTATTAGTTTTTTATTAAATAGTGCTATAATATTTTATTTATGAGAGATATTATGAATTTTGATGTGATGAAATGTTGAGTATCCATTGGTTATAGGGAGACAATTTTATCTAGACAGAGTACTTGCTGTAAATATGGGAGAATTTTTAGGACATGATATTTTAGGATTCGACATGATTTGCTGTAAAGACCTTAAATTTTTCTAGAAATACTAAGTGCAGTGATTATTCTTGTGGGATATATACCTATGAAATTATCATTTATTATACATGTATGTGATTATATTTGAATAAAGTAGAAAATAGAAAAAATTCAATAAATTAAGTAACTAATCAACCTTAAAAGATTTGTGTCCTGAGATAGGATTACCTACATTTTTATTTTATCCGAGAGGATCTTGGTTGATGCCCCCATCATGTTGTTTCTAATGATGTTCAATGAGGCATGCCAACATATCGCCCAATAGTGGAGAATGAAGATGACAATTATTAAAGGAGGAAACTCTCAGTGTTCTTGCGATAGAGTCTACAGAAGTATAAGGTCTCTGTTTTGGATCATGGGATATAAGATTATTTAGAGGAGGTGGTGATATCCTTTGGTTTGAATCTCTCTCACATGGATATCTTTGGGTTTCATTTTATGGGACGATGATTCATGGTTTATCTTGACAGTACTGGTTCTTGTTCTTTAGAGTTTAAGAGGAGTTGTCTATTTTGTGTGAGATGTTCTAAGATCAGTTCGTGATCGAGTTTCTTTCTTCGACCCCAAGTGGGGATGATTTTTTTATATATTGTAACCATTATGAAATCAGAAAAAAATTAGAGATCATGTTAAAAAAATGAACACAGTAAAACATTTTAATTTTAGGTGTTAAAAAAAATGTGATCATGAGAGAGGGAATAGATATTTAACGAGGCGTTAATGTTACACCCGAGACCTCTTTGAGAAATATTTTGTTTTTAAATCACCAAAGGAATCTTTCACTACACACAACACTAGATTGGCTTGCTTTACATGCAATTGCGGCCTTCCTCGATATCTTGCATCGTACGTAATACCGAGTTTCACTAAACAATTATATGCTATTAAAATATTATTAAAACTAGCCATAATGAATAGTAATAACCACTTTTTAAAATTTTATAAATTTTATTTTTCAAAATGGACTTCATTTTTGGATTTGGAATATCAAAATTAGCCTAGTGTGAAATTTTTGTATTTTTCTGAAAACTTTCAATTTTTGATAAATAGTGAAACCACTAAGTGGTAGTTAAAAAAATGAATTTTTCATAAAACTTAATTTTACCGCTTCTATGAGGGGAATTTCAAAAATCCAAGAGACACAGTTGATGTTAGTAAATAAACGTGGTTTAATGAGATGAAAATAATTTTTTGGTGAATAGTAACATTTTACTTTTATTTACCACGGTTAAAAGTAAATAGGGTAATTAAGGGTAAAAATAATAATATTATTACCCTAACACATGTCATAATTCTATGGGATAAGTGTAATTCGACCAAAAACAACCTTAGGAGTAAAATATGACCATTTAGGCCCACTTGAATTAGATTAAGACATTTATTATTAATTTATTTAAAGAATGGTTAAAATAGTTAAAATCAACCTTTAATCACTAATGAATTTTTAATATAGGGTTATACATAAGATAAATTCGACTATAAATATTCATTAAAAATATACAAATATTTATTACATAATGGTATTTTATTTGTAATTTTTAGACTTAAAATAATTTAATTTCTTTATGACACAATGATGATACAGTAATTATCTTATTAATGAAATATTGACATAATTGATGTTATAAATACCCAAATAAATGTAATTTGAGACCTTTTCTGAATTCCACTAATTTTTTAGGTTAATATGACATGTTAGTATTGATTTAATTAACTTTTTTCGAACTAATCATTCTATTATGAGATTCACAAAAATCAATTACTAAATAGTGTCAAAATTGACATAAGATAATTTCTAAAATAAATATTATATTATTAATTTTTATTTTATTCCTCAATTCTAAGGCTTGGGAAAATGACTTAAATAAGGTTATACATATTAATAATAAACAACTTGGGGTTTTTTTGGCTTGTTATAGTATGTTTATTAACCTTATTGTGTAAGAACACAAAAAGACACGGTGAAAGTAAAATTATTTAACTTAAAGTTAAATCTAAATGATAAGTTTAAAATAGGAACCTAAACATGTCTAATTTATATTTTATGAGATTATTTCGACCCATCCCCACCTTAGCTTCGAAATAAATCAATTTAGAGCTATTTAAAACTGAATATGACTTTATAATAAAATAATATTTTTGTTTTTCCAAAGGTGCCCCTCTCCTCCCTTATAAAAGGGCACCTCCTCCCTCTCTTCCTCACACCACTTTGAGCCTTCATGATCGGCCAAACACTACCAATTTATCCTCTCAACTTCTCTAGAGACATCCTAGAGGTCCTGGTCATCTTCAAAGACCGATTTTAGTGCCCTAAAATGTGGTCTCAAAGAGGCTCCTCAAAGAAGAGTTAATGCCCGTTACCGATTTATTTCGTCTTTATTTCTTCTTTCACTTCTTCTTCATTAGTTGTTTCGTTATGAGGTAATAACATCAGTATCAATAATATACTGATATTTTATTATAAATATGAAACAAACCTATTTCAACTCTTATCCATCCTACGGAAAACAAAATCACCGCACGTGCGTACGTACGAAATACCGTCTCCACGCCGTGGTGTAATCTATTTTCCACCACCACCTTACTTGGATGGGTATAAGGGTGAAATTAATGAATATATATGATTATTGTAACGTGTTATTGATTCTGAAATAGTCTACATACACTACAATACAATTCCACGATCATGGGAACGATATCATCGCTCGTGCGTAGGTACGGAATACCGTTTCCACGATGTGATGCGATTCGTTCTACATGATCTTCATTGCATAATGATTATATAAATGAATTGAATGAATGAATATGATATATATTACACTAATACCATTTTGTAAATGAGGTATCTATAACCTAAAGAGAATAATAAGAATTTATTCGACAAAACACGCATAAGAAATAAAAGTAATAAACACCTGAATAACAAGTAGTAATGAAATATTACTAATTAGAAGCTAAGAATATAACCATATATGATATCATAAAAATAATTATGATTCTGGAATAATTCAATAACATTATTTAAATCATTATACCGGAGTTTTGGACACATACGAAGAAAATCGGACCTAAGGTAAGGGAAATATCACAATCTCATTTTTATCTGAGATTGTCTATACTTTGGAATTTACTGGGGTGTATTTCATCATCCACATCCATGTTTCCTCAATATGTAATATTGTTTCCATCCACCTACAACTTTTTAAATCCAATTTTACCCTTTAGTGATTTTTTTAGAAAATTATATGAAAGGAATCTTTTGTCGTTTTTCATACGAGGTACTTTTTGACTTTTCCGACAATAGTACGAGAAGAATTTTTTTTTAACTTATACGGCATGAATGGATTTTTAAAAAATTATTTCCAAGAAACTTCCTTTAGAAGTTTTCAAGTTTATTTTTAATCAACTTCTTTAGTTTAAAATTCTATGACATGTTAAAGAAATGAAAATGTTTTTGAAGTAGAAAGGATATTTTCCTCAAGAATGGAGTTCAAGTTGTTTATCTAAATTATTTTCCATCTAAGATAATATAGGGTTCTGTTTCTATCCCTATTATTACACTTATTTGATTATGTTGTGATGAAATTATTTTTATGAATTCTTTTATCTTATATGAATTTTTTTATGATGTCATATTTTTGAAGAATCTCATTTTTACTACATGGGTTATGCAATGATGTATGATTTATGATTTTGTGGTACACATAAGAATGGTATCATTATGAGATGGGTGGGTCCTATATATCCCTCCAATGAATTGGGAAATGATTTTATATATCATGAGATATACATGGCTGGAACAGAAGGTTATACAGGTTCAGTGAAACAGGACTGAAACGAGGAGTGAACTCGGTTCAGAAATGGACTTTGTCCACTAAGATAGTCTTAGAATGGAGTCTTGACTAATAAGAAATGATTCTCAATGAATATGTGTGTATGACACAAAGTTTCATGTTTTACGTTTTGATTATTGGGATTACATTTCACTACTATGATTTATCCCATGTTATGAAATTATGATCTCTTTTGCAGGTTAAGATTTCCAAAAGTTATGTTCTTATGTATATGATGTGATTGATATTTTTTTTTACCCTTACTGAGAATTTGAGCTCAGCCTTTTGTATGTTTTATTTCTCTAGGTCGGGAAGAAGGTAATTATGTAGGATATGCCAAAAAGGGACTCTAGATATGATGAAATAAATGGAAGGCACAGTAGATGCTTTATGAACCAGTTGTTTATGCTTTCCAGTTTCTAAAGACACTATACCTATACGTTCCTTTCATGGTTTTGTCATATGTTTTAATAAGTGTGCTTCAATTTTGAATTAATAACATTGTATGTAAAGTATGGGTCGATATAGTTGGTATCAGAGGAAAGGTATAGTAAACCTTTGGAAACTAGGATGTGAAAGCCTTAGTAAGAACCCTAAGGATAATTCTAAGCATAGAACACAATCTTAGTGTTTTAGAAATGACCATGAATAACCTAGGATATGACCTTAAGTGTGAAATTATATTCATGATTATGTGGTTTTCCTATTATAATTAGTGTTTCTCACACTATTCTTCTTGGTTTTAGTCAATGGCTGGCACCCGAAGGAACTGTGTTAATGCGGAATGCGACGGGCAATGCAATGATTGTCCCCCTGAGCAACCAAATGTTATGGGAGCTGGAATGAAAATTCTTGTAGCCATGCTCACATAAATTTCTCAAGCTATGAATCATGTTGGACTTCCAAATGACAAAAGGAAGGAGCAACATTCTGTTCAATCCTTCATGAGGTAGCGCCAACCTTCATTCAGCGGGTCTACTGATCCATTTGTTGATGAACAATGGATCAGTACTACTAAAAAGATATTTTCAGTTCTTCAATGTTCTGAACATGATAAAGTCATCCTAGTATTGTATCGTTTGGAAGGATATGCTGATCAATGGTGGAATATTATTAAGAATATGAGGCAAAAATATGAAATTGAGTCTATGGGATGGGATGAGTTCAAGAACTTATTTTTCAATAAGTACTTCCCTCATTGTAACACCGCGAGATTTTATGAAAAATATTCTTTTAATTTCATTAATGTCTTGTGTTGTATGCTACGCCATGATTACTTTACGCTATAGGCAACACCGTATTAGCTTTTAGTATACGCAACACTATTATTGGATCATGTTACAAACAATTTTGATAATAGTTATTCTATGCAACATTGAGTGTATATATATATATATATTAAATGTATAAATGAAAAAATGGTTGGATTCTGTTATAACGAAACAACAAAGGAGTCTTGCACTATACGCAACCCTGACTTGGCTTGCATTACACGCAATCATGACCTTCTTCGATAGCGTGTGTTGTACGAAATACCGGGTTTTACTAAATTATGATATGTTATTATAATATTATTATGAACAAGCCGTTATAAATAGTATTAACTATATTTTTAATTTTATAACATTATTATTCATCTTACACATTTTCTAGAACATGGTATAAGAATAAAATAATTTTTTCGGGTAAAATAAGTATTTCTAACAAAATGCAGTTTTGCCGCCTTCCGATGGCGCAGCCACTTGAAATCTAGTTTTTCACATGGTTTTTTGAATCAGGATATAAAAATTTACATTGGAAAAATATTTGATATTTTTCTAATAACTTTCATATTTTAATGAATAGTAAAAACACACTATATTTTTATTAAAAACAACTTTTTTCATTGTAATAATTTATATGGTTAAATTATAATACTGAATGGTTTTAAAGTATAAATAGAATATATTTTTACCAATTAATATAATGTTTGTCATTAGCATTGATTTACATTAAATTCGTAGGTTAAATCAATTCAATCTTTTGCAATGTTTTAAAGAAAAACCCGTTTTCATTCGACAACGAGATTAATTTTAATTTAATTTCGGCATCTTTTGTGTATTGAATTTGGAAAAATGGATTCGAAATTTGGAATCAGTGGGTCCAAATTATGTTAATAAGCTACTTTTTATTTTTTGGAATTATGAATAATAACTACGGTAAATTTTATTTACCATAGTTAAAGGTAAATCAGGTAATTAAGGGTAAATATAATATTGTAAAATTACCCTAACACATGCCAAAATTATATTGGATGGATAAAATTAGACCCATATAACTTAAGGGTCTGATTAGATTCATTTTACGGACTTTTGACCATGAAAATAATTTAATTATTATTAAAACCAAAGAAAGTGACAACATGTCACTCTCTTAAATCTTATAAGTATAATAATTTTAATTGAGTGATAAACATCATAAAACATCAAAAATGAATAGTCTCCAGAATTCTAATAATATTATCTACATCATGATTATTTATTTAGATTTTTTAGGGTTTAAATAATTGACATTAATGGTGATACATTAATGATACAGAAATTATTTATTAAGTGAAAAATAAGTAATATAGTTTTTATTGAAATAATAATACCCATTAAAAGGCTCACAAACCAGAAAAAACCTTATTGGTAGTGTATATCTACACCTTAATCATCCAATTAACTTATATAAAACCGTGTGGAGACTTATAAATCTAATTATGACACTTATATTATTTTATTTTAAATGATTCCAAAGTTGTCACCTTCATAATTTAATAAATATATCAATTTAAATATTGTGATTTTAAGATGATAAATTAGAGTAAAAGTATTATTGAAAAATTTAATATCTTTTTCTTCATCATAGGATTTTATTTTTAATTTTTATGCAACAAATCAGTATATTAAATAATTATACAAAAATGTTGTAGTAAATATTTTATTAAGATCTAAACCAAATAAATGGTTTTAAAAATAATAAAATAAATATTATATGAACTATTTAATGTGATCCACTAATTTTAATGATACATATGACCTTTTATGAATATATTAAATCTTTTAGTTCGAACATATCTTCTTTATATATATTTTATTTAAATTCGAATAAATGAATAGTGTCAAAATTGACACTATTGTTATTTTATAAAAATAAAATATTGTAAAATTGTTTAAAAATAAAAAAAATATTTAAAAATTATAAATTCAAATATATAGAGTCTATAATGTTGTAAAGTAATCAATTATGGAAAATTCACAACAAATAAGTAATTATTTGTTATAATTTAAAATTTAGAATTTTATTACCACAAATAAATTAAATAGATTAAATAAGGATAAATCAAAATGATAAGGTTTAAAATAAGCTCCAAACATGTCTAAATTTGATTGGTTGATGAGATTACAACCCTATCTCATATAATATTCTAATATGAGTCATTTTTGGAGGTTTTTAAGTGGGGTCAGATTTATTATAAATTAATATTTTTAAGAATTCCAAAGGTGCCCCTCCCCTCCTTTATAAATGGGCACCTCCTCCCTCTCTTACTCACACCAATTTGAGCCTTAATGATCGGCCAAAACCTGAAAAATTCTATTCTCCACTTCCCTAGAAACATCCTAGAGGTCCAGGTGTTCTTCAAAGACCAATTTTAGTGCCCTAATAGGAGGTCTCAAAGAGGCGCTTCAAAGAAGGGGTAATGTTCTTTACCGATTCTTTCAACATTATTTCTTCTTCCACTTCGTCTTATTTATTTGTTTCATTATCAAGTAATAACATCAGTATCACTCATATACTGATATGTTATTATAAGTATTAAACAACCCTATTTCACCATTTATCCATCCTATGGAAAACGAAATCACCGCGCGAGCGTACGTACGGAATACCGTCTCCACGCCGTGGTGTAATCTATTTTCCACCACCACCTTACTTGGACGGGTATAATGGTGTAAATAAAGACTATATATGATTATTTTAAAGTGATATTTATTCTGAAATATTATACATACTCTTCAATACAATTCCACGATCATGGTAATGATATCATCGCTCGTGCGTACGTACGGACTACCGTCTCCACGACGCGATGAGATTCATTCTCAATGATTAACCATTCATGAATGATTATAAAGTATATATAATAATTAATCATGAAATATATGACATAATAATGATACTGGATTTATGTATATATGTATTTCATCTACTTAATTCCATTCAATTCAATAAGGAAATGAAAACAGCGTTCATACGTACGTACGGCCTACCGTCTCCATGAACGGTGTATTTCTTTCCATTTATAGATCTATTATATATATGTATATTCTGAATATATATTATATATAAATAATGTTTTACATTCTGGATTTAAGTAACCATGATCTAAGGAATCATATGAATAATTACAAGTTAAAACACGAATGACAAATGAAACAATTTTACCCAAAACATTAATTTAACATTAATTTACAAAAGAATGGGTAATATAAATTCATAAGTGAACCATATATGATATAATAACAATGAATATGATTCTGTAATAAGTAAATGACATTATTTAAAACATTATACAGGAGGTTCGGATACATACAAAGCATATTAGACGTAAGGTAAGGGATAATTTTGCAAATCTCATTTTTATCTGAGATTGCTTATTCATAAGTATTTACTGGGGTTATTTATATCATCCATGTCCATGTTTTATAAAAGATTATTAATGTATTTTTAAATTCCTTTTTACCCATTTTGACTTTTACAACATTGTATGTAAGGAATCTTTCTTTTGTTTACGTTACGAGGTACTGTTTGACTTTTCCGACAAAAGTATGAGAAGAATATTTTTTAACTTATACGGCATGAAAGGGTTTTTACGGTTTTATAAAGCCTTATTTTCATGAAGCTTCCTCCAAAATATTTCATGAATATTTTCAACAAAATATCCTTCTTTTAAAATTTCATGACATTTTTTGAAAAGAAATTGATTTTGAAGAAGAAAGGATATTTTCCTCAAAGATTCATTTCAAATATTTTTTCAAAACCATTTTCCATCTAAGATGACATTATTTAATATGTGTATGTTTAATGATTAATGTCTCTATGATTTAAATGGTTTCACTTTTCTTATGATGAAATTCCCATTTGTTTTATATGGATTATGAGATGATGGGATGATGTTTATGAAACCCATTTTATTCTTTGGGTTATGGTGAATGTTTTATGTTTATTTTGTGGCACAAGTAAGAATGATTTCATTATGAGATGGGTGGGACCTATATATTCCTCCAATTCATTGGGTAAAGATTTTATATCTCATGAGATAGACATGGCTTGAACGGTAAGTTAATCCGGTTCAGTGTCACAGGACTGAAACGAGGAGTGAAATCGATTCAGAATGGGACTTTGTCCACTAAGATGGTCTTGGCAGTAATGCCTTGGCTAATATTGAAATCATTACATGTTCTTAATGTATTCCACAATTAAATATTTTATTCCCATTATATTTTATCATTCTTAATGTTTCTTTATGATCTATTCCTTACGTACTTCCATGTTTTATGTCATTTCTCAAGCTTTTTATGTTTAAACATTATGTTCATGTTTTTAAGTTCAAATGTATATGGAATGTCTTATTTTATCCATGCTTACCCATACTGAGAAGTTCAGATCACCCTTTTTATGTTTTCTTTTCCCTAGGATATAAAAAAACTTTCTAGGTAAGGAAAAAAGGGGAAAGATCTTTAATGGAGATTTTGAAGATTTTTCACCAGGATTAGAGGATTATGTTCCAAGTTTCCAAAGACACTAAACTATTACGGTCCTTGTGTGTCTGTTTTTGTTATATATTAAGTATTCCGGAAAAGTAATGTAATGTCCATGTACGTCAAGCTTCAGGTCTCTAGAGTTGGTATCATAGGAAAGGTTTGATTAACATTTGGAAAATATGATGCGAACACTTTAGTGAGATCCCAAGAGATATTTCTAAGGCATGTATAGGGATGTATCTAAGGTTAAGTATAAGTATAGGTTATAATCCTAGAATTATGGTTACGATCTTAGAATTAAATCTAAGATGTTAGATATTGAAGGTACTCCCCCTTTGTTATGGTGTTTTCCTAGCATGATTTTTTCCTATCACACTATTCTTTTTGGGTTTTAGAAAATGGATGGAAACAAGATGATTCACGATAATGGAGGATATGATGGACAATGGAATGATATTATTCATGAGAAACCAAATGAAATGGGATTTGGAAGGCCAAACATCATTATTATGCCGAATCATCAATCTCAAAATATGATCAATAAACTCAAATTTGGTAAGTTTCCTGACTCGGCTAATAAGAGAAAGATGGAGATTCATGATGATCATAGGGGAAAGAATGTTCAATTTCCCCTATGTAAATCATGTGGGAAGAGTCATAAAGGATAATGTTTCAAAGGAACTAGAAGATGCTTTGGGTGTGGAAAAGAAGGACATAAAGCTAGTAAGTGCAAAGGAAAATGTTCAGTTAACACCATGGATGAGGATAATGGTATTGCTATGACATCTACAATGGTTAAATGTTTTAAATGTCGAATGTACGGGCATTATTCAAACCAATTCCCTAAAGGAAAGTCTCATGAAGAGAATCAGTATAGTTGTATGGGTAATATTTATGTTGATGATGATGAAGAGACTACAAATGATATGTGAGATGAAAGAATTGTTGAACCTCGGTCAATGGTTTAAGGAGGTAGTGGAATGATTACATGTTTATCAAGTGTAATGTTGTATAAGTAATCTCATGGTACTATGGAATAAGGAGACATATAAGGATTGTTACACTGTTGTCTTTCCTTATGTTTTGAAAGTATATGATGAATGGTACCAGTGACCATGAAAGGTTATTCAGATATTTTTGGAAAGTAGATGATATGCGCATAATGAAGGGATAAGGAGAAAATTAAATGTTTGATAGTATTCATGAGCTCATGACTAATATAAGGATAAGGTCATATCATGGTTTGATTATATAGAATTTTTGATTTTGGTATATGGAAAGAGTTAACTTATGACAGCATTAATGTTTTGACTAAAGGTTAATGGGTATTAATTTTTCAAGAAAATACATGATTAAGGTATTCACATGATTGGAATGTGACCAACAAGATATATGGGGGATAAATGATGGTATTCACATGATTGGTTGATGACATTTCAGGTAATCATTTTCTTTATACTATGAACTTGGACCAAAGTATTTTAGATATTCCTAAATAATGGAATTGATTATGTTTGACATAAGTTAGTATTGTTTAAGGATATAAATTTTTTCAATATTATTGATGGGATGTTATAGTAATGTAGTTTTAGGAAAAGGACAACCTCCATGACTGGCGACAACACATTGTGTCAGAAAAGGCTGTGGGAATCGAACCCACAAATGAAGTGCGACTGGCCTTTATCGCCTACCACTGGCCTACAGGAAGTCCCTGTTTAGTAGAAACTAGTTTTATTATATTATGTAGTATGATATATGAAGTATAAGTCCATTTTAGGAACCATATATGATTAATCTCACTATATATCGACTTATGTATATTTAATAACTTTTAATAACCTTTTGTTTGAGACAGATGGAATGACCTGTCATTCTATCACATGATATGGTAACACTTCACGAATAACAAATTCAACTTCATTTCTTTAAGAGATGATGTGGAAATTGTTCAAGGCATGAACAACAGTGAGATTGTACCAAAATAAAGTAAGTATTTATTCTAATTCAAATTCTTCAACTTTAGGGAAATGTTCTTGAAAACCAAAAATGTTGTCCTTGTGCCCTTATATCATATGAATCAGATAGTAAATTAGATCATCACAAATTTATGGCTTTGTGATTGTCGGATTTTTCATATCTATGTTCTCTACCACACTCCATCAGAACTTGATGGTTAGATTTTTCTTCCATATCCATATTTTCACCTATGTAAAAACCCAGTGATGAGTTAATTTGGGTAACAGTTACATTTCATACTTTAGTTTTTAAAGCCATGTTTTGGTATTCCTTTTTACGATGTGGGTTTCTATTAAACAAACTTTCGAGTAGTAAAACATTTATAACCCCGATCAATTTCGAGGGAGATATTAATTTTATGGGGGGTAGAATGAAACACCCTGAGATTTTATGAAAAATATTCTTTTAATTTCATTAATGTCTGGTGTTGAATGCTACACCAAGATTACCTTACGCTATACGCAACACCGTATTAGCTTGCATTATATGCAACACTATTATTGGATCATGTTACAATCAATTTTGATAATAGTTATTCTACGCAAAATTGAGTGACTATATATATATATTCAACGTATAAATAATAAAATTGTTGGATTCTATTATAACGAAACAACAAAGGAGTCTTTCACTATACACAACCTTGACTTGGCTTGCATTACACGCAATCACGACCTTCTTCGACAGCATGTGTTGTACGCAATACCGGGTATTACTAAACAACGATATGTATTTATAATATTATTATGAACTCTCCGTTATGAATAGTATTAACTATATTTTTAAATTTATGACATTATTATTCATCTTACACATTTTCTAGAACATGTTATAAGAAGAAAATAAATTTTTCGGGTAAAATAAGTATTTTTCAAAAAATGCAGTTTTTCCACATTTTGATGGCACACCCACTTTAAATCTAGTTTTAGTCATGTTTTTTTGAATCTGGAAATAAAAATTTACATTAGATAATGTTTTGATATTTTTCTGATAACTTTCATAATTTAATGAATAGTAAAAACACGCTATATTTTAATTAAAAACAACTTTTTTCATTGTAATACATTATATGGTTAAATTATAATATTTAATGGTTTTAAAGTATAAATAGAATATATTTTTACCATTTAATATAATGTCTGTCATTAGCATTGATTTTACATTAAATTTGTAGGTTAAATCAATTCAATCATTTGAAATGTTTTAAAGAAAAACCCGTTTTATTTCGACAACGGGATTAATTTTAATTTTATTTCTGCAACTTTTGTGTATTGAATTTGGAAAAATGGATTCCATATTTGGAATCAGTGGGTTCAAATTATGTTAATAAGATACTTATTATTTTAGGGAATTATGAATAGTAACTACGGTAAATTTTATTTACCACAGTTAAAGGTAAATCGGGTAATTAAGGGTAAATATAATATTATAAAATTACCCTAACACAGGAAAAAATTCTATTGGATGTATAAAATTATACCCATATAACCTAAGGGTCGGATTAGATTCATTTTATGGACTTTTGACCTTGAAAATAACTTAATTATTATTAAAACCAAAGAAAGTGATAACATGTCACTCTCTTAAATATTATAAGTATAATAATTTTAATTGAGTGATAAACATCATAATACTTCGAACATGAATATTCTCCAGAAGGATAATAATATTATCTACATCATTATAATTTATTTAGAATTTTTAGGTATTAAATAATTGTTATTAATGGTGATACATTAATGATACAGAAATTATTTATTAAGTGAAAAGTAAGTAATATAATTTTTTTTTGAGATAATAATACCAATTAAAAGGCCCAAAAACCGGACAAACCCTTATTGGTAGTGTATATCTACACCTTAATCATCCAATGAACAAATATATAACCCTTTGGAGCCTTATAAATGTGATTATGACACTTGTATTATTTTATTTTAAATGATTCCAAAGTTGTCACCTTCATAATTTAATAAATATAACAATTTAAATATTGTCATTTTAAGATGATAAATTCAAGTAAAAGTATTATTGTGAAAGGTAATAGATTTATATTCATCATAGGATTTTATTTTTAATTTTTATGCAAGAAATCAGTATATTAAATAATTATACAAAAATGTTGTAGTAATTATTTTATTAAGATCTAAACCAAATAAATGGTTTTAAAAATAATAAAATAAATATTATATGAACTATTTAATGTGATCCACTAATTTTATAGACACATATGAACTTTTATTAATCAATTAAAGCTTTTAGTTCGAACATATCTTCTATATATATATTTTATTTAAATTCAAATAAATGAATAGTGTCAAAATTTACACTATTGTTATTTTATAAAAATAACATATTGTAAAATTGATTAAAAATCACAAAAATATTTAAAAATTATAAATTTAAATATATATGGTCTATAATGTTATAAAGTAAACAATTATGGAAAATTAACAACAAATAAGTAATTACTTGTTTTAATTTAAAATTTATAATTTTATTACCACGAATAAACTTAAATAGATTAAATAAGGATAAATCAAAATGATCAGGTTTAAAATAAGATCCAAACATGTATAAATTTGATTGGTTGATGAGATTACAACCCTATCTGATCTTATATTCTAATATGTGTCATTTTTGGTATTCTTCAAAGACCAATGTTAGTTCCTTAATAGGAGGTGTCAAAGAGGCGCTTCAAAGAAGAGGTAATGTTCGTTACTGATTATTTCAACTTTATTTCTTCTTCCACTTCTTATTCTTTAGTTGTTTCATTATGAAGTAATAACATCAGTATCACTCATATACGGATATGTTATTATAAGTATGAATCAACCCTATTTCACAATTTATCCATCCTATGGAAAACGAAATCACCGCGCGTGCATACGTACAAAATACTGTCTCCACGCCGTGGTGTAATCTATTTTCCACCACAACCTTACTTGGATGGGTATAATGGTGTAAATAAGGACTATATATGATTATTGTAAAGTTATATTGATTCTGAAATATTATACATACACTTCAATACAATTCCACGATCATGGTAATGATATCATTGCTCGTACATACGTACGGACTGCCGTCTCCACGACGCGATGAGATTCATTATCAAGGATTAACCATTCATGAATGATTATAAAGTATATATAATAAGTAATCATGAAATATATGACATAATAATGATACTGGATTTATGTATATATGTATGTCATCTACTTATTTCCATTCAATTCAATAGGGAAACGAAAACAGTGTTCATGCGTACGTACGGCCTACCGTCTCCATGAACGGTGTATTTCTTTCCATTTATCGATCTATTATATATATATATGTATATTATGAATATATACTATATATAAATTATGTTTTACATTCTGGATTTATGTAACCATGATCTAAGTAATCATATGAATAATTACAAGTTAGAACACGAACTACAAATGAAACGATTTTACCCAAAATGTTACTTTAACATTAATTTACAAAAGAAGGGGTAATATAAAGTCATAATTGAACCATATATGATATCATAAAAATGAATATGATTCTTTAATAAGTCAATAAGATTATTTAAATCAATATGCAGGAGGTTCGGATACATAAGAAGCATATCAGACGTAAAGTAAGGGATAATTTTGCAAATCTCATTTTTATCCGAGATTGCTTATTCGTAAGTATTTACTGGGGTTATTTATATCATCCATGTCAATTTTTTTTATAAAAGTGTATTCATGTATTTTTAAATTCCTTTTTACCCATTTTGACTTTTACTACATGGTATGTAAGGAATCTTTCTTTTGTTTACGTTACGAGGTACTTTTTGACTTTTCCGACAAAAGTACGAGAAGAATGTTTTTTTAACTTATATGACATGATAGGATTTTTATGGTTTTATAAAGCCTTATTTAACTAAGCTTCCTCTAAAATATTTCATGACTATTTTCAACAAAATATCCTTCTTTTAAAATTTCATGATGTTTTGTGAAAAGAAAATGATTTTGAAGAAGAAAGGATATTTTCCTCAAGAATTCATTTAAAATGTTTTATCAAAACAATTTTCCATCTAATATGACATTATTTAATATATGTATGTTTAATGTTTAATGTCTCTATGATTTAAATGGTTTCACTTTCCTTATGATGAAATGTCCATTTGTTTTATATGGATTATGGGATTATGGGATGATGTTTATGAAACCCATTTTATTCATTGGGTTATGGTGAAGGTTTTAAGTTTATTTTGTGGAAAAGTAAGAATGATTTCATTATGAGATGGGTGGGACCTATATAACCCTCCAATTCATTGGGTAATGATTTTATATCTCATGAGATAGACATGGATGGAATGGTAACTTAATCTGGTTCAGTGTAACAGGACTGAACCGAGGGGTGAACTCGATTCAGAATGGGACTTTGTCCACTAAGATGGTCTTGGTAGTAATGCCTTGGCTACTATAGAAATCATTACATGTGATTAATGGATTCCATAATTACATGTTTTATTCCCATGATATTTTATCATTATTAATGTTTCGTTATGATCTATTCCTTATGTACTTCCATGTTTTATGTCATTGCTCAAGCTTTTGATGTTTAAAAATTATGTTCATGTTTTTAAGTTCAAATTTATATGGTATGTTTTATTTTATCCATGATTACCCTTACTGAGAATTTGAGCTCACCCTTTTTATGTTATCTTTTCCCCAAGATATAAAGAATGGTTTTAGGTAAGAAAAAAAGGGGGAAGATATTTAAGGGAGATGTTGACGATTTTTCACCACGATTAGTGGATTACGTTCCAAGTTTCCAAAGACACTAAACTATTACGGTCCTTGTGTGTCTATTTTTGTTATGTATTAAGTATTCCAGAAAAGTAATGTAATGTCCATGTACTTCAAGCTTCAGGTCTCTACACTCGTATTCTCCGAACAAAGATGGAGAAAGAGTTTCTTGAACTGAAGCAAAAGGATGATGAATCTGTTGGTACCTATGAAGAAAATTTTACAAGACTTGCAAGGTACGCATCTGGTATTATTATCCAACCTAAGAGTAAGATCGATCGATTCTTTAGTGGCTTAAAACCAAGTCTTCGAAGGGCCTTATCCATAAGGGACTTCAATAGCTATGAGGAAATTGTTTGGTGTGCTCTCAAAGTTGAGATGGAGATTGGAGTAACCCATCAATCATGTGGGTTTGATAAGAAGAGGAAAATGGAATTCAAAGGAAAATATAAATAGAACATTGAAAAGAATATGAGCTTTCCCTTATGCTCAATGTGTGGAAAGAAACATGGAGGGAGTTGTCTTAAAGGGACAAGTAAATGTTTGAAATGTGGAATGGAAGGTCATCTGGCATTTGAATGCCGCAATGATGGGAAGAAGATGTCTAATGATGAAAACGAAGGAAGGGACACCCAGAATGAACATACTACACTTCAATGTTTTAAGTGCAAGGAGATGGGGCATTATGCCAATAAATGCCCTAATCCAAGGGTTGTTGATGATGATCGACATAAAAAAAATCTTAAGTCTAAAGACAATGGAATGTCAAATGCAATTTCTATCAGCGATGTAGAGCACGATAATGATGTGGTGAAAGGTACACTTACCATCCACTCTAAAGTAGAAAATGTTTTATTTGATTCTGTATCCACCCACTCTTTTATTTCTGAAGATTTTTCTAAGGGTATCACCGTATTACCTCAAGAATTAGATGTTGAGTTAGCTATGACAACCCCTAATGGCACAACAATCGCATCAAAAGTTTATAATTCTTCCCTGATTGAAGTTTTTGGGAATGTGCTTCCTGAAAATCTTGTGATCCTTGCTATAGTGGAATTTGATGTGATTCTTGGCACGGATTGGCTTTCTTTATATGGAGCTCATATCAATTGACAAAGAAGGGAAGTCACATTTCATATTCCAGATCAATCTATGATCGTCTATTGATGTAAGGATGAACATAACCTTCTAGTGGAAATTTCTTCCATCTTATGGGTCTTGATTCCACTAAATAAAGGTTATTTATCTCAAATGGTTGGTGAGAAACTCACGATTAATAATATGCCCATTGTACGGGAGTTTGATGATGTCTTTCCCGAGGAATTTTCGGGTCTTCCACCAAATAGTGAAGTTGAGTTTTCAATAGAACTCATAACGGGTGCTTTACCTATTTCAAAGACACCTTATAGAATGGCCCCAATTGAGTTTTAGGAATTGAAGAAGCAACTCCAAGAGAATCTTGATAAGGGATTCATATGCCCTAGTGCATCACCTTGGGGAGCACCTGTTCTATTTATTAAGAAGAAAGATGGATCAATGAGACTCTGCATTGATTATCAAGAACTTAACAAGCTCACTATCAAGAAAAAATATCCTCTCCCATGCATTGATGACTTATTTGACCAACTACGCGGAGCTCAATACTTTTCCAAGATTGATCATCGTTCGGGGTATCATCAATTAAGGGTCAAAAGGGAGGATATACCAAAGACGGCTTTCCATACAATGTTTGGACACTATGAATTTATAGTGATGCCATTTGGTCTTACTAATGCCCCTACTATATTCATGGATCTGATGAATAGAGTCTTTAGAGACTATCTTGATCAATTTGTGGTAGTATTTATAGATGATATTCTTGTCTATTCAAAGAGAAATTAAGAACATGAAGATCAATTGAGAATTATATTGAAGAACCCGAGAAAGGAGAAAATTTATGCCAAATTTACCAAGTGTGAATTTTGGATTCAAAAAGTTTCATTTTTGGGTCACATAATCTCAAAAGAGGGGATATCTGTGGATCCAGCAAAAATAGAGGTTATGGAAAGACGGTCGAGACCAACATCAGTAATTGAGATATGATGTTTTCTTGGTTTGGATGGATATTATCGACGTTTTGTGAAAGATTTTTCACGATTATCTAATACACTCACTAGGTTGACTCGGAAAGGATTTAAGTTTTTTTGGATGGAGGAATGTGAAGAGAATTTCAAGGAGTTTAAAAGAAGGTTATCCAGTGCACCTGGGCTCACACTGCCTTGTAGTGGAGAAAGGTTTGTGATCTACAGTGATGCATCCAAGAAGGGGCCAGGGTGTGTTCTTATGAAAAATGATAATGTGATAGCTTATGCCTCAAGACAGTTGAAAATCCATGAGCAAAATTACCCAACACATGATTTGGAGTTAGCTGCGGTAATCTTTGCATTAATGATTTGGAGGCATTATTTTTATGGAGAAAGGTGTGACATTTATACTGATCATAAAAGTTTAAAGTATATTTTCACACAAAGGAGATGAATATGAGCCAAAGAAGATGGTTGGAACTGATTAAGGATTACGACTGCTCAATTCATTACCACCATGGGAAAGCAAAAAAGGTGGCAGATGCATTAAGTCGACAAGACCATGCTAGCTTATCCATGATGAGGATAAAAAATGATCCAATATTTATGGATTTACAAAGGATGGATCTTGGAATTTTAATGGGAGGGGGAAAATCGTATCTTTCTCAAATGAATGTTCAACCATCTATACATGTGAAGATTATAGAGGCACAAAAGTAAGATGTAGAGTTACAAAAGAAGGTGAGAAATATTCCTGAATTCAACCTTGATTGTGATGGGATAATAAAGTTCAGGAATCGGGTTTGTGTTCCTACCATCCCAGAATTAAAGAAGGAGCTGCTGGATGAGGCTCATAGTTCTTCATTCTCTATTCATCCTGGAAGCACGAAGATGTATAGGGACATAAAATAGTACTTCTGGTGGGATGGCATGAAAATAGATGTTGCTGAATATGTCTTTCGATGCTTGGTTTGTCAGAAAGATAATGCTAAGAGACAGAAGTCCAAGGGGATGTTACAACCATTACCCATACCTGAATGGAAATGGGAAAACATCACTATGGACTTTGTCACAGGACTTCCTAAAACATCCAAAGGCAATAATGCTATCTGGGTCATAGTTGATCGTCTTACAAAGTCTGCACACTTCATTGCTATTAGAGAGGATTTCTCTCTGGATCAACTTTCCAGGATATATGTAAAGGAAGTGGTAAGATTGCATGCAGTACCACTTTATATTATATCTGATCGGGATCCGAGATTTACCTCGAAGTTCTAGAGAAGTCTTCAGTATACTCTGGATACAGAGTTGAGTTTCAGCACTGCTTATCATCCTCAGACAGACGGTCAGTCTAAGAGAACAATTCAAACTCTAGAAGATATGTTGAGAGCTTGCTCTATGGATTATAAAGGTGATTGGGATCAACACCTTACTTTGGTGGAATTTTATTATAATAATAGCTTTCACTCCAGTATTCAGATGGCTCCTTATGAAGCTATCCATGGAAAGAAATGCAAGACTCCAACCTGCTGGGATGAAGTTGGGGAAAGAAAGCTATGAGGACCTGATCTTGTTGATGAGATGGCAGAAAAGGTCCGATCGATTCAACAACACATAAGAGTAGCTCAGAGTCGATAGAAAACTTATGCCGACAACTGAAGAAAAGACCTAGAGTTTGAAGTGGGTGATAAAGTGTTCTTACGAATATCTCCCTGGAAGAGGGTCATGATATTCGGAAAGAAGGGGAAGTTGAGCCCTAGATATATCAGTCTATTCAAAATACTGGATCGTGTTGGAAAGGTAGCTTACCGATTGGCGCTTCCACCGAATCTCTCTCAAGTTCACGATTTGTTCCATGTATCTCTCTTGAGAAAGTACATAACTGATCCTTCACATGTACTCAGCTCAGAAGTTGTACCACTGGAGCAAGATCTTTCTTATGAAGAACAGCAGATAGAGATTCTAGATCGTAGTGAAAAAGTCCTACGAAAAAAGACCACTCACTTGGTGAAAGTTTTATGGAGGAACCACGAATTAGAAGAAGCTACATGGGAGCTTGAGGATTTGATGAGGGAGATGTATCCTCATCTATTTGTTACAAAGTGACGAATTTTGAGGGAAAAATTCATTTTAAGGGGGGTTGAATATAACACCCGAGACATTTATGAGAAATATTTTGTTTTTAAATCTGCAAAGGAATCTTTCACTACACACAACACTAGATTGTCTTGCTTTACACGCAATTGCGGCCTTCCTCGATAGCTTGCGTCGTACGCAATACCGAGTATCACTAAAAAAACGATATGCTATTAAAATATTATTAAAACTAGTCGTTATGAATAGTAATAACCACATTTTGAAATTTTATAAATTTTATTTTTTAAAATGGACTTCATTTTTGGATTCAGAATATCGAAATTAGCCTAGGGTGACATTTTGAAATTTTTCTGAAAACTTTCAATTTTTGATGAATAGTGAAACCACTAAGTGGTAGTTAAAAAAACTGAATTTTTCATAAAACATAATTTTACCGCTTCTGTGAGTGAAATTTAAAAAATCCGAGAGACACGGTTGATGTCAGTAAGTAAAATGTGGTTCAATGAGATGAAAATAATTTTTTGGTGAATAGTAACATTTTACTTTTTTTTACCACGGTTAAAAGTAAATAGGGTAATTAAGGGTAAAAATGATATTATTATTACCCTAAAAAATGTCCTAATTCTATTGGATAAGTTTAATTCGACCATAAACAACCTTAGGAATAAAATATGACCATTTAGGCCCACTTGGATTAGATTAGGACATTTATTATTAATTTATTTAAAGAAGGGTTAAAATAGTTAAAATCAAAGATTAATCACTAATGAATTTTTACTATAGGGTTATACATAAGATAAATTAGACTATAAATATTCATTAGAAGGATAAAAATATTTCCTACATAATGGTATTTTATTTTTAATTTTTAGACTTAAAATAATTTAATTTATTTATGACACAATGATGATGCAGTAATTATCTTATTAATAAAATATTGACATAATTGATGTTATAAATACCCAAATAAATGTGATTTGAGACTTTTTATGAATTATAATAATTTTATAGGTTAATATGACATGTTAGTATTGATTTAATTAACTTTTTTCTAACTAATCATTCTGTTATGAGTATCAAACAAATTAATTACTAAATAGTGTAAAAATAGACATAAGATAGTTTTTAAAATAAATATTATATTATTAATTGTTATGTTATTATTAAAAATCTATGGTTCGTACAAATAACTTAGATAAGGTTATACATATTAATAATAAACAACTTGGTGTTCGTTTGGCTTGTTATGGTATGTTTATTAACCTTATAGTGTAAGAACACAAAAAGGCACGGTGAAAGTAAAATTATTTAACTTAAAGTAAAATCTAAATGATAAGATTAAAATAGGAACCTAAACTTGTCTAAATTCTATTGGATGAGAGGATTTCGACCCATCCCCACCTTAGCTTCTAAATAAATCAATTTAGAGCTATTTAAAACCGAATATGACTTTATAATAAAATAATATTTTTAGTTTTTCCAAAGGTGCCCCTCTCCTCCCTTATAAAAGGGCACCTACTCCCTCTCTTCCTCACACCACTTTGAGCCTTCAAGCTCGGCCACCCCTACCAATTTCTCCTCTCCACTTCCCTATAGACATCCTAGAGGTCCTGGTTTTCTTCAAAGACCAATTTTAGTGCCCTAAAAGGAGGTCTCAAAGAAGTGCCTCAAAGAAGAGGTAATGCCTGTTACCGATTCTTTCATCTTTATTTCATCTTCCACTTCTTCTTAATTAGTTGTTTCATTATGAGGTAATAAAATCAGTATCACTCATATAATGATATTTTATTATAAATATGAAACAACCCTATTTCATCTCTTATCCATCCTATGGAAAATGCAATCACCGTGCGTGTGTACGTACGGAATACCGTCTCCACGTCGTGGTGTAATCTATTTTCCACCACCACCTTACTTCGATGGGTATAAGGGTGAATGTAATGAATATATATGATTATTGTAAATTTTTATTGATTCTAAAATAGTATACATACACTACAATACAATTCCACGATCATGGAAACGATATCATCGCTCGTGCGTACGTACAGAATACCGTCTCCACGATGTGATGTGATTCGTTCTACATGATCTTCATTGAATAATGATTATATAGATGAATTGAATGAATGAATATGATATATATTACACTAATACAATTATGGAAATGAGGTATCTATAACCTAAAGAGAAGAATAAGAATTTATTCGACAAAACACGCATAAGAACAAAATGTAATAAACCCCCGAATAACAAGTAGTAATGAAATATTACTAATAAGAAGATAAGAATATAACCATATATGATATCATAAAAATAAGTATGATTTTGGAATAAGTCAATAACATTATTTAAATCATTATATAGGAGGTTCGGACACTTACGATGAAAATCAGACCTAAGGTAAGGGAAATATCACAATCTCATTTTTATCTGAGATTGTTTATACTTTGGAATTTACTAGGGTGTATTTTATCATCCACATCCTTATTTCCACAATATGTAATATTGTTTCCATCCACCTAAAAATTTTTAAATCCAATTTTACCCTTTGGTGATTTTTTTAGTAAAGGATATGAAAGGAATATTTTGTCGTTTTTCATACGAGGTACTTTTTGACTTTTCCGACAAAAGTATGAGAAGAATGTTTTTTTAACTTATACGGCATGAATGGATTTTTAAAACATTATTTCCAAGAAGCTACCATTACAAGTTTTAATGTTTATTTTTAATCATCTTCTTTAGTTTAAAATTGAATGACATGTTAAAAAAAGGAAAATGTTTTTGAAGTAGAAATGATAATTTCCTCAAGAATGGAGTTCAAGTGTTTTATCAAAATTATTTTCCATCTAAGATAATATAGGGTTATGTTTCTATCCCTATTATTACATTTATTTTATTATGTTGTTATGAATTTTTTTTATGAATTCCTTTATCTTATATGAATTGTTTTATGATGTCATGTTGTTTAGGAATCTCATTTTTACTACATGGGTTATGCAATGATGTATGATTTATGATTTTGTGGCACACATAAGAATGGTATCATTATGAGATGGGTGGGAAATATATCTCCCTCCAATTCATTGGGTAAAAATTTTATATCTCATGAGATAGACATGGCTAGAGCGGCAGGTTATACCAGTTCAGTGAAACAAAACAGAAATGAGGAGTGAACTTGGTTCAGAAATGGACTTTGTCCACTAAGATAGTCTTGGAAATGAGTGTTGACTAATAAGAAATGATTCTCAATGATTATGTGCGTATGAAATAAAGTATCATGTTTTATGTTTTGATTATTGGGATTACATTTCACTACTATGATTTATCCCATGTTATGAAATTATGATCTCTTTTGCAGGTTAAGATTTCCAAAAGTTATGTTTTTATGTATATGATGTGATTGATATTTCCTTTGTTTACCCTTACTGAGCATTTGAGCTCACCGTTTTTTTGTTTTATTTCCCCAGGTCGGGAAGAAGGTTATTAAGTAGGATATGCCAAAAAGGGACTCTAGATATGATGAAATAAATGGGAGGCAAAGTATATGCTTTATGAACCAATTGATTATGCTTTCCAATTTCTAAAGACACTACACCCATACGGTCCTTTCATGGTTTTGTCATATGTTGTAATAAGTGTGCTTCAATTTTGAAGTAATAACGATGTATGTAAAGTATGGGTCATTATAGTTAAAATAGGTGTGAGGCATGTGAGATAAGAATAAAAAAATGAAGAATAAATAATTGGAAAAAAGTGGATAGGTATTTGAATATATTGGAGAGAGTGAAGAGATCAAAGGATAATTAATAAAATTTGAGTAATGGGTTAAATTTATGAGAGGAACCTTATAAAGTGAAAGATGAAATGGGAGATATGCTCTATGTGAGGACTAATAAAAAATCAGGTAAACAAAATACCGCAAATTCTTTAACTTCTCCCTTCCAGATAACTTTCAATACTATTCAGATTGATGCATAGTAAGTTCCGTTGGATTTATAATTATGGTTATAATCCAATCACATAGTTTTTCTCCATAGGTGTGAAGGTTATTTTTTTATATTTAATTAAATCTATTTTTGTGTGTATTTAAATTGTTAAAGATGGATAATTATACAGTTATGGATTCATGTCGAGCCTTTAAAAAACTGTTTCTAATCCTAATTCAATTCATGAATTGAGGCATGGGATATAAATATTCTTTATATTTTACTATGAAAGTTAGAAGCTGTCATACTTTAACATCATTATTTAAATGGATGTGATTATCCTCAATTAGATAATAGTCTAGAAATAATCACAAGATTGAATTTTGTGTAATAACATGGAAATCCCCCAATTTCAAGTTGAAATTAATAAAGTGTAATATTGATATAATATTATCTAATAGCGTATTTAGGTGTGATAAATTAATTTTTCATGTTGGGGATAGATTCTTCTTTTGAATATATTATTATCAAGTTTTAGAAAACATTACACTATGTTTAAAATGATCAACATATGCAGTAGATTTTTGAGTAAAATTCTAGAATTTTTTGATATAATATTACATATAAATATTATTAACTTGAAATTATAAATTTTCATATTAAAATGGATATTTTTGATAATAATTTCAATAATGATGCTTAAAGGTTTACTTCATGAAGTAAAAACAGATGTTTAAATAAATTGTATGATTCTTGCAAGAAAGATAAAACAAGTATTATATATATATTATAATAATTCTAATTATTATGGAAAATTATCCTAGAGAGTGAAATGGATAATCTTGTGAATTTACCAGAATTATTAATGATAAAATTAAACTATATAATGCTAAAATGAAAACAGCTTAAATAATGTTGATGGGAAATGTGTTTATAATTTTGTATATTAAGTAATTAAAATTATGATTGTTTAACACATGTGATTTTATGAGTATTATTTTATTAAGAATATTTTATTTCATGCATAAATTTATTATCCTTACTTAAGGATGTTATAACATATTATAATTTGATGAAATTTGGAGAACCATTAGTATTATCTAAGGTGGAAATATTAATTTTCATATTTAATTTTTATGGAATGTGTGATAACTTATTTTTGAAATGTATATGTTTTATTACCATTGATATTTACTAGATAGTGTGTTATATATATTTATACTTTAGTTTTAATGTTGGTTATTTGGGGTTTTTGATGTTTAATTTAATTAAAATGGTTAAAAAATGTAAATCTAGTAATATTGTCTTGCTAAGGAATTAAAGAGGCATGTTGAAATAATTATCATTGATATTGATAATATATTTGAAATAGAATCTCATGGCTGATTGAAAAATTAATTAAATAATATTCAGCCATGGAAAATTTATCAGGATAGAGCTAATGAGATTAAATTTTAAATTATGTAATTAATTAAAGACAGTTATGAAAATTGATTCATTACAGAAATTTTTACTTTGGGATGCATGAGGTTGTGAAGTGAACCTGTGATGGATGATGAAATATGTAATACTAGTGTGGATGCTAGAGGTTGTTATGGTGGAATGAGGTTCTTGTTATAGTGATGGTGATATTGAAATGAGATATCAAATATTTTATTACATGTAGTGGTGTCGGGGATAGAACCAGTACTGATGGAATGGGTTAAAGCTTGGATTTCCCCTTAATGTACTAAATTTTTTATGATTTCTTTATAATGATTCTACTTAATGAAGTAACTATGAACAATTTTTAATTATATAATTAATTTACAACTATGAGAAGCTTTTTATGCTGCACATCATGAGTGCACATTTAATATTCTATAATGGTCTGATACCTAGATTACCTAGATGATCATGAAATGGTAAATGAATAAATGAATGAATGAGGTGATTCTTGATGATTTCTTTGATGATGACATACTTGAGAATACAAGATAAAAAAATAGTTCTATTGGAACTTTGATAACAAGATTCAAGATGTTAATAAATGAAATGGTATTGGTAATAATTAATTAATTAAAATGTGGCTTGATGCTTGTGTTCTTATAGGATATATAGTTCTTAGAAGTGGCATCTAGGAGTCAAAGAGATGTTATCTGCAATTGAGTTTAAGAATAGTTTATTCCCATAGTGCGGTTTTGAGATATATTATATCATGTATATTTTGTGACTTCATACACTAAACCACCCATGTCAGTTAGGGAGACTAACACCCAATGGAATCTGTGAGGTTGTTTTCCCCATTATCTTGATGGGATAATAGATGGATGACTACCCCCTCTTTCCTAGATCTCTTCTCTTGGAAGAATTATATGTTGGTGTGAACATATGTTATGTTTCCCCATATATGTGTGTAGTGGTTGGTAATGTCTTGTGGTTATTACAAACACATTTATCTCTAGATATAGTATCAAAATATTTATTATATGTATTACAGGTATAGGATATTATGGATTGAGTTACATTATTTAGTGTATGGGATATGATTGATTGAGGTATAATACCTATTGTATGATACATGTCATGTGGGCTGTAGTGGATCCCAAAAAATACACAATTATTATATTGTGTTGTTTCATTAAATGATATAATGATATGACACAAAAGGATTATGTGGTGATATAGTATCATATGGTTCTATAGGATAATTTCTTTTAGAGATAGATGGATAAGGATGTGTGACTTTGGGGAAGAGAATAAAACTAGTGGGGAAGTGGTAATGGGGTAACGTTGTTGTTTTTATTATATTATAGGATATTGTACATGAGTTAGTTGGTGATGAGGTTTCTTTGGTGAGGATAGAAAAATAATAGTAAACCTATTTAGGTTGTTAGTTATTTTCATTTTATATTCAATGAGATTTAATACGATTATTTAACATTTTTCAGGATAGGTTTTAGAGAGGATCCTAATTAGTATAAATTTTATGCCCAACCTATGTATATATAAACTGTTTTTAAGTTAGTGAGAGATATTTGGTGATCTAGTTATATTTTACTAGGATTAGGAGTTGTTCCAAAGCTATTTGGGTTTCTAGGTCAATGCCAAGGATTTTTTTGTCATTCCCTTTTAGTTGTGTTAGTTTTTATGACATTAAATTCATATCAAGTATTAGGATTTATTCTTATATTTTATGAGAATGGGTTGTTTGGTTGTTTTTTATCATATCTCTATAATTTCCCTTATCTTATAGAGTAATGCCTCTCATATGTGTATATATTATACCCTTGGTTCTTTTTTCCGACCTTTATCCTATTAGAGGTAGGATTTGGGCATCATTATCTCCCTTATTTTATTAATGGACCAAGTGGGGTACCATTATGGGAGGGGTTCATGAAAATGGTATTTTTTAAATCATTTAAACAAAAAGATAATTTTGAATAAAAAGAAATATTTCTCACTCTTTATCAAGAAAAATATTCTTTGAACATTCTCCAAAAAAACATTGTGACAATTTTTGAGATGATTATTCCAAAAATGAATTTACTTTTTTCAAATACATTTTAAAAAATTTTATTAAATTAATTATATTATTTTCTAAAAAACTATTTTTGTGGAAAACTTCATTCTAAATGAATATATTTTCTTTAACATAAATTTATTACTTATTTATCAATATATTTTAAATATATAAAACGTTTATACATATTTTAAAAAAAATTATATATATCATTCAACCCATTTAACTACTAGGTTTTAATGTTATACATTATTACAGTTCATTTAGAATCGAGGTCTCGAATATTGAAAGCTATCGAATAAATTTTATTTGACGATAAATAAAGCATAAAATAGTTGGGTGTTACATTGAAACCCCCTTATAATGAATTTCACCCATTAATTCCATAACTTCTATACAAAAAATGATGATATCTCTGTTTCATAACATCCTTGGGTTCCCAAGTAGCATCTTCGAATTTATAATTTCTCCAGTTATCTATAAGAAGGTCTGTAGTCTTGTCCATTAACACTATGCATCCATGATCCAAGATTTATAGAAGTTGTTCTTCATAGGAAATATCATTATCTATTGTTAAAACATTTTAGTTAAGTACATTTGAAGAATCAATTATGTACTTTCTTATAAGTGACACATGGAACATCTCATGAACATGAGGGAGGTACATTGGAAGAACTAAGAAATAATCTACCATCCGTACTCGATTAAGAATACCGAAGGGGAAAATATTTCAAGGACCCAAAAGTCCATTCTTTCCAAATCTCACAAACTTACTCCATAGAGAAAATCATAGGAATAACTTCTCACCATCTTTAAATTTTTTATTTTATTGATGACTGTATACAGAAACGTTTTGTTAACTCTGAGCTCCCTAATGTATTTCTGAATATTTTAGACTTTATCTTCCATTCCATCAACTATAATATGTCACAATAGATTTTGTTCTAAAACCTCATTCTATATTAATTGGAGTTCTACACATCATTCCATATATGGATTCATATTTATCCTTCTGAATGTTCATTTGAAAACTATCGTTGTAAGATAACTTTATTTGATGATGGTACTAATCCCAATCAAATTTTAAATTCATAAAAAAGATTTCAGCATGTCCTATATGGTTTGAATGGTTCTCTCAGACGTACCATCTATATAAGGTTGATGGGTTATACTAAAATACTTCTCTGATTCCAAAATTTGAAAAAAAGACATCTCAAGAGCATCCAGGTAAACCTTAGATCCTGAATAGATACACTATAATGTTATAATGCATGAAAACATACTACTTACGTAATGTATATTCTATAAAGATAATAAATAGATAGATCTTCTCTAATAGAAAAGAACTATGTTAACAATATAAGGTGATAAAATATTACCCAAACAGTATTATAAACTCTATATGTTTTATTGAAATTGATGATAAAATAAATGGTGGTGTTTTACCATTTCCATTGTAATATGGGTAATGTTTGTAACATCCCTTATACTTCTATCTCATAGAATTTACCATTTGACATACCATGCACAAAGATACATAATATAAAATCTCATTTAATATTGTCCCACCATAAATACTCTTTCAGATCATTATAAATAATTGTAAATATAAGATGAATATAGAAAGATCATTACAAGAATTTTTTGTTTTCGTGGATGGAAATCTCAGGTGACTGCTCAATGGCAGTCACTATTGAAGTTAATACACACCAATATTTAGTGGTCGGTGTTCTTTTTAACCCCCTGCTCTATTTTTCCCTCTCCCCGCTCCTTCACCCTCCCTCTAGCGACCCCAACCCTCTCTCGTGATCTAACCCAGAGACCCCCCCACCGCCTCAGTGAAGTGTCATCGGACCTTCCCACCACCGTCAAAACCTCCCAGTCTCATCGCATCCCACCATCGAGGTCTCCCGTACAAGAACTGTCGAACCCTCCTGGCCCCGTCGCACCCCGCCGTCCAACCCTGTTGGCTCCATCGAGATGCCCTGCCGCTGTCATGCCGTCCGCCCCTATCAAGCCCCACCGTCGAACCCATATCTTTGAGCCAATGCATCCCATCATGAATCCCCTATCGTCGCGCCCCTACGTCATTTCCTCCCTTTCACAGTCGAGTCCCCTCCATGTTAATTGTCTGCATTACTTATTTAAATTTGGAATATGATTTTTTTATTTGTACATAATACTGATTCCTTCTAGATGGTTCCCTCAATACTGCATATGCTCTTTAATTCTTGGTCCAAATTCCTTGTTAAGATTGTATGCAAGGCTAAACTGGTGGTCACTTTAAGCGAATGAATGAAGGAAATATATATGTTTTTTCCACCTGTTTTAATACGTAGTATTGTGATTACCTGTATGAGTAATAATATATTGTTATTGTTGTGAATTTATAGAATACTTTGGTGCAGATGAAATAACTACTCTATTGATAGAGTGAATATAGAATATAAAAAATACAGAGTATGTTATGAAGATTCTCTACTTTAGTAGCTACATTATTTCGTGGGATTATATTAGTTAATTCATATAGTCAATTTGTTGTTTTTAGGAAATATGTACCATTATCTATGATCTAGCCAAATGATTATTGTATGTGGACCCATATTCAGATTATTTAGTAAATATATTATATGACCGGAGTAGCGTGCCTATTCTTAGACCACAATTTAGAATGAATTTTATTTATCGTAGTTCAATAGTAGAATGGTTATATATGTGGTATGATTTTAGAATTTAATTGGTAACATGTTGTTAGAAATTATACATGTGGATACTTGTGACAACCCCATATTAATTTATTTAAGAATATTTTTTATTATTTACAGTTTTAGTAGTTTTTATGATTTTTTATTTATGTTGGTTTGATATACAGTAGGCCATGCTGTAGCAAAAGGCCTTGTGTCATGATGGTTTATTATTTTACAGTTACATATGTTTTTTTGGTTTTATAAAATTTTACAATCTACGGACTATTTCACACCATACAGGTTGTGTCATGCAGGGTATTTCAAATAATGAATCCACGGGCTTCTTATATAAGTTGTGTCACATCTAAATAGGTGTGTTATTACATGGTGAGGATGTCCCAGGTGAGGTTGTGTCACTGCAGTAAGTGTTGTCCCTAGGGGGATTTTACAATGGGATCCTAATAAATTCCTCAAGGAGGTCATCAATGAAGCAGTACTAGAGGTCAAAACATTGTGGTTCCTAGATAGGGTTATTTCGTTAAAAGGAAGAATAATATAGTTTAAATTTTTTGATGATCCCATTTTCTCCCTTCAACATTAAGGTCGTTTTCCCTCCCCTTCATCTCCATTCATGTCAGATTATTTGGAAAAACATTAGGGGACCCATTAACCTCCTTATCCAAGACACCAAACTCTGTTCTTCATTGATTATGGGTGTATTTAGAAACTGTGTCATCCTTTGTCCCTACTATTGAACTCCCACATCCATTTTCCAATGATTCACTTTTCTCCCACAACCATTAATTTCATGTTATATATTTTTAGGGTTTTATATTCCTATAGTTATTGGATTGGGATATCTATGGCTTGTGGATATCATCATCTACATTATTTTTTCTTATTTTGTCCAAGGAAATAGGTTTCCTATATATTTGAGGTAGGTGTATTTTTGAAATTCCATTATTCATCATATCAAGATATTCTTGTGAATTTTAGAATTAATTTATCATAATGCCTTTACTAGATAAAATTCTCATAATGGGTTTATAAATGGATTTTAATGATTTCTATGCTTGTAATAAAAAAGGATTTTATCATATATTAACTTTTTATTTGAATTTGAATATTAGGATTTGAAAGTATTTATGAAAATATCAAGAGGATATTTTAATTAAATTTTTAATTTTTAATGAGATTCATGTGACTATTTTAGTTTTAAAAGCAGATGTTGGGTGTTTTTACTAGATTTTTGTAAAAAAGGGTTTGGTTTTCCCATGTTTAATAGTTTTATGAATTATTAGTGTTTGGGTGATTTAATGTCTTCTAAAAAAATTGTTCATTTCCAAATGGATATCAAAATGTGTTTTCTTGAGAATATTTTCAATATTTGATGAAATGATTTGCAGTTTCATAACATTATCTCCCTTAATACCTTGAACATGGTTTGTAAGTGTTCCACAAGGTATTCCATCATCTCATTATAGATAAAAATGTTGTCCAAGTAGACTACCACAAACATTTCTATGTATTTGTAGAAAAATGTTTCATCAAGGTGAAAAATGTCGCTAAGGTGTTAGTCAAATCAAATGGCATAACAAGGAACTCATAGGATCTGTACCTTGTCATGCTTGCAGTTTTTGGCATATCCTCCATGGTAATGCGAACTTCATAGCATCTAAACCCAATGTTCAGATTTTAGAATACAAGATCCTTGCTCAACTGATCAAATAGATCTACTATCAATGAGATATGATATTATTTCTTTAATGTGACTCTGTTCAATGCCCGATAGTCCATGCACATCCTTATGAAGCCATAATGCATATTTTGGCACCCTCAAGAAAGGTGGGTGGGGTGGTCAAAATAATCCAAATGACCTCAGAATACCTTGAAATCAGACAACAACTACCGGCATGTGAATTGTGAAATGATCGGGCAGACCACTCGTCCATCAGAGGTGTCGTGTGACCACGGTTACCGAAAATGCAATTTGGGTGCCATAAATGAGAAAAACATGCGTCTAATGGTAAAATGCATTCCAAATGACATAGGAATGACATGAAATCAAAGTAAAACATGATAATTATTATTCGTGCCATGTACGTTGAGACGACACGTAAATTGGATATGTGGTTTGTGCGTTATGGCTGAATATGTGTTTTTAAAGAGTTTGACGCGCTTGAGAAAGGTGGGTGGGGTGGTCAAAACTAGCTGAACAACCTCGAAATGTCATGAAATCAGACGACAACAACTGGCGAGTGCATTGTAAAATGGTCGGGCAGACTACACGTCAATCGAAGGTGTCGTGTGACCACGGTGACCAAAAACATAGTTCTTGTGCCATAAATGACCAAAAAAGGTGTCTAACAGTCAAATGATTTTCAAACAACATCGGAATCACTTGAAATAACAAGAAAAATTCTAATTATTATTCATGATGTGTACACGGAGATGGTACATAAATCAGATGTGCAGTTTGCGCATTATGGCTGAATATGTATGTTTTTAGCGTTTAGTGCACATGAGAAAGGTGGGTGGGGTGGTCAAAACTAGACGACCGACCTCAAGAAGCCTTGAAATCAGATTAAAACAACTGGGGAGTGAATTTTGAAATTACCAGTAAGACAAGATGTGTATCAGAGGTTTTCTGTGACCGTGGCGACCGAAAACGCAGTTCTGGTACCATAAATGACCAAAACATGCATCTAACTATCAGATTCATTCTAAACTACATTGGAATAAATTTAATTTATAGGATAACATTATAATTATTATTCGTGATGTTTTACGTGGAGATGGAATGACAATCGAACGTGCGGTTTGCACGTTATGGACGAATATGTGTGTCTTTAGAATTTGGCACACCTGAGAGAGGTCGGTGGGGTGGTCCAAACTATCTGAACGACCTCCAAATTCCATGAAATAGGATGACAAAAACAGGGGAGTGAGTTTTGAAATGGATGGGTAGACAACAAGTGAATCAGAGATGTCATGTGACAGCGGTGACCGAAAATGCAGTTCTGGTTCCACAAACGACCAAAATAAGCGTTTAATGGTCAAATGCTTTAACAACGACATTTGAATGACTTGAAATCATAAGAAAACATTCTAATTATTATTCTTGATTTGTGCGCAGAGGCGACACATAAATCGGATGGGCCGTTTGCATGTTACGACCAAATATGTGTTTTTTAAGAGTTTGACGCGCTCAAGAATGGTAGGTGGGGTGGTCAAAATCGTCCGAATGACCTCAGAATGTCATGAAATCAAACGAAAAGATCCGGCGAGTTAATTTTGAAATAGTCGGGTAGAAAACACATCAATCTGAGGTGTCATGTGACCACGGTGACCGAAAACATAGTTCCGGTGCCATAAATGACCAAAACAGGCGTCTAATGGTCAAATGCATTCCATATGACATCTTAAAGACTTCAAAACATAGAAAAAATTTCTAATTATTATTCTTGATGTGTACGTAGATATGGAACATTAAATGGATGTATAGTTTGCGCGTTACAGCTGAATATGTGTGTTTTCATAGTTTGGTGCGCTTGAGAAAAGTGGGGGGGGGGAGGTCAAAACCATCAGAACGATATCGAAATGCCATGAAATCAGATGAAAACTACCAACGAGTGAATTGTAAAATGTTTGGGAAGACGACATGTGAATCGGATGTGTCGTGTGACCGTAGTGACTGAAAATGCACTTCCAGTGTCATAAATGATCAAAAAAGGCATCTAACGGTCAAATGCATACCAAATGACATTGAAATGACATTAAATCACTGGAAAACATTCTAATTATTATTTGTGATGTGTATGCGTAGACAGAATGTCAATTGTACATGTGGTTTGGGCGTTACAACCACATATGTGTTTTTTAAGAGTTTGGCGTTCTTGAGAAAGGTGGGTGGTGTGGTCAAAACTGGTCGAATGACCTCATAATTCCATGAAATTAGATGACAAAAACTAGAGAGTGAATTTTAAAATGGTTGGGTAGACCACATGTCAATCGGAGGTGTCGTGTGACCGTGGTGACCGCGAACATAGTTCTGGGACCATAAACGACCAAAATCAGCATCTAATAGTCAAATGCATTCCAAATGACATCGAAATGACTATAAATCATAGAAAAACATTATAATTATTAATCGTGATATATACACAAATACATCATGTCAATTGGACGTGCGGTTTGCACGTTATGACAGAATATTCATTTTTTAGGAGTTTTGTGCGCTTGAGAAAGATGGGTGGGCTGGTCAACATAGTCTGAATAACCTCTGAATTCCATGAAATTAGACAACAACAACCGGAGACTGAATTTTTAAATGTTCGGGTAGACCACACAACAATCGGAGGTGTCGTGTAACCGTAGTGACAGAAAATGCACATTCGGTGATATAAACGACCAAAAAAGGCGTCTAACAGTTAAATTCATACAGAACGACATTGGAATGACTTGAAATCATAGAAAAAAATTCTAATTAATATTTGTGATGTGTACGAAGAGGCGGAACATTAATCGGACGGGAAGTTTGCGCGTTACGGCAAAATATGTTTTTTAAGAGTTTGACGTGATTGAGGATGTTGGGTGGGGTGCTTAGAACCGGCCGCACGTCCTCAAAATGTCATGAAATCAGACGAAAACAACCGGTGAGTGAATTGTGAAATGGTCATGTAGACCACACGTCAATCAGAGGTGTCATGTGACCACGGTGACCGAAAATGCTGTTCCGGTTCCATAAATGACCAAAACAATCGTATAACAGTCAAATGCATTACAAACCACATCAGAATGACATGAAATCATAGTAAAACATTCTAATTATTATTCGTGATGTGTATGTAGAGACCGAATGTCTATCAAATGTGTGGTTTGCACGTTACGGCCGAATATGGGTGTTTTTGGGGTTTTGCGAGCTTGAGAAAGGTGGGTGGGGTGGTCAAAACCGGTCGAACGACCTCAAAATTCCATGAAATTAGACAACAACAGCCGGGGAGTGAATTGAGAAATGATCGGGCAGACGAAAATTTAATTAGAGGTGTCGTCTGACCACGGGGACTGAAAAGGTAGTTCTGGTGCCATAAACGACCGAAACAGGCATCTAACGGTCAAATGCTTTCCGAACGACATCATAATGACTTGAAGTCACATGAAAAAATTCTAATAATTATTCATGACGTGTACGTGGAGATGAGACATGAATCAGACATGCAATTTGTGCGTTATAGCCGAATATGTGTTTTTTAAGGGTTTTGTGTGGCTGAGAAAGGTGAGAGGTGTGGTCAAAAATGGCCGAATGAAAATGGAATTCCATGAAATCAGATGACAAAAACTGGTGAGTGAATTTGAAATGGTCAGGTAGACAAAAATTTAATCGGATGTTTTGTGTGACCGCGGTGACCAAAAACGCAGTTCTGGTGCCATAAAAGACCAAAACATGTGTGTAACGATCAATTGCATATCGAACGACATCGGAATGACTTGAAATCACACGAAAACATTATAATTATTATTTGTGAGTTGTACACGGAGACAAAAGGTCAATGAGACATTCGGTTTGCGCATTATGGCTGAATATGTGTTTTTTAAGGGTTTGGCGTGCTTGAGAAAGGTGGGTGGGGTGGTCAAAACTGGCTGAACGGCCTCAGAATGCCACGAAATCAGATGAAAAAAAACCAACAGGTGAATTGTAAAATGGTCTGGTAGACCACATGCCAAGAGGAGGTGTCGTGTGACTGCAGTGACCGAAAACGCACTTTCGGTGTCATAAATGACCAAAACTTGCATCTGACGGTCAAATGCATTCTAAACGACATCAGAATGACTTGAAATCACATGATACCATTCTAATTAGTGTCCATGACATGTGTCAGCATAGGACACATCAATGGGGAATGTGGTCTGATTAAAACCATTTAATTAATGATTTTACATTTTCAAAAAGTTATTCGAAATTATTAATATATTTTCAAAATCTAATACTTTAGATCTATTGTTGTAAGTTTGAATTGAAATAAATTTAATTTCATTTCAACTATTTGTTGGGATGTTATTTTCAGTATTATTTTTTTATTAAATTTTGTCATGCAGTTATATTCGATGATGTATGTGGATGTTTGGAAGATGATGAGTTGAAGAGATTTATGTGTGTATGAGTCTAGATATTTCGGAAAAGTTTATTTTTTTTGTTTTTGAAATATATAGGTTTTTATTGTATTTCTAGAACGTTTTAAAAATAAAAAATAAAAAAGTCTATACCGACCGCCATCTTTCGATTGCTCTAGGTGATATCGGCGGCACTTATAGCGACTTCCAAATGTCGGTCACTATAGCCAAATCTGAAATTGGCTATAGCATCCGCTATTTGGAATATCCATTATGTGCCCACGATATCACTTATAGAGGCCGCCATTTGATGGTCACCATAGTCCATGTCAGCTCGTCTATAGCGATGACCTTCTGGCGGACGCTATTAGCAACAACGATGGGCCTAAAGGGTTTGCCATTTGGTAGATGATAGGAGGCCGCTAAAGACCTTTAGCGACTGATTTTGGCGGTCAATAAAGGCCTTTATTCTACTAGTGGATGAACTATGAGATGCATCAAATTGGTTCTTCTTCATGTCTTTTATTGATAGGAAACATTGATGGTTTCTAAACCTTATTATTCAATCACAAACATGGTTGAAAACAAGAACATTTCTCACCATATTTTTCAATTCCACATCTTCTTTTTGTGTGTCTTTAATATTCACTTCGATAAGTCATTGAACACTAAGTTGAGAAAGATAAGGTTTTTCCCTTCCCTTATGATTTCAAGATCCATCCTTTTCAAATCAAAAAAAAAATTATCTTCTTTTCATCATTATATATAATCTCGAATGATTATTTTGACTCAAAACATATTCCACATTGATCACTTTTCATGGGTTTTAATCAATTTGGTAATCATAATATTTAATAAACTCCAAACATCTTACTTGGTGAATATTCAACTATTTCTGCGTGAATATATAATTTATAAATTTATGATCATTATATATATCTCACCTTTATCCGTAAATATAATTCCTCCTTATATTTAATGTATAAAATACCACATCTAAATCCAAATAATGAGATGAGTAATTTTTCACATGATCCTTCAACTATCGAGAGGAATAAGTGATAACCATATCATTCTACATGATGACAGAATCCAACCCATAATCTAATGCATCACTATAGGTAAAATAACCTTCTCTATTCCATGGTAAAATATGAATAGGTGTTTTGACTAACCTTCTATTTAGTTCCTTAAAATTTTCTTCACATTTATCTATCTAATGGAATTTGGCTCCCTTCTTGTTAACATGGTGAGTAGATTTAAGAGTCATGATAAATTCTTTACAATGCATCGATAATATCAATAAAAATTAAGAAAACTATGGATATTAATCACATTTGTTGGTTTGGTTCAACATTCAATAACATTCAATTTTGATGGATGTATTGATTTACCTTCATTCCAGATTATATAACAAAAAATGGAGTTTTTTATATCCAATATTGACACTTGGATATTTTTTAATACAACTTATCCTTCCTAAGTGATCTCAAAAAATCCTCTAATTATATTCATTCACTTCCTTACTCTTTAAATATATAATAATATCATATAAAAAGACTACAAAAAATTGATCAAGGTAATCATTAAAGGATATAATCATCAAATACATGAAGACAACAAGGGGATTAGTAAGGCTAAATAGAATCACTATAAATTCATAGTGTCTATACCTCATATTTAAGGATGTATTATGAATGTCTTCAATTTTTACCCTCAACTGATATTACCTAGACTAAAGATCAATCTTAGAAAATATTGATCTCAATGTAATTGATCGGGGAAATCATTAATATTTTATTGTTTATACTTATTACTGATTGTGAACTTGTTCAATTCTAGATAATCAATGTAGTGTCTCATTCATCCATCTTTATTATTAATAAAATAACTTGTGAAGCCCAAGGTATTGAACTTGGTTAAAATAATCCCTTATCAAGATTATTTAGTAGTTGCTTATGAAATATATACAACTTAATGAAGGCCATTATATATGTAGTCTTTGAAATTAGTATAGAATCGAGTATTATTTATATTGAAATCTCAACATCACGGTTTAAAGGAAAAGTAGGTAAATATTTTGGAAATACATAAAAAATTCTTGTACAATAGTTATATCTTCATTGTTTAATCTCCCCCAAGCATCAAAGATAAACTCCCCTTTTGAAAAGGAATAAAGTCCTTTATAATGTACATATTATTCCTTGGAATTTTATATTAATCATCAAACTAGTCTATGATCATATTTTGGTTAGTAATATCAAATTGTGGTCCCTTTCTCGAAAATTGATGTTTTATTTATGTAAAAAATTCCAATCCATTCCGAAGATAACATAAAATTCAACTAGAGGATAATAATATTTACTGGAATCACATGCCCAAAAAAATCAATCCTAGAAGAATAATAAACCTGATATGTGATCATAGTATTATAAAGTGTTTATGATTCTAGTTTAATATCAAATCATTGATGATATTAATTTCCATTCCTTAATATTTTTCTGAATATATAACAATTTATATAATTAAACTAAAATAGGGTACTTCAATATTTTATAATACCAATTACCACTTTAAATTCATCATTATACCTTCAGTTCCTTTCTCAAACCAATATGATTATCATGATCATCAAGAATCGAAATTCGGAGTGATCAACTATATAATCATGAAAAATAATTTATAAGATATCTAAATCAAGGAACTTTATTTTAAATATATAAACTTAGGTTTAAAATAGGTCATTAATGATAATAATATATTAAAATCATTTATAATGGTCTGTAATGAAAATGTGAGTTAATCCAAGATTATCCCATGTTATTTTCAAACTAGGTGCATAGTAAGGGCACACTTACCATGAACCAGAAAGATGGACGAGACATACTTCAACAAATATTTTCAGGGTTATTACCCTTAGATGCATATGAACAAAAACCACATCCATCTATAGTATCTATAAAAGATGTATTTTTTAGGAAACCCACAATACATTAACGTAACATTAATCATTCTCTTATACACAGTATCATCCCAAGGGTTCTCACTAAATATTTCTCAGCCCAGTTTCCAATAGAAACTAAAACTTTTTATGATTCCAACTATAGTGACCCATATTTTGAATATATAGATAATTAATCTTATTCAATTATTCATCATTACATAATATTATGATGCATTCTAGAATCTGGTAGGAATAGTAGATTTAGAAACATGGATACAGAAAAATCATGTTCATATGAGAACTAAATCATCTCCCACTAAGTTCATCATAACTAAAACCCTTCTTAGATATATCATACTTAAAAATTTTCTTTATAACCATTTGAATGGAAACAAAAGAAAGGTTATGTTCAGATGCTCAGTAAGGGTAAAAAAGTTATCAATGATAAATAATATATAACATGATAATAAAGGATTAGTAAACGAGGTTATCATTTTGAAACCATACCCATTATATCATAGATCCTAATATTGAGTAAAGGAAAAACCCTTGGTATTTCATAATATATGAATCATTAATTAGTCACATAACATTATCCATTAGATAATAATATTGGCATAAGACATATGTATGTGGAATACACATAATCATAGAAAATCACTTCCTTGTTCATGGCTCACTACAAAGACTATCATAGTGAATTTTAATTATCCCATATTCTATCTTATCCTTAATCAAGCTTCACTTACATGAATATCATAGTGTAAAAATTCACATACTGAATTGGGTTCAATCACAATTCAAGTCCATATTATCTTATGATAAATCCATATTTTCATAATGCATTGGAGAGATATATAATTTAGGGCCAACCCATATCATGATGAAAATTATACATATGTGTGTAATAAAGATAAAAAAATATTCATCATAGAATTACCAATAAAAATGAAATGGGTTTCATAAAAAAATCATCAATTCATCATACGATATCCTATGTAAAATAAACAAGTTTCATAGTAGTTTCTTCATAACGTAATAAATATGTGGGAAATAAATAGGTTTTATAGAATCATCCATAAATAATTATCAAAATAAGAAACCCAAAACAATGAAAATGGATGGTATCATTGGATCATATCCCAATTAAAGAATAATCAACATCAAATTAAGTTATTATATCAGAGAAATACCTTAAAATTTTCATTGGAACATTTCCAATGATAAATACACTGTTTACTTTAAAATCACTTATTCAAAATGGAAAAACATACCACATATTAAGGGATTGACTTTCGTTAAATGGAACATATAAAACCTGTAAATTAATTGTTAAATCACCCAATGGCCATGATGGTAGGAAATTTTATTCATTTTTTATAGGATAAAACAAAGATCTCTTTCACATTTTTTGTAAAAATTTAAAATTACATCATTAAAAAATATTATTTATTTTAAATAATTATATAAAATATTAATAATGGGTAAAAATGAATTTCAAAAATAATAAGAGAATATAAAAAAAATCTTGGAAATATTTTGTTTAAATCATATATATGAAGAACAAAAAATTTTAACCGAAGAGATAAATACATTTAGTTTTCTGTAAGAATATTCTTAAGTTCTATTGAGTTCATAAAATGATAAAAATGAAAGGAAAACATGAAATTTATATAAATAAAAATATGAAAATAAATATCATGAGATTACTAATTTTTTTTCATAAAATTGCATCATCTAATAATAAATATTAAAAGTCTTTATAAATAATTAGATTATAATATAAATCCCTTAACTCTTTGGTAAATTTTAAATCATAAGCCACAAAAAAGAATGAATTTAAATTAATCATTAAATATAATTAAAATAAAAATATCAGTATTACAATATGTCAAATGGGATGTATATAAACTTTATAAATTAATATAGGATCATAACATAACATTGGATGCAAGTAAGAAATTTGAGATGATATACCCTTAAGACTTTGATAATATTTGAATCAAAATATCCTAAAAGGGAGGAACTTATATATATTATTAAAACCAAATAATTTTCATGAAAAGAATAATAAATGAAATTCATGGGTATTATATACACCAATAAAATTTAACAAGTGTTGAATATGGTATGTATCTTATAGAAATAAAAGTAATATAAAAATCTCTTAACTCAAGTTTAACTTTCTTTGAAATCTCTTTAACTTCCAGTATAATAAATTTATATTTATTCTAATTCCATACCTAAGTCATTAAAATACTTATATTATCATATACTATCCACTTATAACATTTCATAACTAATATATGATTAATTTCATATTAAAATCATCATCTCCAAAATTGTTTTGTTTTTTATGAGAATTTAATTTAGGTAGTTCTGATCCTTATACTTTGATTATAGTTCCATAATATAAAAAATAATTATAATGATATAAATATAATATTTATTCAATATTTATTTATATTTATTTATAATCACCCATAAATGGTAGATATAGAAAAATTATTTACACCATTCATGGAGATAGTAGGTCATATGTATGCATGAAAACTGTTTTCACATTTTAATTGATATAAAATATCAAAGGTAAATAATAATTACCATTTTTCAAATAATTATTATACCATATATATATATATATTATTTTTTAAATATTTCCTTATTATTATCCATGTAAAACATAAATGTAAAATATCACATTGCTTTGTGGAAGTGGTAGTCCACATGTAGCACGAGCGACATTATCATTTTCCAAAGGATTGGAATACAATAAGGTAAATATTATATTATAATGAAAATAGTATAATTTTTTCATTAAAATAATTTATAAAAATTATAATCATCACAATAACTATTAATGAATGATGGTGATGGAAAATGAATTTTATACCTATGTAGAGGAGGTAGTCCACACGTACGCACGAGCGATACTTTCACTTACCATTTGATAGAAAAACGGTGAATAGTGATAGTTCAATAATAATAATAAATATTATTTTTATTTAGGATACAAAATTTATTATTTTTGGAATAATACCATTGATTTTCAGGAGGTATAAGAAGAAATAATTTGTAAGAGGTTGGGTTGGATGATTACCTCTCCTTCGGTTGGCCTCATCTAGATCCTTTCTTAAGGTCCCAGTAAAATGGTATTTTAAAAATAAAATAATAGATAATTCATTTCTATTTATGTTTAGAAGATAATTTGGAAGGATTTTATTGGGTAATAAGGCTAAAAGTTATATAAATAAGATAATAAAATGGTTCCCATTTATAAGTGGTGGATAAGATACAGTTGGAATTTCATAAAATATTAAAATATAATAAAGTTATTATCCAGAAAAATGCTACCAAATGGATATATATTAGAAGGATTGGTGTTATGAGGTCAAAATATTTCTATCTGATACAATTTAAACCAGTTTAATTGGAATAATATAGCTTATTTTTTGGATTGGTCTCGATCAATCAGTTTTAAGCTTAATCGTAATGATTTTTTTTAAATTTTTTACAATTCATTATTAAAAAATGTATGTAGCCCAATTAAAAAAAAATTAAATTATTATTTTAATTATATGATCCATTTTATCAAAATCAATTCACATAAGTGGTATAATTTAATTTAAAATTAAACATATAAAACAAAATGAAAAATAGTTTTCTTGCAAAAATGTTTTTTTAAGTATAAACAGTTTTATTCTAAAATACAACATAAATTATGTCTATTTAGATTTATTAGATTATTAATAATATAAATGAAACAATATTTCATTAAAAATCATTTTAATATAAATTTAACTTTGTAAATATGTTAAATTAAAAGTTAGTTTTTAATAAAAATTTTTATTGAAAACTATTTTTTAAAAACTAAATCTTTTTAGAAAATTATAAAACAAATCCTCTTTATGATAATTTTTATGTGATGATTAAAAAATAACTCAATTATTTCAAAAATAATTTTTAAATCTGAAAGAAATTAATTAGATTTTTTTCTCACCAAAAAATAATTTTTAGGGAAATTATATTTTTTAAGAATATAATGACTTTACTAAAAATTAGGTATTTATTTATCAATAAATTTTATTTATATAATGTATTTATGAATATATTGTGTAAAATGTTCTTTTCAATTAATTACACCATTTTAATGGATATGTTATAATGGTATACTATATTTCATTTTATCTAGACTTGGGTTTGCTTATATTGATAGCTATTGAGGAAATTTATTTGGAGAGAAATATATGATAAATTAGAGAGTATTACAAATATATCTTGAAATTAAATGAACTATGATTTAAATTAGAATAATAAAGTATTTTATTTGTGTAAAAATGATATTTAAATATTTATTACATGTTTCAAGAAATAATTTATATGTCATTTCCATTAAATTGTTTCAATGTTGTGAATTTAAATACTTGTCTCATTCTTTGTTACCAATTTTATTGTATAGGAATAATTAATTTGATAATATAAAAATTAAAAAAATTAATTATTAGATTAATTTATTTATGTAAGAATGTTGGAAGATAGAAGAAGGGAATCATGTGAGATAACGGTAGGTGTTGTCCTTTTATAGCTATTTGGTAATGGGTTAGAGTCTCATGGCCATAGTAAACACAACAGTCTGTCTCTCAGAGAGAGGGTTTCCCTTTTGTTTATATTTTTTTTAATAAAAATATATATGTTCATTTAGAATTTAGATTTTTAATAAGGAAATAAATATTCATATGAAATCTAAGATGTTATATTCCCCCATTATAGATATTAAATACTCAAAATTTCTATTTCTCTATAGATAAGATAAAATAAAATATTAATTCATAACATAGATTTAGATATCCGGACATTCTTTTAATTTATTGATATATATATATATATATTATTTTTCCATGAAACACATTACTCTTGTAAATAAATTGAAATGTTTTCTGTGTTATTATAGATTTTTATGGAGATATAATATTTGAGATATTGAAGTCAAATAAAAGAGATACCACAATCCCTATAAAATTTAGGGAAATTAAAAGGAGTTAGATAGATCAAATAGTTTATTTCAAGATATTTGGATATTTGAGAATCATTATAAATTATAAGAAATTTATTTTGAAAAAATTGTGACGATTAAATCATTTAGAAAGTATAATAATGTATTTTGAGATTTATTTCATTCCCTATTGTGATATTATATGTAAATTTTGGGAAAAGAACATAATGAAATGAAAATATTTCATGTGAGTAAAAAAAATTTCTAAAGAAATTATATAATACATTAACCTTTAAATAAATTATTAAAAATAATAAAAATATTTAAAACCTAAGTTGGTTTTATTTTTTATATTTTTTAATATAATCTCTAATATAAGCATAATTCTCCTTTATATACAAACCCTTAGTGCTATTTAAAACTTATAATCTTATCATCCATAACCATCATATTATCTTTTTAAGTTTTCCAATATAAATTTATCCAAACCTCTAAAAATATCCAATAATTTTCTATAATACCAATTTTAGGGACCCATTCCTCAATCAATCCTTTATTATGATTAAAATAACATTTATTTCACTTTCTAAAATTCCTCGTAACTTTTAGGTTTAGTTTTTAAAGATAATTGGGACTCGTGCCTTTAATAACCCCTAATTCTTTGTTTAATATCGTGCATATTACTTTATTACATTCCCAATATAATTTAAGATTAGAATATTATATAAATAAGAAGAAAACTCATATAAATCCCTAAAAAAGTGGATACTTACACTCAATATAAAATTTTCCCATGAAAACATAATTCTAAATTTTAAACTTTCATTTCATTTAAAACAATTTCAATTATTTTAAGGTGAGTATGCAAATAAGAAAGAAAAATTATTATATAGTTCTTACCCACCTTTTACACCAGTGAAAACCTTACTAATCATGGTATGAAAAAAAAACTCAGTAAGGGATAAAAATGAAAGAAACCCATTAATCACTTTTTTAAATCACGAAATCCAATATAAAATTTCCTTTTATATAAATATACTTGATCTCAAAATAAAAATTTACTTTCTCAAGAAATAAAAATCAATACTAAAATATCTTTATAACACAACTCATATTTAGTCTTGTTGGAAAAATTATAATATTTTGGGTTTCTTGTAAAGCATGTGTACTCATGAAAAAAATATTCATTAAAAACAGTCTTTTCACCAATAAAAAGGGAATAATATTACATTAATCCTAAGATGATTACTTTATATTTTTAAAAAAATAAATCCATGAAAAATAAATTTAAATAATTTAAAAATCATTTAGTTACCCTAGGACATCATATTCAAACCACTCTTATAATAACTATTTCATGCACATTGAAAATTGGAATATCATACCAAGTAAATTCCAAAATATATTACTCAGGGAAAAGAAATATTTTCCTAATGTATTAGAGAGATATACTGGGGTCAATGAACATAATGAAATTTTTAAAATGTCCAAAAAATAGATAAATCTAATATAATATTGAAATTACTACATTAAAAAAATATCCTTTTGAGTAGTTATGTAGAAGAAATATTAGGTTATCATAAAAATGAGGATAAAAATCCTTTCCTTTTGAAAAATATTAAAATGAAAATTTTACAAATAAACATTAAATAATATTTTCCACTAAAAAAATTTGAAAAATGATAGTGTAATATTTTTAAATGGTTATAGTCATTATTTTAGAAAATTATATTCATGTTACATATGTAAAAAAAATATTCTTTTCACAATTTTTAAAAAATAGCCCATATAGAAAACCTTAACATATACCCTTTTTAAACAAATGTATGGACTATAAATGATTTTTTAAAATAATATTAAATAATAATTTTATTATAATATTAATATTATTGAATCATTTTAATAAATATGAATACAAATGAGAAAGAGTCGAGAAAAATCTTTGAAACATTTAAATCAATATTTCTAAAGAAAATATCTTATGAATTCGATAATTTTTTATTCGGAATGATATTTAATAAGGGATATGAAATAGATTTTTAAACCAATTAAATTTGAGGAATTTTTTAAAATACATTTATTTGGTATTTTACACACCCAAAAAAATTGAAAACATGTGGTTAGAATAACATAAGTCTCAATGTAACGAAATTGATATGAGAAATTCATTACATAGAGTAAAAATCATCATGTACATAGTTTAAATATTTTAAAATAAAATTATATGAATTATTTACTTTTTTAATTAATCTTTTATGGTTTATGAACTTATTATAATCCATTTTATCTCATTTATTACCATGTATTATATAGTTATTTAATAGGTTAAGTTATTTTCAAATGTTTTCAGGATGGACGATACATAATCGCAAAACATCTTCGGTAGGTTGAAAATGGAAAACCTGGTCATTGTTACATCATATATAGAATATTAATTATTAAATAATTATCATATTTATTCATTAAATACAATTTTAAAACCATTCATGAAAGGAGTATGTGAAAAACTAAACACATTTCTAATATGAAGGTAAGTATCAATTTCCAATGGTTTTAAGAGTAAGAATGAGTGACATTATCATTTTATAATGGGTTTAAGAGTAATAAGGTAAGTATTATATTATTATTAAAGTAACATAATTATTTCATAAATATCATTTATATTCATTTGATCATAAATGTTAACGATCCATAAGAGTCATTGATAGAAAATGAAACATGTCGCTTCGTGGAGGGGGTTGTCAACACAGACACACAACCATTATTTTCATTTACCTTAGAATTTAAAATAATATGAAAAAGTGTTTCTCCATAAATATAATAAAATTTTATTATATTGAATATAATAATTTCATTTTATCAAGATGGTTATGATATGTTTGAGGGAGTTGTAAGAGGGATAAACCCTAAAAAAACTTGATTAAGAGTTATTCCTCTACTTTGGAAAACATCCTTTCACTTACTCCTTAAGCCTTATATATTGGTGTTTTATTAAATCCAAACCTCTTGAAAACATCTATAGATTTAGAAGAGGAATTATGGTATCTTTTGGATGATCTAAATAGAATAAAATGGTGTTATAAGGGAATAGAGAGGGGGTATTAATACTTGCCGATAGGGGTGTTTTTTAGTTAAAATATTTATAATATTTATAATTTTTTCCTAATACCATTGAGGAGTTATGATTAATATGAATATTTTAGCTTACTTTTAGAAAAATTAATGTTAGTTGACATTATAACTATTCCAGAACCCACTATAATCTTTGAGCAACCTTATTAAGAAAAGGAATAATTTTTTTTATTTGAATAAAATATAACTTCGGATTAAACATTTCTAACATTGGTTTATAAATTCAAATTAATAATTCTAAATTATTTATTTTATGAATTAAATACCTATTTTTATTCTAAATAGTATTTACAATTTTTTTTTCATGCTTACATCATATTGTTGTCCTAAAATTTGGGGCATACGTAAAAGCAATATTTTCCACTACTAATAAAAATAAACTTTGTCATAAAAATCCGAAAAAATATCACTAATATAATTTATATATGATGAAATAAAAACATAATTACATTTAATTTCATTAAAATTCAAAAAATAATAAATTCATCTTTTAAATTAAACCATATAATACATAGAAAAATTATATATTTAGAATAAAAAGTATTTCTTTTTTATGATTGATTACAATTTTATTCTATATTATATATTACTTAATATATGATTAATAATTAATTTTTTAGGGTTATAAAACATATATATTTTATTAAATTATTGTTAAAATTATGTTTAATTTATTTTTAAATTACATAATCGAGGATGTGGATTTATTATAAAAACATTATATGCTATGATTAAAAGTATATAACAATGACCATTTTACTTTTATAAAAACTACAATATCAAATATTTGTAACCAATTTGGTCTAATTAGAAACTAAAAATAATAGTAATCACATTCTAAAATAAAAATTATAATTATTTCAAAATTTTATTTAATATAAAAAGTTACTTACTGTTTTTAGAAGTATGTTTTGATTAATAAAATTATATATATAGAATATGATAAATAAATTTTGAAATTAAATGATAAATAATAAATTTAAAAAGGGTAAAGTATTATTTTATTGTATAAAATGATATTTAAAAATTTATCATATGTATTTTATAAAATTTTATATGACAATTCATTTAATATGATAGAACATTGAGAAATTAATAACATGTATTATATTTTTTCAACCATTATATTATAAGGAATAATTATTATGAAGATATTAAAATAAAACTAAAGTTTCATCCTACTAGAAAATAAAACTATATATGTAAAATGATGGATGATATAATTATGATATCATGTGGGCCAGTGGTAGTTGTCATTCCATTATCACCCAAAGATCTTGGATACGAGCCTCGCAACATTTCTGGATCTGATAGGTTGTCACCCAACCTTTAGGTTTTCCTTTTATTAATAAAAAATAAAAATAAAAAATAAAGATATTCATTTGATTTCACAATTATAATTTATGAAATAAATGTTCATAAGAAAACTGGGATTTTACAGATTGGGTTATAATCATATTAGTCAATTTGATTTGAAAAGGAAATTCATGATAATGTTATTGCGTAACCAAAATTTCCTACTTGGTGATCATTTGTTTTGTTTACATTTCCTTTGATGAGGTGCCTAGAGTTTATAAATATGAATAGTTGGCTATTGAACGGATCAATATTTATATAAGGCTTCATGGATGGTTGAGTCAAATTTTATGGTATATAACTTTTGAATCACACTTTTCATATCATTTGAAAATATTATAACTCATTTGGAGTCTAATTAATTAATTGAAATATGTCTACAAAGACGGATTGGTGTTCTATCTCAATATTCATGTTCATGGACATTTCCATGATGGGTTCACCCCCACTCTTTATCTATTTATCCCTCCATACCATTAATGGTTTAGTCGGTCGTGTGTGAAGAAATGTTTATTCGATTCTACATCCCCTATAACATTATAGATTTAATATCCCATTTATGAATAATGGTCCATTATATTAGATTCAAGGTTTATAAAAGAATTGAATTCTCCGAGGAAGCATGAATTAATAAGTTCATGTTTTTTATTTATATTAAATTAAAGGAGTTTAACAAAGTCGTATTGTAATTATAATATTATTTTTTTCATTTTAATTACTCAATTCATCTTTTGGTTAGTATTACATTAGTTTTTTAGTTTAATCCAATTTCATTTGAGGTATTTTAGATACCCATAAAACATAAAAGTGGTATTAAATATATTCGATTTAGATTTATATTGAATGGAAAATGAAATTTATTTAATAAATATTATATCATATTGTGTGATATGCTAGAGTTTAAAGTAATGAAATGACATTCCATTATATTATTAGATAAATATATTGGATATATAATTTTAGTAACCTTGTTGTATAGTACAATATGTGAAAAACCAAAAATTATAAATAAACATTTCATGGTATCATAGAATCATTATGGAATCTATAGTAGGCTATGACTTATTTGAAATTTTCAGATTTTAACACATAAAAGGCTAATACGAAATCATGTAGCCCAATATAATGAAAATTAACAGCTAATGTCGTGCACTATAATGAACATGAATAGTTTGACCTAACACGTCACACAATCTAGCAGACCAAAAGGCCTCAAGTGAGTCTCCTTGTATTCCAGAGACTTCCGACTTGTAGAAAGGGTCTAACATGAATAATGGTGAGACTATACACACTGTTCAGAGTATAAAAATAGTGGAAAATAAAAAAATGAATATATAAGATAAGCATCATAGTATGTATACTAAATATATTGAACAAATAATATGATATAATAAATTAAATACAGAATATATTCATACAAACTCAAATCATGGAAAACAAACAATAGTCTATCACCCATCAACTAGAACATATATATAAATAAACTAATAATAAATACATCAGACTCATATACTAACTTTGGTCCAAACTACATACATGTTCTCCTTGTTTCTCGAGATATATATTCTTGATCCTAAGACTTCATACGAGAAAATATGCTTGATCAAGAAACATTGGACTTATGAACAATTCATTACACAATCTATGACCCATATAACATTAGATGTAAGGACTTAATGCACACCATGGTTCACGTATAGGGGTTAAAAATAAATTTTAATGGGCATCCCCATAGGTTCAACCTATAATCTGCAGTCATAACAAGTTCATGCACATGTGATATGCCTAGCCTAACAGAAGACTAAAAAAATCTGGAATAAAATAAACAACTAAAATAAAATGTGGTAAAAACAAATCAAAGAAAATAGCCAACCATGGTTTCTGATCTAAAACCCGAGGAAAATTTACTCCCACTCTTACCTATCCTAGAGCATTTATAGCACATGGATGACCCTACCACAAGCTATTAGGTTCACCCACCTGATCTACATAAGATCTACAATATGCCTAAATGAAAAGTCTTGAATGGTGGACCCTTGGGTTTAACTACGATCATACACATAAAAAAATACATTTATCGAGATCTAGGATTTCAATGTTACAATCTAAACTAGTGATAGATATCCACTCCCCAACTCAGAGAAGCTTTCATGTCCTGAATGTTCTATAGAAAAAATTAGGATCCACTATGGGCTTGGTTGATATATCTCTCGGTGGGCTCTATCCATCCATGGTAACAAAAGATAAACCAACCAAGTCACCCATAAAAACAACCTAGAGCTTCAACATCAATGGAAAATAACTTCAAGCCAAGTAGTATACTCAACTAGAGTGGCACACTCATCTAGATCACCCATTAGCACCCTAATCCCATCTAACCATATCTATCTAATGGATGAGATAACTAGATCGAAACTCAATGCCATTTCATGATAAAATATACACTAGGGGTATCCTCCCCAAACTAAAGTTATGAGAAAGAACTTCCTTAACACCATGGTACAATATAATAGATAGTGGGTGAATTTAAATCTTAAACCCATAGTCTAAATAGCTGAACCAATAATGCCGATAAAATCTTGACCGAAAAAGTCATGCGTCTTTCTTAGTACCCTTCATCTTCGCGTGTAAAAAACAACCACCAGTTGATCTCACCAACCCAACTTAGGTAAAAACAATACATGGTTCCCCATGGGCCATGATGTCACAACAAAAATCATTGTTAAACTAGGGACCACACTACTATACCCAAGATCTTGGGCCATGCCCATAATAACCTAAAAGGCCAGAAGGACAAAAAAAGAGTAGAACACAGTATGAGGATTTCCTCTATCTTTTTCAAATCACGGGACATGAAGAATGATAAAACATCATCAAGTGGCCCCCAGAGGCAACTAACGAATCCTCGATCAATAATGAGCCTATAATGGAATCACAAATCATAGAGGTACCTCAATTGAAATCCTTTCATAACAATTACACACCATTAATTTCCAAAAACAACTCATCCTCATGCAATAACTCACCGATAAGGAATCCAACGAAATAAAATTTCACAAGGTAATTCTATATAGCCAACTAGAACATCCATTGATCACTTGATGAGAATCCAACCAACAATGGCATTCTAGAGGTCCCTTAGACCCATTTCAACAATACAAAAACACCTGAACAAAAATTACGTCCAATGAAATCAACCTAGACCACATGCTCTAAGGAACTGATCCCTATTCAGGGGCTCTAAACCTAAAATGCTCTAACCCTGAGCAATGAGTTTCGTTAACTAGGTAAAATCCATGATATCATCATAGATACTAATTGATCTCTCTTTCTGAAACCCATTTATTAGACCCCTGACCATAATCAACCTATAATCAACAATCCAATCAAGGAAATGAGATCATATCCCTTACTCAGGTAACACATCACATGACTGCATCATCTAGAGGATTCTTGGTCAAAATATCTAATAAATCATCATAAAAAACATTCTTAGTACAAAACACCATCCAAATGTCCTTTAAACAATGAAAAAATGTCACCATTGTGATCTGTGAGGAAAAAATCATAGAATAGACTGATTATAAGTCCAATTCTGACTTCCAGGAAAAAAACAAAAAAAACCTCCATAGTAAAATGTACACGGTGTGTACTTCAGAGTACACAACATGTACTATCAAATGCCATACTGACCATGTACATCAAATGGATAGGTCACACCCAATGTCTAGTTATGTACTTTTACATGGACAAATAATACAAAGGGTTTATTAATGTACTATTACATGACCATGTCCCCCTTTATGGTGTGTATCCACAAGTATTTTTCCACATGGCATGGTGGTACTACATGATGTGTACTTTGAATAGACAATTTATACACATAAGAAATTTTTATTCCCATGTATATGGTTACATGGATATGTAATAAAGTATCGTATTTACTTCCAAAAACATCATCTTTCTTTTATGGGAAGAACACATGGTGTGGGTTCTTTGAACCACCTTTCATGTACATGGGTTTTCCCAAATAGAAAACCCCTAAAATGGTTTCCACCCCCCCAATTTTCCCCAATTAAGTATAAATCGACTCCCATAAGATTTTCAAAAAATTTAAAATAGATTTGAAACATAAAAACAACTATCATATGGGGATTTAAAAAAACAAACCAAGTGCAGGGAAGAAAACGTTGAAGCTTGCACCAGATCTGTTCCACACACTTTCAAATTACAGATCTACGTGAAGGAACCTCATCCCCCAATCCCTATTTCATCCCTTTCCAAAACACACATAGGAAGGGTGTAACCCAAATATGCAGCAATCCAATGGTCGAAAGACAGAAAATAAAAAAATTTAAAATGGAAGAAAAACCAAGACAAGGGGCTCGGGCCTAAGCCCGATGAACGTGATGGGTTTATGCCTCTCCTAAGAAATACCCCGCCATTTTAGACTCAATCATGTAATAAAATATAAATATGATTCTCCATTAATAATATATCACTAAACAAACACATGAAAATAAATTAATATATAATATTCCAGGAAAAATAAAAGGGCTTAAATTTCCATAAAACATCATTCCAAGGACAAACACACTATTAAATGACCAATAGATTGGTGATAAAAATTATTTTAGATCATATCAATATAGACATTATGATTTTTCCCTTGAAACAATTCCTAGAACAAAAAATCCCAATTTCCCTTGATTTTCTAAACCTGTGACGACATGAGTCCTCACAAACTCCCCACAAAAAATCATTATCATGCCCAAGAAGCCTTAATGGTAAATCAAAAAATAAGTTCACAATCCATGAACTGGAACAACCAACTCTATCTTGACCATTCAATGATATTCCTTACAACATTTAGTACTCTCTACCAATATGAGTGATGTTACACCACAATAGATCAAAGATCCCCACCATTAGAGTATTCTTATCATCATCCCACAACCAAAATAGAAAACTACATGGAACATGATAATTCCATCATAGAACACAATATAAAGTCATGTCCAAACTAGCCACACTTGAGAACCAACATGAAAACCCTAAAAACTAACACCCATTCTCAGCTCACTAGGAACAACTTACCCCATGCTCAAAAATTCACTTAAAATCATGTTAACATCCTAAAACAACCTATATTTAAGTACCTACCATAAAGCATTCCTTTATGAAACCCTCACGCACAAAATATGAATCAACCTCATACATGCCATGTCTAAATGAATCTAGGATAGCACTCCTAAAATAACTAACCATGATCCTCACATAGGTAAGTTCGAAAAAACTGGAGAATCCTTAGAACTCATATTTTACATCGAGGAATCTACCTCATGCTAAGATAAACCACATGGACACACTCTACTCAAGTGTTGACCCAAATCCACCAGTGTCCAACCATGCTCCCACTGCTCCACCCAATGCATAACCAAAACAAACATGGCTAGGTGTCCAAACGAACCTACCCTTGTAATGCAGCTATTAGACTAAGTGAACTCCCAACATTCCACCCCTCAAACAAAATTCATCCTAAAACCTAACCACACCATAGAGATATAACACCACAATGAACCCAAAAAGGAAGAACATCCTTGCCTACCCAAGCCATCAATTATTGCAAGCACACTTGACATACCACATGTTATGGAAGACAACATGTGGAAAGAATGGATCCCATCCAAGAAAATAAAACATGGGACATCAGTGGAACCAATACCTTAAGAAATCTCAAGACCAATCCAAACATCACTCAAGAATCCTTGCACTCATTTAGTTACCAATAATCAACTCAGTGTCCAAACTGACCCATAAGGTTCTCCATGGTACCATGGATGAAGGGACTATATATCCATAATTAAAAAACATCTCACCACAAGATCCATATGGCATATTACCAGAAGGTAATATATATATATTTTTTTTTCATTTGAGTAGAATTCCATTATGAATATATACTTCATACAGTATATAGGTCATTCCATAAACTTTAAACAACTTAACCTCTACTATCATTGAAGAAACCATAGATAGACATATGTCATATTAATATTATCTTCCTAGAATGATGCACAAACATTTCCATCCTTTACATGGTTCAAGATCTAAAAACATTAACCATACATATTTAAATCCATGTGAATCACATAATGTGAAATCACAGAACCATAAAAATAGTAACCAAACACAGTAATCCCATGCACTAGAAACATGGATTTTTTATTGGAAAAGGTGTTTTCATGTAACACCCAGACCCCAGCTACCCAGAGTCAGTGCATTACTTCGTAACATTGGCATGATCACAAAATATAAAGTCTCGAAGGATCGATTAGTTTAGTAGCCTTGGAAACACTAGATACATTCATAAATGTTACATTACATCATAAAGTGAAAAACTAATAACAAAATCTTCATAGTCCACACTCATATCCTCCTTTGACTATCCCTGCAGGTCATTCATAAAATACTTCTTCACATCCTGGAAAATATTAAAACATTGAAAGGGGTGAGCTGAGATGCTCAGTAAGGATAACAATAATGCGGAAGCTTTCATAAATAAACATTAACATTTAAGGCAATGTATAACTAAAACAAAAGCCTTTTAAACATGAACATCAACATAATATGGCAAAAGTAAAATGTTATAATTCCATTTAATTATTCACATGGATATTCTACTGGTCAAATAATCACATGCAATATCAATAACCACTTTCATAATGATGGAATGCATAATGCCAGACATTCTGAAACATTTTTTCAAGGCCTCGGCCAAGACGTCTAAAATGATTAAGGCCTCGGCCAAAACCATAAATCAAATTGGGAAAGGGCCTCGGACAATTCCACGTCTAGTTGTCTCATGAGACCTACCGATGCATCGAGGAGCTATAGCGGGCTCCACCCGTCACTTATTAAGTCCAATGCATTCCTCATATGAATAGGTTTAAACATATCATAAACCATAACATAATTGTATCACATAAAACATGGATAAAGGAAACATAACATTTCCACATTTAAATCACAAGATATCAATACAACACATTGATATAATAAAAATGCTTTCAAAACCATTTTCAATACCAAAATAAAAGAAAAGTATAACATGGTATTTATTTTTCATTAAAAAAGGTATGGCTTGTAGAGGAAGCCGAAACTCAAATAGTGGTCACGGCGGCGAAGAAGTCGTTGTCGCCGCATATGTACGACAAAAACATTCCCTTTTGTCGTTTATTAAATGCTTCGTATAAAAAAGATTCCTTTTGAATAAACGTAAAAGTCAAAGGGATTTATACACCGTATAAAAGAAAGTTGTGTATAAAACCAAATATGCCTCAATGAAAGGGGATTGAGACGAAGTCCTTAAAAAGATCATTTTTTTAAATTAAGTACATTTATAATGTGTATTCCCTATAAGTACACATAAATAATGTAAAAATACAAGATAGGACATGATAATATCATGACATAATTTGAAAGTAGGAGGTTGACCCAGTGAATAGAAATTGGGTTAAGAAGTTCCCTTACCTCGTGTTCGAATTGACTTGATCATTCTTGGACCTCCTGAATAATAAACTAGAGTTAATTTATATTTACTTAAGAACCTTTTTCATTTTCATTATTCCTTTTATATCACTTATTACCATGTCATGAACATTATGTAATTATTTATGTTAATAACGATCGTTTTGACGATCTTAGGTACTTGAGTCAAAAATAAACTTCTTATAATTACACTTTGTTCATGTGGTGAAATATCCATTATTTCCAGAATTATATTCATGATGTAGATATCATATATATCATATATATCCAGTATATACATCCATTTATAATATTACGTAACATTTAGAGGTAAGAAATGAAATGCACCGTTCATGGAGATGGTAAGCCGTACGTACGCATGAACGCTAATTTCATCTATATTTCATATTTAATGGAATGAAATCACAATGATATAAATGTATAATATACTTCCAGTATAATATAGCATATAATACCATTTACTCCATCCTTTATACATCCCACATATGGTATTAAGGATTCAAATCACTTTGAGGGGCGGTAGTCCGCACTTCCTAAAATGAAAATATCGCGTTTACCCATAATGGAAACCATAAAGGTATGCCATAAATGAAAAATAAAAAATCATAAGGAAAACAAAAACATAATATATATCATATATAAAAATAGTGTCATCATAATGGCCACCATTAGAGGGGTTATATGAGTGTTGAACAATCATCGTTTCGTGAGGCAAAAATTCTCCATCCACAGAAACATTATGTTCTTTAACCATTAGATGTAGGTGTGTGTATGTTTAGATCTAATACCTCTTATAAAAATATCCTAGTATATTGAGGATACTGGTGTTGTTACAAAATAAATGAATAAAAAGTGTTTATGGGGTTGGAGAAGCAAAATAAAACAAAATAACATAAGAGAAGACATTACCTTAAAATCGGGTAACTCTTTTGATTTGAGCCAAATGCTTCCTTGGGAAGAATTCTGCCCAAAGTGAGGCCTCTAGGAGTAAGGGATGGAAGTTGGGAGAGTATTTGGGTAGAGGTTGGCCGAGCCAAATGGATTTAATGTGTTAATAAGGTGGGAGTGGTGGGGGCCTTTTATAAGTGGAGAGGAGGGGCACTCTTGGAAAGTAAAGAAAAGTCACTTTATTATAAAATGAGTTTAGGCTTTTAGAGGTACCACACTTATATAATTCGAGAATAAGGTGATAAGGGTTCAAAATCCACCCATCCAATAGGTTTTGAAAATGTGCAGGTCTTAGATATTACATTATCTTTCCATTTTATTTAAATCGTTAAATAATGAGGTCATCGCTGCATCATCATGATGTCATAAATAATTTAATTTATTTAATTTCTAAAAATTATAAAAAAATACAATGTTGTAGGAAATCTTTTTAGATTTCCAATGACTATTTATAGTCAAAACTATTACTTGTATAACCCCATTTAAAAATTGTTTTAGTAAAACATTTCAGGTTTGTGTCATTTTTTACTTTAACATTAAATAAAAGGTATTTATGACATTTTCCAAATAAAGAGGCTCCATGGGGTCCCCAAGTTGACTCATGGATTGTCTTGGTCGGCCATGGAACATCCAATGAGGGTAGGACATGTGTCAAGCTCATCTCATATTATTAAAACATTATTTTTACCTTAAACTACACTAATTACCTCTAATTGCGATTAAGAACTTAAAAGTTTCTATTCACCAAAAATTATTTTAATCTCATTGAACCACATTTTACTTCTTAATGAAAACCATGTATGTAGGATTTTTGAAAATAAAATCACAGAAGTGGTAATATTTCATTTATATGAAAAATCAGTTATTTAACTACCACTTAGTGGTTTCACTATTCATCAAAAATTGAAGTTTTTCAGAACAATGCCAAAATTTCACCCTAAGCTATAATTGATATTCCAAATTCAAAAATTATGTATATTTTACAAAATTCCAAACATATAAGTTTCATTAATTAATTTTATAATTAATTCCCGCCATCACAACAAATAGCGTGTTTTTAAGAAACAATATATATCAAAAGATTAACAATTGTTTATGTCCAATTTCAAAGTGAAATTAATTCTAATGAACACCATTGGATAAAATGGTAAAAACATATTCTAATTATACTTTAATACCACTAAATAGTATAATTTATCACTATAAATTATTTTTATTAAAAAATTTGTTTTTAAGTATTTTTCACTATTCATAAAAAATTAGAAGATCTCAGAAAAATACCAAAAATTCAACATAGGCTAATTTCGATATTCCGAATCCAAAAATGAAGTCCATTTTGAAATATAAAATTTCTATAATTTTAAAAAGTGGTTATTACTATTCATAACGGCTACGTTGATTAGTCGCGGTGTTTTAGAACTCAAAGTTGCGTACAACGCAAGCTATTGCCTTATTGAATGAGAAGCGTATCGTGGAAGCTCAGGGTGTTACATTCTCCCCTCCTTCAATAAATTTCATCCTCGCAATTTGAAATTTTTCTTTGAAAATAAAAGTTTGAAAAGAGAAAATACATTTGTGGAAAACCCACATTGGAAATAAGATTAATAAAATTTACCCTTAATAAGAGGGAAAGGGAAATGAAAAAGTCACCACCCAATTATGATATCGATTAGGAGAACATTGGTGGCAATTAGAGACATATAATTGGAGGAAAAATGTAAATATTTATAGGGAGTGATTGAGGTCATCAATTACAATCAACTGTCAAATTGAGGGCCTCAAAGCCTTCAATCTATGTTGATTTAAAATATCATCAGTTCAACAAGACATAAGGTATTAGGAGAACACATATTTTGTTTTAATATCCCTTTACTAAAGTTTAATAATTAATTTATTCATTTCATAAGAGATAGGTATATATATATTTATGCTTGACAATTAGAGTTTCAACCTTCAACTCATCTTTCACTCAAAAAGATAATAGAACTCAAAAATATTATACTTATACTAATTGTATGAGGTTCCAAATGTTAAAAAATACCATTTAGATTAGTAAAATTATTTTGTAATAACCAGGGACTTCCTGTAGGCTAGTGTTAGGAAATAAAGGCCTGTCGCACTATGGTTGTGGGTTCGATTCCTGCAGCTTTGTCCGACGCGACGGGTAATGCCCCACCATGCAGGTTGTCCTTTTCCTAAAACTATAGTATTATAATATTCCAAAAATAATCTTCATAAATTTTTTAAACTCAAACAACACTATCCAAATATCAACTTAATCTACTCTAACCTTTATAGTTATCCAAAATACCTCTGTCCATACTTTCTCTAAAGGGTCTCTTAATTCCAAAATCAATTTATCAGATTCCCCAAACAAAGTAAAGTTTCTCTTATTGTCACATACTAAAAATATAATTACCTTCATCATATTAAAACCTTACTGAAAACAACATGTACTCCAATAAAATCCTTATATATATCACATTATTCTTATAACCAGAATATAATCCTTGAGTCCAAAAGCACCAATAAATTAATTATTCCGCTTCAACTGTAGTAATAGCATAAGATTGTCCTTGATCCCCTGGCCTTTTCTAAGGTAAGTTTCCATGACGCTTAGGACATTCATTTGAATAATGCCCCATTTTCCTACAATTGTATCATTCAACATTGAAAACCTCTATCTTTCCCTTGAAATCACGAGCCTGGTGACCTTTTTCTCCACATTTATAACAAACTCCCATTCCTTTTAGGCAAGTACCAGGGTGATTCTTCCCACAATTATCACATAATGGAAAATCCTTCTTTCCCTTTTTCCCTTTATCCGTCTCTTGTTCTACCGTTCTCTTCTTTTCTTGCTTTGCTTTAAAGTCATGAGACTTAGTGAATTCCTTTTCCGTCTTGATAGCACACGAGACAATATCTTCGTATGACGATAAGGTTTGTGAGACTAATGCTCAACGAAGAAATGGTTTTAACCCATCAAAGAAACCATCAATCTTACTTCTTGGGTTACGTATATAATCTGCAGCATGCGTCGCTAACCTTGTAAAGTTAGCCTCATACTTTGCGACATTCTCATCCTCCTTCTTCCTCAAACTCAGAAATTGTCTTTCCATATCTGCTCGATGGTTATGTGGAAAGTATTTTTCTGAGAAAAGGTCTTTGAGCTATCTCCATTCCATATTTGATATGTCTTCATCTTCCTTTGTGTTTTGAATCAGCGACCACCACTGATCGACATCTCCAGTGAGGCGGTAAACTGCCATGAAAACCTTCTCCCTTTTGCTACTCCCCAAGGCATGGAATATTTTCTCTAAGGAGTTTATCCATTGCTCAGCTACTAATGGATTTGTACCCCTATTAAATTTTGGTGGTTGTTGCCTCATGAAGTGGTCTAACATTGATCCTCCATGTTGTGGATCAGGGTGATCCATACGAGTAAGGTTATTATTCATAACTTGAGTGAGTTGTCCCAGTAGGGTAATAAGTTGATCAGCACCAGTTGTATCTCCAGATCCATATTAATTATCTTGAGTAGGAGGGCAATCCCTACACGGAGTGCGTGCATTGATATGGTTTCCATTCCTTCCACTAGGCGCCATTTCTAAACAATGGCATAAACTAGATTAGTTTATGAATTAAAATACATAATTCCATTTTTGTAAAACAATTTACATAAATTGAACTATTTATGGATATAATCCATAATCATAAAAAGAAATGTTTTCTATAAGTAAGTATATACTCATAACCCTTCATAGTGGTTTGTAAAGAAAATGAGAATTATCTTAAGCATATCCCCCGGGAGTGTCGTAACCAAGAGTGCAGCAAGGCCCGTCGTCGTGCACCAGTTCCCGTTCGAGTCTAGCTCAAAACGGTGTTTTTGGGTTTTACCCCTAGGCACATCTGTGCCAAAGCCACCTCTACCTGCTCGTATCCAGACAGGGATGTATTGCTCGAAAAACTCACAAAATCTCTACAGCAACAATATTCTAGGAAGTTATTCTATACTAATCCTCAAAATCTACCTTTGTGCTATGTGCTCTAATCAGAGTTTATCTAAATCTAGCTTCCAAGGTTAGTACTAAACTGCCTCTTATACCAACTGTAACGCCCCGACCCCAGCTACCCAGAGTCGGTGCATTACTTCGTAACATTGGCATGATCACAAAAGATCATGTCTCGAAAGACCGATTAGTTTAGTAGCCTTGGAAACACTAGATACATTCATAAATGATACATTACATCATAAAGTGAAAAACTAATAACAAAGTCTTCATAGTCCACACTCATATCCTCTTTTGACTATCCCTGCAGGTCATTCATAAAATACTTCTTCACATCCTGGAAAATATTAAAACATTGAAAGGGGTGAGCTCAGATGCTCAGTAAGGATAACAATAATGCGGAAGCTTTCATAAATAAACATTAACATTTAAGGCAATGTATAACTAAAACAAAAGCCTTTTAAACATGAACATCAACATAATATGGCAAAAGTAAAATGTTATAATTCCATTTAATTATTCACATGGATATTCTACTGGTCAAATAATCACATGCAATATCAATAACCACTTTCATAATGATGGAATGCATAATGCCAGACATTCTGAAACATTTTTTCAAGGCCTCGGCCAAGACGTCTAAAATGATTAAGGCCTCGGCCAAAACCATAAATCAAATTGGGAAAGGGCCTCGGACAATTCCACGTCTAGTTGTCTCATGAGACCTACCGATGCATCGAGGAGCTATAGCGGGCTCCACCCGTCACTTATTAAGTCCAATGCATTCCTCATATGAATAGGTTTAAACATATCATAAACCATAACATAATCGTATCACATAAAACATGGATAAAGGAAACATAACATTTCCACATTTCAATCACAAGATAACAATACAACACATTGATATAATAAAAATGCTTTTAAAACCATTTTCAATACCAAAATAAAAGAAAAGTATAACATGGTATTTATTTTTCATTAAAAAAGGTTTGGCTTGTAGAGGAAGCCGAAACTAAAATAGTGGCCACAGCGGCGAAGAAGTCATTTTCGCCTCATACGTACGACAAAAACATTCCCTTTTGTCGTTTGGTAAACGATTCGTATAAAAATATTCCTTTTGAATAAACTTAAAAGTCAAAGGGATTTATACACCGTATAAAAGAAAGTTGTGTATAAAACCAAATATGCCTCAATGAAAGGGGATTGAGACGAAGTCCTTAAAAAGATCATTTTTTTTTTGAAATAAAGTACATTTATAATGTGTATTCACTATAAGTACACATAAATAATGTAAAAATACAAGATAGTACATAATAATATCATGACATAATTTGAAAGTAGGAGATTAACCCAAAGAATAGAAATTGGGTTTAGAAGTTCCCTTACCTCGTGTCCGAATTGACTTGATCGTTCTTTAACCTCCTGAATAATAAACTAGAGTTAATTTATATTTACTTAAGAACCTTTTTCATGTTCATTATTCCTTTTATATCACTTATTACCATGTTATGAACCTTATGTAATTATTTATGTTAATAACGGTCGTTTTGACGATCTTAGGTACTTGAGTAAAAAATAAACTTCTTATAATTACACTTTGTTCATGTGGTGAAATATCCATTATTTCCAGAATTATATTAATGATGTAGATATCATATATATCATATATATCCAGTATATACATTCATTTATAATATTACGTAACATTTAGAGGTAAGAAATGAAATGCACCGTTCATGGAGACGGTAAGCCGTACGTACGCATGAATGCTACTTTCATTTATATTTCATATTTAATGGAATGAAATCATAATGATATAAATTTATAATATTCTTCCAGTATAATATAGCATATAATACTATTTACTCCATCCTTTATACATCCCACATTTGGTATTAATGATTCAAATCACTTTGAGGGGGGCGGTAGTCCGCACTTCCTAAAATGAAAATATCGCGTTTACCCATAATGGAAACCATAAAGGTATGAAATAAATGAAGAATAAAAAATCATAAGGAAAACAAAAACATAATATATATCATATATAAAAATAGTTTCATCATAATGGCCACCATTAGAGGTGTTATATGAGTTTTGAACAATCATCGTTTCGTGAGGCAAAAATTCTCCATCCACAGAAACAATATATTCTTTAACCATTAGATGTAGGTGTGTGTAAGTGTAGCTCTAATACATCTTATAAAAACATCATATTATATTGAGTATACTGGTTTTGTTACAAAATAAATGAATAAAAAGTTTTTATGGGGTTGGAGAAGCAAAATAAAACAAAATAACATAAGAGAAGACATTACCTTAAAATCGGGTAACTCTTTTGATTTGATCCAAATGCTTCATTGGGAAGAATTATGCCCAAAGTGAGGCCTCTAGGAGTAAGGGATGGAAGTTGGGAGAGTATTTGGGAACAGGTTGGCCGAGCCAAATGGCTTGAATGTGTTAATAAGGTGGGAGTGGTGGGGGCCTTTTATAAGTGGAGAGGAGGGGCACTCTTGGAAAGTAAAGAAAAGTCACTTTATTATAAAATGAGTTTCGGATTTTAGAGGTGCCACACTTATATAATTCGAGAATAAGGTGATAAGGGTTCTAAATCCACCCATACAATAGGTTTTGGAAATGTGTAGGTCTTAGATATTACATTATCTTTCCATTTTATTTAATTCGTTAAATAATGAGGTCATCGCTGCATCATCATGATGTCATAAATAATTTAATTTATTTAATGTCTAAAAATTATAAAAAAAATACTATGATGTAGGAAATCTTTTAGCTTTCCAATGAATATTTATAGTCAAAAATATGACTTGTATAACCCCATGTAAAAATTGTTTTAGTAAAACATTTCATGTTTGTGTCATTTTTTACTTTAAAATTAAATAAAAGGTATTTATGTCATTTTCCAACTAAAGTGGCTCCATGGGGTCCCCAAGTTGACCCATGGATTGTCTTCGTCGGCCATGGAACATCCAATGAGGGTAGGACATGTGTCAAGCTCATCTCATATTATTAAAACATTATTTTTAGCTTAAACTACACTAATTACCTCTAATCGCGATTAAGAACTTAAAAGTTACTATTCACCAAAAATTATTTTAATCTCATTGAACCACATTTTACTTCTTAATGACAACCATGTATGTCGGATTTTTGAAAATCAAAACACAGATGTGGTAATATTTCATTTAAATGAAAAATCAGTTATTTAACTACCACTTAGTGGTTTCACTATTCATCAAAAATTGATGTTTTTCAGAACAATGCCAAAATTTCACCCTAAGCTATAATTGATATTCTTAATTCAAAAATTATGTCTATTTTACAAAATTCCAAAAATATAAGTTTCATTATTTAATTTTATAATTAATTCCCGCCGTCACAACAAATAGCGTGTTTTTAAGAAACAATATATATCAAAAGATTAACAATTGTTTATGTCCAATTTCAAAGTGAAATTAATTCTAATGAACACCATTGGATAAAATGGTAAAAATATATTCTAATTATACTTTAAAACCACTAAATAGTATAATTTATCACTATAAATTATTTTTATTAAAAAAGTTGTTTTTAAGTATTTTTCACTATTCATAAAAAATTAGAAGTTCTAAGAAAAATACCAAAAATTACACATAGGCTAATTTCGATATTCCGAATCCAAAAATGAAGTCCATTTTGAAATAAAAAATTTCTATAATTTTAAAAAGTGGTTATTAATATTCATAACGGCTACTTTTATTAGTCGCGGTGTTTTAGAACTCAAAGTTGCGTACAACGCAAGCTATTGCATTATTGAATGAGAGGCGTATCGTGGAAGCTCGGGGTGTTACATTTCAATACACTAGTATGATGTCCATTATAAGTGAAAAAACATTCCTAGTCGACCTTTCAACCAACTACCCCAATCATAATACTAGATAGTCTCTGATGCCATTTTTATTGAACCAACCAAATTTAACCTAACACATCACCCAATACATCCCATAAAAATGCCTCATATATTCCTCCTTATATTCTAGAGGATGCTGAGTAGTGGTAATTGTATAATAGCTACAGTGTGAAGACTATACCCTCTTGTGAGAGTGAAATTATAGTGGAAAATAACTAAACTCTTATATAAGGATAAACATCAAAGTACACATAATAAATAAATATAACCAACAATATGATATAATAAATGAAAGTAAATATACAATTATTTATACTCAAAACATAAAATACATAAAACAACCCGTCCCCCACTGAGCTGATAACATATTTAAGATAAACTAAAAATAAATACATTATGATCTATTACCAACTTTGAGAAAAAACACATACTATGTCTCTATGACTCTCGAGCTGCTCCATCCCAATCCTAATATTCTATATGAGTGGCTACACTCGATCAATAAACAATAGGCGTCTACCCAATCATGTGCACAACCTATGCTTGCATCTAAAATCATACATAAGCTCTTCACACACACCATGGTTCATGTACAAAGGATGATAAATAAATCTCACCAGGACCCCCCCCCCTCCCCCAACAGTGAACCTATTATCAACTATCATAACAAGCACATGAACAAATGATATGCCCATACAAGTTTAGGACTAATAATAACTTGCATAAAGTAAACAATTGAAATAAAAGAGATCTAAAAAAATAAAGAAAACAACGAACCATGTGTTCTAGTATTAATTCTAATGTAAATATCCCCTTAATCTAGACCACAATACAATATTTAGAACTCATGGCTCACCACACCCTGATATATCAAGACAATATTCAATATCTTCACATGATCTCCAAGATATTTAAATTAAAATGCATGAATATCAGACCACATAGTGTAACCATAGGCATCCAAATGAAAAAATGAATCTAAACAGATCTAGGATTATAATGGAATGATTATAATTGGAGATAAATCTCCACTCCACGACTAATACAAACTACCAAGTCCCAAAATCCCAACAAAACATATTGGGAACTATTATTTGTCATATAGATACACCGTCTTATAGGCTAAAGCTATCCATGGGATTAAAAATTAACTAACCAATGAACTTATAAAAATAAAAAATATCCTCAAAATCCATGGAATATAACCCCTGGAAAAATAATACACTCAATTAAAAGGACACACTCATGAAGTTCAGTGTAATGCCCTGACCCCAGTTACCCAGAGTTGGTGCATTTTTACATAACATTTGCATGATCACAAGGGACCAAATCTCGAATGACTGATCAGTTGAGTAGAATTGGAAATACCTGATTCATTCATAGGTTTTACATTACATTATATAAAAAAACTCCAACAACATAGTCTCCATATTCCACACTCATATCCCTTAGACTATCCCTATTGTTCAGTCAAATTATACCTCTTCATATCCTGGGAAAAATAAAACATAGAAAGGGGTAAGCTCAGATTCTCAATATGGATAACAATATAGAAGAAACTTTCTTAAATAAGCAAAAACATTTAATGTAATGTATAAGAATAAAACAAAAGCCTTTTAAAATTGAAATTCAGCATAATATGGAAAAGATAATATCAAATAATGCCATTTACTTATTCACATTGATATTCTACTAGTCAAATAATCACATGCAATATCAATAGCCACTTTCATAATGGTGGAATGCATAACACAAGACATCATAACCTCATAGTCAGGACCTTGTTCCATGACTAAAAATATGATTTTTTAGAGGCCTTATGCCAAGATACTAGTTTTTCTCATTAGAACTACCGATTCACCAAAGAGATATAATAGGCTCCACTAGTCACTTACTAAGTTCAATGCATTCCTCATATGAAAATGGTTTAAAAATAACATAAACATTTATATAAAAACAACATAAGAAATGTCAATACTTTATCCATAAACCATGAATGGTGTAAAAATAACACATCCAAAGTCAAAAATATCAAAAAAAACTTCAATACATTATGGATGTTTTGTATCATGATAACTCAACTTCAAATAAGCATAAAATCCATCAAAGGATGTTGACAAAGATGAAATCAAATTTTTTTAGAGAAATATCTCTTCCTGTTTTGAAATCATTTAAAAGTCATATAATTATTAAAGATAATAATAATTTTGAAAATATTGTTATAATAATGTAAGGGTATCTTAGAAGATGTTATAATGGTGTAAAATAACTGCACCAGCCGTATAAGTAAAAAAACATTCTTACATTAATTTTGTCAAAAATGTCATAAAATACCTTGTTTGGAAAAACGACGAAAAGATTCAATTCAAAAACATTAATGGTCAAATAAGGGTATAAATGACTTTAACCAACTGATTATTAAATAGTAATTTTTTTGAAATAAATTTTATATAAAACATGAATGTGGATGATAAAGAGGTCCCTGTAGATACTTACATAAAAACAACCATAGATAATAAACGGATAGTGAAATTACCCCATACCATGTACTTTTCCTTGGCCGTGGGTATATTTACCTCCTGTATAATGGATAAATCATTGTTATTAAATTATTATAGAACCATATATGTTAATATGATATCATATATGTTCTTTTAATATAGCTTTGTTAATGATATTTCAGTCGTATCATCATTTCAGGTGTTAACTGATTTGTTTTCCTTTATATGCTTTGTTATATAAGTAATGATTGTTCTGGGTAGTATGTATCCTATCCATATTAATAATTATATTAAGTCTTTAAACATTATTTTTAATCAACAATGGAATATTAGTCTTGAATGGATATGATGGGGAATGAATCTCATCACGTTCGTGGAGACGGTAATCTGTACTTACGCACGAGCAACAATATCCATATTTTTATATTAAAATAGTATATAATTAGATGGTATATCATATATAAATAATAATTATCATGTTATATTTTTTATTCACATAATTTATACACATTATTATACCCATCCAAATGATGAAGGGTCTGAATAACAAACAACACCACGATGTGGAGACGATAATCTGCACGTATGCACGTATGGTGACTTTGTCATTTATAGGATGAATAGAATAATGAATATGGTTGTACCATTTATATATTAAAATATAAGTATATATAATATACAGGAATTGTTATTTTAGTATGTAAACAACAAATAAAGGAGTGGTAGAAGATAAAAACTTAAAAGAGGTAATGAAATATTTACCTCTTCTTCGGGTTGTTCCTTTTTATTTGATCAAAAGGGCACCTCATGTTGGATTTACAACTAAAGAAAAGACTCTAGGATGATGGGAGGATAGTTTAGAGGATATTTTGGATGGTTTTGGACGATCCAAATGGATTTCAATGTGTGAATTTGAGAGAAGGGGAAGTGACCTTTTGTAAGAGGGGTGAGGGGAACCTTAAAAAAAGAATGAAATATTATTTTATAACAATTTTTTTTTCAATTTATAATAATAAAAAATAATTTATTTCATAGATAATGTGTGTATGGGTCAAAAAACACTCAAAAAATAGATTTTATATAGGTTTCTGTCAATATATTGACCTTATATTTTAGATTTAACTCTAAGTTAAATAGTTTGACATTTACCATGTCTCTTTGTATTTTTATATTATATGGTTAATAAAGATAATATAATAATCCAAGAGAACCTCAAGTGGATAATTAATGAAATATATAATATTACATAATCCCTTTGGAAAAACCTTATATTTTCAAGAATAGGATATCAGTTAATAATATAATATTTCTTTAAAAAACTCGTTTATGCCAATTTTGACACTATTTGGTATTTTGTTTTTGTTAAATTAATAACAGAATTATTAATTTAAAATAAAATTCGTTTAATTAACTATAAAATGTAATTTTAACTTATAAAATTGGTGTAATTCATTAAATGTCTCAAATTAGATTTATTTTGATATTTATAATGCCAATTATTTTAATCTTTCATTAATAAGGTCATTACTTCATCATTATTGTGTCATAAATAAAATTAATTATATAATGTCTAAAAATTATAAATAAAATACCATTATGTAGGAAATAATATTATCTTTCTAATGAATATTCATAGTATAATTTATCATATGTATAACCCTATATTAAAAATGGTTTAATTATTAAACATTGATTTTAACTCTTTTAACTCTTTTTTAAATAAAATAATAATAAATTCACTAATCTAATCCATGTGGACCAAAAGGATCATATTTTATTCCTAATGTTGTTTATGGTCAAATTATACTAATCCAATAGAATTGGAACATTCTTTAGGGTAATTATGATATCATTTTTACCCTAAATTACCCAAATTACTTTTAACCGTGGTAAATAAAAGTTAAAAGATACTATTCACGAAAAATTATTTTCATCTTATTGAACCACATTTTACTTATGGATGTCAATCGTGTCTCTTGGATTTTTTAAATTCAACTCACAGAAGTGGTAAAATTATGTTTTATACAGATTTGAAAATTCTCCTAGGAGGTGGGTAAAAGCGGGTAAACAATTTGACAAAATTTTATATATCTAAACTTATTATAAAATCACTCCAATGAATTAAATTGAACATATATAGGTATTATGTATCTATTTTGACCTAAAATAAAATAATATAAAATAACTAATTATTAAAATAAAAATTCAGTTTTAACCAATAATGTAGTGTTTTTTCACTATTCATAAAAAATTGAATGTTTTTAGAAAAATACCAAAAATTCACACTAAGGTAAATTCAATATTCTGAATAAAAAAATGAAGTCCATTTTGAAAAATAAAATTTATAAAATCTCAAAAATTTGTTATTACTATTCATAACTGCTAGTTTGATTGGTCATGTTGTGTTAAAACTATATGTTGTGTACAACACAAGGTATTGAATTTTTCAAAGGGAAAAGTACCACGGATGCTTGGGGTGATACATTCTCCCCTCCTTCAAAAAAATTCGTCCCGGAAATTTCATGAATATTACTGCATAAAATGATTCAGGTGGTTTTTCATCAGAAGTTACTCAGGTTCCCATGTTGCCTCCTCCATCTTATGGTTTCTTCATATAACTTTTACCAGACGAGTCATCCGGTTTCTCAACACTTGTTCTCTTGTATCAAAAAACATGATAGGCTCTTCAAAATAAAACAAATCGGGTTCCAGTTCTAATTCCTCATAGGTGAGTATATGCATTGCGTCAGGCATGTATTTTCATAATAGTGATACCTAGACCATATCATGAACTTTGGAGAGACTTGGTGAAATTGAAAAATAGTAAGCTAAAACCCCAATTCATTATAGAATTTTTAAAGGCCCGATATACCTGGGACACAATTTACCCTTCTTACCGAATCATATAATTCCCTTCCATGGAGATACTTTCAAGAAAACATGATCTCCTACCTGAAATTCCAAATCCTTTATTCCGTTATCAGCATAGCTCTTCTACCTACTTTTTTCTACTATGATGTGGGTTTGAATTTCCTTCACCTTTTCCATCATTTCCTAAAAAAGTTATGGTCCTATGAGTTTTCTTTCACCAACATCTTCCCAATAGGTTGGTGTGTGAAATCTCTTTCTGTATATTGCTTCATATAGTGCCATATAAATACTTGAATGGAATCTACTGTTATAGTAAAATTATACCAAAGGTAAATATTGATCCCACATACCTTGAAAGTCATGTTAGCAAGATTTCGACATGTCTTCTATAGTTTAAATAGTCTGTACTGGTCTTCCATCAGTTTGAGGGTGGTAGGTACTGCTCAAAAGAAATTCAGTATCTAGGTATTTCTTAAGTCTTTTCCAATATCATGATGTCAAATGGGGATCACGTTCAGAAAAAATCAATAAGGGTACTCCATGAAGTCTTACAAATTCATTAATATATATTCTTTCTAGACGTTCAAATGGTAAATCATCTCTTATAGCATGAAAATGTGATGACTTAGTAAGATGATCAACAATGACCCATATTTCATCATACCATCTAAGAGTATTTGGTAGTCTCATGACAATGTCCATCGTAATATTATCCCATTTCCACTCATGTATGATAAGAGGTTGCATGGCTCCTCCTAGATGTTGCCTTCAAGATTTTACTTGTTGACAAACCATACATCATGACACAAAATCATCAATCTCCCTCTTCATGTTGTCTCACTAAAAATGTTCTTTCAAATAATTATAAATCTTAGTATTACTAGAATTTATTGGGAAATTGGAGCTACATGCATCATCTAACAATTCCCTTTTCAGATCAGGTATATTAGGAACATAATGTTTCTTCCCAAAATTTAAAAATCACATCCTCATATATGAAGTCAATAAATATCCGATAGTTCATAGATTTAGTTTTCTTTTGAAACTCTTCATCATCAGCCTAAGAAGTTTTTATCCTTTCTAGTAAATATGGTTTGGAAACCAATTGAAAAAGTATTTATGTTTCACATTCCATGATTATTCTCATTTCCATTTCCACTAGATCCGTGAAAATAGGATCTATTTGAACTCTCTTCTTGTTCAAAAATCCATGATCCTTTCTCTTCAATGAATCTGCCACCTTATTTTCCTTCCCTAGGTGGTGGTGTACTGTGCGATCATAATCCTTGAGTAGTTCAAGCCATCTCCTTTTCCTCATGTTGTGGTCCTTCTGAGATAAAATATACTTAAAACTCTTGTGATCATTATATATCTCACATTTTCACCATAGATATAGTGTCTCCATATCTTCAAAGAAAAGATTACAGCTACTAACTCAAGATCATGAGTAGGATAGTTTTTCTCATGAATTTTTAGCTATCATGATGCATAGGAAATAACCCTTTTATTTTACATAATGACACAACCAATTCCTTTCTTTAATGCATCACTATAAATAACAAACCCATCATTCCCTGATGGTAGATTCAAGATAGGATAATAAACTTAACTTCTCTTAAATTCTTCAAAACATTCTTGAAAATATTTTTTCCAAAACAAATTTATCCCTTTTACGTGTGGGCTTGGTTAGTGGGTTAGCCAATCGGGAAACATTTTGTATTAAATGCCAATAATAACCTATTAAACCAATAAAACTGCATACCTCAATTATACTCGTCGGTGCTGTCCATTCTTGAATTTACCTAGTATTTGAAGGATCAATATTGATTTCATCTTTGGAGACAATATGGCCAAGAAAAGAAATCTCATGAAGCCAGAATTCTCACTTGCTAAATTTCACATATAATTCATTTCTTCTAAGAGCTTTTTGAATAATGCACAAGTGATTTCATAATCTTTGTAGCTTTTGGAGAATACCAAGATATAATCAATAAATACCACTACAAGTTCATCAAGATATTCCTTGAAAACTCTATTCATTAGATCCATGAAGAAAGAGGGTACATTAGTCAACCCAAAAGGCATTTCTATAAACTCGTAATGCCCATACTTTGTTTGAAATGATGTTTTCAGAATGTCTTCCTTCATCACAATCAATTGATGATATCCAAATCATAGGTGAATCTTTGAAAAATATTGAGCTCTATGAATTTGGTTGAATAATTCATCAATACAATGAAGGGGATACTTGTTCATTATTTTTATATCATTGATCTCCCGGTAGTTAATATAAAACCTAATAGATCCATCATTCTTCTTAACAAAAATAAGAGTGGATCGCCATGGAGAAACACTAGAGAGAATAAACACCTTATTACTCAATTCATATAGTTTTGTATTTAGTTCCACTAATTCCATAGTGTCCATTCTATAAGGGGTCTTCAATATGGGCCTTGAACCAGTAATTAAATTAATGGAAAACTCAATTTCTCGTTCTGGAGGATGTCCAGGTAATTCTTCTTGAAACACATCAACATATTCATGCACAATAGGTACATATTATATTTGATTATTTCTTTCCTCACCCATAAATATTTCATTCTCTTCCTCCCTAATAATTGAATTTAGTTGAGCTACTGGGGGTGGATCTAGATAATAATTAGGTGGAAACGTTTCTACTTTAAAGATAAGGTATCACTTATCATCATCACGAATTATAACCTCATTCTTCTTACAATAACTTTTCTCATCATGGTCTAAAAACCAATCCATACAAAGGATTATATCAAATTCAATAATGGTTATGGTGATGAGATCAGCGTATAATGAACATTTATATGCCATAATGGGAACTGATTCACAAAACTCAGTTACAGTGATACTTCCATTAGGTGTTTTGATTGAAAACTCCCTTCTTATGTCAAATTGAAAATACCTAAGTTTTTTAACAAACTAGGAAGATATGAAACAATGAGATAATCCAAAATAAAATAAATCATTTTCTAAACTTGATGAAATCATTAAATTACCCACCACCACATATTTCAGAGCTTCAACCTCATTAGTAGTGATAGAATATGCTTGGCCTTGATCCCTTGGCCTTTTTTGAGGTATGTTTCATTGGAACATAAGACATTAATTTGAAAAATCCCACTTTCTCTACAATTATAGCTTTCAACAGTGACAACCTCTTTTCCCCCCTTACAATCATGATCTTGGTGGCATTTTTCACCACACTTGTAATAGACTACCATTCCCTTTAGAAAAGTACTAGGGTGTTTTTACCACATTTAATATAGGATGGATATTAAACTTTTACCTTATACCCCTTATTTCTATTTCCAAAGTGTTCAGCAGATCTATTCTTATTCTTCTTTTCTTTAAAGGCATAATACTTAGAGAATTAATTTTATGTCTTTATATAACATGAGATAATATATTCATATGACGAAAAGGAATATGAGACTAATTCTCAACAGAAAAATGGTTTTAACCCATAAAAGAAACAGTTAGTCTTATTCTTGGGTTATATATATAATCTGAAGCATTCCTTGATAACCTCGTAATGTTAGCCTCATTCTTTGTGACATTATCATCCTCATTTTTCCTTAGACTCAGAAATTTTCTTTAAATATCCTCTCGTTGGTCATGAGGAAATTATTTTTCTAATAATATCTCTTTAAAATCCCTCCATTGCATATTTGATACATCATTATCTTCATTTGTGTTTTGAATCAATGACCACCATTGATCTGCATCTCCCATGACGTGATAAAATGCCATGACAACTTTTTACCTTTTGATACTCACCAAAACATGAAATATTTTCTCTAAGGGATTTATCCATTGTTCAGCTAATATTAGATTTGTACCCCCCATTTAATGTTGGTTGTTGTTTCCTCATGAAGCGGTCTAACATTGATCCTTTGTGTCATTGATTAGGGTGCTCCATCTAGGTAATGTTATTATTCATAACCTGAGTGTGTTGTCCCAATATGGTGATAAGTTTATCAGCACCAGTTGCTTCACCATCTCCACTTTAATTATCTTGAGTAGGAGGGAAATCCCTACATGGATTACATTCATTGATATAGCTTCCATTCCTTCCACTAGACACCATTTCTAAGCAATGGCATACACAAGATTAGTTTATGAATCGAAATACATAATTACAAACATGTAAACAAGTTAACATAAATTGAACAGTTTATGGATATAATCCATAACCATAAATTTTTTTCTTTGAGGATATGTATACTCATAGACGCTTAAAAATTATTTCTAAATAAAATGAGAATTATCCTAAGCATATCCCAAAGGAGTGTCGTAACCATGAGTATAGCAAGGCCCGTTATCATGCACCAGTTCCCATTCCAGTCTAGCTTAAAGCGGTGTTTTTGGATTTTACCTCTTGGTACATCTTTTCCAGAGCTTCCTCTACCTGCTTGTATCCAGATAGGGATGTATTGATTGGAAAACTCACAAAATATCCACATTACCAAAATTCAAGGAAGTTCTTCTATACTAATCTGTAAAGACCATCTTAAGGTAATTTTCAATCATCATAATTGTTATAAATATAGCTTCCAAGGATTGTAGTAAAATTATCTAGTACCAACTGAAAATCCCTGACCCTATTTACCCAGAGTTGGTGCATTATTACATAACATTGTTATGATCAGAGGGGATCAAATCCCGAAAGAACGATCAGTTTAGTAGCCTTGAAATACTAGATACATTCAGAATTTTTACATTATATTATAAAATGAAAAACTAAAAAAACATAGTCTCCATATGTCACATTAATATCCCATAGACTATCCCTACAAGTAATTCATAATATACTTCTTCACATCCTAGGAAAAATAAAACATAGAAATGGGTGAGCTCCGATGTTCAATAAGGATAACAATATAGCAGAAACATTCATAAATAAGCATAAACATTTTAGGAAATGTATAAGACTAAAGAAAAAGATTTTTAAACATGAAATTAATTATAATATAGAAATGATGAAATAAAATAATTCTTTTTACTTATTCACATGGATATTCTACTAGTCGAATAATTACATGCAATATCAATATCCACTTTCATAAAAATGAATGCATAAGGCCAGTCTTCATAACCACATTGTCAAGGCCTTGTGCCATGACTACAAATATGATTTTTTCAAGGCCTTGTGACAAGACACTAGTTTGTATCATTAGACCTACTGATGCATTGAGGAGATATAGTGGGCTCCACATATCACTCACTATGTCTAATTCATTCCTCATATTAAAAGGTTTAAACATAACATAAGAATTCGTATTATTGCATGGCATCGAAATGTCAACACTTTATCCATAAACCATTAATGGTGTAAAAATAAAACATCCATAGTCATGCATTTCACAAAACATTTAATAAAATATGGAAGTTTTGTATCATAATAAATCAACTTCAAATAATCTTTAAATGAATAAAAGGATGTCGACATTGATGAAATCAAAACTTTTTTTAGAGAAATATATCTTTCTATTTTGAAATCATTTAAAAGTTATATAATTATAATAGAAAACATTTATTTTGAAAATATTCTTATCATCTTGTAAGGTAAGCTTTGGAAATGTTATATTGGTGGAAATTAGCCGCACTCGTTGTATAAGTTAAAAAACAATTCTTACATAATTTTGTCAAAAAGGTCATAAAGTTCCTTGTTTAGAAAATGACAGAAATATTATTTTCAAAAACATATAATGTCAAATATGGGTATAAATAAATTTTACCCATTTTATATTAAATATTAAAAATGTTTTTGAAATAAATTTTAAAGAAAACATGGATGTGGATGATAAGAGGTCCCAGTAGATACTTACATAAAAAACAACCTCGGATAATAAAGAGATTGTGAAATTAACCCTTACCTTGTACTTTTCTTTGGTCGAGGGTAGGTTAACCTCTTTTATAATGGTGAAATAATTTTTATTAAATTATTCAAGAACCATATACATTAATATGATTTTATATATTATCTTATAATATTGATTTGTTAATGATATTTTTGTAGAATCATCCTTTCAGGTGTTAACTGATTTGTTTTCCTTTATTTGATTTGTTATGTAAGTAATATTTTTTATGGATAGGATGTATCTTATTCATATTCAGAATTATATTAAGTCTATAATCATTAATTTTAATCATCAAATTAAAAATAATATTGAATGGATACAATGGGGAATGAATTTCATCATGTTCGTGGATAAGATAATCTGTACGTACGAACAAGCGACAATATCATTCTTCTGATATTAAAATAGCATATAATAGGATGGTTTATCATATATAAAGAATAATTATCATGTTATATTCTTTATTTACATCATTTATACTAGTTATTATGTCTACCCAAATTATGAAGTTCTTGAATAACAAACTACACCACGATGTGGAGACGGTAATCCACACGTACACACGTATGGTGACTTTGTCATTTATAGGATGGATAGAATAATGAATATGGTTGAACATTTTTTATAATAACATCAAAATATATTGAATATACTATAGTTATTATTTTATAATGGAAAAACAATGAAATAGGAAGTGGAAGAAGAAAAGAACTTGAACGATGTGATGAAATATTTACCTCTTCTTCAGGTTCTTCGTTTTGATTTGATCCAAAGGGCTCCTTAGGTTGGATTTATGACAAATGTAATGCATCTAGGATGATGGGAGGGCAGTTTAGAGGATATTGGGGCAGGGTTTGGCTGAGCCAAATGGCTTTTAAGGTGTGAATTTGATAGAAGGGGAAGTTCCCTTTTATAAGAGGGGTGAGGGGAACCTTAGGAATAGATTAAAATATTATTTTATAATAAAATAATTTTCGGTTTCTAATGGCTTTAAAATGATTTATTTCAAGGATATGTTGGGGATGTGTCGAAAAAAACTCATCAAATAAGTTTTATATAGGTTTGGGTCACTATATTCACATTATCATTTCGATTTAACTCTTAGTTAAATCGTTTGACATTTACCATGTCTCTTTTTATTTTTATATTATATGGTTAATAATTTTACTATAAACATACAAGAGAACCTCAATTGGTTATTTAATTAAATATTTAATATTATTTATTACCTTTGTCCTATCCTTATATTTTTAGGAATAGGATATCAATTAATAATAAAATATATTTTTTAAAAACTCTTGTATTTCAATTTTGACAATATTTGGTATTTTGTTGTTGTTAAATTTATAACAGCATTATTACATCAAAAAAATTCATTTAATCAACCCTAATATGTCATAATAATGTAGAAAATTAGTGTAATTCATTAAATGTCTCAAATTAGATTTATTTGGATATTTAGAATATCAATTATTTTAATCCTTCATTAATAAGGTAATTACTGCATCATTATTGTGTCGTAAATAAATTTTATTATTTAATGTCTAAAAATTATAATTAATATACTGTAATATAGGAAATTGTTTTATATTTCTAATGAATATTTATAGTCCAATTTATCTTTTTATAACCTTATATTAAAAATGTTTTAGTTATTAAACATTGATTTTAACTCTTTTAACTTTTCTTTAAATAAAATAATAATAAATGTACAAATCTAATCCAAGTAGACCAAAGGGGATAATATTTTATTCCTAATAATTTTTTGGTTGAATTATAAAAATCCAAAGGAATTAGGACACGTGTTAGGGTAATTATGATATCATTTTTACCCTTAATTACCCTATTTACTTTTAACTATGGTAAATAAAAGTAATAAGTTACTCTTCACCAATAATATTTTTCATCTTTTTGAACCAAATTTCACTACTAATGTCAAATGTGACTCTTGTATCTTTTAAATTCAACTCACAAAATAGGTAAAATTATGTTTTATAAAAATTTTCAAATGCTCGTAGGAGGTGGGTAATGGATGGTGAAAGGTTCGATAAAATTTTATATATCTAAACTTATTATAAAATGACTCCAATTAATTGCATTGAAAATATATTGGTATTATGTATATATTTTTACCTAAAATAAATTAAAATAAAATAACTAATTATTTAAATAAAAGTTAGGTTTAACCGATAAGGCAGTGTTTTTTTACTATTCATTAAAAATTTAATGTTTTCATAAAACTACCAAAAATTCACCCTAAGCTAAATTTGATATTCTGAATCCAAAAATAAAGTCCATTTTGAAAGGTAAAATTTATAAAATTTCAAAAAGCGGGTATTCCTATTCTTAACGGCTTGTTTGATTGGTCAGGGTGTGTTAAAACTCCAAGTTGCATACAACACAAGCTATAAAATTATTCAAAGGGAAATGTACCGTGGAAATTTGGGGTGTTGCATTGAGACATAATCTACCTTGTCCCATCTCACCACAACCATTCAATGGATGAGATAATTGGTTCAAAATTCTGTACCAACTCCCAATACAAAAGAATCCCAAGGGTATCCTCCATGAACCAATTTCCTATGAAATAACAACCTCAACATCTTGGAAAATGGACAATGGAATGTGTTTTGATCAAATTATAAATTACACCATCAAAATATATTAACTATATGTTTTTATAAACTCACAATAAAAAAACATGGGGATATATCAGTCCCCCGAATATATTCATCCAAAAATAATCCACCATGGATTCTCACTAACCCACTTAAAGGTATGAAAAAACTAATGGATCCAATGGTTCTTAGGGTCACAACATAAAGAAATGTTCAACATGGGGATACTATATTATAGAAAATATCTCATGAAACACCCTTAAAAAAACCTAAAAAGTAGCAAGGGCCATTGAAATATATGAAAACCCTATGAGGGGTTTCTTTATATCATCCAAATCATGAGATATGACCAGCACCAAAACATCCTCAATCATACTTCAATATACTCCAACAGATCTCCAATTAACAACACTCATGTAAGGGAATCTAAAGGAAAAAATAAACCTAGTTGAAATGCCTATAACAATAAAACATTACCTGAACCTCCGAATGAAAAACCCATCGAAGAGTACAAAATCATCCATAAGAAATCAAGAGGAATGCCATCCCACAAGGGCCTTATCAACTACCAACTACAACATCAATTGATCACTTGATTAGAAACCCTACCTCGAATTTATCCATGTGGTCCCTTAGAACCATATCCATAACACAACAACAGCTGGTTGTAACTTCCATCGCATAACGTCAACCCATACCAAAGGATTCAATATCTCTTATAACTAATCATAATATCTAAACCTCGATTTCAATAACCTTTAACAACTAGTCTCATTAACCAAGGATAATATAATATCTCCTCAATGATAATACTCGATCCATCCTTCCAAGACCCATTTAAATGAACCTAAAATAAAAATGACCAACTATCCAACATATAAGGAAACTAACAAGATCACATCCCTCACTCATATATCACATCAAGAAAACAATCATGTTAGAGGATTCTAAATCCAAATATCTATGAAGTACTCATAAAAAAGTATATAATTATAAATCGCTATTCATATTTCTTCTAAACACCAGAAAGAGTTTACCATCATGATCTAAATTGAAGAAAATTCATTATAGCCTACACATAAGTCAAATTCTGACTCTGGGGAAAAACACCCAACCCCCTTGATGGAAAAAGTATTTGTCATATACTCTTAAATGTGGACGTAGCCTAATACTTCTACATAGATAGGGAAAACCCAGGGTCTATCCATGTACTATTACACATCCAAGAATACATGGGATATGACTATTTTCTACTATATGGTAATTTCCACCTTACATGGGGTGTCTACCTAAGTATGTGGTCCCATGAATAGGTACTACTACATGGTGTGTTCTTCAAGTACATGACATGTACTTCAAAATACTATTTCTACCCAAGTAATATACTATATATCTAACTACTACTACATGACCTAGAATTAAATTAAATGTTGTGTACTTACAAAACCATAATCTTCCCCAAACAAGAATGCACATGGATTTTGTCATGTATATTGGTTTTCCAAAAAAGAAAACACCTAAATTGGTCTAAACCCATTGAATTCCTTTTATTAAACATAGATTGACTCCATGGGGGTAAAAATATCCCAAACAAGGGTTTAAAACATAAAAAATATATATGATATGGGTTTTTTTGGAAAATAACATTAAAATAAGATGACCTATGAGTATAATTTGGTGAACCTTAACATCAGATCTGCACCACGCACCCGCCAACATCAAATCCATGTCCAAATAAGCTCTCCAAGAGGCACCTACTCCTACCTCCCTCTCTCTTATCAATTCATATCATGAATAAATGAAAACCCCATAATGGGTAACCCACATATGTAGGAATATAATGGATGAATGAATGTTAATAAAAATTAAATAGGAAGGAAATAAAAGAAAAAGAAAATAAAAGTGGCCCAGGTCTAGCCCTGATGCCTGTAATGGGTTAATTCCCCACATTGGAAAAACCAAAAATTATATAATCAATTGAAAATATGGAATATATATCTGATTATCTAGTCAAAATATATCACTAAATGAACATGAATTAATAAATTACTATTTAATTAATTAAATATAAAATATTCTATGAAAAATTTAAAAGTTCATATTTCCACCAAACTTCTCTCCTAGGGAAATCACCCTATTCTAGGACCAATTATCCAAGGTCATATCATATGATAAATAGAAATTTTACGCTCAAACTCTTGCAGGAATAAAAAATAAAATTTCCCATGATTTTCAAAACTCATTACGGAACATTTTCAAATGAAAAACCATCCCCAAAAACCACATGTTTATTCAAAACCATAGTGTATATTTAAGTGTAATAAAATATTTCATCATTAGATCATATTTTATGTGTTATCCATTGAATGAATTTTAGGACGAGGCATTAAAGGGGGTTTTAGTTTTCAATCACATTAATCACATTCTATAAAAAATAATAATTTTTTTTAATTTGTGAAAAGAAAATAAATTTATGAATTTTTTATAAATTATTATATTTATATAATGTGAAATATTCATATTATTAATTTGAAATGTTCATAAATTTTTGTGACTCTTAGAGTATGAAATTCTTATGATTCTCAAATTTTAAATATTCATGACATATTTAATTATGGAATATGAATTGTTTATAATTGTATCCTTTCTTAAATGACATTAAACTATATCAAAACTATTCTATAAATTAAAAATATTTCTAAAGAGGATACAATATTTTATTTTTATAAAATTATAATAAAATGGGTTTATATTTTGATTTATGAATTCTTTATAAATAGTAGTTTGAAAATTATAGTTTTTAATTGACATGTTGTATGTATAATTATATGTTTTATAATGAAATATAACTATCATATTCTAGTTATGAAATTAAATCATTTTTTTTCAACCAATATAATGATTTTATTTGTTATAATTATAAAGTAAGGTGATTTAGTATATTTTTAAATATATGGATCTAAAATTGTTTTTGAAAATTTTAATAACTTTTGAGTACAAATCACAAACACTCTGAATTTTGGCCAGACATCTGACTGGTGTGGGGTGTCACAACCCAACCCCAATAGCATTCCTCTTGATTTGACAATAAGGTCAAGAGTGACCTTCAAATTCCATCTCTAATAGGTCCCATGTTGTAACTAGAATTAGGGGTATTAACACATGAACATAAGAAAAATTTACATTTTTTTATTTTAAAACACAGTAAACATGTCCATAATAAACCATCAAAATATCCCAAATTTCTTAAATAAACACATTAAAAGGTATATCACAGACATAAAATTCCACACATGTACTAAAACAATAATCCACCAACCCAAAAAAGTTATGTTCACAAGAATCTTCCAACTCTCAACTAGATAACATCATTCTCGATGTAACATCTCCCTCCACAGTCTTTGAGTTAATCATATAAGTATAAATAATGAAACATAAAAATACAGGTAATCATATAAATATAATCCTTAGGTATCTCCATTAAAATTTTCATTTAAATATTACATATTAGTAATCTAGTCAAATATTTAACACAAGTAACATTTTATCACAATTCATCAAACCCACCCAATGAATACAATAAGTCCAGGCCACAGAATACTTGTACCATTATAATCAAGTGCACAATCCAGTTCCTAGAACAAAGTGCCTAGAAATCCAAGGAATAACCCATGCAAAAACCCCCAAACAATGTCAATATTGGTCCCCTAGAACAATGTTCCTATGAAACTAAAGAAAGGCAAAAGACAAACCTCCTTGATAATCACAAAACAATGGACAATGGCCCCAAAAACACCTTCCACCTAAGTACCCAAGGTAACCCATGTGATATTTTTCACAATTCATTTCATGGTTTTCAATACCATTTCAAACCCATTTTAAAATTTATTTCAATGCATCAAAAATACCCTTTTTCCATTCCATGTGTTAATAACCTGGGAGAAACCAATTTTCACTAAAAAACATTTTTGATAAACATGAAACAATCTTTCCAATTTCAATTTACAAAAACATTTATGAAGAAAAACAATTGTGTTCATCAATGTATGCTAGAGACAGAACCACCTTCTTCAAAGCTAGGGTCATACACACCCACAATGGAATCCACAACCAACAAAACCCAAAGAAGATAATGAAGGCCCTAAAATCCAATCCCCATCACATGGTTGATGGAAATATGAACAAAAGGGGTTTGCGGAAAGGGAGAACACAACATATCTCATGAATTAATGTCCACCCCACCACACTAGCCAAGAAATAGCCTCCAAACCAATATATATCCCAATGGATCTAGATGAAGATAATAATTATAACCAACCTTATACCAATGGATCTGATAACAAAACCCTAGTGTCCTACCACGATCAAATAAATATAGAAGTTGAAAGGTCTCTTACTCTGAGAGGTGCACTGCAGCTGTAATGGAGTTCCAACACTGAATTAATCTATCAAGGATGAGAGGTGTCTTAAGAAAATGCCTAAGAGAGACTTTGGGTTGGGGTTGAAAATTTATGAAAAGAAATGATAGGGAAAAAAATTCAAATTGTGTGTTTTAAAACTAGACGAAGGCTCTTTCATGATGTGTAATATAGTTACACAGCATTAAATTCACAGTGTTCAAATATACCGAAAAATCCATCACCTCAGATTTAAAATATGTAATTATAAGAAGTAACGAAATAAAACCATCATATAGAAAATATAATATTTGACAATGGGAATCACATTTTATGTCTTATACCCAACAAAAATTAGAGAACATGTATCCCAATTACATGATGTGAAATCCTTCTGCATCATACATAAAATCTGGTTAAATTTGAAAGTCCAAAAAATCTCTAACCTCACCATTATAGGTTTCCTCCAAATAAAAAGGGAAGTGAAAATCCTGATGAGTTTAACGGCGTACCTGATAAAATGGTATTATGATGTTTAAAACTCCCCATCAAAATAAATTTTCATACCTATAAAGTCAAGTGGAAGATGTAATCCTTAGAAAAATGTGGGGCCACTGCTCCATCATCAACGACTCGTGTTCCCAAGTCTCATGAGAATCTAATCCTTGTTTCCAAAGATCATTGACCAACAGAATTAACTTACCACATAATTCAATCACTTGAGATTCAAATATATAAACCATTTTCTCTAGAATATAGACTTATAGTTCAAGCTCCATTTATTCAAAACTCAGAACATGAGTAGTATTAGGGTTATACTTCTTGAGTTGAGATATATGGAAACAATCAGGAATACCTATAAAATGAACAAGAAATGATAACAGATTTGTAACTTGTATGACCTTCTTAGTGACCCCAAATTGTCTAACATATCTCAGCGCCGAATTTCCCTAATTTCCAAACCGACAGTGACCCAAATAAGGAGTAACTTTCAATAAATCCTAGTCACCTAATAAAAAATCCAATGGCCAACACCATCAATCAATATATGATTTCTTTTGACTCTGACCTATTATTAGACATCGATGTACATTCTAAATCATTACAGATGTCTCCTGAACCCAATGTAGTACAACAAAAGATACTTCTCCCACATCATCCTAATAAAGTGGTGAACTACATGGGGGACCATGAAATTACTCAAAGGGATAAATTCTTATTGATGATTGAAAAATAATTTTTAAAACAAAATAAACCTGCACCATATGGCTTTCTCATGATCATTTGAAATCTAAGAAACATGCGCAAAGAATATATTACATGATTTGAATCACACGATCCCTCTAACCATCTATATGAGGATGGTAAGATATTATCAACTTGACATGAGTTCCCATTATCTATTGAAGAATCCTCTAGAACCTAAAGGTGAACCTAGGATACCTATCTAATATAGTAGCAAATGGAATCCCATGTAACCTCACAATCTCTTTCACATATAGCTTAGCCAGATCATCAACTTTAGTGGTATATTTGATCAAAATGGTATGAAAAGACTTTGTCAACCAATAAAAAACCACCCAGATGACATTCCTCCTTTAGGGGATCTTTGGTAATCCAGTAAAAAAAACATGGATACCTTGTCTCACTTATAGATGGGAACAAGAAAGAGGCTTAAGAAAACTAGAAAGTTCTTTGTGCTTTGCCTTTATCTGTTTGAAGGTGTAACAAAAAGACATAAACTCCATGATTTCATGCATCATACCTGACCACTAGAATTTCCACCTCATGTCATAATACATATTTGTAGTGCCGAAATGAACGACCCATGAAGATCTATTGAAATCCAACAAGAATAAACTCCTCACAGATACTAGGATGTGAATTATTTTCTTAATGTGAAGCATAACACCTGAAGAGAGAGACCAACCAGAAATGTATAACTACTATAAAATATTTCGTGAGTCTTCTAAAAAACATCATCCTACTACTGACTCCAAAATATATAATCCATGAGAGTTGATGATAACTGAACACTAGTCAGAACCAAACTAGAAACATTTTCATGATCATTAAGGTACAACTGATCGAAAATCACCATAAGATTCTACTCTTCTTTCAATTCTAGAATAGCCTATGATAGCAGTTTCATTATAAGAGAATATTCAATGACATTTACCTTCCCTGGGGTGTAGGTGATATCAAAGTCAAATTTTTGAAGGTATTATATCCGTCATATCATCCTAAGATTAATTTCCTTAAGATAAAATATATGACTTAGAATCTTATGATTAGATAGGATCATAAACATTTCCCTAAAAAGATAGTGTCTCCAACATCTAAGCCCATGGACAACTATAGTGAGCTCTAAATCATTAGTGGGGTATTTAGTTTCCTGAAGTAAAAGGTGATGAGATTTTTAAGTTACCACATAGTCATCTTGTATAAGCACACATCCCAAACCCACATTATAAGAATCCTAAACCACCATGTACCCATTACTAGGATTAGGTATGATCAAAATAGTAGTCGATGCTAGAAGTCGTTTCGGTTCATTGAAAGAATCCGGTTACTTCACATACCATGTGAATTTCAATTCCATCCTGATAAATCAGTCAAAGATGACAATATCTTAAATAAATCCTTGATAAACCTTAAATAGTATCCAGTAAGACTAAGGAAGATTCATATATCAAAGAAATTTCATGGTTTCTTCAATGAAATGAAAACCTTGAGCTTCTCCAGATCAACTAACTAGTCATGCTCTGAAATTATTTTCCCCAAGAACATCACTTCTTGAATCCAGAAACTACATTTTGAATGCTTTCCATACAAATGGTGTCGTCTCAAAATGTACAAGTCCAAACTCGGATGGTGTGCGTTCTCTTGATCTGATATCGAATAAACCATATTATCATCCATGAAAACTACCATGAAATTGTTAAATTAATGATAGAATATCTGATTCATCAAGTCTATAAAAACTATAGGATCATTAGTCAGACCAAAAGGTATCTTAACATAATCCTAACAGTCATACATACTTTTGAAGGCCATCTTATGTATGTTAGACTCTCGAACACTAAGCAACTAATAACACGAATGATAATTTATCTTTGAAACCCACTTCAACGCCTTTAACTGATCAAAAAGATCGTCCACATGAGGAAAATGATATTTGTTCTTAACCATTACCCTATTCAACTTTTGATAGTCCACTGGTGCCAAATGATAAAAAGGTATCAATATTTGCTATGTAACTGGCACCCAATCAATCATAAATTCTACCACTCTTCCTATAGGAAGAACAGAGATGTCATCTTGGAAAATGTTAGGACATTCTTGAACAACAATAGGGATATTATCAACAGAAGAAATATCATCAGTCTCAATCACTAAATAAACCAAAAAACTTGTATGTTTTGGGCAGCGAGGTCCTATATGATTGGATATCAGGTCTCAGTCTCCCAGAAACACATGAGATCCCCCATCGGCAACAAGAAACAAAACACACTGATGATAATAATCATCTCTTACTCAGTGAGAGACAAGAAAATCGATACCGATGATTATATCAAATATATCTAAAAAATGAATTATAAATTCCCAGGACAACTTCATATCAGATATTGTTAACAAACAAGAAAGAAAACAATACCCTTTCTCTTTCATATTTCCAATAAATTTCAATAATTTCATTGTAAAGGACATAAGTTCCATTGCAAGTTTATTAATATCCAAAAAATGTTTAGATATAAAAGAGTGGTAGGAACCAGTATCGAATAAATAAATTTCCACTAATGATGAAATAAGGATAGTACCTCTCAATTTTTTTGGACCTACATAAATTTTCATTGGTAACTCATTTACTATATGATAATTCTTCACTCCTATGGCCTATGGATATATCCCTATAGTCTTTGATGTTTTGACTTCAACGTAGTTTCCCTTAGAGCCAGCGAACCCTATCCATAATGAGTTTTATTCATAGCGTTATAGAAACACTGTAAGTGACCAAAACGTCCACAACTATTTCATGTATTCATGATCATAGGACAAGAATTAATTGTGTTTCCTCCCTTGCTGCACTAAAAGCAAGTTAGAGGCACATTACCCACTGTAACAGATAGTACATAAGAGGCTCCCTACTGAGACCCACCACCACTTCTTCTATAATGATCTTTCCACTAACTAGTCTTCCAATGTGCTTCATTGAAGCTACCACACATTAGAAGAGAAGAGGTTGAAAATCCAACATTTCCCACCATATTCATTTCTTCCATAATAGATCTATATAACATATCTTCATAGGTAGAATGTTTCCACATAAATAAATGTTATCTGATATCCATTCACAAAATCTATAGGTTCTTATGAGCCTTCAGCTGTTCATTATACACCACATTAGGGAAAAAATGGACAAGCTCAAAAAAATTGTGGTTTATATTGACTCCAAACACACTCCTTATTGTAAATATAGAAACTCCATTAAACTCTCCAGAATTAGCAACTCTAGAAAAAATGACTGAAAGAACAGGGTTTTGAAACCCTTATAAAACAATTCCACATATCTATCTGCTTGGATTATATTATACCACCATTGCTTTCCAGAACCCTTGAGTCTAAAAACTTCACACTTCTCATTGATATTTTCTAGTGTCTCAAAAAATCTGAAGACTTGATTGATCATGTCCAGCCAGTCCTTTACCTCTTGAGGTTCATTTGTTACTTTAATGAATGGTGGTTTATCATGCAAGAACATAAGTGATCAATTGATCTCTCCTTCAGCTCTAGGATATACCTCTACCACTACGTTCTAAACTCATGAAACAACTTAATCTACTGAACTAACTTCCAGTACAGTATTCTCGATGATATTATTATCTATAGGAGGGTTTCCTTGAGTACCATCAGTTGCAAATTCCTAATGAACTTGTCAAAGACATCTCATAGGAATCCTATTGCACACCGAAACATAATAACGATCAGAAAATAGAATAATTCTTAGTTTAAACTAGAATACCAATAAGAAAAAATAGATATTTAAAAACCAAAAACTCAACACTGGAGACACACATTCTAACATCCCATGGAATCATGAGCCTCTCAAAGACAAGATATAGCCAGACACTTATCACAACATACCTCTCATGTCCTGAAAATCCTATCTCCAATATAGCAGACATCCTAATACAAGGAATCATTAGTACATACCTCTTATGATACCAAATTGTTGTTAACGGACAAGAGTTTCCCTCAAACCTGGCACCCAACCTGTTCTGTTATATTCCTAAAGGTCTTTCCCCATCCCAATGGACATGAGACAAGCACTTGGGCATCATGAAATAAAATAGAGGGAACGATCTCACCCAACCTGATCAAACACATGGCATATATGTACTAAACAGAAATGTACATCTGAAGAAAAAAAGATATATATTCCATAACTATACAAAAATATCATAAGCAAAAAACAAAAAAAAGTAGCTAAAAATCCAAATCACATGTCTAGATACAGTGGACCCTCACCAAATAGAAGATCCAAATTGTGGAATGGGTGAACACCCATCATATAACCACAATCTACCCAACCAACTGACACAGACCCTACTGCCTCACTGTGGAACTATGACATTGCCTACACAAGAAAACAAACAAAGTCCTACACACCACTGACGAGGTGAATAGGGTGTGAGATAATAGGATCAGTAGGATCCCCCCAGGTGTTCCATAACCAATCTCTATATAAAATGTTTTATATGATTATTTTTAATAAAAATAAGCATGATAAGGATTAAAGTAGATTTATATAAAACATGGTAAAAATTTACATTTTTCCATATTTCTAAAAACATTAGGTATATCAATTTCAAAAAACACTTTTTCCATATCATTTTCCAAAATCGTAAACATGCATATGAAGGCAAACTCAGAAAGACAAGCAGTAGAAAATAGAAGCACAAGTATCACGACACCATGGATAATAATAGGTCCAGTCTGCAGACTACTCATACCATAATAATAAAGAGAACAAACAAATTTCTAGAACAACGGTCCCAAGAAATAGAGGAATACACCTTGAATAAACCCCCCACCCAAAATGTAAATATTGATCCCCTAGAACAAAAGGCCTAGGAAATATAAGAATTTCCTATGATAAACCTCATTGAGAATCCCAAAATAATATTCGATGGCCCCATGATATACCATCCACCAAAGTACCCAACATATCCCATGTTATCTTTTTCCAAATTCATTTCAATTTTTTGAAAACCATTTCAAAACCATTTTAAAATTTATTTCAATTCTTTTAAAATACACATTTTACATTCCATTTGTTAGTAACTAGGGAAAACACATTTTTTACTAAAAAATCATTTCAATACACTCTAAAAAATCATGCCAATTTCAATATACAAAATAATTTATAAAGAAAAACAATGAAGATCATTGGCTAGAGACAGAATCACCTACCTCAAATCCTGGGTTACACACACCTATAATGGATTCCAAAACCAAAGAAAACCCAATGATGATAATGAAGGCCCTAAAATCCAATAAACATCACATAGTTGATCCAAATTTGAACAAAAGGGGTCGGAGGAAAGGGAGAACACTATATAACTCTAGAACGATCATTCTTTACATCAAAACAACCTTGAAATGGCCGTTGAAACATGATCTCTCAATGAATCTATAAGAGTACATGAATAATCACCAACCATAGACCAACAGATCCAATAATGAAACCCTAGGGTGCTACCTCAATCAAAGAAATAAATATGAAGAAATGTAGCTTACTTGGAGAGGTGCACCACAACAGAAATAGAGATCCAACATCGAGCGAATCGATATATGAAGAGTGGTGTCTTCGAAACAATTCCTAGGAGAGACCCTAGGTCATGGTTGAGTGAGTCTGGAAAGAAAGGACTGAGGAAAACTATCAAGAAAATGTTTCAAAATTAGACACAGGATGTTTCACAACATGTAATATAGTTACATGATGTGAAATCCATGATGTACAAATACATGAAAAAAAATCATCAACTCAAATTTAAAATACCTTACATAAATAAGTGAATATATGAAACCACCATTCATGGTGTGTAATCTTTCACCTCATGAATCCCCTTTCACATATTGTACCCAACATTAATTACGTGGCGTTTAACCCAATTACATAGACTGAAATCCGTATAAATCATGAAAATATGTCTGGTAACATTTTAAATTCCAAAAAATCTCCAACTTCACCATTATAGGTATCCTTACAATTACAAAGGATGAGAAAAGAACAATGAGGTTAATGGTATACATGATAAAATAGTAATAGGAAGTTACAAAGAAGATGGTGTGTACCTTTCACGGATTAATTTCACTATTATTATCTTCCTTCATATATTTGAAGAATATCACTATATGGAAACCATCATAATACATTATCTATAGTCTATCTATTACTAATGTGAATCCCCCGAAACTCAATCATGATTCTACTTTACCCATGGTGTGCTAGCATCATTTGTAATAAAGGGGGATGGGGATATTTTCAAGAATGAGTGAAAAAATAGTGGATTTATCAAGGATCGCACTCCGTATTATCCTGGTGAATTACTCCATAAATAATTCCCTAAGATTCATTTACCTATACATTATAATATTTTTATGTTAATGATTTATTCGTTTATGAATTCAACCTAGAAATTCACTATTGATCCTCCATTATGATTCATATTAGGAAATATAAAATTAATTATAACCTCATGTTGAATATTATAGAATGTTAAAGAATAATATTTGGCTTCCTTATCAATCATACAATATGTTTTATAAGTAGTTTCATGAGGTCAAATAATTATTCTTATGATATATCTAATAAAAGGAATATGATATACCTATGTTTTCATTCACTTCAAACTCAATGATAAACTTTTATCATATAATAGGATATATCCAAAACCAACTCTTGTATTGAGGGAATATCTAGAACAATATACCACATTAACTAAGGGCTTATTAACATATACATCTCACCATACACTATATAATATAAAATAACTTGTTAAACCATATCCTAATATCCTTTTGGATATCATATAAAACACCTCTAGAAATCCATCTCTAATGTAACCCTCGACCCTGTTTTTCATTTTCATTTTATTTTATTTATCAATGTTTGGTATTATCCTTGAATCCTGGGTTATTGTCCTTTAATTTTTGGATTTTTAGGGTTTTATAGAAGGGATCATGGTTAATCCTCACGACTAGTTCTAATTATGAGATAACCATAAAAATGACCTGTAACTTTTAACCAATCCATTTTTTATGATTGGCGCATAATTTTTCAAAAAATAAAAGTGTTCCAGCTCCCGGGTTGATTTTACTCATTTCCCCTCCGTTACGCCAGGTAGGGTATGGACAATTGTTAGAGAGATTATATTTCACCAGGTGAACTAATATGATATATCATGTTTAGTATTTTCTAGTATTTCCCCTTATAACATAGTTATTCAAACGATTTATGGCGTTTTATTGACTTTCATTGGTTACATTTCCTTTTAAATATGAGATGTAAAATTTGTTGTTTTATAGTTTCCCTTACATTATTGTTATTGAAATATTTATTAATATAATTTATCCCTCCTTTTTTTGGATTATTTCATTTTAAATGGTAAACAATTGAGTTACTGATTTTTGAGAGAAATGTTTTGTAACTCCCTCTCTATCCAATATAAATGAATACCAATTAATGTAATACCTTTCGATAAAAACACTTATCAAATTTTCTCTTCAATTATATCCTATTTTTACATAACTATTCCCTCATGTTAAAATATATCTATTTTAAAGGAAAGAAAAATATAGTATTATTAGCATTTAAAACTAAATGAAAAAAACATATATTAATTACTTTTATATCAAACATAAATGAAATGTATATTTATTTAAAGTTAAGATACGGGGTATGGTTTCTCTTCGGCATAAGTATTGATTTTCATAATCATGAATTTCTTTATAATTTCAGTTTTGGGGTCTTGATTCTTCTTTTAAATTTCCATAATGAATTTTTCGTTTTTAAGGTTGGATTGTGACTCTCTGTGTCACACAGAGATCAGTTATGGATTTTATGTTAGTTTCCATTGGTTACCTCTATGTATTGAAAAATTCTACCACATTCACATCATATAGTTTTTAGTTTATGTAATTTTTTATAAATTCAATTTTTTATTTTTGTAATATATCATTTGATTTTACTTATTTGTATATATTTTTTTTGATTAATTTTGTGCGGATGTGCAACTTCTTTACGAGTCATGCCATAATTCAGGTCAAATTCTATGACTTTATATATCAAGTTAATTGGGATAAATAATTCCCATTAGTTCTTTTATGATGCTCTGGTGCTTGTTTCCATTCCATGAGAACAAGGAATGCCCCTCAGGTATGTAGTGGGGAAGATCAAGAACCCATTTTAACAGTTATCCCATGTTGGTTTGTATAAAAATGATATCAGAGAATACATTATTTAGAGGTTCTAAGATCTAGAATTCCTTTTTTTACTTAGGAAATAATGGAAGATTTAATATTTTACTGCAAAAAATCAAGAGTATTGTATAGAAATATTTTATCTATCTATTTCTCATTTAGAGCCTTGGTTTTACAAGGGATGTTGTGGTTGTTGAGTCTCGGGAGTTGTGTTGTTTTTTTGTAAAATGAATTTCTATATTGATTAATATTGTTATTTGTTTCATTAAATAATGCAATTTTTTTCTTATTTTGTGGTCAAGGGATTAAAATGGGAGTTAATTGATGGTACATGTGGATCTCATAGGGCTTGAGAATCCATTTATAGTATAAGTACATGGTCTAATGTGAATCTTAGTAGAAGTTGTGCGATTTGAACATGGTCTGCCAAGCCATGTGTCCAAGATTTACAAAGTCACTAGTCCCCTATGAATTTATTACTCAACTTACCTTGATTTTAATTTGTTTTAACTATGATTTATTTTAATAATTTGGTGATATTGGGTTTCATAATTCATAAGACATCAATTAAAACAATAAGGTTTTTGGTTTTGAAAATGATTAATTAGTTTTCCAAAGTTTCTTTAAATTAATATTGGGTGTTTATAGTTATAATAAAATATTTTGATAAAATGGTTTTATTAGAATTATTTTATGTGATACTTTTTAATAACTATGGTTGGTTTCACTTATTTTGAATGTTGATTATAATATATTATTGACTGTAATAGTGGTTTATGTGAGGATAAACGAGTTCTATAAAGACTATAAATTGTATTTTTTTAATGAAATTAATTAATAATTATGTAAAGAATATTAAGAAATCATGAGTTCTAGAATAGTGATGGTTTTTACATGGTGTGAGTGATTTTATTTTATTTTTTTACATTTTTAGGATTGGATTTATGAACTAGTTTTTTTATTTTGTATTTAGTATAATGATATTTTGATTTTGAGGGGGTTTTTATTATGTTTTTTCTTATATTATTTTATAGTATTCCCCTACCATAATTCAATGGATTAACAAGGGGTATCTGTGAGTGGTTCTCTTGAAGAAAACCATCGAAATTATTAACCTATAAATTTTATTCTAGAGTTTTGGATGTTTAATCCTACAAAATTTTACGTTTGTTGAATCATGGTGATGCTGAAGAGTGGATGTATAATTTTGAGAGGAACTTTGGCCTTCTTAAGAAACCTGAGTCTTTAAAAATTATGTTTGTTACTTTTATTGATTAAGGTCCTAGGTGGAAGTGTTTAAAGACCATTATTCAGAAAATCCATTAGAGAACGTTTCTTAGTAAGGTTTTAACTCCTTGTTTATTTGGCAGTATTTCTCTGAACTAATGAAAGTGCTAAATATGATAGAGTTACACTATCTTCAATAGGGTGATCATTCGGTGTTGTGGTATGGTCATGGTTTTATTAATATATCTCCTTTATTTACATATTTTACCAGGGAATATTACTTGAAGGTATAATGTTTTGAAAATTTCCATCAACATAATCATTAGATGATGGTGTTGGAGTTTGGTTAAACATCATTTGTAGAAGTAGTGAGGAAGGAACTTCAGGTTATGGTTGATTTACATGGATTTATGAAGGAAATATTCATTTTATAAGTTCCTAGATATATATAAGGTAATTGTAGAAAAAATAAATAGGTAAATCAGTATGAGTTTGATAAGGTAGTTTTAAGTATAAAAAGGCCATTCTATATCCCGTCAGATTCATTTGGGTTTTAGAAATAGATGTTCAATCAATGAGATATGTCGGGTCATTTGATGCCCTTTTGTCAAAAAATAAACAAATTCATATCAAGGTTTTGTATATATGGGACACCTTATATGGATTTATAAGGTAATCACTCAAAGAGTGAGTGGATAATGATATACTCTATTAGAGGGTTATCCAGTTGAACATATAGAACCTATTTCCAAATCATTCCCTATTTGAGGTATTTTTTATTATGCCTATAGTATTTTTCTCATAGAGTGTTCTTGGGATTAAATTATTGAAATTTTTTGACCCTACAGTGGGTGTTACTTCATATAGAAAATATGAATTTTATGTAGGTGTGTTATTTTTTTGGGTGGTTAGTATCTTCACTTGATATTTTACCATGTCTGGTACTTTGAAGGACATGTAGAATTATAATATAGTGGGAAGATCTCCATGTTTAACCTTTATTTTATGCATTACTATTTATCATAGTCCATTTAATCAATAATTCCTTTCATGATAATAATTATTGGATATTAATCCCTCAGTTATCTTGGGGACCCGATTTAGGCTCCTACTTTCATAGATTTTGGGAACTTGGAGAAGGCTCAATGTCTTTGGTGAGAGTAAGCTTCCATTTTTATTGTTATAATATTTAGGGTTCTTTAAGAGATAATTCATGTTTAGAAGACAAAGATGGTTTGTTTTAGGGATTGGTTTAAGTGTTTGCTCATGGAGATTGTGATATTCCTTAATCTTGAAATTTTAGTTGGGTTTATAATGATTATGTTAATCAATTTCTATTGATTATCTAAATTTGGAGAAGCTTTATAGGGGTATAAAGTGTTTTTCTAGGAACTTTTGAATCACCCAGACCCCCTTTCCCTTTTTATTTAATTTATTTTTAAATTTTTGGTCTATTCTATAGTATCATCTTATTATCCTTTCAATATTTTAGTTTTTTGTATTTTAGAGTTGGGTGTATGTTTATCCAGCATGGTTACATAAAACCATGTGGATGAATTAATCCTTTTAATAAATAAATTTCACATGGTTTGTTCATGGTTTTCCAAACTGTGCATCCCAGCCATATAGGTTTTCTAGGTTCGTAGTACGAGGCACACATTTGACACACCATTTTTCTGACTGTGCGATCAAACCATGTCTAGTATCTAGATCATTAAAAATAGGATCTTACTCTTTTAACAGTACTCATTTTTTAACCTTAACTTTTTTATTCCTCTTCAATTCGATATGATTGATCTGGGGGATTTATCTCCCTTGATTATTCTTTACTTTATGATGATTTAATGTATTTTATTTATTATTTGAGGCTATATCTTCTAGTAAATCCCTTCCCACCTCAATTTATTCCTACTCTATTCATTATTCATGTTTTCTCTTCTTCCCTTTTGGTTTTCTCAATTGTATGAAATATAGGGTAAGGGTTTGAAGTTGTTCTTTGTGTTTCACCATGTATTGTGTGAGCGGATTTTTTAGGTTTCATTTTTTCCTCCCTCAAATTTAAATACTATTCACCTTCAGTTTGATGCAGGTTATCCATATATTTAACTTTAATTCTAGAATCATTCGTTATCTAGGACCTAAATTCTTTTTTGGGTAAATTATTATTGTGTTGAATTTGTCTTTTAATGTTATAAATATAAAAAATGTGTTCCTATTTTGTTTTGATGAAGTGAAATGGAGTTTCCATTTCTAAATGTTTAATTCGAATCATTTTTATTTAATTGATCACACCATAAGTTTTTAGAATGACTGTATAGCCTTCATTAATGATTTGTTGATATTTTTAATGATTTTTTACTTTAAAAAATTAATTTATAATTGTTTTATTGTAAATTTTAAGGTGTTATTTATTATTTGAAATGAAATTTATAACATGATTTAAAAAGAATATTGCATGGACAAGTTTGAACTTTTAATGAAAATGTTTCTTGATGGAAACACCCTTAGAATATGACCCAATCCTGGTTTTTTTGAAATGGATGATCGTGTTCCTAGTATAGGACACATTGAATAATTTAATGATTTTTAATGTAATAGGGTTTATTCCTATAACCAGTGATCTGGGGTCAGGCCTTGGTATGATTCTCATTTTGTATAGTATTTTATGTACTTATTTTTATAATGTTATTTGATAATATTAATTGGATAACATCCATTTCAAATATATCATGTGAACTAAGACTAGCTAGGGGAACATCTGAGAACACACATTAAACTGGCATTAGATTACACTCTGGTTAGTGACCCATGGTATGGATACACCCCACATTTTGATTTGTCCTCATTTTTTCAAGTTAGGGCATGACCTAGTTTTATGGTGGTTGGATTACATCTAGTGCACTAATATAATAGATCATGTGTAGTTTGTTCTAGACCTTAACCCCAACACCTGTGTATTCACATGATCATTGGTGTCTGTTTTTCATATGTTGGTTACATTTCCTTTATATCCATGATGTGGAAATTATTTTTCCCATTTTCTCTAACATTATTTTGAATGTAATATTTATTATTTTGATATCTCTATATTTTTATTAATTTTTTTCATTATAAAAAGGAAACTACTAAATGAAGTATTTTTTTAGAAATCCTTCTCTATCCTTTATAAATGGATATCATTTAAAAGAATCCATTTATAAAATACCACTTCTTATATTTTGACTTCAGAGGAAGCCTCTTTTAACTTTTGTAATCCCACATGTTAATATAGATCTATTTTAATATAAAGTGAAAAAGACTGTTGTTCTCATTTTAATGTAAATTATAAAAATATATATTTATAAATTTTATTTCAATCATGAACGAAATGGATATTTTATTTAAAATTATGTCATGGGGTGTGATTTTTCTTTGTAATACAAATTGATTTTAATAATTACACGTATGGTTATCATTTTATTTTATGGTTTTTTATTATTCTTATAGATTCCCATGGAGAGTCTTTGGTTTAAATGTTTGATGGGGACTCTTGGTGTCACATGGAGATCAGTTTCGATTTTATTGCAGTTTTATTTTCTTCCCTTAGTGTATCAGAATTATAGGTACCTTTCATATAAAATATATTTTTAATTTATGTTCTTTTATGAGATGGTTGTCTTATATATTTTCATGTTTCATTTGGTATTAATTATTTGTAAATTCATGTTGTATTAATATTTCATGGATGCCCAATGTTTGGATGAGTCATTCTAGAATTCGAATAAAATTATACTACTTTATAAATATTTTTCATTGGGAGGAACTGTTGCCATGAGTTGTTATCTAATACCCTAACACTTTCCTCTAACTCATGGGGATAAAGAATACCCCTCATGTATTTCAAAAGATGGATTTTGTGTCTAGTCTAGTGATTATCCTAGGTTGGTTAATGACAATCAAATTCATTGTGTATCACATTATATGTGATACCTTTTGAATAATCAGGCAAAACTCTTTTTGGATAAACTCAATAAAACTTTTAGAGAAGATATATGCATAAAACATAATCCCAATTTAGTTAACCAAAAAGTGTGACCATATGGGGATTTGTAGCATTGACAAAAAATATGAATTCCTAAATTAATAAATGTTTGAAAAGAGTGGAATTTAGAAAAGCGGTAATTAAACCAAAGGTATAAATGGATTTAGTGGGAAATCTATCAAACACATGTATCTATATATCTATATCCACCAGCTACATCATATAAAAGTATTCCTAATCATATATTCCTTTTTTCATGATATAGTGTAACTATAGGACATAGATTATATAAATCTTGTATGACTACTATATGTTCCTGATTCTCTATGTATACACTGCCTTGGTTGATGAATATATAAAACGTGTTTTGACATAATTGATGAACTCATCACATTACCCTAGTCTAACATTTAATAAAAACACATGTCTTATTTATGTATGACCATGCACTCTAATAATCTATCTCAATCAAGATTCCAAATGGTATACTCTTTATATAAGAGGACAATCCCATCTTAGTCAATCTCCTAACGATGACATGATCACCAAATTGACAACCACTCATTTTTTAGCTAAACCTAAAGGATTACGTATGAAAGGTATCATGGTATGATGGTTATCATGCTAGGAATCTCACCAACCTTAGGTATAGGTATTCAATTTGAAACATGAACCCATTTTATACCAATGAAAAAGTGTATGAAACTCCATGTGTTATACTTAGTGGGTCATACAATGCATAAAACCCATGTTTTCCTTTTGATAAAATTTAATATCTCTTTATACAATAAATCTCATGCTAACATATAATAATCTATGAAGAAAATTGGTTAGGGATAACTCAAATTAATATATTCAAAGGGAAATTATCATTATAATCCACATAAAATATGTAATAAATGTGAAAAAAAGTTAAAGTGGAGCGTTCATTTTGTATAAAATGATACATATTTTACATTCTTAAACTCATTTAATAATATCGTAAAAACCATACATTGGAACCTATCTCATCATATCATATATGATGGATTGACATATTATCCTTATGTTTTTTGAATTATATAAGGATTTGTGAAACTCATTATATCTTTATGCAATCCCTATCACAAATCTATGTAACTATAAAATAAAACCATCCCACTAATGTTTTTAGTGAGTAACATATATAAGTCATAAAATTTATATAATTTTTATATTTTGGAATTATATTCCTAATTTTTAAATCATTTTATACAATATTCATACTCTTTAAATTCAAAACTTAAAATTTTATTTTGTTAATTTATGTTGTCCTATCAATACACTTTTTAACTTCCTCATTATTATCCTTGGAACCTATTCCATCACAAAATTTCCATGAGATTCTTTTGGTAGAAATATATAACATTTATAATACAATTAACCAAAACATATTTTGAAAATATTGTTACAAAAACTTTTAATTATGATTGGAATATTCTTTATTTTTTATCATTATGGTTATCAATGTATAAAAATACTCTCAATGGATACGTAGACACTATATTATCTTTATAATATCATGATAAAATACATAATATCCTTTATATTAGGATATAAATATTATGTCAACTTTGTAGTAATATTGAAAAAAATTATCCATATCATATATGATATTCTATGTGTTGGGAGAATTATTCATAAAATATAACTTTCATATTTAAAATATCTCACTTAAGGGTGGTGTGAACACATCCCTCATATTTAAATAAACATCTAGATAAACTCTTTTATATTGAGTAATACATCATTTTACTTATCTTATATTCAAATATTTCATAGAACATAATTAATCATAATCCATATCTATCAAATCCATTATTTCATAATATTAATACAAATAATATTTCATAAAACAACTTCCCTTATCACCTAATTTAACCTAAATAACTATACAAATACATTATTGAGATCTATATAATAATTATATTTCAATTTTAAATTAAATTCATGATTCAAAAACCCTTTGAATCATCATTTTTATGAAAAACGATTCTTTAATTTTTCCATGATTTTGAACACCATTATACATAAAATTTTTTAAAATATACATACGGTATAATATAACCTTAAAAAATAATAAATTGATTTATATAACATTAAAACATGATATGGAATTTCTATAGAGATTCATTAATCCCTTCAGATATTCTATACAATTACATCCTATGAAATCATTTTCCCTTCATCCTGATATCTCTTATAGAATTTAATAACATAATTTTTCTACTTAACAAAACATTTTTTTGACATTCCAACTAAATTTTCCACTTTAAATTTAAAATTTTACCCAATTTTACTATTAATACAACATTAGATCCTATCCAGCCCTTTCATACTCATTCAATCTAAACACTCTGTGATAAAAGTATAAAATATTTATTGAATATCATTTACATTATCAGAACATTTCAAATGATTAAAAAAATGAAATTCATATTTAGAACAAGCCTTAAAAAACCTTCAATCACTCCAAGTCATTGGTACTATCAATTATAGTGAGTATCTAAGCTGAGATTAGTGTTCCTTATGATATTTTACATCAAATTCCTTTAAATCAGTATGAAAATCACTTTATTCTTCCCAGAAGAATTTATAATTTTTTTTTGAATTAATTCAAAATTTTGTTTCTCTATAAGGTGCTTTTCCTATCAAAAATAATTTTCTCATGAATAAGAATTATTCATAATTTTTGTTCTAGTCTATGGAATTTCTTAAACTGTGAATTTTATTTTCTATATATTACTCATAAGTTAATGTTCAATGATGATGATTCAATTTATATTTAGAATATAAACATTTTTCATATGAGTGTCATGTTTTAAATTCATTTAATATAGACTTTTTCTCCCACTAAAATGATGTCCAAATTTAATATTCATCACATACATTAGTTGTGAATGTTCTATATTTATCTAAGTAATGTATTATTTATCCCTCTAAATATATCTATATTTAGGTAGTCCATCATCCTAATCATATTATATATTCTTTTCAGAGAGTTAAGAACATGACCTTTTACCCAATCCATTTTAAGGGAAAATATAACTCAATTCATTCTGTAATTTAATAATATTTGGGTATCCCAAATAATTTTAACCTAAAATAAAATAAAAAAAGAGAAACCAAATCCTATTATGATTACCCATTATTCGATCACCTAACAAAAGATAATACATGGACAATTTTCTTTGGCATGATTTCCTTGGTTAGATGACTAAGGTATTGAAAAGTGATTAATTTAGGAGGAATATCACATAATGTATTATTTTTAATGGGTATTTAATATCACTATCTTATCCCATGTATCCATTTTCATGTATATGTTGTAATACTACAACACCCCAGGCACTGACTTCAAGATTCAGTAAGAAACATACATACTTTTAATGCATCACGTGGATTATAACAAACAGACAAGATCAAAAGTTTAGTGTTTTGGGGAACTAGGTATATATCCAACAGAACTCATTGTACAATAAACTTTTCCCGTACAAATATTTTCTTGAAATAAATCTCTTCTACACATACACCTTAAAAATTATAATTAAAATTGGGAAAGATAAGAAAGGGGTGAGATCAAACACTCCATAAGGGGTTAAACAATCACAATGATACAATATTTTATAATCAAATAATAGAAATGATCTTGGGATAAATTTAATGATTAATGGAGTATGACATAGAAACCAATAAAATAAGGATGGAAAGATATTTATAATTCATAGCATAAAATTTGGCGAGATCTCATAAGAGTAAATAAAAATAATATAGAATTAGTCCTAGAAATAGGGAATAAGATACAAGATTTCATAAGAGAATAGAAATCATGAGGGGATTAAGAATATGGAAAAAAATATAAGACATTCTACTATAAGAATAAGTAAAGGCTCAATACTAAGACATCATAACATAGTGTACAAGGATTACTGCCCTTACACCATACATGGTATCTCATGAGATGAAAATGTTACCAAATGAATTGGAGGGCTTTATAATTATAGTCCCACCTATCACATCATAATATGTTCTTGAATATGTTTTACACATAACAAAAACAAAAATAAATCCCTTAATTATAACAAAATGATAAACTCATGGAAAATAAAATGGAATACAATGAAATCAATATTCATCTAGGTAAAAAAACTCATCTTAGACAATGATATAAACAATATATATACTATAAATTTAAAAAAGTAAATGATTTATTAAATAATTTTCCATGTTAATTGATATGCATGTATTATGGTTAATATCCCATAATCAACATAAAACCTGTTAAAACCATTCCCACCAGGGTACCCATTTTGGTCCAAAAATAATGGAAGAGAAAAAATTATCCTGAAGCCAACTTCTATTTAGATATGGGTTAGAAGCTAGCATTGGGGGAAAATAAATCACACGCATGGGAGAAAATAGACTATATAATGGTTTAGGAGTACGAAATAATATGACAAGAAATCCACCAACAAGGACCTTGCATAAGGTAAATAGGTAATCCCAATATATGTGATATTATTCATAAATTGATACAACAAAAAAGAAAATTGTAGGCACCAAAAGTAATTTTTTAGGAGTGACCATGAAGCTCCAACATTTCCTAAAAAACTCATCATGATAGTACCTCTCAGAACGATCTTCATCTCACTCCTACTAAATAGAAAGATATTTTAAATATATGTATAATGATAATAATAGTATCCTCAGTAAGATCATCCCTGAAACATCTCATTCAAAATGTGAATGAATCTCACTCTACCCCAATGAATAAAAAAATTAGACTAAATAATCATATAATAGGTATTACTTGTTTCACATCCTCACAAGGGTTCAATCACTAGGTAACACATAGAAGTAAACCTTATATATCAAAATAATATATATATAAGAAGTTACCCGGCTTCCACTTCTATACAAATGTTTCATTCTCATTCCCCAACAACTATGGCATGTTCTCATCTATTCAATAAGTCATCATGCACCCCATGTGATAGTATCACTACAATTACCATATCCCATACAACCCAAAACATATCATAATAATCATATCCCAATAGTAACCCAATGTATGCTCAAAAGCCACTATTGTCCATAAAAAATCATTATACATCAAGACATTATAACCCATGAATATAAACCCATGGGAAACCAAGAGCATACATCACGATATGAGTATGTGTTATAACTCAGGCTATTACATCATAAACATAAATGTATTTAATACCATGATCCATCATAGACATGGTTGGAATACACCATATTCTATAAGACATTATATCTTAAGTTATGACTCATAATCTATTTATATAGGGAGAGTGGGGGTATAGGGAGGAGTTAGCCACCCATACGCTCCCCATATTGGATATTGGTGAAAATTACCAAGAAATATTTGAGTTTGGGTTAACCTATCGATGTGGGTGGGGTAGTGTATGAAATCCAAAAATACAATTAATATCATACCCAAAAATAGTAAGTTAAACAATGTATCCTTTGAAAAGTATGAACAAATCATTGCACATGACCCTTAACTTACACTACTGAGGACAAGATATCAAATAAGCATATAATAAATTAAATTCCATATTAATTAATTTACTATCTATTAATTAATATTATTAAACATTATTTTTTAGGGTGATAATTTAATCATTAAATCTGATCATCAAATACAATATTAGTTATCATTTTATATTCTCAAGTATGTCATCATCTTTTATGAGCCCTATGAACTAATCCCATTAATTTATCAATTCAGTTCTCATTTTTATATTTTTCATGGTACTCTAGGACTTAGCCCAAGATAAATATTCAAGGATTCACTAGTAGTGAATACCATTAAACTACATTACTCAGATAGAGGATAATAATATAAATATCATATGACCATCTGAATATCAAGAAAGCATCAAGAAATAAGTGAACATCAATTAGAAATTCCTGGTCAAAAATCATCCTGACCACCCCAGTATCACACATCATTGTTCATAATATAGATTATCCCACAATCACCAACACTGACACTGACTATAGCCCAACATCTTAGCCCATGTATCGTCAATAAAATCAATCATAAGTCAAAATAACCTCATGTATTTGACCCATAACCCAAAAAGGAATCCAACTGCACATAGTTATCAATCAATCAAATGAAGGATCTAAATTCCAACAGAAAACATACATTTTAAATATATTTTCCGCTGATAGATAAAGGTGATAAGGTCATGGAATTGATGCATTTAATTTTTCAATAATAAAAAATAGTCACATTTATCAACATGTACTTATTATTTTACAAACAAATATTTTAATTCCAATTGAAGCTAACCGATTTATTCCATAGAGGTTCTTCCACAAAAATAAACTAAAAAGTTAATAATTATAAATAATTATCAACTTGTGTAAAATAATATTTCTCACATTTAATAAATTTTAAAACAGTAGTATTGAAACTACTCTTGCCTCTTCCATTTTCTTATAACTATATGATAAGATTAATGTTGTTTAAAAGTTTAAATAAATTATCCATACTAAACATAACACAATAAATACCACCAACCAAATATATCAAAGTAAATAATAAATAAATGAGGGGGAATAAAAAAAAATCACATGGAACATGTGATAAAAATCCCAACCATCTATTATTTCTCACCATAGAATAAGAAATATATATTTCATGTGAAAATTAGCATATTAGTTATTTACATGATAATAAAAATAATTCTCATATCTAATTATTAATAAATTATGCATGATAAAGATATGATTATCATGATTCTCATAATTGGATAATTTATAGAATAAAATTGTTATTCTTACACTATTATTTATTTTAGAAAAATAATCAGAAAAAAATTATTAAAAATTATGTCTATTATTAAAATAATAAAATATGAAATTTTAAACATATTATACAATATGTGATATATATTATTTCAATTTATAAAATCAAAAAATTTCAAAAACATATTAATTACAAGTGTTATTATATTCTCCCTCTATTATATATTTCTAGAATATATAATAATATTCTTCATTGGATTTCTTTTTTCAAATTAATATCTGACTAATGTTAACCCAATTTGGTTATATAAAGGAAACTAAATCATAGAAATTTTTTAGTTTAATATGAAATAAAGGATAGATAAACAAGTCTCCAACCCAGATAAAAATAAATTCACATAATTTCCATTCAATAACATGAAAGTGAATGTGATTTACAAAGGTATAATAAGACGCATAGGGGATCATCTGATTTACAAATGGTTCAAAAAACTCTAATGAAAATGTTTGTATACCCCATACCCAAGAGAAATGAAGAGATATTCAAATGATGGAAGGAAAATAGTTTGTTAGAATTATATATTTCTCTTCATGGATACATTATAAACTCTATCAAATGTTCCATTTATTATTTCACATAAATTTATATTACATCTGTTTCCATTTATTTTTTATGTCTTGATCATTTAGGATCAATTAATATTAAATAAAGTTAATGATGTTATTTTAAACTCAAAATATATTAAAAACCAATTATTTCCATATTTAATTCCCATTATTTACATTGAAAGAACATTATATGTCAAATGGGGAGGAAAATATAGAATTATGGGTAAAAACTAAGACCCATATGCGAAAATGGTCCCTTAAATTAAGGTAAATTAATTTACCCATTCATAGAAAAAGAATTTCTAGAGGAACCCAACGTAGTACCTGAAAAATTGCTCTTACCTTTATGCAATCCTTAAAAGACTCATATTTCCTTTTTGTAACATTTGAAATTATCAGAATGTCCTTAAATACCAAAAAGAAAATCCATGACAACCTTATATAGGATTTAATAAAACAAGGTTATTATTACCCACCATGAAAGTTATCATTATATAGATAGATGTAACAAAATTTTAACCTTATGAAACCGGAAGAAAAACGAGGTTACTTATACATGATGGGGGTGGGGTGGGGAGAATATATAAGGGTAAATAAAAACTCATAATTTTTTAAAGAATTCAACCCAAAATAAACAATGGAAAAGGATATGGGAATCCTCTATACTACTTTCATCCTAGATAAACACAATGTAAGGTATTTTATAAATTAGAGACCATACATCAGATACCAACCAAACAATTATTTTCCTCAATAATTTAAAACAAAAACTGGAAGAAGGATAAGGGGCCATAACAAAAACCTAATGATATACCTCTCAAGGATCTCACTATAATAGGAAAACAAACCAAAACAAGATGATACAAGAGTGTATAAACATGAAAAATCATAAAAAATAAAGATTAACAACCACACATATCAACATAGGTTTCTAGAAATCATCTCAATAGAAGGTAAAACAAAGAAATAATTTTAACAATGGAGGTGAAGAATAAAAAAAATAATGATATTTAGCTCTCATTTATGACTCCTACTCCAAAGTGCACTCTTCAATGCTAATATACTATGACATGATATGTACCAAATGAATAAATTTACCAGACAACTCCTTTACATGATAGTATTGACTCATAATATGCTATTCCTATAAGGTTACACAATCTTCAACATCTAGCTGATCCTAATTGATGATGTGAGAACCATCATGAAGATATTTGAGATGCTATGATATATGGAAGACATAGTGATTTTAGATCATTCATGGAAGTAGTGCTAATTGATATGCCATAACCCAAACATGTGATAATACTTTGAAAGGCCCAATAAAACTATGATAAATATTACTCCCATTACCAAAGATTGACTATACATGATGAGGATATAACTTAACGAACATGTGATGTCAAATTTTGAAATCAAGATATCTCTTCCTATGATAAACAGAGTATATCCGATGATCCTTCAGCAACTTCATTCACATGAATATCAATTGTACCACCTTTGTTATACTTTTCACTAATTCTCGTATGAGAATAGCTAACTCTCGAACTATATCCCAACACAAAGGAAACATAAAAGGTATAACATAAATCTCGTTGAAAAAATCCATACAAATAGTAGAGTGATAACTCTTGTGGTAGGAAAAATCCACTAAGGGAAGGTGCCGAAATTATATATATGAAAAATAAAGAATGTGTGCACTCAAAATTTCCTCTAAAGTCTACATAGTCTGATCTATCTATAGATAAAAATGGTTGTAAGGAATAATATAGAATCAAAACCAGACTAGCTACCTCCTCATATCCAAGAGGTAAATTGTGGATCAGGGCCAGATATGGTCATCTTCGACACCCCATGAATGATCATTATCTCCCATGGATACTACATTAATAAAACATCATAGGAGCTTGAATATTTTATCAATATGAAGTGATATGAATTTTTAAAATAGTTCATGATCACCCATATAACATCATAACCACTCTGGTATATGGGTAAACTATTGAATAAGTACATTGAAATGTCCTCCCACTCCTACTAGGGAAAATTATGTAGGTGAAGAAAACCACCAGTAACATGAGGCTCATCAATTATATTTTCTAAGAACAAACATCGACAGAGAAACTTTGCAACAAAAATCTTCAAAATAACCACCAAAAATAGTCTCTCATGTCATGGTACATTTTTTCACACAAATATTTACTATATAGAATAAATGTGGAAATCATAGAGAACCACTACATATATCACTGAAGTAATGAAAAGTTTTTCATGTAACAAAACCTGATGTTTTTTATCATATGACCATCCCTCAAGAGAATCACAAAAAAGACATTGATCATGCCAAAATTCAACTGTGGGATCCCTAACCTATAATTCCTCCACATGATGAAATAATTATTACTAAACCATCATCTGACAAATATAACTTCTACCATCAAATTTTCATGTATCAAGGTGAATCACTACCTACTATTACATAATTCTACAAGGGTCTCCAGACTCATGCACATCACCCCCACATGACTTATTATTCAAGGGATCTATCAAAACATTCCCTTTTATAGGCCTAAAGAAAACCTTGACTTTATAATATTCTAATAACTCCATCCCCTATCACTATTATAGAATCATGTCATACTAGGAGGAAATGTAATTCATGCTATTGTGATATATGAAGACCAAAAACCATTCTTCAATGAGATAGTGCTGCAAAAACATCACACTGAACACCACCACAAAAGGCTAAAGATCACAGGTGGCGTAGTTACGTTAATAAGTTTTTATCAACTAAGACCCATAAGATATAACATCCCACTTCTGTATAAATATGTTACCCAAGAAAAGACATAAATAATTACGATAATCGATGAACACATTTCTTTCCTACAATTATAAAGCAATGAAGCACTAAGAATACTCTCTTTAAAATAATTGAATGTATATTGCAATTGATCGGTCTACACAAACTCCAGATCCCTTTTAGTGATTTTTTTATAATAATTGAAATTTGGGATATGTTATACATAAACCTCTTATAATAGTTTATGAGACCATGAAAACCATATACATTTGAAAAAAAATATTGGGGATTACCTATGAAACCCCCACCACAATATTCAATAGATCAATGACTAATCCCTATTGAGATAAATTTTTTTCCTAGAAGTGGACTTTACAAACCTAGAATTCATTGTGTAACATCTTTCAAAATATCTAATGAAGCCAAAGTACTCTGAATACTACCAAAAAATACTCTACGTGCTCCACCTTAGAAGCTAAAAAAATATTTTGTCAATAGAGACCCCTACAAACTAGTGTAAAAAATGCTTGGAAAACTTCATTCATTAATCCCATGAACATGATGGGATCATTTTTTTCACCAAAAGGAATTAGAATGAACTCGTAATACCCATAATGACATCTTAAAATAGTCTTTGATATATCATCAAACAATACTCTCATGTTATGATACCCTGAAAACAAGTAGATATTTGAGAAATAGTTATCTCCCATTAACTAATTGAATAAATGACAATAAATGGGAGAAGTTAACAGTTATTTACTATCAGCTAATTTTAATGGTGGTACTCGACACACATATTTATATTTTCATCTACCTTCTTCAAAAATAGAATTGGAGCTCCCTAAGGAGACAAACATTGTTAAATGAGTCCTCCCAACATGAGGTCATCAATTGGAATATACAGATCCAATAATTTATAATAGGTTATCTAACAGACATACAATGATATAGGAGAAACTCATGCTTATATATTTTTCCCAAATATAATCTCTTGTCATGGGGGGTATCCTCACAACCTTTTGGGAAAGACATGAGTGTACTATTAAACAACATTGGGAAACACCACCATATGATCCTCCTTAGAACCCAGTATCATTCTATCCATCAAATATGTTATATACTAAACATTTCTATGAACTATCCATGGGTCTTTCTCACAAAAAAAACATTTTGGTCATCATCAGTGATGTAGAATAATAATCTCCTTCTAAAATAATCCATGACAACCGGACCCGAATACAACCTATCCATATTGATGATTATGTCATATGGATTAATTCTTATACATAATAAATCTTTCAAAGTGTGTTCTTTTCCTTACAATAGTTCACAAAATATTTACACTTTAAATATGCTAACTCAACCTAAAACTGGTGTAGTTAACACAATTGACACTAGAATTCCTTCCACCTCATGTCCCAATGAATGAAATAGAGTGGGTGAAATGAAAGAGTGTACAGATATTGAATAAAAAAAGCATAAAAACATGTAGAATGGTGGAAGATCATATATCACACAATTTATGGGTCACCCAATGATACAAATGATGGAGCATGCATTTAAGCACCTCCAACTCCATAACTTATCTGAATCTGATGGTAACCGACTCCATGTTTGTGATCTACATATTATCTCTGGGGATGAGGGATAACCTGAGATTGTACTCTACCAACCCTATACCATCTCTACATATCGTAATCTTGGAAACCCAGATGATACTATTATCTTAGATAAATTTGTTTCAAATGTTGGGCTTAAAATGGACCACAATACAAAATATTAATACTATGAAAATTCAGACACTCTTTATTATGATGGACATGAACTACAAAACTGAAGAAAACAATCACCACCACAATGGAAGGGTTCTGAGAACTCCTTGATCTTGTGAAGTGCATTACAAAAAGGTTGAAAAATATAACTTAATTACTACAAATTATTATTCTAGGAAAAAAATAAGAACTATTCATAACACTACCCATCCATAAATATTTTAAACTCTCATCTAATGAAGATATGTCTCTCAAAAACATCCTCTATATAACCTCCACCTTCACTAGAACCTCATAATATGACTTCAATATAAATAGGGTTACCTTGTACTAGATATTTGTATACAATGACTCCTTGAAATTCCTCTCTATACCATCCTCATCTGAAATAAGGTTTTAAAAATAACTAAAAATGTTCTTGGAGTATACAGTGAACTATCGAACAATAGAAATACACATTTTAAGGCTAAGGATATCCTTCTGAGTAGATGAATTAGTGGTTGAAGATAGAAACTATTGGTCTAAGTAGATACTCAAGAGGGGGGGGGGGTGAATTTAGTTCCAAATAAAAATTTCTGTTAAAAATATTTCTATTAGAACTCCCCAATTAGAACAAGGTTACACTGTAGTGAATTTAAAACACTTTAGAGGTTCAGTTAGGTTATCAAAAGATTTATTAGGTCTCAGTTAATTTTATCAGAAGATCAAATTATCTTTTGAAACTAACCTACTGATTTACAATAGCTGCAAACACTTGCTAGATTAATTATCAACGTATCTTTAAGACAATTTTATATTTCAAAGTAACTAGCAGTGAAATATTCAATTTATTATAAACCCAAAATAACTAATCATAGTTGTTTTAAAATAAGAGGATCAGTCTCAATCCGAGACATAGTCCTCTCAAGAAATTTATATAAATTTGATCCACACCCTGGATGGGGGTAAACAATAGTACAAAGACTATCTAGGCACAAAGACCTCTACCACAGTTCTACATGGGAAAACAAAACAACAGCACACTGGTTGTTCATATCCTACTTAACCTCTACCACTATCCATAGTGGGGTACAAGGTAGTTATAGAAGGTTTGTGTGAGGATTTAGAAATCCCCCAGTTTCGCAAAAACGACAGCGTGCGTATAAAATTTACAAAGTTTTCACACTGCTCAAAATGTAAATAAAAGAATCATTGAGAGAGTAGATATTAGTTTTAGAATGATTTAGTGATGTGAAGTGCATATATGGACTCTTTTGATTGATCATGAATGCTTATGAGTCCTTCTCTGGTTTTTGTCTTGAAAATAGAGGGTCATTTTCTTCATGTTCAGTTTGATCAGTTTGAGGGTATGAAGAGCTCGTTGTAGATGTCCTTGGCTAAGGTGAAGCTTGTGTTCTCTTCTAGAACGAATGGCTTCGTGTATGTCCAGTACTATTCCAGTATGGATGTAGCCTTTGCTTTCTATGTGTATATACCACTTTTCAGCACTCTTCAGCCCTTATTTCACACTACTTTGTTCACAGCCTTTGTCCTTTCTTTTATAGCTTTGATCTCCAATAATGGGAATGATTACCTTTTTACTGGTACGAGGTACAGTTCTATAACATTCCATCAACTTTCATAAAATAACATTAATTTCATTAAAATCATCAAATATGATCATTTCTAAATAAACAAATAGAAATATAGTTTAGGGAAAAAGTGACTGGTTTTCCATCGATAGCTCTTTATAATAATGAGATTGTATCTGTGGCTCCTCTGTATTGGTAGCTGTCTCTCCTTGTAATGGTAGATCCTTGTATCAGTCAATGGCTCATTGTATCAGTGAACTTCTATCGGTAGACCTGACTTGTGGTGAGCTTTTTTATATCGGTGAAATTCATGGCAGTAGGCTCGCTTATACTAGTATACTTTTTTATCGGTAGCTCTAGGGTAACAGTAGATCTTATCGGTAGGTATTAATAATGGTAGCTCTTTATACTGGTAGATTCATTCTATACCAGTGATTAAGTGCATATCGGTGGGCTTATGCACACCGGTTGACTTGTTCTATCAGCATCTCAGCTTCTATCGGTGACATGTGCTTACTGGTGGAATTGTACATACTGGTAGCTCTATATATCTGCGACCTTTGATTATCGACAACTATTTCTACCGGTAGAATAAGTATCTGTAGGTCTGTAACGGTGACCGAACACTTAACTACTTATCTGTTCTATGAAAAACACGTCCAGATTCAGTTAGAGTTTATTCAAAGTATGGACAGACATGTCTAAACAACGATTAACATATTCTAACAATTATTTTGATATTTATCATATATATAATGGATTATAAGAACATATCGATATTATCAAAACATATTAGAGCATGATGGGGATTATCAAAATAGGTGAGGTAAAAAATCTCACCCTTTTTTATAATCACAAATCTCTGTATTATAATCTAATATAATCATTAAAGTATCAGTATAAAATACAATGTATCTATATACAATTGTATCAGAGAAAACAATATACTATAAAACAAATGTACCAGGGGGAAAATATAAACCAAAATTATTATTCTCATAAAATATAATGATATTTCATATTAGTTTACCCTTTTCTCCCTTAGATATTATTTCTCCCCAGATATGTTTCCCTTAGATAGTATTTCTCCCCCTTTGTGATTAGCAAAAATCTGGACAAAAATGAAAGACAGGTAAATAGAAGGAATAGAGTGGAAAATGGAATAAGGTTATTTGTATTTCATGGTGAAAAAAGATACAATGAAATACAGAAGGAAATGAAACACAAAGAAATATAGGCGATTCCAATAAAATATCTTAGACACTTATCAATCCACATCCTCAGCTTGAGATTTTCCCTTGGGATTAGAAGATGATTCAGTTGAGGTCAATGTAGGTGGAGGATTAGGAATACCAAAGATAACCAGAGGAGGTTGAGCCACTGAAACTATGCCTGGTATGTACTGTGTAGCACTCTGAGTGATCATAGGAGTAAGGCTACGGATGGCTTGGATTGGTGTCATTGGAGCAGGAGATGTAGTAGAGGCAGATGCAGGTAAAGCTGGAGGAACAATCACTGGTCAAGCATCAACATGCCAGAAGGGAATTAAGAGATTTCTAAAATCCATAATAATTCCTCCTCCTCTTTCCATGGAAGAAATGAAATCATCCTTGTTTTCCATAAATTTTTCCAGGGCTGGAGTCAATTTTTTGAGCTTGATGACTTGTTCTCTGAAGGCTTGAGTAATAGGAGGTAGCTTTATGTTTTCTAACAGAAGCTTGAAATGGTTGTTGAGATGATTCTTAGTGTAAACCCTTTGGAAATAGTAATCTACCTTGTATTTCACTTCTTCATGAGAGGCATAAGCTTCTCTCATATAATCTTGAACAATTTTCATGATATCTCTAGTGGTAAACACCACTTGGGTCATAGAAGATGAGTCCACAGAGCTACTAGATGATGCTGAACCAAGATCCTCCTTCATCAAAGCTCTAATCTGATCCAATTGTATTGAAGGTATCGGAGCAAGAGAACCAATAGAAAAAGTTTCAGTTTCCTTGAAACTCTTAGTTAGCTCACTAATAATATTTTTTACTGTAGAATCTTGGGTTCTAACATGCTTTGTTATGGAATGTTTAAACTCCTCGAAAATGGAGACCATTTGGCCGACTACAATCTTCACATAAGTCAAATCCTTGTCTTATTAAGATTTAGAACTCATATAGGATTCTAGAGAGACAACCGATCTCTTTAGAACTTCAACATCCTCTTCCAATCTAGAAGCTTGATTCTGGAAAGCTGTGATTTCATATACTATTTCTGCCACAAAAGGTTGAAACATTACAACCAAGAGAGATTTCAAAAGACTTTTCCATATTTCTCATCTCTTCATCAATGAAAATCTTTAACTCGGCAACAGAAGAACTCAAAAACTCTTTCATCTGGACCTTCAATGAGTCAAAGTCATCCCTGATGACTCTATTGGTAGGCACAACAATAGGTGCTATTTCATACACAATACTAGCCACAGAGTCATTCATAACCTATTGAATGGATTTCACTAAGGATGCTCCCATTTTTCATATCTCTTCCACAAAAGATGTCTTAAGATCAAATTTCTCCAGATCAAATTTTCATACTATATTCTCTGGTAACATATCAGGAAGAATATCATAATTAACTTCTAGTCGACTGAGGGACGTATAATTATCATAATATGGGTAATCTAATCCACAAACTACAAACGCTGGGTCCTCTGCCCAGTCTCCAATCTAAATATCCATTGAAACACTACCAAAACTGGTTGGATGCTCCCCTTCAACTGGTGCATTCTCATGTAGAGCAATATCATCTTCAATTGCACGGATTTCCTTAGAATAATCTTGCACAAGTATCTCCATTTCTCCAACAGCAGGAGGCTCCTTAGGAACAGGAGTAGGTCTATCAACTTCATCAAATTCCTCAGCAGGCATTAATGAGTGTCCAATCAGTGGACTAAGGCTCATGCTGACAAAAATAGATGCTTCACTTGCATGAACATCATCTTTATCCTCTTGAGCCATCTCTACACGATCTGATCTCTGCTGAACTTTTTTTTTGTGACACAATTTCAAGAGTTGGGCTAGGAGGCAAGTCCGGATCTCCTCCATCTTCTGTAGGGGAATCTTATTCTTCTGAATCATCACTATACTGTGGCTCCTCCTCATCAGGTATTAGACCTGGATCCCTCACATCTGTAGGCCTAGAACGATGATCAACAAGATTAAACTTATCATATAACTTCTTATCATCAGTAACCCACTCTCTTTCCCACAAATTCCAATTTATCTTCATGTATTTACACACTGTGATTGTGATACAGAAGTTGTTTCTTACCACCATTATGTCATCATGAGACTCAAATACTCCCATTACCTTAATCATAACCGAAATCAAATTAGGAAAGAATAAAGCATTGGTCTTTGATTTGGGTCTGGTCATATCCTCCAATTAAATCATTAGCAGCCAGCACAGATTCCCTTTCACACCATGTCTCAATAGTTTTACTAGATAGATTTCTTGATATCTAAAATTTGGAGAGGCCCTCTTTCTTGGTATTAGCATATGCTGCACGAATTTGAACAACAATATGTTTTCTCCATCCATTTCTGCAGCTACCACTTTTCTCTACTTACCACTACTAGTGAGCTCCTCTAAGGCAGTCTCATAATCAAATATGTCACTTGAAGGTGGTACTGTGTTTGATGAAAATCCAAAAATTCCTTCATGTGGTACTCTTAGTTACTCATCCCATTCAACAGATCAAAAGGCTATCTCCTTTCCATTTACCCACGAAGCCATTCAATTTTCATCATCAGATTTTTCAAAACTAAAAAACTCATAGAATTGTTTTACTAGCTTCAGATAGTCGGGGCCACTATTATTTGAGAAGCATTATACACATTTTTTATCTTCCAGCACCTCTAGAACTAACGATTTACTAAACATCATCCATTCCGCTCATAGCTCTTTCTCGACTACAATATCTCTATTTTGTAAACGAGAGTTCACTAGACGCCTCCCAGACCTTGTTCTACTAACACTGATACTTGCTTCAGGCCCTATCTTCTGCTTCTTCACATTCGGATCATCAAAGTCAGCTCTTACAGTTGGGAGTTTGGTTTTTTCCATCTCTGGTTTGAGGAACATAGGCTTTTCTCGAGATTCAGGGATTCAAGGAGTCAGGTTTGAGATAAAAGAGTTCAGTGGGTTGAGAAGTAACTATGACTTAGTTAATTCATTTAGGAATCATAAAAAGAATAATATATTGAGTAAAGTAAAAAATGATACAAATTCTAGCGGCTAAAGAATACTAATGATAGGGTATACCGATGAGAATTCCTAACAGTGAGGTCCACTATTAGTGAGGTATATCAGTGAGGTTCATACCGGTGAGGTATAATAGTGAGGTTTTATACTAGTGAGCTATAAAAGTGAGGTTTCATACCGGTGAGGTATAACAGTGTGTTTTCATACCGTTGAGGTATAACGGTATGGTTTCATACTAGTGAGGTATAATGGTGAGGTTTCTAACTAACATAGTCTATTATTCCTAATTCATATCGGATGTACCTTAACCTATCCAAACATAAAGGCTTGGTGAAAATGTCAGCTAATTGATGTTCAGTACCAATAAAATCAAGAGTAATATCACCTTTTTGGTAATTATCTCTCAAAAATTGGTGCCTTACGTCAATGTGTTTTGTCCTAGAGTAAGACACAAGATTCTTAGAAAAGTTAATTTCACTTGTGTTATCACATTTAATAGATAAATGTCTAAATTGATATCCACAGTTCAAAATAGTGTGTTTTATCCACAGAATTTGTTCACAGCAACTACCAGCAGCTATATAATCTACTTCAGCAATAGACAAAGCAACTGAATTCTGTTTTTTACTACACCAAGATACTAAGGATTTTCCCAATAAATGAAATGTTCAAGAAGTTCTTTTTCTATCTAACTTTCAACCAGAAAAGTCAGCATCCGAATAACTTATTAAATAAAAAGATTTTTTTTGATAAAACAAACCTAAATTTGCAGTACATTTAAGATATTTGAATTTTTTTTGACATCAATAAAATTAAATTCTTTAGAATTATCTTGGAATCTTGCACACATACACACACTAAACATAATATTTGGTCAAATAGAAATAACTTAACATATACTTCCAATAATATCTCTGTAATTGGTTTGATCAACTAGTTTCCCAGACTCATCAACATCCAAATTACAAACAGTTCTCATAGGTGTATCACTTTCCTTAATACTATCCAAACCAAAACGTTTTAAAAGGTCCTTTTTATATTTACCTTGATTCAAAATAATACCATTTTCATTTTGAATAACTTCAAATCCCTGAAAATATTTGAGTTCTCCAATAAAACTCATTTCAAATTCATTTTGCATACTCTTTGAAAAATTAATACACAAATTATTTTTAACAGATCCAAAAATAATATCATCACCATAAATTTTTACTATCAAAACATCTTTATAAATTCCATTAATAAAAAAAGGTAGGTCAGAAATCCCTTTAGTAAAACCTTTTCAAATAAGAAATTTACGATGTCTATCAAACCATACTCGTGGAGCTTGTTTCAAACCATATAAAGCTTTAGATAACTTGAAAACTCGATTTGGAAAATGAGGATTATTAAATCTAGGTGGTTGTTCAACAAAAAAATCTCCAATTATAAAACCATTTAGAAAATCACTTTTAAAATCCATTTTATATAACTTGAAATTCAAATGAGCATTATAGGAATGTAGGATCCTTATAGCTTCCAATCTAGCTACAAGGGAAAAGGTTTCCTCATAGTCTATTTCTTCCTCTTGACTATACCCTTGTGCAAATAGCCTTTCTTTTGTTCTAACTATATTTCCCCATTCATCAACTTTATTTCTAAAAACCCATTTATTACCTATGTTGAAAGTGTCCTTAGGTCTTTCTACTAAATCCTAGACTTTTTTTCTTTCAAATTGATTTAATTCTTCTTGCATAGCCATTACCCAAAATTCATCATTGATTGCATCATTTATATTTTTAGGTTCTAACTATGAATGAAAATATGGATGTTCAACTTGGTTTTTTAGAGAAGCTCTAGTCTGTGTCCCTCTATCAAGATTACCAAAAACAACATCTAAAGGATGGTTATTTAGAATCCTAGTTTTTCTGGTAAAGGTATGACTAGAAATTTCCAGTTCTTCTCTAGATTCATGCTCTACAGAAACTGGTTCTGGAATGTTTCAAGAATTGGATGTCTTTACAATAGGTTCATTGATTTTATCATTAAGGTCGAAAATAGAGAAATCTTCTTCATGACTTTCAACGGATGATTTGGGTTTATGTGGATCAGGTTCATCAAATTTGATCTGAACAGATTCTTCCACACATTTGTTTCTTTTATTATAGAATCTATAAGATTTTCTAGAGATAGAATAACGAAGAAAAATTCCTTCATCATTCTTTGAAGCAAACATTTCAAGATTATCCTTAGTATTGAGAATATAGACATTTAAACAAAAAACATTAAATTAATTAAAATTGGGATTCCTATGGTTCGACAACTCATAAGGGGTACTTTTAGGAACAGGTCTAATCAAGACTGTATTAATAATATAAAAAGCTGTATTTATAACTTCAGCCCAAAAGTAAATTGACAGGTCATACTCATTAAGCAAAGTTCTTGAAATCTCTTGAAGGGTTCTGTTTCTTCTTTCTAATACACCATTTTGTTGAGGTGTTCTAGTGGTAGAGAAAATGCGACTATAGCCATTTTGTGAGCAATGAGATTCAAACTCATGATTTTCAAACTCACGACCATGGTCACTTTTCAAAGTCTTAATATTATGTCCAATATGGTTTTCCATAGACTTAGAATATTTAATGAAGTAAGAACAAGCTTCACTTTTGTGAGATAAGAAGTATACCAAGGTATAACTAGAAAATTCATCTACTAAGACATAGACATAGTGCTTCCCATTAAAACGAAAAACTCTAGAAGGTCCAATCAAGTCCATTTGAACGAACTTGACATGTTGAGAAGTTGAAACCTCTTTATTTGATTTAAAAGAAACATTATGTTTATTTCTATTTTGATGGGGATTACAAACCTTATCAGCTGAGAATTCAAGTTTAGGTAGGTCTCTAACTAAGTCCTTCCTTGTCAATTTTCTAAGTTAAAGAATGTTTCAGTGTCCTAATCTTTTGTATCATAGCCAAGAATATTTATGAAAAGAATTCAAACAAGTAATGTTTTTTATCCAAGTGTTTCAAATCACCATCATAACCATTTTCATTTCTCAAAGAAGAAAATACTAAAGTATTTTTGGAATTAAAAACATTACAAGAATCATTTTAAAATTTATCATTGAAATAGTCATCACACAGCTGAGAAATACTTAACATGTTATACTTAAGTCCACCAACAAATAAAACAATGGAAATTAAAACTGAATCAGTGTTTCCAATCCGGCCTAAACCAATGATATTTCCTTTAGAGTTATCACCAATGGTGACATGGACTCCATCAAATTTGAATAAACTCTGGAAGCACTAGTAATATCCATTCATAAGCCTTGAACATCCACTATCCAAGTACCATACCTTCTTATGGTAACTTTTCAAGAATGATTCCTATAAAATAGGTTTAAACAAAAAATGATTTTGGTACCCAGATTTTCTGTGGTCCAGACAGGTTACAAATCAAAGCATTAGGTACCCAGAATTGTCTTATGGGTATCATATAATTTATAGAATCAATGGATTTTGAATGATAAACTTTATTTGATCTATAACCATATAAATAACTACTTGAAGCATAGGAATATCCATAACTATAACTAGCATCATTCCGTCCAGATTTAGGAATAAATCTAGTTTTAGTGATTTGTCTCTATCCAGGCTGATAGCATATACCAGTGGTAAATCTCGGTGCCACTTTTTACCAAGAATTTGTGTAAGTGTATCTTTTCCATTTATGAATTTCTCTATGTTCTTCCTTTATTTATCATTGGACAATTTCAGATCCATATGTTCCTTAGGTAACTGAGCATTATTTTCCTTTTCTATATCAAGTGAATATTTAACAGAGCTGGTCATAGAATGCTTTTTCTTTAAGGTTTTATAGTTGTCCTTAATCTCTTTACAGGTTTCTTCTATGATATTACAATATTCAAACAACTATTCACATGTCATATTTTCAGAAAAAGAATTAGAATCAAATCCAGAATAATATGAATTTAAAGTAGGAGTATCCTATGTTACCTCAGATGTGTTTTTCATAAAACACATATTGGCACGATTCTATTCAAAATTAGAAACATCTGACTCACTTGTGCTGTCTTCTGAAGCACTTCAGGTTTCTTCATAGATTTATTATACATATTGTCCTTTTATTCATGTATCGTTTTAAACTTAATCTTTGGACAGTCTACTTTAATGTGACCTTTTCTTTTTTCATTCATAGTAGACAATGCCATCACTTTTATCAGGCTTTTTCCAGTCCTTCATCCAATGACCTTTGTTGTCATACATTACCTTGTAATTTTATTTTCTAATGAATTTCTTATTCCTTTAGAACTTCTTGAACCTTCTGGATATCTGAGCCATCTCAGCATCACTCTCAGAACCAGAACATTAACTTGGTGATCTTTTAGTAGGTATGTGAACTTTCTGTTTATCTTTTCTCTTTGAGGCAGTAGATTTAAATTCGAGTGACTTTTTCCTTGGTTCATCATCTTTTTCCTTATTTACTTTAAGTTATTCTTCATACATCCTAAGATTAACAATTAATTCCTTAATAGGTAGTCAACATATATCACATGATTCACTTATTGAAACAGATGTGCTTCTCCATCTTTCTGGCAGACATCGTAGTATTCTCATAATCGGCTCCTTTTCCGGAACAACTTTTCCAAGTGAGATCATAGTGTTGACAATCTAATTGAACCTGAGATACATTTCAGAAATAGGTTCATTAGGCCTCATTTTAAAATTATCATACTTAATAGTATAGTTATTCAATATCATTTCTTTAACATTATTTGTTCCCTCATGGGAAATAGCCAAAGTGTACAAGATTTGATAAGTGGTTTTACAAGAAAATATTCAATTAAATTCCTCATCACCCAAATTACAATATAAAGCATTCATTTCATTACAATTATTATTGTGAACGGTCTAAGTAGGTTCATCGCAAGTAGTTCTTTCAGTTTTTGGAATTTTATATTGAGTTTCTATAGCAGTCCTGATGTCAAACTCCATACTCTCTAAGTGAATTTTCATTTTATGATTCCACTAAGCATAATTTGTACCATTAAAGAAGGTTGGCCTGTTGGTAGCAGCACCTTCAGCCTATTATCCATAATTAGATTTTAGCAAGATATTTACAGAGATAAAATTTAGAACTAACAGAATTTTAGGATCTTTAAGATGCAACTAAAATCACAATTAAAAAATAGAGTATTTGGAAATCCTTTATAAAACAATCTCCCTCTGATACCAAATGTTGGACGGAGTGGATACTCAAGAAGGGGGGTTAATTGTGTTCCCATAAAAAATTTCTGTTAAAAAAATTTCTATTAAGATCCCCCAATTAAAACAAATATAAACTGTAGTGAATTTTCAACACTATAGAGGTTCAGTTAGGTTCTCAAAAGATTGATTTGGTATCAGTTAATTTAATCATAAGAACAAATTAGCTTTGAAAACTAACCTACTAAATTACAATAGCTGCAAACACTTTCTAGATTAACTATTAATGAAACATTAAAACAATTTTATATTTCAAATTAATTAGAAGCGGAGTATTAAATGTAGTTTAAAACCAAAATAAGAAAGCACATCAGTTTTAAAACAAGTGGTTGAGTATAAAGCCTATACTTAGTCCTATCTAACAATTAATATAAATTTTATCCACACCCTGGATCGAGGTAAACAATAGTACAAAGACTGTCAAGGTACAAAGACCTCTACCACAGTTCTATGTGGGAAAACAAAACAACAGCTCACTGGTTGTCCATGTCCTACTTGACCTCTACCACAATCCATGGTGGGATGCAAGAGAGTTATAGATGTTTTTTCTGAGGATTTAGAAATCCTCCAGTTTAGCACAAGAGACAGTGTGTGTATAAAATATATAGAGTATGCACATTGCTCAAAATGTAAATAAAAGAATAACTGAGAGAGTAGATATGAGTTTTAGAATTCTCTAGTGATGTGAAGTTCAGATCTCGACCCCTTTGATTGATAAGTAATGATTTTGAGTCCTTCTCTGGTTTTTGTCTGGAAAACAGAGGGTCGTTTTCTTTAAGTTCAGTTTGATCATCTTGAGTATATAAATAGCTCGTTGTTGTTCTCTTTGTATAAGGTGAATCTTGTGTTCTCTTCTAGAATTAATGATTTTATGTATGTCTAGTGTTCTTTCAATATGGATGTAGAATTTCTTTTCTGTTTGTATATACCACTTTTCCGCACTCTTCATCCCTTATTTCGCACTACTTTTTAACAGCCTTTTCCTTTCTTTTATAGCTTTGAGCTCCGGTAATGGGAATGATTTCCTTTTTATAGGTACAAGTTACGGTTCCCTGGCATTCCAACAACTATCATAAAATAACATTAATTGCATTAAAATCATCAGATATGACCTTTTCTAAATAAACAAATAGAAATATAGTTTAGGGAAACAGTGACTGGTTTTCCATCAGTAGCTCCTTATACCAGTGAGCTTGTATCGGTGGCTCCTCTATATCAGTAGTTGTATCTCCTTGTAACGGTAGCTCCTTATATCTTTCTGTGGCATATTGTATCAGGGAACTTCTATCAGTAGACATGACTTGCGGTGAGATTCTTTATATCGGTGAAATTCATGGCAGTAGGCTTGCTTATACTGGTAGACTTTTGTATCGGTAGCTCTGGTGTAACAGTAGCTCTTATCAGTAGGTCTTCATAATGGTAGCTGTGTATACCAGTATCACCATTCTGTACCAGTGATTAATTGCATATCAGTGGGCTTATGCACAATAGTCTACTTGTTCTATCGGTAACTCTGCTTCTATTGGTGACATGTTCTTACTGGTGGACTTGTACATATCGGTCGCTCTCTATATCGGTGACCTTTGCTTATTGGTGACTATGTCTATTGGTAGACTAAGTTCTGGTAGGTCTATAATGGGGACCCAACACTTATCTACCTATCTTTTCTATGAAAAACACATCTAGATTGAGTTAGAGTTAATTCAATGTATAGACAGACATAGATAAACATAGATTAACATATTCTAACGATTATTTTGATATGTATCATATATATATATATAGGATTATAAGCACATATCGAGATTATCAAAACATATTAGAGAATTATTGGGATTATCAAAATAGGTGAGGTCCATAGAAAAAAATCATATAAATGATCCCAAAACATTATCCATGAAGCAGTCGATTCCTCACAATGCCTAAGGAACAAAATCCACTACTACTAAGCTAACCCACACAACATTATCAAAACTAAAGAAACATAATTCCCTTTTTGAGCATGAATTGAATAGAAGGATATCTCCACATCCTCTAACCAGTACTATGAATCATAATTTAAAATAGAACCCTCATGCTTTTTTAGACTTTTTTTTGAAACACTTGGAGTATCCTACTCAATGTTTCATTATTTTTGACCTCTACTCCATGATGATCTACCTGAACATCCTATTGAACATCTTTTTTATGAATTTTATGGGGATTTCTACATGGTGATACATTTGTAAAACTATAACTATTAGGAACCTATAAATCTATGAAAAAATGACATTTTATGGTCAATTAATTAATTAATTCATTTTAATATACACTCTCTTTTTCTTCATAATTTATTCACTATCATTGTAAATCATGATTCATGATCATTACAAATGGTTTTAACCTATGAAAAGCATTAGTTATCTTAACATGTTCAATAAAATTCATTTTCCTTGGGTCAGATCACATGTGAACATAAAATCCCATTTCATGTCATTCTTCCTTGTTTACATCATGTACTAATCTCCACTGATACTATTTTCATAACAACCTGTGAATCTTAACCATTGCCAAACAATAAGCTCAATTATATCACTCAAACATTATCCCTTTGATACCACTTAGTCACAAACACATATCTCTATTGGTACCCCTTTTGGTCATGAAATAGTGGTTTAGAGATAATGAACCCTAAATCATACCTTCAGTAGTCTATGGGTTAGAGACTAGCACTGCGGGTATATCAATCACACACATGGGATACGTTATACTCTATTATGTTTAAGGTGAAAAGGACAAGATAATAAATAAGAAACCAACCAATAACATGCATAAATTAAACATTTAAACTTAATACATGTGATTTCATACAAAAATGGATACAACTAAAAAACCCACAAGCACTAAAAGTAAAACCATGGTAGCATCCATGAAGCTCCAAAATCTCCTGAACAACTCTTATATCTATTACCACCTAGATCGATCACTAAACTACTCCTTATAGAATAAAAAATTTTATATAAATTTAGGGTGATCATAAAATGTATACTCAGTATGACCCTCCCTAAAACCTCTTATGAAAATTTTGAATAAAGTATAGAAAAGACCGATGAATAAACAAACGATACCACCTCATCACTGAATAGATAATATACATTTCCCTTCCACACTATGGATCACAACCCAAGTAATGAATAGATGTAAACTATTTTATATAAAAATTATAGATATAAAACAAGGAAAACTTATTCCACTTCTGGACTTGTTTTCCACTCTAATGCCCGGACAACTATGTCTTGGACTCATCCCTCCTATAAGGCATATTGAACCAAATACAATAGTATCATCAACATTAATGTATCATGTGAAGATCTAAATATCACATCGTCATCACATCCAAATATTATTCCTATTTATTCTTGGAATCCACTACAACCCATGTAAATTCATTATACCTCAAGCCATCACAGCACATACAAGTACAACAACTGGAATCTAAGACAATCACATCCAAATATATATATATGTTATACCTCATGTCATTACATCCTATACGTAAATATATATTAACATTGATCCATCAAAACCTTGGTAGGAATGAGATTTATATAGAAACCCATTATATCTCGTGATACACCAACTCATCTATGTCAAGGGGAAGAGTGGGGAAGAGAGAGATGGAAGCCATCCATTAATTTTCTTTTTCACCGTGTATATTGAAGAAAATAAACCCCAAAACATTTGGGTTTTGGTTTACCTACCGTTGTGGGTAGGGAAGTGTATGAAATTATAAAAAAAAATTAGGCTACAACACACTAAAGAAAACTATATAGCCTTATACATATAAGATGCTATTATCACATATGACTCATGGAGGTCACTACTAAAGACTATGTCTCGAATATGAACACAAGAAATTAAATTCTATATTAATTATTTCATTATCTATTAATTAATATTATTCCTTATGAATTTGTCGATGATTAACAATTAAATATTCTAATCCATGTGGATTCCACACCATTAGTTCTGTTTATTATATTCTAATGTATTCTATAATAATCATCTATAATGATCATGAAACAACCTCAATCATTTATTTGTTCAATTTTCATTTCATAATTTTCTGGGTACTCTTGGACACAACCTAATATACCACTTCATGGATTCACTTTTATTTTGTTATATAAAACTGTGTCAAGAAAATGTAAATTGGTTATAAAAATAACATCCAGTTATTTGGATATCAATAAAGTGTCAAAAAAAATTATGCATTAATTAACAAGACCCACTCTAAACTCATCCTTATTTCCTATGTGTCCCAAACAATTATGAATAATATATATTATCCTACCATCAACGACATTACCCATCATTGTTTCCTAGAAAAAAATACATTTCATATCCATCAAATCAACCATATGATAAAATATCATAAAGTCTCTATACTATTGCATATCTAGGATTCAAAACACACATAGTTATAAATCAATCACATCAAGGCTAGAATTCATATAGAACACATACAATCTCAAAAGTATTTTTCATATAGGAAAAGAAAATAAGGACTTAGAATCAATTCATTTAATACACCCAAAACAAGAAAAAATCTAATTCAGTCTTAACCATTTAATTTTTAACAAACAATCATTTGAATTCTATATTAAATTAATCAGTTTCTAATGAATATGTTTTTCTATAATAAGAAAACATAAGTAAATTTATAATATTTTCTATAAATATTTATGAAACTATTCAAAATATAACTTCTCACATTTAATCTTCCAAAAGAGTAGTATTTAAAATAATAATGCCTGTTTCATTTAATTATAACAATACAACCAACCATACATTCTTTAATAGTTTTAACCAAATAGCTACATTAGACAGACAAAAAATAATAATTCCAAGAACATATATCACACAACCTAATAAATAAAAAGACACAACATTAATAAAAATTAGAGGAATAATTTGATCACAAACCCAACAATCCATTTATTTCTCAACATGAAATATTAAAGATATTTTTCATGAAATAATTCATATTTCGATTGTAAAATACACAAGATTATATAAAGTATCCTCATCGTAAATTATAAAGTTGTTTAACCCTATAGACATTAAATTATTATGTTTCTTCCTCTAGGATAATTTTCACAAAAAATTTATATTCTTATAGAATGATTTATTTTCAATAAAATTATCAAACATTGACATGTGATATAAAATTTATTTGAATTATCTAAATAATAGTAGATTATATTTTCATTAATATTCTACTACATGAGACACATATTATTTCAATTGTTAAAATAATAAAATAGTATTATAACATTCACACGCAAAATTTTTATCTTATTCAATCTTTATAAATTTCTAGAATATTCAATACTATCATTATTCTGATTAAATGTTTCAAATTCATATTGTATTTTGGTTAATCCCATCTGGTTAAATAAATGAAAATAAAGAACTTTAATTTCATATTTTTCTCATAAAAATGAGAGATAAAAAATTCCCCAACTATAAAAGAAACAGAGTCACGTGACTACTGCTCAAGAAGATGAAATAGAAGGTCATATACATTGGTTTTTAAAGATAAAGAAGAACTAAAATGATTTTTTGATGTCTATTAAAACTCAAAAAATAATGTTTGGATCACCTAAACTCGAGAGAAATAAGGATATACTCAAATGAGAGAAAAAGAATATTTTAATATTTATCGATATCTCTTCAGAGATACTACTGAAACTCCTTCAAAATTTCTTTATTTTTTTCCACATAAATTCATATTAAATTTTAAACAATTTAATTTTTATCTTATAATCATTATGTATCTATTAATATTAAGTAAATTTAACGCAATCATTTATAATTTTTAATAGATTCCAAACTACAAAATTCCATCATTAATTCCATTAATTTATGTTAAAAATGTGTTATAGGTCAGGAATGGAGTAAAATATAGATTTATAGGAAACGAGTGCTACCCTTATCCAATAGGGGGTCCTTATATTATGGTAAACTTCTTTAACCTTACTAAGTGCATGAATTCTATGTTTACAATTACAAGGGCATTAATATATAGATATTACCTTTATCTGAGCCCTAAAATACGTATCTTACCTATATGTAACATCAAAAAATTATTGGGATACACATATGTAGAAAACAGAAAATCTATTTTACTTTTATATATGATTTAAAAACACAAGGCTACATTTAAGAAGTTGATAATTTACCTATATGTAGAAAAATGAAAAATGCTTTCACATTTGCGCAACCTTAAGAATTAAAAGGACACCTATATGAAATAGGTTGGGTTTATAAAAGGGTAAATAAAAACATAGAAAAATAGACATCCCCGGAATTAAACCCATAGATTAATAATGGAAAAGGGTATCAGAACCTTATAAACCACTCCAGTCCTCATAAAAACAGAAATTTAAGGGTTATTGAAAATTTGGAACCTTCTAAATAATAAGATATTTCCAATGTAATGTACCATTATCAAAGGAATGATAACAAGTTAATAGTTAATAGTAATTTGATGGTGTTGGGATATCAATAAAAAATGATCCTTTTCATGGGTTTTAAAGAGAATCTGAATCATCCAACATATATCCTCTCATAGTGTCAAATAATGTGTTTAGTATGTCTCACTTGTTATGCACCAATCAAAAATAGAGCTATTACAAAAACAACCATTTTTAGGGCCATTACCCATAGTTGAATATGTATAAAAGCCACATCACTTTTTTATATTAAGAAATATTTTCATTTCTGGAAAACAATGTACACTCTTTACATTATCAATATTCTAGGATATTTTATGGATACATTATTGCTTAATCATGGTAATGGATTATAAAAGGCTTATGATGTTAGTGGGATGGATAATCACATGGATTAAATAACAAATGGATATAACATTAAATGAAATAAAATAAATACTTTAATAATAACATTTAAATTAAAAGGCGTAAAATATAGGAAATATGAATAGGAATTTTTTAAGAGAGGGAAATGTTTCTATACATCGAAAAAGTAATGACTTAGGAAAATGTTATAATGTGGGGGGAAGTAATATCTCATTAACAGTATAAAAGAGGATGAAAATTGCATGGAATTAAAATAATGTTATTATATTTAAATAATTTTGAAAAATATTATAATACATGAATTGTAAATAAAAAGAAAAGAGGAGGATTGAGAACTCTTACATTGTTAAGTAGTTACTTAAAGCATGATATGAACTCCATAGAACCTTATAAACACTTTAGAGAGACTATTGATAGATAAAATGAGAGGTATTTTAAGATAAAAATATTTTTTTGTTAATAGTAGTGATAGAATGGGTGGATATTCCTATCAAAAGAGTGGGAATTATTTTTTTAATTTCTAAATATAGGCATTGAACATCCAGTTCAGAACATAATAAAAACCATTAGTCATCTCCTATTTTTTCCCACAGTTTATAGAATGTGGTAGTTGTTTTTATTATTTTAGTACTTTATGATCCAATATCTCTTTTTTATATATTATTTTTGGATTTCAACATTATTCCTTTTCATAAAAAATTGTTTATAATATCATGAAATACACATTTAGTTTTGGAATATGCATTTCACCCTTAGAAAAATACAAATATTACTTAAAATACATTATTTTTATAGTAAAATCCTTTTTGTGAAATAAATCCCATCATTATATTTATTACATCACTTTTGTGTCATTAATATATCATAACCCATATCTTATATTAATACATTATTTATTTTTTACCAAAATATTTGTTCATTACAGAAAATTATTAAAAAGTAACCAGTAAATAATTATTAAATGTTGATTTTAAAATCAAATTATTTTTTTGTGAATTTAATATTCTAAAATTTAGGAATTTAACTTTTAAATAAAATCATAAAATGCATGGAAAATGAAATTTATTTAGAATAAAACTATATTATTTTTTCTGGGAGATGAAATTTATATTTGTTACCATATCTTAATTTTTATATATTTGATAATTAATTGCATATAATTCTAAAACATTTGTATTTTATTAAATTTTCCTTCTAGTTAAGTTGAGTTTATCTTTTCAACACATAATAAATAAAATAGTTTTATTATAATAAACTATATACTCAATTATTATATTGGAATGTTTTGTTTTTATAAAAATCCATGTTTTCAAAAGTTTATACCATTTTATGATGACAAGAGAACCTTAAATAATATGAATCAGAATCTCAAATAAAAATTGTAAATATTTCATAATTTTTTTATTATAAAATGATTCTTATCATTTTTAAAGGATTCTTTTCCTAGTAAACTGTGTACATAGAATTTGATAAAATCCATTTTGAAATTAAATGAAATATAATGCAATAAAAATTTATGATAAAATATCATTTTGTTGTAAAAATTATATCATATGTTTTACATAAAATGTTAGATGAAATTAAATTCAATTTTTATCTGTTAAAATTTTGTATCTAAGAAAACATTTAACACCATTTTTGAACCACTAGATAACAGTGACCTAATTATAAAGAAAATAAAATTATTAACAAAATTAATATAGTTATAAAATTATAAATGTAAAGAATTCAGGAATATAATACAAAATATTACATAAAAATATTTTAATAAATAATAGTCTAATATCCTAAAAAATATACACAATAAAATTAAGGTGATAAATATGTATCTAAATTCTTGGTTAATATTAAATAAAAAACAATAAATGAATTTGACATTTACATATTTAATTTAAGAATAAAAATATTTATCAAAAATTTGGGAAGCCACATTTTACCCCCTTAAAAAAATTAAATCCCAATAATTTTATATTTTGATTATCACTAACTAAACCTAAGTGTTCACTTATATGTTATTTATAGCATGGACATGTTTTGTACAAGGGAAATGTTAAACATATAGAGATATACTAGTTACACCTATCCTGGTAATATATAGCTATTGTTTATCCTTCTAATGTTCTACATAAAAACACTCAAAATTGAAATTATCTATAAAAACCAAACTCTACTATAATACCAACTGAGATTCACGAAATCTGCACTAACAGATTTGGTGCTAAACAAGCATACTTTTAATAAATTACATGGATTAAAATAGACATCCAATATCAAAAGTTTAGTGTATTTGGAAACTAGGTATATGTCCATATTAAATCATGGTATAAATAACATTTCTTCTAAAAATATTTTCCACACAAACAACTCTCTTCTGCAGAGCCCTTCATAGAAATTCCTTAGGAAATGTCAAAATATAAGAAACTGGTGATCTTAAACACTATGTAAGGGGTAAAATAACTGCAATAAGAAAATATTTTATAATCAAATGAATTAAATGATCATGTAATAAACTATATGATTAAAGAAGTAAGACATATGAAATGATAGTAGAATCATGTGGGCATATTCATAATTCATAGCATAAAATGGGGTGATATATCATGAGAGTCAATAAACATAACATGGATTCAATAATAAAAAATATTTAATAAGATATAACATGTCATAGGATCATGTTAATCATGAAGGTTATATATATGTGTGAATAATATAAAATATGTCATCATAAGCATAAGTTAAGAATCCCAACCAAGATATCATAACACAACATTCTAGGCTTACCACTCACCCACCATACATGGTATCTTATGAATTGGAAACACCACACAATGCATTAGATGGATGTATAAATTAGTGATCGCCTATTATATCATTGTATATAGATGAACATGTGGTCCATATAAAGAAAACAATAAATCAATTAATATTCATGACGTGATAAACCCATGGAAATTAAATTGGGTTCTAATGAAATTAATTAACTATATAGAAAATAACATTGAATTATGACACTAATGTGAAAGGAATTTAAACTTTATGGGTCAAAGGGTATATGTTTTAGTCAATAATTTCCCTATTAATTGATATATGGGTATCCAGGTGAAAATACCACAATCAATGTAAAAACAATAGGATATTCACATTGTTATATAAAGTATCCTAATCAAATGAATGATAAAAAGGTAAAAATCAATAGTAATTTATAGTTTAGGGCAATCAATTGGAATTCATTCATTATTATGGTTTTTAAAGAGCATGTGAATCATCCAAAGAATATCCCACAAGAGTGTCCAAAAGGGTGTGCATCAAGGCCCAATTGTTGTGCACAGAGTGATCATTGAGTTAATATAATAACAGCCCTTTTCAATGTTATTTCCCCTAGGTGAATCTATTCTAGAGAGAAACTATCATGACCTGTCTCAATGGGGCCCGTGTTGCAAATCCCCAAGCCCACCTCAAATGGGCCATGGGCTGGTGAATAGTGCCAAGTTGGCATATCACTAACATGGGAGACCTTAGCCTAAATGAAATGTACACATGTACACATCTCCACGACCATAAAATGATGAAATGTAAAACAACCGATAAACCATGAATGTATACATCTAAATCCCACTATCAGAGCATAGAAAAAAGTTATAAAAATAAGAAAAGGAAAAAAAAACCAACCACAAAGTGCTGAAAACATTTATAACTTAAAAGTATATGTGGGGATTGTTATCAAGATAATAATGTGAACACACCTCGATCTATCAGTCTCATTAAGAAACACCTAGACTATTTTCCCTTTACAAATCTGTCAAAAAGTCGATCGTCTTCATAAGACACGACATGTGCGAAAAAATATCGTGAACAAAAAAGTATAAAAATAACAACGAGGACACCATAAAATCACTAAGAATGTAATGACAAGAATAATAGTCATCTCTATATAGGTTTATTTCTACAACACATATAACAAGAATATACAGATATACTAAATAAAGAAACATTGTCTCAATGTAATCCCACAAAAGTAATTCCATTATAGGGATTCCTACTCGTAGATTCCTCAATGCACTCATCTAGGAGAACACACTCTATAAGTTAGATAACACTGATGGCATGCGTCTGATATGTCATGCTCATCGGGTATCTCAATAAGAAGTTTACACTATAAGTATAAAGATAAAAAAATAGCGATGTAGATCACACCCAAGGCCATAGGGTATACTAAAAACTCAATATCGAATAACCCTCTAAGTAGAAGATCAACACTTGCATAGTGCTTGTAATGATGATACTAAGAACTTCCCATAGGGAAAGATGATAATATAAGATCTCACTCTCGACCACATGAAAGGATTCAAATAACTCTATTCAAGAAGTGTCAGTGAAGAGATCACCATCCTATGGGTAGGATACACACTACAGAACATCCTTTCATTTGTGAAAGGAAAGGGTATCGTCGCAAATAGTCCCTCTGGATGGACTATTTGCAACGAGACCCTCTTCTCATCACAAATAGTTATTTATTAGCGATGAGAATATTTATCCCATCGAAAATAGTTTGGCATGCACTACACGAAAAATCACAGGAAGGTTATTTGTGACCAATGGTTCTCACCCATCGCAAATAACCTTTGGAGGGTTTTAGCATTTGAAACAGGTCTCGTCGCACATACACTTTTTAACTGCCACCCTCTAATTAATAGGGTTTAGCATTTGTGACGGGTCCCATTGCAAGTACAATTATATGCGACAGGATTTATCATTCGCTGTAAATACCTTTTTATCTACCGCTCCCTAATTAATAGTGGGTTAGTATTTCCAACAGGACCTGTCTCAAACACTCCTTTTGCAAAATAATGTCACCTATATATACCCCCATCCATTTTTTTCATTTGCATCTCCCTCAACTCCACTCTCTCTCTGAACAGTCATATTTCTCTGTGATTTTTTTCGTAGTTTAAAAGTTCTTATAGGAGTGATTTTCAAGGCTTGCAGTGTACAAAAGATATTGTTTTAAGGTATTTATATATTGCTTTTATTTTTTAGTTAATTCATTTAATGTTATGTTAGTTATAATTATTCTTAATTAAAGATAATTAAATTAAATAAGAAATAGATGGTTTTATTTTGGATTTTTTTTAAATATGATGTTTCGTTAGTAATAAAAGCTATTAAATTGAAATAATTAGGAATAAGTGGGAAAAAATTGAAAAAAATTGGAATAAGTAGGAATAATTAGTAATAATTAGTAATAATTAAGAATAATTAGGAATAATTAACAATAATTAGGATGTTAATAATAAATGGAATTTATTAATAATAATTTGTAATAAGCATGTATGATTAGTATAAATTGGTAATAAGTAGGTATAATTAGTAATAATTTGTTATAATTTGCAATAATTAGGTATAATTTGTAATAAATAGCCATAATTAGTAATAATTAGTAACAATTAGCAATAAATAGGTATAATTAGTAATAATTAGTAATAAATAGGTATAATTAGTTATAATTAGTAATAATAATAATAATTAGTAATAAATAGGAATAATTTGTAATAATTATTTAAAAATAGGTACAATTAGTAATAATTAGTAATAAATAGATATAATTAGTAATTATTAGCAACAATTAGTAATAATTAGTTATTAGTAATAATTATTAATAAATAGTAATAATGAGTAATAAATATTAATAATTAGTAATAAAGAGTAACAAATAGTAATAAATAGTAATAAATAGAAATAATTAGTAATAATTAGTAACAAAAAGTAATAAATTGCGACTAATAGTAATAAATAGTAATAAATAGGTATATTTAGAAATAAATATTAATAAATAGTAATAAATATTAATAATTAGTAATAATTATAATAAATAGAAATAATTAGTAATAAATAGTGATAAGGTGTAATAAATTGTAATAATTAGAAATAAATAGAAATAAATATTAATACATAGTAATAAATAGTAATAAATAGTAATAAATAGTAATGATTAAAAATAAATAGTAATAAATAGTAATAAATAGGTATAATTGTTAATAAATAGGTATAATAAGTAATAAATAGAAAAAATATGTATAATTAGTAATCAATATGTATAATTAGTGATAAATATGTATAATTAGTACTAAATAGTAAATCATATTAATAAATATTAAAAAATAGTAATAATAATTAGTAATAAATGGTAATAAGTAGTAATAAATAGTAATAATTAGCAATAAATATTAATATATAGTAATAAATGGTAATAAATATGTATAAATGGGGATAATTAGTAATAAATAGAAACAATTAAGTATAATTAGTAATAATTATATATAAATATGTATTCTTAGAAATAAATAGGTATAACTAGTAATAAATAGTACCAAATAAAGTATAATTAGTAATAAATATGTATAATTAGTAATAATACTTATAATTAGTAATAAAGAGGTATAAGTAGTAATAAATAGGTATAATAAGTAATAAATTGGTATAATTAGTAATAAATATTAGTAAATAGTAATAATTAGTAATAAGGTGTAATAAATAGTATTAAACATTAATAATTGGTAACTAATAGTAATAAATTGTAATCATTTGTAATAAATTGTAAAAAATTGGTCTAAATAGTAAAAATATGTATAAACAGTAATAAATAGGTACAGGTATTAATAAATAGGTATAAATTTGTGTAATTGGTAATAAATAGTAATAATTAGTAATAATTTAGAATAATTAGTAATAATTAGCAATAATTAGCAATAATCAGCAATAATTAGCAATAACTAGCTATAAATAGCAATAAATAGGTATAATTGGTAATAATTAGTAATAAATAGGTACAATTAGTAATAAATAGGTATAATTATTTAATGTTAGAAATAAATATGTATAATTAGTAATAATAAGTAATAAATAGTTGTAATTAGTAATAATTAGGTATAATCAGTAACACATAGTTATAAATTGATATAATTAGTGTTAATAATGAAATGAAAAGATAAAATTTGTTATAAATGGTAATAATAAGGTATAATTATTAATAATTATTAATAATTATTTATAATTTGTAATAATTGGTAATGAATATGTATAATTAGCAACAAATATGTTTAATTAGTACTAAATATGTATAATTAGTAATAATTAGGAATAATTAATAATAATTAGTAATAATTATTAATAAATAGTATAAATATGTATAATTAATAATAAATATGTTTAATTTTTAGTAATTAGTAATAAATTGAATCAATTAGTAATAATATGTTGTAAATAGTTTTCATTAGATATAATTATTAATAAAATGATATAATTGGTCATAAATAGATATAATTAGTAATAAATATCAATAAATAGTTATAAATAATAATAAATAGTAGTAATTAGTGGTAATTAGTTTTAAATAGTGGTAATTATTAATAAATAGGTATAATTAGTAATAGGTGGAAATTAATAGTAATTAAGAATAATTAGAAATAATTAGTAGTAATCCATAATAATTACTAATAAATACTAATAAATAGTAATAATTTGTTATAAATAGTAAAAAATAATAGTAATTAGTGATAATTAGTAATAAATAGAAGAAACTAACTATAATTTGTAATAATTAACAATTTTTTGCTTTTTCTGAACCATGTTTTTCTTATATAAAATTATTCATAAAAAACTAAGTATTTTAAAAAATATTAGAGAATAATGGAACTAGGAAATTAAAAATAGTCATTAATAGATGATCACAATTGGATAAATCAGCACTGGAATCAAAATGGTTCTGGTATAAATCCTATATATACTAAGGGTGTTGAAACTTTCTTATCATTTGTATCATCAAAACTAGAATTTGTTCCAAAATGGATAATTAAATTTCCATGTAAAAAATATGGTCAGATAACATTTGACACATTTCAAAATGTTGGGGGTCAGCTATTACATTTTGGTTTTCAAATATATTATGTTTTTTGGTATCAGCATGGTGAATTTAGTTCTAGATAAGATACTAATAATTTGGTTTTAGATCCATCAAGGATACATACTTTAGTACATGATGCGGCAGGTTCATCTTTTAAACTAACTAAAACTCTAGATGACCTCGATTTAGCTATTGATATTGAACTGTCTTGAATTTATGAGTTGTTGAGGTCCTCAGAGAAGTCCCTATATCCTGGTTGTAAGATATGAAAATTTGAAAAATTTGAAAAATTTATGACTATTAAATCAGATAATGGAATGTCAAGAAGTTTTTTTGAGTAGATATTATCTTTTTCTAAAACACTATTACCAGAATGAATTTTGTTGCTTATAAATTTCACTGAGAGCAAGAGGCAAGTTCATAATCTTGGTCTTGTTTATCATAGGATTCATGCAAGTTAAAATGATTTCATATTATATTATGAGGAAAATGATTTGATGGATAGTTGTCCCACATGTGGAAAATAAATGTATAAAGAGGCTAAAATAGGTATGTCTGGATTTATCCCTATAAATTAGTTGAGGTATTTCCCACTTACACCTAGACTACAACTATTATTTATGTCTTAAAACAAAATGGAATTGATTTCATGGAAAAAAACAAATATTCCAATAAGTAAAATCATAAATCATTCATCTAATGGTGATTCATGGAAAACATTTGACCAATTATATCTATATTTTTCTTGAGTATACCAAAAACTATGATCAGGTCTTTCTATAGATGATTTTTATCCATTTGGTAGTTATTATAGTACGTATTCATCATTTCTTAAATTTATAACTCCATAAAATTTACCTACATAGATATTTATAAAGAGACATATATCCTGTTGACATTATTAATTATTGGAAATACGAAAAATGAAATTGATGTTTATATAAAACCATTGATTGAGGAGTAAAATTCATTATTGAGTAATGGTGTCGGTACATATGATGTTTCATTGAAACAAAATTTCCAAATGAAAGATGCATTATTGTTGACAATTAGTGACTTACCTGCATATTCTATGTTATCTGGATGGAGTTTACATCTTCCATAACCATGTTCGTACTATATGAGTGACGACAAAGACTTTGTTCTCATCAATGGAAGAAAACCATATTTTTTCGATTTTCCACACAAATTACTTCCAACCAATCATCCATTTCATAGGAACAAATATCATTTTAGAAAATGCACAATTTAATGTGATGCACCTCCAAAAATTATCTCAGGTAGGGATTTAAAATCAGTTGTCTCTTCGTTATATTCAATTACATTTGGACCAATATAAACCAATAGAAAATTGATAGATTTGGGAAAGAACACAATTACATAAAATGTTGAATTTTGGGGATATACCATATTGGTCTGATTTATTGGGCTCTCACATATTGCATGTCATGTATATTTATCAGATCTATATTCATAAAATATTTATAATGTTTTGGATACACTAGGTATGAATAAAGAAAATGTAAAGGCATGATTAGATCTTTTTTAAATTTAGAGGCGACCAGAACATTCAATGTTTGAAAATGCCAGATCATAGATGATAATGAATCCAAAAGTATCTTATACACATTCCAAAGAAAAGCAGTTATTATTTTTTCATTGGATTGATGATTTGATATTTCAAGATGGTTATGTTTCCAATTTGGGAAATGTTTAAAAAATGGTCATATTACAATATTTAAAAGGATTTACTGTCATGTTATAATGGAATTTATTATATTGATTGGATTAAGAGTTTTTTTAATTCTATGATTGTGATATTCTAACAGACATATCATATTCTTTTGGAGACATTTTTTTTAGCGACAACAGACTCTGATGCACTAAGCAGATTACAAGAAGATATTGTTTTAATTTTATGTAAAGTGGAATAAATCTCCCCATAAGCTTTTTTGACTCAATGGATCATTTGATATTACATTTTCCACATTTATAAAAATGTGGAGTTATGATATAATTCTAATAGATTTTATCATTTGAGAGATGCATGAATAAGTTGAGGAAAAAGTATGTAACAAAGCATCAGTTGAAGGATCAATTTTAGAAACTTACTAGCAGAAGGAAATATCTTTTTTCTAATCTCATTATTTTCAATTTGAATATACCTCAAAAGAAACCCTCATGCACCATAAAGAGGGAAATTTTTATGATGAAATAATCAATCAATTATCAGTTTTAAATCAGCCAGAACTTGGCATAGGTGGAGTTCATGAACGATGAATTTCAGATGATGAAAATCATAGAGCTCATACATATTTTTTTCTCAACTATGACGGAATGAAACCATTTGTGATATGAGTTATCCTATAAATTATTCTCTAATATATTTTACAATAAATTAATATTATTTTATTTATAGGTTACATGAGATTCATATTAATAAATTACTTCCACAAATTACAACAACTATACTTGAAGAACACTGATAAAATAAAATTTTCAAATTGTTTCAAAAACTGTTAATATAAATTATTTATTGTTTAACATATAAAATTAATTTATTACTAATAATATTGATAATTTTTTTACAAATTTTCAGGTATCTCAACATGCTGATAAAATTGGTGATCAATTATGCGTATTGAGTAACCAACCATCCAAAATGGTCAAATATAATAATGAATATGCAGTGAATTATTTTTGATTTCATACACATGCATATGGGGAATAAAAAAACAATGAATATTGTTGATTTCATTATAGAATATCATCATAGAGAAATTGAAGTTGACATATATATCTTGATAGAAGAAATTATTGAATTTTGTTATCAAGGGTAAAATTACATGACAATATTTAAATGTTAGTGGTTAGATACAGAGAGAGGATTGAATGTTCATATGAGCTATGGAATCATTAATATCATATATTTAAAATACGTTTTCAATAAATGAACCATTTTATTAGTTCATTAGAAATATAAAATTTATTATTCAAAATATGGTTCTACATTAAGATAGTGGGGTGATTGTTGAAGCATAATAAAAATAAAATATCAGGAAAATCAATTCATTCAATGTGAATGTGGTTATTTTGAAAAGAAAAGAAATGAAATTTTTCAAGTGACTTCTCTAAACACATCTTTTTAATGAAGGGACATGAATATCGATGATGACACACGATAGTTAAGGGTTGATGGTGATGATGATGTTAATGATGTAACAAATGAATTTTAAATGGAAACAAATGATGAAATTGAAACTCATAAAGAAATTGATGATTCTGAGGAGGAATATGAAGATATTAACATAGTTAGATTTGAAGATGAGGATGAAGATGAAGATTGACATAGTTAAATTATGGTTATAATCATATATAATATATATCAATATATAATATTGGTTTTCAACTATTTTATAACAACATACATATAATATTTTAGATATTCTCTGATATGTTTGGTGAGTTTGAGGGGGTGATCTACATGGAAATGAGAAGGATGCTGGATCATATGACCGTCAGATTGCTGATGTTTCATGGAGAACACAGAGGGGGTGTAGTGTTGCATGATTCATTATTTCTGACCCCATCCTCAAGAGATGTCCATGTCATGGATTTGATCCATGCGTGCAGAGCTATGTTTACCTATGTATTTTAGTTAATTTTCATTAATTATCAACAATTTATTTATATAATAATTGTTTTGTCATTTGTTATTTTTTTAACAATTTTATGCATATTGTTATTGGACATAGTAGTTCTATATTGTGAAATTATTTTTCTGGAGCATGGGTTACGTGGGATTAGATTCCCATACATGTTCAATGTCAAATGTTTGATCATTGGATGACACGTAAGTAAATAATATTTATTTCAAAATCTATTTCATTAATAAATTGATATTATTAATTTTTATAGGGTTTATGGTATCTCATAGAAGAGAGAATTCCATACTCTATCTGGCAGGCATGAGAGGGATTTTTTCATGGCTATTTTCATCAGTTTTCACACAATTTGCGGATGAAAATAATGATGAAAAAATGAGTCACCTAGATTGATCAGTCGTGTGATTCCCACAGACCAGATTAAATTTAATCTCAGCTTTGGGATGGATTATTTTCACACTGAATGGATGGTCGTTTTTTATGAGATCATAAGTAGGTTGGTAGACTTGGGGGAGATAGGATGTGACACATTGAGATAGTAGTCGAACATTCACTACACATAGGATACATTTGTTAAATAATTTTTTTATATTAATTAATAGAACATTCAATGTAAAATATTTATTTTATATACATATAAATACTCAAATTTCCTGATATTATAGATTTCAATATTTATTAGAGGATATAAAATGGTTCTATCACTGGAGAGATTAGAGGTGATCGTCATCTTCAAATTGTGTCTAGTATATTTTTTGTTTGTTTATAAAATTAACTGAAAATAATATTTGAAAATTTTTAATTTATAATTGAAATTGAAGGAGTCACATTAGGTCGTGAATTCTCATACATAGACTGAGAGTCAGGGTGAGACTGATGATTAGGCAAGTGCACCGAGATTTGATGAGGCGGCATGGATGTAGGCAACTGAGTATGAATTTGATAAAAGTAAAGTTATTGGTATCGTCTCTCGATTGACACTTGGAACTTATTATGGTATCATTATGATGGTGGTGTAAAACTTGAGAGGAGTCATCATCATCTGATGCACAGTATCAGGAGAAGCTATGTGCTTAGGGTGAGCTTGTGGAGAGTATGCATAGGGATTAAAAAAAATCTCCACCGACAGTAGGAGATGCATCAGGAGGAGATGAATCAGTGGCAGCAACAATAACAGGAGCATATGATAGAGTACATATGATTCTGACTCATGGTTTGGAGATTGAGTTCCCTCCACAATTTCCTCAAATTCATCCACCTCTTCCATACAACCCTCCCCATTAGTGATGTATTTACTTTTTATGATAAAACATTTGAAAGTAATTATTTTAATGGTATATATTCACATTTTTATATATTGTGTTTTTTATATGTTTGTGAATATTTGTTTTTTTGTTATTTATTTAATTATTTATTATTCTATTACATTATTTTACATTTATTTATTTTATTATTTAGAAATTATTTTATTAAAATTATTATGTATTATTATTATTTTGTTATTATTATTATTATTTATATATTTTTTTGAACATTGAGGTTTTTATTATTTTATAATTTATAATAATAATAATAATAAAATTTTTATTATTATTTTAATAATAATAATAATAATATTATTATTATTATTTTATTCAATTTTATTAATATTTATTTTATTTTATTTTTTTATGTTATTTGCAATGGTCCCGTCACAAATAGTATTTTCAAAGGTCCCATCAACAATAGGGTTTTTAAAAAATTTAATGAAAATATTTTCAATACCATTTTCTGCAACGAATTATTTATGATAGGTCCCCATCCCAAAATGTTATTTGCAATGGGACCCTATCGCAAATAGTCAAATTTTATGTAGTGGAATTTCCATACTAACCCTTTGGGAATAGATCAAGGGAATACCCCTTAATGAAACTTGTCCCAGTTGAAGAGGAAACGGATCCAACCCAACTTAAATGGAGTACAAAATGTGTACCAGGAGTATACGATGTGTCCCACGGACACTGGATTCTTCCAATGTAAAATGCTTTGAGTTTGTGTTTGTGTCAGAGTGCACAACGTGTCCCATGCCATGTACTCTTGACCAAGTCTGTGTCCGCTTATGGTTATCCATGCCCATGTACATGTCTGTGTACCTCCCCAGGTAAACACCCAAGCACCGGGGAATGTTCACATGTTGTGAAACATGGGTCACACATTATGTGATGCATAGCTTCTTGTGGAAGCCCAATCACAACACCATAGATACCACACAACATGTGTCTCGAAATTACAAATTGTGTGTATCTGGATTTTCTAGAATTCTAGATATAGATCCCACAAATTCATAAACCACTAAACCCCTTGATTTAGAAATTCACCACACCATAATGTTAAGAAACATGACCTGAAAATTCAGGAAATCATCAATCACATAGTTTCTGCCCATTGATTCCATTTGGGAATCAGCCAAACGTTTTTTCCATCATCACAAGTAAAAGAAAATTAATATTAGGTATCTATAAATTTATCTAATACACTTAAAATTCCATCATAGCTTTATCCCATCATCAATCCAAGCTTATATATGTGATATTGAGTTTTTGTTCTATGAAACGGGTGTGAAATAATTGATAACTTAGTATGTTGGTCGAAACACCTATCAAAATAACATTGACAATGAATGTGTGATGAATGATGAGAGAAATACAAGAAACACATAAAGTGGAACAAACCCTTGCCATGATTGGTCTGCCTTAATATTTTTTTCTGTTAAAATGTCGAATGAAGATCCAAATAAAATTAACAATTCTCCCCCAAAAATCCCTATAGATAAACACATACCACAATACGACTGATCCGCATATCAATCCATTGACTGATTGATTCATGTTCATCATAAAAATAAATAATGGGGATGTAATCTAAACAAATCAACATCCAACCTTGATTTAGATTTATTTTTGATGAAAAGTTAATATGCATCATTGTCATTGCCAATATCATTGAATTGTGTTGCATGTTGGTTGTGGGTCCTCGATCTGATTATCTTTCACTAGTGAAAGATCCTCCAATAGATCCTATATATATCTAGGTTTATGTGGATGACCATGATATTTTTTATATCCATATATTTGCATATCAATTACACTAGTTCACTGCCTCATCTAATCAAATAAAAATTATTTTATTTTATTTTATAAATTCACCTATGATGAATTTTCTCCAACACCCTGCACTAAAAAAGGTTATGTCGTGCCTATGGTAAAAACCATGATTTGGACTCATTTTCATACTAAGATGTATGATCCATGCCTCCATTTATAAGTTGTTACATTTTTTCAGGAAAACTGTGCATGTGTGCATTTAATATATTTCAAAAATTAATTCTAGACAGACCGAAACTCGGAATCACTTTCCATCTCAGTGTCACGTCTCAAAAATATATCTATATATACTAAATACATTAAAAGGAAAAAACATTAAAGTTAAATTCTCCCCACATTAATGATTTATATCCCCAAAATCCAAAAAAAGGTTACACAATGATATGTGGGTACAGAGCAATGCATCTGAGTCTCCCACTCCAAGGTGTTATCCTAAACATTCTTAGGCTACCACTAGACATAAACTAGGTTAATAAATTACCCATAAAATATCCTCTAATATCAATCCTCAATCTCTACTAGGTACTCAGCAAAGGTATCTCCATCTCTGATGTTCATCTTTCCCTAGTTGATAACATGCAACAGACAATGCACGTACCTCATCCGCTACGACACGTGGAAGACATTGTGTACCCCGTCTCACTATGGTGGTAGAGCTAAGCGGTACACTACCTCACAAAATATATGTGGTATATAGAATGGTACAATTAATATTAGTGATAGATTTCAACCCTAGCCTAATCTATGTAATCCATGATGTGGTGAAACCCGTAGGAACTCATGGTCTCCCTCCTCAAACACTAAAGCCAAAATGCCCTGACAACAGAACCCTAGATCTAGTGCCTTACTTTATTACATTGGCATATGATACAAGAAATAACATCCCAAAAGACCAAATAGTTTAGTATCATTGGTAATATATATATGAAATCATTTTCAAAATTAAAAACATAGAATATACTAATAATTTCATTGAGTGCTCAATTATGCCCCCTTTGTGTAACTATGGATATGAGTCATAATATACGTCTTGGAATATTAGGGAAAAATGAAACATATGAAAAGTTTGAGCTCAAATTATCAATAATAGTAATCATAAAATGGAATCTATGTGTAAATATGGCATAAATAATATGGAAAAGTAAAATAACTAAAATATATTCCATTTAATTAATCACATGAGCTAGGAAACATAACCATAGCTATTTTACTAGTTGAATAATTATATCAAATTTTATGAACTAAATTCATAATGATGGAATTAATAATTTTGGACATCTAAAACATATTTTTGAGGGTTCATACCAAGAATATAATACATTTTAGGCTTCATTCTAAGAATAAAACATTATAAATACTTTGTACCATGAATATAACAAATAGGTAAGGCTTTGGCCAAAACCCAGTCTAGTTTGACTAATGAGAACCACGGATGCATCGTGGGGATATTGAGGGATCATCCAATTAAAAAATAATTCAAATTCATTTCTATATTAATGGGGTGAAACATAAAAAACATATACATATGAAATATAAATAACATTCCCCAATCATAAAACATAATCACAATCCAATCTGAGTAATATGGTGAATGGTATCAAAATAGAACATCTTGAGAAAACATTATCATAAAACATTTAATAAAATATGGTATATGATATCACAATATATCAACCTCAAAGAAGAATAATATCCAAAAATGGGTGTTAACATATATGAAAATACTCTAATAAAATCATTGAAAATTATTGAATGAAATACCCTTTTTTAGTTTGAAATCAATTATTCAAAAAGATGTGAAATTTTAAAAGTACTTTTTAAATTAATAGAACCTTATAAACAATTAATTTGAGCTTCCATTCATTAAGACATAATGGTGGTAGAAAAATACATGCATTTTTAATAAGTTAAAAAAACATTCCTTCCATAATTTTGTGGAAAAAGTAATAAGTACCTCATTTAGAAAAATAAAAAAAATTCTTTCAAACTGTTTCAAAAAAATTTGAACATGTGTAAAAGGGAATTAATTTTTTTTATTATAATAGTAAATAAATTTTTGAAGACATTTTAAAAAAACATTGACATGAAAGAAAAATATTCCCCAGTGGATATTTTAAAATAAACAATCACGAATAATAAGATGCTTGTGAAATAACCCTTTCATTAGGCCCAATTTCCGTTGTAAGTATCTGAACCTCTAGTATAATAGTCTAAATAATATTATTAGTTTATTTAAGAAACATATCCATATTTTTGATATCATATATTCTCTTATTATATCATATTATCACCAATGTGTTAATAATATTTCATTGTTACCCTTTTTTAGGTGTTAACTACTTCATTTTCCATGACATGTTTTGTAATGAATGTTTTGGTTATTCTGAATAATATAAATATCCATCATATCATGACTAAAATTAAGGTTTTAAATATCATATTTATTCATTATATACATTTTTATAATCATTCTATAATGGTGAACGCGCAAATTGAACCGCATCGCGTTGTTGAGACGGTAGGCCATACGTATGAATGAGTGATGATATCATTCCTTCAATGATGAAATGGTAAGGAGGTGGATGGTATAATAATTTTTCCAGAATAATAATCATTTTATGGTTATTATATATATCCATTATTTCAATCATTATACACATCCAAGTAAATTGGTTAGGAAGAAAATTACACCACAACATGCAGCCAGTAAGACGTACGTACGGACATATAATGTTTTCATTATTACTATGATGGATAAAAGATATAATATAGGTTTACTATATTTATAATAAAATTTCATCATATATTTGATTCTAGAGTTATTATTTTAGTATGTAATCCACATCTGAAGATGAAACATGTAAGGAACTGACCATAAATATTACATGTTCTAGTTATTTTAATACTAGAAATCACATTATTTTCACATAGATATTTTAGGTGTAGAGTTTTGGATAATTTGAAAAAACACTTACATAGTAAACCCATATATTTAAAGTGGAAACATATACCTACTATTCATTTTTTCAACCAAATTAAACCGTTATAAAAACATGATTTATTTTCAAGACACATATTAATCACTTTCATCATGAAATGTTATTTTTATAAAAAATTATTTGGACCTTTGAAAAAAAAATTAAAACATGGGATGATCACAAATAACTTATTAAGGGACATAAAGAAATTAAATCTTTAGTCTACTGAAAATATAAAACCCAATTAAGTTTTTTAAAAAAACTCATCAGTAAGAATAGAAAATTAACATAGATGCCTTGGGACATCATAACATAGATCCCATACAAAACCCTTAAACATGAAATAACTATACATTTTACTTCCCTTTATATAGAGCTCAATATCATGGAGAGTTATAATGGGATTCACCCTTTGTATAAGATATATCGGGTTGACCCATTTTGCATGGGAAATAATGGGGATCAACCCTTCGTATAAACTAATTTTGGATCACCCATGAGCTATAATGGGGATAAACACTTGGTATATTATTTCTAAGGACCAAATCATGAAAAAATACCTTGAAAAAGATTTTTAAACCATGAGAAAAACAATTTCAGATATCAAAATACTATTTTCTTTTACAAACCCATTTTTAACACAAAAACACCATTTTCATTGAAAACCCATTTTCAATACCAAAATATCCAAAAAAATAATAATTATTGTTTCTATTTAATAAAATATGTAATAATTAAAAGTAATATAGAAATTAAATAATATTCATATTAGTGGAAAAATAATTTTCATCATGTACATTAAAAATATAACATTACTTCTATCATTTGTCAAAAACAATTTTTATAAAACATTTTAATATATTCCTTCTGAAAATCATTCAATGAAATTCAAAATAGACCTAAAATTTTATTTATAAAAATTTTAAATCCATATAAATAATTATGTAAAATAATATATATAATATTGACATTGAGAAAAATATTTTATAATTAAATATTTAAGTATTCAAGTTGTCACATAAAACTTTTAACATTTAAATCTTAAGACCCATGAATGATTAAAATTTTAAAAACTATTAAATTAAATAATAATACATTAATTAAATATATGATACATCAAATGTTTTTTATAACACCTCATAAAATAAGGTGGTTCTATAAAATCAAAATAGTCCTTAATGAAATAATATTGAGTTACCTTGAGTCTTACTCATCACATTCAATCATAATCTTCATGAATAATAAACATTGGTTAATTATTTAATTTAATGATAAATTTTTAAATTTTTATAATTACTTTTATATCACTTATTATCAGGTTATAGAAATTACTTAATTATTTATATTCCTATCGAACGTTTTGTCGATATTCAGTACTTGAGAGTCGAAAATGAATTTTATTTGATGTGAATGGTTATACGTACATCATAACCATAATAATATTCCAGAAATTATTATAATTTCTATAAAAAATTTATAATTTTAAATAAAACCATTAATTGTGTTTATGAAAAATGAACTACGTTAAAGTCATGGAGAGAGTAGGTCGTACATACAGTGGAGTAACGTTTCCACTTTTCAATGATCATTTTGGAAAGAAGTTATGTATTATTTTATATTTTTAAAATAATTATAATATAATTAATATAATATTAGACATTTAAATAAACATATATATATATATATATATATCATCCATGTGATGTGGTGATGAAAAATTAATCAAATTGCTTTGTGGAGGTGATAGTCCACACGTACACACGAATGACATTATCATTTTTTTGTTTATGTAATGAAAAAACATAAATGGTATAATATTATTTAATAATGATAAATATGTCATGAATATTATATATAAACACTAATTAGATCATTATAACTATTTTTGAGATATTATTATTTAAAATAAATTATATCGGTTCCCAAGGTAGTAGTTCACCATACCCAAGAATGATAATTCTTTTCCCATTTGATGGAAGTGGATATGGATTTTGGTGATGATATTAATATGATAAAATATTATTATATTTGGGATAATGGATTTCTTATTTCAACATGGTTAATGAATATCTAAATTAAGTGAATGAAGAAATAAAATCGAAATACATAAACAAAAACGACTCCTCTTCTGTGGACGTTCTCCTCTGATAACACCTCAACACCTTTATGGAGGGTGTTATGACTAAAATAAGGATAGAATAATGTATATATTGATTATATAAATGAATTTTGGATAATATTAGCTTAAAAATAGGATTTTAGGTGTTGAAAATAGAATATTCGATTCCCTTTTGTAGGAGAGGGGAGGGTCACTCTTGGTATTTTTTAAAATTTTAAAATAATATAAATTAATTTTATATCCCCAATGTCTCTAAACTGATTTATTTTGAATATAGAATAATTATGGGTCAAAATTTATTAATATATGGAATATTAGATATGTTTGGACCTTTTTTAATCCTTATTTTTTAGCTTTATCCTTTATTTATCCTATCTAATTATTATTTTGATATCCTTTGATTTACACATTGTGGGTTCATATAATTTTTATAAAATCACAAAATACCAATAAATGAGTATTTAATTAAATTATGAGACTTATAAAAATAATTTGGAGAAATTTTATATTTTTATGAATTTTATATCATTAAACAGAATATTATTTACTATAAAATATTATTAACGTCAATTATGTAACTATTCATTAGTAGACTGCTATAAAATATCATAAAAACATGACATATTTGAAATAAATATTTCAAATCATCACTAAAATTTCAAGGTAAAATTTAAAATTCATAGATGACATTGATTATATCAAATTTTATTTATTTTAATACTTTTAATATCATTTATTTTATTTTTCCATTAACTAAACTATTACTACATCGTCTATGTGTAAATATTTAAGTTAAATATTTAATGAATAAAAATTATAAATAAATTACCATGATGTATATAATCATTTTATATTTCAAAATATAATATATAGTCTAACATATCCCTTGTATAACAACACATTGAAATTACTTCTCTTGTTAAAAACAATAGTATGATTGAATTCACTTTCCTTTGAATATAATATTATAAAGGTTATATTTTCATCCATAAGGCCATAAATGGTCACATAACTGATAATTAAAGGATAAAAGATGAAAAAAATCATCCAATAAAATTAGATTTAATTTTATTGTAATTTTATAGCATTTATAATATTATTTTTACCTTTAATTACCCGATTTACCCTTAATGGTGGTAATAGAAAATATTACAAAAGTTACTATTCATAATGTAAAAAAATAAAAGGTATATTTTAAATAAATTTAACCCCTATGATTCCAAATATAGAATCCATTTTACCAAATTTGAAAACACTAAACATGAAAAAAATAATCTGGTTGACGGATTGAGAAACCGAGTTTTAAAGTAAAATTGTTCAAAAGATTGAATTTTTTTTATCTAGACTCAATGGGAAATTGATTAAAATGAAAAAAAATTGTATTAAATGATTAAAATTTTCCAATTAATCTTTTAAAACAATTCATAAATATATTTTGAACACTATAAATAATTTAGATTAAAAATCTGTTTTCAATTAAAATACAGTATTTCATAACATTTCATCAAAACATGAAACTTATTAATAAAATACCAAATATTAAACCAATTTAAAATTTTATATTCTGATTTCAATTAAGAGGTTTATTTTCATATTTTTTAGTGTCAAAAACTATATTTAAAAAAATGTGCTATCAAAAGGCGAAAAAATCGCCTTTTTTGAACAATATATCTTTTATGCTTAAAATTGGGTTTGTAATTATATCATGTATAAAAACATATAAAATTAATTTTAAATATTATATTGTTTATAATATATATATATCATCAATGTAATCCAACATGAGTTATTGTTTTTATTTATTCATATAAAAAACACTTGTACAAAATTTAAATAATTTTTCATAAAAACAATTAATTTTATTTTAAAAAGGGTTTTATTTCTATATATAATTAATGGGTGACCAAATAATTAATTATACATAGATGTTTAAACCATATTTTCTTAATTAAATTAATCATCTTCATACATTCCATTCTAATGGCTATGTTTTAATAGTGACATTTAGATAATAATATTTTATTATTGTTTTAAGCTTGATGTGGTGTATAACGTACACAGTAAAACAAAGAGTTTACTTTAAAAAATTTAATGTTTCATTGTCCTGCCATTTAATAAATTACATCCTCAAAATTATATCTTGGGATAAAAACAGGTTGATTGACTTTACAAAATACCATTGTTGAAAACCCATATCTGAAAAAGGAATAATGAAACTTCCACTTGAGAATATTGGGAAGAATAAAGGTAACCTAGGAGAAGAAATAAGAGGTTTACATATATTAATACATGGATATAGAATAGAAATATAACTTTCAAATACTAATATATATTTTTACAGAACTTGATAATGTGAAATTTATCCTTCACAAAACCATAAATAAGTGATGGCCTAAAAGGCCATTGATAAAAGATATGTTACGTTTTTTCAATATAATTTTCATTGATTTGAGGAATTAATTTACTTCGTAGACTAATATACAAATGAAATATAAATTCTTTTAAGTTAGGGTTTCACCCTTTAACCCATTTCCATCACAAACTAAACTTTTTCATCAAATGAGGAGTATTCAAGGTGAATTTTTCATGCCTATAACACAAGAATAAACTTATAGAGAATCACATAATCCAAAAAATATTAGATATATATTTATCCTATATTTATACATTAACCAAATATGAAAATGGTTAGTAAAATATATTTCAATTCTTTAAAAACAATAAACCTTATATGAAGAAAAACTACCTCAATCACCAAAATTCAAAATTAATACTCATAGTTCCACATAAACCATTCAACAAAAATCAGTCCTTAAAATTCTTCAAAATAATCCAAACAAAGATTGAAATCTAAAGTTCATAAGGATTTTATAAAATAGTCTTCCTAGATAAATTTTAATGATTATCTACAAATAACATCAATCACTCTTAAAGTCTCATAACAAAAATTAATTACCCTAATCACTTATTCTCCATGATATGTTAATCATTTCCATAAATAACCTGAATCACCATAATTCCAAAATAAAATCATAGATTATTCCAAAATATAATTTAACTTTTACTTCTCAAATACAATCTCATAGTATTATATTTACCTTAATCTTATAGGATTCAAAAAATACCAAATTTCTTCTAAGACAACATTAGTCACTTAATATCCAAATCATTTCTAAATCCCATGATTATCATTTTAATAAAACATATGATCTAAAAATTTAACTATTCTTTATCTATAAAGTCATTTACCTATAAATGAAAAGTACTACAAACCAAGAATTCATGCAGGCCAATGGTAGTTGATTTACCCTTATCACTATTCGGTTATGAGTTTGATTCCTAAAGCCTGTTTGGATGCGATGAGTTGTCACTCATCCCATAGGTAAACCATTTTATAGTACTGTATAATTCTTATAACATTCATAAAATATGATAATTTTATAAAATAATTACAACAAAATATTTTAACCACAAAATTAACCTCATAACTTTCATTTTGCGTCCAAAATGCTATAACCCATAATTACCTAAAAATAAATTTCTTTAAAAATACCATTAATCACATTAAAATTTCATAAAATAAAGCATAAAAAGGGTTTATAAGGATTTTAACTTCTGATCAAACATAAAATTATAAAATCATGATGATATCCCAAACTCTTAAGAAAAAATCATAATATCCAAACTTGTTTAAACCCTACTCTGATACAAACAATAAGGATATGGTCATAAATATTACATATTCTAGTAATTTTAAAACAATAAGTCACATTATTTTCGATAGTATATTTTATTTTTAGAGTTATAGAAAATTGGGACAAACTCTTACATACTTAACACATACATTACAGGTGGAAACATATACTGAATATCCATTTTTCATCAAATGAAATCCTTTTAAAAAACAAGAATTAATTTCAAGACACATCTTCAATACTTTCATCATAAAATACTCTTTGTCCTTACAAATATTAATACCAATGAATTTTTTTTAAAACATTGGATGAGAAAAAAATTCATAGTAAGGGATATAAAGAATGTGAATTGTTAATCTAGTGAAGACATAAAAATCTATTAAAAACCTTTTCTTAAAAACTAATTAGAAAGCATATAAAAACACATAGGTGCCTTCAGACATCATCACATAGAACCCATAAAAATATAATAACTACATGGTTGATTTCCATCTCCAGAGTACCCAATGCATTAGAGATCGATAATGGGGATCACCCTTCATATAAGTTATATCCAGTTCACCCTTTTTTAATGAGCTATAATGGGGCTCAACCCTTCGTATAAGCTATATCAAGCTCAATAGTGATCTATAATGGTGATCAATCCTTTATATATAATTTTGAAGAACCAAATTATGAATTAAACTCTTGAAAAATCTTTTAAACCCCTCAAGAAATTTTTTTTAGATATCATAATACCATTTTCTTTTACTAACCCATTTTTAACACAACAAAACTATTTTTTTGGGAAACAATTTTTAATAAAAAAATCCAAAAATGTCAAAAGAATTATCTTTAATTTAAAAAAAACATTTAATCTTGAAAAAGAATCTAGAAATAAAAAATATTTATGGCATCATAAAAATAATTTTCACCTTATACAATAAGAATAGAACATTCCTTTTTCCATTTTTCATACATTCTATATAAAACATGTAAAAGTATTATATTTGAAAACCTTTGAATTAAATTAAAAATAGACATAGAATTTATTTTATTTTGCTTTTATTTCTATATAAATAAATTTTTAAAATAATATCAAGAATATTGACATGGAAAAAATGATATTAAAATTAAATCTTTAAACATTCAAGGCATTCTATTCCACTTTAAATAGTTAAAGCACAATCTACATGACAGAGTAAATTTTTTTAAAAATATAAAATAATTTTAGAATAAATAAATTCATGAAACGATAGGTCCAATGGGATGTATATACACCTTATAAAAGAATGTGGGTGTATAACATCACAATATGTCTCAATAAACAGAGATTGAGATGAAATACCTTAAATTGAGTTCAAATTATCATGTATAATCTTTATCTTCCTAAATAATAAACATATGTTTATTATTTACATTCTTGAGAACTTTTATAATGTTTAATATTCCTTTTTTATAACTTATTATTGCGTATTAATAATTAATTAATTATTTTAGTTCATGTCGGACCGTTTGTCAATATTTGGTACTTGAGTCCTAAATAAATTTGGAATGATTTCAATTGTTATAATAAAATCATATCCAGAATAATATTCATGAAATTAGAATTAATTTTATATTAAAAATACATTTTAAATAAAAAACATATGTATGGTTATGAAAAATGAACTACGTTAGAGTCCTGGAGGGTGTCAATTATACATACGAATTAGTAACGTTTCTAATTTTCAATGATAATTTTAAAAAGATGATATGAATTATTTAATATTTTAAAAATGATCATAATATAATTAATAACATATTACATGTTTAAATATTCTTAAATATATTATGCAAGTGATTTGGTGATGAAAAATGAATCACATCGCTTCGTGGAGGTGATAGTTCACACGTACACACGAACAACTTTATCATTTTTATCTTCATGGATAGTAAGAGAATAAATGGTATATAATAATGAAAAATATTTCATTAATATATTATATAAAAATTAATTCATAAATTATAACTACTCTTGAGAGATGGTGAGGGGAAAAAAATTATAACAGTTCGTGAGGCGGTGCTTTACTATACACAAGAAAGGTAATTTTTTCCCATTTGATGGAAGTGGATATGGATTTAAGCGATGATATTAGCATTAATAATATATCAGTATATTTAATATACTCATGTAATTATTTCAAAATTGTTAAATAATTTTTTAAGGAAGTGGAATAATAAATAAAATATATATACTTTAATAAAAATAATACCTCTTATTAGGATGATCACATTTAATTTATATCTTAACACATATAAAGAGGGCGTTATTCCTAAAATAAGAACTCAATAATGTTAGGCAGGATAATAGGAGTGGATTTAGGTTGATCCTGGCCAAGAAAAATAGGTTTTGAGGTGTTAAAAATAGAATAAAGGGTGGCCATTTGTACGAGAGGGGAGGCACACAATTTGAATTCTTCAAATTTTTAAATTTATATAAATTAATTTTATATTTAAAAAATAACTAAAAATATTTAATTAGAATATAGGTAAAAAATGGGTCAAAATACCTTCATCCAATGAAAATTATATATGTTTTTACCATTTTTAATTCGTATCTTTTAGATTTATCCCTTATTTATCTTTTTTAATTCTTAATGTGAAATCATGTGATTTACACATTGTGGGTTTGTATAATTACAATAAAATTATAAAATACAATTAAATGAGTTTATTATGAAATTCTGAGATATTGAAAAATATTTTTTTCTTAATTTTATATTTTTTTTGAAATTTATATCATTTATTAAAATATTGTTCATTTTAAAATGTCATTAATGTTAATTTTTGACATTATTTATTACTTGAATGTTTAAAAATATTATGACATGATATGTTAAAAAACATTTATAAGTCTTCATTAAAATTTTAAAGTCCTATATAAAAAATTTGTATGATAATAATTATATCAATTTATATTCGTTTCAATATTTTTAATATCATTCATTTCATTGTTCAATTAATTAAAAATTATTGCATCGCCATTATGTCACAATTTAATGCAATTATTTTTTCATGAAATATTATAAAGAAATTACCAATATATAGATAATAATTTTATCATTAAATAGACTATTTAAAATCTCACACATCCACTATATAACCCCACATAAAAAAATTTCTCTTATTAAAAATAAAAGCATGACAAAATTGGATTTTTTTGAATAAATTATTACAAAGGTTATATTCACATATAACAGGTAATAAATGGTCTCATAACAAATAATTTAAATATCAGAGAGGAAATATAGTCATCAAATACAATTATATCATGTATTAGAATAATTTTATAATATTTATAATAATATTTTTACCTTTAATTAATCGATTTACCATTAATAGTAGAAATTAAAATTTTCACTAAAGTTATTATTCATAATGTATAAAAATTAAAGGGATTTATTTACACAATATTTAGCCTCATATTTCAAATATGAAATTCATTATTTTAAAATTGAAAACAAATAAATTTTATAAATTAATTAAAAATTAGTATCATTGATTGATCAAGAATAGGAGTTTTTAAAGTATAAACATTCAAAATATTGAATTTTTTTATATTTAGATTCAATGTGAAATTGATTAAAATTAACTAAATTGTAATAAATTGTATTTTTTTTTCTAATTATTCATTAAAAATAATTAAAAATATAATTTAAAACGGTAAATTATTTAGATGAAAAGATGATTTTAATTAAAATACAACATTATATCATTATTCATCAAAACATAAAACAAATCAGAAAAATACCCAATATTCAACCAAAGTAAATTTTGATATTATAATTTCAAATAATATGTTTATGTTGTTAAAAATATTTTTTAAAAGTGTCAAAAACTATATTTAAAACAAGTGCACCATTAAAAGGTAGCAAAACATCCTTTTTGGAAAATACTTCTTTTATGCGTGAAATTTAGTTTGTTCTTATATGACGTCTAGAAAAATAGATACGATTATTTTTAAACCTTATATTTAATATTATATATCAATATATATATATATTTCATTAATATAATCCTATAAGTTTGATTTGTTTATCTATTCATATAAAACACACTTGTGCACATTTAAATATTTTTTTAGAAAAACATTTCATTATATATTAAAAAAGGTTTTATTTCCTTTTATAATTTATTTTTCACTAAATAAATAATTATATATTCCTGTGTAAACAATATTTTTATAATTCAGTTAATATTGTTCATATATGACCTTCTAGAGACTAGGTTATAACAGCAAGATTTAAATAATAATATTTCTTAGTTCATTTAATCTTGATGTGGTTTATCTTATATGAAATAGAACATAGAGTTTCATTTTGAAAACATAGAATGTTACAATGTAGAATAAGAAATAAATTTCAATGAATCGATAGATACATTTACTTCTTTTTCGGATGATTTCCTTTATAACATCTTTTAAGGGACACATGGTAGGTCTTTTGGAAGAAATAGAACCTCTAGATCATTTATCAGGATGTTGGGAATAGAAATGGGTAGGACTTGGTTGATCTAGAAATATCAATGTGGTGCTAATAAGTGATGGAATATGTGCCCTTTTATAATTGAGGTTAGGGTTGCTTTAATAAATCCTCAAAATATTAAATTTCAATAAGGATATTCTAGAGGAAAAGACTTCAAAATAACCTATAAATGAATGGATAAAGATATTTTACATTATATTCCATACCCTTTGTGATTAATTAACATTTTTCTGATTTTTAAATTATTAAATAAAATATTAATTCAATAAAATATCATTTTTTTCAATTTGATACTACTCACTTAATTTGATTTCAAAGACATCTCAACAAAGTGATAATTCAAATATAATGATTTCAAACATCTATAATATATCCTATAGATCTATAGAATTCATTCGACACATTAATTAATCAAAAATATATCAAAATTAATACCTTTAAAATCAATTATTTTATTTTTCTCTCAATTAAATAAATACTATTTTGGCATTGCAGAAGCATTTAATGTAATTATATAACTTCTATCAATTAAAAAAATATAAAATAAAAACAATTTAATTAATTTAATAATAGATATATAGGTTCATTTATATTTTTATTTTTCTCATATGTGGACACATAAAAATATTAAATACAAAGAGAGTGACATTTTATAACTATCTATAATTTAAATAATATATAAGTTTGTTCATAAAAAAGTGACCATTAAACATATAAAATTAAATATTTAGGTGATAAGGGTCAGATAATCTTCATTCAAAAATTTTTGTACCAGTTTAGGTCATTGTTATACCTTTATATATTGGATTTAACCCTTTTAACACTTACCATGATAATGTGGATATTTACCATGTGAGTGTTAACATTTTTACAATAAAATGGAAATGTAAACATAAATGAATCATAAATGACATGATAAAACTTATCTCAACTTATTGTTTGAACATTATATTTTCATAATTTTTATATCATATAATAAAATATTATTTAATGTAAAATATCATTAATGTCAGTTTTGACACAATTCATTACATTGACTTTTAAAAAACACCAGTACATAAGTTAACATAAAAAAATCATTAATACTTCCAAAATATTTTTAAATAATCTATAAAATTCATGTATGAAATTAATCATTTAAAATTATATTTATTTTAATATTTTAATTATCTTTTCTTTGATATTTTCATTAATTAAAATATTACCACATCATCATTGTATAAGGCATGAAGGTAAATATTTATTCACCAAAAATTAAAAATAAATCGCCACGATAAAGATATAAAAATTTTCTTTGAAATAAATATTTATAGTCAAATATATCTTCTAAATAAACACATATTAAAAATTTTAATACTTATTAAAAATATGTGTATGACTTATTTGAAATTCCTAAGAAATAATACTTTAAAAGGATTAAAGTCATTAAGGCGGCTCCATGAGGCCATAAAATCTATCCAATGATGATTTTGGTCGAAAATATTTCATCCAATAAAATTAGGACAACTATTAAGGTAACATTACAATATTTATAATATAATTTTTACCCTTAAATATATATTTTACCCTTAATTGTGGTAATTAAAAGTACTATGTATACTTTTCATACTGAAAAAAATAAAATGGACCTACATACTAAATTTTGGCATTGTGATTCCAAATATTTAAACCATTTTTAATAATTATATTCAAATAAGTTTTCAAAATTAATTTAAAATTAATACCATAGATGAGATGATATAATGATTTTTTTAAGTAAAGTTGTCACGAACCAGACCGGGTTGGCATCCAACCCAGCACTCGACCCAGTATATGACAAGGCCCAAAGGGAATTCCCAATACCCATAGGCTGGAAGAAGTTCCATGGTATTAAATAAAATAAGAGGGAATGATTTTAAAAAATTCATAGTAATAAACAAATAATAAGATAAATGAACAAAGCTGAAAAATAGACAACCAAACAAGGTTTAAATTTGTTTTCAGTATTAACATTACTATTTTTAAAAATACAAAGAAGCTATAAAATGGAAACAACAAATCTAACCAAAATCTATGTGCAATAAGAAAATCGATATCCTCATGCCACTGCCACTAAGACCGATAAAGGAAACCACATGTACCAAAACTATAACTACAGAACACCTTTCCATTACCTATATCAAATTGCCAACAAGAACTACATATAACCAATGCTGTATGCATGGTGTGAGCATAATCCTAATATGATGCCACCCAAAATAAGATTTCATTATATAAAATAAAAATAAAAATAACATGAAAGTATAATAAATGAAAGGAAATTATTGAACAATTTAATGGATATAATATTTGATGAGAAAAACTTCTATGGAATTTAACTTTAATTAAAAACATCTTTACATTAGATGTAACCCAAATGTCACACTGTATGCAAAAGGTGGAACACAAATCTATAGAGCATTATATATGGGAGGATCCCTATAGTTATTAGTATGTAATGGGACCCTAGATCCTCATGTATCAGTAGAAATTGGTATAGTAACCATGACAACCTACATTCTCATGAATGAGATACTAGTAGGGGACATACCTATAACCTTGTTAGTCTACAATCACCATTCATATATTTAGTTAGTGTTTTTTTCATCAATACCGCTAAGTAAAACTGGGCCGAAGCCACCTGAAATCAGTAGAACACTATTCCTAGTCTTTCTACATAGTTAACCGGGATTTCCTTAGTTCTTATTCAATTTACAAGTTTGAATAATATATCACAAACACATTTTTCATGCCAAACAATGTACTACACATGCAAAAGTCACCATTTGCACACCTGATTCCAATATTTAATACCAAACACATGAAAAAAGCCATTCCAAAGCATGATACAAACCACCTTAATGATTCAATAAAAAATATCAACTAATTATAAAAAAACCATTTCAATAAACCCCTATAAGGATTAACACCCACAACACACTCGAAATTCTATCTTTAATCCCAAGTACACACCAAATGCACTTTCTATCTATATTACCACCACAAACATAATTTAGAAAATTCATTCCTCAATTAATTAAACATTTTTAAAAGATCACAATAAAATATTACATCAAGAACACACAAATTTAACATGTAAAGTCCATTTTAAAATCAATTTCACATCATATATTTTTTAAAACAAATTTTCAGCACTTATATAATTTAATAAACAGATTTAAAATTTCGTAAAATATTCTTAATATGTGCAACAAGGCCTTACCATAAAATAAACTAAAATTATTATATTTAAAATCCAACATACACTAGAACATTTTCCAAACACCATTCACATAATTTAGATAATTTAATAAATCATATCATTTTAAAAATTAAAAAAACATTTCAAAATTCACAATAAGGGTTTACATAAAAAATATACCCGGTTTCACATGTAAAAAATGAATTTCAACTCAAACTCATAAAAAATATCTTCATAGAACAATCACATACCCAATATATATTTCAATAAATATTCCAAATTTAACAAGAAATAATAAAAATTCATTAATTAATGGTTAAGCATGGTATCACCAAACTTTGGTGCCAAAAACCCTAAAACATGGTGTGAATCACCAATCACACCCTAGCCACACCCCAATAATACAACCTCAATCCCTAAACACAAATATTAATCTGAAATACTCAAAATGAAACCCTAAAATGAAACCCTATAATGTGAAAAAGCAAACCCCAACCAAAAAGAGAAAAAAACTACCCGAGGGGGAAGCCATCAAAGTAAGATGGAATCTGTGAGGTCATGACCTATGGAGAGGAGGCTGGCCAGCATGGTTGTATAGTGGAAACGGATTCATCGATAGGAGAATCACGTTTTTGATAGGGGGTTGCACCGCCAAAAGGAAGTCTCGTAGGGTCTTCACTCCAGAGCTTCGCCGAAAGGGAGGATGGCTAGGGGGACATGTGTAGGTCAGAATGGGTTATAGGGAAGCATAATGGGATAGAAAGGTAAGGGGAGAGGGTGTGACAAGAATGGGGTGAGCGGAGGGGTGATACATGATTGTGGGGGGAGAGGCCAACCCTAACCAACAAACAATACAAATAAAAATAAATAAAAACTAATAATAATAGTTATAATAGTTATAATAATACTAATAACAATATTCTTAATAATAATAATATGATTAATAATATGATTAATAATATTAATATTCTAGCACTAATAATAATAATAATAATAATAATCCCAATAATATTATCAATATTATCATTATTATTAATACAATTCTTTAAATTTTATTTTACCTTCTTTCTTAATTTATTCTATTCCATTCAACATTATTTTACTATTCATTTAATTTATTACTTATTTTGAATACCAGGAATGTTGCACAGTGACCAGGGAAAAGCAGTATAATTTTGACCGTGCTCTACCTATGCACTAGATACTATTAATCCCAAAACATTCGTTTATAAAAAAACATAAAACTTCAAACCGGTGTACAACCTGAACCTCAAAAAGGGTGGATGATGCTATGAAAATTAAAAAATTATTTAAATATTTTTGGGTGTGAAAGTTATCCCACTATAACACTTTCCACCCCCGGAAAGCAACAACAAGGCTTAACCCCTACGTATAAATCAATACCCCTTCACAGTCAAAGTGGATCCCCAATGAAGAACAAAAAAAATTATTCTAGAACACTATCACCAAAGGAAGAGACTCACCAATAAAACTCAAGAGACTCCAAAAGGACTCCTCAGAATGTGCCACCTACCCCCATTTGTGAAAACACCTCCAATTGATCATTCAAAGAAAACAATCTTCCCCTAATGCACAATCAAACCACTTAAGTCAAAAACCCCATACATCACGAAATGAGACATAATACGCTAGCCTAAAATGGGAAACAAGAATGGAATCACAAATCGATAAATACTTCATATGATTTTAATTCAACAAAACCATTGGGTGTGCTCTAGTATCAAGTAGACCCCTATCACCAAATTGAATCCAAGTATGTAACCAAATTTCTGACATGGGGAAACCCTAACCGATTCCCCACCATAAGAATAACCAACACCCAAGATAGAACTATGACACTAACACGGGGAGGTTCAAACATGATCCCCACCACAAGGAATAGGCTGGAACCATTTCATTCCAGTTCAATTTCACAGAGACCCACGGTGTGTCTCCCCACCATAATGATCTACTAGCATAGCTAACTAGAATAGACCAACATGGAAAACCGAACATGGTTAACTTGGTAGATTCTGGAACACCCAATCTCTCATTGTAATGGGTATGACCACAGAAACTCCAACCCAAATATAAGACACCATGTGGTTCATCCCTCCAATGAGCATTACCATACTTCGATGAGCCCAACCAAAACCAAAATCAAAATAGACTTATATGGTTGTTCATACATAATCAACCACCTGAAGGGTCACACCAAAAAAGGAACAAGAACTAAGGTTAAAGTAAATGAAAAAACCATACCACTTTGTAATAAAGGAGGAAGTATTCAACCTATGCCTAGAGGTCCACAAGTCTCCATTCACCAAATATGGATGATTGGAAAGAATGATCCATGCAAGATGTTTAAACAATATTAAATTCCCATTCAAAAGATGAACACTAGATTGAGATCCTTTATCCCCCCTGGGGGTTCTGGAATATGCTCCACCATCACTCTAGAACCTGTAGTTAGAGCTCTAATGGTTGAAGCATCTACTGCCTCATAGTCAGGCACTAAAAACCCCCTAACAGAACTCATGATCTGGTTCCACAAGCCACCATGCCGAAATCCAAACAACACTTATGAACACAACACCTCTCGCAACCTATTACGCCTCAACATGGAATTTAACAATGAAAAAAATAATGTATAAGGTTCTTATGCATCATTCAATTCATCTTTATTGAGGATGAAACAAAAAACATACGGAACAAATTTCCACCTCAATGGGGAAATTTTTTGAATTCTGTAAAGAGAACACATTTCTATTATAACATAATTTCTCAGAAAATTTCATGACATACATGCTTACAATGGAATGAAAACCTGAATTTTCAAAACATCATTGAATGAAACCAGTCTAACATAATAGGCCTTATAAGAGAAAATAATTTAAACTGAGTCCTGAACAACACACGACTCCTAAAAATGGATATAACAGCCTCTTACAGCTAGATTCATTACATGGATTGTGTAACATGATCTATTTCTTAGAATAAAAGAAAAAGGGATTAAATACATTTTTAAGACAGCGGCCAACACCAAAAACCCAGACTGCTTCCATCAATGCCCATTACATTTCCCTTCACTGCTTCCATGTGGGACCTTCATACTTTTTGATGCCAATAATCCCCTTTGATCATCAAACAAATATATGAAACCAAAAACTTCTTCAAATAATCTCTCATCCACTTCCCCACTACGAGGGGATTCTTTAATTCAGAAAATAGGAAGGATGGAGTCAAACCTAAAATAAAAAAGAAATTTCTCAATTTTATTAACTGGAGGATCTTTCAACGGTGAATTACCAGTGTCCTTACTTTAGTCATTCATTAACTCTTTGTTGGGGCATACACTATCCAACAAGGAAATAACCAAAGGGCCCAATAAAATAGGTATATTATCAAAAAAATTCCACAAACCAAAAACCAAACATATGAGGGGATCCACAACAAAGGAATTCTGAAACAGTTCTTGAAAGAGACTAGAAATCATTATTTCATACCAACCTATCAGTTGTACAAAAATCAAAAACATTATTCAAAAAAGGGGGTTTCAAAATCAATACACCCTACAAGAACATTCCCCAAAAGTACAAAAGACACATAAAAAATTCACCGGTTATCAAAAAAATAAATTTTTTGAAAATAAATCATTTTTAAAAATAAACAAGGGTGGTGGGTTGTGCATTCCCCAATGGTATCCCATGGGCCTCACACATGTATATTTTTGTGCCACATCAGAAACTCATCCACTTCCTGCATATATCCTATGAATTTGTTCACTCATGATAGCACCAAAGGTCATGCCAAAAACATTTTCACTTTCCAAAACACGTGTTCAACCCAGGTCCTTAACTTTCCCAAAATCACTAGTCTAAAAATAAAAACCCATTTTTAATTTCACAAAACGTTTTTAGAATAACACCAATCGTTCAAATAAGAATTCACATTCAAAACATACCCAAATTTTCTTAATGATTTTATTCCATTCAAAATTTCATTAAATAGTTTATAAAATTACATTTCTTATAAAAAATGAGTTAAAATAATTCATATTATACAAAATATTAATTTCAATAACCTTCATACAACCCCATTTACTCAAAACCATCCCACAAAGGTCCTCTTTTCCAAATATTTATTCAAAACAAACTTGAAAATCTGTTTTCCACCCCTTTGAACATCAAAAAATATCCTTTTAAAGTCGATATTTCATAAATTTTTTCAAAAAAATAAAATTACTTTTTAGAACCCAAGGAGACCCAAGACAATGCAAGAGTAAATTAGTACCAAAATGTGGCTTGATATATGGTTGGTGGCCATCTTCCAAGTGCACCACCATCACAAAGAGTGTTCTTGCACAATGTTTTCAGCTCCGCATGGCTTTTCAGTCCCTGTGAGCTCACTGAGAATAATGAACCAACTATATTTTTATTACCCAAGCAATGAACCACAAGAACAAAATGACTCAGATGAAGCCTGACTTTCCCTAGTGAGTTGAGTCCCATCACGAGGTGTGCTGGCCAGAAACCCAACTCATAATTGGAATGTCATGTCTGAAAAAATCCTAGCTCTAGTGTACCTAGACACTTCCCCAATGAACATTACTTGAACGAGATTGACCTACTCTGATACCATTTTGTCACGAACCAGGCCGGGTCCCCATCTAACCCGGTGCTCGACCCGGTCTGCGGCATAGGCCGAAGGGTATTCCCGATCTCCACAGGGCGGCACACGTTCTCGGGTATCAAATAAAATAAGAGGGAATAAATTACCTAAAGTCATAGTAATAAAAAACTAGAATTATAAATAAACCAAAATAGGAAAATAAATAACTAAAAAAAGGCATAACCAAATTTTCAGTATTAACATTACAATTTTAAACAAGACAATTAAGCTATAAAAATAGGGAAATATAAAAACTATCCAAAATGTCCTTTCCAAAAAAGGAATGAATTCCTCAAGTCACTACCACCAAGACCCATAGAAGAAACCATGATAACCCAAACTGTCACTATCAAACACCTTACCTTTATGTGGAACAAATAGAAAAAAAGATCTTCATACACCCAAGTGTGTTTGAAAGGTCTGAGCCTATACCTAGTAGGATGCCACCCGAACTAGGATTCCATGCAATAAGAATTTAAAGAAAAATAACATTCAGGTTTAATAAATGAAAGGAAATGATTGAACAAATTAAAAAAAGCTACTTTAATTGAAAAAAATTCAAAGGAATGAAAATTTAATTAAAAACACCTTCACTATTTATGTAACTTAAATGTCACATAGTACGCCGAATGTGGTAAAAAACTGAATAATACTATACATGGGAGGGTCTATATAGGTACTAGAAAGTAATGGGACCTTATAACCATAGGTTTTGGTGCAAAGTGGTATAGGAACTATGAAAACCTTCATTCTCATGCATGGGCCACTAGTAGGGATTGTCCTTGTAAGCCTAGTGGTTTCCAATAATCGTACATATATTTAGATAGTGTTGTAGTTGTTAATCCCAATAAGTGAAACTGGGCCGAGGCCACTACGAATCACTATAACACTAGTCCTAGTCCGCCCACCATGTTACCCGGGCTTCCCTTAGTTCTCATTCAACTTACAGGTTCACATAATATATCATTTATACATTTTTAAAGACAAGTAATGTAAAAAACATACCAAAGTCACCATTTACATACCTCAATCCTTTCTTTAAAATCAAATTCATGTGAAAACCCATTTCAAAGCATGATATGTACTACCTTAATGATTTAATAAATCATTTAAAATAATTATAATAAAATATTTTCAATAAACACATAAAAGTATTGACACCCAAAATACACACAAAATATTATCTTTAAACACAAACACACACCAAAACCCCTTCCAATCACGATTCTCATCACATGCATAATTTATAAAATCATTTCCTAAATTAATAAAACTTTTCAAGAGATTAATACCGGGGATTACAACAAGAACACACCAATTTCAAAACTAAAGTCTATTTTAAAATCTGTTTCACATCAAATATGTTCAAAAAATACATTATCACCACTTATATAATTTAATAAACATGTTAAAAAAATTATAAAACATTTCAAAGATGCAAAACAAGGCCATACTGTAATATACACACAAGTTCTTATATTTAAAATCCAAGGCAAACTAAAAAAATTTCCAAACACCACTAACCTATTTTATACAATTTAATAAATTACATACATAGTTTGATAAATCATTTTCAAAATTCACAAAACATTTTAAGATGAAAGGTAGGTGTTATAGATGAAATATACCCAAATTCACATTTAAAAAATTCCATTTCAACTCAAATGCATGGAAAATATCTTCAAAGGCCACTCAAGATCCCCACATATATTTCAATAAACAAGTTAAATTAAACAAGAAATCATAAAAATTTATCAATTATTGGTTAAGCATGGAATCACCTTGCTTTGGTGTCAAAAACCATTAAACATGGTGAAAACCACATACCACATCCTAGATGAACCCAAAACAACCAAAGTTAAACCATAAACAAAAAGATTAAGCCGAAATACTCAAAATTGAACCCCTAAAATGAAACCTTTGTTGCTGAAAAAGGAAACACCAACCAAGAGGAGGAAGAAACTAGTTGGGGGTGGGGGGGGGGGGTTCTAGAGGAGGACGACACCGGCGAGGTCATGGTCATTAGAGAGGAGGCTGACCAGCTAGGTTGCAAGCTAAAAAGGGCATCGTCGACAAGAATATCACACAACTAGTAGGGGTTGCACTATGAGAAGGAATGATGATAGGTGATTCATGCTGAAGATTCAACAGAAGAGTGGCCAGCTTGGGGAAACATGTGTAGATAGGGAGGGGAGATAGGATAGTGTGATAGGATGGGGAGGTTGGGGGAGAGGGTGCGATGAGAGTAGGGTGAGGGGAGGTGTGAGGCACGATGGTGGAGGGAGAGGCCAACCCTAACAAACAAAAAAATAATAAAAATATAGACAAACTAATAATAATAATAGTTATAATAATACTAATTATAATCTTCTTAATAAAAACACTAATAATAATAATAATAGTCATAATGTTAATATTCTAAAAATAATAATAATAATAATAATATTTCTAATAATATTTTAATTATTATCATTATTATTCATACAATCCTTTAAATTTTATGTTTCCCTTTTTTTATTTTATTTTATTTATATTTTAACATTATTTTACTATTCATTTAATTTCTCATTTATTTCAAATATCGGGTATGTTGCATAGTGACAAGGGCAATTCTACACAGTTTCGAACCTACATCACATGTGCGTCAGACACTGCCAAGCCCAAAAACATTCATTTATCAGCAAAAAACAAAAAATAAATTAGGCTTCAATCCAAACCTCAACAAGGGTACCTGATTCCATGAAAATTAATTAAATACATAATTTTGAAAAGGTCTTGTCTGACAAAATTTATTCAGAAGATTAAAATGATTTGAAATGAAATTTTAATGTAAATTTTATTCAAATGACCCAAATTATATTTCATGATGTATAGTTTTACTAATTTTAATTTATAACCAATTTAAAATAGAATTTAACTATATGAATAAATTAGATGAAATATAAGTTCTCTATTAAAATTTAGTTTTATTTTTACCGTTCATCAAAAATGAAATATATCCAAAAAAATACCAAAAACTCAACCTATGTAAATTTTGATATTCTAATATTGAAAATAATTATTTTTTATCAAATATAATTTATAAAACAATCCAATTTTTTTTAAAACAAGTGCGCCATTAAAAGGTGACAAAGTTTCCTTAAAAATATAGCTTTTTATGATTAAAATTGGATTTATTCTTATATTATACCTCCCAACTCTATTGTATTCATTTCAAAAAATATAAATATATATATATTTCATAATTTTTTTAAATACTATTCATTACAATCAATTTAATATCTTGGGTGTTATAATACTTCATTGTGCGTTTAATCTTGGAATTACCTAGAGCATAAGCTGATGAAGATATCAAATTTAAAACGAGAATGAATATAAAATATTGGGGTGTTACATTCTACAATCCTTCAATAAAATTCTTCCTACCAATTCCAAATTTCACCTCTAAAATCATTGGTTTATATTTGAACATATTTTTATAGGGAAGCCACCTCAGAAATAAAGTTAATAAAAAAATTCAAAATAAGTGGGAAAGAGATTTGGGATGGTCGCCATAAAATTATGTTTTCAAATATGATAACATTATTTATAAGTGAAAACCTAGATATGGAAGAGAAAAATAACTATCATGTTTTTATATAGAGTGATAGATAACATTGTCATTATAAATTTAACCATCACAAAACCATTAATTTTTGATTGGTTAAATGTCTATTGATTTTATAGAAATAAAACTAATAGAATAATATTTTTTATTGATAACACTTTTATTAGAGTTTATATATTCCATTAATATCTAGATAATCACATTATGTTATAAACGTACTTGATTAATTTCCATTTCATTAGCATAATATAATCCTTTGGTTCTATTTCAATCTATTTTCACTTCATCATTTATGCCAGGAAAGGGATGTTCAATATGATTTTTTATGCCTGAAGCACATTAATGAATCTGAAGATCCATTAGTAATTCCTTTAGCCATTAAATATTTAGTTAAACCATACTTGTTAAAATATGATATCCAATATGAATGATCATATTTTAAACTCAAACAATAATATCTAAAGTTTAGCATAATCCATTCTATATATTTTTATCTTACTACTAATTCAAAATAATTCTATTCAAATTCAATGTTGTAATTTTTTGAAGTATGATCAATAAAATTCAAATAAAATTAATATTAGTTTCTCAAAATATAATATAGATCTTATTATCAAATACCAAATATATAAATACCGTGATCACCTTAAAAAACATAACGAAAACATTCATGCTTCCAAATCCTTAAATAATATGTAATGTATTATATTCTTTATATATATCACAATTCATATATAAATAGAACAAATGATGAAATAATTCTTGAATCTAAATATACAAAAACATTAATAATTATACTTGATTCTTGAACCATTAACTCTGTTTCATCATCATATTCTTTACTACCTCATTCTATTCATTTTTTCATTTTTAGTCTCTTCATTATCAGTAGTATATCTGTTACTTGTATGACCATGATGATTCTAACCATTGACCAAAACCCAAAACATAATGTGAGAAACATTAATAATAATGATATGGTCATAGTGAATCATTTATTGGATTTCTATATCATGAAATCATTTTATGAATTTATGAGTCCATTGGATTAACCTCATTTTTCAATGGTATTCCAAAATCTATAGGAGTTATCCTATACATAGACTTGTCCTCAAAGTCAATCATGGGTTTGTGTTTTCTAATCCATGATTTCCTAAATGAAGTTACCAAGAATTCTATTAATCTTTCATAGATACCAAATGTAATATCCCCAATCCTAGAAGCCAAGAGTTGTTGGACACTTAATTGAATTGGAGCCATGTTACAAGGAATCACATTCCAAATGACCAAATAGTTTAGTAGTATTAGTAAACTAGATACATACTTTAAATCTATATGACATTTTAAAACATAAAATACCCAAATAATTTCATTGAATCTTCCATTATTACCTCATTGTGTAAACCTACAAATTAGTTATAATACACTTATTAGAATCATGGGAAAAAATGAATCATTAAAAAGGGGTGGGCTCAAATGATCAGTAAGTGTAAGCATACAATAGATGATATGCGTAAAAATGAAATAAACAGTATGTCATGGTAAATATCTATGACACCTCCCATTTAAATAATCACATGATATAGAAAACATAACCATAGATATTGTACTAGCGAGATAATCACATGGTATATCAATAACTGGTTTCATAATGATGAAATTCTATATTTTTAGACATCTAAAAAATACTCTCAAGGCTTCTTACGTAGATTCTAATACTCTCAAGGATTCATATAAATAATTTAACATTATCAAGGATTCACACGAAGAATCAAATAAATAGGTATATCCTTGGAAAATCCAAATTCATGTTTGTCTCATTAAAAATAATGATGCATCATAGGGTTATAAAGGGAATTTCCCATCACTTACTAACTTCAATTAATTACTCACATGAATGGGGTAAAACATAGACAACATATACATATTAAATCTAAATAATTTTACTTAATAAGTAAACATAATACAATAATGTATGTTGACATATGGTAGATGATATCATAATAAACCATTTAATAAAATTTTATAGAGGAAATCATAATAGATTAAACTGAACGAATTATATGATACAAAATTTTATGTTGACCTAGAAGAAAATACTGTAATAAAATCATTGAAAATTATTGAGAGAAATACACTTTTTTAACATTGAAATAATATATTAAAAAATACATGTATCTTTAAAATAAAACAAATTAATTGAAAAGAAACATATAAAATCTTAATGAATTTTAAATAGATAAATGATTCATGACAGTGGAAAAATATGTTCGTTCCATATAATTTAAATAAATTCCCTTCATATTATTGTCGAAAAGTCATAAGTACCACGTTTGGAAAATGAAAAAAAATATTAATTCCAAACCATTTTATAAAAATTAAAACATGTGTAAAAATACATTTAACATTGTAGGATAATAATGTAAAACTTTTTGATTTTATTTTTGAAAAATGGACATAGAAGGTAAATATTCATGGTGGATACTTAAATATAAACAATCCTGAATAATAATGAGATTGTGAAATAACACTTTCCTTAGGGAAATTTTTTTTACATATCTGAAACACTTGTATAATGGTAAAAAACTTCTTATTATTTTATAATAGATCAATTTACATATTTATGATATCTTATATAATCCTCTTATATCATCTTATCACCCACTTGGTAATAATATTTCCTTATTACCCTTGTTTCTGGTGATAACTGCTTTATTTTCCAATACATGTTTTGTGACAAATGTGTCAGGTATTTTTCATAGGATATAGGTAAATTATGTATAAAATGAAAATAATTTTATAAATTTCATATTTATTCATTATATATATATTTATAATCATTCTTTAATGGTGAAAATATAAAATTAATCATATCACATCGTGGAGATTGTAGGAGGTACACACACATGAGCGAAAGTTTCATCCCCTTAATGGTGAAAAGGAAAAAAAGTTTATAGTATATTAATTTTCGAAAAATAATAATAATTTCATATTTATCATATATATCCATTATTTCCATCATTATACCTATCCGTTTAAATTAGTGATGAAAAAAATTACACCACGATGTGGAGAAGGTAAGTTGTACGTACGCACATGCAGTGTTTTCATTTTTCATAGGATGTATAAAAGGTGGAATATGAATTTACTATTATAATAATAACATCTCAGAATATATATTGTACTGTAGTTATTATTTTTGTATGGAAACCACACCTGATGAGTAGGCTGAATAATAAATAAACCTGAAAGAGTTGGTAATGATGATTACCTCTTCTTGAGCGGACTTCCTTTGTAACTTCTCTTAAGGGACATGTGTAGGTCTTTTCGATGAAAAAAAAACTCTATAAATTTTATAAGGATGTTGGGATGATATTTTATCAGGACTCTTTCTATCTAGAAGCATAAAATTGGTGGGAATAGGTGAGGGAGGAGTGCCCCATTTTAATTGAGGTGGGGGGCACTTTCGAAAATCCTAAAAATATTAAAATATAATAATGCTACTATATGGCCAAAGAATTCAAAAGGGGTAATAAATGAATTGAGGAATAAATTTTAGACCATATATTATTTTCTTTGATATCATTTAATATTTTGTGGTTTTTAAATAATTTAATATTACATTAATTTAATAAAATATTATTATTTTCAAATTTGATACAATTCATTTAATTTGAGTTTAGAGAATAATGAAAAAGTGGGTATTAGAATATAATGATTTAAAAGTTATATAATATATCCTATTGATCTATAAAATTATTTATTCACATTAAAACATCATAAATATATCAAAATTAATACCTTTAGAATCAATTTTTTTTTATTTTTATACTAATTAAATAAATATTGTTTTAGTATTGTAGAAGAATTTAAAGTAATTATAAAATTAAAAAATTATAAAGAAAATAATTTAATGAATATAAAAATATAAATTTATGTTCTTTAAGATATTTATATTTTCTCTATGTGGACACATAAAAGATATTAAATACAAAGAGAGTGACATTTTGTTAGGTTTTTTGATTGAAATAATATGTAAGTTATTTTCATATAATAGTGTCCATAAAGAAATATAAATTTATATTAAGTTGATAATGGTAGAATAATATTCATAAAATAATTTTTGGACAAGTTTAGGTCAGCTTTATACCCTTTTATTATTGTTTTAACAATTTCTAACCCCTTTAACAGTAGCCACGACAACATGGATTTTTACCCATCATGGGTCAATATTGTTAATATAAAATGAAAACATAAACATGAATGAATTTTGAAATAAATTTTAAACCTTATCAAAATAATTTCAATTGAATTTATATTTTTATAAATTGTATATAATTTAATAAAATAATATTTATTTTAAAACATCACTACTGTCAATCTTGACATTATTCATTACGTTGACATTTAAAAAAAACCAATACACAAGATAACTTCAAAAAAACATTTAATATATTCCAAATATATCTAGATACTCTATAAAATTAATTTATAACAATAATTATATACAATTTGGTTTATTTATATATTTTTAATATATTTCATTTGATATTTATATTAATTAAAAAATTATTGCATAATCATTGTGTAAGCATTTAGAGTAATTATTTATTCCTAAAATTTAAAAATAAATTTCCATGATGAATATAATCATTTTAAATTTCAAATGAATATTTAAAATTCAAAATATATTCTCAATAACCACATTTTTAAAAGATTAATACTTATTAAAAATTTGAGTTTAACATATTTGACTTTCTTTACAATAAAATACAATAAAAAAGTAAAGTAATCCCAGTGTATCCAAGATGGAAAAAATCAGCTCAATAAATATGTTCTCAATAAAAAACTTATCCTATAAAATTATTACATGTGTTACGGTAATTTTCGTATATTTGTAAATTTATTATTACCCTCAATTACCTGATTTTCCTTAACTGTGGTAATTAAAATTACAATGTTTACAATTCATGTTGGCCAAAAATAAAATGGAATAATTTAATAATTTTTTAAATTATTATTTTAATTATGGAACCCATTTTTTCTGATTAAATTCAAATAATTTATAGAAATTATATTAAAATTAATCAAGAAAACGTGAAGAAAAAATGTGTTTTTAATGTAAAAATGTTCAAAAGATTGATTGTTTTTATATCAAATGTGAGTGTGAAATTTATTTCAATAACCCAAATTGTATTTATTAGTGTATAATTTAACTATTTATACTTTAAAATTAATTAAAAATATAATTTATCTATAGAAATAAATTAGATGAAAATGCAAAATTCTTTAATTATTCATCATAAAATGAAAAATATCAAAAACATTCCAAAAAATTTAAACATAAGTAAATTTTGATATTACGAATTAAAAAATAATGTATAATTTATCAAACAGAATTTATAAAACTATCAAAATTTAGTACTATCACATGTACTTCATTAAATACGACAAAATTTCCTTTAGAAAAATATAGCTTTATACCCTAAAAATTGGATTTTCTCTTATCTGATGCCTATATACATTATTTGATTAATGTAAAAAATTCTGAATTTTTATAAGTTTCATTAAATGGTTATTAATATTCATTCTATTCGGTTTAATATCTTGGGTTTAAAATAATCTCATTTTAAGGTTAAGCTAGGTGTTGCATCCAACGTCAGCTGTTGAAGAGATTAAATTTGAAAGGAGACATACCATTAAATCCTGGGGTGTAACAAAAGGCCTTCTCCATATATTAGAATAATTATTTTTATACCTATCTATATTCCCCATCCACTCCTAGATGAAATGAACCTTCTCTGTTGTGGTTCACACCAACTATGGGCCCTTAAGTATTAACTCTCCTTGGTTGGTCAAGTGTATTGGTGACCAGTGGGGTGGCCTGTATAAGGCCTCAAATGGTGTTATACCAATGGTGGAATGGTATTTATTTCTTTTTATAAAAAATCCAGCAACTTCAACTGATCCTCTAAAATAATGGAAAAAATCCAACATGCAAGATAGTTTTAGGTCCCTAGAACCTAAATGGACCGCTGAGTTTAGCCTCAATCTGGGGGGTGAAACATCGTTCTCAAACATAGTTGAGTCATAAAATCCGTCTATTTTATCTTTCCTAAGAGATATTTAAATCAAGAATCATGTCCAAAAAAATATTTGATGTAACTCCATGGTATCAAACTATCTGTTGCAAGTATAGGATTTTAAGGCTCTCTACTGAAGTCTTATATCAGATATATAGGATGTGGGCCAATGTAACACCCCGAGATTTTATGAAAAATATTCTTTTAATTTTATTAATGTCTTGTGTTGTATGCTACATCATGATTACCTTGCGCTATACGCAACACCGTATTAGCTTGCTGTACACGCAACACTATTATTGGATCACGTTAAAAACAATTTTGATAATAGTTATTCTATGCAACCATGAGTGTATATATATATATATTCAATGTATAAATGAAAAAATGGTTTTATTCAGTTATAACGAAACAAAAAAGGAGTCTTTCACTATACACAACCCTGACTTGGCTTGCATTACACGCAATCTTGACCTTCTTCGATAGCATGTGTTGTACGCAATACCGTGTTTTACAAAACAACGATGTGTTATTATAATATTATTATGAACTAGCCATTATGAATAGTATTAACTATATTTTAAATTTTATAACATTATTATTCATCTTACACATTTTCTAGAACATGGTATAAGAACAAAATAAATTTTTCGGGTAAAATAAGAATTTCTCAAAAAATGCAGTTTTGTCGCCTTTTGATGGTGCACCCACATTAAATCTAGTTTTTGACATGTTTATAAGTTCAATTTGACAAAATAAAATTCTTCTTTTGAATCAGGATATAAAAATTTACATTGGTTAATGTTTATATATTTTTCTGATAACTTTTATATTATAATGAATAGTTAAAACACGCTATATTTTAATTAAAAACAACTTTTTTTATTGTAATAATTTATATGGTTAATTTATAATATATAATGGTTTTAAAGTATAATTAGAATATATTTTTATCATTTAAAATAATTTTTGTCATTATCATTGATTTTACATTAAATTTGTAAGTTAAATCAATTCAATCTTTTGCAATGTTTTAAAGAAAACCCCATTTTCTTTCGACAATGGGATTAACTTTAATTTAATTTCTGCAACTTTTGTGTATGGAATTTGGAAAAATGGATTCCATATTTGGAATCAGTGGGTCCAAATTATCTTAATAAGCTACTTTTTATTTTTGGGAATTATGAAGAGTAACTACGGTAAATTTTATTTACCATAGTTAAAGGTAAACCGGGTAATTAAGGGTAAATATAATATTAAAAAATTACCCTAACACATGCCAAAATTCTATTGGATGGCTAAAATTAGACCCATATAACCTAAGGGTCGGACTAGATTCATTTTATGGACTTTTGACCATGAATACCATTTAATTATTATTACAACCAAAGAAAGTGACAACATGTCACTCTCTTAAATCGTATAAGTATAATAATTTTAATTGAGTGATAAACATCATAAAACTGCGAACATGAATAGTCTCCAAGAAATCTAATAATATTATCTACATCATGATAATTTATTTAGAATTTTTAGGGATTAAATAATTGTCATTAAAGGTGATACATTAATGATACAGAAATTATTTATTAAGTGAAAAATAAGTAATATAGTTTTTATTGAAATAATAATACCAAATAAAAGGCACAAAAACCTGACCAAACCTTATTAATAGTGTATATCTACACCTTAGTCATCCAATGAACTAATATATAACCGTTTTCAGCCTTAAAATGTGATTATGACACTTATATTATTTTATTTTAAATGATTCCAAAGTTGTCATCTTCATAATTTAATAAATATAACAATTTCAATATTGTGATTTTAAGATGATAAATTCGAGTAAAAGTATTATTGTGAAATGTAATAGATTTATCTTCATCATAGGATTTTATTTTTAATTTTTATGCAACAAATAAGTATATTAAATAATTATACAAAAATGTTGTAGTAATTATTTTATTAAGATCTAAAACAAATAAATGGTTTAAAAATAATAAAATAAATATTATATGAACTATTTAATGTGATCCACTAATTTTATAGATACATATGACCATTTATGAATCTATTAATGCTTTTAGTTTGAACATATATTCTGTATATATATTTTATTTAAATTAAAATAAATGAATAATTTCAAAATTGACACTATTGTTATTTTATAAAAATAACATATTGTAAAATTGTTTAAAAATCACAAAAATATTTCAAAATTATATATTTAAAAATATATGGTCTATAATGCTATAATGTAAAAAATTATGGAAAATTCACAAAAAATAAGTAATTATTTGTTATAATTTAAAATTTATAATTTTATTACCACGAATAAACTTAAATAGATTAAATAAGGATAAATCAAAATGATAAGGTTTACAATAAGATCCAAACATGTCTAAATTTGATTTATTGATGATATTACAACCCTATCTCATCTAATATTCGAATATGAGTCATTTTTGGAGGTTTTTTAAGTGGGGTTAGATTTATTATAAATTAATACTTTTAAGAATTCCAAAGGTGCCCCTCCCCTCCCTTATAAAAGGGAACCTCCTCCCTCTCTTCCTCACACAAATTTGAGACTTCAAGCTCGTCAAAACCCTAAAAAATTATCTTCTAAACATCCCTAGAAACATCCTAGAGGTCCTGGTATTCTTCAAATACCAATTTTAGTGCCCTAATAGGAGGTCTCAAAGAGGCGCTTCAAAAAAGTGTTAATGTTCGTTACCGATTCTTTCATCTTTATTTCTTCTTCCACTTATTCTTCTTTAGTTGTTTAATTATGAAGTAATAAAATCAGTATCAATCATATACTGATATGTTATTATATGTATGAAACAACACTATTTCACCATTTATCTATCATACGGAAAACGAAATCATCGCGCGTGCGTACGTACGAAATACCGTCTCGACGCCGTGGTGTAATCTATTTTCCACCACCACCTTACTTGGATGGGTATAATGGTGTAAATAATGACTATATATGATTATTGTAAAGTGATTTTGATTCTGAAATATTATACATACATTTCAATACAATTCCACGATCATGGTAATGATATCATCGCTCGTGCGTACGTACGGACTAACGTCTCCACGATGCGATGAGATTCATTCCCAATGATTAACCATTCTTGAATTATTATAAAGTATATATAATAAGTAATCAAGAAATATATGACATAATAATGATACTGGATTTATGTATATATGTATGTCATCTACTTAATTCCATTCAATTCAATAAGGAAACGAAAACAACATTCATGCGTACGTACGACCTACCGTCTCCATGAACGGTGTATTTCTTTCCATTTATCGATCTATTATATATATGTATATTCTGAATATATATTATATATAAATCATGTTTTAAATTCTGGATTTAAGTAACCATGATCTAAGTAATCATATGAATAATTACAAGTTAAAACACGAATGACAAATGAAACGATTTTTCCCAAAACATTACTTTAACATTAATTTACAAAAGAATTGGTAATATAAAGTCATAAGTGAATCATATATGATATCATAACAATGAATATAATTCTGTAGTAAGTCAATGAAATTATTTAAATCATCATATAGGAGGTTCGGATACATACAAAGCATATCGGACGTAAGGTAAGGGATAATTTTGCAAATCTCATTTTTATCCGAGATTGCTTATTCATAAGTATTTACTAGGGTTATTTATATCATCCATGTCCATGTTTTATAAAAGTATATTCATGTATTTTTAAATTACTTTTTACCCATTTTTAATTTTACCCCATGGTATGGAAGGAATCTTTCTTTTATTTACCCTACAAGGTACTTTTTGACTTTTCTGACAAAAGTACAAGAAGAATGTTTTTTTAACTTATACAGCATGAAAGGGTTTTTACAGTTTTATAAAGACTTATTGTCATGAATAATAATCTAAAAGATTTCATTACTATTTTCAATAAAATATCCTTCTTTTAAAATTTCATGCCTTTTTGTGAAAATAAATTGATTTTAAAGAAGAAAGGATATTTTCCTCAAGAATTCATTTCAAATGTTTTATCAAAACCATTTTCCATCTAAGGTGAAATTATTTAATATGTGTATGTTTTAAGATTAATGTATCTATGATTTAAATTGTTTCAATTTTCTTATAATGAAATGTCTATTTGTTTTATATCGCTTATGAGATGATGGGATGATGTTTATGAAACCCATTTTATTCTTTGGGTTATGGTGAATGTTTTAAGTTTATTTTGTGGCACAAGTAAGAATGATTTCATTATGAGATGGATGAGACCTATATCTCACTCCAATTCATTGGGTAAAGATTTATATCTCATGAGATAGACATGGCTGGAATGGCACGTTAAACCGGTTCAGTAATACAGCACTGGAACGAGGAGTGAACTCGATTCAGAAAGGGACTTTGTCCACTAAGATGGTCTTGGCAGCAATGTCTTGGCTACTATGGAAATCATATCATGTGATTAATGGCTGCCACAATTACATGTTTTATTCCCATGCTATTTTTTCATTCTTAATGTTTCTTTATGATCTATTCCTTACATACTTCCATGTTTTATGTCATTGCTCAAGCTTTTGATGTTTAAACATTATGTTCATGTTTTTAAGTTGAAATGTATATGGTATGTTTTATTTTATCCATGCTTACCCTTACTGAGCATTTGAGCTCACCCTTTTTATTTTTTCTTTTCCCCAGGATATAAAGAAAGGTTTTAGGCAAGAAAAAAAGGGGGAAGATCTTTAAGGGAGATGTTGATGATTTTTCACCACGATTAGAGGATTACGTTCCATGTTTCCAAGGACACTAAACTATTACAGTCCTTGTGTGTTTGTTTTTTTATGTATTAAGTATTCCGGAAAAGTAATGTAATGTCCATGTACATCAAGCTTCGTGTCTCTACAGTTGGTATCAGAGGAAAGGATTAGTTAACCTTTGGAAACTAGGACGTGAAAACTTTAGTGAGATACCTAGAGATATTTCAAAGGCATGTCTAGGGATGTTCCTAAGGTTAAGTATAAGTATAGGTTATAATCCTATAATTACGGTTATGATCTTAGAATTAAACCTAAGATGTTAGATATTGAAGGTACTCCCCCTTTATTATGTTGTTTTCCAAGCATGATTTTTTCCTCTCACACTATTCTTTTTGGGTTTTAGAAAATGGCTGGAAACGAGATGATTCACGATAATAGAGGATATGATGGACGATGGAATGATATTATTCATGGGAAACCAAATGAAATGGGATTTGGAATTCCGAACATCATTATTATGCTGAATCAGAAATCTCATAATATGATCAGTAAACTCAAATTTGGTATGTTTCCTGACTCAGCTAATAAGAGAAAGATGGAGTTTCATGATGATCATAGGGGAAAGAAAGTTAAATTTCCCCTATGTAAATCATGTGGGAGGAGGCATCAATGAGAATGTTTCAAAGGAACTAGAAGATGCTTTTGGTGTTGAAAAGAAGGAGATAAAGCCCGTAAGTGCAAAGGAAAAGGATCAGTTAACACCATGGATGAGGATAATGGTATTGCTATGACATCAACAATGGTTAAATGTTTTAGATTTGGAATGTATGGGCATTATGCAAACTAATGCCCTAAAGGAAAGCCTCATGAAGAGAATAAGAATGGTCGTATGGGTAATATTTATGTAGATGATGATGAAGAGACTACAAATGATATGTGAGATGAAAGAATTGTTGGAGCTCGGTCAATGGTTTAAGAAGGTAGTGGAATGATTACATGTTTATCAAGTGTAATGTTGTATAAGTAATCTAATGGTACTATGGAATAAAGAGACATCTAAGGATTGTTACACTATTGTATTTCCTTATGTTTTGAAAGTATATGATGAATGGTACTAGGGACCATGAAATGTTATTCAGATATTTTTGGAGAGTAGATGATATGCACATAATTAAGGGATAAGGAGAAAATTAAATGTTTCGTAGTATTCATGAGCTCGTGACTAATATAAGGTGATGATCATATCATGGTTTGAGTATATAGAATTTTTGGATTTTGGTACATGGAAAGAGTTAACTTTTGACATCATTCATGTTTTGACTAAAGTTTAATGGGTATTCATTTTTCAAGAGAATACATGATTAAGGTATTCACATGATTGGAATGTGACCAATAAGATATATGGGGGATAAATGATGGTATTCACATGCTTGGTTGATGATATTTCATGTAATCGTTTTCTTTCTATTATGAGCTTGGACCGAAGTATTTTAGATATGCCTAAAGATTGGAATGGATTATGTTGGACATAAGATAGTATTGTTTAAGGATATAAATTATTTCGATATTATTTAAGGGATGTTATAGTAATGTAGTTTTATAAAAAGGACAACCTGCAGGACTGGCGACAGCCTATCACATCAGACAAGGCTGTGGGAATCGAACCCACAACCGAAGTGCAACTGGCCTTTATCGCCTTGCACTGGCCTACAGGAAGTCCCTATTTAGTAGAAACTAGTTTTATTTTATTATGTAGTATGATATATGAAGTATAAGTCCATTTTAGGAACCATATATGATTAATCTAACTATATATTGACTTATGTATATTTAATAACTTTTTATAACCTTTTGTTTCAGACAGATGGAATGACCCGTCATTCTATCACATGATCTACTAACACTTCACGAATAACAAATTCAACTTCATTTCTTTAAGATATGAAGTGGAAATTGTTCAAGGCACGAACAATAGTGGGATTGTACCAAAATAAAGTAAGTATTTATTCTAATTCAAATTCTTCAACTTTAGGGAAATGATCTTGAAATACAAAAATGTTTTCCTAGTGCCCATATATCCTGTGAATCAGATGGTACCTTATATCATCACAAATTTATGGCTTTTTGAGTGTCCGATTTTTCATAGCCATGTTCTCTACCTCTCTCCATCAGAACTTGATGGTTAGATTTTTCTTCCATATCCATATTTTCAACTATGTGGAAACCTAGTGATGAGTTAAATTGGGAAACCATTACATTTCATACTTTAGTTCTTAAAGCCATGTTTTGGTATTTCTTTTTACGATGTGGGTTTCTATTAAACAATCTTTCGAGTAGTAAACCATTTATAACCCCGAACAATTTCGAGGGAGAAATTCATTTTAAGGGGGGTAGAATGTAACACCCAAAGATTTTATGAAAAATATTCTTTTAATTTCATTAATGTATTGTGTTGTATGCTACACCAAGATTACCTTGTGCTATACGCAACATCGTATTAGCTTGTAATATACGCAACACTATTATTGATCATGTTACAAACAATTTTGATAACAGTTATTCTACCAAAAATTGAGTGTGTATATATATATATATTCAATGTATAAATGAAAAAATGGTTGGATTCTGTTATAACAAAACAAAGAAGGAGTCTTTCACTATACGCAACCCTGACTTGGCTAGCATTACACACAACCGCGACCTTCTTCGATAGCGTGTGTTGTAGGAAATACCGGGTTTTACTAATCAACGATATGTTATTATAATATTATTATGAACTATCCGTTATGAATAGTATTAACTATATTTTTAATTTTATAACATTATTATTGATCTAACACATTTTCTAGAACATGGTAGAAGAACAAAATAAATGTTTTGGGTAAAATAAGTATTTTTCAAAAAATGCAGTTTTGCCGCATTTTGATGGCGCACCCACATTAAATCTAGTTTTTGACATGTTTATAAGTTCAATTTGACAAAATAAAATTCTTCTTTTGAATCAAGATATAGAAATTTACATTGTATAATGTTTTGATATTTTTCTGATAACTTTCATATTTTAATGAATAGTAATAACACGCTATATTTTAATTAAAAACAAAATTTTTAATTGTAATAATTTATATGGTTAAATTATAATATTTAATGGTCTTAAAGTATAAATAGAATATATTTTTACTATTTAATATAATTTTTTTCATTAGAATTTATTTTACATTTAATTCGTAGGTTAAATCAATTCAATCTTTTGCAATGTTTTAAAGAAAAACCCGTTTTCTTTTGACAACGAGATTAATTTTTATTTAATTTCTACAACTTTTTTGTATTGAATTTTGGAAAATGGATTCCATATTTGGAATCAGTGGGTCCAAATTAATTTAATAAGTTACTTTTTATTTTTGGGAATTATGAATAGTAACTACGGTAAATTTTATTTAACATAGTTGAAGGTAAATCAGGTAATTAAGGGTAAATATAATATTATCAAATTACCATAACACATGCCAAAATTCTATTGGATTGATTCAATTAGACCCATATAACCTAAGGGTCGGAATAGATTCATTTTATGGACTTTTGACCATGAAAATAATTTAATTATTATTAAAACCAAAGAAAGTGACAACATGTCACTCTCTTAAATCTTATTGGTATAATAATTTTAATTGAGTGATAAAAATCATAAAACTAAGAACATGAATAGTATCTATAAATATAATAATATTATCTACATCAAGATAATTTATTTAGAATTTTTAGGGATTAAATAATTGTCATTAATGGCGATACATTAATGATACATAAATTATTTATTAAGTGAAACATAAGTAATATAGTATTTATTGAAATAATAATACCTATTAAAAGGACCAAAAACCAGAACAAACCTTATTGGTAGTGTATATATACACCTTAATCATCCAATGAACTAATATATAACCATTTGGATCCTCAATAATGTGATTATGACACTTATATTATTTTATTTTAAATGATTCCAAAGTTGTCACCTTCATAATTTAATAAATATAACAATTTAAATATTGTGATTTTAAGATGATAAATTCGATTAAAAGTATTATTGTGAAATTTAATAGATTTATATTCATAATAATATTTTAGTTTTAATTTCTATTCAACAAATCAGTATATAAAATAATTATACAAAAATGTTGTAGTAATTATTTTATTAAGATCTAAACCAAATAAATGGTTTTAAAAATAATAAAATAAATATTATATGAACTATTTAATGTGATCCACTAATTTTATAGATACATATATCCTTTTATTAATCTATTAAAGGTTTTAGTTCGAACATATATTCTGTATATATATTTTATTTAAATTCAAATAAATGAATAGTGTCAAAATTGACACTATTGTTATTTTATAAAAATAACAGATTGTAAAATTGTTTAAAAATCACAAATTTTTTTAAAAATTATAAATTTAAATATATATGGTATATAAAGTTATAAAGTAAAAAATAATGGAAAATTCACAACAAATAAGTAATTATTTTCTATAATTTAAAATTTAGAATTTTATTACCACGAATAAAATTAAATCAATTAAATAAGGATAAATCAAAATGATAAGGATTAAAATAAGATCAAAACATGTCTAAATATGATTGGTTGATGAGATTACAATACTATATCATCTAATATTTGAATATGAGTCATTTTTTGAGGTTTTATAAGTGGGGTTAGATTTATTATAAATTAATATTTTTAAGAATTCCAAAGGTGCCCCTCCCCTCCCTTATAAAAGGGAACCTCCTCCCTCTCTTCCTCACACAAATTTGTGCCTTCAATCTCTGCCAAACCCTTCCCAATTATCTTCTACACTTCCATAGAAACATCCTAATGGTACTTGTATTCTTCAAAGACCAATTTTAGTGCCCCAATAGGAGGTCTCAAAGAGGCGCTTCAAAGAAGAGGTAATGTTCGTTACCGATTCTTTCAACTTTATTTCTTCTTACACTTCTTCATCTTTAGTTGTTTCATTATGAAGTAATAACATCAGTATCACACATATACTGATATGTTATTATAATTATTAAACACCCCTATTTCACCATTTATCCATCCTATGGAAAACGAAATCACCGCGCGTGTGTACGTACGGAATACCGTCTCCACGCCATGGTGTAATCTATTTTCCACCACCACATTACTTGGATGGGTATAATGGTGTAAATAATGACTATATATGATTATTTTAAAGTTATATTGATTATGAAATATTATACATACACTTCAATACAATTCCACGATCATGGTAATGATATCATCGCGCATGCGTACGTACGGACTACCGTCTCCACGACGTGATGAGATTCATTCCCAATGATTAACCATTCATGAATGATTATAAAGTATATATAATAAGAAATAATGAAATATATGACATAATAATGATACTGGATTTATATATATATGTATGTCATCTACTTAATTCCATTCAATTCAATAAGGAAACGAAAACAGCGTTCATGCGTACGTACGGCCTACCGTCTCCATGAACGGTGTATTTCTTTCCATTTATCGATATATTATATATATGTATATTCTGAATATATATTATATATAAATCATGTTTTACATTCTGGATTTAAGTAACCATGATCTAAGTCATCATATGAATAATTACAAGTTAAAACACAAACGACAAATGAAACGATTTTACCCAAAACGTTACTTTAACATTAATTTACAAAATAATGGGTAATATAAAGTCATAAGTGAACCATATATGATATCATAACAATGAATATGATTCTGTAATAAGTCAATGACATTATTTAAATCATTATACAGGAGGTTCAGATACATACGAAGCATGTCGGATGTAAGGTAAGGGATAATTTTGTAAATCTCATTTTTATCCGAGATTGCTTATTCATAAGTATTTACTGGGGTTATTTATATCATCCATGTACATGTTTTATAAAAGTTTATTCATGTATTTTTAAAGTCCTTTTTACCCATTTTTACTTTTAACCCATGGTATGGAAGGAATCTTTCTTTTATTTACCCTACAAGGTACTTTTTGACTTTTCCGACAAAAGTACGAGAAGAATGTTTTTTAACTTATACAGCATGAAAGGGTTTTTGCGGTTTTATAAAGCCTTATTTTCATGAATCTTCCTCCAAAATATTTCCTTACTATTTTCAACAAAATATCCTTCTATTAAAATTGCACGAATTTTTGTGAAAAGAAATTTATTTTGAAGAAGAAAGGATATTTTCCTCAAGAATTCATTTCAAATGTTTTATCAAAACCATTTTCCATCTAAGATTACATTATTTAATATGTGTATGTTTTATGCTGAATGTCTCTATGATTTAAATGGTTTCAATTTTCCTTTGATGAAATGTCCATTTGTTTTATATGGATTATGAGATGATGGAATGATGTTTATGAAACCCATTTTATTCTTTGGGTTATGGTTAATGTTTTAAGTTTATTTTGTGGCACAAGTAAGAATGATTTCATTATGAGATGGGTGTTACCTATATCTCCCTCCAAGGTATTGGGTAAAGATTTATATCTCATGAGATAGACATGGGTGGAACGACAAGTTAAACCGGTTCAGTAATACAGGACAGGAACGAGGAGTGAACTCGATTCAGAAAGGGACTTTGTCCACTAAGATGGTCTTTGCAGCAATTCCTTGGCCACTATGGAAATCATATAATTTGCTTAATGACTGCCACTATTACATGTTTTATTTCCATGCTATTTTATCATTCTTAATGTTTCTTTATGATCTATTCCTTACGTACTTCCATGTTTTATGTCACTGGTCAAGCTTTGATGTTTAAACATTATGTTCATGTTTTTAAGTTCAAATGTATATGGTATGTTTTATTTTATCCATGATTACCCTTACTGAGCATTTGAGATCACCCTTTTTATGTTTTCTTTTCCCCAAGATATAAATAAAGGTTTTAGGTAAGAAAAAAGGGGGAAGATCTTTAAGAGAGATGTTTAAGATTTTTCACCACGATTAGAGGATTACATTCCATGTTTCCAAAGACAATAAACTATTACGGTCCTTGTTTGTCTGTTTTTGTTAAGTATTAAGTATTCCGAAAAAGTAATGTAATGTCCATGTATGTCAAGATTCGAGTCTCTACAGCCAACATGGAGAGGTAGTCTATGTTCACCCAGATAGAATTACAACCCCCTTTTTATGTGGTAATATCATCATAAATTACATTGATAACACATCCCAATTTTTCTCTGGAACCTCAAGGGGTTGAGCTAAACTCATCTGAACTTAGTGCTCAGCCTTCACTTTTTGACATGTTAGGCATCAAGAGATAAAATATTCACCACCCTTATTCTTCCCTAACCACAAAAACTATATTGAGAGGTCTTAGTACATATATTTCACACCTGGATATACCTCCAACAGAGATGTATAAAACCATATCAGAACCTACTCTAACAACCTCATTGGTACCATCATGCATGCATGGAAAATAATGACACGCTTCTCATCTTCAGAAAATCCATCAGAAGCATGTCTAATGCATATCTGAGTGTGTAGGGTCTCATAGTTGGTATCCACTAATTTTTCCTCCATATGTATATATAAACGAATAGGTGTTACAACAATCTATTAGATGTAATCTGATCCAAACCCATCCATAAAATATATATGAAATGAGTCCAACATCTTTAATGTCACGATCAACAAATGAAAATAATATATCTTGGTGAGAGAATCTTCTACTAGGCCCCCTACCAATTGTATAAACAATCTTGATGTCATAATATTAGAGGAACTCTATCCATAACCTCTATATCAAGTTAAGAACCTTATGAGATAATATATTTTGAGACTCCTTTTTCCAGAATTGACGATAAAATTATCTCTCTTTAGGTAGTGTTGCCACATCTTCAGTGCGAAGACCACCACTGCTAACTCAAGATCATGGGTCACATAGTTCTGCTCATGGGGTCTCAATTGATGTGAACCATAGTCAATAATAGACTACCACTAAATTAGAATATATCCAAGACCAGTTCTTATTGCATCATAGAACACTACATACATAGAACCCACATTTTTCAATCTCGAGATGGGAGTGCTTGTCAATCTCTACCTGAAATTTTGGAAAGCCTATTGAAACATCTCAATCAACATGAAAGTATTCTGATTTCAGTTCCAAGATATCAAGTGATATAATATCAAAGATAATTTAGATATTAATCTCCAATATTATCCCAACAACTTAGGGATGCTTCGTATCTCCATCACACTCTTTGGAGGATCCCAAGCTAACACTGCCTCAAATTTCGTCGGGTCTTCTACCAAAACATCTGTTGTGATAACATTTCCTATAATGTGTAATAATTAAATATAGATCTAGAAAATTGAGAGCTTTCAATAAATCTTATATTATCAATGTACGTGCAGATCCATCCTTATGTGTGTCGTGTCCTCCACCTCGAACATTGATTGCACTATGATATCTTTGATGAAGACTTCCATAGATCGTTCTAATAATTGAGGAATAATCTGGTTCTCAATATCTGGTCACACTTTTAGGGATTCATTCACACCAAAGGTAATGAATAATTAATCATAGTGATCGTATAGACATCTTAGTTCAGTCCACGTTATATTTTTATCCCATACTTAGAACTGGTGATATCCTGATCTGAGGATAATCTTTAAGAACCATCAGACACCACTAAACTGATAAAAGATTTCATAGATCCTCGGTAGTGGATAGTTTTTGTTTATGGACACCTAGTATAGGAAATTTTATTATAAATATAACCTAAATCTCCCATCCACCTACTTGGAAAACAATAATGGGGCTGCCCAATGTGAAACACTAGGTCTAACAATGACATTCCTTTTCAAGTCCTCGAAATTCACCCTTAGCTCGTGATGCTCTATAAGAGACATTTGATATGCTAGAATAGATATTCTAGTATTACTAAGGTGTAGATAAATATATAATTCTATATCTAAATGTGGAGGTAATCCAATAACATTCTCATGAAATAAATCCTCATCCTCTGACACCACTTTTGGGAACTGTAAAATCATAGTATCCAATGGACTAAGGGTTATTATTTTAAACAGATGAGTAATCAACAACACTATCTTATATATGAGTCCACCCTACACTGCATGTGTTTCCTTTTCCCCATAAAGGAAAATCTGGTCCCATCATTGTAGAGACACCACATCCTCTAAATGAAACTGTCTATATGGTCATGAACCATATACAACCCGTCCATACCTAAGATAACATCATAATGCCTCATCACTTCCAAAAAGAGATCCCAAAAAAATATCACCTCTAAGAGATAGGTCACACTTTTTTCCCCAAGAGTGTGATCTCCAAGTCATCTGTAGTAGGAGTATCAAACCACATGATTCAAGCCAAAAGATCTATTGGAATATCTATGTTTTGAATCAGCTAAGTGGAAATAATTGATTGACTTGGACATGTATCTATAAGTATGCTAGATAAGGTATAAAAGACATAAATAGAACCATGTATCATCCCTAGAGCCTCTAAGTTATAATCCTCAACCACATGCAGCTACCCTCACCTATATCCTCGAACTCCCCAAGAACGATGTGGACCACCTAGGAGTGGTGGTAGTAATAAGTCGAAGAATCTACCACCTTAAGATACTCTCCTTGATCCACTACCATTTACACCCCTTTATGGACTTATATACTCCTATCACTACCGCTCACTATGAGGCCCATCCACTATCTCTTTTTCAACCATACATAGGGTCGAACAATCTATTACAAGATGTCCCTTGCCATCACAAGATTATCATTGCCTCTCCCTAGGGTGAATGGACCCACCCTAGATGCCCCAATGTGTAGACTCCATGTTCTGGGATAGCCTTCGACAATGTCTCAAATGTACAAACCATTGAGCCTGATTTCAGCTCCCTACTGCCAAAGTCATTTCTTTTATGTTCCCACTGCAAAAAAACTATTTTAATATTATCATATATTAAAATATTAACCACCAAATACCACTCTAGAACCCCATAATAGGTAGGTATGGATTGAGATATTACACTCTGTTGGATGTATCAACAGATTTCTTGATCGAAAGTATGATTATGAAAGAACTGATTCAAAACCATATCCACTGAGTACCTATAGATGTTGGAAAACCATGATGAATACTCAACCAATATCGTATTGCCCTAATAAAGCTATAGTATCTTCTAGATGAACAAAACTGTCAACATAGTTAGAGAGAAATCCTCTATAAAAAGGTACTAAAACACTAACCATGTTATATTTTCCTCATCATATGAATGTGTCACGAAATCCCACCATTTTTATAAGGATCCAAAGAAAATGCTCACTATTAGGACCACTATCTGATCTACCGATGTCCTGAAAAGATAGAAAACTCGCATCACCACCTCAGTCTTATCCTCATCTACCTATGAGTCAAGATCACCTCGTAACCTAAGGGTTTATTTCCACTGAATCTCATTAAGCACCCTCTACCTACACCACTCATCTACTCATACTACATGTACCATCTGCTACTAGATGAGTGGGTGTATAACTAGTGCACCACCTAGAAGTAACACCTCCAGAATATTCGCCTGTGTCACTCCATCATCAAAAGGAAGATCATCTTCATAATCCTGATGTTGAATACTAGATTACATATTTCAAAGAGGCATACAAAAATAGATAAGATGTACCACAACAAATGATTATATCTAGAGAGATGACTTGAGAAGGACAAGGAACCATACACCATTCTTGTAAGATGCATACACTAATGTTTCCCTGTAACCAGTTTCAACATGTGTTGAGTTATAAGGTAGGTGATCAAATTCTTAGTGTATGGATACATCATCCCCCACACCAACACTAGAGTCCCTACCCTAAAATAAATAAGAAATACCAAACATTTTTCCCCAATTGACCTATGGTTGCCCACTAGTATCAAGTAGGAATATAACTAATATAGAAGGATATATCCTAAAGTACCCTTATACACACACTTACACATCTCCAAGACAATAAAATTATAAAATTTTAAAAAACTGATAAATAATGAATTCATACAAAAAATCCTACAATTAGAGTATGATAACAAGTATAGAAAATAAAAAATTCCCAAATACAATCCCACCTTAATGATTCTAAAAACAGGTATAAAATGAAAGTATGTATGGGGACTACTCTCATGATAACTACAGGAACACACCATGGTCTATCCATCTCACTAATAACTTCCTAATCTCGATAATTCTTGAACTCCATCATAATGTTTATCAACTACATAATACATGAAACATGTAGTAAAATCCTTTATATGGATGAGTATAACAATACCTAGTAGGACACCCTGAAATCATTAAGCATGAAATAAAAAATAATTCCCATATGTTCTACATAGGTATATGTCTATAACCCATATAACAAGAATCTACAGATATACTCAATAAAGAAACAAAGTCACAATGTAAATTCATAACCGTAATTCAATTAAAGGTATTCTTTCTCATAGATTCCACATAGAACTCATCTAGGAAAACACACCCCATTAGTTAGATAGCCCTGATGATGTGTATTCAAGATGTCATTCTCAGGAGGTCCCTTCAAAATAAGTATATTATAGAAGTTTCAGGTGAATGATACATAGATGGGGATCACACCCAAGTCAGTAGGGTATACCAACATCTTAATATTGAATAACAAATTAAGTAGATGATCAGCACTCGTATAGTGTTGGTCATGATGATAATAAGAAATCCACATAGGGAAAGATTATGAAAAAGAATCTCAATCTGAGCTTCACATAAGGATTTAAATAACCCAATCCGATAATTATCACTAAAGGGATCAATATATTATGTGTAGGACATGATTACTTACTAAACCTTAGGGAATAGATCAAGGGAAGGTCTCTTAACAAAACCTAACCAACATGATTATGATGAGGGCTCTAATATAACTTCTAAAAAGTACATGGTGTTTATTGGTAATAGAAGATCTTTCCTATTGACACTAGGTTCTTTTAATGTAAAATTTCCCATGTATTTATCCATATCTATTTCATAATATATTGTGTGTCCCAACCATTGTACTCGTAAACGTGTCTGTGTTCGACTAGTTGTGCTTAAATTTGGATAACA